>CM042806.1:9868923-12710276 GCA_009982885.2 Hyles vespertilio | reverse complement strand
TCTCTTCACAAATGTTTTCTTTCATCGTTTCACTTCTACCTATATGAATTGTGATCTGTATCACAAAAACAGAATGAATCTTCAAAATACACTTATCATCAATTGACGGAAAAAATCACACATTTATAAACATAAAAACCACACATACAGTCAGACGAAGAACCTCTACCGTTTTGTCGACTAATTAATACAAACGCAATTCGGCAGATACCACTGGTATCTGCTGATTTGAACCTCCATTTCTCAACTCGGCAGTCCGCTCCTCGTCCAGCCAAGTTGTCATAGTTGCATTATGCTACAAACAAATACTTTATATTTAATCGAGCGGCGAGCCCAAAGAACTTTTACTCTAACGTATAAATTCCTAAATAGAACTATAGCGCCTGATGTATGTTTAAAAATAAATAACGCCCTCTATTGTATATATCAAGTACTTTTACAAATAATACACTCCAACACTCGTCGTCAAGCCACAGTTTCTCATTTGTACTCATAGAGGTCTCGTATTTGTAAGATAGTTGCAATTTATGCTTCAAAGAGGAAATCATAGGAGGAAATACAAAAATAAAAGGAAAACTACATAATCGTCAACAATCTTTTGGCGTGTGAATGCACGGATGTCATGCTCTAGTCCAACGTCGTCTCAACCACGCATTCAAGCCAAAAGATCGTAACTGGTCTATACATAATTAATAAAACATGAAAAGTCTTTGCATGGAAGTCATGTCCTAATATTATATCTATAAACTTTTTGAAATCCATAAAAATGTAATAAATAGTTAGGGGCCGTCCATTAATCACGTGATCTTTAATTTAGCATTTTTTGACCCATTTCGCCCGCCCCCCATCCAACATCACGTGTATTTTTAGTACAGATAAATCAATCTACATTTTTTGGAAAATTGTCTTTAATATGGGTATAAAGTATAATCCATTATTATTCTGATATTAAGGACCATGATATATTAAAAGAATCGTGTAATCAAACAAAAAGATATGTTACTAGACCCCCCCCCTCCCCCTTTGTGATATTTCGTGATATTTTGTCCAATCCCTCCTCCTACCCCCATGCAAGCTTCACGTGATTAATGGACGGCCCCTTAAACATAATTTATGATGTAATAAAAATATTTAAGGCACATAATAATAACTTAATTTTATAAAAAATAAATATTGAACGTAGGAAAATAATATCTGCTGCAAAAACCTATGTTTATTAAATTTATGAAGTCATAGTCGATTATTTACGACATTTCTAAAGCTTAGCGTCTTGTAAATTGGACATCACTAAGCTCTTCAAAAGTGAGGTTATGAAGATTCTATGTGATGTGTCAAAGTTTTATCAGAATACACCAATTTTATGCCTTATTTTGTTATGAAATAAATACAATTAAACGATTATAGAGTACTTATAAGCAAAGCAATGTCTGTAGTTATAGAAACTACCCTTGGAGATATTACAGTGGATTTGTATCTCGAACAAAGGCCAGTGACATGTTTAAACTTTCTGAAACTATGCAAGATGAAATTTTACAATTTCAACCTGTTTCACACCATACGCAGTGGATTTATAGCTCAAACTGGAGACCCCACAGGTGAAGGGTCTGGCGGGCAATCTATTTTTGGCATTCTCGAAGGCCCAACCAAGAGATTCTTCTCAGGAGAAAAGATGCCAAAAATTCGTCACACAGACGCCGGTTTGTTGTCAATGGTGTGCACTGGAGACATGATGGTTGGTTCACAGTTCTTCTTCACGCTCGCTCCAGATTTGGACTCATTAGATGGAATTCACTGTGTGATTGGTGAGGTGACTGAGGGTCATGAAGTGTTAAGGACCCTCAATGACGTCATATGCGACGAATCACACCGCCCATACAGAGATGTCAGAATAACACACACAGTGGTCTTAGAAGATCCCTTCAATGACCCACCTGGACTAAGGGCACCATCCAGATCCCCTTCACCAAGTGCCGAACGATTAAAAGGAGGCAGAATAGCACCTGATGAAGAAATAGATGAAACTAAGGGTAAAAGTATAGCTGAAGTACAAGAGATGGTCGAAGAAAAAGAGGCCAAAGCCAGAGCAACTATATTGGAAATAATTGGTGACATACCAGATGCTGATATTGCTCCTCCAGAGAATGTTCTTTTTGTATGTAAATTAAATCCTGTCACAACTGATGAGGACTTGGAAATTATATTCAGCAGGTTTGGCAAAATAGTCAGTTGCGAAGTAATAAGGGATAAAAAGACTGGGGACTCTTTGCAATATGCATTTATTGAATTTTCAGACAAAAAATCTTGTGAAAATGCTTATTTTAAAATGGACAATGTCTTAATTGATGATAGAAGAATTCATGTTGACTTCTCACAATCAGTGTCAAAAATAAAATGGTTAGGAAAAGGCAGAGGTGTAAAACACATTGGTGATGATGAAAATCAAGATAATCACTTTAACAATGATAGTTCAAGAAGGCCACACAATAAAGAGCAAGGTCATAGAAATGGCAGAGATTCTGACTATAATAGAAGTAACTATAGTGATAAAAAAAGAAGCAGAGAAATGTTTCAGACAGAGAAAAACAACATGATAGACACCAGAGAAGAGAAAAAGACTCTGAGAAGCGACATAAAGATAGGAGTAGGAGTAGAAGCAGGTCTAAGATAAATCGGTATAGAGATGAAAGTGATGATAGGCATAAAACTAGCTCAAGATATTCTGAAAACATAATGATAGGAGGTACAATTCTCAAAATGACTATAGACGTAATGAAGATTCTTCTAAATCCAGACAGTCACCTTCAAGAACAAGCAAATATAAATCTTCATCGGACATAGGTAAAGAGGATTCAAGGTATACATCTAAAGAAAGTAACAGGGAAAATAATGGGAGGAAAGAAAAAGATCAATCAAGAAGAAATAGGTCTGAAAGAGGTATTGACTATAAAAATCATGAAGATGGTTTGTATAAAGACAAGAAAAAGAATAGAGGCAATGAAAAGATCAGTGAACCTCGTACACCATCACCTATCTCAGATAAAAAAGAGAAAAGCACAAAAAAGAAAGATAAATCCAAGCATGCCAAGAGAAGTAGAAATAATAAAGGAAGCGTAAACAATCAACCTCCAGTTCTGATAGTGATTCATCTGAGACAAGTTCCTCAAGCAGTGAATCTACTTCTTCAAGTGATAGAGACAGAAAAAAGAAACAAAAGAGAAAACGCAAGTATTCAACTTCAAGTTCGAGCAGTAGTACTGACACCAGTTCTACAACTTCTTCTAGTACCACATCAAGTAGCTCTTCCAGTACAGCATCTGAAAGAGACAAAAAGAAAAGACGCAAAAGACTGCAAATAAGAAAATTAAACCCAAAAAGAAATTATAGGATATGTTGATATGTGACTAGAATATAATATTGTAATTGTTTTACTTGTGTTTGTTTTTTTTATTATTATAAGTACCTAATTAGGCATAAGTGATAGTACAATTTAGTTGTATTCATATTTAAAACTTAAATTTACTGCTAGAGAGTGACATTAGAGTAATTTCTTACCATTAGTAATTATATTTGACTAGCTTAAATATGGAATGATGAATGACTTATGATCAAATGCAGCACATATAAATTTATACTCTCATGCATCTTTGCTTAGATTTTATAATGGTTGTTGTTTAGATAACTATAATATGTTATTCGGTCAATACAGAGTTTAAGCATTATTGCCTCTGCATTAATTGATGTTAAAATACAATGGTTTTGAATGTTATTATGTATTGATTGTGACTATGTCTGAATGATTGACAGGGTTTCATTAAATTTTCAGTTTTTTTGTCATCTATTTAACAATGTAATGAAAGCAATAATGATTCACAATATTTGTCACAGAGATATGAATGTAATTGATTCTATGTAATTTTATATGCATAGTATTAAATAATGTAGGTTAATGCTTATTTATACATAAGTATTTTATTAAAATGTTCGCATTGATATTTTGTTTTGTTTTTACGTCTTTAAAAGACTTTCTCACTTCTCTGCCTGCGTTGTTGGCGTGTAACCCGTCAGAACCCTACAAAGTAAGTATATGATAGAACAACCATAATTGCCCCAGTAGATGGCTCAAACTTCATGATGCTACCATTATTTATAACTAACTAATTCCACTGGCTCAGCGACCCGAAGTGGGTCTTGGCCTCCGAAATGAGAGCTTTCCACCTATCTCTATTCTCCGCCACCTCTCGCCATTTACTGACTCGAAGTTGGCGCAGGTCACTTTCCACAGAATCGCTCCAGCGATACCTGGGCCGACCCACCGGCCGTCGACCGGTTGGTCGATCCAGATAGGTATGCTTCCTTTACTTCACTTTACTTTCCGATCCCCTCCTATCCGCTCGAGATGGCCAAGCCAGCGCAAACGATGAGCCTTTATCTCTCCGATGATGTTAGCATGTGTCAGCAGATCTTCTAGTTCCAAATTTTTCCTTATTCGCCATGTACAATCCTTTCTCCTAACTGGTCCTAGGATTTTACGTAGGACTTTTCGTTCTGCCCATAGTTCTGCCACAAGGAGCTTATTTTCCTCTTTGAGTGTTAATGTCCAAGCTTCACAGCCGTACATTAGAATTATTGGTCTTATAATAGTTTGTAGATACGGATTTTGTTACTTCTACTGAGAAGCCTGGACACCAACACTTTATGAAGGGCTGCACTACATTTTAATGTGTTATGAATTTGGATATCTATTTCGTCCCCTCTGGTGTTCTGATCTGTTACAGTGCAGCCTAAATACTTGAATTTGTGCACTCCTTTGTAGACTTTATCTCCAACGTGCAGATCTTCGCACCTGGCGCGGCTTTTATATTATTTATAGGTAGTGATTATCTATAAAGCTCATATTTTGGGTTTATCAGTAGATACACTCTTTTATTTGTGCTTGGAAATTATATTCACGATTTGAATCCAATAGGTAATTTAGTCATAACTCATATACCTAGGTTTACCTATGTAAATCATAAATACATAAGCTGGCAATTGGCATGATTCGATTCCCAGACTGAACAGGTTCATGCTTTTGCTGTTAATACTTAAATATGTTAACCGAAAGTCACATCAAACTCCTGGCCCACACTGATCGGGCCTTGTGTCATGAGTATAAAAAACTACGATAGGCTTTTCGGTCTCACAAATACTCAGACCTGAAAAAAGTAAATGTACACATTTAAGATCCCTGAGGTCATCAGAGAATCTAACACTGAAAATTCCAGCGCATTCCACAAACTTTTACGATAAATCTTTCACTGTACAAGCTGCAAGGCTGTGGAATGCATTACCAGTCTCAGTGCGGCGAGCAAAGTCCCTACCCATATTTTAAAGCAGGGAACGAAACCGGTTGCACATAACGGTACCGGTATCGACCAATTTCGGTTACCTTTAAGATTTGGGGACCCGTTATGACGGTAACCAATGCAAATTATAAAGGTTACCCTTATATACGGGAACCGATTTAATACCGATAACCTAAAAAAGACCTTGACGGCATTGGAGAATAGTTACTCATTTCCATATTGCATACCAAGTGAAACATATACTTGGCGTGTTGTTTACCCAATATCCCTGGAATTGGTTCATTTTACTTGCGATGTAATAGTGTTGAAAATAAAAGGAAATTAGTAAAGGCAAGGATTTGGTGTAATGTACTGTATAGTAAAGACATTTTTATATCTCAGTATATTTAATTCAATAAATAAATAGATAGATACCTAAATTCACATAAATAATATTATTTAGTACTAGCGGCCCGGCCCGGCTTCGCCTGGGTGCATATATTTTTTGATTCCACTCCACACCAAATACATGTTATTTTTCCTATAAACTCTTGTATACCTAAACTTGACGTAACTGTTCTACTGTCCGGCTCAATCCCGTCTCATCCGTCTGTTCAAAATCTTCCCGATCCGTCCCGTCCTTTCTCTTTATTATCCATCCCGTCTTATAACGTGGATTTACATTTGGTCCTATCAAATCTGTCAACTATCCCAGTCCTCTCCCGTACCTTCCACTCTATTATATCCCGTCTCTCCATATACATGTCCTTCTCTTAATTCAGCACCAAAATGCTGTTTTTCCAAATAATATTGCACGCCATTACTTTTGTTAGTAATAAAGTAATAATAAACATTTAAAAAAAAGAATTGGCCAAATTGGTCCAGGCGTTGTTGAGTTTTGCGCTTACCAACACATTTTGCGATTCATTGTTATATTATAGAAGAAGATATAGTCCACCCCGCTGGCTTAGTGCGAGTTCGCGGATTTTATTTCACGTAGAAATTAATCCGAAAAGTCAGAGGTGTGCCCTGGGATTTGAACCCGTGACCATCGTAAGCTTGTTGGCAGTCGCGTCTAGTACGTTACCATATACAAATTAATAAAACCTTCATACTGCCTTACCAGGTGACGTAAGTAATAGAACAAATATTTAAAAATATAAAACTGCATATCGTTTCATTATAATGTCTAGATACGGCATCAACGTACCAATATTTTTTTTATTCTTGAGACTGAAAACAATACTAATGCGAAATTTAAATATGTCCCCCAGCGCATCTAAAAGTATAAATTCAAAAAACAATGTCGTTTATGAAAACGAAAAATTATAATTAGATATATTTTGGTATACTCCGGCAAAACGCTTCGATAGAGTATACTTTGTTTAAAACTGTTGCAATAATCTCAAAAAACAATGGGCGATTTTGGTAGATGTGGACATGGTTTTAATTTACATTTAACAAAATTATGCGCAAGACGCCGTATCTAGATAATATTATATACACGATGTACACATTTTTTGAATTTTGTTCTATTTCGTCAGCCGTCAATGAAAGACAATGGAAAGATAGATCATTTTACGTTGGATGGTAGTTGAAGCTGGACCGTCTTTTACGTCTCCCGTCAAATAAACAAAGATCATCCTATATTGGCTGGACGCATCACGCTTAAACGATACCCAAAAAAAAGGTTTTTAGTATCTTCCTCAGAAATTTTCCTATTTTTTCTCACCCCTAAAACCTTCCCAGGACTTCCACGAATATTTCAAGACCAAAATCAGCCAAATTGGTCCAGGCGTTGTTGAATTATGCGGTTACCAACACATTTTGCGATTCATTTTTATATATAAGACAAAAACCCTATATTTTTAAATTATAAAACATTAAAATAAGATAAGCCACGTCCCGAGCAAATAACCTTGAGCATTTATGTCTTTCTAATGCATTGACGTAAAATATATGGACGGGGCGGAGAGTATGAAAAGTGTTGTCACGAAAGTGGTCCGCGGACCAATGCAACCGGTGGTGACGTCACAGCGCACCGGTCTGTTAAGTCGTCGACAAATGCCTAATTGTATCGTCGTGGTTGCAATAAAGATGACCGAAAGTTCACAAAAAAAGATAGCATTTCTTATCATCGCTAAGTAAAAATTATATAACTTTATATCAGTATAACATTTATTTTAGCATTATTGAAAAACGATTTCATGGCCGCCATTGACGTAAAAATCCAACAGATGGCGCGATTTTTACGGGCATCTTTTTGAGGTACCCAATGTACTGAAGGGCCTATCCTTAGTTTTTAAATCAATGTTCTAATGCCTACTATACACGACGTCGTATTCGGTTGCGTCCGCCGACGTATAAAGGAGGTGATTTGTGCGTCTGTTATAGGTATTTAACGTCCACAGATGCGTCCGCCTCGAATCCGATTGTTGTCGGTTTTTGTGGCACGGATCAAAGGGTTTGTTGCGAACGTCCAACTTCTGTCCACAAGTCTTCGGTTTTTTTACCATCGCACCACAATTTACCGCAGTAGAGTTCATTCGAGGGGGTTAACGTCACTCGCGTCCGTAGGCTTTGACCCTAGATTCCCTACACTTGACCCCTGGGTAGTGCCAAATGAGTGATACAGTTCGTGGTGGTAGGACTTACGTGTCCACCCGGGTAGCGACCACCGTCCACAAAGGCGTAAGGCCGTCATAATGATCTTCATAAGGGGATCGCGTTCCGGGATCAGCTCATGGTTTTCCGTTTTTTTCGAGGGGCTTGAGTCCAGGCATGAAGTTGTACCGTGTGGGTATTTTCGGTCGTTTGTCGAAAGGAGGAATGTTGATCCGCCGGCCAGGGAGACCCGTAGAAACGGTTGACCGCTGGCCGCCCGCGGTATAGTACAGGGGCTAAGAGGGGCACCTCAAGAGGCTGCCTCACCATGCCGCGCATAATCTTGGTTGGGTCCATCATGCCGATTGGTGACCGGAAGTGGGGTCTCGGCGGCCCTTCCGTCCGGCGGATCAATTCGCTTCCTGCCGACCCTTTCGTGCCGGTGCCCATTCGGCCTTTTTAGTGCCCGAACTTAAGCCCTTCGTTGCCTCTGCACCAATCCCATCCTTTCAACCATGACAGTATAATTAAACAGAGCAGGTCCACCAGCGGTGCATAACCCCACCACTGCGTTCACTATGGAGTTAACTAATATCCGCGGACCCCATACGAACCTCAATGCTGTCCATCATCATCTCGAGACGGCCCAGCCTGCTTTGTTCTTCCTAACGGAGACGCAGATTCGTTGTCCGGCCGATGATTCTTACCTGTTGTATCCCGATTATTCGCTTGAAGTAAACTTCAAGCCGAAAGCCGGGGTATGCTTGTCTGTTCGGTCGGACATCTGCTGTCGCCGTTTGCACTGCATGGAGGACCCCTCGTTCTCCACTCTGTGGGTGCACGTGGATCTAGGTTCCCTGAGCCGCATCTACGTGTGCCTTTACAGCTCTCACCACGGGGACGATGAGGCGACTCAACTGTTCAGGTATCTTAGCCAGGCAGCTAATGACGCACAGACGCAGTTCCCGTTAGCCGAAATGGTGGTCTTGGGGGATTTCAATGCTCATCATGAACTGTGGCTGGGATCCTCCAAGACTGATCATGCTGACAGAGTTTGAGGTGAGAACCAGCTTGAGGTGGTTAGCCCCTGTACTATACCGCGGGCGGCCAGCGGTCAACCGTTTCTACGGGTCTCCCTGGCCGGCGGATCAACATTCCTCCTTTCGACAAACGACCGAAAATACCCACACGGTACAACTTCATGCCTGGACTCAAGCCCCTCGAAAAAAACGGAAAACCATGAGCTGATCCCGGAACGCGATCCCCTTATGGAGATCATTATGACGGCCTTTACGCCTTTGTGGACGGTGGTCGCTACCCGGGTGGACACGTAAGTCCTACCACCACGAACTGTATCACTCATTTGGCACTACCCAGGGGTCAAGTGTAGGGAATCTAGGGTCAAAGCCTACGGACGCGAGTGACGTTAACCCCCTCGAATGAACTCTACTGCGGTAAATTGTGGTGCGATGGTAAAAAAACCGAAGACTTGTGGACAGAAGTTGGACGTTCGCAACAAACCCTTTGATCCGTGCCACAAAAACCGACAACAATCGGATTCGAGGCGGACGCATCTGTGGACGTTAAATACCTATAACAGACGCACAAATCACCTCCTTTATACGTCGGCGGACGCAACTGAATACGACGTCGTGTATAGTAGGCATTAGAACATTGATTTAAAAACTAAGGATAGGCCCTTCAGTACATTGGGTACCTCAAAAAGATGCCCGTAAAAATCGCGCCATCTGTTGGATTTTCACGTCAATGGCGGCCATGAAATCGTTTTTCAATAATGCTAAAATAAATGTTATACTGATATAAAGTTATATAATTTTTACTTAGCGATGATAAGAAATGCTATCTTTTTTTTGTGAACTTTCGGTCATCTTTATTGCAACCACGACGATACAATTAGGCATTTGTCGACGACTTAACAGACCGGTGCGCTGTGACGTCACCACCGGTTGCATTGGTCCGCGGACCACTTTCGTGACAACACTTTTCGTACTCTCCGCCCCGTCCATATATTTTACGTCAATGCATTAGAAAGACATAAATGCTCAAGGTCATTTGCTCGGGACGTGGCTTATCTTATTTTAATGTTTTATAATTTAAAAATATAGGGTTTTTGTACTAAATAATATTATTTATGTGAATTTAGGTATCTATCTATTTATTTATTGAATTAAATATACTGAGATATAAAAATGTCTTTACTATACAGTACATTACACCAAATCCTTGCCTTTACTAATTTCCTTTTATTTTCAACACTATTACATCGCAAGTAAAATGAACCGATTCCAGGGATATTGGGTAAACAACACGCCAAGTATATGTTTCACTTGGTATGCAATATGGAAATGAGTAACTATTCTCCAATGCCGTCAAGGTCTTTTTTAGGTTATCGGTATTAAATCGGTTCCTGTATATAAGGGTAACCTTTATAATTGCATTGGTTACCGTCATAACGGGTCCCCAAATCTTAAAGGTAACCGAAATTGGTCGATACCGGTACCGTTATGTGCAACCGGTTTCGATCCCTGCTTTAAAATATGGGTAGGGACTTTGCTCGCCGCACTGAGACTGGTAATGCATTCCACAGCCTTGCAGCTTGTACAGTGAAAGATTTATCGTAAAAGTTTGTGGAATGCGCTGGAATTTTCAGTGTTAGATTCTCTGATGACCTCAGGGATCTTAAATGTGTACATTTACTTTTTTCAGGTCTGAGTATTTGTGAGACCGAAAAGCCTATCGTAGTTTTTTATACTCATGACACAAGGCCCGATCAGTGTGGGCCAGGAGTTTGATGTGACTTTCGGTTAACATATTTAAGTATTAACAGCAAAAGCATGAACCTGTTCAGTCTGGGAATCGAATCATGCCAATTGCCAGCTTATGTATTACAACATATAAACAGTTTTAATTTATTTGTAAGAAGGGAAATTATAATAGATAGGCATTAGGGAGGTATTTTATTTTTACATTTTTTGCTCACATTATGGTTATTTATGCTAATTTAATCATAAAACGTGTGAGTATAAACAAGATGCAATTTTTGAAAGAGAAACGTGATTCACGAAAGAGAGTGCAACGACCAAAGTCGTATGTCTGAAAATCTAATTGAAACAGGCTTCGTGGGCGTAGCCGGGGTGAAAAGCATTTAAATATTCATGTTTGCGACATGTGTGTTTCTAAGAAACATAAATATTTATATTAACATACATAGTGTGTATTATTGTTTTACGAGCTTTACCTCAGGTTGTTATTTTCAGAAGAACAGGCTTGCAGTAGCGGTACTTTTCTCACAAAATATCGACATAAACTTATAGGTTTGTTGGCGCCTTTCATTCGGTGAGATTACCGGATACTTTCTAGCTGGACCTACGATTTTCATACCTGCCTGGACAGCGTACACTGTATACAGTAGTGGAAAATCGCCACGATGGCTTACGTAAATGGTTTGGGTTCAACCAGCGTATATCCAATTTTGACGGGCCGGCATAATTTTGTCAACAATGATGTCAAATGATAACCATCTCGCCTGTGCACAATCTATTAATATTGCATTGATGGTAAATCAAGTGCACTGCAGATACTGACGTACCTCACCTTATCAGCTAACTTTTGATTTGAATATTTGTAAAAAATATTCACCAATCACGATATACTGTGTTTGAAAATGCAACATGAGGTCTCATGCTGTGGTCTCATGTATATTAATCGGTGAACATACGTATTAAAATATATTCCGACGAATCGAGAACCTCATCCTTTTTATTGATCGATTAAAAATAGCATTTGAAATTTGATAATCCACATTTATGTAGACGATGATGTGGATTGTAATTGTTAAAAATTGTTTTCATAAAATATTTTATTTCTTCATCAGTCAGCATTTATAACGGGCAATAGGAAAATTTTCCTACGTAAACAATATTTACAAAGCCGCCAGACGCCAATCGTTAAGCCCTATTGAACAGAATAGCTAATGAAAGGGGAAACATCACAGTAAATCTGCCCTCTATTTAACCCTTTGGAAGCTGATTGATGTAGCTGTTTTTTTTGTTCATAAAAGTTATAAAGCTATCAACTTGTAATTAATGTCACAGCAACCTACGTTTTCGCTAATTGGTTTTATGCCGGCCTCATTGACGTCAAACCTCTGGAAAATTTTACTTTCGATTACCATTCATCAATTATGCGCCATCTTTTTAGAGACATTCAAAGAAAAGCTACCAGCTTCCATAAGGTGTTCTATGTCACTTTACCTTTCTTGTTCTAAGAAATTTTGTGAGAGATACAGCAAATGACATTCAGAGAGCAGGAGATATTTTGCGTTGTTTTCGTTCCACTGTCAATATTTATTATCGCATAGGATTTGCGCACAGAGCCTTCATTTGCATGGGATCCACGATTTCAATGAATATTTTAATATAGCAAATTGAAAAACATTTCTTACTCGTTGTAACCAGGTCGTTTTGTTCTTGATATCACCATGCCAATAATATATCTAATATCGTTTTGTTATTAGCAAGGCTTCTCAATCGTAACAAATATTTGCATAAAAGGAGAATGCCCATTCAGACTATCGCTTAAAAATATCGTTGATCCCGATACCGATACCTACTGCTTAAAATTCACTATAGTATTTTTTATGGTTTGTCTATTTAAACGTTGTCCAGATTTACCCCAGGCGACGGATTTTTACATTTTGTTGACAGAGCTGAATACAAACAAAATATTTTTTTGGACTTCAAATTCATTTCTCCAAGAACTCCGGGCCTGGGTCCCAACTATGTAAATATATATTGGAAATATATATTTTTCCTACACAAAAAAGTACTTTCATTGAGGGACAAAAATCATTGCACCTATACTAAGTTTCATAGTGAAAGACGCATTCTTCTTTACATATTCACTTAATGTAGGACGCCATAAAGCTAGGTGTACCGACAATTTGCGAAAGGTCGCTGGCAGATGCTAGAGGCGACAAACCGTAGACAAGGTGAAATGGCGCAATTTAGAGGACACCTATTTCCAACAGTGGACATTAGTATAGGCTCATGATGATCAAGATGACTTCGACTCATTAGTTTATTGGCAACTGGCATATCAGACGGTCTCATTTTGTGTAAATTACAGTCTGAAACATGTTGCCCAGGACTAAATTTTGTGTTAATACGATGATATCTTCGCCTGGCGTATTAAATGCTGGTAGAGTGCGTGAGAACCAATGTCATCTATGCTTACCCATTATTATTACCCTTTGTCCTTGTAAACAATTCCAGCTGATTTCATAATAAATTAATAATCCTTTCAATAAATTTCACACAGGTCTCAGTTAAGTCTATTTTTTTGTGAAAGTACATACATTCTAAAGTATATGCATAAAAATTACTTTTTCACAAGATAAACTGCCTCAAAACTTTATTTAGAGTCTGTACAAACACACCCATTGCATCCATTTTCCCCTATTTTGCCCTCATGACGTGATTATAGCCAATATGGTACAACATATGTAAACACAAAACATATAAACTTTACCAGAACGACCGAAAAGCAAAAATGTGGTAACAAACTCAGGTAGAGCCATGAAATTCAGGCAATAGTACCCAAAGCCAATTTGTTGTGACTGTTGTGAATTTGTAAAACTACCACTACCACCACTTTTGTTTATAAAGAGTAATTCACATTGTAGCCAGAGCTGATGATATTGAGACTTAATATATTCTTATGACTCAGGATGACGAGCGCAGTAGAATGCCAAGAATTATTTTGTAATTCATGGTGTTGTTTGGTTTTGCTACTGTCCATTAGCGACTGTGTCCGCTTACCATCAGGTGAATGACATTCTGGTCTCGCTATTTGTTGCAATAAAAAAAACAATAAATTAATTATTATGTATGATAGCTTAACTTAACAAGTCGTGGGTTCTTACTAGAGTTCACCCCTCTTACTTTTTTGTATTACTTGTCTTATCTTTAATCCATAGTAAATTGGTACATGGCATAATGTTAAAAGAAGACTTCGCAAGCTACTTATAAGGTGCCTAAAACCTACCCACATGCATTTAGTCGACGTAGGCTGCAGAGTGCCTTTTACAAAGTTTCGACGTCAGTCAAATAATGTTACATGTATAAAAATAAGTTGAGCCTTCGCCTACGTGTGGAATAAAGCCAGGTAAAGTTATTCAGCCCTTTGCTGAGTCTTTTAAAAATAACTTTGATTATTTAATTATGCTTTATTATTTTGTATAAAAAACACTATTTATTTATTTATTCACTTGACCATGCGTATAAGTGATATAAAAAGGATAAAATATTTACTTACTAGCTGTACCCGCGATTTCGTCCGCATGGAATTTAATAAAATCTTTATTTTTTTAAATAAATAATTTTTCAAAAATAAATTTAGCCTATGTTACTCCTTATTATATCAGCTACCTGACAATAAAAGTCCCGTCAAAATCGGTCCAGCCATTTCAGAAATTAGCC
Organism: Hyles vespertilio; assembly: GCA_009982885.2. Taxonomy (NCBI): domain Eukaryota; kingdom Metazoa; phylum Arthropoda; class Insecta; order Lepidoptera; family Sphingidae; genus Hyles; species Hyles vespertilio. The sequence goes on along the minus strand of CM042806.1, from coordinate 12,695,848 downwards.
GGAACAAACAGACAGACAAAAAAAATCTAAAGTCATTTTCGTTATAGGTATCGTGTATATGTAGATATGTAGTTGGACATTTTTTTTTATTTTCACTTTACAAACAGACACTTCAATTTTATTTATATGTATAGATAAAGTTACGAACTAAAACTCCCTTAGCTATATGTACTAAGTTACCAACGACAGTGGATGTATTACAACTAAATAGCAACAATTTTCCACAACACAAACTCTACTTAGGGATCTCTTTTCAGGAATTTCGTCATCGTTACAATATCTTCGCACAACTTTTTCGGAAATTCATTATTACTTTAGGGCCCTTAGCATCCCAACAATAAAGTTTCCTAAGTCTTTGCAACTTGAAACAAAAGTAGACGAGGGATGAACATACCTATTTGATATACCAATGCCTATTTTATAGGTTGAAGGTCGTGGTACTCCTATACTAGATACCTGAAGGCAACAATGTGAAATAAAAGGAAACCATAAAACATGTCAGAATTAGCTCGTACCTAGCCAGCATCTATTTACAGGACGTAGTGTTGATCCCGAGAACGTTCTATTGGCTGGGCCTTTTGTGTCGGCTAAAGTGACTGAACGAGAAGATGAGTCTCGTTTAAGTGCTCCATTGTGTACCTTCGGTCAAGGCATGTACAGTCGGCCAAATAATATTACGCGTACATTTTATAGTCTTAAATGTGTTGATAATTTCGGTGGGTGTAATATCTTCTTAAAACCTTTATTGTTGTAGCTGTCCTAGCTATTTCCAAAGAGCGTACTCCCTATGTTCCTAATTTCGAAATAAAATCGTTGATGAATTATCAGTTCGGGTAAAGTTAGTTCACTAAATACGGACCTACCAGTAACTTTTACAGTAAATAAAAATAATTTTATTGAATCATGTTTATTTTTAGCTGAATTCAATCAACTGAGTACAACGTCTAATACAACTTTAAGATAGGTTTATAGATAGGTATAGAACAATGTAATCAACGTAAGTGCGGTCAGTCGAGTATACGAAAGGCCTACGCCTTTCTAACAGCCGCAGCCGCGTCGGTTGAGTGGAGAGGGAAGCAAAAAGCTAAAACATGTTTAATGTAATGTAATTAATAAGCACCGACGCCACTGCCGTCGCGCTCATCTTCCACCCAATAAGACTTGTGTTATGTAGGGCTTGTTTAGCTTACCATCCTCGGACGTCAGCAATGCGGGGACGAACTGAGTCAACCGTGATTGACATTAACCTAAGCTCCATGAACCAATCCATGAACAGACATATTACATATGTCACCAGAAACAAAATATATGTATCTGTATCTGTATCAGCCCATATACGTCCCACTGCAGGGCACGGGCCTCCTCCACAATCGAGAGTACGATTGAGAGTGGTTAGGCCATATAGTCCACCACGCTGGCCTAATTAAAAAATATATAAAATATATATAAAACTATATATAATAACTATATATATATAAAAAAATATATATAAAAAATGACTTAAAATAAAGAGAAATATAACCATATATATATATATATATATACTAACAAAATATATAGCAAGTTTAAAAAGAAAAAGAATTCTTCTTCAGCCGCAGGATCTCCACTGCTCAACAGAGACCTCCCCCAAAGAGTTACATATCGTTTGTAAAACCAAGGGTTGAACATTCGACCCTCAAAAAAAAATGCAGTAAGCTTTTAGATGTACGCAGCTCTCAATTTATTTTCGAATAGTTTAGTATAAGTTAGAAAAGTTAGTTGGGCAAACGAGCAAACAGGTCATCTGATATTAAGTGATCACTCCCGCCCATGAATATTCACAAACGCCAATCCGATCGTATACGTGTTACCGGCCTATTAAATAGAAAGAGCGGGAAAAAAAGAGGAGAGGAAGAGGATCCCATCTATTTCCTTTGATACAGTGTTAAGATGAGCCTGCCCAGACATGACGAGTATAGAGCTATAGCTGGCTCTACCACTTCCCAAAAATGCATATGCAGCATTAAGGGACAATCCGACCGATACATAGCGTATTGACTAATCCAGGATACGTCTGTGAACGCCAATGTGGTCCTAAAACCTGTAATGAAATTCGAAAAAGGTGAGAAAAGTTAAATTGCTCAGGAAGTTAGAAACACTTGCTCTCGTGGTGAAATTTTAATCATATCAACTTCACACTATATCCGTGTAAATCTAAAATTTTCGAACGATTGTTTTGATAAAAAGTTGGAACGCGATAGCATAAGGTTATAGTTCGCCCCTGTGCAGTACACTGCGCATGTCGCGAATTTATCGACAGGAGCGATGGGTTTTCTCTCCAGCTTGGACTCAGCTAAACGGCACTTGCTCCCTGCGTGCGGCCAACTAACAGTCGCATCCGGAGATCCTCTTGATTTTTTTAAAAGTTTATTAATTCTTGCCTAATTATTATCAATTGAGGTCTAATACTTCACTATGTTAATATTTTCTTTAACCGCTTTATCGGCGGTTTTGCTCGTGAGTGCTGTGCCGACTCCTTCGAATAACAAAGGTAAGCCTTTGTTTGCTTTTAAGTACGTGTATAGCTTAATATTTGTGTTGTTTTTGTTACGTAATGTATGCAGAGGTGTGTAGTTATGTACTGTGCTTGATATTGTTTTGGTGGGTGTATCGATCGGGTTGGGGGACCGGGCTACGTTCTATATTTAGCAACAGGTGTCCCGAGTCGTCTGCGCCAATCTGCGTAGTTCCTTTCACCGAGCATCAACTGTGACCTTTCGCACACAATAGCTTATAAATAGATGTTTATTGATTGATTTTCTATTAATAAATTATTATGTTTCATTGATGATGCAAATTCTTAACATAGAACTTAAAAAACACAATGTTCATAGTAGGATGGAACAGTATTTTCCTAAACTAACAATTATTAGTCAAACGGTATTTTATCGGAATTTAGAAAAATTCAGTTTTTTTTTTTTTGCTTAACTAAAATCCAGACATTTTAAAAATACTTCTTAATATTTTTTACAAATATACAAAAAAATAAAAAAGGCTTTTATTTCTTTATTATGCAAGAAAATAATAGTTTGACCCATTTTTAGTTTACATTTACTCCAACTTAAGTCTTATGAACATATAAATTGCATGATGCAATAAACTCGAATTCCATTATGTTCATTTACATAAACATAAGCACATAAAATCTCCCCTGTTTCCTCAAGTGTACAGGCAGAGACGCCACTAATGCCGCCTATAGATCTTACGTTCACCTCTATTATATGATAGGCGATGATTTATATCCTAGGAGCAAATTGACGTCCTAGGAAAGTCAGAGATTTGTCAATGCGAAAAAATATTTATTTTATTTGTTAACACTTTCACGACCTTTAGGTGATGTAAAGGGTCTTTAATAAGACTTACAGCCAGTGCGATGAGTAAAATATAATATACTACGGATTAGAACGGTTACGAGATTTAGTATGTCTCTAACGTGCTGTCTGAAAATTAAATTTTTTTAGCGTCACTAGGTCAAAGGATGTTAGTTATTGAAGAATGAAGTGCTATTGTTATATCTGTAACAAGCTTACGTAATAAAGGACATCTAAATATTAGGTCGCGTAGTACAAATCAAAACACAATAGGTAGCAAGCACGTTTCAGTATCCTGTGGCAAAATCATAATAACAAGACAAACCTCATAACAATTGCAATGAATTGATTGCAAAACAAAATTAAATACCTATAAGAATTAACTATCTATTTTTTCCAATTAATCATTCAAGAACCCATAACTTTAATTTTTATTGACATGTCATTAAAGATAATGGAGATGACTTTTATTTCTTAGTTTTGGTCTGAAGCTTCACTTCTGTTATCAATTTTATTTTGTTGGACAAATTATAGCCTAAGTTTATTTATTTTTATCTTTTACTGGTATCTTTTATTGGTAGGTCTCTCATATGTAAAGGCCACCTGGGTAGGTACCACCACAATTTCTATTTCTTCCGCCAAACAGCAGTGTAAATACACTGTTGTGTTTCGGATTAAAGGAAATTGTACCCAGAGTAACTACTGGCCATATTGAGACTTATTGCCAAGCATTGCTTTGTAATTCAAAGTGCAGAGATCAGATGCATGCATGTTTATGCAGATTCATAAGTAACAAATCCGGGAAATCTTAAGAGAACCTATTGAGTTACGAAAAATTTACCTTTATCATCACTATATTTTTCATTTTTTACGATTTCCAAAGAGGGCACACATTAGTAAGTATAAGTCGTGGTTTAATACATTTTAATAGTCCGATCAAACCCTATTACGTAATGCATCTGATATAATAATAGTATCTCGCACGGTTGATAACAAAGATGCCTAGGTTAGGATTAGTCATCCCCTAAAAACACCGCGGGATTATTTCTAGTTGCTACCGAGATTAGCTCACACAGACAGCTCGGCGCGACGAGGCACTTTGTTCTTCATACATAAATGAGCTATGACTATACACTATCGGCTTTTGTTCGTATCTCATACCTGCTGGTAAATGGAACTCTTTTGATGAGGCTTTCCGTGGGCTATGCCTTTGTGTTTTTCAGGCACTATAAATGTCTGCTCAAAATTCTACGTGTATAAAGATTTCATCTTTAGGTATTTTACTTACGAGTTCATGTAATACAATATGTACATAAATAATCACAAATATATAAAAAAGAATATAATCGAAGTTTCGATAAAGCCCTATAGCCAAATTAGAAAAAAAAAACAACATTTATGTTAGTATATCGAATGTTATTAACGCACTTTTATGTAAATAAACATCAACATTGATTTTGATTTCAAAAAAGAACCAAAAAAATATATAAAAAGCCAACAAAAACATATTTTCATTTTAAAGAAGGACAAACCGGTAAATTGTCTGAAATAAAGTCTTTTTCTCGTGACTACAATTAAATTAGCAAAGTTTTAAATGTATCTGAAACACAAATAAATTGAGAGAAGATTACGAAAATGCGTAGTTTTATTTTAGATTCAATATGCATATTTTAAGTGTCTTCGAAATAGCTAGATTTTCTATGAAAATTGGCACGAATAGATTTAGCTCAAAACAACGTACCTGTAACATAAATTATTCATACAGTTACTCAGAACCTTGATATATTAATACTTTCTGCTAAATTGTACGTTATTTTACTATAAAGAAGTTCTACTGAAAGTACCTATATTATTAAAAATTAATGTTACAAAAAATATTATATGTACCTACGTAAGTAATTATGACAAAATAAAATTCTTACAATGCGTACGACGACGATAATCCGCTGCTTATTACAAAGACACTTATAAATAAAATCCCCCATGAAGTGCAATTTTTATTCAACGGCCCTCTTATATGTATTTATTCATTTCTTATATGTATATACGGAAATAATATATCAGGTGTCGTTAAATAAGTCTACTATAATTATTATAAACACTATTTTAGATGGCGGCAATATAGGAGAATTGCCGGAAAATTGGGATCAAACTAAAGATGATACCCAATCTTTATTTCTGAACAAGAGCGATAAAAATGATTTGGAACCGTATCCGCTCGCCCTTAGCGAAGAAGGTAATTGAACCATCAGTTTAGTACATCAAAGTAGGCCTGTATTCAAATTTCAATATTTACACGACAAAAAATTACAGGAAATTCTGAAGGCTATGAACAAGGCGTGGAGCAGCGTTTCGACTCTCCTCAGGCGACCGGTGAACTGGACAACCTTATAATGCGCCCCGAGCTGTATGGCGAGCCACCAGCAATGGAAAGCCTGTCGGCAGGCTACGACAGTCGACGCCGCAAGCGAGGAAGCGGCACCAAGGTGGGGGGCGCAGGTGCTGCCACCAAAGTCGCTACCAAATCGGGCTCGGGAAAGAAAAATCTAAAGTTAGTACTATTTATACCTCAACATACATACGTAAGTGCATTTGAAAATACTATTTAACGTTGTATTTTTAGGCCTGAAGACCATGACGCTCTCTCACCTATAGACTCGATGACTCACGAGCACGACGCCCAGCGTCGCAAGCGCGGCAGCGGTACAAAAGTAGGCGGAGCTGCCGCCTCCGCTAAAACGGCCACTAAGAACTCTGGCAGCGGCAAAAAGAACTTCAGGTTGATATAAAATTAGAGCTATAACATTATAATTATAAGCGATACTCATTTTCTTGTACTTATGTGCCAATTTCCCACAGACCTATTTCCGAACGCCGCAAACGGGACTCCGGATTGAGCGCCGCTGATGTCCGGGCTCTGCTCAACTTGTGGGAAACTGAAGAACGTAGGAAACAGGAATGGAACGCTAACCAGTGGGCAGCTGATCATTATTATCAACGCATGAATTCTGATGAAGAAACACCTGAAGTAGACGAGAATGGGGACATCTGGTACAACGAGCCAGTTGTTATTGCACCACGTGAACGGGATTACCCTCATCATTCCTATTTTTCAGAACAAAACCGCATGGCTATGGCTCGTGGTTACCCCAGCATGTACCCTGTCCAGCCCAACGAATTAGTGCAGCGATACGAAGAAGCTCGTCGCAAGAGGCAGTACACAAATAAGATGAAGCGTTTCATGGTTGCAAGGAAGCGCTCGGATGGCATGATGCTCCAGAACAACTACAGACCTCGTGATGACTTGTACACGCTTGCCGAACTTCTTCGCTCGGCGCCACGAGTCCAAGAGCAGGATATCCCTGTGTACCGACGACTTATACTGTAAAGCGCTCAATCGACGTCTGGTGTCCATTCTGGGTCTCTTATTTACGATAACATCTTCTTGAACCATTCTTTTCCTTAATCTGACAAGATAAATGCAGATCATCTGTGGATGGGCACCTATATTAGATTGGGGCGAGAGATTGTCGTGCATTTAATTCGCATACTGTAGCGGATACCTACCAAATTAGATATAGGGTTCATAGTATTAAATCAGGTCAGTAATCACATTTTTTTTCTATCGACATTTATGGTTAAACCTGGCCTAAACGAAATAGTCTGTACTGTAAGTAACGAAATGTAACGATTTGATGTTTACAGTAGTCTTAATTTTAGGAGTTTTAGTTTTAAATCATGTTTGAAATTTCTTCTTTCTACCTCAGTTTACTGCATATCTTTCGAGGATTTTAAAATATATTCCCTAAAATTGTAATCAAGGTGTTAAATAATTAGGTGTCCATAGTTGATTACTCGTCTTTCATGGAGCATATTTGCACACGCGCACTATTGCTGCAACCAGCCCGCAGCAATCAATATGAACATGTAATATTCATACTTTTATTCGTGAAGTGAAACTTCTCATTTTATTAAATTCTAGAATAGTAACATGTGTAAATGGTTAACTTGATGTATTAAATTAGTATTATCTTATTAAAATGCGTTTTATTTACATATTCGTAGACCTTTATGACTACATTATAGAACGTCATAAGTTACTTGAAAAACCTTAATTTTAATTAAAAAAAATATTTTGAAATTGTCAACAACTTATTGTGCAAACAATAGGGGGATTCCTTACTCCTATTATTACCTAAGTTAAAATTAAATATTTATAAGATAATATGAATGAGAAACCCCAGAATAATTTAGTACGTGATAAGAATTCCGAAGAAGTTCTCGCGAAGGAAACTATTGTGGCCACTGGGATTTCTCTTGAACTGGATGTCAGCCAAACCCCGTCGCGGTCGACGTATGAATCGTTTTTTTGGTTGTTAACTTACACTAAAACATTCGCGTACCGTTTAGCAAAAGATTTGTTTTTAACTCTACTGGGTTATATTTATCCCGGTCAAATGTTACCAAATCACATTGTGGATTTAATGAATGCCCAAAGTAACCTCCATAGCAGTAGTGAACCGCACACAGTCACTTGCAGCAGGTACAACTTGATCAAACGCTCGTGTACTAATTCTTCCGACGGACCCTCAACACAAACTATTTCATTAGTTCCAGAATGCAACAAGACTGCACCTTACAGTTACCCATGAAAAACTACATCAACGCCTTTAAGTCCTATCTTCTTTGCAGCGAAGATGACATCAGCTTACAATGTGGCCCTCGAAGAGATTTGCCATTCAATACTGTTGATAAAGAACCAATTTTTATTATTGTGGATTCTAGTTGCCTTAGTAACCCCAGTTCGAAAGAAATTTTGATTGATAAGCAACCGAGGGCTGGCGATACAATACTGAAAAAATACTTTAACAAAAACCCACTGCCAATTGATGTACCGTCCACAAGTAAGGGTCACACAAATGATATATTTACTTCAATATTCAAGGAATCGGAATCTAGGGAGGAATTACAAATGATGGACATAAATCTACAGAGTGATAACGACATACAAATAAATGAAATTGATAATGAATCGATAGTGATTTCTTACCTTAGAAATAAGATTTGTTTTTAGATATAGACGGTATGATTTTGTCGTCCAAAAAAAAGTCTTCGCTGTTTGAAAGTGTACCTAAAATGGAAACAATTTTAGAGGGTGAACAGTTCAGTACATTTCCTGTCAACACATTTCAACCTGAAGGAAATGCAAAAGAAAAAAACCAGGAAGAAAATAGAACGCATTAAAATTTGGAAATAATTTCATATTGTTACTGTACAATATAAGAAATTATGTCATAGTATGTAATATGCAAATAACATTAAAAATATTTTCAATTTTATTTATTTTTTCTTTTATATATTTTTTGTTTTATATCATATTTTCTCATTATATTGAATAAGCTATGAATTATTTTTAATAATTATTATTTATATTCTTTAGTTTTGTTTTTCTCTGTATAATATCCGCGAATGTTGTGTAATTTAGTTTTTCTTGTTAATTTGACACAGAATTGTCGGAGAGCTCATTAGACGCCCATATACCATCCTATCCTGGCTCACCGAGATCACTACACGTCCCTTCCAGTGGTTCCTTGGATTCTCTTGATGAAACAAATCCGAATTTAAAAGTAGCTGTAGATTTTCTTCATCGAGACACAGACTTTTTGATGGCTGCCGAAATTGGTGATACTAAGATGCTCCAAATTCTAATAAGGTTTTTACATTATGACCTTTTTATTAGGCTAATAATTATACTTCTGATAGAAGTATTCGGGACGCTAGTTATATCTATAATCATCATTGTACAGCGATTTACCCATAATAAGTTGCATTCGTTTTAATATAATATTAAAAGATAAAATAAAGATGTATGTATTTGCGAAGTCGTAAAGCCACATTTAAGTTTGGCTACAGTAGAAATAGGTTTTCAGGAAGTAGCTCGATGCAGGCCGCTCCTAACAAGTCGATGTCAAGATCCTTTGGGGAGGTCTATGTTCAGCAGTGGCCTTCCTGTGGCTGAAAGAGAAGAATAGTTGGCCCGGCCAGCATGGTATCACTATCTTATAAAAAACCAGCGTGAAGTAACAGTTTAGTTGTCTTTTTTTCTGGCTTTTCTACCTCCCTTTACCCTTCCATTTGAGAGGCTGGTTGCCGCGCCTATTATTAAAATCAGAGAGATTTCCTTTTCCTACCAATCATTCAATGACTCACGAAAGAAAATTTCTCTGTTTTATAAAAGCGCATTAGTAACCCAAACCAAATTCCGTTCAGTTCATTATTAGTACATTGATAAGCTAGCCAGTTACCATACTGAGATCGGCGAATAACATGGCTGACTTAAACTTAATTGTTTTAACCAATCGCAGTACCTAGTAAAGTTGCAAGATTACAAGTACTAAAACCGCTAATATTTAAAATATTTGTGAAATTATCTTGTAATTAATTCTTGGTAATAATGGACGACAAAAAAAATTCAGTTGGGTTCCTACAAGAACTAATGCACCTCACTATGGGGAATAGCTTATTGATTTAACCCACTTACTCTGCTTATCTCAAAAAATGGTTTTATCTGATTCCGGGAAAGAGCGTACCTATCAATATACTATCGTAGTAGCAGTAGTACCTACTCATATCACTGCCTTGTTTTTCTCTTTAGCAAACACGTAAACAGACATCAGAAAGATCTTTTAGGAAGGAATGCTTTGCATTTGGCGGTGTGCTGTGACAATGAAGAAGCCGTTTTGTTGCTTTTTAAAAGCTGGTGTTAATCCCAATGTGACGGACAATCTTGAAATGACTCCACTTTCCCTGTGCTTGATGAGGAGGTAGCTTTACAACATTTTAATAGAATGTATCTTTGTTTTGTAATAATGAGAATGAACATATTAGGATGTATTTTCTTTGAAAAATGTATTGATTCATTATAAAAAATAGATTTGCGATGCGATGTTCATTTTTTTGTAACGGCAAACCATACCTGAATTATGATTTGAATTTATTACTTTCTCCTCAGTTTGTATAGATTTTTATGTACATAAGTCTACTCCTAGAGGAACTTTTTGGTTCTAGAGTGGAGACCAGGTATAGGCAAGCGAAACGTCGGCCGCCCGCCAAGGTGGACGGACGAACTGGCTAACGTTGCAGGAGATCCTTGGGGTAGGCCTATGTTCAGCAGTGGATTTCCTGTGGCTGAGAAGATGATGATGATGATGAAGTTTACTCCTTATCCGAGATCACTTTTAAATAAGAATCTAAACACATAAAATTATATCATAGGAAAAAAAGCCTTTATGGCATTATTTTATGTGTAAATTTAGAACTGGTAGAGGCCTGTTCTTTAAAACCGATGGGTTACCTTGCCTTTTTTCAACCAGTGTTTCAAAACCACATTCAAAACCACAGTTGAAAACTGACGTGTAGTAACAGCATTATGGATAAATTATAAAATAGTATCATGTGTTACAGACCATCACTCAATGTCGTTCATCTACTGTTTGATTATGGCGCGAAAATACCACCACGGACTTGCCTGACGGACACAGGCCTTTTCCTTCGTAAGTAATTCGTGTGTCTCAGGTAACAGAACAGGTTACAGAAAATCGGGCGCGTGGCCCGATTTTACAAAATATAGGTGCCGAAAAAAGCAATGATTCATTCGAAACACGCAGACCTATGCATTTAGATCTTCAATACATGTAAAGCTACATAGACTTGAGACTTATTTATATATCTATATTTTGTACTCAGAGTTTGTAATGATGTGCGTACCGACAGCAGAAGAAGAGCAAATTCTGCGGTATCTCATTGAAAAGGGTGCTTTAATTAATGATCCGGAAGCACCTGGGGGCAGACAAGCATTGCATTTTGCAGCAATGAGCAACAATTGTTATCTTATTAATATACTTATGGACCTTGGAGCGGATTTGTTCCTTACTAACCATAGAAATGAAACTCCGAGGGAAGTAGCTATCACATTTAAGTGTAGAGAGGCAGAGGCTCTTTTAGAAACACTAGAAGACTTTTATGTTCTAAAAAACAGTAGAACAAGTGTCACAAGTATCTTATAAAAGTTAATTAAAATATATCATTAAAAAAGTGATTTTCATTTTTATAGTTTTACAATAGGTAATGAAGAATGTACAGAAGGGATATATCGTATTTGTAAAATACATATAAATTATATATTTTTTAAATCATTATATTAAAATATTAGCTATTATCATATGCCCCGCGCCGCGCCGCCGCCGCGCCGCGCCGTGCCGCGCCGCCGCCGCGCCGCGCCGTGCCGCGCCGCCGCCGCGCCGCGCCGTGCCGCGCGCGCCGTCTCAAATAAACAGTGCCTTTTCCTTTGTGTTGCATGCGCCGATTGCCGACTACGAGATGCGCGGGAGTGTGCCCGCCGCGCCTCGCATCTATGGCTCACATTTAAAGATCATTGACATAACATAATTAAATAAGATAGGTCAAGTAATGTTTTTAACACGCGGTTTACAAGGATGGTAAAACTTTTAGCAAAAATATAACCCTCGTTTAACTTTATACCTCAAATACCAAATTATTACATCTCACTTAAAATACTTAAATGTGCTGCAATCAAAATCACTCATTATGCTTGATTGTCTGAAGAAACAAAGAAATTACAACAGAAGATACATAAGTATAAAACAAGTTACTTAATTTCAAATGGGCCATACATAATAGGATGGAAACATTAAAACTAAATAACGACACGATTTCAATTTTTACAATTAATAATATGAGATATTTTATCATTTATGAAAAGAATATTAAACGCTTTAAAATTACATGAAACAAAAATACGATGTATTGAACAATTAGAGCCAGGCACAGCCCTATTGCGGTGTGACATTTGTTCTACAGTTTCAAAGATGGCGGCCTTGTCGCAGTTGCTTTTCTCTGCCAAACAATACTGAGGAAAATTGAGATAACCAACTATTTTTACCAATTTATAAAGAAAATTAGGTATATTTTAACAAATAAGGTTAATTTAATTTGTCTAGTCATATTGATAATGTGATAATAAGTGTACCGATGGCTTCCAATGTGCAAGACTTGCCTGTGCAGCAGACTTTTGTGGAGGAGATTGATTACAGTGAAATACAAGAATTATCGGTAAATATCTGTGCATATGCGTCCTTATTATATGTTCTACTCAAAAACAACGTGTGTAAAAATGTGATTAAAATGACAGGTGGTGGGCAAAGGTGCGTTCGGAGTGGTATGGAAGGGCTTGTGGAGAAACACATTTGTAGCGGTAAAACACATCAATTCGGAGGCTGAGAAGCGAGAGTTCACTATAGAAGTTAGGCAGCTATCCCGCGTGTGTCATCCAAATATCGTGAGACTGTATGGAGCGTGTACTAAAGGCGCCCACGTATGTCTGGTAATGGAGTATGCGGAAGGAGGGTCGCTGTACAATGTTCTTCACAACCGCCCCAAGCCCAAGTACACGGCAGCGCACGCCATGAGTTGGGCCCGACAATGTGCAGAGGTATAACAAATTCCACATATATTCCCAACTAATCATTTCAGTTATCCTTAGTAAACAAATTGTTTTTCTGTGGTGTGAAAAGCCATTGACCAGTCTTAATGATGATTCAGATAACATCAACACATTTTGATGAACCACTGTGTAGCTATACCTGATATTTAAGAGGTTACATTTATGATAACTATGTTATACTTCAAGATAAGTCATTTAGTCAGAACCAAATTACCGCTATTATTATTATGGTGATACTCAACCTTATCTTTGTCTGAATGGTTTATCTCTACTCTATATTATTCTAATGTACCAAAAGTATATCTTTATAAATAATACTTATTATACACATGTTGTTACCACCATTAATAAGTGTAAATATACATTAGTGTTTAACTTATTTTTCAGGGTGTAGCATACCTCCATGCGATGAAACCAAAACCACTTATACACAGGGATTTGAAACCTCCAAATCTATTGCTAGTAGGAGGAGGACAGAGGTTGAAAATATGTGACTTTGGGACAGCAGCAGATAAAGCCACATACATGACCAATAATAAAGGAAGTGCTGCGTGGATGGCCCCCGAGGTTTGAATTTTATTGCAATTTTTCTACATATTCAACTTTTGTTGCTAATCCAGAATTTGAGAATGTGCAAAGTAAATATGATTTAACAAGAACTGTTTAAAAAAAAAGACATGAAATTAAAAGGCATATATGTATTAGCCTCCAAAGGTTTTCATATCTATTGTAGACAATACCTTCACATTTTGAAGTGAAATGTGGATAAAATTAAATTATTGCAATAGAATAAACCATTAATTTTCTCTTTGGGGGAGGTCTATGTTCAGCAGTGGGCTTCCTGAGGCTGATGAGAGAGAAAGAAATGGATAAAATTCCATAAAATAAATTGTAACATAATTCATCATGTATCAGCCCATATTCGTCCCACTGCAGGGCACGGGCCTCCTCTACAATCGACAGTACGATTGAGAGTGGTTAGGCCATACAGTCCACCACGCTGGCCTAGTGTGGGTTGGTGGACTTACATACCATAGAAATTTTTGTAAAACGCTATGGTATGTAGGTTTCCTCACGATATTTTCCTTCACCGTTTTAGTGCGTGGTGATTGACTATCAATACACACATGACTCCGAAAAGTCAGAGGTGTGATATATGGGCTGATACTGTATAAACTAAAAACACAGTAATTACTTTAATAAGGCACAATCCGACTTTTTAGTATTCAGTAAAAATCTAGTATACAAATAACCCATAGCCAATCATTGTAATTTAAAAATAATTGATATCACAAAGGGATTTAATATTTGAAATTATGGAAATTTATAAGCAAGTCACCAGTAGTCTTAAGGATTTTAATTTAAGGTAAAAAAGAATCTTCAAATATTTCCACATCAGTGTTATTGATGGGTCATAAATAAACAAGTGGGTTATCATTAAAACACCATATCTGTCTATCCATTTGAAGTAGATATAAAAGGATTATTAAATGGCAATTCATTAGAATTTGTTATCATTGTTTTTATAGCATTACTGTATATACAAATAATGTACAACTTAAGAATTGATACATATACAGAGGTCCAACAATTGCACATAAATTAGTTGTGCGTAAAAAGAGTTTATTATGAATAATTGTTAATAGTAATAAATGTATAGCTGTGTACGGAGCATTTGTTAGTTGGTGTGAAACCCTTTTATTTATTTCTACCTAGATTAGTACTCTGAGATTTTATTGGAAATGTTTGTACAAAAAATATAATATGTTTTTGCAAATAATATAATTGCAAAAAGGCTGGTTTACAGCTCTGACCCATAAACTTGTTCTATACAAAAACAGAAAACATATTGATATTATGTTCTACAAAACGTAATCAATAAGCCCAGAGAACACATGTGAAAGTATTAAGCCATATATACATATACATATATATATATATATATATATATCATTGTAAAATTGTAAATACCGTTAGATTATAATCTATCTCATGAGATTGTGAACTGTTGAAAGATTTAAAAAGTCATTTTTAAAGAATATAAATAACAAAACTCTTAAAATTAAATAGTGCAATTTATTTTTAAGTGCAAGTTGAAAGCATCAAATGAAAATAATGACATTATGTTAAAATTTTATAGGTGTTTCAAATGTTTTCCAGGTATTTGAAGGTTCCACATATACAGAAAAATGTGATGTGTTCTCGTGGGGCATTATTTTGTGGGAAGTGCTTTCTAGAAGGAAACCTTTTGAAGAAGCCGGCTCTGCTTACAGGATAATGTGGGCTGTTCATACAGGTGATCTGATAAATACAAAGCTATTTACATTTAATAAAACTGTTGGTGACGAACAATTCACACAATAATTTTCTATCAAATAGGTATTTTAAATATTATTTATATTTATGAAACAGATTTAATGAAAATATAGTAAAGCCTTTGATATTTAAACATATTAATTGATTTCAAAATGCTGAATTTACTTTGTACAGTTCTCGTTAATAATCAACCTTTCCCCAATTTCAGGTCGAAGACCTAATCTTATTGAAGGGTGTCCAGAGCCAATTGAACAATTGATGACACAATGTTGGCACAAAATACCGGCGCAGAGACCCAGCATGGCCAAGGTATGCATCATTGCAAACAATGACTGAATCTTTATATGAAGCGCTTTCCTATTGTTCTTAATTAACATATTGTAAAGATTAAATGAAAAGATTGCTCATTAATTTCATTGAATATCACACATAACAAATATACCTATTGTGTTTTGTAGTTGTTATTTGATTTTCTTTCAGGTAGTAGAAATAATGGGAGCTCTGTGTGAGTACTTTCCCGGGGCCGATACACCCATCAACTATGATGACTGCGAGGATGACGACACCGAGTGCTCGGAGGACCAGTACCTGTATGGCACCCGCGACAGCCTCGACACAGACACCGAGCACGAAATCCTCTCCCAAGTACACTTCCCGACACAATACGCCGACGAAACCGCATCCAACCCGGCCCAGAGAAACACTGACGAAACGTCGCAGTCGCCCAAACCGCGCAGCTACGTCGAGACTCAAGTGAGTAAGCTGCAGAACAAAATGGCCGCCGAGGCACACCCTAAAACCGCGGCCACGCCCAAGGACGAACCGGACGTGCACAACAGGATCGGACCCGTTAGGATTCCGCAGCAGTTTCAGAAACCCGAGGTTCACACGGAGGCGGGGCGGTTGCCAGTCACCATCAACAGGACTTCGAGTTCGCCAGTGCCGCCAGTCGATAAACAGCACGTGGGTAGTGAGACCAGCACTCCTCAGGACTCGCTGCGGGTGGCCACGAGCCCCGCCGTGTTCAGCGAGGCCTCCTCCCCGCGCCGCCTCTCCCCCATCCCCAACTACAACATCGGCAACATGAACCCAAGACACATCGATATCGACTACTGGAACAGGGATATCGACAAACTGTCCCCCGCGCGGAGTCCCAGCACTAACAACTCAATAAGGAAGGAGGATTTCAACCAGAACTACTGTGAGCGACTCAGCGCCGCCAACAGTCCCATGACGCCCGTCAAGGAATACAACGGGAACTTGTCACAGAGACCGATAGATCCGAGATGCCAAACGCCATTACAGATAGAAGTCGATCCTGTAAGTCAGATGACAGATTGTACATAGTAATTAGAACATTTTCATGAACTTACAGCGTGCGGCGAGTGGCGGCCATACCGATGTATTATGTTTATGTATTTATGTATTTTTATTTTTATTATGTGCTATGAATGTTTACTTGTTACAATGTGAGACCGAATTCGTGAAATTTTATATGATGTCTTTGTTTTTCAGAACGCATGGGATTTGATCGACGTGCCAATTAATTTCGACGATTACGTGGAAGTGAAGAACATGGCTGGGTTTGACAAATATTTCCCAATGGGTGAGTGCTTGCATGCATTACACAAACATCGCTTTTAAACATCTAATTTGAACAAATAGTGAGTTTCTGCTAAAATTAGTGGTCCACTCCTCTTTTGCCAGAGCGCAATTACCACTATACAGGCTAATTAGCACCAGGTTTGAATTAAATATAACCAGATACTCATTTTTATAGGATGTCATTATTTTAGTGTATTTAGGCTCCTTAGGTAAATAATAACTTTTCTCAACAGTATCGAAAACAAAATTATTTTTAAAGTCATAATGATTTAGGGCATTGAAGCTACCTCCTTTATTACGTCTACATATTACATAATTCTAGGAAACTTCTATACATTAATTTTAAACATTCATCAAAAATTCTCGATAATACACATCGGCTTTTGTCTTATAAAGGTATTTCCGTTTTGTGCTAAAATAGTGATGGAGCGAGAGTGATTCAGATCCACTCGTATCGGATGTATAAATAGGTGAGCGTGGCCAACGTAACATGCTCTTTATCTCGCTGGTCTTATGAATATTTAAGAGCGTTTATACCCTGCACGCGCTTTTTGGCTTAAAAACAGGACTTTTCAAATGAGTTAATAGCCACCAATAAACAATTTAAAGGAAAAATAATTATTACTCATTTTAGAAAAGGTTGTCATCTAGGGATTTTGGTGGAAAACATTATAGATTGATGGATAATTTGTGAGTACTATACGGATTACTGAACACAAGTTTCGTTATTTAGGCTTTAAATGGCAATTTAGAAGCTTAAGATATCCGAAACCACTAAATATAAGATGAAAATAAAAATATGATCAGACTAATAAGACCCTTATGGAGGGATTTTGCTGAGAAAAATAATCTTTTTGTGTTTAGTTCCTGAAAAATAAAAATTTAAACAATGCGAAATTACTCAGAAACTCTCGTCAAGAACATTTTTTTTTTTCACCAACTTATCGTACATAATTTTTTATAGCAATTGCATATTACAATAGAAGAACATCTTATCAATAAATTACCATTTTTATATTTCAACAAAATTAGTTTTCATGTTTTCTACAATATTTTAAAAACCACTATAAAACACGCTGTCCGACGTGGATCAAATCAGACCGCCGCAAGGCCTTCTAGAGGGAGGACGTATCGCTCGTCGCTCCGGCCTGGCTGCAGTCGATTATACCGCGCGTAGTAAAAATAGCCACGCGCGGAATGCGATTACCACATCTTAGTACTTTGGTAGTAAAATATTTAATTATTTTATTACCTACAATGATTTTGTAGTGAGTATAAATTATGTTTCAGGTAATATAATGGAATGTAATTCCGAGGCTAAATTATGTTATGTATTGTAATATAAAATTAAATATATTTCGTAATTGTAAGGGGTTGTAAGGCCCCCTAACACTATTTATGTGTTCGAACACGAAATGATTAATAAAACGTCCGTAGTGTATACTGATTGAACACTGATTTGAATGCAACTTAACAATGTAATAATAACGAAAATATGATTAGTATCCAAAATTTGTATTATTCTTTGCTTGCACAGTAATATTTGTCTACTTATAATGCAAATAAAATATTTTTATGATATTATATTACAGTTACATTTCAATTGAATATTTGAAGCGCAGGGATCAAAGTTGTTTGAGCCGATTGTATAGCGAGCCGACGCGGCAGCTCTACGCACACAGCTTTGGTCGCTTATGTGTGCGTGAAATTAACGAAGAAATACCTATAGGTGACTTTGCGCGCAAGGTGTATACGCTCTTAATATTGTATTGGATCATTTTGCACTGAAACGTAATTAAATTTACATTTGTAAATTATTACGCGTAAATGAGGTTATTTATTGTACTATCAGGATTGTTTGGTAACCTTTGCTTTGCTGGATTTAGAATTACTATCTTCCCTAACTATCTCTAATATTTGCCTATATAATTATGAATGCATTTCGTGTTAAATGTAACTGTCTAATTTCGAGCAGACTGCTAGTCGACACACACATAGGTATGTTTGGGATACTTAGCTTGATTTGCACTGCATTTTCCTGCAAATTTAATGTAGTCCGTTTGTTCTACTTTAAAAAATAATCTTGGTTGACATAATTCGCAATCCACTAATTTGATTTACTACGCCGTGTTTTAAAATTATTTTTTTTTTATTTATAAACATGATGTGTATATTTCTTGGCAGTATGAAACTTATAAGCGTACTAGCTTTTTCCCGCGACTTCGTCTGCGTGTTTATGTTATCATATTACGGACGTAAAAGCAATACATTATATGAAAATGTCATCCCTTATTTCACCCCCATAGTGCTATTTTTCTAAAAGTAGTTCACGCCATTATTTTTCGTTTAAAATAAGTCGTGAAATACGAATTTTGATATCAATAACTTCAGTGTTTCGATTTTGCATACAACACTTCAACCCCTATTTTGAATCATTTAGGGTTAATTATAGGAAAAAAAATATGCAGTTACTCTTGTTCCTAGATGAGTAACCTATGTGTCAAGTTTAATATTTGCAATTTCAACGGCCACAATTTTCTATACAACAGTTATTAACCCTTTTCACTCCCTTAGGGGTTGAATTTCCAAAAATATTTCTTAGTGCTAATCTACATCATAATAGGAACCCATGTGTAAAATTTCACAATTCTAGCTCCAGTAGTTCCGGCTGTGCGTTGACCAATAGTTCGGTTCTGCAAAATTTCATCCCTTATTTTTACCCGTTTAGGGTTAATTTTAGAAAAAATAAGTATGCAGTTATATTTGATTTTGATAGGCTAACTAACTTGCAAAGTTTGAGAACTCTAGCTTTAACGGTTTAGATTTTCCATACAACCGTTTTTTACCCTTTTCACCCCTTCAGGGGTTGAATTTCCAAAAATCCCTTCTTAGTGCTACCCTACGTGACAATAGGCATCTTTGCGTAAAATTTCACGTTTCTAGCTCCAGTAGTTTCGGCTGTGCGTTGATTAGACAGGCGTAAAATTACCCTACTCTCGCATCACTTCTACCCTTATTTTAACCCCTTAAAGACTAATTTTAGATAAACAAATTATGCAGTTATTTTTCTTTTTAAATGATTTACTGAAGTGCCAAGTTTGACAATTGTAACTCTAAGGGTTACGATTTTCCATACAACAGTTTTTAACCCTTTTCACCCCCTTAGGGGTTGAATTTCCAAAAATCCCTTCTTAGTGCTACCCTACGTCACAATAGGAACCTCTGTGCAAAATTTCACGTTCCTAGCTCCAGTAGTTTCGGCTGTGCGTTGATACGTCAGTCAGTCAGTCAGTCAGTCAGGTTCCTCTTTTATATATATAGATAACTAAAAAATACAAGTTATTTCACGCGTATGGCACAGCTGTTTCCGATTCAATATTCTATTTTTTTAAATTAATGCTTACCTAATAATTTTCCTCCTTGAAATAGATTTTAAGAGGAAAATGATTCTAGAAAACGTTCCCAACCACTTAACCTCATTATATATAGCTTCAAAGACTTGACCAATTTTTTAATATTTTTTCTAGGAACACAAAGACTGCTTGACATGCCTGATAAAAGATGGCTTGCTTTTAAAGCAATTGCTTTGCTAAAACGTGATTGAGGTCAATGGGGAAATCTTTTTATTTAGTTATTTATGTAAAACAATAGGAAAAGTAACACAATTTCCCAGTATTACTAGGACGTCGGATGTAAATTTAAGAAAATGTGGTAACAGTAAAACTTTCAAGCAAACAACATACACTAAAATTATAGATAATGGATTAGAATGATTTTTGAAATTTATAGTGTACCCATGGTGTCTACAGGGATTAATTTAACTCACCAAACTGACATTTGTATCAGTTTTTTATTTAGATTTTACATATTCAATTAGAAGTATTGTTTTGAATGTTTTCTTATAACATTCTTGCTGTAATACAATTACTATCTTTTGATGACTGAGTAACGTTCATTCGCAAAAGAAAAGAGATGAGTTACGAACTATCAGCTTAAAATATAACTATTTTTATTGCACATTCGATTTACATTAGGAACAAATATTTATCGATTTAATATCTTAATATATATAATTCACGTGTCACGTTGTTTGTCCGCGATGGACTCCTAAACCACTCAACTGATTATAATGAAATTTTGTAGATATGTGTTATTTGTTCCAACTTAAAGGTGGGATAGTTTTTATCTCGATTGAATTGACGAATGTATAAAAAAAGGTAAAAACATTTTGCCATACAAAATGTTCATGGGTTTGTAACTGTCAAAGATTTAATGTTCATAGCGTCGATACGGTAAACTCTTCCCTAAAATTAAATAACGTATTTAAATAAAGGTTTCGAATCGACAACACATAGCCACAATATTCGATTTATGGCGTATTTTAGATTTTAAAGATGTAAATTAATGACAGTAATGAAAAGTGGTTGACATTTAAATTGATTGTCAAATATTTATGCATACGGTTAGGAATTTATTGTATACTAAAGAGTATATTATGATGCTACATAAATATAGGACAATTAAATAAATAATATTCACATGTATTAAGTTTTACTTCTTTTCAAGATAGAATTTCACTTGAAAATGAAAAATCTTTAATAAAATAACACATCAAATAAAAACTGAACTGAACTGAATAAAATAAAATTTTTATATAATTATGGAGAATATTGCAGGGATTCTCAAATTAGGCGTTGCCTGTGTCTTGAAAAACCAGTTAAATATAATTGTTTCTACGTTAATTGTGTGTGTGTGTGTGTGAGTGCATTTCTACGAAAATTAATATTTCATCTCTTTATTACTAACAAGAGTAATGGCGTAATATTTTTAGAAAAACAACATAGTGGGGGTGAAATAAGGGATGGGATATTGCATGGATAATCAAAATCGATAAAGTGTTTAGAAAGTAGAGAGAAACTGGATATAATAGAGTGGGAGGTAGGGGAGAAGACTGGGATAGCTGACAGATTTAATAGGACGAAATGTAAATGCACGGTATAAGACGGGATGGTTAATTAAGAGAAGGACGCGACGTATCGGGAAGTGAATGAACAGACGGGATGGGACGGAATTGAGCAGGACAGTAGGATAGCTAATTCATGTTTAGGTATACAAGAGCTTATACGAAAAATAACACGTATTTGGTGTGGAGTAAAATAAAAAGTATCTGCACCCAGGCGAAGCCGGGCCGGGCCGCTAGTTTTCTTATAAATTCGTCTTTTCTGGTTGAATATATGTCAACGTACAATAATTAAAACTGCCATATCTAGATGGCTGAACGGGTAATATCTGAAAGGGCACCAAAATTGCAGGAAAACAGTTTTGATTCAGAAATATATAACACAATTTAGCAATAATTATCGTATATAAATATCGTACTAAGTTGCCGATTAAAAATGTTATATTACCGAAATCTATTTCTACTCATTATATTTGTTGCAGTGGAATATCATTAGAAGATTGTAATTCAAGCAATATAATGAATTAAATTACACTGTCAAATCTTTTTACATGGCCTGTTAAGTGTCGGAAACTAAAATAGCAATTGAATTATAAGTGAAAAACTATATAAAAGTTTTTTTTTTTTTGGATATGAGAAATCTTTTGCTAATTACAATAATTGCTAAGTATCTGCAGTTAATAGTGAATTATATCCCAATCGCTATCATGTTTTCGGCACTTTTCATTCCCCGTAAAAATATTTCATAATCTTCCTAATGATTTTGTTATTTATACAGAGCTACAAACTCACTGGTGGTAGGTTTCCCATGTGAGTGGTCGCCTGGGTAGGTACCACCGCAATATTTGTTTCCCCGCCAACCATTAATGTGAATGCACTGTTATGTTTCCGATTGAAATACATTGTAGCCAGAGTCACTATTAGACATATTGAGACTTAACATCTTATGTCTCAGGATGGCGAGCGCAGTGGAATGCCAAACATCGCTTTGTAATTCAAGGTGTTGTTTGGTTTTTGCTACTGTTCATGAGCCGTCGTATCGCTTACCATCAGGCGATCGGCAAGGTCAATTCTCCATTCATAGCAATTTAAAAAAAACGTGGAAAATAGTAATAAATATTGTAGCATGATTTTCTGAAATTACAATAATTGTATTTCACCAAAATTATTATACAAATCTTTATCTAATTCGGTGTAAATAATATTTTTTTATACTTATTTTAAAATAACTATGGTTGCATGGGACAGAACGCCATGATTAGTGCTGTCGATGTATAGTAATCTAAAAAATATTACGGTGCCAAAGTCATAATTGACTTTATTATATTTCTTGAATTCCATTTTCTAATAATATTCCACTTCAATAAAATATCTAGTAGAAATAGTTATCAGAATGTGACTTATATTTTCACAGAGATTTGGTAATTTAAAATGTTTAATCGGCAGCTACTTAAAATATTAAAACTATTATTGACATACCCTTTTCAGCGATTAGATATTGTAGTTTTAATTGTGTATTGATGTGTTCAACCAGGAAATACGAATTATTATTAAATATTTTAATCGATAAATCTTTAATCTTAATTCAAATCGATTCGACGTAAACATGGTTTTATTTGAAACCGTACAATTCGTTCCCCATCTCTATTGCATTTCGAATAAACTTTATTTTCTCCTCATAAAACCATAGGTATATAAGTTGCTTTAAAACTATTTTTAAGTACATACACATTTTGTAAGAAGCTGGTGTCTACTGTAGTCTGTAGGTTTCAACCTGCGTCAAACGTCTGTCATTCATCGTCAGATAGTAATCGGAGAGTAGCTCGTGTTATAATTTATAACCAATTTAACCAGTTATTACATTAAAAAAAAACACTAAGTTAAACTGATGGTAGTAAAGCAATAATCCGCTGTTAGAACATCAAATAAGTACCGTATAATATAAGAGCGACAGCCGACATGATGGCTGGTGCGTCTAAACGTGTAGCAATGTATCATGCGCGCGCATGAGTAACCGCGTGCAAATAGCCAAGTCCTGTGCCAGGACATGTTCGCTCAGTGACTCAACCACCTATTTATTTATATTTCACGATTAAGGAGACGCCATTTTGTTTGTTTATAGTGACAATGAAACCCTTTCGTGGATTAGTCATTCAATGTTTTATATTTTGTAAGGTTCTGTTTTAAAATTTAATTTTCGGTCACTAAATTGACTGTCTGTTAAAATTGATAAGAACGAGACAAATAAGAAAAATCGTGTCAATTTAAAAATAAGATTTAAAATGTATCTTCAATATTTTTACACGTTTGTGAAATTAATTAATTTGTTAAAGACCAAAATTATCGACTATGGACCAATAACACCTAAATTGTTACCGTCCTTTATTTTTATACAATCCAAATTTCAATTTAAAATTTAGCAAAGTCACATTGCACCACCATACGTTCCCATTACTTAGCACTCTCGTTCGAGTTCGTAAACAATAGAGCCAATTTCGATATAACAATATAAAGAATTGTTTTAGTTCTGAGAACTGAGAGGCGAACATCTCGGCACCGTCGGCATTTGACAGCGAGTACTGCGCACTCAAATATCAAGCGCTTAGTCACACAGGCCAACATTATACAACCAGGCTTAAAATAATGTGATTATTTATATAATTGCCACTTTTTATTAACAGAAATTACTAAGTCACCACGCCTACAAGCAGCGGTTATATTTGATTCTGAAACAAGTTTTTAGATATTTTTTTCGATCACTATAAATCATATGCATACGTGTGTATGCACGGGTTACACGCTTATTTAAATTTGACATTCTTCTATTGCCTAATTATTAATAGCAATATGTGAAAGTGCGTTGCTTTTTATATTCATAAATATCTAAAAATACTAATGCTACTATGAAAAGCTTGTTTGAGTTTAATTCCTCATTGCTTAGGGTCTTAATCCCCACCATATTTGTAATCTATGATTTAGCGCCATCTCTCGTATATGCGCAGGATTATTGCCTATATTTTTCAATTAACTTATATTTCAGTGTAAGCTGGACGAGTTTGTAAATTACTCTTAGTATCTGTATCAGCACATATACCAGTGCAGGGCACGGGTCTCCTTTAAGGTTGAGAGCATGTAGTAGGCCACTCTGGTCAAGTGCGGGCTGCCTCCCTTAATCTTACGCCCTGCTTATATATTTTTACTTGGCATGAATCGCAGCCTATTAGGCAGATAGATATAACATATTATTATATTTGTATAATCGTACCCTGATACTAATATTACCCGCCCAGTAGATGTTTTATTTGGTCCTTCGAGCCGAAGTCACATTTCTATTATCTTCTCAAAACAATTGTTGATTGATATCCTACAATTTATTCACGTTTTTAGCTGTCAGTGGTTTAATATTCTAGTTATTCAGTAACAATCTTGATAAATTACTTATATGTACAATATAAATGTGGTAATTTACTGCTTTATTTATTCTGTAATATAATGTAAACAATAAGCGAATGTAAACTAAACTATACATTTTTTTGTCTTATTCACCATACACTCATTGTTGTATTAATCTTCAACGTCCATTTAACCTATGTCTTGGCCACCACTTATCTCATGTTTTAAACTTCTCGCAGATAACGAAGATTGTTATTGATGATTCATCTCAACAAAAATTCAGTGAATAGTTTAAATTTCGAATGTTTACATAGACAAAGAAAGAAGTAATTTATCCCATTATGAATCAGTTGTTACGTGCAGGAGTATATTTTTGCAAAAATATTTACATCATACGTAACTCGGTCGTGCTTCATTGAATTTTCCCAGGATTTCGCCGTTTCTCGGAATTTATTTATAATGATTTCGCTTTACTCCACTCCATGCAGTAAATCTTGTTGGTTGAATATATTATTGATATGTATCCTCCTTGCGCATGGGATTTTATGGAATTTTATGAATCATCTAGCGCCAGCTGCGAAATTTATTATGTTAAGGTAGCCGCCTACTGGCCAGGGATGTGTTGAACGAACAAATATAATGTGAGCTCGAGAAACCTCTTAACCTCTGATTTAAAACACGATGTGATGTTAAAAAATTCGTAACATTACCAAGTCAACACAGACATGAGTAAAATCAAGAATTTGTAAATATACACTAGACCATATTATCTATATTTTATTCTTACAGGGCACAGACTTTTGTTCTCTGAGAAAACTTAACCCTTTGTCAACAGTAATTGTTCAAATCTGGGCGACTGAAGAATGAATTTATTGTGAAAATAAACCATTAAGTTTATAAAACTTAAAATAGTAATTTTCGGCATCAATCTTTAAATGAACACTCCAGATATAGTAATAAAATAGTTCAACGAAAACATTGTACAGGTTATGCCAATTAAGTTATAGGATAAGCAACCTACATACAGTAGATTACCTACATAAGTAGGTTGCTTACCCTAGTTGGAACGAAAATAAAGATTTCCAGCAATTTCAAATGTGTAACTTCCATACTACAAAGTACGACTTTGTACAGGCACAGATTAAATGCATGACTCGTCCATAAATATTTTATTTTACCTTGTCTTCTCTTCAGTAAAGATGCTAATTCCTTCGATTGATGTAAACGCTCTCTATGTATCGTCAAAAGATTCAAAATGTATTTGTATTTTATTTGCAATATTCAGTCCGTAATGGTTTCTAAGATTCACGCGAATGTTACACATCTTGGAATATAATTATTTTTGATTTGATAGAATATTACATTTTTTTAACTTTTCGATTACTTAACAGCTTTCACGTGGCAGACGGATAAAATCCGTAAGACATAGTACCGGGTATCTCAAGACTGCTACCGAAAACGAAGCCGGGTGGTAGTTTTAGTGGCTACAAACACAATGCAATTAAAAATTTCGCTTAGAAACGCGACAATTATTTTTTATGATTTTTTAAATATCGTCATTTTTGGGTGGTAAATCCATAGATTTTGCTAAAATAATAATTTAAACTCTCTTATATCTTAGAGTATTTATAAATTAAAGGGTATATATTATTCTATACAACGTGTAACAGGATTAATTCACAACCTCAGACACCCCAACTTTAAAATATTATTGCAATCATAGTTTATGCTTTGAAATCGTACTATCATAATTACAAAATCTTTTATTTATGAAATTAGTTATACCAAATGTAGGCACTTAACATGGTCACCTTACGAGTTACAAATAAGAGTGTACTACTACACACGCTCGCCGGACACGCACACATGTACACAAGACACATTCACACGAGTACCTAACGCCGGTCGCCGACCGCTGCGCCGCGCCGGCAGAAACAGCTGACAATAAACGAAATACAAATTACGTACGTAACTGATTACTGGGTGGTTTGGTAAACAAATTATTATTTATTTAATCTGTAAGCATAACATTTGTGTTTTAACTATAAAATCTAAATATTTTACTTACTAGATATAATGCGTACGAACCCAACATAAGACAATATTTTGCATGAATCGGCTATAAAATATTATTAATTTCACTTCCGCTAAACTTAGTTCCTACAGGCAGGCAGGATACGGGCGTCATTTATTTCGCATTATTATTGAATAAGATAATAATTTAACGCAATATCTAACAACGAATACTAGATTGGGAATCACAACACAAAAAAATACAACAAAATTAACTTACGTGTTACATGGCACTCATGAGGCGATTTCTTTTTAAAATATGTTCGACATGTCCACCACCTTGATACACTTTGATGCACATTTGCGTGATTGTTCACGTAATTTATGTAAAACTTCAGTGTCACTCTTCACTTTTAGGAATTTGCTCCACATTATCCTCCTCATCCTGGATCCTCCACATTAGTATTTTCACTGAAGGATACCAGAGATTTATTACGTCCCCACAAAAAAAGTCAAGAGGCGTCAAGTCAAGTCAGGTGACCTAGGAGGCCATTGCACAGGTTCGCCGCGACCTATCCAGCGCTCTCCGAACTCAGCATCGAGATACCGTCAGACATGCCAATGATACATTATCACCACACAGTGCCAAAGTTCTCACCATTTCAGTGTATTTGAATATTCGAATACCGAAAAGACATCGCGCGCGAAAGTTATCGAAATACATATCTACTTAACACTTAAACACAAGTAGACACAGATAACTGCGGTGCACGACTAGATTTTTTTCACATATTCGGTGCCCATTTAGGGATTGCAATAACAGGATATCCGACACACCGGGATTCCGCATACATTGTAGCAAAATTACAAACCGAATTTAATCACCATTTTAACGTTCCCCGAAATTATGTTTCATAGAAATACCTATTTGTTGTTTCTTTTCATATTGATTTTGTTAAAATTTAATTTGTTTCATTTAAGTGCATGTATTGCGCGGGATTTGGAATTTGGATCGCCCGGTCTTGCAAATACCGGGAGTAATTTTTTTCGCGGCGCATCCCTATACCGCCGCGCGCGCCATCGTTTGTCGGATGGATCAAATTGCATTAAACAATAGCTGCATCCTGCTCTATCTAGTTGTAGTTAAATGTGCGGAAAAGAGAATATGATAGTTATTTATTTTGGTAGCTTATTACGTTTATTCAGGCCTATCGTTGTGTGCGTTTGATTAATGATAGATTGCTTAAATAAACTTTATGACTATCGAAATAAAGTTCATTTTTGTTCATTATTTAGTTTATTAGAGTATTCGTTTAGTGATTCATTTAAAAATGATCTTATGTGCTGGAGTTACGTTTCAATTTCGTTTGTTCGGAGTACTAAACGAAGGAGTGTCTGTAATTTACTTGGTCTTAACTAATTATTTTGAAAAAAAATACCTACCAAAAAAAATGTTGATATCGGTTCAGTAGCTGATTCTGAACGTACTACTTTCCGCTTTTACATTTAAATCTGTTACATGTTGTATACCCTTTAATTATAAATATTTTAATTATATATATTATTCACTATTACCTTTTTATTACCTTTAATTATATATATTATTCACTATTATTCTAGGAAAAAATGTATTTACCACCAAAATATGGCAATAGGAAAAAAATTACAAAAAAAAAATTGTCGCTTTTTTTTGCAACTTTTTCTGTTGCATTGTGTCTGAAGTCGCTTAAACTACCACCCGGCTTCGTTTTCGGTAGCAGTCTTGATATACCCTGTATAATTTCAAGAAACCATTCATTTTTCTAACTAGTTTTTCTTTTATTTTATCTACATGTCTTGCTGGTGGTGGCATATTCGTATTTGTCCGGAGAGCAACAACCATTTACGATTATAGAAATCCCGTCTTAGGGTCCCCCAATTATGTCGCATTTAAGATTCAGTCTATGTATCATTAAATGTATTGCAATCACTTTCTCCTGCTATCATAAAAAACTTAATTTATGTTAACATATTATTCAAGTCTCAACTGTATTCTCGAGTGCCGAGGAGGTCCGTGTCCTGCAGTGGCACGTGTACGGGTTCCGATACCACAAAAAAATATATATCAAAGTCAATATTGTCGTAATATTTTGCTTTGTAAACGCGAATTAATACGAAGAAACATTAGTTTCTACACTTGTAAAACAAGTCGGAAATGTATTTCTTATTTCTTGACAGTTACGAAGAAAAGTAGACTATGAGGAAAATTTTTGAATAAAATTATTCCTGGAATACGTGTTAAATTCATGTTTCATTTTATTCTATGCATTGGTCTAGATACGCGGTCATGGACTGTCAGCCATGAAATACTGGTGGTAGGTCTCTCATATGTGAGAGGCTGCCTGGGTGGGTACCACCACAGTGTCTATTTCTCCCGTTAAACAGCAGTGTAGAAGCACTGTTGTGTTTCGGATTGAAGGACATTGTAGCCAGAGCAACTACTGGACATATTGAGACTTAATATCTTATGTCTCAGGATGGCAAGCGCAGTGGAACGCCAAGCATTGCGTTGTGATTCGAGGTGTTGTTTGGTTCTGCTACTGTTTATAAGCTGTCGTATCGCTTACCATCAGGTGAACGGCATGCTCGTTTCGCCATTCATTGGAATAAAAAAAAACTAAGTTTTTAGTCCAATTATTTACTTTTAATTATTAGATATGATGGAAAAAATATCCTTTGTCTAGGATACCCAAAAACGGTGATATCAGTCCAAGCGGCCGGTCGTGAAATCATAATTTATTTTATTTCCAATATTTGTATACTTTACCTGGCTTATAGTTATACAATCGGCTTCTTGTTTGCCTTACATCCTGGGGAGTATGCCTATTTAACTTACTACGTTGACCAAACAAGATTTTTACACTACCTACCTTTGCAATTTTCCATAAAAATATGGTGCAACGACTTACTGCAAATATAAGGGCATACAATAGGAACCCATATGTACTTAGAGCTTACGAGAATTAATATACGCATCCAGTGGTATAAAGTAAGTAATAATTACTACTGATAGTGATTAGGCCATATCGCCCACCATACTGGCCTAGTGCACGTTGGCGGACTTCACATATCATAGAAATTCATACAAATCTATATGGCCTAAGCACTCTTTATCGTACTCTCGATTTTAGAGGAGGCACGTGCCCTGCAGAGAGACGTATATTGGCTAATACAGAAAATAATTACTATCTTTCACTTCAATAACCAACTTTTCTTGAAAGTTTGTATTACAGCTTACGATAGTGTTCATTTTAGATATATAATACTGGTTGTAGTGTATTGATAAATTCATACTCTTAGCATCTGTCGTCTCGAACTATACACTACGCGTACCAAGGGTGAGTGAGATAGATATAGAAGGAGATAGATTATAGACGTGGAGGACGGAACGGGGTGTGAAGACGTGATGTATAGCAAACGAGCCGATAAATATTAATAATTGTATTCTACTACAATGTTACACATATTAACCGTAAATAGTGACTATTACACTGGTGTTTGCGTGTACGTGCGTCACGAATAACCTCGGCACAGGCTGTATCAGTTTTGATGTAGTATTCGCGTGGTAGGCTTACTCATAATCTCAAAAAAACTTATTGCTGAGGATTAATAGAGGCAACAAATTAAATGGTTGCATGATAGAAATTAGATACTCGGCATCCATAATTTAGATGCATCAGAGGATATAATGTACAAAAAGTCGTGATACTGATTGGGAATTTGAATATCTCCGAAAAAGGGGCTTAAGATGGCATTTTTGTATATTAGTATTTTAGAAGATAAGTACGAATGACTTATGCCCTATTTCTAGCTTGTTACAGCTTTGGTAGACCTTGTTAGGAAATTATGGCCTCATGCTTTGCAACTGGCTAACATGGCAGAAATAAATATTTCTTTATGTGAGTATTATTAAAACAGTTGGATGCGTATAAACCACCCTAATATTTTAACCGTCGAACATGTAAACTCTTTATATCATCAATATTCTTCAAAGACGAAAAAATTATAAAATAGCCTTATAAATACCAAAAATAGTGTATAATTATAGTTTTTCTTTTGGTTCGAGATATGTGTAGTATGTGTGTACGTGCTACGATGTGAAAAATTGGGTTAGTAATGTATTCTATTGATTCCATCGCATTGATGTGCCGCGTGTAAGTAACCTACATATAAGAGATTACGGTGTATCGGCCAGATGCGGCCCAGGACCGTCCCGTGGTGACTCACACTTCTCGGAAGGGGCCGCGACTATTTTAGACTGTGTCCGCTTACCTTCTAGGAAACTGCTCTGGGACCAACGACCGATCGCCAACACAGAGTATTGTTAGATCTGTAACGGGGTTGCTTGTTTCCTAACAACCCGTTTTCCGCCATGCATTCGTTTTTCGTGTTTCAGTCTGTGGGCGGAAACTAAATCTATAGACCATAACTGCTCAATCAGATCCTAAAACATCAGTTTATGTTGGCTAATGAAGGTTTAAATACTAGTACTTAATATTTAATAAATGTATCGCCTACTATAAATTATATTTTTAATATTCATATTCAAAAAGCTTTTAAATTTACGAACCAAATAAAGTTAAGCGTTCGTAAAAAAATGCATTTACACCAATTAATCTGTACTATAATATTATAAAGCTGCAGAGTTTGTTTGTTTGTTTGTTTGAACGCGCTAATCTCTGGAACTACTGGTCCGATTTGAATGATTCTTTCAGTGTTGGGTAGTCCATTTATCGAGAAAGGCTATAGGCTATATATCATCACGCTATGACCTATAGGAGGAAAGCAGTAGTGATATTTCTAGCAAATACGAGGAAATTTTGTTCGTTTTTCGTGGTCCGATTGGTCGATATTCTAAACTGATAGTCAGAATTAAACATTTTGACCGCCATTTTAAAACGTGTATGCACCCGGGCGGAGCCGGGCCCTACCGCTAGTAGACCATTTTTCTTTTAAAACAAAATTATCAAACATAAATTAAATTCATAAAAAGGTTGCCTAGAAGATATTGCAGCTAACGATAAAGGCGCCAATTGTTACCATGCCTTGGTTTTAAATGTTTTATTTGTTTATTATTATTTTTCATTTTTGGTGTACAATAAAGTATTTACTTAAATAAATAGAAATAAGTAAATTCATCAAATCGAAACTCCAAACAGAAACGTGCGGTTATCAACACGTCCCATTACAGAAACGCACAGAGGCTCATTTATCATAAAAATAAAAAATGTAAATATAGAACTTGTCACTCCAGTCTGGAAATAATAAGTGAGAGCACATGTGCGTTGTCGCGATGCTTACCCCGCTTCCGGGCTACGTGTCGACGTACAGAACTAGACTGAGCGAAATGTCACTCTGTCGAAAACGTTGACGCGTATTGATGTCGCTAATAGAGTTATTAGTGACAAATAAAACATCGCCTCGGTGCCTCTACCAACATACATCTGTTTCAACATATTTACTCTCTTCAAAGTGCATAATCATTAGGCTCGTTGTCGGAAATACTGGCTCTTATGAAAATGTACAGTTGATTTATTGGTATCGTCGTGAAATAGCTGGTGTTGTAACTTAGGAGGATTTTGTACCATCGTGTGCATTGATATTCATGCGGAAGATAATATACTAGCTGCTCTAGGATCTTTCGTAAACTGTCTCTATAAATCGTAAAAAGCAAAGCTGTTATTTCATATCGGTTTTCTGTGTGATAGAGATACCCCCCAGATCGACCCATTGATGCTGTAGCTTCACCGAGCAGTAAATACTCCAAAAACTTTTTGAATATATTTAATAATAAATAGTTGTAATGCCTGTAAACATATTGTATTCGTGTTCTTAATAAGTCCTGAGTATCGCCCTGTTATAAGTAGAGAGTGACAGTGCAGACGTCAACAATGTGGCTAGGAAAGTATCGTGGTAAAGTAAATAAGTCGTAATATTTTCATGGGTGCCGCTACGGCGGGCATCCCGCTCGTTAAGCGTTGCTCAAATAAACAAAATGTGTTGATTTTTATACAGTAGCGGCTGGCCTTTTGAGCGCCCGGTCAAAAGCAACTTCATCGATTCGCGCAAGCCGCTATTGAAATATAAATGGGATACACGTGATAGTAAACTGAATAGCTCATTAATGACTAACAAACTAAGAATTACTTTTTGTATCCAGTTGCGAGATGGCGATGTGACGAGAAGCGCAACTCGTAAATTATTTCAACGTTTGATGCGATACTCCACCGTTTACGGCAATGAGACTTTCATCTGTTATTGTTTAAATGGAAGCGTCGCGTTTGGCAGATTAATCCGTCGCCCGATATAAAAATTCATTCACCTCTCGTAATCCTTAAATGCTAAATCGAGCAAACGCATTTGTCCGGTGTCAACAAAAAGAAGCGCGTCGCGGGTGCGCATGAATCAGCGCGATACAATTAATCTAATTTAAGGTTATCGGGGAGGCATGGGACGGGTTGGACGACGACGCACAGTCTCGCGCACCCGCCGCGCGCCGGCGCATCGCCGCACGCACCGCGCGCTCGCTGCACCGCCTGCACCCGCTGCACCCGCTGCACCCGCTGCACCCGCTGCACCCGCTGCACCTCACTGCACCTCACGGCACCCGCGCGCCGCACGTGCTCCCGAGGACCATTACCAATGTTATTGTGACTCAGTGAAATTATGCCGCAAACAGACTGTTCCGTTCAAGTTTCGATAACGGTGCAACCAGATTTTGACAAATTACAAGTGTTCGTTGACGTTTACATGAGTGAGTAATCGAAAAGTTTTGAATGTGTAAAAAATAAATTATTGCCAGTGCAAAAATTGACATAATTGTCCAAACGGTAGGTTTTAATACAAATATTTGAAAATAAAATATTGAGCAGTTGAAACAAATTTTTCAACTTAAATGTACCATAAATATGCGTAATTTAATATAATTATCACTATTTAATTTAGTGGTAATTTATTAAATATGTTATATATGAATACGTCATAATATAATCACTAAAATTGCTGCGATCACGTCATGACCAATTTTAAGTCTTTATAATTTGTTTCACAATGTAGAGCAATATTTTGCATGATCAATTTAATTACGTAATTAATAAAAATAACAATCAATACATGCATAAGTAGCAACGCACAATTAACATTTCACTACAATACCATCCATCATCAAATCTTTGAAATCGAAAAGCCATCCAACCCGCCCTAATTGTATCTATCAAACTTTCCTTAAAACAACAGATTGTAGCATGCGAACGCATCACTCTCGCCGAAGGTCGCTAATTTAAAACGTGGATTGACCGGCATCACAATCACGCGGTAAATTTAATACTAACGATCACTGACAGTGAAATAATCGGCTGTCAAGTAGTAATGCCAAAAGCTCTCTGCGAGTAGCGTCGAGTGACGCTTTCAGCACAGCGATGAATCACGGCTAATTATTTTATGATAGGAGAGCGACCCGCAGGGCTCGCCGTGTGATACCGAATGTAAACAATTGTACAGTTGTACTACTACAACTAGTTTTAACTCGTGGATGGTTCTTGAATTTATTATTGTTATTTTCTCTGAAGTTTTCGTATCGGGTTTTCTCTTTCTACTCTGCGTTAACTTCAATGCCAGTGTCTGTCCTTTTTGCTCAATTTTCTCTATTTCACCCGGTTTCAGCAATAGCCTCTGTAAATCCTTTAATTTATCCTAAACAGTACATTTTAGATATAAACAATGCACTAAACTTACAACTTGCAAGGATTGAAATGGTTGATGCAATATTTCAATCCTTGCACGCCTAAAATTTATCTAAAATATATTATCTATATGTAAAATTGACAAAATAAAGCCTTTTCAACAGATGATATCAGAAATAATATTATAAACTCAATACTAGTATTTTACACAGAAAGTTTGCAATCCTTTTAACTTTGATTTTATGGCGATATCTGTCATGTAAATTGTCAAATTGTTTATAAATTATAATCATTGTTATAGATATATTATATTATGAGCATATAAATGTCATTATCAAATACAGGGTGTGAAGGACAATCTCAGTGAACTCTATGGCTAAAGATGATATCTTTGCATTTTATATGCTGTACAAAGTTTTTTTGTGTATATATATAATACGTATAATTATGAAAATCAGTACCAATTTACATCACCGATAGATTCAATGTTCCCACGAAACAGTTCAAACTTCAATTATTCTTGAAACTGCCTATTCATCTTCCATAATAAGGCTAATCATTACATTAATTGTGTAAGAGCACGTTCACTCTAAGAGTTGCTCAAGAAGTGATATCATTCTAGAAGGCCGATACAAAGTGACGATAAATAAAATGGAGAATATTGTTTACTAATAGCAATGATGGCCGGTATGATTAGTAAGAGGGTTGCTTGTGTGGTCGCTATAAACGTTGTAAAAACATCGTAAATAAGGCAGTGGTGAGACATTTTGCAGACGGCGCCTATAGTGATTCAGTCTGGAGCACGATTGCCTTTATATCTGCGGTGTGGTGCGCGTCGGCGGCCGGGACGTTGGCATCGGCAACGCGACATGACTAACCTCAGCCCGCTCTAGATACAATCAAAATATGTGACAAGTTTATTTCTATTCGTAACAACACATTCTGCCCCGCTCGATATATCCCGCCTCAAAGTTGAACATCTGCTGATTTTTTCGACGACATAAGTAGGTCGGGGCTCGCGCCTGCGTCACGCGCCCTGGCCGCGGCCGCTCACACCGCTCTTACGTTTACGTTAAATCATTACGCTGTTCCTCTATGACTTTGCAGTTTGGGGCGAATTACATACGGACGCTGTGTAATCCTTTATCTAATCTCAAGTAACTCTTTCAACGACCTATACTTATCGTATGCGAATACTATCTGCTTCCTATTTGGCTTCGTGGAAATCGGACATGTTCGCTGACATTTAAATCGTAATTAGTCCCTAGGCGACTTGAATGATGGTTAGGATTACTGTTTTCTTAAAATCGAGTCGTGCCTTATCTGTAAATTACTTCCGCTTTTGGCTCAATCAATTTCAACCTGCGCATCATTTTGATCTTCGTTTTTGATACATCATCCAGGCAATGCATATTTTAAAGCTGCAGAATCACTTCCTACATTTCAAAGAGCATCGTAAAGTTCAAATATAACAGTATTCAATAGATAGGAACTACATGAGATTGACCGCACGATGTGGTGTTGGGGCTGCTCGGCTCGCTCTGGGCTCGGGTGCGCCTGTCTAAAATACCGGCGTGACTCACTGCTCGCGATTTCACAACGCTACCTTTGCCAATAGCTTTTGTATTGCTTCCTATTGCTGCTATATGTTCTTCCACTGCTTGTTTGGAACTCTCATGCGCTCAAACTGTCGGTAACGTTGCATCATTGATAACATCGTCTTCACCTTTTTGTGCATCAAAACATTTAGAATCGTGTTGTTTGGCATTGAGTTTTTTGTCTTTTACTTCATGTTTCTTTAATTGCTCATAGGCCATTACAAAATCAACTAAATAAAGAATATATTTCGTGTTTTGTAACGAATTAGCATTAAATAATAATTGAAAGTGTTTTTATTTACGTAAAAAAAGTTTCATTGTAAACTTAGTAAATAAATAATTAATGATAATCTATAATCGACATTTATGAATTCGTATTTTTTACCTTAACTTCCAAATTCTTAAACACGCATTGCTCACGATTCATTACAATGAATAAAGTTTTACATCATTGTTTTACTCATAAATCTTCAGCTCATAATAAAACACAAGTGCTAGAAGAATAATAGCATGTTTTGAAAAGTGTCACGTTTTAAAATAGTGTATTCATTTAAAAATATACATTTAAATGTATTAATATATATTAATACATAAAAATTATTTCTATGGAAGAAGTGGATGCTGTGCGTACGCAAATATTCATCTTATTCAAAGCTTTTTAAATTTTCATATTAATTTCATTACAATGGTAATTTTAACAAAGTATTAAACAAAGGAACTACAAAATTTACCTGCTCAGTTCTTGTTAGTCAATTTTTTATGGGCATGAGATTATAAGGTTGAAGTCTGCAAATAATGTTGCGGTAAAATTGCGGCGCCACCTTATAATTGACTTGATGATCAACTTATCTCAAAATATTTCCAAGAAATCGGGAAAGGCCCACACTTTGCCATCTGTATTTAAAAATCTACATTCGAGTTTTACAAGTCTTTCCTCGAATATTTTCAATTAAATAGTAGTAATGCTTAATTAGAATTAGCAAGTTGAAATGGCAGTGGGGCGGACACATGGCGCGTAGAACCGATGGCCGTTGGGGGCCGAAAGTTTCTAGAGTGGAGGCCACGTACAAGCAAGCGAAGTGTCGGACACTCGCCAACAAGGTGGACGGACGACCTGGCTAAAGTTGCAGGAAGTCGCTGGATGCAGGCCGCTTCCGACAGGTCAATGTGGAGATCTTTGGGGGAGGCCTATGTTCAGCAGTGGACTTCCTGTAGCTGAGATTATGATGATGATGAGTAGTAATGCATATAAAGACAAAATTAAACTGTTTGAAGCTTTTAATGGTGACTAACTTGAATATGGTTCTGTAAATGATATAGGAATAATGAATACAAAAAATGACGGCTGATTGAAAAAGAAAGTCTCCAATTTATATATTGAGTAAACCTTGAGTGATATGTTGCAATAAGTAAATTGATACAAGAGACATTATTTCTAACTACAATTGGCTTTATTTATAGTCAGCTTATGTCTCTGTTTTAGTTATCCAATGTTTTGTCTTTGCTTAAACTAAATTTAAAAGTTGTTCGAAACAGACAAAATATTCGACAACTGAAACTGAATATGAATAAGGAATACTATAATAATACTATGGATATGTGCTTAGTTGTGATTCGTACTACTACCTTAATATTGGATGCTCGTGTGCAATAAATTCGAATCTTACTTCTATCAATCGCAGGCTATTATGAGGTTGTGGGAATTACAGTTTTCAAATTGCATCTAATCAATTTTTGACAAATTTCCACGTATGCAGTATACTAAACCAAAACAAACTCAGCGTCTGCTGTGTTACTGTTGTTTCGTATTTCTTGTAAAGTTCAACTATTAATCAATCCCAGTTGTTGTACAAGCGCTTTGAAGTTTCACCTTCGATTTTTTTTTGGCTTAAATCTTAGGGAGTTCAAGGAGAGCTGTAATTAACTCACATCTGTTAGTTGTTCCCTGCCTTCGAGAATAAGCTTCTGCGTCTCAATCGGGTGACCCGTCCGCGCCTTGTATCCAGCGTCGGCTAATTCTTTGATGTGATCTGGATACAATCACCTATATAGCACATCAACGGTGACTGACCCAGTTCTAGTTTCTCTGTAGAAGTTGGCACAAACATGTAAACTGCCCTCTTTACTATACGCGCTAAATATCCTAAAAGCGTCGTGCTGAAGCGTTATGTTCAATATCTTGTGCCGCAACGCAAGAATTAATCTCCACGGGTTGTGTTCACATCTTATTTTAAACGTAGTAAGTTCTTATAATTTACTTAGCGCAGCTGCGAAAAAAATAAAGATGATAAATGTACTCGTCTACATTTAGCTCCGTGTGACTCACTAAAATCGTCTGCTCACCGTTACTAATTCACTCATATTGTCCTTTATGTGCATTAAAATTATACGCAAGGACAACTATATTTGCTGTGCGGATATATCCGGATCGAATGAAAGTGTCTCCACTCTCCGGTGAATCACAGTTTTTTTCACTGCCGTACGTGCGACGTAATTCCTTGTCAGTCGCCCAACGTTATCTCCACGTTAAAACTTTGAACATTCTGTAAAATTTTGGCACTCTCAGTATAAAAGTACCTAATACGCTTGTTATGAATTTCGGCCATATTACCAAAGGTTATAAGGATACCAAAATATCCTCTTCCGAATCTCGATTTTGTGCCATAATTTCAACAATTTTATGTAACACGTCAACGTCAAAACGTGTTACCCAACTTTGTAGACAGACATTTGCCTGGTTGTCTCGTGTCGAGTCATAAATCGCCTTGCTAATAGAATAAGTGTGTTGCGGTGGACGGTTTCCGCGAGTTGTCGCCGTGACTGACGCAATCTCTTGCAACGCTAAATCGAAAACACATTAATACCCCCGATCAAAAAAAGCTCTACTCGTCTCTCACTGCGGATTTATGATAACAATCATCTTAGAACATTTTTATTTCTTACAAAATGTTACAAATGATTCAATCGCTTTCTAAAGATTACACGAATTGAAACGAAAACTTTACTAAACTCAAAGCTGTAGCTGTAGACCTTATGCATGTACGCTGTTCATCTGCATATCACTTAGGCATACAATTATAAACTTTGTTTTTATTGTTGGAAAGTAAGTAGAAATTCAACAAATTCTGTGCAGAATAAACTTTTTCCTATACAATTTCCATGAATAGCTAATTCGATATATTTCTTGGGAACTAAATATAGTGGCTACTCTTTGGAAACCTAAATCAAGATCAAGAGTATCTAGAATAATTAAATAAACCTTGTGTTTGTGAAAATACTGCAGAATCACCACAACTCTTCACTGAAGCTTGATGTTTATCTTGATGCAATAGGTATTACACACTATTTTACATAACTATAAAAAAATAAGTTTTCATCGGACATACTTTGGTACTGCAATTACTTGATATCATGGTCGATTTGTAGTAATAACTTCTACATTGTTGGTATCAACGGGACGAATACCATTAAATATCAGATTGCAAAAACCAGTCTCTCTTCGTCTTGCTTGCTGAGATTGCCCTTTGATAATGACAGCAATCAACATTCGAGGAATCTTATAAAAAAGATCCATCCAAGACATTAAAGATGCGGGGACGAGGTCTAAAACCTTGCAAATAAATCATTGTTTTCCTTAACCGTCGACCTAAAACATTCCACGGCAATTTTCACAGAAACACAAACAACATTCACAGGTTTTTTTGAAGCATTAATATTCAACTGACTCGGTGGCGTAGTTGTACGATTACAAAGCTGAGGTTTCGGGTTCGAATCTCGGGTTGGGCAAAGGGATATTTAATTTGTTTTTTTATTATCAGCTGAGTCGGGATTTTGTACCCGATATGGCGATAGGCTCGCCACTTATCATATCTTAGGACGAAACATACAAGGCGAAATGCGGGTGTCCTGGCACCTCTGCCTACCCTTTCTGGGAAAAAGGCGTAAGTTTATGTATGTACTCGTATGTTAATATTTAAAATACTTATATAAATCTCGATGTATATTTATGATGAACTTGCAGAACTTTAGATTTAAACCGCTCATGTTTTATTACCTCGGTTTCCGGCTATCTGCCCGAATTACAAATACGTATAAGTAGTAGAATACAGCACGAGTTTCTGGTTCACGTTTTATGGTTCATCTAAGTTCGCAGTCGTAAACGTCCGTGAGTCATGTTCGTGCGCCGCCCGGAGCGCATCCGTCGTCGGCGGCGGCTGCCTCGGAGCCCCGAACGCGTTAATTATCACTTCCCTACGCAATTAACCTCATACGCATTCATGTTGATCCGCTTACATTGTTGTCGATGTGATGCGATTGGTCTCTTCAATGAATTGCTTGGATATTTAAAACAGTGTAAAACTTTGTAAAGGGACTGCAATGCCCTTGAAAGTAAGTCCAATGCAATCTTAAGAGTACCCAGTCGACAAGATTTTGATGGCTTGGTGTTGGCATCTAAATAAACGTAGACTACTCGAAGCGCTACACAGACCCGCGTTCAAATAGAGTGGCCTCACTGTAAGGGGTATTTCACTATCGTTTACTGTGGATGCTATTAGGCTGAAATACCAGTAACCATACTCATTTCTCATGATGAAAGATGCCATGCATGTTCACAGACAGAAGTAACCTATCACTTACCATTAGATAAATCGGCCTCACGTTTCTCAGTAATATGCTGTATAAGATATCGTAAGTCGTAACACATCCCATTTGAATGAGTGTACACTGTACCTACATGTTATAGAAATAAACAATAGTCCCTTAATAACAGACGCCTCTTGCCTCTAAGTCCATAATATGTTTGCGTTGTTATTAGGGTGGGAAAGGATTAGGATACCAAAACTGAGTAAGCATCCGTCCCTTTACTCTCAAAATCCTTTTCTCCTGAATTACTTAAAACAACTTCAGTCGACATCAAGCTTGTCCTCTCAGTATTGACACTTAAGAAGCCTTACACCAAAACTTTATATTTCATAGCAACCGACGTTGCACATAACAAATTCTCGGAATATTCCTCAGGTGCGGAGTGAGATAACTACACTCATCTTCACGTGCAACGCGACGAGTGAACGTTGATTTGTGGCATGCACTGAGCGCTCTCGTTAACATTTTCCCAGTAATGCTACTTACAGATGTACTACACTCGTAATTTCTAAATAGTCCACTTTTCACTTCCGCCGTGTGAAATTTATGCGCGTAATTATTCCGGGCTCCGTGGGACTGGCTAAGTTAAACTCTTGTAATGAGCTATTAAAACGCGAAGTTGGCACGTTGCGCCGGCTACATTATTCTCTAAGGGCACGTGCGCTCCAGTCGATGACATCCTTGTAGTATCCACTAATAATAGTCTGTCATATTTTCGGCATTGTTTCCCACTTCCGCGGTTTTGGAAACACGCGTGTTTATGTAATACATCGCGGACCTTAAGATAAACTAAAATGTGTATGATGGTCCTTAAAAGCTTTCAATAAAATGAGTCACTCGATCAATTTAGAATACGGATGATTTATCTTTTAAATCAATCCGGTGTAATAATACGATGCGCCAGTATGTTATCTCCAAATTGCGTCATAATTTATAAACAGAATGATCAACCAACGTTATCAATGATGCGATCTTGTAACTGATCAAACTTCCAAGAAGAAATTTTCTGCTAATTAGTTTTGCGTAATTTCCTTCTTATGTATGATTTATATGGGACTCGAAATCTTGATGACCCATTCAAACTTAAAGATAAAATATGTAAGTATATTTTATATCTCTTGATTAGTTGTAATTTAGTTTCCAAACAACTTTCGCGATAAACCTAAGTTTATGTATGAACCTAAACAAGCATTTAACAACATTTTGCTTATAATTCCTGGTGTTATCACTTTCTATAATCTAGACCTACAAAACCGTTCTCATTCACAATTTCAACAGTTTTTTTAGTTCACATGAGCTGATGAATTCACGATATAGCAACAAATGGAAGATTCCCAGAGGCGCCATGCAATAAATTAAATAAGTTTTATTTGCATGATTGTTTGTGTTTTGTTTACGCGTAGTGAAATTATGGCACGTCTTCCTCGGCTATGTTCAGCGATGATCGTATCTCGCTTGTTTTGGCGACTCTTGCAACGATGACCGAAGCGACACGAGTTGTGACAGTATTGTTAATACTGTTAAGAACTTGTCACACGCCGGCTTTGTCATTTATTTACGTATGAACTACGTGGGTTTTGCGCACTGCACCTTGGCCGAAGCTCCAAGTGATTAGTCTTATGAATTAGGGAACGACTAGACAGAACGCTCAAAGCGATACAGAGACTAACAGTTACGATTACGTTTGCCTTGAAAAGCTCGAGATCACGGCCTTAACGGCCTATAACAATTTCAAAAGAAACATAAAATTTTCGAGTGTTTTTAATGAATCGAACATGCGAGATGTGCAATCCCCATCTGCCAAGTGCCAGCGTCAGACGTGAAGCAGAGCCGGCGCGGGCGCCGCGAGGTGATTGCGGGTTAAGTGCAAGGGTTGCAAGAGCGGCGGCGGTGCCGGGTGCAAGAGGCAGCGCGGCGTGGGCGCGGGTCGTCGACCGCTGCACACAGAGCGGTGTGCGCGCGCCCTGCCAGCGAAAACGGCAGAAAACCTCACGAAGGGCGGCAGCACACGGTGTCCGCATTTAGCTCGGACTGACGTCGATGAGTCACCGCACCGCGAATAGAGGCGGTTTGTTTGTTGCACCGCCCGCTCCCGGCTCTCCCGCCGATTATTTCGAGCGGGCGGCGGCGTGCACACCACCACGCCAGCGCCAGTGCTCGGCGCACTGTCTCCGCGAGAGCACGCGCCATGACCCCGCTGCCCGCGCGCCCCGCGGCCCCCGCGCACGCCCCGCACGCCGCCCGCCTGCGCCGCCTCGACGCGCTCGACGCGTGTGACGCCTCCGCCGGCATCGTCACCACCATCAGGGACACAGTCAGCTGTAGTTGGATATTTTACAGTGAGTGTCCACATCCTCGCCGCCCGCCCTGGCCGCCACCGAGGCTACGCGGAAGCCTGGCCCTGGCTGCGCCGTGGTTGGGCTTGCGTCAGCGGCATCACTGCCCTTCGGTTGAGCACGCGGCACTTCCTGCTTTCTGTTTGTGCGATCTATTGCGGGTTTTTTACGTCATGTAGAGCTGAAGCGTTCGTTACGAGCTAGTGTATTGTGATGGCAATGAAACGATTGTCTTCCTTATTCACAGCATTTGTACCTCTGAAGTGATAAACATTGTTCGTGTTAGCATACAAAACGTAAACAAATCTTCACTATGATATTAAACATGAGCTTTCGCTTCCTCGAGT
Source organism: Hyles vespertilio (assembly GCA_009982885.2). Taxonomy (NCBI): domain Eukaryota; kingdom Metazoa; phylum Arthropoda; class Insecta; order Lepidoptera; family Sphingidae; genus Hyles; species Hyles vespertilio. Next base: position 12,652,042 of record CM042806.1, on the reverse strand, counting down.
GGACTACGTAAGTTTCTACACGTACATTCCTTCCGAGCATGTACACTCACTTAGTGCTAAGCAGCATTCTCTATTTACACAAATTGTTAGCTCATTGTTAGACTGCTTATCATCGTCGCCTTGTTTAGTTCGCTGCTGCCATCTATTCGTGGGTAAAAGAATTGTACGCCGAAAGCCGAAATCTAGGTGAAGCGTCTGACATCAGCAAGTCGGGAGTAAATTTAACTCCTGACGTATTTAACCCTGCCGTGGGACTGCGACCAAATCCTCTAAACATTCGGATTGTTCTCGCATCAACTCCACAATCGCACGCAGCGTTTTAACGCACTCAACGTCGTTAATTGTAACGCGTTGGCAAAACTATTCTATTTTGATTTTCCGAGTTTTATTTGCAAGTGTGTGGAACATGTCCACAAACTCTACTAAAACTGCCACAGACAATGTTTCCCATATTTATTGTTGTTGGTATAAACAGCAGCATTTACACCCACCGCCGTGGCCGCTCATTATCAGATTATGTGCGCGATTCGTCCGCCCTGTGCGACTATTTACATGATTCCATTTTAATAATAACAATCGCAAACGGTTATGTGTGTAATTTGCCAGATTTTATGACATTGTTATATTGTTCTAAGTGGCATCACTCAGTTGAGAAATGTCGTAAATCTTACACATGATAATCTCGACATTGTACAGTTACAGTTACATTGTTAGACGTGCCAAATATGAACATTTTGATAGGCATTTTATGAACCAATATTTGCGTAGCATTGTTTCTTCGTAAACGAAAATGTTTCAAATTTTTGTTTAAACACACGTCCATGTTGTTAACTTTGTAATGATGGATTTTGGGGATTGTTTTGCGCAAAATTGACTAATATTCCTCTAGCAACCATTTTTGAGGTATCTACAGTTGATACATTGAGTTACATCGGATTATACTGTCAAGCGCTCGAGGACATATCACGTGTTCTTCAAATAAGAGATGAAATTACATCACAATGACCCGCGAGTCGGGTGCACTTTTGGCAATTACTATGAATTTAGGTTGCTACTTGTTACTACTGAATATTACATATTGTACATCAGACGGCCTGCCAATCACGTGTCTCTCCGAAATATACAAGAATATTCCTTACAACACACCTTATTCCCATTGGCATGCCCATATGTGGCGATAAAAAGATTTTTTATAACTACAATTATTTGTTTATGAAAACATGACCCAATATTTTCTACTAGGTCAAAAAACTAACTTATAACAATCATAAAATCAGCAAAATATTCATGACTGAAAAAAGATATTTTATTTTGACGAACTCGAAATTAAAGAAAAATGTGACGATAATATTTTCGTAAAAAGTCATATTCTATTATTGTTGAATAATGTAAAAGAACCACTACTATTATCGACCCAAGATTAAAAATAATGCACGTCCCACGTAGTTATACTTAGTTTTGTTTTTTATTATGTAAAGAAAACTAACAGCTAAAGAAATACATAATTTAAATACTGAAATGATAAAACTGTGTATATGTATTGAATGCTTTGCTTTTTTTATATATTTATTTTCCTAATGTCCTATTCTATTGCTACATGGTTGTCTGGAAGAGATCGCTATTATCGATAAGACCAGTTGTTCACTATATGTAAGGTTTCTCTATTATTACTTTTTTTACGTTATGTGGTGTTCAATAGTGTTGTGTATCTGTATCTGTAAAAGAAGGCCAATAGCAAGTTTTCACATATACACGTGGTGTATTGCAGGTAACAGTAGCGCGTCGACGGCGGGCGAGGGCGGCGCGCCGGGCGCCGAGCCCGACCCCGCGCTGGACTCCATGCACATGATGCTGGACCCGCACCTGCGCCCCATCTCGCCGGACCTCACCAACGACGAGTCCAAGCGGATATTCGAGAAGCACAAGCAACTGGCTCAGGAGTACCTCAAGGTTAGACAATTTATCCATCCTCCTAGCGCCTTTGAAAGACCCTTAATCGAGTTTATTACAAACGCAAAAACGTTTTCGGATCACGACTTTGACTAGTGCCCAATGACCTTATGAAAAGACATATTCAAAAACTATTACTATTTGATATTTAGGTCATAACTTTGAAGAACAAAAGATAAGTAAATAATTGTAATTGTAAAAGCATATATGGACTATCATAACAAAGCCCTAAAGTACAATTTCAAACCTATAACCCTAAAATATAAAATATCAATTTAAAATCTTAGGCTGTATCAGGTTTTACAAGTATGTTATTCAAAAAGGACCTTTAGGCCATCATGACTACGAGATCTGAAAATCTCTGGGCATATATAAATTCTATTCTCCAAAATCTCGTCAAGTTTGTGGTTTGTAGCTGTGGCTGCCTTCTAAGGCTCAATTCATACGAGCACAGATTCAAGGCAGGTTGTTGCTACACATAATATTATCTAGGTGTTAGGACGCCATTATGTTAACGTGCAATGTACCATGCAAAATGCTTCAGAATGCCTAAATGCGAGCCATAGAAAATTCACTCTTATCTCAATGTTATAATGCACATATTTCTATTACAATAAAAAAAGCGCTACTAAAATGCCAGCGTATTCACTGTTCTCCTATCTTTTTTTGCATTCTTCGTTCCGATTTAGTATGAAACGACCGTCAAAACCGCTGTAAAAATCTGTAAAAATATAGTACATCAAAAAAATTCTGTTTACTAAATTTCACGTGACCAAAATATTCTTGTCAAGTCAACGCTCTTCCATATCAAGTTTGTTAACATCACGTAACGCTATATTTAGATAAAATTACCTAATAAAGGTCGCGTCAGTTATTTCTGGCAGTTCAAACATGTTTCGCTAACTATACAAAAACCAACCGTTTACTCGTCGGATGTAGGTTCCTACTAACTGGTCATTGTCGAAGTCCTTGAGAAAAGCCTATATTCAGTAATTCACTTAACACCTAAACGACGTAGTTTATTCGCATAATTGTAATTTGATTTGATTGTTGATCGTTCCTAAAATCGTTATAATAATCAATATTAGAATACAAATTAAATTGTGTTCATAATATTTCCAGGTTCAGACTGAGTTAGCGTATCAGAGCAACCACAAAAACGAGCTCGAAGAAAAAATGGACGATGACGAGCTACGGCAGAAGAGAGAGATCATACAGCTAGAGAATGAGAAGGTAATGTATCAATATTACTATATAATTTATGTACCAAGTTTACACTCAACGATATTAGTAATGTCAAGCGTAAAGTTGAGTAATAAACGCCGCATAAATTACAATTGAAATTCGAATAAAATCAGGACCTTTATTAATAAAAATATTTTGTAATTTCCAGGAGTCGTTAATAAAACTATACTGTAGCCTTAAGAAGCAGCTGGCGCGAGTGGAGAACGACGACTGGCTGGAAGAGATGCCGAACGAGTGACGCGCCGTGACGTCACGCGCGCGCCCGCACTGCCGTGACGTCACGCACCCGCACCCGCCACCAACGCTCTTCCTTCGTATCATTGATCTCAATACACCAAACGAGCTTCATCTCGTATCTACAACTCCTCTCAGACGATGTGGCTTCATTAACGAATTTATAAAATTATAATCTTCTAATGTTTACTAATACCATTGTACACCAATTTTGTGTTTGTCCACATATTTTGTCACGTGAAAGACACGTTTTAGTGCTTTTCGCGTTGTAGTACACGAGTGTTATGTAGATTGTTTTTTTTAGACGTGCAATGTCACGTTGCATATGGTTACGTAATGCGTATACCACTATACGGTGTACGTGTTTGTTTTGATTGTATAAATGTAAGATATCTCTAGTTGTATTAGGATAAGTGTATAAATGTTAAGTTTAATAAATAACTTGAGACGTATGTTTGTTTTTATTTCACTGAAAAGGTAGGGCTGTAAACAAAAAGAAACAACGAAAATTCAGTCCAAATATTTTAATTTTCAATACAGTCGAAATATATATTTGTCTGTTGGAATGGTGTGTGTATTTGTCACATAAACATAAACGATCAATTTGGCACTTCTAATAATAAAATATTCATTCTGAGATTCTGTTCGTAAATAAATAAATGCCATCAATTAACACAATGTTGTCGAGTGTCATTAAATTGGACGAATCATGTCATAACAACTTATTTACAATAATTACAATATGTCTCGTCTAAATGACTACATCCACTGAAGGCAGACGGAGCAAGGCAAGTGTTATCGACTCCCGTTCACTCCGGTCACTGCAAGTCTCACAACACTATCCACAATCCATATCGAATCAAACCAAACCATTCAATATTACATCGAATACAATACTCCACTCAGTTATACACGCTATTCAAGTTTGTGATGTACTGTATACTAAACGATCACGCCAAACTTCCTCGTCAACCATAATTTACATTTTAAATAGTGATATGATATTTTTGTCATTCAAAAATAAATAATAAATTAAATCAAATCACTAACCAAATTTAAAAAATCAAATCAAATGAATACATAAATAATTCGGTATCGAGAGGACTCAACTTGGCCCGACGAGAACTATTTTAACAATTTTATACAAAATTCAAACGAAATGTACAACCAATATAAATTATGATCTACGCGTAAGTATCATAAGATTTTTCGTTGTTAGGGCTCAAGTCACACAACGCGACACGTTACATTCGAAAAGGAATGAAATTGCCATATCTTGTAATCTAACGGATTCAAACCTGGACTGGAGGAGGGCCAGTCTTCGTGTCGGATGAAGTCGATTTCACGCGCCGCCAGCCAGTCTTGTGTGCTCTTCGCTCTATGAGCTGGCGCGTAATCTTGTTGGAATACCCAGTGCCTGTTATTGAACATGGTATGAGAAACAGGTTCCACAAGGTTCGTCAGGACTGTATTTTGATGCACAACTGCATTCGTTTTTACACCTTTCTCACAAAAATGTACCTCTGTTAAGCCCCAATAAGAAACTCCCAACCATACCAAGAGCGAGGATGGAAAATGACCTCGTTGGACACGCGGAATACGGTTGCTCGCTTCTTCACTACTGTGTGCGTACACTTTATCATTTTGTTTGTTGTAGCTCTCTTCTACGGTAAAAAAATTTTCAGCTGAACAAAGAATTTCCCGATATTTTTTTACCGCGTACCGCTTCAGCAAAGTGCGGCATCTCTTCAGTCTCAGGTCTATTAGACGAGCATTCAAACGATTGTCCTGTTTTTCTTCGATATGCCCGAAGCCCTAAGGCTTCATTTAACACCCTTTTCACCGTGGTTCTGCTTAACCCCATCTGAAGGACCAACAGTTTCTGCTTACGTTTGGGATTTCTTTGAATTCGCGCCTTCACAGCTTTTATCACTGCTGGAGTCCTAACAGACCGAGGGCGACCACTTCTTGACCTGTCATCTACACTAGAGTCTTCATTGTATCGTTTGATGGTACGATAAACGAATCTTTTGGTTATATTCAAATTTTTCAGTATGGCAAAAATTTGATCTGGCGCGTAACCGCCACGATGCAACGCAATAACTGCAACACGGTCTTCTTTAAGCGTCCACTCCATATTTAAAAATGAGTAAAATTCTAAAAAGTATACATTTTTAATTTCATGAACAATTCGAAATTCGAATTCAATAAACTTTTTGTGGCCAGCATTCTAAAAGAAAAGTTTTTACTGTGTGACAATACTTATGACCTACTGTGTAATCACTAAGCTACTAAAAATCTATTATGAGAAAAATTATAATATAGGCAATTCCTTCGAACCCTTTCACGTCATATAAGATATAAATACACTAGAATATTACTTTTGATTCTTATAAATAACGCCAAGTTTGAATACAAATAATTAAGGCAACAGTTACTATATTAATGAACGTAGGTTATTGAAGCACGTGCAGTAATATCGAGACGCACCAAGTGATAATATCCGCACGTGTGACAACCGCCGCGTTCGAAACAGTTCCCTTAGCTATAATAATCTCACGTACGAAAACTGCGACGCATCTGTGATATTGCATCGAACTATACACGGCAATGGCGGGCGGTTACGAGTCGACTAAACATTGAAAAAATAAATAAATGATTCTAATGGGACTTTTCGATACCAACTAACAAACTAACTGATCTTTATGTCTTTTATGCATTTAACTTTCAATAACTTAGCAATACAAATACGAAAAAATATAAATAAATGATGACCCTGATAGCTGCTTTATTTTGTATCACAATTTTTAACATATAGATAATAATTTTTCCTCGTAACCGCCCATCGTCACATCACAAACAACATGGTTACAACACAACATTAGAGGACTACTATCGATATAAACGCGACAACTATATCAGAAATATATTTATCTATGGCAGTATTGAATAAATTCTAGAATTATGAAAAAATAGGGAACGTTATATTGAAACTTAAACCTCTTTAATATCGTCAACTTTTAACTAATTTGTGGCGAAATGTTAGATATGGTTATTTGTCTAGCATCACTAGTCGATAAATGGTATGTGATAAAATACATAGGGTATTAAAAATTACTTGTGTCTTAATGGCAAAGTTTAGCACCGCGACATTTTTGTATAACCATATTTAAAACAATATTCTTCTAAGGACAATAACAATTGAAATACTTCTTGGTTCGATGGCTTTTACATCGGCTTTTACTATTACGTTTGATAATTACTTACTCATTTGGCTATTTATTTGTAGTTTAGCAGAAAGGACTCAATATATAAAATCGAAAAAAAATAAGTTATAAAAAAGTTGTATACTGGGTAGAGTCTATTATACAGCAAAAAACACTTAAAAATATAGTTTCATGCACACAAACAGAGCACACTCAAGTAATAAGAGGAATAGAAAGTAATTTTTGTGACAAAAAACATCACAATAGAAAGGTCTACCATACACTATTCGACGCATGCACTTTGAATTTAATTTGATAAATTCAACACCAATTAAACTAGTACATCAAGTTAAATATATTAACATTATCTTAAGTCAAAATAGAATGATCGAAGAACTTTAATATAGACCTAAAACGGCGATACTCGAAAAAGAGCGTGAGTCAAATGCATTCTGCTAAACTAACTTCAGATGAAATTCAAGATTCAATTATCTGAATAAAAATGTATGCGAATGTTACCAATATAAAAGCCGCCATGATAACCACCGCAAATATATTTTATATAATGGCTTTCCAAGATCTGATAACATTAACGTAAATATTACTACAATAGTATGTTGGTCATGGAACAAAAGATCAACTCAGCGACTCAATGAAATATGCGCGTCAATATCATTAAGTCCCATTCGCACAGGCGCTTAAAAAGCGTCGACTTTAACTACTTTTTTACCACTTCCAATATTTATGCTCATATGAAAATAAAATTTTACGCCCAACGTTAAAAAATGAAATGAAAATTCAAAGTCGGAAATCCGACAGAGCTCTTTAAAAAAGCGTCGCGTTTTAAAATGGCCTACGTGTAAACAAAGTTACGGATTTACATTTGTTTCATTGCAACATTTTTAACCCGCGTTAAAATAACGCGCGTGCGAATGGGGCCTTATGCACTGTTTTCCAGATATTCTAAACTACACGACGCATAATGCCAACGAGACAAGACCAACCGATTCAACAATACTCTGCCTAGATAAAATCATTTAAGTAGTAAATAAAATGATAATAATATTGTAATATGGATAAACATCACTTTGTTTCCGTATGCCTATCAAACAAAATACACTAACGAACATCCGACGCAATACTAAGTTGAGCAAAGTTTACAGGGAATACAACTTATTACAGCATATTTATGTATTGTCAACGATTCACAGGACATCATGTGTCGATAACGTTAAAATCTAATAGATATAAAACTTCAGATATAGGAATAAGGAATAAATCTGATATCTAACGAGAGGGGGAAGACTGTTATGGTCTATCGTTGTCAATCCTGAAAGAGAAAAAACATTGTATTAAGTAAAATAATCATATTTTTATTTCTATCATTGACATAAATATTTATGGACAGTGCGAAAAATGAGTAGTGTTCCGATGTAGCTGGAGCGGCGCTCCAGTACATCTCCAGTTGAGCGTTACTGAATTTCATAGCTCACTAGAATTTTGAAAATGTTTGCTTGTATTATGACAAAAAAATTTGACACAAAAATTCTCTTCATCATCTTTATGTAACTCCAAATGTACTGAAGGGCCAACACATAAATTTAAATAAATGATTTCTAAAAATAAATAAATTTTCTTCTTAGCAGTGAACTTCCTGTGTTTGATGTTTGTGAAGTTTGTCAATATTGATTTTATTTCAATAGGGCTATTCTTCCTTATTCGGTACATGTTGAAATTAAAGCAAATAAGTTTACAACGGACGGCGGATTCGAACCCGAGTCATCGTTTCCCCAGACGACTACTCGCCTGCAATGTGTGGAGGTCGTCAACAAGTCTACGTGCTCGATAAATGAACACATTGAATTAAGGAATTCTAAGAATCGGTTATGTTTTGATAATCTTAATAAACCGTTTCTGTCGTATAACAGGACCGATAAGCCGATAAGGAAAGACATGATTTGTATGATGTAGTCCAAAGGGAACAGGTCATCATATTTTAAAAAATATTAATTATTATTCAAAATAATATGAGAGATTGAAAGCTCAAAGCTCGGAACGACTTAAATACATTTAAAAAATATTTAAAAGGATATACAGGGTATATCAAGACTGCTACCGAAAACGAAGCCGGGTGGTAGTTTAAGCGACTTCAGACACAATGCAACAGAAAAAGTTGCAAAAAAAACCGTCAATTTATTTTTTTTATTTTTTTCCTATCCCCATTTTTGGGTGGTAAATACATTTTTTCCTAAAATAATAGTATATACCCTTTTATTTATAAATACTCTAAAGTATAAAAGAGTTTAAATTATTATTTTAGCAAAAACTATGGATTTACCACCCAAAAATAACGATATTTAAAAAATCATAAAAAAAATTGTCGCGTTTCTAGGCGAAATTTTTAATTGCATTGTGTTTGTAGTCACTAAAACTACCACCCGGCTTCGTTTTCGGTAGCAGTCTTGAGATACCCGGTATAATATTTCCTTTGGTACCCAATAGATCTGATTGGAGTTAGATATACCTACAGCTACAAGGCTATAGGGCGAACATTATGTTGACGGATATAAATATCGTCCTACTAGCTTCATCACCTTCATCACCCTTCATTTATCTCCCACCGGAAAATATTCCTCAATTGTCCCCCTTGCATTTACTGAGTAGCGCTACCTTATACCGTTTAGCATGACAGTGATGAAGATGACATGTATGGGCGTGGATTAGCTGGCAAGATCACATCTAAAATTACTCACACAAAATTGACGATTGGCTTTGTGAATCGCAATCGCAAATCGCAAAATTTAGCTTATTTATATAACTTGTGAAATGTTATTATCGAATTCACTTGCTATTTGCGATTGCTATTGCTATTTATTCCAACACTAGGCTAAAGATGATGTAGTGGTCTCACCTAGTGCGCGTGCGTGGACTAGCTGGGCTGGTCGCGCGCGTGGCGCCGCGCCTGCCACTTGAAGTCCACCTGCATGAGCCACTGCTGTATAGTATGCTGTAAGGATGTAGTGGTCTCACCTAGTGCGCGTGCGTGGACTAGCTGGGCTGGTCGCGCGCGTGGCGCCGCGCCTGCCACTTGAAGTCCACCTGCATGAGCCACTGCTGTATAGTATGCTGTAAGGATGTAGTGGTCTCACCTAGTGCGCGTGCGTGGACTAGCTGGGCTGGTCGCGCGCGTGGCGCCGCGCCTGCCACTTGAAGTCCACCTGCATGAGCCACTGCTGTATAGTATGCTGTAAGGATGTAGTGGTCTCACCTAGTGCGCGTGCGTGGACTAGCTGGGCTGGTCGCGCGCGTGGCGCCGCGCCTGCCACTTGAAGTCCACCTGCATGAGCCACTGCTGTATAGTATGCTGTAAGGATGTAGTGGTCTCACCTAGTGCGCGTGCGTGGACTAGCTGGGCTGGTCGCGCGCGTGGCGCCGCGCCTGCCACTTGAAGTCCACCTGCATGAGCCACTGCTGGCCGCGCGATCGGTTGCACGCCCGCAGTACAGGCTTCCACACGTCCGACGACTCGGGCTTGTCCAGGCACATGCCCGTGTTCGTGTGCTTTATTGTGCGCGTCTATAATGTATTCATGGGGTTTTAAAATTATGCCAGAGAGACACGGCTTAGTTTGACAAAAACTACTAAAGATACTTGGTAGGTAAAGGAACATATTAATAAATGTGCGAAGTAAAATAAATTTATCAACCTAATCATAAATTGACGGCAGAATTTTATAAAAGTGAACGCTTCGATATTTAGTGAACGCGATTGTCCGGATACATAATATTACAAGTAGCCAGATATAGTAAGCTTTCCCAAATTAGATAGAAAGTCATGTTTTTTTAAATGACAGTGGTGACCACATCAATGATATTCAATTAAATATGTGAATCGAAATATTATAACTTTTTAAATTTTGCGCATACTATAACAAAAAAACCTACACGTTTGAAAATATTTGATTTAGTAAATTAGGCTAACCAGAATTGGTTAGAGTTCTCATATTAAGTTTCTGTATACAATTGGATTTCCTTACTATGTTTTCCTTTACAATACACGTGTAACTTTGAAAACCAGAATTGTGTACTTTGGGCTTGCACCTATTCAAAAAAAATCATTTGGAAAACTATGGATTGCAGTATCTTAAGATTCCTTAACCCATGTACTTCATCCATCCGTCATTGGACAAGAAAAGTACACAAAAGAAAAAATATACATCATAAACAAAGAAGCTATCTATCTATCTACTCCTGTATAAAGAAAGGAGAATTTCCCACATACCTTAGAGTCATAAGTCCACTCTTGGTTCCCCCTCATGCCGTGGCATCGTATGAGCTTGATGGGGCCGCGCGGGTGCGCCGCGTCCAAACAGTTGTCGTCCGACATTATTTGCTTGCGTTTCGTGTAAGCAAACACCTGAACACCATATAACATATATTATTTTACTTCAAAAACAAATCACAAAAGAAAAGACTTATTAAACAGTATGCAACAATTGCGGTAAATACTTTAAAATTTAATTTGCGAGCAAAATTAAATAATGGAAAGCTGTACAATTATTGGCTGATGCATACAATGATATTAATAAATTATTTAATTGACATGCTACATTAATTCAATTTACATAATATAACTTTTGTTTCAAGCACAGTGAAATGTTTTTCAGCTCTTGTTATGAAAAGATCTTAAAACACTTTATTTGAACCCCATAATACAGAAATGTGTATGCGAAATATATTTAAATTCAAACAAATAATATTGCCCGATAAATAATCACGTAAAGGAGAAGGGGCAAACATGTATGGACTCCAGCCTATCACTTGTCGTTATTGGTCAACAGGCTATGAGTCCATATACATATTTTCATCCTTGCGTTACCTTTACGCACCGATATATTTTTTTCCACGCAGAGATTTGATACTTGCCGCTGTAGAAGAAGTTTTAGAATTTCAGAAGACCTTTCCAATGACACATCGCTTGTTGTTATTGATCACTATGGTGAGACTCTTTAGCGTGATTTTCCTGCAGTCTTTAAGTAGCTATATTTTCTAAAATACAGCGATTTGGATTTTGTTGCCATAGAAGAAGTGGTAGCACCCGAAAAGACCTTTCCATTGATATATGGTTTGTCGTTATTGGTCGATAGGCTTGAGTCCATACATATGAGCCTCGCGATATCTTTATGTTGATATACTTCTTTTCATACAGCGAATCGGGATTTCTTGGCAAAGAAGAAGTTATTGAAAATAAAGAGATCTTTCGAATCATATATCGCTCGTCGTTATTGGTCAACAGGCTATGAGTCCATATACACATTTTCATCCTTGCGTTACCTTTACGCACCGATATTTTTTTCCACGCAGAGATTTGATACTGACCGCCGTAGAAGAAGTTATAGTATTTCAGAAGACCTTTCTAATGACACATCGCTTGTTGTTATTGCTCACTATGGCGAGGCCTTTTCGTGTGATTTTCCTGCAGTCTTTAAGTAGTTTTACTTTCTAAAATACAGCGATTTCGATTTTGTTGCCATAGAAGAAGTGGTAGCACCCGAAAAGACCTTTCCATTGATATATGGTTTGTCGTTATTGGTCGATAGGCTGAGATGTCCCTTCTCCTTTACCCTTTTGTTTGCGGAAAATTACACGAAAATAAATCATTAGTATTTCAATGGAATGCATAGCTTTGACGGAATTTAGAAATACTTTCATAAAATATTTTATCAGATCGATTTATTGTCCGGTGATCCGTATAATAATGTAATTATCTAATAAACTTTAAGGTGCGGATAACATTCCGAGAACTTGTAAAATTGTTGCGCTAAGCGTATTAATGGTCGTAAGCGCTGGAGCGTCAAGGACGTAGGTGATAATATACTAAAGGTCAATTAATGTGATTAGGACTAAATGTCTGAGTAGGAAGTAGGGTACGGGTGCCTGTTGGATGGGTTGCATGTAGTCTAAAACTAGACGGACAATTCAACGCAACACAGATATTAATTATAATTTTAACATCTATTCACATAGTTTCCAAAAAGGAATTACAAAATTTTTTTACAACTAAAACGTAATGATTTAAATAGTTTTACACGTATAGTATATGCCTGCAACAAAATTAATCTGAATAAGAATAAAAAAATAAAAATGGTCGTAGTTAGTTTGTAAGATCAAGTTCTTTATACAATGCCTATGTAAGAGTATCTACTAACCAGTTTCATCTGTTTATTTTTTACTTTCCTTAAAAGTAATGTTTGTCACACGTACCTGATTGCCACCCATTCCGTGGCAGTAGCCCATGCCCAGCGGTTGCCCCGCCTTCCCGCCGAGCGTGTCCAGGCAGTTCGACGTCTCCGCGTTACGTATCTGCGGACAAATTTCGCGCACTTGTACAAACACGAACGTATATTTACTGAGTAAATACATATTTGGAAATGAATTGTGTGCGAGTTTAATTTATATAATAGTTGAGCAAATTGTAAATCATATTGTAATAAATCTTTAAATCCGGCTATTTTGTTTTGTCGAAATCGTCACCCTGCGTTCAAAGATATTTTTTTTCATAGTTCTTTTTTGTCAAATAGGTATACCTCTAAAAACTAGAATATTACGTCAGCGACGGCTATTTCAAAGAAAACCCAACGTACTTTATGTCAGCAAGGGAGCTGTAAAAACTATGGACTTAACACTGTAACTGCCAATAATCATACAAAGTAGAGGAAATTAAATATGAACCGCTACTAGAACCGATCAATAATAATCAGATACAACTTTTTTTTCTTTTAATTACCACTGGTTTCACTAATTAGTGATTACCAATTAGATTCAACTCAAGGTCTTAGCGTGAAACCCACGACAAATGGCAAGGCGTGACGTAAAACTCTCATTATGTCAGAACGCTACATTGTACGGTGCACTTTGACGCGTGCAGTGAGTTATGACGCAACTCTGATTAAGACCGTCCATTACACATACTACATACAAAAGACACTAATACATTTCAACACCATTGCCAAAACCGCTGAGGTGCTCGCATCGCGTGACATGTCTTTAAAAAACTAATCTATTTCGAGATTAAACTAGCTATCGGTTGCACCAACGTTCCGTGGATTAATGAAATTTCCGAGAAAACTATGCGACGAATCAATACGACCTTCTTGTTATCATTTAACCTTAAACAATACGTGGAATTTCGTTATACAATTACAAATAAAATGCACACTGGGATTGGTTTCAGTACATTCAGTTTGTCATTGTGTGTCGTTAACATAGAAGGGCTAAGTGGTAGTGCACATACATCCCAAATTCGGTTGTTCAGTTATCATTATAACCTATAGGACAAAATCTTGAGAGCAAAACGAGGTCGGTAAGCATATTGTGGTAAACTTTAGGGTTATGAAAGTGAACTAGTCAAAATCGTGGAGAGATTTGAAGAGCTGAAGGTCGAGTTGAATTCTGTCCATTAGCAGATACCTGGTAAGCGGTAGACAATCTTATGTTGATGACAAATCAACGAATTCCCTCTCAGTGCGGAATGACCTAAGTATCATTGGTGTGGATATCCGCTGTGATCTCAATCCAAGGAATCACATTGAGGGCGTAATATCTGCCACATCACGCAGGGTTGGAGTCCTGAACAGGGTGCATTGGTTTTTCACGCCCGGTCAGCTTTGTCGCTTATATAAAGCGCAGGTCCGGCCAGGTATGGACTACTGCTCGCACCTCTTGGATGGATCCGCCCAGTACCTGCTCGATGCCTTGGATGGATTGCAGCGGCGGGTCATCCGCATTGTGAATGATGCAGACGTTACGAGCAACTTAGAGTCGCTACAGCTCCAGAAGGATGTCGCCTCTCTAAACGTGTTCTATCGCCTGTATCACGATGAGTGTTCTGAAGAATTGTTCAACTTGATCCCCTCCTCTCCATTCCTTACCAGAACCACGCGTGCTGACTTGCGAAGCAATAGCTTGACGGTCCATACCATCCCGGCGCGAACCAAACTGTTCTCAAATTATTTTTTGTGCCGCACCGTCAGGCTGTGGAATTGTTTGCCGTCTCACGTGACTCCTTCCTACAATCCTGAGTCCTTCCGCCGTAATGTGAAAAGGCACCTTAGCAGGCCGGCATAATTGTTTCCATTGGCATGGGACTGCCGTCCGATACAAATGGATACTCTGCCTGGGCGGCATTTGCGCTTACCATCAGGTGCAATGCCGCCACTTTGCCAAGCCAGAGATTAAAAAAAAAGAAATGAAGCGAAAACGCGGACAGTATTCTTTTTTTTTAAATCTATATGACAAAAGTTTAGAAAATCTCTTCTTTCGTAACATACGATTTCTCAGTATAGTCTGTGACGAGAACGAAATCATTCGTGAAATTCGGGTTCGCATCATCGTCATCGTCTTGTTATGAAAAGCATGAGTACTCTATACTATACAAATAGTAGGGCGATGCGCTCGACGATGGTTAGAAAATCAGTAGGACTGGTTAGAAAAAATGAACAAGTCATAAATATCAGGTATTAAGCTTACAATCTTTTTAACGCGCCATAGAAATTGTACACGTATTTTCTCATAGAAACAATTTATGGCATTGAAATATATGTGGACTACTTGTCCTCCTAAAAAAAAATCGGTTCATATTGTATATTTGCTGAAGGAAAACATCGTGAGGAAACCTACATACCATAGCGATTTATAAAATTTATATGGTATGTAAGTCCGCAAACCCGCTCTAGGCCAGCGTGGTGGACTATATGGCCTAACCACTCTCAATCGTACTCTCGATTGTAGAGGAGGCCCGTGCCCTGCAGTGGGACGTATATGGACTGATACAGAATTGTATATTCTTATATGGGGCATCTTTGTAATTTAAGGGGCACCTATTTTTGAGTTAAATACAAAATTCATAATAGTATTAATAACGATGAACTAATATTCTTTAATTTATAATACCTTTATCATTTCCCCTTCATAAACACCCGTATAATTTGATAAATGACGCAATATCCATATTTATTAATAAAATATAATATCAAGTTTGGATTTCGATAAACAATTGCTAATTCCTTTGCTCCGCCCAGTTACTATTCTATATAGATAAAAATATTATACCTACATATTTCTGAGAACATTAGCCAAGAAAAGGACTTAATATCTAAGCGATTTAATTTTTGAATGAAACGCAGCTAATAGCATAATTTTCTTGAATGTATCAAAATAGCCGATTTGTTGGCAACTTGATTACCCTAAAATTCTATGTAAAATAACAAGAGCGCCCAACTTTCAATCACCAGTTTGACTCTGGCAAGACTACCCAAGACGCTTGCCAACTTGAAAAACTCAAATGACTCATACAAAAATAATTATCTCGGAAATTAAAAGCGTTTTTGCGGAATTTATTGCGGTACCGTTTATTTTTTACGTCCAAACTTTTCGAGACATCTACAGCCTGAGGTCCGAATAGCTATAATTCCAATATATTCCATAGCATTTTATTCAACCTCGCTTATGGTAGGATTTACTGGTGGTATTTAATGCCCGAATAGAAACCACTTCATACAAAGATGGAGATCCCGTCATAATAAAACATGTAAACTTTTGCCTCCTATCGGAAACAGCTTGTGTACATCTGCTGACAATTAAGCCGGCATAAGGTAGTCAGCCCGTTCGTTCGTTCTATTCTGTGTGACTATCCCGGCTGATGCCAGGGTCCGCCTTCCTGCGTACTTTCCACCACTTCAACTAATATTTGACGTCAGCATAAACAAAACAACAATAAAGTCAACATAAAAAATACCTTTAACGTTCTCAGTTAAAAAAAAAGTAGAAAAAATAAAATAAGTGAACAATTACCTCTCCCAAATAATAGTACTCCAACGGCATCTGGCTCTCCGGGTAGATGTTTTCGAGGTACCAGCGGAAGCTCTTGCACTTGAGTTTCTCACGCAGCGCCTTGCGCTCGCTCACGTCGCCCACCGGCACGTTCAGCGCGCCTGCATCACGCACGCGTTAATATCCAATCAGCGATGAGACTTGATCTCATCCACCAATCAGAGGTGGGGGATAAAGCGATGCGTGCGCTTGTCCACAAGTTTCAATTCATCATAAAATGAACTCATTTATATTTCGATTAAATATCCCATAATTCCTATAGTTTTTATTTATACAGATCTGGCATAATAACTCGACTGCACTTCATGACTGTTGCAGTGTTGTCCAGTTAGAAATTAGCCTTTTGACAGACAATTATTTCTAATCGCTTAAGGCAATTATGCCCACGTGATAATTAATTAAAAGATGTACAAAAATGGACAATCACTTATGTAAATTCATTAAGACAAATGAATATTATTATCTAAATATTATTTGAGCTCAATTATTTAAATTTTTCCTTGTTACAAACTCGTGACAAACGCAGGCAGCGCCATTAGTGGCATAAAAACGCAACAACAACTCCTATCGTGTGGAAGCACCTTTACCACATCGTTGGCTGCTTTCCATACATATCGTTGCGTACATAAATGATAGTAGAATAATTTATTTCAAGATACTTCGACTTGTTTTGTATAGCTCGACATTATTTTTAGTCACGTTTTAATTGAACAAAATGTGGACATTTGTAAACACTATTTGAAACACATGTGATCAGACGTCCACAAATCTACGTTACGTCACAAAGCATGAATTCTGAAGTTAATTACGCATAATGAACGTCAACTGAATGATGTTACATAACACTTTGTTAATAATGGTAATGACAATCCCAATAATAAACATGCACTTTATAAAAATACAGGGTATATCAAGACTGCTACCGAAAACGAAGCCGGGTGGTAGTTTAAGAGACTTCAGACACAATGCAATAGAAAATGTTGCAAAAAAAAGCGACAATTTTTTTTTTTATTTTTTTCCTATGGCCATATTTGGGTGGTAAATACATTTTTTCCTAAAATAATAGTATATACCCTTTTATTTATAAATACTCTAAGGTATAAAAGAGTTAAAATTATTATTTTAGCAAAAACTATGGATTTACCACCCAAAAATGACGATATTTAAAAAATCATAAAAAAAAATTGTCGCGTTTCTAGGCGAAATTTTTAATTCCATTGTGTTTGTAGCCACTAAAACTACCACCCGGCTTCGTTTTCGGTAGCAGTCTTGAGATACCCGGTATTTAAATAGATATATTGAATAAGCGTTATTCCTTTGAGACAATTCAAGTGCAATAATACGAGACAAAACAATTTTATCACAACTACTGCATAATTTGTATCTCTATTAGAAGTACATACTCGCTTAAATACACTTAAATTGTCAACATCCAGTTTAACGACTCTAAATTTATTTGTTTCGAAAGTTTTAATTGTTCATAAAATAATTATTTACGGTGTCTTTGAACGCGACGATTTTTATATACGATTTTTATACAATAAAGCTATATTTTTTTAAATTCATAGAGGACATAAAATCTAATTGAGAACCTCCCCGTTTTTTAATTATAAGAGAAATAATATGCACATCGAATCGATATGTTTTGAAATAATTGAAATTTTGCGGTGTATAAGTTCACCAATGACTAATGTAAATGCTTTTATAGTTGCGTTGCGGAAAGTATAATATCGATATTATATTATAGGCACAGACGTTCTCCGTCGTCTATGCCTCGCCGCCTCGTATGTGCCTTATGTCATTTAATTTCAACATATACCGAGTTCAAAGACACCAATAAATTTTATGTTAACATTCTTAACAAACCTATTGACTATAAAACAATGCTTGAGAACACAGAAGTAAGGAATTGGTAAATAGTATGAAAATAGCAGGTCAAAGTAGAGATCCTATGGCTGAAGAGAGAGATGAAAAAAACATCACTAATTTATTTGATGTATACTTGATAGTAAAAGGTGTAAAAAGAATGAAAATAAGTTTAGCAACACTTTCTGGTGTTCTAGAATCAAGGCAAATAAATTAGACTCGCATGGTAAAATAAATTATCCTTCGGAGCCATAACTAGGCTTTCAAAAGTCAGTCAAGGGATTTCAAATTATGAAAATTATTTCAACTTTCTATACTTACATTCAAATGTTATTGTTAAGGATTTTTATGGTCTCTGATATCATGACTAGGTCTTACAAAGGACAGTTAAGACAATAAAAGAATTTCGAGGACCAATCAGATTTCTAATTTGATTTTTTAAATCACTTAGGTCTTTCCGACCCAAGGGTATCGATTAGGCTTAAAAACATCAAGTAAGAGATTTAGAGAACCAATGACAACTGAAAGCACAGACTCCTAAACCTTCCATAATTGGCAATCTAGAGCCTAGTGTTTGAAACTGTTCAGGTATTAGAGTGAATAAGGATCCTTGGGTTTGAAACAGTTACGTGAATAAGACCAACGAAAATTTTCGAAACAACGAGTCGCCACGCCACCTGGGTTAATGTTGTAGTAGAAGTGTTTCCAGTCATCGAGCCAGACTTCAGCGAGGCGCGCGTTGTTGTGATTGACGACGCGTCCCGTGCCGCCCGGGAACGAGTACGGCGTCGTCTTGCGGAACACGTGGCCCACGTGCGAACACGGCGCGATCTCCAGCCGCCCGCCGCACATCCACACCTGCCACGCGCCCCGCCTCTTTACCACTCAGCTGATCATTTGCAACGTATGGATATACCCCAAATATTACGTTTTATTACGTACTTCTTAGTGCCCGACGTAACAATAGGAATCTCTGTGCAAAATTTAATGTTCCTAGCTCCAGTAGTTTCGGCTGTGCATTGATACGTCAGTCAGTCAGGTTCCTCTTTTATAAATATAGATAAACGTTCTATCCAACATTGAAATAATTTTTAAATCGGACCAGCGGTTCCTGCGGTTAGCGCGTTCAAATAAACTCTTCAGCTTTATAATATTAGTATAGATTTTTTTCGTTTCAGCTTCTTTTTTATTGTTTTTTTTTTCTCTTGAATTTGTTATACATCGGTGAAGACCTATTATTGAGTCTATGTTATTTATAAATATTTATAAGCAGTTCGTTTTTCATGCATATAAAATACAAAAAAAAAATACGACTTAAACGCAATACGGCCTAGCCACTCTCGATTGTAGAGGAAGCCCTCGCCCTGCCGTATACGTATATGGGCTGATACAGTACAGTAGAATTAAAACACTGGAGCAACCGCAGAGTATACCTAGTTTTTGATACTCGCGACGCGAATCCTATTAAGAAGATACCCTAGTATAAAGCACTATTTGTGTGACGGTAAAGTTTTTGTTATAATTCAACCCGCAAAATAAACAACAAGTAAAATGGAAATAGGAAGAGTTCGAAATTAAGTATTGGCCATATTTTTTTTTCGCGACGCTGAAGGCAAAGGGTTGAAGACTACGTAAAAATCTCACTGAGAATCTTTTACAACTGATGAATTGTAAATGTATGCAAAGTGGAAATACGTGAGCTAAACTAGAAACGCGACATACTCGTACTTTACATAATTCAGTATGACCGATTTTCCACCAGCGTTGTTTGGTCACTATAGGGCAGTACCCGAATATCGTATCATCAGTGAAAAACGATACAATACAAGGCAGACGGTTTAAAACGAGGGCCGCAGTAGATCTTTATTCCAAAGTGAAATGACATAATTAATTTTATCTTGAATTGTGTTAGTAAATAAAATAGTAATCGCGTTTTTATGAGTAATTATGGCTTTATGCATAGTCTATTTAAAATATATTTATGTCGTGTTTGGTTAATATTAGTATTTTAATTATATTATTATATTAGTAAGCATCATATTTAGTAATTGATTAGTATTGTTACAAACTTACAAACAGTCAAACTCGTGAATATATTAATGTTATTATAATTATAGTAAATAATAGAACACCTGAGCAACTAGTGCTTACTAGTTTTCATCACGAAAAAAGCATCCTAATTTGGTCTAATTCGATAATATTAAAGAGAATTATTATATTTGTATTAAGAACGAATAATATTTGAATTATTCGACAAATAAATGCTGCGACGTTGCAAATGATCAGTTGTTTATTTGTGAACAATACCCACATTCCGTTGCTAATCCATTAAATATTTAAACTCATGTACCTATCAAACATTATCTTTCACATGATTGATCCCTTTATGTATATTGATAACGGGTTGTAGGTATTGTCACAACGCTAAAACTCCGAGTTTCACCATCAATGTTAATAAAGCAAATATCAAAAACTGCATATAAAAACACGCATATTAGTATCACAAATAAATAAATACATCAAACATATTACACGATAAATACATCCGATCGGAGCCAATGAAGGAAACGATATTTTTTTATAAAACCCGGTTCACAGTTAAACGAAATGTAAAACAAACATTTTGTTCTATTAAGCCATGATTTATTTAGTCGCAGAACTGTAGCAAAGAAATCCAAATAACTAATCGCGCAGAAAATAACTACTAAACAAATGTAGACATAACATTTTATGACGCGTAAAATATTTTAATATTTTAAGTATGTCGTAAAAGCACATTAATCACCTCATTATTCAATAAACAAATCAATTTAATAATAGCTTCTTTTTAACTTAAAATTGCCACAGCTCTTTGACCAAAAAGGATTGCTGTGGTTAATTTTGTTATAATTACCAAATCGATTAGTCATTGCTTCTGCATCGATGAGAAGCAGAAATTAGTAAAAAAAAATAGGTAAAAAACACAAAGAAGAAGAATAGAAAAGTAAACCTCAATAACATAACATCCGTCTGTCAAATAAATAAGCGAAGTTATCTTATCATTAATAGGAAGGAAAATATTTTGACGTTCGCATTATTTGACAAAACAGTGCTGTAAAGAAGGCTTAATACGTAAAAACTGCAGAACTTTGTAGGTAAAGTTGTACAGAAAATATAAAGTCACTGAAATGAAGCGTAATATGCGAATGTGAAAGACAGAAGCAAAATAAGCGAAAACACAGATAAATAGATGAAGAGTAAGTAAGCCAAATAAATGATAGAATAAACATGCATTTAATGCAGCTGCAATGGATAATGTTTATTCAAAAGCTAATCGTTATTTTTATGAATTGTCACAAATAACATTTATATTACTTTGTTAGTGTATCGTAATCCCAAGCCACAACAAAACTTTATTATGCCTCCACTGCTAACATTTCCAAACATTAATTCCCGAACTATAACTACAACGTGAACACGCGCCAATTATATTGTAATAACAATTCAGTTTACTATTATCACAAAAAACGTTATATTTACGTCATTAGTACACGTCGATACCTAATTAGTAACAAATGAACGCAACAATCGAATATAATGTGTATTATGCAAAATATTCCTTTGATAGTGTGAAAATAATACCCAATTCATATTCAATTATAATAACAAACCATAAACTATAATACTTTAAGTTTTAACCGTAAAAGTTAAACGATTAGTACCAAGTTAAAAAGCAATTAATCGATTGTTAATTTAATCGATACTGAAAAGTATCGATAGTAATTAGTGCGGCAAATGTCAGCAGTATCAGCGAGAGTTCATTCGAACCTGGATTCATGGCGTAATAGAAATCCCCCCACTCGTCCATCCAGACTTCGGCGACGCGCGCGGCGTTGTGGAGCACCACGTTCTGCACGCCGCCCGGGAACGAGTAGGGCGACTTGTCGCGGAACACGTGGCCCACGTGCGAGCACGGCACTATCTCCAGCCGCCCGCCGCACTGCCACACCTTCGCACCAGCCCACGTCAGTACACTCCACTACTCAAGCCTGGGCCCGTTCGGCCCACACTTCAGGTGTTACGCTAGAGCGGACATCGCGAAGTGTTTCGTACCATCAAATATTTCAAACGATAACCGCATCATTATCGGTCCATTCGTTTAGGAGCTTCGATGCCACATACAAATAGAGAGACACTTCAAACTTATTACACCCCGCCTTTTGCAGCGGGGGTTAAAACAAATAGCGAAGAGGGATATTTTCCAAAAAGGAAGATCTCCCTCAAGATCAAAATGTATGATAATTATTAATGTTCTAACAATATTAGTTTTAAGATACACAGATTACTAAAGGGAAGCCGGTGGGATTCGCAACTGATATCTTCCTCACACTCTACTAATTTCATATGTGCCTGCGTGTACAGTGCGCATAGATTTTGTTCGCGATGTCCACTCTAGTTTAATAGCCTCAAGCTAAGCAGTGAGCTTAGACCCCTGTCAATCGTGGAAGACACCCGTAGAACGTATATGGACTAATATAACATGCTTTCAACATGGTAGCAGTCGAGGTAGGCCAGCCAAGCCAGTCCAAGTGTCATTTCGGCAAATGATTATAATACCTGTCTGGACAAATACTCTATGTGCCATTCCAATAGAGCATAGGCTTCATTTTAAAATGTGACGCCTGTTTAAAACAATGGCATTACTAATTACGAAGTGAATAACCTAATATTTTTTCTTCATTAAATATCAGGAAAAAATGACTAAAGCACTGCTCTAAGTAGCATACAATATCTACTTCTAATTTTAACTGTTTTGAATACAGCATAAGTTGATTGCTCAGTTTGTCAACACTAAAATAGCTGTAGTGCGAACAACAGTTATTATCTAGAACGAATTAAAGTAATTAGCATATCGGGTGACATTAATTTAATACGACTCGTCTAAAAAAAAAACGATTAGAGTGGCTTATGTGGTTTTAGCTATTCACAGAAAATCAACTCGTATTCAAGCAATTTGAGATAACAATTACACGGAACTAGATAAATTTCAAATAGTAACGCCCACAAAATTGATAATCAAAAAATAACTACATAAAATATCTACAGTTTAGACCTATTGGCACGATCGTATAATCTAAACATACTACAATTCCTATATCCCTTCTTCCGCACATGTTACCAAGTGTTAATTTCGTAATTTACCCTGAAGCTCATCTCGAGGTTCTCTCCTCCCCAGATGTCCATGCCCTCGTCATAGGAGCCGATCTTGTAGAAGTAGTCTCGGTCGATGGCGAAAAGACCGCCGGCCATGGTAGGTGTCCGTAGAGGAGCGGTCCTATCGCCGCCTCGACGAGACATCTCTCTTTCAGGCACACGGTACCTGAGAAAGAAACATAAAATTAAGTATCTATAATCAATAAATAATAATATAAATGGGATAAAGATCGAGCCCAGTGGCATACCATAGGAGAGATCTATATCGTCCAGCTGTGGACGCGAATAGTCTGATGATGATGATGAATAATATAAATAAATTAACCCATCTCACATAGAATCTTGACCTGACACTAAGATGCAAGTTTTATGTCGTGGATATCAGAAATTACGAGCCTTTTTTTCTTAATATCCGGATCCAACACAAATATTTGTGGATCAAATGACAACCGAGCATGGAACCCACGGCTTTACAATTCACAGGCGGTTAATTAAAGAACAATGCCATTAAGACTAATTAACATTATGTAAGCAATACGTCATGTATCAACGCAAAAGCCTATGATGTAGGACACGGAAAATTATATAGCATTGACTTTAATCCACCTAGATAGATGGCAAATATTACACAATAGAATAATGATAAGGAAAAAGCAAGCAAACGTAACAATTAATATTGTAATCAAGACTCACGAATAGTCAACAAATTAAAAATAGCTACTAATGCAATGTTCAGACCACACACTTTATAAATTGATAGAAAAAATACTAACGCTACGGACGCCAGGAGAACTCAACTTAATGTCGTCAAGGAAAATATGACACTGAATGGTCTTAAATTAGAAGGATACTCAAAAGACGTACCTGATCTGGGGGATTGTTCCGTAATCCGAAACGAAACTCGAATGTTCGAACGTTGCATGTAAAACTGTACGAATATGTCTCGGTACTTCAAAAACAATCGAACCCTCTATCCTACATCGTAACCATAGGCTAAGTTCCGAGTGAATGATAAGTATCATAGAGAATAATATTGATTTTTAAAAGTACAAAACTTATCTACCAAACTTTACCTACTTCGGTCGTCGAATCTTTTTACATTCGAGTTTCTATTCGCATCATAGAGTAACCCCTCAAACAAATGAAGAAAGTGAAGAAGGAATATAGATTCTGGCACCTCTTGGGATAATGCATGGTAAATATAAAGGTAGACATTGGTGGACCACGTGCTTCAATCAAGTTAGAGAATGATCTGAAGACGAGTTACGTGTAGTGTTTGAAAAGGACGGGCGGATAAATAAAATAATCTTGTGGTGAGCGTTAGCGCCATCAGTGAAAGCGTTCCAGTACGCTTACTAAAACACTTGCATTTTGTGGGAATACAGATAAATATTTCTTGATCAACGTTTAATAGCATCAATTTCAATGGAAAAAGACTGACTGATAAATAAATAGACACGTAGCTATAGTTTGCAAAACCCATCCGTGAGGAAATAATGAAAGGCGAAGTATACAATTCATTATAGATAAACGTCGTGAATAATGTCAGGAAACACTCAAAGCAATTGGTTCAGCATTGCGTGTTGTGAAAATCTTATTGAAATACAAACAATAGACACGTCACTATGTTGATATTGATTATATGCTATTGATTTTCCCTCAAGTTCATTCTGCTTCCTTAGATAATATTCTTGAAAATTGATATGAAATAGAAAACGATAAAGTTTATATAAATTATGAATGCACATTTATATTCACAGTAAATATAGATTGTAAGTTACCGTTAAGGAAACCTATTTGTATTATAATTGTTAACATACACGCATTTCGTGACAAAACCTACATATTATTACTACATGTTTTATTTAGGGAAATGTCTACATTTATAATGTAATTTCCGTACAATATTTTCCTTAACATATTTGGTGAATAAAGTATACGCAATCATTACTATACAACATGTAACAGATTTAAATGTAAAAGCGGAAAGTAGTACGTTCAGAATCAGCTACTGAATCGATATCAACAATTTTTTTGGTAGGTATTTTTTTTCTAAATAATTAGTTAAGACCAAGTAAATTACAGACACTCTTTCATTTAGTACTCCGAACAAACGAAATTGAAACGTAACTGGAGGACATAAGATCATTTTTAAATGAATCACTAAACGAATACTCTAATAAACTAAATAATGAACAAAAATGAACTTTATTTCGATGGTCATAAAGTTTATTTAAGCAATCTATCATTAATCAAACGCACACAACGATAGGCCTGAATAAACGTAATAAGCTACCAAAATAAATAACTATCATATTCTCTTTTCCGCACATTTAACTACAACTAGATAGAGCAGGATGCAGCTATTGTTTAATGCAATTTGATCCATCCGACAAACGATGGCGCGCGCGGCGGTACATCACAAGGTTTGGCAAGTCGGATGCGCCGCGAAAAAACTACTCCCGGTATTTGCAGGATCGGGCGATCCAAATCCTGCGCAATACATGCACTTAAATGAATCAAATTAAATCGTAACAAAATCACTATGAATAGAAACAACAAGTAGGTATTTCTATGAAAAATAATTTCGCGGAACGTTAAAATGGTGATTAAATTCGGTTTGTAATTTTGCTACAATGTATGCGGAATCCCGGTGTGTCGGATATCCCGTTATTGCAATCCCTAAATGGGCACCGTCTATGTGAAAAAAATCTAGTCGTGCACCGCAGTTATCTGTGTCTACTTGTGTTTAAGTGTTAAGTAGATATTTCGATAACTTTCGCGCACGATGTCTTTTCGGTATTCGAATATTGGATACACTGAAATGGTGAGAACTTTGGCACTGTGTGGTGATAATGTATCATTGGCATGCAGGACATTTAGCAACAGGCACGCCACCAGTGTAGTGCCCGACAGTATCTCGATGCTGAGTTCGGAGAGCGCTGGATAGGTCGCGGCGAACCTGTGCAATGGTCACCTGACTTGACGCCTCTTGACTTTTTTTGTGGGGACGCGACGTAATAAATCTCTGGTATACTTCAGTGAAAGTACTAATGTGGAGGAACTAAAAAGTAGAATAGTGGCAGCCTTCCTAAAAGTGAAGAGTGACACCGAAGTTTTACATAAATTACGTGAACAATTACGCAAATGTGCATCAAAGTGTATCAAGGTGGTGGACATTTCGAACATATTTTAAAAAGAAATCGCCGCATGAGTGCCATGTAACACGTAAGTTAATTTTGTTGTATTTTTTTGTGTTGTGATTCCCAATCCAGTCTTCGTTGATTAGATATTGCGTTATCTTATTCATTAGTTATGCAAAATAAATGACGCCCGTATCCCGCCCGCCTGTAGGAACTAAGTTTAGCGGAAGTGAAATTAATAATATTTTATAGCCGATTCATGCAAAATATTGTCTTATGTTGGGTTCGTACGCATTATATCCAGTAAGTAAAATTTAAAAAAAATAGATTTTATAGCTACAACACAAATGTTATGCTTACAGATTAAATTAATAATAATTTGTTTACCGAACCACCCAGTAATCAGTTACGTACGTAATTTGTATTTCGTTTATTGTCAGCTGTTTCTGCCGGCGCGGCGCGGCGCAGCGTTCGGCGTTAGGTACTCGTGTGAATGGGTCTTGTGTAAATGTGTGCGTGTCCGCGAGCGTGTGTAGTAGTGCACTCTTATTTGTAACTCGTAAGGTAACCATGTTAAGTGCCTACATTTGGTATAACTAATTTCATAAATAAAAGATTTTGTAATTATGGTAGTACGATTTCAAAGCATAAACTATGATTGCAATAATATTTTAAAGTTGGGGTGTCTGAGGTTGTGAATTAATCCTGTTACACGTTGTATTGAAGAGAAAACATAATTGAAATATATCTTCTTGTTAGAGCTGACAGCCTCCGTGGCGCAGTCGGTTAGACGCCGCCTGTGAAACGAGAGGCGGCCGCGGGTTTGTGCGGCCCACAAATATTACTTTCGGGTCTGGATATTTGTGAGACCAAAAAGTCTCTCGTAGTTCCTGATACCCACGACACAAGACTCGATTTTAGTGTGGGTTCAGGACTATGTATGTGACTGTTGGGTGTTATTTATTTAGTAACATAAGAGTAGTACGTACTTTAGGATTTTAAGACATAAGTTATTTTTTTATAAAACGTTCTAACCCCTGTTGGACAATATTTTGTATTGCATAGATCCTAGTTCTTACCATATTTTAATAAAGTCAATTGACATTATTTCAATAACATTAAGAGCGTTTATACCCTGCACGCGCTTTTTGGCTTAAAAACAGGACTTTTCAAATGAGTTAATAGCCACCAATAAACAATTTAAAGGAAAAATAATTATTAATAATTTTAGAAAAAGTTGTCATCTAGGGATTTTGGTGGAAAACATTATAGATTGATGGATAATTTGTGAGTACTATACGGATTACTGAACACAAGTTTCGTTATTTAGGCTTTAAATGGCAATTTAGAAGCTTAAGATATCCGAAACCACTAAATATAAGATGAAAATAAAAATATTATCAGACTAATAAGACCCTTATGGAGGGATTTTGCTGAGAAAAATAATCTTTTTGTGTTTAGTTCCTGAAAAATAAAAATTTTAACAATGCGAAATTATTCAGAAACTCTCGTCAAGAACATATTTTTTTTCACCAACTTATCGTACATAATTTTTTATAGCAATTGCATATTACAATAGAAGAACATCTTATCAATAAATTACCATTTTTATATTTCAACAAAATTAGTTTTCATGTTTTCTACAAATATTTTAAAACCACTATAAAACACGCTGTCCGACGTGGATCAAATCAGACCGCCGCAAGGCCTTCTAGAGGGAGGACGTATCGCTCGTCGCTCCGGCCTGGCTGCAGTCGATTATGCCGCGCGTAGTAAAAATAGCCACGCGCGGAATGCGATTACCACATCTTAGTACTTTGGTAGTAAAATATTTAATTATTTTTATTACCAACAATGATTTTGTAGTGAGTATAAATTATGTTTCAGGTAATATAATGGGATGTAATTCCGAGGCTAAATTATGTTATGTATTGTAATATAAAATTAAATATATTTCGTAATTGTAAGGGGTTGTAAGGCCCCTAACACTATTTATGTGTTCGAACACGAAATGATTAATAAAACGTCCGTAGTGTATACTGATTGAACACTGATTTGAATGCAACTTAACAATGTAATAATAACGAAAATATGATTAGTATCCAAAATTTGTATTATTCTTTGCTTGCACAGTAATATTTGTCTACTTATAATGCAAATAAAATATTTTTATGATATTATATTACAGTTACATTTCAATTGAATATTTGAAGCGCACGAATCAAAGTTGTTTGAGCCGATTGTATAGCGAGCCGACGCGGCAGCTCTACGCACACAGCTTTGGTCGCTTATGTGTGCGTGAAATTAACGAAGAAATACCTATAGTTGACTTTGCGCGCAAGGTGTATACGCTCTTAAAAGCGGCAGACGCGATACCCTTTACTATTTGAACAATTTTATTTCGAATGTTTACGAACACTGATTACTAATGGATAATAAAACGACTTTAAAACATTTCAATTGTAAAAATAAAATTTTATGTACCACTAAAATATTTTGAAGCCAGTGAAATAAAACACTACAAGTAAACTGACACTATGTTTATACACAGTCAGGTCATAAGTATTGTCACACAGTAAAAACTTTTCTTTTAGAATGCTGGCCACAAAAAAGTTTATTGAATTCGAATTTCGAATTGTTCATGAAAATAAAAATGTATACTTTTAAGAATTTTACTCATTTTTAAATAAGGAGTGGACGCTTATAGAAGACCGTGTTGCAGTTATTGCGGTGCATCGTTGCGGTTACGCGCCAATTCAAATTTTTGACATACTGAATAATTTGAATACACAGATCACTTCCAATAGATACCGCATTACGATAGTTTTGTTTTGAACCGAAAACGCCAACGAAGGGAACTGCGCGGGGGGTGGGCGGGTTGCAGCGCGGTCACGTGGACTTCACTGGAGAGATGAAGCATAAGTCGATAAATAAAAAAATTATCGATAGTTCGATTTGCCAGTAAGTTCATGTGTTATGATCGCTTCTATAACTTAATTACCAACTTGTTAAATGTTTGATAATATTTTTTCACCGGCCTGATCTGATAAATTATACCAACCGGCAACCGCTAACTACGAATGAAATAGGATTAAGATTTATACTTTAGTATGTAATGGTTTTATTTCTATTATTCACCGTGTATTTTTGTATGCCATAATGGCGAAATACCCAAATTAAGTGTTGATAAAAGATCAGATAAAAATATGAAATGGTAAATTACCTACTAAACCTCACGCCCGAAAGGGCTACATACAATAACTTATTCCGTTTCTTGAATTCTGACGGCGCGGCGGCTGTAGTAAATGTAATATCGACAAGTGACGATGAAACCCACTTGACGAACTATGAATGTTTTAGAGACGATATATACAACGTATATGTTAAAATTAGTGCAATAGTTTTTGTGCTACTGATTCTCTATAAACTTAGTATACTAAAACTTATGATAAATACCCTCCCGTTATATTTGAAAAAGTATACAACTAGAGGGAAAAAAGGAAATTTAATTACGCCAAAGATAAAAATAAATAAAAAAATATTGTAAAAGTACCTTGTTAACAAATTTAACCATTTCAAATTACATAAAATAACGTAATTATGGTAATTTGCAATTTTTATTTAAATCAATATATATTTTGTGACATTGTCATTTAATAAAATTAATTTACATTATTGTTTTACAATATCTGGGGGCGCGGCCGAGCCCCCTCCAAGTCGAGCTAAAAAGTGGCATGGCCGTAACATCCTTTTCTCGAAGCAATTCAGACCATTTTCAACCCCCTATAACTTCGTTGTGGCTAAAGCATGAAGCCTGAATTTTCAGTTACTAAGCAGGCATTGTGTAAACACGGTATATTTAAAATTTCATTCAATTTGAACCAGTAGTTTAAGAATTATAACTTATCAAACTTTCGTAATTTTGTCACTCACTGACTGACTGACCGATCATCAAAAGTCGAAGGCACTTCTAGCAGACATAGAACCTTCAAATTTAGAATATAATTAGTGTTTAGTGTCTAAAGTAAGGAAAAATTCAAACATTTCATAATTTGTGTCTAGTTTTCTAGATAGACCAACTGCGTGAATAACTTTGTAATCCCTTATAAATGTATAGGATTACAAAGTTACATTTGCAGTTAATGAATCATTGTACCCGTATATAATGGAATAATAGTTGTAGATAGATATCTGTATATATGAGGCATAACAGGAGGGGATATAGAGAGGGAAATGGTCTATTCAGCCCATGAAACTGTACAACATTCCTCTAGAAAAACATGACGAAGAAAAACTTGCAAATAAATAGATTAAATAGCTCGAAAATATCAATTACAATGAAAGAAAGAACATTAATAATCAAATCCGCTATATTTGTGATAAATTGATACCTACAAAAATAAGAAAAATCCATAAGACAGAGGCTTTAAGAAAAATCGTTAGTGATATTCCAGAAGTAAGAAGTACCGAAAAGGAAAAAAGTAGGACTCTACAAAAAGACGTGAGATCCCATCAAAAACATCCTGTAAAAAAAATCCAAGTCTCGCAGCTCGGGTTTTCTACCGCAAAAAGTTGTGAGATACATATAATACCAAGTCGATTAATTTATTTAGTCCTTAAGGGACCTTCTGTATAAAGTTATTACGTTAGTTATTACCATATCAATATTAAAAATTCTTTACGTTTTAAATAAATAGATCGACTTGGCCAGCAGCATTATGTATAAATTGTACCATACATTATGTTTTCATGCGATGGCCAAATCGATCCATTTATTTAAAACGTAAAGAATTTTTAATATTGATATGGTAATAACTAACGTAATAACTTTATACAGAAGGTCCCTTAAGGACTAAATAAATTAATCGACTTGGTATTATATGTATCTCACAACTTTTGCGGTAGAAAACCCGAGCTGCGAGACTTGGATTTTTTTTACAGGATGTTTTTGATGGTCGATATTTCTGGGAATTATATTATAAACATGGGTCAAACACTAGAAGAACGCGTGATTTCGCCAAAAAAAGATGGCTTATTACGGTTATTGCTATGCGAAAAAGAGACGGCTGATTCTCCATCCGAACTCGACTGTTTGACATTGATACAATAACCAGTATAAATTGAGCTCGCTCGGGACCAAATTAATTTAAAGAATATTAGTTATCGATGAAAACTTATTGCGTTTTTTTAGATACTTTATTTTTTTGAGTTTTTTCCACACCATTTTATTGAACAAATCATTTTTAACTGTAATATTATGTTCCCAAAATGTAATTTTCGCTAACGTGCGACGACATGTGCGGGTCCACTACTTGGACGACACTGATGACGCGACATTTGGCATTGCTTTATATCTATCTGATAGCTTATATGTGTTGGGCGCAACCGCTGCCCTGCATTAGGTATCTATTGGGAGTGATCTGTGTTTGAATATAACCAAAAGATTCGTGTATCGTACCATCAAACGATACAATCAAGACTCTAGTGTAGATGACAGGTGACAGGTCAAGAAGTGGTCGCCCTCGGTCTGTTAGGACTCCAGCAGTGATAAAAGCTGTGAAGGCGCGAATTCAAAGAAATCCCAAACGTAAGCAGAGACTGTTGGTCCTTCAGATGGGGTTAAGCAGAACCACTGTGAAAAGGGTGTTAAATGAAGACTTAGGGCTTCGGGCATATCGAAGAAAAACAGGACATCGTTTGAATGCTCGTCTAATGGACCTGAGACTGAAGAGATGCCGCGCTTTGTTGAAGCGGTACGCGGGAAAAAAATATCGGGAAATTCTTTTTTCAGATGAAAATTTTTTTACCGTAGAAGAGAGCTACAACAAACAAAATGATAAGGTGTACGCACACAGTAGTGAAAAAGCGAGCAACCGTATTCCGCGTGTCCAACGAGGTCATTTTCCATCCTCGCTCATGGTATGGTTGGGAGTTTCTTATTGGGGCTTAACAGAGGTACATTTTTGTGAGAAAGGTGTAAAAACGAATGCAGTTGTGTATCAAAATACAGTCCTGACGAACCTTGTGGAACCTGTTTCTCATACCATGTTCAATAACAGGCACTGGGTATTCCACCAAGATTCGGCGCCAGCTCATAGAGCGAAGAGCACACAAGACTGGCTGGCGGCGCGTGAAATCGACTTCATCCGGCACGAAGACTGGCCCTCCTCCAGTCCAGATTTGAATTCGTTAGATTACAAGATATGGCAACACTTGGAGGAAAAGGCGTGCTCAAAGCCTCGTCCCAATTTGGAGTCACTCAAGACATCCTTGATTAAGGCAGCCGCCGATATTGACATAGACCTCGTTCGTGCTGCGATAGACAACTGGCCGCGCAGATTGAAGGCCTGTATTCAAAATCACGGAGGTCATTTTGAATAAACTTTAGTGTCATAAGAATATATGTTTTATTAAGTTCATTTTGGTATATAAATAGTTACATAATGAATAAACTTGTTTCAATTATTTTATATTAAACATGTGACAGAATTTATGACCTGACTAGGTATAATGTTCTTAATTTACACTTTGTATGCAGTTTCTTATTTCGGATGCATGAAACGAAAGAAGATATGAGGTATCTTTTATTATAGTAATATAAAATGCTATAAGAATTAGACCCAAAAGGCCTTCTCGGAAAACAGATCCATCAATTAGTAAAAACTACATAAAAATACATAAATACAATTTAATTTAAAAACTTCAGTTAGTCAGTAAAAAAAATATACATTACCGACTAAATAATAATTGTAACCTGTACTTATGAGTCAAGTACTTCCACCTTATCGATTAAGCAACACCTATGTACATTTTGAAGAGTACAAGATAAAAATACACTTCAAACTGCAATGATGATTTCATTGTCAATATCCTTATCTAGAGTGGCCAATTAAACTGGAACTCGAGTGAAATATTTGCTATATTGGTGATAAAGAAAAATTCACACAGTTTAAATAAAGTTATAGACATGCCGTCAAATTCATGTCTATGGATCTGTCTAGATTTAAAACTTATTTATTCATCATTAATGTTAATATTTTGACCCTTTCAAATGACTTATGGATTCAGTGTTAAAGTAAGACACAAAACATCCGATTACTAAAATACGTTTATAAAATGTGTATGAATTAGGCAGTTATTCGAAATGTTAAATGTTATTTGTTCTATGCCTATCTTAAACTATTATTATTCTATGATATAAATAAAATAATGAAAAGAAACAAAACAAACTACCTATGCATTCTTATAACTTTTTCAGGTAAAATATTGAGTTAATGGAACAGTTATTTCACTTTATGTTACATAGGAACTGCAGACAGGACTGCACCTTTGTTATTTCCCTCTGATAAAATTGCAGATCGATGCTATCCCCCAAATTAAAATACGATTTAATGTCATTTTGTACCTTATACTTAAAAGCACCCTTTAGCTGACCGTTATACCTCATACCTTTAGTACTAAAAATGTTAAGACGTTATATAGTTTGGACAAGGGTTTTTTACCGATACTAAGGTTTGTACCTTATGCATAGAAGCATAAAAGTCTTTAGTTAACTTTTATACCTTATACCTTTTATTCTAAATATGTTTAGAAGGCTGTATATCATCTGCATAAGTATTATTTTCAAACCGATACTAAGGTTTTTGTTTCTTGCAATCAATGGCGAGACGAGAATGCCATTCGCCTGATTGCAAGCGATACGACGACTCATGGACTGTAGCAAAGCCAAACAACAGGTAGTTAGTTACACATGAGAGACCTACCACGAGTAAATTATTCTATTATTCAGCTTAATAAAAATATTCATTTAATTCTAGTTTACTACTTGAGATACAACCGCAAAAAACGGAGTACTCCACAGTTTAGTAACACGCCCGCATGAGATCGATCCACGCTAAACGGGATAAATACTTAAACTGATGAGTGTGAGCGATTGCGAATAATCTGTGCACTGTAAAGACTGATAGAACTTTAAACATCGTCGCTCAGTTTTCAAACGGTATCAATCGTTAAGCCGACTCAGCAACTCGACGGATAATTTAAAAATTCCACGTAAATTAGACTATTGTTTTTATTGGATCAGCACTATTGATAGCGCTAGAATCCATCAATAGCGGTTCATTCATTATCTTATGTGTGACGTAAGAATATAAATAACGCCTCAAGCCCCGCCCACGGAATAAGAATATCAATACCAGTCGCAACAGACAATCGCATTCAAGATAATTTATTTTTATTTACTTGCCTACCACTAATAATACAGTCACTGTAAAAATCCTTAAGAGAGGGGTGTATTCAGTTGTGAACTTGATATGACGGCACATGGTAATGATGATGAAGCGGTGTATAAACCTATTTTTAATGGACAACGCCTAATGTCCGCTTTATGAATTAACTCAGTGTGCTGAATTTCCCAAGCATTCAATCTGTATCGAGACTATAAACCCGTTAATGACCGCGGCAGTTAAACAGCTCTCTACGACGTGCAAATCGGAAACAATGGCGGCCAGTTTCTACGTAAACAAAATAATCTACAATAACAATCGCGCGTAGTTCCCGCTCTTTGATATAACACGCAACGTTTGGTATAATCTTTATATCAATTGGTTTTAGTGGTTTATTTTTCATTTGCCTGACTGGTACGAGCAATAATAAATATTTAATCCACGCACTTCATGTTTCTTTTCTTTATTTATAATCGATGTAATACATTACTTAATAGAGGGCAATAATAAAATCATAAAAATGTCGCACGTTGACGGCAATTATCCACTTCTAGTACAATTTCAGTAGCGTCACTACATAGTATAAAACAAAGTCGCTTTCTCTGTCCCTATGTCCCTATATATGCTTAAATCTTTAAAACTACGCAACGGATTTTGATGCGGTTCTTTTTTAATAGATAGAGTGATTCAATAGAAAAGTTTACATCTATACATATTAATAAAATTGAAGTGTCTGTTTTAAGAGTGAAAATAAAAAAAGTCCTGCTACATATCGTTATATACACGATACCTGTGCCGAAAATGATATTTAAATTTTTTTGTCTGTCCGTCTGTCTGTTTGTTCCGGCTAATCTCTGAAATGGCTGGACCGATTTTGACGGGACTTTTTTTGTCAGGTAGCTGATATAACAAGGAGTAACTTAGGGTACATTTATTTTAGAAAAATAAAGTAATGATGCAATGCCCACGCGCAGCTCACGCGCATGCCACCACTGGCCGTCACGTCGGGCGCCTCCCACCACTTCTCCCACCAACGAATCAATATCATATTTGCAAAATATTGTATTTAAAGAAATTTTTCAATAAAGCTAATACAAAAAACTGAAAATAAATGTGTAACAGGAGTTTACCGCCGCTCGCTAAGAGATGACACCACCGTAGAATTAGATCGCGGTAAGGTTGACAATTAAAATAAAAATGCAAAAACAAAAAAAAACTAATGAAACTAATTCACTTTTTTGTTACATTCCACGCGGACGAAGTCGCGGGCACAGCTAGTGTATAATAAAATCCATTAAATAGTGGAGAAATACTGTTATTTTTGGGGTTATCAATTTTTTTCCGCTTACATTGCAAACGCTGGCTGAACCCTACGAGATTTATCAAAATAATGTACTAATTATTTGTACACATTGAAAAGCTCTACAGAAAACTCCGCGATGGTATATGTCTATCTCTTATGGATATCCCACAATAAGAAAAAATCCACCTTCACCATCGAAAATTCACCTGTCAAAATATCAGCTTTTTTCAAAAGTTGGTCAAAGTGTCAAAATGTATAAAAAATATATTATAAATATATTAAAAACAGCAGCTTTGCTTTGCATTTTCTGAGAAGATTTACTATAGTAACATAGATTTCAACGAACAGAAAACATACCAACTTTTTGAAAAAAGCTGATATTTTGTCAGGTGAATTTTCGATTGAAAATTAGGGTTATTTCGATATTAATTCAAAATAAGGCGAAAAAATAAATATTTTTGATCAAATAAATTACAGCGTATTTGGGACATAAAAAGGTAAGTTTTCACAAAATTTCATTAAAGAGTTTTTTTTTTTGTAAAAGATAAAAATAAAAAACCAAAATCTTGGTTTTTTGAATTTTTCACATAAATTTTGAGGTTTTGTGAAAAAAGTGTAAAAAAAAAGTTTTAGATCTTTTTATTACCTACAACTTTGCCATTTGACTTTTTCGATAGGACTTTTAGTTTTGCCGGAAATCGAGAAAAACTGTTTTTTACCCTTAAAAACTCACCCCCATCCCCTTCCCGACCTCAGATCGCCCGTAAATTATATTTCCTTTCATTTTTATAATAT
Organism: Hyles vespertilio; assembly: GCA_009982885.2. NCBI lineage: Eukaryota > Metazoa > Arthropoda > Insecta > Lepidoptera > Sphingidae > Hyles > Hyles vespertilio. Next base: position 12,614,992 of record CM042806.1, on the reverse strand, counting down.
TCCCCTCCTTTTCTAATGGGTTTTATCCTACTATTATTTTTTTGGTTTTAAAAATTATCGACCCTGGTCTAATATAGGAAGGTAGGACGTACATATTATTGTACAGAAATCTATTTGTACCCGGGCGAAGCTGGACCGGGCCGCTAGTCTGTAATATATCTAAGAGCCAAAAAAACGGAAATGACGTATGCGTATTTTGGCCGGAAGGACAAGGACAAATTCTGTATCAGCCCATATGCGTCCCACTGCAGGGCACGGACCTCCTCTACAATCGAAAGTACGATTGAGAGTGGTTAGGCCATATAGTCCACCACGCTGGCCTAGTGCGGGTTGGCGGACTTACATACCATAGAATTTTTATAAATCGCTATGGTATGCAGGTTTCCTCATGATGTTTTCCTTCACCGTTTTAGTGCGTGGTGATTGACTATCAATATAAACAAGAATAAACTAAGCAGAAGTCTTTTTAGTAATATTGGACTGAGGCCCGAGTGGGTGGTATCTCATTATTTAGAGTAGGTATTAATACCGTCAAAGTGGTTCTCCTTTGAATGTACCATACAAAACTGTTATATAGATATTATAAATTAATATTAAGTCAACGATATCTCTGGAATTATATTTTATTTAAATGGAATTGATTACAATAAGGTAACTTATATAATATTATTGAAAACTTGATTTTCAAGACAGTGAAATGCGTACGCATGGCTAATTAAGAATAAATATAGCCGTACACTTGAGTAATCACAAGGTGCTTGCGACGATTTGAGGTTATTATTGAGAAAACTGTAAAACCGAGTGTACGGTATAACACGACTATTTGTACAACTTGTATTCGAGTTTATTTTAAAAAACGTTATTTACCTTATACAATGTACTAAAAATAAATTAAATTCATAAAATAAAGGCACTACGTTTAATACCGGATTGTTCATGGAAATGACGATCGGGTATTATATCGGAAATGACGCGTGAATTATTTTTCATACGTCGTATCTTTTTTCTTTCGTTAGGACTATTAAGTTAAACCACATTCGTCTTTATGGTGGTTAATATTTTAATTTTCTGTACTTACGTATGTCCTGATATCAATCATCACGCACTAAAACGTTGAAGGAAAACATCGTGAGGAAACCTGCATACGATAGAGATTTATAAGAATTTCTATGATATGTAAGTCCGCCAACCCACACAAGGCCAGCGTGGTGGACTATATGGCCTAACCACTCTCAATAGTACTCTCGATTGTAGAGGAGGCCCGTGCCCTGCAGTGGGCGTATATGGGCTGATAGAGGAAGTATGTCCTTTATCGAATCGAAGTTTTTAGAATTACAAATTTTACGTATGAAATGAAAACTAAATACCATACGATAGTGATTTGAAGCAATCAATATAGAATCGTGATAAGATTTTGTCCAATGCAAATATTTTGATATTATTTTATGGGGGCATACAATATAACTAAACAAAGAGATTCACTTCAATTAAATGCAAATTATGTTTCAACGAAATGAGGAAACTTTGCAGATTACAATGCTATATAAATAAATTAAACCGCTTGACATTGTTGAACATTTAAATCAAACCAAATAAAGGGTTCAAGTACACTTAAAGGCCCAAAGAAGTACTTACAACCAGTGCCTATGCATGAAAACGTTATACATATATTTTCTGTTTATTCATTGGCTCGCTTTTGTACAGGTGTTTAGATTGCACATGAGTTGCATTTTAGGTATTTGACACCTAAAATTACTCAACTTGATCACAAATATGTAGGAATTTATTTATTTTAGGATGAGAATTAAAAAAATAAAAATATGCTATATGTATCATAACAAACTGTTGGAACTAGGTGAGGAACTTTCAAGATGCTCTAACCTATACTTTTTGTGTTTCGCCACTTCGTCGCTGCAGTTTATGTATCATTTCCATTCGATAAAACACATGATAGCACTATAATATAGTAGTAGTAAATAAATCAAACCACTTTAGTCCAAATTTAGTCGAAATTTAGTCTGAAATAGCAGATTCCCATTATGTATTCCAATATCAAATCTAAGACTACAATTACATTTCATCGAGTGTTGTAATCTGGTGTTCAGACTGTGAAAAACACGATTGTTTTCAAATTATTTGGAAAATCTAAATTGGAATATTGCGTAAAGCGATGCAGTGATAACATAACAAAGATATGAAGTGCATAATTGTGTTTAATTGCATTACATGTTAAACAACTTCGGTTCATGGATTCGATTTTCGGTTTGATAACGGTAAAGAAGATATAATCATAAGTGGCGGACAACGTTTTTCAATTTTATTATATTGAAACCCAATGTAGATATTTTTTTAAATCTTAAAAAAGTTTTTTTTTAGCTTATATATCCATCATTACATATCCGTTCTTGTAAACCTAAAAATTTTACACTTAGTTATCGCCAACAGTTACGACTAACAAATCATATTAAAATCGAGTATAAATATTATCCATATGTATAGACAATTTATTACTAATAACTCGCTTTTAATTTCAGCCGTCACTAGTTTATTTTCGTTCGTTGATACACAAATTGAAATGCATTAGAGCTGCCGATAAGTTCAGGCAGACCACATTAGAATTAATTTATTTGACACAGTCAATAAGCTACATTGAAAGTGATAGTACGGTACCATCCACTGTCTATATCTATTCATCCATATTTTCTTCCATGCATATTCTTATGATCAGTTATGGGGGGTTACTCTATATTCTGACTCGAAGTTCGAATGTTCGTACTTTGTCAACACAAGATTTCCACTTCTAATAAAAATAAATACTATTCTCTATGAAACTTATCATTCACTTCAAACTTAGTCTGAGATTACGTCATACGATTTCAAAATTTACATTCAAAAATACAAAGTAACCCCCATAGGAAAAAAACTATGAGTGTTATATTCATGTCATTTAAAGATTGCATGTATCCACTCACCATCTAAAGTTGAGTTTCCAGTTAAATCCACCCCACGTCATGTCCGAAGCTTGTATGTACTCGAACGTGGTGTCGGATATGACGTCGATGATGGGACACACCACCGTCGTCCTGTCTTCCACTATACGCGCCAGCAGCGGTTCCAGCCATCCCTCTAGAAATTACAATGTAATAAGGTAAATCAATTAATGCTAAATATTAGTTTATGGTAGAAGAGGATGAGGAAATCCGAGCAACGGATTTGGTATGGATTGGAGAAGTCTATGTCTAGCAGTCAACTGAAGCTCATTCTGATGATTAATGTGAATACCTAAGTGTTTACGTCGTTTAAGGAATTATAGGAGTCCAACAACAATTAAACCCATAGAGATAAGGAGACTAGAAGCAAGTATAATATCAGAATTTTTCAAAATCTCAATTCTTTTAGTGTCTTATTTGCCATGAACTATCCCGACAATAGCTTAGATTTTTTCCCTAATTTCCCTAGAGGCAAACAATGATAATAGCGATAACCACTATATACACTACTACCACTATATACGATACAAATAAGAATACATAATTAGCATCATTCTGATATGACGGAAATCCCTTTTTAATTAATTTTACTAATAAACGCTGCACTTAACAAAACCAATAATACGACTAATAAAAAACACCGTGGGGAAAACCGAAATGTCAGGATTAATGGCACTTATGCGGTAAATGTTAATTTCAACCAACATTTATCAGTAACAATACTATCGTGTTTTTGTACAAACAATGTAACAATACATAACTTAGATAATTATACGTGCAATTATGTAAAATGAACAAATTACGCTGACGTGATTAATTAAATTTAAGGCAATACAAATACAAGATTAAAGATATCTAACTCCTCTCTATGGTACTTTCGATTGTAGAGGAGAACCGTGCCCTGAAGTGGGACGCATATGGGCTAATAAAGATAAAGATACAGAAAAGAGATATACAAAACGCATTAAACCAGAAGAAACACTAAACTCAGTACCGATCCGATAGCGGTTTTTCTATTCAATGTACCGGAACTTTAACAATAGGGTTTAACTGTGAAAATAAGACCTACTATTGAAGGGCTTCCGGTACAGCGCTGACTAACTCGCCTGTCCAGCGTGTCAGTATGGCCAAATCTTTCATGTACTGTACTTTATCAACAGGTAAATTCCCACTGATCAACACACCCTTGGGCCTGTTGGTAAACGGACTAGTCGCGGCTGCCAACATGTTCACCGTGGTCGCGGGTTCGAATACCAGGGCACACCTCTGACTTATCGGAGTCGTGATGGACTATATGGCCTAACCACTCTCAATCGTACTCTCGAATGTAGAGGAGGCCCGGGCCCTACAGTGGGACGTATATGTACTGATACAGTACAGCACACCCTTCTTCAAGCGTTTGTTCGATTGAAAGGGGCTACACCTGACCTAGTGGCCTAGTGCGGACAGCTCACATACATTTCGTGATTAGCCCTCAACGGAGTAATCTTTCAAACACTATGCCCTGAAGTGGAGGGATACAGGCCGATCGATGAATTAGAAAATTATTTACACTTGAGCAAACACGGCGAGGTAATGGAGTTAATAATTCAGAAAGGAATTGTTTATTCATTTGTAATATGAGATTCCTTCAGTAAGTACGGTTGGAAAACACCTGCTATGTATAAATAATGTAAGCAAACAGCCCTTTTCTTGCGCAATTTTGTGAGCCTAATTTCATTATTAATAGACGCACGGATATTTGGGCCGTTTCTACCTTAAGTGTTTGGTTAGAATATGGGATTAAAATGAGTTTATGTTGTGTGTTGCATTTCCATGCCTATCAGAAAATAATATTCCCAAAAATGTGTATGTAATTAAACAGATTCGAATTTCATCGAAGAAAATTATCATAGAAAATTAATATATCATATATAGATAAGCAAGGATACCGAGCTTTATTACATTTTCTATAAACAAGCTAAAAACAAGTGGAATCATGTATTACAAGTACTCGTATTGGAAATTTTTGCTTCGAAGTTTTCTTTTGAGTAACTGTGAAGTTTTTTTATTTAAGACTATATTAATAGAACATTATTTATCCGCCGATATACATTATAATTTTAACTAGATTCGAAAATATATTTCTAAGTGATAAATCGACAAAATTATTTGCTTTTCCTTGGAATTGAACCCAAAATTCACACGGTTTACAAACAATAACCACAGCTACAAAATCATTAAGAAATTAATTGGCACGATCGCTAACCACATAACCTAAGATATTTTGCCATAATACCTAATAGCACATTAAATTCTTTGCGGTTTGGCATTTATGACTTCATCTAAGGAAATCTGTATCTCGAATTGGTTGACCGATCAAATTACGCAATTACCAATGTATGTCAAGTTATTAGCAATGAGCAAGAAACTAAGCAGCATTGGACCATCGCGGAGTATAGGTCACAATATAAACCTTAGCGACATGACGAGCATGAATTCCTTCGTATATAAGCTTATTATGATAATTTTATACTGCATTACATGTTCACTAACGATTACTACAGTCGTTCCAAACAACATACAATATCATAATTACTAATCTGTTAAAAGATTAGCGATCATTGATTAAGATCTCTGATTGTATGATTCGAAATTTTACAAATAATCGTCATCGTCAGTCGCAATTTATTTTATTTTATTTCGAAAATGTACACCTACCTTATTCATACACAATTTGAATCAGTTTTTAATAATCAAATATTTTGCCCCTTACGAATGCAGGAGGGTTACTAAGAAAAGATATAAACTTGGAATGTTTGGACGCCATACGTAAAACTTCTTTAACGTGTCTATGTTATGGGCAGTATGAATAATGCCCAGCCATATCGGGCCAAGTGATTAATTACAATCTAGACTCACCTATTTATCACATTGCCCGGGCATTATGGATATGGCTACATGATGATCGGGCAATGTCATTAATAGGTACATTTTTACGCGGTGCGCTGCCGCATTGTCGCATCAATGCGATAGACACATAAATTAGAAAGGTTGAATTGATCTGCTTATGTTTAGTTGTTTTTTAACGTCCGAAACATTATCTTCGTAAGGAAATTAGTGTACCCACTTTATGGATCAATTAGGTCGACTGTGCCCCAAAACCGACTCGGGACACCCCGACTTCACGCAAGGGCAAAGGGGCTGCACTTCCCGCAGCGCCGGAGATGTTGCAGAAGCAAATTTGTATTGACAACAAATGTTTTGAGGTTAGGTTACTATAATTGATATTTGTCAGGAATGGTGTGTTACCTTTTCATGGGAGTGGTATCAGGGGAGGTGCGTGACCTTGTAATAGCCGCACGATGCCACTTCAGCTCATTGTTTTGATTTCAATTCACTTTAAATCACTCTGCCCAATAGGCACTGGGCATTATTCATAATGCCCGGGCAATATGGTAAATTTATTGGTTATAATCACATTGCCCGCTCTTATTGGGCATTATTCATATTGCCCGGGCATTATGAATAATGCTCGATTAATCACTTAGCCCATAACATCTATACTCCACAATATGTTGGAATACTCTATCGTACGTCGTAACCGTAGGCTAAAAGTTCGGAGTAAATGATAAATATTATAGAGAATAGTATTGATTTTTAGAAGTGGAAAATTTATATCTTACTCCGGACGTCGCATATCCGAACATTCGAAGTTCGTATCGCTTCATAAAGAAACCCCCCAGTTTAATAGAAGAAAAAACATTCGAGAACTAAAATAGGTTTTATAACTCGTCTATTACTTTCATTCAACGTTATGACATTTGTTTTAGTAAACAGTTGCAAATTTGAGATAAGCAATGTAATTTACATAAAATATTTACATAACTGTAAAACTGCGATATGGCTGTCGCTGGTATTATAACAATTCGTATTCGTCGTTTATCGTGAACAATATTAACAGTAAGTCCAAACACGACCTTCAACTATTAAAGAATGCAAAAGACCTTACGCATTGTATTCAAGAGTCAACGTACCTGTGCATTCGCAGTGAGCGTCCAAGAACGTGATGACGTCACCTTGTACGTGTTTCGCGCCCAGCAGACGCGCTCTGATTAGACCGGACCTCTTTTCTGTGCGGAACAGCCGCGTTTGGACCGGCAATGAGGTTATGTAATCCTCTAGCTTCTTTCCTAGGTGCTCTGTTAAATGAAATGCATCGTGAGTCACTGTACCTTGTTGTTCTTCGTGACACGTTGGCGAATTAAACACTGTGAATGTTATGTAACAAAGGACCGGCCAGTTTTGATAGCTCAAGTTGTTATTACAACATATGAGAACAATCGTAAAAAATATACATTTGTTCAAATGTCAGATGATGAATTGAAAAGTTCGATTGTGTAGTTCGAAACGATTTAAGTATTTTTAAAGTTTATCGCAAACTGTGTCCACATTACAATAAAAATTGCTTCTCAACATATTGCTTGTTGTATACTATATTGTTTGATGCAAAGAAACAAGATTACATTGTGATAAAAACAACTTATCAAACACTTATGACAAGTAAAAAGGGTTATCAGGAAAGTGCGACATTGCCCCAATTAAATACAATAATTCACGAATTCCAGCTAACAATGCAAGGGCAGAAGCAGATGATCCCTGTTTCAATGACAAAAACTAAAGATTAAAAGTCAATTCAACGAACTCTGTATTAGTACAAGATATCGATATAGATAAAAAATGAATTATCTATCCGTGATTTTAAACTTCCCAATAAACGGATAAGATTTCCGTTATCCGTTTGATACCTACATGATGCAACAAAGGTCCTTTATCGTAAATTGCATTTCATTAACTTTTTATGATATCGCGTCGATCAAAGCGAAGTTTTTTAATTGCATTGTGCGTCTAATTGAAACTAAAAAACATTGAAACATAGATTTATATAAAATTAGGCTAGAAACATACTACTGAGCCGCCACGCCACTCGAACCGACGCGACACATGTTGAATCAAATCAAATCGTACAATTTTCTATGTCCAGAACACACTACGAACACGCGATGCTAAGTTGTAAGTAATATGTTTCCGCCTTTATTGCATGCCCACACGACAAGTCATAGTTAAGACATCAACCTATGAACCACATCAACAAATATTTGAATTTGAATAGTTCTCACATCCACTAGACTACAAGCCCGTGGCAAAAAGCGATGGGTCAAATGAACCACTAGGAGACCTATTTAGTAAGATTCAGGGGCATAAAATAATAATATTCAGCACTATGCCGTCACTTGTAAGCTGTCCGTCTCAGTGCAGATGAGACTTCAAAAGCATCAAGGAGAGGGATTCATTTTGGTCATTTATTTTTATACGGCATTCCTACCATCGATAGGTCCATGAAAAATAATAAAAGAACACGTAGTGCCGTACAAAAATAGTGCGTCACAAAGTCGGAAGATCGTTAGATATTCCGGCAAATTTGTCGGTAAATTTGGTCATTTGATTTTAAACGGCATCGGTTCCATACAGTCGCAATAACTCTTCTAAACCATTATTCCGCAACGCCGTACAAAAACCATGCGACAAGGGAGAAAAATCAGTGGTTGCAACCCACTCCCCTTCAGTGGTCCAGGAGGTGATTTGACACAACATGAGATTAATTTATTTTGAAAGTATTTTAGACATAGATAACATTTTTTCACATGCCGTACATTTTTTTGTGATCCAAAGGTCTGTAGAGCGGTAAATAACTCTCAAATAATCCATGTAACAAAACATACTTTAGGGTGATATTTAGTATGATATTTACTGTACATCATTTAGACACTTTATTTGTATTTAATGCAATCGTCTATAAAAAGTCAATGCCGTACATATCTGAAGGTTCACATTGATAAAAGGTAATAAACATAACAATAACTTATAATTATTAATTCCTTTTTTTAATTTTATTTGTCCGCAAAATAAGATGACACATATTCATATTTCAGAAGGTGATCGAGATGATTCAGACGTCGATGAAGACGTTGATTCCGATACCGACTCAGTCGCTAATTCAGATATTGAATTAAAATTTGAAAGACATACCTACCTATTTTTTCATTTTTGTATATAATAAATCATTTAGTATATTTTTTTTTCATATGACATCGAAAAGTTATTATAATTATTCTCTTAAAAAATATGTTAATGCCGTGTAGTAACACATGACCATAAAGTACTCCTGAAATGGTGGTGCCATTTTAATCAGCCAAAAAATTATATTCTGCATTAAAATGTACGGCATAATTTTTTCTTCATTCGTTTACCTAAGAACTATTTAAAACAACAATAATATTTAGAAAGTTGCTGCATTTCACTAATCTACGATAATTTAAACTTTTGAAAACTCATATTTTATTTTCCTCTCAATTTCTTTTTAAACATTTTTTATTGAATGGCAATACTATATAACAATTGTATTTAGCAATATCATGTTAAAAAACAGGTTGCCGTACATGATCAAATGACCTTTCATCTTTAAAAGTCAAATTTATGAGAAATTTATGTATACATTCAAATTAACAATAATTTAGTGACGGCTTTTTTTGAAATAGTAATTTTGAGTGCTACGTAATGTTATGAAACCGTTGCCGTACTTTTTCAAATCACCTCCCGGACCACTGAAGAGGAGTGGGTTGCAACCGCTGATTTTTCTCCCTTGTCGCATGGTTTTTGTACGGCGTTGCAGAATAATGGTTTAGAAGAGGTATTGCGACTGTACGGAACCAATGCCGTTTAAAATCAAATGACCAAATTTACCGACAAATTTGCCGGAATATCTAACAATCTTCCGACTTTGTGACGCACTATTTTTGTACGGCACTACGTGTTCTTTTATTATTTTTCATGGACCTATCGATGGTAGGAATGCCGTATAAAAATAAATGACCAAAATGAACCCCTCTCCTTGATGCTTTTGAAGTCTCATCTGCACTGAGACGGACAGCTTACAAGTGACGGCATAGTGCTGAATATTATTATTTTATGCCCCTGAATCTTACTAAATAGGTCTCCTAGTGGTTCATTTGACCCATCGCTTTTTGCCACGGGCTTGTAGTCTACACAATATTCACGAGGATTATAAAATTATGAAAATAGCCACTAAGGACAGGTTAAAAAATAACAACAACCAACTTACTCACCCTTTTCACTAGCGTCGTCAACGAGTATAATTTCCTTGAGCAGCGCTTTCGGCGAGCGATTGATGGTGCTCCATATTGTCCGTATGAGAGTCGTCCACGCCTCGTTGTGGAACACTATCACCACGCTCGTCGTCGGCATCAGCTCCGGATACGGCTTTTCTTTACATCTGAAATGTATTTTTACTATAGACTATCCCTCACAACCGACAGTGGAACTCCTGTAAGCCAGGATCTACAGTGAAACGCATTTTTTTCACAGCGAGCGTGTAGGCACACCAAGTCTTTTAGCAATGTGGAACTTGTTACATGGCGAAAAATGATCCCTGCTACTACTACCTACTACTCTGTACTACTAAACTCGTACAGAGTTTAGTTACTAATATATCACACATACGCTCCCACTTCTGTGGCTAAAAGGGTGGCTGTAGGTGTCAATAAAACTATTTACAATTCGCCGATCCTATTTCCATCCCATCGCGGTAGGGATCGCACTCCACCAAACCAAAAACCTCACACAAAGAACTACCAAAACTGGTAATAGAAACCTTGAAGCCAACACAATACATGTTTAATATTCCAAATATTTAAAAGCTCAAAGAGCGGATGCAAATACCAAAAATATGTCAGACATGGGCTGTATATTGGCCCACGGTGGAAAATAACCATGGGGGGAAATAAGAGGTATGGGAGAAATGTTCAACGCTATTGCCAAGCAAGGAATGGGACAATCAGAATGAAAGTTCAAATGATTGTAAACTTTATGACAAATATTTCAGATTAATACGATCGTGTAAGAATCGTGTAAGTAAGACATTTTCAGAAAAGTAATTTGTCGAGTAATTTTCACCCTAATTTATATTCGCCCTAAATTAATCCTTGGTACCCTTTCATAGTTTATCTGTTTATAAGTTTTAAGACATTTGTGGGCCAGTAGGAAGTCGTGAAAGGAGTCATAAAATGTAAAATTACGTAAACTTATTTTCGCTTCATTGAGCCGCGGAAGACTTAATATCCAGTTTCAGTTTATAATAAGCGTAATATATTAACGTTACCAACCCTCATTTAATAATCACTCTTAGTTTCGGCTATTTAAAAATCCCAACCAATTTTCAAATACAGGATCAGGGGAGTTAATCTGTTATCTGGATCAAAACTCGAATTTTCGGACTTCAACGTCCAAAATTTGTAATTTTCCATTTCTAAAAATCAATACTATTCTCTAGAATAGTTATAATTCCCTCCGAACTTAGTCTATTTTTTACGACGTACGATGGAGGATGGAGTATTTAAACATTTGTGGACTAAGCACATGTAGAGATTTACATACAACGTTCAAACATTCGAATTTCGTTTCGGATCATTGAGTAACCCCCTAAGAATCACTATACATCTTTCTCCTACTCATAAACTGTATCATTGTGTATGATACATGTGTATTTAAGAAACACAACGACATCACTCAGTTTCTATACGAAAAAAAATACCTACAATTATATATTTCTGGATGAACAATGATAATAATGATTTAAAATAAACATTCAAGTGAGAGAAAAACCATTTAAGTATTTTATATTTTTACTTCAGAAAATGTTTCCATCACGAAATCGTTACACTAATTACGAGACCATCAACACTAGGTTAACTGCACAGTAATTCAAGTGTTGCAACTTGCATGTCATTACGATAATTTTAATATTACCATTACAAGCAATTAAATGGAAAGCAATTAAAACATAATTTCAAATGAATTTTTGCGTTGTTAAACTAATATGTATATTACATACATACATACGTACATATACTCACGCCTCTTACACAGAAGGGGTAGGCACAGGTGCTGGTAGCAACCAATACACCCACGTTTCGCCTTGTGTATTCCATCCTACTATGTAATAGGGGGCGAATCTTTTTTTTTTATTGCCATGAATGACGAGACGAGCAAGCCGTTTGCCTGATGATACGACCGCTCATAAACAGTAGCAACATTCCACTGCGCTCGCCATCCTGAGACATAATATGTTAAGTCTCAATATGTCCAGTAGTTACTCTGACTACAATGTCCTTCAATCCGAAACGCAACAGTGCATTTACGCAGTGTTGTTTCACGGGAGAAATAGACATTGCGGTGGTACCTACTTAGATGGCCTCTCACATATGAGAGACCTACCACCAGTAAAAAATCTATCGCCATATCAGACACAAATTCTTGACTTCGGGCGAGAATTAATTGAAAAATCCACTATCACTTGCCCGACCTGGGATTCCAATCCAAGGCCTCAGCTTTGTAATGTATGTAACCAACCTAGTGTGTACCAATGTAACCAACCTAATCAACAGTTTTATTACAACAGCGCTAACAATTGTATGTAATCGTTATGTACCGATATATTAAATGACCATTAAACGTTTAGCGAGCCTTGAGCTGTGTAACACACGGTAACTCCATGTCTAACTGTGGAACTAAATAAATCACTAACCGTAATAATTTATGCTAATTTTAATTTATGTGAAAGTGAATTTGCAATAATTGATACCGTCAGAAACCCTTTCATACGGTCGTATTTATTCAGACTGTTCATAGAAGTTAAAATGATAGAATGCTAATATTAAATAAATCATATAGCTTCACATTAAGTTATACTTAAAAACAAGATTTCGAGAACTCAGCAGAGAAATTGACAACCGGTCGACAACCGAAGATTACATAATACAACAAACTTAACTAAATGTAACACTTCTGAATTATTTAAACAAGACATTTCTCTCACTAGTCAGAAGCCTCATCCACACTATGTGAGTACGCGCTTGTGTAGAGTTCATTCATAAAACAGATCAAGAAAAAGTGGTTAGGTTCTATTAAACTATTCACACATATTGAGGAACGGCTAACATCTAATGCATCGACCGTGACTGTAGGTACAACGAGCTCTATTAAGTCTCGAGACCATTATCAATTCTAATCGTTCGAATCAACGAACAGCAGCGACGTAATAAAAAAATATGCCATATCATATCAATCATGACATCACATATTACAGCATCGTCACAAAAAATATTGAGCTTGAACAAAAATATCAATGATACTCAATACAATATAATATAGAATCTTTTTACGGGCCTTCCCGACTCCTCTAGTTATATTATGATTTCATTCAATTTGACTCAGTAACAGCCGTTCTCAACAATCTATCTTTCTTTAACAAGAGATTACAATAGATATTTGGATGCATTTTACTAGAGATGAAACGGATATCCGGTAACTATCCGGTATCCGGCCTATCCGGCCTATTTTCACTATCCGGCCGGATACCGGATAGTAGCGCACTATCCGGCCGGATACCGGATAATAAAATAAATAAATATACATGGTATATATCACTAGATGTTGAATTCTTTACATTCTAAACTCGTCTATATCACGCTTTTCCGTCGGAATAAAAATTTTTTTCTTTGTTTTTTTTTCCTTTCTCATTGTCTAATCTTTTTATGTATCAAATTTCATCAAAATCGGTTCAGTAGTTTAGGCGTGATTACACTCGAACGCCCCCGAGTTGTGCCGATCACGCCGAACGCGTACGAATATTCCCGATCATGATCGCGCGTGCATATTCAAATCAAATTGTAACGCTATAAGCGGCCGAATATCCGGTAGCCGGATATCCGGCGCTCCGGCCTCGTAGCTAGCCGAATATCCGGTATCCGGTATACGGCTAAATCACTATCCGTTTCATCCCTACATTTTACATTTCAATTAACAAAGATAGAGAGGTATATACATATAATATGGTGTATATATTTATAAATAGCTAGGTAAGATATATGTATTTAATAAAACTAGAATTCAACAGACATAGTAATGGTATCTATTTTAACCTCTTGTTAAAGATAAATAGAATATAGAGAATGGGCGTAAGGCACTAACTCAACCCGCATTGAGTGGAAAGGTGAAACTCGCGCGCCAATTAGCACCTTTTCGGCCCGACCAACTACATTCAATGTACATCATTTGATAACGTCGCTTTTTGGAAACAGTGAAGATATCACTTTTACACAAAACAATCATTATCATGAATCATAAGATATTTTTGCATACAAAATAAAAAGGTGACGGAATGTATGATAAATGTTATCTAAATACATTGCATTGATAGCTTTCACTATAAGTCTTCCGTTCCGGTAAAATGCAGTTATTGCTTAAAATGAGTAATAAATACTTCTTGTACGTAATCAGAATTGTTGGAAATTATTTAATCTGATCCGTATTGAATTACTGTAACATGTCAACACATCGATTAAATGAGGTCATCTTCGTGACTAGATATCCAGGTAGAATAATATTGAGTTTGGCAGAGCAATCATTAAGCCGTAGGCCACTGCTGAAGATAGACCCTTAAAATATTCCGATCCGACATCGACACCAACGGACATTCAACGCTGTGCTTTCCCTCGAAAATATATAACAACTAGCGGCCCGGCCCGGCTTCGCCTGGGTGCAGATACTTTTTTATTTTACTCCACACCAAATACGTGTTATTTTTCGTATAAGCTCTTGTATACCTAAACATGAATTAGCTATCCTACTGTCCTGCTCAATTCCGTCCCATCCCGTCTGTTCATTCACTTCCCGATACGTAAGTCCTTTCTCTTAATTAACCATCCCGTCTTATACCGTGCATTTACATTTCATCCTATTAAATCTGTCAGCTATCCCAGTCTTCTCCCCTACCTCCCACTCTATTATATCCAGTTTCTCTCTACTTTCTAAACACTTTATCGATTTTGATTATCCATGCAATATCCCATCCCTTATTTCACCCCCACTATGCTGTTTTTCGAAAAATATTACGCCATTACTCTTGTTAGTAATAAAGAGATGAAATATTAATTTTCGTAGAAATGCACTCACACACACACAATTAACGTAGAAACAATTATATCTAACTGGTTTTTCAAGACACAGGCAACGCCTAATTTGAGAATCCCTGTAATATTCTCCATAATTATATAAAATTTTTATTTTATTCAGTTCAGTTCAGTTTTTATTTTTATGTGTTATTTTATTTATTTAAGATTTATTATTTTATTTAAGATTTTTCATTTTCAAGTGAAATTCTATCTTGAAAAGAAGTAAAACTTAATACATGTGAATATTATTTATTTAATTGTCCTATATTTATGTAGCATCATAATATACTCTTTAGTTTACAATAAATTCCTGAACGTATGCATAAATATTTGACAATCAATTTAAATGTCAACCACTTTTCATTACTGTCATTAATTTACATCTTTAAAATCTAAAATACGCCATAAATCGAATATTGTGGCTATGTGTTGTCGATTCGAAACCTTTATTTAAATACGTTATTTCATTTTAGGGAAGAGTTTACCGTATCGACGCTATGAACATTAAATCTTTGACAGTTACAAACCCATGAACATTTTGTATGGCAAAATGTTTTTTCCTTTTTTTTATACTTTCGTCAATTCAATCGAGATAAAAATTATCCCACCTTTAAGTTGGATCAAATAACACATATCTACAAAATTTCATTATAATCAGTTGAGTGGTTTAGGAGTCCATCGCGGACAAACAACGTGACACGTGAATTATATATATTAAGATAAATACACGCTACACACACATAGTCCGGTCTCCAGACCAAGATCGAGTCTTGTGTCGTGGGTATCAGGATCTACGAGACTTTTCGGTCTCACAAACACCCAGACCCGAAATAAATACCTATCTCTATCTGTACCAGCCCACATACGTCACACTGCAGGGCACGAGCCTCCTCTACAATCGAGAGTACGATTGAGAGTGGTGAGGCCATTTGGACTATATACAGGGTATATCAAGACTGCTACCGAAAACGAAGCTGGGCGGTAGTTTTAGTGACCACAAACACAATGCAACTAAAAATTTCGCAAAGAAACGCGACAATAATTTTTAATGATTTTTTAAATATCATCATTTTTGGGTAGTAAATGCATAGGTTTTGCTAAAATAATAATTTAAACTCTCTTATAACTTAGAGTATTTATAAATAAAAGGGTATACATTATTATTTTAGGAAAAAAAAACGTATTTACCACCCAAATGGGGACATAGGAAAAAATTACAAAAAAAATAGTCGCTTTTTTTGCAACATTTTCTGTTGCATTGTGTCTGAAGTCGCTTTAAACGACCACCCGGCTTCGTTTTCGGTAGCAGTCTTGATATACCCTGTATACCACGCTGGCCTAGTGCGAGTTGGCGGACTTACATACCATAGAAATTCTTATATACTTATTGAAATACCTATGGTCCACGCAAATATTAGTTTCAGTGCAGGCATCGAACCCGCGGCCTCTCGTTTTGCAGCCGGCGTTATATTATTATATCCATTTTAACTTTTCCAAATCACCGCGCGCTAAATACCGGTATCAATAACACACACACACACTTTTCATTTTAATTTCCATTTTCAATAGAAACGTGACCATTTACTATGATAACGTTCCAATCTAATCGTAAAAATCAATTTTACAATGGGAATTAACATAATCTTCGATTGGTATATACGGATAATTTACTATTTACACAGATGTTTAAAAAGCCGCCGTGGTTGCCTATCATTATCAAAGTTTTTATGACGCTACATGTACGCAAAACCTTCTCCAAATATATTTTACTCGTATATCACACCTCAAATAAAGTTATTGTATCTCAACAACAACAACTTCTTACAAATTCTAAGGTAAAATAATTCACCTCGACATTGATTTACCTCATATATTTATACATATAATGCAGCTATTTTAGGATCTACCTACTTATTAAAGTTAAATACGTATCGTAATATTTTTTGGTGGTCTATTTAAGAGCGTTTATACCCTGCACGCGCTTTTTGGCTTAAAAACAGGACTTTTCAAATGAGTTAATAGCCACCAATAAACAATTTAAAGGAAAAATAATTATTACTAATTTTAGAAAAGGTTGTCATCTAGGGATTTTGGTGGAAAACATTATAGATTGATGGATAATTTGTGAGTACTATACGGATTACTGAACACAAGTTTCGTTATTTAGGCTTTAAATGGCAATTTAGAAGCTTAAGATATCCGAAACCACTAAATATAAGATGAAAATAAAAATAATATCAGACTAATAAGACCCTTATGGAGGGATTTTGCTGAGAAAAATAATCTTTTTGTGTTTAGTTCCTGAAAAATAAAAATTTAAACAATGCGAAATTATTCAGAATCTCTCGTCAAGAACATTTTTTTCTTTCACCAACTTATCGTACATAATTTTTTATAGCAATTGCATATTACAATAGAAGAACATCTTGTCAACAAATTACCATTTTTATATTTCAACAAAATTAGTTTTCATGTTTTCTACAAATATTTTAAAAACCACTATAAAACACGCTGTCCGACGTGGATCAAATCAGACCGCCGCAAGGCCTTCTAGAGGGAGGACGTATCGCTCGTCGCTCCGGCCTGGCTGCAGTCGATTATGCCGCGCGTAGTAAAAATAGCCACGCGCGGAATGCGATTACCACATCTTAGTACTTTGGTAGTAAAATATTTAATTATTTTTATTACCTACAATGATTTTGTAGTGAGTATAAATTATGTTTCAGGTAATATAATGGGATGTAATTCCGAGGCTAAATTATGTTATGTATTGTAATATAAAATTCAATATATTTCGTAATTGTAAGGGGTTGTAAGGCCCCAACACTATTTATGTGTTCGAACACGAAATGATTAATAAAACGTCCGTAGTGTATACTGATTGAACACTGATTTGAATGCAACTTAACAATGTAATAATAACGAAAATATGATTAGTATCCAAAATTTGTATTATTCTTTGCTTGCACAGTAATATTTATCTACTTATAATGCAAATAAAATATTTTTATGATATTATATTACAGTTACATTTCAATTGAATATTTGAAGCGCACGGATCAAAGTTGTTTGAGCCGATTGTATAGCGAGCCGACGCGGCAGCTCTACGCACACAGCTTTGGTCGCTTATGTGTGCGTGAAATTAACGAAGAAATACCTATAGTTGACTTTACGCGCAAGGTGTATACGCTCTTAAAGTCACTTGATTCAACAATAATTATATTTTTATTTTGTACAACCCGCCGGAGGTTTTTTTTATTTTGTCGATGCTGGCAAGAAAAGACGTCTACAATGCACATTATGTAAAATAATAAATGCCGAATCTATACTAATATATAAAGCTGAAGATTTATTTGTATCTTATCGTCTCAGAAACTACGGGATCATATTGAAAAAATATTAGAGGGCACACCTCTGACTTTTCGGAGTCATGTGTGTATTGATAGTCAATCACCACGCACTATAACGGTGAAGGAAAACGTTGTGAGGAAACCGTGACGAAATTATACGGTATATACAGTCCGCCAACCTGCATAAGGCTAGCGTGGTAGACTATATGGCCTAAACACTATCAGTCGTACTCTCGATTGCAGATAGGCCCGTGGCCTGTAGTGGGACGTATGCCCACATACGTATGTGGGCTGATACAGTATGACAAGACGACAGAACCTTCAATAATGTCTGAATACCAAAGGAGCGCCTTCAGATAGTTCCCATTTTAGGTTCCCGTAGACGATTCGTTTCTAAACTATAAGAGCAGATCGCTTGCTTGACCTTTTTATATTCTATGACACGTAATCGGTGAAGGTGCACCCGTAATGTACCTAGCGACCCTGATAACAACAGAATACCCAAAAACCGAAACTTATATAGCCGGATATATTTAATTTCTATAATTAAATAACAAGAATAAAACGGTGAAGGAAAACATTGTGAGGAAACCTGCATACCATATCGCGTAATAAAAATTATATGGTATGTAAGTCCGCCAACCCGCACTAGGCCAGCGTGGTGGACTATATGGGCTAATCACTCTCAATCGTACTTTCGATTGTAGAGGAGGCCCGTGCCCAGCAGTGGGACGCATATGGGTTGATACAGATACAGATACAGAAATAACAAGAATACTATAAAATATTGCACTTCCCAGGTTAAGTCATAGAGAATATCACTATATGGCACCAGAACAGTGAACACCTACCCATATTATATATGTATACCTATTTTGATAAACTCTAAAACTGATACAAGGTTTGGTAGCCTTCGGAAAATCTTAGAATATTATTTATGCCGTAAAACATTCCTAGAATGATACTTATCAATTGATACCAATCACCAAAATTAACTAATTGATATCGCGATAAGGATCTACTTGTGTACAATGCTATAACAAATTACATTGTGTTTTTCACATTCCTTGGAGGTTTTCACGCTAATCAGTGACAATATCACTTAATGTTGGAATTTATTTAATTTACCTAGATTTTTTTCGGAGAATCAGGGTGAGCTTTACTTTAACCCAATATTTTAATCATCTACAAAATGTCTCATGGCCGAGTTAAACAATTTGAAATTGGCAAAGATAGACAATCAAAAACAGTTCGAAATCAATTCAAATATTATTTATAGAAATATCCCTGGATATCTCAGGGCGAGAAGCACAATAGTAACCTAGTACCTGCCTAGCAGGATATTTTCAATGGCAAATCATCGCGCTCAGCAAATTTTCCAAAGAATTCCGATCTTATAGGAAAACTGACGCAGCAGTTTTAAAACGACACGCACGACCTGCACAAAGACCTCCAAGAATGGTTGACTGATTGATGAACTGGGGTGCGATGTCGGGAACCTCCATGTGGTGCACCCTGGGCAACGTGGGTCATTGTAGTTGCAGTTCTACAACTACTATGGCCGACGGCGAATATCCGACGGGGAGGGCAGGGGATTTGGCGGTCGCTGTCTTTTGCGGTGGGCGCCCCCATCTGTCGTTTTAGGTGGGGCCCATCCCTGGGCCACCCTCCGGTTCTGTCCCGGAGGTATCGGCGGGCTCGGTGTGCGCTTACCCCGCCACCGGGCGGGCTGTGGGAGTCTCCCTCCCACGGTCGCCGTCGCAAATCGTAATCCGGTCGTGAGGTTTGTGGTCATGTCTCGCACTCCTACCGGACCGAGGGTCTCGGCTTAACAGCCCGGACCGCGAGGGAGTATGCCTCTATAAAAAGTACCCCGAATCCCAAGCGGCGGCGCACCGCGAGGGGATGCATGGCTGATGGGTAGTTCAGTTTCTAGTGCGACCCCCGCCAGAGTACCGGCTGACCCTCTGGCGGGTTACGCTAGGCTTACCCAGGTACAGGGGGCACTGCCTGGGCGGACCTTTCCTTCCCCCGTACTCGTGCGAACAGATATGAATGATTCTTTAAAAAACAAAAATCTTCGGAGTTCAGTGGTAGTAGATAGGTTGTCTGACGGAAACGCTTCTCAAGCGTCTAGTCGGGCATCCTCTTTGATGGGTCCACCTGCGGAGAGGATCGCGCCCACCCGAGACTTCGAATCGGAGTCCGGGATGAGCAGCGACTCTTCGCAGGCGTGTAAAAGAGACGCAAAGGTGCGAGGGTCCCGGTCTGCCGAGAAGCGGCAGAGGGCCAGTGATGGTGGTAGTGCGGTGGAGACTGACTCCCGTGCTGCCACCAAAAAGAAGCAGAGACGGCGGCCTCTAGCTCCGAAGCAGAGCTCGGCTGCCGAGGACGAGGAAGTCGAAAGGGCACAGGCGGCTTACGACGCAGCTATGGTCGCTGAGAGTGTCATGGAGGCTGAAATGAGGGAGGCAGACGAAGCCGAGCGGCGGAAGGCCAAGGAGGCTCATCCTAATACCAAGCCGGCTTCTAGGGAGGTAGGCCCGGTCACCCGCAGCGAGGTGCTAATGAAAATGGCGGAGCGGCTCCAGAACGTCTCTCGTACGTCCCGACATCTGAAGGGCACATACGTTCGTGACCTTAACGAGAGTGTGTCGGAGTTGTTTGCAATGGCCCAAGAGACGGCCCCTGCGGAGCTCGCAAGAGCAGAGGCGGAGAAACGTGCCCTCCGCGACAAGGTGACGGCACTGGAGGCGGCCTTGGCTGCCCAAGGAAAGATCCTGCAGGAGCTGCTGGCCGCGCAGCAGCGACCAGTGGTGGAGTTGGCGGACACCTCGGGTGGACCGAGGTTGGATCCCATCATACAGCGCCTGGAGGTGCATATGGCGAGGGTAGACGCCAAACTCGAGGCGTTCGCCATGCGGCTGCCTCCAGAGCCGATCCTCAGGCCTCCGCTGGCTGCTGACAGGGCAAGAGCCCATGCAGCTCCTAAGCCGCAGCCCCCTGTTGCGTCGCCACTGGGCACTTCATGGCCAGCCCTAGGGGCAAGAAGAGGAAGGGTGCCCCCCGCAACCTTTGGCCAAACTGCAGCGACAGCCCGACCGGCCGCAGCTGCTGCACCACCGGAGCCACCTCAAGTGGCCTCTAGGGAGTCACGCGGTCGCATGCGGGGACGCCGTAAACGCGCCCCCAGGTTGTGTACTTCGCTCCCGCCTCCCCAACCCGCCACGATTACGGAGGCTCCGTGGACAGTGGTGGCTAGGAGGGGCAAGAAAAAGCCACGGATGGCTCCACAGCCAGCCCAGGCCCCGCGAAAGACTGCTCCCAGGCTCCGCCTGCCACGTAAAGCCGCCGTCACTCTGACAGTGTCGCCGCAGGCGTTAGAGCGGGGAGTGACATACGCGCAGGTTCTGCGGGACATCACCTGTAAGATTGACCTCGCCAGCCTGGGCATTACGGCTGGACTGAAGCTAACACGAGTGGCCACAGGGGCTTATCTGTTTGAAGTGCCCGGGCCCGAATCAGAGGCGAAGGCCGACTCCCTCCTCGGAAAAATGAGGGAAGCTCTCCTAGGGTCGGAGAAAGACGTACGCGTCTCCCGACCCGTCAAGACCGCGGAGCTGCGCGTCTCGGGTTTGGATGCTTCAGTCACGCCTGAGACAGTCGCAGCGGCCATCGCCCGCCTCGGTGAGTGCTCCTCGGAGGACATAAAGATCGGGGAGATACGCGCCGAGCGCTCGGGCCTGGGCGCAGTCTGGCTCCGCTGTCCAGTCAAGGCAGCGGAGAAAGTCGTGAAGGCGGGACGTGTCCTGGTAGGATGGGTGGCAGCGGGAGTGAGGCTTCTTGAGCCTCGGCCCATGCGCTGCTTCCGCTGCCTATACAAGGGGCACGTTCGAGTGCATTGCACAGACGAATGTGACAACCTGGCCATAAGGCAAGGGGGTGCTCCGCGGACCCGCACTGCATGCTTTGCGCAGAAGCAGGGAAACCCGCGGACCACAGGGTGGGCGGTAAGGCCTGCGCTGCATCACCGGTCCCGCCCCGCACTCAGCGCGGCATGGGGGCCGGGGCTGCGGCGCGGCCGCCACCGTCCCGCCCAGAGGTGATGGAGATCGCCCAGTCATAAATGGCGCTGAACTTCCTCCAGGCGAACATCAACCACTGCAAGGGCGCACAGGGCATGCTCGCCCAGTCCCTGGCAGAATGGTCGATCCACGTGGCTGTCGTCTCCGAGCCACACTCTGTCCCCGACACTGATGAGTGGGCCGGGGACCTGGATGGCTCGGTGGCCATCGCCACACGGGGCGCTGCCGGCTCCCCGCCCTTCGAAAAAGTAGCAAAGGGCTCGGGATGTGTGGCAGTTCTGTTGGGAGGGATATGGGTCGTAAGTGTTTATTTCTCTCCTAACAGGCCCCTGGCGGACTTCGAAAACTTTCTCGTCCGTCTGGGGGCCCTGGTGGTGCAAGACAGTCAGCCTCGCTCGGTGCTTGTAGCCGGCGACTTCAACGCCAAATCCTTGGCCTGGGGTTCGCCGGTGACCGACGCGCGGGGCGAGGCCCTGGAGGAATGGGCGATCTCCATCGGGCTGGTCGTCCTGAATCGGGGGTCGGAAAACACGTGCGTGCGGCATAATGGCGGGTCGGTGGTGGATGTGACGTTCGCCACCCCGGCCCTTGCCCGCCGTGTTCAAGACTGGAGGGTCCTGGTCGAGGAGGAGTCGCTGTCCGATCATTTATACATACGGTACAGCGTCCAACCCTCCCAGGCCCCCGTCCGGTCCGGTAGTAGTCCGACCGTCGGTTACATAAAACGCCTCAATGTGGAGGCGCTGAAGGAGGCCGCTTTGATTCAGGCGTGGCTCCCTGTACCGGACGGGCCGGTGCGGGTCGAGCAAGAGGCGGAATGGTTCGGGGTGGCGATGTCGCGCGTCTGCGACGCGGCCATGCCCCGGGTCACCCGCCTCCCAGCGAAGCGCCAGGTGTACTGGTGGTCAGCCGAGCTCACTGAGCTACGTGCGGCTTGCCAGGCCGCGCGCCGCCGACTCGCCAGGCACCGTCGTCGTCGGACCCGTAGGCCAGGCGACGACGAACAAGAGCGGCTCCTTCTCGACCTCCACAGAGAGGCGAAGAGAGCGCTGCGGGTGGCCATCGCACGAGCAAAGGCTGCGGCGAATGATGAGTTGCGGAGAACACTCGACAGAGATCCATGGGGGCATCCGTATCGCATGGCGATGAAAAAACTCCGCCCGTGGGCGCCCCCGCTGACTACGAGTCTCCGGACCGACCTCGTTGAGGACGTCGTCGCAGCCTTGTTCCCGGCCACCGAGGAGTTCACTCCTCCACCGATGGCGCCACGTCCATCGGCGCCATCGTCGTCATCGGTTTCGGAAAGGGATATCCCGGAGGTTTCGCCGCAAGAATTTGAGGCGGCAGTGCTACGACTGCGGAGCAAAAACTCGGCCCCGGGGCTTGACGGGGTGCCCGGTCGTGTCTGGGTGCTGGCCGTCGAGTCGCTGGGTACGAGGCTCCGCGGCCTTTTCTCCGCGTGCCTGGAGCAGGGCATCTTCCCGTCGCGATGGAAGACGGGCAAGCTTCTCCTGCTTCGGAAGGAGGGGCGACCCGCAGAGTCGCCATCGGCCTACCGGCCAATCGTGTTGCTCGACGAGGTGTGCAAGCTTTTTGAGCATATTGTTCACGCGCGCCTCGTCGAGCACTTGGAGGACACGGGCCCGGACCTAGCGGATTGCCAGTTCGGGTTCAGACAGGGCCGGTCTACGATCCACGCGATTTTGCGGGTCAAGGCACAGGCGGAAGAAGCGGTGTCCCGGGGCAAAGTCGTGGTGGCGGTATCTCTCGATATCGCCAACGCTTTCAACACCATGCCCTGGGCTTGCATCGTTGAAGCACTGCGGTACCACGAGGTGCCGCCCTATCTCCGGCGCATGGTGCACGCGTACCTTTCTGACAGGTACGTGGTGTATCCGGGCGCCAATGGGTGGCACCGAAGAGCGGTGTCGTGCGGTGTTCCACAGGGATCGGTTCTGGGCCCACTCCTGTGGAACATCGAGTACGATTGGGTGCTCCGTGGTGCCAACCTTCGGGGCGTCGCTGTCGTCTGCTATGCGGACGACACATTGGTGACAGCAACGGCCAGGACTTTCAGGAGAGCCGCCCTGCTAGCCTCATTTGGCACGGGACTGGTGGTTGGCAGGATTCGGCGACTGGGCCTCAAGGTGGCCCTGAACAAGACCGAGGCCGTGTGTTTCCACGGACCTCGGCGTGGGCCCCCACCAGAGGCCCACCTCACAGTGGAGGGCGTGCGGGTTTCCGTCGGCTCGAGCATGAAGTATCTTGGCCTCATCCTCGATAGCCGATGGAATTTCCGCGCGCATTTTGAGAAGTTGTCGCCGAAACTGGTGAAGGCGGCGGGCGCACTGGGGCGCCTGCTGCCCAACACTGATGGTCCTGGCATCCCTTGCCGAAACCTGTATGCTGGAGTCGTGCGGTCCATGGCCCTCTATGGAAGTCCCGTTTGGGCCGAGTCCCTGAACGCTCGTTGCGTGCGCCTGCTGCACCGTCCGCAGCGCATGGTGGCGCAGCGAGTCGTCAGGGGTTACCGCACGGTCTCGCACGAGGCGGCCTGCGTTTTAGCGGGAACTCTGCCCTGGGAGCTGGATGCTAAGACCCTCTCGTCTGTCTTCTTCGGACGAGAGGAGGCGTCCCAGCGCGGGCAGAGACTGGTGTCCCGAGAGGTCGAGGCAATGTTGGCCTCCCTCCGCAGGACCGCCGTGGAGGAGTGGCGTTCCAGGTTGGAGAGCCCAAGTGCTGGCACGAGGACCGTCGCGGCAGTGCGACCTGTCCTCCAACAATGGCTGGAGAGGCGCCACGGTGCGCCGACATTCCGGTTGACGCAGGTGCTCACCGGGCACGGTTGCTTCGGTGCGTACCTGTGTCGCGTAGCCGGAGCTGAGGAGTCCGCCGTGTGCCACCACTGTGGCAACTGCCGCGAGGACACGGCCCAGCACACACTGGAGGAGTGCCCAGCCTGGGACGAGGAGCGCAGCGCTCTCACTGCGGTTTTGGGTGGAGACCTCTCGCTGCCGGCCGTGATCGCCGCCATGGTTGGCAGCCAGAGGTCGTGGCGAGCCATGCTCTCCTTCTGCGAGCGCGTCATGTCGCAGAAGGAGAGCGCCGAGCGGGATCGTGAGCGGAACGATCCCGCTCGTCGTCACCGCAGACGAAGAACGAGGCGCCGGGACGCCAACTAACCCGGCGCCGCAGAGGCCACACGGGGCCGCCTTCCCTATCCTGGCGGCCCCCGAGACGTAGCGCTACAAGCGTCAAAAAGCCGCGTCGCTGTAAGCGGCAGTGCACGTGGAGGCGGTCCTGGCGCGTCTGTTGAGCGGTATCCCGGGGCCGCCTCCAAAGTGCACCGATGGTGGCCAACGCGGGGTTTTAGTCGGTATTTCGGTGCGCAGACTACGGGTAGGGACCCGACCCAGCATCACGTCTGGGCCAGGAGGCGCACCGGTGAGTCCGACACACCCTCGCCCCTTCGGGGGCGGGATGGTCCGTAAAGGGATTTTCCCCGCGAGAAAAAAAAAAAATTAATGAACTATGGGGCAAAATTAGATACGCACGCGACAACTCCCTCCGCTAAAATAATATACTGAAACCTACGTATTTGGGATAGATCATTAAATTAAACCAACGCTCTAGATGTGAAGTGTGGGCATCACAAAAACTCATGTCCCAGCGAGGTTTAAACATTCCTCCCAACTTAGGTATTCACGCGAATGGAATCGCCGACAAAAGCCGTCTGATGTATTCTTGCTGATCTGATATATCAGTTAACAAATAACTGATGTATCCGTACCGATAGTTATCAACCTGATACCATCGACTGATTTTACTGTTTACACTGATTTTAATAAACAGGCGGCAAAGCTAGACAGTATGGCGGCGATTCGCTTTATTTCATAATCTAAATTCCTCGTGTCTACTTACACGAGTACTGTTAATAGGTGTCAAATGACAATTTTTGTAGATCAAAAGGTCAAAAAATGTCTGTGAAACGCGAAATAACGAATTTGAACCGTACCCTCAGATATATATTTACACAGTTTATAAGTATTTGTTACTGGCCTAAATGTTTGTGAACTGAAAATATCTTCAAGTTTTCTTATAGCGATATAAGTTAATTATGGCTATACGGCGATTTCCTGACTTTGCGTGTAATTATTGGATGTAACCATTTAATTAACTCGATCAGAAAAAAAGACCATCAGTAAAATTTCAGTTTGAAATAAAAATTGGACTACGAAACTTTTATCAACGCCGCCCTGTGACCCTGAATCAGCTGTTGAATGTAACATCGGGCATGTTGACATTTAGGGACGATAATCCCATCAAAGAAGCAACCGCGACACGTGACAGCGAAGGCCGGCGATGCTCATTAAATGAACCGCCGCAAGACACTATGTCCAAATACCGTTGCTCATTTGTAAAAAAAATATTGCTATCAACGGGCAACCTACGTGTACTGATTGCATAAATAAGGATAGTACGTTAAATATTAACGAAGTATTTCTAAAGCCGCAAGAGGTTTTATTGCGGTGTTCAATACCAAATGACTAAGCGAGTATGATGTATTAAGAAATTTATGCTTTATCGGTAAGTACGTGGGCAATACCACGTCTGACTGAACTAGGTTGTGGAAAAGCAAACTGCCATATTTGTTACTACTCCCTTTCTATAACCTTGTTACCTTTGAACGAATCGAAAATAACCAATTGTATTTGCTAGCCGCTAGACTATTACTGCCGAATGACGTAAGTCTTTCACCAATCGAGTCTTCATAGACAGCTCTGTATTTAACACCTGTGACAATGACGTCAATTTACCGAACGAATACATAAATACTGCCTCATTGTCTTGTTATCAAATCATACTTCATAAATTCATTTAAACAAAATAACAGATGAATAGCTATAATATGTATTTTTAGCACATTTTTTTCCTCGTAATGTATTTGATAGTGTAGTACTATTTCAACTCACCATTTAATTCATCTAACAAGCTGAAACTAAAATAATTAAATACGCCAGAGCCAAAATCTATCAATAAAATACATTTTACGTTAACTCTACTTTGACATAAATCAGGTTGTAAGCCCCCATGAGGCCAATATTAGTAGCAAAACTTTTAAGTCCCCTTAAACCTCGTAAAATACAGCCGCTCACAAACAAATATGAAACCAACGAGGAAAACTAAACTCTAAACCCCCTTAAATTAAATGAAATTAAAATATCGGTTACTGAACGCAGTGCTAAAATGAATACTGAATTAACTCACAAAGATGTCTGAAACACGCGCCTTTATAATCAAGTTGAGTATTGAAGTAAATATAAATGATTTGCGAGATGAAGCGACAGTTACCCCAGCTGTAAAGCCGAGGAACCGATGACCGTTAAAATAAACCGTATCTGAAGCGAAGGCTTTATTTAGGTTAACGTAGTTTGAAGTATACCCTGGTGAATGGAGCGATATCCGCCGGCCAGTGGCAGAATAAAATCAAATAAACATCGGATGAGCAATAAGTTCTGGTGCTGAATATTTATCTTTTTTAAATCAGTATTAATGTTAGACTGCAAGACAATGCACCGTCTAAACTGATTCATAAACGTATATGTACATACATATTTTGCTCAGGTGTGCATAATAATGTGAACAATAAGCTAGGAATATTACATACATACATAATCTCATGCTTTTTTTTTTCAGAAAGGATAGGCAAAGGTGCAACCAGGGCCCATGTTTCGCCTTGTATTTTCCGTCCCACGATGTGGTAGGGGCACAAATTCCTGACTCCGGGCTGATATTGAATAGAAAAACCCAATATCAGTTTAAAAGACCCGGGATTCGATTCCGAGACCACAGCTTTGCAATCATATCATAGTACCACAGCGCCATTGAGAAGTAAGTTATGACGATTTGAAAAGGGAATGGAAAACTGTATCGATGTTAGCCATACTTTATGTAAGAAACATAAAATGTACGAAGCTACTAAAATGTTACCGATAAGAATTCACCGTGCCGTACCTTACCGCATCGTACACAGCGTAATATCCGCAGCAGTTATATCATTGCTCGGTTGTTTAACAATTTAGCACTAATGATTGGCAATTAATCATTACAATAACACTTATGTGTTATATGGGATACAGTATTACAAAAAAAAGTTCTTTCCGATCCAAGACGCGCATTTGGGTATCTCAATTGCAGTATATAAGAAATACAAAAAAATATAGAATAAAGGGTAACATAATTATCGTAAGTTGTGATACACATTTTAGTATCAAGATTACCCAAAAATCGAACAATGTTTTAAATTCTGACAACAATAACATATTCTGAAAATTCTGACTCGTCGCGCCGCGCGTTGCTCGTTACTTAGGCAGTTGTGAGAAGTGTAATGTGGATTTCTCTATTTTTAATATAATTTGTTTCATCATATTATGTGAATTTTAAACATAACACATAATGATGCCTGATATCACGTTTATTAATCGGACAGAGTTTCATATGTATCACCCTGTATATGATCCAGAAACCAAGAATAAACACAATATATTATGTAGCGAAAGCACAACAGGAGAAAGGGTATATGCAACATACCGATATTTTCCACAACATAAAGCAAACGCTCAGTCCGTTATAAACCAATTTAAAACAACAACTCATTGAAACTATCTCAATATCGCACACGACCGTATTCGAATGCCAATCAATTGAATGCAAAGTCGGAGATTGAACTCCAAACGAGTAGCCATGTAATAAAACGAGAACTTTACAATAGTTACTTTGATCGTACTTCAAAGATACGCGTATCGATATCCATTTATCAATATAATCTCATTAATTATAAAATTACTGTGAAAAATGCTTTGATTTCAGATAAGATACAATTAAGCAATACAGGGTATTGTCCGTGTTATCAGTTAAAGGCAGATATATTAATGTTGATACACGCCGACGTCCACTATCAGACGATCGCCGAATCCGAATGTCACAGTAAAACAAATAATTACAGCTTTCATTCGATATTTCAGAAATAAAACACTTGTATTATATTCCATTCTTTTTAAAACAAACCTATTCGTTGTGAGAATGGATTTGTTTAATGAAAATAATGACGAACTAGTCTCTATTACATCACCTTATTCATGTCTCCTAAATCTCTCTCACGTCTCACGGAGTCTTGAGTATGATCGCTAATTCAGGCAGCTTTGATTTTATACAAAAATATGATTTGGCACAAACTATTTTGCGTCCGAAATGGTAAGACTGCGAGGATCCGCATAAATTTTGGGATATTTTCAGCATTATATTATGTATCCCTGCCACCCGAAATTCCCGAGCACAAAAAAAAACATTTCATATATAACAACAAAAGGTTTCGTTGACCTATAAAAATATTTCTCTGTTGAGTTTCGTTGACTACCGAAATAAACAAAGAAATATGTATGAGACTTGTTGACCCAATACCAGACTCTTTGACTCAAGAAGGAAGAGCTTCTTGTATTAATTCGTTTTTATTCAACGTTTGTCCCGAACACGAAATAACACAATATAAAAAAATATGTGATTTTTCCACTAGCCAAACGAGGAAATGTTAAGATGTCATTTAGATTTAATTCATGTCGATCAGCCTATCAATATGGGAAGCGGCAACTGCATGAGCGTTGCATTGGATAAATGAAGGATAACATTGAACTGATATTGAATAGACCAAGGTCATGAACGGAGCGTAAACAATACCATGTATTATTTTTATGATTTTATAAATTTGTCATATATACACGTCATATGTATATTTATAAAGCAGCAAAACTTGTGCCGCTAGTAATATTGAATCACCTGAAAAGGTCAACGGCAAACTGATAACTTACTTTTCAAATCGCACGTCCGTAAGCGACCGGTTCAGGGAGATCATGTCGCTCGCCAACAAATTGAACTGATTCTCTTGGAATTTGTCCAACATGAGCTTCTCTTGTTCTATAGGAATGTTCACAGCTTTACCTGCAACAAAAGTAACATGTTATAACTGGGAAAACGAGTTAGCCCTCTATCACTCAAGAACGTGGATTTTAAAATAAAAATTGGATCCGGGTTTAAAACGACAAAATAAAATACACGTGTTTCAGTATTTTTCATTTATTAAAATAGTTTAGAAGATATTTTTTTAAAAGGGGAGTGTTGCTTTAAAGCAACACTGGACCATAAGACTAAAAAAACATAAAACTATGTATTAGAAACCTATTTCTGAAAAAATTATGATAGGTGAAAATTTCTAAAACAATTCTTAGTTTTGGTATAACACAGTGCTACCCCACATTTCTCACACATGTTATACGTAAATCCAACGCACTTTGGAAGCTTGCACCTCATTTTTTTTTCAGACCATTGTGGCCAGTGGCCTATCTGGTCTTGGCGTACTGCCATTGGAGGTACGTATTGTGCAGGTCCTTTGTGCCTTTTGGCTTGAATCTTGGTCTCCAGCGAACGCCGGCCAGACATACCAGACTTTGTACCCATTTTACATAGGGTCACTGCAACCTCCTGACGAAAATCTGCTGATGATAAAATGCTCGACGCTGAAAGATTTTTGTATTTAGCGACTCTTTTATAAAGTAACCATGCATTAGCCATCGTGAGGTCTAGATAATGGTAGAACAACCGCACTTGCCATCGTTTACTACGTAGCCGTATCTTGTAGATCCCCATGATGCTGTCGATGAGGTCGACCCCACCCATGTGACGATTGTACTCTCCAACTACATAGGGTCGCTTTATTGTCACATACTTCGACTTTTGCTTGTCCCATCTGCGAACGTCAGCTTCTGGTTTTTGTCCAGCAAAAGTTGAAGCAAGGACGACTATTTTGTTATCCTTCCAAGCAACAGTCGACACATCGATTCCGTTGACGTCAGCTACGTATTCTTCTGAATACCCCCGTTCTTTTTTCATAATTTCCTTTTCTGCTTGTAATTTACAATCTGGGATTCTATTTCTTCTCACTGTACCGAGACTGTGGATACCTTCTTTAGCCAGATACTCTAACAAACGAAGAGAGGTAAAATAATTATCAAAATATAGCTGGAAATTCTGGTGTCTTGGAATTATGCGCGCTAGTCTTGTGACGACATTGGATGATGCTCCCAAATCAGGCTCATCTTGTAGGACAATATTTTCCTTACCAGTTTCAATTTCAGTTTTATAGGCAAATCCAGAAACGCCACTCAACACGAAGATTTTGTAACCCCATTTGTGAGGCTTGTTGGGATTGTATCTCTTCAATGTATTTCGTGCTTTAGTGGAGCACATTTGCTCGTCAACGCAAAGGTGCTCTTCTAATGGAACCTTGCTGAAGACCTCATTTAAAGAGTCCACCACCGGTCTTATTTTGAAAATTCGGTCATGATCAAGGCTGTTTCTTGGAAGGTCCTTGCTGTTATCGTTGAAATGTATAGTCTGACGAATTTTCTCAAATTTGTTTAATGGCATCGTTTCTTGAATTATTGTTGTACCTAGGATTGGGCTCCAATGATTAATAACTCTAGGTAACTGGATAAGAGACATTACATACACCACTCCTATGAATTGCCTGACATCCATTTCTGTCATGTGTGAAGTGCTATTGGGATCCTTTTGAACTCGGTAAAGGTTTGTCTCTTCTGCAATCTTTTGTATGAGTTCTTGAGGAAACAGGTATAAAAAGAACTGTATGGGAGTATCAAGGTCTAGAAGATCAGGACCCAAGGTCTTATTTCCCTTGAACATGAGCTGCTCGGCATTCAACTCAAGATTTTTTTTCTTCCAGCGTAATACCAACTTGGCAGGCTTTTTTTTACCTTGGGATTGCTCATTGCTCATTTGTTGGCTGTCTTGAGCTGAAGAAAGTTGAG
Organism: Hyles vespertilio; assembly: GCA_009982885.2. NCBI lineage: Eukaryota > Metazoa > Arthropoda > Insecta > Lepidoptera > Sphingidae > Hyles > Hyles vespertilio. The sequence goes on along the minus strand of CM042806.1, from coordinate 12,582,615 downwards.
GAACACTTACGTTTGATGGGTCAATTTCTGCGCTTGTAGATGGGTTTTCTTGTTTATCTTCTAAAGTTTCGATAAGAGAATCCATGTCAATGTCCAACGCCACATTGTCATCTTCAAATGTTTCCAGTTCTGGTATAAAATCAGGGTCCGCAAGGCTGTCATCGTCAAAATCTAGCCCATCCTCACTATCCGCACCATCTTCCAGCGCTGCAGCAATGTACTCGTCCGCAAGGGATTGCTTTCGAGCCCTCCTAGGACATAAAAAAACTCCTATAAACACTATGGCCATCATACAGAACAACTCATAATAAATTCACCTTTTCGATCAATGTAGCCTACGAGCAACAAACAAGAATTTAAAAAAATGAACAAAACAAGACAATATTTTGGCAAAGATAACTTTAGATATTGAAATTCAGATACTTACCTATCCATATTTACCAAAATAACACCAAAAAACATCCAAAAACGAATTATTTACTATTTTTCAAATCGAAGCACGCACGCACTTGTTCAAATTACCCACAACTGACAAATGAAGTTTGATTTGCAACACGTAACGCCATCTAGTAAAATTTATCAGTACTACTTCTTTACTTCGGTTTGTAGACCACGGACTACAGTGCAATTTATCGACAAAGAATGAGCCATTTTAATTTTATGGGCGATCAAACGGTATGTTGCTTACAGTCTACAATATGCTACAGAGGGTTAGGAAGCTGCGTAAAGAAGGAAAATTATCTTTATATAGCCTTGCTACCTAAATGTGTATAAATAAAAATTAAAGCCATTGACCAGACGAGGCTGTGTTAAACATATAAAAATCGAGGGAAATAAGATACGTTTTAAAACCCATACTGACCTACTAAGAACAAGTTACAAGCATACATCGAATAAAAATTGTATCAGCAGTGATATAGGCTTTCGATATGGGCATTTGAGTACTTCTACCTTCCCAGGGTGCATATAAGACATGTCCCTTACTGTTTGATAAAAAAAATTAATCCCGAGGTAGTTAAATTATACATATACATCGGAATTATAGAAAAGATAATAATGATACCATCAACTTAGTACTAAAAATATGGCCTTGTCTTACTTATCAAGACAAGGCCATGTTTTTAATATTAAGACTATTGATACTCAAGCATAAAGGTTATTAATCTTATCCTTTTACCCTTCAGGTTATAACTTGACAGAGCGTGAATAATATAAAATGACTTAGTAGGTACATCATAAGGTATTCGGCAAAACAATGATCTATTGTTAGAACTGTTGTTCATCGTACAACATACAACAGTTCAATGTTGTGAGAAAAAATAATGTTAATCTGTGTATCAAATCTCCGTGAGCAGAAAGTCATTGTGGCGTGAAAATATACTTTGAAACTAGGAAACAGCATCAAAACTACACCATTCGTTTCGGTTACCTATTGAAGTTATTATTAAAATTAGTGAAAGGACTACTAGACACAGCACAGAGTGGAGTACGGATGCAAAAGAAATCTTACAGATGTTGCAAAAAATGCATTATGTATTAACATAGGCGGCAGAACAACTTTCCTTTGCGATCCGTTCCGAGATAAAACCCTCCGTGTTCGCTGCAGCCGAGCATATAAAAAAAACTGCGGCCTAGACAAAGCGCACACTTTACGTAAGAATTGAAGCTTTTAAAAAATACATTCAATGTGTTTTACTTATAGGATTGTAGGGAGTTCCAACTCCATTTATTTAATGACAGAATTTCTACCTGTGGTTCACAACACAAATACAGGGTATATCAAGACTGCTACCGAAAACGAAGCCGGGTGGTAGTTTAAGCGACTTCAGACACAATGCAACAGAAAAAGTTGCAAAAAAAAGCGACGATTTTTTTTTTGTTATTTTTGTACTATGTTCGTATTTGGATGGTAAATTCATTTTTTTCCTAAAATAATAGTGTATACCCTTTTATTTATAAATATTCTAAGGTATGAAAGAGTTTAAATTATTATTTTAGCAAAAACTATGGATTTACCACCCAAAAATGACGATATTTAAATAATCATAAAAAATAATTGTCGCGTTTCTTTGCGAAATTTTTAGCTGCATTGTGTTTGTAATCACAAAAACTATCACCCGGCTTCGTTTTCGGTAGCAGTCTTGAGATACCCAGTATATTCACGGCAAGAATAATGTACAATTCATTGATTCCTATTTTATTTTACTTATTGACTTGAATACAATTCATTTATTCCTATTTTATTTTACATTTGAATTTATTTGATATGGAAATATTGAATATTTTCATTATTTTAAATCATAGAGAACGTGTCGTAATTTTACGTCATATTACAACCAAAATACAGTAGTGATGCAATATAGTATAATTTATCAATTTTATAACTTCTTTATGGCAGCAATGAATTTTCTTTAATCTTTTGTTGGATTTTTATTATACGACCAATTACAATTTCCGAACAGGTAGCCTACTTGGTCAAGTTTTGACTATAAAGTTATGCGAATGTTTTATAATTTCTTGTTATTACTAAGTCGTCCAAAGATAATAGTTGTACCATATATTACATCGTTTTATTCCATTGAGATAATATACTAGAGGGGACACTGCAAACAATATATTTGTAACAAAATGAAGGGTACATTCTATTTCTGTCTCTGTCGCGCCTACGAAGTAACATATCTCCCCTCTTGCTTCACTGTGTACCCGTGTGCACGCACCATACGCACAGATTTTCTTCCCGATGACCGCTCTAGTATAATACCTCAATGTTTTATTCCAACAATGACTGCGAACTAACAACGAAGCATAGTCTATAAATAGAGTTTACTGAAATAGCACCCCTGAGGCCTGTATTTCTGCGCTAACTTCCAAGTCAATTAACATTTCAACCAGATCTATTTTAAGCCATTTCTATTCATTTTAGCGAAACTAACGAAACATTATAACAATTGCTTTTAAATAGATCTATTTCATTAGATTATACAGATTTTATATTAGAGAAAATGACAAAATAGCATATCTATTACATAATTTTAAGGGTGACATTTAGTTATTGTCATAGATAACTTTTAGAGACTTTTAATACTAGGAACAACATTCAGATCAGAACTTATGGTTACTAAGGTCGTTATGTCCCTGCAATACGCTCGTCAACCCGAGGGCCGAGACATTCAATGTTAAGTCTCTTATCACCCGGTAATTTCCAGCTTCAATCACTGCAGATACAGTGGATTTTAAGCAAAATGTAAAGTAGTCTAATAACAAGAATTAAACCTTTGTATTATTTCAAATACTGCGTAATGCAGACTACTTATCATTATCACTTCGGTTCTACTCGCATAAATAAGTATCCTGTAAAAAAATACCAAGTCTCACAGCTCAGTTTTTTTTCGGCAAAAAGTTGTGAGATCCGTTTAATACCAAATCGGTTAATTTATTTAGTCCTTGCTTAAGGGACCTTCTGTATAAAGTTATTACGTAAGTTATTATCATATCAATATTAAAAATCCTTGACGTTTTAAAAAATAGGTCGACTTGGCCATCACATGAAAACATAATGTATCGTACAATTTATACATAATGCTGCTGGCCAAGTCGATCTATTTATTTAAAACGTAAAGGACAGTCAGTCAGTCAGTCAGTGAGTGACAAAATTAAGAAAGTTTGACAAGTTACAATTCTTAAACTACTGGTTCAAATTGAATGAAATTGTAAATATACCGTGTTTACACAATGCCTACTTAGTAACTGAAAATTCAGGTTTCTTGTTTTAACCACAACGAAGTTATAGGGGGGTAGAAAATGGTCTGAATTGCTTCGAGAAAAGGATGGTACGGCCGGGCCGCTTTTTAGCTCGACTTGGAGGGGGCACGGCTGTGCCCCCAGATCTCGATATATTTCTGTGGTTCTTTTAGACATCAATTGTTATTTCCTTATTTAGAAAATCGAAAGCATTTGATATCCCCACATATAAATCACTGTTTATGATGCAAATACGTTGGTACTATCTTAAAAAGTCGTAAAATGAGATCTAATTCGTAATGACATATGTTTTTCACCTTGCCGACAAGTATAATCATTATAGAAAATCAAATTAGTAAATATTGGGTTAGTAATAAATAAACAACATAATTATTATAATCTAATTTAAGGACATTGAAAATAAAATTATATTTTACTCGCATAATATATGAATTATCACAAGAAAAATGCGATGCTATCTAATACTGTCGACAAAATGATTATGCTATAATTAATTAACGTATCTCCGATCGCATCGTCGTATCCGTGATATCCATTAATACACACAATTACGATTTCGGTCTAAACTAGTATAATATTGAGCATTATTCTTTTTTTGAAATGGCTAAGTTGGTTCTCATTAAATCCGTGCTTTCTAGCCAAGTAAGTAATATTATGTAGATCGCCTTTTTTTCTAGTAGCAGCATGTAAGTGCCGTGTATTATTTCGGTTTTAATATCAGGAATAATATTTTGTATCATATTTACATAAATACACGCATAAACTGACGCCTTTTTTACCCAGAAGGGGTAGGCAGTGGTGCTTCCAGGATACCCATATAACGCCTTGTATGTTTCTTCCCACGATGTGATAGGAGGCGAGCCTATGGTCATATCGCGCACAAATTCCTTATTTCGGTCTGATAATGAAGAGAAAAATTCGAAGAAACTGCTGATCGTATGATCGTAATTTTTTTTCACTTCTCTTATAACCAGTTGCACCAAAGGCATCTGGGTATGGCATACAACCAAGGCAAAAAAATTGGCAAATTTATTCAACATTCTCTACTCCAGTCAATATGCACATCATCACCAAAAATATAAAATTAAAATTAACTTTATAAAAAATATGTTATTCTATAACGTGATTAGCATACATTAAGCAACTTCTTTCTAATGTATTCATTCCGAAATGACAATATTAACAAATTACATATAAATTTGATGCAATATCCATAATTTGTCTTGTGAATGGATATTATTAAGTCAGTTGCTAAGAATACAATTCATTTATTAATTTATATCATAAATGAATTAAATTAAATAATGAGACACCTATTAAAGAACATAAATCAATATGTACTATGAGGTTACATAAAATTTGTTTCTTTACAGCAACAAGATGAATTTACTACTCAGCCCTATCTGCCAATATGGGAAAGGAGATCAGTCGATTTGGTCCAACTACGGACAAGAAATTAAGTATGACTAAAAAATCAGACGTATTTTTGTAGATTCATTTCTCTATTTATTCTTATCCTACACTGTGGGAATCAGATTTTGTAAAAAATAAAGGATATCATAAAATATTCTACCACTTTTTGCATGTTTGCAATATAATCAGAATTGACATCTGTCGTATAATTAGTGTTTGTCAAATTACCTTCTTTTGAAATGGATATTTCTACCCCCAGAAATTATTTCTTTATCAACTTTATATTGAAAAGTATTTAACGTGTTTATAATTATGTAATACATTTTACAATATTAAGAAACGAAATTATTTACATAGTTACAGAAAATATAAAATATTGTCCAAATAAGATATATGTGAAGATAGTAGAATATGGTAGTTTTTGTAAAACTTTAAGAGGATATATCTTAAATACCCCATATTGTAGCTCAAAAAGACTATATTATATTTAAAGGATATTGAATCTTTATTATTTAAATCCAGGTCTCATTTGTGTCCGTCAAGTTTTCACTACTAGGCCCAATTTCTTTAGGAAATCGACCGATCTCCTTTCTACAGATAACAATAAATAACAAATATACAAAGATATTTGACCAATTTAAATTTGTTAATCAATCCATATCTTAGAAAGGTCACTGGTTCATTGTCAGTGTGTATAAAAATATATTATAATTCATACCCATTTCTCCGGGTGATTCTCCTTGTGGTCTGACTGTGGGTGCTGGCTCCCACCTCTTGAGCCGGGACCTTGGGTATGGGGCCAGAAGAAGGCCATCGTCACCAAGTTTTTGGCCTATATCATTCTCCTCTAGGTTTGTGTCATCATCATCTATATCATTTTGTAACGCTGCAGCTATTGCTGCTTTTTTGCCCCTGTATTCTTCTTTCTACAAAAAAAAAACACAAAAAACTAGGTATATACATTTCTATGTTTTTTTTACCTGTTCTGTTAAGGAGAAGCAACATAGCATTTGTGTTTATTAAATTGGCTGTTACTTAATTTCTTTAAGTATTTATTCACTTTCTCATTTATTTATTTACAAACATTTTTTATTGAAATGCAAAGTATTAAGTGTAAAAAATATTGATGGCAATACCCACAAATATGATAAACAGGAAAATCATGATTGGTAATATGTTTAAGATATGTCTTCTAAAAACCAAACATATTCTTTTGTACCAGGACATAGTGAGTAATGTGCCTTAATTAGCATGTAAGAAAATATAAGTCTACAAGCATTACACTAATACATTTCTTCCTATAAAATGCATTTTTCAACATTTACTTTTTTGACACTCTAAAAGGAAACCTGTTACCAACATGCTCATATTGTCACTGAAATTAACTTGTACTTTCAATTATATTTTTGTACATAAAATAATTGGGCTATTGAGGAGAATTTTATAATTCTGGCATTTTCTATTTAAAAATGTGAAGGCTTAAATTGTAATAATTAAATAGTTGGACAATTTCTCACTAAATTTAATAAAGGTATTAAAATAATCAGAAACGTAAAGTTCTTGGGTTTATTACTCGTAAAACAATTTAATACTTTGTTTTGTACCATAAGCAATAACAAAGTCAACTAAAAAAAAAAACAACAGGTCATTTACCTGTATACCAATTTCGCTAGCTGGAGTCTTCTTACCGCAGCCTTCACCGAAACAATCGGAGTACATGGCCAACAACATCACATCGACAAGCAACCATACCAGCGAGGTGAGCAGGATTATACGGCATGTGTGTATTCTGATTTTACTCCGAAACATTTTGTCTAACGCACCACGGGTCACTGCCTCATGACAACTTAAACACAATAATGTCACGCCAGCCGCCTCTTCCTGCAACACACGCGAATTTAGACCCACTATATTTTAACTCGCACTCAGGTAATATAAATTGAACTTTGACACAACCTAATTAATTTATCTGACGTAAACGATAGAGCTTTTACTTATGAATACTATATTTTGTGGCACTTTATGAATAGAAAATGTATGCACAAACTATAAGTAGGTTTCCGGATCTAAGACGTGAATAATGCATCGAATATTTCTTAAAACATCATTACGCCGCGTAAATATAACTAAAGAGTTGATAATGAACACGATTAGTATGAACTCACGTATTATATTAAAATATAAAACAAATGACGAAGTAAAATAATTTACGACGCGGTGATGGAGAAATGTTGGCTCGCGGCAGTGTGCCGACCGACATTCAATTCCATCGACAAAGCGACATTCGCCAATCGCTAAACAAGCACAAACGTTTACGTCAAACTTTCTAGCGTGTCAATGTCAGGGAATATGTTACACGTCCAATTTTGTGATTTATAGCATGAATATATATAAAAAAGGATCTACATGCGTTAATAAACTAGTACTTATTGTATATTAATATTTCTGTGAAGATCTACTTCATAAATAAATAATAGACATAATTCAATTCAAAATGTTATCCCTCTTTTATTACCAAGAAGATTTGTAATTGAGGTCGTAAAAATGTTTGGAAAAAACCTTTTTTTTTATTTATTGTTTATTTCTTTTATATATTTTGTTCTATTAGATCCACATTTTATTCTCAAACCAGAAAAAGTAATTATGCTAAAAATATATTAATCGGGGAACGTATTCGCAATTTAACAGCTGTCAAATGCCATTCGGTGTGACCAAGAAATAATATATTTTATGTAATCAGTATTAACTTGATAATAGTGCCTTTAGTAGTTACAGTCGACTCTCGTTAATTCGAAACTCGAGGGACTCTTAAAATATTACGAATTATCGAGTGTTTGAAATATCAAATGGTTCGCAATTTACGAGAGACACTACAAAACTAAGAATTATTAAGTGTTTATCAACTATTACTCAATCAATAGCAATCATCAAACATAAAAAATAAATAAATAAATACACCCAACAGTCACATACATAGTCCTGACCCCACATTAAGATCAATTAAGTCTTGTGTAGTGGCTATCGGGAACTACGAGAGACTTTTCGGTCTCACAAACACCCACACCCGAGACAAATACTTGTGGGCCTCACAAATATTTCTCTCGGTGCGGGGATCGAACCCGCGGCCTCTCGTTTCACAGGCGGCGTCTAATCAACTGCGCCACGGAGGCTGTCAAAAACATTTATACATTCTCTTTCTCTCTCTACAACTTTGAATTGTCGAGTGTTGGAAGCCGTTGAGTTCAAATTAACGCGTGGTTTTGTGATATAGCTATGATTTTTAGTTCGAATTACTAAGTGTATAAAAATGTATTGATTTAGTTCGAAATATAAAGAGATTTTGTAGGGAACTCGTGATAACTTTGAATTATAGAGAGGTTCGAATTATCGCAGGTTTGAATTAATGAGAGTCGACTGTATGTGTAGCGGGAACTTATTTTTATTGAGTAATATACTTAGGGGTTAAGTATGATACCCAATCAAAGCAATTCATTTTTGATGGTATTTAGGTTCAATTCCTTCGACATTAGATAATACATCTATCTACATCTAATGTCAGAATGGATACTAATCGTTAAATCATAAGCCTTGATTTAGTAACTATTTTGTTTTAGCACATAAACGTGTTATAACATCCAGATTACGACTGAGAGGGGTTAGGCCGTATAGTCCTCCACGCTGGCTAGGTAAATCCACATTTGGCGGGCTTTGCATACCACAGCTTTTTAAACAAATCCTTAAGCGTTGCAGTGCGTGGTTATTCAACATCAATATACACAAGAATCCGAAAAGTCAGAGACGTGCCCTGTTATTTGAACCTTCAATGTGAAAATGTTGCCTGCCGGGTCTGGTCAATTTTCAACAGCCACCACCACACACGGATTGTGTCATTCAACAAATGGATAAAAAATGGCAACCTACAGTATATACTTTTAAAAAGCAAAGCCCTGTAATAATATAAAAGTGAAAGTTTGTGAGTGTGTTACTTCTCACTTACTCACGCTCTAACAACTGATTTTTATTATAAAACGATGTTCCTGAAATGGACTGTAGTAAATAGTATGCGTTAGCATATTAATCATGTTGGTTAGGTAATTTACAATATATATTAAAACAAAATCTCTGTTCAAATAAAAAATACATATATTTTACAAGGCCATAATTTATAGACGAATTATGCCTAGCCTGCGTTCTGAGAGACACGTTCAAGTAAGCAAATTAAAGTTTAATTTATGCTTTAGTTTGTTCATTGTTATCACGCATTAACGTGGCACTAATTTTATCGTTATAAGTTGTTTCGCCTACAAACTATAGCAACACTAAAATTTTGACAAGTTTTAATTGACATTGACTGACTGAATTTCTGTTCTATCTATTATCTGTCTACGGTTTCCATGGACGTAGTATCAAATGGACTCGACATTCGAGTTCCACCGTAAGGGACAGACATAAAGTAAAAAAAAAAGCATTTTTATTTTTTATGCAAATATAATCCTATTTTTCAATGTATTCTATGAAATACTAATTGCAGATGTTAGTAATAATGAACGTCTACATTTATTTTTACCAATATACTAAATAAAATGCACTTACCAGTGAGAGGTTATATTTTTATATTATCGTTTAGATCGGCTATCACAGCCAATAATAAAGCAACACACCATACCTTTTGTCTTATAATCAGTTTCAACACTCTTTTACATACATTTTTGACCGCAAATATTCGTAAAATACTCAGTAATTCAAGTTTATAACAAATCGCACGTCTTATTTGTTTGGGTACACGCAGTGTTGCCCTACAAAATTATGTGAAACTATGACAAGGACCGCAAATTGTGTTTTGTCACTTTCATTTTTTAAGGGTTATGCATAAGTCTAAGTGAGATGGACTATATATGTCAAATGCATGTCAAGTCTATTGATACTACGTCTATGACGGTTCCATACGGTTCTATCTCGATTGCAATTTACATTCTAAATAAAATTTAAACTGTAATGTATAAACAAAATTTGTGTCAAACTTATCTTTATAGCTCGAGCTGAGTTTGCAAGATAAATTTTTTATCTATTAAGACTAGAAAGAAACAAGTGTGTGAAAAAACCCGACACTTACGTGTCTTCATATCAAACTGCTTTAATTGATTTAGTCATACACAATTAATATTAATATGAACAGGAACAAAAGCAATAATTTCAAAACGACACGCGTTTCGAAGACCGAATCCGAGACGAATTTGACAACGGATGCATACAGTTTAATAAATGAAGATAAACCGCCTGATATTAAATATGCAAAAGAAAATTCTTGGGTGGCGGGAGTGCAGATGTTCGCGTCGTTTTTGCTGGCTGGCTTTGGGATGGTGGCGGCCAGCCTGCTCCTCGATATAGTGCAGCATTGGGACGTTTTCAAGGATGTGTCAGAAGTGTACATACTAGTGCCAGCCTTACTGGGGCTCAAAGGTAACTTAGAAATGACGCTAGCTTCGCGTTTGTCCACGCATGCACATCTCGGACATCTAGATACAGACTTATATTCCTTGGTTGTGGGTAATCTATGTTTAATACAATGTCAGGCTGTACTAGTTGGTTTCTTAGCTGCCATGGCTGCCGTTGCCATGGGTTGGATCCCTGAGGGAGATTTCGATATTCATCATGCATTGCTGCTCTGTGCATCTAGTGTGTTGACAGCATCATCTGCCAGTTTTGTCCTTGGTCTTATCATGATTGGTGTCATTGTTGTCTCAAAAAAGATAAACATAAACCCAGATAATATTGCAACACCAATTGCAGCTAGCCTGGGTGACCTTACCACATTGGCACTGTTATCATGGATAGCCTCTTTGTTGTACAAATCTATTGGCACAAGTGTGATACTGCCATCTATAATTATCATTGTTGGCGCAACATTAGTGCCAGTGTGTGGATATGTAGCTTGGAAGAATAAGTTCACTCAGCAAGCTTTAGATGAAGGATGGGTGCCAGTTGTGTCTGCTATGGTTATCAGTAGTGCTGGAGGTCTAATTCTAGATCACACAGTGTCTGTTTACAAAGGTATTGCAGTGTACCAATTGGTGATAAATGGTATAGGAGGCAACATGGTTGCAGTTCACGCATCTAGACTGTCTACACTACTGCACACAGGTCAAAAAGAGAGTGGTGTTATTAGTAGCACAACCAAATTACTGCTTCTAATGGTGATACCTGGGCAGTTAATATTCATTTATACTATAGGCTATTTGAGGGCTGGCCACACTTCCACAACACCTATGTTTATATTGATCTACATGTCAGCTGCACTGTTGCAAGTTTTCCTTCTATTGACAATCAGTCATTACATGGTTGTATGGATGTGGAAAATGGGAATGGATCCTGATAATTCAGCAATACCATATCTTACAGCACTGGGAGATTTGCTTGGTACAGCTCTGTTAGGTTTAGCTTTTAGTATATTGTATGCAATAGGTGATAAGGACAGTGACTTGGGGGACTAAGACTTTTTTATTTAAATCCTTCTGATCTGTGACATCTGAAATAGTTAATGATATTCTTTAAGATTTAAATGGCATTACTCAGAATAAAGTGCCATGTTTCTTATTATTTACTTGTCTTGTGTTTACTGCTAGAGGCCAAATTGTAAAAGTAGCAGGTTTCGAATTATAAATACCAATTTCGTTTTATTTTTGTAAAAAAAATGAGTGTTACTTTAAATTGATTACTCAAGTACTTATTTTACTTATAATGTTTTGTCTGATATGAATAAGAATATAAACATATAATAATATGTATGGGTGCTATTGAAAAATTCATAAAAATATATTTTTATATGAAAGACAAATTATGATATATTGTTATAAAATGAATAAACATGTTGATTTTGATCTCTTATTCAGTGTTTTTATTCAAATCATATTATTTGGAAGTCAGAAATGGTACCTATTGCAGATATTTTTTTGGTAGTGATCTCAAACAGAAATATCGAATGCATACATATTAAAAATGTTGTTACTTAAATATTAGAAAAAAATATTTTAATTTTATTTCTTTGCAATCATTGTGTTTACATAAAGTAATCAGAAAAAATATATATGTTTAGAATCATGAAATGAAATGATGAAAATCCAGTATCACCACCTGCTACAAAAGATCTTCAATTGATTTACCCTAAAGCAAGATTTAAGAAGAAGAAAGCGGAAAGCGCAGCATAGGACGTCCACCCACAAGATGGTCCGACGACCTGGTAAAGGTCGCGGGACGTCGCTGGATGCAGGCTGGATGGATGGATGGATGGAAAGCAAGATTTATATGGCCTAGGTGATATACAATCTAGGTGATTCCTAGGATGTCTTAGCCAAGGTTACTCCAGCACTTCCAAAAAGTAAAAATCCTTATATTGAAATTCTGGGCAGTTGGCAACTGCACCCTAGCCTAGCACCATTATTGGGCTATAAATAGTTTGCAAACATAATTATTACAAATTAGTTGCACACAGAAACTTTCCTTCAGTCCAAATAATATGATGAAATATAATAATACTAGAAAAATAAAATAAAACAAGCAGATTGTAAACTTTTTGTTGTTTATTCCTTAACTAGTAGATGATTACTTGACTTCACGCAACCTCCTAACGGCAGATCTGCAGGAAGAGGCAGCAGTGGTGGAGAACACCCACGCACCACCCGCCACTGTCCTCTTGCAACGCTTGCAGGACCAGATGCCTACACAAGAGCGCTTCATCGCATCCTGGAATAAATAAAAGTTATAATTTAGAAGTTACCTTTTACTTTTTGACACATTATAGTCAGCAAAACACTATTTGAAGAATCCACTGCACTAATGATGAATGTGCTCTGTTTAAAATAATTGAAAAAAATTATACATAAAGATAAAAAAAATATTTCCATCATTTTAATGAACATAATATCATAATATTATTTTTTGGAACTTAGTCAATATTTTAGCATTATAAACCAATTTGAAATCATATCTTATGAAACCTTCAAAACTTAATAATATAATTATCCACATTCATATATAATATTTGTGCAAATGTTAAAGTTTGGTTTATTATTATTTACAGCATGAGGATAAGAACATGTTGCACAACATTTCGGTTCATGCCTTGAATCTTTATTTTCCTTCCTTTTTCTGTTATATTTTGCCTTAAAACATATTTACTCTGGAGTGTTAAAGCCATGTAGCCAAATATTAAAATAGTTTTATCTGCAAATGAACCTTACACGTCATGTTATTTGTTTTTTGTTTACTAATAATTGAATATTATTAATAACCAAATAGTTCTTTCTGCCATATACTATTCCTATGTATCTAGCATAAATCATTAGTTTGATATTCCGCTAGCTAAAAAAAAGTATACTTATAAAAGAATAATAACAACAGTAAAACATTAAGATGGTTTGTTTTGTTTGCATTGAGTGTTGCAATTCACTTATGACAGTTAATTAATCATAAGTCTACCAATATTACTATCATCCCATAGGAATTCACTGCTGGACATAGGTCTCTACCAAAAATAATAATATCTCTGCAACCAAATGCATAAAACAAAAGACCAGGCTCTGTGGCTCTCTTCCATACCTTGGGAGAGGCCTTAGGTCCGTGTGATGTAATTAAATTTGTTAAATTGTGATTATTATGCTTGATATATATGGTGATGGCCTATTGAAGTATTTTAAATCTCTAACATGATATAAACATAACCTTACTAAAACTTAACATTTTGTTACTTGTTTTAAAACAATTTAAGGTATTGAATAAAGTTGCATTTAAAATATTTAAAGCGATCTACGAAAAGCCTCATTCTACTTATAGGTTAGAACTCAAAAGGAGAGGTACTTACTTTGCCGCAAAATGAGCAAGTGTATTTAGCGTGTTGGGTCACTTCCATCTTCTTAACCATTTTTCTGAGAGAGGCACCATAACGTGTGCCATATTTACCAGTGATTCCGACCTTCTTGGTGCGTTTGGCCTGAAAACAAGATTGAAGTTTTACTCGATTCCCTCAACATTTATATCACTGTCAAAGGTAGCATATCGAAGCTTAGTCACGGAAAATATATATTTCACTAAATAAAACACTTCCCGAGCACTGTAATTATCAATAATATGAAGCCAGTAAAGGTTAGATTGATAAAGTATTCACGAATTATTTCCTCACCATTTTTGATAACCTGTCTAACACAACAGTTGACAGAAGAGAAAGAAAATATTTTGACAGTTCTGTCAGTGGTTCAGTGTTACATCCTCTTAGAATGCATATTTAGCATATCGTAGAGTAATACATTGGATATTTAGCATGCTAGCAACGTATGTGCCTTAATTTTCTTTACAAAATAATAAATACTTTTTACTTATATTAATAATATTGTTGGAAGCTTATTTTGTGTAAAATTATATGTTTCTCTTGTTATCTTCATTTACTTTAGGCTTTTATTTGAGATTGCCATAAATGCCGCATTTTGCTATCTCTCTTCTTCATATCTGCTATTCCACTTATGGCAGATTAGTGATGTGCCAACTCGGAATGAATTCGAGTTAACTCGAGTCGAAATTCAGGTAACTCGAATTCAACTCAAGTTATAAGGAAAAAACTGAGTATGATTAGGTACAAATTCCTTCTTTGCATAATTGTTCTTCCATCCAAGTCTCTGGTACGACAATTATCATTGTATAACTTCTTAGGTAGTATTGAAATAATAAAAAAAAAAAATAGTTTACATAAATATTATAAAGACGAAAGTTCATGTGTTTCTTACTTCACCCTCAAACGGCTAGAGTAATTTGGATGTTTCATATGGAGGTAGCTGATACCCTGATTAAACGCATACTTTTTAACACAAAATGAACTCGGTGCATTTAAGCGCACTTTAAATGCATCGAACGAATGGCGCTCTCTCTCTCTTTCGCTTGATGCGTTCATTTACCGCGATTTTCAAACTCGAGTCAGGGAGAATTCAATTCGAGATAACTCGAACTAGGCATAGCTCGAGTTAGATCGAACTAGTAAATCGAGTGGATACATCACTAAGGCAGATGTTTCATTTGACAATATTTGCAGCAAATAGCAATACGTAGCAATAGTAAGTCGTAAGTTCATTTTATCCAATCCTAGCAAAGAATACAATTTTTAAAGAAAAGCGATTGGGTAAAACTTTCAGTAGGTACCAAGAACACTTACTGCTGTGCTCAGTACATTGCATCTGTCAACTTTTATCAACGACCTACAAACTGCGGAAGGTCGATCTTACGGTTTTATAAAACCGTCCCGATCACCTGGACGGAAAAGTAGTAGCTACATTTAAAAATCTACAATGTTGCGAACGATCCTTGTACGAAACCAGGTCCTGAATGATAGCCTCAAAAAATCTATACGGTCAAATATTACGAGATGTGTGAGCACAGAACTATCCAGGAGGAAACTTTCTAACAGGTAAGTTAGTGTTCTATTTTATCAAAATAAATATTATTTTACATATAATTATTCTTGTTTTGTTTGTCTCTCATGATGACCGTCTATTGCTAATTTTGGGGGCTGTTCCTTGGCGCCGAAATTCGCAATGCTAGTTGCATAACCAACATGACAGTGATCTTCAGGCCGTGAATTGTCACGAATTGGCGCAGCCAGCCGGCTTTTCCACGTGTCTGATTATGTCAGTGAATAATTTTTGTTCAGTGCAATAATATTAATGACTTTTCTAAGATTATTGTAACAATTATAATCACGCCTCAAGTGGCTGATACGGCAATGTTATATTCAATGTTTACAATCAATAAAACGCATAATAAAAATATAATATTATGATTGCTTTAAGTGTAAAATCAATCTTGAACATAATAACAACCTAAGCAATCATTGAAATATCTTTAATAATTTACACAAAACATTTAAATTAATGCAATTCCATATAAATATGTATTACAGAATTATAAAATGAACCCTATATTATCATCTAAAGTTCTTATGTCATGTTGCTTAGTACTAGTTATCTTCTGTGTACATTACGGCCTATAAATAATTAATGTGAACTTATTATTACTATCATAAAACGGACAGCTTTATTGATAAGTGACTTTGACATTGCAGATGTTTATCTATTAATATGGAAACTATTTTAAAGGATAAATGGAAAATGTATGATGTATATTGTTATCATGTTGATAAATATGTGGAATGTATCTTTTATAAGACAAGTAACTCTTCTAAACATATCATATTAAGTTGTTACATTTTGGTGTTTACCTTAGGTTTTTATCATAGATATTAATGCAGGAAAAAAAGCTGCCTTAATTTGAGTGATTTTCTAGGATTTTATTTTATACTGATAGGCTGTAACTTTGTTCAACTAATCATTGTCCAAACACAGGAATGATTAAATTTCGAGACATCGAGATTTGATATCAACATGGTATCAGGGGACAGTCCCATTGATAATTCTCTTACTATTTGCATGTGTATGAATTGATCATTTTATCATCAAATGCCTGATAAGCACATGACTTGCTGGCTTAATTTATTTACAGAACACCAAAAAAATATTCTTCAAGGTCCATGTTAGTTACTTTGATGTGATTTCTGAAATTGCATAAAGGTCGTAAATTGTCTTGATTAATTCATTTGAATGTGTAATTTTTCTGGGTAACAATAATGACCCAATATTATTGCAAATGCCATTATTGCAAATCCTAAAAAGCCAGTCGTTATGTAAAAGTTATATTTTTCATTTAACAATTACTAAATGTCATGCAATTATATCTAGTAATATTTAAAAGATAGAATGTGTATAGATTTTATTAATTATACTCATCAGAATAATGAGTGGATGTCATAAAATCATTTGCTATTTATTTAAAAGGCACTAAATTCTAGAATTTGAAGTGCATGGTGGCCTGTTGGTAAAAGGACTAGACGGGACTGCCAACATGTTCACGGTGGTCGCGGGTTCGAATCCCAGGGCACACCTCTGACTTTTCGGAGTCATGTGTGTATTGATAGTCAATCACCACACACTAAAACGGTGAAGGAAAACATCGTGAGGAAACCTGCATACCATAGCGATTTATAAAAATTTCTATGGTATATAAGTCCGCCAACCCGCACTAGGCCAGCCTGGTGGACTATATGGCCTAACCGCTCTCAATCGTACTGTCGATTGTAGAGTAGGCCTGTGCCCTGCAGTGGGACCTATATGGGCTGATAATGATGATGATGATGATGAAATTCTAGAATATAATTAAAAGATATAAGGTGCAGTGGTAAAAAAGACCTCAATTTTACTCAATTGGACCTAGGTTGAAATATTATTAAATTAAAACAGACTGATGTTTTTCATATTAACTTTTAAGTAACACTGTAATTTCTAAAAAATATTTCCAACAGAAAACCTCTCAAAAATAGTATACTGCTCACATTGTCACCTATCCATAGGCATATTTGCAATTTAAAATTATTATTTATAATATTTGCAGACTACTAGCCTCACAAGAAAGAAAAACATTGACCGTGCCACAATGGACCATCCAGATGAGATATTATTCAGACCTACCATCTCACACAAAGGTGAACCTACCTGCATTGTCACCTACCATGGAAAGTGGTTCCATTGTCAGTTGGGAGAAAAAGGAGGGGGACAAACTTAATGAAGGTAACTACCGAACACATTGTATGAATATCTATAATATTTTGTGACTGGTACAGGAATTGTAATCTGTTACATTCTGGAAATATTTCTATTGTGCGTCCATTCCTGTGGATTATAACTGAATATATGAAATGGTAGGCAGAGGTGTCACCCACAGCTAGCTAAGCTAATTTTTGTTATAAGATGCAATAGGAATGGATTATTGTCATTCTACATCCAAATACCAGTTACTATCTATGGTTTTTAAGCCAAAATCTTCTGGTGATATGACCAAACAATTAAGTCATGCTGTTACTATACCAAAGAGTAATTCTAATATAGGGCTCCATCTCAATCACAATATTCAAATACTCAACTATACCATATAAAGTCCAATGTGGCAAGTTGTTCTCTTCAATGAACATATTATATAAACAATAGCATTTTTTAGAAGTGTATGTAGGGTACTTGTTTACATAATTGCCCATTGAAAATCCACATGGGAAACTAGGTGTGTTGCCAACCTTTGTGTAATAAGGTATTAAGATATGGTAATGAAATTGTAGTAATTATCAATTAATTAATTTAAAAATACAAAATAAAACTTAACATTGGAAACAAATAATGAAATACAGATAATTGCAAACAAAACAAAACAATTAATTTATTTTTCGAGTTCATTATTTATTTGTTTATTAAATTTTATGATAAAAATTAATTCTTAACAAAATAAATTGATACAATGTCTTTACTAATTAACAAAAGTATTACATTATAATTTTAAACAGGCTATTTTATTTAAATATATTTTAATAGTAAATATATAAAGCAAAAAATACCCTTGATCAAAACAACCCGTTTGATATCGTTTCTCGAGCAAAAGAGCCCAGAATACTGGAGGCATTTCCTCATTGGATGGCGATAGCTACTCTCTGCTTCAGAAACCACCCAGAGCGACAATCCCTACCAATGTCTAAGACAGTGACCATTGTCTTTCTCTAAGATGGTGGCCAATGTCTTTTAACAATTAATTATTTTAAATCATTTCTACAGAATGCTGATTTACAAAAATAATAAAAATGACATGCTAGAAAAAAAAAATAACAAATTTTGTTAGGTGTAAACTTGTGATACAGTTGTACTGCTTTTAGTGAGTTGGCCCATTTATTTTCTTTTATTCATTAGCAAACGCAGGGCACGCACGAGTCTCATTTACAATCGAGAATATGATTGAGTGGGGTTAGGCCGTATAATCCACCACGATGACCTATTGCGGCTTGGCGGCCCACACATACTGCAGTGAAACTGGAGATAGTATGATTTTATTAATTTGAGCTTAACCACAGACATAATATAACCACTTATAATACAGCAGTTAAGGAATAAATCAGCCACATGGAGCATTTAAGACACATTATTATATAACCATATTTTAAGGACATATCAATAAAGCATGATAATTGTATTATGACAAGTAAATTGAAACATTCTTAGGCTTGCAAATAACATGGATTGGTTTGAACAAATATATTTGACTATAATAAAATTGACTTTTAAAGGAGTATTTATATTTTATTGGCCTGGGTGGTGCGGTTTTATTTGCTAAGATTACGATACTGAGGTGTCGGACTCGAATCCCGGGTCGACCAAAGTGATATTGGATTTTTCTAAACATTATATAAAAGCACGGAGTAACGAATGTGTGTTCGTAATGGCAATAGCCGAGCCCCTATCACATGTGGGATGCAACACAAAAGGCGAATCGTGGGCGTCCTTGTAACACCTTTACTTACCCCTTCTGGGAAAAAGGCGTGAGTTTATGTATGTATATTGTAATGTATAGCAGTACATTATACCCCTGGGCACTAACATTGTTTGTCCAAGAGAAGTCAAGCCACAGGTCAATTCTACTCTAGTGATAATGTTATTGCATCTAAATATCTATCTGTTTACTTTCTAGGCGATCTACTATGTGAGATTGAAACTGACAAAGCCACCATGGGTTTCGAAACACCTGAAGAAGGTTACCTGGCGAAGATCCTTATTCCTGCGGGCACAAAGGGAGTGCCTGTAGGAAAACTGCTGTGTATCATTGTAGAAAATAAGGAGGATGTAGCTGGCTTCAAAGACTTCAAGGATGACTGTAAGAATCTGTTTAAATGTGGTATATTGGTAACACCTGGTAATTGCTTGAAATTTGAAAATATGATGGCATCATTGAATTATTTTGGAGTGTGGTTGTTAAGTATCCTAACAGTTGGAAAATCAATAAATAGGTCACTGGAAGCAAAATTTAATCATTCAAATACATATTGCACAATGATGTGATAAATTGGCAAAAAAAAGTATGACTGATGATATGAAGAAAAATTACTGTGGCAGTCTGTTGAAAACGTCATTCCAGTGTGCGTAGAGAAATTTTACACAGTTCTCTGTGAATTCTGATACGGCACTTGTTTATTTTGTGATTTAAAATGAACAAAAGGCCCATTAACACCTATAAATAAATTTTACTTGTAATATTTAAGCATTTTACGTCGTAATGTAGTGGGTTGCCATATCAATAATAAATCAGATGTAAGTGCCCTCATTAAATCCATACTCTTTTTTGCCATTGACAGATGATAATTTTTTTTTTTCAAATCAATATTTTTTTGCTCTTTCGTGTGTTGATTGGCTACTTTTTTTATTAATTTGTAAACACCAAAATCGTAAAAAATGCCCCAAAATGAGATAATTATTTGCATGCTTTGTAATATATAATACACAATGGTGAAGAAAATTTTATGCTAAGGTGAAAATATTCGTTTTCTGAGTCATATTGATTAAATGCAGCTGTTCATATGTATAATTCTGAACAGTGTTGACTAGAATACTCCTATGAAAAGATTATAATTTTATTTTGTGGTTTACTGAAACATACTAACAAAAATGTGTTTTTTTTTTGTGAAAGCTTGATGTAATAATTGACTAAATATACCATATCCATGCATTACAAGATAATATGTGACATAACATCTCTATGGCTCAGAAAGTATATGCTATAATTGTTGTAAAAAGTTAATTGATAACTAATCATTTGCATGTATTTGCTAATTTGCCACTATCTGCCTGTAACCCACAGCGCCGCCAATTGCTCCGAAAAAAGCAAAGCCAAAAGCGGAAGGTAAGTGTTATTCGCTAACTCACTGAATTATTGTTGTGTTAATATATTTTTTCTGTTCCTGTTGACCTAAAAATAATATTAAAACGTATAAATTGTGCAAATCATGATTAATTATATTTATAGATGTTTTTAAGTAGTTATGTAAATTTTAATTAAAGTTCTTTGAACACATTATAATTTGTAAAGATCATGATGGTGTTAAAATGAATATTTGGAAATTAGCATAAGCTTGGATAAGACTTGAATATGGGTACTTCATTTCCTGGAAAAGTTGTGGGGTATCATAATAAACGTCGGAATGCACGCAAATTCCGCCTAGGCTACTCTCCACTAGGTCTATACAGGGTGAATTTTTCAGCCGGATGAATGTCGAAGAATGTTAGTTTTTCAAAAATCCAAGTATGGAGTTTTATTTATTATCAAATTCGGGTATTTGACTCTTTGAATATTTTTGACTTTACTCCATAGTTTCCACGTGTACTTGCATTGTATATGTGTGTGTGACGTACAGCGGCAGCGGCGCCCCCTCCCCCCGCGGCGGCGCCCGCGCCCGCAGCCCCCGCGGCCGCCGCCCCCGCGCCCCGCGCCGCCCCTGCCGCCGCCCCCGCGCCGCCGCAGCCCTCAGGTAGGGTGTACGCCAGCCCCATGGCTAGGAGGCTCGCTGAGTTGAAGAACCTACGCCTTGGTGGTAAGTATTGCATGCTTTTTATGTATAGGACATTCAGTAGCATAGGATTGCTGAGGTAGGTATATTTACATGGACAGGCGGCCTTATTCATAAACCTTCTAGATTCTTTATTCATAGTTTTAAAACCTATTTACTAACCTGCCACTTTCGTTCGAAAGTGACAAACCATTTCGAATTAAGATTGAGCGAAGAAGACAAAACATTCAATAACTGAAATAGGTTTTTAAACTGTCTCAAAATAAGGCCTAGATTGTTTTACCCAATAGAAAAAGATACGATTTATTTAACCAATAGTCTTCAAAAGCGCATGTTAGCATACGGAGCTGCATAGTCACTCTCACCCCAGCCAGAACAATTGTTACCGTTCGCTGGTATTTTTTACGATCTTAAAAGCTTTGGAGCAGTTTACCATCCACGTTTTCTCTTTTAACTTTAAGCACAGGTCCTTTAAGTCAAGTGTGAAGAAATATATAATTGAAAAATACGACACTCTTATATTATATTTTACTTGATATGCATGTTTTAATAGGCCATATTTAATAATTTCATATTATTTCTTTCGAATTAACTACATAATAATATTATGGAATTGATGTGATTGATAAATAAATATAATGTAGTTTAAATTTTGATGAATAAGTTATGGATATTTAAATTGCATGAGTAAATTTATAAAAGCCCTATGGACTGTATGAAATATTATATTCGCTACGAAATCAGAGAAACATCAAAATTATCGTCGAATCCATTGTAAATGAAGAAACCGAAAATATTGAACTTAAAATAATGATTAGTTAAATAATATTTGATACTGATATTAGCTAGCCTATTTTATTAAATTCTGTAGCTTTCAAGTAAAATGGATGAAAATATTACATTAGTATTCAGTGGAAATACATGACAAGATTTCTATCCTAAACGCTTTGAAAACTATTCCACATAATATTTCCAAAGCAACACACGCGATAGTATAATACGATGCGGTCCACAGGGCAGGGCTCGGGCCTGTACGGGTCTCTGAAGAGCGGTGACTTGTCAGGCGCCGCCCCCTCCCCCCTGGCCGCGCCCCCCGCGCCCGCCCCCGGCGCCTCCTACGTGGACATCCCGCTGTCAGGCATGCGAGAGACCATCGCCAAGAGACTCAGCGCCGCCAAACAGACCATCCCGCACTACCAGCTGTGCACCACTGTCAATGTTGAGAAGACCCTGGCTATGAGGAAGCTAGTTAATGATAAGCTGGCTGCTGAGAAGTCTGATGTTAAGGTCAGTTGGAAATTAAGGTTGATTTAGAACTTGATTGTATGAAATTAAATGTATTTATTACATGTAGGCAATTAAAGAGCTCTTGTGACAAGTCAATACATGTATCACTTAATATACAAAATATATTTTTTACTTAGTGTTGTTTATATTAATTACTTACTTTCATTCATTTATTAATTTTATTTTGTCATTTATAATTAATTTTAATAAAATATAAACCAAGAGTCCGGAACATTCTTACAGGCTCTGGGGTGTATAACAGCAGTTAAAAATGTAAATTATTCGTAAAAAGCTTATTTCCTGTCTATAATTAAAAAAAAAGTATTCTACAATCAATAACTAATATATGCCCATATACATAGATCCCACAGTGGAGCATGGGTATTTTCTACAATTGGGAGGCAATCAAGCCTTGGTTCATTACGCTAGCGGCTGGTCTATTCAAATTAACAGAGTTCAGACTTCAGATAACTTTCGAAGGAAGAATAACCTAACAGTGCAGCATTTTTTACGCTAAGTTTGACTCTGTAGGATATTTTATTAAGAAATTTACATCGCATATAATTATTGATTGCAGGTTTCAGTTAATGACTTCATCGTGAAAGCCGTTGCTGCCGCGTCCAAGAGAGTACCTACAGTCAACTCTCATTGGATGGAATCTTTCATTAGACAGTAAGTATTTTTTATTTTTTTCTCGTTATCCATTCTATGATTTTTGGTTCTCTGGAAGAGATCGCTCATAGCGATAAGACATGTTCATAATTTGTAAGGCCTCTCTGCCTTATTTTTTATCTGTAATTTGTGGTGTTCAATAAAGTGTTGTGTAAGTATATTCATAAATGATTAACTAAATATTTGTGCTGTAAATAATATATATATATATAATGGCCAACCCGCACTAGGCCAGCGTGGTGGACTATATGGCCTAACCACTCTCAATCGTATTCTCGATTGTAGAGTAGGCCCGTGCCCTGCAGTGGGACGTGTATGGGCTGATACATCATCATCATCATATATAATATATATATATATATATATATATAAGTCATAAGGAGAGATACACGAAAAAAATAATTACAGTCACAATCACAATATTAATTAAAAATATCGTGGGAAAAAATTCTATATCTTATTATTTTGCTGTTGGATAAATTTAAAGTGTCTCAAAATAATGTTTTCAATGGAACTTTTCGTAATAAATAATAAATATATGTTTTTGATGAGAATTGAAAACTAAGTGGCCTCTTTAAATAGGTAATTGGACTATTCTAACTCTCTGTATAGGCAACCCGCACTAGGCCAGCGTGGTGGACTATATGGCCTAACCACTCTCAATCGTACTCTCGATTGTAGTGGAGGCCCGTGCCCTGCAGTGGGACGTATATGACCACCTGCCAATTAAAGCATTGTAGATTTTAATTTTTTTACTGCTATGAATGGCGAGACGAGCATGCCTTTCGCCTGATGGTAAGCTATACGACCGCTCATGAACAGTAACAAAACCAAACAACACCACGAATTACAAAGCAATGCTTGGCATTCCACTGCGCTCACCATCCTGGGACATAAGATGTTAAGTTAATCCCAATATGTCCGTCATAGTCAGTAGTCACTCTAGCTACAATTTCTTTCAAACCGAAACATAACAGTTATTACAATTTCACTACTGTTTGGCGGGAGAACATATGAGAGACTTACCAGTACATTAAATTTTTAAATAATTTAATATAGTGATACATTAACTCATATACTGGGTGGAAACGGTTATCGTCCGGAGAATTTCATAGTGTATTGTGTATGTGAAATTAACATACTATACAAGATTTATCATTAAAATCTACAAACTATCCCATAAACAATATCAGTACAAGATATCCCCAAAACACACATTATCTAAATCACCCTACTCTTAAAAGTGCAACGACATGTCAATACCCAGACGCGCGCGTGTATGATCACGCCACGCCACAGCTGACCGATCGAGCAGCGACCTTGAACTTACTTTGCGCCTATTTATCGGTATTATTACTCTAAATATTACCATATAACATTTTGATTTATTTAGAATTTTAGTGTGTAAGGATCATTTAAGTAAATGTAGTTGTTGGTAAGTTGTTAAGATTTACATTTTAATTGAACATTCAACATATTATTTTCATAACGTACCTACTATCTTAGAAAAAGCTGCATATGATTTTATTTAAACCTTTTAATAAAGTCGAGAATAGACGACTTCGCTGTGGAAGGTCACGGATTCTTGCATGATTAGGAAGTCTGAACTTACCATGATCGATTAGCCTCGGATAAGTCTTTAAAATAGTTCTTGTGCTGGGAACTCGTGGATTCATCATTCATTTTAACCATTCCTACGCAAAGACTGCAGATGTTCTGGATCTGCATACATCCTTCTTGCATGACCCAAGTTTTCATTGGATCGGACATAGCATGTCATCATTTCCACATACTCACTGTTCGTGTAATCACTCATTTTGACCGCAAAAAACTAACCAAAAACCAAAATAATTTCGTACAACGTCACTCGGTACCGAATTTTGCACGACTGAGTTTGTGGCAACATCCCTGGAAGGTGTCGGCGGCGCGGGAGCGGGCGGCGCGGCGGCGGCACGCTTTGTACTTGCGCTTGCGGCGGCGCGGCGCGGGATTTTATTACCTAGATTCAGAAATTTCTACTCGAATTCATATTGTATAAAGTAGGTAACAATGATGTGTATTTATGAAGATTTTTTCATTTATATTATCTTTCTCTAAACAACGTTTTTTTTTATGAATAACTTATTCTAAATTAGTAACTAGTAGTGGTAAATTAATTTTACACTACATAAATAAAACAAAAAAAAAATATGCCAAAGGGTTCTAAGTCATGTATTTGCCATGCACATTTTTTTTCGTGACGCTAAGCGATTCCACCCAGTATATGTTTTCCTTGATTAATTGACACTCATACAAATTAATACATGCAATAAAATTAATTCATGACCAATATATCATTATTTGAAATATAACTAATTAAAACAGTAAACAAACACGTACATGCATTCAAAATATAAATAAAAATATAACATTACACTACACATCACCACATTAAATTAAATTAATTTCGCAAAAAATAACCTACAAATAATTCCAGGTTTTCGAATGTAGACGTGAGCGTGGCAGTGGCGACACCTACCGGCCTCATCACGCCCATTCTATTTAACGCGGACTCGCGCGGAGTCATCGATCTGTCGCGCAACATGAAGGAGCTGGCGCTCAAGGCTAAGGACGGGAAGCTGCAGCCACAGGAGTACCAGGGGGGCACCATCACCGTGTCTAACTTGGGGATGTATGGTGAGTGAGACTAAAAAAATATACATACATACATACATAATCGTCACGCCTGTGTCCCATAGGGGTAGGCAGAGACAATAGACCGCCACTTTGCTCGATCCTGACATACTACTTTCGCTTCATCCACTTTCATCAACGTCTTCATGCATTCTCGTCGGTTCAGGGTACTTTTAACCTGACCCTTGTTGAGGGTATCACCGATTTGGATGGTAGATGTTCGGTGAGGTCGACCCCTACCGACTCTTATGCTTCTATATTACAGTATTAGCGGTCCAGTCCGACTTATTCATATACACACTTTTCAAAATGGCGCCCAAAATGTTCAATGCCGACAAAATATTTTTTTTATCTCTCGTAAAAATGTTTTTATACTAAAAAGTATCTTATGTTACTTCTAATACCTCCAAGAATGTGTATAAAGTTTCATGATGATACATGAGTTGTGTATTGTGCTTAAATACACATTTAATATTACATTTTATTGAAATGCAGAATTATGAATAACTATGTATTTTTAAAGTATATTATTTTAAATAATTATCTGTTGAAACAAAGTCAGCCATCTTGTTAAATATCTTCCTCGAAGGACCAAAACGTGTTTTATATTGCAATGTATGCAAATGTAAGACGAGCGTACCGTTCGCCTGATGGTAATCGATACAACCAGTCATGAACATTAGCAAAATCAAATACCTTGAATTACAACGTAATGCTTGACATTCCACTGCGCTCGCCATCCTAAGACATAACATGTGAGTCTCAATATTATGTCCAGACTCCAGTAGTTACTCTTGCCACCATCTCATTCAATCCGAAACAGAACACAGCATTTACACTGCTGTTTGGTAGCATTTTAGACATAATATGCGTTTATTAATTGTAATATTGTGTTTAAAGTGATGGTATATTAATTTCAGGAATCACTATGTTTAACGCCATCATCAATCCACCACAATCGTTCATATTGGCGTGCGGTGGCTTGCAAGAGTTAGTTATTCCAGACAAGAATGAGCCACAAGGGTATGTTATTACTAATATTATGATTTTTTTTACCAAAACTCGTTGATAATACGACTTCATATTTAACTCAAAATTAAAATACAATATCATAAATAAATTAAACGAATAAACATTTCCGAACCGGACAAAATTGCACTATTAATATAATCCCTAAGGGGTTACGCCGATAAGCCGGCAGGGTTAATCAGGAACCCAAGCTTAGGTGCAATATTCCTAATCCTCAAGTTTGTTAGAATTAAAATCTGACATTGGCATGCCTGTTCCGGTCTCCCCCGATCTTGCAAAAGAAGTTAACCTTTTTTTTATTCATAAATGTTACTATTTTTTTATGTAAACAAGAAACTAATGTGCATACTTAATCTAATGCTTAGATTTACGCGAATAATACACATTGAAATAAAAATATTATTTACGGATTTTATCGCGGATATGGTTTGATTTTTAAATTTTTTTACTTCCCGACGCGACGCGACGTTTCGATTACTTTACATCTTTCGTGGTCACAGGGCGGACTGTCAGTCTGCGATAAAATCCGTAAATAATAGTTTTATTTCAACACACTAAATATATTTGTATAACCATTAAATTGTATTTTAATAAATATATATTTTAATTTTGATTTAATTTGATATGTAGTTTCCGGACGGCGAAGTTCATAACGTTCACTGCGTCTGCTGACCACCGGGTGGTGGACGGCGCGGTGGGCGCGCAGTGGATGAAGGCCTTCAAGGAGAACATGGAGGATCCCGCCAACATCATCCTGTGAACACTCACACTGCCCCGCGTTTGATGACGATATCACTTAGTACAAAAGTGTCTATGACCTTAGGTGAACATTGTAATGCTTTCCCCTATAATGAAGTGTAAGTGATTAATTCAGTCATACAGTGCAATTTATACAGTTTTTTGTAATGATATCCGTTTGTCAAATTGTAACAGGCAGGTCACGAGCCTGTGCCATTCTTCGACTAAAATGTTTATATTCGTTTTTTTTTTCATTTGTATTTTTTTTTATTTATATATGTATAGTTTTTTTTAATGTAATCAAAAATCTATTTTATCTTTATACTTTTTTTCGATATTGTATTGTGCAGTACATTTTATTCGAAGCATGCGCAGTTGGGATCATGTAAGTGATTATTTATTTAGTATGATAAGAAGTGGCATTCGTATGTGAATGTTGTAATTCAAAGTCGAAGTTTCCTGGTAATTTTTTACACTTTTTATTTACTTCCCAGAAGGCTTATACATCATTTCCGTAAAGTTACACATAGTAATAGGTAGTGAAATATTTTATTGTTCTCGTTAGCAAAATCTCGTGAATATAATTCTTTTGTTAATAATTATTTGCGAATTATCGATGAGGCATTACGTATGCGTTTTGGAATATAGATCTATGCGATATATTCATTCCGCCCGCGGATATATATAATATATTTTAAGGTGGACTATGTAAATAGTGGAACTACTGCGCAAAACACACTTGAAACAATTTTCTTTTGTTATCGGTGATTTTTAAATGTTTTGATGATGCCAGATGATTTTATGAACGTTAGTGGAATACAATATTTTACTCAGACTGTTGTTTTATTTTGTTTATTTATTTCTTTACGTCCTATTTTATTGGCTGATAAGGATGCTGGGTATAGTCTATAGTGGGTATACATTTCATGTAGCGCCTTTCATAATAAAGATCTTTTTTGTTATGATATAAATATACGGATAATTAGTAAAAAGCAGTGTCAGAGCATAATGCCGGATATTCACTTTAGTAACTCCTGTAGATTTCAATGAAGTAAGAAGACAAAAATAGAATTGCAATAGTGTAACCCTGCTTACCAAAAATCCGATATCGGTGCAGGAGTGTGCGTTGTAATCATAGACCTATGTAACTAGATATGTTATTACCATGTTAAATTAAAGTAGTACTAGAGTGGAGGCCACATACAGACAAGGGAAATGTTGGAAGCCCGCCTACAAGGTGGACGGACGACCTGGCTAAGGTTGCAGGAAGTCGCTGGATGCAGGCCGCTTCCAACAGGTCAATGTGTCTCCAGATCTTTGGGGGAGGCCTATGTTCAGCAGTGGACTTTCTGTGGCTGAGATGATGATTATGAAAAAATACAGGGTATATCAAGACTGCTACCGAAAACGAAGCCGGGTGGTAGTTTAAGCGACTTCAGACACAATGCAACAGAAAAAGCTGCAAAAATAAGCGACAATTTTTTTTTGTAATTTTTTTTCCTATTGCCTTATTTTGGTGGTAAATACATTTTTTCCTAAAATAATAGTGTATACCCTTTAATTTATAAATACTCTAACATATAAGAGAGTTTAAATTATTATTTTAGCAAAAACTATGGATTTACCACCCAAAAATGACGATATTTAAAAAATCATAAAAAATAATTGTCGCGTTTCTATGCGAAATTTTTAATTGCATTGTGTTTGTAGCTACTAAAACTACCACCCGGCTTCGTTTTCGGTAGCAGTCTTGAGATACCCGGTATACTTATCTAGATAACTTCTCACTCTCAAAAAATTTCACCCGACTCCTTTTAAATTCTAAGCTAAAAAAAGTAAATAAATTCTCCATACATCGTCAGGTCATGGCCACATTGTTGCGTGCGAAATAAAAAATAGCCCGTGACATGTCACGCGCGACTATCACGCGTCTGTCAGAAACTATTTTACTAACATAATAGTCTGTGACTAACATAAAACGTAATTACTTCGAACAGAGAGTAATTACATTGTGTATTTGCATTAGTTGCTAAATTGAAGGTAATCTGCTGTTTGCTTACCTTCACATTTTATTGACTGAAAAAACGATCTCTAAACATTGACATATGTCGAGCAGTATTTTAATGCACACGACGGCATTTTGTCGAATAAAACTTCGCACTGATACGTGTCTAGTTCCAGCAAGCGCTTGACATAGACTAAATGAGTTGGAGCGCCTGGACTCCAACTTGTGTTACAAACTATTTGCTTGAGGTGTCTTCTCTAGTACGTAGTACATTATAACTCAATGTCTCTAAAGGCAATTTTCCACATTTCCGCATCGTAAGTATCGGACGAATCGTATCAAACGGATTATTTTTTTACAAGCGTCCACAGTATCGGCAGCAATCGGAGGTGTTACTCTATACTCAGACACGAAGACGAATTTTTGAACATCCCACGTAAAACTGTACAAATGTGCCTAAATAGTTTACAAAATATCCGATTTTTTAATTCTACGTCGTAATCTTAGACTAAGTTCGTAGTTAGTATAAGTTAGGTACGTAGAGAAGAGTATTGATTTTTAGAAGTGTAAAACTTTTATCTTATATGGTCACATTCAACGTCCGAACATCGTGTCGGAGTATAGAGAGTAACCCCTCGGATTTGCTTGGTCTGTCCCTCAGATGATCGGCATCGACATACAGCCGCTGCCAATAAACAATCCCAATCCAAAAATTGCCGTTTGAGATTGACAGCTCAATCTTTATTCAGATACTATATTGCCATTAATCAATCTCAGTATTGAAAAAACTATGGCAACATGACAAGAGACCAATCGAAAAGTAGAAAACAATCTATAGAGCCACAAAGTTATCTGGCCCGGTGGCCATAACTGGAAACAAAGACGTCATTTGTAATTGTCAATCTAGCTGCCAGTTGCTGACATATCCGCCATTGGTTGTTTACTCAATGTATTTATTTTTCCTGCATTATTTAAAACTAGTGAAAAATGCCGAAAGCTTTAAAAAGTGATGCTAGGAACGTTATACTTCAGGTATTAAATTTTACGTAGGATGAAAAGCGTCTTCCGACATCAATAATACCTTTCGAAAAATTGTATCAACGCGTAGCTGCCACCAAAGGTTTGTGTTGTCAGCTTTATAAAATAAATTGCACGAAAACAGAATTATGTACGTACTAGTAGAATATAATATGTAAGTACATATCATAAACTAAAATGTATCTTACTCGTCTCATTTTACGTTACGTGCGTGGTGGCCTGTTGGTAAATGGACCAGACGCGGCAGCCAACTTGTTCACGCTGGTTGCGGGTTGGAATCTCAGGTCACACTTCTGACTTTTCGGAGCCATGCTTGTGTTGATAAAAACGCGCTATAACGGTGAAGGAAAACATCGTGAGGAAACCTGCATACCATAGCGATTTATTAGGATTTCTATGGTATGTAAGTCCACCAACCCGCATGAGGCCAGCGTGGTGGGCTAAATGGCCTGTTATCACAGGCCTAACCCCCCGCAATCGTACTCTCGATTGTGGAGGAGAATACAGATACACTTTTTTAAGGGTTTTGGGGAGCGATTTGTTAGAAATCGTGTGAAGGAAAAATAATATGCAGATGAAACTGGTCATTTTCTCCACACTATTGATCGTATTGAAAAATCTTACTTTACCCCATTTATTGCAATATCTATTTTTAATGGCAACACCAAATTCGATTACAGCGACTCTCTCACCGGGTCAGATAACTTTGTGGCTCTATAGATTGACTTCAATCTAATTTTTTTGATTGATTATTGGCATCGCCCGTTAGCCGACGCGACGGGTAGATTCGTGCGATCTGTACGATGAGGATCAATGGACGCACTTGTATGAATTCCTATACAAAGAATACTACGATTCGTTTAATGCGATGCGTTCAGTACGTACGATGCGAATAGGTGGACGTCTGCCTTAAAAATGCCTCAATTATTATGGCTCATTTAACATAGCTAAACAGAACCCGAATTCACGGTGCAGGAAATATAGTTTCTATAACAGCCTCCGTGGCGCAGTTGGTTGGACGTATACTGTGAAGCGAGGCCATGGGTTCGATCGCTTTACTGATTGATATAAATGAAGAAGACTTAACTGATTTTGAATAAAAAAAGCTGGAGCTGGAAAATATGAATTAGTATCTGACACGCTCGAGTACTTCAATGAATCTGTTTTTTTTTTTCGTTTTTGAAATCATTTACCTGGGATTTCCCCACCATAGCAATGATAAAATTCATAGAACCTGTTACTTTTTTAAATCATCTCTTCTTCTTCCTTCCCTTTTCCCATTATTTGGGGTTGGGTCTCCGTATCAATTTGCGCCAGGCCGCTCTGGGTTGTCTCCGCGTCTAAATGAAGGGTTTCCAATTCCTTCCTGATATTTTTATCATCTAAACAAAAAAATGTTATCGTTTCGAAATCACTCCCCATTTAGCCTTATCAACTCCCTTCTGTATCTGTATCAGCCCATATACGTCCCACTGCAGGGCACGGGCCTACTCTACAATCGAGAATACGATTGAGAGTGGTTAGGCCATATAGTCCACCACGCTGGCCTAGTGCGGGTTGGCGGACTTACATACCATAGAAATTCTTATGAATCCCTATGGTATGCAGGTTTCCTCACGATGTTTTCCTTCACCGTTTTAGTGCGTGGTGATTGACTATCATTCCTGGGGTTCCTGGGGGCCCTGGGATTCGAACACGCGACCACCGTGAACATGTTGGCAGTCGCGTCTAGTCCGTTTACCAACAGGCCACCACGCACTTCAACTCAACTCCCTTAGCCTAACTGTATATGTTAAAAAAAATATGTTTTCACAATTAATAGAATTAATGAAATTTTAAGGAAGGTCAAGTTGTTGATTACAAAATATCTCTGGGTAAACTGGGGTAAACTGAAAATATGTAGATTGTAGACCGAGTAGTTTATAGGATTGAGTTATTGATAAGTAGCTAGTAGGTACTATAAAGTGGAAGCCATTCAAATCCTTGACTATAATCGTGTCTTGATTAAGGTAAGTATAGTAGAATGGCGAGACGAGCATGTCATTCCTTCAAATCCGAACATAATAATGCATTTGCACTGCTGTTTGACCAAAGAAATAGACATTGCGGTGGTACCTACCGGCTACCAAGGGTGGATCCAGCTTTTACGCCAGGGAGGGGTCATATTATAGTTCATGTTAGATTTTACGTCAGGGGGGGTCATATAGTTCGAAGTTCTGTTTAAAGTTTGGCACAGCCCTGATTTGTGAACACGCACACACTTTTTTACTTTATTTATCGACATAGGTACAAAGAATTAATTGTTTTATCAACAATATAATTAATAAATTTGGCAATCTGGAGCCAGCCCAGGGTGAGGGGGGGTCTTGACCCCCATGACCACCCCCCTGGATCCGCCCTTGATACCTACCCAAGCGGCCTCTCACATATGAGTATCCTGTATGTGTACAAGATTTAAATTAGTATTCTATGATCTAAAGCTGTTTGTTTGTAAGAATTATCCTTGTTTAATTGCTAGAACAAAAACTAGTCATGCATCTATTACTCATTGACCTTATTTATTCAATTACCTATTCTTCCCACACTAGATACGTGGCAACATGTAGGAAATGTTTATTCAAGTCATTCCTGCTAACTAAGATTAAATAGATATGCAATATAATAATTGAATGTGATTAATTATTGCATGTGCATTGAAATCTGGTATTTTCATTAAATCTAAAATGTATACCTAATATTAATAAATAAACTCTGCGGTATAGTGGGTGGGTAGTTAGCTGTGAAATGCGCGGCCGCAGATTCGGTTCCTGTCCCGCGCCAATTAATTTGTTACAAATGATTCTTTTGGGGTCGCAATGTGGGGACAGAGTAAAAGTCCTCATAGTTTCTGGTATCTACAACACAAGATACGTATCTTACTGCTATGTTCAAAATGTGTGTAAGACTCTTAGTTTCAGGGATCTTTTCGAATATCAATCAAGTGCGCTTGATGAGAGATATATAATATCCAATTAAAAGCTAATCTGAAGGCGCAAATTTCAGGCGAGCGACGGCTATAAACGGCATACCAACAATTTTTGATACAGCCCGTTCAAAACTATCGAATACGCAGTAGCTACAACACTGGCTCACCATTAGGTATATTTTGTTTTATAAAGTGGTGGAACTATCTACCTACAGCTGGTAGATCTCTCATATGTGAGATACCGCCTGGGTATACCTACCCCTACTTAGTCTATTTCTCCCGCCTAATAGCAGTCTAAATGCACTGTTATGTTCCGGATTGAAGGACATTATAGCCAGAGTAACTACTGGACATATTGAGAACTAACATTTTATGTCTCAGAATGGCGAGCGCAGTGGTATATGTATTAAGCATTGCTTTGTAATTCAAGGTGTCGTTTGGTTTTGCTACTGTTCATGAGCGGTCGTATCGCTTACCATCAGGCGAATGGCGTCGTGTTCGTCTCGCCATTCATTGCAAAATATAATACTTATTAGCCTATATTCTTTTTAGAAAGCATGACTGATACAAATACGTCTGATGCTGAGATGGAAGCAGAAGCGAAGAAACCAGTGAAAGAGATACCGGTGGTGCAAGACCAAGGGTTTTTCAAACACGACACGGGGGATGTGTATGATGGATTTTTTGAGGCAAAGAAAAAGGACAGGAGTGTTAAAATGCACGGTAAAACAATTATCTTTCTCACATATTTCACTACTGCATTTTCACCTAATGAATGTGGGGATCTTCCTGTATAAGCTGTTTAAATCGCCCGGCATCGGTGCGTCTATTAATGCTCTATAGCAGGGATAGAAACTTTATCTATCAACGTGCGATTTTTTATAAAGAATAAATAAGATGTGCCGTTGAATAATTTTGATTTTATTACTATTGTAGTATTGCCTCAAGGGAGTTTTTCCATTAACAAACAAACGTGGAAACTGATGTTTGTATTATTATGAGAAAATGTATTTTTTTTTTTCACTGCTTAATGAACTTTGTTGTCGATGGCGTGTTCAAAATCTTATATCATTGGTTTACCATTCCTATTTTATAGGGACTGCTTGCTTGACTTGCTTGCTTAGTTTTCACATATAAGGACTAATTAATGATGTTCTAGTTACATAGTAAGCATTATCTGTAATAGGTTTTATAACACATCATTCGTATTACGGAAGGAAATACTGTTGGACGAAGTCGGATAAATAATGCGCACGCAACCTTGTCTCCTCGTAAAGGATTGATGCAATAATATGTCATTAATGTTTCATACTTGCAGTAACAATGTTTTCATAGGCATAAAGCATATTATAATTATTGCATTTTTCATACTGGTATATACTCTTGGTAGAATTGGCAATTCAGTGCGAAAAATCTAGCGATCGTACGATGATTACCTTTTGGCAATTGATGTATACAGTTATTACCTTTACCAACCAGTATAAAAATCATATCTATACAGACAGCCAAAAACATGAAAACAGATTTACGTGTGTTATTTTAGAAGGGGCTTTTCAGCGCTCATGGCAGGCTCTATTTTGATGTTGATGAATAGGTACCTACCGTTAGAAAACATCGTTGAATAATGCAAACTGCAAAATAATTGGGTAGAAAATTGTAATTGCTGATGCTTATCAATCATTTTAAATGTCAAAACGCAAATATGTGATGTGAGCATCCAAAGTTTTAAGAAAGTAGAAGCTTCCAAGACCAACAAATTGGACGACCTTTAACCCACTTTAACATTAACGTGAAATGTTTAACAAGCCATTTTATAGCCGCTTAGTCTTACAATGAGTGCAACTAATGGACCATATCGCTATCTAAAAGTAATGTACTGAGGAGTGTTACGCTCTAATTGCTTAAATGCATCGTAACATGTTGCCTCGGCGGCTATTACGGCTTGTCTTTTGTTTTACGATTGCTTTCAATAGATTGCCTTCATTGTCTCATGTGCACGTTCACTACAATAATAGGCTTTAGTTTGCAATTAAAAGGGCTTTTAATACTTACTCAAACTAAACTAAAAGGAGAGTATGAATAGATGCGTTTAGACGTGTGACAGACATGTTGGAAAATCTGAATCTCAGTCTGAAATGAATTATTCTGATATAATCTCCGATGCATATTTTGGAGAGGTTCAGCAGGAGGAATTGTTATTTATTCCTGCATCCAATTTAAAGAGATAGATAAATAAACTTACGTATTTTTCGAATAGGCAGAGGTGCTATCAAGAGACAACATTGCTCCTTTAAATCAATTTTTAGGTTAAAATCATTGTTTACTTTTTAATCAAATCGAATAATTATTATAAATAAGAACATAGTAACAGTTGGTCCAGGTGCATTATTAGAGTTATACTATATATCAGTCAGTTTTTTTACAAGCATTAAGGCTTATCTCCAACACGATTTAGTTGCGGGATTTGAGATTTTTTTTTTGCGTTTGTCTACAGGCGTTGGAGT
Organism: Hyles vespertilio; assembly: GCA_009982885.2. NCBI lineage: Eukaryota > Metazoa > Arthropoda > Insecta > Lepidoptera > Sphingidae > Hyles > Hyles vespertilio. The sequence goes on along the minus strand of CM042806.1, from coordinate 12,546,064 downwards.
ATACACTACAGCCGAAGGCGACAGTTACGCTGGCAACTGGGATTCTGACCGATTGGGAGGAGGTGAGGACGTGACAATTTCTTTTGCAGACGGTTCAAGATACGAAGGCCTTTTCAAGGAATGGTCGTACCACGGCCCCGGCAGCTACATATACCCTGACGGCAGCTTACTCCAGACCGATTTTGTTGAAAACAGTCCAGCAAGCAGATTGAATTTGACTGATCCCAACGGTCACACTTGGATTGGAAGAGCCGAACAGGGTTTCGGATGGGTGGAGCCAGTGAATCATTATTACGAAATGCTGGAGAAAACCCGCGACTTGGGACGCATCAAGCGTCGTCACAAAAAGAAAGGAAACGTACAAGATACGACTCAGTTGTAACTCTATAATTATACATAAATAGAAATGTGAAACTGAAAGACGCTTTTATAGCGCACGGTTTTAGTACGGAACCATTTGTCATTGATTTCGAATTTCAAAGCGGACGGGAATGTGAATGTAGTTTTTTTTGTTATGACTTTGTTTTTAGTTCGACGATTACAATTCTTGAATGAGTTGGTGAAGTTGTTTTATTTAGTGTCGACGTGTAAAGTGGGCATTCGTGCTGCAATCATTCGTGTAGATGCTCGATGGGGAGTAATGTTAGGAAGGGAAATGTTCAGTTAATTGCGGGACAAGTACCTCGCTGCGGACGCTAACTACGCCTCGTTTAGTTAAGGTACACACTCCATGTTACACTTCAACACTTAAACCCACTTTTACACTAGAGAGAAGATACAATCGTCGACAACATCTATATCAAAATGTTGTTTCCTAAAAATATATTACCGGACAAAGGGCGTCGATTTTATAAACATACATAATCATATATTAAAATCCATTTACTCATTAAATCGATAATATATTTTTTTATTTCTATGAATGGGGAGACGAGGGTGTCATTCGCTTGATGGTAAGAAATATGACCGGTCATGGACAGTAGCAAAACCAAACACCATGAATTACAGAGCAATGCTTGGCATTCCACTGCGCATATTATGATGTCTGCAATGTCCTTCAAACCGGAACACAACAGTACATTTATCCTGCTTTTTGGCGAGGAAATAGCCATTGCGTTGGTACCAGCCCAGGTGGCCTCTCACATATGAGAGACCTACCACCAGTAAAACAAAAACTCATATATATGTATATAAGTAATTTATTGTTCTACATTTCCTTTAAAGGATTCTTCTTAAATTGTCCTGACACGCTTAATCAGTCTTCTGATATTTTCCTATCTCAATTTGGTATCGTGGCATTTAATGCGGTATTCAAAATTGGTAGATGGCCGCCTACTAGCCATTTTGTAACTTTGACTGTTTTGTACAAAGCATTAGTATAAATTCTACGTTCGTTGATATTTTGACCTCGGATGTACACCCACACTACTTAACCATTTAGCGATGATCTCTCTCGAATGTGGGTGCGTGTCCTCTTAGGTCAGTTTATTAGTGAGTGGAGAGGCGACGCGGGTCATTTTAAAGTGGAAATGTTTTTTTGCAACGCGGGAGTGGCTTTGCGTGACTTGGCGCCATCTGTTTAATGGAACAACGCTTAATGCCCTAATTAGAAATTATGAAGGACACGGCCATAAAGTGAAGGACATTTGTTTTAATAAATATAAAATTGTAGTGATAAATTGTGTTTTGCATAATAAATACTTCAGAAAATGTTCTGCCCCTACTAGCAATTACAGAGAACTCTTCTCATAGATACCTACTTTGAGATTTTATACTGCAACCGCATTGGATATAATTTTAAGATCATTTCCGACGTTTCCGAAAAATATTATCAATCATTAAATAATAAAAAAAAATACTTGGCGTATTAGTATTACTCAAAAACGGGAATGCAACCCAAGATATTACGTTGGGTAGTCCATGTACATATTATACATACTAGACAAATAGGGAAATAGCACAAATATAATAAATAAGTAAATTATAATCACTTTATGGAAATAATTTTGCGACATTAATTAGGTATAAGCACGCAAAAAATTTAAATTGTGAAAAACAGGTAAACTATTTAAAAAAACATTCTAACCTAACGAGCCTGCGTGTACATTGCCGGAAATGTATAGAATATAATAATTAGGTGACACAACATTGGCAATTTCCATAAATAATAAAGAAATGGGTATACTAGGCATATAGACTGTATGGTTATGGGCAAGCCATTAGCGCGCGGTGATGTCAGTGCAGATGCCTGTGTACTGCGCTATCGGACTTCCCTGTGTAATTCGCTTAGTGTAATTCGACAGCAACTGAGCGTAAATCAGAAAGCGGCCGAGCACAAGAGCAAATAGAACCGTAGAGACTAGAGGTGTGGCAGATGTGGTGTCGGAGAGACGTCGGTCGGCGCGGGCCGGCGCGCCGCACGCCGCCGTTCCCTTATCGTTATCACCTTATCAACCCTTATCAGTTACTCATCGCGAAACCGATCGCGCACCGCTCGATTAATGCCCGTGCGAATAAACTTACGATACAGATGTGATTTTATTGGTTCTGATCATGTACGTTCGTATTGTTTTGTGTTTAGTGTTTTCAGTGTTTCTAACGCGTGCACTCGGTCAAGGTAAGTCATAACTTTTCCATATGTTACTGTAGATACGGTTTTCCTTGCAATTAGGTAGCGCTACGATCGCTGAAACAATTTATGAATTATTATCATATTTTTACGTGTTGTAAAGTATTTCTGTAGTAAAATAGTTACAAGTAAAATCAGGGAGTTAATAAAAGCCGTTGCTATTTGCGGTGTTTAAATTTTCACGTGTGCATGTCATGAGTATGACTAAAGCAAATAAAAGTCATGTGTTATCTCAACACGAACAAACGTAACTTCAAAAGGAGAGATTATGTTAATGCATAAACAAAAATAGCCAAAACAGACGTGGGCATACGAACCCACCTGCCACGGACATTAGAACTCCGAAATAGGAATATCCCGAATACTCCTGACAGATTTATTTTTGAAGACTAATGGGAATTTCGTTTCCGTCACAAATATTTTAATTAGGTAGTGAACCGATGTTACGCTTGTAACAGCTGAAAAAACATAAAGTTTTGAAGGAATATTAGCTTTTCTGTATACGTGTGTGTAATAAGTGTGAGTCACATTTGTAAGAACTTTGATTGTTATATCCCCTTTATTGGTTCATCGATGTGTCAACATTAGTACTTTTTCAGAATGGGCGCGAAGCTGAAATAATTTTCTAAAATTAGCCTCGTTTTTGTATTACAAAGTTATTTTTTAAGAAACTTTAACTGGGGCAATATGACAGTTAAAAAGAAAGAACCAGTTAAAGTGTTAAAACTTTCCTGAAATATGATACATGTATTTTAATGTGGTAAATTAAAAAAAATCTTCTTCGAATTATTTCTAGCTTTATGTTTAGACATTATGAACGCTAACGAATAAGCGCGTACTATGACAACAGTTGCAAACCAAACAATAGTCCATAAAGCATCATAGCAAACAATAACAATAATATATTACAATACATTGCACAACTTAATAGCTCAGACAACCGACTGAGATACTCCCCTGTAGAGGCTGCAGGATATTAAATAAATACACCCACCAGTCACATACATGGTCCTGACCTGAGTGTAATGACTACGGGAGACTTTCCATTCTCATAAACACTCATCCCGAAACAAATAATTGTGGATCACACAAAAAATTGTCTCAGTTCGGGAATCGACCACGCGGCCTCACGTTTCACAGCTGGCGTCATCCCAGCCAGCGAGCCACATAGGCTGTTTACGGCATTTACTGACACTTTGTTTAATGTAAAAAAAAAATCAGCTAATATACCCGTTCATTACATCGACCATGTACCTAAATATTTATTTTAGCTTCACGTCGCTGGTATAATGTAAGAGATCGATCCCTTTTCTAATTTGTAATATTTGAAGCTCCGTCATCCTATTCCAAATTCAAATAAAATTAAATGAACTCAATTATTAGTCTCAAGAAAAAATCGTGATGAAACCTGCATACCATAGGATATGTATATGTGAGAATTTATATAGTATTTAAAATTCACCAATCCGCATTAGGCCTGCGTTGTGGCCTATTTGGCCTAACTCCTCTTATTATCTTTACTGGTGGTAGGTCTCTCATATGTGAGAGGCCCTCTGGGTAGGTACCACCGCAATGTCTATTTCTCCCGTGAAACAACAATGCGTAAATGCACTGTTGTGTTTCGGATTGAAGGACATTGTAGCCAGTGTAACTACTGGACATATTGAGACTTAACATCTTATGTCTCAGGATGGCGAGCGCAGTGGAATGTTGCTACTGTTTATGAGCGGTCGTATCGCTTACTATCAGGCAAACGGCTTGCTTAAATAATCTCTTGCAATAAATAATAAATAAAATGTACCTTTTACAGTCGAGGCGGCCCATGTCCTGCAGTGGGAAATACATACATACATAAACTCACGCCCTTTTCCCAGAAGGGGTAGGCAGAGGTGCCAGGACACCCACATTTCGCCTTGTATGTTCCGTCCCACGTGTGATAGGTGGCGAGCCTATCGCCATATCGGGCACAAATTCCTGACTCTGGGCTGATAATGAATAGAAATATTCAATATAACGTTGCCCAACCTGGGATTCGAACCCATGAACTCAGCTTTGTAACCGTACCCTAGTACATCTACACCACCGAGGCAGTCAGTGGGAAGTATACAGGCAATAAAATATATTACAAGTTGTCAACAAAAAAGTATTATAACAAAGAGGTTATTACAACCAATTTCGAAGACACGCTTAATATCCTGCCGATCAATTCCCTGTTCAACAATAAGGGGCACGCGCCGGCATTGTGTCTATATACGTCCCAGATTATCTGTTAGCCTGTCCATAATCTCGCGTACGCCCACGTATATTGTGTCAACATGGAGTTAAAACAATGCGTATCGTATAAAAATGTGTTGGTGGTGCATTATGAAATTCTCGCAGTTTGTGATGCGATGACGTTCTTAAGTGTTCCACTTCATACTCTGTTATATTGTAAACAAATGGGTTGGGAACTAATTTAAAAGTATTTTGAATATAGAATAGAAAACATACAACTATTCTATTTGAAATTCATAAGAAATTTGAATATCTGTACCATTTTCACTAGATTCTCTCTTTATTCAATGATAGACTTTGTTTTTAGTTTACTTTACTTATTCGTGAAGTAACAGGTTTAATTCCTGCATAAAAGTAAAAAATTCCGTAATTATATTTTTTTTATTGCGGGACCAAATGTCCTCGTTCTTCCTGTTACCCTCACATATCATATTTTATGTTATAGCGTAAAGATCATTACAAAACTTGTTCATTAAAAATAATTTCAAAAGTGGTTAGTTTATCTATGTTTCACCTGGTATATACTTAGGTACTGATCATAATTATTATCCTTCATGTGATATGATGATAGTCACAAACGTTGTGTAGACCAAGTCTAATATCTAAGCTGTGCGTTGTAAATATCTAATATTAGTATTAGAACTTAAGATAACTTTTAATCCCTACAATATCCAGAGACGAAACAATGTTTATCTATCGTACAAGTTCATCTCAGCCCGGGTATCAAGCCACGACCTCTCGTTTCGTGTGAGTTTTACATCTGCGCTATGGAACCTTTCAAACTCTATCTCAGTTAAGTAGACCATTTAATTGCCCTAAACACCTTAAGATCTTCTATCTAAAAAATGTATGTGATGTTACAAAGCCATTATTCTCAGATCTATTTTTTGTACTTCTTCAAAGTTATTCGCACTCTATGTTAGGAAATAAGCAAATAGTAAATATATGAAACCACGTTTAAGTCAATAAACTAATGTATTCGAGCATATTGCGTTACCATTACACGTAGATTCGAGGCCAGACATCACCCAAGTTATGCTTACATGTAGGGATAGAAAATATTTTAAGCCCTGACCTAATGATATATTTTTATACTAAACAGATATGTTATTAGACTAAAACGTAGTTCTTGAGTTATTTATATACATTTTTTTTTATAAATGTATATAGGTAACTCAGGAACAGATTGGGCATGAGTCCCGAGGAAGATTCAATCTTTTTATACGTATAACATATTATAAACAGTGCATACAAAGTCCTCATTACGTCAGCTTTTTTACCTTCTTATAGCTTCATAGAATACAATTTTAAATTTAAATTTATTCTAAAGGGCAATGACATCTGAACGAATCAAAACAAAAAGCCCGCCAAAAGGAAGTAACGAATTATCAGCATAATCGTGCATAACATTAATTGTAAATTAGGACAATGCCATATAAAGGACAGGATGATAGTAAACTACTAGTCGATGCGAATGGAATAGATACCGTTATGAGACGTGACGTTTTCGAATAAGCGACGGTACTGCCAAAAACTCTGATCAGATAAAATATATATACTTGCACCAATACAATAAAGGAAGTCCTGACCATATTTAGATGCATATCTTTCCTTATCGGTATCAGAAATTGCTAGGTCTTTTTGGTTGCAAAACAGAGCCGATACAAATTAGTAAATGTTCATCTCATAGAAATTGTTATACTTGAAGGATTGTATCTACTATAGTATTATATACAGTATCTATAACATTGGACTGTAAGTGAAGTGCGGAATATTAATTAAAAATACATCTAGTTTACACATTTAACTTACATACTTGGTAAAAAGAAGATCTGCCAAATTGTAAGAAACCCAAACTCTATATATGGGTCGTGACTCGTGAGTATGAGAAAAAAGAAGTTCGTTCTTAAGATCCACTACCTAGAAGTAACAATATTTTTGACGTTGATGTAAGGCTATTTGAGCTTGTGTTCCTGTAAAGCACAATAGGACTAGTAATAGATATACATATTTAAGTGGATCATAATTCTATGATTAATAAATATATATTTTCTCAGTTCAAGATCAGCTGCTAAATAAGCTAGTATGCATCGAACACGAGGAGTGTGGTTCGTGCCTGTCCGCTGCGTCTCACTGCCGATGGTGCGCGGATCCATACTACAGCTCGGTCGTCCCGAGGTGCAACGATGACGACACGTAAGTCACAACCTGACTGATCACATCTTTATTACTATTTTACTCCTTTCCAACATCGCTTCATTTTATTCTTTGGTTAAAGACAACTTCTAGAACAGTTTCAAATTCTAGATTCTCGCCAGCGTTTTTGAAAAAAAGCGTCAAAATGCGTGCCATCCTGGATCCTAGCTGTTGTAGTTAGTGGGATGGGATCATAACATAGGTTTATGACGGCCAATAATTGTATTATTAAATTAACAACGTGGAACATACCTTTTTTTAAAAATAAGGTATTATTAAAGAAAAAGTAGGTTTTACATTGGAACCTCGCATTACCCAAAAGATATATCACTTAACGATAGTAATTGAATGTAATTTATAGTCAGGTTTGAGCAATTCTTTTATTCTTTCACTACAATCATGAGTGGTGCGCATTCTTAGATGCGTTCCCACGTCGGCTGACCGACATTTTGGGTCGATGTGCCTCAGTAATCAAGAGATCGTCGTTTGATTGATTATTGATTGTGCTTACGCCGTGCCAGCTCGGATGAATGTTTTTCAATAGGCTTACTTCCACTCTGACATGCCGTTTCGTAACATTGACAGTGGAATCAAATTCTATGTCTTGTTGACTGTCTTTTTACACTTTAAAATATAACTACTGCTTCATGACTATTGCAAGTTCATCTCTTTATTTCTTAATTTTATTGATTACAATAGTTATTAATAACGGAAGTCGAGGGTTGGGGCTCTAGGAGCCATAAAGCGATTGTGTTTTCACTGTGATGTACTTTCTTTCTGCTCATTTTTTCTATGGGACTAATTAGTTCAATCCATTAAGTGTCAATCGTGCGAGATTAGTATCTTTCGCCGGCCGACTTATTCGGAACCCGATATACACAATACTGCGGAGTACATTCTGGATGTCTACGATTATCTTTCTTTTTTGTAGTGTGTCTCCAATTATTGAAGGTTGTATGAAGATGCTTTTTAATAACTTGTATATAATCTCGTACAGTTTGGTCACCACTGGATGCAGCCAAGGCATGATACAACGGCCGGAGAAGCCGGTATGGGTGGTGGCAGAGAACAACTCCCTCCAAGACATGCAGATGGACAGCCAAGAGTCAGTGGTGCAGATACAACCTCAACGGATCCAGTTGTCGCTAAAACCACGTAAGTGTTATCATTTTAGTACTTCGATTTGTATTTAAATTCCAAAAAACATCAAAGTAAGCATCATTTACAAATTAAAAATACATTTATAAACTCATGAATACATAAACTTTTTTTATAATTATGACGTCTTTTACGGATTTATTGCTAATTATTGTTTTATATTTTTGTATTAAATACGCATGCGGAATAATCTAACGAGAGTTATAGAAATCCGATATAAAACCAGTTATTAATTCATAGATTTATACTAAACAAATAATTTATTCTTTGTGTTTTAGGTGAAACTAAGGTAATCCAGTTCTCATACAGACCTGCCAAAAATTATCCTCTGGATCTCTACTATCTGATGGATCTCACGTGGTCTATGAAGGACGACAAAGAAACGTTGGTCTCATTGCGTGACGATTTGCCGGCTTTGCTGAAAAACTTGACAGATAATTTCAGGTGAGCAAAATCATTGAATATTAGGGTAGTTGTTGTTTCATTGTTTAGTTGTCCTTTTTCCATAAAGGCATAACTCTTAATCGAGGTAAGAGTTCATAAACTATACCGCCTTGTTTGATTGCTCTACTTGTTGTTATTCCTATCGGTGTCAGAGACCGTCTTACTTTATAGTTTCTTTCATTTCATCTCATCTTGACGCTATACTTGCCTGTAAAATGATAAAATATGTCTCAAACCGAAACACAAGTGGGATCCTTTACGCTGACTCCTAAGCTCTCTTATGTAGAGCATATAAGGAGTCTATGTCCAACAAATGAACTTATTTATGGTCTTAGAGTATATACATATAGAGGGAGCGCTGGTACTTCGAAAACGTAGATAAAAATGGTGGTGCCGGGACCACCTTTTTCTTCTCTACATCCAGTGTGAATTGTGACAGCTTGGAACACGCATGACTTACATGAAAAAGAAAAATCAAAAAATGTAGTTTAGCGCTATCGAATACCATCCAAATTTATTTTAGGGGTTAATTATTAACTGTGTATTCGTTTATCATCGACAATAAATCCAATTTCTTATTAATTCACAAGATATAATTTAAATAATTTTACAGAAAAACATTCATATTTTTGAATTTTCGAACGCCTTTTTATTCAATGTTGCAAGTAATTAAATTGTTGAAATTCCGAAAAAGTTCCGGAATAATTTTTATGTAAAAAATATAAAATATTTGAATTTGGAGCGAAATAAATTATAATAAGCCAAGGGTGAGTTTTATTTTTCATTTATTATTAATATTTTGTATTATGACAGCTTAAAACAATGTAACGTGAATATTTTAATTTCCGTTTATTTATTTATTTATATATTTTTCGTGGAAAAGTCATTTATCGGTAACATTAATATAGCAGTGCTACCAACATAACGAACAAGAAAATATCTACGTTTTTGAAGTCGCAAATGTATGACAGCGCTCCCTCTATATATAAATACTCTAAGTTTATGGTTACAAAAAGATTTATAAATTCCGTTTTATTTCTGTCTTGGAAATATTAGTGTAAGAAGGTTTAATGAACCTTAATCATAAGATATTGAACATTATTTTATTTTTACAGAGCGTTGTAACAGTTTCTCGTATCTATGGGCCATATTTAATATAACGCTCCGGGTCGAATAGTTTCACTCTTCGCGACCCGTGCATATTTTGATACCTTAGTTTATTAAATGATACAGAAGTATCAGCACTCACTTTCTTCGTTTGACCCAATATCATGTCGGCAAAGATCGTTGATTCTGTCGGCCTACAATTCAATTGTGATTGTGATTGAAGATTATTTATTGAAGGCGTTTAGAGTTTAATTGAAACATATAGATTTCTCTTTTGCTTTGTATTTCATTTATCGAGTTCCTTTTGGCTAAATCAATTTAAATATTTAGAACACTGCAGTGGTAATGGGGAATATGCACGTAACTTAAATATGGACAAAATATATTTTTTTGTAATCTTTTTTGCTAATGAAAACACACTATACAATAATTTTTAAAATTTATTTTAATTTCATAGTGAAATTTATTCATCCGGAAAGCGGTAGGGCCTGACCATATTCCGATAGAGGCGTGGAAGTCGTTGGGGCTTCATGGTGTGGAGCTTCTTGCTGCGTTATTTAAACGCATCCTGAATACCAAAAACATGCCTGACTCATGGCGGTTGAGTGTGATAACTCCCGTATACAAAGGTAAAGGCTGTGTTCAGGAATGCGGTAATTATCGTGGCATTAAGGTCATGAGTCATACCATGAAGCTCTTCGAACGCGTCATCGAGTCCAGGCTCCGCCAAGAGTGTACTGTCTCTGAGTGTCAATATGGCTTCCGTCCTGGTAGTGGTACTACCGACCCGATATTTGCACTCAGGATGCTCGGCGAGGCATACAGGACGAAGAAGTAGCCATTGCACATGGCTTTCTTGGACCTGCAGAAGGCCTTCGACTGTGTGCCACGACAGGCAATCTGGTGGGCGATGAGGGTGAAAGGGATACCGGAAGCCTATGTGGACATTATCAGAGACCTGTACCTCCGATCCGAGTCCTTCGTTCGGACGGCCGTTGGCGATACGAATCCTTTCCTGATTGATGTCGGTGTGCACCAAGGCTCGGCGCTGAGTCCATTCCTCTTTAGTGTTGTGCTCGACGCCATTACGTCTCACATCCAGGACCCTGCGCCCTGGTTGTTGATGTATGCCGATGACATTGCACTGGTGGAGGAGGACCGGCGACTTTTGGAGCGCAAGGTCAACCGGTGGAAGGAGACGCTCGAGAGCGGTGGTCTGAAGTTAAATGTGGCGAAGACCGAGTACATGGCTTGCGGGAGTACGGACCCCCAAAGCATCGTGATAGGGAACGAACTTTCCGTGAAGACTGACAAGTTCAAGTACCTTGGGTCCGTACTGCATGAGTCCGGTGACATCGACCTTGACGTCAAAGCCCGTATAAGCACTGCTTGGGCTAAGTGGAGGGAGGTCTCGGGCATACTCTGCGACCGCAGGATGCCGATGAGGCTCAAGGGTCTCATCTATAAAAGCATCGTGCGGCCGGTGCTCCTGTATGGTTCTGAGACGTGGCCTGCCCTCAAGCGGCACCTCCAGGAGGTTCACGTCGCGGAGATGAAGATGCTGCGGTGGATGTGTAACGTTACGCGTTTGGACAAAATCCGTAACGAGCACATCCGTGGCAGTCTTGGTGTCCGCGATGTGGCTGATAAACTCCAGGATTCCCGCTTGAGATAGTATGGTCACGTCCTAAGGAAACCGCAGGAGTACGTCGGTAATGTGTGCCTGAGCCTCAATATTCCCGGACCTCGACCGCGGGGTAGACCCAAAAAGCGCTGGCTCGATGTCGTCAAGGAAGATATGAGGGTCAATGGCCTTACTATTGAGGAGGCCGAAGATCGGGCGAAATGGAGGAGAATTTGCCGGAAGGCGGACCCTGGCACCGGCCGGGATAACGCCAGGTAGAAGAAGAAGAAGAAGAGTGAAATTTAATCATCAAAAAGTGGCTTTCTGCGCAAATTTCCGAAACGCAACACTATTGGTGGATGAAAACGTGACGTCACGTTTACACGAGAGGTCTGCTGTCAAATAGCTATTTGTATGGTTTCTTTTCTGAGGAATAATTGTTTTTGTATTGTGTGTCTGTTTTTTTTTTAATATTAAGTGAATAGTTTTCTGGGGGCGCGGCCGAGCCCCCTCCAAGTCGAGCTATAGGCCGTAACATCCTTTTCTCGAAGCAATTCAGACCATTTTCAACCCCCTATAACTTCGTTGTGGCTAAAGCATGAAGCCTGAATTTTCAGTTACTAAGCAGGCATTGTGTAAACACGGTATATTTAAAATTTCATTTAATTTGAACCAGTAGTTTAAGAATTATAACTTGTCAAACTTTCGTAATTTTGTCACTCACTGACTGATTGACCGATCATCAAAAGTCTAAGGCACTTCTAGCAGACATAGAACCTTCAAATTTAGAATATAATTAGTGTTTTGTGTCTAAAGTAAGGGAAAATTCAAACATTTCATAATTTGTGTCTAGCTTTCTAGATAGACCAACTGCGTGAATAACTTTGTAATCCCATATAAATGTATAGGATTACAAAGTTGCATTTGCAGTTAATGAATCATTGTACCCGTATATAATGGAATAATAGTTGTAGATTGATATCTATATACATGAGGCATAACAGGAGGGGATATAGAGAGGGAAATGGTGTATTCAGCCCATGAAACTGTACAACATTCCTCTAGAAAAACATGACGAAGAAAAACTTGCAAATAAATAGATTAAAAAAACTCGAAAATATCAATTACAATGAAAGAAAGAACATTAATAATCAAATCCGCTATATTTGTGATAAATTGATACCTACAAAAATAAGAAAAATCCATAAGACAGAGGCTTTAAGAAAAATCGTTAGTGATATTCTAGAAGTAAGAAGTACCGAAAAGGAAAAAAGTTGGACTCTACAAAAAGACGTGAGATCCCATCAAAAACATCCTGTAAAAAAATTCCAAGTCTCGCAGCTCAGGTTTTCTACCGCAAAAAGTTGTGAGATGCATGTAATACCAAGTCGATTAATTTATTTAGTCCTTAAGGGACCTTCTATATAAAGTTATTACGTTAGTTATTACCATATCAATATTAAAAATTCTTTACGTTTTAAATAAATAGATCGACTTGGCCAGCAGCATTATGTATAAATTGTATGATACATTATGTTTTCATTGTGAATAGAATTAATGCCATTATTTTATATTTAATATAATTTTCTGTATCCTCTTTGATGTGAAAGCCAGAAATAATAGAAAAATTAATAAAACTAGTCTCGAACTTGCCTCTTACTCTAATACTTAATAATTCTTCTTTACTGGTGGTAGGTCTCTCATTTGTGAGATACCATCTGGGTAGGTACCACCGCAATGTCTATTTCTCCCGTCAAACAGCAGTGTAAATGCACTTTTGTGTTTTGGATTGAAAGACATTGTAGCCAGAGTAACTACTGGACATATTGAGACTTAACATGTTATGTCTCAGGAAGGCGAGCGTAGTGGAATGCCAAGCATTGCTTTGTAATTCAAAGTGTTGTTTGGTTTTACTACTGTTTATGAGCAGTCCTATCGCTTACCATTAGGCGAACGGCTTGCTCGTCTAGAAGTTCAATGCAATAAAAAAAAATTGATGTTTTTATTCATCAGAAATACTCATACATACATAAGGATATAAGAATTCTTAATAATATCTTTACGACTTTTCGTAAACTAGTTTATATTTTTGTAGAGATTTGTAAACAAAACAAGTAGGTAGGTAAACATAAGAATGATATTTATATGTATTTTACTTAATTTTAATATCCTAACTTATATCGAAAATATAAACAGCTCAAACTCGATACATTGTCTCTTCTCATAGCCGTGCACCACTTTATTATTAGATTTTCGCCTTTCGGCATAAGAAAATATACTTTGTCAGGTGCAGTGTTTATGTTTTTTTGGGCATATAGGAACGACACAATATTTTTATATGTTTTTTTTTTTGTGCTTTTCCATGGTAATTAAGTCGATATTCACTCACTTTCTTTATTTTCTGGTAATATATTGAACCAAACACTGCTGTTGACATCGAACTTGTGTAATCGTGACGTCACGAACAAGCGCGCCAATATGGCCGCGTTTATGTCGCCCAAAATTGATAGCGATTTTAATATTAAATTTTTTGCATAATAGTTTAATATTTTGGACGTGATATTTGTATGTTTGGTAATGTAATAACTAGTAGAATCGTATAAAAAAAATCATGCATATTCCCCATTGTTTTTGTTGAATTGTTCGTTTTGTATCGTTTATGGTCATGGTGCAGCTTCTTAAACTGTCGACTGGGAAATTAAATGATGGTTTCGATTATAGAGATACATAAACATGTATTTATGGAACCCACCAAAGTGTTCGGGATCCGAGAGTTGTGAACAAATCAAAATATTTCGTAGTTTCCAAAACTTTTGATACAAAAACGTGTGTTATTGTCTAATGTAGAGTCAGGCGAATAGTATGTGCTTGTTAGATTTATTTATTTATTGTTTGTATTATTAATCGCAGGCTCGGCTTCGGTAGTTTTGCGGAGAAGCCAGTAATGCCGTTTATAAGCGTCGATAAGAGGCGATTGGCGAACCCGTGCTCCGTTGAGGAAGAGGCTTGCGAGGCCACTTATAGCTTCAAACACCATTTATCACTTACCAATGAGGTGGGTACAATCGATTATTGGATAGCATTTCTAATTAGAGTTATTGCTCCTTAATAATTTTAGTAAGGACGGATATTGTAGCGTAATTGGATAATTTAAAAAATTAGTGATAGAGCCACTCTGTTGTCAGCCATGAATCGTTGGATTCGTTCGGTGAGTGAGATTACCGGATGCTCAATACTATTTAATTTTTTCTTTTCTCTCCCCTCCCGATTTGATGGGCCAGCAATACATCCGTTTTTGATGTTAATGGGTGGCCGTTATTAATTACCGTCAGGTGATCTATTTTCTCGTTTGCCGGACCTGAGCAATCAAAAAAAAAACACATTACTCTTTTTATCTGTTTTCCACATCTCTGGGGTCCAATACCACGTAAGCTATGAGTATAAAATATAAATATCATAGAGATTTTCCGAGTTTCGAGCTAAAAATAATCGGTATATCTTTTGCGGCTCATTATACAATGACAAGGTTAAGCAAGCATTGAATTTCATCGCTAAACTTCTACTCATTTCGAAATTCACTTGTAAATAACAATATTCAACTGTGATAAAGCGCACAAGCGTTAAATGTTAATGTCAACAAACCACACATTTTATCAGTCCATATACGTCCCACTGCACGGCACGAGCCTCCTCTACAATCGAGAGTACGATTGAGAGTGGTTAGGCCATATAACTTACCAAACACATATGATGTTTATTCTGCGATCTTTGTTCAGGTTAATGAATTTATCAAAAAAGTGAACAGCAGTTCAGTGACGGCGAACTTGGATAACGCGGAGGCGCAATTGGACGCGCTGATGCAAGTGCTGACGTGCGGCGACAGGATCGGATGGTCACCACGCAGCCGGAAGATCGTAATCCTATCTTCCGACGGGCTGCTCCACACCGCAGGCGATGGGAGACTTGGTAAGTAAACTTCTTCACTGCCTCGATGACTCGCTTTCGAAAACCTTGAATAATCGATTTTGTCTTTGTAGGTGGCGCGGCGAGAAAGAACGATGAACAATGCCATTTAGATGACCAAGGTTATTACAACGAAGCCGCTATTTACGACTACCCGTCCATTGCACAAATATACAGATTGCTTGATAAGTACAAGGTACATAAATTCTCTCTTTGCGTCTGGATTATCACGTGTTACGCAACGCATATCTGTTTCCGCGCCTGCAGTTAACCATCACACTTTGTTTACTCGAGGTTTACCCGTAATCTTATGGTTGCGGTTTATTTTTAGGTGAACGTTATATTTGCGGTGACTGAAAACGTGAAGGAACATTACGATAGCTTGCATCAACTGCTCGAAGATTTTACTTACGTAGCCAAGTTGGAGAGCGACAGTTCTAACATTTTGAAACTAGTTAAGACGGGTTACGAAGACATTGTTAGCGTAGTTAACTTCGAGGACGATTCAAGTTCAGGCCCGGTTAATGTTAGATACTTCACCGACTGCGGAGTAAAAGGTGGCAAGATGATAGAAGCTACCAGATGCACGGGAGTGGAATACGGTATGACCCTTAATTACGAAGCCCACGTGACTCTCGATGCATGTCAGGAATTCAAAAGGGTAAGAGCGATTAAAATCAGAAAGCGTCTCCGCCGTATCGGGAGACCGGCCATTTTCATTCCAATCTTTTTGTTTACAGTCCAGTCAAACGATCCGCATATCTGAGAGCCAATTGGGTCAAGATTCGCTGACCCTCGAGGTGGACATTCAATGCGGATGTAAATGCGAAGGCGACTCACAGAAAGACATGTCCCTAACGTGCTGGGCTAATTCGCACCTCGTGTGTGGTGTTTGTCAGTGCAATAAAGGATGGTGAGTTTACGACTACACAGTACACCTGTACTTCAATAATTACAAGTTACGATATAATTTTACTATGAAACCAAATTGCGGTTATAACTCCTTAATTTATCTGGTGGTAGATGAATACAATACATATTAAATTATTCATATGATATACGTGGGTATAAGAATGTTTTGCTTATAGTTTTCTTTTTAGTAGTGTGTTTAATGTTCCGTTTGGTAAAATAGTTATGAAAATGAGCGGCTGTTAATATGGTGTGTTATAGTTTACTTTCTTAGTTTTTGTTCGTTAGCATGTTCTGTTAATAATCCGCTCTCACTTTAGATGCAACGGGATGAGCGTTATCTTATTCATCTCGACCTAATTGGTTATGAGTTGGAGTGCGTGTTCAACGCCTCACGATCGATCGAGCGAAATGAATGTTCATACATCAGCAATTATTAAAAAAGGTGTCATTAAGAGGTTACTTAGAAGTATATTATACAGTCTTAATATTAGTTCGAATCGTTAAAGATGGGTCTTATTTATAGGTAATTCAAAATGAATAATTTTTTCAGGGGATGTATTCCGAATTTAACGTAAACATACATGCCGTAGACCATGGTAAACTTTTAAGCTTAAAAATAGCACCACAACCACCAACCGAATAAGCAAAAATTATAAATGGTGGCCCGTAGGTATTTTGTAAACAAATATATTTCAAACTATAACAGTGAAGGAAAATTTCGTGAGAAAACGTGCATACCATAGCGAATTGTAAAAATATTTATGCTGTGTAAAGTGCGCCAACCCGTACTAGGCCAGTGTGTAGGACTATATGGCCTTACACTTCTCACTCGTCCTCTCGATTGTAGAGGAATTTAGTGCCCTGCAGTGGGACGTAATTGATCTGATGCAAAAACAGATATTTCGAAATGGCTTTTTGAAATTTTCCATATTATTTATTGGTTTAGTTGAACAATAGTTTTCTTTCTTTATAATATACTGATTCACTCTAAAAATTAATGAGCTGTTTTCGCTTTTATACTAGAACTAATTGGCAGTATTTCCAGTGGCGTAACTACACCATCAGGGGCCCGTGGCAAAATCATCGGATGGGGCCCCCTTTTTTATATGGAGAAGAAAACTGATAAGCTTTTTCCGATACCCCGGAGGAGACCGAAAGGAATATATTAGTGTCACTGGTCTGCCAGCAAACTGCGGCCTAGGCCAGTCCCTAACAAAAATCTGCGCTAACATACCGAATAAAACCCTGTCTTCCGCATTTCGTGCGGTACTGGTTATAATCTCAGGCCGGGAAGCGCCCTGGTTCCTTCCCAATGATTGCCCAATGCCCGGCGCAAAACCTGGACGCAGGTCTCCCTCATTATGGATGAAAGTTGATCTCCACTTATGTCTAGGAATGGACGCCCCTTTAAGATTTTGTGGGCATCCACGACAAACATAAGGCCACGTGCTCTGTTGTCCATCTCAGAATCACAGATAGTAAGAATGTACCCGTCAGCAGTTACTCAGACAGCCCCTATAGGTAGCCTCTTAAGTCTTGCTTGGGAGACCGTGCTGGAATTCTGAGGCCCTCTAACCTTAAGAAAGAGGAGTCCTTTAAGCAGATCGTGACGTGACGTTTTCTTCTATGGAGGCGGCGGCCAGTGGTATGGTTACGGTCACAATCGCGATCGTTAACCGTGACATTATGTTCTCGCAAAACCAGGGATTCTTGGCAATGAGTAAAATCACGGCCAACGCTCACAGTTCGCTCATCACCTCAAGTCAAGTTTCTCGACATCTTTCTTAAGACGTTCGGCCCTGAGATAACTCCCGTACTCACGCGCTTATATTGTATTTTCTATTATAACAACCCAGGCCCGGCTTCATAGAATATAGCCCATGTTCATCCAATCCTCAAAAAGGGTGACCGATCGGATCCTTCGAATCACAGGCCGATTGCTGTCACATGCTTACTCTCCAAGGTCTTGGAGCAAGTTATAAATAAGCAGTTCCTGAGGTATCTTGAGGATCTCCAATTGATTAGTGACCGTCGTTCGGATGGTGATCTTCTCATTTATCCCACACACCATCAGGCGGAGGCATTGGATAGTAGGGATGAGGCGAGTACGGTAGGCCTTGAAATTTTCATCGAGTGTGGCATGGCGTCGTTCTGGTGAAGCTACCTGCCTGGTACTTCAACCAGAGGAACTCTGAAGGTACATCGCCAGCTTTCTGGATGATCGGAGCATAAAAGTCATGGATGGCTTTTGCATCGAAACCAAGACCATTAATTCTGGTGTTCGCCAAGGCTCGGTGCTTTCACCGACACTATTTATCCTGCATATCAATGATGTGTTGTCTATCACCAGCTGGAATTGCTATGTAGATGCTAGTGCAAGTGACGCAAGATACATCAGACTACAGAATCTCTATCGGGGAATCTCCGTTGAGGAAAGATGGTTTCAACTTTTGTCGGAAGTCGAGACTACTTAGGGGCCTGCCTACCAACGGAATGGATTGAACATAGCTCAGTTTAACCCCACAAAGACATAAGTTTGCTCATTTATAACCAACAAGACCCCTTTTGCAGTGCTGTTTAGGTGTCATTTGGAAGACAAGGGAAAATGGCCAGCAAAAAGTTAGGGATTCTCAACCCGGTTATTGCTCTATAAAAGTGATGATCTGCCAACACGTGGAGTACCTCTGGGTAGAAGCCCCAAAATACTAGCTCGACCCACTTTACTTCTTACAGCACCGAGCTCTTGGAATCGTCGATAATTCCGACTTTACGGAGAATGTGGAGCCGTTAGAAATGCGGTGAAACTTTGGGTCTCTCGGTGTAATCTATCTATTGTCCCACGGAAAACAAACGTAGCAATTTTGATGGGGCCCCGTCAGAGGCTTAATATTGAAGTTAAATTATTTTTAAAACCATATCGGCGCTATAATCTATAGAAAATAGTTTTATTTCAATGAGTAACATTCACGTAAATCTAAAGAACCATTTTTATTTTTTTATCACAAAAATCACAATATATTTTCTTAGAAAAATATTTTTGATTAGCAATTTAGTTGGTTTGGCCTGAGGAGCCGGGCCAACGGGGGCCCCTAAGGTCGGGGGCCCGTGGCATTTTGCGCATGATGCCACCCTATTGTTACGCCACTGAGTATTTCACTGTCAACTTCCCACAAATGGAAAAGTCGCAGTGGCCTTCGTTGCGCAGTTGGTCGCACCGGTTGCAAAACGTGTCTATCTCCGCACCGGAACAAATATTTGCAAGATCTGCTGTTGTTTCGAGTCTGGGTATTTGTGAGACCAAAAAGTCTCTCCTAATTATACCCACGACACAAGACTCGATGTTGTAGGGTCAGGACCATATGTGGTCAGGACTATGTGTGTGACTGTTGGGTGTATTTTTGTATCTATAATTATATTTGCCCATATTATATGTACCTCCCAATGCAAGACACAGTTCACCTTAACAATCAAGAGTACGATCATGGTGAATGAATTTACAAAGATAAGCAACACGGATAAAATGTTATAAATAAAAAAATATTGTCTTTAACATAGTTCTAAGATTTTATTATAGTTATATTGGGGTTTAACTTGTAAAAGTAATGTAAGATGACAAAAAAAGTGAACAAACCAAATGAAAGTAGAATGCCCATTTTACTATGAAACTTAGTATCGGTGCGAAGATTGTTGTCCCTCTCATAATCGAGACCCAGCCCCGGAGTTCTTGAAGAAATGAACTTGAAGTCCAATAAAAAAAGATTTTTGTATGGGAACAATATGAAAATTTGATTAGAATTACTATATTTTTTAAAATCTATCGCCCACGATAAAATAGGAAAATGGAAAAAAAAATATAATTAGTTTTAAACAGTATCGGTATCGGGATCAATGATATTTTTTTCCGATACTATGAACGGGCATTCTCCTTTAACAATTCTCTTATGTTGTATGTTCGCAGGTCAGGTCCGAAGTGCGACTGCTCGATAGGCGACGAGGCGGCCTCGGCGGAGCTGATGGCGCAGTGTCGAGAGCCCAACACCACTCGCAGTATCGCGTGCTCCGGCGCCGGCGACTGCTTGTGCGGCAAGTGCGAGTGCGATCGAGGGTACAGTGGACGATACTGCCAGTGCAAGACTTGTGCGATCAGCGGGTAAGATGCTAGAAGCTATAGTAGTAGAAAATGTAGTACGTATTATGCTTTCAAGAACAAACTAATGAAGAAGGAAATAAAATTGCGCCAAATGATGCACAGTACTAGTAAAAGAACTACATGCCACGCATTGAGGTATTATACTAGAGCGGACATCGGGAACAAAATCTGTGCGTATGGTGCGTGCATAAGGGTACACATTGAAGCGAGAGGTAACATATGTTACTTCGTAGGCGTGACAGAGACAGTAATTGAATGTACCCTTCATTTTGTTACAAACATTTTGTTTGCAGTGTCCCCTCTAGTATATTATCTCAATGATGCCACGTGATAATTTTAGTGCAGTTTTGATAAAAAATGAAGGAGCCACAGTCAATTTGTCACCATTTGTTATAATAATTATATTCGCTTAAGGGCTGATGTGGATTCACGATAAGATCCAAAAGTGCCAAGTAAATTGCAAATCCTAATATTATGCAGAGCAAACGAAGGTGCGACCAGCAGAGAGGTATCGGGGTACGAGACGCACAATCCCTGTGTCTCTTTAAATATTTTTTTATATGAACTTTAAAGACGAAGTTATTTATGACAACCCAATCAAATCATGTTAAAAATTTCTCCAGTACTAACCTTAAAACCACGACTCGTATGGAATTTAGCTCCCATCTTCGCATATTTCTTTAAAAGGTGCACATATAGTTAAAATCGGAGAAGCTGTTTCAGTGCGTTCACTTACATTTCGTATAATTCATCTACCTTTAGTAATTTCTTGCTTCAGCATATTGAATTTTATTTATATTTGTAACATCGGATACCAAAAAGTATCGATATTGATAACTTCCTGCTTTCTTGGTACGCTGCCAACATAAATGTTATTAGAAGACTATAGTAATATCTAACTTAATACGGGCTAGTGGCAAATAATAAATATTTTCATTGCTTTAGAACGATGATCAATAAACAAAATAATTGAATATTATCGAAAGTAAACCTCAAAGCTTATACAAATATACCTCTGGGGCCTTATTAATAAACTCGGATGAGCGAAGGATTAACTTTAGGCCTTGGGTTTGAGAATTCACTTTATTATTATGAATAGCTAGATAGTAATGGCTATATTAATAAAAATCTATGTTCTTCAACCTTACGTGATAATCCTGTTATGGCAATTCCCTGATTTTAAAAGTTAAAAGAATGGTCAAAATAAATTAGTCAATTTTAAAGTTTCGGGCTAAAGTTGAATCCCTCGCTCATCCGAGTTTATTAATAAGGCCCCTGAAGACTATCTTTATTTGATTAAATGATTCTTTTGTAGTGAAACTATGACTACTAACTACTAAATTACTTATGAAAAATCATACGCAGTAGGTATGAAAGCGATAAGGTAGAGAATGTCTACCACAAACATTTACCGATTATAGTAATTAAACAAGCGATATGAAATAAGTAGAACACCAAGATTACTATTACCGTAAAGTTTGCTTAAACAAATTTACGTTCTACTTGTACACCCACATCAAAGGTAGTTATTATACACGCAATAGCTTTTGGCTGTGATCAAACAGCAACTACTGATTAAGTTATAAACCTACTTATTAGATCTTTGTAGAGGTTTCCAACTAAGTTAGGTACATGAAACTTCTCCGATTTTGGTATAGAGTTGATGCAGTCCTATACTGGATGACGGGCATATAGGGACCAAAATTTCATATGAATTTTGCCTTACCGCGTATTTTGCTAACCCAGGATTTATTAAAGATCTGATTTAAGCTTTGTAGATTCATTCTGTACGTTAATTTTGATACTAATAGTATTCCGATACTCGTTCCTGTAAGGCTGTAAAGCTAGGACACTAGACAATGTACGTAACTGGTCTCGCTTTCATGACACATGCAAGAGATTGGCCCTTCCAGGTCAATCAGTGTCTATTCCACTACAAGAAAGACGAAAATAATAAACTGGTCTCGCTGTAATGACACAATATGTTAGAGTATGGCCCTTCCAGATCAGTCAGTGTCTATTCGACTACAAGGAGGACCACACTTAAAACATATCTATCTCTTGTTAGTATCTAGAGTACACATACAGTAGAGTACCCTCAGATCCAATTCAAATATAGATATCTAAATAAATTGTGTTTGTTATTGTTTCCAGTGAGAACGGCATGGAGTGCGGCGGAGTTGATCGCGGCGATTGCGTGTGCGGCACCTGCGCTTGTTCGGAAGGATGGACCGGCGACGCCTGTGACTGCACCTTGAAGACTGATACCTGCATCGCTCCGGGAGGCACTGAGGTCTGTTCTGGACACGGCGACTGCAAGTGCGGTAAGTAATTTATTTATACAAAAAAAAAACCATATGAATATCTTATTCTTACAATTAGTCACAAAGACATTTTCGTTTTGAAAGTTTACGTGATAATTTCTTAGATTTACGCGAATGTTACATATTGAAAATAAACTATTATTTTCGGATTTTGTCGCAACTTAAATGATGATGCATTAAAAGTGTAAGAGTTATGAAATTTACTAATTTTCTCGTCGAATAATTACTTGGTTAATAATATCCTAAGAGATTCGTAACCTTTGACTTGAAATTACATTAACGGTTAATAAAAAACTGCTATCAATTATTCCAATCTATGCGAGCAGTTTTTAGTTATTATCAGTAGGAATCTAAGCTTAATCTTCTAATTCCTCTTGGGACCCTTACCTATTTTGGCATTGTAAGGGCATTTTTTTTATTGCAATGACTGGCAAGACCAGTTTGTCGTTTGCCTGATGGTAAGCGATACGACCGCTCATGAACAGTAGCAAAACCAAACAAAAAAAAACTGCGCTCGTCATCCTGAGACATAATTTGTTAACTATCAATGTGTCCAGTCGTTACTCTGGCTATAATGTCCTTCAAGCCGAAACACAATATTGCATTTAAACTGCTGTTTGGCGGGAGAAATGACGTTGCGGTGGTACCCAGGCGGCTTCTCACACATGAGTGACCTACTGTCAGTAAATTTCCAACTCCCACTTCACAATTCCAGGTCGTTGTGAGTGCGGAGTGGCCGACGACGCCGGCTCCAGGTACTCGGGCATGTTCTGCGAGACGTGCGCCACGTGCGAGAACCCGCTGTGCGCGCACGCCGAGCCCTGTGTTAGCTGCCATCTTAACAGCAGCTGCACTGACCTCTGCGCCATCGGCAACGTCAACTATACCGTCGCTGAGAGACTTTCTGATGGTGGTTCGTATTTTATTATATTATAGACTTATAGATAGGATAGTTATAGACATAGCACACAGGATTAGCAAGCTGAAGTGGCAGTGGGCTGGTCACTTCTGTTAAAGAACCGATAACGGTTGGGTTAATCGTGTTCTTGAGTAGAGACCGCGTTTTGACAAGTGTAGTATAGGACGCCCTCTAGGTAGGTGGTGTAACGATTTGCGAAAGGTCGCTGGCAGATGCTGGATGCGACAAGTCGAAGACAGTGTGAAATGGCGCAATTTGCAGAAGGCCTAAGTCCAGCATTGGACAACAAAAGGCTGATGATGATAGACGTATAGCTTTGGTTTCGTGAACTGGGTAAGTGTGTCGGGTTTTGGGTTGATCCGGTCTGGATTTGGTACAATCATGTCGGAATATTAGTGTCAGTTAAATATATGTTATTAATTTTCATGTGTTCAAAATTTCATGTCGTCGTATTGTTTCTACGCATCATTATCGAAGAAGCTACCTGTGTCCCACGTATAACAATTAAAAATGACAACACTTCACCACATGCATACATCAAAATGGCGTTATTAGTTCCATGATTGATTACACAGCGCACAAAATTGCTCAGCCTATTAAGATTAGTTTCGCTTTTACTCAATTATCTATAAACGGCAGTACGAGACAGTAATTTGCTCCGTGTTGTTCTAATGTTGTAGAAAGCTGTTCATTAACTAAAATGAAGGGTAATAAATAAAATTACAGACGCAGGTGGCATTAAACCCGATAATACACTTTAGTAAACGATGTCGCCTGTCAATGGTGCGGTTTGCGGCTGATATAAAATTAACTTCTTGGTTCATTGCGTTGGTTCTTGCAATTTTCAATATGCTATTTCAAATAAGCATGGATTTTGGTTTTTGTTCATTTGGAACTTTTTTTTTGGCTTCCCGTAAGTTTTTTTGGCATATTTTCTCCTAATTAGTTAAGTTTGTAATTCAGTTGCTGGTCATTAAAAAAAATTACAGTATTTAAGATTCAAGATTTATTGAAAAACATGTTTACGGTAGAATGTCTTACAATATCTATAAGTCGTCCATTCCACTGCGTGGCTAATTATAGACTAAAGCAACATTTATGTGCAGGATCTTCAATAGAACTGCTTAGTAATGGCACTGACGCAATATTCAAAGTGTTAACATTGTATTTTTTGCAGTCTAATATAATGTAGTCCACAAATGGATATACATGTCATTGTCAGCCATATACAAAACTAATGACGCATAATGTCCTTTACATTCATAGAGTAAACAACTTGGTGTGTACAGAAATGTGACCAATTTGTTCATACATATTTGAAGCACTAAACATATTTCTTATTTCGCATCAAAAGAGTAGAATTAAAAAAAAATAACTCATCTTATTCTGAATACGACAATTATCTTTTTAATTAGTGAAGATCTTTTGTAACATGCTTCCTTAGCCTAGAGTTGATTAACATATCATTTCCAATGTTAATATATTGGAAGATTATCAAGTGTTTATTAAATTTATAGTAAATATTGTACCAACATCCTGTTTGAACGCAAGGAAAATCCGACTTATCTCGAGTAGGAATACTTCAGAAATACTTTAGAATCTTACAACTGTCTTTACATTTCAGGAGCCATAAATGACAACGACGTCGTCTGCATTCTTCGGATGGAAGAAGACTCTTTAGAATGCGAATACAAATACTCATACACCGCGATCAAACAATCAACGACCGCCATGGAAATCATCATCAGATCCAAGGACTGTTACCAACCCACCAGCGCCAAGATCATTACTAGTGGTTTCGTTATCATGGCTTGCGTCATCGCAGGAGGTATTTATATATTTATTTTATAATTTCTTTAAAAGTGCATGGTAGTGCATGACATGGCAAGTAGTAGCCTGTTGGTAGATCAGACATGCCTGCCAACATGCTCACGGTGGGCAGGGGTCGAAATCTCTGACATTTCGGAGTAATACGTATATTGACTCTCAGTCAATCACTACGCACTACGAGTATAACGGAGAAGGAAAACAACGTGAGGAAACTTGCATACTATAGCGATTTGTAAGAATTTGTATGATGTATAAATCCCGCACTAGGTTAGAATGATGTACTGTACTGACACTTATTAATCGTACTCTCGATTGTAGAAGAGTCCATTAGCCTACGGTGAGACGTGTACGGGCTTATACACACACAGAATAAATTATTTACAGTATACCACATACATCAATAATAATTTAAAAAAAAACACGAGAAAAGAGCAGTGTAAATGTACTGCTGTGTTCCGGATTGAAGGACATTGTAGCCAGAGAAGCTACTGGACATATTGACATCTCAGGATGGTGAGTGCAGTGCAATACCAAGCATTGCTATGTAATTCGTGGTGTTGTTTGGTTTTGCTACTATCCATGAGCGGTCGCATCGCTTACCATAAGGCGTATGACACGTTTGTCTCGCCATTCACTGCAATATAAAAAACCCGCTTTAAATAATTTTGTCAATCGATATTTGGTTTTAATGCAATCCATATTTTTTCCAGGTGTGTTCGTCATCTTAGCTATAAAAAGCGGCCAAGTAGTGTCAGATAGGAGGGCATACGCAAAATTCGTGAAAGAAGCACAGGAAAGCAGAAAGAACATGCAAGAGCTAAATCCTCTATACATATCGCCTATTTCAGAGTTTCGGATGCCCGATTCCTATCCTAGGGATAAGCATGACTAGTGATAGTGTAGTACAAAGTGGTATTAAGTTATTTAGGGATTTTGATAAAATAAAATTATGAAATTTATAAGCATTTGAGTACTTAATTATTTCTGAATAAAACAATAATGCCAAATACATCTGTATTCGTCTTTCAATATTTTTATATTATCGGCACGATTATACGCATTTGAAATTTTGGCAAATCTAAAGATTTTGTCTCAAAAGTGTATGTAATATTATTGGATTATTCATTGTTGAATGTTGAATTTGTTAGATTTTTGGGGCACATTTTGCGACTTTAAAATTATTAGTTGGTAAGGTTTTTCCTAGTCTTTTATAGCAAGTACTTAAATACAGGGCGTATAATGGAATTATATCACCAAAACTTCTGTATGAATATGAAAGTTTAGAAATATTTTTATATTAGTGTGATAAGTTCCTGAATGTTTGATACGGTTTAGTAACTAACTGTTTGCAAGTACGTGTAAATAAAACACTTGTTAACATTTCAATTGTTTTATTCTTGAATGCGTATAAAATTTACAGTAAAGAATGTGAAACACGAAACACGTTTTAAATGCCATACATGCTAGAGGTGATGATAGAAATCAAATCAACGTCGAGATGTCGGTAAATTATCATCATATTTTTATTACTGTCTAAGAAAATTTCAAAAAAGAAACTGTTAGACAATAATAAATTAAAATATCATTAATACGTTTAACACTTATATTTCTATCAACGCCTCTATTTTTCGGAAGTCTGTCCTTTTCGGAAAGACAAATAATTTTACATCTGTTCAAATGTTGGAAGCTAGTCCATATATTTAAAACAGATATACTGGAATAATTTAAAAATATAACATTATTAAATAGGGTAATCTATCACAGATTTAATTTAAAAACGAAATTTAATCAAAAGTAACTGCGTTGTCCAGAATTTCATATTATTATTTTACCATGTCGTTTTATTTTCTGGTTGTTCCTGATAATCGTGTGGAAGACAGCCATAAAAAACACAATATATTAAAAAAAACTTAATTGAGCAATTATGTCTAAACACCACCTCCTTTTATATTACAGTAAATTTAACATCCTAATAAAGAGAAAAGGAAAATATATTGTTCGATTCAGAATAGTAAATATAAATATAAAGATTGTATACATCACTTACAAACAGCAAAAGAAAAAAACTTGTTATCAACAAATACTTGAAGTATTTAACTGAATGTAAGATAAAATATGAATCAGAACAATATAATGCCTTTATATTGCATCCACGATATCTGCTATAACTAAATTTACAAAATAAAAACTAAACAAAATCACATCCACAATCTCCAACGTAAATTTCAATTTGACTAAGTACCACGTATGTACAATTAATCTACATTGTAAAAAGAAAATCATAAAATGTAATATTGGTCTATTCCACGCTTGAGAGAAAATCCATCGTAAGTATATCGTAACCGTATTCAAAAGGAAATCGTTTTAGTCATCACGATTTTCATTGGCAAAATTACCATCGGCTTCATTTTAGGTTTACAAAAGTACTTGTGAAATACAATACTAGAATTAATAAAATAGGTTCTGTTGTCTTTTGTTAATAGCAAAATTCTTCAGAACAAACATTGCATGATGCTTCCACTATCAATATGTCCATTATTTATATTTCGATTATATTACAAACATCCAAGCTTTTGCATATATCATTTACTCATATGTATTTAGCGTAAACATTTGCAATAAATAATTGAATATTGTTCTGATTTGCAGATATTTTTTTTCTATTAGGGTGAAAAATCAAATTATAAAGATCTTGTCATATTATTACAACTATGGAATGAAAGTCAATCGAACACAATTGATATACTCTGATTAATAATTCGTTCACTTTATACAAAAAATGTAAATCAAAAGACAGTACACACGAGAGCCAAGCGTGAAGAATCCAACATTCCAATGTTTCTACATTTAAGGCCCCTTAGAACATCTACGTTATCCTACTAAGGCAATAATGGATATAATTCGTTTCATACACGTTTAGTTTGCGGCATCATATGCCACTTGAAGATATTTTTACACGTGATTTGGTTACCTAACCTTAACCGCAGCTTGTATTTTCAATAACACGAGCTGAGAGATTTCGTCAAAGTGATATTATTTTATGTCTTGTTAGGTTCATTGCCTTTAACTTTTAGAAAAATAGTGACTTTTTCGTCTACAAAACGAATACTTTTTTGATCCTGGATTATCATCGACGCAGTTTGACTTCGCGTAGAAGCCAAATACAAAAGACATTGACAAAACACAAGTTTTAGTAATCCACTTGTCTCATACAGAATTTAGAGAAGTACAGTTAAAACTACATAATAATGGTTCTTACTTTGACAAAATCTCTTATAACTACACGTATCAGACGTGTCTGTCGTGGCGGGTGGGCGGTATGAGCGACATCGGACGCGACTCCTGCTTGAGGTCCAGCTCGGTGCGCGCTGGAGGCACTGGTGTTGCCGGGGAGACGTGAGACATCGGCACTGCGTCTGGTACTAACCCGCGGATGAGCTCCGATATACACGGCCATGGCACGATCCTGCAATATTATGGCATAATCATTGATATTAGTATTGGTAACATTAGCATCAACACCAATGTCTTCATTAGCAACATCATTGTATTTATCAATGTTTTCAGTCACATGTATGCAGCTAGACTAAGGATTAATTTAATGTTCTGCTTGATTTATGCTACACGTAATAGCCATAGTGGAAATTACAAGAATGTCACAAGATATGAAATGGGACAATGCATGTAACATAAATGTGTTATAGGGTACCGCATAGACATTTGCAAAAACATAAAGCAGTCAAGAAGTGCACCAAATGTACAGCCAAATTTTCAGATTATAATAAGCCTTTTACTGGTGGTAGGTGGTATATATGAGAGGCCTCCTGGGTAGGTACCACCACAATGTTTATTTCTCAATTAAATGCACTGTTGCGTTTGAAAGGCATTTAAGCCAGGGTTACTACTGGACTTATTGAGATTTAACATCTTATGTCTCAGGATGGCGAGCGTCTCAAGCATGACTTTGTAATTCAAGGCGTTGTTTGGTTTTCCTACTGTTCATGAGCGATCGTATCGCTTACCATTAGGTGAACGGCATGCTCGTCTCGCCATTCATTGTAATAATAAAAAAGTCTGTAACAGTAGAATGTCGCAATAACAGAACGGATGTACGTATAAGTCAAGATACGCACCACTTAAAAGGCAGCAAGACCCGGAAATACCCGGGAATAAGGGCGAAGGGCTCGTTGGTGCGTATCGCGAGTATGACGCGATCCGCCACCTCGTTGGACTTCAGTTGCGGCACGAACCTGTAATGTTACACCGTTGTTACATCTCATAAGTTAGATGAACTGAACATCTGGGTCGATACACTTTTATGGACTCTCATCACGGATGATGAGTTAGGCAGTAAGAGGTAGGTAATGGAGATAGTACACTCAGTCAAGCCTTTTAGCAAAGTTGCTGAGCCAAACCTTTGCAATGATCTATGGAATACCTTGGAAATATTATGAGATGTGTTTTTCAATGCAAAAATCAAGATTCTAAAAACCACTATAAAATAAGAAACAGCATACCAAAAAATAATATTTAGTTCAGTAAATGTTGATTAATTTACTAATAGACTTGACAAGCCAACAAATCAAAATACATGGGTAACAAATTGAAGGATGGCCGCCAATAACCAAATATTTAGGACCTATGCCTTATATCAATATAAATTTCTACATGGCGTCTTCGCTAAAACTGATTGTAAAAGTCGTTCGAAAGGACAAAACATTCAATAATTAAAATAGGTTTTAAATCGTATTCATCATCATCATCATCATATCAGCCACAGGAAGTCCACTGCTGAACATAGGCCTCCCCCAAGGATCTCCACAATGACCTGTTGGAAGCGGCCTGCATCCAGCGACTTCCTGCGACCTTAGTCAGATCGTCCGTCTACCTTGTAGGCGGGTGTCCGACATTTCACTTGCCTGTACGTGGCCTCCACTCGAGAACCTTTCGGCCCCAACGGCCATCGGTTCTACGAGCTATGTGCCCGGCCCACTGCCACTTCAACTTGCCAATCCTATAGGCTATGTCGGTAACCTTGGTTCT
The DNA here is from genome assembly GCA_009982885.2 of Hyles vespertilio. NCBI lineage: Eukaryota > Metazoa > Arthropoda > Insecta > Lepidoptera > Sphingidae > Hyles > Hyles vespertilio. The sequence goes on along the minus strand of CM042806.1, from coordinate 12,515,491 downwards.
CCTACGGATCTCCTCATTTCTGATTCGATCTCGTAGGGAAACTCCGAGCATAGCCCGCTCCATGGCTCGTTGAATGACTTTGAGCCTTTTAATGAGGCCCACAGTGAGAGGCCACGTCTCGGTGCCGTATGTCATCACTGGTAACACACAACTATCGAAGACTTTCGATTTTAGGCACTGAGGTATTTTGGACGAGAAGACGTCGCGAAGTTTCCCGAACGCTGCCCAACCGAGTTGGATTCGACGATTGACCTCTCTCTCGAAGTTGGTCCGGTTAGGCATAACCGGACCACTTGTCCTAAATAGACATATTCGTCTACAACTTCGAGAGTCGAGCCCCCAACTCTAATGGGGGTGAGCACAACATGGACATTCGACATGATCTTCGTTTTATCCATGTTCATTTTAAGACCCACCTATTGGGAGACTCGATTAAGGTCTTCGAGCATAGTGCTAAGGTCTTCCAGCGATTCTGCCAAGACTACAATATCGTCGGCAAATCGAAGGTGAGTAACATACTGGCCGTGGATGTTGATGCCGAATCCTTTCCACTGCAAGAGCTTGAAGGCGTTTTCCAGCGCGGCAGTGAACAGTTTCGGAGATATGCCATCTCACTGTCTCACGCCTCTCTGTAGTGGAATAGCCTTCGTGCTCTGATCTTGTACTCGGACCGACATGGTGGCGTTGTTGTATATACACCTCAACACTTCGATGTACCGATAGTCTATGTGGCACCGCTGAAGAGACTGTAGCACAGCCCAGGTCTCGATCGAATCAAAGGCTTTCTCATAGTCCACAAACGCTAAACAAAGCGGCAAGTTACGAGTATATTCCTCGGTTTTTTGTATAACCTACCGTAGCGTATGATTATGGTCTATGGTACTAAAGCCTTTTCGAAAACCGGCTTGTTCGGGAGGCTGGAAGTCATCAAACCTGCGTTCTAGACGATTTGTGATGACCCTCGAAAACAACTTATCGACATGGCTCAGGAGCGAGATGGGCCTGTAGTTCTTCAGCAAGGTGTTATCACCTTTTTTGAAGAACAGTACCACCACGCTCCTGCTCCATGCCTCAGGCGTTGAGCTCTCGAGGAGAACGGAATTGAATAGCCTCTGAAGGAGTTTCAGTATCGGCGTTCCACCCGCTTTCAGAAGCTCTGAAGTGATTCCGTCCTCACCCGGCGCCTTGTTGTTTTTAAGTTGTTTGAGGGCCATCTCAATCTCACACAGGCTGATGTCCGGGATATCATCGCTAAAGTGTCGGATCAACTTGGCTCTCGGGTCTTCGGCCGAGCTAACAGTAGGTTTGGCAACCGAGGTGTAAAGCTGTCCGTAGAACCTCTCGATTTCTCTTAATACCTCTGCCCTCGTCGATACCACGCGGCCATCGTCCGTTTTCAGCCTAGACAACTGGCTTTGCCCAATAGACAAGTCTCTTGCAAACACTTTGGAGCCTCCGTTACGCTCAATTGTCTCCTTAATGCTCACAGTATTGTGAGCACGGACATCGTGTCGCAAGGACTTCCAGATCCGTCTATTGAGCCGCCGATATGTTTCGGCGTTAACGGAAGACTGCAGCGTCAAAGATCGACGTTCGGCCATGAGGTCAAGAGTCTGGATCGAGAGTTTTTGTGGTCTATCTCTACGGCGAGGTCTAAAATACTTAGATCCCACCGTATGGACAGCTTCTACCAAACCGCTGTTTAACTCGTCCACTGCAAGGTTTTCTTTTAGACAATCAAAGCGATTTGTCAACTCGAGTTGAAAGCTCTCGGGGTTTTGGATATGAGCGCGAGTAGGTCGGAGCGTAGACTTCATCAAGCGACGCCTTTCTAATTGGACGTTGATATTCAATGTGCCCCTAACCATTCGGTGATCACTTCCGGTTTTCACCCTGTTGATCACAGAGACATCTCTGAATATCCGTCTATTCGTCGTCAAGATGAAATCTATCTCGTTTCTCGTAGAACCGTCAGGACTCAGCCAGGTCCATTTCCTGTGAGGCGACTTCTGGAAAAAAGAGTTCATCGCAAAGAGTCCCTCTTTTTCCAGAAAGTTGGCCAGCCTCTGACCCCTGAGGTTCCGTTGCCCATGTCCAAATTGCCCCACTTTCAACTCTGCATCGCTTCTCTTGCCCAACTTTGCGTTGAAGTCCCCCATAACAACATTGAAGTAGGTTTTGGAAGTATGTATGGCCCGACTTATGTCCTCATACATCTCCTCTACTTCTTCATCTGGGTGTGTCGAGGTCGGCGCGTATACCTGTATGACCTTCAACGAATACCTTTTTGATATTCTGAGTATAAGGTATACTACCCTGCTCGACACACTTTCGATGGATACAATGTTGTTGATGAGAGACCTGTGGACGAGAAATCCGACACCTCCTCGGGACTGTTGGTCGTCCCCCCGGTAGAAGAGCAGGTTACCAGACTTCAGGGTTATCGTATCCTCCCCGATTCTTCGGACTTCCGATAACCCCAGAATGTCCCAGTGTAATCCGCTCAATTCTTCTTCCAGTTCGACAATTTTCTCGTCTGTCCTCAAAGTGCGTATGTTGTGTGTTACCAGGGCCAGTCGTCGTCGGGGGTGGTAGCCGGGGCCAACCCGGGGATTCTTAGCATCCCCTGCCCCACCGTAACCATGGCTGCTACCATCGCCAGGAATAGTGGGGCTGCCGGGGACTGGGGGCCTGGTAAATTTTTGTGTCGACATTAGGGGGGTTATTGCCAATACTCGCCACGCTTGGCAGGCGGGTTGGCGAGCGCAGAAGGGGACTCGCGCTGATGACGCTGCTGCCCGTCATCAACGGTGGAAAGGAAATAGGGTTTGTGAGTAGAGGATATAACAACAACAACGTGTCTAAGAGACACTCTACATTAGCTAGATCAATTATATTTCGTGGTATCCCGAGAAAACCTATGGATCACACAACCTGTATGGATTTTACAGACGGCATTTAAATAACTTTACAAAACAACGGAGTCTTTCGAAGATGAGTAGAGCGTGATTAAATCTTAAAATATTTAATCATCACTAATATTCAATCCATACTAACCTTGAATTAACTTCCTCAAACATCCCAGTAGATCTGATGAAGTATGGGCATATCAGTGAAGTGTGGACACCCTTGATGCCTTTAGTCTCGAGTTCCAACCTCAGCGCCTCGTCGAACCCACAGGCCGCGGCTTTGGAAGAACAGTAGTCGACCAGCTTGGCTACTCCGACGTGGCCAGCCATTGACGCGATGGTAACTATGTGACCGTCGTCGTTCTCTATCATCGATGGCAGGAAGGCTTTCACCGTCTAGTTAAAAAAAAATCCCTTTACCTGTTATCCCAACATCCTTACCTGTTATTTTTTTCTTCTTATTTTTTTATATTTAGTCTGTCTTTGTTTAATTTATTCTACTGTTAAATTTTTATAATTATTGTACTGTGTTGTATGCGGCTAATTTGCGCGATAATAAAGCATTTCTTTTCTTTTTTCTTTTTTCTTTAATTCCGATTATGTTCCGATTTGAAGGACATTGTAGCCAAAGTGACTATTATACTATTGAGACTTAACATCTTATGTCTCAGGATGGCGAGCGTAGTGAAATGCCAAGCATTGCTTTGTAATTCATGGTGTTGTAGAAAAACCAATTTTCTACTGTCCATATTGCTTACCATCAGGCGAATGAAATCATTCCTTATTTTGTTTTTATTTATTGTGTAACACACACAATATAAATAAAATGGAAGATTGTAAAAATATATAAAAAGTGTTTTGATAAACGATAAAAATAAAAAAGCTTTATGTAATTCTATAGTTGAAACGTGAGAAAATAATAAAAAAGAAAGAAATTATATTTAAAAGAAATACACACTATTAATTTGCTTGAAGTTAATAAACACGCATCAATTTATTAATATTGTACAGTGTTGTATTATAATGTCACTAAAGGTTATATTAACAAGAAATATTGGACAATAAGTATTATAAAATGTCACAGTCACTGCAAACATTTTATGAATACTTAACAAAAATTATAAAGTATAAAACATTTTTTAAATTTTTATATTATATGTTTGTGTTTGCGTATGGTTCTATGCGGTAACATAAAAAATAATAAATGCGTTCGTAATTAAATAAACATGATTAAGGTATATATTAGGCAAATTAACATAACCCGTATGTGCGTAAATAATGTAATAAATATAAGGTATATAATTGTATATTAACGTCATATAATATAAAATGAATTGCCATTTTTGTTTCATTGAGTGTACTCTCTGTTATGACTTGAGAAAAAATAATAGCAACAAATAAGATTTTTCTATGAATCATAATATAACAAATAAGATTTATTCTTACGATTTACAAACATTCTTTAACTTTTGGTTATTGTGGAATCCCTTTGATATACCGGGTATCTCAAGACTGCTACCGAAAACGAAGCCGGGTGCTAGTTTTAGTGACTACAAACACAATGCAACTAAAAATTTTGCAAAGAATGGCGACAGTTATTTTTTATGATTTTTTAAATATCGTCTTTTTTGGGTGGTAAATCCATAGTTTTTGCTAAAATAATATTTTAAACACTTTTCTACCTTAGATTATTTATAAATAAAAGGGTATACACTATTATTTTAGGAAAAAATGTATTTACCACCCAAATATGGTCAAAGGAAAAAAATAAAAAATAAAAATTGTCGCTTTTTTTCTGCAACTTTTTCTGTTACATTGTGTCTGAAGTCGCTTAAACTACCACCCGGCTTCGTTTTCGGTAGCAGTCTTGATATACCCTGTATAATTCTTTCCAAGACCAGTTTTTTTTTTACTCTGGCCGGGCATAGTGGCGGCATTGCACCTGATGGTAAGCGCAAATGCCGCCCAGGCAGAGTATCCATTGGCATCGGACGGCAGTCCCATGCCAATGGAAACAATTATGCCGGCCTGCTAAGGTAATTTAGTTACAAGGGCAACTAATAATTATAGTTTAAGAATAAAATTAGTTAAATATTTCTGATTAGTCTTACCCAGAAATGCGCCAGAATGTTGACGTCAAACGTCCTCTGGATGAGATGGTCTGGAGTATCCAGGAGGTAGTTTCCAGACACTACACCTGCATTGTTGATTAGCAGGTTCACCTGGAAACAGCAAGGATCAAATCAAGCTGTAGCTTTGAGTAATCAAAAGTATTTTATTTTATTCACGCACCTAATCTTCAAATGCTGACTAATATTGCCATGAAATACCTATACAAGTATTTAGTGTATTTTAAAATAAAATACACAGTCAGGTCATAAGTATTGTCACACAGTAAAAACTTTTCTTTTAGAATGCTGGCCACAAAAAAGTTTATTTATTTATTTATTTATTTATAAACTTTATTGTACACCAGAAAAAAAAACAAATACAATAACAGAAATTAAAAATAATATTAAAAATAAGTATAATCGGCGGCCTTATTGCACTAGGCAATCTCTTCCAGGCAACCTTTGGATGGAGATAAGACACAGGAGAGAGAAAGGGCAGTCTAGGGTGTATAATGAAAAAGAGAAAAAAAAAGTATATACTAACAAATTAAAAACACAAAATAAAAGTAATACATACATATAAATATGTACAACATACATACATACATACATATACAAAATAGAAAAGTTTATTGAATTCGAATTTCGAATTGTTAATGAAATTAAAAATGTATACTTTTTAGGATTTTACTCATTTTTAAATATGGAGTGGACGCTTAAAGAAGACCGTGTTGCAGTTATTGCGTTGCATCGTTGCGGTTACGCGCCAATTCAAATTTTTGACATACTGAAAAATTTGAATATAACTAAAAGATTCGTTTATCGTACCATCAAACGATACAATGAAGACTCTAGTGTAGATGACAGGTCAAAAAGTGGTCGCCCTCGGTCTGTTAGGACTCCAGCAGTGAAAAAAGCGGTGAAGGCGCGAATTCAAAGAAATCCCAGACGTAAGCAGAAACTGTTGGCCCTTCAGATGGGGTTAAGCAGAACCACAGTGAAAAGGGTGTTAAATGAAGACTTAGGGCTTCGGGCATATCGAAGAAAAACAGGACATCGTTTGAATGCTCGTCTAATGGACCTGAGACTGAAGAGATGCCGCGCTTTGTTGCAGCGGTACGCGGGAAAAAAATATCGGGAAATTCTTTTTTCAGATGAAAAAATTTTTACCGTAGAAGTGAGCTACAACAAACAAAATGATAAGGTGTACGCACACAGTAGTGAAGAAGCGAGCAACCGTATTCCGCGTGTCCAACGAGGTCATTTTCCATCCTCGCTCATGGTATGGTTGGGAGTTTCTTATTGGGGCTTAACAGAGGTACATTTTTGTGAGAAAGGTGTAAAAACGAATACAGTTGTGTATCAAAATACAGTCCTGACGAACCTTGTGGAACCTGTTTCTCATACCATGTTCAATAACAGGCACTGGGTATTCCAACAAGATTCGGCGCCAGCTCATAGAGCGAAGAGCACACAAGACTGGCTGGCGGCGCGTGAAATCGACTTCATCCGGCACGAAGACTGGCTCCTTCAGTCCAGATTTGAATCCGTTAGATTACAAGATATGGCAACACTTGGAGGAAAAGGCGTGCTCAAAGCCTCATGCGAATTTGGAGTCACTCAAGACATCCTTGATTAAGGCAGCCGCCGATATTGCCATGGACCTCGTTCGTGCTGCGATAGACAACTGGCCGTGCAGATTGAAGGCCTGTATTCAAAATCACGGAAGTCATTTTGAATAAACTTTAGTGTCATAAGAATTTATGGTTTGTTAAGTTCATTTTGGTATATAAATGGTTACATAATCAATAAACTTGTTTCAATTATTTTATATTAAACATGTGACAGAATTTATGACCTGACTAGGTACATATATAGATTTTATCACGTCATTCAGACTATTAATTAAATTTTGCCATTTTCCCTACGATATTGGAATCTAGGACATTTTAGAACCATCGTTGAGTAATGCGCTTATAGTTAGGTACGTACGTAAGCCTAGATTTTTAAATGGACAGAAATATAATTATAAATGAATAGAATAAAAAGAACTTCAAAAAAGTTTGTGATCTCGATTGAAGAACCATTTTTTATACCTAAAGAATTCCATGATCTACAATTTTTGTTTCTTGCTAACTTAGTAGTTTCCTTCAAAAGCACAATTTTGTGATCATTGGCTTTGAATATTTTTTCCAGGTACTTGATTGATGGGATTTTTTCAGATGGTTTATTCCCAGTAGTTCCATTCACAGTTCCTTTACAATAATTAAAGGAACTACTGGGACTGAAAAGTCCTCTCTCTCTCTCCCCTCTGTCTATTCTCGCTCTCGTAAGCCATAAGAACGACTACATACCCCTTAAGCGAAGTAGGAAGGGTAAAAACCAGTGTAGTCATAGTAGTTCCTTTAGTTATTGTAATGGAACTACTGGGACTCAAAAGTCCCAGTAGTTCCTTAAAGGAACTGTGAATGGAACTACTAGGAATAAACCTTTCAGATAACACATATACTGGTGTCCTAAGCATTCCTACCAAAATTTAGCTCTGTTGATTATTGTACCTACTTTCAAAACTATTTTTAAGCTAATTTGTTCAGCTCAAAAAATGAATGAATATAATTTATGAATACCATAAATATTGTACTTAAGAAGGAACAACTTTCCTTTTAATTTTAAACTCTCGTTCTGTTAACGCAAAAAAAAAGTTGACGAACTCGCGTGGGTCATTCACCCCGCTAAGTTTAGTTGGACCGCGTCGTGGGCACTTATTTTACTCATTTTGACAATCTTCGAAAACAATATTGAATTGAAAATATAAAATTAAAAATACAAGCCCTTTTTGAAAGGGCGCAATTAAAAAATTGCAATCACTTATATTTTTTACTTTAAAAAAATAAAAGATTTGAGTAAGGCAAGAATTAAAGGTTCTTTTTCTAAAGCAATGCGGTACCTACTTTAAACATTGATCCTTTAATTTTTTATGCAAGGATCCAATTATTGTTAAGGTATTCATAAGCTTATCCGTATAATGACTAAACAACATGAAATAAGATTTTATGAATAGATTTTTTTTAAATTCACCTTTAAGAAAAGGTACTTACCTTTCCAACCTCCTCTTCAACCTTTTTGGCTACCCGATAAATATCTTCTCTGCTGGCTAGGTCTACTACATAGCCGTAGCATTTGCCGCCAATACCCTTCACTAATTTCACAGTATCTTCTAGACCTGAAACAACATTATTAATAATAATAATAATAATAATAACACCCAACAGTCACATACATAGTCCTGACCCTACATTAAGATCGAGTCTTGTGTCGTGGGTATCAGGAACTACGAGAGACTTTTCGGTCTCACAAACACCCAGACCCGAGAGAAATATTTGTGGGCCGCACAAACATTTCTCTCGGTGCGGGGATCGAACCCGCGGCCTCTCGTTTCACAGGCGGCGTCTAACCGCCTGCGCCACGGAGGCTGTCAAAATGTGTATTATTACATTTAATTGATGTTCACATACTTCATAAAACAAATTCGCTTTCTCTGTCCCTATGTCCCTTTGTATGCTTAAATCTTTAAAACCACGCAACGGATTTTGATGCATTTTTTTTAATAGATAGAGTGATTCAAGAGAAAGGATTATATGTATGATACGTACATATTATTGTACAGAAATCTATTTGTACCCGGGCGAAGCTGGGCCGGGCCGCTAGTATGTTCATATATTTTAAAAATAGTTCATATACATAGCACTGACCCCACAGTCACTAAAAAGGAGTCTTGTGTTGTGGGTATCAAAAACTACGAGAGACCTTCAACTAACAAACACATCCGAAACAAAGACTGCGGATCACTCAAACATTTGTCTAATGTTTAGGTACGGGAATCGTACCCGCGGCCCCTCGTTTTATAACCCACGTTTATCCAACGCGCCTCGAAGGCTGTCATATAAGTCAACAATAAATAATAATTAGCTAAAAAGTGAAATTGTCTTTTGTTCCTCTGATTGTAAAAGCACCAAATTATTCAATTATGTTTGTTTAGGATTTGTCGCTTTCTCTACGTCAAAATAATACGTTTCAGATTTCACATCACTCTGCTAACGAAAGCTATGAATTTAACACCTTGCCCGTATTATTAATTGGTAGTATAGGGAAAAACCAAATGAAAATACATTGATACATAGTGTATCTGTAAGTCAATATCTGAATATATTAGTTAGATTTTTATTTAGTTGCTAAGATTGAAAAGCATCAAATCGAAAATGTATGTTAAGCATCGATATGCGCTTATAAGTTAAGGATATTTCTTAAAGTTCCTATAAACATATAAGTAAAAAAAATTTGAGGTATTATTTGGTTTATAAATACTGCAAGATATTTTTTGAGAAAAACTATTTCAAAAATAATAATCATCATGTCAAAACACACAAGTAACAAATCACTTTTGCAAAATCTTTGACCTGTCCGCCCCCGTGGCGCGGACGGTTAAACGCCTGAGAAACGAGAGGCCGCGGGTTCGATCCCCTCAACGAGAGAAATGTTTGTGCGGTACACAAATATTTCTTCCGGGTCTGGGTGTATGTGAGATCGAAAAGTCTCTCGTAGTTCCTGACACCCACGACACAAGACTCGATCTTAGTGTGGGGTCAGGACTATGTATGTGTCGGTTGGGTGTTACTTATTTATTTATTTTATTTTAAATTGTTAAATCTCTTGAGTTTGCTGTTTGTATTTAATGATGCAGCACTCGTCAGCGGTACTTTCCTTGTGGTCATCGACGTGGTGATGACCATGTCCATTAGCGTCTACTGCCGTTATTAACATCAACATTTTTTGCGCTCATTTCTCACTTAGGCGTTTGAGACTCGGCGACCAGTATCAAAATAATATTTAAATTATTATTCATTTAAAACTTTATTGTAAGCCTAAAACTAATAATCACTACATAGTATAAAACAAAGTCACTTTCTCTGTCCCTATGTCCCCTTGTATGCTTAAATCTTTAAAACTACGCAACGGATTTTGATGCGGTTTTTTTAATAGATAGAGTGATTCAAGAGGAAGGTTTATATGTATAATACGTACATATTATTGTACATAAAACTATTTGTACCCGGGCGAAGCTGGGCCGGGCCCCTAATACAGAAATAATAGATGAATAACAAATGTACAAAAGGCGGTCTTATCGCTCGAGGCAATCGCTTATATACAACCAACCAATGTTTTATATGTTAAATGTTTTCTGTTTATACCTACGTCAGAAAGTGTTTAGATGCCTGATAAAACTTGTTTTGAAAATGGTCAATTATTTCGTATTTTAATTCGTCGGCCAATTCTCACATACCTATTGCCAGTGACGTCATATCAAAAGGATATTTATTTAGAACAAAACTTTTACAAATTAATTATTTTAAACATTCGCAAAGTTTGATACCACTTTAGAAAAGAAGGTACATAAAAGCTTGATTTGAAAAGCTAAAAATAACAGTTTTATTATACCTATAAAATGTCATCTTTATTGTTTTTTATATACAGTTTTATATTCATAGAAAACGTTTTAATTTGAACGGTGTGACGTTATTTGTTTGTGATCAAATAGAGAAGTTGCTTCTAAGAAATTCCCTTGACTCGCTTCTAATATACCGGTTATTCTTTAAATTATGGGAAAAAAGTTTAACAAAATATTTATGAAACAACATAAGTTGTAATCTTTGAGGCTTTATTCTTACTCTGTACATTTTATGTTCATATTTATCAGAAATACATCACCAATTTTACGACTTATTGTAAGGTTATTATCAGTTAATGATTTGAGAATTGCCATGTCACGTTTTGTTGCCGGTCCAATCAATTTTTGCATTAATTATATCTTGTAATTGTAGAAAAACATAAAACCATCACCTAGTCAATGTAATTGAAGAACAAAGACTATTTTTAGCCTTGTTCGCAATACTTTAAGACATTAAAAAAAATATAATTGAGTCTAAGTCTAGTTAGGCTTCGCTTTGTTGGAAAGACAGTAATTTACATCACCCACGTCTTTATAAAAACATCACAGTTCCTCGTATCTGTGAATATAAACTGTAACTTGGTTCACTTTCGAACCAATTACATGTACAATTGGATTTTCTACTTAACATCGTTGAGTCTGACCATTCATTCATCTATTCAGTTAATTTCACATACTTTTTGAAGAATCGGACTTAAACAAGTAGATATTTTAAAGTAAATGCCAGTTAAGTTAATGATGCCAGTAATTTTTAGGATGGGTAGAGATAAGACAAAGTGAGTTTTAATAATAAGCAGTATCTTAGCAGCTTCTATATAACTCTTACGTCGTTCCAGTAACCATTACATTTCCCATAACTGATTCTCAAGGCAGAAAACACAAACTTGTACAAAACATTGTTGCAAAACGATATATGTACTACGAAGACTATCAACACGCATTTAATTAAACCATATTAAATACTTTATCTTACTAAACATATGAGTTATAATAAAAGTACAGACGTACGTAAAATTAGATTCTCTTATTAGGTATAATTGTGCGCCGCAATTTTCCTCCACGCGCGCTTTAAACATCAACTGTAATGGAAAATAAATGTGCATTCTACGTGCTTGAAATTTGATATCATTACAAACTGTAAATTGAGTTAATACAATGAATGCTGTAGCCCTACTAGTGGTATTGTATGCACAATTCTGCCTACTCCTTTACTAATGAGGTATCAATTTTATACGACGGAAATATCGAAATGAATTCGCTTATATTATTAACAAGGTTTTTCAACTTTAACCTTCATACGGTCTTCGCGTCATTTTTGACCCATTTCAGGACTGAAACAAAGTTTTCTTTTTAAGTATTTTGTTTTGACATTTCAAGAGTTATAAGGTTCGATAACAGAGAAACTCGAAGCGAACGGCGATTATTAGATAAATTTGCTCCGATTCGCGAGCTTTGGAATAAGTGGGTTGATATATTACCGAAACTTTATAATCCTTCCCAAAATGTAACTGTAGATGAACAGTTAGTAGCATTCAGAGGAAGGTGCCCATTTCGGCAATACATGCCATCAAAACCGGCAAAGTATGGCATAAAATTTTGGGTTCTATGTGATTCTGCAACTAGTTATGCTTGGAATATTCAACCATATACAGGAAAAGAAGCCGGAAGTGTTCCTGAAACAAATCAAGGTCTGCGTGTGGTTCTTGATTTGGCTAAAGGGCCATAATCTCACAACCGACAATTTTTTCACATCGCATCAACTGGGACAAAAATTACTGGAAAAGCAAATAACACTAGTAGGAACTATACGTAAAAATAAGCCTGAATTACCACCAGAATTTGTGAACATAAAAAATAGACCGATTTTTCATCTAACTTTGCTTTTACCAAGGATACTACTCTCGTGTCTTACATTCCTAAAAAAAATCTGTAAATCTTCTGAGCACATTGCATCATGACTCAGAAGTTAGTAATCGCACAGATAAGAAGCCAGTAATAATATTAGACTATAACAAATGTAAAGGTGGTGTAGATACATTGGATAAATCTGTATCTTGTTATACTTGTAGAAGAAAGACTAAACGATGGCCTCAAGTGGTGTTCAGTAATATGGTTGATATATCGGCTTATAATGCTTTTGTTTTATTCACATCTGCTAATCATGCCTGGAAAGAAGGCAACCTTTCTAAGCGTCGTAACTTTTTAGAAAATCTAGGTATGCAGCTTGTTACTCCCTTTGTGAAAAAACGACAAACTTTACCTCGAGCATGTTTTTCACTTGAAATTGCAAAGAGTATACGAGACTCCTCTCAAAACGATACACAATCGTCAACCTCATCCCAGTCTGAAAGGAATACAGAGAAAAAAACAACCAAGAGAGGCCGATGTCATTTGTGTCAAATAACGGATAATAAAACAGGATTGGTTTGCCTCACATGCAAAAAATTTATATGTAAACAGCATTCTAAAACGATTACTTTGTGTTCTCAATGTAATAACTGATTTTGATTATTATGTTATTTTTCTATTATAGAGTAATGTAGTACCTACTACGCACCTAATAAGTAAAAATGGTATACCGGGTATCTCAAGACTGCTACCGAAAACGAAGCCGGGTGGTAGTTTTAGTGGCTACAAACACAATGCAATTAAAAATTTCGCATAGAAACGCGACAATTATTTTTTATGATTTTTTAAATATCGTCATTTTTGGGTGGTAAATCCATAGTTTTTGCTAAAATAATAATTTAAACTCTTTTATACCTTAGAGTATTTATAAATAAAAGGGTATACACTATTATTTTAGGAAAAAATGTATTTACCACCCAAATATGGCCATAGGAACAAAATAACAAAAAAAAAAATTGTCGCTTTTTTTTGCAACTTTTTCTGTTGCATTGTGTCTGAAGTCGCTTAGACTACCACCCGGCTTCGTTTTCGGTAGCAGTCTTGATATACCCTGTATGTTCGAAACTTAATTAATTCTAATAACATTTATATTAACTAGCTGTTGTTTTCATTGTCAATAAATAAATGTATTAAAATATAAACCTAAACAATATTTGTAATGCAATTATTTGACATAAATGTAGGCAATATATGTTACGGGTCAAATTAGACCCGAGGCCCGTTGACGTTGGTCATTTTGAAGACCGTATGAAGGTTAAGCAGTTATATTTCTATAGTATAAATACTTTCCTGTTTTGATTATCCTCGTATAAGATTATTATTTGTGATGAAAAAATATCTGGTATCTCCGTTTTGTGAAGTTCGAAGAATCGAAAAATTATCATTTTAATAAAACCGTTCATAATTTTAGCGTCAATAACATAAATCATAATATGTCATAAAAATAATATATCGTTTATTAACTTTTGTAAATTAAATTCCGGTCATCACAAGGTCCAATTGACATTTATAAAATTATGGCATTTTATTAGACAAAAAATATTATATCATTTAAATCATTTTTTTTATCGCAGTGAATGGCGAGACGAGCATGCCGTTCGCCTGATGGTAAGCGATGCGACCGCTCATGAACAGTAGCAAAATTCCACTGCGCTCGCCATCCTGAGACATAAGATGTAAAGTCTCAATATGTCCAGTAATTAGTCTGGCTACAATGTCCTTCAATCCAAAACACAACAGTGCATTTAAACTGCTATTTGACGGGAGAAATAGACATTGCGGTGGTACCCACCCAGGCAGCCTCTCACATATTAGAAACCTACCACCAGTATATATGGTTCATTTTTCAACATAACAGAACAGTCTTGATATACCAGCCACCAGGTATATCAAGACTGCTACCGAAAACGTAGTAGTAATAGTGACTACAAACACTATGTTACTAATAAAATAATAACTAACCACTTAAAGCAAAAAAATAATAATATTTATTTCATGGAACTCGTGCATGTTGATTCATTTGCTTAATGACTTGACTAGCCAACAAATCAAAATATATGCGTAACATATTGAAGGCGGGCCGCCAAGTACCAAACATGTAGGACCTATGCCTTATATTAATTTAAATATCTATATGTTTGGTACTGGGCGACCCGCCTTCAATATGTTACGCATATATTTTGATTTGTTGGCTAGTCAAGTCATTAAGCAAATGAATCAACATGCACGAGTTCCATGAAATAAATATTATTATTTTTTTGCTTTAAGTGGTTAGTTATTATTTTATTATTTTTTGGTTTTTAGTGGATTTTTGTTTTGAAGTCGGTTTTTATTTTTTTTATTAAAAATTTTAGTTATTTTTATCTTTTTAGTGTTGATAGGTATTTAAATGAAGAAGATTTGGTCCCCACGCCACAAGGAATATGTTCTTTCCGATGACAATGAAATCGCTAAAATCGGCTAAAAGCTGCCAAAGATATTGGAATATTCACATGTTTATTTTTTTTGTCTCCCCCCCCCCCTCCCTTCGCGCCTACCCCTTTTTCCCTCAACCACTGTAGCCTAGCTTTTATACTGAACTCAATGCAAAAAGAACCGTTGAAATCCTATTAAATTTTGAGGAGTTCTACGCTCCAGGTCCGAACATGATAATCAGATCTTAATGTTGTGTTCCTGAGATCAACCTGTTAATACGTTCTTTCCAATGAAAAATAAATCACTAAAATCGGTTAAAAGCTGCCGAAGATATTAGAATTTACGTGTATTTTAATTTTATCACCCACCCCCCCTCACCCCCACCCCCTTTTTCCCTCTCTCACTGTATCTTAACTTTTCTTATGAACGTAATGCAAAAAGAACTATTGCAATTCTCCTTAATTTTAAGGAGTTCCCCTCTCCAGGTCCGAAGATATTCATCAGATCTTCTCCATATTTTTATGGGACCAAACGACAAGCACCAGCTTTCAATCAAAGAAAGAATGGTCGAAATCGGTTCACACAGTACAGAGAAACGAGGTAACAAACATAAAAAAAAAAGCAACATACAGTCGAATTGAGAACCTCCTCCTTTTTTTGAAGTCGGTTAAAAATTTCGCAAAGAAACGCGATAATGTTTTCAAATTATTTTTTAAGTATCATCGACTTTTGGAGGTAATTTCATAGTTTTTGCTAAAATAAAAACGAACGGGTTGCACTCCGGGAGTGCCGGCAGAAGTGAAAACTTGATTATTAACGTTGAGCATGTTTGATATTTCGGAATGGTTAGGGAATAATTTTGCACCAATTGCTTTATCAGTATAAAAGTACTATCATTTATGTGGTAGAATACAATATTCATTTATTGCGCTATCGTACACAAACATGACAATTTATATTATATTAAAAATTTAACACTTTAAAACTATTACAATTATTTTACATTAAAAAGTTTATCTCTCCGAAAAATCAACTTTCATCCATAATTTCAACGACTTTTTCACCATCATCATTACCAGAACTATCATCGCCAATCTCTAAAACTGATACGATAGGTTTATGGTAGCTGAAGTAAGAAACGAACAGTTTTGATTCGAACCTATTTAAATGTCTAATAAAGACCGCATCAATAGTAGTTTTGTATTTCGTTGTGCTAAGATTGCGATCATTCGACATAGTTAAACCAAATTCATTATTTAAAAATTCAATTAATAGTTGATTTTTATCGTCTGCGAAGTTTATGTTGAAATCTCCACTCAAAATCATTGGCAATTCATCAAAGCTTTATAAACTGACAGCTAACTGACAGCTGTCTACTCTCCATCCGTCTTACGCTTTTTCGATCAGGTCACGTGTCCTGACGCGAGTTTAAGATTTTATACCCATTACAGAAAAAGTGCTCAACGCCGCTAAAGAAGTTTTCACTTCAATAAAATAGAATATAAAGAAGAGGTTAATATTGTAAAGTCTTTCTTTCAGGTGATATAAAAGCAGCTCGTCGCTATCGTAGCTCGCAGCTCTACAAGGTAAGTATGGCAACAGTTTATTACTATAGCCCCTAATACGGTTGACCACGTTTGTGGCGACCAGTTTCTTGATGTATTGGTAAGTATAGGTACTAGTGGGATTTCAAAATTTTTGGAGTGTTGGGTTTTAAGAAAAATCGTATTTTGCCTGCTCTCAATTGTCGAGCTCGTCAAGACGATTCCTCTGACTCCAAACACGGGGGGTTTACTTTAAGAAATGACGGAGTTATGCCTGGACAAATATTTTAGGGGAGAGAGGGAGGAATTTGGGGATTTGGTTGGGGCCAATCTGTAGAGCTCACCGAGCCGGTTCCAACGATACCAAACTCGGTGGGTCTACGATCTATATTGGCCGAGATAGGATTGGGGGGGGGGGTGAGGTAAATTTTCGGGGTGGGGGTAAGGGAGGGGGGGGGTAGGTTTCGTGGGGAGGCTAATAGGCACTATTTCGGAATAAGGGTGGGGGAAAGCAGGGGGGGGGGGCTATGGGACAATTTTGGAAAAAGTGGGTGAAACTGAAAAAAAAACGAAACAGTAGGCCCAGGCATACATTTTCGCCGCGCTGTAGAGACCATAGCTGTCTACTCTCCATCCGTCCTACTAAGATGTTTATAAAGCAAACGTCATTGCCGTCCTACGCTTTTTCGATCAGGTCACGTGTCCTGACGCGAGTTTAAGATTTTATACCCATTACAGAAAAGTGCTCAACGCCGCTAAAGAAGTTTTCACTTCAATAATTTAAAGCCTTGCGTACCATAACTTCTTTAAAAATAAAGGGTGTACACTATTACTTAAGAAAAAACTATGTATTTACCATCCTAATGCGACGATAGATGATAAATAAAAAAAAACGTCACAGTTATTTGCACAAAATTTAGTTGCATTGTGTCTAAAGTCACTAAAATTACCACCCAGCTTCGTTTAGGGTAGCAGTCTTGATATACCCTGTATTATATTTTTATACAAGTGTTAAGTTAGTCGAATGATAAATTTAAATTATTGATTATGCTTGCGTGTAATTAAAACATGAACACACAATACAATAAAACAGAAATCATCAATCAACTTTTGAAATTCACTCACAACTGTTGTCTTACAATATTTGGATACCATTTTGGCAGTGACTTGCTAGACCTATCTTATTTCAGGTAATTGCGCGTGTTGATGACTTTTAAGTCCGCGCATTTTGCAGTTGGTGGCTTAGCGTGGCTTAGTGACAAATGACAAGTTGGCAATAAGTGACAATAATAATGGAGTCTTCGCTCAGAACAATAATGAGTATGCTTTAATAGTAATTGTTCTGAGAGTCGATGCATATTGAGGGTTTCCATAGAACGCCCCGGTTTTACCACGTGATCACTGTTCGCAAAATGTAAGTAATCAGTCTCTTGGGCGCACATGGATCAGTAGCAGCACATTAAATTTTACACATATTTAGTATTTGGTTGAAAGATTCTACCTTTCAACTAAATACGAATAGCTACGTAATACGTTTTTCCGTCATAGACAGAATTCCAAAAAACCACTGACCTTTAAGTCTGCACCTTCCTGTCTTTTTATTTTAGTGTTTCTATTTTTGTTCTCTGATTATTTATTGAGTGTTCGATAAATTTAGCCACGACCTCATATTACGCTAATAGCAATCTTTATTGATTTTTTAAATAAAATTAGTGATACCTACTCTGACTTTTCGGAGTTATGTATGTATTGAAAATCAGTCGCCACACAGTGAAACGGTGACGGAAAACATCGTGAGGAAAGCTGCATACCATGGCGATTTGTAAAATTTCTATGGTGTGTAAAGTCCGTCACCAGCGTGGGGGACTATATACGCTGGCCATTCTCAATCGTACTCTCGTTTGTAGAGAAGGCCCGTGTCCTGCAGTGGAACCTAAATGGGCTGCTACAGATGTTTATCATGCACACAGACCAAGTCACAAACAAACAATATTTTACACACATGTTTTATTCAAAGCTGGTGGTCTTGGCCGCATACTCTTGAACGCAGCGCCTGATTCGTTTCATCGAGCACGGCATTCGTGGGTATTGCTCAACCGATGTCTAGTTCACCTTGACAATATTATGATACAATTCGTTCAAATATTTTAACCTTAGTACAAATCACTTAAGATGATTTCTGTATAATAATTTTCGGATAAATATTCCGTTGATCCAATTTCATCCGTCGTTTAAAAAATAAACTGCGAATATATTACCTGCATCAAATACCTTAAGAAGATTCTATTGATTTACTTGAACAAAAGTGGATACTGTGAAGGTCGGTAATCTATTTAAAAATATAGTATTCATTTAGAAACGGCCAATCTAGTTCTTTTATTGGCAAGTTAAAGTGGCAGTGGGCCGGACACATAGCTCGTAGAACCGATGGTCGTTGGGGCCGAAAGGTTCTTGAGTGGAGGCCACGTACAGGCAAGCGAAATGTCAGACGCCCGCTTACAAGGTGGACGGACGATCTGGCTAAGGTTGCAGGAAGTCGCTGGATGCAGGCCGCTTCCAACAGGTCATTGTGGAGATCATTGGGGGAGGCCTATGTTCAGCAGTGGACTTCCTGTAGCTGATATGATGATGATGATGATGATGAATCTAGTTCTTAGATCACAACAAATTATATTAAAATAAATATTAATTAAATTAACGCACAATTAATATGTCTTACATAAGATACAGACATTACATAAACTCACGCCTTGTTCCCAGAAGGGTAGGCAGACGTACCACCAGAACACCCACATTTCTCTTTATGTATTCCGTTGGACAATCTAATATACCTAAGACATTTTATATTTGGCTATAATAATAATTGTGTGCACGGCACAAAGTCATCTAAGATAATTAATATCGACCAAAACATGTTCTAAATGTTATAAAACTTGTTCTGGTCTATGAAATAATATTCGAGTTAGTTTTAATGACATTCAAATTATTGTGAACTAGCTGTCGGGCCCGGCTTCGCCCGGGTGCAGATAGTTTTTGAGTCCAATCCACATCAAGAACATATTATTTCGCGTGTCTACTAACTATATTTCCCGCGTGCCGTCGACTATATTTCCCTTCCGTAGGAGAGGACATCCCGTGCCAACAATTTGAATTTGAAAGAGTAGAAAATATGTATATTTGGTTTCCTGACTCATCCCACGGGAACACTACATTTTTCGGGATAAAAAGTAGCCTATGTGTTAATCCAGGGTGTCAGCTATCACTATACCAAATTTCATCAAAGAAATATGTATATTTGGTTTCCTGACTCATCCCACGGGAACACTACATTTTTCGGGATAAAAAGTAGCCTATGTGTTAATCCAGGGTGTCAGCTATCACTATACCAAATTTCATCAAAGAAATATGTATATTTGTTTTCCTGACTCATCCCACGGGAACACTACATTTTTCGGGATAAAAAGTAGCCTATGTGTTAATCCAGGGTGTCAGCTATCACTATACCAAATTTCATCAAAGAAATATGTATATTTGGTTTCCTGACTCATCCCACGGGAACACTACATTTTTCGGGATAAAAAGTAGCCTATGTGTTAATCCAGGGTGTCAGCTATCACTATACCAAATTTCATCAAAATCTGTTGAGCCGTTTTTTCATGAAAGAGTAACAAACATCCATACATCCATACATCCATACATCCATACTTACAAACTTTCACCTTTATAATATAAGTAAGGATTATAATAAATATTAAAATTAAACTATTATTTACGGATTTTATGGCTTACTATTATTTATCGATTTATCTATATTAATTTTTATATTTTTTAACATCCCGGCATTTCGATTACTTTACACGATTTATGGTCACGGGGCGGACTGAGTATAAGCTCATCCGCTCAGTGACTGTTACAATTTAACTACCCGTAATTTACAATTATATTAAAAAGATAATTTAAAACGTTAGTCTGTTTTTGCGTTTCGATCTACGCAGAAGAAGCTCACTGTGTCTTGATGTCTGGCAGTTGGTCTTTTGGGTTTCGATTTATTTAAGTGTAGAATTCGATCCCATGCTTGTGCAAGGTTCTAGCCATCTTTTCTATTGATAATTAAATGCATCACCTTCGTTTTGAGTAGCCCCAAGTGCTCGCAAAAGAACACCATTTTATTTACTAAGTATAACGTCGCCTTTTCTAATACAAGGCGGTTAGGAAGAGGTTCGTAAATTAAACCCACGCTGCAAATAATTGTTCGCTAGGATCACTAATTAGTGGAGTGGATAAAAATCTTCGTGCTATCGGCAATAATATCTTAAATTCCTCTTGATGAACACCACTTAAGAGGATTTTCATCCACATAGGCTCTTTTTTAATGCGGTAAGAAAGAAATTCTTTTTTGAGTACAGCTTATGTGATACCACTTTCTGGTATTTTTCGACTCTCATCCCTAGAAGAATCTAACATCATAGCAATAACAAACGCGTCGGATCATGTCATTATTTCTTTCGCTCCCATTGGTCAATGTCATGTGCGAACGGCACGCGCCATTCGCCGGCACCACCAAATTTTTGTCTTGTCTCATCTTGTATTACATCCGCATCCGCATAAATATCCGCATCGATTATTGCGGATGCGGATGCAGATGTCAAAATTTATGCGGAAGCTCCGCATTTGCGGATGCGGATGCGAATATTCGCAACATCTCTGGTTCATACACCTTGCGCGCAAAGTCAACAATCGGTATTTCTTCGTTAAATTTTACGCACACATAAACAGCCAAAGCTATGTGCGTAGAGCTGCCGCGTCGGCTCGCTATAAAGGCAGCTCAACCAACTTTGATCCGTGCGCTTCAAAATTCAAATATTCAATTGAAATGTAACTTATGATTTATATATTGGTAATATAATATAATAAAAAAAAAATTGCATTATAAGTAGACAAATATTACTGTGCAAGCAATATACAATAAAAATTTAGGTACTAATCATATTTTCGTTATTATTACATTGTTAAGTTGCATTCAAATCAGTGTTCAATCAGTAGACACTACGGACATTTCATTTATCATTTCGTGTTCGAACAGACACGCACTTGTTTGAACACATGAATACAGTTAGGGGCCTTGCAACCCCTTACAATTACGAAATATATTTAATCTTCTATTACAATACATAACATAATTTAGCCTCGGAATTACATTTAATTATACTATCTGAAACATAATTTATACTCACTACAATATCATTGTAGGCAGGGATCGAAACCCATTCGACATTACGGTACCGGTATCGACGAATTTCTGTTACCTTTAAGATTTCGGTAACCGCTATGACGCAATATAAAGGTTACCCTTATATACGGTAACCGTTTTAATACCGGTAACCTAAAAAGACCTTGAATGCAAAACAAAATGCGTTGTTGTTGTATAACAAATAAATATCATACTTTTCGTGTGGCTTACACAATATCGCTGGATACGGTTCATTTCTTTTTTGGTGTGTAATTCTGTTGAAAAAATCATGAAATGAGTAAAGATAAATGTGTGGTATAGTGCCATAATGTTTTGTAAAGACAAACGGCGGTATAACCACACACAGGCACTGCCCCCGCTTTGACTTATAAGGAACGGCGCATGAAACATAGAGGTAACCTTTATTTCGGTTACCGGTATGATACCGGTTAAATTCTAGGAATCCAATAAAATTGGCGTATTGGGGTTACCTTTAAAAATACCGGTATTATTTTTTTCGGTTGATACCAAAAAATACCGGTATTTTCGTTACCGGTTTCGGTCCCTAATTGTAGGTAAAAGAAAAAAAAAATTACTACCAAAGTACTAAGATATGGCAATCGCAGTCCACGCGTGGTTATTTTTACTACGCACGGCAAAAATCAACTGCAGCCAGGCCGGAGCGACGAGCGATACTTCCTCCCTCTAGAAAACCTTGCGGCGCGGCGGTCTGATTTGATGCAGGTCGGACAGCGTGTTTTATAGTGGTTTTTAAAATATTTGTAGAAAACATGGAAACTATTTTTGTTGAAATATAAAAATACTAATTTATTA
Organism: Hyles vespertilio; assembly: GCA_009982885.2. NCBI lineage: Eukaryota > Metazoa > Arthropoda > Insecta > Lepidoptera > Sphingidae > Hyles > Hyles vespertilio. Next base: position 12,493,034 of record CM042806.1, on the reverse strand, counting down.
ATAAGATGTTCTTCTATTATAATATGCAATTACCATAAAAAATTATGTACGATAAGTTGGTGAAAAAAAATATGTTCTTAACGAGAGTTTCTGAATAATTTCGCATTGTTAAAATTTTTATTTTTCAGTAACTAAACACAAAAAGATTATTTTTCTCTGCAAAATCCCTCCATGAGGGTCTTGTCAGTCTGATAATATTTTTATTTTTATCTTACATTTAGTGATTTCGGATATCTTAAGCTTCTAAATTGCCATTCAAAGTCTAAATAACTAAACCTGTGTTCAGTAATCCTTATAGTATTCTCAAATTATCTATAAATCTATAATGTTCTCCACCAAAATCCCTAGATGACAACCTTTTCTAAAATTAATACTAATTATTTTTCCTTTAAATTGTTTATTGATGGCTATTAACTCGTTTGAAAAGTGCTGTTTGTAAGCCAAATAGCGCGCGGAAGGTATAAACGCTCTTAACGCTAAGATATATTTTAATGAAATGTAAATTGACTTTCTGTTGACGCCAATAGCCTACCGGTAGTTAATCTTGTTACTTTATAGTGACATCAGCTTATAAAAAGCTTCATTTTATTTCACAATAAAAATAAAACAAGAGAAATGAACGCGAATGGCAATGAAAGGGGATATTCCATATCACCGTCAATCTCGGCAAATTGTCGAATGAAAATAATGTCGGCACCGTGCAGGTTACTAGGTCAATGTAAGACCCTTCATCTACAGGTCAGTAATTTGAAGGCTTTTTCAAATCTGAAAAGCAATTGCATAAAGAATTTACTCTCTGTTATTGCTTATTTTCTTTTAGGAAGTCTGCATTTTTTATACAAACAATTAATGTCCTAATAAACTTTCAGGTATATGAAATTAATATCGGGTCGATATGAGTTACTCATGTTACTGTGAACAAAACCACGCATCATGATTAGTACTTCATAGTCTACTTAGAGATTCAATATGCAAAAGAAGTATTATTAAAATCAATTGATTCTGCAGTTCGCGAGTATACTTATATACTTACTTACTATAAATACCTATACATTTACTACCAAAATAAAAAACTCAATCTTTTATTTTTAATGCAAATCAATATCAAGACAATATTTAAAAAATAAAATAAACAATACCTAAAATATTTTACGGGTTTTGTAGAAACACGTTAGTATTAAATTAAATCCATTATTACAAACATCGTTTATATAACTTTCAAGCAAAATAAAAATATGAGACTTAACATCTTGATATGTCTCAAGATGGCAAGAGCAGTGAAATACCAAGCATTGCTTTGTAATTCATTATTTTGCTTGATTTTGCTACTGTCCATGAGGGGTCGTACCATCAGGCGAGTGGTATGCTTGTCTCGTCATTCATCGCAATAAACACAAAGTAATGCATCAATAATGGCCTTGGTATCAGCGTCTCACTAACTACTATGCATTATCCATATTATAATGAACTTGTCCGTGAAAAACACGATAAAAGACATCCTTGTTGTTCCATTGTATTTGTTTAGAAGCATATGTTATTGCAAATAATAGTAGAGATTATTTTCGAAATGTATGCGTACAAGTCACCAATGAATTTGATCTCCCGGTTATCTTAATACAAGATTATTTTAACAAGCGCCCACGGAAGCCAATACGAAAGCAAGATATCCTATCATTTGATAGAAGATTACGGATTACAATAACCTCCGGGTAGATTGTTCCCAGAGACGGTAACAAGTAATATTTTGATTGTAAGTATATATAGTGTTTGATAGATGATTTCTACCAGACATTATCAACTGACATATTCATATCTTATACATACGGATTCCAGGTTCAAAAACTTTAAAAATGTCACCTTGATCTTTTAGAAAATTCTACGACATAAATTGTTGACAAAAAATTGTCGTAATTAAATATTTTAGCGATGCTTACAAGGCTTTGAAACTGAAAAAAACGACTCATTTTCATATGAATATATCCTAAAGAAAAACCAACCCGCACTAGGCCAACGTGGTGGACTATATGGCCTAACCACTCTCAATCGTACTCTCGATTGTAGAGTAGGCCCGTGCCCTGCAGTGGGACGTATATGAGCTGATACAGATATCCTAAAGTATTTCATAATTTGACAATATGAAAAATCATATATGTATATGGTAAAAATCCTTCCTTAAAAATTAATAAATACGGAACCACATAGGAACACAAAGTTAGTGGTAATAGTTTGAGTAAGATTTAGCTCAACTTGATTACGTGAGGATATCTTTGCTAGGAAGACATATAATAATATCCTAGTTTTACAATTGTATTAGCCCATATATATCCCACTGCAGGGAACGGGCCCCTACAATCTAGAGTACGAATGATTGATATTCCTACAACATTGTATCAATTATCTCAGGATTCCACAGTCCGCTTTAAGTGTTAATTTCATGTTATTATCGACAGTTATCTTATATGATTCTAGTAATTATCCATTATAATACAATTGCAATATAATGAACAATGTGTGTTACTTGTTATCGTTCTTTTAATAATTGACCATTATTTTCTTCAAGGATGACCAGGGTCAACCATCTTTGTTTTTTTTAATGACAAGACGAAGTAATTAGAATGCACATGATATTAATTCTACAGCAATTTAAATAGACTATTTATTAGAGCATTCAAGTGCAAAAGAAAGTTCAAACAGTTTTCTTAACCTACTCTGTACATATGTACATAAATAACATCAAAGCTTTGGGTTTTCTCCGCCACTTTTGACTCAGTGATATTCAAATGGTGATTCAATAATTTATCAATATCTGAGGGCTAAGCAGTCTTCACTACGACGGTGATTAAACCAAAAACTCATGATTTGGTCATTGGTTGTGATTTATTGAAATAAAAATCGATCAATCGGATCACGCAATTTAAGATTTATTATTTGTGCGTGTTATTGCGTGACATAGCTTATCTCCATACAGATAACAATTAAATTGAACTCAAAAATGCCGACACATTAAATCTGGAATTCCATTCTTAATTCCTCATACTGTTTTTAAAATGTAATTAAGTAACTTGAACAAAAAAAGCCAGTTTCGAATGTTTTGATGTGATTTAATTCTTTTCATACTTTAATTACACACCTAGACAGTAGGTAACTTTTTCATTTGAGTATTTTTTGTAGTTTTACGACCTCATGCCTTGTGCACAAACACGTACAAGATAATATGTATACTGAGTTATTGGACATGATAATGGTACCAGAATGACATTAAAAAATATGTGCCTATTTTGTAAAACATGAAGGTTATGACATTTTTTATTTAAACTACCTAAACCTGTACCCCTACAACCAAACCACCAAATGACCAAATGAGCTTTTGTTTTTAGTAATTACGTAAGTATTTGAAAGCATTTCAAGTTTATAACATAAAATCATGGGGATTGTTGAACATTGATTATTTTGAGAATTTTTTTCCGGTAACTAGTCTATTTTTGAGTCGTTTCAAAGATTTTTTATATCAATACGATACGAATGCTCTTGGCAAATAGCAAAACCAAACTATAGCATGAAATACAAAGCAATCCAATGATCGACTTGGGTTAAAAATTGAGGGGTTCTCGTCGCAGTAGATAGTATGTTAAGGCGTAAATATATTTATTCTTAACAAGACAGTTGCAGTCACTTACTAGAGAACAATTCTTAACTTAATCCACATGTCCTAGTTTTTGACCTTTGGCAATGGCTGCAGTCGTTAAACCATTCAGTCAAATTAGAAACCCTACGAATAACGTAACCGCTAACATACTTTTACGACTTCGTCTCTTCACTGTACGTAGCATTTTAACTTCAAAAAAAAGGAGGAGGTTCTCAATTCGACTGTATGTTGTTTTTTTTTTAATGTTTGTTACCTCGTTTCTCTGTACTGTGTGAATCGATTTCAATCATTCTTTCTTTGATTAAAAGCTGGTGCTTGTCGTTTGGTCCCATAAAAATATGGTGAAGATCTGATGAATATCTTCGGAGCTGGAGAGAGGAACTCCTTAAAATTAAGGAGAATTGCATTGGTTCTTTTTGCGTTACGTTCATTATAAAAGTTAAGTTACAGTAAGAGAGGGAAAAAAGGGTGGGGGTGAGGGGGGGGGGGGTGATAAAATTAATATACACGTAAATTCTAATATCTTCGGCAGCTTTAAACCGATTTTAGTGATTTCTTTTTCATTGGAAGAAACCTATTGACAGGTTGATCTTAGGAATACAACATGAAGATCTGATGATTATGTTCGGACCTGGAGAGTAGAACTCTTCAAAATTTAATAGGATTTCAACGGTCCTTTTAGCATTGGGCTCAGTATAAAAGCTAAGCTACAGTGGTTGTGGGAAAAAGGGGTAGGGGCGAAGGGAGGGGGGGGAATAATAAATATGTGAATATTTTTGCGATTTCATTGTCATCGGAAAGATCATATTCCTTGTGTGGGGACCAAATCTTCTTCATTTAAATGCCTATCAACACTAAAAAGATAAAAATAACAATATTATTTTATTATTTTTTGGCTTTTAGTGGATTTTTGTTTTGAAGTCGGTTTTTTTTTTTATTATAAATATTAGCTCTTACTTTCTCACCAAAGATTTGAATTGGATTTCTGTTCCCATTAACTTTGTATTCATATTTGAAAATATTTAAATAATTGTATATTCGTATTTTGCTACGTGAGAAATTCTATGAACCTTGATTGTCAGAATTCATGACTCGATGATATGATAACGTTTCTATCGAAGAATACATTTGCATATACTTATTTGATTATAAAGTTCTACTGTTTACGTGAAAATTCCGTAAAGAAAAATGTTTAATACGTCGTATTATATGAGTCTTACTACCGTTTTCTTACAAATCTTATATATAAAAATGAATCGCAAAATGTGTTGGTAACCGCATAATTCAACAACGCCTGGACCAATTTGGCTGATTTTGGTCTTGAAATATTCGTGGAAGTCCTGGGAAGGTTTTAGGGGTGAGAAAAATAGGTAAATTTCTGAGGAACATACTAAAAACCTTTTTTTTGGGTATCGTTCAAGCGTGATGTGTCCAGCCAATATAGGATGATCTTTGTTTATTTGACGGGAGACGTAAAAGACGGTCCAGCTTCAACTACCATCCAACGTAAAATGATCTATCTTTCCATTGTCTTTCATTGACGGCTGACGAAATAGAACAAAATTCAAAAAATGTGTACATCGTGTATATAATATTATCTAGATACGGCGTCTTGCGCGTAATTTTGTTCAATGTAAAATAAAACCATGTCCATATCTACCAAAATAGCCCATTGTTTTTTTAGATTACTGCAACAGTTTTAATTAAGGTATACTCTATCGAAGCGTTTTGCCGGAGTACACCAAAATATATCTAATTATAATTTTTCGTTTTCATAAACGACATTGTTTTTTGAATTGATACTTTTAGATGCGCTGGGGGACATATTTAAATTTCGCATTAGTATTGTTTTCAGACTCAAGAATAAAAAAATATTGGTACGTTGATGCCGTATCTAGACATTATAATGAAACGATATGCAGTTTTATATTTTTAAATATTTGTTCTATTACTTACGTCACCTGGTAAGGCAGTATGAAGGTTTTATTAATTTGTATATGGTAACGTAATAGACGCGACTGCCAACAAGTTAACGATGGTCACGGGTTCAAATCCCAGGGCACACCTCTGACTTTTCGGATTAATTTCTACGTGAAATAAAATCCGCCAACTCGCACTAAGCAAGCAGGGTGGACTATAATATCTTCTTCTATAATATAAAAATGAATCACAAAAAGTGTTGGTAAGCGCATAACTCAACAACGCCTGGACCAATTTGGCCAATTCTTTTTTTAAATGGTTATTATTACTTTATTACTAACAAAAAGTAATGGCGTGCAATATTATTAGGAAAAACAGCATTTTGGTGCTGAAATAAGGGACGTAATATTGGATGGACAATAAAAAAATATATATTTTCTGAAGTAGAAGCAGGTGACATTAGATTTCCCATCTATCACATCTTGGCAATTATGCCCAATTAAATAGCCTAGTCTTAGGTCTTCTTACTCTTACGGCGATGAAGGCTTGAGTTTATGTATAAAAATGAATAACATTGAGTGATCATTTGTTATTTATCGAACAAAATCAAAGTAGTATTGGAATCAATGACCTATGTGAATTATTCTTAGCTAGGTGACTATTGATTTTGAAACATTTCGTCACTGTATTTGTTAAAACGCCTTCTTCCAAACTAAAGCTTAACTGAATATGTAACAGAATATGAAACCCATCAAAAACATCCTGTAAAAAAATTCCAAGTCTCGCAGCTCAGGTTTTCTACCGCAAAAAGTTGTGAGATGCGTGTAATACCAAGTCGATTAATTTATTTAGTCCTTAAGGGAACTTCTATAGAAAGTTATTACGTTAGTTATTACCATATCAATATTAAAAATTCTTTACGTTTTAAATAAATAGATCGACTTGGCCAGTAGCATTATGTATAAATTGTATGATACATTATGTTTTCATGCGATGGCCAAGTCGATCCATTTATTTAAAACGTAAAGAATTTTTAATATTGATATGGTAATAACTAACGTAATAACTTTCTATAGAAGTTCCCTTAAGGACTAAATAAATTAATCGACTTGGTATTACACGCATCTCACAACTTTTTGCGGTAGAAAACCTGAGCTGCGAGACTTGGAATTTTTTTACAGGATGTTTTTGATGGGATCTCACGTCTTTTTGTAGAATCCTACTTTTTTTCCTTTTCGGTACTTCTTACTTCTAGAATATCACTAACGATTTTTCTTAAAGCCTCTGTCTTATGGATTTTTCTTATTTTTGTAGGTATCAATTTATCACAAATATAGCGGATTTGATTATTAATGTTCTTTCTTTCATTGTAATTGATATTTTCGAGTTATTTAATTTATTTATTTGCAAGTTTTTCTTCGTCATGTTTTTCTAGAGAAATGTTGTACAGTTTCATGGGCTGAATACACCATTTCCCTCTCTATATCCCCTCCTGTTATGCCTCATGTATATAGATATCTATCTACAACTATTATTCCACTATATACGGGTACAATGATTCATTAACTGCAAATGTAACTTTGTAATCCTATACATTTATATGAGATTACAAAGTTATTCACGCAGTTGGTCTATCTAGAAAACTAGACACAAATTATGAAATGTTTGAATTTTTCCTTACTTTAGACACTAAACACTAATTATATTCTAAATTTGAAGGTTCTATGTCTGCTAGAAGTGCCTTAGACTTTTGATGATCGGTCAGTCAGTCAGTGAGTGACAAAATTACGAAAGTTTGACACATTATAATTCTTAAACTGCTGGTTCAAATTGAATGAAATTTTAAATATACCGTGTTTACACAATGCCTACTTAGTAACTGAAAATTCAGGCTCTTGCTTTAACCACAACGAAGTTATGGGGGGTTGAAAATGGTCTGAATTGCTTCGAGAAAAGGATGTTACGGCCTATAGCTCGACTTGGAGGGGGCTCGGCCGCGCCCCCAGATTGTTTACGCATATTGTTGTTACCTATGATCATTGTTACAATGACTGTAATTTACACGGTCGTTCAGAAATGTAGAACATCTTCAATACATCTTCCTGCTCAGTCGCTTGAGTAAACACACGCTCCATTGTTTTTGCTTAACTTTCGCATAAAACTTAGTTTAACTAATTAGCTGGAGTATAGAGATTTGTATCGGGAATTTGTAGTGTGAATGTAGAAGTAAAAAGAACTTTGACGCTCTTATAGATGATAGAAGAGTATGTAGAATGTAGATTTTAATAAAATAAATTAATTATAAGAACGATGGATGGTCGATAGGGAAATTTAACGTTTGGTGTTTCACTCTGATGTGAAATTAAGATACTTATAAGACCAGAAACCGACAAATAATACAAAACATAACAGCCGACATTTCATCAAAATGTGAAAGTCGCCGACATTGTTGCTTTATTTAAGGTCGTTTGTCTTCCAAACATAGCAGACACATAATGTAAAGTATATGTACACATATCGGATAGGCAGATTGTCTTTTATTTACGACCCTCTTTCTCTGAACGGACAGCATGTATTAATGTTCCACGAACGGCCTTTAAAATATGTCTTCTGAACACTTAAACCTTTTAAGACTTACTTTCTAAGAGACATTGCCATGTCTTATTCACATGCTAAATTATTTGTGAATCTTTCATTCACGATATGTACAAGGGCATTTGTGGTTAGGCTTAAAATAGTAGTTTTTCGTACAACTATTTATTGGATATATTTAACCTACAGTTATTTAAATATTTTTTTTCATTGCTATGAATGGCGAAATGAGCAAGCCATTCGCTTGATGGTAAGCGATACGACTGCTCATGAACAGTAGCGAAACCAAGCAGCATCTTGAATTACAAAGCAATGCTTGGTATTCCACTGCGCTCGCCATCCTGAGACATAACATGTTAAATGGTTACCCAGTAGTTACTCTGGCTATGATATCCTTCAAACCGAAACACAACAGTGCATTTACACTGCTGTTTGACAGGAGAAATAGACATTGCGGTTGTACCTACCTAGGCGGCCTCTCACATATGAGAGACCTATCACCAGTGAAAAACCAACAATAAGAATAATAAATTAATATAGAAAATCATGTGAAACCTTCAAAATTAATCGTCAATGCCGTATCCATAATACAGGTTTATTTAAAGGGAAATGTAATATATTTCCGGTACGAAATAATACGTTTTATATGTATTAATGTGTTTTTCATATGATGTGTGTTATCTGTTCATATTTAGATTTATAGTTAGTTTCTTTAAGCACAATTTTATTGTCGCTACGTGTGAGCGCACGTTAACCGGCTTGTTCCAACATTTACTCACGCTATTGTGTTGTCTTATTGTTCTAACCTATTAAGAAATCCTCCATTACTTATAACGTTAGGATCTGAAACAGTAGCAATAGCAGTAAACTTGACGAGTGTCGAAATTAGTAAAGAATTAATAAAATCTACCGTTTACGTCATATGGATCGGTTGCATTAGGTAACTTTAACGATAAATTGAAATTTGTTAGTCTCAACGATGTACATCACCTATTACGAGTTGATATAGTCAAAATTAGTGGATGCAATCGAGTCTCAAAATGCATAATTGAACAGTAGTTACCCAGTTAGGTCAGTAAGCATAACATATCATTAGTGAAATAGAGCAGAAAAATACTATCTGTTTTGTGTGTTACAAAGCTTTCTACAGGAACTCCTATACCAAAATAATACAAATTACAAAGGCGGTAAGTGCCAACTATTATGGAACGTCACAATAAAAGAGAACACGACATTATTTACGTAAAGTTTCTATTTGCTGAAACTTAACCAGCAACAGCTTTAAAAGCGGTAAACAAAGTTTGAGTTCCACACTTTGTAGTATGTCCACGCTCTAGAAATATAAACTCATTTGCAATAAAAACGGGCACCTAAGCAATGAACCATTTCAAATGTTACTATTGGTTTGTTTGATAATTATAGGTAGTTTTACTTTCACAATTTTGTAAATTAATAAGCAAATAATCGTATTCGTCAGTATTATCATAAAATTTTGATAAAATTTATGGGTTTTAATGCTAAAGTTCACTAGTAGTGTATGCTCGCTAGTAGTGCATATGCTCGTGAAGTAAAAGTTAACAAAGATTTTTGTTTGTTTTTTCTTTAATAAAGTAAAAGCAGATAAATGTTTAGTATCGAGTGTGACCCCCTCTAGCTGAAATCACAGCTTGAATTTGTCTGGGTATGCTAGCGAGGATATCCCGGATACTTGCTTGCGGAATACGTTCCCACTCCGCGGTAATCACATTCTTCAACTCTCTGATGGTCTGCGGAGCCGGTTGTACTGACCTCACGCGTCGTTTCAAAACGTCCCAGACATGCTGTGTAGGATTGAGGTCGGGACTTCGAGCTGGCCAATCCAAACGACGAATGCCGACCTCTTGTACATACGCTTCCACATCGCCAGACCGGTGGGCGCGAGCGTTGTCGTCCATAAAAATCGAGTCTTCGCCTAAAGCGGCCAATGCGGGTTGTGCATGAGGAATTAGAACTTCCGTTATGTTTCGATGTTCAGTAAGTGAGCCGTTTTCAATGAAGACTAACTCTGTACGATCCATTGAATTTATTCCTGCCCAAAACATAACAGAGCCCCCACTATAAGGTGTGATTTCTTCAAAACAAGCCTCTGCAATGCGTTCTCCTCATCTTCGTAGCACTCGCTGACGTCGATCTTCACCGAACAGAGATATCCTGGCTTCATCGGAGAACAATACCCTATTCCAGTCTTCTTGAGTCCATGACTCACAATTTCGAGCAAACCTAAGCCTGGCAACTCTGTGCTCACGGAGTAACTTAGGGCCGCGGGCCGGGCGATGACTGCGTATATTGGCCGCGAGAAGCCTCCTCCTGACCGTCCATAGACTAATATGCACATTTCTTACTTCTTCGAGGTTGTTCTTAAGGTCCACATACGAAGACTTGCGATTTCTCAATGCGCGACTCACAAGAAAACGATCATCCCGTGGTTGGGTACATGGTTTTCTTCCAGAACCAGGCCTTCTCTCGACGGAACCGGTGTCTTGATACCGCTGCTAGGTCCTTTGAACCGTCGAGCGACTCACACTTAGCCTCTGAGCCACGAAGCATTGGCTGCAATCCTCTTCGAACAGCGCAATAATTTTAGTAGCTTTTACCACTTTCTCTAACATTATTGAGACAGCTAAACAGCAATAAATGAAGCTTTGACAATTAAGAATATGAAATAAATTCATAAAAATTGACTAAAAGTTATGAAAACCGATATTATCTTTTGGAACTTCGCACCAAAAATGTAGGATGAAAGTGGTTTTCTGTAAAAACGAGCATCAAACGAAAATTTGAATTTAGAACGTACTGTTTTAAACACCACGGCATTTTTAAAACCGGCTAGTAACATGTACAAATGATTGAAATCATTTTGGTACCGTATTTTTTTAAAGAAGAATTAAAATCAAATCCCGGTTTTTTTGCAAATGAGTGTATTTTAAGAAACTAGAAATATATTTTAAACGTAAATAGTTCGTGATGGCATGTTGGTAAACAGAGCAGATGCGCAGATGCTGCCAACTTGTTCACGGTGGTCGCGGGTCCGAATCCCAGGAAACAATTCTGACTTTTCGGAGTCATGAGTGTATTGATAGTCAATAGCCACGCACTTTAGCGATTTGTAAGAATTCCAATGGCATGTAAAGTCCGCCAATCCGCACTAGGCCAGCGTGATGAACTTTGTGGCCTGTGACCACTGGCATGATCGATAGTGGAGGAGGCCCGTACCCTGCAGTGGGAAGTATATGTGCTGATTCAGTGCAAACGTATTTAAAATTATATAAGTTACATTTATTTATGTTACATGCAGTATTATTTAATAGCAGGCCACGAGTACCTAAGATTTATCAAAGTTCCATACCTAATGTAGAACGAATTCTTCAACGCAAAAATTACAATAAATTGTAGTCAACCTTGACACAAACAAACACGTGCGTACATTTGTAAACTGCACTTTATCTTAGCGCTTAATTTCATAAAACTGCTAACAAGACTTTTGGCGTATGAAAATATTTTTTACATTTAAATTTTTGCAGAATATTTAATACCTTGCAATATAGACTTGGCATTTTCATATTTAAATACAAACAAATGTTCGATCTAATCTGATTTGGACATTGACTTAAATTCTACCGATAGACGAGGCGCGTCATAGAAACTATTTGTCCCGTATTTGTCAAAAGCTCAGTAGCGACATCTAGACGTTTACTTGAATATTACAAATTATGATCAAAGATTATTAGACAGACAAGACAGTTCATGTCAATAATAGCTTTGCCTAAGTATCAATACCGTCATAGAAATAATATATTTCTAATGGTTTTTTTTACGTGAATAATTCATGGAAATGATGTAAATGAAATTAAATACTCTTACGCCCGGATACTGGAACGTCAATCAAATAATAAGTTGCTCTTAACAGCGCACTACCCACTTAGCCAGTACATTTAATCGGGATTAACGTAGTTAAGCGCAAGTTATATTTAAGTTGCGTTCCAGTATTTGGGCGTAACAAGTGTACAAGTCTGACAAGCAGTCAATCAGCGTACAATCAGTCTGACATTTATTACAATAACATTCATGAATTTTTAACAAGCTGATAAACTTTTTTCGAGACTAATAGACAAAAGGAATGGTACAACAGAAGTTTTCAAAAATGACTACCGCATTTGGAATATCTGAAATCTTCGTGTCGAAAATGAATTGAACAATTATAGGTATGTTTTCATGGTAGCCACTTATATCCATTCCAATAATTCTGGACAAATATTATAACGATCTCCTTTTTTCGTAACCGACGCGTAAGAACAATTTTAAATGATATAAGTCTTCAATAACAATCAATGGGTTCGAATAGTCCATTAAGAAATTCATATTAAGAAATGGAGTCTAAATACTATCCACTGTTTCAAAACATACATACAACACACATATTTTGAGTTATTAATTAATAAGATATGAATAAAATAAAATACTGAAATCAATTTGCAACTACATTTTTCCTACATATTTGTATTTGTAATGTATTCGAATAGTTTATGCCTATTTGGTCCTCTGATATGAATGTCCCTTGAATAATCTATATCTTATATAGTTCGTCTCTCTCACTCGACGGGCAATTTTTATGCGCGGAATGAGATATACGATTAAGGACCTAACCTTGTATTTTAACGAGCTCTAAAATATATTTAATCCATTAATAAATAAAAGATCTGTATTATCGACATTATTCTACAATATTATATCACTTACGTTGTATTCTTTAATTTTATTGTAACTTCAGAAAATTTTGCTGTCGGTTTGACGGGGAAACATCAAAATAAATTACATAAAAGTTTATACAAAGAGGCGTACTGCTGCGTAGCTGTCACGCGGCAGACTGATTCGTGTGCGGTGCATGCACCGCACTTGGGTGGGACACGTTTGTTACAAAGAACGTCTTATCTAGTGTAACATTGATATCGATGGATTTGGACTACATATTTATCTCGACCCCAATAAAAACTTAATAACAAAAATGATTTCTTGTCGTCATTTTTTACCTTGATAGGTAGATCTAATAATCATTCAACAATTTATGCTAATAGACAAATATAGGTATAATTATAGGTTTAGCACGTGGCACTCTACCACAGTCGTTTTAACTGCCTATAAAACTTACCTATGCATATTATGTACCTATATTTCGGTTAACCTTTTGCTTTAAAAAATAGGGTGAATATACGATACAATAACAAAATAAAAAATACAAAACCAAAATGCTGAGATATAAAAATACATTTTTTTTTATGGATAGACTCTAGTCTAGTAATTGTTGTACGGCAATAGTAAAGGTTATCATTAAAATTAATGTACCCTACAACTTCATTGCAGTTTATAACAAGCTTTATTTAAATTGTTTATGAAGATAAGTAGGTAGATGAAGGTTTTAAGATAAAATAATATATACAGGGTATATCAAGACTGCTACCGAAAACGAAGCCGGGTGGTAGTTTTAGTGACTACAAACACAAAGCAACTAAAAAATTTGCAAAGAAACGCGACAGTTATTTTTTATGATTTCTTTAATATCGTCAATTTTGGGTGGTAAATCTATAGTTTTTGCTCAAATAATAATTTAAAGTCTTTTATACTTTAGATTATTCATAAATAAAAGGGTATACACTATTTTTTTAGGAAAAAATGCATTTACCACCCAAATATGGCCATAGGAAAAAAAGAACAAAAAAAAAGACGGGTTGCACTCCGGGAGTGCCGGCAGAAGTGAAAACTTGATTATTAACGTTGAGCATGTTTGATATTTTGGAATGGTTCGGGAATAATTTTGCACCAATTGCTTTATCAGTATAAAAGTACTATCATTTATGTGGTAGAATACACAAACATGACAATTTATATTACATTAAAAATTTAACACTTTAAAACTATTACAATTATTTTACATTAAAAAGTTTATCTCTCCTAAAAATCAACTTTCATCCATAATTTCAACGACTTTTTCACCATCATCATTACCAGAACTATCATCGCCAATCTCTAAAACTGATACGATAGGTTTATGGTAGCTGAAGTAAGAAACGAACAGTTTTGATTCGAACCTATTTAAATGTCTAATAAAGACCGCATCAATAGTAGTTTTGTATTTCGTTGTGCTAAGATTGCGATCATTCGACATAGTTAAACCAAATTCATTATTTAAAAATTCAATTAATAGTTGATTTTTAGCGTCTGCGAAGTTTATGTTGAAATCTCCACTCAAAATCATTGGCAATTCATCAAAGCTTTATAAACTGACAGCTAACTGACAGCTGTCTACTCTCCATCCGTCTTACGCTTTTCGTCTTACGATCAGGTCACGTGTCCTGACGCGAGTTTAAGATTTTATACCCATTACAGAAAAAGTGCTCAACGCCGCTAAAGAAGTTTTCACTTCAAAAATCGCTTTTTTTTTGCAACTTTTTGTGTTGCGTTGTGTCTGAAGTCGCTTAGGGTATACAGGGTATATCAAGACTGCTACCGAAAACGAAGCCGGGTGGTAGTTTTAGTGACTACAAACATAATGCAACTAAAAATTTCGCAAAGAAACGCGACAATGATTTTTTATGATTTTTTAAATATCGTCATTTTTGGGTGGTAAATCCATAGTTTTTGCTAAAATAATAATTTAAACACTTTTATACCTTAGATTATTTATAAATAAAAGGGTATACACTATTATTTTAGGATAAAATTAATTTACCACTCAAATATGGTCATAGGAAAAAATAACAAAAAAAAAATATCGCTTTTATTTGCAACTTTTTCTGTTGCATTGTGTCTGAAGTCGCTTTAACTACCACCCGGCTTCGTTTTCGGTAGCAGTCTTGATATACCCTGTATACATAATTATATTTCTGGCTACTCAGTGCATTATCTTAAATCGTTTCTTTTTCTTAGAAACAGTAATAAATATTAAACTCAATTGTTTTTCTCTAACTTTGGAGGTATCACAAAAAGTTTTTTAATATGACAAACAACGTGACGTGGGTGTAATTTATCAAAATGTATATAAAATGTTAGAATAATCTTGATAGTAACATTTTCACGACGTTTGTAGTCGGTTTAAGTAACTGGTTTATTTCAAAGTTAGTTCAAGTCACGCTTCATAGATTCTTAATAGCATCACGTGTGTTTTTAATATAATGATTACACTGTTGTATTCAACAATGACTAACGATGTAGTTTAAGAAATCTACAATTGAAATCGTATAGTTTTTTTTTTATTGCAGTGATTGGCGAGACGAACATGCCGTTCGCCTGATGGTAAGCGATACGACCGCTCATGAACAGTAGCAACATTCCACTGCGCTCGCCATCCTGAGACATAAGATGTTAAGTCTCAATATGTCCAGTAGTTGCTCTGGCTACAATGTCCTTCAATCCGAAACACAACATGCATTTAAGCAGTGTTGTTTCACGGGAGAAATAGACATTGCGGTGGTACCTACCCAGATGGCCCCGCACATATGAGAGACCTACCACCAGTAATTTAGGATAGGTAAATAAATATTGGAGGAATGATACTTTTAATTTTTTTAAAGTACGTGTGTTATTATTATTTTTGCTTCTATTTCCCTTCTCATAATTGATATTTTTTTAATTAAAATTTACACCACAATCAAAATATAGATATTTAGAACGCAAGTATACATATATATTTAATAAAGTATAACTATACATATATATTTGCAAAGTTTATGTCTTAATTATTATCTTAATATCACAATTCTAAATCAATTTCCTTATAGGTGGGCGACATCACGAACGGCGCTCGGCGGGGAGATGTGAAAGATGCTCGTTGCACAACATCGTAACAGGCTGTTGGTAAGTTTGAATACAAGACGAAACCTCACAATGAAATTCACACGGTTTACATAATAAATGTTCTTAGGTAGGAATGGAATATTATGAAAGATGAGCAGAATGAAACGTTAGAGGAATGACTGATATGGAACGTGTTTTGTGAAAGAGATAACGAATGAGAGTACTTAAAACGGAAAGAGTTAGAAGATGAATGATTAAGATGTAGAAGCACGAAACTACGGAATACGGGAGAACTCCATGGAAGACGGTGCACAGTGTGAATAAGCAGTAAGTACATATAAAAGTATCGTTGTTAAAAAAAATAAGTTCTTGGGTAGGATATTTGTATCTCCCTCACCAAGCAACCACAGTCCGCAGATATAGAGCTACTGTAGTGACACATGTAATTATTTTTTCACCCAAGACAAACCTGTGATATTTGATTTTGTTCAGGTCGTGAAAATTGATGTTGGGACCCAGAACCAACCCATACTGTTTGGTTTTGGTCAGGTCGAGAAAATTAAGTTGACCAGAAAGAGAAAGACGATTATATATCGCCAATCAATACTTATCTGCGTTGTACTCCATTTAACACTAACAGCAATGAAGACACGAGTCAGCCTTATCACCGCTAATGTGATTATATATTGTCCTAGAAGAGGCACGTGTCGCCCACCTACCAGGTGTCTCCATTAACCCTTAACCTTAATTACTTTGAGCCATTATTGACTAAATTTAGCCTGATTTGACTTTATATTAATTTGTATGTATTTAAGACTAATGATATTTCTCTTTATTTTAAGTCTTTTTTTTACATTTTTATATATATATTAAAAAACAAAATACATATAAAAATATAAAAAGTTATCCAACGATGGCGAGGCTCGAGACCCAAGCCACCGGTGGTTAGGAGCCCAAAGTGAGGAACCGCCTCACAATACGTGCCGTGTCAAGCAATACTGCCTTCTGAATCTGACTCCTGACCCAACAGCCGATTGAGAGCCTCTGTAGATGTTGGTCGAGGCTCTTTGGTATCAACCCATGAGCAGAAACGACAATCGGGACAATAATTGTTGAGTCGACAACAGTCGGCAACCTCGTGTGCCAAATCTAAATATTTAGACATTTTGTCTTTTTCAGCTTTGACAAGGTTATCGTCATGCGGGATGGTGACGTCAACAAGTATAGCCCGACGCGCCAATCGATCTATTATCACAATGTCAGGCTTATTGGCTGGAATAGTCCTGTCTGTGATAATAGATCGATCCCAATACAGCGTTGCATGACCATTTTCGAGAACTGGTTGGGGCACATACTGGTAATATGGCACTTCAGGTGTCACAAGTCCATATCGAAGGGCAATTTGCTGGTGTATGATCTTGGCTACTAGGTTATGTCTATGCAAATACTCGCCGTTAGCAAGATACGAACAACTGGAGATAACATGCCTGATAGACTCGCCAGGACGGTGGCATGCCCGACAGATGTCGACCGTACCGTCCTTCAGGATGTATTTCCTATAGTTGTTCGTCTTAATATCTTCGTCCATAATTGCAAAGACAAAACCCTCGGTTTCCCCAAAGAGGTTACCGAAGCGTAGCCAAGACACAGACGCTAGTTGGTCCACATCAGGCCCATGAAGGGCTCGATAGAACCGACCGTGCAGCTCTTTGCTCTTCCATATGTCCTCGCGATCCTTAATGCCTACCACCAGAGGTTTCCGCCAGTTCTCAATCGCCAAATAGAGCGGGGTAAATCCTTTATCTACCATAACTACAACCCTATGCATATCAAAATACTGTGAAGGAAATAATCCCTAAGATTGCACACCTCGCGATTATGCAAGTCCTTAGCATTAAGAATGCCTCGGCCACCACATCTCCGCGGGATTTACAATCTCATCACTGATGATCGTGGATGATGCATACGATGTGCAGTCAGGAGAGTTCGGACTTTACGATCCAGGGCGTCCAATTCGGTCTGAGTCCATTTGAGTATGCCAAAAGAGTACATGAGTACAGGCATAACCCAACCGTTAAAAGCGCGAATCTTGTTTCCACCTGATAAAAAACTGTTAAGTACTTTTGTCAGGCGACTAAAAAAACGCTCTTTCAACGATCGTTTTACATCTGCACCCATGATACCTAGAGCTTCAGGCATACCCAAATATTTGTAGGTTTCCGTCACGGAGAGGGATCTGAGCCTTACAGTCTCTGAGACTAGTATGTCATCAGAGACCGCAACCTCCCCTCGCTTCACATGGATAACCGCACATTTATCTACACCGTTATTTTTAACAACTCAATCAATTCGGTTTGTTTCGATGCAAATAACTTGAGGTCATCCATATAAAGCAAGTGAGAAATAGGCTCAGAGCCTCTCCGTAGACGGTAGCCTAACCCTGAATCCAACAACAGAGTGCTGAGGGGATTCAGAGCCATGCAAAACCACAGTGGACTCAGACTGTCGCCCTGAAATATACCCCGCTTGATTCTAATCGGCTCGTCACAATCAGGAGGAACCGTACCACCTGGATATCTTAGGACAGTGGTCCACTGCCCCATACAAGACCCAAGGAAGTTGCATAAATTTGTATTAATTTTATACAAATTTAACACCCTCATGAGCCATGTATGAGGCACCGAATCATAGGCCTTTTTATAATCTATCCAGGCAGCCGATAAATTCCTTCGGTTGTGACGAACCTGTTGGCAAATGGTCATGTTAATGAGAAGGAGCTCCTTAGTACCACGGGACCCATTCATGCAACCTGTTTGGCCGGAAAAAAGAATTTGGTTAGAATTTATATGGTCTGTAATTTTAGATCTAATTATGGAGGTCAAAACTTTATAAATAGTGGGAAGGCATGTGATGGGTCTATAATTTTTTGGTTCCGTGGTAAAACCGGACTTAAAGAGAAGGTGAGTAACACCTGTTGTCATAAATGCTGGAAGGGATCCCCGCTCAAGCGCATCCTGGAATTGCACTGCCAATCGAGCATGCGAACTTGGAAACCATTTTAACCAGAAGTTGTGCAGACCGTCCGGACCCGGTGACTTCCAGTTTTGCGTCTGTCTAATTGCAGTTAGCACATCTTCTGGATTGATTAAAATGGTTTCCATAGCCGGTATTGCCTCGCAAGCTCGATCTACAACACTAAACCAGGAGGCTTCAGTGTGAGAGACAGGCGACGACCAGATATTCGTCCAGTATTCACGCATTTCGTGAGCACTGGGAAGCCGCCCATCCACCACACCTTGTGGAGGATTCTCCCAACATCTATAAACCCTCTTTTGGTCAGTTTGGAACTTGCGATTTTGTTGGAAACGATCCCATCGCCTCCTGTAGCGACGAATGCGGTTCGCCCACGCATAGACTTTTTGTTTGAAGAAGTCTATGCGTTCTGTGACGCAAAGCCTATAATTTCGAGGACTTGTGTTGGTCCCCGAAAAAGCCTGCGTCACAAAACGCATAATCTTCGGCCTGCTGTTTCCTTCTTTAAAAGAAATTAGCTTGCCGATGAGAGTTCGGGCCCTGTTGATACGATCCTCTATCCTCCGCTGCCAGGCAGGCACAGTCACAACACCTCGAGTAGCTCTATATTCTTTTGGGAATTGAACATTAGCCACTCGACATGCTGCGACGGCCGCGCAGTAAAGGATCGAGTGCGTATCAACAAGATCCCGACTGGACTCCAAGTATGTAGGTAACATGGAGTCCAAAGCTCCCATCAGCGCCAAATTTCTTCTATGCGTTGGCAAACGTGGCAGACGCGGTCTACAAGACGCCGATAAAGACGCAAACTCCAAAATCGCACACTCCAAAGCTCCTCTCAGTTGCTGTTTATCTTGGGGACTTACGTTGTCATCCAAATTGTCCGTCAGCTCGAAATCAGCAACAGGTGTTGGTGTTGGGCCTGCCGCTTTATCTCCACTGACGGGCGATACATGGTCTTCCTGGACAAAACATAAGTCTGTGCGCAACCGCTCAAGTGTGTCATCATCCAACAACTTACGCCGCTGAATAAATCGCACTTGATCCGACAGTCGTTGGGATGATACATCAACCGTTGGTTCCAAAGCCTGAAACAGAGACAGCATTTTAACACGATAGGCAGTGAGGTTAATTCCTCCATTTGTTGCCCCAAAGTAGGCCCGCATGACATTCTCATTGATTTCACGTGTCCATCTCATGCGGCGCACTACTCCACCGGTAGCGGGGACCGTAGGCGGGACACTCGGCCCCACAGGTCCCAAGCCCACCGCTGGAGGGGGTCGTCCTCTTCGCTGCGCAGGTCTTGGTGGCGGCGGGGACGACTGCAGCTCGCCGTGTTGGCTCGACGCGTCGTTGTCCGGTGTCACTTCGAATACGTCCGAAGCCGACGCCCACGACGCGGAGCTCGACGAGCTGGGAGATGTTAAATGTGCGTTCCGTTTCTTCCTGGCTTTATTATGGAACATCCTTTTGGTCTTTTATTAACATGTTTTGTAAAATAATTTGACGTTGTCACACACTGTCATTCTATTATTTTTTATTATGCTGAATTGTTGTTTATTTACACTATTTCTTCTATAAAACATTATGTGATTGTAGAAAAGAATAATTTTGGTTACTATTTAGATATAAATTGTGAATATTGTGTATATATTTGATATTAAACATAAAATATATATATTTTTCAAAAGGATGATCTTTAGGTGTTGCCAGAGTAATAGTATAACGGATATATTTAGCAAATCAATCAATATGGATTTTGGTGTAGATAAATGTGCGGTTATCCATGTGATAATGATATTTATAATGATATTTATTATTAACATTAATTATTTAAGAGTCAAAATGAAAGGTAAATATTTCCTTATACATTGTACATCTATAACTCAAAAATATAATAATTCAGTCGAGCGTATTAGTAAAAACCGTAGTTAGAGCGTAGAATCTCAATTTTTTTCGAGCGTAAACTCTCAATATTTTTACACAAATTAAATGTGTTCTTTGGTCTTCACAAATTATCAGTCTCACTCTGAATTAATATTACGGATTTAAATAAATTCAATTTTATTAATGGCTAAATTTTTTGAAATATCAATAGATTTTAATGAGTAAAGAATAAAGTTGCTCATGTGAATGTTAAGAATGGAGAAAATTGTTGTGAAAGTTGGGAAGTTGCACTTGACAATTCAAAAAGTATCTTCCTTGTCATCAATAGCCGTTATAGAATATCCAGAAATATAGGCTTCCCCAAAAAAAACCAGCGACCTTGTGAACAATACTTTAAAATGACCACAAAATCTAAAAATAATAATAACGGCCGACATTCGTAGAAAACCATAAATATATTTACGTAATTAAGAAATACTTGCGTACATAGCTATAACTTGTGAACAGATATTTTAATATATTTAGTGACTATTCATAGATCTAATAATAATATAAAATAATAAAGAAATCATGAACGATTAAATTTTATATTTAAATTACTTTAACAATGGATGAAAAATAGTAAAAATATATACAAATTATGTTTTCATCTATTCTATATCGATCATATCCATAGATAAGGTGATTTTTATCTGTAATTAGATTTAATTCAGTATAATTAATGCTAATTTATTATACATTGCTAATGTTAATGTGCAGCCGTATTTAAAAATGTAAGTATGTAATATAAAATCGCTTATTATTTTAAAGTTGATATACCTTTAGATTTGGAGCATTAAGTGTAGTTCCACGACCATATATTAATATTGGATTGTATAAATTAATAGCCACGTATCAATTGCCCTCCAAGAAAACAAGAACTCCACGGTAAATTCGTTTCTGCATTTTAATGTAAAAGTAATTGATTTTATTAAATTATGTAATCGTATGGTTTTGGAATAATTATTTGATAATGTCGGAAACTTGCATAAAGTAGCTGTATAAAATAGGTAATGTGTGAATAGTAATTATTATTAATGTTTAGGAATTAGGCTATACAAGCGCACTTCTACAACTTTGTATCAAAGTAGGTTGCATGTCGGTGAAAATACCTTGTTACATTTTTTTTTAACATTCACCGGAAGAATATTCACATAATATACGTGTGTAAATTAATTCCGATGATGATAATCAAAATTCCATTGAATAAAGTCTTAAAGCCATGCATAAATTTCATTTAGCCGCACTAAGCTGTTATTTAGTCGTAATCCTACAAATATTTAGAAGCACAAAACCTCAATTGAGACATAATAATAAAACATTGCTTCGTAAACCTAACGTGTAATTTGTAATATGTATGGATATACATAAGTTCACGTTTGTATCCCAGAAAGGATCTGTTTCAGTAATCAGGCCATATTTCAAACTGCAGGCCACGGGCCTCCTTTACAGTCGCGAATACCATTGAAAATTGTTCCAGAGGGAATTTCCGACTTAAACGTGATAGAAGGTTTATCGAAGGCAAGTCTATATTCATAACGGGCTCAAAATCTGGAGATTATTGCACCGGATAATTGACTCAAATTGATTTACTTTTCTTGAAAACCCTAAATCTTACGGTTCAGAGCCAAAATACGATCATACTAGAAAATCAATAAATACACCCAACAATCACATACATAGTCCTGATCCCACACTAAGATCGAGTCTTGTGTCGTGGGTACGAGACTTTTCGGTCTCACTGACGCTCAGTTCCGAAACAAATACTTGTTTCAACTTTCGGTTCCGGGAATCGAACCCGTGGCTACTCGTTAACAGCCAGCGTCTAACCAACTACGCCACAGAGACTATCAAAAGCGGTTATGTTTGGCCGTACTTATTGTTTTTTTTTTAATTAAAATGGCTCTACCTATATCCGAACATGACGACAAAATCAAACAATGTAGGCAGTTCATTAGACTGCCAGCAACGTAATTTAACGGTACTTAATAGAATCATTAGGAAAAATTGTGATTGTTCGATGTCATAAAACAAGGTGTAATGTGGCCCTGAGAGGCTTTCGCAACAGTATTGGCATCGACCGATGACCGCTTGCTTGCAAGAGCAACAACCAAATAAAACACAAGGTCGCCTCGCTTCGATACAATGAGCTCAGAGCGTGCACTTGAAATTCAAAATTTAAATGCCGCAACAAACTGCTTCAAGGTTTCCCTTTGAAGTTAAGCCCGTGAATGACTCACTTTTGTTTTTTAATGTACGATTCTCTATACCTCAATGCGTATTAGTATGGGATATGGAATTAAATAAGCTACATCTGCCATCTTTGTTTGCACGCAAACTCCCTTTCCGGTTTTTTTCAGGTTGCCGAATTTCAATGTCACTGACCTTCCAGCCTCAGTTCAGTTCAGTTTTTGTTTTTAATGGCTATGTCGCAGACTCGACAATTTCGCCAATGTCAAGTGTTGGTCCTTCCAGCCTTATGCGGTCGCGGCTTTTTTAGGCCGGAATGGTATAAATGTCACAGAACACATAAAACCCTTTAGTGATAAAAGGTACATTACTGCTAAAGTGCTAATTGAGGTTATGTATCTTATTGTTATTCCAATAAATACCTAAATTAAATTTATTTAATATATATTCATCATAATATTTTTTGCAGTTTTTTGCATATCAAATTGAACTTTATAAAAATCAAAATATGGAAAATTTACGTATGTTATTATATGGTTATAAGATACGATTACGGTTATATATTTGCCATTAAATTATATTTGACAATAAGCTAAGTGGGATAACGGTTATAACGTATAGTTTTATAATTACCATGAGATGTCGTTTTTTTAAATTTCCAGGTATAATATTTATGCTAATAAAATATTTGACCTGCTTTTAAAATGCGTGATCTCGTTGTATCTCATTGAATTGGAAATGACCCAGTGTTTGTTGATGGCTTTTATTCTTTAAATCACCAAAACATTGACTGCAAAATGCCTAAGAGGCGGCGGTTGCATACATGTTTTTTTAAGAATCAATTTTCTTTAGCAAGAAATTTTTGCACATCGTAAAAAACAAATATTATATAGCCGTTTTATGGATATTAAATTACAAAAAAGCTTGAAAAGATTTTGAATAATGAATTATAGGTAAATAAATATCTTTTTAGCGATTTCCAGCGTTATGCGAACCTGATGCGTGCTAGATTGTTTTATTTATTTTTTTGTTTATTTGCGATACAAAACAAGTATATGCATTACACATAAACAAGAAATAAACCCCAAAATTAATGCAAATGATTTTTAAGTTACACATAAAGACGTATTAAAATAAGATTTTTACGTTACATTGCGAAACTTCATGTTATCTATAAAGATATAGATATTCATAGTTTATAACCTTTTTTAATTAAGATAAATGTTTTGTCCCTTTCGAACGTTTTTGGAATTAAATTTGAACAAAGGACACAAGATATTCGATAGCTAAAATAAGTTTGAAAACTCTATGTGTAAGGCCGGTAAATATTTTAACGTAAAATTACGTCGTCAAATTATTAATTTCAGGCAACTCTGGCATTGTCAACTGACATAATCAGAGGTAAAACCAATCACAAAACTTTACTAAGACAGGATGGATTATAATATAAAGACGTCTCAATTAAGTAACGCTCTGGGGACTACAATAATAGTCATTAAGTTATATTTTCCTTCCTCATATACACAGAATAATAAATATGTATGTGTACTTTAAATAATTTAAATACTTTGGTGCTGCTCGTAATACGTTGGTAAAATTTAAATTATTTCAATGCACCCAACAGCCACGCACATAGTTCCAAAACCAAGTCGAGATCGATCTTAATATGAGAGACTTTTCGACTTTCGTGTCACTTTTATGTCTCACGATGCGGGAATCGAACACACCGCCTCTCGTTTCACACCCGGCGTCTAACTTATTGCGCAATGAAGGTTAACAATGGGTTATTTTGCAATGATCGTATTTTTGAATTATTTTGTTTACAAGATGAAATACCATTAAAATAAAACATTAATGTCAAAACAGTATCAAAGTAGCTTGTAACAGAATGCAAGTACTAGTGTTATAATTATTTTGTTTAAAGACCAGCCAACAATTGTTTACACTGAAACATGCATTATTATATAGCTATGCGATTAACATTAACAATCTCTTGCAGGCTAGTTCAGCATGCACAAAATAGAACAAATATAGGAGTGGGGATATTTTCTGATAGACGGAAAAGTTAATGAAACGCTTTGGCTGTCGTGGTTTGCTCAGGCACCGTTCATTACAAAATAATAATATCCAACACTAGATTAATTGTATCGTAAGAGAGAGCTGTTGCCTGTTCCGCATTATGAACTTAGAGATTGTGTACCGATTGCGACGATGGTGAAAAAGAAACAGACAATAATTAGATAATTAAGAGCGTTTATACCCTTTGCGCGCTTTTTGGCTAAAAACAGGACTTTTCAAACGAGTTAATAGCCACCAATAAACAATTTAAAGGAAAAATAATTAGTATTCATTTTAGAAAAGGTTGTCATCTTGGGATTTTGGTGGAAAACATTATAGATTGATGGATAATTTGTGAGTACTATAAGGATTACTGAACACAAGTTTCGTTATTTAGGCTTTAAGTGGCAATTTAGAAGCTTAAGATATCCGAAATCACTAAATATAAGATGAAAATAAAAATATTATCCGACTAATAAGACCCTTATGGAGGGATTTTGCTGAGAAAAATAATCTTTTTATGTTTAGTTCCTGAAAATTAAAATTTTAACAATGCGAAATTATTCAGAAACTCTCGTCAACAACATATTTTTTTTCACCAACTTATCGTACATAATTTTTATAGCAATTGCATATTATAATAGAAGAACATCTTATCAATAAATTACCATTTTTATATTTCAACAAAATTAGTTTTCATGTTTTCTACAAATATTTTAAAAACCACTATGAAACACGATGTCCGCCGTGCATCAAATCAGACCGCCGCGCCGCGCCGCAAGGCCTTCTAGAGCGAGGACGTATCGCTCGTCGCTCCGGCCTGGCTGCAGTCGGTTTTTGCCGTGCGTTTTACTACGCCAATAGCCACGCGCGGACTGCGATTGCCACATCTTAGTACTTTGGTAGTAAAACATATTTTTTCTTTTTATTACCTACAATGATTTTGTAGTGAGTATAAATTATGTTTCAGATAATATAATGGGATGTAATTCCGAGGCTAAATTATTTTATGTATTGTAATATAAAATTAAATATATTTCGTAATTGTAAGGGGTTGTAAGGCCCCTAACTCTTTTCATGTGTTCGAACACGAAATTATTAATAAACGTCCGTAGTGTCTACTGATTGAACACTGATTTGAATGCAACTTAACAATGTAATAATAACGAAAATATGATTAGTATCTAAATTTGTACTGTTCATTGCTTGCACAGTAATATTTGTCTACTTATAATGCAAATAAAATATTTTTATGATATAATATTACCAATATATAAATCATAAGTTACATTTCAATTGAATATTAGAATTTTGAAGCGCACGGATCAAAGTTGGTTGCGCTGACTGTATAGCGAGGCGACGCGGCAGCTCTACGCACACAGCTTTGGTCGCTTATGTGTGCGTGAAATTAACGAAGAAATACCTATAGTTGACTTTGCGCGCAAGGTGTAAACGCTCTTAAATTACTAAGTCTATCTAAATAGGCTATTTGACTAATTTCTGGAAACCATACCACATTATAAAGAGGTGTCTATAGACCTTACATCCATCCATCCATCCATCCATCAGCCAAAGGAAGTCCACTGCTGAACATAGGCCTCCCCCAATGATTTCCACAGAGACCTGTTGGAGGCAGCCTGTGTCCAGCGACGTCCAAAATACCTCAGTGCCTTAAATCGAAAGTCTTCGATAGTTGTGTGTTGCCAGTGATGACTTACGGCACCGAGACGTGGCCTCTCACTATGGGCCTTATTAGGAAGCTCAAAGTCACTCAACGAGCTATGGAGAGGGCTATGCTCGGGGTTTCCCTACGAGATCGAATCAGAAATGAGGAGATCCGTAGGAGAACTAAAATAACCGACATAGCCCACCGGATTAGCAAGTTGAAGTGGCAATGGGCCGGGCACATAGCGCGGAGATCTGATGACCGATGGGGTCGGAAAGTACTCGAATGGAGGCCGCGTAGCGGAAAGCGCAGCGTTGGACGTCCACCAACAAGATGGTCCGACGACCTGGTAAAGGTCGCGGGACGTCGCTGGACACAGACCTTACAAATAAAGGTTATTTTTAATTATGATATCTATATAATTTAAAAATAAATTTACAATATACACTGAATAATTAGACTGTCAAAACGCTTTGTCGGACAATATGGCGTCCAGTAGGGCGATTCACGTAATTTCTTGACGCGTATGCAGGTTTCACGATGTTTTCCTTCACCATTTTAGTGCGTAGTGATTGACTGTCAATACACACATGACTCCAAAAAGTCAGAGGTGTGCCCTGGGAATTGAACCTGCGACCACCGTGAACATGTTGGCAGCCGCGTCTAGTCCGTTTACCAACAGGCCACCACGCACTTCTTGGTTCGACTTTACGAGAGACAATATAAAACTTCGAATTATTAAGTGTTGATCAACTATTATTCAATCAATAGCAATCGTCAAACATTTATACTTTCTCTTTCTCTCTCTGGAACTTTGAATTGTCGAGTGTTGGACGCCGTTGAGTTCGAATTAACGCGTCGTTTTGTAATTTAGCTATGATTTTTGCGTTCGAATTACCAAGTGTAATAAAATTAAATATAAAGAGATTTTGTAGGGAACTCGTGATAACTTTGAATTATAGAGAGGTTCGAATTATTGCAGGTTTGAATTAACGAGAGTCGACTGTACATATTTTAAAGATAAATTTGCAATTATTATATTATTATGACGTAATTTTTAACACATTTCTTTATATGTATATACGCAATATAGGTATAGATGCACTAAGCAAAATAAATAAAATACGTTCTTTTAAGATATGTGTTCCTAAATTATGATCTAGGAACATCTTTACAAATTTTAAAATAGGAAATGATTTTGATTTAATCTCGTTTTTATAATCAATTTATCCAACAGATAAACAAGATTATAATATTCTAAGCTATTTTAGTCCTCCAAGTATTTTATAACAGAGGCCACGAAGAATAAATTTACAGTGACATTTTAACACTAAAAAATAGAATTTAAATATGATTTTAAGGTTAACATTATTTAATATTTGAATATTTCCAATGCAATAAAAAGTGTTACAACACAACACTGGCCTTAGAAGAGAACGGATCAAAATGCCCTTTCAATTTTAACAGATTTTTCTGGACACTTGTTGAGATGTATTTGTTTATATGTATATTAAGAATTCAAAAATAATCTTAGGCCTGTATTCCCAAAAAGCAGAGGTGTCATTACTCTACCTATAGTCTTCTGCTTATTTTCACCCCAAGACTTAATAGAAGCGTGTTAATGGCTTTCCCGGACTCAACTTCTAGTTTCCTAATTTAAGAACATAGAATTTCAAACTTTATGGCTAATAGACTAAATGGGCTAACCACTCTCAGTCGTATTCTCGATTGTATAGAAGCCCGTTCCCTGCAGTGGGAAGTGTATGGACTGATACAGATACAGAGAAAAAAGTTACTTTAGTTTGTTCATTCATTCAATCACAACTCTTTTGACATTTTTGCTAGGTAGAGAAGATACTTTACTAGTATTAGCCTACAGTCTACTGCATAGCGACCAGAAATATTTCAAGATCTTTTTTGTCATATTTACATGTAAATAGCAATTGAGTGTTAAGCTTTGGTAATGTGCATAGTAATAATATTTCCAATAACCTTGGAGCTAAGATTCAACTGTATCTTTATTGTGTTAATTTAGAAATGTCTGTAACAAACATGAAAGCTTTTGATTAAACTATACTGGACTAAAATTACAAAATTGTTGTGCATTTTATATTAAACGAATAATTATAATGATACCGCAATTTTTCGACGTCTGATAAAGTGTTTCTGCTTAAATAAGACAAAAAGTGATGCGTGCAATATATTAATCCAAGCCCGAACATCCAAAGGTTGCTTGCTTCCAATGTTTGGCCACCTTGTGTAAGAATAGTGATAGCAACTTGCATGTAACCATAATTAGCATTATGAACATTTAATGTATGCTTAAACCCATTGTCTGCCCTTACCACTTAGGTATATGGGGTTGGTGCAAATGACTTTACAGCCAGGTTGTTGAATAATTTGGCTTATAATATGATCACTGGTACCAAAGTTAAACGCATACTGCCAATAGGGTTGTATTGGCAGTATGCGTTTAACTTTGCAACCTTTACGTATATGGTTATAAAATTACTTCGTCTCAATTGCTATCATTAAATTTTCGAATCAAATTGTATAATTAGCTAACACGAGATGTCTGAGGAAAAGTAAAATTGCATTAATTAAAATCAAAATAACTTTAATTTCCCATAACACAAAAACCTAGCAATTAAAAATAATAGCAGTTTTTTTTAAATACAAAATTTGTTACCATTCGACATATACTTCTCATATCGAATTAAAATAAAATGTTAATTTCCTCTATAAATTAGCATTTGAGGCAGTTATCTTATAATTGCCAGTAACAAAGTTGGACAGGTTTTAGAATTATTGACGTCATATCAATTTCATAATTAAGTACTTCTTCACAAGTTTCTGTGTTTTTATGTTTGACTAAGTTAATCAAGTAATACCATACAATAGTATTTGCTATTTGCACAATGCCCACAAGCAATTTGCAGTAATTCCCCGAACATTAAGAAATATTGATATTGGATTCTCGCATTATTATTTACGTTTTAACATCTTAAAAGTGCTAGTCTTAATAGCTGTTTTTTATTCATATAGATTATAACACGAGATTGCCTCGGTGACGCAATTGTTCTAGGGTATTACTGCAAAGTGAAGTTAAAGTTTAGTCTCGGGTTAGAATCCGAGTCGAGCAAAATTATATTGTTTTTTTCTGTTCAATATCAGCCCGGAGTCAGGAATTTATGCCCGATATGGCGATAGGCTCACCCCCTATCATATCGTGGGACGGAAAATACAAGGTGAAACTTGGGTGTCTTGGCTGCTTGGCTTGGTCTTATGTATGCATGTAGAGTAAAACATAAACACGAATGCATTAATGAACAAATTTATTTCTTTCGTTCTTTCAATCATTTGCTGCAAATATGCATTCTAGCAAATAAATCATTAACTAAACATGAATCCTACTAAATCATAAATATATAGAAGTGATATGAATAGTGGGTAATAGTGAGGATATTTTTGGAAATACTCTAAAATCAGTACGTCAACGGGTCTTTATAAACACAAAAAACAGTGTTTATTAACCTATTAGTGCTTTGATTAACTTTGGGGAATGATTGCTATTCATTTTACAGTGATTTTAAAGAGGATATTCCGACATCCATTCTACGGTATAAAATTTTATAATTTATTGATGCAATTAGCACTTCAGTAATAATAAAATTTACAATCCCAGAGAAGCTGTCGCAACTCTGTAGACAAAAATAATATTAATTAAACGTAACATTTTTTGTCTATATTCAGATGATGTTTTTAAATTTCACTTTAGTTTAAATTATTTCATGAGGTCTTAAGAGGACGGTAGACGCCGATGACCTTGCACATCATCGGATCATGCACCGGCGCACGAGGTGCGAGCGAGCGCGCTGCGTAATACCTATTCGACGCCATTTTTTCGCCGCGAGCGGAACGATACATTTCATTATTTTGCTGGACGTTCCCATCGAGTACAGTTAGGAGCGGTCTAACCATCTGTATCAGCCCATATACGTCCCACTGCAGGGCACGGGCCTCCTCTACAATCGAGAGTACGATTGAGAGTGGTTAGGCCATATAGTCCACCACGCTGGCCTAGTGCGGGTTGGCAGACTTACATACCATAGAAATTTTATAAATCGCATAACCAATAGTGAATGATTAATTCACAATTGTACACTACAGTTACCGTAGCGCAGATGACTGGACGCCTACTGAAAAACGAGTAGCAGCGGGTTCGATCCCCGCATCGATACAATTGTTTTTGTTTATAAATTCATCTATCTATCTAACCTAATATTTTATAGAGGAAACATTTGAATGTTTGCATTTTTGTAACATTAATATTTTACATTTTTGTATTTTAGATTTTCGAATATTACGATTTTTGTTTATAATGAACCCTAACCGTGCTCAATGAATATGTCGAGCGAAATAGCAATATTCAATTTACTTTGATATTACGGAGTAAAGTGACATAGGTCCGTTTAGCACGGCGCGGCGCCTCGTCCCATACAGATTTGTTGGGCGACAACGGGGATGTGCTCGCTATTTAGAGTATCGAAAATGTGAAAAAAATCGTTAAAAATAAATGAGACAGTAATTAGAAAAAATAAAAAGAAGGCCCATGCCGTCTTGCATTTGTTAATATCCTGATAACAATAAAATAATCCTGGTGCTCATACTTTACGAGAAAAAACGTTGTAAATGCGAAAGTAGAGGTCACTTTGCAATTTTATTTCAAGTACTTTTAATACACTTGTAAGGATTCTGAAAAGAAGGGGACATGGTCCATATAGTGTAGATAAACATATATTTTTTTAAAGACCTAACAATCAAGATCTTCAAGAAAAAACGATGTGAAAAAGGCCATTTCACATAGACCCTCCTCTTAATAAGATAATTATGATGTCTCTCCCTATTAATATTAACTGTCCAGTTATTTAACCGGTTAAAGAAGTTTCGTATGTCGTATGTCATTCGTACATATTCAACGAAATAACATCTAGGGAAACTTCAGGAAGAGTCTTCAACGATAATTTCAAATAAATGTAGAGTTCAGAGTTTTTAAATCTTATTTAATTTGAATTTCAAATTATACTTTACGGAATTTACATACTCATAAAATACAACATGCGATACCAACTTGTAAAAATTATATCACACGAAAAATAAAAAATAAAAAAATTATTTCATGAATCCAAAATAATGTAAATAACCAATAAATAAAACAATAAATATACTCGTAAATTGATTGGTTGACATATTTACATATACGAGTATAAATACATTTATTTGTCTTTCTATGCGTATATTAGATAATACTTGTATATATTTTTGAGAGGATTTCAAACAAAATCGCGTAGTTAAACAAATATGTAGTAGCTAATTAATGTTTTTTTGCGGTTATTAATTACGCAACTTGGAGTTAAAGTTAACTCTCAATACGTATATAGTGAGTTAAAGTAACACTGTTACCGCTATATTAAACTTAATGACATAATGAAAAGTTTAATTACTGTGGATTGATGTTCGTTTTTCTCTGTTACACGTAGATTTATTTAACAAAATTGTTTAACAACTATAACGTGGAATAACTTCCATCAGAACATTCGAGAAAAACGATTGAAATAGAGCACACAATTATTATGTACTATGTATTTTAAGTGGTGATAGGTCTCTCATACGGAGAGGCCGCCTGGGTAGGTACCACCGCATTGTCTATTTCTCTCGTCAAAGAACAGTGTAAATGCACTGTTGTGTTTCGGTTTAAAGGATTTTTGTAGACTGAGTAACTACTCGACGGATTAGGACTTAACACCTTATATCTCAGGATAGCGAGCGCAGTGAAATGTCAAGCATTACTTTGTAATTCAAAGTGCTGCTTGCTTTTGGTACTGTTCATGAGCACTCGTATCGCTTACCATCAGGCGAATGCTGGTCCCGCCAATCATAGCAATAACAAATAACCACTAAAATATTTGCAAATAAAACTCACCCTGTTTGTTGATATCCCACAAAACGATGGTACATCCGAGCCTTGCAAGCCTCAAAGCGATGAGGCTGCCGAGTCCACCGCCGCCTCCAGTCACTACCGCCACACCCCCCTTCAAATCCTTTTTAGGCTTCCCCACTATAGTCCTGTATATCGCCTTGATGACGTACCCAGTTCCGACGATGACAAACACTATAACGTCTATAATAGCTTGCACGACGGTATATTTGTCCCTCATACACTCCGGAATTTCTCTGGTCAGAGGACCTGGCCTCATCCCGTTAATGTATTCTTGTGTTTCCGCAGACATTATTAATTAATTCAAACACTAACAGTTACTAAGCATCACTTTGTATCGCAGAACGCTGTGATGTATCGTTGGACTATGATCTGAAACAAAAAATGAAGTTTTATAACATGTATTGGTTTTATGAGGAAAAATATGAGGAAAATATCATGAATAATATCGTAGTTTGTTATGAACTATGATGAGACTTGTTGCTATGTCGTGTCATGATCGGCATAATAATTAAATATTTATTTAACAATTCATCTTGTTTATTTCCGTTTCAAGGGTCAACGAAACATGTTTTCATACCATGAAAAACAAATAACGGTTTTGAGGATAGCAAAAGAATTAGCGATTCGGCGATACTATTGACGTTTATTACTTATTTAATGGACGATAAAGATCTAGAGTAAAATTGATAATCTAAACTGGAAGTATCTATTTAGTACTATCTATTTAATACTTTAGTAACAGTTAAACTAGTGGTTCTTTACTATATAGCTCTACCTGATTTTTCAAACATTTATTTACTTTGTCATAGTAGTTGTATTTACAGTATAATTCGTATCCTAATTACTCTCTACAATTAAAGCAAATGGCAATAATCTTTCACCAAACTGAAATCCAATAAATATTACTGTGAAATGCAGCTGTATCATCCCATATACGTCCCGCTGCAGGGCACGGGCCGCCTCCACAAGCGAAAGTACTATTAAGAGTGGTTAGGACGTATAGTCCACCACGCTAGCCTAATAAATAATACATAAGTAATACAATAAATATATTTTTTATGAGTAGGTAAGATAGTTTATGAATAATTTATACGAAATTTCGTAGTTTTCCAGTCCAGTTGCAAATCACTGACTTAAAACCTGTGTTAAGCCAAAAGATACATTTATGGAAACGTATAAAAAATTGACTCCATAGTATAAAGCCTTGATTTTCTCAAGCTACAATGTACTGGGCAATTGTTTTCGCAGAGCCATGCTTAATTTTTCTAACAGCGGTTGTGGTCGCTAGATGTTGCGGTAGACTAATGATTGAGACAAATCTCACTTTGTACCGTTATCTTCACTCACTCAGTGCCCGTAACGTTAACAACTTTTTTATGTACTTACGTCAAAATAAAACTGAATTCCTTGCAAACGCGAATATAAAACATGCTAATTATATTCTTTTAACTTTAAATTATGCAGGTCTTAAAGTAACAGATAATATCTCGAAATAAAAAGTGAAAGATTTTTTCTATTAATATTTAAAGCGCATTCTAAAGGAGATGAAAATAAAAGTCTCCCACGCCAGAAACTAAAACAAATAGACAATTTAATGACGACGGTTACTAGATAATAAGCATACTCACTATTTAATAAATAATAACACCCAACAGTCACATACATAGACCTGACCCCACACTAAGATCGAGTCTTGTGTCGTGGGTATCAGGAACTATGAGAGACTTTTCGGTCTCACAAACATTTCTCTCGGTGCGGGGATCGAACCCGCGGCCTCTCGTTTCACAGGCGGCGTCTAACCAACTGCGCCACAGAGGCTGTCATTTATTTAAATATATAATTATTGTTCAACCCACAACAGCAAATATATCGGATATTGGGCCACGTCTTACTCCATAGCTATGTGTTAATAAATATCTCGATGGGGCTTGGCGAATGCCATTAAGGCCTTCGCAAGAGCGACATGTCGGCCAGAAATATTGACTGACTATTTACAAATATAAATATTGATCATTATGCATGGTGCCAAATAATTGAGCTATATTATTTAGTAAAGGTTAATATTAGTCAAGCTTGATGACTAGTAAATATTAAAATGGAAAAATTGATCATAATTTCGAATACCTGTCATAAATAAATGTTTACTAGTAGTTGCTTTTTCGTATTATCCCGATTTTGTTTATAATATAAGTGCATTACTACTGAACCGTATCAAAATTGGACTGAATAGTAGTTTTGGTGATAAATGGCAAATTTGGTTTGCATAAATATCCTCTCACCCCATACCTACCTTCTCCGTGCCTTCAATGGTAAAAATGTTTACCATTATTTGTATAATGTATTACCTACCTCAATCACATTTGTTTTTACTTCAAACCAGTTTTTACTTCATACAGAATCAAAATATGGCTGCCTCGGTGGCGAAGTTGTACTACAGTATGATTGCAAAGCTAAGGTCTTGGGTTCGAATTCCTGGTCAGGCAAAGTGATATTGGATTTTTATATTATTTATCAATTCGGAGTCAGCAATTTGTGCCCAGTATGGCGATAGGCTAGCCCGTACCACATCTTGGGATGAAACACACATATCGAAATGTAGGTGGCTTGGTTGCTTGCAAGAGAACCTCTGCCTACCACTTCTGAGAAAAAGGCGTGAGTTTATGTATATGTATGTATGTACATATGTTAAATCAAAACAGCGATACACAGATCGTTGATGATCTCAGTTTTAATTAATCACGGTAGATACACAGTAGATCTACAACCTTCATTTTAATTTGCATGCAGTATTTAGACACTGGATTTCTAGATTGATTTATAGATTTACCTCAAAATGACCTTTGAAATAATTGAATGATTGCTCCGCACAGAAGTAAATTAAAAAAATATGAAACGTTTACTAAAACAATATTTGTGTCTATTATTTTTTTTTCTTTTCCAGTTTTTATAGTTTAAAAACGTATTAAACGTATTATTTATTTCAATGAGAGTCTCGCGGAAGCTTCAAAATTGTTAAAACACACGAAAGACCAGTATTAAAATAAGTAAGTCCATTAGTAACGAAAATCATTTAAAATTAAATATTCACCCTTCATTAAACCATATAACTAAATTTTACTATACTTGTAATAATACTATAAACGCGGACACTTATGCGGCTTCAGACGTTTGTTGCCAATCGTGTCGTAACAGCAATTGTCTACCTCAGACACAAAGACTAACCTAGACCTGTCGCACCATAATCACTATCTTTCTAAAAGCCATTTGATTTTTAAATACATGTTGTAGTAATTACAATACAATGACATACCCTTTTTTGTAAACCAAAGAACAAAAGTAAATAAAAAATCAGACAAATAAAATATAAGAATAGAATTATAATGTGTGGTCTTATGAATTAAAGAGATCTGTTTTAACTATTTGTAAACTCCGTAATATTTTAAAATCAGGTATTTTAAGCAGGATTGATAGTAAACATAGTGTTGGGGATTACTCTCTCCCGTTCACACATAGAAGTTAGAAGTGTCGCAATCAGTCGTGCGGCCGGTGAATGCAACGAGTTGCACAAACCGAGTCCGGGCGTGCTCCGCGCTGCGTGCTAGCCTCTAAGTTGTAGTCACGGCAAGGTCAAGCCATCGACGGCATTTTCAGAACAAGTGCCCTTCGTATACAAACGAGAATGACCATTTTACTATGGTACTTAGTATCGGTGCGATTTTTGTGCCGCGGTGAAACCTACTTTTTTTGTAGGGAATAATATATATTTTAAATAAATATAAACATAATTGCGTCCCAGGATCGGAGTTTTTGGAGAAAAGAACTTGTGAATGAAATCCAATAAAAAATATATTTGTCATTGGCTCTGTGAACAAAATGTAAAAGGTGATGACTATTACTTTATTTTATAACATCTGTCGCTCGGGATAGAACAGAAAACGTTTAAGATCAAACCATAAAAATGCTGTAATTAATTTTAGGTAGTATCGGTATCGAGATCAACTATATTTTTACCGATACTATGAATGGGCATTTGCTTTATATCAATATTAACATGATTTAGAGTTAAAGCATCTAGAATTCAGAGCAACGAACGATATCATCTGCTGAATATTATATCAAACTCAAGTAGTGATGTTTTGTTCTATGTAATAAATAATCTACGTAATTTTATTTAGTTAATTACCGCACTTTAATGCTTAAGGAAAATCACGCAAGAAAACATAAAGGTAGTTTTCTTAGATTTGCGCGAACGTTACACAGAAGTAAAACTATTATTTACGCATTTTATCGAATATTTGGTGTATAATGATTATAAGGAAATATACAATTATACTTGGGATTACTAATGAGAATCTCTAACATGTGTATGTCCGCTGACCTACGGTAGGTCAGCGCGGTAGTCAAAAGTCGTAAATTCGTCGTATAAAAGGTATAAGACGCCTGTGCTCAGAAAATTTTCGGAAGTAATTTTAACGTACTATACACTCGAAGAAGTACGAAACAGTTATTCGTGTATCTTGGTAATAAAAATATCAAAATATCATACAACAGTACTTTGTTATTAACGGCTGTCACCATTATGACAGGAGGAAACAATTATTGTGGTTGAGTGGTGAGTTAATTGATGTCACTTGCAAAGGTGAAACCAGCGTAAATAAATCAAGGTGAGGAAAAATCTCGAATGTTACATTGATACAATAATCAATATAATGTCGGAAATCCGGTTGATAAAAGGGCTTCCAATTATAGGAAGCCAAATAGTTCATATTTTTACATTACGAACCTAAAAGCCTCAAATGTTATAAATATTTTTCCAACATTCCCATATTCCGTTTTATGTGGCATGTGTCTGTTTAGGGATCCAGTTTTAACTCTAAACACTTAAACTCATAATAAAGTATCTACTAGTGATACTTTGGGCTTGTACTATTATAAATTAATAAATGGTTTAAGTCTATGTGACAAGGGGGAAGGCCTATGTTCAGCAGTGGTCAGTGGACTGCCTCTAGATTAAGTAACAGAGGGATGGTAAATATTTATATTCCTAAGCAATCGCATGTAGTAGAATCACCGGAAATGTACGTTAGCATTGACGAATGTGCGAAATCGGTAAATTGTATTTAACAATAAGGAGAAACGCCATTGTCTCTACCGGCGTCGTGTGAGATTTTGTCGGCACCTGCATGAGATATTGCAAAGTAGCATCTATTATTCAGATTACCTTAATGACTATTACACAATGCCATTCGATGGGTTCATAATCCAAAAGTATGAATATTATTTTACATACAATTTTTTTTTTCAAATTAGTTTTGGTCATATAACAGCATAAGAAATCTTCGAGTGGTGCCGTTTTTTAACAGTAAACTTTGATAACATTTTCAACAACATGCCATCAATATCTGTCGCAATGAATCATAAAACGATCAAGCTACTGACCAGACGTAAATTTCTTATTACTGATCATAATATAATCAATTTGCAGTAGCCACTAAAGTCATAGATGAGTTAGCAGAAAAGGTATGAATTACTTTATCTCTTATAATCTTAGTATCCAAACACGCGATATAGAAGACGATGAAATTTTCATGTGAATAGTATCTATTCCTATGAATTACTGGCACCATGTCGCATTATAGTCACCCAATATTTTTAGTGCTCACCACATGTTATGACTATGCAGCTAATTGCAAATGATTTCAATTAAATTTGGCATGAATGATTAATATACTCGATCATTCTTTTGTGTGTATTGTTACGGTGTACGATTAATATTCAAGAGATGACTGTTATTTTGATACTTGATAACTAAGTACCAATTAGTGGTACACATACTCCAAGTTCGGTAACCGTACGAACAAAAAAATGCAACATTGAATGCACACTTTTAACTTCCCATAAATAGTGTTGTTTGTACGAGTAAATATTTGGAACTTATTCGTAGATTTTTTTAGCTCTCAAGATGGCAAACGTGTTAAAATTACTGCATATTTTATAAATGAATATTAAATCAGTAATAAATATGTACGGAGTTAATAATACAACCGTCACATATATTTGTACAGAGTGGTACAGAGGCAGAAGATTAATATGAAAAAACTACAAAGAATACATGTAGGTACGTAAATGTTGACCTCTGAGACATGTAGGAACTATCCAGCAAAAAAAATAAAGACATCTTTTATTT
Organism: Hyles vespertilio; assembly: GCA_009982885.2. Taxonomy (NCBI): domain Eukaryota; kingdom Metazoa; phylum Arthropoda; class Insecta; order Lepidoptera; family Sphingidae; genus Hyles; species Hyles vespertilio. The sequence continues at coordinate 12,453,988 of CM042806.1, read as the reverse complement.
TTTACGTACAGCATAGCGACAATAAGTACGTAATCATTAAACAAAAAGTGGAAGCAACAGGAAGGCTGTCGTCATCATTCAATGACTTTGAAGGTTGTCACGTTTGGCCGTAAATATTTCTGTTGTGGTCTAGAGAACAATATGAATTTAGAATATTATTTTGAAAGGTGATCCTTGATTTTCTATATAAATAATGAATTACTACTCTTTTATTCATGAATTACTAGTGAAAAGGGTTATTGACTTTATTTATTCCCCTGTTCTTCTATAAAATGGAGTGGAACTGATGTCTCTCACATGAGAGAGGTCGCCTGGGTAGGAACCACCGCAATGTCTATTTCTTCAAATTTTGCCTAACAACAATTTAAATGCACTGCTGTGTTTCGGATTGAAGGACATTGTAGCCGGAGCATCTACTGGACATATTTAGACTTAACATCTTATGTCTCAGGATGGTGAGCGCAGTGGACTGTCAAGAATTGCTTTGTGGTTCAAGGTGTTGTTTAGTTTTGCTACTGTTCATGAGCGGTCGTATCGCTTGCCATCAGGCGAACAGCACGATCGTTTCGCCATTTAAAGCAATAAAAAAAGAAACTCACAAAACTCTCAAACCGACACTCCATGAATCTTCTAAAATTGATCCGGCTAGCAACTTTTTCAAAGCCATCAATATTTATTTTAGTCTTTTAGTTACAATAGAAACAGCTTTGTTTGTATTTAAAAATATTGTCAGTATAGAGATGCATATCTTAAAACATAGGGTACAAAGAGTAGTAAGTAAAGTATCTTTACTTAACACCAACACGTGATTGATTTAATTCTATTCCAATACTGGAACGTATATTTCGTAGCGGATGAAATAAAAACAAGCAAGCCAATGGCGGTCGTGAGAAAACAATAATTCCCACTCAAGCAGTTTTTGTACCACACATTGTATTGTTATCACAATAAGAAAGAACCAACTGTTGGCAAATATTTAATGTAATGTGTGGAACAATTCACACCAGGCGAGAAAAGTATTTTCGTAATGTTTTGACAGATTTGACCCAATGTTCCGACCATTGTTTCGGTTCAATATATGTATGTGTGTATGTTAAATAAACCGCTAAATACTACCCAATGTCATCTATTCAATGCGTTGTATATGTCGTGGTTTTTGTTTAATATAGGCATTGAAAAATAGAGTTAAGTGCCAAGAGTAATTTTAAATTTTAGGTACAAGAAACTTGGTCAGGTCAGTTGGCAAAATGTATTTCTATAACAATGGCGCGGCGAATTAAAGCAACGCATGTAATTACAATGCGCTCGCCTTCCTAACACGTACGATTTTTAGTCTCATTATATCCTGTAGTTACTCTAGCTAAAATGCGCTCCAAACCGGAACACAACAGTGAATTTACTCTGCTGTTTGTTCCTGCCCAGGCGGCCACTCATATATGAGAGACCTACTTCCAGTATATATTATCGTAATACCTACCATTGCTATACAATTAAGATGTGTTAATGGCAATAACCTTGTGAAAAATCCTTGCACCCGCTGTTATTATTTGACACTACAACAACCGGTTGTACCCATAAGAACGTGGTTATTATTTTAAAATATGACCATACTAAAATAAGTATGCTAAAAGATTTTCACGAACTTATGGCTATCCAACCTGTAATGAACGCGTGGTGAAGTAAGACCCAAAGCTTCTCAACTAATTGATGATTCTTATGGCTAGAAATAATAAGAAAAAGATATAGGAGATATCAACCGAACAAATGTTTTAAAACATGTCAAGGTGTCTATAAAAATAAATACTGATCACTTGAATACACAAATCTGTCACAATACACTCGAAACTGTATCGAAATAAGCATCACCTACCGGAAATATATTTCCTTGAATGGAAACAGGTTTTCTGAGGCAGTTGTTAATTTGCGGTTGCGCTTAAATGTATAAATGTCAACAAACTGTTGATGCGTACTTATGTGGTTGCAGATAAAGAATCACATGAATATGGATGTCGAGTTGCCAAGCTCGCATATTTGCTCAGTGAATATGTGCGCCAAGTCGGTAGTTAATTTTCTGCTTCTGCTGTATGGCCGATAAATTATGTATTGATATTCTTATATGCCAATTGCATTCATAATTATGAGAATAGGCGTCTTGCCAAATATGAACTCTATTTGATGTTCTAAATTGTATCAAAATGTTTAGGAAGTTTATTTTATGATTCAAGTAAACATATTTTTTCATAAATCTCTTTTATGTAGCCAAAAATAGCACGCGTTGATTCATACTCTATATATGCAAAAACTAAAAAAATATACGTGTTCATTTGTAGCTATATCAACACGGAACACCCTACCTCTGTGAAAGTTAATATAAATTCTTTCAGACTAATAATATGACAATTTATCTAGAATGTATATTTATGAATGAGTACCAGCTACAACTTCATCACGTTGAGCAAGAGGAAATACAATCCATTCACACATCACATAGAATCGTATCCTACAGTCAGCCAGTTGATTTCCGTACGTCCCGCACGTATCAATGTCGGTCGAAGCTTATTCATTTTCCACACGGTAACATGACGTTGAATTGATATGACGCACCTGTTATCGCTTGCATGATCGAGTCACGCATACCTGCCTCGGATGAATATCACTACACACGAATTGTTATAAAGCAAGGACAGAAGGCATCCTGACTACTGGTCACGTCAGCTATGGGAAATAAAATGATTCTGGCAATTTCGTTTTCAACATCCTCAATATTATCCTATTAGGAACAAAAATTATTGATCGTCTTCCAGAACTGGATGAATTGTAATCTTTCTTTAGCACGTAAAAGATAGTACGATAATCATTACGAATATGCCTGAGATATGCATGTGACTCCACTGTGTTTACTCTTCAAAAACAATACGCAGTTCGAATTTTCGGATATTCGACGTCCGGAGTAAGATATAAGATTTCCACTTGTAAAAATTGAAACTATTATCTACTAAACTTATCAATTTCTCCAAACTTAGTGTTGGACACTATGGTTGTGACGTACGATAGTGGAATCCAACATTTTGTGAACTATCTAGGCACATAAGTGAAGTTTTACGTACGGCGTCCGAACATTCGAATTTCGTATCTATCGTTTTTATAGACTAACCCATAACCATAATCTTTTCGTTTATAACTTCGCTAACGTCACTTCATGAATTAAAGAAGATAGTTACTTTAGTAAGACCCCATAACAGAATAAAACAATGCGTGAAGATCAGTATACTTTGACCCCAATATTCATTAGAGCAGCTGGCTCTGATTATGACAAGCAACAAACGTGTAAATAAGATGTTTAATTACGATAATTTTCATTGTCCGCGTAGGCAGAAAAACTAGCGGCTCGACTGCTGGTAAATGGCAACTGCCACTTATAGACTTACCAACTTCAGAGGCACATCTACCATGATGATAATAATTTCGTTTCATTAATAATAATATCAACAACAAACAACCTAATATAGCCTTAAACAGAACACAACTGCGAAAACAAAGACATGTAAATTTCAATTAAACAACTGATTAGTGATTTATCATCATCAACTGAATTTAGACCTCTACTGCTGTTAAATATATGTTATGGGCTTAGCTTCTCGTCCATCCCCAGCCAAAGCCCTTCGATTAAAACCTGCACTATACGTATGCTAAGCCGCATTTTCCACTACCAAACTCTTGGATTTAACTCAAATAATTAAAACAGTTTTATTAATTAAGTACCAAAACATTAGATTAAATCATGTGATGATGTTTATACGCATTAAAGTATCTTACATAATGAGTCAATAATTGAAGTAAATATACGCTCTTTGTATTTTGTTGGTATATTTTGTTCAAGTAGCAGATGTAGTAGTTCAAACACAGGAGTCACTATAACAATAATTAGCTGTACCTACAGTGTTTGTCAAATTACTTCAACGCCTTAAAGGCTCTATTCTATTTTAAATAATATAGGAAATGTAAATAGCACTGATTATAGACAACTGTTCTATTTCTGTACACCCCTTAATTAATTCTTTACAAATAACCACATAAAGTTCACTAGCGGTAGGTAATTAATTCTTTGCTAAATAATAAAAGTAGCCCGTACCAAATTTCATTAAAATGGCCCAGCCATTTTTTTTATTGCTATGAATGGCGAGACGAGCTTGCCGTTCGCCTGATAGTAAACGATACGACCGCTCATGAACAATAGCAAAACCAAACTCCTTAAATTACATATCAATGCTTAGCATTCCACTGCGCTCGACATCCTGAGACAAGATGTTAAGTCTCAATATGTTCAATAGTTAGTTTGAGATTAGGTTTCCACAAACACACAAAATTTCGTCTTTATAATAGTAGAATTCATCCATGATTACGATATTGAGTAGACGCACGTTGTTTGATATGTTTAATGTTTATGTTAAGCCTATGCAACCAACAAGGCCATATTTATGACGTCAGCGCCAAATCCACATAAATATTGTTTGACAAACTTATTATCCTTTCCGTCATTATTTTGGCTATGCTACCTAACACGTTTACGTAATCCATAGGTAAACAATATACAAGGTATATCAAGACTGCGACCGACAACCAAGCCGGGTGGTAATTTTAGTGACTACAAAGTACAAATCCAATGCAAACTAAAATCTCGCTTAAATAAAAAAAAACGCTTCAACTTTTTTTTGTGATATATTAAATATCATCGTGTTTAGATTAGGTTAGGAATATGAACCCTTGCGTACCATGGCGTCTTTAAAAAAAGGCTGTTTATTAACATTAAGGAATATCTATGTATATCCACGCAAATACGACAATAGGAAAAATAATCACCGCTATTTTTGCAAAATATTTAGTTGCATTGTATCTGAAGCCATTAAAACTACCTGGGTTCGTTTTCAATCCTAGTCTTTATACCGAGTATATCAAGACTGCTACCGAAAACGAAGCCGGGTGGTAGTTTTAGTGACTACAAACACAATGTAACTAAAAATTTCGCAAAGAAACGCGACAATTTTTATAATTTTTTAAATATCGGCGTCGGGTTTGGGTGGTAAATTCATAGTTTTTGCTAAAATAATAATTTAAAGCCTTGCGTACCATAGCATCTTTAAAAATAAAAGGGTGTACACTATTATTTAAGAAAAAACTATGTATTCACCACCCTAATAAGATGAACAAAAAAAATAACAAAAAAAATTCGTCACAATTTTTTGCACAAAATTTAGTTGCATTGTGTCTGAAGTCACTAAAACTACCATCTAACTTCGTTTTCGGTAGCACTCTTGATATACTCTGTATACTCCGTAGACAGGAGCACAACGAGCAGGAAAATAAAGAGTGCGCACAAATTCTTAGGCATAAACACTTATGCCAGGATATCGCTTGATTAAATGGTAAAAATACTAAATAGTATCGCGAAGAAAACTACGTTTCTGCGTGTTCTCCTTATACATTTCGAAGATTTAGCGAAAACTACTTCTAGTTACTTCATTTTAAGTTGATCCTATCTAGATACGGCATGTAGAGATATAAAAAATAATAATAATTAGTTATGATTCTCACAAAAAAGATCGCTTTGAGACTGTTTTATAGTATACATTAATTTTGCTTAGGAATATAGAAAAAAAATCCATCTCCGCAGGCGTTCCCTACGGAGAAGGGTTAAGAAATTTCGCAGAGATTTCATGGCTAATCAAGCCTCACGAGTCTTGATAATTTAGCGATTCGTGTCTAGCAAAATTTGTTACGGTACTTCATTCAGTTTTGATTAGTTAACTGTGAAAGTAATGAACGATTGTGTAGGATTATATTTATTTATATATTTTCATATGGGTTACTATACATGGTATTTGAAAAGAATTTGTTAATCGATATTTTGATAACACTGCCGACCATGTCTTAGCAATGCCGGTAAATATTTATCAATATGATCTTTTAGTATCCGAACAGACTATGTATACTTCACAATTAGTATTTATAAATGACTTACGCCCAAATACTGGAACGCAACTTAAATATAAATGGCGCTTAACTACGTTAATCCCGATTAAATGTACTGGCTAAGTGGGCCGTGCGCTGTTAAGAGCAACTTATTATTTGAATGGCGTTCCAGTATTCGGGCGTATGCAAATATACTACAGTTTTTTGCCTTAGATAAGTTAAGTGCAAGTTTTTTATTATTATTATTTTTGTTTTTATAAAGAATTTGATTTAAGAAGATATACAATAATTTTTATATGACTACATACCTACTATTTATCAAAGCAAAGGTACGCTTTCCGTCAGCATTGTAGTGCTGACCGACTTGGGTAATTGTTTCCTTTATAGTCTCTATAAAATGTGAAATGATCTTTTTGAAATTCCGTACCGGCGGCAAATTAAATAATATTAGGTATTTATCACAAAATCGATTGTTATAAATTATATTAGTAATTTGTATGACTATACGAATTGCGTAGAGTACGCATGCTCTACTTTTTAGCTCGTAGTTTTGGAGTTCGTCGGATCGATCTATGCTATCCTATTTTGTATCGGTAACCGCTAGCTTTTTATCTATTTTATTTATCAGAAAGGGTAGGCGGAGGCACTACTAAGCACATCCACGCTTTGGCTTGTGTGTTCCTTCCCGCGAACTGATAGAGCGAGCCAGCCGCCTTATCGGGAACAAATTCCTGACTCCGGAATAATGAATAAAAAAACAATAATATCCATATAATTTGCCCTACTCAGGATTGAAGCAGACATGTTCAGTGTAGCAATCGTACCATAGTTTATCTGCGCCACCGAGGCGGGCAAAATGTGAATAACTAATAACAAGTAAATTAAAGCAGAGTAAATACTCTGCCTGTATATTTTTCTCAGTTACAACCCAAAGTTACTCGTCAAAAGTTTTTTAAACTCATATTTTAAACCTGTTTAAGTATCATGTTCTTCAATTACGTTTTACAATTGAATCCATATTTGCGCGCCCATTCATTTATTAAAATATCCAGTCCATATTTATTGACAATGAAATTAAATGAAATGAAATTCGTTTATTAGTCATGTAGACAATTAAATACCACTTACATATAACAACATATTGCACGTCATAGTATTATTTATTTATATTAAATGCTTAGTAGTCTTTTATTACAATATTTTTATTACTGTTTTATAGTTTTATTTTTCAATGATATATATTCTGGGTAGGTACCACCGCAATGTCTATTTCTCATGTGAAACAACACTGCGTAAATGCACTGTTGTGTTTCGGATTGAAGGACATTGTAGCCAGAGTAACTACTGGACATATTGAGACTTAACATCTTATGTCTCAGGATGGTGAGCGCAGTGGAAGTTGCTACTGTTCATGAGCGGTCGTATCGCTTACCATCAGGCGAACGGCTTGCTCGTCTCGCCATTCATTGCAACAATATATAAAATAATAATGATATATATATATATATATATATATATATATAAGCGTATAAATTGAAAATAAACATGCATGTAAATAAATTAAATGATCTCCTAAGACTTTTTAAACACTGAATTATTATTGTTAATTTAAATTAAAGTATGAAAATATAATATAATATCAGTTTATTTCTAACAATAGACCCATTGAAATATTTTTTCACTTTGAATTTTCACAACTTAAAATATAATGAAATTAATTTTATATTTAAGATTTTGTTTATTTAGTCATTTTCTAATTATACTTGACATAAAAACTCTTTCTATTTCCTCCAGTATTTTATTAAAAAAACAGTTGAAATGAAACTATTGCACAATCATATTTTTTATATTTCGTTTTTATGGAATTACGTTTCAAATTATAAATTGCCTACATACTAAATACATTTGTATGCTAAGCACAAAGCGATTAAGTGATGGTATTAATTTGCTTTGCACATCCATGCACATTGGTGGTGCAGCATATCAATATACAAAAGATATAAAAATAAATTTTACATATTTTCTCAGATTTAGAAGCAGCAAGGTAGGACTGTTTGATCTTAAATTCAAACTTTCGATAGTTTAATAAATACACAACATAATTATATAATAATACTGTACTGTATCAGCCCATATACGTCCCACTGCAGGGCACGGGCCTACTCTACAATCGAAAGTACGATTGAGAGTGGTTAGGCCATATAGTCCACCACGCTGGCCTAGTGCGGGTTGGCGGACTTACATACCATAGAAATTCTTATAAATCGCTATGGTATGCAGGTTTCCTCACGATGTTTTCCTTCACCGTTTTAGTGCGTGGTGATTGACTGTCAATACACACATGACTCCGAAAAGTCAGAGGTGTGCCCTGGGATTCGAACCCGCGACCACCGTGAACATGTTGGCAGCCGCGTCTAGTCCGTTTACCAACAGGCCACCGCGCACTTCAATATAATAATATATTTAATAATATAATTATTTTTATCATTCTTCTTTGTCAGCCCATATACGTCCCACCGCAGGGCATGGGCCTCATCTACAATCGAGAGTATGATTGAGAGTGGTTAAGCCATATAGTCCACCACGCTTTCCTAATGCGGGTTGGTGGGACTTACATACCAAAGAAATTATAATGGTTTCTTAGATTTACGCGAATGTTACACATTGAAATAAAACTATTATTTACGGATTTTATCTCGAATTTAGTTGATTTTTTTACATTTATGACATCCTGACGTTTCGATTACTTTACAGCTTTCGTGGTCACGGGGCGGACTGAGGTATTGGTCATCCGCTCTGTGACTGTTACAATTGAACTACCCTTATTTTGCAATTATTAAATTAAAAAGTTAATTTAAAGAGTAAATTGGTTTTTGCGTTCCGATCTACGCAGAAGGAGCGCCTATATCTCCTGTTTATAAATCCATCCTATGGTTGCCTGTAAAAAATTACTGAAATTACCTGGCCTTATTACAGGCCATTACTTGTACTATTATTTTTATTGTGTAATATCTTGATAGTATCTCTGTAGAGCGTAAAAAAGGTTTTAATAAATAAATGAGACGCCTGATTATATTCTCCACTCGTACCTATTTGGCAAAATATTTTGAGTATACATACTTATTTAACATAGAATTGAATCTCAATATCAAGTTTAAGTATGTCGAAAATATAACTTATCATACAAATAAATTTTAAAAGACAAGAAATTTACAACCCTTATCATAACTTTGCCTAACCAAGTTTGGCTGTAATTAAACTTAAAAAATCTGTTTAAAAAATCGAGGTCACACCTACGCGAATCCCGCTTTTCGGCCAAAACATTTCCAGTTTGGTCAAGTGCACCGTTTGGATTATTCGTAGAGTTTTTTGCTTCAACTTTCACCGTTGCTTTCACCATAACGACCGATGGTGCCAGATTTCGGATATGATTGCTGTTATGAGAGTTGTGAACTGCTTTCGAATGCATAAACATTGCTTATTGTTATTCACCAGTATGAAGGATAATTTCAATGTATTACAACGAAAACACGCAACTGACTCAGTTCTTTGTTGCAAACTCGCAATTTTGTACCTATAATAAATTTCAATAGCGGCATAACAGGAAAGTACGGTTAAAAAGTGTAGTAATAGCTTCAAGTCTGCACAGCTATTAGGGTTTTAGTGTTATAGTATCCTCAAGAAAAATATTACTATGTATTTATTTATACGTTATACGCACAATTATCGAAAGATGGTGTTAAACAAGCAGACGTTAGTATGTTATGTACATATTATTTATAAAATAACATAACTACATACCAAAATAATTCAACGAACGTTAAATTAATTAAGTTTTACATATATAAAGATATAACAATTTAACCTTCAATAATGAACATTGTATTTCCTAAGGCACGAGCTATATCAACCGCAACAATACCATCTAAGTATAGAATTCAGAAAAATAAACACAATAAATAATTCAAATAAACAAACATTACTATAACTTTGCAACATATTGTGTTGTTTATTCCGCAATATTGGTATTTGGTGTTAAGATGAAAGCCGATCGACATGACGCGTATTATGACATTATTTTATACGGTAACGCAATGTTCCTTTATAAGATGAACACAAACCGATCGCGGGTTAGGCTAGCCGACCGGCCGGCCTCGCGCGTTTCTCAATCGCACGCGCCTCTAGCTGATGTGATCGCAACAGAAGGCCGGAGTACCAATGTTACTCCATAATGTTGCGCGCCTAATTAAACGAGAATGCCCATTCATAGTATCGGTAAAAAATTAAGTAATTATCATCACATTTTACATTTTATTCACAGAGCAGAAGACTTTTTTTTATTGGAATTCAAGTAAATATCTCCGAGAACTCCGGGCCTGGGTCGCAATTATATTTATTGAAAATTTTTCCTTACACAAAAAAGGAGGTTTCATCCAGGCTCAAAAATCTTCGACCCAATACTAAGTTTTACAGTAAGATGAGCATTCTTCTTTACCCGGTTTTAAAGAATTTACTCAAACACTAAATTTTGTGAATCAAATATCAAGCAATTTATGCGAATATATCATGAATCAAATACCAGACTTACACTATCACCGGCCTTACAAGCAGTAATAATAAAAAAAGGAAAGTAAATCTTCAATTTACTACCACTAATTTCTCTTTCTCAACTGCTCCGTTAACTAGTGATTAGTGATCATTTAAAACTCATACATATTTAAGTTTGTCAGACAAACACGTTCTATGTCAGTCAAGGCAATATTGTTTTTGCCTGAAATTTAAATTTAGGTAAGTTTATTTTTAAAAGTAACTCCATTATCGCTATTTAGAGGATATCTACATTGACTTATGCATAAATATCATGTGTGTCCATTAGCTACTTCAATGCCAAACTAAACTTTTTCAACAGAGACTGGCAATGGACAAAAACTTTTAAGTAGCACTATGACGCGCAATTTTTTTAAGAATGTTAGAAATACGCATTTTAGACACAATTAAAACAGACACGATCTTTTTCATTTTACTATTTTCATAAAAATTTAAAAATCTACTCTAAAATCTACAAACGTATTAATTAAAACACAAGCACACTTGGCAACTGTAATCGTTGAATTATTATGCGAAGAATGAACAAGCCATGTGTTCTCAGAAATAGTTATTAAAAATAAATAAATAAAATAAATAAATAAATAACACCCAACAGTCACATACATAGTCCTGACCCCACACTAAGATCGAGTCTTGTGTCGTGGGTATCAGGAACTACGAGAGACTTTTCGGTCTCACAAACACCCAGACCCGGAAGAAATATTAAATGTATAACCAGCATAACATACTTATTTAAAACCAATTGATATCAATGTTAGTAATATAAATGTTGACGACGCAGACTTTTTTTTTTACATAAAATTGATAATGATCCTGAGAATAATCCTATATATCAAAGTATTTTTAAAAAATTGACAATAATATTTTTGCAATAATTATGACCACTTTTATTGAGAGCATTTGAAATCACAACTATAGAACAAATTGCGAAAATAATGCGCGCAAATCAAATTACCTTCAATGATAAATCTAGAGTTGCTATTTACAATTCGCTTCGCTATACATTACTCGTAAAATATAATGATGATTCAGTTACATTTTAACACACGTAAACAATAACACAAGTTCCTCATTGACCTAGTACTTTAAATAATCTTTCTTAAAATATGCAACCGCTGCAATTGTGCAACTCAATCTTGTATCAATGGCAACCTTGAACGAATTAATATTCGGTAAATAAATTAAGGTACAGTAAACATTTCTCAATGTTTACGCCTTTGGTTAAGACGTTAGAATTTGGCAATCCATTAAGAAATAAATATACCTAAGGCTAAGACCTAAGGCTATTGATAAAAGCATGTGTAACCTTGAAAACAGAAACTGGGATGTAAACTACATACACATATAAACATGTTTTATTTTATTTAACCAATTTGTGACGCTATTTAACAATTATTACGAATTGAAATTGCTACACAACTATCTTCTTCGGATGAGATCCTAATAAGATATTTATGTACATGGTAATGAAATTAAATTCTTAAAAATATCAGAATGAAATTTATAAAGATATAATGAACTATAAGATATATGCCAATGTTAATAACTTCGAGTGAATCATCAGGAAATTAAGGCAATTTTAATGCGCGCGCGTTCAATACGCGTAAAAACTGCACTTAATTTATTACAACGGACGAATTAATTACGCGCGAGATATATTCTTTGTGCATCATACTCACTGATTTAAAGACACTAAATAAGTTTGATGAAGCCTTATGTTGTCTTACAGAACCACGATCGCCTTGAAATACTTTCCAGCTGCGTGGAATATGCGAAAATGTTTAGCTAACACAAATGTACTTACCTAATTTTGTATTTTTGGGATGGTAATATTTCACTGTCACTATTTCACAGATTATAAATGTATGTTTTTGAAAATGAAATGTTGTCGCGGCGTGGTAATCGGGTGGGCTACGCCGGCCGGTGGCGGCGCGTGGCTCTGCAGATCGACTGACAGTGAGCGCAGAGCGAGCGAGTTGCGCGCGCACTCGCGACCCTCACACCTAACACTGGACGACCTTCACACGCCACCAACTCGGGGTGACTTCCCATGACGACTCAATAATTATCTCAATACATTGGTCCTAGATATCCTGTTATTTTTTCAATTTTGTCACCAAGTCTCTTAACAGGAAAATTCATATCATATATAGGGCCACAAACTTATTTGGCCCGGTGGCCAAAAGTGGAAACAACGACGTCATTTGCAATTGTCAATCTACCTGCCAGTCGCATACATATCGGCCATTGGTTGTTTGCTCAATGTATTCATTTTTCCTGCATTATTTAAAACTAGTGAAAATTGCCGAAAACTTTACAGAGTGATGCTAGGAATGTTAAACTTCAGGTATTAAATTTTACGTAGGAAGAAAAGCGTCTTCAGATACCAATAATACCCTTCGAAAAATTTTATCATCGCGTAGCTGCCGCCACAGGTTTGTGTTGTCAGCTTTTCAAAATAAATTCCACGAAAACAGAACTTTGTACGTACTAGTACAATAGATGTAAGTTCATATCATAAACTAAAATTTATCGTTACGTGCGTGGTGGCCTGTTGGTAAATGGACCAGATTTCACAACCACATTTCACGGTGGCCGCGGATTCAAATCTCAGGGCACCCCTCTGACTTTTCGGAGTCATGCGTGTATTGATAGTCAATAAACACGCACTAAAACGATGAAGGAAAACATCGTGAGGAAACCTGCATACCATAGCGATTTATAAGAATTTCTATGGTACCTGTGTAAGTCCACGAACCCGCATTAGACCAGCGTGGCGGACTATATGGCCTGGGATATGGCCTAACCACCCTCAATCGTACTCTCGATTGCAGGGGAGGCCCGTGCCCTACTTTGGGATGTGTATGGGCTGATACAGATACACTTGTTTAAAGGTTTTGACTTCTTTAAGGGGGAGCGATTTGCTAGAAATCTTGTGAAGGAAAAAACATGCAGATGAAACTGGTCCACTCATTTTCCCGAAACTATTGATCGGATTGAAAAATCTTACTTTACCCACTTTATTGCAATATCTACTTTTAATGGCAACACCAAATTCGATTACAGCGACTCTCTCACCGGGTCAGATAAGTTTGTGGGACTATACTTGGATCTGCTCTTTGGCCAGAGAGCATATAAATTACACCATTTTAGGGTTGTCGGTCGTAAAAGGTAAAAAAGGTAAGCTCTTTTTTTATAATAAATATATTTTGATTGATATATTATATGCATTATTTGTCGGAAAAGATCCATAGCGATAAGACAGCAATTAGCGATACTTCGTTAAGTGTCTAAAGGTAGTTAAAATTACTTACTAAATCTGTTGTTTATTTTTAATTTATATTATTATTTTTATGCTATAGAACACTATGTAATTTTCCAAATATTTGATTGATACGGATATGAAAAATTACTTTTTAGTTGAAATATTCGATCTTCAAGAACATAAATTCCACCACGTGAAGACCGTTTTCGTATATGTGAAGTTTGTTAGTTTTCTCTATGCGTATTTGAGTTGTCATGACGTTATTATATTAAAATGTAATATACAAATTGTCACCTTATTTTGTTACTTCGCAATATGCCCCGAAGTACATATTTTACAGTATAGGTTGGATAAATTAAAATCCAACGGTAAAACAGGTGTTTACCGAGTGCGTGGTAGCCCGTTGGTAGTGGATCAGACGCGGCTGCCAACATGTTGACGATGCCCGCGGGATCAAATCCCAGGGCACACCTCTGACTTCTCGGATTGTCAATCACTAGGTACTATAGCGGTGAAGGAAAACATCGGGAAGAAATCTGCATACCCAGAGATGTAAAAAATATTTTCTATGGTATTTGAAATCCACCTATCCGCACAAGGCCAGCGTGGTGGACCAAAATATAAACCTTCTCATTGGAACTCTCGGTTGTGGAGAAGAGATGTGCTGATATAATATAATAAAGGCTTCAGAATTTTACTGAATATAAATCGCTTCCAACATGTGGTAGAGATTTTTAAGTAAGCCTATTTTAGCCGTAGACTCTTTACCAAGGAAAAGCATATTGATGAATATTAACAGTATTTGGATTCACTATATAAATTTATTCACTAAAGTGACCACCGTCGCTATGATAGCTAGAAATAAACAAATATGTCGTAATTTAAAAAATGTTATAATTTTGCAAAAATAACGAAATAGTTATAACAAAAATATTACTGAAATTGTATGTTAGTAGTATTTGTATCATTTCTATTTGTTAATGTTCTGCTATATGGTTTTCCATAAATAGCTTTAAAATATTCATTAAATTTATAAGTTTTACATCTAATTATTATAGTAATCGGTTGACATTGAATTATTCAGTGGTCAATGTAAGAAAACAATGGGAAATAAACTTGGTTCCCACCAAACCAAAATCAGATATCGACGACTTTTGTTTTTCTTTTTTTCATCTAAAACTTTAATTGACGTATTGTTTTATGGTTGTGTTTTTGTTGCTTTATTTAAATTTTCTTCTTTATTATTTTTGCGTTAGTATTTTTCATTATATTTATAAGACTGGTGGATACTAACCTAAGACTGGTTACATAATATTCGGTAAAAATAAGTACCTATATAATCTATATGGAAGTGCGTGGTGGCCTGTTGGTAAACTGATTAGATGCGGCTGCCAACAAGTTCACGATGGTCGCGGGTTCGAATCCCGGAGCACATGACTTTTCTGAGTTATAATATGTGTGTACTCTCTATTGTAGAGGAGACCAGTGCACTGCAGTGGGACTTACATGAGCTGATACAGAGATAATCGCCGAATTAAACCCTGAAAAAGAACACCGAAAACCATCACATTATAAAATAAAACAATAAACATAATTAATGTTGAAGAGAGTAATATACTTAGGCACCCCCTTATCTAAGCGGTCTTATCATTTATTGCAAATGTAACCCTTAGGGAATTTTCATCAACAGTAGGGGTGTTAATTTACGATTTAAAACGAAACTCGATTGTTCGAACCTTGTCCGTAAAACTGAATGAATGTGCCGGGGTACCTACTACACAATATTTTTGAATCACGGACGTATTATACAAATAATACGTGCATGGTTTAAATCCTCTACCGTACGTCGTAACCATAGGCTATATTCGGAATGAATGATAAGTATAAAAGAGAAAAGTATTTATTTTTACAAGTGGTAAACCTATAACTTACTTCGGACGTCGAAGTCTGAATATTGTAGTTTTGTTTCGGATCACAGAGAAACCCCCCTGGGTTAGTGCTAGGCCAATATAATAACATAGGTCAGAACCTCATCCCAATTTCCAGGAGGGAAGATACGGAACCAGCAGTGGAACATACTGGGTATATCAAGACTGCTACCGAAAACGAAGCCAGAGCAGAAGTTGCATTATGTCTGAAGTTACTAAAACTACCACCCAGCTTCGTTTTCAGTAGCAGTCTTGATATACACTGTATAATTTTATGGGTCCTGTGTTTGAAACATGAATAAAATATATGTATATATGTTCATTAGCATAATAATTACAATCCACAGAAATACATTTCTTGTGGAGAAAATAATAGTGAATAACCTAAATATTATAATTTTGATTTTGATTCTTGTTTCTATCGCCATAGCAAAACAACAACTTATTATAAATAGCCTCCTCCGAATACGAACGGTTTTGTCTATACGGTAGGTATTATAAGCTATAATACGATGTAATTACCTACCAGCAGAGCAATGAATCTTTGATAATATATTAAAAATTCACCACATAGATCAATAGATGATCAACCATTTGAATTCCACACTAATCAACCTCACTCACTCTACGCAGAAAATAATATGCTTATAAATTTTGATTTATTACAACACTGGTTGACGCCGACATTTAATATAATGTAATTTTAATCATAGGTATATTTTTTATGATGTGTCTAGTATGTTTTGATATAAATCTTTATCTGGAAAATATGTTGCCGACCTCCAAATGTCAGCGGGGGGTAGCCGGTTATGAAACGTGAGGTTGTGTGCGTTTCTATTTTGCATGACTTACAAAACAAATATCACTTCCTTCAATAGGTACTAAATTCCACGAAATTTGTACTATAATGCCATATTAATTATTAGGACTATATTTCTTGGCGTATTCGCAAAACTCCGGTAGAGTCGTATTATTTTTACGCCATAGACTGTAGAAAATAGAGTGTCTCGGTGACGTTGTTCTACTACGGTATGGTTTCAAAGCTGTGGTCTTGGGTTTGGATCCCGGGAACCAGCTCAGTCAGAAATTTGTACCCGATGCAGAGATCTACCACATCGTGGATTGAAAATACATGGCGAAACGTTGATTTCGGTTCCAACTTTACTTACTCTCCTTCTGGGAATTTATTTATGTATGTGTGTATAGCACGGGCCTCCTCAGCAATCAAGAGCATGATTTAGAGTGATTAAGCCATATCGTCAAACTCACTATCGCACAAAATAAACCCTTTATTTAGTTATTTAATTTATACTTTATACAATATGTGTGTGCAAAGTAATTAACTCTACCATTGAGTTATATTTTTAATAATTTTTTGTTAATATTGCTTTTTAAGAACGCTATGATTGACTCTACCTACTCATCACACGGAACTAAATTACATTTTATATGTATTTTGTAGTAGTATATTGGTTTTCTTAATACAATAAAATAAATTAAATAAAAGGAAAACATGCCAGGCACATACTGTCCTGAAACAAAACAATACGCCAGGCTATTTAATGCTACATCATTATATTCTTATTTCTATGCACATATAAAGCATATATCATGGAGAGTTACAATCTGCGTTTTATTTTTTACTGCAGTCAAGAGCAATTATTTACAAATGACAATATTAACTACATAGTACATACATAGCTCATTATTTGTTTCCGTGCAACCAGCGCCATCTACTAAATAAGGTTCCCTTCACTTAAAACTGTGCTTAAAACGCACTTAATAGAAGGCACCTTTTAATTTTGGTTCCACTAATATCCACTAGATGGCATTATACTAATATCAATATGTTGTAGCACTAATTTATGCATGAGTGGTAAATAGTCTTGAAAAGTAAATATATAACTGCAACCATTAGACGACAAGCTTAAAGTAGATAGTTATCGTAACATGTTTTCCATACATACAAACATAAATTCATCCCTTTTTCTTAGAAATTGTAGGCAGGGGTCTGTGGCAGGGGTGCAACCAGAATACTCACATTTCACCTTGTATATTCCATCCCACAATGTGATAGGAAGCGAGCAATTCACTATATCAGACATAAATTCCTGACTCCAGGCTGATAATGAATAACAAAATCCAACATCATTTTGCCCGATCCGAGATTCGAACCAGAGACCCCAGATTTGTAACCGTACCAGTTACCACACCGAGGCAGTGTTGTTTTCCATGCTACATAATTTTGTATTCATGGAAAATAATTTTGATCGAAATATGGTTGAACTCCTTTGTATGAATGCCAGCACAATATGAACGATATAGGCCCCTATAGAAATTCTACGAGAACAATAACTTTGTAGTTTGTAGTCCTGGGTCCATCATTCTTCCACTTCTCCACTATTATCATCGTTGTCGGCCAAAATAATAATTACAACCAAAAGTCAAAAACAAAGATCAAGTCGTATGTCGTGCGTATCAGAACCTACGAGAGACTTTTCGGTCTCACAGACACCCATACACTTCGACACCTGTGGTTAAAACTAATTTGTTTCGTTGCAGAGATGGAACCCGCGGCCTCTCGTTTCGCAACCGACGGACTGTGACTAACTGCACCACGGACGCTGTGAAAAGCCGTCAAATTATTACTTTTATACATATTATCATATAGATTTCGTAGTCCCCTGTATGTAGTTTTGTATTACCATCAAATCCAGTCGTGGTTATTTGCGATAAGTGATACAAAACAACTCATTATACTTACCCCGTCTTATTATAACGTTTCTGTCTGTGCCTGTATCGGACCACATACTTCCCACTACAAAGACGTGTATCCTCTAAAATCGGCGGACTTTCCATACCATAGAAATTCTTATAAATTGCTATGATATACAGGTTGTCTCACTATGTATTCCTTCGCCGGTTTAGCGCGTGGTGATAGACTATCAATACCCACATTACTCTGAAAAGTCAGTGGGTGTGCCCTGGGATTCGAACCCCCGACCATCACGACCACAAAGAACGTATAAAATAATATTGACCAATGTTTAAATAATTTATAGGACCGTTAAGTGATGATAATTAATTCAACAAACTCACTAAATATGACAGACCTTGATTTCTGACTTCTA
The DNA here is from genome assembly GCA_009982885.2 of Hyles vespertilio. Classification (NCBI taxonomy): domain Eukaryota; kingdom Metazoa; phylum Arthropoda; class Insecta; order Lepidoptera; family Sphingidae; genus Hyles; species Hyles vespertilio. Next base: position 12,435,086 of record CM042806.1, on the reverse strand, counting down.
AACAAGTCTACTTTCGAAACTGCATTTTGTTACGATACTGCAAACTGCGATAGGTCGTGTCCATACTGATGTGATAAAACTAAGTCAAAACCATACATGATCCTTTCAACTATTCGACAACCTGCAGCTTGTGAGCCACATGCGGCTCTTTGGATGTAAAACTTCGGTCCTTAAAATCCATACGACAATAAAAAATATAAAAAAAAATATACTATAAAACCATTTTGAATCGACTAATGAGGATTATTGATTAGGCACCATTTCTATCCCTCAGCCACTTGGCCTTGCCTTTTTACTGCACCCCTCCCCCGTGAAACGCGTCGTAAAAGTCGTCAAAAAATGGGTCTTTATAAAAACTAAAAAATATTGTAAATTGTAATTTTTAGCTCTTCCGACTCAAAAGGTTGAAGACACCTGGTCTAGATGCGTCCAGTGCAGGCCATTTCAAGACCCTACCAAGAAATATAAAGAAAGATGGGTCTATGAGCGTAACATGTCCTTTCATTAATGGCGCTGGTACCCAAAACTAGATCCGATTATTAATCGAATTTGTGTATGTATTTTCTGATATAATTCTTCTGACTTTCCCCCATAACTAGAGGGGTTTGGTAACATGGTGATACCTATACAATGGAGTTCTGCATTGACTCTACCAACTCCAATATGCAGCAAAGCCACTTTACCCTGTTACATGGCACCTCTGTTAGATAGTGCTCCTATACGACAGTGGTCAACGAAAACAGCCATTCACGCCGGTATAGTGAATTTGGTAGACTTTAGACGCCGATGACATTCTTGAATACACTGAATATTTTAAGTTAGAATAGAAGGTAGATCACCAACCCTTTAAACTTATTATTAAATAATTAAATACTTATCAAGATAAATGATAAAATACCTCTTGTTGACGTCTGAATATTGCTTTATACTTTTATACTCGTAATATTATTACACCATGAACTGTGCGAACACGCAGTATACAGGGTATCTCAAGACTGCTACCGAAAACGAAGCCGGGTGGTAGTTTTAGTGGCTACAAACACAATGCAATTAAAAATTTCGCATAGAAACGCGACAATTATTTTTTATGATTTTTTAAATATCGTCAATTTTGGGTGGTAAATCCATAGTTATTGCTAAAATAATAATTTAAACTCTTTTATACCTTAGAGTATTTATAAATAAAAGGATATACACTATTATTTTAGGAAAATATGTATGTACCACCCAAATATGGCCATAGAAAAAAAAATAAAAAAAAAAAAATTGTCGCTTTTTTTTGCAACTTTTTCTGTTGCATTGTGTCTGAAGTCGCTTAAACTATCACCCGGCTTCGTTTTCGGTAGCAGTCTTGATATACCCGGTATAATTATAGGGTGTTACTATTTACCACAGGAAAGGATAATTGCGGTGTCAATAACACTGGGTGATTAATGCTAGCTTTCTAAATGCTTTATGGATAACATTTATCATATTTCAGTTAATAGCTACTACATACCGCCAAACTGAAAATAAAAACAAGATATCACTTGATATATGACAGCCTCCGTGGCGCAGTCGGAAAGACGCCGCCTGTGAAACGAGGCCGCGGGTTCGATCCCCGCACCGAGAGAAATGTTTGTGCGGCCCACAAATATTACAAATATTTTTCTCGGGTTTGGGTGTTTGTGAGACCGAAATGTCTCACATAGTTCCTGATACCCACGACACAAGACTCGATCTTAGTGTGGGGTCAGGTCTATGTATGTGACTGTTGGGTGTTATTTATTTATTATTTATTTATATTTGGAATGAGGAACTACTATGCTGTAGACAAATTATAGTTTAAAAAACTAAAAAAAAAGCGTGGGGTGCTGTAGGATAAGTAATTGTTGTAAACACCTCACGCTTTGTAACAATAAAATGTATGTATTTTGCTCTATTTTCTTTCGAATCTTAAACTCATCATAAATTAATTTTTGTTTTTAGTTGGATCTTTTATGCAAGCGTATAGTTTTTTGTTTTGTTATACTAAAATTTAATTGCTTGTACTAAAAATATGATCTACGGCTGTCTTATCAAAAAAAGACAGCTGCGCGCAAATTACGAAATATGTTTTTTTTTAATAAAAAAAAATTAAAATAATGAGTTATACTTTTTAAATTATTGCGTTGTCATCGGTTCTGGATAAGCATGCAAAGTTTGAATTAAATCTGATCGTTCTAAGTAGGGCAAAATCGAGCTCAAAGGGGTCGGTTACATACGAGTACATACAAACATACAGGTGAAGCCAATAAAAGCGTGTTAAAAAAATATCTAGTCGTGGATGTATTTCTACAGCGTGAATGGAATATTGCTTAGTGACAGGCATTTGAAAAAAATGCCTTTTTTTTATTGCTGTGAATGGCGAGACGAGCATGCCGTTCGCCTGATGGTAAGCGATGCGACCGCTCATGAACAGTAGCAAAACCAAACAACATCTTGAACTATAAAGCAATGCTTAGCATTCCACTGCGCTCGCCATCCTGAGACATAAGATGTTAAGTATCAATATGTCCAGTAGTTACTCTGGCTACAATGTCCTTCAATCCGAAACACAACAGTGCATTTAAACTGCTGTTTGACGGGAAATGCCTAAAAATAAAATTCGGAAAGTCGTATTCGCAAAGCTGTGATACACTGATGATAACAATTTTAGTTACTAGGTTAGACACCCATGACATAAGGCTTAGTGACTGTAATTTTTACCATTAGTTTAGTTTCTAATAATTAATCCTCTAAAATGACTCGAATGAACGCAGGACGCAACTTTAGAAATAAATTAGCAGTGACTTTATCCTTATAAAGCTGCAAGTATAACCCACATTCGAGACCTTAGTCATATGTTATGTTTGACTTTACATATATAGAGTACAGACATGTTGCAAGCTATTGCCTCCTTTTAGAAGTTGAATTTTAATACAGTACAAAAAAAATATATTAAAATATGTATCAGCTTTGGAATGAACTCTCGGTGCTTCGGTGTGCCCTGACTTGTCCTTAATTAAACGAGACTTAAAGAGAGTACTCTCCTTAATGTGGGAAATGACCTGGTTGTGCTGGTCTCCTGACACTGCAAAGATCCATGAGCTACAGTGACCGCTTACCATCAGGCGGACTGCATGCTCGTCCGCGAAAACAATAAAATATAAGAAGAAATAATTGCTATTTGAACGTTATATACAAATCGAAGAATCAGATTTCTAGAAATTGTATTAAATATTACTACTTATAATGTCCATTAAAATGAAAATTATTGTTGCCATATGCTTAATAACGGCGTGCTATACTCTTCCCGCTTGAAAGAAGCTTAGGTTCAGTGGCGGCATTTTTGTAGCTAAAACTGATCGTGATAATTGAATCTCTATCTCCCGTTTAAACTAAATCAACTCCTTCATGACGTAAATAATAAAATGTGTACAATTTTTCATTTGTTATGATCGGTCTATGTCAGTAAAGCTCTCAATATATCTTCTCTTTTCTCACTCCATTTCCAGGTCCCATTTAAATTATGAGATAACATTGATGATCCTAGAAGATTTTTTAGGTATACATATAAAATAAGATTGAACTTCGCTGATGTTTTCAATAATTTTGCAACACCTACTATAAAAATCTTACAACATTTGCAAAAGTAAAAGTACTCGACCAATATGTGTGACGTTCTCTACACGAAATTGGTTTATTTTGTTACTTAAAAATATCTGCGACTGCTCTGAGAGTAAGACAAACAAACTTGAAATACTTATTGCACAGATCTTCTTTATTGCGTCACACGTTTTTGTAGCGAGTACTCCATTCAAAGTCAATTGTGTATACGACACTCGAACGAAATTTTGTTGGCATTTAAACTTACTAAAACATATGGAAACGTGACCGAACCGAAATACACAATACAAATGTAAATATCTTAACGTGGCGTTATGACTCCACTACAACGACTATTTTAAGAAATATGTTGCTGTTGTAATTTCAAATACGCATGTGTACTTTAGTCTGGAGTCCATTCACAAGGTCTACGAAGATTCTAATGAAAATTGCAGGAAGAGCTGGATGCAAGCCGTTTCCAAAAGGCGCTGAAGAAATCTTGAAAAAAAGTGAAATTGCCTGTTACTGGGGACATTGATGGTGAATGGTAAATAAAATTGCTTCGATTTAGCGAAACTCTATAGACTTACCCCCTTATTCATAAAAACCGCTTATCAACCACACAAACGTAAATTAGCTAAATCATGTTCAGAGGAGATATAACGTTCATTAAGTTTTGTTATTGCCGGTGTATTTGCTGTTTCTACATATTTTACTCAATATTGCCACTTAACAGATATGTAAGTGTTTTCATTTAATTGACATTAATATCAAACGTCCAGCTAATAGACAACGGCCGTTTTTCTGCTTAAAATATGCTTCAAAAAGGTTCTAGGCCATTTAGTAATTTTTGACGTCTTTGAATATTTTTTTGAGTATGCTGCGTTCATTTTGACACCGTTAAGTCCTTATAAAATAAGAGGATTGGTAATGGCAGATTGCATGGATCTTGATCAGACAGCTTCAGGGTTTAATTTTCCAGTTTCAGGACAGGTAGAAAGAAGAAAGAAAGAAACAACTATTTTATTCATGACAGCACAGTATACAATACGATGCAGGACAGAACACATATTGTATTAAAGATTATTTAATAAGGAAGTTAAACAAATAACAAGTAATATAACACAACTAATTAGAAACTATATTAATAACGTGTGTCTGTATAGATCGCAGCCAATATTCCAGTGCTGTCATAAAAAGGTACATTACAAATGGATCCGCTTTTCCACTATAATAGAAGGAATTATCTTGCATCGTCACCGGCTTCCTACAATGGGCGAAGAGTTTATAACGCAGGGGTTCAAATTTTAAATGTATAATTATTAATCAATATGTAAATAATTATTAATCAACCACTAGGATATATATCTTTACCATAAATCTCTACGCTTAAGGAGCTTCTTGATTTGCTCATTAGGTCATTTGTAATGGAAATATATCGGCATATAACAGTTTCCTTCGTGTGCTCATCGTGCAGTGCGCATTACAATCACCATCCCTACGGACAAACGCACATAGCCCGCGCGTGCGGCCTCCGTTAATGAGATTTATACAGGATCTGAATACAAATCGGTGTTATTTATAAACGTTATGTCTAAGCAAATGGTTAGTCAGTCACCTACGCGTGATTGTAGATATCTCTCGACTTCGGCCCTTATATCCTAATGCATGGCCCTATAACAATCACATTTTTGTTCAATTAAATAAGCCGTAGAATGCGACGAATGAAAATCAAAGTAAAGCCTTGCGGTGGTACCTCTGTCTCATAGAAAACCGACGTTAATAACAGCTTTGCTCTTGTTCTTCTTTCTTTCAACCTTGCGCTAATCACAGTCGATGCTAGGTTCCGTGTAGCTGTTCAATCTCTTTTATTTTATCCGCACTTTAGCCACAATTGTAAAACAAATATTGGAAACTATAAATTGATTCGCCTATTAATGCAGCAAAAATTAAACATTGTAGCCAGACTTAACATCTTATGTCTCAGGATGGCGAGCGCAGTGGAATGCCAAACATTGCTTTGTAATTTAAGGTGTTTTTAGTTTTGCAACTGTATATGAGCGATCGTATCACTTATCATCAGGCGAACGGTTTGCTCGTCTCGCCATTCAGTGCAATAAAAAAACTGATGACTGATGAAGACGATTTTTAAAATGAAATAAAAAAGACTATATTGTTCAGATAATCTTCGGTATAGAAAGATTATATACCGAAGATTATCTGAACAATTTTTGTTGTTTTTTTTTGTATTGCAGTGATTGCTTTGTAATTGAAGGCGTTGTTTGTTTTGCTACTGTCTATGAGCGGTCGTATCGCTTAACATCAGGAGAATGGAATGGTCGTATTGCCATCATATAGCAATAAAAAATACACTAAATCAGGAGGCAATATTATTATTATTTAAATCTTTATTGTTTACAAACTTAAACTACTATACAGAAACAATAAAAAAAGTACAAATGGCGGTCTTATCGCTCTATATCAATATGTAACGTTCTTTGCATATTTTGCAAATGTACTATGTGATACAATAATTTCGCAAAGAAAATTGCTAGTTGTTGATAATCTGTATGCATCGTGTACGCATAGACGCAATACATATACTTGGCGAATTGGAAGGTTGCCAGTTAATGACCAATTTCACATGCCTAGGATGCTATGAACTGTCTTTGCCGAAAATCACTTAAGCTACATAATACACGTACATTGCACGAATGCGAGTGTTACTTCGATTTTACTTACTTAATTTAGGTTCTATGGATATTGTAAGTAATCTGGATCAGCCCATATACGTCCCACTGCAGGGCACGGGCCTACTCTATAATCGAGCGTACGATTGAGAGTGGTTAGGCCATATAGTCCACCACGCTGGCCTAGTGCGGGTTGGCGGACTTACATACCATATAAATTCTTATGAATCGCTATGGTATGTAGGTTTCCTCACGATGTTTTCCTTCACCGTTTTAGTGCGTGGTGATTGACTATCAATACACACATGACTCCGAAAGTCAGAGGTGTGCCCTGGGATTTCAACCCGCGACCACCGTGAACATGTTGGCAGCCGCGTCTGGTCCGTTTACCAACAGGCCACCACGCACTTTACACTTCACATTGTAAGTAATATAAGCCATTGGTACTTTTATTGAATGAAAGGTGCGTCCTTTTGTCCTATACTCCTAACAAAGCGTATGCAAAGTTTCATCACAATTGTTTGAAACATTAAGGTCTAAGTTCTAACAGCTTAAAAAACAAACTCACATTCGCATTGATCCCTATTATTGAGGTAGTGAGCACTATTACAAGAAATGTTGTGTGTCGAACCTCGCAGGCGCGGGTGCTCTACGCTACGAGTAAAACGCCAAGGTATCGAGTTCGAATTCCGGATCGGGCAAAGTAATATCGGCTTTTTCTATTCACTTTCAGCCCGTAATCAGGTATTTGAGTCCGATATTTTAATAGTCTCGCACTACTTCGTGTGACGGAACAAACAAGGCGAAACGTGGTTGTCTTGGTAGCACTACTGCCTACCCCTTTTAGGAAAAAGGCGTGAAGTTTATGTAAGTGTATTATTACTTGTCGAATTTCTTTTTACAGAGAATACACACTATTTTTTTTTAAGGTGATGTGTCGTTGTTTGATAATAGTATATCAGATGAGCTTACGACAAGAGAATGAAATAGTTCAACTAGAGATATTTGTTGAAATTGTCTGCACCCCCTTTTGAACTACCATTGTTTCTAAAATAAAATAAACAAATGTATGCCATAATGGTTTCTAAGATTTACGCGAATTTACACTTTACAATTAAACTCACTGCCCCGTAGCCACGAAAACTATAAAGTTTTTTTTTTTATTGCACTGAATGGCGAGACGAGCAAGCCGTTCGCCTGATGGTAAGCGATACGACCGCTCATGAACAGTAGCAACATTCCACTGCGCTCGCCATCCTGAGACATAAGATGTCAAGTCTCAATATGTCCAGTAGTTACACTGGCTATAATGTCCTTCAATCCGAAACACAATAGTGCATTTATGCAGTGTTGTTTCACGGGAGAAATAGACATTGCGGTGGTACCTACCCAGATGGCCTCTCACATATGAGAGACCTACCACCAGTAGTCGTAGTAAAGTAGCTGAAACGACAGGAAATAAGAAAATAAATAAAAATTAAATCAAACTCGAGATATAATTCGTAAAAATAGTTTTATTTTATTTTTCTTCAACAATGCATAATTGTATAGACTCTAGACTTCTTTTCATCAAATTAATTTATTCTAAATTGCGATAATCAACGTTATTTATATTCGCATATTAAGCAGTGCTGTTTATTCTGAAGTTCCATACATAAGTACGAGTATTAGTTTAGTTATACCTCGCATTTCTTTTTATTTTGGTTTAAAATTCATTTCAATATTAAATTTTTAATTTATTTTGCAAAATTATTCCTATAATACTCGAAGTAATGAAGCGACTAGCGACAATCATCGCTAAGTGGCTGCAAGAACTCTTTATGACTTTATCTCATGGACGTAGTATCAAATGGACTCGACATTCGAGTTCCACCGTAAGGGACAGACATAAAGTAAAAAAAAAAGCATTATTATTTTTTATGCAAATATAATCCTATTTTTCAATGTATTCTATGAAATACTAATTGCAGATGTTAGTAATAATGAACGTCTACATTTATTTTTACCAATATACTAAATAAAATGCACTTACCAGTGAGAGGTTATATTTTCATATTATCGTTTAGATCGGCTATCACAGCCAATAATAAAGCAGCACACCATACCTTTTGTCTTACAATCAGTTTCAACACTCTTTTACATACATTTTTGACCGCAAATATTCGTAAAATACTCAGTAATTCAAGTTTATAACAAACCGCACGTCTTATTTGTTTGGGTACACGCAGTGTTCCCCTACAAAATTATGTGAAACTATGACAAGGACCGCAAATTGTGTTTTGTCACTTTCATTTTTTAAGGTTTATGCATAAGTCTAAGTGAGATGGACTATATATGTCAAATGCATGTCAAGTCTATTGATACTATGTCTATGCTTTATCTTTACTCTTTATGACAACTGATATGTCAAAGACCTCACAAATAATATCACAAACTATCAGTTTCATTCAGACAATTTTCCTCATAAATACTTGCAATTATATAAAATTATCTAGCTTGCTAATACCACAGTTACAACTAACAATTTTCGTCGAATAATTAGTCACTTCCATCCAAAGACGTAATACATCCATACTTAAATTGCTTCCTTAGAAGTACATTGTTACTAAACTTTGGCCCTATTCATAAACAAGTTTAAAACCTATATTATCTTCCTTGCTCAAACTGATTTCAAAAGCCGTTCGAAAAGGACAAAACATTCGGTAACTAAAATGTCTACGACTAAAATAGGCTTTGTTTTTTTTAAAATTCCTATGAATAAGGCTGTCTTTATAATAACTTGTTTAAAGATTTTACTATAAAAGAAATGGGAGCTAAAGCAATCAGAGCTAAAAAGTAAGTAATTTGTTTTTTTTTTTATGGAAACGAACATATCAGTTAGCTCAAACGGTACCTATATGCCACAGCTTTTCCATACCATATTATTACCAAAATTATTTAAAACTAGCGGTCGGGCCCGGCTCCGCCCGGGTGCATACACGTTTTAAAATGGCGGTCAAAATATTTAATTCTGACTATCAGTTTAGAATATCGACCAATCGGACCACGAAAAACGAACAAAATTTCCTCGTATTTGCTAGAAATATCACTACTGCTTTCCTCCTATAGTCATAGCGTGATGATAGATAACCTATAGCCTTCCTCGATAAATGGACTACCCAACACTGAAAGAATCATTTAAATCGGACCAGTAGTTCCAGAGATTAGCGCGTTCAAACAAACAAACAAACTCTGCAGCTTTATAATATTAGTATAGATTATAAGTACATTTCGATTTTTTAAAACAAGCTTCTTAATAAATGTAATGTTATATTAATAAATAAAGTGTAAATTTGAAAGAGTAGAATAATTCATTAAATGTCCTTCATCAACTAGATTGTTTAAAATACCAGTATTTCTTTTAATGGTAACTTTGTCAAAGAATTTGGTATAATTTGTGAAAGGATCAACTTAAAAGGAAAACCAGAGCTTTAGTCATCGGATGTTTTGAAATATTAAGAGGAGGGTCTATATGAAATGGCCTTTTACACAACGTTTTTTCTTGGTGATCTTTATTGTTAGGTCTTCAAAAAATATATATGTTGATCTACACTATATGGAGCATGTGCCCTTCTTTTCAGAATTCTTAAAAGTGTATTAAAAGTACTTGAAATAAAATTGCAAAGTGACCTCTGTTTTCGCATTTACAACGTTTTTTCTCGTAAACTATGAGCACCAGGATTATTTTATTGTTATCAGGATATTAAGAAATGCAAGACGGATGGGGCCTTATTTTTATTTTTTCTTGATTATTGGAAAGCTCGTAGGCACGCCGTAAGATTAATACTGATTATTTTATAGCTCTACCGATGTCTAATATGAAAGAACCAGTTGACGCGCTTTGGCCGTTTTAAACAAGAGTGTGTGTGCGTCACTTTATACCATTACTCTAGCCGGAAATTAAATTCAAATTAATTAACTACGTAAGTAATATTATAAACCCGTGGTGGGTTTGCATGTAACTTTGTAAAATAAATGTGTGAGGGGCAAAACATAACCCTCCATTTTCATACTGACAAATTATTTTAATTTCATAACATGGATTTAAAAAAAAAGTTTTACAAGGTTTTATCCCAAGAATTACATCGATTCCTATAGTGAATATGACCAAACTATGTCTATGGTTTACGTAAAATACGTCAAAGTGACCTAAATAACCAGATCAATACCACATCAATACTTTCAAATCAGCTGTTGCTCTCAAAAATACTTTTTAAAGTATGCACTTATTCGATGTGAGGGACATGAAATGTAGTATAATGTACCGTTGTAGGAGAAAGCGCGAGCGCTGCGCTCGAGCAGTTGACGGTTAACTGCAGAGCAGTGCGTAGTGCCTCACGCGAGTTCCGATTACATTTTGTAAACAAATATATCGGGAACAACACGCACTTTGGATTAAAGACCCGTAGCCATAAAGAGGTATTACTTTATTTTATTTTTTAAATTAAATTATGTACAATTTAAAAAAAGAATTGTCATTTTGTTTTACATGTTAAAAATTTACCGGCGTTTTTAAGTACATTTTAAAATATAAACAAACACGAGCACATTATTTTTCTACTGATGTGATATTCAAATAATTTATTTTTAAGAATGGTGCAAACTTTTTTTTATTTGTTCACAAATGTCTATTTAATGAACTTGTACGACCGCTTTCTACTTTCACAAATAGTAAAAATATCACTTGAGCCTTAGCCAAGTCAAAATGCAAACACCAAATGTTGGTTTAATCGATTTTTAATACATTACAGAGAGTGCACACGTATAGAGCTCATTGGCAGTTAAATGCTTTATACTGTAAGGTTATAATATCGTTATTTTTTGTTGTGAAATAATTGTAATAGATAAACTGTATTTAAGTCTTAATACATACCATTAATATAATGTTTTTAAATAATGCAAAGGGATACGCAAGTACTGTATTATAGTATTTTAGAACGCACATTTTTTTTAAGTCAGTAACATTCACCTTGATTGCATTAAATTACGTTAAAAACTAATGCAAAATAGGTATTCCAACTTTTTAAACATAATTTCCTCTAACTTATAAAGATCAAAGATTTTATTGTTTGTTTGCATTCAATAAGCTCGGAAACCACAGGAAACATTTAAAAAATATTTCGCCATTAGAATCCTACATAAACCCTCGTATAGTATAATAGGCAATTTTGTTTTTTCAAAAAAGTGTATCTGTACCTAGTGGGAACCGAAACAGGCTAGTTTTAAATGTTTTCTTTTATGCAAGGGAGATAAATTTTGCAGTGAGCATGAAAATTCTTATGACAAGCTAAAACTTACTGACATATATTTCATCCATCCGTAAACCATCACAAGACTTTATATACTACATATTTCTTTAATATTGAGAAAACGTCTGCCTACTATTGAAATCTCCTAATATAAAATTACCTAAATCTTATCATTACAATATTATCTACGAGAGGTCCGGCCCGGGTGCAGCTACTTTTTCAGTCCAACCCACTTTAAAAACATAAGCTATTTTGCTTGCTAACTATAATATATAAACTCCACGTTACTGCCGTGTTTTAAACGACCCATCCCATTCCTTGGGGTGTGAGAGTATCAAATATATTTACATTCCTTGCACATCCCCCGGGACCACTACGTTTTGTCGGGATGAAAAGAAGCTTATGTGGTAATCCAATGTGTTAGATACCTCCATACCAAATTTCGTCAAAATAAGTCCAGCGGTTTGAGCGTGAAGAGATAACAAACACACAAACTTTCACATTTATAATATCAGTAGGATTTGTTGCATAAAACTCTCACACTACATTTCCCAGCATCTATCTGTCTATATTTTTTATCGGTAATCAATGTTGTTGCAGATCTTAAGCATTCGGTTGAGAGCATATCTAGAACATCAGATTACTCAATTACAGCACGCGCTTGCAACTGTATTATCAATTTCACATTATATTTACTATCTAGAGTTGGTTTTATATCCTTTACTAGTATGTACTATGGCTTGGCAACTATATGTTTTTCGTAGTAAAAATTATCTTATAGTCTCTCTCGATAAAAGGATTCTAACAATAAATAAATGTATGAATATTTTTAAATAATGAAATCCTATTTGTTAGTAGTAACTAAAGAACTATGTTAGTATCAAACAAAAATTTACAGAGACTTTAACAATTTTATAAAATTATGAATCTATTTATGGACAATTGCCAATTTGAGCCACAGTTCGCATAATTCTGTTCACACTATCCAACAATAATATAATTTCTCAGTACAAAACAGTAGTTCCTGCGATTAGAGCATTTAAACAAACAAACTCGTCAGGAGTTATGTATTATTAATATACTATATATATTATCGTTTTAAATTCTTACCAGCCCTTATACCACACTCAAAAATATGTTGGTAGTACTTCCACACACGTATGTTTTGGGCATCAACGGAAATTTACGGATTTTAGTTTTAAAACTTTCCACTTATCTGGCCTTGTTTACCGTTTGGAAATTATTGATCGTTAGGAAATATTATTAATATAATCGAAAAACTCGTAATGCGGACTTTAACACTACATTTTCATTAATTCATTCAACCTCAGGTATCTATATAACGTATACTCCTAGAATATTTTCAGCTGCCGGCATTCATGCACTTTCTGCGAAATTTAGTAGGTTGCTGTCCTTTTAAGTGGTCGTTTGGCACGCTTTTATTTCCGAAATCTGATGCGATGTTGCATATAATTTAAATTTTAATCTAATCGGGCAAACAGTATATTCATTAAACTCATAGTTGCATAATGCAAACCCTATAAATTAATTAATGTTGAAATTTTAACCAACACGTTGCATCCAATCAACCTTTAAACAGTAAAAGAAACTTCGGTTTCCAATACAAATATTAAACACGATGACCTCCGTAGTGCCAGATTAGCAAATAGTCAAATTTAATACAGCTTTCTTACGAGTTCTAACCTCCTTTCGTTTTTTAAGTTTATTCGACTTCTAAAACTATTTAATTTGTCTTCAATGGCTTTCGTCATTGTAATCTATAGAAACATATAATGTATAGTTAGCTTCTGTGGCGCATTTGTTTAGACGCTGGCTGTGGAACGAGAGGCTGGAGGTTTGATGCCCGCACGGCGACGAATTGTAAGACCCTTGTGGGTTACAATTCTATCTTGTCTTGTATATCTTGTCTCAAGTCGGGGTATTTATGAGGCCGAAAAGTCTCTCGTAGTTTCGGATACCCACGACACATTACTTAATAGATCTACCTGGAGAATCAGGACTATGTATGTGACTTTTGGGTCACTACTTATTAGTTATTAATAATTTTAGAGAGTCTACAAAATAGAACCGACTTAACAATAACAATGCTGTGTAATTTCCTGCTGTGACCGATTAGGCAAGACCTAACCAATAGACGATAGAGTCCCTAGTATAATGACCACCTTTAAAATTTACGCAGTGACTAACGATCGGTGCCAATAGACCACGACTAGAGAAATGATTGTAGGTACCTAGTCTGATCCGTAATCTATTTTTCATTTAAATATTATTCACTCGAGTCGTCAGTTAAACAATCCAAAATGTATTTTTTACTTATTTTAAATCAGCACATGCCACTAACGGTGCTCTCGAAATTATTTCTAAGTGACCACCTATCTAAAATACTGTGCAAAAACTAGCGAAAATCCGAGACAATTTTTCATTTCTGTACTCTCCGGGCGAACGTCTAAACTTACCCTATTGGACCCTTACGTTACTGAAGGACACTTTAAATTATTATCTATTCTAAGATTAAAATAAATCGTATCGTAGATTATAATAAATCGTTTTTTTTTTTGTTTTATGTTTTCATTATTAACATTTTTTTATATAGAATATTTTTAAAATTGTTATTAATTAGTGTAATTGGTGTCAACCGTACTAATTTAATAAATAAATTACGAAATTACTTTTCGCTGTGTATTGTCCGTCCTATAATGTATTAGGTGTGCGCCTATCGCTATATCGGATCAAATTCCTGACTCTGGGCTAATAATGAATAGAAAAATCCAATACCACTTTGCCCGACTCGACATTCTAACCAGTGACCACAGCTTTGCAATCATACCGTAGTACAAATACGCCTCCGAGGCAGGCTAGTGAACTTCAGTATTTCAATTCTTTGAACTTCTATCACAGAACTACTGGATACGCATCATCCTTAGAGTAGAATTCTTCTAAGATTAGGTTCTTTATGTTTGCATTTACTGCGACCCTGGTGTTGCCATCCAACCACACTCTCGACTCATTATTGTTAACTGTCAGAAACCGTTGCTACATAATTTGACCACTCACCATAACGACAGGGCATTAGAATTGCGCAACATAAAAATTACAACCTTGTCATGTCAGACGTTCTTTATTTTAAGACGTGCGAGGTGAGAAATATGTTTTAATTGATCAGTGCGCTGTAAAATATATTGTACGTAATATATGTATGTAAATATATGTATAGACAATAAAAAGAAACGGCACGGGGTAATAATTATCAAGTTTTTGGTGCCTAGTTTACCATTGTTCTGGTATAGCCCACTGGCATCACATGGAATACTGTAAATCCCTTACTGGTTTCTAAAAATCATTAGTAGTAAAAGTTCACAGCTGAATATTTACACCAAACATTTTCAAAGCATGCATCTTTCTTTCTCGACATCTATATGTCGTCATGCCGCATGCAACCACATATTAACTTTCAATTTCCACCTTAACACTAGAAAGACCAAGGCAGTTAAATTGGCGGCAAGGCAATTTCATTGTTAAATATTTCACAAACTATGTTTTTGTTTCTTTTCATATTTTATGACTTTTCCTAATTTGCTATTGTTAAACTAAATCTATATTTAAACAAAAAATAACAATATATTGTATTTGAGTTTCGATTACAAATACCTACTAAGACCGCGCACCGTCAATGTGACGGCATACATATAAAGGCATAAACAACGAATTCTTCAAACTAATGTGGGTACTTTTGTTTTTATTAATTTGGCATAAAGTTTTCGCTGCTTGTGGATGTCGAGAATAAGTACCTATGTGGAGGATTTCCGTATCTAGGAAAAGACAAGAACCGTTCAAACGATATTTCATTACCCGAATATGTGGTTTTGAAACTAGTACAACCCTATTTCAAAAAGGGCCAAAACGTAACCACTGACAACTTTTTCACGTCTCTAAATTTGGCTAAAGAACTAATGGTCGAAAAGACTAGTATTGTTGGAACAATGCGGCGTGCAAGACGAGAAGTATCACCGATTTGTAGTGGTATTCGTACTATAAGATATAAAACTTTCATAATGAAAACCGAGACCGATATAACCCTTACTAGCTATCAAGGAAAACCAGGAAAAAATGTTATTATTTTGAGGACTCTGCACCCCAACGTAAGCATAGGTACTGATAAAAAAGATGCTGCCTGAAACAGTTGAATTCTACAAGGCAACAAAATTTGGTGTAGACATCATCGACCCAATGGCACGCAAATACACCGTAAGAGCTGGAAGTTGGAGATGGCCAGTTCACGTTTTTTACACTATACTTGATTTAGCAGCTATAAACTCGTGGATTCTATATCAAAAAGTCACAGGAATAAAAATTTCTCGTCATAATTTTATCCTTCAACTAGTGAGCGAACTACGTGAAGATTATGTGAAAAAAAATCCACTTCAATTGCGACTCGGAGACAAGGAACTAATTCTGAAACAAGTGAACCATGTACTACAAACACTAAGAGGCGGCAATGTCAAATCAATAGTAATTGTAAAAAAATAAAACATGTGAAAACTACTATCTGTAAAAAAGCTGTTTGTGGAAAATGTACAAAAGAGTCTAAAAAAACTATTACTTGTTACAAATGTTACTAAATTTAAAATATGTAATAATTTCATAAGTATTCTCACTTGATCTCTAGTACCGTCAAATTGACTGCTGCGGTCTTTGAAGGTATAGCATGAAGCCCGGTATGTTACATTAAATATTTTATCTAGAATATTTTCCTTGTTCCAGCAATCAATCATGTTAGAAGGAACAAAAATAAATACGCCATCACAGATGGCAAGTGTTTTCGATATAGCAAAAGACACCGTCCTGTTCCTTCTATTATCATGCTACTACATCTTAGAGTCAGTGTTCTGGACTTTGATCCCAAACATTATCCGGCCAATGAAGAGCTTGAGGGGAGATATGGTGTTGGTCACAGGCGGTGGCGGAGGTGTTGGTCGTCAGCTGGCACTTAAGCTGGCCAAACTTGGAGCCAAGGTTGTTGTTTGGGATATCAGTAAGGAAGGTAAGCATGAATTGCGGACATTTAACAATAATATATACATTACATCACTTTAACGATTTCTAGGCTAAATTCATGCGCCACTGTCATAAAACAATTTTTTAAACTGGCTAATAAACACTTGTATGGCTAAATCTGAATTCCTCAATAGAAAATTTCTAGACTTAACAGACAGTTATGTTTTGGGAGTTCACACATCGAGTCGCACAGTATTTACCATACCATCATCAACTTTGGAAACCATATTTTGATCCCATCGTGTTAAAGATATACACTACAGCTATAGCTTACACAATATGTAAATTGTACGCTTTTTTAATACTTGAGAAATAGTGAACTAAATAGTTATGCTAATTCCAAGCTACTTGAAAACTACGTACATCAATTTATAAATTGTGCGTTTAATTTGCATATTATGATTTCCAGTGTTTGATAAAATCAAACATGCATTTATTTTTATCGGATGAAAGACGATTTATTGGAAGACCTAACTAACCGACAAACGGTTCATTAATTTGGTAATTTATTACGGACATTAGTATAATTATATTATACATACAGGGATTGGAATTTGATTAGTATTTTTTTTATTAAACACTTGTACACTAGTAGTACATAATGGAACTGCCACGTTTTTGGTGTGTATTTTACGTGCGAATGGGTGGTTTTCATTCTGTTCTCAAATATTAGGAACAGTTTCTCTCTTTTGACATTTTATTATATTCGATATGTTAATACTATTACTTACATTATGAATGTAAAGACTCGTTGTTTTTATGAAAAAAAAACTATGTCAAACAATGCGTTTAATAAATAAACTGTTCTTCATAAGCACGCTAAGAATCGGATGATTATATTACATTTATGGTTGGTATAATGCATAACGCCCATTATACATAACAGTTAATAACCCGTCACATTTTCACAAGGAAATAAATTCAATGATACTTAAATATATTCAATTTAACCAGGTTTAAAAAAAACATGCGCTGCTGTAATGGATGAAGGATACGAGATCGTAAGCTACGTGGTAGATTTAGCTGATCGTAAAGCGGTCTATGAAGCTGCGGAAAAAGTTAAACGAGAGGTAATATTAAAAAATACCAATCATAAATACACATAAGATCTACTGATAGGTCTACCAAATTTGAGAGGCGCCTGGGCAGATATCACTGTAATATCTATTTCTCCCACGAAACAGCATTGTTAATGCACTGCAGTGTAATTAGTTCCAGTTTGAAGAACATTGTAGCCGAAGTAACAACTGAACATATTGAACATAAACATCTTATGTCTCAGGATGGCGAGCGCAATGGAATGCCTAACATTGCTTTGCATTCATGGTGTTGTTTGATTTTGCTACTGTCCATGAGCGATCTAGCACTTACCATCAGGCGAATGGCAAGCTTATAAATAAACTCACAGTAATATTACTGACTGACACGAATATTCTACTAAATTATATCTTGGTGCAAATCGTATCTGAGGCATCTCGTTCCACAACACACTTCTCGTCCACTATACGAGTGCTGAGTTTTTGTCCACGCGTGAGTTACGCAATTTGGTGAACGGGTATAGAGCTTAATTGAATCCTTTTTGTCACGGTTCTTTCAATTCAATTTTCATTCGGACTACTCATTTAGTGACATTTCCAATAAATTAATCTTCATTTCCATGAAGAGTGACAAAAAAATATTGCCCAACAACATTAATCGTGTCATTATTTTTGTACGAACATTTTCCAATTCGGCGAGGAACGGCGAAAGATTGTGAAAACGGAGGAAGGAATATCCCAATTTTGAGGCCTTTTCCCTGCAATGAAACATACCTTATTTGTTTAATGATTTTCGTATCGTATAACGACTAATGGTATAACCGCGCTATGGTGAATCAAGCAAGAGTTCCACTTTCCTGGCTCAAATCTCAACCAGTATACCTATATCCCCTTGCGAACGGTCCCTAACTATTGCTGGTCTGGTCTAACGAAGACTAAGCTGCACTTACCGTCATACATACATACATAAACTTACGCCTTTTTCCCATAAGGGGTAGGCAGAGGTTCCCCTGGTAGCGACCAGGACACCCAAGTTTCGCCTTGTGTGTTCCGTCCCACAATGTGATAGGTAAGGCGAACTTATAGTCATATCAGGAAAAAGTCCTGACTTCGACCTGATAATGAATAGAAAACTCCAATATCACTTTACCCAACTTGGGATTCGAACTCGAGACCTCAGCGTTGTAAGCGTAGTACAGCTACGCCACCGAGACAGAAAATTACCATCAATGATTTATTACATAGGTTAAATATAAAGAATAAACGCCCAATTATTATTTTTAGGTGGGAAAGGTCGACGTATTAATCAACAATGCCGGCACAGTGTTTGGCGAAACTCTGTTGGACTTGAGTGACACGGCTATTGAAACCACGTACAAAGTGAATATCCTCTCTCACTATTGGGTAAGTGGTTGCAATCATTTTTTAACTAGAGTTTAAATATCAATTTGTAACGTTACAAGGTCTAGTATTTTTATACTAAAGTACGCTAATAGAGTATTTGAAAGGCTTAAGTACTTTTATTATTACATTTTCATAGGTCTACGTATATTATTTCAACGAAATACCTATTTAGATATATGTATAAATCATTTCATAATTATTAATTCAACCTACCATTTAATTAAAAAAATAAAAATATTGCGCAATATCATAGGAGCGCTTTGACCCACAAATCAGAATAATTTACAATCTAATTAATTACAAATACATTAATTTGTTAAGCTAGTTTGTAGTAACCTTTTATTATAATTACCGACACTGGCAATTAGCAAATAATAAAAATACAAACTTTCACTATTGGATAAATTGGATAAAAAACTTGAACTATTGTATAAAAAAAATGTTATTTATTTTTTACATTTCTTATTTGTAAACATTGCTTATGTTTTTTTTATTATTTGACTGCCTCAGTGACGCAGTCGGTTAGACGCCGCTTGTGAAACGAGAGGCCGCTGGTTCGATCCCCGCACCGAGGGAAATGTTTGTGCGGCCCACAAATAGTTCTTTCGGGTCTGGGCGTTTGTGCGACCGAAAAGTCTCTCGTAGTTTCTGATACCCACGACACAAGACTTGATCTTAGTGTGGGGTCAGGACTATGTACGTGACTGTTGGGTGTTATTTATTATTTACTAACTGTGCCCGCGACTTCGTCCGCGTGGAATTTAACAAAAACATTATTTTTCAAAAATAAAAGATTTTTTCTAAAATAAATGTAGCCTAAGTTACTCCTTATTATATCAGCTACCTGACAATAAAAGTCCCGTCAAAATCAGTCCAGCCATTTCAGAGATTAGCCGGAACAAACAGACAGACAGACAGACAAAAAAATTTTAAACAACATTTTCGGAGTAGGTATCGTGTATATAACGATATGTAGTTGGACATTTTTTTTTTATTTTCACTTTACAAACAGACACTTCAATTTTATTTATACCGGGTATCTCAAGACTGCTACCGAAAACGAAGCCGGGTGGTAGTTTTAGTGGCTACAAACACAATGCAATTAAAAATTTCGCATAGAAACGTGACAATTATTTTTTATGATTTTTTAAATATCGTCATTTTTGGGTGGTAAATCCATAGTTTTTGCTAAAATAATAATTTAAACTCTCTTATATCTTAGAGTATTTATAAATTAAAGGGTATACACTATTATTTTAGGAAAAAAATTATTTACCACCAAAATATGGCAATAGGAAAAAAATTTCAAAAAAAAAATTGTCGCTTATTTTTGCAACTTTTTCTGTTGCATTGTGTCTGAAGTCGCTTAAACTACCACCCGGCTTCGTTTTCGGTAGCAGTCTTGATATACCCTGTATGTATAGATTTATTTATTTATAGGTATTTTTTATTTTCAGACCGTGAAAGCGTTTTTGCCTGACATGATCAGTAGTGGGAAGGGCCACATCGTGACAGTGGGCTCGGTAGCTGGTCTCCTTGGCACGTACCGCTGCACCGACTACAGCGCCACCAAGTTCGCTACTGTTGGTTTCCATGAGAGCCTGTTTACGGAACTCAGGGTATGTTAATGTTAAATAATTATAGTAGGTAGGTACTACTGTAACTATATCAGTCCATAATAAGTAGTCCACTTCTAAGCACTGAATTCCTTTACAATGGACTTTGATTCAAAAGGGTTAGGCCATAGTCCACAAAGCTCTAGTAGGTACCTTCGTCGTGACCTGTTGGTAACGGACTAGACGCGGCTGCTAAGACAGTGGACATGGGTTCGAGTCCCAGGGTTCGAATCTCCTCTAGATTCAGAATGTTTAGGTGTTAATTTTGTATCGATAATAAGATACTTACCACACTTTATAACGGTAGTAAAGTACCGTGGGGAAGTATTATAGATATTTGAATCTTTGTTAGATTTGCCATGTTATATGAATTGTGGGGTCCATTTACTCGCGCTAATAAATACAATATAGTGGTAGATACTAGATGACTACGATCGCATCAATTGCTTCTATGGTAAGCCTTTTGATGCTACAAATAAACGAGAATAGGTACTCTCCTTATGGTAGGTAGCGACTTTGTTGTTTTGGACCCCTGACACTTCGAAGGTCTATGATCAGCCATAGCCGCTTTCTATCAGGTAGACCGCTAGCTCGTCTGTCTATAACGACAGTTAAAGAAGGAAGGATATTTACGTATATTCTCAAATTCCAGGCTCACGGACACAACACGATCCACGCAACCCTAGTCTGCCCGTACTACATAAACACGGGCATGTTCGACGGAGTGACTCCTCGCCTGATGCCCATGTTGGAGCCGGACTACGTAGCGGAAACCATGATCGACTCCATCAGGAAGAACGAGGTGAACTGCGTCATGCCTGGATCGGTTAGATACCTGCTTCCGCTCAAGTGGTTAGTAATAATAAAACTTTATTTCAATTAATTTATTTTTTAAATATTTTTCTAATAAAACATCTCTAAGTATAAAAAAGTCGCTGCCCGCTTTCTGTGTCGCTATGTAAGCTAAGATCTTTATAACAACGGAACGGATTTTGAAAGAGTGATTCTAGAAGATTACTTTGAAAATGAATTGAAATTGAATACGAACAAGTAAAATTTTAATTTTGCATATTATGGCTTCGATTGCCATATATATTTTTATGTTAACTATAAAGTTATTTATATACTTAGCATTGAGTCGACAAAAATAATAGACTGGGCCACCTTGGACTACCAAGGGTTACTGGTCTATCGGTTTTGTATTGACAAACATTATTTATATGAAATACACCACAAACCATAGTATAAACATATATTAATTATTTTCCAGCCTGCTCCCAGCTAAAATGTGCTGGGACCTGATGCACAGAGTGATGAAGGGGCCACAGTCTATGATGGAATTCAAAGGAAGACCTAAAGCAGCCGCTGGTCTTACATAAAAACCACATTACTGTGTATTTAGCATTAATATTAGTAGTTCGTAGGTAACAAGTTTTTCTAAAAATAAAACTATTTCGCATGAAGGAAGACTGACGTGAAGAAATGCATTTTAGTAATAATAAATGTGACAAAATATTATGTTTTTAGTTTACTTAATTTTGTATTATAGGTGTTTGAATAAAAACAACGGAAATTAAATTAATAGTACACAAATTCATTTAATGTATTTACTTAAAAATAATATCACATTGAATCAAAACAAATCATAAAAGTAATCGAGTCCTTGTCCTAGCTCCCATATAGCTACTCCCACGCCGTACTCCCTGGCTAAATCGAGTCTCTTCTGAATGGAATATAAAGTGGGGTAGAAGATTTTCTTCGAACCCTGTGATGTTCTGAAATAAGATTATTCTTACATTAAATTAATTTTTGCATGCAGAATATCTTAATTGTATCTTATTTAATATGAGACACTAGTCACATCCAGAATTATAGCAACAACAACAATAATAATTGTTTACGATAAGCTGTTAATCTAATGGAAATAAAAATTATATAATAAAAACACAAATACAGAAAAATATTTAAGTATGTACGTTATGTACATTTACGTACATAAATATCAGAATATCAAAATCTTAAGTTTCACTTTGGGTTTCAACAAATATTATCGACTATCTGAGGATAATTTACATTATTCGTGCATTAAACGAACATTTTTTGTTTCTGAAATGAAATATACAATCAAAAAAACAATGCGGCCAATCATTTTACAACCGCCTTCTTCAGTGCACTAACCGCCTTCATATTAATACCAAATCTAAAATAAAGCTCAACAGCGATATTTTTTGTAAGCAATTCCAGATTTCTGCCAAAATATCATTCTTATGTTTGAGAAACAACAAACATTGAATTCACTCTATTGGTGAATTGAATTCTTGCCACTCAAATCAGGCAAATAAAAGTAACGGTCGAAATTAATGAAGACTTAATTATGATCCAAAATTGTTCACGATAACAGATCACACTTATTAACTTTTAATTATTGGCTATTTTCAGAACCAATCCTTAGATAGCGATTGAAGTCGCCTATTGATTCGATCGTTAATCTTCTTCTTCTTCTACCTGGCGTTATCCCGGCCGGTGCCAGGGTCCGCCCTCCGGCAAATTCTCCTCCATTTCGCCCGATCTTCGGCATCCTCAATAGTAAGGCCATTGACCCTCATATCTTCCTTGACGACATCGAGCCAGCGCTTCTTGGGTCTACCCCGCGGTCGAGGTCCGGGAATATTGAGGCTCAGGCACACATTACCGACGTACTCCTGCGGTTTCCTTAGGACGTGACCATACCATCTCAAGCGGGATTCCTGGAGTTTATCAGCCACATCGCGGACACCAAGACTGCCACGGATGTGCTCGTTACGGATTTTGTCCAAACGCGTAACGTTGCACATCCACCGCAGCATCTTCATCTCCGCGACGTGAACCTCCTGGACGTGCCGCTTGAGGGCAGGCCACGTCTCAGAACCATACAGGAGCACCGGCCGCACGATGCTTTTATAGATGAGACCCTTGAGCCTCATCGGCATCCTGCGGTCGCAGAGTATGCCTGAGACCTCCCTCCACTTAGCCCAAGCAGCGCTTATACGGGCTTTGACGTCAAGGTCGATGTCACCGGACTCATGCAGTACGGACCCAAGGTACTTGAACTTGTCCGTCTTCACGGCAAGTTCGTTCCCTATCACGATGCTTTGGGGGTCCGTACTCCCGCAAGCCATGTACTCGGTCTTCGCCACATTTAACTTCAGACCACCGCTCTCGAGTGTCTCCTTCCACCGGTTGACCTTGCGCTCCAAAAGTCGCCGGTCCTCCTCTACCAGTGCAATGTCATCGGCATACATCAACAACCAGGGCGCAGGGACCTGGATGTGAGACGTAATGGCGTCGAGCACAACACTAAAGAGGAATGGACTCAGCGCCGAGCCTTGGTGCACACCGACATCAATCGGGAAAGGATTCGTATCGCCAACGGCGGTCCGAACGAAGGACTCGGATCGGAGGTACATGTCTCTGATAATGTCCACATAGGCTTCCGGTATTCCTTTCACCCTCATCGCCCACCAGATTGCCTGTCGCGGCACACAGTCGAAGGCCTTCTGCAGGTCCAAGAAAGCCATGTGCAGTGGCTTCTTCTTCGTCCTGTATGCCTCGCCGAGCATCCTGAGTGCAAATATCGGGTCAGTAGTACCACTACCAGGACGGAAGCCATATTGACACTCAGAGACAGTACACTCTTGGCGGAGCCTGGCCTCGATGACGCGTTCGAAGAGCTTCATGGTATGACTCATGACCTTAATGCCGCGATAATTACCGCATTCCTGAACACAGCCTTTACCCTTGTATACGGGAGTTATCACACTCAACCGCCATGAGTCAGGCATGTTTTTGGTATTCAGGATGCGGTTGAATAACGCAGCAAGAAGCTCCACACTATGAAGCCCCAACGACTTCCACGCCTCTATCGGAATATGGTCAGGCCCTACCGCTTTCCGGTTCTTCATGCGACGAAGACTACAGAGAACTTCTTCAGGTGCAACAGGTGCAACAAGACCTTGGTTCAGGGGCAATTCAGGGTAGGACACTCCCAGAGGTATGGTGTTAAATAAACCGTGGAAGTAAGAGCGCCACCTCTCCTTCACCGCGCTAGCCTCACATACCAAAGCGCCTCGGGAATCCTTGACACATCGGCATTTGGTAATGTCGAGTGTCGCCTTTTCCCGAGTCTTTGCGAGCCGATAAATGAGCTTTTGACCCTCCACAGTCTCCAACTTCTCATACAGAGGGGTCAGAGACTCGTGTCGGGCCATGGCCACAGCTCGCTTTGCAGCGCATTTGGCGAGGTTGTACGCAGCGCGGTCTTCAGGAGAGTTAGTCGCTTGCCACTTTTTGAAGAGTGTCTTCTTCCTGAGAATTGCCTCCCGGACTGTCCCACTCCACCACCAAGTCTCCCTGTTAAGGGTGCGACCGCCCTTAGTTGTTCCGAGCTTCGACTTCGCAAGGGTGGTGATTGCTGACTGAATGCCGCCCCACAGTTCCCCCACATCTTCGATCCCCATACAATTTTCTAATAAGGGGATCAAAGCTTCGCGGAAACCATGCACAGCAGGTCCATCCAGCAACCACCACTTTATCCTTGGTGCTCGATACTCGGTCACTTTGGGTTTCGGTGTTACCTTCACATCCATAACAAGGAGACGATGCTGTGTCGTGAGACATTCTCCCGGGATAACCTTGCAGTTGGTCACTTTGCTGATGTGGCATCTCCTTATGAGCAGGTAGTCAATTTGTGTTGAGTGGGGCCCACTTTTGTATGTGATGAGATGTTCGGGTTTCTTTTGGAAGAACGTATTCACAACGGCCAGGTCTGCCACATGGCAGGCTCTGAGAACAGAGTCCCCCTCTGCGTTACGTGCGCCAAAACCATAGCCGCCATGAACACGCTCATTCTCCCGACGGTCCTCACCTACGTGCCCATTCAGGTCCCCACCCACCACAATGCTCTCGGATTGGGGCAGATTACGCATAGTATCATCAACAAGGGTCCAGAAGGCTTCTTTCTCCGACTCCGAACAACCAGCTTGCGGGGCGTAAGCACTGATCAAGTTGGTAACAACCCCCTCAATCATTACTTTAACCCGCACAAGCCGGTCACTCCGTCTGTCGACTTCAAGAATACTCTCCCGAACGCTCGAAGACAACACTACGGCAACCCCGTTCCGGCCAGTGGGAGATCCACTGTAAATCAGTTTGTAACCCTGCCCGATATCCCGAGACTTGCCACCCTTCCATCGCGTCTCTTGAAGAAACGCGACTTGCACCCGACGTCTCTCGAGAACATCTGCAAGCTCTCGGCATTTACCGGTGAGAGAGCCAATGTTCCATGTGGCGAAACGGAGCTTGGTTGGTACTCGCGTCTTTGGCCGCGCCCGTACCCTGCGCGGTAGCCCTTGCCCACTTGTCACAGGCTTAGGGCGATGGGCCTGCGCGTCGTTTTGCGGCGACGCCCTAGCCGTACCAACACTTTTTCCTTTTTCCATACCATTTGATATGACGGAGCTTTTGGTATTACATGGGGCGACCCGCCGTCTGACCCCCACAACCCATAAATTGGGAACCAAAGGTTCGCCATTGCCTCGTTCGTAAGGTCAGCAGAGTGCACTGCGAGCAGGTGAGGTTGGCTTTGGTCCTTAGGTGTTGGTGGCCCACTTACACCCCAATCGATGATTCGATCGTTAATATTAATTAGAAATATAGCAATACAAATCTTACCTAATCTCGACATAGTTTTCTGCCGTATTATTATTGTATGTCAGATACTGATTGCTCTTGGCATTCTTTAGTATTTCTATGTATTCTGTGCCGACGATGGGACCACCCCCATTGGCAGTATATGAATTACCATAGAAATTCAATCCGAGAAGTATTTTGGCACGCTTTGCAGGACTTTCATCATTGTCTATTAGTTTTTCTATGCACATTTTCATCCAATATAAAGGCGCATTTGGACCTGAAAATAATAATTTTGTTGGACAAATTAGTGAAAGGCCTTTGCACACCAATACATAACATTGAATTCGTGTTCTTGCATACTTAAAACATAAACTTTACATAAATAAGATTTGGTCAATGTCAAATAGAAAATAACTATTCAGTACAGGTACATTTATACATTTTTAAATTACTATAATAGCTTAGGACAAAAAATGTGCATAAATTATGAAATACTTTGTCATTGTAATACCCTGTCTGGATTTGTACTTGAACCATTGTTTAAGTGTGCATATAATTTTGTCGTCATTGGTATAAGGACTAAAATAGTTATACTGTGTATGGGGTTCAAGCGAGCCTACAAACTATAAAATTACAAAATATTTTTAGCAAAATATATGTATTTAAGTATAATAGATGACACTATTAAGCCGCGTATCGACATCGCGAGGCTGCTTGCGAGTTGCTCGGTTCAGCAGTATTACTAAAGAGGCGATGTTCAGACTTCAGAGTGCCTCGCGAGGCAAACGCATGTCCACACCGCAAAGCTGACTCGCGAAGCATGCGTCGCGAGTCCGACTCGCAATTTTTTTTTGTTTTTTTGTTTTGCATTGAATGGCGAGACGAGCATGCCGTTCGCCTGTTGGTAAGCGATGCGACCGCTCATGAACAGTAGCAAAACCAAACAACACCTTGAATTACAAAGCAATGCTTGGCATTCCACTGCGCTCGCCATCCTGAGACAAAAGATGTTAAGTCTCAATATGTCCAGTAGTTACTCTGGCTACAATGTCCTTCGATCCGAAACACAACAGTACATTTAAACTGCTGTTTGACGGGAGAAATAGACATTGCGGCGGTACCCACCCAGGCAGCCTCTCACATATGAGAGACCTACCACCAGTATCGCTATGTCGAGAGCTTTAAACCGTTATTCATATATTAATTTTTCTTGTAAA
Source organism: Hyles vespertilio (assembly GCA_009982885.2). Lineage (NCBI taxonomy): Eukaryota > Metazoa > Arthropoda > Insecta > Lepidoptera > Sphingidae > Hyles > Hyles vespertilio. The sequence goes on along the minus strand of CM042806.1, from coordinate 12,407,482 downwards.
ATGTAAATACCTGGTTTCTGTGGATTAGAAAAGTCATATGTCATAACAGACACAGCCTCTACATATGGATATATGTCATTAAACGCTTGTACAAAGAACTCATCGGTAGGATACCCACGGAATGGTGGGTAGACTAGAATCAAACTTAAGTCATCTTCACTCATCTCCAAGCCTGTAACAAAAGACAAGAAATAGATAATAATTTATACCCTTGGAAATTATGGGGAATACGGCATATTTAGTGAACAAAGACATCAAATATTTTAATGCAAAATGATTATCTCTCTAATTCTATTAATAATAAATAAATAACACCCAACAGTCACATACATAGTCCTGACCCCACATTAAGATCGAGTCTTGTGTTGTGGGTATCAGGAACTACGAGAGACTTTTCGGTCTCACAAACACCCAGACCCGAAAGAACTATTTGTGGGCCGCACAAACATTTCCCTCCGGCCTCTCGTTTCACTGGCGGCGTTTAACCGCCTGCGCCACGGAGGCTGTCAATAAAACTATTCTATGTTGAATTTTGATGTGAAAATTTCTGTGCTCATGAAAAGAAAAAAACAAAGTAGCAAATGTCCAATACAAAAAAAACTTAACATAAAAGTAACACAATTATTAAACACTCACCAAACTGTTGTATAAATTTAACTGACTTGTCAGCATATTTTCCAATCTGTGACAACATTTCCAAAACAACACCGTCAAATTTCCATTGTTTGCACACTTTCTTTATTTCATCAATAAAAGCTTTTTGCTCCGAAAGAGATGAGGGTTCCATAAAGAATGCTTTGAGGTCAGAAGCTTGCCAGTTTTCAAATAATATTCTGGGTACCACTGAAAACATGATGTATGTATTAAGTATGTTTATAGACTATTTAAATCCCTAGTGTATTTTCCTGTTTTTTCTTTACTCTGAGAAAAACAAATTAACATATTCAACATGATGTATTATATAATTTACACTGCAGAACACTATTTTCATTTGTGCAATCCAAGATAAAAATATAATCAAATAACATTGTTGGGTTTTATATCACAAATCTTTTGAATTACCACTAAAACCAGATTCCATTCAATTAGTTTCAAAAATAATAACAAATGATTACATAATTTAAATGAAAATATTAACATTGTGATGAAATACACCAGTGTCAAAGTGTTACAAAAATATATTTATGAGTATTTTTTATAGTGATTAATTATGGAAATGTGCCATTACTTCCATTGAGATATAAATTATAATGCATTGGTTCATAACAAGATTATCTGAAGTTGGGCTAATTGAACTAATAGAAAATTTATCTCTGTCATTAATAGTATGCCATAACATACACTGCAAAACATGATCATAAAATGATTTAAAATTTAACAACATCATTATTATCGCCTTAGTAACAACAGCCGGGCAGCTAGTTATTATAGGATAATCCATTTTTTTGTGCTCTGATTTCACTTATTACGGATTTAAAGAAGGATTAAAGATATGTTATTATCATATCTCTGTCTCCTTGTGTTATAAACCGAAATAAATAAGAATTTTAAGGATCTTTAAACACATTGTATGTAGTGCTATAAACAATGACCAATATGTGCAACTCAGGTATATTATGTATGGAAATGACTAGTAATAGCTACCATACTTATTTGGCAAAATAAATCTAATATAGAACATTCCAACACGTTAATATTTTTACTCACATTTCAAGCCACTAGAAGAACCCTTCTGTCGCACAGACTTCATCCAGGCATGGTCTACATCATGCAATCCCGACACAATGTATATGTTGGGTGATTGCCTCTTTATCTGCAACCATACTGGGGAGACATAGTTGAACTTTGGTGCCCAAATTTTTGCCACATCATATCCTTTGCTGTTCCACTAAAATTGTAACATTCTTATTGTAAAGCTATGCAGATTTTAAGTTTAGATAACATGAAAACTTATATTTTTTTGTCCTAGAAATAATTATACTATATCCTGTCTATAATTGGACATAGTTATGCAAAATGGATCCAGCCACATAAACTTACTTTTGAGAAAACAGGAGTTTTAGTAAAATTGATATAGCAAAATAACAAGACTGTAGTTTGTTTTCGAATGCATCTTAAATATTGGGTATTGTTATTTGCTTCCTATATAGTATTGTTTTAATAAGTTTTATGTAATTTAATATACTTTTTTTTAGTAATATTTTCTACAATATTAAAAATGTGGGATGGATCTTTTTGAAATAAAACTATTATTTACGGATTTTATCGCGGATTTGGTTACATTTTTACATTTTTTGAGTTGCCGACGTTTCAATTAGTTTACAGCTTTCGTGGTCACGGGCGGACTCGAAACGTCGGGAACTCAAAAAATGTAAAAATTAAACCAAATCCGCGATGAAATCCGTAAACAATAGTTCTATTTCAATGTGTAACATTTGCGTAAATCTAAGAAACCATTATGGATCTTTTTATTTGAAGTTTACGCAATGTAGTTTGGATCTTTTTTTCTATTCTTTTAAACAATTATCTAGGTCACCATGACACATGGTTCTATTTTAACTCTGCAATAATGCACAATATTCTGTTGGTATCATTAACGTTTGTGTTTTTTATTAGAAAAAAGATACTTTGCAGCTTGGATGTTTTTTGCATATACAAAGTTAGTTGTGTAGATGCCATTTATGACAGTAACTCAAAAAGTAGTTTTTGTGGGTTGGATCCATTTTGCATAACTACGTCCAATTAAGATTACGCAAAATGAGAACTAAATCTACTTAGCCTGATCGTGTGCAGTTTTATTGACAAAAATGGTTTTTGATAAATTAATACTAAACAATAAACGTAAATAAACAATAACCTTCAACTAAGTCATACATACCGGAGTAACATATCCCAAAACAGAGTTATGGAATTGTCGCTTCGATACATCTTGATGGTACGTGGCGTGATATTTAATAACATCTTTAACTAAAGGCGATTCGTCGACCAATTTCCGATCTAAAACGTTGTTTTTCCTAGGACCTTCTTGCGGTTTCACACCTTTCTGCCCTTTTTTATCCGCAGGCGGCGATAACGTTGCAAAACACACATTTAAAAGTAATATTACTTGCAATATTGTTTTAACATATCTCATCGTATTAATTTGCAATATCACAATTTTCACGCAAGTCTCGTATATGAAATAAAATTTATGCGATTGTATGTTAATAATTTATTCCGCTGAAGAAAACGACGAACGAACGCGACCGGCCGGTGGGTTGGTAAAATTTGACGTGAACCCAACAGTTGCCACATAAAATAATCAAGAGAAATCTTGCCAGTTTAACAAACGAAACAAAAATAGTCAACAATCAAAATAGGCTTTATTGATCAAGTTACATATTACAAACGTTATTAAGGCTAATTTCATTTATTCGTGAATATTTAATCTTAATTATCCAGAACCTTGGTACTCCCGAAAATAGAAATCATTTTTTAACACTTCTGTGAACACTTCGTTGACGCCTTAGAGTATTTATATATAGAGGGAGCGCTGTCATACATTTGCGACTTCAAAAACGTAGATATTTTCTTGTTCGTAATGTTGGTAGCACTGCTATATTAATGTTACCGATAAATGACTTATCCACGAAAAATATAAATATATATAAATAAACGGAAATTATCATTTTCACGTTACATTATTTTTAGCTATCATAATACAAAAGATTAATAATAAATGAAAAATAAAACTCAGCCTTGGCTTATTATAATTTATTTCGCTCCAAATTCAAATATTTTATATTTTCTACCTAAAATTATTCCGGAACTTTTTCGGAATTTCAACAATTTAATTACTTGTAACATTGAATAAAAAGGCGTTCGAAAATTCAAAAATATTATGGTTTTTCTGTAAAATGATTTATATTATTTCTTGTTAATTAATAAGAAATTGGATTTATTGTCGATGATAAACGAATACACAGTTAATAATTAACCCCTAAAATAATTTTGGATAGTATTCCATAGCGCTAAACTACATTTTTTGATTTTTCTTTTTCATGTAAGTCATGCGTATTCCAAGCTGTCACAATTCATACTGGATGTGGGGAAGAAAAAGGTGGCCCCGGCACCACCATTTTTATCTACGTTTTTGAAGTACCAGCGCTCCCTCTATATTGTATATATACTCTAAGGTTGACGCATACTTCGTCGGAGGCAGTCGGAGGGCGGTAAAGTTTAAAATAAGATGAAATCGTATTTCCTGGATATTATATATAGATTTTTTTATGGGTTTAAAAGGGAACAATAAAGCAATAGCACAGTTTGTGCGGCGCTTTGACTAAGAAACCCAAATATTTATTTTCATTATAATAATTAAAACCAAACCGATTGTACAAATTCGGCCAATGATATTTCATTAACATAACAGGCATACAATCGAAGATACCAAGCGTATGGTAAATACACATGTTTAATACAATGTTATACAATTATATAAAGTGACCGGTAGTAGATCTCTTATATCAATATTGAGAGGTCGCCTGCGTAAGTATATACCACCGCAATATCTACTTCTCCCTCAGATAATATATATAATAATATAAATACAACCTAGGAAGTTAGGTCTTGGATCATTGCGTGAAGATACCGGAACGTTTAATAAAAGCTAGTAAGGTTTAACCACCTGTTAGGTGATATGATGGAGACATCCGATGAAGGTGTCATTTAAATTTACTACATATAATTGTGACGTATTTAATCGCTACCACAGATCGCTACGAATTATGAAGTTTCACTAAGGTTAAACAAATAGGTTTTTAGACACGAGATAATATCTACGTATCGTTCAAACCGAGACAAATCCTGTGGAAAATCGGGACAGATGGCACTTAAACTCAACGTAATAAACAACTAACTTCTTACTTATGAAACTGAATTAGCATTAATGGATAAACTACGCCAAAATTTAGGTACGATATCTTTTGCGGAAGTCCTATTAAATTATTCCAATAAGAATTCCGTTTTAGAATTTTGCAACCCATTTGTGAATTCACTTCTCCCTTTTAGCGGAAACTTGAAATGCTGTACCTACGACAACGTAAAAGAAAGTAATATTCGCGCTCACGGTGAATGAGCGGTTTATTGACAATTCAGTGCTTCTGCAGAAACCGGGCCCGCAACATGGCTCGACAGCTTTCACGACTCCTCACTAACGTTTTAATAACGCTTGTTGTTTTAGGTAAAGTGTGAAATTAATCTGTAGTTTAAGTGATTTGAATATAAAACCGTAGCATGCTTCGTGTTCCTTGAAGTATTTAAAATAAAATTATGTGACACAACGCAAAAAAATGTGTTTCAAAGTGACATTAATACTGTATAAAATGGTTTTTTATTTGTTTAAAACATTACAGAAGTTCGAGGAAAGCATGTGCATAAACGGAGCGTAACAGATATAAAGTGTCACGAAAATGGGAGGTTTTACAGGTTTGCTAATGATCAAAGATTTTAGTAACACTAATACTTATAATGCAATGTATACACATATGTATGTATGTATACAATACATCTGTTACTTAGTCTTCCGTCTATAGTTTGTGAAAGGGACAATCAAGGTAAAACCCGGATTTTGAGAACAATAAAATAATAAAATAAGAATCTTTAAAATGTAACAATGAAAACAAAATAACAGTAAAGTCAGCTAATCCAGTAAATTGAGTTTTTATCCTAAAGTGGATAATATTCATTTCAGAAGATAGATCTCTTAAAAGATTTTTATTCCGTCAAGGTACCTAACGAAAAAAGAATCGAATCGTATAATTTAACATTAGAATGGTTTATGAAAAGTAGCTGCCTATGGTTATCGAGCCGGTTATTACGGAATACGGTTATTAGGCACAAATACACAATGTATATTAAAATAGATTAATATTACCTATCTTTTAATAGGAAGCAATTAATTTTGAACCATACCTAATGTTGTTTATGTTTTCAAGACAAACAAAAAGACAGCCGCTTCTCTTGTTAATTTTACGTACACACTAAATTCTTTATAATTTGTTTGAAGATTAAAAACTTAATATTTATATCAGTGCGAGATCTTAAACGATGTATTGCGTGAGTTCTGCTTATTCCATAAAAAAATTAAATATCTTTTCGGATATTGCATAAGCGATTGGAGATTACTTCTCGCCTATAACGGATTACGAGATAATGTATTTTATTGGACCATAAAATTATCTAGAAACATACTTGGTATACTTTAATCAAATTCGTTTTTTGTTTTAAATAAGAATCATTCTGTAAAAAATGAATAGTCAAATGCAAGGGCGTCCCCAAGGGGAGGACGGTAGGGGCTGCTGCCCCCCCCCCCCCCTAGATATAAAAAAAAATTGCCAAATGTAAAGCAACCAATATCTTTGAATTGTCTTGCCGGTATTTTTTTTGCATATATGGTATATGTAATTAATGTACAATCATTCTCCATAATATTTGCCCCTCCCTAGGCCATAGGCTGGCGACGCCCCTGGTCAAATGAATAATTAATTTCCCAGAAAATGTTTCAGAAGTAGAAACGTACTGTAAGAAAATCTTGGAATTAATACCTACCAGCCGCTGAATTCCACCACTTCACGACGCATCAAAATTGTTATTTCATTCCTGTCATCTGGAATCTGGATGTATAGCATTTCTTTAATCGGTGCGATTATCTACGTTTTATCCCCCGTATTACACCTTAATGAATTATGGAATCAGTTTTCCTCGACGGTATTTCTAGAGTCTAGACCGATACCACATGGGAACAGCCTAGCCAGCGTTTCTTAAAATACTATCAACACACCGACAACACATCTGGTGACTTGTTCTGGTACTTTCCATGAGTTGGCCCGTTGCTGTTTTACTCTTACCAAAAACATTGTTGACAGGATCGTATTGCAATCTCCACTTCCTATTACGTTCCGCATAAAGACGCAGAATATGTAATTACACGGATGCGCCTGCACGCATTGCGTTTAGCGCGGTGAGCAGTAGTATAATAGGATAGAGTTATCGCGAGCAGCGCGGGTACGTCGACCCCGCGACTTTCGCCGCAACCTTGACTCAAGCCCGCGTCCCATTGCGCTGTTTCACCATTACAGTTTCCTGCCTCGTCTCGAGAAATTCACTTTCGCTTTTTGTTTTAATCTATCAAAATATTACGTGAACGGTTTACTTACTCGAATGGTGTGACACAATTCGAATATTATACATGTTTAAAACTTAAAACTTTTGTATGTTTTTTCTCCAATTGTAGAATATTAAGAACACTTTATTTATTGAATATGGCATATTTTAATTACGTACTCAAATACTTTTTGTTCTATTGTTCGGAATTCCATTCACTGATGCACTATTACATACCTAACTTATGCTTATTTCCTATTTTCTAATACTTATTTAGGTATCGTACATGAAACTTTATCATACGTGGTATTTTCCGTAGGTAGCTATTTAATTCGCGAAATACACCAATTATATCAAGTTAAAATACCTTATTGAATGATAGAATATATGAAATGTTTTAATAAATTTCTTTAAAATATGAATATCATCTTAGAAATCCAGACCGTTTAGAAGACACCATGTGGACAAAAGATGAATGCGCCAAATACTACCTGTGCCTCGACGACGACGTGTTCGAGTTCCATTGCTCGCCGGGCCTATTATTTGATGTCAATCGACAACTATGTGACATGCAGCAAAATGTACACAACTGCGATCTCACTGCAGGTACGCTTTCTAACGCTTCGGCAATTAGAAAATCGAAAAAAGTGACAACTGTCATAACCGTTTTCTAGAGACCAGAGTGCCGAAGCCGCTTTTGGAGAAGGCCAGTTGCGCTAACGACACTCACATTGGATGCGCGGACGATACCTGCCTGCCAGTCGAATACTTCTGTGATGGCTCAATAGATTGCGCTGACTCCTCAGACGAAGTAAATATGCATGTCACTAATCGTAATCACCACAAAATTGCTTTTGGTTACATAAGCAAAAGTGATCGTAATTGTAAACATATATCTTTGCACACTTTATGACTTTCAAAGCTTAAGTTAAACCGTTTCAGTTTCTAATGGAAACATATCAATCACATAATGTACTTTCACTGCGAATAGCTTGTTAAAGTCTCACCTATTATGACTTTTAATGAGGTTCGTAAGGTTACGGAATCTTGTTAACTACAAAACTCTGATTAAGCTACTGAATTGATAAGTAATTACAATTATTAACTGTTAATTACATTGTTTTAGGGTTGGTGTGACATCAATTATGATCCAAATGCCGCTGAGCCATGCGATGAAAATCTGTGTCAATTACCCCTTTGCTTCTGCACTAAAAATAATAGTGTGATACCAGGAAACCTAGTCCCCAGCCAGGTAGTATTTAGTCCATGAAAGCGTAACATCCAGTCTCTCATACTTAGGTATCAATTAACTTTAATGGTTTACAGACGCCTCAAATGATAACTCTAACCTTTAGCGGGGCAATTAATCACGAAAATTGGGACACTTATAGCAGACATGTATTCACATCAGATAGGAAGAATCCCAACGGATGTCCTATAAAAGCGACGTTCTTCATTTCACATCCGTACACCAACTACCGACACGTACAAAAACTTTGGAATGACGGACATGAAATAGCCGTTAATTCGATAACGTAAGTCATGCAAATAAAACTTTCACCGCTGAATGTATAAATGGTATTTTAGTCATATTTTTTTTCAGTAACCGTGGACCAGAGGATTGGTGGGCGAAGAACGCTACTGTAGAAGATTGGTTCGACGAAATGATAGGACAGGCGAATGTCATTAACAGATTCGGTAGAGTTCGCATGGAGGACTTCAGGTCACATATTTTGCTATGTAATTTACGGAAATCTGACAATATTATTCAAGTGCAAATCTTTCGTAATTAAATTTATATAATTAACAAATGCATTGAAGATAAAGAAAGGTTTTAAGTTAAAGCATTATTATAATATTGGGTAATTTTTACACCTGCTGTCCCACCTATGTGTAATGTCATAATGTGTTAGCTTACTTTATCTAAACTTTTACCAACCGAATTTGTTAGTGTCCTGATTTTGGCTTTTTTTACGATTTTTTTAAAATTATTTATCTGTACTTAAACTGTGTTAAAATAAACACCAATATTTTCCGTTTCCACAGAGGTCTGCGCGTGCCGTATCTATCTGTAGGATGGAATCGTCAGTACGTAATGATGCAAGAGTTCGGTTTCTTGTACGATGCGACAGTTGTCGCGCCGCTTACCGATCCACCTTATTGGCCGTACACGTTACACTATAAAATGCCTCATAAATGTACAGGTGAGTGTGCTAGCTGAAATATTACTCGGGTCGTAAGATTAACCACGTTTCGCAATACCTTATTACAGCAGATGATAATATAGGAAACCAGCTTTTATATGATAACCATAAGTCCATAACTGTGCAGAGCAAATATGTTTTCCTTTGAAATTAATGATCTTGTACTAGAATAATTTATATAATCATAGAAACATAAATCAGTTAAGTATAATAGGGTCACCAAACGTTGTTATTTTCAGTAAATAGTCATCGTACCTTCGACATTGTGTTACTTAAGTATTAGAAAGGTGATAAATACATTCAGAAGCTGCTTAATGTCGTTGAAACACGAATGCCTATATATTGGATATATTGTATAAAATATTAAAATTATATAAAAAACTTATTCTTCTTTAGCTTAACAATTTCGCTAAAAAAGTGCGATAACATCGTAGCATGCACCAAAGGACTAAATTCGATTATCAATGGGTAGGTAAAACCTACAGTAAAACCTATCGAATCAAATCTTATGCCTACAAAAAGCAGTAAAGTACGCAAATGAATTGCATCTCTATTTTCTTTTTTCACAATATGTGGAGCGTGTGAGTGCCGATTGAGTAAGATGTTACGAGTTGTGATGATGCCGACGAGTCGGTCAGGAGACATCGCGCTCTGCGTGCAAGAAGCGCTATTGTTCGGTTTTTGCGCATAACTACTAAGAATGCGGAAATTAATTTACGATTCTTTAAGCCGAATGCTTCTTAGTCGCGAAGTTTGCTGTGTAAATTACACAGTCTCATTAAGTTTAAGTAAAAACCAACGACAGTTAGATGTAAAAAGAACGATAGTTTTAGCTCGAACCAAATAGGTACATAAACGTGTAATTTTTCCTTTCAAAAACGTAAATATACGCTCCATTAAAAAAAGCATTGAGTAAATGTGCCACTGATGCATTCCTATTATTTTACCTATAGAAAGCTTTGTAGGAGTTATCAGTCATGTTCCGCTTTAAATTATTTATTATGCTGTATTTTGCAATTTATTACATACTGTTAAATACAATGCACCTAAGCATTAAGTCTACCAATCTATTTGCATTCTACTTATTATTATTTCGACCCGAGAAATAAGGAGAATCAGCGAACCATATTATCGCACTCTATATACCTACCGCCTCAGAGGCAGTTGTACTACGGTATAATTGCGGTATAATTTGAGGTCTAGGGTTCGAATTCCGGGTCGGGCAGTGATATTAGATTCTTCCGTTAATTATCAGCCTGTCATTAAGAATTTGTGATCGATATGGCGATAGGCCCGCCGCCCGCCACCTATAAAATCGTGGGACGAAACACACAATACGAAACGTGGGCGTAGGGTAGACTGGGTACGGTTGTAACAGGGTACGGTAGTAACAATGCGAATATTTTTGAAATAACGTACAGTAGGTGAGGAGTTGCATGGGGTGGGGCGCACTGGCAATGGGTCTCGACGCGGTGACCAGTTGCGTCACGTTTCTCGCGGCGACTACGCGTACTGAGAGGTGTGTTGTGATTATTTAACCAAAAGTAAGTAATATTTGCAAATTTATTTATGATTTAGCTAAAATATTATTATAACTATTAATTTTCGAAATTTGTTTATAAAATTAACTTTTATTAAAATTTGTATTAAGTAGATTTATTCTGGTATAGGTTAAACTCCCATGAGTTTATAACAGGTTAATTCCCAAATAAAGAAGTGGGGACGATTGTAACAATTTTCATAGGGACGGTTGTAACAATTTTTTTTATTATGTTTTTATTTCAGATGCCCAGAAAACTTACAAGAAAGACTACGAGAGGTGAAAGAGATATGCAGTCGTACAAAGACGCTTACGATGAAGTGAAATTAGGGGCTTCTTTAAGACAAGCTGCAGAAAAGTACGAACTATGCTATGTCTCTCTTTTGAGATATAAGCGAAAGAGGGATGCAGCAGCCCAAGCTGATGATCAACAGGCTCAGAATATTACGATGGGATACGTGGGCCATGAAGCCAAAAAAGCCCATGGTGGCTTATATAGAGTTTTTAACAATGACCAAGAGCGGGAATTGTCAAAGTACCTTATACGTTATGCTGACATATATTTCGGTCTCCCCGCAAAAGAGGTGAGGAAATTGGCTTTTGAACTCACAATAAAAAAACAATTTAAATGCCCCTCCTACTTGGCTGGAAAATGAAATGGCTGGAGAGGAGTGGTTTCGGTCATTTATGAAGAGAAATCCTGAACTGTCTGTGCGCGCTGCTCAAGCTGCGAGTCTATCTCGAGCTACCAGTTTCAACCAGCATAATGTTTTAAGTACATTTAGCTATTTTGATGAATAAAGACTGCTTAATATACAGGGTATATCAAGACTGCTACCGAAAACGAAGCCGGGTGGTAGTTTAAGCGACTTCAGACACAATGCAACAGAAAAAGTAGCAAAAAAAAGCGACAATTTTTTTTTTGTATTTTTTTTCTTATGACCATATTTGGGTGGTAAATACATTTTTTCCTAAAATAATAGTGTATACCCTTTTATTTATAAATAATCTAAGGCATAAAAGTGTTTAAATTATTATTTTAGCAAAAACTATGGATTTACCACCCAAAAATGAAGATATTTAAAAAATCATAAAAAATAATTGTCGCGTTTCTTTTCGAAATTTTTGGTTGCATTGTGTTTGTAGTTACTAAAACTACCACCCGGCTTCGTTTTCGGTAGCAGTCTTGAGATACCCGGTATGTAATTTATGTTTTTTTTTAGTGTTACAACTGCCCCCCGTTACTGTTACAACCGCCCCTGGTATGGGGTCGGTAGTAACAATCGCCGTTACTCATTAAAACGACATATTCCTGCTTTACTATTATACCAGAGCTACTGGTTTCGATATTATTTTAGAGATAAATAACTATGGTTTCATCCCAGAACTTTTAATCGTTACTCGTAACTGTAATTGTTGTGCTGTGGGCAATAAATACAAAAATGTTACAACCGTACCCAGTCTACCCTATTGGTACCACCACTGCCTGCCCCTTCTGGGAAAAAGACGTTAGTTGTAGATAAATTATGTATTAAAACACAATATATTCAATGATGTTCGCAATTCCTATCTATCTCCGATGCTCCGCAACCATTATTTCCTTTCAACCGGCTTTCTTCTTGGTAGCTATTTTTTCACATTATTATGAGTAAATGAAAGTCATATCTAACATGGCTAAGTATGTCTGCGACATAAGAAACTTTTCTTTTTCATTATTTTAAATATATGCGGTATTGTCTCACTTGTGGCGTGGTTTCCTCATTACTGATATATTGAGTCTAGATTTACCAGCTTCTATAACTTCCCTAATTCTAAATGTATTCGCTTGCATATTAGTTCTTTAGGCATGGCATTAGATCTAAGATCGGTAATAGTCTAGGCTATATATTCATATACATACGTAGAACGAGATACTTACTGCTCTATCGAAAGAAATAGCAAGAATAGAACAAATATGAAATGTGAAAATTAAAACTGCGTGGTGGCCTGTTGGTGACCTATATGTTTGGAGTTATCTCGGGTTTAAATCCAGGTGCTCACCTCTGATTTTGGAGTCATAATTATGTGTATTGATAGTTAATCACTAAGCAATGTATCGGTGAAGGAAACCAGCATGCCATAGTGATTGAATTTCTATGGCATGTAAGGCCAGCGTGTTAGACTATATGGCCTAAACCCTCTCTATCGAACTTTCGATTGTAGAGCAGGCCAGTGCCCTGCATTGGAACCAACACAAAATATTAATGCGCCAACTTTATATCCAGGAAACAACCAATACTGCCCGACTAGAAGTTTCGCCGGCCTTTGGGAGATGGTCATAAATCCATTAGAGAATGGAAATCATACATGTGCTACTCTAGAGTACTGCCCGTCCACAATATCCGGCGACGAAGTCTTCGATCTTCTGTTGAACAACTTCAAGAGACATTACCTGACAAATCGAGCGCCTTTCGGGATCCATCTCAACTCCTTGTGGTTAAGGAATAATGACTACTTAACAGCTTTTAAGGTGATTAAATATTTCCTAAATTAAGTAGCAATTACTTTAATTTTAACGGTAACAATTATTAATTAGCAAAATAAGTAATAACAATTTGAGTCAAGCCATTCTGCTTCGATACTATATTAAAATAATCTACCTTATTAGCAAAGGCGTAATACTCAAGAACTTTTGTTTTATTAATTTTGTTAATTTCAGAGATTCATAACGGAATTACAAAAATTGCCAGACGTGTACTTCGTAACATACAAGGAAGTGATAGAGTGGATGAAGCGGCCGACACCGGTAGTACAATTAAACAAATTTCAGCCATGGCAATGCTATGAACGTCAGTTTAAAGACTTCGAGATTGCTTGCAACAAACCAAAAACTTGCAAATTATCCTCAAAAATACTCGAACACGACAAGTACATGATTACGTGTGTGGATTGCCCTAAGAGCTATCCTTGGGTCCGGAACGAATTTGGATATGATTAATTTTCCTCAGGTTAAATGGAAAGTAAACTTATTTGAAAATTATAAGATTTTTAGGAATATCATTTAAATAAGTTTCAATAACTGTAGCAATTTTTACGCGCAACAGTTATAAGCAAACTTCTTAACTTAATATAGCCTATTGGTGATTTCGAATATACATTGGCGATGCGGGTCCTTGCCGGCAATACTCAGAAATTAGAGTTGAATGAGAAATCTAGATTTTACACAACATTATGGAAATGATTTCGTACTTTAGAAATAGCACGAATCTGTTGTTGTAACTGAAACAACAAAAACTCTACACTCCATCGGATCTTATAATCGACATATTTCGGCGGTAAATCATTCTTCTCTATGAAACTTATTTAAATGGTACACCTATACATGAATGTTGTATAAAATGATAACCTGTTGTAAAAACTAAGCTCAGTTACCGAAAGTTAATTAGGTATATTAACTTGAAATTAAATTATTTTAACTCTAAGATAAGATGTTTCATAATGAGATTTTTTCCTAATTGAGATAAAGTATTAATTAATATGTTGTTTGTTAATTATATATTTTTTTATTTATGATTGATTTAGCAGTTTAAGTATTAGGTAAATTATGTGCAATAATTTGTTTAGTCTAACTAAATAATAAATTATTTTTGTGTCTTTTTGTGGTTTTTTGTGGAGTAAAGCTCAGTTGATACAAGATGTTGCTCATAGGTTAAGCAATAAAAAAACCAAAGAAATCTTAACATGCAAGTTTATACTAGGTCCAAAATGAGCTATTCTATCCAGAAAATTCACTTGATTGACTTTGTGGTACAAAAAAACACATACCTTTGGCCCTTATTCTTTATACACATTGTAAAAAACTTAAACTTTACACAAGCCTTAACATTATCAAATTAATTATCCTTCTTGTGTTATGAAAGGGTTTGGTATGGCCTCCATGCCATCCATGGGGCATATTAACACAACAGATGTACCGCGACACACAACTAAACCTAGTGCTCTTGTGTCATCCAATAGCTTGTATGGGTCATCGGGATCTAAAAAGAGAAATTAGAATGTTAATAAATTCATTTATCTTTATATTGTTTTATAAAGGCAGTTCAAATATATTGTAAGATCCCACTTTTTTTTTAATATTCTGATATGCTTTTTATGGTAATTATTTATAAAATTTAATCATAGTCTTACAACTTTTAGTAACATTTAATAAACAAATAAGAGTGGATCTCACAGCTCTAGTAGCAGTAGGTGTGATGAAGTAACAGACATATTCTAGGTTGATTCCTGAGTTGAGTCATACTTCAATGTTTTACAATAACTTGTAAAAGCTCATATGCTGCCCAGGATTGTGTCATCTACCGCAAAGAACATAAAGGCATGAACTTAATAATGAAAGTATAAAACCACTTTATTTAGTTTTATAATTCAATTAGGCAGGTACTTACTATTATGTACAAGAATTATTAATCATCATTTTATCAATCATAATGGATAAATAATAGTTTATAGGGAGATACTGTTTTATTTAAATAAAGGAATACGAAATACCTCTTAAAAACTCTGTAGTGTTATCTAGTACAAGATTCAACAACGGATCATAGCCTTTCAAGATTCCCGCCGCTTCTCTGCCGCCGGCGAATTTCACTCGAATGCTCTTTTCTAAGTACTTGCTCAGGTCGAGAATGGATTCTTTTCTTCGCTTCTCCTTATTATCACCGGCACCTTGACCAGACTATAAAAAAGCAAAAAAAAAACTATTAGGACAAGAACGAGTAAAGTTATGATATCGATGTTTATAACCATGTACCTTGCCCTTGTCGCCTCCTTCCTTTCTTTCTGCCATGTTTTAAATATTAACAATTTAATACTATCAGAAAACACGGCGTATTATGAAATTATTTGGTTATTTTGTTTGTTTTCACCACAGACTAATAAACAAGACAGACAGCCGAGTCCATACAAAATTTTTAACACCATAAGGGAACTCACACAGTGAAAGCCCAAACATGTACTTTATGTCTATATTATGTTATACAATTCATTCATAATTAATCGTCCATCTCTTTCTACCCAGTACATATTTTGACAGAGTGTTCTTCTTTACTTTTCGTTCGGTGGTTATATACATGTGTAGCAGTGCTGTGACAATCGGTACTTTATCGAGATACCGATCTTTAATTTAATTAGGGATGGCATTATTTTCCGGTTGACATCTGTGCCTCAAACTTACCGGTTTTTTTTACCGATTTAGGTAGTTGTATATTCATATATTGGTTGTAAAGAAATAAATAAAATAAAATTCAAAAATAAATAACTTTATTTATAAACAATGAAAACTAAATTAATTTGTTATTCTGAAAATACCATAAACAATCCTTATTTAGATTGTCACTTTTTTTCTCTACCACCCGGTTCGCAAGGCTATCTTCGCTAGAGAAGAACGGGCAAGAAACTCTAGCGTTGCTCTTTTATAATATATTTACAATACAGTGATTATCCATTAGTTAAATTCAGAAAAGTTCACAATTCATGTATAAAAATCAATTGATCACAATATTACAGGTCATTTTATACAGCTGAGATACGTGAAGTCAAACGCACAATTGGTCTACACTGTTCCGGTAAAGCAATGATTGGCAATGGCAATAGTAGTTTCAAAGTAATTAAAAGTTATGATATTATAAATACATTAGGTTTCGTTCATTTTACCTTCTGATTGACCCTAACATACATATTTTAAAATTCGTTATGAGGTTTTTGTTTGTTAAATCGGGATAATCTTAGGAAACTACCACTAAGATAAGAAAAAATCTGCGTTTGATAGCGATTCATGACAATTTAGAATATTTCTCTTCTCAATCAAGAGATGTAAGGTTGTATGGAAGTAAATAATGTGAAAGTAAGAAGCACAACAAATTATTTATCACATTTACCTGTTTCTGAAAAGAAAAAATGTTACATATGTTACTTATAAATCTTATTATCACATATTTTACTTCTAAGACCCCTCGTAACTAGAAATTTTACAATTAACGCCCAACGCTCTATAAGATATAAGCATAATATTAATATCTTTTTTTTTAATATCTTAAGCTTTATGAATGTTAAGTTATGTTAGCAACTACAGTTACAGTTTCTTTATGTTAGTAACTACAGGGTTGGCATTCATAGAAAATGCAATGAAACTACCGTAGAAATATTAAGGTGTTGGATCATAGTAGTTGGCGATATAAATTTACCCAAATTAGTACAGGCTTCTAGTAAATTAATGAAATGTTTTCATTATGGTTAACTTTAGATACATTAAAGGAATAGCGTGCTAAAAACTTAATCCCATCAAAAACATCCTGTAAAAAAATTCCAAGTCTCGCAGCTCAGGTTTTCTACCGCAAAAAGTTGTGAGATGCATGTAATACCAAGTCGATTAATTTATTTAGTCCTTAAGGGACCTTCTATAGAAAGTTATTAAGTTAGTTATTTCCATATCAATATTAAAAATTCTTTACGTTTTAAATAAATGGATCGACTTGGCCATCGCATGAAAACATAATGTATCGTACAATTTATACATAATGCTACTGGCCAAGTCGATCTATTTATTTAAAACGTAAAGAATGTTTAATATTGATATGGAAATAACTAACGTAATAACTTTCTATAGAAGGTCCCTTAAGGACTAAATAAATTTATCGACTTGGTATTACATGCATCTCACAACTTTTTGCGGTAGAAAACCTGAGCTGCGAGACTTGGAATTTTTTTATAGGATGTTTTTGATGGGATCTCACGTCTTTTTGTAGAATCCTACTTTTTTCCTTTTCGGTACTTCTTACTTCTAGAATATCACTAACGATTTTTCTTAAAGCCTCTGTCTTATGGATTTTTCTTATTTTTGTAGGTATCAATTTATCACAAATATAGCGGATTTGATTATTAATGTTCTTTCCTTCATTGTAATTGATATTTTCGAGTTATTTAATCTATTTATTTGCAAGTTTTCCTTCGTCATGTTTTTCTAGAGAAATGTTGTACAGTTTCATGGGCTGAATACACATTTCCCTCTCTATATCCCCTCCTATTATGCCTCATGTATATAGATATGTATCTACAACTATTATTCCACTATATACGGGTACAATGATTCATTAACTGCAAATGTAACTTTGTAATCCTATACATTTATATGGGATTACAAAGTTATTCACGCAGTTGGTCTATCTAGAAAACTAGACACAAATTATGAAATGTTTGAATTTTCCCTTACTTTAGACACTAAACACTAATTATATTCTAAATTTGAAGGTTCTATGTCTGCTAGAAGTGCCTTAGACTTTTGATGATCGGTCAGTCAGTCAGTGAGTGACAAAATTACGAAAGTTTGACACATTATAATTCTTAAACTACTAGTTCAAATTGAATGAAATTTTAAATATACCGTGTTTACGCAATGCCTACTTAGTAACTGAAAATTCAGGCTTCTTGCTTTAACCACAACGAAGTTATAGGGGGTTGAAAATGGTCTGAATTGCTTCGAGAAAAGGATGTTACGGCCTATAGCTCGACTTGGAGGGGGCTCGGCCGCGCCCCCAGATAGTGTAAATTTACAAATTATTATACCATGGAAGCCATTCCATGTGTAACATTATATTACAAATGTATTATTAAATCGAATACAAAATAAGTTAAATACAAGTCTGAATACAATATAATGTTAGTATCTTGAAACCATATATATATATAGATTAAACATAATATTTTTTTAATCACGAAGATAGTTTCTTAAAAATTCTGCATAAAAAAACGAAAATGTTGGATTCAATAATTTGAGGAAATTCAATAATTTATATTTATCCATACACTCCTATACGTGGGCCTCCTCAATAAACGATTGAGATTGAGATAGGTCATGGTCCACTAGATCATCATTTAAAGATATGATCGAAATTGCTCTTCCATTACATTGCAAATCAATAAAGGTGCAAAAGCATGATTCATATAAACAGTTTAAAACAACATATTATGCTTTTCAATTAGCAAAATGATAAACATATTGAAGATTACTTTGTTTTTAAGCCATGTAAGGAGAGTAGAGATACAATATTCAAACTATTATACAGGGTATATCAAGACTGCTACCGAAAACGAAGCCGGGTGGTAGTTTAAGCGACTTCAGACACAATGCAACAGAAAAAGTTGCAAAAAAAAGCGACATTTTTTTTTTGTAATTTTTTTACTATTGCTATATTTTGGTGGTAAATACATTTTTTCCTAAAATAATAGTGTATACCCTTTAATTTATAAATACTCTAAGATATAAGAGAGTTTAAATTATTATTTTAGCAAAAACTATGGATTTACCACCCAAAAATGACGATTTTTAAAAAATCATAAAAAATAATTGTCGCATTTCTATGCGAAATTTTTAATTGCATTGTGTTTGTAGCCACTAAAACTACCACCCGGCTTCGTTTTCGGTAGCAGTCTTGAGATACCCGGTATGATTCTACTATGCAATATTTCAAAGCATAAAATTAATTACATTTTCCGGCAAAGTATTGCTATGGACATGATTACAATGAAGAGTATTGCGAAAAATGTCTACTTACAAATATACTATTTGTATTAATTAAAAACAAGTCATTATGAAATTTAATACATCATTGCAGACTTTCATTCTAATGTACTGAAATAATACATTTCAAATTGGTTAATATAAAATACAATTAAACAATACAACCTTTGTATACAATATAAATAAAACTGCAAAATAAGTTTACAAATATTGCAACATGTGAGACATTCCATGCATAATATAATTGGTAATATCATATAAATATTCCTATGAAGGTGTAAGAGAATGTTTGACAACATAGGTCTATTTTCCAGAAAACCTTGTATTGAAACTAAAATGATTTTACACCCTGAAAGGAGACTTGAGCATCAACAATCAAATCTTATCAAATAATTTTAAATTTAATACAATATTTAAATCAATTAACAAAAGTTATTACAAATATTGCAACATGTGAAGCACTCCATGCATAATAATATAATTGGTAATACCATATAAAGGCGCATTTACATATATAATGATTATGAAAATACTGGATGCAATGTGATTAAGAAACAAACAAATTTCTATTTCAGGATTCTACATTTCAATCATATAAAATAATTGACATTCAGTTTAATATATATAAATATTTTGACAACGATCAGGCAGGTTCATATTAAGGTGTAAGAAAATGTTTGGCAACATAGGTCTATTTTAAAGAAAACCTTGAATTGAAACTAAAATGATTTTACACCCTGAAAGTAGACTTGAGCGACAACACTCAAATTTAATCTAAGTATTTTAAATTTAAGAAAATATTTAAATCAATTAACAAATTTATTCTATATAACAAAAAGCTAAGGATTGAGTTTGACAGAATACAGTTGGGACTGCTGTGAGCTGAGGATGATCATGACTATAATTAGATATTATTATGTACTACGCTTCCTTACTGATCTATAACTCAATGCTTTTGTAACTTTTTCATGGATTAGAGTTTCCATTTCTACATCTTTAGGCCTGTGATCGACATTATTAATTCTCTTATTATTAAAATTACAACACCATTGTTTAACCTACATTCTAATTGCGTACAACCAAAAAGACTTCATGAAAGACTCTTTATGATTATTACAATTATACCATGTAGTATCAATATTTTTCTTTAATGAACTTACTATTTCGGAATAAACGTAAAAACTGCAAATGGTTGGTAAAATCTTATCATAATATACCTATATACTCTGCCATACAATTTTACTCCAGTTCTTGGAAGGATAATACAACCTGTCTAAATCAGTGCTATACTCTCTTAAACGAATTAATTGGTGAGATGACTCACTTTTACTTAATCGGGAGTTTATACAGTTACTACAATCATTACATTTTAAATTTGACATTAAAGAGCGACAAATTGCGCCAGCAATATATGGTATAGATTTGTGTTGATTATATATCTTTTCATTAGGGATGGAGTTTTCTATAAGATTACTTTCCTCAGAATTAAGATGTTCAAAGTAGGAACTAAATTTTTGTTCATTAATTAAGTTATTTAATGTACCTAACACTTTATCGTCATTATCCAAACAATTAGTATATAATGATTTTCCAGTTGTAATATTGTATGTATGTGACTGTTGGGTGTTATTTATTTATTTAATATTATTAAGCAATACTGTTTTGCAGGCTGAGACAAAATTAGTACAGTCAGGATTGGTATTAAAAGTACCATGTTCCCTTATCTGTCCAAAAAGTTTTCTATCAGAATTTCATTACAACGTCAGAGCCTTAGAAACTTTACACCTTTAACAGAGCGCAAATCTGACCACAAATGTTTGAGTTGAGATTATGCACATAATGCTTCAGTGATTTTGCTTCCCTTGGATTGGGAGAGTCAAAACGCATAGACACTATTTTTTTTACATCTTCATTCCAGAAATCTATATGTTCAGAGTTACAAGACAATGCATGTGTCAATTTGTTACCATAGCGGCTAAACCCATTTAAACTTTCAAACAAATCATTTATGAAGGTTATTATTTCTGCTGTGAAAAAAATATTATCAAAATTAAGATTAAAAGTAGAATAATCATGTTCTTGGAGATGTTGGATACTCTTCATATAAACTAGTAGTGATGTAGCTACTTGCCGACTAAAAACTTGGGCTGCAAGTTTAACCTGTAATGTATGAGCATTTAATTATTGTTTAGCAATAAACAATATAAAATCTATACTAATATATAGCTTTTGGCATATTGATCACTTTTTGTGATTAGTGACCACTTCAAAACAGAATCTTGATAGAAATTGTATACTTTAATTTACCTTCATTTTGTCATATGAAGTTGGATTTATGTGTTTCTTTGTAAGTTTTATGCTTCTTGCTCGGCCACCAAAGCCATCCCATTTGTATAGACTTTCTATACATTCCCTCTTCGCTCTTCGATAACCAATAAGGAAATGCTTTTTCTGAAAATTATTACAAAAACATTTTAACAAATGAGGTACATCATAGATATAATATAATTGGTTGGGGCCAATTTTGTCGCAGATGTCATTCGTGCAATTATTACTTCGTAAAAGTTCAGCATTGGAATCTGATATTAACAACCAACACAAAGCAAATACTTTTTCATCATTAGTATAGCCCCAACATGTAAATGAAGTACCAGTCAAACGTAACTGTGAATCTACTAATAACTTCCCAAATTTACTTAATATGTTATATTTCTTTAAAAATAACTTCGTTTTAGGAGCATAAAGGGTTACTTTCGTCTTTAGCCTTGTTTTTTGTAACTGTACAAGACGTAACTTATTTCTTAATCTGTTAATCGATGCACGTAAAATCTGCTTACGAGAGGTAGATTTATTTGGATCTAGTCTAATATGCTTAATTAACTGACATTTTACTTGAGTAGTAGTCAAGTAAAATGTTTCGTTTTTTAACATTAGACACAGCAAGGGTAGTTGTTGTGGATGGGGTAACACATATTTCTAGCTGTTTTCTATTAGGTGGTATGTAAGGGTCAACATGAGATACTACTAGGTTCGGTACATTTAGATTGAAATGAATTTGAAACAACAGGTAACTCAGCAAAGTCAGAACTTATATCTACCTGTATACTATTAAAGCATTCATAGTTTATAGTCGGTTGATTTACTATATCAGAAGGGACAACTACTTCAAAAATAAAAGGTTCTATATGATTATTAGTGGGTGTTATTTCTAAATGTTTCTCTAAATTTATATTCATGGTTTAAACACTAATTGCACAAGGTTTTAATTTAATTTTTCATTAATATGTTCGGCATGAAAATGTTTATGAGAAAAACGAATACGGCTACGTATAATAAAAGGTATGTTTTGTAAATATGGACAAACCTCTAACCACTTACCTAACCTCTTACCCACCTTGCTTGGTTTGTGAAGGGAACACAAAAAAAATATTATTTGGTTCCCGAGTCTTACACCCGAGAACAATGCACTTATTTACCATAGTTCTTACAAAAATAACAAGTATTTTAACACAAATTCAATAATAAACTATAATTACTCGTTTGAGCCGGTAAACACTAAGGTCACTTAACGCTATTTTATCTTTTACGAAAACATAAGTACACACAAATAATAAAAGGAAAAAACCGCCTTTGATTGCAATTTCGCACCAGAATCCGTGATTAGAAAGTTATTGCATTCCAATTATAAGATTCGTTGTATAAGCACAATAGAAAATGGCGGCAAACGAGATACGTTCGAGACATTTTAATACTAGTGACATAAGATACTACGTCACACACACACTAATATAAATATGAGTAAGATGAACGCCATCCATATTAAAATAGTGAGATAGCTAGCATAGCTTAACGTGCAACTTTTTTTATTCTGAGTTGGACGGGCCTGGTTTTCACGATATTTTCACAGATGTTTCTACAACAAAAGTTTTAGGTTAGTTAGAATTCGTTCGAAAATGTTATAGATACTTGCTGTCAATGTTAGTTTTAAAATTCTAAAAATTGGAACTTATGTAAAAGTGAGAGTATTTATATTTTATTCACACATTTAATTTTATTATAAGAAACAAGCACATTTTGTTTTAAGATCCTATAAATACTTTATGAAATGTATTTATTTAAGGCATATTCATTTACACAAATAACTGAAAGCAACTTATTGAACAACCGTATATGGTTGAATTTATTAAAATTTTCTCTAGTTTCCTCTGTACTTTTAATTACTTAACTTTGCTAAAAAACGATCAAAAGTAATGAGATTTCCTGTTTTACGTAATGTATTTACGAACGAAAACTTTTTTCCAGAACAGGAACTGTCACTGTCATTTTAAATTTTCTTATCATTTCTTATGGGGATTCGCGCGGGAACCTTCGAAGTGAAAGGCGCCAAAACCAAAATTGCCTTAAGCTACTTGCAATTTTCTTTGTATTTTAATAGTATTTCTTATAACATAACTAATTATTTGTAATTTCGCAAAGTGACAATATTGTTTGAAGAAGATGGGAGGCACGAAAAGGCGGAAAAAAGTTCCTCCCGATGGGCTGCCTTCATCGACTTCATCGGACTCCGATGATGACTCCACGAGCAAATTTGAAATCTATAAGGTACCGGGATACTTTAGGAAGTATCCCGAAAATAGCAATAAAAAAGAATTTGTAGTATTTTTAAACCATAAAGAGCAAAAGATGTTCACCGATAAAGACAGACTGTCTATTTCCCGCGCTTTACGCAGATATTGCGTCACAGGTGTACTACATCTTAAATCTATTAATAGATTTAAAATAGGAATAACATTTGATTTGTCCAATAATGCAAATGTATTTCTACAAAATAAAAAATTACTGGAGGAACTCGAGCTAAAAGCATCTATACCTGCTGGTGACACAGAGGCGACTGGCGTACTTACTTCTGTCCCTCTAGAGATGTCGAATAAAAGAATATTCTCTCTTATTGGTAGTTCCCGTAATGTTATTCAAGTGAGGCGCTTCATGCGAAGAGTACGGGATGATAGTGGTCAAATAAAATACCAGCCTACGCAGACTGTGGCGGTAACTTTTGCCTCCACAGAACTACCTGAATATGTTTACTTGGACTCCTGGAGGCATGAGGTTAAAACGTACATCCCTCCGGTTAAGCAATGCCTCCGCTGCATGAAATTCGGACATATTGCAAAATTCTGCAAAAATGGAGAAGTGTGTTCTATCTGTAGTCAGGAACATAGTTTTAAAAAATGCACTGTAGATAGTAAAAACGCGAAATGCGCTAACTGTGGTGGCAACCACATAGCGATATCCAACTCCTGCCCTCAAAAAAAACTTAAATTAGAAGAAAATAAAATAAAAACAAGAAATACTCAATACGCAGGGCTATTTAATGAAAAATCATTCCCACAATTAACTGCATCTAACATAGAAACTCAACTTCAAAATTTAACAAAATCAGATTTTTTCATGAACTTATTGACTCAAGCATTAACTAAAATAATCATCAATCAGAAGGACAATCCTATAAATTCAGCATCGATAAAAGATATACTACATCAAACGCTCCGAAACAGTTCCTTATTGAAAAATGGACCTTAATGTCATGCAGTGGAATGCTCAGAGTATTTTAAGTAATAAGATCTTACTAACTCAATTTTTATATGAGAAGCAAATCCACTTGGCAATCATATCGGAAACTTGGTTGACACCCAAAAAAACATTTGCAATAAGAGGTTACAATGTAGAAAGAAATGATGTTGGCAATGAACATAATGGCGTAGCTATTTTAATTCGTAATAATATTGATTACAAAAGAATTAATACTTATTGTGATAATTCATTGCAAAATATTTGTATAAGAATTAATCTAAATAATAGAGAAATTAGTATCGTTAGCTTTTATTGTCCTACAAATTGTTCTCCATCTTTTGATAAAAATAAATTTGACTCTTTAATAAAGTCTGTCCCGGAACCTATGATATTTGCTGGCGATTTTAATGCCCATCACACCCTGTGGGGTTGTAACTCTGTTAATGCACGAGGTAGAGATATTTTGGATGTCATTGACGGCAATAACTTGATTTTGTTAAATTCTGGTGAAGTAACTACAGTTGGTTCTTTGACGTGGCGTCCAAATGCTCTAGATTTAACTTTGGTCTCTCCATCACTTGCTCTTTCTTCGGACTGGTCTGTACATAATGATCCTCTCGGTAGTTATCATCTTCCTGTAATTATTAAAGTTTTAGTAAATAATAATATACATAGTTGTGCTGCAAATAATAATGGTAGTGTGCATTTGCCCATCTACCCCAATTATAAAATGGTGGATTGGAAAATGTATACACTAAATGTAGATTCGGAATTGTCAAATTTCCAAACTCAAAGTTGCATTGAAACTCCATTGAAAATGTACACATTATTTTGTGAATTATTGCATTCTGCGATCAATAAATCCCTTCCATATTGTAATCAACACATATCTCCTACAAATACACCTAATATTAACTCCCCGAGCAGGAAATTTATTAAACATCCTCCTCTTCCTTGGTGGAATAAAAAATGTTCTGAAGCAGTTCAAAATTCAAGGTATGCTTATCTCAATTTTAAAAATAATCCCTCAGATGAAAGCTATGTTGAGTTTAAAAGGTTACAAGCTCAAAAAAAACTTATTTTGAAAACAGAAAGATCAAATAGTTGGGTCCAATTATGCAGTTCTTTTAATCGGTGTACTCCTCTTTCAAAGATCTGGAAATATATGCGGAAATTTAACAAAACATTTTCTTGTAATACTAATGATGATAGTTGGGTTAATGATTTCTTACGAAAGTTTACTCCAGATTATGTAAATAATCATCCTAATTTATCTTCTGATTCTGCAACAAATTCTGTAAATAGTTTTTTAATCAAACCTTTTTCAATACAAGAGCTAATATCTTCCATTTATTCTAGAAAGGATAGTGCTTTTGGTTTGGATGGAGTTTCTTATATAATGTTGAAACGACTAAGTCGCAAAGCTCTCTGCATTTTACTTCAAATATTCAATAACCTTTGGTTAAACAATGACATACCTCAGTCATGGAAATCTGATTGCTTAGTACCAATTTTAAAACCAGATAAACCTCGAATGAGTCCCGACTCATATAGACCCATTGCTCTTACATCATGTGTAGGCAAGGTATTTGAGCAATTACTCAAACAAAGGCTTGAATATTTTGTTGAGCATAATAATATTCTTCCAGCTAATCAATTTGGGTTCCGAAAGGGAGTGTCGGCCCGTGAAAGCATAGGACTTCTTCAATTGGATGTTCATAATAGTCTTGTTAATAAGGAGTTATTGTTGTCAGTGTTTTTTGATGTTGCTGGAGCTTTTAATAGTGTTAATATTAATGTACTTTGTTCCGAATTACTTTCAATTGGAATGCCAAACAAAATAGTTCACTGGATTAAGAATTTTTTAACAGAAAGAGAAGTCTATGCAAAGTACAATGGTAAATATTATGGACCAAGACTTTCATCTGTTGGAGTATGTCAGGGGGGAATACTCTCTCCACTAATTTTTATCTTGTATATACGTCGTTTGAATCTTGTTTTGGGCACTGAAGTAAAAAATCTTCAATTTGCTGATGATTTAGTTGTTTACACCACTGGGAACAATTTGGATAATGTTACAAACATTCTCAACAAGTCTTTGGCATCTCTGTGTGCATATTTCTCTTATTTAA
This sequence comes from Hyles vespertilio, assembly GCA_009982885.2. Classification (NCBI taxonomy): domain Eukaryota; kingdom Metazoa; phylum Arthropoda; class Insecta; order Lepidoptera; family Sphingidae; genus Hyles; species Hyles vespertilio. The sequence continues at coordinate 12,380,341 of CM042806.1, read as the reverse complement.
ATCTGGACATAAATCCATCTAAATCAAAATTGGTTGTTTTTGGTAAAAGTAGATCTGTAAGTCCCTCTGTGTATTTTAATAATGTCTCTATTCCAGTTTCCTATGATGCAAAGTTTTTGGGTGTGACATTTACCCATAATCTTTCCTGGAGAAGGTATATTGAGTTAATAAGTGCTAGAGCTAATAGAGCCTTTAATATTATGAAAACTTTATGCAGAACATCTTGGGGTGCTGATCCCAAAATATTGTTGTTGCTTTATAAATCTCTAATTCGTAGCCACTTTGAGTATGGGTTCCTGTCTTTTGCTGGTGATAAGAGATTGGTAAACATCTTAGATAATATACAAAACAAAGGCTTGAGGTTAATAACTGGAGCATTTAAAAGCACCCCAATTAACGTAATGCAAGTTGAGTGCAATCTTGCCCCATTAAGTATAAGATTTGGTTATTTGAAAGAAAAGTTTTTATTAAAATTATACAGCAAAACAAATAATCACCTATTTTTAAATTTGAAACATACTGCTCAATCTTCTGCTTGTAGCTCCCTATATATTCTCCAAGGCTTCTCACAATATGTAAATTTTCTTGAAAATCTGCATATCCATAAATCTTCCTCTCTTCCATGTTATCAGGGAGATTTTAATAGTAAATTTCCTGAAATTGACATCATTATTGATCACAATTTATTCTCTAAAGAAGATGTATACTGTAAATTTTCTAAATTTACCAATTATAGATATGTTTATTCTGATGGGTCCAAAACAGAGTCTGCTGTATCAATTGCTATTTATGATGGATATTTGAATTCTGGCGTTGGTCATAAAATAGACCCTCATGCAAGCATATTCACTGCTGAGGCTGTAGCTATTCTTGCTGCTTTAAGGCATATAAAACATAGTAATGATGGTTGTTATGAATGGGTAATAGTCAGTGACAGCATGAGTGTTCTTGAAAATCTTAAAAACAGTAGATTCAATGCTGACATTAACTATTTAATTCCCCGTATCAGGGAGACTTGTATGGATTTGTTCTTTAATAATATTAAGCTTGTATTTATGTGGGTTCCTTCTCATATGGGAGTGTTGGGAAATGAGAAGGCTGATTTTCTGGCCAGAACTATTACACATTTTTCAACAACTGTTCCTGACTCCAGTAGAAATCTAAATTTTTTTGTACCACACACAGATGTGGTCCCTATCCTTAAAAGAAGATCAATCGACTTGTGGACGAGGCATTGGAAACAAACAGTTGAGATTCAAAATAAAGGTCTATGGTATGCTACTTACAATGTCGCCATTGGCTCAACACCTTGGTTCTGCAAAAGTCGATTTTATAAAAGTCGAAAATTTTACACTACCGTTTTGCGGCTTCGTTTTGGACACTGTCGTTTAAACTATCATCTATTTCGTTTGAAATTGGTGCAAAGTCCTTACTGTGACCATTGTAATGTTCAGGTTGAGCAATCTCTGTCTCATTTATTCTTTCATTGCTCATCCTTTGGCATTCAGCGCCTTGTGCTGATGGGTGAGCTGATTAAAATTTATAAAAAAACGGACTTAATTCCGCGCTCCATCCACGCTCTTCTTGAAAATGGTTCAACGTACACAGCGTTGTTTGACTTTATTGTTGGTACTGTTGGGCAAATTTAATTGTTCGTAAATATTGAGGTTTGTAAATAGTTTCGTCTTAATGTACATAAGATCTTGGGTTTTTAATTTGATTTCTCTATTTTTATTCTCAATTATTTTATAAATTAAGAAACCACTGTAGATGATTAATAACTTATTACATATTATTAGTGCACTCTGAGTATATACTTTGTAACGTTAGAATTTTGAATATTTGCACTCTTGGTTACTGTTGTGGTTACTGTCTTGTGATTTGAACTTTCGTATTCACATTTTATATAGGTACTAGTAACGCTAGATATAGTAATTAATTTATCTCTGAATGGGTTTACAATTAATAATTTAAAGGAAGGTAATTTTAACATAGAGCGTTTGTAAATATTTTAATTTACCCGGCATTGGCCCTTGACTGGATTTATATAATTTGATATTAAATACCAATTTGAGCGTGAAGAATTAAGAATTTTCTTTGATATATGTACTTGAGAGGTACATAATCACCAATGGAATTGTCCAATATCCACTGATGGGAAAACTTATGACATATTATATAATGAATACCTTTGAGTTTTGACTTTAAAGTCAAGAAATTGAAGCACTACTACTGAAGACATATTTTATCTTATATATTATATCAAGAATAGTCCACAAGTACTATACTTAAGAAACAAGAAATACTTTCGACTTGGCAGCATGGTCTTGGATCTTAGCCGGTTCCTTACGGAACGAAAAGAACAAAAAAAAAAAAAAAAATCATTTCTTATGTCAAAACAGCTCAGAAAAATCGCGACGTAAACAAAAAATCAAAGCAGAAATATTAAAATCCATTTTAGAAGTATATAAGTATTTTATAGCCGAATGGACGGGGCGCGAAGTGCACGTCGTAGCATAGTAGTTAATATATTAAACTTAGTATAAGCAAATGAGATATCAATGCGCTCTTCGGTGAGCTACATATTGTCTCACGCCCCTGGTGAATCGGTGATGTCGCACCCGGACTACGCGCAACACACGCAGCACCACGCGTGCTTGCTGGTGCTCGTCAAGGGAGTCGGAGGCACGCTGAAGAACTTCAACAAGTTATGGGAACGGATTCAGAGAGTCAACAATATTAAAGTCACTGGTGGGTGTCAACCATTATTTCTTACCAACATTATTAATTGTTACTTCGCTGAACTTCCCTTTACTGATCACTATAAGCTACGTACCTAGGTAATAAGGCTTATTTTTATGCCTATATTTTAATGATAAAAGTAAAAGCAGTTGATAAATAAAACTTACATGAATTATTGATGGTTCTGCAAGTGTGTTTCTTTAATTGCTGTTAGTGTATCAACAATGATGTTTAGCTTGTAAATTATATTCTGTTTTAAAAATACTTTTTTCTTTTTATATCTTTCTTTATTTAGGGACTTTTGCCCAACCAAGGTACGTCAGTCCCATTGTACCCTAAACAATAACAATCAGCAAGATTCTATTAATGTATAAACATTTCAAACAAAACGCCAGCCTCTGCAGAAGCTGGCTTCGATAAAATGTTGGCAAAAACACCCATGTCAAGCATATTTAATTGCAATTTCCGAATTAAATTACATCTTTTATCCTTGTATTTGGTACAATCCACTAAGAGATGATAGACATCGTCCAGAATCCCACACACATCACATTTCGGCGAATCAACTTTCTTCATAAGGAATCCAAATTTTCTTGATGGATAGTGACCAGAACGCAATCTATGGGCTAGAATGATGTAAGACCTACTCAATAAATTACCAGTAATGAACCAAGGTATACGAGGAGGCTGACACTGTACAGTTTTATACCAAATTCCTTTTTCCTTACTCTTTACGTCAAAATATTCTTTGTATACATCATAGCATATTTCTTTACACTTATATAATTTTTCAGTGAAGTTTGATTTTAAACTATAATTTAATCCTTGTGAACAGGCCAATTTAGCCAGTGTGTCAGCCACCTCGTTACCTCATAAGCCTATGTGGGATGGAACCCACTGCAACTTCAGGTCGATACCAATAAGTGCCAGATTATGATTTTTATTCAAAATATACCGAAACACCTCTCAACGTTTTAAAAATACTTAATTCTAGGTTCTACTTATACACAAGCCTGCATAACATAAATTATGTTTTAAGGCACATAAAACATTATATTTAGTATGGTATGCATTTCTTAACTTTCCAGACTCTACAGGACAAGTGAGAGACATCTGGGTGCGTTATGTAAGAGATTACCCTGTTGAAAATAATGATTGGGGTGATTTCCAAACTCACAGGTGAGTTTTTTCTTATCATCATTCATTAAATGGTATTTATCAATAAACGAAACATAATATAATAATTTATTTTTTATTTTCTCATCAGGAGGCTTCTAGGGCTGATAACACTTTGCAAGTTTACAAATCAAATAGAACTCAATGAAGTATGCAGAGTACATGAGTCTTTGAAAGTGAAATATTCAAACACCCTGTATGACTCAAGGGCATTTATGTTTGGGCCAGGCAGTAATCTGAAAAAGCCTGAACAGGAACCGGAGACATACAGCCTTATTGTTGATGATAAAGTGTCTAAAGAAGGAAGTTTAACTATGAGTGACAAGTAAGTTTCTCTCCACTTTCTCTTATCAAGATTTTCCGTAGTGCAATGAGGCTGCCTATTCCACTTACTTTAAATACAGATACAATTGTTTTGTTTTGCTTTTGGAGAATGTATAATAAATAAGGCATAAATAAGTATACAGTGCAACTTTACAGAATTGCAAAAAAGCAAGGTACTTTTAGATTCCCAAAAGAGCATTTATTGATTATCATGATCATGGTCATGATCCATGATCATGGTGCAATAAATAATAATCAACCATAACTCTAGAGAACAATGAACAAATGATATTTTTTAAATATTTGAGCACTTTGCCTCATACCAATAACCAGTTTCTAAAATAATAAGAATATAAACTATTCAAATGCTATATTTGCTCAAAACAGGTGTTAAATTTATTTAATATACCTTAATATTTATTTCAGAGCATCACTTCCAAGTGAACAACCAGAAAGCTTTTCATCATCAGAAAGTTTTCCTCATTCTATTTCTTCCACTGCATCATATCCTCAAGAGGAGAATTTCACAACACCATCAAACTTCAAAACTCATGCTATGTTTTATGGAGAGAATGATCCAGTGGCAGATTTGGAGCAAAATGTAGCAGATTTAATCAACTCTTTGTTCTGGGTAGTGGAGTCTAAACGTTTGGAAAGGTCTAGGGAGAAACTAGAAAAAGTGTCGCTGCTTTTGGCACCATTTGAGAAGAAAGATTTTGTAGGTAAATATAAGATTTTAAAGATGTAAAAATCTTGGCATTCATAGTGTAGGACGGGCTAGCTAGGTGGTATGACAATTTCCGAAAGGTTGCTGGCAAGTGCTGGCTGCGAGAAATCAAGGTGAAATGGCGCAATTGGGAGGAGGCTTATGTCCAGCAGTGGACAGCAAAAGGCTGATGATGATGATGGAAGATGCAAAACATTATTTTCTCTATTATTTGACACTATACAGAGGAAATTATCTTAAATTCAATTAAGAATCTGAATTTGTGAAAGTTAGTTTACACTTTTACTATTTCTCAAAAAAATATTTGATTTCTTATATTGTTTCCTATCAGATCAAAAGGGAACCCAATCCAATCCTTGCGTAACGTTTTTAGGTCTCGATATGGAGTCACGTAACAACAAAAAGCGTTGCATGGGGCGCGTCACAAAAAATCTAGCAGATCTTACACTACAGGCGGGATTGGTAGCTGATAGTTTGAGTTTATACCACTCTGCTGCTGAAATACTCAAATCTGTTAATGACTGGCTTTGGCTAGCTGCGGCCAAAGAAGGTAAGATTTACAATATTATCTGCAGTCTCATAGTTTTAATTCTATTAAGATAACAAGGCAACAAGGAGTTTAACTGCAGATCTGAGGTCCTACTATATTCATCCGAAACGAAATTCGAAACTTCGGACGATCGAAGTTTTTTATACGATACGAATGTATCTACTCTGTAAAAGTTCGAATTTGTAAAACGTACATCGTAACCATAAGTCTATGGTTACGAAAATAAGTCAATAACGACCATAAGTATATGTAGGTACATTCGTATCGTATAGAAAACTTCGATCGTCCGGAATTTCGAACTTCGTTTCGGATGAATATAGTAGGGCCCCTGTTTTTATATTGAGGCACAACTTAAAATTTACGGTTTTTGCTTATTGTAATACGAGTCCAAAAAAACTAACAACACCCATTATCAATAGGGTATTTGACTAATTTACCTTACTGTATTTATCAAAAGTTCCCAATTGGCGATTGAGGGCGTGGCTATTTCCATCGGCTCCACGATGAAGTACTTGGGAGTCGTGCTGGACAGCCGGTGGAACTTCCGCGCCCACTTCACCCAGCTAAAGCCGAAGCTGGTTCGGGCGGCAGGCGCGTTGTCAAGCCTGCTGCCCAACCTCGAAGGTCCCGGCATCCCCTGCCGAAGATTGTACGCGGGAGTCGTGCGATCCATGGCACTTTACGGTTGCCCCGTTTGGGCCGAGTCCCTGGACAGGCGCTGTGTTTTCCTCCTGCGTCCAGCGCAGCGAGCGGTGGCGCAGCGAATGGTCAGGGGCTATCGCACGATTTCCCATGAGGCGGCCTGCGTACTGGCTGGTTTCCTTCCCTGGGACATTGACGCCAGAGCCCTCTCGTCAGCCTACCACTGGCGGGAGGAGGCGTCCCGTCGTGGGGAGCTACCAGCCTTTAGAGAAGTCGAGGCCGTTCGGGCCTCCTTCCGCACGGCTGCAGTGGAGGAGTGGCGCACCAGGCTGAACGATCCCAGTGCTGGTGTTTGGACCATCGCGGCAGTGCGTCCTGTCCTAGACCAGTGGCTGGGCAGGCGCCACGGCGAGATGACGTTCCGCCTGACACAGGTTTTGTCGGGGCATGGCTGTTTCGGCAGATACCTGTGGCGGGTGGCAAGAAGGGAAGAGTCCGCTGTGTGTCACCATTGTGACAACTGCCCGGAAGACACAGCCCAGCACACTCTCTCGGAGTGTTCAGCTTGGGAAGAGGAGCGCGCAGCTCTCCGAGCAGCCATCGGAGAGGACCTCTCACTCTCAGCCGTGATTCCTTCCATGGTTGAGAGTAGGAGGTCATGGCAGGCCATGCTTACCTTCTGTGAGATCATCATCTCACAGAAGGAGAGCGCGGGGCGGGATCGTGAGCGGAACGATCCCACCCGCCGCCGCCAACCTAGAAGGAGGCGCCGGGTGAATGACAATGGCTGACCCGGCGCCCCGCCCAGTGGTCAAGGGGCGCCAGAATTCCACCACGGTATCCCCTGCCTGTCGTAAGAGGCGACTAAAAGGGGTCATCGGGGTCGCTAAGCACACAGCGGGGGCTGTGTGCTCACATCGGGAGTGACCCCGAGATGGGTGGCAGAACGTGTGGCCTCGTGTCTGTCGCGGACGCCCATCTCACCATGGGCGTCCGAAGTAGGGAAAGAGGGGGCATCTGCGCCCTCCCAACATGTGAGGAGCCATATTTGGCAGTGCGCCGGGTGACACGGCGAGTTAAATGGGCGCCATTCGCCTGTCCACATCGCCTGTCACCCATAACGCGCGTGATGGCCACCGAGAGGTTTTAGTCGGTATGCCGGCAAAAGATCTTTTTAGATCTCGGTAGGGACCCAGCCTGATAACAGGCTGGAAGGCCGGAGACCCCGACACGCCCCTTCCGATCTCCCCCGAGTGTCGGAAGGAAGGCTAAAGGAGCTTTACTCTCGTTAAAAAAAAAAAAAATTTATCAAAAGTTATCTCAAATCTAGCAACAAATAATTTTGTTAATCATTCAAAATTAAAAAAGATAAAGACGTTTAAAATCTTAGTTGCAGTAAAAAAAGGGATGCAAAACATCTTAGTGATGTCACTAGTCTTTATAAGCATTTAAGTGTGCGGATGTGAAAGTGAAAGTTTAATGTTCCAACTATGTTGTCATTCTTTTATTTGAAATATTTGCTTCATATTACACGCTATTATTATACTGTTTTAACAAAAATGCTTCGATCAAATATACACTAGAAACAACATGAGCGCTTAGAAAATGGCACCAAAAAAGAGTGCTTTAAGCACTCTTTCGCCTTCAGTCACGCACCTACCGTTGCTTCCAAAACGTCGCAGAACCTTAGACAATATTATGTGAAAAGCTACTTTAAGCTCCAGGAATAAGGTGGAATTTGTGTTAATATATTTGGAATATGTGATCTTTTTGTTTACTTTTTTTCATGTCATGCATCGGTGCCACTTTTTAACAGAACTTTTACAGGGAACTGTGTATCTAGTGTATATTTGATCGAAGCAAAAATGTTTTAATTTCATTTATGCGACAAAATAGATCAAAGTCAAATAAATACTCATTATGTACCAATGATATATTATACAAATACGACGTAGATATCGCACTAGCACTTCAAAAGTGAGGCGTTCAAATTCGGGCAATTGGTGTAATTTCATCTAGTCGCATAGCAACGGCGATAAAGGGAAGACCTCAGTGCTGTCAACATAATTTATTACGAAAATATTGTCTATAATGTCGAATTATGTGTTTTAAAAGCGTAAAAACTATGGTGCAAAAATATGAAACTAAATTGGAGCTACACACCATACGAAAGTATATAAAAACCACACAAATATTAATTTTTATTTTAAATGAGTAAATACCGCCCTCAATTGTGTAAGAAGGATCGCCTAATACAAAGATTGTGAAGTGCGATAGGGACAAAAAGCGTGCGTCATAGATTAATAAATCAGAAGCGAAACCGAAGATACAAAAAATTACGATTGATGATGAAAGTTTGAATGGATTTGGATTGTTGTATATGTCGGGGTGTTCTTATGTAGAGCCCACATGTTAAATAATTGGCCCTTAGGAATCTACGGGTAGTTGTAGAAGTAATTTTATTAAAGGAAACCCGATTGTGGTTCTATTTCACTACCCACAGTCGGAGTAAGGGTGGGAGCATGACAGTTTGCAATATAAAGCGCGTCCGGACCGTAGACAAGGCATTTCGAGATCCAGCAGTCGGCAGTGAAGCATAGACATAGGCGTGTTTACTATAAAGTAACAAGTCGCAGATATTCGGATAAATCGTTATCTGTTAATTATAACGTGTGGTGATAATTATAATTAAATAATTAACACAATGGATTTTATTACCGTCATCCGACATATATATATTTTTTTCTAATCATATCTAAAACGATTAAGTTATTTAATTATTTTCATAATAAATAACATATTCCAATTATTTTTTAATGTTCGTGACATTAAAAAATACATTAGCTTCCCCATATATAGTCGGGTCATAGTTAACAAACCAAACCATGGACCACATTATTATTTTATTTTTTAATAATTAATAATAATTGAAATTGTGCCCAATTGAGTTTATGTTTTTGTAGTATTATTTTTGATTCTGTTTTAAATTTGTAGTTTTGTTATATTGTTGGTTATGTTTTTACATTTTAATTGTTTGGTTGATTTTTTAAAGTTATATTTTTATTTTCCTTAATTATTGTATGCCAATGTGGCGGGTCATAGCTGTGCGAAGCAGATACCAATGTAACACCTATGTATTTACCTATGTACCACAATAAAACATTTTGAATTTGAATTTGAATATATTTTGATTGACTATACATATATATTTACATATATCATTGAATGTTTCCAAATTTCCACGTGATGAGCTTTTGAGACGTAAATGGGTATGTACCAAGCACAGTTCGAATAAAAAGAGGAGATCGTGACTGGATTCCTTTAAAACTGATTAATATTGGTTTAGCACGTTTTAATTATGAATGAAATAATACAACTACGAAAATATATACATCCACCTAAAAAACCTGCACCATCGGTTGTTTACCAGTGGCAGGTCTCATATGTGTGTGTAAGGCCGCCTCTTATGGTAGGTACCACCGAAATGTCTATTTCTCCCGCCACACGGCAGTTTAAATACCATGTTATGTTTCGGTTTAAAGGACTTTCTCGCCAGAGTAATAGCTGTACTTATTGCGACTTAAGATCTTATGTCTCGGGATGGCGAGCGCAGTGAATGCCAACCAAGGTCGTATCACTTGACATCATTACAAAAAATAATAATAATAATAGATCGAGTTTTTAGTGCATGCTTACCTTAAGCTAATATAAAAAACGGCAATCAATTTTTTCTTTATTTTTTCACGGTTGTAAGCAAATAAAAATATATTTTGTTTCAGGATGGCCTACCACAGGTAGACTCTTGTAGCAAAGTCAATGCTAATACACAGTCAGGTCATAAGTATTGTCACACAGTAAAAACTTTTCTTTTAGAATGCTGGCCACAAAAAACTTTATTGAATTCGAATTTCGAATTGTTCATGAAAATAAAATGTATACCGGGTATCTCAAGACTGCTACCGAAAACGAAGCCGGGTGGTAGTTTTAGTAACTACAAACACAATGCAACTAAAAATTTCGCAAAGAAACGCGACAATTATTTTTTATGATTTTTTAAATATCGTCATTTTTGGGTGGTAAATCCATAGTTTTTGCTAAAATAATAATTTAAACTCTTTTATACCTTAGATTATTTATAAATAAAAGGGTATACACTATTATTTTAGGAAAAAATGTATTTACCACCCAAATATGGTCAAAGGAAAAAAATAACCAAAAAAAAATTGTCGCTTTTTTTTGCAACTTTTTCTGTTGCATTGTGTCTGAAGTCGCTTAAACTACCACCCGGCTTCGTTTTCGGTAGCAGTCTTGAGATACCCTGTACTCTTTAGAATTTTACTCATTTTTAAATATGAAGTGGACGCTTAAAGAAGACCGTGTTGCAGTTATTGCGTTGCATCGTTGCGGTTACGCGCCAATTCAAGTTTTTGACATACTGAAAAATTTGAATATAACCAAAAGATTCGTTTATCGTACCATCAAACGATACAATGAAGACTCTAGTGTAGATGACAGGTCAAGAAGTGGTCGCCCTCGGTCTGTTAGGACTCCAGCAGTGATAAAAGCTGCGAAGGAGCGAATTCAAAGAAATCCCAAACGTAAGCAGAAACTGTTGGCCCTTCAGATGGGGTTAAGCAGAACCACGGTGAAAAGGGTGTTAAATGAAGACTTAGGGCTTCAGGCATATCGAAGAAAAACAGGACATCGTTTGAATGCTCGTCTAATGGACCTGAGACTGAAGAAATGTCGCGCTTTGTTGAAGCGGTACGCGGGAAAAAAATATCGGGAATTTCTTTTTTCAGATAAAAAAATGTTTACCGTACAACAAACAAAATGATAAGGTGTACGCACACAGTAGTGAAGTAGCGAGCAACCGCATTCCGCGTGTCCAATGAGGTCATTTTCCATCCTCGCTCATGGTATGGTTGGGAGTTTCTTATTAGGGCTTAACAGAGGTACATTTTTGTGAGAAAGGTGTAAAAACGAGTGCAGTTGTGTATCAAATACAGTCAGGGCCGGCGTTAGGGTAGGGCGCGCACGGGCGACCGCCCAGGGTCGCCAGACCAAGAGGGGCGCCGCAGGCGCCCCTTATGTTAGCTTGTTTGTTGGGCAAGTCTCACTTATTTAAATCCCTAAATCTAGGTACAAAATCTGTCAGAATGAAATCCACTTTTCGGTTGGAGCACTGCTGTTAATTTCACCAGGAATCCTAAATAATAGCACATGCTACAAATCAAGTTACATATTATTTTTGCGACTACTAATTTCAGTAACGCTCCACTGGATATACACTGCAGCGTCGTCCGTACCACTTACGTCGGAACATTTGCATGTCGCGTTTCTCCATGAATCGCGCTGGAATAGTGGCAAGTCTCAGGATATCAGGCAGGGTTACAAGCTGATTTACAATGGATCTTCTGCTGGCCGGAACGGGATTACCGTAGTGTTGTCGTCTAGCGTCCGGGAGAATATTCTTAAGTCGACATACGGAGCGACCAGCTTGTGTTTAACCCATAGTAATGATTGAGAGGGTTGTTGCTAAGTTGATCAGCGCTTACGCCCCGCAGGTAAGTTGCTCAAAGGCGGAGAGGAAGCCTTTTGGAGCCTTGTTGATTCTATGTGCAATCTGCTCTATTTTTTTTTAACGAGATTATAATTCCTTAAGCCTTTCTTCCGGTACCGCCGACGACAATCGGAACAGGCGTGTCGGAGTCTCCGGCCTTTTAGCCTGGCGCACGTGGATTTTGCAACCAGGCTGGGTCTCCACCAAGATCTAAAAAGATCTTTTGCCGGCATACCGCCTAAAATCCTCTTGGTGGCCATCGCGCGCATTACGGACGGCAGGCGATGTGGACGGGCGAGTAGCGCCTAGTTGATTCGCCGTGTCATCCGGCGCATTGGCTCCTCACAACTTGGAAGGGCGCAGATGTCCCCACTTTCCCTACTTCAGACGTACATGGTCGGTGATCCGCGACAAATACGAGACCACGCGTTCTGCTGCCCATCTCAAAGTTGCTCCTAACACGAGCGCACGAACGTATGCACCTTCCTTTCCTGTCCTTTGTGTGCCCAGTGACTCGGATGACTCCTATTAGTCGCCTCTTACAACAAGCAGGGGATATTGTGGTAGAATGCTGACACCCCTTAAACACTGAGCGGGGACGCCAAGTAAGCCATTGTTATTTACCCGGCGCCTCCTTCTCGGTTGTCGGCAGCAGACGGGATCGTTCCGCTCATGATCCCGCTCCCTGCTCTCCTTCTGCGGCGATCATGGCTTGCCATGACCTCGTACTTTTGACCATGGAAGGAATTACAGCTGAGAGCGAGATGTCCACTCCGGCGGCTGCGTGAACACACTCCTCTTCCAAGGCTGGACACTCCGAGTAAGTGTGCTGGGCTGTGTCCTCTGAACAGTTATCCCGATGGTATGGTGATGGAACACATAGCGGATTCTTCCCTTTAACCAATCTCCACAGGTATCTGCCGAAACAACCATGCCGCGATAGTTCCTGCATCAGGCAGAACGTCATCACACCGTGGCGCCTGCTCAGCCATTGGCCGAAGACAGGACGCACTGCCGCGATGATCCAAGCACCAGCACTGGGATTGTCCAGCTACGCCTCCACGGCGGCCGCGCGGAGCAAGGGCCGTACAGGCTCGATCTCTCTAAAGGCCGGTCGTTCTACCCGACGAGACGTCTCCTCCCGCCAGTTTTAGTTTCAGGCATTCGTAATGCATAGGAGGATTCAGTGCTCAGAGCCTGATTAGTGTCAGATCTGGCTGTTGTGAATACGTTCTTCCAAAAGATTCCCGAACATCTCATCAAGGTATCACCGTAACCCAAAGTGGCCGAGCACCGAGCAAGGACAAAGTGGTGGTTGCTGGATAGACCTACTGGGCGGCGTTTCCGCGACACTTTGGTCCCCCTACTGGAAAACAGTATGGAGACCAAGGAAGTGGATGTGAGGTGGGATTCAGTCAGCAATCTACAACCTTACGAAGTCTAAGCTCTGAACCACTAAATACGGTCTCATCCTTATGCATTTCTGAGGAAGAGGACAAAAAGTGTCTCATTCCTCTGTATGAGAAGTTGGTGACCGCGGAAGTCACCGAAGTCTATAGTTAAATCTATCGGTTTGCTATTTCTTGGGTAAAGGTGACACTCAATATTATCAAATGTCGCAACTGTCAAGGATTCCCGAGGCGCCTTGTGTGGTATGTGAGGTTGGCGCGGTGAAGGAATGGTGATTGGTGGCGCTCGTACTTCCACGATTTATTTAGCATCATATATTTGAATTGCCCCCGAATAAGGGTTATGTGGCAAGAACTGGAGAGCGGTAGGTATGGCATTATCTCCATCAAGGCGTGAAAGTCGCGGGTACTAACAACCAGACCCTTGGCGGTTCAGTGCTATAATTTCCTTATACAAGGGCAAAGGCTATATTCAGGAGTGCGGTAATTTTCGTGGCATAAAAGTGCCATACCATGAAAGTACGAAATTACTAAACAATATGATACATCATCATCATCATCATCATATCAGCCACAGGAAGTCCACTGCTGAACATAGGCCTCCCCCAAGGATCTCCACAATGACCTGTTGGAAGCGGCCTGCATCCAGCGACTTCCTGCGACCTTAGTCAGATCGTCCGTCCACCTTGTAGGCGGGCGTCCGACATTTCGCTTGCCTGTACGTGGCCTCCACTCGAGAACCTTTCGGCCCCAACGGCCATCGATTCTACGAGCTATGTGCCCGGCCCACTGCCACTTCAACTTGCCAATCCTATGGGCTATGTCGGTAACCTTGGTTCTCCTACGGATCTCCTCATTTCTGATTCGATCTCGTAGGGAAACTCCGAGCATAGCCCGCTCCATGGCTCGTTGAGTGACTTTGAGCCTTTTAATGAGGCCCACAGTGAGAGGCCACGTCTCGGTGCCGTATGTCATCACTGGTAACACACAACTATCGAAGACTTTCGATTTTAGGCACTGAGGTATTTTGGACGAGAAGACGTCGCGAAGTTTCCCGAACGCTGCCCAACCGAGTTGGATTCGACGATTGACCTCTCTCTCGAAGTTGGACCTGCCTAACCGGACCACTTGTCCTAAATAGACATATTATATAAACAATATGATACAATCTATTTTAATTGTTCAATCTATTATACATAAAAAAAAAGTTTTTTTTTGGATGCATTTCAATGGAAGCCAGGGGGCGCCGTATAAATCTCGCCCAGGGCGCTGGTACTGCTAAAACCGGCCCTGAATACAGTCCTGACGAACCGAACGATTGAACATGTTCAATAACAGGCACTGGGTATTCCAACAAGATTCGGCGCCAGCTCATAGAGCGAAGAGCACACAAGACTGGCTGGCGGCGCGTGAAATCGACTTCATCCGGCACGAAGACTGGCCCTCCTCCAGTCCAGATTTGAATCCGTTAGATTACAAGATATGGCAACACTTGGAGGAAAAGGCGTACTCAAAGCTTCATCACAATTTGGAGTCACTCAAGACATCCTTGATTAAGGCAGCCGCCGATATTGACATGGACCTCGTTCGTGCTGCATAGACAATTGGCCGCGCAGATTGAAGGCCTGTATTCAAAATTACGGAGGTCATTTTGAATAAACTTTAGTATCATAAGAATCTATGTTTTGTTAAGTTCATTTTGGTATATAAATGGTTACATAATGAATAAACTTGTTTCAATTATTTTATATTAAACATGTGACAGAATTTATGACCTGACTAGGTATATTAAATACTTATAAAACCAAATAGGTAGTTTTATTTATCATCACCCTTCTGTTTCTATCGCTTCGATTCTATGTTTGGATAGCGCAATGCTATCTCTTTCCGTCTCGTACTTTCTGTATAATCTATTTCATTCACTAAAATTGTCATGAAATATTAACAAATGAGTATGTATATGCATAGTAGATCAGTTTTTAAGAGCGTATACACCTTGCGCGCAAAGTCAACTATAGGTATTTCTTCGTTAATTTCACGCACACATAAGCGACCAAAGCTGTGTGCGTAGAGCTGCCGCGTCGGCTCGCTATACAATCGGCTCAAACAACTTTGATCCGTGCGCTTCAAATATTCAATTGAAATGTAACTGTAATATAATATCATAAAAATATTTTATTTGCATTATAAGTAGACAAATATTACTATGCAAGCAAAGAATAATACAAATTTTGGATACTAATCATATTTTCGTTATTATTACATTGTTAAGTTGCATTCAAATCAGTGTTCAATCAGTATACACTACGGACGTTTTATTAATCATTTCGTGTTCGAACACATAAATAGTGTTAGGGGGCTTACAACCCCTTTTACAATTACGAAATATATTTAATTTTATATTACAATACATAACATAATTTAGCCTCGGAATTACATCCCATTATATTACCTGAAACATAATTTATACTCACTACAAAATCATTGTAGGTAATAAAAATAATTAAATATTTTACTATCAAAGTACTAAGATGTGGTAATCGCATTACGCGCGTGGCTATTTTTACTACGCGCGGCATAATCGACTGCAGCCAGGCCGGAGCGACGAGCAATACGTCCTCCCTCTAGAAGGCCTTGCGGCGGTCTGATTTGATCCACGTCGGACAGCGTGTTTTATAGTGGTTTTTAAAATATTTGTAGAAAACATGAAAACTAATTTTGTTGAAATATAAAAATGGTAATTTATTGGTAAGATGTTCTTCTATTACAATATGCAATTGTTATAAAAAAATATGTACGATAAGTTGGTGAAAAAAAATATGTTCTTGACGAGAGTTTCTGAATAATTTCGCATTGTTTAAATTTTTATTTTTCAGGAACTAAACACAAAAAGATTATTTTTCTCAGCAAAATCCTTCCATAAGGGTCTTATTAGTCTGATAATATTTTTATTTTCATCTTATATTTAGTGGTTAAGGATATCTTAAGCTTCTAAATTGTCATTTAAAGCCTAAATAACGAAACTTGTGTTCAGTAATCCGTATAGTACTCACAAATTATCCATCAATCTATAATGTTTTCCACCATTATAGATAAATCCCTAGATGACAACCTTTTCTAAAATTAGTAATAATTATTTTTCCTTTAAATTGTTTATTGGTGGCTATTAACTCATTTGAAAAGTCCTGTTTTAAGCCAAAAAGCGCGTGCAGGGTATAAACGCTCTTAAACGCCAGGCAATATGGATATGCGTCATCTTTATTAAAACATCATTGTTATGTACGCACAATAGACGATATGATTACAGTATACATAAAATTAATGAATGAATACTTTTATTCTCAGGTCTCTGTGCAGCGTCAGCTATACTCCTTTATCCAAACTTACGGAACCCCACCACACTACAACGAAACGCGAGCCTACAAGAGAGCTCTCCTAACAAGACCAAGGCGCTATCCTTATTCCAACCAACAGACCAGTTTAGAAAACTCAAGCTAAACTCTTCACCGCTAAGAAGCTCTAAGAACTCAAGCCCAGTGAACCCTCCCAGTGAACTGACTCCTACATCATCAGACAGCATTGAAACATCATCAAGGCAGTCAGAAACAGACAATGCTGACACCGAATCAATAGCTTCTTCAAGTGATATTGAGTATCAAACAAGGTCTTATCTTAGTTCTGACCTACCATCTATCCCCAGGCAGCCTCCGTCCCAATTCAACAACCAGTATTTATTGAACGGTGAAGAAATTGCTGAGAAGTACCGTAAAGCGATAATTCATTATAGTAAATACCAGAATGCAGGTATTATAGAGACTGAGGCTTGTTTCAAAGCGGCTAGGATTGCCGTGGAACAGAATAATAGTTTGCACGCATCCAGCTTCCTGCAGAATGTCATATTTATTAATTTGACGCTGAGTGAACAGGAGAAAATACAGAGATTTGATACTTTAGCAGAACTTTATAAGGAAATTGGTGAGTTAAAATATGATTCCATTAATTATTAATTTTATTTCGTGTTATCTTCAGCTGCTGTAATAATCATGTTTATTCATTTTCTACTTTAGTGCTGCAATTCTTTTGGTAACTGAAATACAAGTTATAAAATCAATATTCTGCATAAATTCCAGTCTTCAAAATAAGAATGTATGTCATCAAAATATTTAGATATAGTAAACTACAGTAACAACTTTTAATGGCTGTGTTTGTATTTCAGGTTTTCTTCGCAAGGCCGCATTTTGTCAAAGACTAGCGGCCACCAGACAAGTGAGCCCAAACAATCCGAACCCAGATTGGCAAAGGTGCTATTATCTCATGCTAAATAGTTTCCCGGGTCACAAACTCAGTTTGGATCCTAATTATGTCATACAGCATCAAGTCGGTAAGTGTGCAATATTGAAAGCATCTGACAATTGCTCTCAAATTATTTCTGAAGTAACTGTTTGGAAGCGGCCTGTATCCCATGCAGTGATTTTTATTTATTTTTTATTTAATACAATAACATAAAAACGGTTCACCTGATGGTAAGTGATCACCGCTGCCCATGAACTTCTGCAACACCGTAGGGCATGGAGATGCGTTACCGGCCTTTAATGTGGGAATAGCTTTTTTGAAGGTCGTATTTCCTGTTGACAATATTTGTTTACTAAATCTTTAAGTAGATGCTTTATACATGCTGTAAAGCCGAGCGTATGCTCAATTGCTACTGAAAAGAGGACGACCGGGGCCTACGCAAATTGTGTAGATCTCGTCCAATGAAATAGGTTCATGTTTCAACACATTTGTAAATTAAGATGACATAGTCAAATGTAATGGCCGTTTGGTCGACCTTTAGTGTATTGCCCTGACTTCCGCTTTAGTGGAAACTTAGATTTAATTTTCGTGATATCTACTCCAGTATAATATCAATGGACAGGTTGGCCGGCATTACAAATCCAGCTGTTGCAAGAGTTAGTGGTGGCGGCGCGCAGGATGGGACACCCGGCGCTCGCCACGCGGCACATGACCTTCCTCTTGCAAACCATGTGGCCGCATCTGTCCAAACAGGAGCATCGAGATCTGGCTATACAACTACAGGTATTATTTTTATTGTATAGATATACTTAAAATTGGTGAAATTTTCTGGGCCTTAGTAATAAACTCGGATTAGCGAAGGATTAACTTTAGACCAAGAGTATATAATTGATCAGATTATTTTGCATTTTTGAATTTTTTAATCATTAGGTTGTCACAACAGGATTGGTAATTGTCACGTTGCATTGGACCGAAGTACATTCGTGTAACGTGTTTTTTATTACTAAAGTTGTGAATTCAATATAATCAATTTGTATGGCATTTTAGGGCCTTGGTCTAAAGTTAATTTCGTGCTCATCCAAGTTTTTAATAAAAATAAATAATAAGTGTAATGAGTACCAAATTGCGTACATTTACCACGTATAGCTTGATTCGTAATAGTTTCTTAGATTTACGCAAATGTTACACATTGAAATAATAGTCCGCTCCTTGACCACAAAAGCTTTAAAGTACCTAATCAAAACGTCGATAAGTTAAAAAATGAAAAAAAATAATCAAATCCGCGATAAAATCCGTAAATAACAGTTTTATTTCAAGCTTAATTCCTGTTGATATACTAACTACAACATATACTACTACATACATACAACATACACTATATACATATACTACTACAACTATGTTGATCTAGGTAAGGTGTAGGATTGTGTGACTTCAAAGATGAATCCTAGAGTACTTATCTTCTTAGGAGACTGACCCGCCCTCACACCCACCACTACAACTCCTGTAAGGCAGGATCAACAGTGGCACGCAATATAATTACACCGAGCATTGAAGCTCGGCGAGTCTCCGGGAATGTCCAACTTGTCTTTAACCCGCAACGAAATTAATCAGAAAGTTAAATTAATAGGAGTTGGAAATAAATTATCGCCCACTTCCTTCCGTGCAAAGAGTACTTGGGCCCTACTCTGTAAATCCGAAACGAAGTTCGAATCTTCGAACGATCGAAGTTATATTATCACAATACGAATGTACCTACTCTGTAAATGTTAGGTAGAACGTACATTGTAACCATAAGTCAATAACGACCATAAGTATAATAATAATAATAATAATAAGCCCCTTATAAACCTAACTTCACGTCCGGCACGATCATCTGATGCCACGTTAGGGGCGGACATTGGCAGCTTATAGCTAAATACTTACCAATGACCATATGAAGCACTAGTAAAATAAAATCAAATATATGCGATGCGACTAAGAAGTAGAATTTTACCCCAGAAGGGTACCAGATCTAATAGCGATGGAGAATCCCGCCCCGGGCCTTCGGGCTCGGGCTGCCCTTCGTACTCTGGGGAGGGCACCGTATCACACCAAGCTGCCCAGTTTCAAACTGCGGCATGACCCAACGAGGTCATGTTCTTCACCATCATCAACTTTATTCTCATCTATCCCATCTTCCCCACCATCATACTTAGACTCCTTTCATCATCATGCACCCTTGAGCCCATCATCATCACTAACCGATCATTCCCCTGAGGATGTTGTACAGGAAGCAAGTACTGCCAATAACCCTGTATCCACCGCAGGTGGAATTAAAACGCGCAAGAAATGGTCCGAAGAGATGAATATCTTTATCATGAGCACCTATTTTATTATCACCTCATTAGAAACTAATATTAAAAACTATTTAACACCTCTCTATAATAAATTCAATGAAAAATTCCCACACATGCAGGCAAGTAAACAACGATTAGGAGACCAACGTAGAGCCATAGTACAAAAACAATTACTTTCAAATGACACAATTAAGGAAATTAAATCAGAAGTAGAAGCTTATCTTAAAAGTCACCCTGTAAATGATAGTCAAACGCAGATAATTCAAATATCAAATAATCAGAGACTGAAATGGACTAATGACATAAATGAGATTATTATAAAAACATATTACCGCATAACAAACCTTGAAAATAATATAACAGCCTACCGTGAACAATTGCACCGAGAAGTAATCACATTATGTCCTAGCATATCACATGTATCCGCCCAAAGAGTAGCTGATCAGCGCAGAGCGATCATTAATAACAAGTACATATCAGTAGAAAGATTAGCACAAATAAAGGAAGAAATAAGGTTAGAATTAGTGAGAAACGAAGAAAATGTAACTACCCCCAATGTAATAATAGATAACTCAGCATGTCAACACGCTAATCTCTTACCTGATGGCCACCCAATAGAAACGTCTTCAACAGAAAACCATCCTTTAAACGAAACAGTAGGAACTGAAAACGAGTATGAAGATTCATTACCTACAGATATACAAGCACAGATAGACGAGAAATTTGCAGAAACGTTAGCTATGTTTAAAGACAGTAATCCTACCCAAAGAACCCCTATACCTAGACAAAAACCGTCGAAAAAATTAACAAGTATAGTTAATTATCTCAACTTATTTGTATTACCAAAATCAACGACCGATGACATTGATTATGTTACTATACAGCTCATTCTATACTCCGCGGCATTTACTGCAGCTAAAATGAACGGAACTAAATTTAATAATATAAATAGACCATCCAGGGACCAAATACCGAAGTGGCAGGAAAATTTACAAAGAAGAATAAATAATCTCAGAACCAACATAGCAAGACTGACAGAGTATACGAAAGGAAACCAGAGCCCACGATTAAAAAAGAAGGTAGATGAAATTATTATTAGATATAAAGTACATTCCCAACACGAAAACCCCAATTCAGATCTGTCTCATTTCTTGGATACACTAAAACAGAAGTTGAGTGTTCTAGCTAGCAGACTACGTAGATATAAGCAAACTACCCTCAGAAAAACTCAGAATCGGATTTTCACCAGTAACGAAAAAGTATTTTACAGGACATTGTGTCAAAACAATATAAATAATCTTCCTATTCATAGTACTCCTATTAACATACCCAGTAAAGAAAGTCTGCAAGAGTACTGGTCTGGTATCTGGTCTAACCCCAAAACACATAAAGAAAGTCAATGGATAGAAGAGGATAAGGATAAATTTAAAAATGTACCTACCATGGAATTTGAACATATTAGCTTAGGTATTTTACGACGCGTAATTAACAGAACACACAACTGGAAAGCCACTGGGTCAGACAAGCTACATAACTACTGGTACAAAAAATTCACGAATTTACATGCACCATTATTAAAATATATTAATACGTTTATTCATACACCACACATTATGCCGCCTTATTTAACCGAAGGTATTACTTTTATGCTACCCAAAGACCCGACAGATACTATTAACCCAGCAAAATACCGCCCGATAACTTGCCTCCAAACTTTTATAAAATAATCACGTCTTGTATAAGTGAAGTAATATATAGCCACATAAATAATAATAACATCCTAGCGGAAGAACAAAAAGGTTGCCGGAAAAATAGTCAGGGCTGTAAAGAGCAGCTTATTATAGACGCCGTAGCATGTGGCCAAGCTTACTCCAAAAACAGAAATATTTATAGTATGTTCATAGACTATAAAAAAGCGTATGATTCCGTCCCACATACCTGGTTAATATACATTTTGAGACACTATAACATCCATCCGACAATAGTATCATTTTTAGAAATTGTAATGAGGGGCTGGAAAACTAGTATAAAATTATACAGAAATAATCAATCAATAGAAACCGATTTTATAAATATTAAAAGGGGATTTTTTTTGCCTTTAGTCCCATCTGGTTTTGTCTGTCACTAAATCCTTTGTCAACTCTACTGAATAACACTAGTAAAGGATGTAAGATTAAATTTGATAATACTCACTACACCCTTTCACACTTATTATATACGGACGACATAAAGCTGTTTGGTTCCTCTGTCGCAGAAATTCACACATTAGCAGACATCACACAAAAATTCTCCTCTGACATTCAGATGGATTTTGGCATTGATAAATGCAAAATTCTATCAGTTAGACGTGGCCAAATAGAACATAATAACTATATTTTCAATGATAACGCACAGATAGAACCTCTAGATATACTAGAAGGATATAAGTACTTGGGCTTCCAGCAGACGGTGCATATACACCACAAGCAAATTAAAAATATCCTTACGGAAAAATTTAGATCACGATTGCACAAAATTTTAAACACACACTTAAATGCCCGAAACTCAGTTAAAGCTATAAATACATAGGCTATCCCCATCCTCACATATTCTTTTGGAATAATTAAGTGGTCCCAGACAGATATAAAAAAATTACAGAGAAATATCAATACCATTATGTCAAAATACCGAAAACATCACCCAAGAGCTTGTGTACAGCGACAGACGTTACCGAGAGCTGAAGGCGGGAGAGGAATTATCGACCTATCTAACCTCCACACAAAGCAAATCCAATCACTCCGTAGTTTCATCTTGACTAAGTCACTAACATCATCATTACACCGAGCGATAGCTTTAGCTGACCACAAATACACACCTCTTAACCTAACAGATCCAACCACCCAGATAAACCAGACCACTATTGCACAGAAACTTGATGCCTGAGAACGGGAAATCATCTTGTAATTAGTTTAAATGTAATTGTTAAATGGCGGAAGTATACCACTAAATCAAGAAATATGTTTTGCATGTTGATATTATGAACTTTCTTGATATTAAAAACAATTTCAACTTGATATTGGTTAAATTTACAAGAGGTTACGAAAGATACGCATTTTGAAATATTGGAATAACAAGTATGATATTTCACGGGTTTGCCTAGCGCGCCTTCTGAAGGCGAAATCACGTCCGAAAATAAAAAAGAAGTGGAGTTGCGCATCTATCTCTGTATATTATAATTCTAATCTATGAGTCCACACCCCCCCCCCCCCCCCCCCCCCCCCAGGCGTTATCAGCCCAGTGCGAGGGCGGTCCCGTGCCCCTGGTGCTGGAGTGCGGCGCGGTGATCCCCCCCGCCAACCTGACGCACGCGCCGCGCTGCGTGCACTACGCGCCGCGCGCCCCGCCCGCGCCCCGCGCACCCCGCCCGCGCGCGCCACCAGCCGCGCACGGACCATTCATATTCACGCCCATACACTTCGGCACGTTGGAACGGAACGTTAGGAAGGATGAGGGGAAGATGGGTGAGTTTAGTTGATATTATTATGTCGTGCCTTTAGAATTATAGAGACTTAATTTAAAAATCTTATGTTTCTATATTTGTAACATAAAAAAAATGTACTTATGGAAGATACATCTAGAAGACTGAAGTGTACATCTTTCTGTCTTTCATGTGTCCATAGATCCTCTTTAATAAAGGCTCGATGGGGCATTTTGATCCAATATATGATTAAAAGTCGAAATCTATATTTTTTTAGATTAGGTCACTCTAATATTACCAAAGGTGCGATATATTATAATAAATAACATCCAACAGTCACATACATAGTACTGACCCCACACCAAGATCGTATCTTGTATCGTGGGTATCACGAACTACGAGAGATTTTTCGGTGTCAAACACTCAGACCGAGACAGAAGATTTTGATAAAAAGTTATGTTGTTAGAGTAGGCTATAAATATAACAATAAAATGGTATAAAAAACACCGAATGTTACAACGTTTACAAATCTACAAAATAAACGTTATAATAATAGAAACTTAGTTACACTGATGAGAAAAAACACAATTTCACTATTTTCTTTATAACTTTCCAGAATACCTCTGGGTTGAAGATGACATCTGCGAGGTTCAAATGAAACTGGTCAATCCCTTACCATTCGAATTGAAAGTGTCAAACATGCGGCTTCTGACGTCAGGCGTCGTTTTTGAGTCGATACCTGAAACAATCATACTATGCCCCGACACCCCTACTACTGTTAACTTGCACGGAACTCCTAAAGAAGTAGGGGAATTGCAAATACTTGGTTACTCTACACATACTCTCGGAGTCAAGTCGAACTGTCGACTTAAAAATATGCCGATGCCTAACAAATTCCCGGCTTCATACACTATCGAGGTCATCCCTAGTCTGCCCACAATAACTGTGGAGACTATAGTGGCGCCATCTGGTAACATCAGTTTGACGAGTATGGAAAATGCGGGTAGTACGACAAATGTGTCTTTGTATAATGGAGAGAGCACCGATTGTACCATAAAAATTACTAATACTAGTAATGTGCCTATAGAATATCTGGATGTATCGATTCAGGTAAGACACCTTGTATATTATTTTGAAATTTTAACATACTTAAAAATGTTATGCATATGCAAAGATACGTTTAGCAATAAGAAAAAAAATGCAAATGATATTAATTATTCAGATAGTGCTAGTACAAAAGCTCTGTCGTTTATCGATATTTTAGTGTGCTTAAAAATATTAGTTTCCAAGCAAAGAACTATCAATATTCACTAAATAGATAATAATCTCTTCTCACGATATACAATTCCTCTATCGCCATCTTACCCATAATTATAACAATATTTTGGTTTTACTTTACAGTCAAACATGGACAACCAGCTTCAATCGAAAATATTCCAATACTCCAACGATGACGTACAATCACAACTGCCCATATCTCCCAACCAGACCATTACTATTGTCATTAAATTGTACGGAGAGGCGGATTTCCTAGATCTTGGGGGTGTGGGGGGTGACAATCTCTTCCCGAATAGTTTGACGTCAAACTACCCTTCAAGAGTTGGGTCCCCGGTGCCAAACGCTCAGACATCACTGCCCACGCAGAGTTCCAACCCTCAGACGTCTTTGAGTAGCGGGTTGATGCCTAATAGAACTTCTGGCAGTTTCAGGTATGGAAATATTTGTTATCTGTGTTTGTTAAAGTTTTTAGAAATAAATACACGTTGATTTTTTAAAGTATCAAGATGAGTTTGTATTCAACGTAACATGTGTAATTAAATATATCGCTTATAAAGGAAACTAGCCTTGCAATAATATTTTCTAATTATTAAACTAGAAATTGTAAATAATTAAGGAAATGCATGTGTATAAATATAGGTGTACCAGAATCTCATGGCATTTTGGGAAATTTAAATTTACGCATCGCAACACTGGGGAAATTGGATGGGCATATTTTGATACTTTGAATAATTGTAATGTATTATTATTTCAAATTAACATGATTTTTTTTAGTAGAATTTTGTAAATAAAGTACATAATGTTTTAAGTATAAATATATAGAATATTTAAACATTTAAATGACTTCAAAATTGTACTTTTAGAATCATAGCCAATTAAAAAAGTTAAATAAGATTTTTTTTCAGTTCTAAATTATAAAATACATACGTGCCTTACGAGTATATATAATACAGGGTATATCAATACTGCTACCGAAAACGAAGCCGGGTGGTAGTTTAAGAGCGTTTATACCCTGCACGCGCTTTTTGGCTTAAAAACAGTACTTTTCAAATGAGTTAATAGCCACCAATAAACAATTTCAAGGTAAAATAATTAGTACTAATTTTAAAAAAGGTTGTCATCTAGGGATTTTGGTGGAAAACATTATAGATTGATGGATAATTTGTGAGTACTATAAGGATTACTGAACACAAGTTTCGTTATTTAGGCTTTAAATGGCAATTTAGAAGCTTAAGATATCCGAAACCACTAAATATAAGATGAAAATAAAAATATTATCAGACTAATAAGACCCTTATGAAGGGATTTTGCTGAGAAAAATAATCTTTTTGTGTTTAGTTCCTGAAAAATAAAAATTTAAACAATGCGAAATTATTCAGAAACTCTCGTCAAGAACTTTTTTTTTTCACCAATTTATCGTACATAATTTTTTATAGCAATTGCATATTACAATAGAAGAACATCTTATCAATAAATTACCATTTTTATATTTCAAGAAAATTAGTTTTCATGTTTTCTACAAATATTTTAAAAACCACTATAAAACACGCTGTCCGACGTGGATCAAATCAGACCGCCGCAAGGCCTTCTAGAGGGAGGACGTATCGCTCGTCGCTCCGGCCTGGCTGCAGTCGATTATGCCGCGCGTAGTAAAAATAGCCACGCGCGGACTGCGATTACCACATCTTGGTACTTTGGTAGTAAAATATTTAATTATTTTTATTACCTACAATGATTTTGTAGTGAGTATAAATTATGTTTCAGGTAGTATAATGGGATGTAATTCCGAGGCTAAATTATGTTATGTATTGTAATATAAAATTAAATATATTTCGTAATTGTAAGGGGTTGTAAGGCCCCTAACACTATTTATGTGTTCGAACACGAAATGATTAATAAAACGTCCGTAGTGTATACTGATTTGAATGCAACTTAACAATGTAATAATAACGAAAATATGATTAGTATCCAAAATTTGTATTATTCTTTGCTTGCACAGTAATATTTGTCTACTTATAATGCAAATAAAATATTTTTATGATATTATATTACAGTTACATTTCAATTGAATATTTGATGCGCACGGATCAAAGTTTTTTGAGCCGATTGTATAGCGAGCCGACGCGGCAGCTCTACGCACACAGCTTTGGTCGCTTATGTGTGCGTGAAATTAACGAAGAAATACCTATAGTTGACTTTGCGCGCAAGGTGTATACGCTCTTAAGCGACTTCAGACACAATGCAACAGAAAAAGTTGCAAAAAAAGCGACAATTTTTTTTTGTTATTTTTTTCCTATGACCATATTTGGGTGGTAAATGCATTTTTTAATAATAATAATAATTTATTTAGACAAAAATAAAAATTATATAATTTTAATAATTTTCCTAAAATAATAGTGTATACCCTTTTATTTATAAATAATCTAAGGTATAAAAGGGTTTAAATGATTATTCTAGCAAAAAACTATGGATTTACCACCCAAAAATGACGATATTTAAAAAATCATAAAAAAATTGTCGCGTTTCTTTGCGAAATTTTTAGTTGCATTGTGTTTGTAGTCACTAAAACTACCACCCGGCTTCGTTTTCGGTAGCAGTCTTGAGATACCCAGTATAGAGGGAGCTTTAATACTTCCAAAACGTAGATAAAAATGATGGTACCGAGCCACCAGTTTCGTTTTAATTCTCTCCTTATTAGTTCTCATTTAATCAAACAACTTTCAATTTCGAAATTGTAAGTAGTTTGATTATGAGTCGGTTTAATTTAAATAATTATTAGATTCCAAAAGTATTGTAAAATAAGATAAAGTAGAAGAAATTTTCTTTTCAGTCTTCTTTATTTAATTAACACTTTAGTCAGGGCTTATTTCTAAAGATCCTGGCAGTACATCATCAGAGGAAGATGTTGATGATAATTATTTATAATAAATATCTCTTCTGGGATTACAACTGTTCACTAGAAGTGCAAAATATATTATTGTTTGATGCATCCTTATCTTAAATCTCTGGAAACTCCTGTAAATAGGTATTTAATGCATTACTGTTTAGTTTCAAAAATGATATCAAAGTATATACGATAAAACACATGTACATATCTAACACTAACCAAAAAAATAATTAAGTATCAAAACTATTCACTCCGACTTATTTGTTAAAACAACGTTGATATTAAAACAATTAAACAATGTGTTGCACTTGTGATCGTAGAACTATATTGTATATTTTCGCTAAGGAACTATAGAAATCTTAAAATATTTACATCGAATGACATAACTCAAGTTTTGAAACAGCTGTTGACCGATGGTATTGCCATATAAAAATCTTTATATTTGTTTTTAATTTTATGCCATGAGATTCTGGTAGACCTATATCTACATATATTTAATTTAAATATTGTTACAGATCCAACAACTCTCATACGACCAGTTGGTCGGCTCCGTTATCTGTAATGCCGCCGTCAAGAGGTCGTCAAATCGAAGCTCAGGTACTTTCCAACGACTTATAATTTCTAATTTCTTATACTTTTATCGCAAGTCTGTCGCTAGTTGTTTTATTAGTTAAAAGAAAATGATTTTTTTAAAGTAATTTCATTTAAGACTAGCTGTCGGGCCCGGCTTCGCCCGGGTGCAGATAGTTTTTGAGTCCAATCCACATCAAGAACATATTATTTCGCGTGTCTACTAACTATATTTCCCGCGTGCCGTCGACTATATTTCCCTTCCGTAGGAGAGGACATCCCGTGCCAACAATTTGAATTTGAAAGAGTAGAAAATATGTATATTTGGTTTCCTGACTCATCCCACGGGAACACTACATTTTTCGGGATAAAAAGTAGCCTATGTGTTAATCCAGGGTGTCAGCTATCACTATACCAAATTTCATCAAAATCTGTTGAGCCGTTTTTTCATGAAAGAGTAACAAACATCCATACATACATACAAACTTTCACCTTTATAATATTAGTAAGGATATATTTCCCGCGTGCCGTCGACTATATTTCCCTTCCGTAGGAGAGGACATCCCGTGCCAACAATTTGAATTTGAAAGAGTAGAAAATATGTATATTTGGTTTCCTGACTCATCCCACGGGAACACTACATTTTTCGGGATAAAAAGTAGCCTATGTGTTAATCCAGGGTGTCAGCTATCACTATACCAAATTTCATCAAAATCTGTTGAGCCGTTTTTTCATGAAAGAGTAACAAACATCCATACATACATACAAACTTTCACCTTTATAATATTAGTAAGGATTGTATCATAACATTTCTGTACGACATTGCCTTTGAGCGATAAAAACGCCAATTGTAGTTTTTATGTATAAATATAAGTCGATTGATGTGCATTTTTGTGTGTGCAATAAAGGATGTATAAATAAATGAAGAAACATTATACATTCTTTGACCTATTTTTTATATTCTATTTTTTATATGAATACTACTTTAAGTAGCAAGTTAAATTGAGTACCTTATTTTTTTAGTGGAAATATTTATTTTTCTTAATTGCAGTTGATAATAAGATATTCCGGTGGCGAAGGTAAAGAGGAGCATTGTCGACAATCGAACTTACAAATAAACCTAGAACTTCTGCCGAGCGTATCTATTACTCATTGGGACGTGCTGCCAGCGGAAATGTAAGTTTTTCCCCATTTTTTTAACATACATACACACATAAACTCACGCCTTTTTCCCAGAAGGGATAAGGCAGAGGTGCCAGGGCACCCACATTTCGCCTTGTATGTTCCGTCCCACGATGTGTGTGTTTTTTTTTTAACTAACCGTAAAAAAATGGCCTTATCATGGAATATTAAAATATGTAGCCTTTTTTGTTTTGCATCTTAATCAAATAAATTAAATGGTAATGTTTAGAGACACAAACAGACTAGACATATGTTTTTTGAAGAATAGTGATATATCTTGTAATTTGAAATTAATATAAAGCTGAAGAGTTTCTTAGTTTGTGCCGGTTAATCTCAGGATTTGAAAAATTACAGTTGGGATTGAAAAAAATATTTTTGTTGGATATGTAATTTGTCGAGGAATAATTAATAACATAACTCACAATATTTTTCTTATTACACACTTCTCTTTTTTTCTATTAATTTTGTAAAAGTGTTGTGTTATTAGTTTCTGTTTTCTGCGTATGTTCTGTTCGCATAGTTTAGTTTGTACACAGTAACCTTATATTGTAAAAAAACATTCATATAACTTTTAGTATAACAACCAGTTTTGTGAGCCAAATAAATATAAACTCGATTGCAAAAAAACGGGCACCTAAGCAATGAACCATTTCAAATGTTACTATTGCTTTGTTTGATAATTATAGGTAGTTTTACTTTCACAATTTTGTAAATTAATAAGCAAATAATCGTTTTCGTCAGTATTATCATAAAATTTTGATAAAATTTATGGGTTTTAATGCTAAAGTTCACTAGTAGTGTATGTTCGCTAGTAGTGCATATGCTCGTGAAGTAAAAGTTAACAAAGATTTTTGTTTGTTTTTCTTTAATAAAGTAAAAGCAGATAAATGTTTAGTATCGAGTGTGACCCCCTCAAGCTGAAATCACAGCTTGAATTCGTCTGGGTATGCTAGCGAGCAGGGGCGTGCACTCCTTGTAGGCAGAAATGCAGTGCTTTACTTGCCATTCACAGATATTTTATTATAACGTTCGTACGTTTTAGATGACTTTAATTTATAGTAAATAAATGAATAAACAAAATATAATAACTTAAAAACGTCTAATATTTTATAAATAGCACCTATTTGCAATCACGCAAACATTATGGTTGCCACGCGAAAAGCAAGAGGCGCTGCAAAGCAAAATAATGTACTTAATCAACCAAGTCATGCCGCCGCGTCCCGCATTACATTTGTTTGCATGTGTGTAGTAATGTTGGTGTCCGTGCACAGTCGCAAACGCACACACCCATGAATATTGAAAGCCGCGACTCCTGCGGCAGGCCTCGGTCGGGAGTTCGGCAGTTGTCGGGAGTAATCGTAAATGTTCGTTGCCTATAATCCGAGTAAAATTAATAGGCTGGAATTTAATCACCTATGCACATTATGCATTTTTGGTTAGTAAGGTTTTATTTGATTAAATAGAAATGTTTTGTGTTTCGCGGGGGCCATTTTGCTTTTTTTATGAGTTTTTGCATTGTTTACTATTTTATACTAGTATGTTGGTAAAAAAAAAATAGATTTCTTAACGGATTTTTCATTTTAACATTTGAAAGTGTGTACATTTAACAGTTTATTACTAAGTTTCGATATTAATTGTAGTCATTTGCTTTTACTAGTGTGTTTGTTTATTTTTTTAAATGTTATTTGATTGCGAGGTTTGTGTTAAAAATGTATGTTTATCAAATGAATGAATGAGGTGGCCGAAATATTGCGTTTATTTACATCGGGATAGGTATAGTAATCTCAACTAACCGGAACCTTGAATATGTGAAAATTGAAAGCTGACTAGGTGAGTTTTTTTTTATTTTACTTATTAGAATTTCTTCCGCCGCGACGATCGATCGCTGTTTTGTCTGCGTTGCCGTAGAAGATGGACATAAATAGTAGTACATCTAAGACTTGTTATGTTGGCATGGTTTCCGACTTAGAGATCCGTCGCGTGGCTGTGGCTATGCTAAAAACTATAAAAGAAAAAGTTTTTGTGACTGAGTACTCCGCCGCATACCCAGTGTCATAATCCTGTGCACGCCGCTGCTAGCGAGGATATCCCGGATACTTGCTTGCGGAATACGTTCCCACTCCGCGGTAATCACATTCTTCAGCTCTCTGATGGTCTGCGGAGCCGGTTGTACTGATCTCACGCGTCGTTTCAGAACGTCCCAGACATGCTCTATAGGATTGAGCCTGGTTCTGGAAGAAAACCATGTACCCAACCACGGGATGATCGTTTTCTTGTAAGTCGCGCATTGAGAAATCGCAAGTCTTCGTATGTGGGCCTTAAGAACAACCTCGAAGAAGTAAGAAATGTGCATATTAGTCTATGGACGGTCAGGAGGAGGCTTCTCGCGGCCAATATACGCAGTCATCGCCCGGCCCGCGGCCCTAAGTTACTCCGTGAGCACAGAGTTGCCAGGCTTAGGTTTGCTCGAAATTGTGAGTCATGGACTCAAGAAGACTGGAATAGGGTATTGTTCTCCGATGAAGCCAGGATATCTCTGTTCGGTGAAGATCGACGTCGGCGAGTGCCGTGTGAGAACGCTTTGCAGAGGCTTGTTTTGAAGAAATCACACCTTATGGTGGGGGCTCTGTTATGTTTTGGGCAGAAATAAATTCAATGGATCGTACAGAGTTAGTCTTCATTGAAAACGGCTCACTGACTGGACATCGATACATAACGGAAGTTCTAATTCCTCATGCACAACCCGCATTGGCCGCTTTAGGCGAAGACTAAATTTTTATGGACGACAACGCTCGCGCCCACCGGTCTGGCGATGTGGAAGCGTATGTGCAAGAGTTCGGCATTCGTCGTTTGGATTGGCCAGCTCGAAGTCCCGACCTCAATCCTATAGAGCATGTCTGGGACGTTCTGAAACGACGCGTGAGATCAGTACAACCGGCTCCGCAGACCATCAGAGAGCTGAAGAATGTGATTACCGCGGAGTGGGAACGTATTCCGCAAGCAAGTATCCGGGATATCCTCGCTAGCATACCCAGACGAATTCAAGCTGTGATTTCAGCTAGAGGGGGTCACACTCGATACTAAACATTTATCTGCTTTTACTTTATTAAAGAAAAAACAAACAAAAATCTTTGTTAACTTTTACTTCACGAGCATATGCACTACTAGCGAGCATATACTACTAGTGAACTTTAGCATTAAAACCCATAAATTTTATCAAAATTTTATGATAATACTGACGAAAACGATTATTTGCTTATTGATTTACAAAATTGTGAAAGTAAAACTACCTATAATTATCAAACAAACCAATAGTAACATTTGAAATGGTTCATTGCTTAGGTGCCTGTTTTTTTTTGCAAATGAGTTTATATATTTTTTTTACCCGTACCACTTTTGCAATATTACAGTCCAACACAACTGTACCTAGTTCTGGACGTGTCCAACTTGACGTGTGAGGAGATGGAGTTCCACTACGCGCCCGGCAAGCACATACTCATCGAGAGCAAGGAGTCGTGCCGCGTGCCCGTGCCGCTCGACCGCTGCCCTTTCAGTACTAGTAGGATTAATGATGATGGTCAGTATATAAATAATAAATTACACCCAACAGTCACGTACATAGTCCTGACCCCACATTAGGATCGAGTCTTGTGTCGTGGGCATCAGGAACTACGAAAGACATTTCGGTCTCACACACAAACATTTGTTTCGATGCGGGGATCGAACCCGCGGCCTCTCAGGCGGCGTCTAACCTATCGTCAGTAGTTTTATTAAGACGATAAAAAAGTGCACAGACTTCAATTATGTACTTAATAGGGATGTGTCCAAGATTTGATTTTGAGCAGTATTGAATGGTCCCTGAAAAATATCGCTTATAAAAAACTTAAATTAGAATGTAGCGTCAAAATTCGTTGTAAAACGACTAATATGATAATTTTAATAGTGAGCTCGAGACAATGATTTTCTCTTTCGCACGCTTCGATCAAATATACACTAGATACACAGTTCCCTGTAAATGTTCTGTTAAAAAGTGGCACCGATGCATTGACACAAAAAAGTAAACAAAAAGATCACATATTCCAAATATATTACCACAAATTCCACCTTATTCCAGGAGCTTAAAGTAGCTTTTCACGTAATATTGTCTAAAGTTCTGCGACGTTTTAGAAGCATCGGTCGGTGCGTGACTGAAGGCGAAAGAGTGCTTAAAGCACTCTTTTGTGTTGCCATTTTATAAGCGCTCATCTTGTATCTAGGGTATATGTTATGGGACATGTGATTAATACGGACAGTATTCATAATGCCCGGGCCGTATGAATAATGCCTAGCCATATCGGGCCAAGTGATTAATTACAATCTAAACTCACCTATTTATCACATTGCCCGGGCATTATGAATATGGCTACATGATGATCGGGCAATGTGATTAATAGGTAAATGTTTACATGGTGCGCTGCGCATTGTCGCATCTGCGATAGACCCATAAATAAGAAAGGTTGAATTGACCTGCTTATGTTTAGTTGTTTTTTAACGTCCGAAACATTATCTTCAGAAGGAAATTAGTGTACCCACTTTATGGATCAGTTAGGTCGACTGTGCCCCAAAACCGACTCGGGACACCCCGACTTCACGTAGTCTTTTGGTTACCGACCCTAGAGTGTATATAAAAAGCCGGAGACGTTGCAGAAGCAAATTTGTATTGACAACAAGTGTTTTGAGGTTAGGTTACTATAATTGATATTTCTCAGGAATGGTGCGTTACCTTTTCATGGAAGTGGTACCAGGGGAGTTGCGTGACCTTGCAATAGCCGCACGATGCGATTTCGGCTCATTGTTTTGATTTCGATTCGCTTTACATCACTCTGCCCAATAGGCACTGGGCATTATTCATAATGCCCGGGCAATGTGATAAATGTATTGGTTATAATCACATTGCCCGCTCTTATTGGGCATTATTCATATTGCCCGGGCATTATGAATAATGCCCGATTAATCACTTGGCCCATAACATATATTTGATCGAAGTTCGCACGCATGCAGTTTATGGAGGATGACGTCACCTCGTGTATTTTGCATCTTTTACTAAAACTCCTGCCACTAAATTACTAAATATAATAAATAATTATAATCCGGCCGCTCAGAGAATGCGTTCCTGAAAGGTTGTAATCGAACGGACGACGTAACTTTGAAGTGTCGTTGCAAATGCAACGACAGCAAATGTAAATACATTATCGAACAATTTTATTTATTTACCCTACTTACGAAATAAAACATCATAAAAAATTAAATAATATGTAAATTTAGGTAAAATTTTATCACTTTCGACTAAATTTGACGGTTAATAAAAATAAAAATATTATATTTATAAGTTCATACCACGCCGTTACAAGGTTATGTCAACTGTTCATTTCTGGAGTGATGTGACCAAAAAATAGCAGATTATTATAACGTTATTTTCCGTTATAATATAAAATAATACATTTGTGTTTTTAATCATGTATAACGTAATAATTAAACGGATCTAACTCTTTATTTCACCTGGCAGCAATATCATATCTTTCACATTTGTGAATTTTATTTAAATTTGGCATTGAAGTTTACGTTTTTATTAAAATATTTTAAATAAGAACATTTAATTTTAACTTATATTATTTACTTATAATTGATTTAATAATAATAAGAATCAAAATTAAAATCCGATCTATAATGTGATACTATTTAAGCGGCTCAGTGGCGCCTCCTTTTCTTATTATTTTTTATTGCCAAGCTATATCTCCACTAACTAGCGTTCCTGGTATTAAAAACGTACAAAGCGCGCGCGTAGTAAAATAAATACTCGTATACTTTTTCCAAATATCCCAAGAAAAGTATATTTTCAAAAATAATATTGATAGTTTAAAAAAATATATTATGTATTAATAAAATACAATATTGTTAGAAAATGGCAACCCCAAACAACGTTTTGAGTCGCCATTTTGTGAAGTTACAACTTACAACAGTCGTCTCTTGTCGTTTCGTGCGCAAAGACTACGTTCTCCATCGTTTCTCCAGTGTTTCTCGTTGTGTTTTTCTTGTGACCCGGCTTTCGTTTAATTGACTGTTCCTGCTTTCTATATCGACTTTATCGCTAATTTGGTCTTCGATCTTGTTTGCTGGACTTACGTTTAGTGCAACAATGCCGAAACGTGGACAAACAATAAAAAGTGAAATACGCGAACTTATAGTCAAGCTACAAGATTACTTTGAGCGTGAAAGGCAAAATGGTGGACCCTTGATTCCTGTCGAACGTGTTCAAGACCGTATTTCTCAGGCACTTGGCATTAGCAAGAGAACTATTACAAATATTAATAAAGAGAAGTTCGGTCCAACTGGCACTGAAGACAATAAGTTACGAACACCGAAGAAGAAACGCAGAGTAAAACCTGTCACAAACATTGATAGCTTCGACGCCGATGCAATAAGAAATCATATATACGGATACTATTCGAGAAATGAGTACGTTAATAGAAATAGACTTTTGACATCTCTACAAAACGCTGATTTATTTAAGGGAGGTAAAACTTCTCTATCGAGAATCTTAAATAATATCGGGTTTCGGTATAAAAAAAACTGATAAAAGGAAAATTCTCCTAGAACGATATGATAATATTTTGAAAAGAATATCATTTTTAAGGGAAGCTAAAAAAATTTAAGAGTGGAATAACGTCGTATTCGTTGATAAGACATGGTTGAACGCCAATCACACTATTTCTCGGGCATGGACCGATGACACACAAGCATCCACATCTAAAGTACCCATGGGTAAAGGGTCACGGCTAATAATATGCCATGCCGGTTCGGCAAAATACGGTTTTGTCGAGAACGGCTTACTGGCGTTTGAGTCAAAAACCACCACAGAATATCACGAAGAAATGAATGCTGATACTTTTAAACAGTGGTTTAAAAACATACTGTTACCTGGGTTGCCAGAACCTTCAGTTATTTTGATGGATAATGCCTCGTATCATTCGGTGCAAATAAATAAAGCTCCCAATCAAGCTAACAGAAAAGAAGAAATAATTAATTGACTACAAACAAACGGAATTGAATCAAATATGGGGATGTTAAAAGCAGAGCTATTGAAATTAGTGGCTGACAATAAATCTACGAAAGTGCGATATGAAATCGATGAATTGGCACTAGAGTATGGTCATAGGGTGCTTAGAATCCCGCCTTATCATTGCCAATACAATGCAATCGAACTAATTTGGGCTCAAATAAAAGGTTATTCAGCCCGCTACAATACTTCGCCGCCATTTAGCACAAAAAAAATTATGAATTTATTAAAAGAAGCTTGCGCAAGTCACAAGAGACGATTGGGCCAAGGTAGTGGACAAAACGAAAAAACTAATTTTCGAAGACTTTGACCGAGACATACGGGTCGATAATTTAATTGACGAAACATTTATTATAAACCTAGGAGATAATGACGAAGACAGCACCTTCTCAAGCGAATCGGAATCTGATAAGGGATAGAAAATTAATTGTTTGTAAATATGTTGCCATATTTTATAATAAATATAATTATCACCTTGTTGTTTTGTTTATTATTTTAACGATATAAAAATGTAGAATGCAGACAATTGGATATTTGACGGTTGTGGCAATAAAATACAGGGTATATCAAGACTGCTACCGAAAACGAAGCCGGGTGGTAGTTTAAGCGACTTCAGACACAATGCAACAGAAAAAGTTGCAAAAAAAAGCGACAATTTTTTTTAATTTTTTTTTTCCGATGACCAAATTTTGGGTGGTAAATACATTTTTTCCTAAAATAATAGTGTATACCCTTTTATTTATAAATAATCTAAGGTATAAAAGTGTTTCAATTATTATTTTACCAAAAACTATGGATTTACCACCCAAAAATGACGACGATATTTAAAAAATCATAAAAAATAATTGTTGCGTTTCTTTTCGAAAATTTTAGTTGCATTGTGTTTGTAGTCACTAAAACTACCACCCGGCTTCGTTTTCGGTAGCAGTCTTGAGATACCCGGTATAAAATGTGTTGCATTATTATGATAAGTTAGTAAAAGACAATAATATTTGGTATTTTTATTTACATTTATATAAATTGTAAATATTATAATGATCTGAAAGAAGTTTGTGAGTTTTTATTTATTGATTAAATGTAACAAAACAGGATCGTCTGTCCTTGTGCAGCGTGTGACGTCACAATGTACAATTTTATTAATTTCTGCCACTAAGATCATTCACCAATTGTAAAGTGTGACGTAAATTTTAAAAAGTCACGTGACCAACCGTTTTGGTGACAATATTTTTAGTAATAAAGAAAAACATGTTTATTCGTTATAAAGATCTCTTTAAAAATATATTAACGGTTGGAAGATTTAAGAATGATTATACCTAGATTTTAAAACACTTTATAGAAAATAGTCAAGTATCCAATTATTCTAACTTGCTACTTTTACTGGGAATAATTCAAAAGTTTAGCAAAATGATAATTATTTCCCATCACTACTCATGATCAACTGACATGTGTCAGGAACGCATTCTCTGAGCGGCCGGATTATAATATTTGTAACTTTTCTATTACTAAACGGATTTTTAAAAATCTTCCTTATTACGACTATGCAAAACGTAACCTTTCGATATAAACAATAATCAAAATTGAGGCAACTATTTCATGGATAATATAGATGGGATAAAAAGATATATCTGTTGAATACCAAAATGAATAGTTTTGATTTTACGATGATTAAAAGTTAGGATTTTTGTATTGATATGACTGGCATACTTGGTAATATTTGTTCATTTGTTGAAACAGATTCTATTGGATAAATACAGCTAAATCGAAAGGAACCTTACAAATTGGTCATATCCATGCTAATTTGATTCTTATTCTCAGAGTCAAACGAGTCAAAGTCTATAAGCACGGGAGCGTCTACAAACAGCTTGGAGCTGATGTGTTCGGAGCACATCACAAACAACACCGACCTGCGTTGGCACCTCATGCAGTCCGATATATCGGGCCGAGCCTCTGTTAAAGGCATTACTCTGTCGCAAACTATGATGGATATTGTCAGGATGTCGCCTTTGAAATGGGGTATGTTGATCAAACTAAATTATTTTTTAATTATTATGAAAATATTATACAGAGCATTAGACAATATAAAGCTTTATTGAGAAGCTCTAATTCATATTCTTATCTAAAATGTTAAAGTTTGCACACTACAAAATATTGAAAAACTTCTCTCCACAAAAATGTGCTCCATTGAGGTAGATTTGATTACATGACTTTTATTAAATGTCCATCCATTCACTACATTAATTTGCCAAATTAAATAATATGTTTTAAAAAATGTGCATTTCCAGAGGTAAGCCTCAACAATCAATGCATCAAGCCTCAAGAAGAGTTCAATTGCACGGCGGGCGAGTGTTTGTCTCTGGGCGTGGGCGTTTGGAACCACCTGTCTCGTCCACTACACAAGCTGTGTCTATCTGTACAATTCTACCAGGACTACAACAATGGCGTGCTTAGTTACAAGCTCGATAATAGAGTTGCCACCGCTGGGAATAATAAGTGAGTATTTATACATGTATGTTATGTATACTTTATTATACTCTCATCCCATAGAAGGGAGAGGTAGACAAATCCAATGGTGAAAGAATCCGCAATTTATTTGATCCCGACATATGTCTTTTGCTTCGACCACTTTCATCAATCCTTTCGTCTTTCAGGGTAATTTTGGCCTGACGTTTGATGGGGTCCACCGATCTGCAGCCTTACCATGACCGTTGTTTAAGCGATTCAATTCCGATGCAATTGAATTTTGGTTGTCATTTTGTTTCGTACCATGACCATGTTTATACTGAATCGCAAGTGAGTCGCAAGCTAACCAAATGAGTGAACGCAAAAGTCCGTAATGCTAGCAAGAGATAGCGCTATACAATAATCGTATTTTTGTTTCTTTCTCATCGGACTTGTTAGCAGCGTTCTGAAACTCAATCGTGAAAAAGTTACGATAATTTTTACAATTGATAATTTGTATTATTGTACGATGTATTAAATTTGGCTAAGATTTATTAAAATGTGAATGTTGCAAATTTACATTAAATAGTATTGTAGCTGACGTTATATCAATGTAGATTATGTTTAATTGATTACAATTTGTTACATGCGCATCAACTTGCAGAAGTGCGTGTCAAACTTATGAACGTTTCTCTAGAATTATGTTTATATGAAATTAAAGATTGTAAACATTCTCAGAACGCGGGTGTTTTGATTATTAAGCTGAAGAGATATTGAATAGTTTTTATTTTATTAATTTACTTAAATATTACTTTGAAAATCTCTTATTACTGGTCTAGTGGTCTTTCATATGGGGCCACCTGAGTAGGTATCACCGCAATGCCTTTTCTCTCGCCAAACAGAAGTGTAAATGCACTGTTATGTTTCGAACTAAACGAAATTGTGGCCTGAGTAGCATCGTATGTCTCAGGTTGACAAGCGCAATGGAATGCCAAGCATTGCTTTGTAATTGCTGTTCATGAGTTCATTATGCGGCGTCTAAAGTATTAAATATGAATACTGCTAATACAATGCACTTCACTCAGGAATATAATTTAAAAACCTCTCTCGAACGTTACCTACCTTCGTCATGAACTAATTTTACTGAAATAACCATGAAATAACACATTTATTCAGAAACGATTCAGTTTCGGTAGTAAATAAAGGAACTTTTATTGAGTCGCAAATTTTGACAGATATGCGACTCAGTTGAGGTCTTGAAGTTCAGTCATGGTACGAATTGAATGATTGACAAAGCGACTTGCGAACGATTTGCTATTCAGTGTAGGCGGTAACGTTATTTGATCGGCTAAACAATGTCATGGTATGATAACGCGACGCGGTTCAGAATAGGTCCTAAATAGAGTCGCAATAAGAGCTCATGGTAAGGCTGCTGTGGGTCCACCCTACTAGATCTTCCACCCACATCTCATAACCATCCTCTATTCACGACAAAGCAAAGAACGCTAAATTTCTTTGTCAATTTATGTTATTACATCCTCTTTCACACAATGCAATTCGATCTAATTTTTTTTTCTGTATCAGCCCATATACGTCCCACTGCAGGGCACGGGCCTGCTCTACAATCGAGAGTACGATTGAGAGTGGTTAGGCCATATAGTCCACCACGCTGGCCTAGTGCGGGTTGGCGGACTTACATACCATAGAAATTTTATAAATCGCTATGGTATGCAGGTTTCCTCACGATGTTTTCCTTCACCGTTTTAGTGCGTGGTGATTGACTATCAATACACACATGACTCCGAAAAGTCAGAGGTGTGCCCTGGGATTCGAACCCGCGACCACCGTGAACATGTTGCAGTCGCGTCTAGTCCGTTTACCAACAGGCCACCACGCACATTTCGATTCGGTCTATACTTAACTCCAAAATATATTACAGAATCTCTACTATGCCTAATATAATTTTAATGATTATATCGATTATTGTCTATTTCTCCCGTGAAACAACACTGCGTAAATGCACTGTTGTGTTTCGGATTGAAGGACATTGTAGCTAGAGTAACTACTGGACATATTGAGACTTAACATCTTATGTCTCAGGATGGCGAGCGCAGTGGAATGTTGCTACTGTGTATGAGCGGTCGTATCGCTTACCATCAGGCGAACGACTTGCTAGTCTCTTCATTCATTGCAATAAAAAATATATATGAATATTTTTAATTTGATTTTCAGAGTGGTACTTTCATCGCTGCCAGAGTCAACGAAAGCATACCATGAATGTACTGTGGTATTCCTAACACCAGGAGAGTACAAGATTGATATCCAATGTTCAACCACCGAGGCTATATTAGATGACACCCCGATTATAAGGGAGTCGGACAATCCTCCAGTTATAACATCATGCACTGGGGAAATCAGTCATGTTTGGAGATTCATACCTCCTGTAGCAATAAGTGTTACTGATTAATATATTCAAATGCAAATTAAAAATATATAAATATTGTAATTATTATTATAATATAATCTTGTATCATTTATTTAATTAAATATTCACAATAAACAATACCTTGTAAATTCTAAACTTGTTTCATTGATTTAAAAAATAAGAACAGGCCCTTCAGTACATTTGTTATATTTTACGACTACAAAATAGTACATACACATTTTAATTCATAAAAAGGTTATCAAAAAATGGGAAGTGTGCAGCGACTTATGTTGCTGACTGTGCCTTCGTGGTGATACCACTCTACCGCCCCGAAGATATCGAGTCTGTGAGTCTTGGCCAAAGAATGTCATGTATACTCCTCGCCAGATAACTGTGCGCGCGACGGAGGGCGCTGTTAATGTGGCAAGCCTCAAGCCTCATATAAATTATAAATAAATTAATAAAAAAAATAAAAACCGACTTCAAAACAAAAATCCACTAAAAACCAAAAATAAATAAAATAATAACTACCACTCCAAAGCAAAAAAATAATATTTATTTCATGGAGCTCGTGCATGTTGATTAATTTGCTTAATGACTTGACTAGCCAACAAATCAAAATATATGCGTAACATATTGAAGGCGGGCCGCCCAGTACCAAACATATAGGACCTATGCCTTATATTAATTTAAATATCTTACGCGGATTTGTTTCGTTATATATTAAAGGATTGATACAAAGTTTTGGAATTTTATAGTGTAATAACCTAATTTTGATAAAACACTAAACATACATATATTTCAGGTGATAGTTCGTTATTAGGAAGTAAGGGCTACTTTGGGCCTTTTTAATGTACGAATTTAATATATTTTAATAATCTAACTAACAAAGGTTTAATATGTTTTAGTTTCATTTCATATATAGTATACAACAAACTGTTAACAAACGTACTTTTTTTTATTGACACAAAATTGGAAAAAATATCTATAAAAAACATATTGAGATTATCAAAATTGGCATTTATTGAATTATGTTAATTTTTTAATATTATAAAATTTAAAAATGAATTGATTTTAATACTTTTGCAACGTAATTTTTCGTTTCGAAATGTAATATTAAATATAATATTAAATGTAATATTAAATGTTGTTCGTATGTAAAATATTTTATATTAACGAAGAATGGCACATAATTTAATAGAGAAGCTCTAAATTTTCGAATGAATTTTCCGGTAACAGTGCATTAAAAATGAAATATTGATTAATAATGATAATTCTATGGGTAAATCCACTAAGTCGACAACATTCCATGACGTCATCATCAGTTCAAAGGAGAATGCCCAAAATTGGCCCTGCACCTGCCCACTTTATCGTTTTATTACAAAATTTATCCACAATGATAGTATCATTTGTTTACTGAAATACTCCGGAAATATTTTTTTTATAATAAAAAGTAGCTACCGGAAAAACAGTTACATGACTATTTGTTTTATACATTCCCAGAGCATACGCCATGAAAGAGTTGCCAATTTTTCATTTTCTCCTAAAAATTGTGGATTTGGGTGTAGTTGTGATATATTATTTTAGTTCGTAATTTTTTTATAATTCTCTAAAAGCTGATGATTTTGTGTGATGTTTCTATAACAAGCATTCAAACCAACAAAATAATGATTTCCAGAAATAGAATAGAGAATCTTGTCCTAAAAGACACCTAGTACCTAA
Organism: Hyles vespertilio; assembly: GCA_009982885.2. NCBI lineage: Eukaryota > Metazoa > Arthropoda > Insecta > Lepidoptera > Sphingidae > Hyles > Hyles vespertilio. The sequence continues at coordinate 12,337,520 of CM042806.1, read as the reverse complement.
TCATTAAATCTTCACTGAAATAAATAAATGCTTCCAACAGTCGTATAACCGACTTGATCCCACATTCAATTAATTTAAGTCTTTTTTTTAATGGTGTGTTATTGTTATTTTGTGTCTTGGGCTTGGCAACATTTGTCACAACCACAATTAGTACTACTTGGTCTGTGACCACAATTCTCTGTAATTTTTACAAGTCAAACACAAGTTAAACAAGCAAGCTCATATTACGGTAAGCATATAAGATTTAATATAATAAAATAAGTATCGCAAATGTGAATACACAATATGGTTTAATGAAAACTATGACAACAACATTGTAAAAACTAGAGTAAGGAGAAAATAAAAAGTGTTTTTCCTTCGAACCCCCCAAGTTTTATTGCATCCAATCCTTTTAAAAGTTATTTACTACATTGTATAATAATTTGAGTGTATTTTGAATCGTGGGCAGCTGGGGCCGACATCTGTATGGGGAGTGGGCATGCCCCTTTTCTCCGCGCGCAGACTTACCGGGCGAGGACTTTAACATGTAAGGCTCAATTGCACCAAGTAACTTTGCCAATACCTTTGCCTATGAAAATGTCATCGCCATACATTTGAGCTGTATTTGACCCATGGATGTAGTATATAAACAGGATTGCGCACGAAGAAAATGGTGTCATCCTGAAATAAGACATGTGCATGTAGCATAAGGTTTAATTTACCATGGTAAATGACATGGAGGAAGGCCGAAACCGAGTGAGACAGTATGAGGGGGTTTTATCCCTTTTCATTTGCAAGCCAGACCAAAAAATATATTTTATCTAGTAGATTATTTTACATTCGCGAAAAAGTAATTAGTTCGATAAAAAAATAAACACAGAATATCTATAGTAACATATAGAAAAATATTATTATTTAACTTTATTTATGGGTCCATAAACGAATTCATGGCATTACAATGGAAGGTTAAATGCATGATAGGAGAATTTGTAATTATACCTCTGGCCACTTGATAATAAAAATAAAATATGTCATGGCTTATACGAAATGTCACAGGTGTACAATTTCAAATTATTTTCGATATTTATTAACGGAAATTGGTTAAAAAGTGTTGCAAAATGATTTGTATAAGTGAATAATATAGTGGTTGTTGTATATCGATTCAAAGGTGAGTGGTTTCATGAGATTTACCATTTTTGTTTACAAACATTCGCTACGGTGACCATAATAAAACCCACCTTAGAACTTTTCTGATCGACAATTCAAAGTTCAGATGAATTATTGAATAACTTTTAATCTGCTTGAATATTAAAAGCAGTTCTTTTTTCTTTACAATTTTATTATTAAAGTAATGTTTAATTTATACACGTTAATTTTCATCCTACTATGTTTTAAGTGAAAATTAACACGATAAAAGTTTTTCTAATACAATTGATCATGAATTAAGTATGATTAAAAAATATTTATTTCTTGCGATAGTTTTTATTTACTGAGTGATGTAAGATTTCGGCACGAACGTATTACACTAACTGGTCCACTGTCTGCTACATTTTCACGCCTAAGCCACTGAACCGATTTTGATAGAATTTGATACAGAGATAGATTAGACCTTGGGTAAGGGCAAAAGGTTACCTTTTATTATATTTTTATAGACAACGCTTGAAGGGGTTGAACAAAGAGATGGCAGTATGTATGGAAAAATCTAAACTGTTGAAGTTACAGATGTCAAACTTTACTCATTTATGAACAAAAATAACTGCACACTTTATGTTCTTAAATTTAACCATAAAGGGGTTGAAATGTTACATAAAAATTTAAGCCGTTACAGTTATGGAAACCTTATTCCAAATGAAAAATAATGGCGTGAATAATATTAGAAAAATAGTATTATGGGGTCGAAATAAGGGACGAATTTTTTTTTAAATATCACTAATAATATGGCAGAAAGGAAGAAACTCTTTTTCCATACTTTCCTTTCCAATAACATCTTCTAGCCGCAAACTCTATTTCCTTTCCCCAGTTGAAGACGGACAGCAGCGCCATCAACGCGAACCCTCCTGCGCTCGCGAACCCGCCTACCAAGCGTGGTTAGTATTGGCATAAACAATAAAAAAGCCTAATAGTTGTTAAAACCAGGACCAGGACTCCAGTCCCCGGCAGCCCTGCTATTCCTGGTTATGGTAGCGGCCACGGTAACGGCGGGGCAGGGGGTGGTAAGAATCTCTGGGTTGACCCCAGCTACCACCCCCGACGACGACTGGCACTGATAACACACAACATACGCACTTTGTGAACGGACGAGAAGATTGTTAACTGAATTTTGCTGTCAATAAAGATTTATTATTATTATTTTCATTTTTCATTTCACCTATCAAAAGTATACGTATAAAACTATGATTTTGAACTTTTTTGCTATGTCCTAATGGTCCAATATTTTGGTTTGGTCAAATATTTTTTTACACGGTTAGACAATATCACGTTTGTTACCTCAAAAACAAAATGCTTTATTCGACTTTATATTAGCCAATTTGATTAAAATTCCTGTATATCCCAAAAAATATGGTCACCCTATAGGAACGGGACACACCCCCCCTTCCTACACCTCTCGCTCGGCTCGTTTTTCCGATGACAGTGCGCAGTCCTGTTTATATACTACGTCCATGATTTGACCTTGCGAATGTATGGAATTGACAGTTTCAAGGGTAAAGGTATTGGCAAAGTTAGTTTGTGCAATTGAGCCTAAATGTCAGAGAAGGCATAACTGAACAGCGTAGCTCGACCACTTTTAACATAACATTAATATTAAAGAACATTTTAAAGGTGCATCGGGTTATATGTTTTTACTCAATTAGTTGACCCTTCAATTAATTCTATATAAACTATGTAATAACCAGTCTGTGAAAAAAGCTTTCTCACGAGCTTTCAATTTTAGTCCAAGAAGCTTATACCCAAATGGAGATTGCATTCCGTATATAAAAGTGAAGCACAAAAATTTGACCTTGAATGACGTTGCTACTGCCTGCTATCCTTTTCTTTCGAGTGACAATGAATGAACAAAAAGTCATTTTCATTCATTGTCACTCTAAAGAAAAGGATAGCAGGCAGTAGCAACGTCATTCAAGGTCAAAATTTTGTGCTTCACTTTTATATACGGAATGCAATCTCCATTTGGGTATAAGCTTCTTGGGTTAGTCACATTATATCAGTCGATTGTGGAGACGGTTATATTCCGATTAATTACAATCGATTACTAAATGTACTGAGACTTCTCTACTACCTACTTGTCAATGTCAATTTGCTTCCTGGGTCTGTCTGTGGGTCTGTCAAGTTTAGTGTTGAGTAGGACATGACTTGAAAAAGAGTTTGTAAGAGTAGCCTCATTTTTGTACTGAGCCAGTACAATGTCCCACTTCAATTGAAGTGAGGCGTACTGATGCTTATTTGTGTGTCATAACTTTGCCTCACGGCTCACGCCAATAAAATGACATTACAGACCAAGTAGTACACCAAATAAGAAGTAGTACAAATTAAAAAGTTGAGCCGCTCTTAGTTTGACGTCATGTACGGGACAAATGTACTGCCTCTTGTATGTCCTACTCAACACTAGTCAAGTTATAATTTGTTTATTTGGAAATTGGAAACAGATTTTTATAAACGTGGTAAATATTAAACTAGGCATTGTTTAAACTATTATTTGCAGCGATATTAACAAAAAAAATACGAAGTATGTCACCAATCCGCTGTGCGATATCAAATTGTAAAACAAACTCACTCAATAAACCACCCGGCGTTACTTTCCATCGGTAAGACCAATAATTAACAATATGATATTTACATTCTGGTTATGCTATTCTATTTAATATATCTTATTCCTTTTATGTCAAAATTATTTAAAAATAAGCAGTTGATTAACATAACCTTTTGATGCTATGCATACTTCCTTTTTTTTGTATTTGTTTAGATGCCCGGCAACCTTGGAAATGCGAAATAAATGGCTTAAAATATTGAAACATAGATGCAATGCGTTGGACTGGCTGGACAGCAGAATTTGTTCCAAACATTTTGAGATGAAGTATTTTGATGGTCAAAAGAAGTTAAAAGACCATGCAGTGCCTACCTTATTTGCACCTGCACCAAATCAAAAGACCATGAAAGTGAGTTGAACACAAAGTGTGTTTATGTGTATATTAGACATGTGTAACTCAGGAGTGATTTACTAAAAAGATATATATATCCGACGTACGGAGTGATTATATCTTTATATCCCTTGCACTCAAACTAACTCATTATATCCGTACGCGAAATTGAACCAAAAATGATCTTTAATCATTTTTGGTTCAATTTCACTGCAAAGATTAGAAAGAAACAGATATAGACTTTAACATTTGTGTGAGCGGAAAAGAGAATATTTATGTTCACAATGTAATGCATGCGCCATGCGTACGATCGTGGAATACGATCACAGTAGTAAATGGAGTGTAAGCGAAAACAAAGCTATTTACAATGATTTAAGGCCTAATTTCGCTAGCATGTTTTCTAATTAGCAAAGATATACATATTGTATTCATTTTCTTTTATCGGATTTGTATTTTGTTTCCGTGAAATATCTTGTACCAGTGGTGATCATAGCACAAAAGTTTTAATTACAAAAATATCCAGTTTATGCAATGTTTAAATGTCCATGAATTTTTACATATTTCACTACTCCTTATTTATATTAATTCTAAACACAATTTATTTCTGTTGATATATATCAGCAGAAAATAATTAATCTCTTTATCTCACTGTAACAATACTATATCTAAACCACAAAGCAATTTTTACTCGAATATAGCCTCGAACGTCCACCCAAATGTTAATTTTAGATATAAATATTGTGGAAGACTCATAACTAAATTTCTAATCAACTAATTGAAACTCATCTTTTAGCTCATGAATCATTAAGAGATAGAGATATAAAGATATACTCCACCAAAATGTCAATCTTAGATATAGATATAAAGAAAGACTCATAACTCAATTTTAATCAACTCATTCTTTAGCTCATCGATCATTGTGAGATAAAGATATAAAGATATAAAAGAGTGATATATATCTTTTGACTTAAAAGATATATATCTCTCTTTTCTTTACAGTGATTCATTTTGCGCATGACTAGTGTATATGTGTCACTGATAACATTAATATATTATTACTGCATTAAATTTTGCATTCTATAAGATCTCATTTCTGTTTACATGTTCATATTTTGTATTGTAATGATAAATACATCCCTTATTTACAGAATGAACCGGGTAAATCCAAAATAGACAGATTATTGAACAGGATGCCACAAGCTGATCTCACAACTAACATCAAGCAAAGTTTGAGCAAATTGAGAGAGCCTGCAAACCTAGACTCTTTTATCACTGATGAGTTGAAGTGCAAAGTTGATGCTCCCAACGATGCGCAGCTATGGCTCATGATAAAAAAGCAAGATCATTTAAACACAAGACTGATGGATCTAGTTGTACAGACAAAAAAACATGTAGAAATACTCCAGAAGAGCATGGAAGAGTCGCGACAAGTTCGCAAGGAGCAAGAACAAAATATTGAGTCACTGAAGTACATTGTCAAATGCTTGCAAGAAAAACATGCAACACTAGAAGAACAAATTGAAATCTTGACTGCAGTGGAGTCTAGATAACTTAAAGAAGGAAAGAGAAACAAGTCTATTATTAATTGACAAAAATATGTGAATATTATAATAGTTTATTTCATATTATGTTCTATTTGTAGTTCAAATTTCAAAACTGTTACTGCAATGTAAACATTTTCCAATTATACAGCAGTTTCCAATTTAATTTCGTAATATAAGCTCAAATTTCGAGTTAAATAAGATACTAAAGTTAGTACTGTGTCATTCCTTGATTCTTTGGGAGAACTGTAGTATTGTTAACAACTTAAATATCTTTGGTATCTGATACTTTGAAGTTTGAGTATGCTAAATATCTACTGATAAGAGTTTTATGAAGTGCTAAGGAAGTAAAATAATAAATAAAGATGCATTTATGTTTATAGTTTTATTTTACATAAGTTATAAATTGTAGGAACATTATCACAGCTATTTTCATATGTTATGCATAATATGTCAGATTTATAAAAAATCACCTATGCTCCTGAATGATATTTGTCCACTCATAAAATAATTTTTATTCACACACAAAGAAATGTCTTAAATATAAATTATTGAGTGCTATATAGCTATGAACATTGTATGGATGGATGTCTCAAATAATAACTAAATTCAGTCTTTATAAGTTAAAGATCATGATCAAATTGATAAATAAATTATTTATATTTTATAAGCTAGTTCATTTCTTACGTAATTGTTTCGCTAATATTTCTCTTAACTTTAGTTTTTTATTGGTCTTATCAGCCAGTGGCCTTCCAAGCGGAATTATTTCCATTTGTTGTAAGCACCTTCTGAATCGTTGGTAGAATTCCAAAACATTAGGATCTGCCCACACATGACGAGAGTCAAAATCCAGTACTCTTAAAGTGTCCAGACTTTGTGCTCTACTGAGAGCTACATAAGCTTGTCCCGCCTCAAATATTTTAGACAATGACATTTCAACACAATCTAAAGTGAGACCTTGTGACTTGTGGATTGAAAAAGCCCATGCCAAGTTCAAAGGCACTTGTCGGCGACAGAACAATGCACCATTGGAATTTTTAACATACCAGCGTTCAGTCTTGGCAGTGTACTCTTTTTTATTTTTAAATCGCACGACAGGTAATCCTTCCTCAAATCTGACCACTACTCCTCTAGCTCCATTTACTAAACCAGCATTCACATTAATATTTTTTAGTAACATAACTTGAGCACCTACTTTTAAAATTAATTTTGATGGCGCAATGGTTTGCATATCAAGCAATTTGGTTGCATTATCACTATCTTGAGACGTGAATACCTTGTCTTCGCCTTTCAAATCATTCAATTTTGAATCATTTATCATTTTCGAGTCATTTGTATGGGAACACAGTCTTGTAGCCAGTATACCATCACTTTCAATCTTCTGTCTAGATGTTTCAACAAGGCGATCACTTATTTCTTTCGTAACTCTTCCTATTCTTATGCTGTTAAGAATTGAAATAAATTCTTGGTCCTTCTGTCTGTGAACTTGTTTAAGCTCAAAACAAAGATCTATACATTTTTCCCAGCATGGGGACTGGAAACAAAATCTTTTGGATGATTTGTTTTTGTCAACTGGAGGCAATTGCAAAAAATCACCGCACAAAATAAGTTGTATGCCCCCAAATGGTTTGTCATTTTTTCTAACATATCTGGCAACGGTTTCTAATTTCTGAAACAAGACAGTTTATTAGAAAAATATACCAACAAAGAAAAGTATGTTCCTAAAAAATTTAAAAACAGTACATTACCTCAAAGAATACACCATCAACCATAGATATTTCATCAATAATAAGATGTTTACATTTTTTCCATTTTTGTGCAACCAGTGGTATCTTCATAGCTCTTTCACAGAGATTTTCAACTGTACCACTGCCATCCCCTATGCCAGCAAAAGCATGTAATGTAGTTCCACCTGGAATTTTTAAGAATTATATTTTTAATATTATGATTCAACCAAGTTCAGATTTTGTTCTATTTCCTGGCAAGATACCCTATGTAATTTTTGAGATGGAAGTCATTAGAATCACACCAGCAAAATAGATGATAGAGCACAAAATAGAGAAAAGGTAATTACATTATTTCCTACACAATTCCTAAAGATGTATTAACTTCTATGGGCTCAGTAAAAATATTCCTTACCAACATGACAAGCAGCAACCCCGGTTGATGCAGTAGCCACAGTAACATCAGGCGGCAGTGCTGACACAATTCTTTTCAACAAGAAACTCTTTCCTGTCCCGGCTGATCCTGTAAAAAATATGTTCTTCCCACCCAAACACGCGTCAAGCACTCTCTGTTGCTCTGCATTCAATGAACTAGTGGAAGTTAATGGTGATGGTGAGTAAAGCTTCTTTGGAGCTGGACCGCGTGCAGACTCTTCTAATTTTCTTTTCTTGGAAGGCGGGGAAGGTGTCGTCACAGTTGATTTGCTAATTTTGTTCTTAGCATTGTGAATGTCTGCCACTGTTACGGGACTTATCTCTTCAAATGCTTGTGCCTTGCCACTTAGTAACTTTGCCCTCATTGTCTGTTTCAGCGGAGTGGTGTTTGTGGCCTGCTCCTTGTCACCAGTCATCTTAACAAATATAGTTCTTAGGAAAGAAACTAGATTAATTGGGGGAGCGTTCGATAGAAATAAAGTGCATCCCGCCTCTTGAAACTTAACGCTGGCTTTTCCTTCTGCCATAAACTTTTTAAAAACATTAATACTTTTTAATGCTAACCGTGTGGCTGCATGTTTCTCAGACGATACTTCCAAATACATTTCACGAAATTCGTTTCGAATAAGTCGAAGTGAGGCCGTTTTGTAAGTAACTTTTCTTGAGATGGAACCCTGCGGTGTCAACCACTCCATAGTCACGGCACACGACAAAAATGATTCCCCGCCTTCCATGATCTAAATTCGATTTCACTTTTAATTGATAAAAAAACTTTAATATAAAACTTAAAATGAATGTCAACTAAAAATACAAAACGGCGGCATATTTTTTTTTTTTCTCTTCTTGGCAATGCACTATTCGTGCTTCTGCCAGTGTCGATGTCGGCGGCATATTTTTTTATATGACACGTTTGACGTTTTCGAATGTTAAAAATCATATGGTCACCTGTCTCTTTCTATTTTAAGCGAATGTGAGCGCGTTGCCATAAAAATATGCTACAAATTTAACTATGGATATATGGAACGTTCTTCATACTTACACGATATTTTCGTTTCGATTCCCTAATACACATCGTCCCTATGATAGCGTGGACTAAAATAATCGACTTTTTTATGATCACTAGGTACTCAGCTCTAGTTTACAGGATGCGGATATCAATTTATGTTTCTTTTACTTCAAATGTGCTTCAAATTTCCTTGCCAGCACAGCTTCCCAGTTTGCACCAGTTTGTTTATTGTATAAATACTTAGTTTTATGTTAAAGAGAGAATTAATTTATCCTAACATTTCTGATGATCCTGGCATGCTCAATCTACAATGCCGGATATACATATACCTCATTACTGGTTTTCTGCATGATTTTGTACCACCCTTCCTTAACTTCCTTATCCTAACGCCAGCAATGCCTATTGTAGTAGAAACAGCATCACACAAAAAACCGTTCAATTTAAAAATTAAAGGAGACTACACACTCGTAGTAGCGGTATAAAATTGTATTGATCCCGATATCGATACTGCTCGATACTAACTCATTTATCATTATAGCATTTTTTATGGTTTGTGGTTAAACGTTTTCATATTTTATCTCGGGCGACAGATTTTTATAACATAAAGTAATTATCATCACATTTTACAATTGGCTTACAGATCCGAAGACAAAAAAATATTTTTTATTAGACTTCAAGTACATTTCTCCAAGAAGCTAGGTCGCAATGATTTTATATTTATTAAAAATTTGCTGCCCGGCCCGGCTCTGGGGCCCTACTATATTAATCCGAAACGAAGTTCGAAACTTCGGACGATCGAAGTTTATATACGATACGAATATAAAAGTTCGAATTTGTATAACGTACATCGTAACCATTAGTCTATGGTTACGACCATAAGTCAATAACGACCATAAGTATATGTAGGTACTTTCATATTGCATATAAACTTCGATCATCCGAATTCCGAAGTTTCGAACTGTGTTTCGAACTTCGTTTCAGATTAATATAGTAGGGCCCCTGCCCGAGAGCATATACAATACTCCTTAGTCTGTGGCAGATACTGTTTTTACTATAGTCCACATCAGAAGCATTTTATTTCGCGTACTAACTAAATATTTTATACTCATGTGTTTTCCAAAAGAAGTATACATTAAGTCTTAGAGTATTTATACAGGGTATATCAAGACTGCTACCGAAAACGAAGCCGGGTGGTAGTTTAAGCGACTTGACACAATGCAACAGAAAAGTTGCAAAAATAAGCGACAATTTTTTTTTTGAAATTTTTTTCCTATTGCCATATTTTGGTGGTAAATAATTTTTTTCCTAAAATAATAGTGTATACCCTTTAATTTATAAATACTCTAAGATATAAGAGAGTTCAAATTATTATTTTAGCAAAAACTATGGATTTGCCACCCAAAAATGACGATATTTAAAAAATCATAAAAAATAATTGTCACGTTTCTATGCGAAAATTTTAGTTGCATTGTGTTTGTAGCCACTAAAACTACCACCCGGCTTCGTTTTCGGTAGCAGTCTTGAGATACCCGGTATATAGCGCTATCATACATTCGCGGTTTGAAAAACGTAGATATTTTCTTGTTCGTTATGTTGGTAGCGCTCCTATATTAGTAAAAATTCAATTAATTATTTATCAATAAATTGCTTTAAATTCCTTTGATAGCCGAAATTATATTTAGCTATTATCCTTTTAGAACGAGTTTGAGTGGAATTAAATAGACTTAAACTACTTATTTTTAATATTTTTTTCAAATAATTTATGTATGTTGCACAACCTGTTCCAATATTAGCCAATAGGAGGGCAGAAAAAGGTGGCCCGGCACCACCATTTTTATCTACGTTTTTGAAGTACCAGCGCTCCCTCTATATATATATATATACTCTAAGCATTAAGTAAAAAGTTTAAAAAGCTTCGCAGCTAATTTTAATTTAATTTCTAACGACGAAATCTCAAAAACTGTTTTAATCTGCATTAAATGCCTAAGCTAACTAAAATATTCATTTGAATAAGGATTAATACTGAACTAAAGAAAATAGCTTTGAAAATAACCTAATGTTTTTAATTAAAAATTTTAACATAAAAGTAAGCTATTGTAAGGAAACCGTAAAAGATAGAGATATGCTATCGCGGACGTTTTGCTAGTATTTTTACAGATTTTGAATTCGCTAGTGCATTACTCAACTATATCTTTGCTAGTTTAAGCGGCGTTTGCGTGAAAACTCCCAGTTGGGCTAGTATTTCTGCTAATTTACATAAAAGCATAATACTATTATATACCTAAACTATTGTCATAAGAGCTCGTTAATTGCCTACGTGACCAATAAAAACATTCCATTTCATTTCAGGAGGAATATAATACATAGGAAGGATATATATTCTTCCCTGCAAACATAGTAGGTTTAATAGAGGCACAAAAGTTTTCGATCCGATACTAAGTTTCACAGTAAAATTCGCATTCTTAAGGCATTCTCCTTTCGACAAAGCGGTGATATGCGCTCTGTGTCTTGTATAATGTCATCCGAATCTACATATATGTAAACCTTTGTACCCAATATTCATCCGATTGGTTCTGAAAATAAACTAATATAAAGAAATAATTTAGCGTTCCTATTCCACTCGAATAACGGTAATTTGGGAATTTTGATGCAGGTGTCGAGTTTCTTGTTAATGGAATAGGTATAGAAACAAATAACGAAATTCATAAATAAATACACCTACAAGTCACATACATAATCCTGACTCCATATTAAGATCAATGAAGCCTTCTATCGTGGTTATCTGGTACTACGAGAATCTTATCGGTCTAACAAGTCAGAAACACCCAGAACCGAAACAGATAGGTACTGGTGGTTCATGCAAACATTTGTATCAATGCGGGGATCGAACCCGCGGCATCCCGTTCCACAACCGGCGTTTAACCAACTGTGCCACGGGGCTGTCACATTCCATGTTTGCTAATTGATTAATGATTTCGTTAAGAATACTTAGTGATTTTTAAACTATATTTTTTTAGAAACATGCATTTGGAGACCATACGAGCAACATTCACATTAAGTACTTATTTATGATATCATACTTTCTAACCGGTTTTCCTAAATCTGGTTTGGTACAAATAAAGGACTTGACATAGGGAAGAAGTAACGATTTGATGTCATACGATCTCATTAATTACTTATTCTCGGCTTTTCACGAATAAACGAAGGACCTCTTATGAAACAATTAGATCAATCTACCTACAAACTCTTGATGCTCTCGTCAAAACTTGTACCAGCCCAAATACGTCCTCTAGTAAGGCATGGGCATTCTCTACAATAGGCAGTAAGTATTATGGAAAGTATTTAGGCCATATAGTTTACCACGTCGCGATGGTCTAGTGCTGGTTGGTTAACTTTACGTACCATAGAAATTCGTTAAAATCGCTATGGTGTATACCATAGGTGTCCTCACGATTTGTTCCGTGACCGTTATATTGCGTGGTGATTGGCTATGAGTGCACACATGACTCCGAGATGTCAGAGGTGTACCCTGGGATTTTGGATTGGAACTCAATGACCTTTAGTTGTCAAATATCACACGAAAAGTATGGTTAGCAACAAAAAAAAAATATTTACGCATCAATTATATATTTTTTCCCATAGTCAAATTCCTGAACATAAACTAACTAAATAAATTGAAACAATTACAAAATATTATATGGTCACATAAACAAGAATGTTTAGTCATAAATAGCTTAAAAAATATATTTTTTTAACTTTTTATTTACTTCATGTGTAATTATTCGCTAGAAAGTAACTATAACACGGCATTATTCATTCATAATTTTTTTTACGAATTATTAAATATTAAAAATATTATTTTTATTCAACAAAAATATTATTTTAAGAAATCTTGTTTTGCTCACCCTACCTAAATTGTGCGATTTTACAGCTTCTACGAACCAATATGGCGCCGGGTCAGTCCTATTCTTAGTTGAATCGCATAGTATAACTCTACTCGGTGCTTAAAATATAAAATGGATCAAAATACCAGTTTTTAAGGGAATACATTCATTAAAATATTTTTTGATTACCTAAAGACCCTTACAGCTTATGCGCTTAAATTGTAGGTAAACATAAAGTAAGTTTAATTAAATTAATTACAACAACTGGCTAGAAATTACGCACCAAGAACACATAGTAGCAGTGTTTTCAAGAATAACGTCAATAACATATTATATTCAGTTATTCTTTGTATTAATATTTTTGCTAGGATAACACATTTCTACGAAAAAATTGCTACTAATGAATCTTCCTAATTATTTATGAACATTGAAATTATTTACACTGACTAACATAAATAGGCTGACAATTCCGAAGAAAATTAAAGTCGTCATCGACCCAACGTAATGCATCGTATAATACACAAGTGAAAGATATTTCTGGAATAATTACCACGCCGGTGACTTGCCTTTACCACAAAATATTAATAGATTCATTATCCATTCTTCCAAAAATATTTTGTAATGTTACTTTGAAGAAATATTAAGTTATGACTAAGAGAAATGGAAAAAACCCATAGCTGTTTATCAAGTTTGATCAATGAATGTAATATCTTAATTACTACAATATAGCTTTGTACATGTAATATTATGTTATGTTCGTATTCATGTAGTGCCATTATATAGGTATTTTAAGATTTTTTTATTAATTCTAGATTAATTATTTACTCCTCGTCTTATTCTCCTATTTAGGTATTATACCTATCTATCTCAAGGTTGCCTGGAAAAAATTATCCAGTCCGATAGTGCCGCCTTTTGTACTTTTTTATTATGTTATTTACTACTGTAATTGCTACAATGTATGGTCCAAAAAAGTATTACTTAATATAATTACACGTTAGGTATACTGAGAGCATGTAACTATTTTAAAAGTTAAAACTAACTGCAAATATGCATAACGCGTCGTGGGGACGCGACGGGTAACTTTTGACGACCGCCCACGACCTCGTAATCCAAGAAGAACGGCGCCTCAGAATTTTTATGAGGTTTCTAAAATCATCAATACCCGTAACCATTTTTAAAATAAAAATTTTAAATGGTTAGGTCTTGATTTATCGCCAGGAGGCCTGGCTAAACTCTCTTATGCGTAGACTTCTATGTGGTTGGATCTACAGTTAACACTGGCTACTAATTATGTTATTTTAACGGATTTGTTTTATAAATTTATTTTGTCGCATTAGCCAATAATTTGAGCGTGAGATTTCGATTTCGATTCGATTTCGAATCAAATGTCGTAAGTTCATTCATAAAACTTACTTTAGCTACTCCAATACTTTTCACTTAAGATTGCAACTGATAAACGAAACAAACCGGAAACTCTGAAGAGGGAGATAAGCTACAGCAAAAAACGGTGTGAAATAAAAGAAACAACAAAAACACCGACGCGTATAAAAATAAAATGCAAACCTGAAATTAATTTAAAACTCGTTACCGAAAAGACGATAGGTATTAAATAAAAGTTCCAGCATATTTTCTCGTAGGATTCATATGTACCTAAATAGATGCGTATTGGTATCATTGCTATTTAACTTAAACTCATAAAAATGATACCAGTACAGCGATATTAAAAAAAAATTCTAAATCATATAAAAAAAAAATAAACTCTTTTTACATTTATTACGTATATTATAAACGTAAAATTTATTTAAAAATCTATTTTGATATCAATCTAAGATTCCTTCTAAGAAGTAGTTACCTGACGGAATATTACATTTTTCATATTGGAAATGGATATAACTATAATAATTTAATAAATAACACTCGTCGTTCCTTCTCTAAATGCCTTTTACATGTTGAGTATATACTCGTAGTAGCTATAGAATTGAAATCAATGTTCTTTGAATCTTTTTTTTTCAATTCTGTATCAGCCCAATGTACGTCCCACTGCAGGGCACGGGCCTTCTCTACAATCAAGAATACGATTGAAAGTGGTTAGGCCATATAGTCCACCACGCTGTCCTATTCCGTTTATTTACTCATGTGGTCCTAGGGCGGGTTGGCGGACTTACATACCATATAAATTCTTGTAAATCGCTATGGTATGCAGGTTTCCTCACGATGTTTTTCTTCACCGTTTTAGTGCGTGGTGATTGATTATCAATACACACATGACTTCGAAAAGTCAGAGGTGTGCCCTGGGATTCGAACCCGCGACCACCGTGCACTTGTAGGCAGCCGCGTCTACCAACAGGCCACCACGCACTTATTCATAATTAATTGTAGTATCAAAATGTAATTTTTTCTCCGGTTAAACTTTAAGATTGAAGTTTATTTCAAGATTAATTGAAGCAATCGCTTTATCGTTTAAATATTCAACACCTATAAATGATTCTTTAATGGCTTAATGACGTAGGGCGGAAAATGTTGTACTTAGAACAAGATTATAGTCTTTATCTTGCAGCATATAAAAACCCATTAATTTACACTGGAGTCATGGGATAATCCTACATTGCAGTTGAGATCAATTGAAATTGTCTCAAGGCAAGAATGAAATAGTATTATCAATAATTAAATAAATGCGTGATTATTCTTATTATAGCCTAGAGATAAACGTAAAGAAAGTTGTCATCCCCTTACAAGTCCCGGGTACAGATGTTCTGAAGGGGATTAACGCGTCGCTAAGTTTATTTTGTTAAGAGTTTTACGACTGTGTGGTTTATTTTCATGCTTTTTTGTGTTTGCGGTGTAAGTGGCACCTGATCTAGATAACGTTGCTAACAATAGGTCATTATCACTGGTTTGTGTATCACGCAAGCTACTATAAACAGTATGTTTTTAAATCTTAACGTTTGATAAATAGAAGGGAATTTTAATTAAAAGGTCGTCTTTACCAATATTATATAATACACATATAGGTGTGACCACGAATGATTAGGACAATATAATTATTGTCTGGTTTTGGTTTCGAAATAGCACTGTAAAAGGGCAATTGTCTTGAAACTTTTAAACGTTTTAGTTACATTATTAGAAGTACCAATAGCCAAGGGGTATTTTTGTAGTAAAGTACAATGAAGAAAACATGCTTTCCCACGCGGCGCGCATCACATCTGCGCGCCGTATGCCAAAAATAGTGTTGCCCAGTGATGACCATTGTTTTGTCTGGATAATAAAAACGGAGATTAGGCTCTAAACGGTAATATCGTAATAAATAATAAAGCGTCTTGGAAATATTCAGCGCCATAAAACATCTGCGGAGGCCTCCACAGCTGCGCTTAGAAGAAAATACGTCACACGTGTGCCTCATCTGTAGTCTGGCTTGCTCGCTACCTGAATAACCGATAAGAATTCTATTGTTTGTTTCGAACTAAATACTTTTTAGTCATTACTAGTAATTAAATCATGTCGAACATCTGCGTCCAACATAATAGGTCAGCTTCGAACTTTCAAGAATTTGTTCTAATTATTATTTAATTGATCCGATTATTTTGTTACAATTTCGGCGAAAAGGATTAGTGAATACCAATGCCGGATAAAAACTATTCCAGTTTGTTACCAACTGCAAGCACTAATTCAGTAATAGGTATGTATTCTATATTAAAATTGAGTATGAGTTGTTATAGATACTAGCTCATTAAGTTAAGTACCGATGTGCATACACCATAGAAAATATATTTTAACCACTAATGACATATTGTAAAACAGCTGATGGATACAGAAATCGCCTTAAGAGATATCTAATGAACTAGATACAACTTTTTGTAATTTCAATTGCGATCTTTGCTACATCATGTTCTTGCACAGTCCAAATAATTTATCTAATCACTTGTCGAAGATATTATATAATAAGAATATTTTAGATGAAGTCTACACTATAGATGCGAGCCGAAGGGTACACCTCCAGTCGAACTGAGCACAGATGCGTCCCATGTGTGGCTCTCTTCGCTTCGCCGACGACGCTCTGCTTACAGCCACCACACTCCCAGACGTTGAAAGGACAGTTATTAACTAATAAATACTTTATAACTGAGGTTATTTAAGAAATAAGTTGTTTGAAAGGAATAATGGAAATATTTATAGGATTTTCAGTGACGATTAATCATTGGTTCAATTTGAATGCCAACGTATATAACTGATAGAATTTGGAAAAGTAGGAACCACATGTAGGAAAATTTATTAATTATCATGAATAATGAATTACTAAAATATGTTATTCTTTAAGACTTAAAATTTTATTGGCGTTTCATAGGGGCAAATTTAAAATTGGAATCCAATTGGCTAAAAGATAAAACAAATGATTAAAAGTTAGAACATTTTCGTTTTACTTGGTATTAGACAACGATTTTAAATAAAAACATCAACGGTTAAAAGGAACAACATCGTTATAGATGTTGATATAAGAATTTGTATTTATGAATGTATACTCATCTACAAACGCCTAGAATAAATATATTTTTCCTAATTAGTGCCGAAACTATCGCCACCCTAACGTCACCCCGTATTGTCCAGCGTTCACACGAATTGTTTTGTTTCAGCATATGCCCGTAATGCAACCCTGCGGCATTCCTACCTACTCGGAAACCTGCCAACTAATTACATGAAAGTCTAAACAACGCAATCTCGTTTTAAATATTATAGTAAACATTCACATCGCAGAATGTTGTTAATTGAACGTACGACAGCTCGCCATATTTTTAATGCGTACAAAATAGTTCTGGGAAATTTCGAATATTAATCATCGCTAAATTCGCGCTAAATCATTCCGTGTGCTGTCTTTATTCTTAAAGCTTTATAAGTAGATCTATATAAAGAATGCTCTTGAATAATGTTAATGAAACTATTTTGGGAATTTATACTTAAAGTTGTCTAACGAGCAGCGGGGGGTCGGCGACATCCTGCAAAGGGTACATTTCAGGGCTCTACGGTCTACATATTTAAAAGTTAAAACCAAGGGGTCTTTAATAAAATACGAAATATCTGATTTAAAGTTAAAAATTGAATTCATTAAGCAATGGTAGGACATTTGAAAATAAATGGGTTTGATTATTGATATAGCGACATTCAAATCATTGACACGTTCTACATTCGAAATTCTACATTGTGTGAACGTACAATGCCGGTAGTTAGGTACTTAGTAAGTACTCGTAATGTAATCTTTTATGGACATTGAGTTCCCATCTATGTAGGTACCTATATAAATAATGCCAAGCCTAAAAAACTACCAAGAAATCTTGAAATTAGCCACTTTCGCTTGAGTAAAGAAAGCTTAGCAAGCTTACCGTATTTACCTATGAGATAAGAGAGCAAAACCGTAAGCACATCGACGCATGGATTGCTTTTATCTCTGTCATTGTTCACATTTCCGAAAGTAATGTAATAGCATTGCTTGAACTATTGAATTATGCAAAATACTTTGGCAAGCAGATTTCGTGTAGTCTCAATTTACGAGGCAACCGTACGGTTGACGTCGGCAGATGAGACATCGTTAATTCTGGGTTATGCGCCGCGCTCGTTTCCTGTATCGATTCCTTGTGCATGTCATGTCGTTGTCATCTACGGCGTATGCGCACATTTTCACAGAAATGCACGCGTTTATACGTATTTTATTGTCGTTGTGTGAAATCCTGCAATATTAACAGGAGCTATAGATAGAGTATTTTCTTTGTCGTAAAATAGGAATAGTTTCAAATAATTTAAACCTAGTTGGAAACTGGAAAATCGTGAACACGTATGGGTATTTTGATCACCATGTGATACTTTTCGTCACCACTATTTCGAAATTCCTTTCAAATTATAAATGAGAAAGCAATCGATTGATCTGGAGACTGTCCCGGCCTCACACCCACCACTGCAACTCCTGCAAGCCAGGATCAACAGTGGCACGCAATGTAATGACACCGAGCATTGAAGCTCGGCGAGTCTCCGGGAAAGACTAACTTGTCTTTAACCTGCAACAAAATCAATCAGAAAGTTAATTAGGTGGAGTTGGAAATAAATTATTGTCCACTTCCCTCCGTGCAAAGCGGGTGACAAAACAATTGAATAAAGAGGTAAATAACCTCACAAAAAGACTTTTACAGCCGCAGAAGCCAGCTGTAAAGCACCACGGATCAAATCATTATTACATTTAAATGGGACCTATTATGTGAGCTGTTATACTTGATTCCAGTAATAGGTATGGCAAAAATGCCGGAAAGCACGGAAATTCGTCCTAGTCGCTACAAGGTCCGTGTAGTATATAACTCCAGATGATATTTGCATACTATCCAGCATGGTTTTACGCTCATTCTGCCAAAGACTACACTCCCAAAGTATATGATGCGCGGATTGTTCATATTCGCAAGTAGCTGTTG
This sequence comes from Hyles vespertilio, assembly GCA_009982885.2. NCBI lineage: Eukaryota > Metazoa > Arthropoda > Insecta > Lepidoptera > Sphingidae > Hyles > Hyles vespertilio. The sequence continues at coordinate 12,318,369 of CM042806.1, read as the reverse complement.
AACATGGGCACGCAGGCGATTCAACAAACTTAAAAGAGTATAGTTTAGACTTAAAGGTACCATGGCCAGTGAGGAACTGTGATACGCAATAATCGATATCTATACTCCATCGGTTTAGGTACTTAACTAAATGTAAACAAACCATAAAAAAGGTTGTTATAGCCATTTCTCATTTCAAAATTAATTGAAGACAAAAAAAATGTTTACGTAAATGTAAAACTACAATAAATGTTCAATTTTATTATAACGATTATAATTATGAATGTGTAAGCTTGGAAACAATTAAATTATGTGAGATCATAATTAAATTACCTAAATTAAATTATCTAATTTTACATAATGCAGTCTGTCTATCAAAAAAGACCCTAACACTCAGGCATCCAAAACATTTTCATAAAAGTTACAAGAAATATTATGCTACAAAATCGAGAAGTACAACTTTATCGTAATGCGACTATTTAAATGAAATTTAATGCGTTAAGTCGGATAACTAAGCATCATCGTATGTTATGTGTGGTAGCCAATTATTATTCATTGCGATAATTTACTTACTGTTTTCGTGAAGTGGTGTTTGGAAGTGTTCATCGTTGTTCTTTACTGTTTTAGTTATTATTTGTTATAAGCTGCTGTTAATTGTTGTTAATACTTGTTACTTGGTTGACAATTATTGCAATAAAATGTTGAACAACCATGCGTCACGTGTTCTGGTTTGTATATATTTAGTTAAGTACCTAAACCGATGGAGTATAGCCAAGTCTTCGTCAAACGATCACGCACGCAAGGAAAATATTGGTATAAATGCCGTCCCTTCAAAGATACCTCCCATCTATGTTGCCATTCATCTAACAGTTCGCTATATACCACAGGAAGCGGTTAAAATCGATTGATCTATTGTTTATAATTACTCCGATCTGTTTATAGGACAAGTATCATCATTTCAACCACCCGTATGACCTAAAATCTAAAGCAATAAAATCTTATTCTCACAATCGTAAATAAAGTGTTCGTTTTACCAATTGCCCCATAAATATAATTACCATCAGACATATCGACTTTATATCCTTCACCGTGGAATATTTTAAAATGATTGCGAAAATAAGTATGTTTACTTTGAAAGCAAGCTGCGTTGATACGTTTAGTGGGCGCTTCCGTTCGTATTAAAGTATCTTCGCAGTCCCACTCTCAATTTGAATATTGCGATGAGAATATCGACTTTATATCTTTTAAATGGATGGATATATAAGAACGAAATTGTGAGTCATAACATATCTATCCATTCATTGAAGTTATTGCTAAATCATATTAAACGTTCTATGTATCTACTACATAAGTAGATCAGAAACTACCTTGTGCGATAATACCGTCAATTGTACTTTTTTTTCTAGTTTGAATTATTTAATTTTGTTACATTTATGGTGTACAATAAAGATTATATAAATAAATAAATAACTACCTTTGTATTTCTAAAGTTTAGTTCAGTTAAATGATATTTACGTAAAAGGTGGAAAAGTTTTCATTGGAATGCATTTTTTTCATAGATAGGTGGTATCTTATACGTCAAATGGTTTCAAACTTACGTTCAGGTTTCGCATATTTAAATCCGCAGGAGAATAGGAATGTAGATATGATTAAATAATTCAGTAAATAATATCTAGTAAAGGAAGACGTTACGATTTTAATAAGATTATTATATCATCCGTATCCTTTTCTATTTTTAGCTCTTCGCAGTCATCGGGAGGTATTTCCTTTTAAAGTCGGCATTCCTCAGTCTATTCATAAAATTAGTAATGTCGCAATCGAAGGTTTTGCATCGTTAAATCGCAAATGTAGATTTTACTGGATTTTACAGATTGTGTCTTACTTTTCATAATTTAATTTATTTTAAGTACTTCGGTGATACTTTTTCGTCTGTTTCTTAAGGTAGCCTTTTCAGTATTACGTTTTTTATAGGATCAAAGGGTTACTAGAATGTAGGACCACTAATTGAAATATTGTTATAGACACTTTCCGACGGTGAAGTCCTAAAATCATCTGCCACCTTCGTTTTTGTAATTCAAACAGCTTTCTGTTCACTTAGGAATCATTCTAGCCCTGGACACTGTAATCATTTTTTACGTCCTTTGTGAAAATATATATCTGTCATGAAGCATAGAGTTATCATATTTATAATACGGAATAAACATGAATGTATTTATAGCTTAATTGCCCCAAAAGGAATTAACTAACCGTCATATCTCCCTCTCATATCTAGCAGTTAGTGCCATCCGTAATAAAAGGTACGCAATCAATCCAAGTACACTACAAAGCGATTGACAGATGACCTCATATAACGCTTGGCATCGAGGAATGGTTACTGTCACAGTAGGCTTTTGATATATCGCATGTGTAATGAAATTCCCGCGTCTGGCGGTTACGTCATGAGCAGAGTGCCGCGGATATGTGCACTCGGTTTTGGGATACACAAAGACTTGTTTCATAATGATGCTCTGCTTGATTTGGCACTGCTGAATGTTGAATAGTGTGTCCGATTTAATATATGATGGATCTTTATTGGAATTGGCGAATGGTATTTACTGAGGGATACTGTTTTATAACTTGCTAATATATATTTTGAGTTTCTAGTGTTTATTTCAAGCTCTTAATACGTACATAAATTCACGCCATTTTCCCAGAAGGGACAGGCAAAGGTGCTACCAGGACACCCGCATTTCGTCTTTTATATTCCGTTCCACTATGTGATGGGGCGAGCCTATCGCATGCCCTATCAGGCACAAATTCCTGACCCTGAGCCATTGACGTAAAATATATGGACGGGGCGGAAAGCACGAAAAGTGTTGTCACTAAAGTGGTCCACAGCACCAGTACTGCGGTTGTGACGTCACAGCGCACCGGTTTGTAAATCGTCGGCAAATGCCTAATTTATCGTGCGTGGGTGCAATAAAGATGACCGAAAGTTCACAACAAAAAAAAGATAATATTTCTTAACACCGCTAAGTAAAAATTATATTACTTTAAGTCAAAATAACATTTATTTTAGCATTATTGAAAAACGATTTCATCGCCGCCATTGACGTAAAAATCTGACAAATGGCGCGATTTTCACAGGCATCTTTCTGACGTACCCAATGTACTGAAGGGCCTATCCTTAGTTTTTAAATCAATGCCCTGAGCTAATAATTAATTGAAAACAAATATCACTTTTCCTGACACTCAACGATTACAAACGTCAGGTTTGTAATCGTACCGTAGAACAATTCGCCACCGAACTAGTCAAGCTTGTACTTACACTGATAATGTGGACTTTATGACTAAAAGGTGTTAAGCCGCAGTCGAAATTACCGGACTAACGCAATTTTATAAACTAGTCATTTTAGCCGGAAATCTCAGGTAGGCATGCGAATTGCCTCGGAAACGTATTCATCGTCATTTAACTGATCGACGAAAAAAAGTAATTCTACTTGAAATAAATAAGTGTCCCGGGAAATCTGAGCCATCTATTTTCTAATTTAGTCATCACTTACTGAAAATAATAATCAATAAAACACGCACACTGTTTAGTAGAATCAGCGGCATAATTAAATTAAGATCCAAGAATAATAATTTGAGACAGCAATGTTTAATCCGAGCCTGTGTGAATCTACGAAAATGAAAACGATATCCATCAAAAACATCCTGATCGATATCCCATCGCATGAAAACATAATGTATCGTACAATTTATATTTATACATAATGCTGCTGGCCAAGTCGATCTATTTATTTAAAACGTATAGAATATTTCATATTGATATGATAATAACTTACGTAATAACTTTATACAGAAGGTCCCTTAAGCAAGGACTAAATAAATTAATCGACTTGGTATTACATATATCACAACTTTTTGCGGTAAAAAAACTGAGCTGCGAGACTTGGAATTTTTTTACAGGATGTTTTTATGGGATCTCACCTCTTTTTGTAGAGTCCTACTTTTTTCCTTTTCGGCACTTTTTACTTCTAGAATATATATAACGATTTTTCTTAAAGCCTCGGTCTTATGGTTTTTTCTTATTTTTGTAGGTATCAATTTATCACAAATATAGCGGATTTGATTATTAGTGTTCTTTCTTTCATGGTAATTGATAATTTCGAGCTATTTAGTCTATTTATTTGCAAGTTTTTCTTCGTCATGTTTTTCTAGAGGAATGTTTACAGTTTCATGGGCTGAATACACCCTTTCCCTCTCTATACCCCCCTCCTGTTATGTCTAATATATATAGATACCTATCTACAGCTATTATACCATTATATACGGGTACAATGATTCATTAACTGCAAATGTAACTTTGTAATCTTATACATTTATATGGGATTACAAAGTTATTCATTCAGTTGGTGTATCTAGAAATCTAGACAGAAATTATGAAATGTTTAAATTTTTCCTTAATGTAGACACTAAACAAAATTCTAAATTTGAAGCTTCTATGTCTGCTAGTGACGTGAAAGTGCGTGGTGGCCTGTTGGTAAACGGACTAGGCGCGACTGTCGCGGGTTCGAATCCCAGGGCACACCTCTGACTTTTCGGAGTCATGTGTGTATTGATAGTCAATCACCACGCATTAAAACGGTGAAGGAAAACATCGTGAGGAAACCTGCATACCATAGCGATTTATAAAAAAAATCTATGGTATGTAAGTCCGCCAACCCGCACTTGGCCAGCGTGGTGGACTATATGGCCTAACCACTCTCAATCGTACTGTCGATTGTAGAGGAGGCCCGTGCCCTGCAGTGGGACGTATATGGGCTGCTACAGATTGCTACAGATGTCTGCTAGAAGTGCCTTAGACTTTTGATGATCGGTCAGTCAGTCAGTGAGTGACAAAATTAAGAAAGTTTGACAAGTTACAATTCTTAAACTACTGGTTCAAATTGAATGAAAATTTAAATATACTGTGTTTACACAGTGCCTGCTTAGTAACTGAAAATTCAGGCTTCTTGCTTTAACCACAACGAAGTTATGGAGGGTTGAAAATGGTCTGAATTGCAGATCTAGGATTGATCTAGGATCTAGGATGGATTAGCTTAGTTGTGTAAAACATTACGGAAAGTATTTAATGAACTACCAAGTTCACAGTTAATTTTAAATAAAATGTCCGCTGATTTTGACAGACCGATCCAAAAGTGATTTCTGAAACGTACGGACATATTGGCATTATTTCTGTCTGGTTCTGACGGTTTGTTTATCTTTAGCCAACGTTTTACGATCGCGAGATGAATTATTAGCCGTTCGCTAAGTGACAGCCTGTCTCCGGGCACGAAATAAAATTAAAATAAAGCTAATTATGAAATTATACCCGCATTGTTTTGATAGAAAAAAATATTATACTTATTATAAACAGTCCTCTAATTACAAACTTATTTCACGTACTGATATAATTGATACATATCCCTGCAATAACCACTTGATAAAATCCTTTAAAATAAATACCGGGTATCTCAAGACTGCTACCGAAAACGAAGCCGGGTGGTAGTTTTAGTGGCTACAAATACAACGCAATTAAAAATTTCGCATAGAAACGCGACAATTATTTTTTATGATTTTTTAAATATCGTCATTTTTGGGTGGTAAATCCATAGTTTTTGCTAAAATAATAATTTAAACTCTCCTATATCTTAGAGTATTTATAAATTAAAGGGTATACACTATTATTTTAGGAAAAAATGTATTTACCACCAAAATAGGGCATTAGGAAAAAAATTACAAAAAAAAATTGTCGCATTTTTTTGCAACTTTTTCTGTTGCATTGTGTCTGAAGTCGCTTAAACTACCACCCGGCTTCGTTTTCGGTAGCAGTCTTGATATACCCTCTATAATCATACACCAAAAAATATATATGTTTTAATAAATAAATATTAATCTTACAATAAAACCAGCTCCAGTAGGTAGGTGCTTTTGATAATTCTGTAACACACTGATAATAGTAGGCAACAAATTATTCTTCATGTTATACACAGACACAAACTAATCCATTTATTGTGAAAAATTGTTAAAATATTTATCTACATGTATGTTTGGTTAAATTCTTCAATACGATAATCAAAACAATGTAAATCTTTAACGATTTTGCTAAGCGTTTTATCGAAAAGACTTAGCTCTATATTCTCAATTTTCCGTTAAATTTATACAATATAATTTTAAGTGGATATAAAGCGAGAAATTATTAGGTGCAAACGGCAAGAATTAATTAAAATAAAAATTGTTATAATTTTATAAAAATTACTATTCTAGCGGTCGGGCCCGGCTCCGCCCGGGTGCATACACATTTTAAAATGGCGGTCAAAATGTTTAATTCTGACTATCAGTTTAGAATATCGACCAATCGGACCACGAAAAACGAACAAAATTTCCTCGTATTTTCTAGAAATATCACTATTGCTTTCCTCCTATAGGTCATAGCGTGATGATATATAACCTATAGCCTTCTTCGATAAATGGACTACCCAACACTGAAAGAATCATTCAAATCGGACCAGTAGTTCCAGAGATTAGCGCGTTCAAACAAACAAACAAACTCTGCAGCTTTAAATACTGCATTTAAACGGCAAGAATAATTTAAAATAAAAATTGTTATAATTTTATAGAAATATACCATATATCATTATTACTTCTTGAAAAGGTCTCATGCTTGCCGCTAAAGGGTAAATCTGAATGGTTTCTAAAATAAACAATAACAGTGTCAGTTATCTTTAACACTGACCAGACTCCTGCCGAACCAAATTTTGTTATTAAAAAACAAGATAAATGAATTAAATATTTATAATAGCGCAAGTCATGGTCGTGGGATCGACTCCTTGGTGGGCATTGCGTCAGGGATATTTTTAGTAACGAATCGACAGGACGACGCGACTGTACAAAAAACAACCAAGGGTGGCGCCAAATATCCAGTTATATGGCAAATAAAAGAAACATGGCCATAAAAGAACAATGTGTGCGAAATTAAAGAACTAACGTTTATAGATTTTCCGCTTAACTTTTAAACTAGGTATTGGTTTTTATAAACTAAAGTTATAGTGAACTTGAAATCACGATGTTACAGACCGCCTGGTGAATGAACATCTCCTACAATAAAAGTCCTTCGGCATGATATTGAATGTGACTGAAGTTACACATCCCTCACAGGATGCGTGTTCAACGGAGCGATCGGCTATGGCGACCGAACTCACACAGCTGTATACCTATGTACTAACTACCAACAGTAAATACTGTTCGAAGATGACGGACAAGATAAACAGAAAACGATCAACACGTCTTTGATACGTCTGTCTCTTTCTGGCGCGCAGTGATCTGCGGGAGGCGGCGCTCGGGGAGGCGCAATGGAGTCGCTCGCCGGTGGAGATGGTTGTTTTTTTGTGCGTTGTCAATGAAGCGGCGGGTAGGGGCGGAGCGGGTCCCGGCGCAGGAGTCAGTCCGCAGCTGCAGCCCGACTGCGCTTGCCACTAGCGCATGCTCTCCTCCGTCGCGATAAGTTCCATACCGGACAATTATGAATTACGATCATTGTGAAAATAGAACTGTGCCAATCAAACGTGAAGAGGACCTCGAGTATCCTGACGACGAGGAACATTACTATGGATACGCGCCGGTAGAAGTTGAGAGACACAACGAAGCAACCGGTTTCGCGCCATCCTCCCCCACACATCTCATGGATCTGAGCAACGGGTCCGAGCGACCGCATCAGCCGCCGTGGCCCGCCAATATCTCGTTCGAAAGCGATGAACGAGAATTCCAGCAAACCCAATACGGGTACGACCAACAATACATCGACCAACGGCAACGGCAAATGTCTAGAAGTTTTTACTACGAAGACTCCAATTCCCAGGACCGTGTCAGAAACTTTTATGAAACAGCCGAGGTGCCGAAACTTGGAGAAATGGTTTACCGGCCAGAAGAAACAGAGGAGCAGAGGCGAAAAAGAAAGAAGCCTTCCAAATCGACGAGAAAGAAAACTCAGTCTTACGAAGAAATGCAAATACAGCGAGTGATGGCCAACGTGAGGGAGCGGCAACGGACGCAGAGTTTGAACGAGGCGTTCGCGAGTTTACGTCAGATCATACCCTCGCTACCGAGCGACAAGTTGTCTAAGATACAGACGCTGCAACTCGCCACGCAGTACATCGAATTTTTGTACCAAATCCTGTCAAATAGTGACTCGGCGGGAAGCAGCGACAGCAACAGCGACACAGGCAGCGATCACGGCAAGTACCTCGCACAAGACAAACTCAGCTACGCCTTCTCTGTATGGAGAATGGAAGGCGAGTGGACCACGAACGGACATACGTGACACCGTCGTTTTTAACTATGTAACATAAAAGACGCTTATTATATTCCATATTATGTTTATGTAAAATGAGATGTACCTAAATGATAGGATACTAGTTGACTTCAAGTTAAGTATATTGTGATAATTAATATAGAATTAAAAATTAATGCCAAAATAAATTTTGTAGATAGTAATTTGTACGTCGAAAAAAGACAGCTTTTCTAGTATTATTATTTTTAAGTGTAGATACATACAGCTGTATACCAAAAAATAATTAATTAGTATGGTGCGATTTCTACTACTGTATAGGTATTATAAACTGTTGATTATTATAAATAAAATTGATTATGATTAACTTAATACTTTAATTTATTAGTACATATCGTTGATAAATTAAATAAGTAATCCCAAATCATGAAAGTAAATTATATTATTTTAAGTAATTTATTTTAATTTCCAACATATTTTTGCCAGAATTTTAATAAATAACGAATACATTTAAAAAGCGGGATGATATCATTTCCGAATGGTAAGTAAAAGATCCTATGAAAACTTTTAAATAATTAGAGAGTATCTAATGTATTTAAATTTTGACACTTATGCGGGAATAAGTATGAAACGCGTTTCTAGCAGATTTGTTTAATTGGCCAGAAAACTAAGTAATGTGTATTTTTGCATCGTGCCAATGTTCATTTTTTTAATACTCTGTTATACCTAAACATAATACTTAGTTGAAGGATAATAGATTTAGCTAGCCAATTCATAGAAACACAAAAATTAAGCTTCAAAACATAATCCCGGCACTATACAGGGTATCTCAAGACTGCTACCGAAAACGAAGCCGGGTGGTAGTTTTAGTGGCTACTAACACAATGCAATTAAAAATTTCGCATAGAAACGCGACAATTATTTTTTATGATTTTTTAAATATCGTCATTTTGGGGTGGTAAATCCATAGTTTTTGCTAAAATAATAATTTAAACTCTTTTATACCTTAGATAATTTATAAATAAAAGGGTATACACTATTATTTTAGGAAAAAATGTATTTTCCACCCAAATATAGCCATAGGAAAAAAATAACAAAAAAAAATTGTCGCTTTTTTTTGAAACTTTTTCTGTTGCATTGTGTCTGAAGTCGCTTAAACTACCACCCGGCTTCGTTTTCGGTAGCAGTCTTGATATACCCGGTATATCATTGTAGAATCTTATATTGATCAGACCGGTTGATAAGAACTAAGAAGTATCAAATATTTCGCCAATGATGTCTTTTGTATTTTATACCTATTTTTGTCACCAAGCTATTTTTATTGGCCTAGGTATGCTAGCTATTTATTATCTAATTTCTAAATCTAAGGTTCTCCCTTCACCGCCGCACCGCCCGGCGAGTAAGCGACTATCGTCTACTTTCCCGCTCAAGAAATGTAGTATAAAAATTACACCGCCTACGAGAGTTTTCTCAACACTCGTTACTTGCTTGTTGCCCACTGAGAATTTTTAGCGTTGTCCATACATAACGTGACCATTTATTTTATGTGCCAGAGCAGGACATTTGTGTAATGAAATAATAATAACATTTTTATCATAGAAGATTGTATAACATAAAATTATAACTGTAGTCGTATTTTTGTATTTGTCGCCTCAACAAATTTGTTTCAAACATCGAGTATAGTTTTTAGAAAGTGTGAAATTCAGTACATGATTTATTTACATTTATGCGACACTCAACTGTGTTTTATCACTTGTCCATATTTTGTTAATGTGAGAAAAAACTCTTTCGATATATGCGTTGCTTCCAGGTAGACGGTAACGTTGTGGAAAAAATTTAAAAATCAAGATTGTATTTACGAAAGTACTGGAATAATTCGACCTACGGTTTTTAACAGTAGTTCGGTTAAGCATTTCGTGTGGGAAATACATTTAAATGATCGTTTGGTCTGTTTGCAAGAACGGGACTATGTCGGCCTTGCTGGGGACTCCGGGACAGGCATCCTGAAAGCGGGACTATCCCGCCTAAAGCGGGATGTATGGTCACGTTATCCATACGCGATTCACTGGTATAATGCCCACTGGTGCCTGGGTCTTGTCTAGTTTTCAAAACGAAAATTATGTATTTTACAGTAGTGTTTTAGTTATGGTTGCCTGCAAGAAATTACCTAGTGTGATAAGGCCGCCACTTGTACTATTATTATTATGTGATTTCTTGCTTGTTTCTCTGTACAGTACAAAAAAGAATTGAATAAATAAAAAAACAAATATTTGTGAGATGGACAGTTCCAGCCTTTCTGAGCGATTATGAGTACCTACTACCTACTTAATCGCTCATCGCAGTTCCACACTCGCTTGAAGCCCAAGAAAAACTGAAAGAAGCCAATATACGTACGTACCACTACAGTCGAGGGTACGATTGAGAGTTGTTAGGCCATACGGACCGTATGATACTGTCCACCAGTACTTGGCCTTGTACGGGTTGGCGAATTTTACATACCATAGAAATTCATACGAATATGTACACAAGTCATACAAAAATAATCGTTTCTATCTGCAAAATGTATTGCACAACTGATTTTTTTGTGATTTAAACGTTGGCCCCATAGTAAAAAATATTCCTTACTAGTCTCGCACAGGGACCGAAACCCATTCGACATAACGGTACCGGTATCGACGAATTTCGGTTACCTTTAAGATTTCGGTAACCGCTATGACGCAATATAAAGGTTACCCTTATATCTGTCTGTATCAGCCCATATACGTCCCACTGCAGGGCACGGGCCTACTCTACAATCGAGAATACGATTGAGAGTGGTTAGGCCATATAGTCCACCGCGCTGGCCTAGTGCGGGTTGGCGGACTTACATACCATAGAAATTCTTATGAATCCCTATGGTATGCAGGTTTCCTCACGATGTTTTCCTTCACCGTTTTAGTGCGTGGTGATTGACTATCAATACACACATGACTCCGAAAAGTCAGAGGTGTGCCCTGGGATTCGAACCCGCGACCACCGTGAACATGTTGGCAGTCGCGTCTAGTTCGTTTACCAACAGGCCACCACGCACTTTACCTTTACCCTTATATACGGGAACCGTTTTAATACCGGTAACCTAAAAAAACCTTGAATGCAAAAGAAAATGCGTTGTTGTTGCATAACAAATAAAAATCATACTTGTCGTGTTGTTTACACAATATCGCTGGATACGGTTCATTTCAATTTTGGTGGGTAATTCTGTTGAAAAATTCATGAAATGAGTAAAGATAATTGTGTGGTATAGTGCCATAATGTTTAGTAAAGACAAACGGCGGTATAACCACACACAGGCACTGCCCCCGCTTTGACTTATAAGGAACTTCGCATGAAACATAAAGGTAACCCTTATTTCGGTTACCGGTATGATACCGGTTAAATTCTAGGAATCGAATAAAATTGGCGGATACCGGATTACCATTAAAAATACCGGTATTATTTTTTTCGGTTGATACCAAAAAATACCGGTATTTTCGATACCGGTTTCGGTCCCTGAAACCAAGTATGCAGTTATATTTGTCTTTGATTGGCTAATGAAACTGCAAAGTTTGACAATTGTAACTCAAACGGTTTCCATTTTCCATACAACAGTTTTTAACCCTTTTCACCCCTTAGGGGTTGAATTTCTAAAAATCCCTTCTTAGTGCTACCCTACGTCACAATAGGAACCTATGTGTAAAATTTCACGTTCCTAGCTCCAATAGTTTCGGCTGTGCGTTGATACGTCAGTCAGTCAGTCAGTCAGGTTCCTCTTTTATATATATAGATGATGTGTGTAGCATCCCTGTTTTGGCTTTATATACCCTTTATGACTTACCTTGTAGTACGTGGTGATTGAATATCAATACACTTTATACACATGACTCCCGAAAAGTCAGAAGTGTGCCTTTGGATTTGAATCAGCGACCCGTGACGGCGTTATGTAGACAATTTTGGATTTGTATTAATGAAATTGATGTTATAAAAAAAAATCACGCGGACCTCGACCGTGATTCTCGTTCATGATTATCGTTTAAAAATTTGCGTCTTACGTTATCTTTTAATAATTTAATTAATAATTTTAGAAATATTATTTTAATAATTTTTCTTCAATATTTTTTTCTTTAATAACTTTAGAGATATTATTTTTAAGTCCTTGGGGATCCAATGTAATGTGTGGTAAATATAAGGAAAATTGTGACTTAAATTCTATCTTTAATGATAAAGACGACTAATAATATTGAAAGAAATAAATTTTAGGTATTTCTTATCTTTGGACAGTATAAGAAATACAATTTATTCAAAAGCTAAATAATTTTATTCCTTCGCTTAAAAGCACTACAATTTTCACTAATAATTGTTGTAATTTAGCGTGAAGATTACGGACCTAATAATAAACAGTTTTAAAACCTATTTCGGATATCGAATGTTGTCTTCTTCGTTGAAACTGAATTCTAAAGACTGAAAAGGGACCAAATGCTCAATAACTAAAATAGTTTTTAAGACTGTCTATGAATAAGGCCGAAGTGGTATACCGGGTATCTCAAGACTGCTACCGAAAACGAAGCCGGGTGGTAGTTTTACTGAGTACAAACACAATGTGACTAAAATTTTCACAAAAAAACGCGACAATTTTTTTTTATGATTTTTTATATATCGTAATTTTTAAATAAAAAAATCCATAGTTCTTGCTAAAATAATAATTTAGACTCTTTTATACCTTAGATTCCTTATAAATAAAAGGGTATACACTATTATTTTAGGAAAAATATGAATTTACGATCCAAATACGACCACAGGAAAAAAATAACAAAAAAAATCGTCGCTTTTTTTTTCAACATTTTGAAAGAAAGAAAGAAAATTATTTATTTGTAACAAGTAGCAGTAACAAAATCAAAATATTATAGTATAAGTAATACAAATAGTGCTCGTTACAAAAACGGACCACACTCAGCATGTGCTGGTGTTACCAGCGCTGGTCTTCCGTGTGGCCGTGATGTGATGTCACGGGCGTCAAACAAACAATATATGTTCATAACTATCTTAAGACAAATCAGAACCACAAGAAAAATAATAATAATAAAAAGAATTAAAAAAAAATTTTGGTTGTCCAATACATTGAGACAACACAAGCGTAGTACAATAACTGCACCAAGAAACCTCAAACTAGAGTACACGTTGCCGTTGCAATGGGTGGGCATCCAGACCATAGGGAATAAACATTGCAAATTGTATAATAATTTGAAAAATAAATAAATAAAATTAAGAAATTTTTAATATATGAAGTTAAATATTATTAAACATAAATGAATGTAATAAAAAAAATTCTGTTGCAATGTGTCTGAAGTCACTAAAACTACCACCCGGCTTCGTTTTCGGTAGCAGTCTTGATATACCCGGTATGCACTTATATGGCCAAACTTTAAACAATCAATGTACGGTACATTATGAACTTTCCTGACGAGATAATGACTTTTCAATACGATAAACATCTTGGTTAATAGTCCATTGAAATGTTACAATTTAAGGACCGAATATTGAATTTCTTAGAGGACGCAATTTTATTTTTGGGACATGTTTGGGGGGTCAATAGAAGCTTAACCTCAAGTTTGTGGGGTCGCCACCCTTGTCCCCCGGCCGTCATCTTGGAAAAAGGGGTGAAAACACTTTTTTCGCGATAACTCGGAAACTATGCGTCTTACAAAAAAATTGTAAGGACATAATTTGTAGCAAATTGTTTTGACTACAAATATGCTTATTTCACTTTTTGCCCTAAATTAAAAATTAAAGAAGTTATAAGCAAAAAAAAAAAGATTTTTTTTTATAAAAATGTACTCACTTTTTTGCTTATAACTTCTTCAATTTTTAATTTAGGGCAAAAAGTTATATAAACATATTTGTAGGCAAGACAATTAGCTACAAATTATGTTTTTACAAATTTTTCGTAAGACGTATAGTTTCCGAGATAACGCGAAAAAAGTGTTTTCACCCCTTTTTCCAAGATGGCGGCCGGGGGACAAGGGTGGCGACCCCACAAACTTGAGGTTAATCTTCTATTGACCGCCCACACATATCCCAAAAATAAAATGCGTCCTCTAAAAAATGCAAAGCTCATTTAACATTTCAATGGACTATAAATAAAATTAGGTATGTCAGCCAACTTAAAATTGAATATGGAATACTTGCATTGGATACTATGCGACTCATAGCTTTAAAAGTTTTGACATTGATGTAACCAAAAATGATTATAGGTGTTTGGTGATAAACGTATCAATTTAGACTTAAAACGTCCAATCAAAAAAATATCGACGTCCAAGTAAATGCAAAAAATCTACAAATAGTAAAACACAAGCGTTGTATACAAGTTTATATTAATAAAGAATTGTTATTCACATACATGATTTTGTACAAAGAATTATGCTTGGATTTTCAACTTAATATATTTTATTATACATTTCGATTTTACTGAATGGTACAATACTAATTGTGTTTGGAGAATTGGAAATTGCATTTTAATAAATACAGAATTTGAAGTTCAATGTATTTAATGTAAACAATGTTATACATAGATATGTTATAAGATTTAGCTGCATTATTGTGACAAATATACTAAAATCTAAATGGGCTCACAATTTTGTCACGATGTTTTTCTTCAGTTATATTGCGTGGTGATTGATACACGCAAGAGTAAAAAATTCAAAAGAATACTCTGGGATTTGATCCCGCACCCACCGTGACCATGTCGGCGCACACGTCTCATGAATATACATGGGTAATAAATGGGCGTGACTGGTCAAATTCTTAGTGAAAAATATTGATGACTCCTTTCACGAGCCGGATTTTAATAAAAACCAAAACTAGCATTTTTGTGAAATCAAATTCCTAGTGAGGAATCGAACCCGATCATTTTGAAAAAATTACATGCTGTATCAATACACCCTGTATATGTTTATTACTTCATTCATCATTTATTCAGTATCTCTAGCGACAACGTTAGTTTCAAACTGCGCAATCAATCAGGCTCCAAATATTTACTGAATAAATTATGTAACATTTGATGATATGCTACATCGATTAATTTGTCTATATTACGACGTACGTACGTAAGTACGACTTCGATTAACAGATCATATGGTATATAAATATCGACTTATCATTGTAGACTTAATTCATATTATTGCTTTGTTTATGGTTATCTGCTTTGTGTAATAACTCCACCATCCATCCACATTCCTATTACATGCAATTTTTTGTATATATTCCTATTAATTAACTATTTCACGATACATAGATTTCTAATATCATAAAATGTATTTTTCGTTGTTTTTAAATGTCTATGTAGTCCATACTAATAATTTATAACAGTTATCAATAACGCCAATGAACAATAAATACACCAAACAGTAAAATAATACTGATCTTACATTTCTCACTGGTTTATCCCTCACTACATTAAGTAGGTATTCAAATATAGTTTTGCAATAGGTTTTAGTTTAGTGCTTTTAAAACAATCCACACATAGTTCATTCATGTGAATCTATCTGGATTTTCTGAATCTATGATGACGTCACAATATGATAAATATGCAATAAATTCATGTTTATTTAGATAAATAAAATAATTGCGGTTTATTTAAACAGGTCGTTTTTAATTGCTATTTTTAGAAAACAAAGTGTGTGGCTTGCGTGGCTTTTTTAATTTATAGTATCTATTAAATAATTTGAGATAGTATCTGGAAACCAATCAATGCTTTTGTTTAATTATTTTGTTAGTATCACTAATTTGAATAATCAGTGTCCACTTATGAAATTTGGAAATTCCAAGGGAATATTTAAGCTGCCTTATGATGCATATTCTCCATTACATAAATGCGACCATACCTAAATGATTATTGTTATGAACTGCCCTACACTTAACTGTAAACAGGAACAATTTTACTTATATTTATAAATAGGCATATTTATATACAAAAGAGAATGGGTGAGAAAATGAAATGAATTGTCATCAAGGATTTCGTCAGCAGTGCGTATACCAAATATGTATTAAATTAATAATTAAACTCAATAGTAATGACACTAGGTATTTTCCATTAAATAGATTTTATGAAACCAATAACTTTCTTCTGCTCGGTTTGTATAAAATAATGATTTTTAATATTGATGCGCAAAGTAAATAATTTTTAAGTTTTTCATTAAAACGTGTACGTGTTGTAGTTTAATATCTTTCACGTTTCCACCATCCTGTATACCATAAAACCATCGTATACCATAAATCCATTTACATCATCCATTTACAAGATTTATTAAGATTTATACAATTCAGTAATAATGTGATAATTAATAAAAAAATCCAATATCACTGTGGCGGTAGCAATACGCCAACTTAGATTTAGCTTTTAAAATAACACGCTTATTAGTTGTAATTTGAACATTATTTAAACACGCATTTCATTTTAAAATATGACTGCAGATGTTTAACCATAAAACATCTGCGAGTCGTTTTATTTAAGTAAGAATTTTTGTGTACCTTATTGTATAATATTAGTTAAAAAGATGCTGTTCTAAATTATTGTTGTTTCCTAATTGTAATGACCCGTTCATGCCGAGGCAATAAAACTGTATTATTATAGTTAAGTTCTTTAGTGGCGGTAATCCTTTGCAACAAATTTATGTTTTTTAGACAATAGTACACATGTTTGGGTAAACCTTTCTGTTTGGACAATAGCCCAGATGTTTGGGCCGACCTTAATTTTTAGTTGAAAGGATAGACCCTATTTTATGGCTTAAATATATTTTCTGGAAGATTTATCCCCACCGATCCTCATTCGGGTAGACCTATAAAAGGGTCAGTTTATTTGGATGAAGGAAGATAGTCTGCCATCTCTCGTCACGAGCACATCTCGCTCCGAGTCGCATAATTATAATTTTACTCTGTCTGTGAATGTATTAAGTGTTAATTTACAAAATATACAATAGTTAGTTCCTGGAAGTGAGTGCTTATTCTAATACCTACACTTATAACCACCAAATCACTTTTCCCTACCCGGGATTCGAATCAGAGACCTTTGTAACCATACCCTAGTAAAAATACTCCCCCGATTTAGCCGCGGCAACTGTCTATTAATCAGGCCATAATACATGGTCAAATCATTCTTGATCAGTCTCACAACAAATTCTGTAATGTGAATTGGGCTAAACCAAATCCCGCAATTTTGTGAGACAAGTGCAACATGATTTTTACATGTATATTTCATTATATCGTACATGATAATCATTTCCAGTCATTACATAAAAATGTATAACTTGGCAAAAAAGCGTATGAAGCTGTGACAGTTGGCATTAAAGAAAAATAATTATGGTAACACTATTACAAATGTCATTGTATTTGTTGAATAATTTTATACGCAGGTATTTCCATACATTATACATTTCGTATGGCTCTGTTTGTTTTGTGATTTAAAATTAACAAAGAGACTATTAACAATAATGAATAAAATAACGAATGTCTAAACATTTTCCGTCGTAGTATATCGGATAGCCATGTTAATATTATATTCGATCTTAGCGCCCTCATTCAAAACATACACTTTCTTGCCAAACTATACTGGATTAACATCAGCCATATAGCTTCTTAATTTGTACAAAATTATTTCAAAAATTCATACTTAACAATTCCCGGTAGCCTTATAACTATGATTTTATTTACATATGTATAAGTCTATTTCAAATTGCAAAAAATTGCGTTACAATATTCTTGATACATAGCATGAGGCACATACCTAAAGTTAAAGTGCATTATTACCAAAACGGATATGAATATTATTTAAAAAATCAATTCGTATTATTTCTTGTTGATGATCTTGATATAAAACCTATTGACCTATTAAGGCACGCAAATCTATAATACCTTGGAAGACAGATATAATTTTCTATCTCCTATTCTGTAATACACAAACGATAAAACGCTGTTTTAATTAGAAAATGACGAAATTATTCATTTCAGTATATTTTTTTTAAATAACACGAATTTCATAATAAAAAAATAAACAAAATATCAAAAAATATAAATTATACCGGGTATATCAAGACTGCTTCCGAAAACGAAGCCGGGTGGTAGTTTTAGTGACTACAAACACAATACAACTAAAAATTTCGCATAGAAACGCGACAATAATTTTTAATGATTTTTTAAATATTATCATTGTTGGGTGGTAAATCCATCGTTTTAACTAAAATAATCATTTTAACTCTTTCATGCCTTAGAGTATTTATAATTAAAAGGGTGTACAATATTATTTTAGAAAAAAAATGTATTCGCCACCCAAATATGACCATAGGAAAAAAAATGTCGCTTTTTTGCAACATTTTCTGTTGCATTGTGTCTGAAGTCAGTTAAACTACTACCGGCTTCGTTTTCGGTAGCAGTCTTGATATACCCTGTAGAAGAAGATTTTTTTATGTTCTAAAATTCATCCTAGTGCTAAGCAGGACCCAATAGGATATGATATACAGGGTATATCAAACTGCTACCGAAAACGAAGCCGGGTGGTAGTTTAAGCGACTTCAGACACAATGCAACAGAAAAAGTTGCAAAAAAAAGCGACAATTTTTTTTTTGTTATTTTTTTCCTATGGCCATATTTGGGTGGTAAATACATTTTTTCCTAAAATAATAGTATATACCCTTTTATTTATAAATACTCTAAGGTATAAAAGAGTTTAAATTATTATTTTAGCAAAAACTATGGATTTACCACCCAAAAATGACGATATTTAAAAAATCATAAAAAGAAATTGTCGCGTTTCTAGGCGAAATTTTTAGTGGCATTGTGTTTGTAGCCACTAAAACTACCACCCGGCTTCGTTTTCGGTAGCAGTCTTTGGATACCCGGTATATACGACTGGCCAAATCGAGTGTATTGTTTATGAAAATCAGGAAATAAATTAGATATTATCATCATTTGTCCGATTTGACATTAAAACATAAAAGTATGATTGGCATAATAACGCAATAATCTTAACAATATTATTATACTAGAGGCATATCTTATCAGATAATTTGTGTTGTATATACACTATCGAGTTTCAACAATATGTACATGAAAATTACATTCTAGTTTATATATATTTATTGCAATGTTTTGACAGTGATTATTGGAAGCATCATAGTTGGAGTAACGATCCTACTCAACTGCTATGACCATACTCTATCACAATTATTTAGAAAAAAGCTGATGAAAAACTTAATTAATTGCTAAGAACCATCATCTCGTCATCATCATCGATGTGATATGAGAGGGCGGGCGTTCGATCCCAGTACCAAAACAAATATTTATATGAACCACAGGTATTTGTTTCGTGTCTGGGTGTTTGTGAGACAGAAAAGTCTCTCTTAGGTCCTGATACCCACGACACAAGACTCGATCTTAGTGTGGGGTTGGGACTATGTTTGGTATAGGTATTTATTTTAGGTATATATTAAAGGACTTTGTATGTGACTGTTAGGTGATTTTCAATGTGATATGCCTTGAATAGTCATACTCTCGAGAAAATAAGTAGCAGTACTTTTACCCTGAGTTTTTTTTTCATCCGAGCTAAGCAAATAAATGTTCCGGGAATAATTAGTTAAACAATTTTTTTTAACAAGACGGTCATGCAGTCAAGTACTCGTACCCCATAACATATTGGCAGATAACAATTCAATACGATAAGGCTTTTAATTACCTTGCTTAAACTATGTATCACTTCACAAGTAGCGCACTTTGTTCATAAGTTTTCTAACTTGTCGCGTCATTCTGTCCTAGGGAATTATTAGCTCATTACTACTCATTCCGAGAACCTGCGAACAAAATATTATTATTTCAACATTTATTGAAATTCTTAATACAAACCAGGTTAGACGACCTGGTTAAGGTCGCGGGACGTCGCTGGACGCAGGCTGCCTCCAATAGATTATTGTAGAATTTTGGGAGGACTATTTTCAGAAGTGGACTTCCTTTGGGTGATGGATGGATAGCAAAAACATTTGGCAATCAACTAATCCAGCCTTTACTCTACGGCTTCGAACCCTTTCATATCATATATGTTGAAGAAATAACTATATTTTTACACTATCCGCCGTATTCATAGACAATTTTGAAACTTGTTTTAGGCATCAAATGTTTTCTCTTCTTCGCTCAAACTGAATTCAAAAGTCGTCCGAATGGGACAAAACATTCTATAACTAAAATAGATTTTAAAACTGTCAATGAATAAGATTGTAAATATTTTTAAGAGCGTTTACACCTTGCGAACTTTTTTTTTTTTTTTAACGAGAGTAAAGCTCCTTTAGCCTTCCTTCCGACACTCGGGGGAGATCGGAAGGGGCGTGTCGGGGTCTCCGGCCTTCCAGCCTGTTATCAGGCTGGGTCCCTACCGAGATCTAAAAAGATCTTTTGCCGGCATACCGACTAAAACCTCTCGGTGGCCATCACGCGCGTTATGGGTGACAGGCGATGTGGACAGGCGAATGGCGGCCATTTAACTCGCCGTGTCACCCGGCGCACTGCCAAATGCGCCTTACGACAGGCAGGGGATACCGTGGTGGAATTCTGGCGCCCCTTGACCACTGGGCGGGGCGCCGGGTCAGCCATTGTCATTCACCCGGCGCCTCCTTCTCGGTTGGCGGCGGCGGGTGGGATCGTTCCGCTCACGATCCCGCCCCGCGCTCTCATCATCTCACAGAAGGTAAGCATGGCCTGCCATGACCTCCTACTCTCAACCATGGAAGGAATCACGGCTGAGAGTGAGAGGTCCTCTCCGATGGCTGCTCGGAGAGCTGCGCGCTCCTCTTCCCAAGCTGAACACTCCGAGAGAGTGTGCTGGGCTGTGTCTTCCGGGCAGTTGTCACAATGGTGACACACGGCGGACTCTTCCCTTCTTGCCACCCGCCACAGGTATCTGCCGAAACAGCCATGCCCCGACAAAACCTGTGTCAGGCGGAACGTCATCTCGCCGTGGCGCCTGCCCAGCCACTGGTCTAGGACAGGACGCACTGCCGCGATGGTCCAAACACCAGCACTGGGATTGTTCAGCCTGGTGCGCCACTCCTCCACTGCAGCCGTGCGGAAGGAGGCCCGAACGGCCTCGACTTCTCTAAAGGCTGGTAGCTCCCCACGACGGGACGCCTCCTCCCGCCAGTGGTAGGCTGACGAGAGGGCTCTGGCGTCAATGTCCCAGGGAAGGAAACCAGCCAGTACGCAGGCCGCCTCATGGGAAATCGTGCGATAGCCCCTGACCATTCGCTGCGCCACCGCTCGCTGCGCTGGACGCAGGAGGAAAACACAGCGCCTGTCCAGGGACTCGGCCCAAACGGGGCAACCGTAAAGTGCCATGGATCGCACGACTCCCGCGTACACACCTTGCGAACTAAGTCAACTATAGGTATTTCTTCGTTAATTTCACTCACACATAAGCGACCAAAGCTGTGTGCGTAGAGCTGCCGCGTCGGCTCGCTATACAGTCAGCTCAACCAACTTTGATCCGTGCGCTTCAAAATTCTAATATTCAATTGAAATGTAACTTATGATTTATATATTGGTAATATAATAGCAAAAATATTTTATTTACATTATAAGTAGACAAATATTACTGTGCAAGCAATGAACAATACAAATTTAGATACTAATCATATTTTCGTTATTATTACATTGTTAAGTTGCATTCAAATCAGTGTTCAATTAGTAGACACTACGGACGTTTTATTAATCATTTCGTGTTCGAACACATGAATAGAGTTAGGGACCTTACAACCCCTTACAATTACGAAATTTATTTAATTTTATATTATAATACATAACATAATTTAGCCTCGGAAATACATCCCATTTTATTATGTGAAACATAATTTATACTCACTACAAAATAATTTTAGGTAATAAAAAAATAATAATATTTTACTACCAAAGTACTAAGATGTGGCAATCCCAGTCCACGCGTGGCTATTTTTACTACGCACGGCAAAAATCGACTGCAGCCAGGCCGGAGCGACGAGCGATACGTTCTCCCTCTAGAAGGCCTTGCGGCGCGGCGGTCTGATTTGATGCAGGTCGGACAGCGTGTTTTATAGTGGTTTTTTAAAAAATTGTAGAAAACATGGAAACTAATTTTGTTGAAATATAAAAATGGTAATTTATTGATAAGATGTTCTTCTATTGTAATATGCAATTGCTATAAAAAAATATGTACAATAAGTTGGTGGAAAAAAAATGTTCTTGACGAGAGTTTCTGAATAATTTCGCATTGTTTAAATTTTTATTTTTCATGAACTAAACACAAAAAGATTATTTTAAATTTTATTTTCATTTTATATTTAGTAATTTCGGATATCTTAAGCTTCTAAATTGCCATTTAAAGCCTAAATAACGAAACCTGTGTTCAGTAATCCTTATAGCACTAACAAATTATCCATCAATCTATAATGTTTTCCACCAAAATCCTTAGATGACAACCTTTTCTAAAATTAGTACTAATTACTTCTCCTTTAAATTGTTTATTGGTTTAAATTTAACTCGTTTGAAAAGTCCTGTTTTTAAGCCAAAAAGCGCGCGGAAGGTATAAACGCTCTTAAGTATAAATAAACGAGTCTTTAATTTATTCTTCTTGTGTCTATCTCGCATGAACCTGGTTAAAAGCGTTGATAGACGAATCTACTTTATTCGATTAATTAGTTCATAGCCAAAAGTCAGTAACTAGGATTGATGGTTTAATAGGCCTTATAAAGCCAGGAGATAATTTTGAAATATACAAGTATGAATAATTCTATTCAATGTACCTCCGATGACAACTCTTTATTGAGGGATTGCATGTCTTCCGTTTCTCTAGGTGTCCATTCCTCGTCCTGAGTTGCCTGTTGAAAAAGAAAATTAAAATTATAACATAACACGCGATTCTTTTTCTCGCTAGGTCATTCACACATGATAACGTCCATTTATTCAAAATATTTTTTTGTCTCCAAATTCGTCTCCTGCTTTTTAGGCAATCGACTGTGATATGTAAAGAGCCTTTGGATTTTAAGCTTATTTCCTCTTTTTACCAATAAAGTCAATCTTTGTAAACAAAAACGATAAATCGATGTTAGGACTTTGTATGTGACTTTTTGGTGTATTATCTATACGCATAATGATGAATTATATGGTGGGTGATGAAGGTGATCAAGGTGATGGTTATAAAGATGATTAAGGTGATAAAGGTGATAAGAGTTGATAGAGGTTACAAACGTGATAAAGACGAAAAGATGATAAAGGTGATGACGTATGTAGATATATAAGGGACTCACAAGCGAGTTCTCCTTGGCGTCGACGTCCTGGTTGTGCGCCTGCTTGACGTGGTCCTTGAGCGCGAAGGCGCGCGCGTACGAGGCGCCGCACAGCGAGCACGAGAACTTCAGGTTGTTCTGCCGCAGGTGCGTCTCCATGTGCACGCGCACCGCGTACAGAGACGCGAACGGCCTGACGCATAACACATAACACACAACGTCATATATTGTACTTGTATTTACACTATCTACCATTATCCAGAGTAACTACTGGACATTTTGAGACTCAACACTTGTCTCAGGATGATCACTTGTATGGCTCATGGTGTTGTTTGGTTTTACTAGTGTTCATGAATGATCATATCGCTTACCATCAAGTGAATGGCATACTCGTCTCGTCATACATTAAAATAAAATAAAAGTAGGACAAGGATGGTGCCTTCGTACTCACTTATATCAAAACAAAAACAAAACCGATACGCACGCACGCTTTGGCGGACGCACACACTCACGCACGCACGTATGCATGCGCGCTTGTACGCACATAAACACTTATGCATACAGGGTATATCAAGACTGCTACCGAAAACGAAGCCGGGTGGTAGTTTAAGCGACTTCAGACACAATTCAACAGAAAAAGTTGCAAAAAAAAGCGACAATTTCTTTTTTGGTATTTTTTTCCTACGGCCATATTTGGGTGGTAAATACATTTTTTCCTAAAATAATAGTATATACCCTTTTATTTATAAATACTCTAAGGTATAAAAGAGTTTAAATTATTATTTTAGCAAAAACTATGGATTTACCACCCAAAAATGACGATATTTAAAAAATCATAAAAAAAAAATTGTCGCGTTTCTAGGCGAAATTTTTAATTGCATTGTGTTTGTAGCCACTAAAACTACCACCCGGCTTCGTTTTCGGTAGCAGTCTTGAGATACCCGGTATAAGTACTCATAAACGACATTTTATTTTAATTATTTATATTTAATGGACAACAAAATATGACAACATAAAACAATTTTACATGTATTTTTTAAAAAGTATTCATTCAATGAAACAAGCCTTCTCACGCTTAGAAACTTAAGAAAAAATTGTATAAGCTGAGCTAAGTATAAACAAATCCCACATACCTGTTACAATGCTGACAAGAGAAGGGTTTCGTGTGACAATTTTTGTGTCCTGCTAGCTGCACTGAAGTTTTGAACGCCTTCGGACAGAATGGACACTTGTACGCCCGCACGTCCGAATGCGTTAATAAATGGTGATTGTATACACTGTGTGCTTTGAACCTGTATAGAAAAAAAATACTGTTTACACTTCCATACTGATTTTATATTGAATTTAATTTATTATTTACGTATCCAATCTGCTAGTAATTTAATTTTGGTACCACTAAGTCACAAATGTATAACGGTGATATATTTATTTATACTCTTTATTGTACATCTTAAGTAACATAATAAATAAATATATCAACTAAAATTGTAACAGTACAATGGGTGACCATATTGCATTGAACGATTTCTTCCTGGCAACCTTTAATTGTGATATAATGAAAGGTAAAATTATAGTCAAAATAAGTTGCAACTGGGCCTGAATAATAAGTAATAAGCATGGTATAAAGTTAGTTAGGGTCTAAGTAATAAGCATGGTATAAAGTTAGTTAGGGTCTAAGTAATAAGCATGGTATAAAGTTGGTTAGGGTCTAAGTAATTAGCATGGTATAAAGTTAGTTAGGGCCTAAGTAATAAGCATGGTATAAAGTTAGTTAGGGCCTAAGTAATAAGCATGGTATAAAGTTAGTTAGGGTCAAAGTAATAAGCATGGTATAATATAAATATCGCTCCACCGATACCGAGCAACGTTACGCTGTAGAAGATTTTATTGCAGAGATGAATCTCGAAATACACAACACCCCCGATGCACCACCTACTTACAGTAGCCCTATGGGCGACTCTTCTATTGACGTTACACTTACTAGTGGGGACGTTCGTATTGATAGGTGGCGCGTTCTGCCGGACGCGTCATGTAGTGATCATCGCCTGATTGTGTACGAGTTCGTGCCTAGATTGACACGGGGTCCTGTCTACAATAATTCAAATTTTAGGTATAAATCAAAGGGTGCTGACTGGAATTGGTTTAGCACTTTATTTACTTAGCATGCCAAAGACTTCGCTCGCGATGATTTAGCAGCTGAATCTTGTGCCGAGATTATGTCAGACACGTTTACGTATTGTGCGGACGTCACCATCGGTCGGGGTCCCATTGTGAGTACTCGTAGATGTGATTGGTGGAGTGTGTCCCTAGTCCATCTGCGTAGAACTTTTCGCAGGGCACGTAGGCGGTTTAACAGACTTAAAAAACGCTGCGTTACCGATGAAGCATTTACATCTGCTTTTAATGCACTGAAAGTTGCCAGGTCACATTATAGAGCCGCCGTCCAAAAATCTAAGGGTAACTTATTGCGAAAAATTGTAGCCCGGTTGGAAAAGAGGGCCCGTGGTCTCCCCTATACCACGAATTTAAAGCAAATAAGTCAATCGACTTAGCCTACATAGATAACTTAAAAATCAACAACAGTTATACAACTGGTATTGAGGAGACAACGGAAGCTCTGTTAAACTCGTTAATACCTGACGATTCGGTTAAAAATGACACAGTATATCATAATCATATTTTGACATTGACAGCCTCCGTGGCGCAGGCGGTTAGACGCCGCCTGTGAAACGAGAGGCCGCGGGTTCGATCCCCGCACCGAGAGAAATGTTTGTGCAGCCCACAAATATTTCTTCCGGGTCTGGGTGTTTGTGAGACCGAAAAGTCTCTCGTAGTTCTTGATACCCACGACACAAGACTCGATCTTAGTGTGGGGTCAGGACTATGTATGTGACTGTTGGGTGTTATTATTATTATTATACTTTTTAAAATTTTAATTCTCTTCCATATTTGGAAGGCAAATCAACTATAGCCAGGCCGAAGCCAGAGGCTTAGTTGTGTGTATTTTTAGACTAATAATTAATTATTGTTGGATAGGAATTTTCTAACTAAGCGGCATGTATTTAGGATAACTGCTTTCTGCAGGAGTATGTAGGTGGATTCGTGCATGTTAAGTATCTTAAGACTATTGTGAAGGGTATGTGGTATGACTCCAGTAGACGAAAGTATTATTGGGACAGTTTTGGTTTTGTTAATTTTCCATTGAGTTTTTATTTCAATGGCAAGATCGGTATACTTAGAGATCTTTTCAGTATGAGTATTATTTAAATTGTGTGTGTTTATTATTATTATTATTATTAGGTCGTGGGCAGCTGAATCGCCAAATTCTCCAATTTCGAGTCTTCCAACGTTTGACGAATTTATTAACATTGTTAGATTATTGCCTCTTAACAAAGCCTCCGGCGAGGAAAAAATATCTAATAGGATGATTAAAGAAGCGTGCAAATCTGTCGGTGATGCCGTATTAGCCGTTTTTAATCGATCTATTGTTGAGGGTGTATTTCCGCGCGTATGGCGCTTTGGTTTTATACGAATAATACCTAAAGGAGGGGGTAATCCCCTCAAGATCCTAAATCATACAGACCCATTACGCTCTTGCCGTCATTAGGAAAACTCCTCGAACGCCTTATTGTTCCTCGACTGTTACCGGGTGGTCCAACTTTCCACGAGAAGCAGTTCGGGTTTACTATCGGTAAATCAACTGTAGACGCGGCGATATCGGTCCGTAGGACGGTGAGCACATCTGAACGCAAATATGTGCTTGGTATGTTTCTTGACATTTCCGGTGCATTCGATAATGCCTGGTGGCCAATGCTGCTTCTTAAATTGAAAATACGAGGTTGCTTCAGGAGTATTTATTCGCTTATTTACTCGTATTTCTTGCATGGAACAACTAAATTAAAACTTGGCCACCATGCCGTGTCGAAGCCACTTACGATGGGCTGCCCACGGGGCTCGGTTCTAGGTCCATATTTGTGGAATTTTGGCTTTGACGACTTCCTGTCTATTCCCTTACCATTAGGATGCTCACTAATGGGCTATGCTGACTATGGCCTCTTACTTATACAGTCTAATAGTAGGTCGGGACTAGAAAGTATGGCGTGTTTAAAATTAATATCTGAATGGGGTGACCGAAATCGCTTAAATTTCGCACCACATAAAGCGTTCCAATTACTTCTTAAAGGGATCTTAAAATCGCCGCCACGAATCAAGTTTAATAATACAACTGTCAAGAGAAAGGAATCTTTTTGCTATCTTGGCTTATTTTTGGAAAGGAATTTTTCTTTTCTTGAGTATATTAAGAACGTTGGGGAAAAATCGAAACGGAACTTTTTCGCTTTGACAAGAATATCGACATCAATGTGGGGATTATCTTTTAATACATTAAAAATCATCTATGGAGCAACTTCCTTAGGGTGTATATGTTATGGATCCCCCGTATGGGCTGATAGGGCTACTATCGGTGCTGTGCGAAGAAAACTGCTCCAGAGCCAACGTTTGGCGTTGATATTCTTGTGTAAGGCATATAGAACTGTTAGTACCGAAGCTTTGCCTGTCCTGGCGGGTGTACTTCCAGTCGACCTGGAGGTGCAACGTCGCGCCGCCATATATTACTCTACTAGGGAGAATATGTATAAAAGATTTTTAGCTCCACGTGAACTTTTAAAAGTTGACAGATTATTTAAACCGCTTTCAGTGGTATATAGCGAACTATTAGATGAATGGCAAAATAGATGGGAGGTATCTTTGAAGGGACGTCATTTATACCAATATTTTCCTTGCGTGCGTGATCGTTTGACAAAGACTTGGCTAGATGTCGATTATTGCGTATCACAGTTCCTTACGGGCCATGGTAACTTTAAGTCTAAACTGTACTCTTTTAAGCTCGTTGATTCGCCTGCATGCCCATGTTCCTACACCTAATTGCGAATATGAACAGTCCGCGCATCATATACTTTGGGGGTGTAGTATTTGGCAAAATGAGCGTAAAATCATGTTTGATAGTATGCAGATATCATCCGGAGTCGTATACTACATGGACCTAGTGGAGACTAGGACGAATTTTCGTGCTTTCCGGCGTTTTTGCCATACCTATTACTGAAATCAAGTATAACAGTTCACACAATAGGTCCCATTTAAGAGCGTTTATACCCTGCACGCGTTTTTTGGCTTAAAACAGGACTTTTCAAATGAGTTAATAGCCACCAATAAAAAATTTCAAGGTAAAATAATTAGTACTAATT
The DNA here is from genome assembly GCA_009982885.2 of Hyles vespertilio. Classification (NCBI taxonomy): domain Eukaryota; kingdom Metazoa; phylum Arthropoda; class Insecta; order Lepidoptera; family Sphingidae; genus Hyles; species Hyles vespertilio. The sequence goes on along the minus strand of CM042806.1, from coordinate 12,289,531 downwards.
TTAGAAAAGGTTGTCATCTAGGGATTTTGGTGGAAAACATTACACTGGTCAACACAAGTCTTGTTTCCTTTAATTTTTTTTCTGTTTTTGGGTATTTCTATGGCCCTGAGTATGAAAAAAATACTGGAAGATTGCTAACAGCTTCAGTTTTTGAAATATAGAGTTTTATTATTTTGATAAAAAAGTACAGAAAATTAATAAATGATGTTAACAAAATTTCTATTGAACTTTATCAAATGATCTTTTATACGATTTTCTTGAATGAACGACTTTAGGTAGATCGCGTTGCAAACTCCAGCAGTAGTCTGCCATCATATGTGAGTCCCACCGCCCCTGATACCGCTCTTCCATTGTTCGAAGATCCTGATGGAATCTTTCACCCTGCTCCTCACTAAAATCACCTAGATTTTGTGGAAATCGGTCTAAATGTGAGTGCAGGAAGTGGATTTTTATCCTCATGTTGCACCCTAACTCTTGCAAGTTCGATAGCATGGACTCAACAAGCTCGACGTGGACGTCAGATTTCTTTTTGCCTAGGAAATTACTCATAACCAAAATGAATGACTTCCGAGCTTTGGATTCGACTTCAGTCATTGATTTGACAAAATTAGGATTTTTCACGAGTTGCCTAATCTGTGGCCCATCAAAAATACCAGCTTTTAATTTTTCTGTACTTAATCCTGGAAACTTGCGTGAAAGAAAATTGAAACAATCGCCACTTTTGTCAAGCGTTTTCACAAACTGTTTCATTATGCCGAGTTTAATATGAAGTGGTAGAAGTATGATGCGATCTCGGCTAACTAAAGGCATATTTATAGCATTTGTTGTACCAACTTTTAGCTCTTCCCGCACTGGCCAAACTTTTTGTGACCAATGGTGTTGTTTGTCACGACTGTCCCAGAGACACACGAAACAAGGGAACTTCGTGTATCGTTACGAACATTACTGCATCTCTTTTTTTCCACTGGGCCATAACCGTAGACATACCACACATTTCTGGCATACAATATGAGGAACCCATGGCTTGTCCTGATTACACAATTTTATTTTAAAGTATTGATGATACGCAGTTTTTACAAAGTCCGATATAGGTTTTCGATATTTTGCAAATACATATTCACCACAAATGTAGCAAAAAGAATCAGGATTAAGTACACAACACCTTCTTGACGAAGCCATATCGAAAACAACAACAAAATATATTTCAATGTCCAATAAAAAAACGCAAATATAAGTAAAAATAGTAATGGAGGGTAGTTAACTGTAACTCAAAAACAAAAGCTGTGAGAGAAATATTGTTACCATATTTAAAAAATACACGTTAGTTTGAGATAGAAACAAACAAAAAATTAAAGGAAACAAACGATTTCATTTTTTTTGTTCACCAGTGTTATAGATTGATGGATAATTTGTGAGTACTATAAGGATTACTGAACACAAGTTTCGTTATTTAAGCTTTAAATGGCAATTTAGAAGCTTAAGATATCCGAAACCACTAAATATAAGATGAAAATAAAAATATTATGAGACTAATAAGACCCTTATGGAGGGATTTTGCTGAGAAAAATAATCTTTTTGTTTAGTTCATGAAAAATAAAAATTTAAACAATGCGAAATTATTCAGAAACTCTCGTCAAGAACATATTTTTTTTCACCAACTTATCGTACATATTTTTTATAGCAATTGCATATTACAATAGAAGGACATCTAATCAATAAATTACCATTTTTATATTTCAACCAAATTAGTTTTCATGTTTTCTACAAATACTTTAAAAACCACTATAAAACACGCTATCCGACGTGGATCAAATCAGACCGCCGCAAGGCCTTCTAGAGGGAGGACGTATCGCTCGTCGCTCCGGCCTGGCTGCAGTCGATTATGCCGCGCGTGGTAAAAATAGCCACGCGCGGAATGCGATTACCACATCTTAGTACTTTGGTAGTAAAATATTTAATTATTTTTATTACCTACAATGTTTTTGTAGTGAGTATAAATTATGTTTCAGGTAATATAATGGGATGTAATTCCGAGGCTAAATTATGTTATGTATTGTAATATAAAATTAAATATATTTCGTAATTGTAAGGGGTTGTAAGTAATTTATGTTTTCGAACACGAAATGATTAATAAAACGTCCGTAGTGTATACTGATTGAACACTGATTTGAATGCAACTTAACAATGTAATAATAACGAAAATATGATTAGTATCCAAAATTTGTATTATTCTTTGCTTGCACAGTAATATTCAGGGGCGTGCGCTCCTTGTAGGCAGAAATGCAGTGCTTTACTTGCCATTCACAGATATTTTATTATAACGTACGTAAGTCTTAGATGACTTTAATCAATAGTAAATAAATAAATAAACAAAATATAATAACTTAAAAACGCCTAATATTTTATAAATAGCAACTATTTGCAAGCACACAAACATTATGATTGCTATACGACAAACAAGCGGCGCTGCAAAGTAAAATAATGTACCTAATCAACCAAGTAATGCCGCCGCGTCCCGCATGACATTTGTTTGCGTGTGTGTAGTAATTTTGGTGTCCGTGCACAGTCGCAAACGCACACACCCATGCATATCGAAAGGCGCGACTCCTGCGGCAGGCTATGAGCGTTCGGCTGTTTTCGGGAGTAATCGGTAATGTTCGTTGCCTATAATCCTAGTAAAAATAGTAGACGGAAATGTAATGAATTGCGCAAAATGCACATTATGCATTTTTGTTCGGTAAGGTTTTATTTGTTTAAAACTTTAAATAGCACAATTTTTTTGTGTTTCGCGGGGGCCATTTTGCTTTTTTCATGTGATGAGCATTGTTTATTATTTTGTTTGTGTCAGTTTAATTATAGTTTTCTTAAAATATTTTGCATTTTAGCATTTGAAAGTGTGTACATTCAATAGTTTATTACTGAGTTTCTATAATAATTGTAGTGATTTGCTTTTACTAGTACGTTTGTTGATTTTTTAAAATGTTATTTGATTGTGAGGTTTGTGTTGAAAATGTGTGTTTATTAAAAATTGAATCTGACTCGGTGAGTAGTTATAATATTTTAGTTTATTAATAACTAGTGGCCCGGCCCAGCTTCACCCGGGTACAAATAGATTTCTGTACAATAATATGTACGTATCATACATATAAACTTTCCTCTTGTATCACTCTATCTATTTAAAAAAAAAACCGCATCAAAATCCGTTGCGTAGTTTTAGATTTAAGCATACAAAGGGACATAGGGACAGAAAAAGCGACTTTGTTTTATACTATGTAGTGATTTACTTATTAGAATTTCTTCGGCCGCGACGATCTATCGCTGTTTTTTCTGCGTTCCGTAGAAGATATACATGAATAGTAGTACATCTAAGACTTGTTCTGTTGGCATGGTTTCCGACTTAGAGATCCGTCACGTGGCTGTGGCTATGCTAAACATCTATAAAAAAAAGTTTTTGTGCCGAGTACTCCGCCGCATACCCAGTATCATAATCCTGTGCACGCCGCTGGTAATATTTGTCTACTTATTTATATTTTTATATTATATTACAGTTACATTTCAATTGAATATTTGAAGCGCACGGATCAAAGTTGTTTGAGCCGATTGTATAGCGAGCCGACGCGGCAGCTCTACGCACACAGCTTTGGTCGCTTATGTGTGCGTGAAATTAACGAAGAAATACCTATAGTTGACTTTGCGCGCAAGGTGTATACGCTCTTAAATGTAATAATGAATTCCGTGGTGTTTTACAGCTGGCTTCTCCGGTTGTTAGTCTTTTTGTGAGGTTATTTACCTCTTTAGTTCAATGTTTTGTCACCCGCTTTGCACAGAGGGAAGTGGACATTATTTATTTCCAACTCCTCCTATTAATTTAACTTTCTGATTAATTTCGTTGCGGGTTAAAGACAAGTTAGACATTCCCGGAGACTCGCCGAGCTTCAATGCCCTGTGTCATTACATTGCGTGCCACTGCTGATCCTGGCTTACAGGAGTTGCAGTGGCAGGTGTGAGGGCGGGACAGTCTCCAAAAAGCATGGTATAAAGTTAGTTAAGGTCTAAGTAATAAGCATGGTATAAAGTTAGTTAGGGCCTAAGTAATAAGCATGGTATAAAGTTAGTTAGGGTCTGAGTAATAAGCATGGTATAAAGTTAGTTAGGGCCTGAATAATAAGCATGGTATAAAGATAGTTAGGGCCTGAATAATAAGCATGGTATAGTGACCGTTTCCCGCAGTGTGGGCAGGAGTAGGGCCGCGCGCCTGTGTGGGTGCGCATGTGCAGCGTGAGGCAGTACGACACGCGGAACGACTTGCCGCAGATCTCGCACGAGTGGGGCTTCTCGCCTGGAACAACGGATTGTGGATCAAAATATTCATCCTGTGGTTATATGCTAATTATGAGGGAATTAGAGAAAAAAAAACTGCTCTATCGACTTGTATATCCATGTCACTTTTCTTACAAAGAAACAAATTGAATAAAGTAATAGTTATTGTATTTATCCTGCTGGATACAAAACAGTAGATTTTTAATAACAAAATTTAAACAATCATTTATAACACATATTACAATAATTGTTGGTCCTTCTTGAACGTCGTTAGGCTAACTTGGTCTCACATTATTACTTTATAAAGTGGCAACAAGTACTACTGGCCTTATTATAAACGTATTAAAACGTATTTTATTTGTCGAATATTTTCTCTCTTTTGAACGACTTTTGAATTCAGTTCGAGCGAAGAAGACAAAATCATCAATAACTAAAATAGGTTTATAAAATTATCATGAATAAAACCGTAAAACTGAATAAAAACAAGTTCATTACCCAACAAATTATAAACATTATGTGAAAATAAAATACCAAAGTACCTGTATGTATCCTTTCATGTTTCACTTTTTCGTGTGGCCTGGCGAACCTTCTATTACAGTACAAACAATTGTATGGCAGTGATTTGTCTTGCTTACTTACAGTTACCTAAAACAATTCCACATCTTTATGCACCATGTAAACATGTTTTATCATTGCAGATAGGTTTTGATCACGACTTTGTGTTATAATTCTATAATGTTAATTAATCAAATTAATGATTGGTTTAGATTACCTACATACCAATAGTTTTTAAATTGTGCATTTGAATCACATTACATGACAATTAAATCAATTTACGTAGGTAATATAAATTTGGCCAGAAAAGTCATATCGTTAATGAGCAAAAATGGTGGCCGCCAAACTTCCATCATTTTAAAAAAGCTGAATATTTCTCTGGGTACGTCTTTAACATAGGCGTTACACGGAAGTTGGGATCTTGGTGGCTGTGGAAGCTATCAACTTCATATGTCGGACAAGTTGAAAAAACCTTCAAAAGTGTCTACAAATCATCATTTTGTCCATAAATTATTCATACAAGAACTCATTTTATTAATCTTTTTATAATCTAGTGCCATACCTTATCCAGGTTATGTACATTCATGTGCATATCCAAGTATTCATTGGATGTGAACTTCTTATTGCATATACCACAGTTGTACATGTTGGATGACTTGTGCGAATTCTGGTGCACTGTCCGGTAGTCCAGCGGTATTAACTTGTCGCATATTTGGCACATGTATTTACAGTTGGATACCACTGAACCGTCTTTATTTTCTACGGGCAGTTCTATTGGACGAGCTCTGGAAAATAAAAACCAGATGAGTCAAAAGTCATTCTGTCCAGCAGCCTTACCATCTCAATTTAGGACCTATTCTGAACCGCTTCACGTTATCTTACCATGACATTGTTTATCCCATGCCCATCAAATAACGTTACCGCCTAAACTGAATAGCAAATCGTTCGCAAGTCGCATTGTCATTCATTCAATTCGTACCATGACTGAACTTCAAGACCTCAACTGAGTCGCATATCTGTCAAAACTTGCGATTCAATAAAAGTTCCTTTATTTACTTCCGAAACTGAATAGTTTCTGAATAAATGAGTTATTTTATGGTTATTCCAGTAAAATTAATTCATGATGAAGGTAGGTAACGTCAATAGCAGTTTTTGTGCATTTACACTGCTGTTTGGCGGGAGAAAAGACATTGCGGTGGTACCTACCCACGCGGCCTCTCATATATGAGAGACCACCAGACCAGTATTAAGTGATATTTAAGTAAAATAATACAACAAAAACAATTCAATATCATTTCAGCATAATAATCAAAACACCCGCGTTCTGAGAATGTTACAACTTACAATCTTGAATTTCATATTATAAACATAATGCTAGAGAAACGTTCATATGTTTGATACCCACTTCTGCAAGTTGTAATCAATTAAACATAATGTAAATTGATATAATGTCAGCTACAATAGTATTTAATCTAAATCTGAAATATGTACATTTAAGGAAATCTTAGCCAAATTTAATACATCGTACAATAATACAAATTACCAATCGTAAAAATAATCGAAACTTTTTCACGATTGACTATTGAGTTTCAGAACGCTGCTAACAAGTCCGGTGAGAAAGAAACAAAAAAGATGGCCATTGTATAGCGCTATCTCTTGCTAGCATTACGGATCATAGAATTTTGCGTTCACTCATTTGGTTAGCTTGCGACTCACTTGCGATTCAGTATAAACATGGTCATGGTACGAAACAAAATGATAACCTAAATTGAATTGCATCGGAATTGAATCGCTTAAACGGTCATGGTAAGGCTGCTGTTCTTCATTCAATTCATGGGTTCAATCTTATTGAGTTTAGAAGTTCCTATGACCGTCTTTCGACTCCTTCAACGCATATAAATAATAAATAATGTTAAAAGCTTTTTTTTATTATTTATTGCACTCAATGGCGAGACGTGGCGTAAACGATACGACCGCTCATGAAACAAAGCAACGCTTGGGATTCCACTGCGCTCAAGACCTACCACCAGTAAATCGACATTTATACCACTTACTTCATTGGATCGTGCATTCTTTTGTGTAATTTGAGCGATTTATTCGTTGGAAACATTGTGCAACAAACTTCACACTCGTACGATGGTGGCGCGTCCGGAGTGTCTAAAATTTAAAATATGACGTTCAGGTGTTTTTCGTGAGTGCACTAACTTTAAAATTCAACATGAAGTTAATAAAATAGTTGTTACCTGGTTTTGTTTTGTGTATTTTCATATGTGCGTATAAAGATTTGGAATTTTCGTATGTTACAGGACAATGTGGGCAGGCATACTTCACTAAAAATTAAAATGTAATTTTTAATCATATTACGATTCTTCAGCGCTAAAACAATACTTAAAGTAAAAGAAACTTGTTTTTTATTTTGTGTTCTTTAGTTTTATTTGAATTGCATTGATGTCAAGCAACCCATTATAATATAAATCACAAATGCATATCACACACAGCATTTCTATACAGTGTCCAATTATTTGAATTAAAGTGGACAATTAATTTGATCATAATTTGAAATGTGTTTTTTTTTGTCTTTTTCACATATATTATGCAGTATTGAAAGAAAATTACTTGGTTCATAAAAATGCTTTAGGCAACTTTGAATCCCTCCCTAGCTTTATAAATGCAACAATGCATTCATAATAATCACAATCATATGTATATGGCTGTATTACGTATATGGATATTTATATATATTTTGTGTGTTTATGTTATATTTTTAGTTATTAATTGTAGATGATTATTATTTCTTTTACGCCTTAGACTGCCCTTTCTATCTCCTGTTAGTATACCCATCCCATGGTTGCCTGTAAGAGATTACCTAGTGTGATAAGGCCGCCACTTGTACTATTATTCTTATTGTATAATATCTTCATAGTATTTCTGTACAGTGCAAAAAAGAATTAAATAAATAAATAAATAAATCATCTACATAAAGCTGACTATTCAATATAAACCTCTCCTAATGATTTCTAATATGTTGGAAGTGCTGACCTGCACCAAGCAACATTCTTCAATCATTATTAGACTTTTGGCTCATAAGTGAACATCCAATGTTGTGCTTCTAAATATATGCATTTTACATGCAATAGAAAAATGAATGATTGAAAACAATATAGTAACTTACATGCTTTACAAGGATGGATTTTAAACTCGTTCAAATTGCTAACGTAAATCTGGCACGATTTACAATGATACATTTTAACGTTAGTTCCTACTTGCGTCTTCAATTCTTTCACAATTACTTTGTGGTACGGAACATTTTTATCTTTATCTGCAATGAAATTGTATGTACTGCTAAATGTATCAATGTAAACTGTGTTCAACATCGATAAAATACATAGACAATATAACATAGACAATAGTTTTTTTTTCATATTGGCGGGATAAGTTTCTAGAATGAAGCTTATTATAAATGCAGATCAATGCAAATAGATTTTCTACGTGTGAGAGTAAGTTATTGCTCGCATGTTGACACAGTAATACGAGTATGCTCCAATCTTAACATACATAAGGAGTTGGTATATTAAGAGAAAATACCCTCAGTTTCTGATATGTACGACACGCAAGTGTCGTGGGATTAAATCTACTAGTGTGACTGCTGGTAATAATTCTCATTTATTTCAGAATACCTATTATCTCATATAAATAAAAAAAACATACAAATTCTATAATAATCTTATGAATTAAACTTATCAAAGAATCAATACGGCATTGTCGACACATAGGGCCTTATTAATAAACTCGGATGAGCGAGGGATTAAACTTTAGCCCAAAGCTTTAAAATTGACTAATTTATTTTGACCATTCTTTTTACTTTTAAAATCAGTGGATTGCCATAACAGGATTATCATGTTAGGCTGAAGAACATAGATTTTTATTGATATAGTCATTACTATCTAGCAATTCATAATAATAGAGTGAATTCTCAAGCCCAAGGCCTAAAGTTAAGCCTTCCCTCATCCGAGTTTATTAATAAGGCCCATAAACTTTAAAGTTGCAAATGACAAGCGAAATAAATGAATTGAACAAATAAGTCCCGTAAATATTTGTTCTGGCTTATTTATATGGCTTCTATCATTACCATGCCACTGAAAAGCCCAGTGTGCAATGAATTATATTTTTGTGACGTAAAAATGTTTAATTAACATGCAATTAATATTATATATACTCACTTTCAGACTCTTTAATGTCCTTCACGACACTGTCACACAAATTGTCTATCTGTACGTAGCGCGTAGTGTAAACGCGAGACGCTGCAAGCGTTGATGGCTCCGAGAATTCTACAGGGGATTCTGTAACTAATAAAAGCCATTATTAAGAATAAATAAATAACACCCAACAGTCACATAGTCCTGACCCCATATTAAGATCAATTAAGTCTTGTTTCGTGGGTATCATGAACTACGAGACTTTTCGTTTTCATAAACACCCAGATCAGAGACAAATACTTGTTTCACGGTCAGCGTTTAACCAACTGCGCCACGGAAGCTGTCTAAGGAAGGAGGATATTGATAGACTATTGTGTCTAACATTGATATAAATTCGTTCGGTATTCTCCCGGAAGACAAGTCATTTAGAATGTACTAGACATTGTGCAATGCAGTTCTACTGCCAAGCTAAAATATATATTTTTTTTATCAACCCATACACGTCCCACTGCAGGGCACGGGCCTACTCTACAATCGAGAAATCGATTGATAGTGGTTAGGCCATATAGTCTACCACGCTGTCCTAGTACGGGTTGGCGAACTTTACACACCATAGAAATTTTACAAATCCCTATGGTATGCAGGTTTACTAAAAAAATATAGACTGACCCGAAGTGGGTTCTTGGGTTGCCGAATGCTCTTTAGACATTGATGGCGCCTCAACAATGTCGCCAGTGTCAGTAATCATTCTTCGTGAGGCAACCTTATCATTTGTTGTTGTATCTTCCACCGGGACGTATTGTGCATCATGATCTGGCTCTTCTAAGGGTTCCTGAAAACATATATTATTTTTACGTTATACCACATCAATGGGCACATAAAATGACAATGGGCGGAGCACATAGCGTGGAGAACTGGCTGGCCGATGGGGCCAAAAAGTTCTCGAATTTACTTATTTATTTATTTTAAAAAAGAACCAATATAAGCTTACAGTGGAAGTACACCAAAATGCTTATATGATAATTATACAGAAATAATAATAATACAAAAAAAGAAATAAAGATAATGTTACAAGAAAATAATAAAAATCGAACCAATTAGTGTCGTGTGGTAGACACATACAGAAAATTTACAAATGTATACACATTGTTATACATGGTGTGCACTCTGTCCACAAATATATCGGCATCGAAATTAGTCTCTAAAAATAAATTCAATAAATGTATTGCTCTCGCGGTCGGATTAACACTAGTGGTCATTAAGCGCCACTCTGGGGGGCATGCGAGGAGACGATGTCGCCTGCGCCCAGCAGCACGCATGTACTGATCTGGGACGTACAAATGGATACTCTCTCGCACCAATGGATTGTCCATGGCATGCGCCAGAAGCAAGTAGAAATGCATAACTAAGGTTAATTTACGTCTTAGTTGTAGGGTATCGTAAAGAATGGAGGCCACGTAGCGGAAAGCGCAGCGTAGGTCGTCCACCCACAAGGTGGTCAGACCTGGTAACGCGGGACGTCGCTGGAGCAGGGTGACTCCAATAGGTCACTGTGGAAATCATTGGGAGAGGCCTATGTTCAGTAGTGATCTTCCTTTGGCTGATGGATGGATGGATGGATACCACATAATTCTCTGTGGAGCAAAGTTGGCCCTTCTCAGCCAGCTAATCTATCAGATAATCCAGGTAAGAAAATTCCTTGCATGTATTTTTTTTAATGACAATATTGGAAAGCTAAATGTGTCATTGTTTAAAAGCTATCATTGCATCTAGTCTACCAATCCAAACTAAACAAGTGTGGTAGACTAAAGGGCCTAACCCCTCTCAATCATACTCTCAATTGTAGATGAGTGGAGTCTTGCAATGGGAAATAAATGGTCCATACCGATTGCATCTAGTTGTATAATTATCTTATTTTCTCACCTCAACAACCACCTCCTGATCATTATGATAATTCTGTATGTGTTCTAGTACTGATGAGAAAGATACCCCACAAGTGTTACAACTATACAGTTCCTCCTGATTGTCTTCTGGCTCATGTTCGGTTGGAGCTATTAGTGTGTCCGACTCTAATTGCATATCTGTAATTTAATTTATAAATGGTTTAATATTATACATGATTAAAATAAAAAAAAATTGAGGATGTGTTTAAAAAACGATTGATATTCCTATAGTATTATTTAAATTGATATGCGAGTACCTTATATTTAAATTATACCCAGAAAATTTAAGCCAAGTAAATTGTTGGATGTTATTTTAGGTGGAATAAATTTCCATAACATGGTTACTATCACCAAAATTTTATTTTTAAAATTTAAGTTAAAAGTAAGTATTTGATGCTTAATATTCTAAAACAAATTCTGAAGTATAAATATATTTTTATATAAAACATCAGTTATATTAGTACCTTTTACAGTAGTCATGGATATAGTTCCATCATTATTTTGCTTGGTCACTACTGTCTCAACACTAATCTCAGCACTTGGCTGTGTGATGATCACATAGTGGCTGCCACCAGCATGTTTCACAAGTTTTAACTCCTGTGTCTGTAAACACGGCTTTAGTAACTGTTTGCTGAGTAACTCGACATACATCTTGCCAACTTCTCCATTCTCAATTTCAGCGTCCAAAGTGTGGACACCTGAGAAATTAGTTTCAGATATTGAATTTGGACTTTCTGTGGAAAGGAAATAATGCATGAATTACTTTTTAAATTAATTGATTTTGCGATCCATCCATTACCACAAACTAAATGGGTGTTTATATTGTTAGCATGAATTTAAAAAAGTGCTAATAAGATTTATACGAAATTTGGGCCTTAAACTGCATGTAGATATAGAAAATTGATAATTTATAAAAAATATATTTGGTTTTACCATTAATAACATTAACAGAGTTTTCAGTAGTACTGCAAGTTTTTAGTTCTTGTGGTTCTTCTTCAAAACCATTAGGTATTTTTGACAAGCTGTTATTTTTGCAATTATCAAGGGTCAAATGTTCAATAAGATGAACTACTGTTGACCATTTACTGCTACAAATGGGACATAATAAATTTTCTAAAATGTTTGTCAGATGCTCTAGGAGCTCTTGCTTGGTATCAAAAAGTTTATCGCAACAAAGCGGACACTTTAATTTTAGGTCTTCCATTTTGGATACTCATTCAAGCCGACGCGACTGCTCCTAATCAGACATTCATTATTTTGTAAACATTATCACTTTAAGCTTCTGTTAAGTGCTACGTTCAGTTTGTATCTAAATTCTCAACACAAAACCATATACAAGTGAAGAACTTCACACTAAATTGTAACGTGAAGAAAGCACCGAACGGCGAACGAGAAACACCATTTTTCAATAAGCTTGATGTATTATCGTGCCTAAGTTAAGAGTGACAGAGATGTAGATATATAATTCGATATTATGTGCAAGAGAGACCAAACAAGAAAATGCTTGAGATATACAAAATTAGTGAACCGAAACCGTACCGTATTTATACGTCAGACTGCCTAGCTCTATTTACAGGGCTAGCTCCGCAAATTCCCTGTCTTGATCAGCCGTACAATTTAAGTTCTTACATAACAAATAATTCATTGTAATTTCACTACAATAAGATTAAAATCGAATATTTTGACAAACTCTTGCAAATTATACAGTAAATAATATCTAGAAATTTTTTTTAATACAAAGGTATATACCTGTGGTGTTTACATAACTATACTCATAAACGACTCACATAAAAATATTTTACAACTTTTGTATTATTTTATTAAAATTGATAAACTAATAATAAGTGTTCAACTTTATTCATTCACTTCTAAAAAATAATTGATTAGTTTAGTTTGATTTGCCATTTGGCAGAAAGTAAATTAGGCGTTTTCCGAATTATAGGCAACACTGCTAACTTCGCCATTTTGTCGTGGTGAATTTGCTGTTGATTTTGTCAATTTGTTTTATTTTTTTAATACTCCAATGAAAAATTAGTTCCTCTGCATAAATTTAATTAATGTTTGTAAAATTATGTGTAAAACTGTTTGCTGTATGTTGCTTTGAAGTACCTAATGTAGGGACTTGTGATATGCGTTTGTATGTGTATAGATAGGATAGTACTTATTGTTTTCGCGGGAAATTTAAATAATCCAAGATGATGGGCAAAAGAATGCATCATAACAGTAAGGGCAGACTTGCTACCAAAGGACATGATAATGGAAAACCTTCGAGCCCTGGACTATCGCCTTATACTAAGCCTGCTAAGATACCAGGATCGGTTTCTATTGCCAAGACAAAGGTAGAGCCTTGTCCCATCCCATATATAAAGACTCAGGACAATGCTGTGCATTTACCGCGCTTTACAGCGGTGGCGGCGCGCTCAGCCGATGAACCAATCGGCATGGATGAGTTGGACGGACTGCAGTTAGAGTTAGAATCGCTTCTCTGCAACACAGCACTCCGGATTAGATACTTCCAGTCAGAGATCGATAGCATCGACTCTAATGAATCAAAGCGCGAAAAAAAAGGTAAAGCGGCTGGTAAACAACTTCAGTACCCCGTTAAAAGAAAATTCCAAGATGATAAATTGGTCAAAACTAAAGACTACACTAAATTGTCAAATCAACCTAAAGTGCCTAAATTCAAAAACTTCTCTACACCATCATCAGGATCACACAACTATTCAAATGACATTGTGAACTCTGACAACTCTGTGAAGTTAGAACTATCACAGTTTGCATTGCCGAAAAATAATATTCCATATAAATTTTGGAACTCTGTGGAACCATATTGCGCTCCTGTTACTTTGGATGATATCAAATTTCTGGAGTCCTTACTCACACAGAGTAGTAATACAATGCTGCCTCCAATACCACCACTTGGCAAACATTACTCTGAAGTTTGGGCTGATGAGCATCTTGCAGAAGATCAAAATGCATCTAATCCTAACAAACAGAAGTCTTCAATGTCTCCAGAGACCTCTAGCATTCGTAAAAAGTTTGAAAAGTCAAATGAAAACATGATTACTGGTCCATTGACACAGAGACTGGTTTCAGCATTGATGGAAGAAAATGTAATGCCATATGAAGTGCCTGATATCAAAGTAAAGCAAGCTACAAATACTAAGAATAGCTATAAGAATTCCCTTACCTTAGAAAAATGTCTTAGAAAAGAATTAGTAGAGCAAGGCATTCTAGATCCAGAGGATTTACCGCCTCTCACAAACCCTGCAGATGATGAAATTTTAGCTGAAATAAAAAAATGCCAAACAGAACTGACTGCTGTGAGAAAAGAGAATTGCCGTAATCTTAAAAACCTTATTGGGCTGTGTAAACAGGAAATGATAAGATTGAATTTGAAGAAGCAACTTGATCAAGTTGATATGGAATGCATAGATATTTATAAAAAGATGGTGGCCGCTAAACAAAAGAAGCGCCCTATAACTAAGAAAGAAAAAGAAGATGCATGGAGAGCAATTAATGAACAGATTAGACTAAATAAAGAAATAAATGTGCTGCCTCTGACTGGACCAAATTCAAGTTGAATAAGACTATAATTTCAATTGGGGTATATAAGTTACATTTGTTGTAGATGCACACTTGGAAATTAAATTACTTTCATCTGCCTAATGTATGACTCATTTATTAACCCTCAGCCTTTATCAGAATATGTACAAAAAAACATGCCTTTAAAAATGTTATAGGCATCTTGTTCACTGTAAAAAATATAAAATTAATTACACATTTACATTTACAGTGAACAAGATGCTGTAATTAGCACTTTTTAAGATTTTACAACTTAAATTAGCTATTTCAGTTAATATACCGTCTACAATTAAATGATTAACTAGATACAAAATGACTCAAGGATAAACCTAAATGAATATTAATATTTATCACTTATTGATACCTAAACCGTACAAAATCTTTCTTTATATTACATGAAGTATGAAGTTATTGGGGCACATAAACCTCTAAAAAATATCTCCTCTCATAAATAAAAAACAAAACCCATCTGGATACATAGGTACTTAATAATTTGTTCTTAAAGATAAACTTTTCAGTTTCTATGTAAGAAGTTTAGTGCACAGACTAATAAACAGTTTAGTGCAAACTGCAAATGTGAGAGCAATTATTTAAAGGCAAATAAGTTGAATTATTTGTAGTTTTTAAACCAGTACAAATAAGGTTCAATTTGTATTGTTGCAATAAGACGTGGCACTGAGATTGATAGGGGAGATATTATGTTCGAGACTGGTCACGAAGTGTGAATTGACGATGATTCTAATGTACTATTTAATATATAGTGAAAAACATAGATGGCGCCACGCACTAACGAAATACAAATATAATTTCTTCAGTAGAGATCGTTGGTGTACTGTCTTTTGTCGCCTAAAAGCTTGCTTAAAAGCGTTATGGTACAAAGTAATACTTTGCCTTTGTCACATTTTGTTACACTGGTTTATTTATTATGTCCATAGATTGGATCAAGGAACTTACATTGGATATAGTATAATAATATCAGTTTATGAATATTTATGCTCGTTGTTCATACTATTCTATATTAATACATAATAATAATCATAAAACTAATATTTTTTACTTTTATATGTAGTTCCTGATTTCGCCACAGGCCAATAGCATAAGCTATTTACCACCTATTTATGCTGTATTTGGTCTGTGCTATAGACATCGAAACTGTCATTGTGGTCATTGTCATGTCATTTGCGTTTTGCGTTTGAATTCAATTTTGAAAATAACGAAAACATTGTGAAGTCATTGTTGGAAAGTGCAATTTAACTTGTTATTTTATATGTAAAAATGGATAATCCTTTGATGACACCTAATAAAATACTTAAGTTGATACATTTAGCTGAAGACAAGTCGTTTCATTTGCCAAGACGCCTGTTAGATAAAGTGGATATCGATGACGAAGAAATGAAAAAGTATGTTGCTTCTCTGCATGTTTTTACCATATTTTATATAGATCCGATAGTTCCTAGCACATCTTGCTGACTACGAAATCAATTACTGTTGGTCTTATATAATATGTAATTTTTATTTTTATTTAACACTTGCATTTCTTTGTGTAACTGAAATGCTGATTAGTTTCGTGCACATGATTTCAGAGCTATGTCTGACATGATGGAAAACAAATCTACATTTAATTGTGAATCTTCATCTGGAATTTTGGACTTGGAAAGAGTTGAGGGTATGTTATTTAGTAATTTAAAAAATTGCTGTCTTGTATATCAAGAGTTGAAGTTTTAATTAAGCCGACAGTTGCCTAATTAATTAGCACTAAATAATTGTATAACTTCTTCTGCTTAAATATAACTTTATTTGATCATCTTTATCTTCTTTCTTGTATAAAGGTGTTACAATTTTTTAAATTTTGTTTTCTCTGTTAAAAGTAATTGAATCCCCATCAATGAAGCAAAATTAGAAACCAATATCTTACTGGTGGTAGGTCTCTCATATGTGAGAGGCCATCTGGGTAGATACCACTGCAATGTCTGTTTCTCCCGTGAAACAACACTGCGTAAATGCACTGCTGTGTTTCGGATTGAAGGACATTGTAGCCAGAGTAACTACTGGACATATTGAGACTTAATATCTTATGTCTCAGGATGGCGAGCGCAGTGGAATATTGCTACTGTTTATGAGCAGTCATATCGCTTACCATCAGGCGAACGGCTTGCTTGTCTCATCATTCGTTGCAATAAAAAACAAAAAAAAAATCCGCAATATAGAAATAAATGTCACAATAATAAAACTTTGCTTTAATTAAAACATGTTGTATAGGTTTTGGTGACTTGGAACCTGCATGTGGATCCATGAGCAAATCTGTGAGTGCATTTTGATAAGTTTTAAAATTGTGAATAAATAATTACCCAAAAACATTTTTTTTTTCTTTTTTTTTAAGTTGAAATATATTTTTAATAAATGGTTGTGAATATTTGTACCAGCATAAAATAATAAACATAATTTCGAAATCAATTTTATTTTAATGTAAATGAAATAATTTGCATTGTTATTACAAAATTTAAAACAAAGTAACATTTTACAGTATACACATCATAGAGTCTATAAGCAAATTATGTAAATTTATATTTAATATTTCAGGCTGTATTTAATCCTAGTGAAATGACTGGCAGATCTACCGGTACAGAGGAACTCTGCCGTAAAACAATGTCCATGGACCGGTACTCTATCTGTGATCTTACAAGTAAACTGGACAAGCAAACTTTACAAATCAATGAAATGATGAAGAATTCCATTGCTACAAATTTTTCATTCCATTCTAAGGTAAATATGTACATTCATTTCAATAAAATAATATATACTTCTCATCAGAAAAAAATGTATATTTAGGTATATACATATGTCAAATATTGTTCAACAGTGAATAATAATATGAGGTATTCTAATCTTAATGTTGATGTTCTAAATTCAAATTAATTTTGTACACATTTTTCTGATAATCTTTACAAAACATGTATGGTTAGCATGCTTCATTTTATTGCAACTGTACATGTTTTTCAATACCATACCAAGTCACACTTGGTCAGCATGGTGCACTACATGGCCTAACCACTCTCAATCATACTCTCGATTGTAAAGAAGGCCTGTATCCTGCAGTGGGACATGTGTGGGCTGATACAGATGTCTTTGGATGGAATATTGGGATAAAAATCACACTTAGGGTGGTTTTATAATCACATTCAGAGTGTCTTACCATCTCGCATACAGCACTGGTAGAGCTAAAACTGGCAATTTATGCTCACTTAAGTGTAATAATTTTAAAAATATCTAGATTTACACATAACATGTAAATGATAATTAATTTTAGAGAGACTTGACAGCTGATGAAGAATCTCTAATAAGGAGAGAAGGTATTCTGCCTGCACAACAGACACAATCTCAATTTGCCGAATTAACACCGTAAGTATGACCTGTTGTATTTGCTCCAAGTTAGTGGTAGGATATTTGTAACTGGATAAAGTTTAGAAAAACCCACACTGGATAAGACCCACACTAGTTTGGCAAATCACTGAGTTCTACTTGTATAGAAAGTGTTGGAGAAATGGTTACTTTCTTCAAACCATTTAAGGGGTATCACATTAAAAGTTCGTACACCAAATATTATTTAGCACTAGCTACATTCTGCTTATTGTGTTGAAATAGCACTCATCTACTTTAGTTACCTATTTCATTAAAAAATTGTTTTTAAAATATTATTTAGTTACATGTTTTAAATGTTATACAATTATTATATTAGGAACAACTAATTAACAAGGTTAATGTTTTCGGGCATACCGTCTTGGTGGTGCAGTTGTGCTATGGTATGATTACAAAGCTGAGGTCTTGGGTTTGAATCCCGGGTCGGGCGAAGTGATGGTGCATTTTTCAAAGCATTATCAGTCCGGAGTCCGGAGTTATTTGAGAGAGATTTGAGACCCATATAGAGATAGGCTTGCTCCCTATCACATCGTGTGACCGAAAATACAAGGCGGAATGTGGGTGTACAGGTTGCTATCAGCATTTCTGCATTTTGGGAAAAAAGCGTGAGTTTATGTACGTATACTTACACATTATGTTTTAACAATGTTTAAGATCTTTCATTTATTTTTTAGTACAAATGCATCCTCCTTATCTGTTGGTGCGTATTTTAAGAGCAAATGTCCCGAGTTTGGCAACATGTTGGCTCACACAGACAGCCCTAACAAATCTATGTTGCCTAGCATCACTGAAGGTAAGAAAGATATTTTTTACTAAGAGTTTAAATTTCTTGTGTTTAACATTTGTTGAAGATTTTCATTTTGTAACACCAAAACATCTGTCTTAGCATTGATACTTTGGACATACAGTTTTGATCAATGTGAGGCCAGGAAAATTTTGAATATTAAGTGGATTTATATAATGGTGATTGTTTTATGTGTTTTCAGTTTCAAAATCGTTTGATATAAACCCAGTACCAAGTTTCAACCTGGATCCTTCACTAGACAGCGTGCCAGTGCGCCAACCTCGACCCACCAACGAACAAGGACGAAACCTCAACAATCTTGCTGAGAAAATATGCGAAAAACCACAATTTAACTCCACAACTAAAATCGATAACGATGTCGCCCATAAGGCGGCTGATACACAAGAACCATGTGTTAGCAAACAGTTGTTCCTAAAAAACAACCAGTCGAAAGTGGACAGTAGTTTTGGAACATTTGTGAGAAGCAACAAGTTAATGAATTCCACTACTAACCATGACCCGCAATTGCCAATAAAAAATTTCTACGCAAATATAAAAGGATATAATGACGACTCGGAAGACCACGAGAATAATTCATTAAGTATTTCCAAAATTGCAGAATATTTGGGTGTGTATGATATGATCATTTATAATTTGTAGCTGCTTTTAAAGTTAAAATTTTACGAAGTTTTACTAAGTTTACTGTGGTTTCTCAAGTATGGACATGTACAAATTCAATATATTTATTTATGTTTCATTGTACCAATAGGTAAACAATCTAATGTCAGTGTCGCCGGTCTGCTCTTAAACAACAAGAAACCAGTAAAAAAGTCCCCACTGGCGGAAGTAAACTTGAACAATCAAGGAATAATTGAAGAGAACCCTGTAGCTTACTTCAAAGACACGAAACGGACAGAAACAGCAAGCACTGCCAGTTCTATAAACACTGTGATGTCCATGGATAGATTGAGAGCATGTAATGAGATGCCGAAGGTTATAGTGACTCATGACTCGCCGAAAAGAGATGATATTAAAGCAGAAGATGTTAAGAGGTCGACCAGGTCTCGGTCACCGTCGAGCAAGAGTCAGTCCACAATGAGTACTGTGCAGGAGAATTTCCACAGTTTTAAATCTGGCGATAGTCCGTTGTATAATAGTAAAGGTAGGTACCGCATTTACAAAAACTCCTTATATTCTATTTTAATATATACAGGGTATATCAAGACTGCTACCGAAAACGAAGCCGGGTGGTAGTTTAAGCGACTTCAGACACAATGCAACAGAAAAAGTTGCAAAAAAAAGAGTCAATTTTTTTTTTATTTTTTTTTCCTATGTCCATATTTGGGTGGTAAATACATTTTTTCCTAAAATAATAGTGTATACCCTTTTATTTATAAATAATCTAAGGTATAAAAGTGTTTAAATTATTATTTTAGAAAAAACTATGGATTTACCACCCAAAAATGACGATATTTAAAAAATCATAAAAAATAATTGTTGCGTTTCTTTTCGAAATTTTTGGTTGCATTGTGTTTGTCACTAAAACTACCACCCGGCTTCGTTTTCGGTAGCAGTCTTGAGATACCCGGTATTTTTAAACATTTGTCTAGACAAAGGTAAGTAACTTACGCCCGAATACTGGAACGCAACTTAAATTTAAGTTGCGCTTAATGACGTTAATTCCGCTTAAATGTGCTGGCTAAGTGGGCCGTGCGCTGTTAAGAGCAACTTATTATTTGAATGGCGTTCCAGTATTCGGGCGTTAAAGTTGAATTGGACTCAATCGCATTCAACTGTTTGGTCTCTTCTACATATAATAGATAAAAGTTTGCAATTGTCTATGAGGATTTTACTTATACTTAATTGCTAGATTGATAGAGTTGTCTATTCGTCCCTATTTACCAACGGAGCGAGAATATTATTCTGTATTATTTTAAGTAAAATATAAACCTCGCCTAGGATACCGTTTTTTAACACCAATGATAACATCTGTAAAAAGCATATTCAAACATTTTATGAAACAATTTATTTCCGTGTTGTGAACTATTCGCAATGAATATTGGAGTTGTAATTTTTCAGGCGAGCCTAGAACGTCGCATGTACCTTCCCCAAATACTGTATATAGAGAGTTAGATAAGTCTGTAGATTGGCGCGAGGTGTTACAGCAAAAGTGTTATAAACAAGAAGGCTTGGTTAAAGGTTTGTGGGCCTCGCTTTATTAGCTAACACGGGAATGTTTTCGCAATCTTTCACATAAATAACATGTTAACAATATTAACATATCATTATTGTTATGTCTATATGTATGTGAACTGTCATTACATGTTAACATTAACAGCATTTGGCTACTAATTTGGGGATATGTTCGTTTTAAATGTATTATTTTAATTTGTTGTATTTTTGCGCAAAGTTTAATTACATTCTTGTTTCAGAGCAATGGGCTGATATTATCACCTCGCCTGTTACCGGATTTGTTGGTACGTAACGTTATAATTTTATTAATAAAACGTGCGTAAAGTTATTTTTATATTAGGCATCTGGAATTAGTTGCCATGGTTGTTTCTTTTTGTATTTTTTATTGTTTAAACTGGCGATACCAAACTACAATAAGAATGTAATAATTTTAGAATTAAATGTATGCTTTGGTTTTCGAACGCACTTAACTTTACTTGGCGTTATCCCGGCCAATGCTAGGGCTGCCTTCCGGCTTATTTTCCTCCATTTTGCCCGATCTTCGGTATCCTGAATACTAAGGAAATTGACCCATATTGTATTTAAGTAACAACATTAAAATTTCAGGTGTAAGCTGCGCAATAAACATAGCAGTGACAACTGTAACAGAAAGTTGGCTCACGGCTAAACTGAAATTCGATAATTTACCGTACGATGGAAACGATATCATGATCGAACTGCCCCGACAACCATTGTTGCTGTCTCCGGGCAAGACTGAACAATTCACTGCCCATTTAACATCAAATACTGAGATAAATACCTCATTGGCTTTCACAATAATCTTGAAGGACGCCTCAATTGATTGCGAGTTGGAGCAAAAAGGAACCGTTGATGTAAACATCAAAATGCCAGTATTACAGGCCATGTCATGTGACGGAGCTAACAAAATGTTGTTCCCTCCTATACCGGAGAAGACTTCTTTAATAAAATCGTTTGTGTTACTGTGCGATTCTCCGGCAGACTTGCAGTTAGAATTGTCGATAGTCGAGGGTGAAAGCATATTTGCAATAAAGAATGTGCAGGAGATAAATCGAGGAGATGTCAATAAGATTCTGATGGATCGGCAAGGCTCCACTGATGATGGCACGAGTAAGGCTAAGAATAAGGTGATGAACAGACAGTTGTGTAGATTGAGCAGTGGGAACGCAATCAGAGTTACCATCAAATTCAACGCGCCAAAGTTGTCTGATATAAGTGAAGGTGAGCGTCAGTAATTTAATTATTTCGTGACTTTAAATATAAAGTTACTGCTTCATTCTAACTTCAAATCGATAATAACTTAAATTATTATTATGATTGCTGCAGCAAGAATATTATAAACAAAAAAATATGTATCAAAACATAATGATTTTTCTTACTATTTTAGGGGAGTCACTGCTTACGTTAAATGGTGCACTTAATGTAAAATTAATTGGCATCAATACACTGTTAAGAAAAATCGAACTGACGGGCGTCGTTGGACTTTTGAAACTCGCCATGGCGGGTCCATCTCGCAGAGTGCAAATAACTAAAGGTACATAATTATTCTTATCGTGTTATATTCTATGAATTTCAATTGCTGTTGTCCTCAATAGTTGTAACTTATAAGATGTATAACACTAGTATTTCATCACGAATGTGAATAAAAATAATTTAGCATAGTTGAATTCCTAAATAATAAATATTACATCCAACAATACCATCTATTTTACTACCAAGAAATAAATATTAACTAAAAAGTGGCGTTGTTCGAACTCAAAGATAGAAATCGTACGGGTAGTGTTTACTTTTATTTACCAATAGCATTTTTGTACAAAAACTAAATATTCTAAAACATATCATATTTTTCCAGAACCATTGGTAATGCCTTTATCAAACACTGGTTCGATATCCGGCGTGTGGACTGTAAAAATTCAATGTAATACCCAAAGTGAGGATGTCATATTCAAAGTGGCGCCATCTAGGTTTGAAATTCGACCTGGGAGTGTGAAAGATATCATTTTGAGTTACACAGGACCTGAAGATTCGGTTCATGAAGCGTAAGTGAATCCTATAATTTGATAAAAGCATAACAAAAATAAAATTATATAAAACTAGCGGTCGGACCCGGCTTCGCCCGGGTGCAGATAGCTTTTGAGTCCAGTATTGATTTGGCAACAACATATTATTTCGCGTAGTAACTATATTTCCCGCGCGCCGTCGACTATATTTCCCGTCCCGTTTTATCCAGTTTATGTCCCGTCTCATTCAGTTCCATGATGAAATTTTAATTATCATTTATTATCAGTTTTTTGTATTAGCTTTATTGAAAATTTTCTTTATATACCATATTTTGTAATTGTGATATTGATTCGTTGGTGGGAGAAGTGGTGGGAGGCGCCCGACGTGACGGCCCAGTGGTGGCATGCGCGTGAGCTGCGCGCGGCACTAATGCAACGTCACTTTATTTTTCTAAAATAAATTAAGCCTAAGTTACTCCTTGTTATATCAGCTACCTGACAAAAAAAGTCCAGTCAAAATCGGTCCAGCCATTTCAGAGATTAGCCGGAACAAACAGACAGACAGATAGACAAAAAAAAATTAAGTATCATTTTCGGCACAGTTATCGTGTATATAATGATATGTAGTAGGACATTTTTTTTAATTTTCACTCTTAAAACAGACACTTCAATTTTATTTATATGTATAGATTGCAGTATTTCTTGAATTCTTTTCAGGACATTGATTTTCGAGGAAACAGTGTCGGGTCATAGGTCATCGTTTGAGATATATGGTGGTACTGACAAACAAATCTTCCCGATCAAAACCAATTACAACATTATGTCGTGGGTTCGCTCAGGAAGGAAGGAGCTGAGCTTGAAGAATTCCATCAACAAAAAGATCCATGTGAGGTGTCAGATAATGGGTGAAGGATTCACCATAGATTTGCCCGGAGGTGAATCCAGAGGTGTCTACTGTCTCGCCTTCGGTCCTAATGAATGTAGACCTCTGCCAATCATTTTCTCACCCACGGCGAATCACCCACAATCCGCTACGTTACATTTGGTGTTTGACAAGAACAGCGATTTCTCGAGAAAGGTATGTTGGTAGTGTAGTTTAAATTGTTTTTACTATAATTTTGTGTTTGTTAATTTATTTTATC
Organism: Hyles vespertilio; assembly: GCA_009982885.2. NCBI lineage: Eukaryota > Metazoa > Arthropoda > Insecta > Lepidoptera > Sphingidae > Hyles > Hyles vespertilio. The sequence continues at coordinate 12,265,378 of CM042806.1, read as the reverse complement.
TGTGGCCGCTCAAGTTGAGTGGGTTATAATTTAAGTATGGCTAAACAAATGTGATAGTTATGTTTTTCACTAGAATCTGCGTATTTAAATTGCATATATGTTCATCTGTTCTCTCATTTTCTGTATTCAAATATGATTATTTCAATTCCTGACTCATCTCATGAGAACACTACATGTTTCGGGATTAAAAGGAGCCCATTTGTTAGAATGTATGCAACTATGCCTGATGGATGGGCCATTGTAAACACATGCATGCACGTGCACGTATTAACTTTTTGAAGGCTTTACAACCGCCTTCGTGGTCCATCCCGTATACATGTAAACTTAATTCGTCGTTATTTTTATGTTTTACATTTGACAAAAACATCGCACGACAACTTGCTTCTATAATATTGTAACGCACTCTGTTAAAAAAATCAATAAAACGCTGTATTTGTGCGTCAGGTGGTCCTCTACGGCGGCGAGGGCGGCTGCGGGCTGCGCTGGTCGGGGCTGGTGACGTACGGCGACACGGCGCTCGTGCGGGCCGCGGCGCGCGCGCCCGTGCCGCTGCACATGTACAACAGACACCACGCGCCCGCGTTCGTGTGCGCACACGTGCGGTTCAACCGTTAGTACCCACATATTTATTCTGTATCAGCCCACTGCAGGCCACGGGCCTCCTCTACAATCGAGAGTACGATTGAGAGTGATTAGGCCATAAAGTCCACCACGATGGCCTAGTGCGGGTTGGCGGACTTACATACCATAGAAATTTTATAAATCGCAATTTATCAATTATTAACAAATCGAAATTTTATGGTATGCAGGTTTCCTCACGATGTTTTCCTTCACCGTTTTAGTGCGTGGTGATTGACTATCAATACACACATGACTCCGAAAAGTCAGAGGTGTGCCCTGGGATTCGATCCCGCGACCACCGTGAACATGTTGGCAGTCGCGTCTAGTCCGTTTACCAACAGGCCACCACGCACACACACACACACATATATATTATACACATTATTATTACACATATTTATAATAATTATTATTTTTAGCATAAATAGCGAGACGAGCGTCCCTTTCGCTTGGTGGTAAGCGATACGTTTGCAAATACAATAGCAAAACCAAAAAGACCTTGAATTACAAAGCAATGCTAGGCATTCTACTGCGCTTGCCATCCTGAGAAATAAGATGTTAAGTCTCAATATGTCTTGTAATTACTCTGGTTACAATATCCTTCAATCTGAAACACAACAGTGTATTTACATTATTGCTTGATGGGACAATTAATAGACATTGCGGTCGTACCTACCTAGGCGGCCTCGCACATATGAGAGTTATCACCAGTATTTCTTTTGATAAATTGGACTGTAAGCTTATTTGTAAAATGATCAAAACATATATTGATGACCAACAGTATTGAATTTTGAGTGTGTTAAATAATAATAGTAAAGAGATGGTATGTCTATGATATTTCTAAAAGTCAGGATACTATTAATTTTTAGACTAAATTACTATTCAAAATTCAAATTATTACAAGACTGGAGATATGAATCTTTTATTTGATTAAAAACATAAAATAGCGGCGTTTTACCTGAAATAAAACGCATATTAATTTACTTACCTTATTCGAAGCTTATTTAATTGAGATAGGCACTTCCGTTTCCCGCTTTCATAATAATTTCTTTTTCTAATATTTTTTGTCTCTTTCTACTTAGTCATTTCCGCTTGGCAGTGGTAGGACGCCATGAGGTCGTTACCATTTTATATTCATTAAGTCTCAATGCCAGGCAGAATTTAATTATAAGCTTCGAATAAGGTAAGTAAATTAATATGCGTTTTATTTCAGGTAAAACGCCGCTATTAATTTGACTTGACCGTTATTCGAAGCTTATTTAATTGAGACGTGTTTGTTATCGCCTGGCGGAAATGGTGAAGACGCCAATGTGATATTGTAATCATCAAAATTTGAATGAAATAAAATAAGTGATAAGTATGTGGCCATCATTGATATACAAAAAAACCCAATAGTCTAAGATCCCGCCATACATCGACCTTCACCGAGATGTTTATTTGATGAAACGTATTTTATATTCAATTTAATATGTCAATAAATATATTGTATAGGGGTTGCCTAGCAAATTTCAGTCCAGAATACGATTAATTAATAAATTAAAAAAAAATTTTTTTAAACATTTCACCTGTTTGATTGTTAAACAAATTCTATACCAATCGAAAGTATGAAGCCCATAGAATATGCAAACGTTAGGTTGCCTATTTTTTTCCGGTCACAACCCTCAGGTTGCCAGGTATAAACAGGTAAATCGCTACTAGCATTTTGCACCGGTCTGATTATTGAATGGAAATTAAATGAAAATAAAGATCATTTTATTACGAACACGGTGGTATAGGGTTGCCTGCGAAAAATCAGTCCCGAATTGCGGTTGTCGAATTTCGAAAAGTGAAATATTGCTCTGAGTGACCATCCCATGCGATAGAAGAGGACACAGCATAGAAGCTGTTCGAAGTCCGCTCATAAAGAAAGAGGGTGCGCATGCTATTTATTCTTGAGAATGAAAAGGACAGCGATAGACTCGTATATGCTGTGTTTTGGAGTAGTTTATTAGTAAAATAGAGGAAAAGTTATTTAATTTTGGTTAATCAATTAATTATTTATGTGTGTATATATTTTATGTGACACCAAAGTATATACTGCCTCGGTGGCGTAGTTGTACTAAGGTACGGTAGCAAAGCTGAGGTCTCGGGTTCGAATCCCGGGTTGGGCAAAGTGATATTGGCTTTTTCTATTCATTATCAGCCCAGAGTCAGGAATTTGTGCCCGATATGGCGATAGGCTCGCCACCTATCACATCGTGGGACGGAACATACAAGGCGAAATGTGGGTGTCCTGGCACCTCTGCCTACCCCTTCTGGGAAAAAGGCGTGAGTTTATGTATGTATGTATGTACTAAAGTATATATAAATTTTTAGCAAAAAAGAAGGTTATATTATTACATATATAATACTAATCTTGCAAATTGTATCTTTATTAGAAGACAAAATAAAAACAACAATTAAAAAATACTTCTGTTTATTGTAAAAAATTGTAAAAACAAAAAAAAAAATAGTCAGATTCCGAGTCATTTCTTTTGGATTATTGTTACCAAATGGTCGTTTTCCCAATAATCAACCAGAAACCGCACCAGAGCCAACAGCTTTTAAAAATGTCATCATTAAAATCAATTAAATCAACATCCGAATCACACAAAAAACACTTTTTCGCCATTTTTTTAACAGTAAATAGTAGCACGTTTTTTCAATTGCAACTTTAACCACAATCTACTCCAAAATGATGCACAGCATATACGAGTCTATCGCTGTCCTTTTCATTCTCAACAATAAATAGCATGCGCACCCTCTTTCTTTAAATGGGCGGACTTCGAACAGCTTCTATTCTGTGTCCTCTTCTATCGCATGGGATGGTCACTCGGAGCAATATTTCACTTTTCTAAATTCGACAACCGCAATTCGGGACTGATTTTTCGCAGGCAACCCTATACCACCGTGTTCGTAATAAAATGATCTTTATTTTCATTTAATTTTCATTCAATAATCAGATCGGTGCAAAATGCTAGAAGCGATTTACCTGTTTATACCTGGCAACCTGAGGGTTGTGACCGGAAAAAAATAGGCAACCTAACGTTTACATATTCTATGGGTTTCATACTTTCGATTGGTATAGACTTTGTTTAATAATCAAACAGGTGAAATGTGTAAAAAATTTTTTTTTTAATAATTAATTAATCGTATTCTGGACTGAAATTTGCAAGGCAACCCATATACAATATATTTATTGACATATTAAATTGCATATAAAATAGGTTTCATCAAATAAACATGTCGGTGAAGGTAGGTAGGTAGGTCGATGTATGGCGGGATCCTATACTACAAGATACACACTCAGCGTCGCAAAATCGTCCGCATAAAATGAGCGCAACATTCAAAATTGTGCGCTCATTTCAAATAGTCTCGCGTCACCTGCGTCACGGCACACTCGTTAATAATGCCGAAGTGTTCATTGACAAATTGTAAAAATATCACGTCAAGAACGTTGAAAAAGGATGGGATATCGTATTTTCGGTAAGCAAAAGTGTTTATTGATTTGTTTTTGTTGTTTTTATGGCTTAATATACAACGCAATATGCGATTTTGATTTAATTTGTCTCAAAAATTCACTCATCGGTCCAAGTATAATACGGCAAATTTCAATGGCCGCATTATCAATGTAAGCACGATGCGTAACAGTCTCCTTTTATTTTAGTCGCATAACAAAAATGATCCCGTTCGTATTCAGTGGAGTCGAATTTTTTACTGTGTTTAATTTTTTAATTAATTAATTTGAACTTTTTTGTGTACATTTTTGTAACGAGTATTTATATGTTATAAATATTCGTTTTTAATCGAATGCCATAAGCAGAAAAGAACGTCAATTCGACGTTTTTTTTCATAACTATTATATTTAATAATAAGGCCACAACTTATGGTTTCGAGACATGCTAATGACTTTGGGGGTAAAAAAGCTTAGGATCAAATTGTCGACCAAGATTTCCTGCATGTGTATTTTCCGCCATCTTGAAAAGGGAGTTGAATTCAGTTTTTTTTTGCAATAACTGTCTGGGTATAATAATAATATAAATCAGAATAATCTAGCTAGGCAGATGATGATAAGGTCTGGAAACGCTCGGAAAATATATATAAATATTTACATTTTAGGTTTCCTCGTGACCCAATACGATGCGGAGAATGGACATCAATCATCAGCCAGCAAAGACGTGAAGATTTTTTCAAGCCGAATATATCGAAAATTAAATACCTATTAAATTTTACACATAAATATTTGTTTTATTGATTTATACACATGTCTTGCCCAAAACATATCTACGCTCAGATAAAAGTACAAAAACGAATTCATCTTCATATAAATATAAAAAGGATATTCGTCTCCATTCCATGCCTTGTCCTACCGACTAACGTCGGTCGTAAAATTTTATTGCATTTCGTACACTGCTTTGTATAAACAACTTTAAACAATCCGCGTAAGGTTGAATTTGCAAAAGATATGTTTATAGTATGACTATAACTACTTATGTAGAATTGTCGAGTGTTTGGTGACAGTTTCGAGTGTTACTTTTGTTCGAAACTGTGCATCTTGGGTTTTTTTTATATCAATGGTGGCCATATACTATACCGGGTATCTCAAGACTGCTACCGAAAACGAAGCCGGGTGGTAGTTTTAGTGACTACAAACACAATGCAATTAAAAATTTCGCCTAGAAACGCGACAATTTTTTTTATGATTTTTTAAATATCGTCATTTTTGGGTGGTAAATCCATAGTTTTTGCTAAAATAATAATTTAAACTCTTTTATACCTTAGAGTATTTATAAAAATGAAAGGGTATATATAAGGGTATATTTTAGGAAAAAATGTATTTACCACCCAAAAATGGCCATAGGAAAAAAATAACAAAAAAAAAATTAACGCTTTTTTTGCAACTTTTTCTGTTGCATTGTGTCTGAAGTCGCTTAAACTACCACCCGGCTTCGTTTTCGGTAGCAGTCTTGATATACCCTGTATAAGACTGAAATAAAACAGCATAATGAGGCTTAACAGCAAATTATGTTTATTTCTGCGTCATCAATCAGTTATATACAATAAACAAGTAATTACATTATAATCGAATAATCATACATTTTTCAATCAACTGGATTGAATAACGAGGCAACCGAAGGCTGATTGGTAGTGGGTATAACCTCCCGTTTATAAAACTTCGAAAAAGTGTTTTCTGATCGCCAATTACCCCTAGCGAGGATCTCCTCGGTGGGATAATTATCTAACTAATTCTTTGAAGCCATTGCTGATCTTATGCTCCCTGGAGATGCCCTTATACCTGCCTCTACTAAAATCGATTTGATCCATCCTGCAATCAAAGTTTTAGATGCGGGTCTAGGTTCTCCTCTAATATTAAAAAACAAATGATTAGAATTTGCAGTTTTTCGGCGACATTCGAGAAGTGATATTGTACGTTTCACCCAGTAGACGGGGTTTAATATTTTACAGTCTTTGTTTGCAATTAACCTTCATCCAGACTGTCTGTAGTCAACAGAGTCAGTTTTTGAACCAAAAATAGGCCAAAAAATAATTGTATTATTTTGGTCTAAATAATTACGAGAATTTACTATAAGCAGGGTTAAATCATGGATCCTTCGACCTGAGCATAAGAGGAGTAAAACAGCTTTATGTCTCTGTACTTGAAAAATATTATTTTCATCACAACCCTTGTGTTCTAAAAAACTAGCAAGGTCGTTAATGTTCCAAACCGGAGGTTTTATGCGACAAGCTGGTTTTTGTAATGCTATTGATTTGAGGATATGTTTCACTAGGACATTTGAGCTTTGCTGGCCTGATGTTTCTGGATTGCAAAGGGTTGCAACTACCGATTTGTGTAACAGAATGGTATTGTATGACAATTTATGATGTAAATGGAGATCGGATAAAAATCTAGCCAAATTGTTTGCTTTTGGAGATGTGGGGCTAACCTGATGAGATTCGCACCAGACTAGCCACCTTTTCCAAGCAACATTGTAAATTTTTCGAGTCGCTAGACGCCAAGAGTTTTCAAGAAGTTCTAATTGGGCACCACTCCAGTTCGTTAACAGCCCAGACCACCCCCACATTTCCACACTTCTAGAGTCATGTTGTGGACGTTCGGTGGTGGCAGTCCCGTTGTCGTGTCGATCAGGACTTTCTTTAGGTAATGTATTGTTAGCGGGGCTGTTAAGGCGCGCATTTTGATGTCGGGACGCCAAAAAAACTCGCTCCCATCGAGGAGCTACTATCAGGTAAGTTCCCTGCGCTCGATTGAGATAACTCAGGACTTTGGGAATAAGAAAGGGCGGAGGAAATACCCACGCTAGGCTGTAACTCTACATTTGAGAGAACGCGTCGTGAAATATTGCTAGACCGTCGTTTTGATCCAAGCTGACGTAATTCGAAACTACATGTGCTCTGTTGGATGCAAACAGGTTGATCAGTGGAATCCCCAATTTAGAGAATATCCTGTCTGTGCAATCTGGTAACAGATGCCATTCTGGCGCTACTCGAAACCTTGATAGGTGATCGGCGTGGCCATTGTATATCCCGGGTATGTAATAAACGTTCATCTGAATGTGATAATGTTCGGTTATTTGAAAAACCTTGAATGTTAGACCCAGAAGAGGGATTGATTTGGTGCCTCCCTCGTGACGGAGATATGCGACTACGGACTTGTTGTCGATCTGAATCAAAACAGTCTTGTGGCTCAGGAGCTGAGAATGATCTTGCAAAACTTTTAGGATTGCTAACATTTCCTTTTGGTTGCAATGAAGATTCTTCTCGGCCTTTGACCAAAGACCTGAGAGCAAGACATTGTCCAAGCGTGCTCCCCAACCTATGTCGGACGCATCGGTTGTCAGGAAATGAGAGGGGTTCTCCATGTGGCCGGTGCATTCTGACAATTTTGGCGCCACCATGTTAGATTGTCCAAGGCAGCACAAGGTATGATGTGTAAAATTCTGTGATCCGACTTGATCATTTGATTCAACAGATTTAAAAGGGCTCGATAGTTGAGCCTTTCTTTCGGGACAGCAAAACTGGCAAAATTGAGTAAACCTACTAGACTTTGGAGTTCCTTCAGGGTGGTTCGTTCCCTCTGCGACAACCGCTCTAGTTTTTCTAGAAGCGCGGGAATTTTGTCGTCGGGAAGGCGCTTGATATTCAATCACGGATCCCAAAGAATCCCTAAGAATACCAGACTTCGATGGTGTGACTATCGACTTTTGAAAATTGATCACCCACCCCAACGAGTCGAGAGTGGCGAGTACCATTTTGACATGCTTTCGTAGTTCGTTTTCGATTTGATGAGTAATCAAAAACTCGTCGAGATAAACGACTATTCGGACACCTCGCTGTCTTAGCATCTGAGCGATCCAATTTGTTAGAGCAGCAAAGGTCTTGGGTGCCGTGCTCAGACCAAAAGGTAGACAAGTCATTTCTAACAACTCGTCGTAAATGAGGCGTAAAAACCGTCTGTGGCTGTGAGCCACCGGCACATGAAAATACGCCTGAGACAGGTCGATTTTGCACAACCAATCTTGACTTTGTAAAAAATCTGGAATGCGATTTGCATTTATGAGCTTGAATGGACTGGTTATGATGAAGCGGTTCAACGCTTTCAAATTGAATATTGGGCGAACCGAACCGTCGCCTTTGGGAACAAGAAAAATTGATGAAAGGAAGCTCGGTGCAACTACAGCTCGTTCTAGAACTCCCTCGTCTATCATTCTGCGAATGACAGATGTCATTGCTGCAGATTCCGGAACGTTGACATTGGTTTTTAAAATATGTGGCTGAAGAAGCGGTGGCTTCTGACAAAAGGGTATGCGATACCCGGTTATTATTTTTAAAATGTAATGTGGTGCTTCCACTTGTTCCCATCTGTCTCGAAAGTGTCTCGAGACGGCCCGCTTTGAATGAGAACTTACGTCGTTTATTATTTTGTTGGGAAGGCGATGGGCCGCGCTTCCGCCCTCTTTGGTTGTACCGATGCGATCGGCCACGTAAGTTATCCGGTGCGACCGAATTATGTTGAGCAGCATGATGTTGAGTATAATATCTACTTTGTGGAAGTAGAAAGATGACTACTGCTATAACTACCTTGCGGAGGTGGTCTACAGGCAGAACAATAAGTCTGCGCATCATTATATTGGCATACAGGGGCTGCGTAGGCATTCACTTGCGACTGCCTATTATAAACCTTGGTACCCTGCGAGACTTTTTTGTGTTCATGTGAGAAGCAGATGCAATATTAGCTTTTTGCAAAGGCCAAAAACATTTTCTCACGCCGCCAGCTTTATCCACTGCAGCAGTAAACTGTTCGGAATTAAATAGGTTGGAACAGGTTGGTGGAATTTTCTTCAAGCTAGCCTTCAGTAGAGGGTCCTTTGCTTGTTTCGTGACACAGTCTCTGCGCATATGAATATCTATCATATTCTCCTGACGAAGAAAGATCGTTCACTTTTTCAAACAGTGCATCATAATTTAATGAATTGCTATGCCTTGCCCATAGCATCAAATCTTGAAGTGTTTTTTGCTTCTTTCTGTTTAAGTACACACATGGTCAAGGCAGCATAAGACCTATCAGCGTATATTAGATGACGAGGTGAGTCAAACGTTTTAACTTCCTCGTTCATTTCAATATCTGTATAACCAGGTGAACAATTATAAAGTGTTTGTGTTTCCGAATATCTTATTTGATCCCAGTCGCTTTTATCTAAATGTTGTAAATCACATAGAACATTCAGATATTTATCGGACGTTTTGGGCATCGCTGGTTCCTTTAATTTAGTTTTTAGAGTTAAGGTAATCACTTTATCAACGCTTTGCCCTATATTATTACGCTCATGCATATCTGAATGATCACTAAAATATTGGTTAACACCAGATATAAGTGAAATAGCATCATCATCAAAATTTCCACTTACTTGGTGATGATTATCACTGCAAGTCAGTTGCTGGCGAAGACTACGTACCTCTTTAGTCAACCTTCGAACTTTGCGACTGAATCGGTTGTGTTTATTGCCCTTTTTCTTCTTGAGGTGCCTCCGTTTCGGATCGCTTCCACTGGACGTGGAGCTTGGGCTTTCCGAGCTTGAGCTAGTAGAGCTGGAATCACTAGCACTCCTTGGCCTAACCTGGCCATATGACGAAGAAGGGCCCGGCAACACATCACCACTCGATTCTTCCATACTATTATTTAATTTAACACTTAAATGCCACATGAAAAATCGTTACAATTTTTGAATAAAAATAAGCAAGAATTCTAAAAACTTACTGTATCAGGTGTAGTTAGTATCGGTACGTCCGATCGCTGCGGGAAACAAGACGCCAATGAATATAAAATGGTAACGACCTCAGGGCGTCCTACCACTGCCAAGCGGAAATGACTAAGTAGAAAGAGACAAAAAATATTAGAAAAAGAAATTATTATGAAAGCGGGAAACGGAACTGCCTATCTCAATTAAATAAGCTTCGAATAACGGTCAAGTCAAATTAATAAATACATACATACATACATTCATAAACTCACACCTTTTTCCCAGAGGGGTAGGCAGAGGTGCCAGGACACCCACATTACGCCTCGTATGTTCCGTCCAACTATGTGATAGGTGGCGAGCCTATCGCCATATCGGCCACAAATTCCTGACTCTGGGCTGATAATGAACAGAAAAATCCAATATCACTTTGCGCAACCCGGGATTCGAACTCGAGACCTCAGCTTTGTAACCATACCGTAGTACAACTACGCCACCGACGCATTCATAAAATAAATAGACGTATAAACAACCGTAAAGATATAGACATCAGATAATAATATAAATAATGTATTTATTACAGTGCAGTACGTGGACGCGTCCCGCGGCGCGCAGGTGTGCGGCGGGCGGCGCGTGGTGGCGGCGCGCGCGCGTCACGTGGTGTCGCTCGCGTTGCCATGGCAACACGTGGAGCGCCGCGCCCGCGCCGCGCACGCGTCCGCGCTCGCCACGCTCACGGTGCTCACCGGATCGGAGTTCACCAGGCGGAGGATACTGCGGTACATACTACATATTATAGCTTTTTTATTGCAATAAATGGCGAGACGAGCGTGTCGTTCGCCTGATGGTAAGCGATACAACCATTCATGAACAGTAGCAGAACCAAACAACACCATGAATTACAAAGCAATGCTAGGCATTCCACTGAGCTTGCCATCCTGAGATATAAGATGTTAAGTCTCAGTATGTCCAGTAGTTACTCTGGCTACAATGTCCTTCAATCCGAAACACAACAGTGCATTTACACTGCTGTTTGACGTGAGAAATATAATGCTATGGCTACCAACGGTAGCCTGACTAAACACTGAGGGCGCTAAGATCGAATTTAGTATTATTATGGTAACCCGATTTACTACGGCGGAAAATGTTTAGATACTTTTTATTTTTCTTAATTGTTGTTAATAGTCATTGTTTATTTTGAATCACAAACAAAAACCGTACGAAAACTTATTTTATCGAATGGAATCGCGTCTTTACTCGTCTCTCATGCATCCATATGTATCACTTCCCACATATCGGATATCAAATCAGGATTTTAAGTGGATGTCGTCTGTACGGGCTAATGCCCTACATTTGGTCTTGTCAGCATTTTATACACCGCGAGCGCGGTACTCGTGTTTTACGTAATTAGTTCGCAATTAATTGTCACCCGCGACGCGTGTACTCAAGCTAGCAATTTATCTTATCATATTTTTATAGTTATAAAATCATCTCCATCTCTAATTACTTGTTAATAAACAGTGTAAAGCAAGCTATTATCTTTTACTAAACTCTACATGGTCCTTCGAGCCTCCGTACAGGCGGACCTATTTTTTTCGCGTGTGTGGAGGAGCCAGCGTGGTTTGGAATTGCAGTTTCCAGTTCCGGCGTAAGCAGCAAGCAACGTGTAACGCAAGTAAGATCTTTCTAATTTTATCTACTAGCCATGGTGGATCTACTTGTCAGCCAAAGTACGATTATTGATGCTATCAGAAAATTCGGTATCAACTTAAGCAAAGATGGAGCAGAGCGAAAGTCGTCCCAGGATTACTTTAAGCGGAAGTTAGACACATTAGAGAGTTACTGGAAAGAGTTCGAAAATAATCACGTCGAACTCTCGAGCTATGATATCCGGGATGAGCCGTATTATATAAACGGAGACTATGTACGTACGATGTCACTTTACAAAAGCATTAAGGAATCTATTATTCAGCAACAAGAAAAAATGGTGGTGCGATCTAAAATCGCGCTTGGTCAGCCAACTAAACAGGCTGTACCCTCGGAACCATCTAATGCCGAGACCAGCGATTATGCAGCTGAACAGGGTCAGCAGTCTGCGAGTACTTTATCGCGACAGCAGATATCTAAGGGATTGTGTAGTAAGTTGGATGACATGCCTGCGTAAGCAATATATTAATTTCAAGGCATTCTCTAGAACGGTAGCTAGCATTGATTTGGACGATATTGAGGAAAAGTGGGAGTTCGAGGATAAACTGAAAAATCTGACGTCTCGGTGGACTACAATTGACACGCTCCATTGGGAAATCGAAGCTGAGCTGGACGGTGAGGAAAATTCTTATCAAGGAGTTTTTCTTACACACGAAGATACGTTCTGTCGTCTGAAAAGACAAATCTTCAGAAAGATGTGGTCCAATAATCATCGGGAACAATCTACACCAATTTTGGATATTCCGACCTTTGCCGGTCAATATAATGAATGGACTTCTTTTAAAGATTTATTTAGTGAAGCTGTTCATTGTAACCCCACATTATCTATGGCTCAGAAGATGCAGCATCTAAAAACTAAATTGAAAGGCGAAGCTCTTGGTTTAGTGCGACATTTGAACGTGACAACAGAAAATTATGCTGTGTGTTGGGAAATCTTAAATAACCGGTATGACAACAAAAAGCAAATATTTACGGCTCATATGAACTTACTTCTGAGCACGCCGAACGTGGATCGACGCTCGATAGCCTATTACAAAAATATTCATGACGCAGCTATAGAAAATCTTCATGCTCTGAAGACTCTTGGAATAGATACTGAAGCATGTGGGCCGATGGTGGTCCACCTTTTATCCCAGAAACTGGATTCGGAGACCTATACGGAGTATCAAAAATACGCAAAGAATTCACGGAAAATACCGCAACTAGCAGATTTTATCGATTTTCTTGAATTTAAATTTACCACTCTTGAATCATCTCAAAGGAAATTAGATCCACAATCTTCTAAAGCAAGCTTTTCCAAGGTTAACTATTTCAACGGAAAATCAAAAAATTATCAACACAATCAATTTTATAGATCCGAACCCACTAATTTTAATCAAAAACATGCGTGGAAATCTGCACCTCAGGTACTTAGCGGATGTGGTGTCAAGTGTCCCTTGTGTAAACAAGTTGATCATTTATTATACCAATGTAAAAATTTCATAAACATGTCGAATGATTTGAAACTAAAAACAGTCAGCAACCTAAATGTTTGCAAGAATTGCTTATTTGACCATAATGGCAAAAGTTGTTTTTCAACTAAAAGATGTCGCAATTGTAGAGGCAAACACCACACTATACTACACGACGCGTATGCACTAATGCAACCTTCTACGTCATCAGGCATCAGAGTGTCTGAGCACGTGGCTGGAAATACGCATGTATCTCAGGAGGATCAGTCGCAAGTACTCTTAGCAACAGCATTAGTTCGGGTAACGGCAGCAAACGGAGTTAAACATACAATGCGTGCCTTAATAGATCAAGGCTCTCAAATTTCCCTGATCTCGGAAAATGCAGCTCAACTATTAGGTATACAACGAAGAAAATGTAGCGGAGTAATTATTGGAGTAGGACAACAGCAAAGGCGTTATAAATATTTTATGTTCATCGATATACAGCGATTTCAGTTTTAACACTGATGTAATTATAATGAATAACTTGATCAAAGATCTCCCAACGCAATCATTCGTCAAACCCAACTGGCCACAATTATGTGGCATCCAACTAGCAGATCCTGAGTTTAACGTAAGCCGTCGGGTGGACCTATTATTCGGAGCAGACATCTATTCACATATTATACTAAGCGGTTTTCTGAAGAGCGAGAATAGTCCACAACCGATTGTGCAGCAAACGCAGTTAGGCTGGATTTTATGCGGAGGCTTAATGCATGAATTATCTAAGAGGAATCCAAAGCATGCTTATAAACCAGGTTACGGATGTTTATCACGGCAAATTCGACTTTCACCTTATTTCTCCGAACCAACTTCTTCACGAGCTCAGTATCATTTCCTCACAGCTGCCGTCCGATCTAAGCTTACCAATAGAGAATGTACATGATGATTTACGTGACGTCTATTCTTTACTAAGAATTAAGACAAGAATATTGGAAAAATATGTGATGTTTGAAATACGAATTCCACTTACTAGTCGCGATCCCTATGAGCTGTACGAGCTGATAGCTATCCCACAACGAGTTAGAGAAGATTCCATGGCCACTTTGATACCTAAATCAAAATACATGGCAATAAATTTGCGTAAGGAAACTTACCTAACTATAACACCAAATAAATGAATGTCTACATCGCCGAACCGATACGTATCTATGTTACCTTCAGTCTCCTATCAATCAGCTGAGAGGGGACTACAACCTGTGTGAATCCGCTGACAACACAAGGACGTCGTGTCGTCTAATTACCGCTCCGTGCAAAACTGCATGGATCAACTAACACAACACTAATACATATATGTACTTTTGTTGTCGCACTTGTGTCGCCCGAGTTCATTGTGATGACACTCGAGTTACGTCATATCAGCTGGTTCGGGCAGGAATTGCCGCTATGACGAGTGATTGTATGCTTAAAACGGATGAGTCATTTATCTACTCACATAAGTTGTTTCGACCAGACATAGTCCACGTACGTCCAGATATCATTGCCCCAGATGTACCACCAATAAACCAGCTAATTAATATATCAATCCCATTACTTGATATGAACGATTCTGATACCGAAAACAGAAAGAAGGCTTTAGTAAAAATAGAAAATAGCCTCCAGCAACTGAAAGATCATGCAGAGGAGGATGAGATCTCTGTTCATGACATCCACCATTATACAGCAATCTACGTCCTGTTGGCGATAGCAGCTATCACCGGTGCAACTTTAGCATGGAGACGTGTGCGACAGCGATGGAATATACCTTCGCCAGGCAACGCCCTCGTTCACTCAGCGGCGGGGCCTGGAGGCCTCAATCAACCTGAAGGCGCCAGTAACGGCAATAGTGCAAGTGAAAATTTAGGATGTGTATCAATCAGTGCGGATCATTGTCAGTGTAAGAGTGATATAGAAATGCAGTGTTTGCGTAAACAGGATCGAGGCATGATGCCTGATCGTCGCCAACCAGTGTTTACTATCAGTGAAAGTGTCTAGAATTGATTATAGAGGTTTTCATTCATTATCCTATAAGTGAAAATGTCTTCACCTCGTCTCATCGCCATTATTATCATAAGTTATTTGTCTTTGTCTTTGGAGGATGTACGTACGGGCTAATGCCCTACATTTGGTCTTGTCAGCATTTTATACACCGCGAGCGCGGTACTCGTGTTTTACGTAATTAGTACGCAATTAATTGTCACCCGCGACGCGTGTACTCAAGCTAGCAATTTATCTTATCATATTTTTATAGTTATAAAATCATCTCCATCTCTAATTACTTGTTAATAAACAGTGTAAAGCAAGCTATTATCTTTTACTAAACTCTACATCGTCTTATCTGTTCTTTTTTTCTTATTATTTCAATTCATTAATCTCCACAAAACTGTTTCTGAAACGCGGCCTTCCGGCTGGCGGAAAACAATAATTCAACTGGGGCGTATCGTACATGGAAATAACACGCCATATGTGTGATAGCCGCAATGTACGCTTTACACAAAAAATACAAATGTGGTGTATGTCGCAGTCAGCAAGATGAAGTTTATTAATGTGTGTTAACATTTTCAGAATAATAAGAAATGAATCTACTGGAGAATTAGATACGTCTTTACTTCCCGATCACGTGAAAGTGCTGGCGGAACCGCTGGAAGGAGAAGACCCGACGTTGGACAACTACTTGAAAGATTTTAAAGAGACCAAAGTAATTACACCTACATTTTATTGCTTTATAACTTAACACATTTACTGCGTTCAGAACAAATGAACACTTCATGGATGTGGCACGACATAAGATGTAATATTTTTTTTTTACTTTATTGGTTTATCAGCAGTTGTTACAATATTACATGATCGCTGTACATTATTCCACTTATATATGGAATATATATTTATATTTCTAATTGTACAACTATTTAAGATAAACACGACATGCAAAAGGTGTAGTCAAGTTAACAATTTAAAAAAATAATTATATAAAAAAAATATATGGGTAAATACAAAAAGAAAAGAACAAGTGAACATTCAAAATTAATAATAAAGAAAAAGTAGTGTACAAATAATAGTAATAATAGGATCATGATCAAATTATTATGTTGTTTACACTGAATGGCTTATACATTAACAAATCAGTACTAATAATATGAAAGGTTTCGTAGTCGCAATATGATTTTCCGAAATGTATGCTCATTAGTGAAAAATATACCTAAGTCATTACTGCAGTTGTTATACAGTCTGCATAGTCGTGGAATCGGTGAGCTACGACCCATGACGGTCCTATATTTTGGCGGTGATAGAATATTTTTAATAATTTTACGTGGGTAGTTAAATGGGACACTAAGTTTGAATTCCTTTAGTAATTGTGGGCAATCGATAGAATTACGGAAAATTTAAAATTTTATTTCACGAAAGCATGCTTGTTGTGTGTTATTTACATACCAAAATTGCATCTAAAACATACATACACACGTGAACACATATTTACTATATCCGATCTTTTATATGTATAGATTGTCTACTATCCTTTGGCGTTCGAATGTGTTGCTAACATGCTGTTATAAAAAAAATAGGAACAGTTTAGCTCTCTTCAGTTTTTAGTACTTTAAAAATTTTTATATTACGAATATAAATGCTTCTTGTTTATACAATGAAAACACATCTCAAACAATGCGTTAAAACATATTTATTAAGGTTTATTTGTAGTTCCTTATTTTGCCACACCTCAATAGAATTTAGGAATTTAGACAGATGATATATTCCTGTGTCATCGTTCATCGTTATTATCATCTGATAATAGGAAAAGTCTATGTCCAGCAGCGGACGCGGATGGGCTGATGAAGATAAAATATATTTAAATTATCCTAACTCAGGCATGGGATTTGGTATCGAATCAGAGACTTCAGTACTGTCTCGTCAAGTTAAGTCTAAAGAATATTTTCTCTTACAGTCGTCGCTCAACGAACTCATCGGTGGATTGCAGGAGTTGACAGCGCAAATAGACTTGCCGCAAGAATTTGGAGAAGACGCTACAATAATAATAAGTGATGATACTGTGTTAGAACATCACACTCTTTGCGATTAAGCCATATGTACCTTAATTAAAATTATTTACAATGGACTGCATCTGGTATATTATGCAGTATTTGTGATTTTAAGAGATTAGAATTGTAATAAATTTGTGTTAAATATAGGAATTGCTCAAGAAGCGAGTGAAATTAATATTATGTACTTAATACATTGTGTCATAAATAAACCATTCCAGTATTTGTAATGATTTCTACTTTTGTACTTATTTCTATCTTGCCTGATGTATTGGATTTGGAATATGTATGAAGTGAAATAAAATATTGTGTATTTTAATAATATTGCGTGTATTTTACATAACCCTGTCCATCCGTCCACATACTTATGGTGTAATATATTCAAATATGATCTGAAATGTGTATGTGCAATTCACACATGGCAGAGATGAAACTTGAATAATAGCCTGCGAGACAATGAGATAATTAAAGATTATAAGAAGACGTAATAGGATAGTTATAAAATTCGTTATTTTTTTACCATACTCAATATATATTTTATACTTTAATACAAAATTGAATCACTATATTATGATGCCTCAGAATCGCTTCTATATGATCACAAAATTAATAACATTACATTCTGAATGATGTTAATGTAACTGCGGGTAGATTATAATTGCGGCCAAACATGGGCCTGTGGGTAGCACTCTCGAACTATAATAACAACTTCCGTGCTTTGTCGTCCTGGTACTTTTTCTCGTGGAGAAATATGTCGCATATTTATGACATAGGTTAGACGAAACCTCCTTGCTGGCTCTGTCGCCCTGGTACTTTTTGTGCTCTGAGAAATGTATCGCATATTAATTATGATATAGGTTTAACGAAACCTCCTTGGTGGTTCTGTCGCCCTGGTACTTTTTGTGCTCTGAGAAATGTTTCACATATTGAGTACATATTGGTCTAGCGAAACGTGCATCCTTTCTGTGTTTCGCATTTGGGTGAATTTTTGTGTCGCATTTTCGTTTCATCGAGTTTTCAACTCGCAACGGTGTTAAAGGAGTTAAACTTGAAAAATAAACAACTTTTTTAATTCATATCATTTATTATTTTCTTAACCAGTTATATTCCAATCGTTTTTCCTATTTTTTTTTAATCATTCAATCTAAGAGATTCGACTGTCATTGCAGTTATCTGTTAGAAATGACAATTTAAAAATATTGCCTACAACTTATAAAACTAAAATGCATTTCCACTTAATAATAAAGTCATTAAACACCGCGAAAAATGATATTTTTATATATACAGGACTAAAATTTGACGGTTTGTAAATTTGAATGATTATTTTACTATAAATTACTTTATAAGATCTCTGACAGTAAAACCCCTGAATATCAGGATGACAGAGACGTGGAAGAAACTATAAGAAGATTAAAATAATTATTTTAAGTATGATAGCATTGGTCCTTATGAGGGGTTTACTGCGAAAGATCGTTTCAACAATACATCGAGCTTGGTGTATTTTATATTATCATGATTATATCTCTTACACAACGAAAAAGTATCTGACATACAGTACACAAACACGCGTGCCGTTCACTCGTCCCGCAAGCACACAACACACACACACACAACCCTCATGCACACACACACACACATGCATACTCCGCTACACATACACACACACACACGTCGCATTTGGCAGTTTATCATAGTCATCCTCACGACGTGTCAATATTCACATGAAACTCCTTCGCAAATAATAATCAAAGAAATAAATGCGACTTACAACTGAAAGAGCGTAACATTCATGGACTGCAATACATTGAGAACGTCTCGAGACAGAGGCATGTGAATACAGACACCGATATAAGTGAGCTTCCACGAGGGACATCTACGTTGCCGTACCATCTACATATGAAAAAATCTTATTAAAATGGAAGTACTTACACATTTTTATAAGGTTACAACTAATTTGGATCAATGGCTTGATAATCATTTAGTACAGTGCTTTGAAAATACTATACTCGTTAATTTATTTGCAATTTACACTTAAATTCTAATTATAGGCAAACGAAGACGTTGTGGAGACATCGAGTCGCAATAATTATTTCCTTCTAATACGCTACACGTAAATAAAGAATATTTTTGGGACGTGTACAGCTAAACGATCCCAAGTGACACATACACTCGTGGATGCGATGCGTATATTAGACTTTATATACATTTTCACACTCACACGTTTTTACAATAGGAATTAAGGATATTAAACTAAAAAGTAAACCAGTCGCTTAATGAGCTATAAAATAGTACGTAAGATTGCCAACGATACACTGGCCTATCGGGCGGGCGCGGGGCCCGTCCATACTATGTTACATACACGATACATCACTTCCGTGATTCATCTGCCGAGGCTCGTGAGTTTCCATAACTTCAGTTGTTCTTTCTTAATTATTTCTTAACAAGTAAAATACCTATCTTTGCTGCAACTAAACGGTTTAGTCAAAACAGAGACTGTATATTTTAAGAGATCAATATGGCTTCACACGTGCTGATTTCGTAGATTTGAACCATGTTTACGCAGGCATCGGCTATCGTTCTATGCCCAATTTAAACTTATCAATTAAATCGTATATAAAACGTCCACAATATGATTTCATCGGTAACGGAATAGCAGATACTCGTCTGTCGACGTGATCACGTGAGCTACACTCAGGACCGAGTCCAACAACCCGCGTGACTCACATTCAACGATGCAAAAATTTCCATATTAATGCAGCTAACTAACGGATCAGTGTGCATTGAATTCAGTAACGGGCTGATTTCAATTTGTCATTAAAATATAATTATCACAGATAACGTTAAAATAAAAGTAAGGTAAACACGGAATCCTTGCAGTGAGTGTCAAAATAATTTTATCTAGAACGCGTATCCATTGTGGATCTTCCCTTATAATGATAAGCTTTATTCTTTGTTTACTCAGTGCCTTTATTGCAAAGGGCGAGGTCGAGTCGGAGCGCGCCGCCCTCCCGACCAGTCCGTTCACGAACCCCACCTCACCTCACACCTCACACTCCGCGCCCACACGAGACACTTCGCGTCCCAATACTGCTGCCGATAGTTTTTTTCTAGAATGTGCTCATGTGTGTTCCGGAACGCCGAAAATATAAAGTCAACGGTAAAATTACACCCACGTCGTCCCGAAGGAAATATTTGATTTGTACACTTTGAAACGGGATCGAGCCGGTGGCGTCGAAGAATACTCATTTGGTAAAACTCATCGATTCACTTCACAGTGATAGTTTCCGACGAGACAGAGCCGACGCCGACTCGATCGAGTCGCGTGCGTGTCGTGCGTTTCGCTGAGTCATCGGAGTGTCGAATCGGTCCGTGGCCGGGGCAATCGTCAGTGTCGGCCGACGGAATCCACATGGTAGTGAACTGGCGCTAGTGGCGCGCTCACACACAGGGTGCGTGCGGCGCGGGGATGGCGGGGTGCGCGGCGGGGTGCGCGGCGGGTGCGCGGCGGGTGCGCGGCGGGGTGCGCGGCGTGTCTGCGCGGCGGCGGGGGCGGCGCGGCGTGCGCGGGGGGGCGGCGCGGGCGGCGCTAGGGCGCGCGGTACAGCAGGTAGGCGGTGAGCGCGGGCGGCAGCGCCAGGCGCGAGGCGGCGGCGCGCAGGCGCGGCCGGCCCACGCGCTGCCGGATCACGCGCCGGCACAGCTCCATCAACGGCAACGGCTCGGCTGCCGAGAACACCATCATGTCATATCCGAACCCCATCGTAATAACATAACATGCTCCGAGTCAAAGAAACTAGCAAAGCCCTTGGGAGTCATGAATATGTGAATATGTATGAGTTTAGCATTAGTGAGAGATTGAAACTCACGATCCAGGCCGCCGATGTACTTCATGGTGATCTCGGCGTGTCCCCAGACGGCGGACACGATGGGGTAGAGCGTCTTGCCGCGCAGGCCGCGCGCCGCGACGCCGAGGTAGCGTCCGTCGGCGCAGAAGGCGAGCGTGCCCTCGTCCATGTCGAGCACGACGAGCAGGCGGTCGGGCACGAGGAACTGCTCGTCGGGCCGCAGCAGCGCCGGGTACGTCGTGCCGCTGCCGCCCGTGCCTTTGGCGTTGTGGTATACCTGCAAAAAACACGTTATTATTATATATCTTACCATACAAGCCTGAACTGCAATCACTGGTAGATCTCTCATATGTGAAAGGTCGTCTGGGTACCACCGCAATGTCTATTTCTCCTATCAAACAGCAGTGTAAATGCACTGTTGTATTCCGGTTGCTTTGCTACTGTTCATGAACGGTCGTATCACTCACTATCAAGCAAACGGCAAGATCGTCTCGCCATTCATAGCAATAGAATAAAAAAAAGGAAATCATTGGGAGTAAAAAAAGTTCTGTAATGTTCATTCTAATTAGCTATCGAGTGAAACATTTTAGACATCAAGCATGGTACATGTCGGCGGCATTGGAGCGGTCCAATGGCCATCTCAGACACACCTAAACGTATTGCGTGCTATTACAGAGGGATGAAAAATGCCATCGACATAAAAAATAACTGCTAAGAATAACAGCCACATTTTAAATTTTTTGTACCGCTAACTATAATTCCCAGAAGGAAACATAGTAGGATAAAAGTATAAAATGATGGTGGACAGATTTAATAAAAACTTGGTACAAAGATTGTTTAACAAAGTTCGTAGAACATAATATAGTGACAAAATAGAATATAGATACTTTGATATATGCCGTATCTATGTATCGAAAGCCCGAATTTGCTATAGTCGGTATTTGGTGCAATTCGTGCGCATTGACATTAATTTGAATAACGCTACTAATACGTATAACATTTTTTATGGTAATGAATGGCGAGACGAGTGTGCCTTTCGCCTCGTGGTAAGCGATTTGACCGCACATGGACAATAGCAAAATTAAGCAACACCATGAATTACAAAGCAATGCTTTTTTATGTTATAGGGGGCAAACGAGCATGCGGTTCACCAGATGGTAAGTGATCACCGCCGCCAAAGAACATCTGCAACGCCATAGGGCATTGAGATGCGTTGCCGGCCTTTAAGGTGGGAATACGCTTGTTTTTTGAAAGTACGTAGGTCGTATTTGTCCGGAAATGCTGCCGCTGGCAACTGGTTCCACAGATTTGTAGTACGTGGGAGAAAGTGTCTAGAAAAACGTACTCAGGTGGATTTCCAACCTCCAAGGTAATGTGGATGGATTGTGGCAACGACGTTTGCCGACGATATTGTAGTCTTGGCAGAATCGCTGGAAGACCTTAGCACTATGCTCGAAGACCTCAATCGAGTCTCCCAACAGGTGGGTCTTAAAATGAACATGGACAAATCGAAGATCATGTCGAATGTCCATGTTGTGCCCACCCCCATCGGTGTTGGGGGCTCGACTCTTGAAGTTGTTGACAAATATGTCTATTTAGGACAAGTGGTCCGGTTAGGCAGGTCCAACTTCGAGAGAGAGGTCAATCGTCGAATCCAACTCGGTTGGGCAGCGTTCGGGAAACTACGCGACGTCTTCTCGTCCAAAATACCTCAGTGCCTTAAATCGAAAGTCTTCGATAGTTGTGTGTTGCCAGTGATGACTTAAGGCACCGAGACGTGGCCTCTCACTATGGGCCTTATTAGGAAGCTCAAAGTCACTCAACGAGCTATGGAGAGGGCTATGCTCGGGGTTTCCCTACGAGATCGAATCAGAAATGAGGAGATCCGTAGGAGAACTAAAATAACCGACATAGCCCACCGGATTAGCAAGTTGAAGTGGCAATGGGCAGGGCATAGCGCGGAGATCTGATGACCGATGGGGTCGGAAAGTGCTCGAATGGAGGCCACGTAGCGGAAAGCGCAGCGTAGGACGTCCACCCACAAGATGGTCAGACGACCTGGTACAGATCGCAGGACGTCGCTGGATGCAGGCTGCCTCCAACAGGTCTCTGTGGAAATCATTGGGGGAGGCTTATGTTCAGCAGTGGACTTCTTTTGGCTGATGGATGGATGGATGGATGAAGGTAATGTGGGTGGTATTTAGAGGATTGCCGTGTTGTACGGTGGCGGAACTTAGCAGCAGTGATAAGTCCGAATAATTCTGCTCTCTAAATGCGATAGAGAATTCAGAGCGAAGCTACATTTCTACGCAAAGTCAAAGGATCAAGCCGATTGAAAAGAACTTGGTCCTCGATGATTCGAGTTTCCCACTTTGAATAAGTAGAAAGGAAAAAGCATGCTTGGCATTTCACTGCGCTCGCCATCCGGAGAAATAAGATGTTAAGTCTCAACATGTCCAGTAGTTACTCTGGCTAAAATGTCTTTTAAACTAAACACATAACAGTGCATTTACATTGTTGTTTCGCAGAAGAAATAGACATTGCGGTGGTACCTACGAAGACGGCCTTGTACATATGAGAGACCTGCCACCAGAAATTACCTCAAATATTGAAATAAAACTATTTTTACGGATTTTATCGCAGAAATTGTTATTTTTTTAACTTCTGGGCTTAGTGATTACTTTACAGTTTTCGTGATCGTGGGGTGAACTCGTGCTCCGATCCGGGGTGGTTTCTTTCAATGTGTAAATTCGCTTAAATGTAAGAAACCATTAAACATCGAGTCGTACGCTGGCTACACTGTCTTTCAAACCAGAATACGTGCATTTACACTGCACATCCAGGTGGCCTTTCACATATGAAGGATCTACCACCAGTAAACATAGTCTTTCTATAATTTTTGGGTCTTTCCATTATTGCATAAAGATTGAGTTATGCAGACCAGCATGCTTATGATCCTATTGATCCTTTTACTCTATCTGGACTGAAAAAGAAAAACCAGATAGGTACATAATTATGTTGCGCTGCTCACTCGCGACAACAGTTCATCTCATCTGTGTGATAACAGAAGCGAGTACACATGGCTGGTTTTCATATGTAACCTTGGGAAATGTACAGAAGGTAATAGCGTACCTTATTTCTGCCTAGGTCCCAGCCCCAGCTCTGGTCGGTGGCGCCGACGAGGCTCTGGTAGCCGACGGAGTGCAGCGGCGCGTGCGCAGTGGCCACGCCCACCACGGCGTGCGTGCCGCGCTGCCGGGCCGGCCACACCACCTCCCAGCAGTGCAGCCCGCGCGAGTAGCCCACGCGCCCGCGGATACAGTCCGTGCTCTGCGCCACCGGGTGCCGGTGGAACGTCAGCGCGTCCTCCTCCTTCACGAATATGTTTAGCGACCTGCAAATTGTTACAGGCATATTTGATATCAATGTTATGATAACCTGGACAAGATAGACATTGCCGGAGACTCGCCGAGCTTCAATGCTCGGTGTCAATAAAATGCGTGCCACTATTGATCCTGGCTTACAGGAATTGCAGTGGCGGGTGTGAGGGCGAGACTATCTCCAACCTGGACATGGGTTAGGTCAGAAGTACGAATATATAGAGATTGATGAAAGTAAACAAAGCGGAAGGGGTATATCAGAATTAATTAGCAGAGATTCATAGTCGCTTTTTATTTCTAATAGCTGTAAGCGTGGCAGTTATGTATGTATGTGTGTGTCCTCTTGTACTCACTCTCACTTTAAAGATTAAAGAAAAACTCATGATAACCTTCTGGTTAATGTCATTTTTTATGATATTCTTATCATAGAGATCTTTACAAGAATTCCTCCAGTGTTTGAATTCCTACAACTCGTATTAGACCAGCGTGGTAGAATAAAGTGCTTACTTTCTTACTTTAAATGGACCTTTGTTGTGCCGCACTCATGTCAGAGTGGGAAACGAGGAGACTGAAGAAAATTAAAATGAAGGAAACATGCAGCCAGTTTCAAGTGGGCACTTTCATAACCACTTATTGCGACGTGAGACCTGTAGATATAGTCTCTATATATTTGCCTTCTGCCAAGAAACAAAGATACTCACTTGACAGATAAACTCTGTTGGTATGGGCCCAGGATAGATAATCGCTGTGAGGACAGGATAGAAATAGTTGAAACCATAAGCATTATATTCTAATAGTTTCTACTGAAATAAAGATGACTTATATATACTTTTAGTATAATTTCTAGTCAGTGTCCTACGTGCAGTTTGTAAGCAGTATTGTGATATATCAATGCAGTGGCATCTCAATGACTAACTGCCTTTAGTGGCCGTTTGATATAATGGGAGAGAATTGATTGCTGTCCGCCTTGCCAGATAAAGCTTGAATTATTTGGGGACCAATAGCGGGATGAGTTGCTTTTGTTCGACGGAAATTTATCGGGATATACTTCCACATATTTCTTTTGTCTAATGTAAAAAGCTGTAGAAATGATTTAAGTCTTTAAAGACTCGATTTTAAGTCTTAAGAGTATATTAGGGTTACTAATGCCGATGACTAACTTAACGACATTGAAATAAAACTATTATTTACGGATTTTATCGCGAATTTAGTTTAATTTTTTACATTTTTGACTTCCCGACGTTTCGATTACTTTACAGCTTTCGTGGTCACGGGGCGGTAACTTAACGACTTTCCTTTAAACATAAAATGTCAAGTTATCCAAAATAAAGCACCTATATATCTGAAATCTACCATTGTTATTATATTAACTGGCTTATTCATCAACCGACAACTGGACTATGCTTCCAAAACACTGATGTGAAAGAAGTTCATTGCAAATTATAACACTCATGTATTAACTCTTTGATGGGGATCATCAATAGATGCATTCGTGTCACTGGGGGGTTACGTAAAACTGTACGAATATGTCTTACTACTTTACAGAATGTTCGAATCCTTTTTAGGTGTACGTCGTAATCATACACTCTCCTTTTATCCTTTATGTGACGGTTGAACGTCCGAACATGGGTATTCGATCCTATTCCCCCTGGGTAGTAGTAGAGTGATATGAGTATGTGAGTGTCGTTACCTGTCATCTGGGTTCCATGCATGTTTGAGCTGCAGGTCCGGGTGCGCGGGCGGCGCGTCGAGCAGCGCGTCGAGGCGCGCGGGCCGAGGCGGCTCGGGCGCCAGCTCGCGTGCTACCACTGCTTTGAACGGCGCCGTGCACTCGCGCGACACCGACTTCACACCGCCGGAGAGCTTTTGCCCCATGTTCATGCCCCTGCAGCGAGTGCGGGCGCGCTTCGGCAGCGCCTTGAGGCCGCCGCGCCGCGCCTCCTCCGCGCCGCCGCCGCCGCCGCCCCCGCCGCCGCCCCTCACTGAGCGCACCCCGCTCTTGTACCTGCAATGCACAATGCACACATTCAATTATGCTACTCGTACTCATAAACCTCTCATTACATGTTAGGTGATCTATGAAGAGTACCGCCGGTCTTCATCAAAAGTGAATGTCATTGCGAGCGTCGATATTAACGTATTGTTGGTAAAACCGGTTTAATGTTAGTAGTATTGGTGTCGTCACAGCAGATGCCGAGGTTTCGATTGCGGAGTGCCCGCACATCTTATGTAACATGGCGGCCGTCTAACCGTGAAAGTCACCGCTCAAAAGCCAAGGTTACCACGACCCTGGAGTCTCACACCGGCTACACATGCGAATGTTCCCTCACCGCTTCTTGTTTTATTAACACAACGATTTAATTAGGTGTTTATTTTTTTTCCTAGTCAGTGATGTCATGTAATTGCCATGCAATAGTTTAATTATAGCGTGGTTGCGTTCGAGTTGTCTGTAGTAGGTATGCACGATAGTGCCGGCAAGTAGTGTCGGTGGCGTCGTCGCACTGTCGGTCACGGATAATTGATTTCGTTAGACGAACACTCGACCGATTTGTTTTGATATATCTAGGAAGGAGTGTTGTTCGAGGACCGTCGTTTATTCGAGTGCGGTTTGGTAAATAATCTATGTAGGATGGGAAGGGACGCCTAGAAGGCACGCAAGCTACAAGGCCGTCTGCCTTTACGACGCCTAGAACGGCTATGACAAAAGCGGGAAGTGAAAGGCAGTGAATGCGTCCCTCACGTCGCGTCGCCTCTTGACTGGGTAAAGCAGCACAGTTACACGGAACATTTCTATACATCGTAACTAACATCTGAGAAGATAACTCATAAGTTTTTCGTCTCATAGGTTTTACTGTCAATTTCGCATCTTGCCGACACAGATTTCCCCGGAGACATTCCCGGTTTTGTTTCATATGGCCAATATAGAACCAACTCCCCAGACTAAATTCGGAGGATATATTTGCACTGGGTTTTAGTTATCTACTGAGAGAGGTCGCATGGGTAATGTAAGAAAACTAAAATGAACCGATACCGCTTTAATGTTATAATAGTTTGGACTTTTATTATTTGGCTTTGTAATGTGATCAATAATTTTATCTGTTCGCAGTACATGCACTCAGTATTAAATAGTTATTTGACTGATACAGGCAGATAATCGGGTTGGATCACGTGGCGGGCAATAAACAAACGGACAGCGACACGTGATCCATGTCACCATCTGTGACATCCTCGTCGGCCACGTGTATTCCCAACTTATCAATTATTTACGCATCAGTTAGCAGACACCCCTGTGATACGAGATGTACCATTTTTTTATTAATAACCTCTAAGACCATAAGGAAGATCTCTGCTTATTACTTGCATGAATCACGGTCAGCGTGCATATTTATACAAGAATATATCTTTAGTTCACAGGAAAATCGTGGTTACAGATCGGAAGCGAACACCGGTAAATAACCAGTTTTTGTGTTGTTTTTCTCACGGACACACGAACCGATTTGTCAATAACACAATTAGCAGTGATACATGACATAGGGACCGTACATTGAAAAAATCGCACACATTACAGCGGACGAGGTTATACATAAAGGTGGTCGGTAATGTCTAATTTAGAAAAAGTAATAGACTATCATTCAGACTATGTAAAGTGTAGAAACGTTGAGGCTGGGAGCGGCGGCAACCGCTCACGCACGGTGAGAGGTGAATGGAACATTGGAAGTGGCCAACGTTGCTAGGCCGACTACATTAGCGTGTAGCCAACACGCCCGAACAATGAACTGGCGAAATGACGTACGCATTGTATCATACACCATTATATGTATACATTGTCCGCCACATTAGAGCTAAACCGAACGGCATCATTTATTTTGTCTGTTGCGCACACAGCTGGCAAGCGAATTCTCGATCATCAACTCAGCTGTGGTTTCGTGTGAATGGAAATTCCGAGGCTGCCTGCAAAGTGAGCGTTCAAATTAGATACGTTACTAGATAAGGTGATCGACGCAATCTCAGGGAACATATGCGTAGCACTTAGAACTTTACGAAGCGGATTTATTGAGCGGAATTAATATAATTATTGTTATTTTATCTACATACATGCATAAACTCATGCACCTTTTTCTAGAGGGACAGAAAGAGGCACTGTACTAACATTTCCAATAAAAATACAAGGGTAGTACAAAAGTTACGCTTCAAATGTTGTTTTTTTAACATTTTTTCAACGAGTTTGAAGCCGGCGAAGCTTTGGTAACATAAGCCCTATAAAGTTAAATAGCGTGGAAGCCAATCAGGCGCGTAAACATCGGATCTAATAAGAGCTAAAACAGTGTTACCGATTTGTGTCTGACTAATATCGTTAATCAATGCGTTTCAATGTATGTTTGTTCATGGAGAGTTTGTTAGCAAATTAAATTGTATCAACATTTAAAATACGTTTCGTTGCCAAATATGTGTTTTTGCGAGTGGAAACATTTGGATATATTATTTACGGTTTTTCGAGAGCAAAACGGATTAATGTATTTTACTTGTTACTTATAAAGGGTTTATTTGAACAAGCGAGACTGGCATCCATATCAGGACATTGATACATTAATTAGATCATAGTTGTGGTTCTGCTCAGTTGTCTATTGTATTATACGTTCCAATGAAGTTAGACGTAATGGAAAATTATTTGTCAATCATGTTTAATAAAAAGAAATTTCAATAAAGCACAGGTTCTGGCGATGTGCGGTTACTCCCGTACGATAATGTAATCCTCATTTATCCGGATTAATAATAACTAAACAATGTTGAATCGTCACAAAGCACAAATAATTCTTAAATATTGCTTTAGGACAAAGCTACAATGAATCTATTAATTTTATTTTTTTTAACAATTTGTTCACAAATCTTTCTTGAAGGATAGAATATAGGAGGGAAAGGGGAGGGAATAAAGAGAAGAAATTAAGCCTATTGTGACGTCACATACACAGCAAAATGCGTCAGCAATACTATTATTATTTCACGCCTGTTTTCACAGATATTGAGTTCGTCATAAAATGGCTCTATTTATATACAATTATGGATTCTCTAAAATAGGATAATTTTGTGCTGTTCTTTCGCATCGATGATTAAATCTCATTGTTAAAATTGATTGTATAATTTTAAAACACCGTTGTGTACGATAAACAAAATGTGTAACTGTTAGCGTTTAAATTTGTAATTTAAACAAAAACGTCATTTACAAGCGAAATTGAAACATTGGTACGAGAGTGAATTGAATGGTGCACAAGCGTGCCGCGGGTGGATTAATTGTTAATTGGATCACAACATGCAGATTTATTATTTAAATGAATTTAAAACAGCATGATGCCAAACAGAGCTTAATTACAGGAACGGCAAGGATATTATCACAAATGAGAGGAACGCCGTCGGAATGCCTGTTCATTAAGTATTTTTCATGACGCTTCTTTATTAACATTACTTTATTTGTATTGGGAAAGTTAAGTAACGTATCGCTTCGTGAAATCCGCCATTTTATTATTCAGTATGTAAATGAAAGAAAGGTAATAATTTATTGGATAAGAATCCACACAAACGTCGCCTGCTTTACAACCGATATCAAAGACTGTAAGCAGGTTTTCATGTACTTTTCCAAATTCAATACAAATATCACATAATATTATGACAAGTTATGCAACGCTAGAATTTCTCACGGTGCGGTTGCATCAAACATTATCTATACAAACACACTTTCGTCTATTCGCAAGCGAGTGTTTTCTGCATCGAATATAATTCTCGTGTTGTGAGATGAATTTACGACGTTCACGGATGCGTCATCTGTTATGTTAACGCTACGTAGGTGTGCCGAAGGAGAGGTTCAACAGAGCAAGCATTTAAAAAAAATTTAATGTAGAAAGCAGGCCAACGCAGGTCAGGCAAAACAAACTTGCGAAAGGTGTTCTCCGATACCTACATCTCCTCGGATATGTTTTAAACTGCAACGTTTTACAATTTTAAAGTTCAATCCACCGCGAGAGTCGTACGCGATACCGATGCGATATAAATTCTCTAATACGTCTGAATTGTCACTAACTTGCTAAACCCTTTATCACGCGCTCCGAATTCAAACTTACAAAAGTTGTCAAAATTGATAGTCAAAGTTGGTAATCTCTTTTGCGATGAGATAAGCTCTGTGGGTAAAGTTTGCTTATCGTATGTTAAATATTTAATATTTTCCGAACGTGGGATTGGGCGTGGAACATTCGAAAGCGTCGGCTTTTCTAATCGCCTTGGTGGGCACTCAGCGCGATATCTGTGCAATTACATTTTCTTGTCACCGGGCCTCGACACCGCGGCGATGCACTATCACTGGTTTTAAATAACAATTAAATAATCGCTAGGGCGTGTCGGCGTAACCTTGTATCGGTAGCCGAGTTGCAACAGGGCCTTGTGTCAAGGAAAAACCCACTTAGCAGTTTCCCTGGCCCCGAACGTTTGCAAACCTTATTTTCGCACGAAATGATCTAAACTACGTTTACAAATTCATTAGAAATATCGCATTTGTTGACGTCAATGCGATTGATGATTCGTCTGATGCTTGATATTTGTCTCTTTTGACGCAATCACACGCACCATAATGCATCTAATTAAGCTGACGTTAATAATAGTTTCAATACGTGTTTTAGTGCATTACCTAAGTTGGTATTTACAACATAGATTAGACCCTAGCTCTATTACGAACAGGAAGACGTTAACGTCATTATATTTGATTAAATGTTATTTAGGCCATGTGTTAATATATCTCTTCAAAACAAAATTAACAAAAGAGAGAATAACATTGACATTATCAACATCACAATGTTAGAATAACAACTATAAAATATTTCTGTATGTGTATCAGGCCATATATGTAAGTCCCGCTGCAGAGCACGGGCCTTTTCTACAATCGAAAGTACGATTGATACTACGATTTAAAAATATTTAAGTAATACTATTAATTTAAATATAAATAAAGTAAACTCACAAACTTCCTTTTACTTTCATGCGTAGCAACAGTCATAGCAGATCGATTCTATGGTGCGATATTTGAATGCCAACCAGCATACAACTTTTAATGTTTCACAAAAAATATCTATTAAAGAATATTTGTATTGATAGAAAATATTTTTGCAATATTATTTATTATTGACGTACTGTACTGTAATTGACCCTGTTAGATAATGGCACACGTGTAGCAATTACAAAATGCTACAGAGCCTTATTGTAACCAGTTATATGATTTATTGCTCTTGTATATCCTAACTCAATAGATTCTTATATGTATATCTCAATGACAAATCTATGCACAGTTAAAATGCACGTGTAGTGGACAAAGTTCTTAGATATAGCCAAATCGGTTATATATTATTATCCTCGTGAAGTCAGCCAGAACGTTTGATATATTAGCGGCATATTTTCGAACTGCTCGTCAGTTAGCAATTCTATGTATATTTGTTACTAAGATTTTCTTATCCGTCCGAATAATGACCGCCCTACAAAACGTTGAATATCCCGCCACTGTGACACGCCACAGACCAGCATGTCGGACGGCGAGAGTTGGTTAGAGACTCTGCTGGGACTTCACAGCACAACAGTTAGTTACCTTCAGGTTTATTGTAGTCATGGTAGGTACGTCATATTTTTCCTGATGTCAAATCGAGGCAACAATCAAATTGTAAGGACACGAATAATTGCCCGACTTAGTAACAGAAGCCTAGATCCCATGTCCACCCAAGAGGGCAATAAGACAATTCAAATTAACAACATTTATAAATAGAATACCACCCACAAGATGGTCCGACGACCTGGTAAAGGTCGCGGGACGTCGCTGGATGCAGGCTGCCTCCAACAGGTCTCTGTGGAAATCATTGAGGGAGGCCTATGTTCAGCAGTGGACTTCTTATGGCTGATGGATGGATGGATGGATAAATAGAATGCAAGGCGGGCGTAGAAACTGTCATTTACTATGAACGATGCACATGCATTGAAATATGAAATGATTGTAAAACGCCAACAATTCCGCTTGGTTTTTGTTGTACATCCATTGTCAGCGGGCTCGCATTGTTATTCCCATTATAGTGGTAAGGTTTGTCCTCCACGTCCGTCCATACGGGTGGATATAGTATTGGATGTTTATTACATAACGTCAGTGCGCGGAGTGCGCGCGCGCATGCACCGGCGGCAGCGCCTGTGTCAAGGATCCCTCGGTTCCGACGTATTATAATGAAGCTATCGTGCCATGGTCGCTACAGCCGTGCAGCGATCATTTTGTTTCCTTACCGTGTTTATGTATGATTGTATGACACATGCGTACGCTAATATTCTCTGTATTGGGATTTCAGATTGTCCTTCTTAATCTTGCATGTTTACTCCCTAGTATTGGCAATATTCCCTTAGATTTAGCTGGTACAAACGCACTTGTCGTATTTCTATGCAATACTCAATCTGTTACGGCTACTCGAAGGTGCCATCATTACGTAATGTAACTTAAAAACTTGACGTTAACGTTTTAGCTTAATCTTTTTTTTGCAAAGGAGAGGAAAGTTTTGAAGTCGTTCCATTACCTCGTCGAGGACTGAAGGGTCTAACCTTAGCTTCGTTTCGTCTTAAATATAACGGCAAACTACACTTGCCCCTTATACCGGGTATCTCAAGACTGCTACCGAAAACGAAGCCGGGTGGTAGTTTTAGTGGCTACAAACACAATGCAATTAAAAATTTCGCATAGAAACGCGACAATTATTTTTTATGATTTTTTAAATATCGTCATTTTTGGGTGGTAAATCCATAGTTTTTGCTAAAATAATAATTTAAACTCTTTTATACCTTAGAGTATTTATAAATAAAAGGGTATAAACTATTATTTTAGGAAAAAAATTATTTACCACCCAAATATGGCCATAGGAAAAAAATAACAAAAAAAAATTTGTCGCTTTTTTTTGCAACTTTTTCTGTTGCATTGTGTCTGAAGTCGCTTAGACTACCACCCGGCTTCGTTTTCGGTAGCAGTCTTGAGATACCCTGTATGTCTCCTTATACATTTTACAGAACATTGTAATTTTACAACAGTAAATGAGTAAATGATCAAATATTTTCCTTCAATGTTACTAATCACCTTGTATAGAATAACGACCTAATTCATAGAAAATTTTAAACCATATTTTAAGAATCGAATGTTTTGTCTTCTTCGCTCAAACCGAATTCAAAAGTCATTCGATAAGGACAAAAAATTCGCTAACTAAATAGGTTTTTAAAATGGTCTATGAATAACGCGGTACATGTCTACACATTCACAAGTATAAAGTACATGGTAAACAAAGTTCATCGATACGTTATGCCCAGCGACACCCGAGGTGTCACTTGCAATTTTATTGTACCACATTCCAAGGCGGAAACATTTAACCAGTCGCCGTTTACGATTGATTATACATCAAACATATTTATGATCAAATTTGTATCTACATTATATTTTGTACTTACTGGGTATTTGGTTATTTGCCTCAGAATACTTTCAAAGTTTTAAATTTATATCTGAGAATTCAAGGTATTATGAATCTCTAAGCTTTTTTGTATATTTTTTAGGGAAAAGATTAATTGCCATGCTTTAAAGTTCAGTATAATCAGAACTGTTATCAAATGATAAAAAAATCCCTAAGTATATCAGGCATCAGCGCATATTTAAAGTGTCTAAATAAAGTGACAAATAATAATTTTCCTTATAAGAATGATAAATACCAAGCACGACTTTTAGTCTGAATTATATTGTAATATCCTTAAATAAGCGAATAATTATATACAATCAGATCGATATTTCTCGGAAGATAGATTCATAGTATATTCGGAAAATTAGCTATACGTCGCACAATTTTCGCATTAATACAGGTAAAAATATACCAAACGTTGTACTTGGGAAGTCCACGAGTGATATGATAGTAATAGCTGTTAACTACCGTTACAACCAGTACCTTTCTAAAAGCTCGCACGGAGGAAGGCTAAGAATATAGATAATTTAGGCATATCGTTCGCCAAATTGCAATACGTATGAAAAAACTACAATAGCTTGCTTGATGCATCAGAGAAAGGAAAGCAAATTCGTGAGTTCAATGTGAGGCGATTACTGAAAATATTTTTCAGAATTCGTATGATGAGCGATAGGGCTCTTGGTTTATGACGTGCACTACGTTATCTTTTTCAGTGTTAGATTATCTTTGTTGATTTTTACAGCTATTCCTTTGGATTCTATTTTTACAGATTACTACACGCTAACCTTTTTTTATATATTAACACCAGCGTGGCCCAAAGTACTATTCCCAAAATCCTAAATCGATCCTAAGACAACGAATGAAGACCTATTTGTAAGTGGCCGAAGCAAATATGTCATGTCGGTATCACGCAAGGAGATCTGAAGTGCCTACGAAGTACCCATTCCTATAGGATATTTCCATTTGTGTTAGTATATTTATTGGACAAATGCCTATTACAGTGGTACATTGTTTACTCATTATCGTGGTCTGCGAAGTGCAGTTGGGCAGGTCGGCATGGCCGGCGCCGAGAGCCTTGACTGCAATGCGCGCACGCCGTAGCGTGTCAAGGGAGCACTGCTTTCGCCGCCACACCTGCGCAGCCCGCATCCACCATGGAGAAAAAACCTAATATGGCAATTAAATTAAACGATCAAACGCTAAGCGCTCCGATACGCCACGCACCTGTTACTATATGGAAATTCATTGCGTAATCTTGCTTAAATATATCGTCGAGTTTTAGATATTAAGAACTGAATCACTTTTAATATAGAAAATGCGGTGTATACTAATGTATAAAAAATGTCAAAAGACAAATGTTGACAGATGTGGTCTTTTAGGATATATTTGTCAGTCGTTACTCGTTAGATAACTCCAATCTCGAGAATACCTTTCAAATTTCAACCAAGTCTCAGTGGAAAATTTCAAGACTACAGCGTTATTCATCGTATAAAATTTATATACTTTAAAAATACGCCCTTAAGTTACACTTAGAAAACCAATCTAAGTAGAGTCGTGTAAACACCGTCAAGTAGAGGTTTACGTAGTTAGATAAATTGTCCAGTTGCATCTGTTACAAGACGCGTGTCCGCCACATAGTTTACAATTAAGCGTACTGAGTTGAATGTGTTGAGTAACGAGAGTTGACAGCGCGGACACCATTACTTAGTCGTCCGAGATTTACTGTTCAATCGGTGTTAGTAAATCGTGTCTCATATAAATAAATCTAAACCCGTGGATAGAGACGAGGCCTTTAAGTATAAAGAAGTATCGCGCCAGAACAAAGCGGAGCAATCTTCTAAGTGGTTGGAGAGGCCGGTACAAAGACACCCTACGTGGATCCTCCTCCCCCCTTCGTCCCCACCCGCCTCGATCTCCGCGCGTCCTCGTGTACCCCGCGCCGCCCTCAGGCAGATAAGCACGCCATCCACTTCTAAATGCTTTTAGCAACACTGAATGAGTCGGCGCCCAAGGAGCCCCGAATGAAAACTTAGCAATGACGCCTTTAGGAAGCATATCTAATGTTTATCTAACGAGGGCCGAATAATTTCATGTCGAATTAACATTTATTTATACACAGGAAGTGAAATTATTTTAACAGCTTTCGAAATAGGTTCACGTTGAAAGGGAAGTGTGGAGCCAATCTAAATTCTACCACTCTCAGAAGTGCCCGTGGTGTTTCTTTGATAATTTTAAAAACGAAATCCGTGTGATTTTTACACTTTTATACTGTGGGTAAATTTTATTTTCGTCAATTCAGTGGAGTGGTTTTGTTTATATAGGTAAACGTTGAATAAAAATCCTTTTCCATCGAATATTTAAATTTCACATGCAACATTGGGATCTCTAGAGAGCAGAAAATTCTAGTAAAGGTAAAAAACATTTTTCAAAGTTTTCCAATTCACGTACAATATATATTTTAACCTGGGGCCCTGCTCTGTAAATCCGAAACGAAGTTCGAATCTTCGGACGATCGAAGTTTATGACGATACGAATGTACCTACTCTTTAAATGATCGAATTCGCATAACGTACAGTCAGCAACATAAGTCGCTGAACACTTCACATTTTTTGATAACCTTTTTATGAATTAAAATTTCTAATTAATAGTCTGTAGTCGGAAAGTATAATCAAGTAATGTCTTCTTTGTCGATAAGTGCTATACGATATTGGAATTTTTATTATTTTGGATGATAAGACCATTCGAAATTTCATAAATGTGTAGCGACTTATGTTGCTGACTGTACATCGTAACCATAAGTCTATGGTTACGATCATAAGTCAATAACGACCATAAGTATTTGTAGGTACATTTCGATCGTTCCAAGTTTCGAACTTCGTTTCGGATTTACAGAGTAGGGCGCCTGTGCGCTGTTACTACATCAGCTTTTGAATGTAGAAAAAAAAACAATATTGCTTGTACGTTTAATCCTCTATTTTTACAGCCTCAGAAAGACATAAATATTTACATTGGACTAATAGAATAGTACAGTTTATGTAGGTTTGATCAGAAAGTATAAGAACCGTATCTCATTGTGTCCATATAAGTATCTCCGAGAATATCGCTCTACAATTTGATTGTACATGTTTTGAGAATTGTGCAAATCTATTAGCAACATTGACACGCCAGTGTCGATGTTAGCTTTGTCGTCAACAAGCAAATTGCGTCACAATTTATTTAAAAATTTTAAAATCACGCGGTTCAGTGAAATTAGAAATTGCAGGCTTCCTATCGGTTAGTTAGTACGCGAGGCGGTACTCCGTTTCAGTTATCATTTGGAAATAAACTTAGATTTCACTGATAATTTCATTAATACTTAGAACAGCGTGTCGGTCAGCCATGGATTACGAGTACTAAAATTTATTTTGAGTCATGCATTAATTAATATTTTTATTGGTAAGAAATTAAATGAAACATGATAGGCTCTGCTTATGTGCAATAAAACATAACAATTCAATTTTTTTTTCAGACGTTAAACAAGTTAATTTTATTATTGGTATGTTTATTACTAATACTTAATGGATTTGC
The DNA here is from genome assembly GCA_009982885.2 of Hyles vespertilio. Lineage (NCBI taxonomy): Eukaryota > Metazoa > Arthropoda > Insecta > Lepidoptera > Sphingidae > Hyles > Hyles vespertilio. The sequence goes on along the minus strand of CM042806.1, from coordinate 12,227,980 downwards.
GTACGATCTATTCCTGTCGCACAATAAATCTAGGTCACGCTTTAATCGTCTGCTTCTTACTGCGGATTCCAGCTGGTCAAATCCTATAGCGAAGTTTATCAGACAGCGCCGGTGCTATTTGTCGTGTGAACAACTAATCCGAGACGAAGTAGTAAAACATCAAACTCAATAGTAAGAGGATATCGTGCGAAGGGGCTATTCTTTAATATTGAGCCATGTTTAAAAACGTACGTGGTCCAGCTTTTGCCGGACGTCTGACAATTCTATGTTGGATGGAAATGCGAAGAGCATTGCGAGCATAAATTATTCATGGAGACATGCTGATGTGCCTCGACCAGCTCGTTACGCTCAAAGACGTGTTTACAGAGTCCTTTGCTATTTAAAAGAATGTTACATAGTAAATTCTTAATTATATTAAAAATTGTGCAGTGAATTTATACCTTTCAGTATAGCCTGACTTAATATAACAAAGCATAACGTACGAACATAAAACGAGTACGAAATTTATTCTGGCTTCACATTAATAAATCCTTTGGATTTGCTCCGTATAATATTTAGGAATTACCACCAATTTAGAAATGAGTAAAATTAAGTGCTCCATCAACAATACCATAATTTATTAAAAATAATCAAGAAGTACAACAATCTTTGCTAGATTAATTATAATATTACAAAAGATGATTGTGTTAATTTATATGTAAAAATATATCTGAAGACACGTAAAGTAACACTAAAGTTAGACACGGACGGACAGGAAACGGTTATTTGCTAAGCAAATCGCGTCACCGAAGCGTGACCCGGCCTGATGACGAGCACCGTGGCGCTTCCGTGAACACAGGTGCCAATCAAATTAAATATTTTCTCTATTTATTTAAATAAAAATAAACCGGGCAGCTCTCCTGCAGGCAGAAATTAAAATTGTCAACATTACGCTCAGCGAGAGAAATAAACGAAATGGAAACAAGAAATAAAGTGAAGATAGCAAGCGTGCAGCCGAGGGACTGTGTTACAAAAAACAGATTGTTTCATTTTGTTTTTGTGTGGAAGGATCAACAATGCGGCGATGCGTCTCGGGCTCGGCTTGAAACCGGTAGGCTCCGCGCAGCTCGGATCAAACGCCTCGCGCTATCGGCCCGGTATAGCCTCAATGTCAATTCATACACGAATTGTACAAAGAGCGATGCTTCATAATCTACCATTGTCTAAATAATCACTAAACATTGTGCAGGTATATTGTAAGTGTCAGTCATGTATGCCGTTTCAAATTATACTTCTACTTCGCCGTGACCTTTAGTAATGATTGAACATGCATTGAAGCTACTTTTGGTTGCTAAGCGTTCTCTTTATTTAAGACACATGCTATTCAAATTAACTTATAATTTGACTAAATATTCATACTCCGCCAATTCTGGCTTTGAAAATACAGTTTTGTTTTATCGAAAGCATTACTCGGCAACAATTAATAAACTTGAAAACTATGACTAGAAGTGCTGACTATTTAACTGAAACTTTGCACATTACACTCTTGCACCTTCACAGAATAAACTGTAAACATTTAGGAAATATATTTCCTATAGGAATGCTTACATAATAGACCGGTTTTATATAACATGGAAAGTTGTTTACATAAGAAAGACATTTTATGAAAGAATAATATTCAAATAACAACTTCCTTTCAAACCTTTGGCATATTTATCAAGTAGAAAACAACGATATAATTATTGATCATTGTAAACGTATGTAAAATATGCATATAAATATAGATTGTGCGCAAAATATTTATCCACATGACATTATAATAAACATATATGAAATAAAGCTCATTTTGTGCAGTTGTTACATAATAGTCGTTAAATTCAAGATTCTTCGATTAAATATTTTGATAAAGTTGATATAGCAACACCAATGTAAATGTTGCTAGAATCGAGGTATAGACATGAAATGCTCATGCGCAACGGGTTATTTGAGATTTCATCTAAAAATATGCAATACGTTTGAAAATGTAATGTGTGATTAATACATCATATCAAAATTAACTAAATTAAAACGCGGAAAGCAATGAGTATATAATATTTAATAATAACGTATATTTATTAAGGCCGCGGTAACTTCCGAAGACGCAATACAAGGATGCGGCTGTAAGGCGATTCATGAAGATAATAACTTCCTCAAATTGCACTACGTGACATTGAAACATAGGAGTTATAGTGGAACGGATCGCATTCACTTGTCCATGCAAAATGTATAAACCGGCGTCAGATGAAGGGAAAAAGCGCAGGGATGTGATTTACGCTCAAAAGGCTATAAATAATAGAGAACACAAAGAGCAGTGGATCAAATTTGTGCTATGCGTGTGTGCAAACCATGGGGCTGCGAGGTCAACGACACTCACCCCGGCCGGGTACAGTGGGACAGGCACAGGACGTGACTCACTCGTGGGGATACCAGCTGCTGTAGGCAAAAACTACCCTCGCCGCGACGGGGACGCGTGTGCCGCGCTGGGCTGCTCTCCACTCCACGCGTTTAATTAACCAACATTACACTGCGTGTGCCGTATCGACAAAAAACTGCCCAATTTAACAGTCAATTTTTGAATATATTACGCATATTGAACACGTTTTTTACCTGGCTAATATGCGTGGAACTGACTTTAATAGTGCCATGGTAACAAAGACTGGCCATAAGTACAAAATCTGTCATAACTAAATACCACCTCGTACGAGTCTCGGTATTAAACCGTCCATATACATAGGATTAGTTGATTTATATCTGTATCTGTATCAGCTCATATACGTCCCACTGCAGGGCACGGGCCTCCTCTACAAACGAGAGTACGATTGAGAGTGGTTAGGCCATATAGTCCACCACGCTGGCCTAGTGCGGGTTGGCGGACTTACATACCAATGAAATTTTATAACTCGCTATGGTATGCAGGTTTCCTCACTATGTTTTCCTTCACCGTTTTAGTGCGTGGTGATTGACTATCAATACACACATGACTCCGAAAAGTCAGAGGTGTGCCCTGGGATTCGAACCCGCGATCACCGTGAACATGTTGGCAGTCGCGTCTAGTCCGTTTACCAACAGGCCACCACGCACTTATAATTTATATAATGTTCGGATATAAAAGTTTCAATTTTGATTGCAGCTCAGTGAACGCGCTCGCAGGTAAGAGGAAATTCGATTTTGTCGCCAATTCGGTTTTGTGGTTGCGAACACTGTATGCGTAACATCGATTGTGATGTAGGGAGTGAAAGCGGCAACATATGCCGGCCTCATTCGCTTTATGAAGTGTACATCTCGACGCCATATGGTACGTAACTCTCAGACAGCTGATTTAATTCTCCACGCATTTAACTAGGTCATCAATTTAGGATTTTGTCACATATTTATACGTAGCGCTGTAATTATACGTCTATGTCAGCGTTCCAATTGCTTATAGCAAGGGACATATTTTAAAAGTTAACACAAAGAAAAGTAGTCGGTTGAATGTGAACACAGTTCACTTCCCGTCCGAATGAACCCTTGAAGTTGTATTGAACCGAGCACGAATATAATTTATTGAAGTATTTTTATTTTGTCAATGAGAGAGGCTGCGGTCCGCGGAGTCGAAGGGGCGAAGAACTGCACAACCGTCCTTCACCTAGCTCTGTCTGGGCATCGATCCTATCTCCGTGCTCGCTTGACGAGTGCACTTATTTATAAATACGTACTGCCGTACCACTGTGGAACTATGTACCTCCGCTTTCAGAGTTATTGCGCCGTACAATTGAACAACAACCAGGAATTTGACACACGGGACACCAAAGCGTATGTTATAATTGTTTGCACTTTGTCTACCGCTGATTTATTATAGAGAACGTCTGTTGCGTGACTCACATCGCTAACTACCGAACTTTTGAAGGCGGAAACTTGCTTAGCAATGACGTAATAACTATTGTAGTTATTCATTTTAATAAGATCGACGTGAGAACAACGGCTTCAAGGAAAAGGCAAGCATTAGTGGAATGAAGTCGCGTTTGTTGTCACTCATTGTGTTCCCATGAAAAAGAATAGTTGTTAGGCGAGGGTACTAAGGCACAAGGCGTCAATAACCTCGACGGTACGGATCGTGGAGGTTGCAATAAATACGACATCGGCGGCGGTGGCCTGGTCAAGAGCCTTTCAAGGCCGGGAGGCGAGGCGGGGAGCCTGCGCGCGCCCCACATCTGCGCTGGCGACAAACCACTCTTGCGCTACTGCCCAGCCGCCTGCATTCCACCACCTCAGCCACTCTGAGTCGAAGGATCCTGAGCTGAACTCCTAGTGCCACACACGTGTTCAACTATTCTGACATTTACATTTAGAATGTTGAAATATGTTCACAGTTACATTATTCATTAAGGGCTCGTGTTTTCATTCAATGCCATCTGATATCTCGTTTTGAAGGTTTCAAACCTTTACCACGGAGGAGAAAATCGTGACCGCCAATTTTGTAAAGATTACGTACACTCTGGTCGCTAGTTTCGTACTTGGACTGTCAAGGTCACGCATATAGTACTAATGGCTCTGGAAGTACTTAAGAATTTTACTTGTATAAATAAAAAAAGCGCTGTGACGATACATGAAATTCCACTAAACACAATAATAAAACACCATTGCAGTTCAATGAATCAACATGTTGAACTCGTTAAAAAGAGACAGACGCACGTCACTCTGAGGATTCAACTTTAACAAAGGATTATGGAGTCGGCGGCGAAAGAAGCACTGCGACCACGGCGAGGGCAACTCACCGCAGCTCCAGGAAACGGGCAGCTCTAGTTCTTCTGTCACAGGACATGTCGCAAGTTGAAACAATCCACTGAAACGAGCACTGTACTAAGAACGCGCAAGCGTCATGGTTGCGAGTCGCGGGCGTGCACCGGCGCACCACGTACACTACCACTGGCGACGAGAGAACGCGCGCACTGAATCACGTTGAGCGAGCGCCGAGCGCAGGCTACCTGCCGTTTCCGCGGCGCGGTGAAGCGGAGGTGCGCATCGCCGACCGCGGCGCACGCGCAGGTACACGCCGCGCCCGCGCCCCCGGGGCCTGCGCCACCACCACGCCACCACGCCGGCCCCAGCCCTGCCGCGCAACAACCCGATGCCAGTCAAAACAATACGCGCCAATTGACACACTCCTCGTCTTTATCGTATAAAACCAATGCCTCGGGGTTGTACCCGACAAATCTGCGTTGAGTTTTGTTCATATCAGTTAAGTATTATTACAATCAGTATTTCGCAGTGGAATAAATACCTTGTAAAGGAAGCTACTTTCATAATAATTCCATCCAAAAACAAAATTTTGTAGGAATTGGTAAAAAATGACATGGAATTTAAGTAAACTTCGATGTTGGGAAATATGTATCATTTTCAATTAGCGCGGTAGATTTGAAAATTCGACCACATTTAATTATTTTAATTGCAGCGCGTTGTCATACGCAACAATTTCAAAATACTAGAGAAACGCAAGCGCGAGGGCTCGGGTTCTGCTTTGCCGGCGCGACGGGCGCGAGTTGGCCGTCCTAATTTACATGTGAATATTATTTGTTCAAATATGAGTCATTTCTGAAGTGTTGTTCAACTTTCTCCGGCGCGCGTGCTTCCACAATAAGCTGCACAAAACGAAAGCTCAAATGAACGTTTTATCAAGAACGAGCATAATTTTCAATACACGTTACATTATTACAACAAAATTACATTAAAATTTATGCAACGGTGCATATTCATATAAATGAACCAGATGGAAAAATTAATTTTAGAGCTTTCATGGCGCCGTTAAGCGTGTGTAAGGCGGGAGTTTTAAACAGCTGAGAATATGCTAATAGCTTTCCTTTGTCTGGACAAAAGAACAGTTCACAACTCGCATTAGCGCCGGCAAAGAAGTGCTGGATCCCATTAGAGACATTTTAATACCGACTTCTAAATTTTAAAACGAGATCCTACATTATTTACGTTTTAATTAAAATACTGAATCGCCGAGGCTTAGGGAACAATCATTTCTGCAGAAGGAGCGCACGGTATAAAAATATTTGTACAGGAGTGAATTGGAATTTGTAAAATCCAGTATTGAATAGATATTGTCATCAGATGGTGGTGCGTTGTGAATCCGGCAGGCAAGCTACCTGATTCTACCGTCTACATAGGGAAAGAAAGGGCGCCATGCACCTGCGATCAGTTACAAGTTGCGAGGCGACGTCACTGCTTCTTTCACCTGTTCATATCCAGTACATTTGTCTTACCCCCTGTCGTCCCTACAGCTATTTATATGCTAAACGTTGTAATTTGGCACCGATCGACTGTCGGAGTTCTGTGACCTAATTCTTACAGGATTACATAGCATTCAGTTGTTAGGGTGTTATTGGAGCATAGTGCAGTATTTCTCAACTAGCTCTCGTATATTTCGGTATTGAAATAGATAATATAATAGAAATAATCCTAGAACTATAAGCGGATTTTTTGAGTGGTTCAAATTACCTACCTAGATGACTTTCTCCCATGGGCAGTTTTACGTAGCGTGTTCACGTGTGAGTTCACCCTGTGGTTTGGTTATTTTGGTGCCGCCTTCTAGAAAGACTAAAAATGTAGTGTATACAGAAATATTGTAATTAACGGTGTGAACAGATTTTGTTAGGTATAATTACTCCAGTCCACTCCACGTTCATTAATTGCATCAAGTTTTTTTTTCTTTATACATATACCGGGTATCTCAAGACTGCTACCGAAAACGAAGCCGGGTGGTAGTTTTAGTGGCTACAAACACAATGCAACTAAAATTTTCGCATAGAAACGCGACAATTATTTTTTATGATTTTTTAAATATCGTCATTTTTGGGTGGTAAATCCATAGTTTTTGCTAAAATAATTATTTAAACTCTCTTATATCTTAGAGTATTTATAAATTAAAGGGTATACACTATTATTTTAGGAAAAAAAATTATTTACCACCAAAATATGGCAATAGGAAAAAAATTTAAAAAAAAAATTGTCGCTTATTTTTGCAACTTTTTCTGTTGCATTGTGTGTGAAGTCGCTTAAACTACCACCCGGCTTCGTTTTCGGTAGCAGTCTTGATATACCCTGTATACAGATATATTAGTTATTATAAAAAGCTCTCGAAGAGGATACAATTTAAGATTCACGTTTATATCATTGTGTACACGCAGACGAAGTCGCGGGCAAAAGCTAGTCGTACATAATTTTTTATAGCAATTGCATATTACAATAGAAGAACATCTTATCAATAAATTACCATTTTTATATTTCAACAAAATTAGTTTTCATGTTTTCTACAAATATTTTAAAAACCACTATAAAACACGCTGTCCGACGTGGATCAAATCAGACCGCCGCAAGGCCTTCTAGAGGGAGGACGTATCGCTCGTCGCTCCGGCCTGGCTGCAGTCGATTATGCCGCGCGTAGTAAAATAGCCACGCGCGGAATGCGATTACCACATCTTAGTACTTTGGTAGTAAAATATTTAATTATTTTTATTACCTACAATGATTTTGTAGTGAGTATAAATTATGTTTCAGGTAATATAATGGGATGTAATTCCGAGGCTAAATTATGTTATGTATTGTAATATAAAATTAAATATATTTTGTAATTGTAAGGGGTTGTAAGGCCCCTAACACTATTTATGTGTTCGAACACGAAATGATTAATAAAACGTCCGTAGTGTATACTGATTGAACACTGATTTGAATGCAACTTAACAATGTAATAATAACGAAAATATGATTAGTATCCAAAATTTGTATTATTCTTTGCTTGCACAGTAATATTTGTCTACTTATAATGCAAATAAAATATTTTTATGATGTTATATTACAGTTACATTTCAATTGAATATTTGAAGTGCACGGATCAAAGTTGTTTGAGCCGATTGTATAGCGAGCCGACGCGGCAGCTCTACGCACACAGCTTTGGTCGCTTATGTGTGCGTGAAATTAACGAAGAAATACCTATAGTTGACTTTGCGCGCAAGGTGTATACGCTCTTAATAGTGAATAGTGTAATACGTTGGAACTCTCAAGTCTCTACATTTAGATTGTTACTGGGATGGTTTTTAGGCGAAATGGGACGGGACGCGGTATTCCCACTGGATTCTAAAACGACCCTTGTTTTTTCCTCGCTACTCAAATATCATTGCCGGTACACTGTCTGTTTTTCTAAGCTTAATTTATTTTATTAGGCATAGCTAAGCAAATGAGAGGCCGATGTGTTTGCATTAAATTGGGTTTAGGAAACTTAATAATGTTTTTGTTCTCTTTTGTTTTTCTCTTAAATGACATTTGAGAAAATATAGGTAACGTCGATTCCTAATAATGTTGATCTTATATGTATATTAGTATCTAAATGATAAAAATGTTGTTAAAGTAAAATGTTTTGAACTGTTCTTGCATACATTTACGCTGGTATTCCCGAAGGGTGAGATACTATCGCCATTTTGCCGAGTATTCAGCTAGCATTGTAGAGAAGCAAATAACTAAAATGTTACCAGTCGGCTGACTGGCTTCTCTTGGGAAATAATCAAATCCCAATAATGTTTTAGACCCGAATGATTCATTCAAAATATTGCATTACGTTTTATAGATCACATACACTAGTTTTCATGTAGGCATAAGTTCACTAACTTTTTCGACTCCTGCCTTCATTGGTATTAAAAATATAAGATATACTTCATAACTTTATTTGTTTCAAAGTGAAGTGGAAAGTACTGAGTACTTTTTCGATTCACATCACTTTTACGTTGCCGCAGAACAGATGAAGCAGGTATTGTACATCTTAAAAATAGTTACTTCTTATTAAATTTGAACATTAAACTGTATGCTTAAGTATCACCATCCCTCTTAAAGGTTTCCAGCACCCACAAGGGAGGCTTTATCGCCTACTTTTAGAAACATTGAATCAAGGAACTTAAATTTTCCTGTCATTATAACAATAAAGTGAATCGCAATGAGTAATTCTGCGCTATGGCTACGTCATATTGTAATAATGATGACAGAGAGCTTGCGGAGAGCAACTTGGATACTTCCTTCTACCTAGGAAGCAGTCACAATAAAATTAGAAGTGGCAAAACTATATTGCAGCCTGTTTAGATTACATCACGAGTGGGCTGGCTCAACCGGTGTCGCTACTGACTCAGAAAACGGGTGTGAAGCAACAGCTTTGTTGTTGGTTTCCATCTGTTAGATTTCTGGACAGCTTATTTCTCTCGTTTTTGTTTTCAAAGGTCGATAATCTAGCTTTGATTTTACATATTATTATATATTTCAGGGGCGTGCACTCCTTGTAGGCAGAAATGCAGTGCTTTACTTGCCATTCCCAGACATTTTATTATAACGTTCGTACGTTTTAGATGACTTTAATTTATAGTAAATAAATGAATAAACAAAATATAATAACTTAAAAACGCCTAATATTTTATAAATAGCACCTATTTGCAATCACGCAAACATTATGGTTGCCACGCGAAAAGCAAGAGGCGCTGCAAAGCAAAATAATGTACCTAATCAACCAAGTCATGCCGCCGCGTCCCGCATGACATTTGTTTGCATGTGTGTAGTAATTTTGGTGTCCGTGCACAGTCGCAAACGCACACACCCATGAATATTGAAAGCCGCGACTCCTGCGGCAGGCCTCGGGAGTTCGGCAGTTGTCGGGAGTAATCGTAAATGTTCGTTGCCTATAATCCGAGTAAAATTAATAGGCTGGAAGAATCTAATAAATCACCTATGCACATTATGCATTTTTGGTTAGTAAGGTTTTATTTGTTTAAATAGAAATGATTTGTGTTTCGCGGGGGCCATTTTGCTTTTTTTATGAGTTTTTGTATTGTTTACTATGTTATACTAGTATGTTTGTAAAAAAAAATAGATTTCTTAACGGATTTTTCATTTTAACATTTGAAAGTGTGTACATTTAATAGTTTATTACTAAGTTTCGATATTAATTGTAGTCATTTGCTTTTACTAGGGTGTTTGTTTATTTTTTTAAATGTTATTTGATTGCGAGGTTTGTGTTAAAAATGTATGTTTAACAAATGAATGAATGAGGTGGCCGAAATCTTGCGTTTATTTACATCGGGATAGGTATAGTAATCTCAACTAACCGGAACCTTGAATATGTGAAAATTGAAAGCTGACTAGGTGAGTTATTTTTATTTTACTTATTAGAATTTCTTCCGCCGCACTGTGATTCGCCTAGAACATGCTAGCTGGACAAAAGTCACTTCCAAGAATCAACTAATTAGTGGTCACTTATCGTAAACAACACCCCCAATGTCATAAAAACAAGTAGAAAGGGTGAAAAACATTTCACAGGGACGAGTTATTAAGTAATGAAGGTAAGTAATGTAATATTTGCATTAAGATAATTAGAGTAGTTGCATTTTTGCAGTACTTTAGATAACATCTCATTCAATTTGTGTGATATATAACTGTGATTTTTGTGATGGATACTACTGTCGAGGGTCAGTGCTTTTATATTTTACCACCCATAAGATTCTATTATGAGAAACTTTAGCCCATTACGACTTGGAATATATTATTAAAAAAAACTAAATTTTTTTTAAGTTCCGAAATTTTAATCGTATTTATCTTTTTGTATCCAAATGTATCCAGTCTAATTTTTTTACAGTATATAGTAGTGATACTCACCTTTCAAACTAGATATAATTTTCCACCGCATTCCCGCACTAAACGACTTTATTTCATTTTTCAGAATGTGTCTTCTCCATTTCGAAAATTGAAATTTTTGAAGAATGGCGAAAACATGCCAAAGAAGAACGAAATGTTCGTTTATTGGAACATATAGTCTTAAATTTGGTGTTAGTGATATAACCAGTGATTCGTTAAGGGCTATTAAACAAAAAATATCTAGTATATCGTCAAAATTAACCAAAAAATGGGCGGCATCATATAAGTCATTGGATCGGTTTTTAATTAATAATAAAGATTGGTTAGAAGGAGACAACATAAGTTTTACCATTTCTGTGCGTCGACCTTGCTCATCCAGGTCACCAGAAGAGAGTAGGCTTCAAGGTCGACCCAGAAAAGATTTCGACGACTCGTCTTATAAAACAAAAAAGCGCAGAGTTGAAGAATTGGTGCAAACTCGCAGTGCCGGCGAATTGACCTTAGCTGCGGAAGTTGCAAGCCGTAAGGCGGGTCAGAGAAAAGTTGCTTCTGGGATCAAAAGAAGTAGCCACTCATCTGATAAAACTGATGCAAGTCAAAAAACGTGTGGTGGTAGACAATTGAATAGTGACGAAGCATTAGCCTACTATGTAGATTCGAAATGTACGAGTTATTCTTACAAACAAACGCGAAACTGGTCATTGAAGGCGGGACATCAAGTGTTTCCATCATATCATAGTTTATGTAAGTCAAAACAGTCTTGTTACCCTTCTGGAGAGTATATTTCTGTGACGGAAACTCGCGTCGATATGAAGCTTCAAGCGATTTTAAATAAAACTGCCGAACGCTTAGTAGCGGCGCAAAGTGACGTTATAAAAAATATGCATTCTAATTCATCATTCAAGCTAATTAGCAAATGGGGGTGTGACGGGAGTTCTGGCCACAGCACATATAAACAAAAATTTCAGGATGTAGATGCTACTGATGAGTTTCTGTTTGTATTTTCGTTTGTTCCTTTGAAGTTAACGGATGATAGTCATAACATTATTTGGCAAAATCCAAGGCCTTCATCGACACTTTACTGTCGACCAATTAAATTTATGTTTATGAAGGAGACTAACGAACTTACTGCAACATAAACCAACAAAGAAATATCTCATCTTATTCCAACTTTATGTAACATTGGAGATTCTCAAATTTTTGTTCAACACAACCTTTTACTAACTATGACTGACGGAAAAGTCTGCAACGCTTTAACTGAAACAAAATCGACACAAAAATGTTACATATGTGGTGCTACTCCCAAAATGATGAACAGTGAATTAGAAGGCTTAGTCAGCAGAGAGGAACATTACAGTTTTGGTTTGTCTACTTTACATGCCTGGATTCGTTGTTTTGAATGTCTGTTGCATATTAGTTACCGTTTAAATATAAAAAAGTGGCAGGTTCGAGGTGATATTGATAAAAATGAAGTTAAAGTACGTTCAGATGATATTAGAAAAAGATTTAAAGAGGAAATGGGGCTTATAGTAGATAAACCGAAACCGGGTTATGGGAATACAAATGATGGAAACACAGCGCGCCGATTCTTTTCCAATCCAGATTTGAGTGCAACTATTACAGGATTAGATATTGATTTAATTAAAAAATTCGATATTTTGTTACGTACTTTATCTTCGGGTTACGAAATAAATATAAATAAACTTGAAAATTTTTGTTCAGAGACTAGGGCCCTCTATCTAAGTTTGTATTCGTGGTACTATATGCCTGTCACTGTGCATAAAATTCTTGTGCATAGTACAGAGGTTGTTAAATCTTGTATTGTGCCTATTGGGCAACTATCCGAAGAAGCTCAAGAGGCTCGAAATAAAGACTGTCGTAGATTTCGGGAACATCATACTAGGAAACAGTCGCGCATTGCCACGAATACAGATTTATTGAATATGCTTTTAATAACATCAGATCCTGTAATTAATTCACTCAGAGAACTACCCAGAAAGAAAAAAGACTGTTTACCATCAGAAGTGCTAAATTTGTAGTCCCGCCTTCAATACCAATACCTCGGGCATCAAGTAGTCTAACGCCATGTGACGTTGATGATTACTTGGTACCTGACTCGTCTGATTGTGAGAGTGATGATTCATCTGGTTAGGATTTCATTTATTTGTTTTATTATTTTATTTTTAACACTGTATACAATTTGTGTATAGGTGAACTTAATTTATCTATTAGTATATAATTTAAAATGTTATTAAATAATTATATATTTTTTATAACTAAGTCGTATTATGTACATATGCTTTCATTTTGTTTTTTATTAGGGTATATATTAATTTATTTTCTAAGCTGCCATTTTTATATTTAAATTTTTCATCGATTGTATTTGTGTTTTAATTACTACTATCCTAAAAGCCTCCTCTCTATTCCTAACCAGAACCACGCGTGCTGGCTTGCGCTGCCATGGCTTAACGGTCCACATCATCCCTCCTTCCTATAATCCTGGGTCAGTGTGAAGAGGCATATAAGCAGGTCGGCATAATTGTGTCTATTGACATGGGACTGCCGTCTGATGCCAGTAGACACTCTGCCTGGGCGGTATTTGCGCTCACCATCAGGTGCAATGCGGCAACTACGCCGGGACAGAATAAAAAAAAAGAAAAAAAGAAAAAAAAAAAACAAAAAAAAAAACACATTTCTCCTTTAAAATATTACTGTCCGTAGCCAAAACAACCAACATACGCACTCAAATGTTTTTGTCCACCTAGCTTGTTCTAGACGAATCACTGTGCGCCGCAACGATCGATCGCTGTTTTGTCTGCGTTGCCGTAGAAGATGGACATGAATAGTAGTACATCTAAGACTTGTTATGTTGGCATGGTTTCCGACTTAGAGATCCGTCGCGTGGCTGTGGCTATGCTATAAAACTATAAAAGAAAAAGTTTTTGTGACCGAGTACTCCGCCGCATACCCAGTGTCATAATCCTGTGCACGCCGCTGATATATTTAACCGGTTCTCGCCTATCACCCGTACAACACTACTTACGTTACTGGTGGTAGGTCTCTCATATGTGAGAGGCCATCTATCTGGGTAGATACCACCGCAATGTCTATTTCTCCCGTGAAACAACACTGCGTAAATGCACTGTTGTGTTCCGGATTGAAGGACATTGTAGCCAGTGCAACTACTGGACATATTGAGACTTAACATCTTATGTCTCAGGATGGCGAGCGCAGTGGAATGTTGCTACTGTTTATGAGCGGTCGTATCGCTTACCATCAGACGAACGGCTTGCTCGTCTCGTCATACAATGCAATAAAAAAAAAAAAAAAAAAACAACAACAACAACAACAAAAATCAAGTCTAAAAATAGAGATGTAATAAAATAAGATATGTGTAATTTGTTGGAGTTTATTATGCGCAAAAGCAATCATCATGTCAGACATGAAACGTTTAGAATTGATATTTGAGACGTTTCGGTGACATTGGTTACAAACTATGGTTTCCGATAAGGTCACAGCGACCTCCAATTTTTTGTCAAGTTGCGGCGAAAGAGCAATTTAGACACGACACTAATACTTAATGTGTAAGCGTTAGTCAACCGTATATTTAAGTGTACAATTCTTTGCATTACACACATTTGCTTTGTTATAATCTATACATATAAATAAAATTGAAGTGTCTGTTTTAAAAGTGAAATTAAATTCTGTTTAAAAAAAAAAAAAACCAAATACATATCGTTATATACACGATACCTGTGCCGAAAATGATCTTTAAATTTTTTTTGTCTGTCTGTCTGTTTGTTCCGGCTAATCACTGAAATGGCTGGACCGATTTTGACGGGACTTTTTTTTGTCAGGTAGCTGATATAACAAGGAGTAACTTAGGCTACATTTATTTTAGAAAAAATCTTTTATTTTAGAAAAGTGAAGTAGTACTGTCCAGTACCGCGCGAAGCTCACGCGCATGCCACCATTGGGCCGTCACGTCAGGCGCCTCCCACCAGTTCTCCCACCAACGAAACAATATCACATTTACAAAATATTGTATATAAAGAAATTTATCAATAAAGTTAATACAAAAAACTGAAAATAAATGTGTAACGGGAGTTTACCGCCGCTCGCTAAGAGATGGCGCCACCGTAGAATTAGATCGCGGTATGGTTTCGTTACAAAGGTTGATAATTAAAATAAAAATGCAAAAACAAAAAAAACTAATCAACTTTTTTGTTAAATTCCACGCAGACGAAGTCGCGGGCACAGCTAGTATACAGATAAAACTTTATTGTTCAATACATCAAATATGTACGTAAGAAGTATACAGTAAACGTTCCTAGTATGGAAGAAAACTGGCGCTTCTCTTATTTGAAGCGATGTTTTCCAGAAAAAAACATTAGATGGTTTTAGTATGTGTAAAGCTAGTTGTCTCTTTGACTACAAACACCAACTTTATTGTTTTTTTTTATAATAATGCTTTAGAATTAGCAGATCTCTGTCTACTGCCGGGTTTAAGTAATATGAGAACGCCTGAGTGTTGCTAAGAGCCATTCCAGTACCAGTTTTTAGAATCATGGTATCTGATAGACTTCAAGGACTTCCAAATGTCGAGAAGGTAATTAAAATAATCGATATCATAATGTGTTCTTGAAATGATGGTGTGAGTAAAGACTTTTATCAGCAAACGCAGAAACTCTTCACATCGGATTCCACTTTAGTTAAGTTGTATACTAAGAATGCGTTTTACTTAATAAGTTACGTTCTCCTCTAGAATCTTCTATGCAAATTATGAAAATATGAACTCGTAGTGTTATTAAATGATGCAGATCTACTTCCTAGTCATATGTAACTGTCATCAAGTTTATTTGTTCTCTTTGTATAAATTAATATGTAAACTGTATAAAAACGATTAATTATTGACGTTGCAGTTATTTTGTAGCGTTTCTTTTTATGGTAAATACAATATACTAATAGATTATCCTCCAACAAGAGGCGGTTATAACAGATGATGCGAAAATTATGTATTTTTATGTAATATCTAACATTATCCGGTAAAAATCAAACCACACAATATTAAAACCGATAACAACAATAACAAACAGTCAAATTGCAAAACGACACAGCAATTTGCACAGCACGAACATGCAAACAAAGTTAAGTGTCGGATAAACAATGATAAAGCCGTTACATCACGCATTATACTCGGAAGACGGTTTCATCATGTGAAAACATTCGATTCACCACGATTTAATAACGCCACTGAACCAAAGTGATGACTCGGGGGAAATTGTATCGATAAGTAACTAGCTATGGTGTGGTGATGTTTTATATTCTTGGTATTGGAACATATATTTAGATATAAGCAAAACAATCGTCGATGCGTTTCAGAGAGCAATGAACCAACTTGTGAAGCAGCCATTACCTCATCGCTGTGGAGGGTCTAGACGTACTTGCAATCAAATTAGGGATGTACTGAAAAAGGGCCTAATAAGGAGCACTTGTAACCGATGACCTCGCATGAGGAGATTAACGACATTTGAAGAAGCGAAAGAGGGTTGCTGGAGTCTCCCTGCCTACCTAACCACGCAAAGTAGTGTATTTATGCATATTATACCCTTTTAAATTTATGGCTGTTTTATAAGTACTGATAATACGAGGTCAATTTGTTTTCTCTATGACTCAATTCAATTCTTAAATTATCATGTCACTTGAAATGGAACGAAAACGGGCCGAGTTTATAGTAAATAAAACAAAACAGATACGCTATCTAGACTAATGTACAATGACGAACGAAATATGTCAACATTTAGTCTCAAGAAGTTATTATATGTAAATAGGCGTTGTGTCACAAGGTTTAATGTAAAGCAAATGTACTTGGGTCTTGGATAAGTGTAAATAACACAAAACTGAAAATTAAGTACAAGAAAGCGATACACATACACAAATATAAGTTATTAAATGCAGAATGTAGTCGGTAGTGGGTTAGGTATGTAATAAAAAAGCTAAATGCACGCGAAGCCGCCATTAGGAAATGGGCACCGCCGCAACCGACGACGATAGAGACGATAACGATTTCACTGGGCGGCTATAGTGAATGGAGAAAATTGCGCTTTTCAGCGAAATGAAAGCTCGCTGCCGTTGCACAATTCCTACTAGATAAAAAAGATACTATAATTTTTCGGTACCGGCTGCAGGCTATCCTTTCGTTGTTACGCGCTTTTATGAATCACTATAATTTGTGTGGTTTTTTAAGTGTTTCATTTTCCACTGCTTTGTTTTAAAATTCGCGAAGTTATATATGTTATTTGAAGATAAGCGACGGGGTCACCGTTATCGGTATTTTAATGCTCGTTATTTATCAGCGCCAAATTTTATTGTTTCCTTAGTGTTATATTTCCGCGTAGGGTTTTCTTCGACGACGAACAAAATTCCCTGATTTGGTTACGTCGGAACATGTATTGTCGCTTGTTTGTTGATCTTTTTATAAGGCCGGGAGTGACAAACTGTTGGCCCGCGGAAGCGGGGCACCAGTAGTCTGCGTAAAGAAGTGAACTAGGAAGAGGAACCGATGTATCTTACGCAACAAAGGTCGCTGCGAACACACAAAAAATTACTTTGTTGACGAAATTCGCACGATAGACTGCCAACAGCACAAATTTTTATAAAATAAATTATGTAAACAAACACATAACGCGCTATATTTCTAATAAACCGTGATCAAAACATATCCTGTTCATAACTGCTCAATCTAAAAACATTATGTAGTGATACTAATACTTCAATCATTTTAAATGCGCATCATGAATAAACTGGACGCATTCGTATTGCTTTACATCATAAACGGTAAATATTAAAACACATTGCTATGTCCGCCGCTTCTTGGTTGCAAGCTTAGTTTATTTGTATCAACCAGATCGCTTTAAATAGAAAATCCTACATAACCAACAGATGCATTCCTCTTCATAAAATATCTAGGACTGCGTTTCATCTGTTAAAAAATAACTTTTATGTATCGCAGCGGTTTGAATTTCAATGGAATACTTTCATTTTATATTCCATCGCATTGGGATTATAACGTATTGGTAGTTAGGCTGCAGCACTAATGGTTAATGGGATCGATATATTTTGGCAAGTTAGTTAACAATAGGTGCTATGTTTCCATTCAGGTTGGAAGCTGATTTCACAGCTGTCGATAGAGGATTTACGCAAAGCCCAGTTCTCTAACGAAGCTATGGTTGTTTGAACACCGAGTGCGCAGCCAACCGTACGGGCTCCATACTACATTTTTATCAATATCAAAGGTTTTATATTTTAATCCACGTTTACTTAACTGACACGAAACGTGGCGTGCGCAATTGCTTTTCGTTAATAAGTCCTAATGCACGCTAATGCTCGGATACTCTTAAATAGAAATCCATTTTAAAAACATTAGACGGGCGCAGTTCGGATTGGAAGTCTTTTTAATTTTAGAAAATGACTTCATCGACTTACATAATGTTTTTTTGCATAGAATTCTAATGAAATAACATGAAGCATAAACAAACGTTTGCGTACATTTTAATAAAACACTTTATTAATGAACATTAATAACATAAAATGTATTAAACATTAGCCAAAAAGTGTTGAAGCGCGCAACACTTGTGCAAATATTTCCATCAGTTTTCGCATATTCAAATCGACTTGACCGTCTCAAAACGTTTTTAATGATAACTTTGAGAGTTATAATACATATGAGGTAAAGGGGTGGAATAGTTTCCAGTCGGAGCAGTTCTATAAACATTAAAACTTGTCTGTTAACGACTCTGTAACTATGTAAAATTAACTATGCATAATGAGAGCGAGCAGACGCTAATCCTGGCCACGGTTAAACTTGGGAGTCTCTACGCAAGTACTTGTTATGCATAATTTATTATCAATCCGTTGTTACGCGGTATCGTTGCCTTGGTGCCGGTATCAAATATCGTAAGCATTTTGCCTTGAAATCGCATGAGTACATACAAAACGATATAACGTTAGACACTGTACCTTTGTTAATTATATTATTATGGCCGTAATTCCAGATATTCTAGCACGCATTCAATACAAAGTAAAACTAGCGGAAACTTAGAGGGCGATATTAATTTACCAACGGTAATTTTGTTAACAGGATAATTAATCTACAAACCGAATACTGCAAATGCGTTACTTTTTAATTAATGGTAATCGATTAACTAAGAAAATATGAGATCTAATATATTTTGCGTGTACTTTTAACATAAACAAAGCCCTTAGAACATAGTGAAGATATAAATCAATTGTTTGTTTGTTGACAATATTTTAGGTTCGGTTAATATTTAGACGAAAACATGTCGGTGCCACGATAAGAAATACCTGAATTTATTATAACAACCTAATCAATTTCAGGTGAATAAAAAAGCTATTTCTCATATCTTAAAAAATAATAATAAAATCAAGACTAAGAATAATAATAATCTAACATTAATCTATTTTTATATAATTTGATGATATGGAGCGGGTCATCTATAAAATTTCGCAAACGAACGAATCGTAAAATCCAATAATATTTATAATACAATAAACCATTATAAAACCACTATGCAAATTTTTGGATTGTATGCCATATTTTTAACTGAATTCAAATCTATGCGGATGCTACAAATTTAAATAACGCCAAGCACTTTAAACTATAATAAAAATGAAACAATAATACTTGTATTAAAGATTTATCATTTTTATTACTTTAAACTTTTGTATACGGAATATAAATATCAAATCATTTTAAAAATGAAATCTTTTTCTTAAGTAATTTGTAAGTTATAATTAAAATCCCAGATACAGGTGACAGGTGACGAGACATAGTGTTATCCTATATTTAGCACATTGATTGTACAGTTTGAAAGAGATAATATGTCGAATGCCGATTGAATTCGATTGTTCGTTCGATGTTCCTCCAACCTGTTGGGAATATAGCCACGTCGATACTTAATGTTTATTGATAAACGGATATCTAAAATTCAAAATACCTTATTCGATTACGTTTCAACATCCGAACATATAAATAATGTAAACAACAATCAAGGTTTCCACAAATACACGAAACCACCTTCACACCGAGTGACGGGCGTATACGTTACAACGCGACAAAAGTATTCTGCGAGAAAATACACATTTTCAGTATTTCAGAATCAAACTACATGTATATATGACATATGACAAATATTGGCTATTCTTATACAAATGGAGATTTGTGTACGACAACAAAATAGCAGCGAACATTTCTCTTTGTTCAGAGGACGTCGGGGAAACGGAACAGCCGAATAATACACGTAGGTGGTGCGAAATCTCCCGCCGCGCCGCGCTCACCACCGCCCCTGCTATTTTGTTTTTAGTCCCAATACCATACGTGTCTTGATTACTGGATATATTGTGTGCCTACTGCTTCACACGTTCGTTCAAATTATTCCAAGTCCCAAATTAAAGTACAAATGAAATCAGGTCAAAGTTTTATCAGTGGCTAATTTAATTGTAATTATAAATCTACCTTATTAAAAAACCAAATACCGATGTATGACTATTTATATTGATTGATTTACACACATGTGCAATTTTATGAGGTAAAACGGGAATAAAAGGTTCACGACATGCTGCATTCGTTTGGTTTCTAATCATTAATTTAATTTTCAAACTTCTAGCACCCGGTTGTAATGCGTCAAATGTTTCATAACAATTAATAAATATTTTAATAGCAGTGGTCATTAAATTGAAATTAAAAACACATCTATACTTAAATGTTTTTATCGATGTTTTTGTTTGACAGAGCATTTTGGACAAACTAATTACGTATTGAGTCTATATGCTGCTCAAATCTGCGAGATAAACCGGCGATACATTATCGATATAAATATTTGCTCAATTTTGCATAGAGCAGCGGTTAGTGGCGTTTAATGGGTATGAACTCTTACCTCCCTACTCGATAATACCAAGGCTTTCCACTTTCAGTACCGAACCGAGTTTACATTGCAACATTGAGGCCGTGTACAAAAATTTTAACTACATTACGACGATTATACGTTTAATGTCCAATTATTTATTTATACATTGAAATGCAAGCGCCTTTTCGAGTGGTAATTTTCCATTTTGCCTTTTCGAACTAAATTAATCAAGGTAAAGTGATACAAGCAGATCAAAATATATAAGCTATTCTATCGAAGGCATGAGGTTTTTATTTCCAAATGACTCAAACAATGAAATGTTTAAACTTACCTATTTCTAAGTAAATCACCAGCAATTAGAAAGAAAAGAAAATGGAACGCGATAAAGCATTACTACACAAAAGCAAATTAAACTGTACATAAACAAACGTCTGATAGTACATGTAATCACTGAGACGTCACGACAACCTCAAGCGGGGTCACACACGACACATCGCATCCGCGCTGATAACAGATAAACGAAACAAGACGTTCGTGCGTATTTCTGGAAGGTTTATATCGTGCGCCAGTTCATATTAATGCTGCTAGTGGCAAAGGTCACAGATAACGCGCTGTCAGACGATCTAGTTCTCGTGTTGCGAATTTAGTGCCTCTGGCGCTTTGGCATCATTGATAAGGGTCAATGTGGCACAAACATGCGCCATGTGAGCACTGAGCGCGCTTCTACAGGCCATCTAATGAATCAAAGAGTTTGATTCGAGCGTTCAGCGAACACGTTTTTTATACCAACTATTGCCCTGGCTATGATAGCAACATGAAAACCATCTCACAGACACTCTCGTTTCAGAAATTATTTCTTCATACTCTACCAATTTATAAAAATTAACGAGACGACTCCAGAGGGAATAAACATCAAACAAACTTTCGTATTAATGATATGGAATACATATAACATTAATCTGTATCTGTAATTTGTTAGGCTATAAAAACAACCGAGCAGCCGTCGTGGGCAGATTCAACTATGTATACAAAAAAACAAAATTAATATTCGCTCATGCTAATCTGAATATACTCAACGTGTGTTGAGGTCTCGCTTAGTTTCGAAATATAAAAGCATTGGATACAAGGACAAAAGGACGCCCGACGAGGCAGCCAAACTAATTCATTCGATGTTTCGAGTACGGTACTTGAAAGAATTTATATAAAAGACATTATACAACTGAATTTTGCAAATCTACTATTCCGTTACCGTGAATTTATTCAGATTACATTGAAGGCATATTTTAATGTTAAAATAAATCATTTAACGATAATGGGCTATGAAGAATGGATAATGAAGCATGCTAAGATGGTTCACGAGTACCATCACACGAAGCATAAAAGTTAAAGACTCCAGATATTGGTAAGGGATCGATCCGATGAGATTGTTGAATCTAATAATACGGCGCCGTCCGTACCATGTGAAGTCTATTATGATGGGATCTATTTTAAAGATACCGGGAACGATATGCAAGTTCCAATATTTGCGTATCATGCTGATCAATAAGGAAACTTAGCATGGGAAATATACGCTATAAAATCACGTGGCACCCAACACGACCACAAGGTAGACATGTAAGGCGCGATCATTTACTAGTTATTTACCAACACAGCGATCGATAACAATCACGTGTACATTACTGTGTACCTTTTCACGTATAGAATGGTAACTGAAACACTCACCTCAAAATAAACACGTCGGTAGCAAGTACAGTGATCCCATTATCGACAACACAAATGTATGCCACAGTGTAATATGTAACTGTTAAGGTTAATTAACAGTGCGCACATAACTGGCCGTATTTATTGTTTATATGTTATTGTTGCAACACTTAATGCTCGTATCGTATACACGTAGTCGGTGCAACGCTCCGAAACCAACTGGGACGGGTGACGATCTATTACACCGGTGCGCCACTGCGCGTGCACAGACTCTCGGTCCATTTCCCCCACGCACCTCGCTCCGTTAGATGTTTGCTTTATCGGCAATGTTTCTATTTCTCCACAGGATGCGAAATTGGGTGACACGCCACGCGTCTTTCACATAATCAAAATGTACACGTCCCGCCACTTAAACGCTCAAGTGTGGACTAAGAAAACCTCGGAATTACATAAAGTGTTTTAAATAAAAGTTAGTTAATGTTAATGTAATATTCATTATTTTTTAAATACGAAACAATCGTGTAATGTTATAACATCAACGTAGGTTACGTTGCAAAAATTAATGTGTATAAATGTGACGAATTTGGCACTTGATTTTGTGAGAACCTATATCCGCAAATGTTTATAAACACCGGATAGAAAATCCCCGTACGAAATGTAACACATCAATGTGATCGATTGGAGCTGAAGTGAGACGTATAAATGACGAGCGCAGATTAGACATATCGAATCGAATGTGTGTCAAACGATTGCAGAAAGTTATCGGCAGCGAGGATGCACCGTTAGGCTTTCAAGTTTTTCCATGCATTCTTGATGGCCGTGCACATGAGGCAAGGCCGTTATTCACCATCGCCGGGACAGGTGTCGCAGTTATCGTCACGTTCTCTGACATTGCGTTCCAATCTCCGAGTTTTCGAAAACTACTTTCCCATTACCGTTGTGCTCAATGCCTGCGCTCAAAAACTCTCGGTCACACCACAATGGTGTTCGATTTACTCGTACATCGATCGCGCACCACCATCTGTGGTTATGAAGAATTTTACAAGTTTTATTTAACCAAGTAAAGTAGGTAAAAGCCTTGGCCCGACTTTGGTGTTCGTACGGCAGAACTTATAAGTTAGTTCTCGGGTCATGTCGTAATAACTTTGGTAAACTTCAGCCGCACAATGTTCAGTGTTGTAATTTTTGACATTGTTACTAATGCATTTTTTGTATAACAACCCTAACCATTATTTTTCTAAGTAAATATTCTTAGAAAATGGTACTTACTCACATAAAAATACTGTAAGCCATTCTCTGGTCTATAGACAATCTCCAACAATTACCTGTAACAATAACAAATGTAACGGTTAATTGTGATCTTAAAACAATGGACAGCTACAGAGGATTTTATCCAACTTAATTGTTGAATTAAAAAAAAAAACAATTTATTTACGAGGTATATACCATAAATCAATTTATAAAATCAGTTTTGACTAAAATATGTAAAAATAAGTTCCGTTTAAATCTTTTTTACGAATTTGTCCTATTTTTATAAATATAGTTTGAATTTTTGTTTTTTATTATAAATTCAACTACTTTGGATAATATTTGTGTTTTCCTTTGCGTGTTTACGGGATTGTAACCATAGAGAAATATGCTACCGAATGCTAGTTTCCTGTACCAGAAGTCCAGTTTTGTGTGCGGAATTTTAGATGAGGTCG
Organism: Hyles vespertilio; assembly: GCA_009982885.2. Classification (NCBI taxonomy): domain Eukaryota; kingdom Metazoa; phylum Arthropoda; class Insecta; order Lepidoptera; family Sphingidae; genus Hyles; species Hyles vespertilio. The sequence continues at coordinate 12,203,985 of CM042806.1, read as the reverse complement.
ATGCTTTGCGAACGGGGACAGCAATAAGGTCTTCATGAATTGTAAAATAACATCTAACGTTCCCCGGCTATGTGTCGGAAAACATTAAAATATATTTTCTATTTCAATTATTCATCGAAACTTGTCGAACAAGCCAGGCGAAGAATTGACGCCCTAGTGTCGCCGTCTCAAATGACTATTGACATTATATATTTTGACCTAGACCGCGAAGGACTTTATTATCGTGTTGTTGCGCAAGCACAGAATCGCATTTATTGCATAACGCTAAAATCGAGTATGTTCAGTAAGGAGGTCAAGTTCTAGAACTGACTTGCCTCGTTATTAACTCAGCCGAGCGCTCAAATTGTGTCATGTTAATTAATATTATGGTAATAGGAGCGGACTTATGAAAATATAATGGTTTATCTAAATGGAAGAGCAAGTGGCAGCCGAAGACGCGTTGTGTAGACTCGTCAGATTCAAGTCCGGTTGTGAAATGGTCACCGGTGATGCGTTACGACTGACAATTAAGCGCCAAACCCGTGGCTTCGACCTCGCGACTCACCAATGATTAGATGAGGCGGTAAAGCAATAGACAACTTCGTTTGCCGCCAGCGAATGGAGCAAGGTTAGCAGTGAAGTATACGATTCAGGGTCAGTGGAAATATTACGTGTGATTGCATGGCGCTTCTCAAACCAATTGAGATCCGCTTGCATGTGTATACGCCATGTGGGCAGGCACACCGCGGCCACAATACGATCGCGCACGCATCTGTATATTACTCCATTGATTTGAAATGCTATTTGTCCTAATTAATGATCTCATAACGTGCCTACTGTCGTGACACCAATTTACAACGATGAATTGGCTTCGCTTGCAGAGCGATATATATATTTTGTTTTAAAATAAAACGAGTCAAAATTAATGGAGAGCGTATCGACGAGCACGCCCGATGCGATATTGGGAACGCCCATAGTGTACGCTTTAAATAAAACTGCTAAACGCAAATGCATGCGTGTTTATCGCGATAGCAAAGCGACTTTATAAAGTGTTTAGTGTTCTGTTCTATAAAGTTTTGTAAGAACGCAAAGCCATTTAGCCGTGTGCAAAACAAACTACTGTGTTAACTCAAATAAGGTAACTTTGAAATAACTTTTGGCTCACATTATTTATCTTTATATACAGCTATATTTTTCATTTATGGGACGGCTGTTTTAATACTACACTATTTATTAAACCAAGATGCGAAACAAACGGTTAAATATATGTGAATAATAGGAATAAATACTTATTCGGGATTTCATTCATGCTTAATCTGGCATGTCAAGATTAGTTCGTTCTGATGTTACCTCAAGCGTGCTTTGGTTTGGATTATCATTCCTACAATATGCGAACATGATTTATCATATAATCAAATGTCGAACGAGTCCTGTGTCGTTGAATAAGGATGAATCCAAAAGGTATCCTTGAACGCGTCTTATTTCCCTACAAAAGCTTAGTGGCAGTTTATCAAACCTGAGGGTGTCGGTGTGTCCACTAAGATTGTTAGTTGGTCATTCGATACCATTGCTCTTCATATTTTAAACAGAATTTTTTACATAGATTTAAGTAAATTAATATTTTAATTCAGATAACTTATTTAAGGGTCTAATAGTAGATAGAGAGCTAAATGTAATTAAAATAATAATAGAACATGAGTGTTTGTGGTAAAAATTCAACACGTGTGATTTTATGCACACAATTAAACGGATAGCATCTACTAAGAATGAAAAGAATACATCCTAAATTCCACTATTAACTTTGTTACTGATGATCTGAAACTATAAACCTCCTTGCCGGTAATAAGATAAAAATATGACTTTATTTTAAACAATATAATAATGCGAAACCACCGAAACCGCTCCTGTGCTGTCGAAGTTTATTTTAAATAATTCTACATTATACATTGGCAAAGAGCTCCTAACTTAATAAAATAGCTGATGTTTATACAAACTACGCTACTATTTAAATTAAAATAGTTGGTGACGATAAAGTTTTAACAAAAAGTAAAGTTTTTAGTTGGAAAATCCAGCGGTGAGTAGTAGCAAGTTAAAGCTTGAAACATGTGTTAACAAAGGTCCAGTTATTAACACAGGAGCTCCAAGTCGATGGCACTCTGACAGGACTAAGTGTTCACTTCAGTTCTTGTGGCGCGCCGACGGACCGCTTCACTGAAGGTCTGTATACATTGGGGCAGACGCTGCGCGCGCACGCCGATCAATACCCCTCGGCTGCGACGAGTTCGCACCACGGACTCTCCTCTAAATTCGTGTACCTATTTTTTTCGATGCACCCGAACAATTTTAATGGAAATTAAAATTTCACAGTAACGACGAAAACAATTTCGCGCTGATCCAACAATGGCGGCGAAAGTTAACGTCGACCAGCACAGGCGCATTTGGTCATATAATATATAATATTTACAGAGTAGTTAAAATATTGTGTAGTAAGTACGGCAGTTTGTCGCCGTGTACACTGTATAGTGTGTACGTAGCTCGTTAATATATTTCGCACTCGATTAGTGGCAAATGTATGTGAAGCGGTAGGTGTCGTTTATAGATTAATAGTAACGGCGGTGGCAACGGCTTCGTGCAAATCGATAGCCTTAGTTGGACTAAAGCGAGCCGGTTGCGTATCCATTTCGCTCGTGGGCAATCCGCTTTAGTTTCAACTGCTTGTTGCGTTTACTCTTCGCAACTTATTGCAATGCCAGCTTTGTACCGAACGTGTACATCAACATTGTAATACTTGTTGGAACCAGCACTTATAAACTATTGAATTCACATGTGTTGTTTATGTAACGCTTTCTCCAACATTTGTTCTCAACGTTCGCTTTAATATAACTTTTAACATAACTTCAATGATATTTGTACATTTTTCACGAGAACTAGAAGAGGGATTTTAAATGAAACTTTTACAATATGAAAAGAAAGGAAGAATAATGGTTGTAAAGTGAGCTCATGCATTGCTATACACCGCAGTAGATACATCGTATACAGAAATTCTTTGCAGAATAACTAAATTCGATTGTAAGCACAAAATTACGTTTACAAGTCAATCATTGACTAAATCGTAATTGATTTCAGAAGATTGTTTACAGTTTTTTTCATAAAGGCGGAAATGTTTTTTTTATTGTTACTTTTTGTACGGAATAGCGGAAATTTACTACATGAGAAAATATAATGGATGGAGGAAAACGGTCTGGATATAAGTTACATCCAATTACCGCTTCGTAATCTCATAAAGAGGGTTTAATTTTGCATGAATATGTATATGTTATGGGCCAAGTGATTAATTGAGCATTATTCATAATGCCCGGGCAATATGAATAATGCCCAATAAGAGCGGGCAATGTGATTATAACCAATCAATTTATCACATTGCCCAGGCATTATGAATAATGCCAAGTGCCTATTGGGCAGAGTGATGTAAAGCGAATCAAAATGAGCCGAAGTGGTAGAATTTAGGGGCCCTACTATATTAATCCGCGTTTTTCGTTTCGAAACCTACTCTGTAACATGAAATTCGAATCTTCGGATCGAAGAATGAATTATTCCAATATATCGGCAATACGAACATTTACAGAGTAGGTACATTCATATCGTCACAAACTTCGTTCGTCCGAAGTTTCGAACTTCGTTTCGGATAAATATAGTAAATAAAAATGTAAATGTTCGGATTGCCGATATATTCGAATCATTCATTCTTCGATCCGAAGATTCGAATTTCGTGATACAGAGTAGGTTTCGAAACGAAAAACGTCACAAAGATTCGAATTTCGGATTTATATAGTAGGGCCCTAGAATAGGGCAGCACGAGGAGGTGGGTTGGGAGTAGTGTTAAGTAGGACATGACTTGAAAAAGAGTTTGTAAGAGTAGCCTCATTTTTGTACTAAGCCAGTACAATGTCCCACTTCAATTGAAGTGAGGCGTACTGACGCTTATTTGTGGGTCATAACTTTGCCTCACGGCTCACGCCAATGAAATGACATTACAGACCAAGTAGTATACCAAATATGAAGTAGTACACATTAAAAAGTTGAGTCGCTCTTATGACGTCATGTACGGGACAAATGTACTGCCTCTTGTATGTCCTACTCAACACTAGTTGGGAGGAGTGGAGGGTGAGGGGGCGTGTCACACCTCCCCTGGTACCACTCCCATGAAAAGGTAACGCACCATTCCTGAGAAATATCTATTATAGCAACTTAACCCTTAAAACACTTGTTGTTAATACAAATTAGCTTCTGCATCGTCTCCGGCGCTACGGGAAGTTCAGCCCTTTCGCCCTTGCGTAACAAAAGATAGGCACCCATGCTCACCTCCGCAGCTTCGGGCTTCTGGTCGCCTCCGGTGACCAGCCTCAGCCGCTACGGCTCGCACGGTTGCCTATCCTTCGTTACAGCGGGCGGGGGCTGCTCTCCCTCCGCGCCTCCGGCTTTTTATATACACTCTAGGGTCGGTAGCCAAAAGACTACGTGAAGTCGGGGTGTTCCGAGTCGGTTTTGGGGCACAGTCGACCTAACTGATCCATAAAGTGGGTACACTAATTTTCTTCTGAAGATAATGTTTCGGACGTTAAAAAACAACTAAACATAAGCAGATCAATTCAACCTTTCTAATTTATGGGTCTATCGCAGATGCGACAATGCGGCAGCGCAGCACGTAAAAATCACCTATTAATCACATTGCCCGATCATCATGTAGCCATATTCATAATGCCCGGGCAATGTGATAAATAGGTGAGTTTAGATTCTAATTTATCACTTGGCCCGATATGGCTCGGCAATATTCATATTGCCCGGGCATTATGAATACTGCCCGCATTAATCACTTGGCCCATAACATACATATATACGATTTTGGTTCGTTAGTTACGGGAGTATTTAGTACCATTTGATTGATCACTAGGGTGATTAACTGTAGTTATATTTGAGGTCATTTTAAATATGCTTGAAGGGTTAAAGTAGCCTCTCTGCTAGCCAGAATACAGGCGTGTACTAGCAGTTTGATGTTGAGTTCGAGTGGATAGTTAGATTAAGGTTCAACAGCCCTCAAAGGACTGCAGGGATCGCCTTCGGTTATGATTATAGGCGATGTGATTACCTAACAAAAGATGACCCTGATAGCTTGCCGATTCTCTATGGAAAATCATCGTGGATTAGTGTGATTGCCATGGTGTACGCACTAATAAATTGATTTGTATCGTATTTCTAATATTAAATAGGTGTTATTTGACTTAGCAAGAGCTTATATTCGAACAAGGGGTACTACGAAACGTGATATTCGATGTGTTGTGCTTAGTATTGTAACCTACTCGAAGTGACTTTGCTTTCATGACATCGATGAATATTCTCTATAAGACACTTGTAAACACTGTTGAATAGTTCAACAGTCGATATGAGTGAAAATGAAGACAGAAAGTTTTTAACACGCAATATCGCACGATATGTATAGTTGTTAGTAGTAGCCCCTCAGCATAAGCCAGCACCATTTTATCGTTTGCCACCAATGTATACTGTATTTAGATTGCATTCAGCACTTATTTTTTAATAGTCGTTATGGTGATATCGCTCTTTATGTTTACAGTATTGATACCTGAAACATGTAAGAAACAACTGTCGGAGACAGATATTTTATCTATACATGGCTTTTTAAAAGTTACAACAGTGTTTTTAATACTTTATGTGGTTTAGTCAGAGCTTGTGTGCATGTATTTTTTCGGTTTCACTGACAAAAACCTTTCTCTATGCGGGTACATGAATATTCAGGATGAAAAATAACCTATGGGCTTTTCCCTAGGCCGAGATAGCTATTTGGCAAATTTCATTACGTTCGGTTCAGAGGTTTGTTTTGGTAACAAATGTACATAGATATTTTCCCTTTAATATATGAGTACGTTTAACAGGAGAATGAGTTTTGTACGGTTTTAAATTCATATTAATTGCAATTTGCAAGTACTGCAGCAACATTTATGATATTCAAAAAGCGCAGTTTACATTGTGATAAACAATAATATAATTCGTTCAGTTAATTCAAATGGAATTGTAAACGTAGTTTTAAAATCAAATTACTGCAGTGTTTAAGCACGTTATGTCGTTTATCTATATATTAATACGTGATGCAAAAACTTTGGATCCCTTTTTACGAAAATTGCGCGGACGCAGGAGCATAAAATTTGGCACACTTATAGTTTATGTGTAGGAGAAGTGCAGAACGCTAATATTTTTCGATAATAATGCTTATAAAGTACATTAAATCAAAAAATAAAACATTACACACACTACCATGTATTTCACACACACATAAATACACAAGTATTTGTATACGCATACATACTCAGGTGTCAAATTGTTTCTTTTCTTTTTCATTTTGTTCTTCTGACATAGACATATAAAAAAAAGGTTTTATTTGCCTAATTTAGTATAAAAAAAGATTTTAATAATAATGCATAAAAAGTACATTAAATCAATAAATAAAACATTACACAGACCAGCATGCATTTGACACACGCATTTGTACACGTATACATACTCTTTGGTCAAATTGTTTCTTTTGTTTATTATAGACATAGTTGAATGTCAAACAGAAATGTTTGTTTACTGTGGTTTTATTCAATGTCAAACAGAACAGTTTTATTTGACGAATACTACGTGAAATACTGAGCGCTTATACAAATTGTGTAGCAGTAAGATACATTGAAATGGATACGGGCTATCATTATATGCATAAAGAAAGTTCTGTAGCAGCAATCTGCAATAACAACATTCAAGTACAAAAAAAATATAATTTGCTATTGCTGATTCAAAGCAATTATTGTAGTTTACGATTTCAGTAATTGCATATACTTCAGGATAAATAAGTGATTTTGAGAGATACGTACATTTAAATGTGCATGAATTATCAGAATAATAACATCATTATACAGGTAAAGACTTTTTCTCTTCTTGATTCGGTCGAATTTCGACCACTAGGCGACCACTAGTATCATTTAAAACGCGTGTGACATAAATTAATAATTACATACAATACTGTTGGTACTATTTTATTCTGCTGTTAATATGTGAAGGTTGTCATGTTTGGAGTTTTGTTAGTTGCAATTTCAGATGAATTTCGGATGGGCGAGTGACATAAGATATATTGTCTTTTTTTATACTAATAATCACATGTGCTCAGTAAATAAATAAATCATTCTTATTGCCAAGGTGAGTAAAGCCGCAAAACATGTATTCAACGTATCAATTGCTCTTTAAATCTTGTTAATAAAATCAGAGCCCATTAGCGAGGTAATTAAAATAGAAACATGTTTCTGATGGTTTACAATGATTATTTGTAATTGTTTAATTTTGTCGTTATTATGAGTGATTTATTTAATTATTTAGCGATACGTCGAGTTTTTGACACACTTTATTAACTTTCAGGTGACATACAGGGTATATCAAGACTGCTACCGAAAACGAAGCCGGGTAGTTTAAGCGACTTCAGACATAATGCAACAGAAAAAGTTGCAAAAAAAGCGACAATTTTTTTTAATTTTTTTTTCCTATGACCATATTTGGATGGTAAATACATTTTTTCCTAAAATAATAGTGTATAGCCTTTTATTTATAAATAATCTAAGGTATAAAAGTGTTTAAATTATTATTTTAGCAAAAACTATGGATTTACCACCCAAAAATGACGATATTTAAAAAATCATAAAAAATAATTGTTGCGTTTCTTATCGAAATTTTTGGTTGCATTGTGTTTGTAGTCACTAAAACTACTACCCGGCTTCGTTTTCGGTAGCAGTCTTGAGATACCCGGTATGTATGTTGTATAACGCCTTGTTAGTGGCTTTGACATAAATATACCAAGGCGGGAAGCGCCCAAAGTGTACCGACTTAACTGGTGCGCGCGCTCCAATGCAACTCTAGTGGAGCGTTACTGAAATAAATCTCAAGGTTTTTTAAAATGCTTGCTTGTGACAGTTAAATCATGATAATAATTTTTATCACAGTTGAAACGAAATCTATTAAATTAAATTAAATTAATATTTATTTTAGCGCTATTTTAATAGTCGTCTTTTTGAAACTCTAAATATGCTGAAGGGCCTATCCTTAGTTTAATGGTTAGTGTATTAAATAACAACATTATTTAATAAACAAGATATGTAAAGGATACAAAAATATGAGAAATTATTTAAAACAAGCTCGTTTCCTATATGGGATATTATGAAGTATCATATACAGGGTATCTCAAGACTGCTACCGAAAACGAAGCCGGGTGGTAGTTTAAGCGACTTCAGACACAATGCAACAGAAAAAGTTGCAAAAGAAACCGACAATTTTTTTTTGTTATTTTTTTCCTATGGCCATATTTGGGTGGTAAATACATTTTTTCCTAAAATAATAGTGTATACCCTTTTATTTATAAATACTCTAAGGTATAAAAGAGTTTAAATTATTATTTTAGCAAAAACTATGGATTTACCACCCAAAAATGACGATATTTAAAAAATCATAAAAAATGATTGTCGCGTTTCTTTGCGAAATTTTGAGTTGCATTGTGTTTGTAGTCACTAAAACTACCACCCGGCTTCGTTTTCGGTAGCAGTCTTGAGATACCCAGTATATTAAATATTCGGTCAGTAATCCGTTTGTACTTTACGTTGCGGAAGGCCACATTGTAATACAATAGACATTTAATCAAAACAAAAGATTTCGACTACGTTTATATAATGAATATGTCATTGAGGCAATTGATTATAATTATAATTTTATACTTCAAGTACGTTAGTAAAATTAACATAATTGTAATAATGTGTGCTTTGTACCACGCACTTAACACAATTTACAGTGTAGTGGGAAAATACTTTGGCAATATATTATTTACACGTAAATAACTATTAAAATAATTGGCATATTTACAATACAAAAAATGATACATAGATATGGGTAATTTATTCCCTAAATTGGGATTGGGATTTTTATCGAAATCATACAAATTCATCAGTTCGAAGTTGATTTCGAAATATAGTTAGCGCGGAGTGAGAGACGGCAGTGCAGCCCAGGAAGTGACAATAGAGAAGTGTTGTGTGCGCCTCACAATGACGGACTGGGTGGGCGTCCAACTGGGTTGATTGAACTCCATTGTGAATCTCCAGGTACCAGAGCAGAATGCCTTCACCTTGTCTGCGCATAATGTACACTACACACTAAGCTGTATCCTACCGACATAATGCACCGAACTATCCCTCCCGCGCCACAATGGATATTCGGCGACTGAATGGCGTCTTAAAAATAACACGAGAATGCAATTTTTAAGCGTCGTTTTCTTTTCGTAAAAGTATTCCTTTTAACTACGTCGCACTTTTGAAAACTAAAAGAATGAATGGTTTTGTTAAGTGAACATTTTATGGTGGCTTTGCATTAGTACTTAAGCTTAGGCACTCGGTACTTATCACTAAGTGGGACCGCGCCGACGTCGTGGTACAACACATGTTCTTTAGACTGTGACGCAAATGTGAATATTTCAGTGATTTAAAAGTCTCTAAGTTGGTAAGAAACGTGTGTCGTGTTGGTGGTGCACACGTGTTGTCGTAGTTAAATATAACCGTTGGTTCAACGTACGAGGGGACGCGTCGCTTCTGGTTAACCTACAACTACATTAGATTTTGAGCAAAGGATATTCATACGTCGTACTCGGCGGCACTCGCGAGTCTAAACTAACTTGAAACTATTTAATGGAGACGTTTAGGCGAGGCTAATCTGCAGGTACAGGCGCAGTTTTAAGGACGAGCCGACAGTTTAATTGACGACAAGCTACAGATCGACCGGCCTGAAGAACAAAGGTCGCTGATGTTACTATCGCGTGCCTGCAGGCGAGCGGCTGAACAATGATCTCATTACGTAATTTTCTGCAGTTACCAATTAGCAACTTAAAGAGCTATTAACGCACACGTTTCTAATGTATAGCGGGGAATGGATCAATTGTGGTGTTTAGCTCGCGTACGTGTGTTTTTCGCAATAATGAAATACAGAATACACGGAAGGCGAACGTTGCTACAGCACAGTCAATACGTGCTTGTCACAATGCTGATTAAACAACATTCATTTTATTAAATTTACTACTATTATTTTACGTTTTTATTGCGGAAAAGTGGATATGCAAATACAAACATATTTCCCAAAACGAAATGTTTTCGAATTTTAAACAAACAAATTGTAAAATATTCACACAAACGCATTTACTGTAAAGATGATTCAATTAAGCAACAACGTTTTTAGATCCAATTTCTTTAATTAAAAGACGTTCGTGCACCGAGGCTGTTAACGAAATATGGCTTGTAAAAGTCCAGCCACTAGATATAAAAAGCCTTAATGAAATTTGATATTTCTTAATCAATTTTTCATTAAAAGGCTTTCTTTTCCTCGGGCACAAAGTAGGTAACGAGCCATTCGAAAGATCACTTGATTTACTTGAAATGCTGCATGTTTGAAGTAGCACGCCGAGTTTTAAATGACAATATGACTCGTGTGCGGTGAAAGTTGAAAATATTATCGGGAAGGTCAGAGAGCACTCATTATAACGACAAGTTTCGTCAGCGCGGCATCCTTGTGCTAACATCCGACGATACGACGGAGAGCCAAATTCGTACAATATGTAGTATTGAGAATTACAAAATGGCGTTTTCATATATCCATTAGCGTTGCATTGGAATGGAAATTGTTTCTCGCAAAATTGATAGCGATTATTGGCGGTTGATGTAGCGTGAGTAACCGCAAGACAAAAAAGGTTTTTTTTCGTCGTCCCACATGTTTAATAAGACAAAGAGGTTCACACGGCCTTGCAGGCGTGTGCTGTGCCGACAGAAGGCTGACGAACGCGGAAATACCTAACAAACTGCCGCCTACGAGTTTTACGAATTAAGTAGCACCGTGATGATGCTTCATTTGCTTGTGTGTGTTATATAAAATATGCTTTGATCTATATTGAAATATTCTGTATAGTTTTTTGTATGACATTTTTCCCAGAAGGTCTGAATTGGTTTTTGCACCAACGGTTCTCAATTTACAAAGCATATAAATATACATTATAGTTTTAAAATGATTGTAGCCTTTAACCTAGATTATTAAGTAGCGAAGACATGACTGCACTGAACTAATGCACCATCGCTGTAGGTCTATAAAATACTTTAAAAATATTAAATTAGATGACACATCAAAACGCAAACATTTATATTTTCAAAGAAATGAAAATAATCTTCATAGTAAATCTAAAGTTTGGTGAAAACACCCACACCCCCCAGGCTTTAACTAATAGCACCATTACGTCTACTATCCCTTATCGCGGATGGAATAAGAGTTGTAAATAGGTATGCGGGTCACCACAACAGCTAGTAAACCACAACATAATATGAAACATCGTTAATGCGGTGCTGTTCTTAGATATAAAAGATATAGACAATTATATACTCTGCTTACTAAAGATACGAACGGGATGACTGTTATGACAGTGATATTATTCTACAGTCAAACTAACAGACTTTGCTCTACCATTTGAGAATATACGCTACAATTAACCACGCATGTTATTCTCAGGCGACAACAATACTTCAGTATTCCGTTACAGCGTGGTAACTTGGAAAATAAGAGCAGCTTTTAGATAGATTAGATTAGATACGTAAAATTCATAGTCATTGAAACTAACAGGGCTCTAACAAGTACAAAACTCGACTAAAGTTTAATTTTCATACTGGTTCACAGGAGGCACTGTGTGCCTGTCCATCAACATTCCAAGACCTCAACCGAGGTGTAGACCGAAGAAGCGATGGCTTGATGTCATCAAGGAAAATATGAGAGCCTATGACCTTACTATTGATAATGCTCAAGTGCGAGCGAAATGCAGTAGACTCAGCTGGAAGGCGGACCCTGGTACCGGCCGGGATAACGCTGAAGCATAATGAATGAATTATACAGGTTCACCACCATTATTTTCAGCCACCGAAAATATTGCCTCCAGAGATTTCTATAGCGATCTGTTGGAAACGGTCCACTAACAGTGCCTTTTTACTATCACAAGACTTAAAATTTTAGGTACTCAAGAGAAAGACACAAGACGTAGAAAATAACAAGTAACAAAAGACAATCAGGCGTCGCTTATCTGTCGTTTTCATTCGGCGCGAAATGTCCGACCTTCGCATTAGGAACGTAGCAACGTCATTTTTTGAAATTAAGATCACGTTTCCTAAGGTCAAAACGGCATTTTAAACTATTACGCAAGCTGATAACGCATTAATTTTTCAGCAACAAACGTCCGCAGTAACCTAGAACTTAGTGGCCGTGTGTAAATCACGTTAAACGTAGACCGCATCCGGAGTTAAGCGCTGTGTTCCGTCCACTAAATTCTCAGGCAGTGTTTTATTTTTCTAGGTTACGATATTGCTAAGTTATGTTTGGTTGGTGGCCTCTGTGAAGGTCTCGTATTTCAGTTAGTAATAACCCCTTAAACTCGCAATGGACAATAGTTTGTTTCCAGTTCCTCCTTTTAATTTTACTATTTGATTAATTTAGTTGAGTTAAAGACAAATTTGACATTCCATGGAACTCGGTCAGCTTATGTGCTTGGTGTAAATAATATGCATGTTGTTCCCGATCTTAGTTTATAGAAAATGCAATGACGTGCGTGCGCTCCTGTTAGTCTATTCATCTCCATGAACTAGAAATACGTCAATACAACTCATGAGTTCCACTTCACGCTTTATAGAATATGTAAGTCGTTGAGAGTTATAGCAAATCTGTTACGTTTACCCAATTAAACCGACTTCGAGCTCAAGAAAATAGTGAGTCCTCCGTTTGTAGAAACATGGACAATTCGATACTGACTGGGAAGAAAATTAAAGGTAGGATTTAAATGCACTTCCGAGACAAATGTTTGTGTTGAACAAATTTTTGTGAAAAAGGTACGTTTTTAGAATCTAATAAGTATTATGTTCTATCGGAAACTTACAATACAAAACACAGTCTTATGGTCGTATTTATTTAAACGATTGAAGAGTAATGTTTCTTAAGGTTTAATCTTACGCAGAAAACATTTTATCTCGGAAGTATGCCACAAGTTTCGGGAATGTTCCGGGCTCCCTATAAAAATATTTAACGTGACATTTCAGCTTCCGATTTCGAGAATTCACAAACCCGCGTCAACATTGCCGTTTCTGAACAAATTTCACTTACATTGGGCTAAAGGAATGTAGTTTGACTGCGATCAACATTCTTGCGTGAAGACATCGAAATCGATTTGCAAATCATTTTTTAAAGGTTAACCGAGAGATAACATCACCAGACATCTACAAATCTTTGAATTCGTAATTGACAACTTAATTTTATGTTGCCCTCGGGTATGTTTCGCATATTATTATTATAACGTGAGTTCAAACGGTTTAAATATTGATCCGATAATCTGTTATCGGCGAACATGTGTTGTCAGCAACTATACAAAGTGCAATGAACCGTAAACATGTCAGCATTTGAACTGTTGATGTGTTTACGTTGCTACAATTACTTCAAAGAAATTCACGGCGAGCGATTTCCTTCACTTTTGCGGGCTAACTTTAAAATTGCATTAGATTACCCACTAGTATTTAATTCAAAACCGTTGAGGCAAAAGCCCGGTTAATAAACGGTTTGGGGAGGGTCCACCATGTTAGATCAATACAGGCTAGTCCAGCAACTAGCGTGTTGCAAATTTTCTGCGGAACTGAAACAGCTCAAACTTTAACACTCCTAATTTAGAATTTACTCTTCCGTCAAATGGCTGAGTTCCGATACTCTGAATTCTCTTTGATCATTTACACTCATTTAATTTCCTAATTGGATTAACGCGAATCGCAAATCAACCGCGAAACCGTCATATTACGTTCACAAAAAACATTGTTTGCGTGTTTGGTGACTGTTCGTTTGTACGTCTTTGCATTCGGGCATCGATTTCCGATCAAGTTGAACGTTCGTAAAATTGCTATGCGAACGTCCTCAAAGGTTTTTGACCAAGAAGTATTCAAAATTCGAGGTCGGATTGCAATAATATGAAGGTTGTAAGGAGAAACTATGCGTTTATTCAGTGAATACTCATGGGTGTTTTACAATGCTCGACATTTCTAGATTTGTTCGCACCCGGATGAAGGCTGAAGCTGAGCTAATCTCCAATTGAAACTAAAATGGACTTATGTAAAACACGAGGCGGTTATTAACGAGTGACAATGACGCCCACCGACAAAACAGCTCACCGTAACAATTGTTCCATGATTGACGTGCTAATTGTGCTGCTCGTAAATCATTAAGTACGTCTATCGTGTGATACAATCGTAATTAAGCCTTGTTATAATCTAATTTGAACAAACGACTACGTGGAAGTCGTGATTATAGACAATCGTTTAACGATGTCTTATTATTAAGGCTTTATTTATACATTTTATAAGCCTATTTTAGCTATCGTATGTTGTTTATTCTTAGCTCAAACTAAATTCAAAAGTCGTTCGAAAGGGCCAGATAATATATAAATAAAATAGGTTTATAATTTGTCTTTGAATAATGCCGCTAGTGTTTTCTACGTCGGCTTAAGTTACCGATGTTCATTGCTCAGTAATTATTCACAATGAGATATAAATTAAACTAAAGAACAAACTTAGCACATTATGCGGGTAATTAAGTTATAAAAACAATTCAAAAGTTAGTCACTATGATAATAGACTACGATTTCTAACATTACTAGTACCAACAAGTAATACATTTACAATGAACTCTTAATGCATTTTTATGTAGCATTAACCGTACAGGTTCCAATAACAGCATTATGTTAATTTAATTGCACTTTGTATTAAAAAGTAGCAAGTAGTAATAGTTATGGTGAGATAATTGCTCGTATAAAGCAAATGTAGTTGTGCGGGCAGCGGGCAGGGCAGCCGTGCCAACTGCCAAGTGATGGGTTAGCAATGGCCACTCGCCACACATGTTTACAAGCCCACACCGGGACACTGAACTCGGATGTACGCCACTCCGCTTTTATACGGACGAGTAACGACAGCCGACAGTGAACAGTCGGACGCGCCTGCAACGTGTGCCTGATACATTAGCATTTTTCCAACCAGTTCATTCAATAAATAGGCCGTTTGATGTTAATTATACGAGGAACTGCAAAACTTAAATTTATATGTTAAGTAACAAAAAATCCGCTCAACCGAACGTTCATACAACACCACAACCTTGAGACCGTAATAAGGAAGGATCATCCAAGTTAGGTACCATTTTATAAAAGCACAAGCTCGAATGCTATGAAATTACGTAATATTAAATTTTCCAAGCGATTACCCGGTCAAAAAGTGGATTATTACACTACAACGAATACGCTTGTAGACTGTGGAGCCGACAAAAAGTTGCGTGTTACCCACCCCTTAAGGCGCTGTTGTACGATAAATTAGAGGGATCAGCAAAACTTTACAAGTTTATCGATTGCACAGAATACAGATGTACGCGGAGAGAACTCGACTCGAAGCTGCACCAATCAACTCGCAGCATTAAACTTCTTCTAGGGGAATACGACATTTACAAAAAAATAAATGCGATCAGGTCAACAACAGTTGCATTAACTGCGTTCGCGAAAGCCTTATTAAGAAAATGGTATATTTTAACATCCAGAGCCGCGAGGATGATCAAGATACAGCGAGTGTCGTAGTTGTTCACAAGAAATAATTGCCTCCGCAACATTAATTAAACATCACGGAGCCACCTAGAGCTCGTACTTAATACCGAAATGTCACAAGTGCAACATAATATGTTCACTGTGAGAGATAATATTTCCATATTAAAAAATCTTTTGCCACCAACGGAGTATCTCCGATTTCGTCGGGACCGTGAGCTTGAAACAACGCGGGTGGCAATGCTGAATATAAACGTACTATAAACGTTACGTGCCTACTGAAATTCTGTGCCGGTAAAGGTATTAATAAAGGGGGCTACTTTATTTATCTTAGCGGTTAATGTTATTGTTTTCATTAATCGTTTGTTGTGGTCTGAACATTGTATTTCGTGCTATATATCCATTAGTTTTAAGGGTGTGTTCCATCGTTTACTATGTTAGACCAAATAAATTGGTGGAGAAATTACAAGGACTTTTAAATTAATTCTAACATATTGTTGCACATTTATCACATATGTAGGAAAATGTATTTTATAAATATTGATTGAATTTTAATTCATGTAATTAAAGTATTTTGATAAGTCCTAGCGATCATACTATATTTAAATAACTCAATGTTTCCAAGACCCACATTCGTATTAGAATAGCGGGTTGTGCCAATTCATCTTACACACGGTTAGTAGACTTTTGTAAACATTAAAATACATTCTGCTTAAGGGTACTGTTTATATGTATATTGTTTGTTTAATAGGTCTATAATTAAAGATCATTTCACAAATAAGAGACTTTAAGCTCCTTCGGCGATCATCTCGGGACGCATAGCTATACCGTCATTTATTATTGTTATCATACTGATCGAATAATCATTCAACACAAATGTTTATTGATTAAATAACCGTCGAATGTCAACAACTATTACGTTGAAATGTGCGTCCGACGGCGAATGGCGACACCATGACAATTATAAATTATTTACAATAACAAACTGCAATTAACATGTGCATATACAGATAATTGAATACTTAAATGGTGTTATTCATTTACGGCTTATAGCGAACGCAACGACACTAATTTTTGCGTTCACTTTGTAACCTAGCACGCTCCGTGTTCCTTTATATGTTGTGATTCGTAATGCATATGTAGGAGCGTAACCAATTATAAATGATTTGGAACAGTGCCGTGGTAATGTGACATAAAGCTTATTATGTGGTCACGTGACACATGCAGCGCGCGCGCTTTCCCAAACGGGCTGTCAGAGGGAGCACGCAGCTTCACACTATTTTGTTATACCAATTATACCGAAATTGGAAGAAATAATTTATTTTATAGTTACTGCATGTAAATATGCAGTATAATAAAGTAATGATGTATATCAGATTTCAAGCGTGTTTTTACTAGTTTTATTAACATTTTGTCAAATTAAATGTGTTTATTAAATCACATAAAATTTACAATATCGATTTAAAAATGTATAGTAAATGTGATGTGCGAGTGTTGTGTGTATGTTATGGTAATGTTACCTAGTTAGGTCAAGCGCAGCTGGCATTCCAGCCGGCACGAACCACCAGGGCGGCAGCGGCGTGCACATCCGCTGCGGCGGCGCTGATCACGCGACCATGCACCTCGCCGCACACTCCGACGCACAGTTCAAAACGCACCAGTTTCACATTCACTACACACGGGGAAACTGAACGCGCCAATGTCAGCGAAGTGTCATGGTGCGCCGAACATTAATTGACCTGAATAGAGATAACGGTGACGCAAAACCGCTTGTCAAATTTCAATCACAACCGAGATCACCAGTCAGTCTTCCAGATATCCGGAGAGCGAAACACGGCAGAAATTGTCTTCGGCTTGATTAATCAATTGTGGAAAATACATTAAAGTGGAGTGGAATCACAATTGCGATGACAGAGCCGGCGTTGGGAGAAACGTTTGTGCGTCAGGCGCGCACCAAGAAGCGATATCGAAACGGCAAAGTAATAAAAATATTAAAGCAATAAAAGGGCAGAATCGAGAGCGACCAGATTTTTCAACAAACTTTAGGGGAGTCAATAATTAGAGGGAGCGACCGGCTGAGTGAAGTGAATAAGGGTTGTTATGGCGGCAGCTTTAGGGTCGATAAACTTTTTGTATAATACCGACCGATATCCTAGGTGTTATAAATTCAGCCATGTGTCCAAACGAAAGATAAAAGTTGTGATGTATTGTCGGAGCAGTCAGTGCATGGAGAGGAGCAAAACGTCCACATGTAGGCGTAGTGCGTATTCGCGATATCGGACGCGCGCCGCGAGGCGACGCGAGGCGCTCGGTCTGTGTGTCGCACGATGTCGAACTGACGTCTGACGCCGGCGGGCCTCGCGCTGGTGGCGAGACTAGCGAGCGCCGCGGCGCGGCCTGCATCCGCCCCCGCGCGCTTCTAATGTGCCATGTGCCCGTCGCCCCGACCGCCCCGCTCTCCCGCCGCTTCTTTATAAACTGTCAAGACTTTGGATGAAATTTATCACGGGACAAAAACCTCCCCGTGCGAACGAATAAAATCCTAGTTCGGTTGGTAAAGAGCTAATCGGTTTGTTTGGAGAAGAAGACGATATAATATTATTATGATAAAGCAACGGCAGCACGCCTCAATGCTTCCATTAATGATTGTTTATTGAAACTGATAATACATTATATTATATGCGATCTGTCTCAGTGATTCGGAAGTTATTTCTCATTACCCTGATTTTCAGCATACTACCAATGCTAAAAATCAGGGCATAGTGAGAGGAAGCCGCAATTCACTACTCGTGGCACGTACGCACGACATTGGCCATAAACCATTCTGATATCGGACGTTGCGCTGCGCCGCTCAGCTCGCTGAAATAATAGCTGTGCCACCGACTAGAAAGACTCCTAACACCACCATCTACGGAGATTATGAGTACTGCTCAAATATTCATTTCTTTTTCCTAAAAGTCAGAGTTGCACATAGATCAATATATACATTTTATTTTATACATATGTATGCCAAATGAGTATGCATGGACTACAATTTTTCACTTTGTTCGATCCCCCAATATATTACTTTTGCTAATACATGTCCATCAATCACTTATCAGCAACCTGCCTCTGGCATAGGGACAATGTTTTAAGATTATATACATTCTCCATACTTATTCGCTGTTATGAAATGTTTTACTGGTGGTAACTCATATGTGAGAGGCCACCCGGGTAGGTACCACCGTCTATTTCTTCAGTCAAACATCATTGTCAATGCACTGTAACTACTGGATGTATTGAGACTTAGACTATCCATGAGCGATTGTTTCGCTTACAATCAGGCGAACAGTATGCATGTCTTGCCATTAGTTGCCATAAAAAGTGTATATTGCATATTAGTATGGTAAGTAATTAACCAACCCGCATTAGGCCAGCGTGGTGGACTTTATGTTCTAACCACTCTCAATCGTACTCTCGATTATAGAGGAGACCCATGCTCTGCAGTGGGATATATATGGGCTGATACAGAGATGGTAACTAATGGAAGCCTACACGACAAAAATATGTATACCATCTTCAAAAATCATAGAATTACAATGATCGAAGTCATAACGATTGTATAAAATTCATTCCTGAAATAAAATAATGAAAACTTTTTGATACGTGGTTCGGTAATATAAAAATGGAACCCTTTAAAATGGTACAAACTACATGCTATAACGGTTATTACGGAAGGCACGCAGTACAGTCGATGGCACGCAAGTTGTGCGATTAATGTGTCGGAGTGGAGTTGGTTCGAAGCCTAGATTGGGAGCGAGTGCGTGTAGTGGCTTAAATTCCAAATCCCTTCGTGCCTCACAGAGCTCGTTAAGCCATTAGAAACCATATGACTTGGTTGAAAATTCTGACACTAGACCAGACTCTACACACCCGAAATAAATTTGTTAATGGTAAACATTTACAACTGTTGAAATATAAATAAGAAAGCATTTAAAAATGTTTGTTTCAATATTTTCACATTGGTATAGTGGCTTGGCGCGAGTAACGCGTGTGGTCCGGTGACGTCATCACGTAACCAAATGTTTACTGAAGCAAACTTGCGCCTTTGTAAGTAACACGCTTTTCTTATCAAACCGACACAAACTTGGAAATAAACAACGGAGTGTCACTTGTAGTTCAAGTATACGCATTTATTCCAACCGATCCGTATTAGGCCAGCGTGGAGGGCTATGGACCAAGCCACATCCCATAACGGGGATGATTGTGCACGGCAATTTATGTCATGTGCTTACTTACAAGTATCGTGTATTTTTTAACATACGATTATTGGCGAGCGTTAATGGAAATAACAAAAAACGGAATGCTAAAGTAAGATAAAAAATGAATTAGGCGATGGAAAAACACCGTTGTGATTCGAGCGTAAAAAATAATCTCATGGCTGCAATATAGAATAATTTATATGTAAAGGCAAATACAAGAGTATAATGTACTGCAATCCTTAAAATTTTGATTAGATTTCACGACAGAAATTTATAGCAACGGAGATATGAAATTGTATTATTCATGTAAATTGGAGTAGCTCCGTGGCCATGCCCGTCGTTATTGTAATCAGCGATCATTAAACCATTATTTCTGGGAACCACCCAGAGTAAGTCAAGGATGTCGCTGATAAAATGCTAAGCCGATCGTGCAACACGTTAAACCGTCGTTAACTGCTCTAATGGCGAAACAAATCCCGGTCAAGTATGTCAAAATAACTTTTTTCTTCAGGCCTATGTTGACCCTGTTAAGTTTATGGGTAATATAAATATAATACTGATTGTGTAGCTGTCATGTACACTTATTAACTTGGTAGATTATGTATTTTAAATACATATCCACATTACAAAATATACCTAGTTTAGGTGATGCCGAAAATATTTACAAAAGTGCTAACTGTATTCTTCTCACGCATATAGCCACACTGATAGCAACCCTATTTAGTTGTATCATTCCCGAGCGAGCAATCCTAAAATTACACTAAAAAAGAAGAAGAAAATATCCAACATTCCCCGCTTGATAATGTGACATTGCAAATGAACATCTAAAATGATAGGAGCCGTATTATGGTACCGCGCTAAACCCATTCACGAGCGAACGTTACACATTTCATACGTCGTTTGCCAGCCAAATAATTTGAATTTCGTATGTCAACAAGATAAACCAGTCGTCACAAGCGAATAATGCCACGTCAAAATAATAAATCATGCGTGAGCCTGTTAGGCCAATACATTGTACTGTTACGTATGTACGACATATATTTGTTCCTGTGTAACTCAGCGCAGTCGAAAGTTGTTTCCGTTCTCCTTTAATAAAGTAAAGGGGATATGAACGGCACACGTGAGCTGTTTGAAGCACCTACGAATACCTACATCATATTTGATGCCAGCAGAGCAAACGAATGACCGTGAACTTACGTGCCTGTCACTTCTGCTGTAGTTTTGCGTGTTTTTATGATCACTAGATATAATTAAGCAAGAATATTTCGTCTATTTTGTTTATTGGAATCTTTGTTATTGAAGTGTAGAATTTTGCCACGAAAAATACTTTTCACATACAGTGTTATTTACCTGTGGCGAATATTCAAAAATCACACTTACAGCACGCAATGGTATCAACCCAGTTTGTACGAACGCGCCAGTCTCGTCAATTTAAATTCTCGATTACTTAAGGTTTTCTTGGGTGTCTGTAATTGATGACTGAACAGATGGTCCCCGAGTTGCCGACCTTTCGCATAACAGGCACATTGACGAAACACACAATGCAGTTGACACAAGGTGAAATTTTGTACAAAGTGAACGGCTCGACTCAGTCGACTAAGGATGGTAGGAAAGGACGCGCTGACCCGCGTAAACCTTGATTGTGTGCACTATTGCTCAATTCCATCATTAATTATTTAATAACTACTCTAGCCTTAGACGTTAAACATGTAATGACAGCTGCCGACGTTCAACCGCCACTTCCTAAATATTATTGTGAAGCTAATGCTTTTATTAATGCAATGGCAACATCGGTAACGTGACTTCATGGCCTCAGGACGCTGGACTGTGGATGGGTTTTTATACAAATGTATTAATTAACGGTATTTCGAGAGATCACTTTTTGCCTTGTACCAATTTAAGTGTAAAGGACATGCAATATGGTAAAGTTGAGCATATTCTAAATGTTTTTATGTTTTAAATGAAAAGAGACACGTGTCGGGGATATTCCTAGCAGTAGTGAGTAGTAACACCTACAGCGCGTTTAATACAAGCGGCACGATCACATGGAAGCGCAGTTTTTGTTGTCAACTGGCAGCAGAATATATTTTCTTCGTATGTCACGTAGTTCGCTTCACAACCTCGACTGTTATTTAGCCTTCAAGTGTGCTTACTGTTTGAGTATCGTGAGGTAGCATTGCGAAAGTTGACAACAACGTACGTGAGCAGATTGCAGAGGATTCTTGTATTGTTGAATCGTATTCGCTTTGCATTTCAGTTTCAATTCTCACTTAGTTCTCGTAATAAGAGAACATTTAATTAAATGTTTCATGCTCTGATATCTTATTTAATAAAGTGTTTAAAGTAGTTTCTGATAGTAAGCTTGTAATAAATGAACTTAACCGAAGTGCAAGTTCAAACATAATAACGATTTCAAATTACTCTTCTTAATTAATTTGTTGTGGATGACGAATCTATCATAATATTACATCTTAATCAAACGTACCTCAATGCTGTAATTAAAATGATGTTACGTTACAATGTAATTAATTAATTACATTATTTGAACAGTTGTAAAATGTTCGGAATACAAGAAAATTTAAATTTATTATTAGTAGAGACTTCAGTTGAAAATTAATATTATGGAAAACAGACCAGTTGGTGGCGTAGCGATGATATCACGAACCAGTCATATGCTGATAATGAGCTATCCTTCAGATTCCTGTCGTTTGTTAATGGCTTCGAGAGACAATGCGATATTACGACCTACTCGGGTTAGGTACCTACACAAATAGCAAATTATGTCCATACAAGTCGAACAAATAGGCGTTCAAACGGCAAGGTTGCGGTAACTCCGTGTCGTAACTTAGAAATCCCGCTAACACAAAATTTAGAAGCACTCGGAAACTTTACTAAGATTACTTCTCACATTGGCTTTTGTATAAATATGCTATCTAATCTGGCCTCGGCATGAGTTCTCAGTGAATTCTAAATTGTGTGCGGCCCGTCAACATCATTGAGTGCCATTTACAAAATTTAGAGGTCAATGGGTGAAATAAAACCTCTTACTTTGCCGCCGCTGATAATCCTATCGAGGCACACGTCGGCGGCACCACATTCGCGGATGCCATTACGAGCGTCCCAGTATTTTAATTACATATTCTTTATTTTGTCGTGCAGGAAACGAGCAGTGGGTGAACACAAAACGCGGCCTTAGTGTCAAACATGAATCAAGCTAGGTCGGACGGAGGTAGGGCGGACCATTTATCCGACAATACTATTAATCTTCGTCCAAACGTCGGCTTGATAAGACCAATGCCTGAAGGAATCATGTTGCGGAATCTTATTAAATATCTGTACCTTACTGGAGTTATTGTTCACCGGCTATTGTTGTAATTAGTCATTAATAATGTTGCTTGTCAGTGTTGGTGGTGATTAATAAACCGAAATTATTCAACAGCTGCCGTTCGAGAATTGGAAACGAATGCGGACTCCTATTCACTATTCAGTGCACATTTATCGTACAAAACAATTATTGAAAATTGGACATAAATGTAACAAATGACCAATGTCATGTTGCGAAACGTTGCCAATTTAGTAGGCGGCTGTCAAAATATCTGAACAATATTTATCGGCTTGTATTAATCGTTGTGTACGATTTAATTTCTTTTGAGTTTTATTTGATCAATACGTATTTTATGATGAACTTGTGGCTCACCTGCCGAATGTATTTTTATGATACCACTGCGTTGGATTTGTGAATATTCAAAGGAAGGATGAAGAGGCGAAAATCTCCAAACTCTTTGTGCCTCAGAAGTTTTAAGCCATACATTCTATACAATCCTTTCGACCGTCAAAGGAATCGAGCCAGCGTGATGGACTAGGGGCCGAAACCCTTTCACAAAATGTACCAACAGTGGTACGGATAGTGATGTACGTATTATTTTTGTGCAACCCTGATCGCGAGGAAATAAAATCTATGTATATGTTATCCCGCGTCCGCGGCACGCGCCCTGCACCCCTCGCTTTCCATGAACACGTTCTATACCTATTATAACTCGGCTTCCCGATGTCGCATTCAACTAAAACTTAGTTTTTACCCTGAAGCATTATAAACATGATCTTTATAAATTACTTTTTGCCGGAGCATACGCAGATATTCGAAGAATTTATAATTCTTGTCTCGTGTTTAAGTAAGATGTAAAGTATTTTTTAAATGAGAGATTTCTAGTTAAAGATATTGAGACATGAAACCAGAACATACCAGATTATATCTTGAAACCTGTATGGATATCTAAGTGACACAATTCTCGTGTACACTCTTGAAGCTTGTGAACATACTTACCTGTTTATTTGATACCTACTTTAACATGTCACAAGCGTATTACCTGTAGTTGACTAACTAGAGTATCATAGTTATTAGTTCCAAATACACACATATGCGAGGCACATTAATTGGCATTCTTGTACACCTCGCCTATACTTACACGGAAACCTACCAACTAAATAATACCAAGAGCAACGCCAATGACGAACCAATCACTATACAAACACGACACTACGTCCAATTAAGAGGCCATTATGCACGTGTTGATAAATACCAAGCATGTGATTAAAATTCGTACCGACTCGTTATTTGTCAACACGCTTTAGGATTTTTATGACGATGTTCATTCAGGCGGCGATCCTCTTGTTCTGTGGATAGCGTGGAAGTTATGAGCAATAACAACTTTACCATAAAAGTAAAGAGTGCTTCCTGCTAGAATAGCGCAATAAAGATTAATGATGGTGCGTGCGGCGCGGGGTGACGAGCGTTGTCGTCTTGACGACACACTACTCATTCCGAGGTGAATTTGTCATATTGCCTATTTCAGGAGGCGAGTTGAACGGCCTAGACGCACTCAAGGCCCAGAATTGCTCAGGCCAGCTGAATAGTGAACCGTCAGCCGGTTCAAGGGCGTCGGGTGAATGCCACTAGTCAAGTTTTTTACCATTGAAAACTAGCTTACGTGACGACTGGTCCTATCGAAGCCGGATGGACAACGAGCAAACCTAATAACTAACGACTGCAGAACACACACCAATCCAATGTGCCGAACACAATTCGCGTGATACCGAACATGCATAGCAAATCACTAATATTACTACCGATAAGTATCCAGTACCTATCCACCATTATAAAACAATATTTAATCGTGATTCACTGAAGAAATCTTAAGAGCATAAAACACGGAATGTCTTAACAACGCTTCCACCCCGGACATACGAACAAAGAACTATAAAGTTTACTCGACACTCGAGTATCGTAAAGAGACGCTGTACGTCTAAAATGATAACGACCAAACTCATTTACACACAATTTTTTGTTACGCCAGCCTAAGTACTTCCACACCATAGATATTTTCTCTCTTATGATCCTCTAGAAAAATAAAATAAAGAAATTCTCGGTAAAAGATAACAAGTTACACCTGCGGGGAGCTCGACTAACTAGCTATAACTGGGTAAGAGAGTAAAACCTTTGTTCTTTCTCGTTCCGATGCCCGACTCCGTCGAAAAATTATCTTTTTACTTTTTTGCTGAGTCGCTCCCGGGACGGACCGCCCGAGCAGGTAGACTGCTGAATATTATAAACGTTCGTCCTATACATACAGTTTTAGGTGAACGTTGGTATGTTTCTAACTTTAAAAACTTGTTCTTGACCCGCGAGTACAAAATGTTTCTGTGCGCACTGTGTCTGAGTTATGTGGACTGTGCAAGAGGGAAAAACTACTGACATCACATTAATATGTCGCAACATAAAGGACGATTACGAAATTTCGACAGCCGAAACACGCGTCTATTAATACGTATATCACAAGGCATTTAGAGCATTGTGAATAACTTAATACGATATTTTATATTTATTTTAATAATTCTACTACAAACATATACAAAAACTACGTTTAACGCTTATTCTGTTTCAAGAATAGGACCCAAGCAATTACGGAAATAACGTTTTTTTTTCCTCTCTTTATTTATTAATTTAGAGGCTTTTAATCGACATGATCATGCTAGCCTCATCATACCGTATAAATATTTAATGCCTAATCTGAAAGATAATCATTAATTAATTTTTCTTCAGTTTCATTGCAAATTTAGGAAATAAAGTTGCAGAGTTCAAAATGCATCCATGAATTTCCTTTCTACATTCAAATTATCTTTATGGCTGATTTGAAATACACATTTTAATCTCATTTATAGAGCCACAAAGTTATCTGGCCCGGTGGCCAAAACTGGAAACAAAGACGTCATTTGAAATTGTCAATCTAGCTGCCAGTCGCTGACATATCCGCCATTGGTTGTTTACTCAGTGTATTTATTTTTCCTGCATTATTTAAAACTAGTGAAAAATACCGAAAGCTTTAAAAAGTGATGCTAGGAACGTTATACTTGAGGTATTAAATTTTACGTAGGGTGAAAAGCGTCTTCCGACATCAATAATACCCTTCGAAAAATTGTATTAACGCGTAGCTGCCACCAAAGGGTTGTGTTGTCAGCTTTATAAAATAAATTCCACGAAAACAGAATTATGTACATACTAGTAGAATATAATATGTAAGTACATATCATAAACTAAAATGTATCTTACTCGTCTCATTTTACGTTACGTGCGTGGTGGCCTGTTGGTAAATGGACCAGACGCGGCAGCCAACTTGTTCACGCTGGTTGCGGGTTGGAATCTTAGGTCACACTTCTGACTTTTCGGAGCCATGCTTGTATTGGTAAAAACGCGCTATAACGGTGAAGGAAAACATCGTGAGGAAACCTGCATACCATAGCGATTTATTAGAATTTCTATGGTATGTAAGTCCACCAACCCGCATGAGGCCAGCGTGGTGGGCTATATGGCCTGTGATATAGCCTAACCCCACGCAATCGTACTCTCGATTGTGGAGGAGAATACAGATACACTTTTTTAAGGGTTTTGGGGAGCGATTTGTTAGAAATCGTGTGAAGGAAAAATAATATGCAGATGAAACTGGTCATTTTCTCGACACTATTGATCGGATTGAAAAATCTTACTTTACCCCATTTATTGCAATATCTATTTTTAATGGCAACACCAAATTCGATTACAGCGACTCTCTCACCGGGTCAGATAACTTTGTGAATCTTTAAATTCGAAACTCAAATAGATTTAAATGTCTCAGATAATTGATTGTTGTTGACAGTTATATTGTGTCTTTGATTTTTAATCATAGATTTGGAAATATATCACCTAGAAATATCAACGTTAAATATATCTTTAACAAGTTTTTTTTTTCTGTCCCAATTCAATAGGCAACTCTACAATGTCTTTGCTTCACTGTCGAAGGATGAATCTATAGGACAAACTAAATCTCCCATACCCTTGAGATATTATTATACTAGAGGGGAACATGGTAAACAAAATGTGTGATTAACAAAAATGAAAAGCACCGTACCTAGCACTCCTTCTCTTTCTCTCTGTCACGCCTACGAACATCTTCGCTCTCGGTTTACTGGGTTTACTGTACCAGCACAATGCGCAGAGATTTTGTATCCAATGTCCGCTCTAGTATAATACCTCAATGCCCACACCTAATGTATATATATACCTTTAGGATCTAGTATAAGCTTATAATGACACCGATATAGGTCTTATATAGTCTTTGCGCAATTTAATTAGAAAGAGCATTGCTTACGTCATTAAATAGTCAAAGTTTATTTAGAATATATGAATAGTTCAAAAACCTGTTACTATGCGGATATTTGAAAAGGCGTGTCTTTTAAAAAGCCTCCAGTCTTTGTTGACCTTTAATAATAGTTATATAAATAGAGTCCAACCGCAAAAATTATATTAAAGAATGATTTTCTGAGTGGTTTACAATTTATATCGCGTTTACTACGTTATATTAATGACATTAGTTGCACAAAATACATTTTTGGGGGGGGAGAATATACACCAGTTTTTTTTTTCTTTACTAACGCGTTCATCATTGTAATTGTGACTGGATTACAACTTTGAATCATTTTATTTCAAATCCGTATACGTCTCATTATCCAGAAATTTAAGAATTCATACCATAGAGTTGTTAACTCGAAAAAAAAAGAGTGAAGAATTAAATCTTTTATTTACAATACTACTAAAGTCGAATTTGGCGCAACGTATTTGTTAAATTAAACAGATCTTAATGTAGACACTTGTGACGTAAACATCAACTGATTTAAATACTTACGTGTGAGTTTTCCAGTAATCCATTGCAATAATAGTCCTTACATAATCCCACGAAGCAGATTTGGACGAGTGGCAACGAGTAAAGATTTTTACGAATTTTATCAGAAACTTTTTCAGAAATCAGGTTGACATATCAATTTTCGAATAGATTTATAGATAAACATTAGCTGATATAATTAATCACATCATACATACAGGGTATATCAAGACTGCTACCGAAAACGAAGCCGGGTGGTAGTTTAAGCGACTTCAGGCACAATGCAACAGAAAAAGTTGTAAAAAAAGCGACAATTTTTTTTGACTTTTTTTTCCTATGACCATATTTGGGTGGTAAGTACATTTTTTCCTAAAATAATAGTGTATACCCTTTTATTTATAAATAACCTAAGGTATAAAAGAGTTTAAATTATTATTTTAGCATAAACTATGGATGTACCACCCAAAAATGACGATATTTAAAAAATCATAAAAAATAATTGTCGCGTTTCTTTGCAAAATTTTTAGTTGCATTGTATTTGTAATCACTAAACTACTTAACTTACTAACTTATACTACCCGGCTTCATTTTCGGTAGTAGTCTTGAGATACCCAGTATAGTGGCAGTACATATTACGGACTATTAACTGTGTAGTTATTTTTATAATTCCGCAAAGTACATTTTGCTTATATAGTTAGACTGTAAATAATATAACATCAAAACGTAAAAGGCGATTCTAATATCAAATGGCCTAATAGAACCAGTTATTATATTGCAAAAGGCATTTATCTCTCAGGAGAACCTATAAATTATAATAAATGCATCACACAGGTTTCAAATGTTAAGAAACAAAACAAATGTTATAGAGCAACAAATAAATTATATTACTTTTTAATTTTTGATTTGTAACTATTCTTTAAAGATAAATGTTACTTTACATATCTTGTATTAAGATTAAGAATAAAATCTAATAATGTATTATAATAATATACCTAGTCAGGTCATAAATTCTGTCACATGTTTAATATAAAATAATTGAAACAAGTTTATTCATTATGTAACCGTTTATATACCAAAATGAACTTAACAAAACATAGATTCTTATGACACTAAAGTTTATTCAAAATGACATCCGTGATTTGGAATACAGGCCTTCAATCTGCGCGGCCAGTTGTCTATCGCAGCACGAACGAGGTCCATGTCAATATCGGCGGCTGCCTTAATCAAGGATGTCTTGAGTGACTCCGAATTGGGATGAGGCTTTGAGCACGCCTTATCCTCCAAGTGTTGCCATATCTTGTAATCTAACGGATTCAAATCTGGACTGGAGGAGGGCCAGTCTTCATGCCTGATGAAGTCGATTTCATCGCGCCGCCAGCCAGTCTTGTGTGCTCTTCGCTCTATGAGCTGGCGCCGAATCTTGTTGGAATACCCAGTGCCTGTTATTGAACATGGTATGAGAAACAGGTTCCACAAGGTTCGTCAGGACTGTATTTTGATACACAACTGCATTCGTTTTTACACCTTTCTCACAAAAATGTACCTCTGTTAAGCCCCAATAAGAAACTCCCAACCATACCATGAGCGAGGATGGAAAATGACCTCGTTGGACACGCGGAATACGGTTGCTCGCTTCTTCACTACTGTGTGCGTACACCTTATCATTCGATATTTTTTTCCCGCGTACCACTTCAACAAAGCGCGGCATCTCTTCAGTCTCAGGTCCATTAGACGAGTATTCAAACGATGTCCTGTTTTTCTTCGATATGCCCGAAGCCCTAAGTCTTCATTTAACACCCTTTTCACCGTGGTTCTGCTTAACCCCATCTGAAGGGCTGACAGTTTCTGCTTACGTTTGGGATTTCTTTGAATTCGCGCCTTCACAGCTTTTATCACTGCTGGAGTCCTAACAGACCGAGGGCGACCACTTATTGACCTGTCATCTACACTAGAGTCTTCATTGTATCGTTTGATGGTACGATAAACGAATTTTTTGGTTATATTCAAATTTTTCAGTATGTCAAAAATTTGAATTGGCGCGTAACCGCAACGATGCAACGAAATAACTGCAACACCTTAGATTATATACTTGTCTAGATTGAGCAATGCCAACAAACTGTCCTCACTTTCGTTGATATGTGTGAGTACCGGTCGTGTAATTATTGTAATCCAACTGTCAAGGTGTGTGTGTTTAGGGATGCCTACTCCAGATTATTAACTTAAGTTTTCCCCATTATTTCATAAACAAAATAGGTTAAATAAAATCTTTTTTCTTTATTTAAAGTAATCATACTATTAATTATATTTATAACGCATTTTAGTGAAAACAATAAAGATCTAAACCCATCTCCTAGTGTTTGTTTCCGAATAAAATTAACTCTTTGGATTTATTGTCTGGGCTGTTATCTGATTTCTGTATTTATGTAAAATATAAATCATCATAAGTAAAATGTTCGGAACACATAACTGAAGTCTTGTGAGGCTACGAATGGTCTTCTTTTTGTTTCCGCTGTGTAATGTCTTTCCAGCAATTTGCTAGTACGGAATCCGTAGGAAGTCTAAAAATATTATTAGGACCTTGAATAAGTTCTCGCTGTTTCTTCAAAGATGATAATAGTGGTACCCCATGCAAGGCAAAGAATTAACAAAATTACTATGAAGTGCATGACGTCGTGGGTTTCATTCATATTGTGTAGGTAAGTTATTATTTACTCATTAAATAAATAATGCCATTCTTCTTGTTGTTCTTCTGATCGAAATATGATGTAATGATATTTGTGTTTTATCTCCCATAGTTTCAACAAATCTTCCTAGTAATAAATTGACAACACTGGCCAATGAAACTCATGTTCAAAATAACGAATTAAAAGTTCATGTTTTCTTCAAATAATAGTGGTTTAACAATAATGTTACCGATAGAAAGTGATATTGATATTATTATACAGTTTTTCCATGTAATTGCGATACAATTCGACAGCACAAACCGGCATAATTAATTATTTTTCGGGAGCACGTTATCCATATGTAGTTCAAATGACACTGACGTACGTGAGAAGCGAGTCTACCAAATTTGGTAGACTTTATTTGAGCCGTGCGGTGAGGTGTGATGTGTCATCTAGACGAGTATATAATCTAAGCTGCAACACGGTCTTCTTTAAGCGTCCACTCCATATTTAAAAATGAGTAAAATTCTAAAAAGTATACATTTTTATTTTCATGAACAATTCGAAATTCGAATTCAATAAACTTTTTTGTGGCTAGCATTCTAAAAGAAAAGTTTTTACTGTGTGACAATACTTATGACCTGACTGACTCAATAAACAATAGTACAAAACAGAAGAATGCCCATTCATAGTATAAAACAAATATCGTTCATTCCGATACCTATTGGTTTTTATGGTTTGTTCTTAAACATTTTCCATCTTGGGCGAAATAATTTCATAAAATAAAGTAATTATCATCATATTTTACATATTGTTCACAAGTTTTGAACACTTTTTTTTTTTAAATTTGGACTCTACTTCATTTCTCTAAGAACTCCGGACCTGTGTCGAAATATTGTTTTTACTTATTGAAAATATACATTTTTCTCTACACAAAAAAGTAAGATTCATTGAGGCACAAATATGTTCACACCGATAGTAAGTATCATAATGAAATAGGCATTTTACTTAAAAATTATTATATATTTTTTAAAACCATATTTATTTTATGGGCTGATTCATACACAGTTTATACACTATTTTAGTTATCGAATGTCATGTCCTTTTTGAACAACTTTTGAATTCAGTTTGAACGAAGGACACAACATATTTGATAACTAAAACAGGTTTCAAAAATGAATAAATCTGTAAATAACTGTTAATCTTATCGTAATATAATTTATATTCATTTATCTCATGAGGTGTGCAAATCTTAAGTCTAAGCATATGTCCCCTTAACCTTTTATAATATCTACAAAGTATGTTCTGATAATGTCACATTGTCAATATCTTAATCGGTTAACCATGACCTGATGTTGTCAGACTCCTATTTGGAATTTGATTCAAGATTTAAGAAATGATATACCATTTTAGAGCTGGCAAGTTGTGTTCACAATAGGGTTCTAAGATTGATTTGACATTGCAGTTAAGACTGTCAAGAAATTCTGCTTTGTAAGGGTTTGGATATGACATCTAGTTCATATAAGTATACTGATTGAGGTTTATTTAATTCAATATAAGTATAGTTGTGAAGTGGTTGGTCTAAACTTGGAACTTCTGTATTGAAAATGAAGGTACTTGAAAGTATAATATGCTTTAAGATCTTATTAATAAGGCAATAGCATTATGGTAGGTTTTATAATTCTCTATCTTTATCTTCAGCCACAGGAAGTCGATCGACTGCTGAACATGGGCCTCCCAAGGATCTACACATCAATCTGTTGGAAGCGGCCTGCATCCAGTGACTTTTACCACTTGATACACCAAAATCAAACAAAATTAATTGTGACACTTTGTCTACAATCAAGAGTTTGTTTGAGCGGGCTTAGGCCACAGTCAATCAAACTGGCCTTTAGCAAGTTACACATACAGGACATAACTAATCACCAAAAGGGCTAAATACTTTTAATTTAGAAATATGTTAAATTTACCAACGCTAAAACACTTACCATGAATATTTGGTCTACTTTCTTTATACACTAGGGTAGTTTTATGCATTCTTTACCTGAAACAATATTTATAAATTGCATTTTAATTATTTTGAAGGAATAATATTTTCTGAATATTGTATTGATTATAATCATGTATTTTAGGTATCAAAATGATCATGCAGTGTAATAATTATGTAGTATTGAGGAAACCTGCATACTATACTGATTTGTAAGAATTTCTATGGTGTGTGAAGTCCGCCAACTAAGACAGTGTGGTTGACTGCAGATGCAGTGGGACATATATGGGCTGATATAGTATTATTGATAGTTTACTGTTCACAACAATAAATTCAAGTAATATATTCGGGCTAAACCTTGATGGATGAGAGACTGAAGAACTAGTTTGATGGAATGACATTGGAGAAATCTATATTCAATGGTGAATTGCCATTGGCTTACAATGATGATTAAAACAGTTGCAAATAAAAATTATTGGGATTAAATATGATTACTATTTATTTAAGCCCTAGAAAATTTGCTTTACAATCTTGTGTCATTAAGGCAATACTGGTAACTATATACAGTATATAAAATATAATAATAAAAATGTGATCAATGTTTATTTATGTATGTTATTTATACTAAATGTAACACTTAAATATTCATTTTGGTACCAAATATAAGCTGGTATTATGTTAGTAATTACTTTGTGAACAATATATTTGGTTTAATGAATAATGCATTCTAAAAAAATATGCTAGCCAATTTAATATAAGTATATTAATATAAAAACCAACCAACCCGCACTAGGCCAGCGTGGTGGACTATATGGCCTAACCACTCTCAATCGTACTCTCGATTGTAGAGGTGGCCCGTGCCCTGCAGTGGGACGTTTATGGGCTGATACAATACAAATATTAATATAAGTTTTATGAAACTTTGCAGCCAGGAAACTTTTGTACATCATGAATCATAATTAAATATTCCGTACAGTCTAATTTATTTTGATAAAATTTATCTTGGAAAGTATGTAAAGGCTTTTATGAAAAAAATGGTCATAGATGCACTTCCTACACTGCATTTGCCTAATACATGCTTTGTCTGGGTGTTGTTGGATCTAAATGTTTCTTGTATGTCTTATTATAATATATTGGGACAAAAATTCATGCTGTAATTTAAGGACTGGGCATGTATCTTTTGTTTTTTGTTGTTGGTGCCATGTATTTTATTTATTTTAATGTACATTGTGTAGTAAAGTCCTATTTATTTATTTATGGAAAATGTAAGATAACTTATTTTTAACTGAAGAATTACAATAATTTTAGTTTTTACCGGTAAGTAAATAAATAAATAAATAAATTGTATTATTGAAATGTCTAAGTACAGAGTTTAATTTTGGATAATACTATAAAACAAACATGAACAAAATTAGAATAGGAAAAGGCTAATTTACGCTTTATCTTATTTCAACTTAGTACCTATTTACACATGCACAACTTGGTTGCTCAATTTTATGTAGGTGGGTACGTAAAATGCACTTGGGTAAATATAAAAACTTTGGTCAAATATTTGTCTCGCTCTTTAAACTTCCAGGGCAAGTTTAATGCCCCTGTACTTTCTAATGCGTCTTCACAATATGTGTGTATTTTAACAGTTCTCCGAAACACCTGGCACGGATGTATGTTTTATTTGGTATCCTACGAAATTAACCTTACTGACAAAGCGGCTTCAACAATGTGAACAATAAAGAACTTGCATGAATCGCTTGCTGATTATCGACCCATGTGCGTAATGTTTTACTCAAATAAGTTTCTGGCTAATCCATTTACAAATACTTTTAAACTTTATTATTACTTTCTAAGAATTATGAAGGCGATGTCGGATAATTGCAATGCGTTAAGATATATTCACAAGGAAGGCAGGACTCGGAGGAAACAATGAAAACATTTTTTACCTTCGTTTTCGTGACTCCACGGTGCCGCTTTAGTTTCCCAGCGCTGACTATATTTATTCACAGCACTTATCATCACAATACTATAAATAGTTTTATTACTAAATCTACCATTAAACTATTAAAACTTTATTTATTTTTAATTAACATAAAATACACAAGCTTTAGATATTTCAAGCAGGGGTTTGGGGCTGACACAAAAATCACAAAACAAACCAATAGAAAAAGAGAGACAGAACTCAGAAGGAACAAAACGCGCGACGCGCACGCGTCCAATAAAGTTATATCGACAAAACAGTACATTTTTTTAAACATCAATATTAGAGTTGGGCAATATTTTAAATTAAAATCTCTTTATGAGTTAAAATTAGCCATGGTTAGAAGCAATGCTTATTATTTTTAATAGCTATTATCAAAATATTCGATACAACTGTGGTCACTGATTATAATAAAAAAAGGAGTTATTAATATTGGTCGAAAAAATATTTAATAAAAAATATTACATTATGTAATGTGACTGTTTTCGGGGTACATTTTGCCACTCTATTCTGTTGCAAAGTATTGTAATAGGGAACTAATTTAATATTCAATAGATTTGCAACAGCCTCGTGCTAAGCCATTAATTACAACTCAGTGTTGCTACAATGCATAACGAAATGTGTAATTATTTTCAACCTTTGGAACATCACTAGATGCTAAAACAGTTCCTACAGCGCCATCTATCGAATTGTAATTAAGTTTAAGTTACAGAGGATACTCGTGATTTAGTTTGTTAAAATTATCATAGGTGGCGCTGTATACAAATGTTAAGTCGGGAGGTGACTACCAGGCCTCTAACATAATAATGTTCATTAAAATCGACAGATGGCTATTAAGTTCCAACATATTATATTCCATACATATTCACGCGTTTTTCCCCGAACTCAGAAAGCTAATGCAGAGGTGCTACTAGGACACCCACATTTGGCCTTGTGTGTTCTACCCCACAGTGTGACAGACAGAGAACCTATCGTCTTATTGAAAAATCCTGAGTCCCGGACTCATCTGCTGATATATATTTTTATTGTAATAAATGGCGAGACGAGCATGCTATTCGCCGGATGTTACCAGTAGTAATGAATATAAAAAGCTAACACCACCATGCTTGACCCGAAATACGAACCCTCGACCGTAGTTTTATAATCTGCGCCGTGGAGGCAGTTATTAATAAAACGTATTTTAAGTTTTTTTTATTGATATAATATGATAGGTGATAAGTTCTGTAGTGTTATATGATTATGTATCTTATTATTAAGTATCTTCGGTATTTTTATTTCCATTCTCTGAAGCTGTGTTTTATTTGTTAATATGAAATTGAATTTGCGAGTTTTAAACGCGAAAGCTCAATTTTCAAATGTTTTATTTATATTAATAGCCGGGTATATCTTATTAATTGTCATTTTGAATCATAGGAGTTAATAATATTGCCATATGGAGCTTCACATTTCATGCATATTATTATGTCCCTCGTACAATTAAACTTTACGACATTTCATTCCAAGAATAATATGAGTTAATTTCATGCCAAATTAAAGTTTAGAGACAGGACCAGAATACACTATAATGTCAAAATTCCAATCGCAGTTTATGTTGGAGTTTCTTGGGTATTTTTAATGCTAATAAAAATGGATGGTTACCGATCGAAACTTATTTTATTACGTTTGTATTATTTAATAAGATAAATAAATTGTTAAACCGAAATCTCATTATAATATGTTGGTGATTTTATTTAATTACGCACGCTAACATATTACTTACATAGTACAATTGGCACAATAACAGTGTAAGCGTTGAGATCTTGGATAGGGCTCCCAGAAGGCATGATGTACATGAATTTGAATGAGTGAACTCGGGCTCAACATGGTATTAGGTGAAAACCTATGGTCCATAACGGACGCTTTAGAGTTTAGTGACACGGGATAGCAGCGACTGAAAGAAACGCCACTTGCTGCAGTACTAAAACATAATAAATACAAAATATGTAAATATTTATCGGGCGTAAGTGACAACGTGGTTACGTGGTGACGTCACTACGTTATAGGTGCGTCACCAAAGGGTGTAAGTGGCTACGTGTTTACATGGTGACGTTACTTCGTTACGGATACGTCACCATAAAGGCGTCCTGTATAACACCTTGGGACAGAAATGACTGCTTGTTTGCTTCTATTGAGAAGACAGTTAACAAGATCTCCTTTCAGTACCACGGAGGAAGTCTAGAGGAGTATATTAGTGTCATTGGGTTACCAGTCCGGTATGCTGCAGACAATGCGGCTGAACCAGGTCTTAATTAATCCTATATCAACATAATCAACTAAAACCCACCGATACCTGTTTCGTGCATTCCGGGCAATAGAGGATAGTGGATACCACAGGACGAGTAGAGCCACGATTACTACCCGGTGATCGCACGGCACCAAACCAGGTCTGGTCACCATTATTGGGCAACAAAGTTGTTCCCCACATACAATTCAGTTTGGACGCCCGTTCAAGATGTTGGGCATCCACGACAGATGCGAGGCCACGCGCTATGTCGTCTATCCCGCAATCGCAACCAGTGTGACTCCGATGACCCCTTCAGTTCACCTACGACAGGCATTGCATACCATGCCGGAATTTCTACGCCCCTTAGGTCGTTATCACGGATTTGTTATTGGGATTTGAACCTACCCTCCTTAAGTTTGCAACTAGGCATTAAACATTTTAATACCCAGTTGTGTATACAAGCAAGCCTGCTTCTAACCGAGTGAAATGCTTAGTTTTCCACACCATAACATTTATGAAAAGTTGATCGGATAGCGAATATTCAAATTAAAGAGCCATACTGATTTTAAAAAATTTAGTTCAGTTTCAGGTGTTTTAAGAGCACTGACGAGTAGAAAGAGTATGTTTTTTACAGAGACTTATTACTAATACTTAAAAATAATGTAATGTTTTGTAATACGAGTGGTATTTCATTTTCCTTATTGTTAATGCTGCGTCATTATTGGTCCGATATTGGCTTTATTCAATATCTAACATGATATTCAAAATCAAATAAAAATAGCTATATTTACGTTATAGTTATCAAACGATCAGCTATTATGAAGTTTGGATCGTGGTGGCTTTGGAAGTTATCAGCTTCATTATCTCTGGTAAGATGAAAGATCTATCAAAGAATCTGATTAATAAAAAAATAATAAGAAAAAAATATTTTTTATTGTAAAAAAAGCGTGGGGTGCATGTTTTCAATAGATATAATTATTTTATCGACAGATATAAGTAGAAGGATTATCATTTTGATAATATCTTAAAAAGCACCCCACGCTTTTTTTACAATAAAAAATATTTTTTTTATTAATTTTTTACACTATCCTTAATTCAGTATTATTAAAATTAGTTTCTATTTTTTAGTTGGGTTTTCTATATAAAGCGTGTTTTTTAGTTTTTTTTGAACTATTAATTATTTTCTACTTTTTAGTTTGGTTTCTTGTATTGTAATCGGTCTTTGACAGGTGTGCAAAATTTGAATGAAATCTGTCCGTTTAAAGTGGGTCAAAATCGCGTCTTAAGGAGTCGGTTACAAACATACAAACATACAAACAAACATACAAGTGAAGCTAATATAAAGCGTGTAAAAAGGAAACACCTTTTGATTGTTGCCTAAGAAAGGTATATAAAATTCAGCATTTATTTTATTATAGTATATAATAATATGTAATTTTGTCACATAAAAGCTGATCGTGTAATTCCTATGGCACATGTAGTTAAACTTTCCGGTTATATAAAATTACGAAAGTTTGGCGGCCACAGGCTCTTGGCCAACAGTGGCGTAAATATCATATGAAATGCTACGGCCTACATAGCACGTAACTAATAAACGATTATTATATCTTATGTTCATTATGATGCGATTTTTATGCTGAAACGCAAAGTTTAAGCCGACGGCAAAGTGTAAACTTTTCCTTTGTTTTTCTACCAAGCATTCCAGTCCTGCCTTAAGTTTTACTTTAAGCACACATAAATAATAATTACTTATTATTTTTTGGTTTCTAATAAAGCGGCAACAGTCAACAGTCGTGCAAACATATCTATCTAAATTAAGATATTATTCGATATCAGAAACTATCGAAGACTTTCCGCTCTCACAAAAACTAGACTCGTACGTAACCAATAATAGGTAACCAATAAAGTAATAAGGTAAACAATAAATATTATTATAAATTATTATTATAAAATTGAAATACTTGTAGACCATACAAATATTACATTTCTGGAAGTGGACTACCTTAGAGGTTATTAACTGGTACAAGACTCTCATAGTATATGAGAGTCTGCCTGGGTAGGTCCCATCGCAATATCTAATTCTCCCGTTAAAATAGCAGTGTAAATGCACTGTTGAGTTCGGGTTAAAGGTCATTGTAGCGAGAGTACAATGGACATATTGAGACTTAATATCTTATGTCTCAGGATGGCGAGTGTAGTGAAATGCCAATCAAGTTCTATTTGGTTTTGTTACGGTTCATGAGCGGTATGAGGTATCGCTTACTATCAGCGAGTACCATGTTCGTCTCGCCATTTATTGCAATAAAGACATATGTACATTTGAATAGAAAACATAATTCGGTGATAAATGTAATATCATTATATTTTTAAAATATCCTCAAGTGGAATGGCAATGTGCTTACTACTTACAGGTAAATTGCCTACATGTATATCTTTGATGTTGCCTCGTGAAGTTGACCCAGTTCGTATCTCAAAGACACGTCACTGGCTCATTCGCTTGACAAAAGCAAGAGGCATGGACCTAATAGGGCCACTCGGGGAAGTATGCCGCCCTTCGGTCCTCCCTTTGAGGTGCCCGACAAAATGAAGGCAATTTAAAAGGTAACTTACCGTCAGCTGGGTTTGCCTTGTTATAATACGGGCGGAATATAATATCGACGTAGAACATTCCGCTTTATCAATGATCATTTAATTCACCTGATTGTGTTATCGAGTGATTCACGTGTGTTAGGCGATATGTTGTGAATGATCTGTTGGAATTGATTTGACGTTCGTGGAATACCAATATTGGCTTAAAATGGTTTCATGAAGTAAAATAGATTGAAGTAATATATGAAATCGCTTATAATTTCTTTTTTTCTATTAATCCTTTATTTACATATTTAAGACTTTTTAAGTTTATGTCGCTTCACACAACCACTAGAAATGCTAACTTCTACGACGTATTGCTAATTCCATTAATTTGTATATTACCTTAGCCTCCGTAGGTAGTGGATGGACTAACACGCAATTACATCTACTATATATCTACCTGCCTATTTACTTATCATTATATTATATTTGTATGCGTGATTAATCATTACGGATAAATTCCATTGTAACGTGCATACATATATATTCATCTTCCAATCTATTGCTCTCAGAACAAAGAGGCGACGGGGCCTTGATTATTTATCATTTATAGGGCACAACAATGAATTATGTGTATGTGTTTAATAAGCAGACATATCAGTGATTTTGTTTCCATTGTCTAATGTATCTGAAATGTATAGTTATAGTAACTATTTTAAATAAATAAATAAGCGCAAAGTGTTTTCTCTTGTGTTTTTTATCTAAATTTTGAAGTTCATAGTTTGGTTTACACTGATTCAGCCTTTGATGATTAGCATTTAAAATCAACATTTAAACTCAGTCCTACTATTCAAACATTACCATGTAACAGTTTTATTAGTATAAAGGCTAACAAAGTGCATTTCAAGTAGATTGGTTATAAGTTACAGCAACTTATATCTGCAGTGACCTGTAGGTAGTTGTGTAGCGGCAACGTAATTAAATCTTAACACAAACATCGGTTTTCAGATGCTGCCTTCGGATGACCTGGATACGGGAGGAGGCTGTACGGCGGGAGGGGGGTGGGGGTGCGGCGAATCGATGTGTTGCTATGGCAACCGCGACGTCTGCCGAGGAGCCTGCGCTCTACTGTCCCTCTCTGTCTCGCCTTGATATCATATCACATGCCTCTCAATACCAAAATGAATTAAGATCACCATGCTTCGATATCGATTTGTGCTTTATCAACACGTGATAGGGGTGAATTTGCTGCAGCTGAGAAAAATTGTGGCGACCTTTCGAAGATGTTTGGACATCTTCATACGATATAAGGTGGTAACAGTATGCGGGTCTAAAAGTCAAAACCACCATAAAGTTTGAGGGAAAAACAATCTTGTATCAAGTGTGTTAGGTTCGACCGCGGCGCAGACATTAGCGGTTTAAAGACACTCGGTGGGTGGCTTAACAAGATATTTGGGGTTAAAATGTCTGTTTCCATGGACCCTTTATTAATGGGAAGGGTAGACTGAAGGTGTAGTCATTATTAATTTATATTTGTTTGCCTTTGCGGCGTAGCAAGGGTTCTTGTACCGGATTTGTAATAATAAGCAATTAATTTTCGAACGGTTGAGGTAGAGCTGTGATTTTATTATAAATTAAGCTTTGTTTTCTTTGTGTCTAGTCGCTTATTTATGGAGTATATATAATATTGCCTTTATGAATAAAATAAATGCAAAGGTGAGTTTATTAATTTATGGGTTCTCACGCAGCACTGAACCAACATAGTGATAGGTTATTGTGAAAATGATTCAATGTATGTCGGAGAATAATTTATTTCAGGAAATTGGAATTGCTTCATGGGATTTGGATTGTAAGTCTATGCAGGCGAAGCGACGCGACGACGTCAAGGTTAAAATAAATGAAAAAAGTTTTAAAACTTACTTCATTTACGTATACTTTTGTTTTTTCCTATATTCATTTCAATGTCCTTGCTAATAAAGTGATTCAATTAAAAAAGGATTCTCGTAGGCAGGATGCGTTAAATATATTTTGCAATTAGGACCTTGGCTTTTGTTATTTCTCTCTCTTTCAGTCACATAAAGCCGCTGTAAATAGGCTTTGTTCGATTCCATATTTGATATTCTTTATAATAAAAGCTACGTGTATTATGTCACATTTTGTGTAAAAAAAAAAACTTTTTTACTTCTATACTTAGCCGGCCATAACACAATAATGATCTTAAGATTACATCCCAATTAAACTCCACATATCAGGTTAAAAACTATTCAACCATTTTGAGGTAACTTTGTTCGTGCAGACATTTTTATTTACATCAGATTATTTATATCAAAACTCGTGAAGGACTGTTCGGTATGATAAAACAATAATGTAACAGACAGCGATATTTCATGTAATTATATTGATCAGACAAACGAAACTCAAAGAAGCCCCGAGGTTCGGATAATTATAAACTTCGGTAAATTTCCAGTGAAACCTACCAAAACTTTTTATTGTGTTTCTTGTATAATAGTGTTTTCCGGTAATTAATTTTTCCATCTTATTTCTGCCATAGGTCTAGCAGATCACGTGTTTTGTTGGATCATATAATATGATTGTTGTTGTTCATAAATATACAAAAGCTTTTTGTTATTATTTTTATTGCTTTGTCGAGACGAGCTTGCCGTTCGCCTGATGGTAAGCGATACCACTCATGAGCAGTAGCAAAATCAAACAACACCTTGAATTACAAAGCAATACTTGACATTCCATCGCGCTTGCCATCCTGAGACATAAGATGTTAAGCCTCATGTCCAGTAATTACTCTGGCTACAATGTCCTTCAAACCGATACATAAGAGTGCATTTACACTATTATTTGGCGGGAGAAATAGAAATTGTTGTGGTACCTATCCAGCTTGAAGCTCTGGTGGGTTGAAATTTACATCTGTGATCCACCGGCAAATACATTCGCGTGGCAGTTACAATAATGCAGTTGTGATGGAATTGCTAATTACATATCTTTATTTATTATTAATTATTATGTATTTGTGTTTTTTTGGTCTGCCTCGGTGCCGTAGTTGTACTACAGTACGGTTAGAAAGCTGAGGTCTCGGGTTCGAATCCCGGGTTAGGCAAGGATAGATAGAAGGCAGTGATATTGGATTTTTCTATTCAGTATCAGCCCAGAGTCAGGAATTTGTGCCCGATATGTCGATAGGCTCGCCACCTATCACATTGTGGGACGGAACATACAAGGCGAAATGTGGGTGCCCTCGCACCTCTGCCTACCCCTTCTGGGAACAAGGCGTGAGTTTATATATTTTATGTATTTGTGTTTTTTTTTACAACTTGTAATAATTAAATTATTTGTATATGTAACAATGTCTGTAAGAATTGCCCATGAGCGATAAAACCGTCAATTGTACTTTTTATTATATTATTTCTAATTGTGTTTCTTTTCTGTGTGCATTAAAGTGTAAATAAATAAATAAAGCAGCAGATCGGTCTCTGTGCCCTACCTTGGGATAGGTCTGCTATGTTCAGCAGTGGACTGCAACGGGCTAATGATGATAATGATGGTATCTGTATTGCACGTATATTTTAAAGTAAGTTATAATATTACATGATCTGATCATACGAAACATAAGTTGAATATATTTTTTGCAAATCATCGATTCAATATTAGTGTCTCAAAGAAAATTGACTCGAAGTAAAAGGTCAACTGCGATGTTTTGT
Source organism: Hyles vespertilio (assembly GCA_009982885.2). Classification (NCBI taxonomy): domain Eukaryota; kingdom Metazoa; phylum Arthropoda; class Insecta; order Lepidoptera; family Sphingidae; genus Hyles; species Hyles vespertilio. The sequence goes on along the minus strand of CM042806.1, from coordinate 12,160,692 downwards.
TCGGCCAGTAAGCTTTCCAATCTTTACCTTGGATCTAATATCGTCAAATTGAAAAAAAAAAACTCGAAGATCATGTTGACATTCCAATCTCATGAGTAAATGTATTCGGCATCCTAGTTTATTTTTTATTAGTTGGGATGGAGCTGTGAAACAGGCGTTTTTGTTCAGGATCGGGGTAAAAACAAATTGGTTTTTGCAAATTTCCCTGTGACCATTATGTTTTCTCTCGTTTCTTGGTTGTGTAGTACAACTGCGATACCGAGGCATTCAGCTCATTACATAAATGCCTAATTAAGGAAATCTTTATAAGGAAACATTGGCTCAGTTCATTTCAATCGTTCACAGAAAATTTGAGGACTTCCACGATCCAAAATTACACAGCGCTATAAAAAGTGTGCCCCAAAGCGTATAGTATACATTTTTGAATATGCATGGGCCGACAGGGCGTCCCCTCGTCGCAATAAACATTAATCACTCATAAAAAAGACAAAGCGACTTCTGAATTTCTTCATATCTAACATCAACCTTACGTGGTTTCATTATAGGTGCGTTTATATTGTACTGGAAAACTTCTGTATTTTCTTTATCCTTTACTGATTTATCCTTTCCTCTATACCCTTACGGGTGGTAGGTTATATATATGAGAGGCCGCCTGGGTAAGTACCACCGCAATGTCTATTTCATCCGCCAAACAGCAGTGTAAATACACTGTTGTGTTCCGGTTTGATGGATATTGTAGCCAGAGTAATTATTGGACATATTGAGAATTACCATCTTATGTTTCTGGATTGCTAGTGCAGTATAATGCAAAGCATTGCTTGAAATTCATGGTTTGTCCAGTTTTGCTACTACGAAGCGATACGACGCGATATCGCTTGCCTTTAGGCGAATGACAAGCTCGTCTCACTATTTACTGCAAAAAAAAAAAACATCTTAAGCAATATATTGATCTTACATAATGTTTATTTTTTAAGGCTCTTTCAAAAAACTGTGTACTACGGCCTTAAATATGGGATTTGTTCCCGATAAGGCGATAGGCTCACGAATCGGAGGCGAATCGTGTGTGTCTTAGTAGCACCTCTGTAGGAAAAAGGTATTTGTGTGTGTACTTATGTAAAAATAAATAATATTTTCTCTCGTTATGCAGTTAGTAACAAATGCCAATGTTTATCGTAATCTGCAATACACAATGATATGTGTTAAGCATTGTTGATATATTTATTCCGATGACTTGTTTAAAAATAATCCTTGACGACGCGACGTTGAATAGATTACTTGATGTCAAGTCATGTAAAAATATCTTGTCTGTTATCCAACACCTGTTGATAATGTTACGAAAATAGCATGAAGACTGTCCAATATTGACAAATTTGTTTGATGAGTCAGCTTATTCTAGGTTTAGCAAGACAATTTATCACTATGACGACAAGAAACAGTTTTTTTTACATTTCATAGGTTTGGCAATGATCACTGCTGCCCATGAACATTTATGATCATGGATGTGTTGCCAACCCATAAAAAATCGAAATAGACTAAGTACAATCCAGGGTTAACCTCCTTCCTCCCCAATTTTAACTATTTATTCAAACCAGATGTACACAGCTTGAATCCAAAATGCGACATATTAGCCTACCTCAGTGTGAGTGATAAAGTAATAATCTCTTACATATATGTATAATTTCTTATGTAAGTGTAGCCGTTTTTAGGCCGATTTTTTTTTAAATAATCTCCATTCTACTGTGCTTTTCAATTTTCATAATAAAAACCTTTCTCTCTTCCTTTTGTTAATTTATTCTAAAAATTTTATGAGCCTAAATAATGTCAATAGGTCAAAATTTATGCTAAGTGCAAACAAATGTCGTGTCGTGAACGTCACGTGCGGTATGAAACGGTGTCACAAAGGTTCCAAGGTAGCGGCCGAAGCTCCTAATGACCGGTCGGTCGTGTGTCACGGAACAGGCTAATATTTATGTAAATTGCGAAGAATATGATTAGTCCGCATCGCCTCCCTCTGATAATCATATTTACGGCTTCCACCCCGTCGCCACCCCCCGGCGCACTGCCTTCTCAATGTTCTTTAACGTTGACAGTTGTGTGTGTTTAAAGCCGGTTCGTATTCATTCGAATTGAATGTGTATTTGTGAATGACTTAAAAGAAAATAGCATTTATAATAACGCGAATAAAGGCTTTAAGAAATCTCAATCGATCAATGAAAATTCTATTAATGGATAGAGGGTTTTCAAAACAACAGTCGCTTAAGTCAGAGTTCTGTGAGAAGAACCAAATGTAGCTCTGTATATTAGGAGGAGTAGATTCGATCTGCGCACCATTTTCAATAATTTTGTAATAGAATAAACTGGAATAACATCGTTTTTTTTGTCACATTCTCTCGCTCTTTCTTCGGCCACAGGGTGTCCACTGCTGAACATAGGCTTCCCCCATGGATCGCTACATAGACCTGTTGTAAGCGGCCTGCATCCAGCCACTTCCTGCGGTCTTAACCAGGTTGTCCATCCACCACTCTAGAACCTTTCGGCCCCAGCAGCCATCAGTTCTAGGTTATATGTGCCCAGCCCACTGCCACTTGAAATTGCTAATTCTAAAGGCTATGTCCTTAAGGCTTCGTCACACAGTTTTCGATAAAATTTGTTGAACCCGTACTGATCTGTACGTACATACAGGATATATCAAGACTGCTACTGAAAAAAAGCCGGGTGGTAGTTTTAGTGACTACAGACACAATGTAAATAAAACTTGGCTAAGAAACACTACAAATTTATTAAATAAACAAACATTCTTGTAATTACTTACTAACCCACTGGAATTTAGCATACCCAGAATCCAGATCTTGTTACGAGGATGAATGTATGAGATAGTGTCAGGTGTAAACAATGGAAATGAATATTATAAGTTCTATTTCTCTTTCTCAGTGAGTTTGGCTTATTCTCATTGTATTCATTATGCGGCCAAAATATTCAACATATAGATTGACATAGACATTGGCGCACCGACGCTCACTATCCAAATAATTCTAAAAAGTGATTTCAAAGCACGCGATTTTAATAGCAGTGCTAAATTACTAATTGCTAAATTGCTAATTTTACACCGGCGGAAGATGGTCAACATATGTATGCGGGGATCGAATCCATCGCATCCCTAGCCGCCGTATAAATTTTGCCACAGGGGCAGTAAAAATCTTGGTCTTACACAAAACCGATGTTACCAAACCGAAGTTACATCGACATTGTTGGTTTATCTTCACGTTTCTTTCGGTCAATGAGATTTCTACACGTTTAGGCTCAATTATTGCACAAACTAACTTTGCCAATACCTTTACCCTTGAAACTGTCAATTCCATACATTCGCATGGTCAAATACATCTCAAATGTATGGCGATGACATTTTCATAGGCAAAGGTATTGGCAAAGTTACTTGGTGCAACTGAGCTTAAATAATTTCTAATTTACCTTTTCCTTTCAACATTAGTTCTTGACGGATAGTATTTTGGTATAATCAAGTATTTACTCACATGGGAATTGCTTACATTCATGGGAACAAAACATAGATTGAGTTTAGCAAAGATTAAGTGAATGCGAAGAAAGTTAAATATCAATCCGAATATGTACCTAATGATTTGGTTATAACGGGGTCATAACTAAGTTGCGAGTTTAAATTGTTGATTTTAGGTATATCAATTAGTAAATTATGTTCACATTGGATATAACGTGATACCGGTAGATATAAGAATGGAAACTCTACACAGTTCCCAGTCAAAGGCATGTGCCTGCGAGGGGGTGGCCCCCCAGCCGCGGCACTTTCATGTCAGGCCCCACGTGCACGCTTCTATCAAGTGCTCATAACTTGTGTTTAGATTTCATAAAAATATCTCATTTATTTCAGTCGGTTGAAGTTTGTTCAGGCCTTGTACATGTATAGATGTTATATGATGAGTGCTACAGCGATACTTTTGTAAAGTACCTAAAAGTTACTAAGGGTTAATTACCCTGCAATAATGTTAAGTTAATCATGCGTCGGAATTTCTTTATTTATGAGTGCGGCGCTGTATGGGGAGGTAGTCTCGGCGGGTTGGTGACTGGGCGGCCGCTAGTTGAGTGTGGAAGCGCGAGCCGCGGACAGGCGGACAGGCGGCCGGCGGACAGCGGTGGGTCGTGCGGAGACAGCGCGGGCGGTCACTATCGCGTTTCCCGCGTGAAAATCGCTTTCCCCGCGGTCGCGGTGTGGCGGAGCACGTGAACGCAGTGTCCCGCCGACCGCTCGCGTGACACGCCGCGCTGGCCGCGCTCGCCGCACGCCGCACGCAGCCTTCCCGCAGGACGTACGCTCCGGCCGCCCGCCCGCGCCGCACTGCCGTCCCGGCGCCGTCACCCCCGCCCCCCTCGCTAATCAACCGTCTTCTATTATCTGCGATTTTCAAAATTCTTCCCTGTGCCATCGATCGCGTAAATAATTGACACGGTCCCCATCGCGGTGGAGGCGATGAGGTCGAAGGCGGTCGCGCGGCGGCTACAAGCGCAAGGTGAGTTCACACTATTTTTTAAACTAGTTTTCTTGATTTGTTTTTTTTTTACGTCGAAGGAGTTTTGTTGAAGATCCGCGAGTGAAAGCGTGGAGGGTTGCGCAGTAGGTATACAGTGATAAGGACAGTGTGATGCGCTCGAAGCGCGCCGCTATTGGCCGGCGCCTCCCCCGCCTGACAAGATAGTGAGGGACATCCTCCGTCACGCGCTACGCGATAATGCGCCGTGAGCTCGCGGAATAAGGTTCATATTTATAAGAAGACCAGATAGGAGGGATGGTCGTACCGTTGTCATTCGTCATTGGATGAGCACAGAAGCTTTTCAGTATTTACTTTATACGTGATATATAAACAGGACTGTTCCCTCTTTGTTTACGTACCACGCGTTTGATAGAAGCAGGTTTGATTTAATATAATGTTTAGAAACTTTATCAAGTTGTTAGTAGAGTTTGGTTTTGTGATTGAATACTTAATATACTAGAATTAGAAAATCAGTATCGACGCCTTTATTCATTAAATGACTGAATGTATCATTGAGGAAGTCCTAAACTAAATAATGTTTATGAATAAAATAAAACTGAAAATAATAGTTGTAGAATTAAATTACATATTTTTGTCTTTCATATAAAAGTACATAAAAGTATCAAAATATATATAATTGAAAGAAATTACTGCGCATTGATAACATGTTTTGTTGACGTAAACTTTCATTTAATACTAAATTTTTTTCGTCATAGTGAAAACAACTTTTTTTATATCCATTGCGTATAACTATGACTTAGTACAATAGGTTTGTATCATTAGTAGTAAAATAACACATTATTTATTTTTATTTAAATACTTACATTTTAGTACATTGGTGTTCCTCAAGGATTTCGGTAGAAATAGAGCAATAGAAAAATATTTAGTGGACAAACTGGATCGCAGGTTCGAACCGTAGGTAGGCGCAAACCAAAGTCGCTGTTATGTTTTGATTGATTATGTGTATCAAAAGCATGAGATGCATGTGATGTGTTTGTATCTCAAAGATTTTGATTTATTCAATAGCTTTTGGTGATCTTTCTAGGCACCTTGCATATTGTTCTTTGTCTACGTTTGGCTTTATCAATAGTAAGTCCGATTTTTTTTAAAATGCTTGACATATCTTCCTTGTTGATATTATGTGAATACTTTCTTGTTGGTTTAAAAACTATTAGCCGTATTTAAGAAAGAAAGAAAGAAAAGTTTATTGTTCGTACAAATACAAAAGCAAAATAAACAAAATAATAATAATAATAAAAACATTCCAACTCGGGAAAATAGAAAATACAGGGTATATCAAGACTGCTACCGAAAACGAAGCCGGGTGGTAGTTTATGTGACTTCAGACACCATGCAACAGAAAAAGTTGCAACAAAAAACCGACAATTTTTTTTTGTTATTTTTTTCCTATGGCCATATTTGGGTGGTAAATACATTTTTTCCTAAAATAATAGTGTATACCTACCCTTTTATTTATAAATACTCTAAGGTATAAAAAAGTTTAAATTATTATTTTAGCAAAAACTATGGATTTACCACCCAAAAATGACGATATTTAAAAAACATAATAAATAATTGTCGCGTTTCTCAGCGAAATTTTTAGTTGCATTGTGTTTGTAGTTACTAAAACGACCACCCGGCTTCGTTTTCGGTAGCAGTCTTGATATACCCAGTATAATATATTTACATATAAAACAAAAAAATAACTGTATTAGGCCGTGTCTTTGTTATAGCAATGAATAGCGAGACGAGTATGCCATTCGCCTGATGGTATGCGATACGACCATTTATGGACAGTCACAAAACCAAACAAGCCCTTAAATAAAAAACCGATGCGTGGCATTCCACTGTAGCCATCCTGAGAAGATGTTTTTTTTTTATTTTTTTTATTGCATTGAATGGCGAGGTGAGCAAGCCGTGCGCCTGGTGGTAAGCGATACGACCGCTCATGAACAGTAGCAACATTCCACTGCGCTCGCCATCCTGAGACATAAGATGTTAAGTCTCAATACGTCCAGTAGTTGCTCTGGCTACAATGTCCTTCAATCCGAAACACAACAGTGCATTTAAGCAGTGTTGTTTCACGGGAGAAATAGACATTGCGGTGGTACCTACCCAGATGGCATCTCACATATGAGAGATCTACCACCAGTAAAAACTATCTGACAAGTAAATGTTAGTATTTGAAGTTGACGTCAGGGTATTGGCTCAGCTACGTTGCTGCCTTGGAATTAGTATGTTCTCAAAATACATATACCTATGTTTATTGCTTGTAAACCTGAAAATCTCAATGAAATTAAAGCCTTAAAGATCTTATTGATAAACCCGGATTAGAAATGGATTAATCTTGGTCCATGGCTTTAGAGTCGATTAATTTGAATAGCGAAGTATACAGGAGTTTACTCATAAAAACGGATTCACTTCGGCCTAACATGGTAACCCAGTAGTAAAAAGTAAGTAAGTAAGTAAGTAAGTAAAAAGATTTAACAAAATAATTGACTATTCTAAAGGCTTGGGCTAAAGTTAATCCTCCCCTCAACCGAGTTTATCTACAAGGTCTTAAATCCTTACTAATATTATAAAGGTGAAAGTTTGTATGTATGTATGGATGTTTGTTACTCTTTCATGAAAAAACGGCTCAACAGATTTTGATGAAATTTGGTATAGTGATAGCTGACACCCTGGATTAACACATAGGCTACTTTTTATCCCGAAAAATGTAGTGTTCCCGTGGGATGAGTCAGGAAACCAAATATACATATTTTCTACTCTTTCAAATTCAAATTGTTGGCACGGGATGTCCTCTCCTACGGAAGGGAAATATAGTCGACGGCACGCGGGAAATATAGTTAGTAGACACGCGAAATAATATGTTCTTGATGTGGATTGGACTCAAAAACTATCTGCACCCGGGCGAAGCCGGGCCCGACAGCTAGTGCATTAATAAATCTCTCTTTCCTTCCTATACTTGTAGCGGCAGATTTAAAATTCGATTTTGTAGTGCAGATCGTTAGAGATCCTAATATTTATATCTCAAGAACTATTTTAGTATAATGTAAGTTATATTGTTGTTATGTCTTAGATCTGTAATATGCAAGAAAAGATAGAATTAGTTTTGCCAAAAAATATTATATAAGTTATCAAAAATTGATAATTACACTGTGTTAAAAATATCTATAATACAGTTGCTTTAAATCATTATCAGTGCTTAGGCCCTCAGTATGGGCTTAAGTGCATTGATTACCATAAATCTTTACGTATACATAATTATGAAAAACCCATTTGATAAATCTCAAATATCAATTTTATCAATCAATCCTCTAACCAATATTTGTATTTCAAAATGTTGGATTATGAAAACACATTTAGAATTTATCAATGCACGCGAGATTATATTACAGTGGCAAATTGTGTTGAAACATAAAGATTATATTGATATAGCGAGCATATCTAGTGGTTTTATCGTATGTCATTAAAATGGAACATGAACCGCGTTACGAAATACCATCGCCAATGTTTTATGTGTTTTATACGCATGTGTATAACTTTAGTGGAAATATTTTAAAAATAGTGGCTCTACCTGGCTTTTACATAAGTTAGCACCTTAAATAAAAGCTTCTCATATAATATAATATATATTAATGGTATAATCTACATTACTGTAAAGTTACATCAAATAAATTTAATATTTTTGCGTGAAAAAGCATCAAATATCTAAACATCTATTCTTACAAACTTTGACATTTAGTTAACTTTGGTAGGATTAGCACTATCTTTAAAGAAGTAAATATCATAAACGCCCTATTGGTGGATACGGTGGATGGTTAAAGCACTAGTAGTCGCAAGCCCAGTATTTCTGACAGACTTCACATGCTTGTTTGCCCTTGAAATTCTTGGGATTTTTAGAGATACGAGATTTCCAATATTTATTTATCTGTTGAAGAAACTCCTACTTACTAAGTAAATACTTTGCTCTGATGATAAATGTGTTCCGACCTAATTTTGTGTGACTCATAAAAGATTCAAACGTATACTGTTATCAGTCAGGACAACTGAAAAGAAATATTGACAATAAAAGTTGTATTGAGTAGAAAGATTTGGTGACGAGTTCTACCAAAGTAATATGGTAATATGATAACTACTGAAGTATGTATTTTCTGTTATTTCTAAATAATAAAAATAATCCACAGAAAAATATTAATTATTGTAGATAATGTAATGAATAATCTTATACTTGAATATAAAATTATGCGTCTGTGAAAAATACCAAAATTTAAAGAATAACTTGAATTGGTTTATAATTCAATTTAACATAATTATGAAAAAAGTTTTCTCAACAATTTTAATGAATTTTTCATCTACTGTCTAAGTTTTATTCTCAGAGGTTTCGTAGACTACATAAATGATTTTATAATGAAAAACTTTCAGGGTTTTCGGTGTTTGAGTGATTTAATTAGAGGTTGATAAAATACTAAACGGTTGGTGGCCATGGCTGTTTCACGTTGAGATTTGGAGGACTTCAGTCAATTTTTTTAAGATCATCAGCCAGTAATTTATGTGTATAAAAATGTGGAGATCTGATATTACGATAATCCGTATGGTGTTAATATTTTCAGATTACACCACACACTATCCAAGCGCCAGTCTTCCGCGCGAAAAACCCTACTTTTATAATATTAATTATGGCTGAAAATTCACATTATTATATTTTATCCTTATTGTCTAGTAATATCGCAACTGTGTTTATTCATTCTTTCAAGTAAATGATTACCCAATCAAAACGTCTTTCTGTAAATAAAATGAAAATCGTTTATCACAATTCGCAATTTCTCAATTAACATAACCTTTTTATCTTTTATATTTAATTCTGAAATATGAAACTTAACGTAATTAAGCGCTATGCCACACTATAGCTCCACACATGATGTATTGTAAGCCTGCTTCGTTTAATATCTGGCCACGTCTTTACGAGCGTCGTAAACCGGCTCCGTTCGCAACGATCCTCACCTAAGTGTCGGGAAATTCGATTCCCGCACGTTGCCCTTTTGTATGCCACTTTATTGTACAACCTGGAGTTTAAATAAGTATTTATGTAATTAGGATCGCTTGTTTTTATGCCTTGGTTTAGAATATAAATGAAATTATTTACCGTATGGTTCGAATTTGAAAAAATCTTTAAATAGGGATTAAGCATACATTTTTCATACCGAGATTGATATTTTTAATCGTCTATTTTATTTTATAGGATCGAATCGTTTTGTAACTAAATATCTGTCTTAGGACATCGAACCTGAAGCCTATCGTTTCTTAGCCAAATTCTTGGCTAGTCCGCCTTGGGCTGGAGAAAATGCATTTTAACGGTGTAATTATTTTCAGCAGTGGAAGCCTTATTAGGTCCCACACGATTTATTTTTTAATATTCTACTATTATTATTTCTTTAGTTCTTACGGAAGTATATAATTATGTTTGATTTAAATGAGCCAAGTATGTAAACATCGGAACGTAACATTACGTGTTAGGTAAGTTATTTTTGTTTACACAAATGACGTGAGTATAATCGTGGTGAATACATATAGTGTCTCAGCATTGTGTTTGTCCTTCGTCTAGTGAGTAGTAAGTACTAAGTAGTGGGTAGTTAGCCACAGGGTTGGAGTGGGCTCGAACGTGTGCGGCTATTCGGAATTAGTATTACGTATGGCAAACAGTCTGCGCGTTCACAATGGCCGCTGTAAACAAACTTCCAGGGCTAAGAATTTCCAATTCGCCCGGCGGACAATGGCGATGTCTTCCATAAATAACTCGAACAATATTCAATAACCGCTCGCCGGTTTATTCCTCCAGGAATAGTAGTCGTAAAGCGCGCAGACATACCTACGGACGGATCCTCGAATCACAATAACGCTGCAACTCAGCGGAATCCATAATCTTATTTTTGTACCGCACCGCGGAGCGTGAATTTCGCAATTACCAGTCTTGGAGCGATTTCACGGGAATGTCATCTCAATCCTTTCTTATGTAAAGATTAGATTCGTGCGGTGAGACTTTCACGAAATAAACACATGTCGGCCGGCACACGTGCCAATGTGGACTTTATCTCGTCGGCAGAGAGTCACAAGGCGAGTGCAGCGCGCCGCCGCGTGAAACACGACTCTGTGCGTCGGCGAGAGGGTAGGTAATGCGTTGCAGGTGTGTGCAGTCGAGATCCATTGTGTTCCCTCCTATAATTTTATCGAAGCTGATTTACGATCGATTGTTCGGCCGGTGGACAGTTGGCGAGGCGTGGTGTGTGTGCGTGCGCGCAAGTGTGCGATGCGAGCCTATACCGTGCCCGCTACTACCTTCTACCCTCTACCTCTACCCGCTACCCGCTACCCGCTCTCACGACTACCTGCAGATGGTGGCCGGCGATTGACGACCGCCGCGCCGGAGCCACACGATGCCATCGTAAATTAAGAAATGACGCTTCGGAACGCACTCCGGAATGGTCTTTTCTGATTTATTATATGTATCATATGAGAAATTATGACCTGAGGCCGAACCATATATCTTTTCAGTATTTGTTTACTTCCATACGAATTGGATTCTTATAAGGAGAAAAAGATGTAGAGAAGTATATAATGTTTGATGATTTCAATCTGTCCGTAAATCGTACTACAATCACATGACAAAAGTTCTTATATATTAGATATACCCATTGTTAATCATCTGACTTGCACTGAACAATATGCATCATTTGTTATGCATTACTGCCTAGTGCCTACTTCTTAAAAATCAGTATCTACACAATTTGCACGCAAAAAGGTGGAGGCGGAAAAATAATCCTGTGATCTTTTCTTAAAGACAAAGCTTACGTCACAAGCACAGTAAATTTAATATATTTAAATAAAATACACGTTTGTTCTACGTATGCTAAAAATAAACAAAGGTATTCACCAGACCATACGAGCAATTTTATTTCGCATGCGGTTATCTGAATTATTTAACAACATTTACAAATAATCGCAATATATTATTATGCTAATAACATAATTAATTTAAATATAATTTTGATCTCATCACACATGTGATATTAAGGCGCTGAATAACGTATTTAAAGGTTTATTATCCACACGTATAGATAATACTGTCATTGTAATAGAAAAGCAATGCGGAATTACCTTATAAGCAAGCTCAGGGCCTCCTACGAGGATATCTTGATAGATGTTACAAAAATGAACTACTAACTACTGATCATATTGAGACTTAGCATCTTATGTGTCAGGATAGCGAGCGCAGTGGAGTGCCAAGCATTGCTACTGTGCATGAGCAGTCGATTACGATCAGAATAATGGCATGCTCGTAGCAATAAATAAAAGATACTGAATGAAGTCTGACAAGGAATCGTAATGGTAATCTTTGGAGGAGGCTTATACAGGGTATCTCAAGACTGCTACCGAAAACGAAGCCGGGTGGTAGTTTTAGTGGCTACAAACACAATGCAATTAAAAATTTCGCATAGAAACGCGACAATTATTTTTTATGATTTTTTAAATATCGTCAATTTTGGGTGGTAAATCCATAGTTTTTGCTAAAATAATAATTTAAACTCTTTTATACCTTAGAGTATTTATAAATAAAAGGATATACACTATTATTTTAGGAAAAAATGTATTTACCACCCAAATATGGCCATAGGAAAAAAATAACAAAAAAAAATTGTCGCTTTTTTTTGCAACTTTTTCTGTTGCATTGTGTCTGAAGTCGCTTAAACTATCACCCGGCTTCGTTCTCGGTAGCAGTCTTGATATACCCGGTATATCATCCTAATCTATAGATACTTTTAAGGTTTAGTTCCGAGCGACTTTTAACTTAAGTTTGAGCGGAGAAGACAAAAATGAGGTTATCCGACAGACATCCAAGGTAATCGAAATAGTCCGATGGATCAGCTAGTTGTAGCAGTGGACACATTTGTCGGAGAACCAACAACCGAGTGGAGTTCTCGTGTTCTCGAGTGGAGACCACGCGTCGGCAAGCGTAGTGTAGGACGCCCTCCAACCAGGTGGAGTGACGATATTCGAAAGCAGCTGGCTGGTAGCGGTTGGAGACGATAGGTTGAAAATCAAGCCCAGTGGCGTGCCATAGAAGAGGCCTATGTCCAGCAGCAGACACGGATCAGTTGATGAAGAACACAAAATATTCGATAGCTGAAGCCGTTTTTAAAACTGTCTTTGAATAAAGTTGAATGCCAATAGACTTACGTTGGCTGAAAAATATGAAGAAGTAACGAGTAACTCGATATAGCGTTTTTACAGCGGCAGCGGAGTAATAAGAAAGTAAACAGTCGTGAGTCCAAAGGTATCAATTTGGGTTCTGTTGCCAATTTGTTAAACTGTATTAGGTACTTTCCTATGTCTTTTTATCAAAGTGTACCATTATAGTTTGTACATATGTAATAGGCATAGCTATAATTTGTCCGAGGCTGGATTTTGTGCCTAATATCTCTACAGGCGTTCCTGTATCGCATCATATTGCAGAAGGAAAATTGTGGGTATCTCTGCCTACCCTTGCAGGTTACATGGGTGAGCTTATACACAATATAGATGTAAGAAAAGTGAAGTAGGCAGATGTTTATGTTACAAAACAGGCGCCTATTATTGCCCTGATAAAACAACGATAAGACGCCGTGTGTGCCGGCAAATTGTTTCCGCCACCATTCAGATTGAGTTTCAATGGTCAATAACTGCCCGCGCCAGGTAACAGCGCTGTTTGACATTAAGTATTTATAAGGGAAAACGCATTAAATTCATGTCGTTAACATATTGACAACAGCTTGGGAAACAATGCGCTTTTGTTCGGCAAGTGCTTGTTACTTAGATTAAACTTTGGAGATTTAAGAGTGCAGTGGCTGTTTGATGGATTGAAGTGTTCGTAAGTGCCGGTAGATGGCGCTTTATTGTATTGAGGCCTAGGTATGTTTGCATAATAGAATTTTCTAGTATCGTTATTATCTGTGTTGGCACAACTTGGAAATTACGTATTCGTCATCTCAAAACCATTTATCGATGCTAAATATTCTGCCTATCGCACAAAGTTTGTCATAAATAGCGGTTATATAGATTTATATATGTACTGATTGTAAATCAAGTTGATTAACATCTTAGGTGTTCTTAAAACATGCGTCATGTCATTTTCCGATCTTAACAACTGAAAGATATTCTTTAAAAATAAAGGTTGTAAATATTATTATCTTATTGCAGTGAATGCCCAGACGAGCATTTCATTCGTCTAATGGTAAGCGATACGATCGCCTATGGACAGTAGCAAAATCAAAAAACACCTCACAAAGCAATGTTTGGTATTCCACTGGGCTCGCCATCCTGAGGCATAAGATGTTAAGTCTCAATATGTCCAGTGCTGTTTGGCGGGAGAAAAAGGCAGTGCGGTTGTGCCTACCCAGACGGCCTCTCACATATGAAATGCCTTCCACCAGTAGGTACATACATACTTAATACTTACTCATTATACACATACTTAATCATTGCTAAATATTTATTATCAATATGTATTTTGTTACATAAACCATATCATTCTATTTATCAGCGCAGAGTCAGGAATTTGTGCCTGATACGGCGATAGGCTCGCCTTCTATCACATCGTGGGATGGAACTGCACGTGTCCTGATTGCACCTCCGCCTACCCTTTTGGGAAAAGGCGTGACTTTATCTATGTAACTCAATTGAACGTTATCACTAAATGCTTTTTTTTATACTTGATTTCATTTATAAATGACTAGTTGTGCCCGCGACTTCGTCTGCGTGGAATTTAACAAATACTTTATTTTTCTAAAATAATACAACTTTTCTAAAATAAATGTAGCCTAAGTTACTCCTTATTACTACTACTGACCTACCTGACAATAATAGTCCCGTCAAAATCGGTCCAGCCATTTCAGAGATTAGCCGGAACAAACAGACAGACAGACAAAAAAAATATTAAGGTCATTTTCGTTATAGGTATCGTTTATATAACGATATGTAGTTGGACATTTTTTTTTATTTTCACTTTACAAACAGTCACTTCAATTTTATGTATAAATTAGGATCAAAAAGGTGTCATTTTGGTATCAACTTTTATACTGGTAGCATCGAAAGATTTTATACTTGGTATTTATTAAAATTAATTCATGCCTAGTGTAAATTAGTCTTAAGTAGAAAATAGCGTGTAAAATTTAATTCCAAGGACACTTACGATATCGATGAGTGTTTTCTAGTCATAGGATAGTTTACGACCATGACTCGTTTCTGAATCACGCAGCGAATCACAATAGAGTTAGTTCGAGGTTTCCACATTGCTCGACATAAAATGGCGCAAAGAAATTGTGTTATCATTTTGTTCAATAAAGAAACCATTATGTAGTAGTTTAATTTTTACCTTAATTAATAAGTGGCTTGTGGGTAAAAGGGACCAGACGTGGCTGCCGACATGTTCACGGTAGTCGCAGTATCGAATCCCAGGGTACATCTCTGACTTTTCGGAGTCATGTGTGTATTGATTGTGAATCACCACGCAGTATAGAGGTGAAGGAAAATATCACGAGGAAAGTATATCATAGCGATTTGTAAAAATTTCTATGGTATGTAAAGTCCGCCTATCCACACTAGGTCAGCGTAGTGGACTGTATGGCCTAACCACTCTCAATCGTACTCTCGATTGTAGAAGAGGCCCGTTCCCTGCATTGGGTCGTGTATGGGTTGATACGGATACGGAATTAATATTTTCATGATAAGTAATTTTGCGGTAAATATTAATTAGTAACCTTTCCAAAAAATAAGTCAAGTCATTAACGGCCGATGATAATAATCAATCGAAAAAATTAGATTGAAGTCAATCTGGATTGTTTTCTACTTTTCGATTGGTCTCTGGTCATGTCGCCATAGTTTTTTCACTACTGAGATTGATTATTGGCAATATAGTATCAGAAAAAAGATTGAGCTGTCAATCTAAAACGGCAAATTTTGTATCGGGATTGTTTATTGGCAGCGGCTGTAAGTCAGTGAACATTTGAAAATAGTAATTTACCGTATATTCACCGCAATACGCACTATAACAGATACAGTACGCAAACAAAGTTTTCAGGGTATACGGGTGAAGGCGAGTTAAAATTAAACCGGAGTCAAGGAAATGAGGTCGCCATTGCCGGGGCTTCACTTTTGTGCGCCTTTCAATTACTTAACCCGCAGGCAAATGTGCTCTGCATCGCTAAAGAAAAACTATACGTACGTATATCTTATCTTTATACGTATATCGACGCTGCTTGTGATCAAAGGCTTGAGGTAAAGTTTTTGTTGAAAGTGATAGTGTATAATAATGTTCCAAAAATCTACTACTGAGTAACTACTCGATATGTTGAGACTTAACATGTTATGTCTCAGGATCGTGAGCGCAGTGGAATGCCAATAATTGCTTTGCAATTCGTCGTGTTGTTTGGTTTTGCTATTGTCCATATCGTATCCTTACCATCAGGCGAATCGCATACTATGCTCACCAATTTCATTTCATTTAATTGATAAGAGTTTACTGTTTGAAATATGATAGTGAAGAGTCCATCGCTTTAATGGCCACAAGTTCATTGCCGCGAATACTCGATTTTTCAAACTTAATTATGGAATAAACGATTTTCTCGCATAATTGGCATGTATCTTTAAAAAATCTTTAAAATCTAATATCCTAACGGCCTCATTCATAGACAGATTTAAAGCCTATTTTAGCTATCGAATATTTTGTCTTCTACTGTTAAAGTAATTTCCAAAGTTGTTGGAAAGGGACAAAATATACGATATCTAAAAAAGGTGTAAGCATTTTGGTTGATTCTTAGTGATTGTGTCGTAATAATATTGTCTTGCTCCAGAACTTTGTAGACAAAATATGAGCATGTTGCTCTATGTACGCTAAAGACAATAGCTAGGCAAGTAAATGTTTCATAACGCCAGCACATTAAGGTGATCTCAGCGATACCTTATCTGTGAGTCAGTGTGTGTTTCATGCTTCTAATATCCGTTCGTGATTGTAATACGCCCATACCGGAGCAACGCTCTACATCTGTTTATCAAACATTTATGACTGTTCTATTCTTTTCTTTTTAATTCATTTATATCTGTATCTGTATCAGTCCATATACGTTCCACTGCAGGGCATGGGCTTCCCCTACAACGAGAGTACGAGAGATCAATTCATAGATCTTATTTCTGTCAAATCGCCTTAATCCTCTAGCGGCAGAGAAGGAAAGGCTTGGTTCTGGATTTTGTATCCAGATTGGGTATTTTATTTTAATTTTTACAGCTTGAAAAATCCCAAAAAATGCCTGTGCATTGGATTAAGAAAACTAAAACCAAATTAAGATCTGCGAACACAGTTTATAGAAAATTACATACATACTCAGACCATTTTGCTAGAAAGAGTAGGCAGAAGTGCTTCCAAGACACCCCCGTTTCGCCTTGTGTATTCTAATCCCACGAGGTGATAAGAGGCTAGCCTTTCACTATATCGGGCACAAATTCTTGACTCCAGGCTGATAATGTATGTATAGAAAAATCCAACATCACTTTGATTGATTCGGGATTCAAACCCGACCCTCAGCGTTGTAATCGTATAGCGTGGTAGTACGACTGTGTCACTGAGGCAGTTATTTTACATACAATATATGAACAGATACACATATGTAATTATATTAAAGACTTTTCAGCAGCAGAAGCTCACGACCACTCAAGATAAACACAGAATTTCTTTCTTATGCCATTCGAAGGTCGACGCATTCCCGAACTCATACAATCACAGTAAGCCAATACAATGAAAATTAACAGCTGGCCTTGACACCTAATGCTCAGTGAGTGGCTATTGACATTGATTGTTCCCTCTGATGGCATAATTGACACCTACGCTAAGAACAACAGGATTCGGAAAGGTCAGTCTTATTTTCCTGATAACCGGAAAATTGTCGCAAAAATGTTGATGTTGGTTGATTGAGGAAGTTATATTTATTGGGCAATTTGATCATAAACGTTTATGTACATAACTTAATTACTTTTCTAATGCGAATTGGCTATTTATTTTAGAAAATTCTCCATTATATTCACCATTAAGATTCCAATAGATATTTTGAAAATGTGACTCATTTTAAATGAATAAAGCAGCGTTTAGTTATTTTATATTGCATAATTTGATAATAAATGTTTATATACAATAATTTAGTTATTTTTCTAATGGGAATTGGCAAAAAAGTTTTCGAAAATGCACTATTATTTCACCATTAGGATTTCTAGATATATATTTTGAAAATGTGACTCATTTTGAATGAATAAAGCAGAAGTTAGTATTTGAATATGTTGTATTATTGATACGTTAATTAAAATATATTTGAAATATAGCTGTTAAATAAGTCATAGTTTGTAGCGTTGGAATCGATTCCAACACACGCCGTTCCAAGTTTCTTTTTAAGATAAAGATAACAAAAAATCCATTTAATGAATACAACTAAAATGACATGGAAATTTTAAAAATACATTATTTTTTATATGATTTTAGTGCTATTTAGTGCTGTTTGACGGGAGAAATAGACAATGCGGCGGTACCTACCCAGGAAGTCCACTCACATATGAGAGACCTGTGTGTGTGTCAGCCCATATACGTCCCACTGCAGGGCACGGGCCTACTCTACAATCGTAAGTACGATTGAGAGTGGTTAGGCCATATGGACTATATAGCCTCGCTGGCCTAGTGCGGGTTGGCAGACTTACATACCATAGATTTTTTATAAAGCGCTATGGTATGCAGGTTTCCTCACGATGTTTTCCTTCACCGTTTTAGTGCGTGGTGATTGATTATCAATACACACATGACTCCGAAAAGTCAGAGGTGTGCCCTGGGATTCGAACCCGCGACCACCGTGAACATGTTGGCAGTCGCGTCTAGTCCGTTTACCAACAGGCCACCACGCACTATATATATGAGAGACCTACCACCAGTAATTTCTGCAGATGTCATTTTTATAAAAGTGGCTTAACCAAAATGGAGACTTTTAGTTCGACGGCAAGTAATCGCGGTCATTCATAATTATCCGTAATGGAGACTGTCCCGCCCTCACACCCGCCACTGCAACTCCTGTAAGCCAGGATCAACAGTGGTACGCATTTTAATGACGAGTATTTAAAGCTCGGCGAGTCTCCGGGAATGTCTAACTTGTCTTTAACCCGCAACATTTACATTAAGTTAAATAATAGGAGGAGTTGGAAATATTTTTGTCTACTTCCCTCGTTTAAAAGAGACAAGACAGTCCGTAACTAAAATATATAGGTTTAAAATAGGTTTTACAGGTGATGATAGGTCTATCACATGTGAGAGGTTGGTTGAGTAAATAATTTTTTTATTGCAGTAAATGTTGAGACTAGCATGCCGTTCGCCTGATGGTAAGCGATTCGACCGCTCAAGAAGAGTAGCAAAACCAAACAACACTTTGAATTACAAAGCAATGCTTCTTTTCTATGGATCTGTACGAGTTTAGAAGTAACTTCTTAAAGACGATGGTCTTTCGCTCTCCAACTTTAAGTTTGCGACTCCAGTCAACGTATGTGGTAAGCTATATGGGCAGTATATAAATTATTCATAGCTATCATTACGGTACAATATATTCATAGAAAAAATATTGTGGAGCATATCGGTACAGTACTTTATGGTAATTATTATAAATGAATGTTGGTAAGGGTTATTGTCCAGTGCGCGCGATGCGATGCTATCTGCTTCCGAGCGTCGCGCCGGCATTATTATCATAATGGCCTTGAGACACGAACCTTATAAGGGGCACTTACAATCAATCAGTTTTCCTTTATTGTGTCCCAGAAATCTCGAGTTATTGTGCTCTGAATTTTTGGTACCGGTAATTGGAGGTACCTTTTATAACGTCACTAATTGGCAATCATCGAACGCACTTTATGTAAATATCTGGTATATTTATAGGGATAAGGGATATTTATTTGGTGAGATTAGGGATGTGTGAAGCTAAAGAAAGGTTTGCTTGACTAGGTTGGATAAATTTAGCATGTTTAGAAGAAAAATGTGCTTTTACTATACATTTATCTTTGACCATTTAGTGAAAACGAGTCTGTTTTGATTGCTTTTACTCGAGTGAAGCGATCCAGAACACATATGACCATTTAAAATGATTTAAATTCATGACTTATGTCTTAGATTTATAAGACTAGGGCGCCGTACAGTGTCAGACATTTCAAATCATCCATGGCTATTCCTAAATACGTCTGCTGAATACAAAATTCCACCATAATTGAGAACAGTTTACTCCGTAGAAATAAACTACTTCAAATGTATTTTATTCTTAATAGATATTTATCATCTAGTCACAATTAATGAAGTCGTCGAGAATCGGATGAATTTCGTCGTCGACATCGATCCGTCACCGGGACAATGGGAGCGACCTGGGAGTTGAACCGACGACCTCACGCCCCGCGACATCTGTCGTGATAACGTTATTGATAGTGTCGGCTAGTAAACTGATAGTTCGCATATTGCTTTCTCAATAGACTCACGATTTTTTTTATATTTTTATTTACATGCACTTTATTGCACAGGAAAAAAAATACAAACAATAACGAAACTCTCAATTATAAAAAGTACAATTGGTGGTATTATTGCACAAGGGCAATTTCTTAATTCTGAATTCTGCGCTATGTGAAAACACATGTAAAACTTTTTTCAAATATAGAGAGAAAAGTATTTTTTGAATCAAAATTATAAGTGATAAAATTATAGTTAATTACCACGCATTACAACGGTGAAGGAAAACATCGTGAGGAAACCTGCATACCACAAGTATTCGTAAGAATTTCTAAGGTATGTAAATTCCGTCAACCCGCACTAGGCATTGATATACAAAAAAAAAAACCGGCCAGCGTGGCCTGATCACTCTCAATTGTAGAGGAGGGAGTAAGAATAGAGGAGGCCTTTGTCCTGCAGTAGGGCGTATATGGGCTGACACAAAAAAGGTGCCATTAATTCAATAATGAGATAATTAGAATATAGTTTTTAACTATGCAGTTCACCGTGACTTTTATGTAGTTCTAATTACGTCATAGATATTTTGGCACCGGGTGTTATTTTCCTATTCTACGATGTGTTTATATCTTCTTGAGTAATTAAAGCTATGAATTTATTGGTATCGAGTTGAAAACATTGGCTCAGTTCTAAAAAAATTTTGATCTACGTAACGATCATTTATTATCATCGAATGTGCATAAATATATGAAAAATATCTTTCAACCCATACTACTGCGTTTAGTTGGGCTAATAGAAAGCTTTCGTTCTTATCGGCGAAGTGTCAAGACATGGTCTTGGCAAGACTCGCGTTTCCTTTCTCTTATCTCGTGTCTGCGATGTGAGACAAATAAATGGCTTTTCCACCGATTTTCCTACCGAAGTTTGTTGATTCTATGAAGGAAATTAGAAATTAAAGCTGCAAAAGCAATTTTTTTATGCTAAATAAATGAAATATTAATATTTTCTAACGGAAATTATTGGTTGGGTTGGGTAAAAGTGCGTGGTGGCCTGTTGGTAAACGGACTAGACGCGACTGCCAACATGTTCACGGTGGTCGCGGGTTCGAATCCCAGGGCACACCTCTGACTTTTCGGAGTCATGTGTGTATTGATAGTCAATCACCACGCACTAAAACGGTGAAGGAAAACATCGTGAGGAAACCTGCATACCATAGCGATTTATAAAAATTCTATGGTATGTAAGTCCACCAACCCGCACTAGGCCAGCGTGGTGGACTATATGGCCTAACCACTCTCAATCGGTAGTCGATTGTAGAGGAGGCCCGTGCCCTGCAGTGGGACGTATATGGGCTGATACAGAACGGAAATTATGTATTAAACTTAAGGAAATGATTTGCTCTTAGTTATACTCCTTCTATATTAATAAAACACCATTGCATCTATGATTACTTGAACCCTCAAGGTGGACGTAGGCGATGATCATTTTTTAATTAATACAACCGCTTACTTATTGACGTTGCTGTACATAGTACAGAAATATATTTACACATTATTTTCTAATATTTACAAAAGGAGTGTGGTTACAAACAAATCAATATATAGCGATATTGTTGAGATATTTTTTGAGACCCCAGGCGCCTATCATTAACATAATATTAATATTTTTTATTACTATTCATTGCTTTGGTAGAACAGTGGATTCTGCGTTCTGGGCGACTTCAGTTTATGTAGCCGAACAAAATAACTTAACTAATATTATTATACTAAATTATTTAAGAACTGCTCTGGATTCAACTAACCTGCGACTCCTGTATAATCACTGTATTGTACACTTGTTTTGGAAAGAGCGACGCCAGTGTTTTTTGACAGTTCTTCTCTAGTGAAAACAGCCTTGTGAACAGGGTGATAGAGAAAAAAAGTGACTGAATCTAAATAACTTATAACAGTTTAAAGATTTAATAAAATATTTTCATTTCATTTCATAAACTCGGCACAAATAAGTTAATATTGTTTATAATTCCACGGAGGTGGTATTCACGTATCACATTTTTTATTTATTTATTTATTTATTCTTTACTGCACACAAAAGGACAAAATAATACAATATTTAACAAATAAAATTAAAGAGTACAGTTGGCGGTCTTATCGCCCTAGGCGATTTCTTCCAGACAACCTTTGTATGGATATAAGAAAAGGATAAGAAGAGAGGGCAGTATAGAATTTAAAGGTAAACATGCTCTGAAAAGGAATAGATAAACAAATTATTTATAATTAATATATTATACACAATATTTGATACATATTTATATAATATAGCGGCCCGGCCCAGCTTCGTCTGGGTGCATATATTTTTTGATTCCACTCCACACCAAATACATGTTATTTTTCGTATAAACTCTTGTATACCTAAACTTGACGTAGCTGTCCTACTGTCCGGCTCAATCCCGTCTCATCCGTCTGTTCAGTCTCTTCCCAATCCATCCCGTCCTTTCTCTTTATTATCCATCCCGTCTTATAACGTGCATTTATATTTCGTCATATCAAATCTGTCAGCTATCCCAGCCTTCTCCCGTACCTTCCACTCTATTATATCCCGTCTCTCCATATACATGTACATATAAAGATTGCCTTATGAAATTTTTGTGCAGCAGAAATCGTAATATTTTAATTTCACCACAACTTCAAAACCAAACGTCCAATTTTAATCATTCAAAGAGCAAATATTATCAACATAAACTGTACTTATTGATGAAATAATTTATTTTGATAAGGATTAATAGCATGACTAAAATAAACGCGTTTAAATGTAGTCCAAAAAAAATTCAAGATTTTTAAATAACAATGTGGTTGTTGTGCCTCACTCGACATAGATAGGTATAGTGTGTCGCGGACTTTTTTGTAGATATTTATAAGATCTACAATTAATTATAACATTTTATGGTTCTATCTATTATTTTCTATCTATTATTTTTAATATAGTCTATATTACTCGTGGATAATGTAGCTTTCGAATGGTGAAAGAATTTTTAAAATCGGTCCAGTAGTTTTTGAGCCTATTCATTACAACCAAACAAACAAACAAAGTTTTCCTCTTTATAATATTAGTGTAGATATTTTATATACATACAAATATGAATACTTCTGTAGATAAACATACATATATACATACTATAAATTACCTATTGAGACAAAAGTAGGAAATAAAACTTCTTCATGCAGCTGCTTATAGAGAAAGCAATATACATAATATACATAATAATAGCAATACACATTTTGTTGCACTTTAAAGTGTTTTATAAAAACGCATATTTCAATCGGTAGTCAAAATATGTGTTTGACACAGAGACATAACACATATGTTTATGTGTTGGTCACGCCCCGTTACTGGACGAGCCTTGTGTATTGTTTCAAATAATTTATTACCCCGATAGCCGGCTGATATTTGAGATTGGCATAAGTTTTTGGAATGCGTCAATTGATACAATTATGGTTGCATGGCGCCTTTGTTCGGCAGGGTATTTTTTAGGCCTTACGTCATCATTATCTTCAAATACAGACATATCAATAAGCCTAAGGAGGGAGAGTGAGTTCGTTATCAATAATCTTTTTACTTAGCAGGAGGTATACTGGTGGTAGGTCTCTCATATGTGACAGGCCGCCTGGGTAGTTACAACCGCGCCGCAAAAAGTAGTTTAAATCTACTGTCGTGTTCCGGTTGGAAGTACATTGTAGCCAGAGTAACTACTGGACATAAAGAGACTTAACGTATATCTCAGAATGTCGATCGTATTATAATGCCAATCAATGCTTATAGCTTTATAATTGTCATTAAATCAGGCGAATGAAATGCTGGTCTCCGCATTCATTAAAAAATAAAACGGGCGTGTTATTAGACTACAGTCTATATTTTATTTTCTCTGATTTGTCCATTATGGTATTTTGAAAGAGTTTCGTTTCAGTCGAAGAATTATCTACAGTGTGTTACAGATAAAAATAATTTCATATTGTGCGAGGAGGTTGTTTTTTTAAGTCTACCACGTTGGTTTCATATTCGCAACCTGACTAGTGAATTGTGAGTAGTGACTAGTTATTTATTTATTTATATATGCTTTATTGTACACCAAAATGAAAGACGCATACAAAATACTTAAAAACTAAAGGCATGGTTACAATAGGCGGCCTTATCGCTAGCTGCGATCTCTTCCAGGCAACCTTTGGATGGACTGGATTTTTGAGAAATTGAAATATAGGGTAGTGCAAATAGTGAGAGAATAAACAATAATAATAATAATTGATGTACATGCTATATTATATTAATTTACATAATATAAATACACACAAACATACATACAACATACATACATACATAAATATTAATATATATTGAGCTAACTATAATGATGATATAAGTAAAGAGGATCAGAAATATATACCGGGTATCTCAAGACTGCTACCGAAAACGAAGCCGGGTGGTAGTTTTAGTGGCTACAAACACAATGCAATTAAAAATTTCGCCTAGAAACGCGACAATTTTTTTTTATGATTTTTTAAATATCGTTATTTTTGGGTGGTAAATCCATAGTTTTTGCTTAAATAATAATTTAAACTCTTTTATACCTTAGAGTATTTATAAATAAAAGGGTATATACTATTATTTTAGGAAAAAATGTATTTACCACCCAAATATGGCCATAGGAAAAAAATAACAAAAAAAAAATTGTCGCTTTTTTTTGCAACTTTTTCTGTTGCATTGTGTCTGAAGTCGCTTAAACTACCACCCGGCTTCGTTTTCGGTAGCAGTCTTGATATACCCTGTATACTGGGTATCTCAAGACTGCTACCGAAAACGAAGCCGGGTGGTAGTTTTAGTGGCTACAAACACAATGCAACTAAAATTTTCGCATAGAAACGTGACAATTATTTTTATGATTTTTTAAATATCGTCATTTTTGGGTGGTAAATCCATAGTTTTTGCTAAAATAATAATTTAAACTCTCTTATATCTTAGAGTATTTATAAATTAAAGGGTATACACTATTATTTTAGGAAAAAAATTATTTACCACCAAAATATGGCAATAGGAAAAAAATTTCAAAAAAAAATTGTCGCTTATTTTTGCAACGTTTTCTGTTGCATTGTGTCTGAAGTCGCTTAAACTACCACCCGGCTTCGTTTTCGGTAGCAGTCTTGATATACCCTATATAACAGGATAATACGTTACTGCAGTGAGAGATAGTGTATCTTAACAAGTCTCATGACTTAGCTTGTCTAACAGACAATGGTAATTCGTTCCACAAGCGAGCAGCATGAACTGTAAAGGATTTGCTTAGAAATGATGTGCTGTGCTTGGGAATCTCTAGGATCAAATTCTCTGTTGATCTAAGAGTTCGTGCATGAGTTTGACCGAGGAATTCAAAACGGTTTTTAAGATAGTAGGGGATTGTACAAAATACCGTATAAAAGGGAAAGAATTCGAGTATTACGGCGAAAACGTATTGATAGCCACTTCAGTTTGATACGATATTCGGAAACACGGTCATATTTGCGAAGACCAAATATGAATCTAATGCAGAATATATATATAATAAATAGTTATATTGTTTTACTAGCTTTTTAGCTGAAAATCAGTGCTGTTGAAAAACAAAGTGGACAAGGGAATGGATTTCTACACGCATATTGCAGCAAATATTAATACAGCCATAATTGTTGTTACTATATACTTTATACTGTTATTTAGTTCAACTATGAGTGCGAAAGAAACAAATGGTTTATATAAAATGTACACATATTATTAGAAACTTAGAAACAATACTGTGTTCTAAGCAGAGGGTAGAGTGTTTGTTTCATTTTCTTTTCAGTTTTAACTCTATGTCGTTTAAAACGAATGTAATTGAAAATTTACATTGGACACAGTGTAAACATATAAAACTGGAGCGTATTTCGCTATCCAATGTGCAATTAGTATCCCAGAAACATTTTCATGTTCCGTTCATATTACAGTTAAGTTCAAGCTTCCTACTTTTAATTTAGTAGCTGCTTCGTAAATATCATTAACATTTCGTAGTAGCGTTGCCACAAAAATGTTACCGTCGAGTATGCGTGGGCAATTATAAATTTTTAACCTAATTACGTTGATCTAGTTACTTTATGCTGTTTCGCGGTTGACGTTACATTTTCAACTCGCATTAAGATATCAAGAAGTTAGTGTTTTTTTATGCTTTGTTGTTCAACGAGTGTTATTTTAACGTAAATTAAAGTTGATGGAATTATGGGTTGAAATGTTTGCGTGGGTCTCATATTTGGGATAGTTTTGGAGATTTTAAAAGCTGTTTATGTGTGAAGTTTCTAGATCCTCGCTAGGTTAGAGTGATAGACTAAAGCATTGTGGCTCGGTTATCATTGAGAGGGATATCGGTTTGAATTTACTACACTGTTTGAGTAGCCAGCGTGGTAACCTATGGCCTAAACCCTTTCTAGCCATCTGTAGGCCTCATACTCAACAACTATTGGCTGATACAGTCGAGAAGCATTAGCGTACCACAGTTTATATTTGGAATCATAGATCGGCAGTTTTATCGAACTTGCGTCAATTGTTCAATCATATAATTGTGCGATAATAGTAATACTTTATAAATACTGAACATTGATTGATATCTCCTTTTTTAACATTAGCGGGTCACCTTATTAATCATGATACTTACCCTGAATATGAACTCGCACTACATTTAAGACGTTGGTTCATAGTAAACCTCAAGAGGCCAGATACGGTATTGAATATTGAAATTGAGTTTAGAAGTTGGCAAACTAGGTATTATGTGAAGACAAGTAAAAATGAATACATTTTTAATATGAGATCATCATCAACCGTTTGCTCTCCATTGCTGGACATAGGTCTCCTCCAAATTGCCCCATTTTACCTTGTCTTCGGCTTGTCGCATCCAGCATCTGCCAGCGACCCTTCGCTAAATCGTCACACCACTTAGCTAGTGGGCATCCTACACTACGCTTGCCAAGACGCTGTTTCCAATCAAGAACATTCTTAAGACAACGGTCATCGGTTCTTCGATAAATATGACCATTATTACATAGGTCGTGAAATCCTATCGCAAAGTAGATAGGCAATCTCTCTTATAATATTGCAAAATGTCGCTCGGAAAAAATACCAAGGAAAGTTGTCTGCTCGTAAAGAGGATATGGAATCTAATTTATATTAAGAACGCAATTTACATTAGTAAGTACATATGTATATGTATTGAAAATATATCACAATTGTGAAAGCAAAAGTAGCGTTAAGAACAGATTGGAAAGCGTATCTTTAGAATTTTCTAGTTATTTACATAATAAAAATGATTGCGTCCACGTATACCGTGTTGAGTTAGCTATGGCGGTGCATCGTAAAGATTTAATTGGTGATAAAGCCGAATAATTGGTCTCGCCTATCGGCTATCGATGCACGCGCACTAATGAAACAGTATTATTCTGTTACGGTCTCGCCGGCATCTGCATGCATTCACTGATATTACTTACATATTTACCTGTTACAGAGAAAAATGCATTTAAGGTTAGCGCAGACCGGGAAGTAATGGCAAGATATTAAATTTTTAGCCACATGATATTCTAAATTATTTGGTGGGAACACGACGTAAATTCCAATGTTTTAAGTTGATGTCGCGGCTTCGAGGCATGCCTTTTGATTCCACGGCATGCATTTATAACATTGTAATTTAATAAGTTTAAGTAAAAAAATAAGTTTGATTATCCTTTGGGAAAAAGTTAAAGCCCTTGCCATGCCATCCCGGTCTGCGCTGGCCCTTATACTACTATTTTTTTATTATTGCATATATGCCGCTTCCATCAGGTCGCTTTAGAAATTATAAGGTGGAAATAAAGAGAATTACTATATCTATTTCGCCCGCCAAACAGTGTAAGTGCACTGTAGTGTTCTCGTTTGAAGGACATTGAAGCCAGAGTAACTATTGGTCATGTTGAGACTTAATATGTGTCAGGATGGCAAGTTCAGTGGAATGCCAAGCATTCCAACAACAATAAACCGCTACGCACCGTTGTAATGATATTCATGGTCCACTAATTAATTTAATTTGACTAACATACATATTGTATTTCTTTGAAAAATAAATTACCATAAAGACATAACTAATACTTTAAATAAAATACGAATAAAAAGTAAACAAATAAATAAAACTAATTATAAATAAAAATAAAATTAATTTAAAATAAATAAATTACATAAATAAAATAATTAAACCAAGAAATTAAAATAAGTAATACTAAGTATAGGAAATATATTGTTTATAGAGATTAAGTTATATGTGTATTGACTTGTCATAAGAGCTTTTAAATTGCCTACGTGACCAATAAATACATTTCATTTCATTTCAAATACATTTCATTTCATTTCATATCAAATAAATACCCTAAATCGTTTTATGATAGGTACGTCTAGCACGTGTAACTCGGTTGTCTGTATTATACAGGGTATATCAAGACTGCTACCGAAAACGAAGCCGGGTGGTAGTTTAAGCGACTTCAGACACAATGCAACAGAAAAAGTTGCAAAAAAAAGCGACAATTTTTTTTTTGTAATTTTTTTCCTATTGCCATATTTTGGTGGTAAATACATTTTTTCCTAAAATAATAGTGTATACCCTTTAATTTATAAATACTCTAAGATATAAGAGAGTTTAAATTATTATTTTAGCAAAATCTATGGATTTACCACCCAAAAATGACGATATTTAAATAATCATAAAAAATAATTGTCGCGTTTCTAAGCGAAATTTTTAATTGCATTGTGTTTGTAGCCACTAAAACTACCACCCGGCTTCGTTTTCGGTAGCAGTCTTGAGATACCCGGTATATATCATAGTAATAGTAACGACTACGAATAAACATACAATAAAATAATATTATAATATAAGATGTTAAGTCAGTATTCAAGTAGTTACTCTGGCTATAATGTCCAAATCGAAACACAACAGTGTGTTAACACTGCTGTTTGGTGGGAGTAATAGAAATTACGGTAGTAACTACTCAGGCGGCCTCTCACATACGACAGACCTACCACCATCTGGTGACGAGCAGCAAAGTCAAAAGAGCGAGAAACAACTCTCTGCTAAATATGAAGATTATTTATAACGAACAATCGTATTCTCGATTGTAGAGAAGGCCCGTGCCCTGCAGTGGGACGTATATGGGCTGATACAGAAGGTTCTTAAGGTTTAATAATAGAAGAATGAAGATAATAATGGTGTAAGGCCTAAAAAATACCCTGCAGAACAAAGGCGTCAAGGAAAAGTTGGTGAAATGCAATGTTTGTTCAAACGCACATTATGTATTTAGGATATCTTATTAATACTAATCTAATTAATAAAGTTGAGGTCGCGGGTTCGAATCCCGGATCAGTCAAAGTGATATTGGATTTTTCTATTCATGTTAGCAGCAGCTGCATGTTGATGTGTTACTAAACGGCCACCATGCATCGGAAGTTAGACATTTTGAAATGTTTGTGGATAGTTTCCATGTATAGAACTCTCTTCACACTATTTTCGTGATTATTATCGCGGACGATGATAAAAATACGATTTGTATGAATACACAAGTCTCTTCGAATGGTCAAAGATGTTCAACCCACGAATTAATAATAATGAAAATGTATTATTTACTACATTTTAGAAATAAAAATACAATAACTGCCTCATTCATAGATAGTTATAAAAGATATTTTAGTTATCGAATGGTTTGTCCCTTTCGAACGACTTTTGAATTCAGTTTGAGCGAAGAAGACAAAATATTCTATAATTAAAATAGGTTTTAAAAACATCTATGAATAAGACCTGAAGTATTTAATCTAAAATAAATAATTAACAGAAGAAAACGCGGGGTTGGCGTGACAAGCTCTCAAGCTTCCAGTAACTCGGGAGGAAGTAATGCGAGGTAATTAAAAGATTTATGTCGACAATGAGGTTCGTGACGGTACGCAATAAGCGGACATGTGCTCTGACGTCAAGGCCTTCGGTGTCGGAGAAAGTGGAAAACACATAACACATATTTCTTAGAGTCGTTACGATTGTTCATTAGCATGTATAGGTTCGTCTATTGGGGACAAGTCATATTATTACGATATAAATAAATAATAAATAACACCCAATTGTGACATACATAGTCCTGGTCCCACACCAAGATCGATTCTTGTGTCGTGGGTATCAGGCTGTACGAGAGACTTTTTGGTCTCACAAACACCCAGAACCGAAATAAATATTTGTGAGCCGCACAAACATTTCTTTCGGTGCGGGGATCGAACACGCGGCTTCTCGTTTCACAGGCGGGGTATAACTGCCTGCGCCACGGAGGCTGTCAAAATTTATATTTAGTCGTAGTTTCCTGCGATTGAATGCTGCAAGTGGATGGGTAGATAAATATTTAATAAAATGGGATACTTAGTGAATCAATATAATTCATTTGAAACATGAATGTGAACTAAAATGTAATATAAAAAGTAATACTTTTACATCGCAATGTGTGACCTACCAGTTTACACGGAGTAAGCATTAGTGCGTCATTTGTTTTCTTTGCTAGGAACGAATATTACGATACAGTTTAGTCACAATAAAGGAAGGATTATTTATGTATCTATTTTTTGTATCAATAGTGAAACATATTGATTTATAACTTTTATCACATAATTTATACCTTTTTCTGTTCAAGACACATAAATACGATACGTGTATTATATCAAAAAATAATTTAGTTACCTTAATTTGTTTGTAAGATTTATCTACAATTTAAATTTGAAAAAATCGGGCATGTATAATATTTTCGATAAACAATTAAAATATTTATTAGCGGAATGACTATGGTTTTTCTATCGCACTAGTAGGTACAAATAAAGTACAGTTAAAAAATAAATGAGCAGCCTGCAGATAATAACAACTCTTTTGTAGCCTAACACACAAATTCTGGCAATCAGTAAATTTCTAAGTCTGCGCTGTTTAAATAACTAAAACTTTTGCGGCAATTATCCCGGCAGCTTTACGACAATGTAGCATCAAACGTACGGAACCATTTCAGCGCGGACTCAAATTAAAAGCGTACACAAGCGAGCCGTTAACATTCTACCGGACTAAACCATATTATAAATAGGTTAAGTATTTTTGATAATAGGAGGTTATATCGTTATAAATGCTTAATAAGGTTGCGCTGGGCGTAGTCACGTCAATTAGCCGCTAATCTTGCTTCGTGACTTTTGACTTACGAGCGGCCGATCTCCGATGGTCATTTTGTAAGTAGAAAAAATCGCTACGTACAGTAATAAATATTATTATACGGCGTGTAAGTAAGTCGTTTTGTGTATAATATTATTAATTTATCACTCCGGTGTGACCTTCTTGTTTGGGATTAACGTGTTTGGGCACTGTTTACCGGTTAATGTGTCAAACTTGGTTATGATTATTCGAGAAAACGTGTTGTTTAAATAGTAATATTTTTGTATCTGAAGGACTCATATTATATTCTTGACGTAAATAGTTGTACCGTATCTCTAAATAGTTAACATAATTTTCAAGACGTTACACATAAGAGCGTAATGTGTTGGATGAAGTGACTAAACAGACCATGATAAGTTGGGATAATTGTAAAGATGGCATGGTATCTATGTGTAAAAAATAAGTAGAGGATGCATACGTATGTGTAACAAAAAGTAGTTGAGTGGTTTATTATTTATTTTATTTCTAATTATTTATTTTATTTATTTACATACCTACAGCTTTTTATGGGGTGACTGTGTCTGAACTAAATAAATAACTTTACCTGTATTTCAGATGTCAGTGCTCTTTCTCGTACATTTTACACACTAAGATGCGAATACAAGTTTATTACTAACATTTTACATATTACATGGAAATCTGTCCAACTACTAAATTAAGAGACAGAGAACACAAGAATGAAATGTATAACAAATACAAATTAATGGATAGCTTATAAAACTAAGATAACATAGGCCAATGAAACAATCTTACACCCACTCGCTTTGAGTTCGGCGTAGCCTTCTGAAAGTAGGAAAATCCTTAGCTTTTTCTTATCCCACATTTCTTAAACCTTTTGTTAATATTTTTGCGAGTGTCGGTCTCTTATCATCTATCCCAGTTCCCCTTCGCTTCAAAGCTCTTAAAGTATTCCAAATGTTATGCCTAGATATGGATAGTCTTACATTTACCAGTATCAAAGATAAATAAACATTCTATTTATTTTCCCTCCACTTATAAAAGAACAATAAAGTGCAAGTAGCGGGGGTTGACGGTAATTAGGTTTCAATTTGCACACATCAGCAGGCAAACAAAGAAAGAGTCCATCAGATAGAGGCGTGCACGGACTACGGAGGGACGCGGGGCGCCGCGACAATTAACCTCATTACCATGCTAGATACATTCACTGTTTTTATTATTTTATTTTATTTAACCTTTAGAATTGTAGAGACCTCACGAGAAAATCTTACTTTTTCGGAAATGTTAATTGAATATTTGTCACTTAAGAAATTTTGTACTTATGAAAGATAAATCTAGAAGAACGATTTATACATATTTCGGCCTTTCATGTGTCAAAAGGTACTTCTTTAATAACGGATCGATAGATAATTTTGAGCCAAAATATTGCCATAATATTGCATAAAAAGCCAAAATCTATTTTTTTGAATCAGATCACTTTATGTTGTAGTTGAAAATGAGTAGGTTGAAGTGGTAATGGGCTTACCAAATATGTGCCAGAACGGATAACTGCTGGATTTAGCGTGTTCTGTTGTTGACCACGTCTTGGCAAAGCTATCACGGGCGCCCTCTGGCCAGATGGCGGGACGACTTACACAAGAGAGCTGTCTGTGACTGGATGCAAGCAACAGACCGGGCTCTGTGGTGTACCTTGGGAGAGGCATGTCTGAAGTTGAAGAGAGAGAGGGAGATAAATACTCGTAACAAAAGATCATCACATAAAAATGATAACCAGATGTTAATACTAAAACTATTTTTCTAACTATCTAATTAAGGCAATTGTTCTTGCAATATTTTTTTTCTATTTAGGTAATATATTAATATACTAATTACATTCCTTTTCTTTCTACGTTCAAAATAAAAGAAAACCAAACAATTGACAATTAAAGGTTCACACTATAAGAAGAATCCACGGTAGTGATAGCTGACCTAAACTGTTATAATAAATTGGAAAGATTTGAATGTATTGAATAGGCTCTGAAACTACTGACCAGATTTGAAAAAAATATTTTACCATTAAAAACCTACATTATCCCAGACAACATATTTTCAAAAGTATATCTGAACTCGGGCAGAGCCGGGCTGGGTCACTAGTATCTATTAAATCTATTTCCTCTTATTTCTAAACATTTTTACAATGTCAATGTAGCCGGTACATCCAGCTTGATAAAACTGCAAGTAATTTCAATCCAATAGCGTCGCGTTTAAAATTCTTTACATTATTACAGTGACATTATAAATTTCCATAGTAGTTACAATAGCACGTAATTATAGTATTATTATAGTTGGAAAACCATTTAAGATAATACCGCTCGGGTTGTTCAGTAACCTTGAAGTTTCGACAACTAATTAAATTGCTTTAACTAGTCCGCAGTGGTACTAATTAAGGCTTACTTAATTGAGTGGTAGAGATATGTCGAATGATAAGAGAATTTATATCATCCATGAAATGCCCAGTTAAGAAATTCTAACGCTTGAATCACGATAAACTGTTTCAGAAGAATGTACGCTCACTACACGTACAAAAAACATTTACTTTGTACCTATAAATTACAATTAACGTAAATTGTGCTCATTATATACGTATGAGCAATTAAATATTTTCTTTATTGCTGGTGATCACAAAACCCAACTTGAACAGCTCTTTTTAAGATTTTGACCAATGAGACGAAATGAGATGGATTTTTATTCAAAATATAAGGGTGGAATATAGATTTGTGACACCACATCAGCCTCACAGAGGTTGCAATCGAGTAAGTTTTGACGTTGAATCAATTTTGTTTTTTTTTTATTTCTATGAATGGCGCGACGAATATGCCATGATGCTATTAGCCTGATGATAAGCGATACGACTGCTCATGGATAGTAGCCATAAATTACAAAGCAATGCTTGGCATTCCACTGCGCTCGCCATCCTGAGACACAAGATGTTAAGTCTCATTATGTATAGTAGTTACTCTGGGACCAATTTCCTTCAAATGGGAACACAACAGTGTATTCACACTGCTATTTGGCGCCGTTTTCATCGGTAGGCTAAATGGCGCTCAAATCTTACTGTTTTTGTAATGACATCAGCTTTTAGAAATTTCGAGGGTTGATAATTAAATAGATTGGTTAGTTTATACAACATGCCCTATTTGGTTATTCTATTGTTGGGCAGACGCTTATTTAGATAAGTTTGCTTTCTATCAATTAGGCCTAGTATCGGTTAATGAACTATACAAACCTTAGAAATTTTTGTAGATTGCTCTTTTGTATGCAAGTTTTATTCAGCATTTAGAAGTATATAGGTTGAAATGGATAGACATTATTTATTCTAGTTAATTAGTCGTAAGTTTGTGCATAAGTCGCCACTTGGAGGAATAAATTGCGGTCGCTTACACGCCGTGGTATTTCTAACAAGTGGGTTATAATTATTTTATAAAGAGTGAAGTAATTATTTTGTTTATTTTTGGCACGAATGCTTACATTAAGTCTATTTTGAATCAATTTAATATAAAAAGACGTAAAAATTCAAATGAAAATAGGCGTACATTTATGTGATATGGATTCTTAGATATTTTTTTTCATACATTATAATGTCCTTATTTCTTCCACCTTTCTACGTGATAATATTGGCTGAATCGGTATTTGTAATCACATCACGGGATCAAATGATTGTTGACGATTTGTTACCTTATATTATTCTAAGTACCCCTTCAGAGATAGAGATATTAGGCAGTGTCCATGATAAAGAACCTCAGCTCCAGGATTTTTTCGATGATTTTTGCCTTTATGATGTTTACAATTTTAAACGATGTTAATCATAAACACTGTGAATATAATACACTTATAAACTAACGCCTTTTTACTAGAAGGGGTAGGCAGAGGTGCTACCAGGACACCCACATTTCCCTTTGTATGTTCCATCCCACGATGTGATAGGCGGCGAGCCTATTGCCATTTTAAGCACTTATTTCTGACTCCGGGATGATAATGCCTAGAAAATCCAATGTCACTTTGCCCAATCGAATTCGAATACGAGACTTCAGCTTTATGACCTTACTGTACAACTACACCACAGAGGCAGTCAATAAAATAATAACCCCAAATACGTCTGTTGGTAAAGAAACAGTTAACTACACACTCCATACAGGGTGGTGGAAATTTTATGGGACTAGATAGGGGAAGCGTCCGGTGTAGTGACCGCAGGCGGAAGGCTGATCCACTTAGCGTTTGTCGGCTTGGCAATTTGGCTTTATTACATTTCCTTTTATAAACTTAGGGGCTATTTGTGAGTTGAATGTAAGGTTGTTTGTCTTGAAGATGGGTGATTTACGTGTATTGATGTGGAATATTTTTTTAAGCTGGTATTGGCGTTGTACCTGATTTAAATGTATAAAACTTCGAAATGATGTAAATACCAGAAAACAATAGGCTATAATTTTATAATATAAACATAATATGCTATACGCTGTAGGGTTAAGTATAAAGGTATGAATGTCAACGTATAGGTATACATATTAAAAAGTTAGAGTTGAGAGAATCACGTTGAATCAGGTGTTACGGCAGAATAAAGCACTTTGCAAGTCCGCGTATTACTTCGTAGAATTCAAGTTATCATCGTGGTATCAAGGCCTGGTATAAAAACTGTTGGAAAGCCATTAGTTGCGAGGCGAGCGTGGTCACGCATGTCGCCGTACGCCTATCTCACCGCACAACACATTTTCTTCATTAACCTGTCCGCCTCCTACGCTTTTTTCCATCGTAGTAAAAAGCTTAAGGTCTTTTCATATTAGAATATTCGCGTGTGTGCCGACGTAAATCACTGGATTGTCACTGCGGTGGACTTATAATTTTATTGTCGGACGAAGGCGACACGACAACGGCGTCACGCGAGCTGACGCTCGAACGCCTCACGACTCAAGTCACAGCGCTACACACGGATCCAGCTTTTATTGTCCCCGCTCTAATTATAGACTTATTTAGAGTTAGATCTCACCTGAGATTGCTCAGCCGCTCGCCGCACGTCTAGACCAATGGGCGCGCTCTTTCGTGCGAGATTAATTGTGCTCGTGCCGCAATATAAAGTGGATGCTTAAAATATTTTGATAGCTTCGCGCTTGACTATGTGGCGCGACATGCCTCTCACCAACCGAAATACCAGTTCAAACTCGGCTGCGTGTTTACTTCGTTAGATAAGGACTGAATAATTTCGAGTACTTAACAACTAACAACTCGAGTTAACTAACAGAAAAAATATAATTTGCTTATCAGATTCCTAATACAATAAATATCTTGATAGCCTTTGTGTTAGTTGAAATATTTCAAGGAGCCATCGATGGATGACTTGCGACTTGCGCGTTTACGCTTCAGTGATACTGACCTTACTGGAATATTTGTAGTGAGTAATGTCGTGCGGTGTAGCTCGGACAGTGAATGTGGAAAGTAGGTTGTCCCGGCATGGCATGTCGTGGCTATTGTGCTATTATGCGACAGGATGTCGAGCGGTCCGCTAATAGGTGTCATTATTGTGTCGTTCAGAAATTGCTTCACTATCGGAGTTATCAGGGCCGCTTTATAGGTCCAGATTACATGGTATATAGCTTTTACACGCGGTACATAAGTAGGCTTTGTAGGCCGGACTCCGCCCATAGTTTATTGTTCATTACGTGCTCTTAATTGAGTACGCGGTTGTTATTTACATAAGCAATGCTTCGCGGTACAGACATGAACATCCTATTATGTTTTTGTTTGACAATTAAATACGAATTAATAAGTATAATTTTAGTTATGCCTACCTTGTATAAGCTCTTTAGTAATTGTGTAAGAGACTTAAGCAATAATTATAACTACCAAGAATTGAATTAAGCAAAATGTCGGATGGCGCAATTTTTTTTATAGACAAATTAATGTAAAACTTAACTTTCCTTATTTCGCTTGAATTTTGACCCACTAAATGAAGCAATGATGAATAAATGAATGATATTTACAATAATACATTATGTTTTTATTACATAAGGAAACATAATTATTTTAATACAAAAATAGTGTAGTCATCATCATCATTATTATCAGCCCGTCCACGTCTACTGCTGGACGTAGGGCTCTCCTATGGGACGCCACTGGGTTCTTCAGCCCATGCTCCATATTAGTCAATTTCCTTCACTCATTTAGTCACCAATTAGTGCTACTATAGCTGTTAACTACTATCTCCTCTTCTTGCACGGTTGTCTGGAAGAGATCGCTTTTAAGACCGCCGTTTCTCAACACTTTTTTCTCCATATTTTTATTATTTTAATAATTTTGTTTGTGTATGTGTATGTTTTAAATAAGGAGTCCTTATTATTATTATAGCTGGATACTACAACGATACATTAGTATGTAGTCTGCGTTAATATATTCGGTTCGTATTCGGGCTATGATAATGAGTGTTGCGATGAATAAGTGCGGCGCGGATATCCTCGCATGCGGATATTTCAGACATGCAGCCGCCGCGCGCCAACTCCTCTTTCTTGCCGACATTCTTCAAACATGAATTTTAACTATCTGAAATTATTTTATTGTGATAATATGTTTCTTGTTAGTTGTTACAAGGGTATTATTTTTGTGGAAATTTGTATTGAGGCTTTTGAATAAAGTGTTATCATTTTCTGCACTCTAGTGGGGACTACATAGTATAAAACAATGGTGCTTCCCGTCTATCTGTCCCTATGCATGCTTATCTTTAAAAGCAACGGATTTTGATTCGGTTTTTAATAGATAGAGGGATTATGATGCTCTTTTTAATTGATACAGCGATTCTAGAGGAAGGTTTATATGTAATAAATTTACAGGGTGTCACAGGATATAAGAAAAATAACATGTATCTGGTGTGGAGTGGAATCAAAAAACATCTGCACCCAGGCGAAGCTGTGGCGGGCTGCTAGGAAAGATTAAAATGACTTGATTACCAATTGAAAGAATTTCAGCGATTTATTACGTGTCACAGAAGAAAGACCTCAACCGTTTTTGGTTATTTGCTAACAAGGTTTTTGAATAGTTTATACTCGAAATATCCTACATTTATGCTTTTCCAAGTACTTAATATAAAATAGGCCAACCATTATGTTGACAGCGTGGTGGACTATATGGCCTAACCACTCTCAATCGATTACGATTGTAGAGTAGGCCCGTGCCCTGCAGTGGGACGTATATGGGCTGATACAGATTATGTTGACAGTGTAATAAATGGGTTTATTCAAAGTTCCTGTCAATCTATATCATCAACCTAGATAATAAAGAAGGACTCATACCTAGCCTAGTGCGGGTTCAAAGTTTCTACACATTAATTTCCCTCACTATTCCAAAGTCATTAAAAGATTACTTGTACTTTACAGCAATGGCGCGATTACGTACAATCATAAGGCAAAATAAAAATATTCTCACAAAAGAAGAGTTATACGTACAGTATAGAATTTTAATAAAACTCATTAACACTCGGCTGGATTTGAGCGAGTCACGCCACAGTATTTACGATCTTAGACATTGTCGGGGTGGACAGACATCGCCGTGACTCGTAATAAAAACTAATTTTCATATTTTCAATAAAGATATGGGTCGACAACCTGTGTCGTGTCGCGGGTTTATATTTATAGTTAATTGTATAGGAATTTTATGTGCGGTATTTATAAGAAAACAATCTTTATAGCGATGAATTTTGATTAAGGGCTTATACAGTTTTTTTTCTTGGATAGTTTCGAAAAGCCCATTGACCGTATAGAAGCCGAATTAGACCGTTTCCAATCGTTAAAATATTAACTTGATTAAAGTGGAGAAAAAGTCGCGACCATAACAAGATATGAAGGTTAAAAAAAAAACAGAAAAAGTAACAAGTTCAAACATGGAGCAATATTTTGATAGAATGTTCTCAATTGTTGATATAATATATTCGACGCTTTCTCTGCTCCACCCTAAAGGGACACAAGTGGGTGTTTAAGTATATAAATATGTGAACATTTATTTGGTGTTAGATAAATAACACATTCACTATGACGACTGTGTTTTATTGTGGTCGGCACTTAAAGCAAATCATCAACTGTGATTGTATGATATAAAATATCCTATGATACAAAAATTGCTAGATGTGACTGAATATTGTTTCTTGAATATGTTATTTATATGAAATATCGCTATTACGAGGAGTAAAAAACAAAGGGGCCGTTGTAATTTGGTTTCGATTATAGTTGTATTTGGAGAATAAGTAACTTTAGAAGAACATAGAATTTTCTTAGACATCAATGGTCAGCGCAAAATAACCTAAAAGATTTATTATAAAAATTATTTGTTATAAAATATATTAATTAATGCCCTTATGTCATACAGGGTATATCAAGACTGCTACCGAAAACGAAGCCGGGTGGTAGTTTAAGCGACTTCAGACACAATGGCCATATTTGGGTGGTAAATACATTTTTTCCTAAAATAATAGTATATACCCTTTTATTTATAAATACTCTAAGGTATAAAAGAGTTTGAATTATTATTTTAGCAAAAACTATGGATTTACCACCCAAAAATGACGATATTTAAAAAATCATAAAAAAATGTCGCGTTTCTAGGCGAAATTTTTAATTGCATTGTGTTTGTAGCCACTAAAACTACCACCCGGCTTCATTTTCGGTAGCAGTCTTGAGATACCCGGTATACATAAGATTTAGTCTGTTAAAAATACATTTGGTAACATAAAATTCCATTTAACTCCAATATATAGCGTAGTATTCAAATAAGAACATGGAAACGTTTATCCATATTCTATTGTAAATATGTCATTCATGAAATTGTAATGTTCACATCCAGCAACTTTATATCCATATTTTGCCCATTAGTTTCATTTTAGGGGTAGATGATGTATCCAGATAGGAGGGGTCAAGTGTCCCCCCGGGGGGTGAAATGTCCATAAAAGGGGGGTAATTCTGACCACGCAGTCAGATCGAATATGTTGATAACCCCCACGGCGGAAAACAAGACAGTAATTTTATGTGAAATTCTGAACTCCTTAATTGACGGCAGATAGTATCACGATATGGATATTTACAATTAACTTTTAATTATTTCGAGTTGGGGGAATCGTAATGTGATTTGTTTGCTTATTTTGTGTAAATTTTGTTTGTTGATTGTGTATTTCGTGGTGTTTAGTGCTTGTGTTGCGTCATGTAAAGCATATTACTATTTTTATTTTTATTTTATTATATTGAGGTTCTCCAACGGTATATACATTATCACAACTAAGACATTCTTTACTATAGTTACATTCTGATGCATAAACCACTTAAAGGAGTACACAACACTTATATTATTACACACACGTAAACGAAACCAAGAAAAATATATTTAGTAAATATTTAGAGTAAAAACAAATCAAAGACTAGTGTTACAAATTAGGACGAATTAACAGAATACGAATAAATCAAAACTAAATAACATAATTATAACTTTTTCACAAATGTTACAATAAAAAAATAAATCAAATCAAACTACACAAAATAATTAAACTATTTAAGTATGAATGATAATATGTACCTTTCTATTACTATAATTCATCATATTCATAATCTTTAGGCACAGGATATCTCCTGCTGTAAATATATGTAACTCAAGGACTTCCACAACGACCTTTTAAAAGCGTCCTGCATTCAACGACTTTTTAAAACTAT
The DNA here is from genome assembly GCA_009982885.2 of Hyles vespertilio. Taxonomy (NCBI): domain Eukaryota; kingdom Metazoa; phylum Arthropoda; class Insecta; order Lepidoptera; family Sphingidae; genus Hyles; species Hyles vespertilio. The sequence continues at coordinate 12,119,637 of CM042806.1, read as the reverse complement.
ATTATAATTATAGATGCAATATAATATTAGTATAGATACAATAAATATTTATCATTTGAACGTATAAATATCGTCATTATCGTCAAATATCGTCAAATATCTTCATTTCATAAACTCTAATTTGATTTGTAATCCTATGAGCACATATTGGAAATAAATACAAATATAAAACTATGAACTATCAGACCGTACTGGCACCATGATCCTCATCCCAAACATTGTTATCCATATGTTACGCGCAGGAACCCCTTACAAGAAACTATCACACTTAACACGAGTATTGGGGACAAGAGGGTGATTTTTATAACTCTCACCAGATGGCGCATGTCATTTAGTGTTGCACCCTCCACCAATATATCTTGGACCACATATCCCTAACAAATTCCCTTTATGGCACTCAATTTTACTGCCACTGAGGTCAAACTACACTGGCCATTATACAAGGAGGTTAGAAGTCAAAAGAATCCGTTTCGCTATAACATCAATAACATCGACGCCAGTAATTGATCGTAGGGCATAACAATATCATAATTCAATTTTGTTTATATCGTTGCTTGGTATTTATATACTGAAATTGGCGTGGAATTCAAAGCAGTCCAGATTATTTGATTTCATTGTAGGAAAACGATATAATTATTTCTTATGTGACGTTGTGGGAATGTCACCTCTTATATTTGCGATCTATAGTTCAATAGTCGGCATAAATCCTATTATCTATGCCGATCGACGCCTCCGTTGCGCTGATTGGTTGATTCCATCTGACATCTGTCAGATGTGACGTACGAACTGTCATCGGTGCTCGCTTAAATACGCGTGTAACGGCGCTCGCGTCCTTTTCCCTAACCTGAAAGCCGCGTGCTACCACGCGTCTTTCCGAACCCGCTGGGGTGAGTGTTCAGTGTTCTATTTGCTAACCGCTTTTTACTGCTTGTTTGTCAGTGTATTCTGTCTGCCGGGCTTGTGAGCTACCATGAGTCGCTGGCACGGAATGCAAACCTAGTTTGCATTCCGATCTCTTGGATACTGATTCCAGGTTCTTCGTTCTTCTTCTTCGTTCTTGGCGTACTTGGCGTACTTGGCGTTTTTTTCGCTAACTCCGTGCCTACTGCCCGCTTTGCTCCGCACCGCTTCCTGCCGGACTGCATCCGAGCCTGCGCCTGCCGCTGACCTGCGCACCGTGCCCGGCCACGTGGCAGCTGACTTCGCCGGCGAGCTGTCGCCGGGTTCCGCCACGTGCCGAAGACCCGGATCAGTGTCCAGTGAAGGCCAGTGACTCCTGTTGCATACCACCAGCAACAGTGCCGGGTGTAAATAGTGATGCGAAATTATTAAAGCCCGAACCACGTAACTACCCTGAGTTCTCATTTAACTACCTACCCCTACCTGCGGGCGGCCTAACCCGCCGCAGTGGCGCCCAATTCTTTGTAATACGTGGGTTTTCGCATCACCGTTATACCCGGTACTCCACACACAGTCCGGTTGCGCAGTCTGCAACTGGGCAAGCGAGCGGTTTAAAAGTGCAAACAGGTTTGTCAATTTTTCTAACTAAGTGAAGTGTAAAGTCTAATCGTGATAACTAATATCCAATTACATTGTTTGCATTTTTTTTCCGTCTTATCTTCTTCTTCAATTCATTCATTTTTACTTATAATGGACACTCACCCTATCAAGTACTTTTTATTAAATAAAAATGAACTGTGTTACGAAGTATTGATTCGCGGCGAAGATCCAGCCGACACAGTGCTACAACTTCGTAAACAGATTCATAAACTGTCATTGTTATACCCATCTGAGGACATTGATGAGTCGGGATTAGCATTTGATATAGATCTAAATTCCTTAAATGTTTCTTTTAATGACTTAAAATAAAAAATTTCAAACCTAGAATGTTCATTTGATATAAACATGTTCAAGCGTACATCCACTTTGGCAAATCATATTTATCACAGAGCACGTAGATTGAAACCGATAACATCTGCCGATAAAAAACTATTGCATACATTTAACACTGATTATGATTCATTTATCAATAGGCTTAAAAAACTTAACTCCAGTGAACCGACTACTTTTAATTTACCCACATCAGTTGATAAAACAGATGTTACAACGTATCTATGCGAGCGTCCTCGTTTGTCAGATTTCAAACTACTAAAATACGACGGTTCTACTTGCGTTCGTATATTTTTGCAAAAGGTCGATGATTTTAAAGCCGCTAGGAGTATCTCATCTTCTGATTTGTTAAATTTTGCTACAGAAATATTTTGTGGCAATGCACTACATTGGTTCCGTAGCATTAAAAGTAAAGTCAAGGATTGGGATCAATTGTCTAAATTTTTGATAGAGGATTTTGGCGAATTCGATTATGACTATCGTTTGGTTTCAGAAATTCGTAATCGTACTCAGCATGAAACTGAAAACATCACTGTATATTTTTCTATAATGTCTGAATTTTTTTCTCGTCTTTCTAAAGAATTGCCTGAGTCGGAAAAATTGGAAATTTTGTTACACAACATCCGTCCGTGCTACTCTAACGTTATAGCATGCTCACCAAAAATTTCTAGTATCGAGGAACTCCGTTTGATATGTAAAAATTTCGAAAATATCCAATGTAGGACAGCTCAATATCGTGAACCGCCTCCCATAACTAATAATACGCTAGCTCCAGATTTAGCCTACTCTAATAACACTACTAACCCTAATATTCAATTTAATAAAAAATTTACACATTCCTACAATTTCAATAAACTAACAAATACACAAACTAACACTTTAAATACATCTATTGGTACAAGTAAACCGGTTTCTCGCTTATCGCTCGAGAACAAAAGACGCTCAGGTAGTCATTCACATTGTCCCCGCTGCCGCACTAATGACCACACGCTCGCTGAGTGTAAACAAAATAGGTTTCCAATTTGTTTTAAATGTGGTACTAAAGGTGTTATTTATCCTAATTGTTCGAATTGCCATTCTAAATCGAAACCAAAAAACTTCTAGGGCCAGATTGTTGTGATATTACTACTAAAAGTGTTAATTTTGATAAGGAAGATTGGGAACAATGGCTTTCCACTATTAAAATATTTTTTTCTACTTATAACATCACATCAATCTGGGAACGTAAACCGGAGAATGATTCTCGCCCGTATCTTAATGTAAAAATTGGTGAAATTTCTTTTTGTGCTTTGTTGGATTCTGGATCTTCAGTAACTATACTGGGGAACGATTCACATAAACTATTATTATCAGCTGGTTTTAAGTTGTGTACAGACCTTAACGACATATATTTTGTTGCCGCTGGCGGCCAACGGTTAAACCCTATAGGTTATATAAATATTCCTATAAGTTTTGAGAATAATTTTCATATTCTTAAAGCCTACGTGATACCTACAGTATCATCGTATTTAATTTTAGGTATTGATTTCTGGTCTAGGTTTGAGATTTGCCCCAAGTATTTAAAATCAATAACTTTAGGTGATTCTAATGCCGGTAGTGTTTCTTATTTAAATAATAACAAAAGTAAATTATTTTCTTATGACGATTTAACCAAATCGCAGCGTCTAAACGCTGATAATACTATTGACCTATTTCGTTCTATTTCTACGGAAAAGCGAGGCCTAGGCAGAACACATCTCATCACTCATCGCATTGATACTGCTAACTCACAACCAATGCGACAACACTACTACATACTTTCTCCCGAAAAACAACGCGTGTACAAAAAAAAAAAAAACACCTGTTCTTGTCTATAGGGTCTGAGTCATAATATATTTTGATGCTAGACATTTTGTAAGGATGAAGTATGTAAGAGGATGGAATGAAAGTGTAATCTAACAAGACTGCTAAAAAAGCAGACGGATTTTACTCATATTCAGTTATAAGTAAAATCCAGGTCTTTTCGGCGGGGTACTGTGACGTTGTGGGAATGTCACCTCTTATATTTGCGATCTATAGTTCAATAGTCGGCATAAATCCTATTATCTATGCCGATCGACGCCTCCATTGCGCTGATTGGTTGATTCCATCTGACATCTGTCAGATGTGACGTACGAACTGTCATCGGTGCTCGCTTAAATACGCGTGTAACGGCGCTCGCGTCCTTTTCCCTAACCTGAAAGCCGCGTGCTACCACGCGTCTTTCCGAACCCGCTGGGGTGAGTGTTCAGTGTTCTATTTGCTAACCGCTTTTTACTGCTTGTTTGTCAGTGTATTCTGTCTGCCGGGCTTGTGAGCTACCATGAGTCGCTGGCACGGAATGCAAACCTAGTTTGCATTCCGATCTCTTGGATACTGATTCCAGGTTCTTCGTTCTTCTTCTTCGTTCTTGGCGTACTTGGCGTACTTGGCGTTTTTTCGCTAACTCCGTACCTACTGCCCGCTTTGCTCCGCACCGCTTCCTGCCGGACTGCATCCGAGCCTGCGCCTGCCGCTGACCTGCGCACCGTGCCCGGCCACGTGGCAGCTGACTTCGCCGGCGAGCTGTCGCCGGGTTCCGCCACGTGCCGAAGACCCGGATCAGTGTCCAGTGAAGGCCAGTGACTCCTGTTGCATACCACCAGCAACAGTGCCGGGTGTAAATAGTGATGCGAAATTATTAAAGCCCGAACCACGTAACTACCCTGAGTTCTCATTTAACTACCTACCCCTACCTGCGGGCGGCCTAACCCGCCGCACTTACTTTAGGAGACAATTGCTAATGTGAATTGTAACAAAAAATTTGTGTCTAATCAATATATTTATTTATCTGGGGGCGCGGCCGAGCCCCCTCCAAGTCGAGCTATAGGCCGTAACATCCTTTTCTCGAAGCAATTCAGACCATTTTCAACCCCCTATAACTTCGTTGTGGCTAAAGCATGAAGCCTGAATTTTCAGTTACTAAGCAGGCATTGTGTAAACACGGTATATTTAAAATTTCATTCAATTTGAACCAGTAGTTTAAGAATTATAACTAGTCAAACTTTCTTAATTTTGTCACTCACTGACTGACTGACCGATCATCAAAAGTCTAAGGCACTTCTAGCAGCCATAGAACCTTCAAATTTAGAAAATAATTAGTGTTTAGTGTCTAAAGTAAGGAAAAATTCAAACATTTCATAATTTGTGTCTAGTTTTCTAGATAGACCAACTGCGTGAATAACTTTGTAATCCCATATAAATGTAAAGGATTACAAAGTTACATTTGCAGTTAATGAATCATTGTACCCGTATATAATGGAATAATAGTTGTAGATAGATATCTATATACATAAGGCATAAGAGGAGGGGATATAGAGAGGGAAATGGTGTATTCAGCCCATGAAACTGTACAACATTCCTCTAGAAAAACATGACGAAGAAAAACGTTTTTTTTTTATTTTTTTTATTGCAATGAATGACGAGACGAGCAAGCCGTTCGCCTGATGGTAAGCGAGACGACCGCTCATAAACAGTAGCAACATTCCACTGCGCTCGCCATCCTGAGACATAAGATGTTAAGTCTCAATATGTCCAGTAGTTACTCTGGCTACAATGTCCTTCAATCCGAAACACAACAGTGCATTTACGCAGTGTTGTTTCTTGAAAACTTGCAATATCAATTACAATGAAAGAAAGAACATTAATAATCAAATCCGCTATATTTGTGATAAATTGATACCTACAAAAATAAGAAAAATCCATAAGACAGAGGCTTTAAGAAAAATCGTTAGTGATATTCTAGAAGTAAGAAGTACCGAAAAGGAAAAAAGTAGGACTCTACAAAAAGACGTGAGATCCCATCAAAAACATCCTGTAAAAAAATTCCAAGTCTCGCAGCTCAGGTTTTCTACCGCAAAAAGTTGTGAGATGCATGTAATACCAAGTCGATTAATTTATTTAATCCTTAAGGGACCTTCTATATAAAGTTATTACGTTAGTTATTACCATATCAATATTAAAAATTCTATACGTTTTAAATAAATAGATCGACTTGGCCAGCAGCATTATGTATAAATTGTACGATACATTATGTTTTCATGCGATGGCCAAGTCGATCCATTTATTTAAAACGTAAAGAATTTTTAATATTGATATGGTAATAACTAACGTAATAACTTTATATAGAAGGTCCCTTAAGGATTAAATAAATTAATCGACTTGGTATTACATGCATCTCACAACTTTTTGCGGTAGAAAACCTGAGCTGCGAGACTTGGAATTTTTTTACAGGATGTTTTTGATGGGATTTAATTATTTATCATATCAGTTGGCTATACTGTTTATAAAGAAAATTATCTCTGCCCTCCCAGGGCTGCAATGACTTCTGCAGTGACATCAAAAGAGTTCAGTGTCTATAACACTGAACTTAAATAGGCCATATATTGTGGACAAATGTTAAATCGACAAACGAACATTACCCACAACTAGTGTTGGAATAATTAGCAATCACAAATAGCAAGTCAAGTCGATAATAACATTTTACAAGTTATATAAATAATCTACATTTTGCGATTTGGCATTGTGATTTACAAAGCCGATCGGTTAATATTCTTTCAATACGACCTTGTGTAATCTATGAAGGACCGAGTATTTTTTTCAGAACCCTTTTAAAGAAGAAACTGAACAGACTATTTTGTGCGCGTAATTTTAGATGCCATTAATGGTTATAATCTATGGTCAGTTTTTTTTACAAATTCTGAACGTTGCAGTTAACAATAGCAGTAATATAGACCATGCTAAGGCTTTAAAAATAACAAGGTGATGTTAATTAGAAATAGCAATCGTTCCTATTACTAGCCACAACCGAATCGACCAAAACACACCTATTATAAAACTGATTCATCACCCGCAATTCTAACTCGAAATTGGATCTTCTAATAGCCATTTTATTCTATTTCGTGAAACCTCGGTTCTTCGTAAAGCACTTTCATACAATTGGGTATTAGACAGTGGTATTAACGGTCTGCGGACCAAATTGTAGCCTTATAAACAAGCCAATTATGTCGAGGAACCGCAATTGTACCTCGCGATACCCTCAACGATTTCAACTAATGACACCGCTGGGTTTCACCTCTGCACAATATTACGCTTCCTTACAACGCTTGCTTTGTTACCAAAATTATTTATTGCGTGGAATTGTTTCTGCAATTTAGGATATGTGCTTAGTGCGGAATTAAGGTTTACGTGTCTGTGTTTTATTTGAGTATTTTCTTATTGGAAATTTGTGGTTTGATGAATCAGTCGTAGGTACTTTTTTATTGCGAGACCTTGGACAGAAGCAAAACTATACAACTAGTAGTTACTCTGACTATAATGTCCTACAAATCCGAATACAACAGTGTAAATACACCATAATTTGGCGGGAGGAATAGACATTGTGGAACCAACCTACGCAGGTGGCCTCTAATTTAAACCACCTACAACCACTAATTTTGTAACTGTAACTGTATCAGCCCATATACGTCCCACTGCAGGGCACGGGCCTACTCTACAATCGAGAATACGATTGAGAGTGGTTAGGCCATATAGTCCACCACGCTGGCCTAGTGCGGGTTGGCGGACTTACATACCATAGGAATTCTTATAAATCGCTATGGTATGCAGGTTTCCTCACGATGTTTTCCTTCACCGTTTTAGTGCGTGGTGATTGATTATCAATACACACATGACTCCGAAAAGTCAGAGGTGTGCCCTGGGATTCGAACCCGCGACCACCGTGAACATGTGGGCAGCCGCGTCTAGTCCGTTTACCAACAGGCCACCACGCACTTTGACACACACACACGCACACTAATTTTGAGTATAGTTTTAAAACGAGCCAGATGGGGAGCTTTGGTTTAATTCTATTTGCGACGTTAAGCTGCTGATGTGCGCATTGGCTTTACATTTATTTGGATTATGTGAATCCCAGGCTTCAATTGTAAACATAGCATTGTGTCAGCTATTATAATCTAAGGATGTACATGGCCAGTAATATTGCTCTGCAATCGGGTAATTCGATCTTCAATCGATAACATAATCATTTGACGATGATTGTTCTAACCATAAATCAATATTAAAATGTAAATATTATAATTTCCCAATGTGATGTTTGTTTATTTCTCATAACGTATTTCATAAGATTCATGTAATACTTCAAATACATCGCTTCTCATGTTTCCTAAAGTTAAATTTCACACAATAGGCTGATTACGTGCCACGGTATTGTAATGTTACCTATTTCGCCTAGGGATGAAACTTAATGTTATTGTTTGTACATAAACTTCCTACAGAGTGTTGTATTCGCCCTAATAGTTTCAAAATCGGGGATGAATAGGTGACCTTAGGAATCGACTAAACGCAAAACCAGCGTAAGAAGCTATCGCGTAAGCCCGCAGAGTATTTCATGTCATAATATTGTTTTGTACAATTCTTACATTGCGATACAAAACAAAGATTTTTTCCTCGAACTTGTTCAATTTCGCCGCTTTGCAGATTACATAAACAATATCAGGGGGCTAAGACGGCCGATGGCGGCTTAACTGCCGGACGAAGCATTGGCCGGGAGGTTAATTAAACAATAAATAGCGGCCCGCAGGCGAGGCCTAACGATTATTATATTCAAACGCGGCAGCTTTGAATTCGCATCACTCGCCAGTAATGTGTCAACCGAGCGTGGGCGGCTATTTCCAAACTTCCACTAGTACGGTTTCATCCTTGTTCGAAGTCGCGGGCGGGAGTCGCGAGTTCCGATGATGTAACATGGAAATGTGGTTAACATTGTCGGTTCTATTATTCCTTGTAAATAAGATTATATGTTAACAAAGGTATTGTTTCATTTATTGATGTTGGAATTGTTGTAAAGTTTTTGCGTCAATTAATTCGATGAAAAAATAATTGTTTCCGGTTCGATTATTCTAATTAGAATGTTTACGAAGAATCAGAGACGGCTTGTGTATTGGTATTTTTGGTAGTACCTGTTTTTAGATGTTTACATTTCATCTGAATTATTTAGGTGTTCTAATGCGTTTGATGTTATATAATTAAGTCGACAACAACTATAAATGAAGTTTACTAATTCCATCGAAGACCACAAGTATAAAATCGATTATCATCTACATAATTTCATGATTAGACTCATTACTAGATAATTCTCAGCAATTATATCCGAACTCGCACGGCATCGCGAATAGCGACCCAGCAGTCATTACCGCTTGCTCGTTAACGCTCTCTAATTGCATCGGGTTAATATAGACTTTGTTAAATAAAATCTCTCATCTCGCGCCCCCCCTGCCCCCGACCTCTGCCCCCCAACCTCCGGCTGGAGTTTTTTCGTTATTTAGCACGCTGCAGATGCCCTTAATGACGCGCTCTGAAACTTACGATGACACTTGGCGGAGCTCCACCGAGGTCCGCCACGTTAGATGTTAATTGCACAAGGAATTAAAGAATTTCCGTTCTTCTACGAAATTAATGGGAAGGCCTATGTACAGGGGGAAGAAATAATATGTTATGCTTCAATTTATGACTAGTTTGCGTTGTTTTGAAAATGTTTTGGATGATACTTCTGTCTGTGGTTGGCCGTTGGGGAAGTTGTTTTTGGGTTAAGTCGATTAACATACGTGATTCGAATTTGCAATGAGGTACAAAAAATATGTTGCCTCCAAATTTTGAAGGCAGTTATAAAATCGGTTTCAGTGTACTCTATCAACAAACATGCAATTTCCATAGAATATCCATTAATTTTTTCCAACACAATATGTAACTTCTTACTATAATTGCATTACGAATGCTTGTAAGAATTCGTCTTATAAGACACCACTTCAATCTAAAGTTAGATGTCGTGACTCCTTTAATTTCAGTTTTAATTTGGTCCTTTTATTTAATTCCAAATAATGATTGACAGAGCTGTAAATTACGTATACACATATCCAGATGTTGAATTAAGATCCGCTGTCGATAATAAATATTTGGTAAGACGTTGCGTCTGCAGTTAAGTGAGTAGTTGAGAATTAGGAGCGAGGCGCCACGTGGTAGGCGCATTAAGTCGAATAATTCGCGCGCGATTAAAATTATCCTACTCAATTACCGCTGAGGGAATGACGAGTGCCTCACATGGATATAGAGTTTGTAGTTGCCTTATTCAATTGAATAAATGTACTTCCCAATTAGTAAGTACGTGATCTTGCAGCAGACAGACTGAAATGTATATTTTCTGCAATAAATATTAGAAGACAGAAGACTGCAGTCAATTATAATTATGAAATATTGAAATCATGTTGGATTTTTCCCTTTTATGTATGAATTAACAAAGAATCATTAAGTCATTTTTAAGATAGCTATTGTGCGGTGCAAATAATACTCATATTTAAAAAAAATTGCAAGAATGCAAGAGTGTGTTTATTTTTTTTTAATTCCTATTAACTAACTGCCTTGGTTGCGCAGATAAACTATGGTACGATTACAAAGCTGAGGTCTCGGGTTCGAATCCCGGGTCGGGTAAAGTGATATTGGATTTTTATATTCATTATCAGCCAGAAGTCAGGAATTTTTCCTATAGTAATAGGAATTTATGTACATACACACATTAACTCCCGCCTTTTCCCAGAACGGGTAGGCAGAGGTTCTACGACAAATTCCACGTTTCGCTTTCTGTGTTCCATCCCGCGATGTCATAGGGGGCTCACCTATTGCCATATCGGAAAGAAAAATTGACTCCTGGCTGATAATGAAAGGTCTAGTAAGACTAACTAAACTTAATTTGATTATTACGATAAATCTTCGTTCGCTTTAGTTCCGTGGCAGAGATGTTAACAAAGACGTTCAGTAAGACGGGGCGCAAGTCGAACGGGATGACGATGTGATTGGCGCCCTACTTAATTAATCCAAGGGCCCTCTTTAATTAATAACAATAATTTCAATGCGAGTTGTCGCTACGATCCGCCAGATGACGTCACCGCCCGACCGACATAAATACCAGAAGGTCTTCAATCCACACAAATAAACTTTGATTGTTTCTAATTTAAAGGGTGCTTTTGGAAAGTTGAACGTCGACTCGTGTTCTATGAAACTTTTGTGTAATAGGTTACTACTGTTACTATCTTTATTAAGCAAGTCGAATTTCAAACTCATACTTTTCTCACTAGCTTGATAATAATTAAGTTTCACAAATATTTTCGGGTCAAATACCCCAATACGTATTATTTGAGTTTTAGTAATGTTATTAACAATAAATACACCAACAGTCACATACATAGTCCTGACCCCACACTAAGATCGAATCTTGTGTCGCGGGTATCAGGAACCACGAGAGACTTTACGGTCTCACAAAAACCCTGACGCGACACAAATACCTGTGGTTCAGACAAATATTTGTTTCGGTGAGAGGATCGATCCGCGGCCCCTCGTTTTAAAGCCGGCGTCTAACCAACTGCGCCACGGAGGCTGTCAACCACGTGTGAATCGATATCATGGTAGGACGTGAACTAGACGAAGCAATAATACAAATTGGAAAACTGACATTCATTACAAGAAATAAAATAAAAGTCAATTTATGTGAATGGTAAAATCTATGTATTTCAATAAATAATAATAATAAATTTATTTAAACTGCGTTACAAATTATGTCTGAAACGTAGATACATTATAAACAACGTCACAATTACTAGTGAAGCCTATCGAAAATGTAGACAATTATCATGGTGAATTGTATTTTGTTTATCTACATTTAATGAAACTGAACGATAAAGAAACATTAAGACTGCGGAAATTAAGATCGTGTAACATGAATATTATATTCGTAGTTTGTTATGTTTAACTAACCTAAACGCTTAAAAAATTATACTAAGAATTTTGAAGATAAGCAAGTTCTTAAAAATATCTTAGCGCCCTTTGACTCGCTTGGGTCTTGACTAAATCCTGTACATTTTCAATCAATTTTTCATTTCCATTTTCATTTTCATCATCGTCAGATCATTCATCATTCATATTAAGATAAAAAAATATACAATTCACCTCATGGTAAGCTATTAGATACGATGCTCAGTCATTGTTTCTTTTTAGAACTGATATAGAGTAATGAAATGAAATTAATTTCTGACATAGATAAGACATCACGTGCTAGTTAAATTAGAATAAACATTCGTATCTAAGTCTGTCATTCTGTATATCAGAGCCACAATTAAACAGAATGGAGTTAATCAACCAGTTAATAAAGATATAATTTACATAAGTATTTCGATACTTAAAGGTTCTAACATATAAATAAAATATGCTTTCTAAATGTTAAAAAAATGAAAGTTAAAAAAGTTTCCAATTGGATAATGATTTAAAATTGGAAATAAACAATAGCAATGGGAAGTAAATTATTATAAATAATAGCACGTAATTTGTTCACGTAATCAAAACATTGCGTAATGAAACAGTCAGAATAGAAACCTTACCGGCCATCCCGCGCGGACGCGTTACGCCGCAATTATTCCGACAAAGAGCGAACTTGTCTCAAGTAAATTGCGTATTATGTTTTGGATGCCGTACAAGTGTTGGGGGCGGTGGATCAAACAGCCTATTGTTTTATCTCCGCGGCTTCGCGTTTCTTTCAAATGTGTAGGTGACATAACTTTGTTACGCTTTTGTATTCGCTTTCTGGGAAACGAAACGTTTTTATTTCCCTTTGTTACTTTTTAGACATGTTTGGCGAATCGAATGTGTATTTATCTGGCTTTACACGAGCGCTTAGGCGTTCGTTTGTTTCTATTTACGGAGTTTGTGCGGGTAATCGATATGAGCAGAACGGAGAAAACGTATGATATTGAACGCCTCAATTTTTGTGAAACATTTACTTTATAGGAAACATTTACTATATGACAGCCTCCGTGGCGCAGTTGGTTAGACGCCGCCTGTGAAACGAGAGGCCGCGGGTTCGATCCCCGCACCGAGAGAAATGTTTGTGTGGCCCACAAATATTTCTTTCGGGTCTGGGTGTTTGTGAGACCGAAAAGTCTCTCGTAGTTCCTGATACCCACGACACAAGACTCGATCTTAGTGTGGGGTCAGGACTATGTATGTGACTGTTGGGTGTTATTTATTTATTTTATTTATGTTATTATTTGTATTATGAGTCATTGAAGTCTTCATTATGCATGTTTTAAGTTCTAATGTTATAGTATGTGAATACGGATAACATGTATAACGTCCCTATTATATTAGTCTTCTGCCTTCTGCGCTGTTCTTACAACGTATAATGCACTGAATTGAAGATGTTGATGGACAATATATTTTAGAAAACATATTTCTGGTACAGTCTTATGAAAAATAATAATAATAATAATAAATAATAAATAACACCCAACAGTCACATACATAGTCCTGACCCCACACTAAGATCGAGTCTTGTGTCGTAGGTATCAGGAACTACGAGAGACTTTTCGGTCTCACAAACACCCAGACCCGGAAGAAATATTTGTGGGCCGCACAAACATTTCTCTCGGTGTGGGGATCGAACCCGCGGCCTCTCGTTTCACAGGCGGCGTCTAACCAACTGCGCCACGGAGGCTGTCAAAATACGGTTTGGTTCCATTTATCTCCACATAGCTACGCTTATGTGATTGACTTTTAAATTGACTAGACTTTTAAGAGTACTATAATCAAAATACTTCACAAATTAGCAAACGTTTACAATGACACATTGGTCAACTCTCACATAGCCATCTAGAATAGTTCAAGAATACTTAGTCAGGAATGTGGGGGAATGAGAGTATCAATCATAAGTCAAGAGCTGCGGCCAAAATATCTAATGCGTTTGGAACTTGCGCAACGTGAAGTGCACAGATCGCCAATGTCGTAAAATGGTAAGTTTACGAGCTCGCCGACGTGAGACTAACGTTCCTCGTGGATCGTATGTCTCCCTGTTTATGGGGGAAAAAAATATACTCTTATCTTGAGTATATTTTTTTGAGGACCACCTTAGAATTAAGTGCTACCTCCTTATGAAGCCTAAGCGAGGCTGAAAATAAATCATAAAAAATTTACTTCTTATCCGGTTTTGTAGAAATATCCACTCGAGATTTAGTATTTATCAATTTAGAATCGGGTACTGTTGATTTCGTCATATTATATCCATAATATGGCGAAGATGATGAGGTCACATCTAAAAAGATCATATCGTAATCTTATGTAATTCATGCAGACATGTTGATGACACAATATGAGATAGGATAGCGATAAAAGTGCCATTTGTTTTACTAAGTAGTTAGGTTATTTCAATCTGTTTATTGGAAGTTGCCACAACAATGTAATCCACGTGATAATAAATGTCTTGCTTTACAGAATTAGAAGACAGCCTGCACCCGAAACAAATTATTTTTTATTGCATAGTTCCGGCAGACGAGCAAACAGGTCGCCTGATAGCAAATGATCATGATATGACAACGCTTAGATCATGTATTGCCGGCCCAATCACATTGGCACTGGAGCGCCGAGAAAGAAGGATAAGAAAAGGAAAGCGTATTGGGCAGTTTGTATTTACATGTGTCTCAATAAGTTTTTTTTTTTTTATTTTTTTATTGCAATTTTTTATTGCATTGAATAAGTCTTAATAATGGGTATTCCACCATCGATTGCGGTGGTCGTAATGTGGGATATTTATGTTTTCCATTCATCTGGATTTTCTTTAAATAGCCAGAATTATAGGGTTAAACAAAAATGTACAAAGAATGAATATTGTAAGGAATGATAATATCGAACCGTTGGCGTCAAAATAAATTGGAAAATCCGAAAAAAAAACCTGTCACAAAAATTGCTATTTCGACCCACTGTGGGCCGGGCCGCTAGTAATAGATAAATCATTGCTTTTGTTCCTTAATACTAAAGTGACTTATGCAATTGTGGATGTCTCATTAGGATAAAGATATAGGTATTAAAAAAAACGAAATAATGTAAACTAAAAATATAATCTGTAATCGATTAAGAAATACAAACAAATGGTATCGATATCTCTTAATAATCGGATATTGTACTAACCGATTTATTTGACATCATCCCTATTTCACAATGTTGAGACACTGTCAAATGGAACTTCTTGATTTAGAAAAACTATAGTTGAAAAAGTACTGCACAGCAAAAATACTACTTGTAGATGCACATTCAAGTCAAGATACACATGATAATTATGTGCAATTCTAAAAATTTTATTTAAAATCAAGCCCGTAATTATGGTATATAGTAGTTATTTGGCAAAATGGAAGAATTAGGTCTGCCAACCGTTACAATACTATACGTAGACCAAGGTCCACCATAATACAGAATTTGAAGATGAATAAATAGGAATTGTTAAACATATACACTTCGTTTAATCGCATAGTTTACAAGACTGTGATATTTTATAAGCCTATTTGATGGAAAATGTGGTATAAAGTCATATATTTCCTGTTAGTGTGGCGAAATTCGGAACCAACTACAGATAAGATAAGAAAATCTATTTAACACATTGTTTTAGTTAATTTGTTATAATATAAACAAGAAGCATAAGTAATCTAATAGTATTAGACACATCCAATAAAATAATACAAATAAAATGTGAAGAGAGAAAAACTGTTCCTAATATTTTCGCATTCGGATTCGGACGTCAAAGATTGCAGACGCTCTATACCTGTTTTTGTTTTTATAGAGTTCGAGGTAAAGGAAAATGTACTCGTCCTTAAAAAAATATATTAAAAAAAGAAATAAAGATGTTAAGTTAAACATCATCGCTAATGTTTTAACGTATCAATAAAAATGACAAATAGTTGGGTAAAAAATATAGTTCACACCTCCCTTTATATTGGGGTCGTTTTAATGGTAATGATGATAATGGTTAGGGATTGTTATTTTATTATCTGTATTTGTGCAATTCGTGCGCTAATGTTTCGCGCGCTTTTTACTGTCATTTTGGTGCTGCCAATCGATGTGTCACCATTTTTTTGTACAGCTTTATTAAGTTTGAAATAAAAGTGCATTGATTTTTTTAAGGAAAGTTATGATAGGAATATAATTAGTTATTTTTTTAGATTTAAAATTAATAATATATTTTTGTGACATTCTATTTAAAATAGTATTCTGATAAATTATAAATTCTTCAAATTAAATTCCTTTTCAGCATAAGAAAAAAAAAATTAAGATTATATTAGCACTGTCAACACCGCTATGCAGGGACATATTGTGTAACTCAATAATATAGTTATGCGCGGGGATTTAGTTCACAATTGCGTGAAATATTATCAGTGGGTGAGCCCGATGACATAATATGCTGCGGAACTCTATTGCAAGATGCACTCGCTTTTTCTTCCCTCCTTGCCAAATGTTCGAAAATTAAACTATTAGTCTATTTAATATTTTAATCTTGAATATTTTACTCATACGTAATCACTATTTTTAGATACCTCTATCTAAGAATAATGATTACGAACGAATAAAACTATTTTATTATCTATTAATTTTGCCTTATCATCGTGATAATCCATAAAATTATTATATCACTTACAAACACCTTTTTATTACATGATGAGTACAAATATAAAATAATACTGGCAAATAAAAAAAAAGTAATAATCGTTTTTGAAATTCGAACGCTTAATATTATTCAAAATTTTAAGCGGGAATTCTGAAAGTCGATTACATAATAATTTTACTAAAAAAAAACTAACTGTTTCGGTGGCGTAGTACGCTGAGTTCTTGGGTACGAATCTCGGGTCAAGCAAAGTGATGTTGGATTTTCTATTCACTATCAACCCGGAGTCAGGAATTTGTGCCCGATATGGCGATAGCCTCGCCACCTATCCCATCGTGGGACGGAATACACAAGGCGAAACGTAGGTGTCCTGGTTGGCACTGGGGCAGCCTCTGCCTACCCCTTATGGGAAAAAGGCGTGAGTTTATGTATGTACATATTCGTTTTTTAAATTAATTTTCGATTTTGTGAATCAGTGAATACATTGCCTTATAACAAGTTTATTGTGGCAATGATAAGTTATTAAATGAAAATCTATGGATATGGTAAGTAAAATTCATTATATTCTTAGTCTTGACAAAAAAAATTAATAAAAATATACAAGTATGATTTTCCAGTATTATGATGATGAAAGAAATGATATTTGTTATACATCTACTATATTGGTAAACATGCAGACACGGGTAAATAACGTCTATCGACACAAAAAACAATAACCCAACCCAGGAATCCAACTTAAAACACGAGAAATATACAAAATATTTTAGGATAAATAAAATTTGAATTCACTGAGTTGCACGTATTCATTTAAAATTGTCGTAACATTGTGTGTGCATCATGCAGGCGCGAGGGTGAACATAAAGCCCGTATCGAAATGGCCACAACAGAAAAAAAAATATGACATCTCTATTATGTCGGATCAACATAAGCCGGCGCGTAAATACCCACTAATTGTGTTATTATATTAATTTAGATAAGAGAGGTTACATATACATATAATCCGGATATTTCTCAAGATTTTTTTCAGATAGTTCATATTTAAATATTGTTTAGGCTTTTCATAATGTTTTAAACAAATGAAAGATTTTGATGCTTTTGACATAGGACATGCATCCAGCGATTTCCTGTTAATTTTGTAAAGTCACCCGTCCACTAAGTTTGTTGTTGCGGTTAGGTTTTTGTTAATTACAAACAACAGTTTTGATGAATTTAACAGATTGTAAACAATTAGTAAGTATTATAGTCTCCAAATCAGTTTATATACCATAATTTAACAGTTTACACTGTTTAAGTTTACAGTGACTGCCTCGGCGGCGTAGTTGTACTACGGTACGGTTACAAAGCTGAGGTCTCGGGTTCGAACCCGGGTTAGGCAAAGTGATATTGGATTTTTCTATTCAGTATCAGCCCAGAGTCAGGAATTTGCGCCCGATATGGCGATAGTCTCGCCACCTATCACATTGTGGGACGGAACATATGAGGCGAAATGTGGGTGCCCTGGCACCTCTGCCTACTCCTTCTGGGAACAAGGCGTGATTTTATGTATGTATGTATGTAATTTAACAGTACAGCCATTTGTTTGTTATGTAGAGGGACTTTTATATCTGTTTTCTGATTTATTTAAGGTATACTTCTTATAAAAGTCCCAAGCGTATGGAAAATTAAAGTAAACTATTTACGATGTGCCCCCACTCCAACATCCAAAAAAGTAACATGAAGTAATTTTCTTTATGTTTTATTTTTCTATGATAATGTGGACTTGATTTTACATTTATTTAGTTTTATTCTTCGCTTGTAACGTGAACTTGATTTAACAATCGGAAAGTGTTTTGATTGATATGTAGAGGTAGTGATGTAGTATAATGACATTCTGTTTGCAGTAGTTTTCCTGGCAAAATCCAGATAAAATTAATGAAATAAGTAGTTATTATGTTTTAAAGTATCAATTCTAGTGGATCACCCAACTGTCATATGTATTGCCGATGTGATCAAAAATATACGAAGATTAATTGTGTTGTTAGCTTAAGATATTGCGATTAATTGTACATTTTGATAATTACTAAGATAACTTAGTATAAATAGCAATTGCTTACTTGCTTTGGGTAACATTTTAATTTAAAATAATAAATCATCGTTGATTTAATATATATAAAATACTGGTGGTAGGTCTCTCATATGTGAGAGGCCATCTGGGTAGGTACCACCGCAATGTCTATTTCTCCCGTGAAACAACACTGCTTAAATGCACTGTTGTGTTTCGGATTGAAGGACATTGTAGCCAGAGCAACTACTGGACATATTGAGACTTAACACCTTATGTCTCAGGATGGCGAGCGCAGTGGAATGTTGCTACTGTTCATGAGCGTTCGTATCGCTTACTATCAGGCGAACGGCTTGCTCGTCTCGCCATTCAATGCAATAAAAAAAAAAAATATAGGTAGAGATGGAATAAAACTATTATTTACGGATTTTACCGCGGATTTGGTTTTATTTTTACATATTTTAACTTCCCGACGTTTCGAGGTTAACGATGGATAGATTTTTTAAAAATAAAAAAAAATAAACACACCAAAAAAATCCAATCTGTTTTTAACACTTTTTATTGAAGATACGGTCAATGAACGCTCTAAAAGATTATAATATAGAGGTCAATATAAATTAAAACATATTATAGTAGCATATATATGTGTACATACATATAAATACATATATCTAAAATATTATAAGGGGTAAGCGAACACACGGTTCACCTGATGGTAAGTGAACACCACCGCCCGTGAACATGTGCAACACCATACATTGAGACGCGTTGTCGAATTTCGAACCAAAATATTGTGAAAAATGAAGAAAATTAATTAAACTAAATGGACATAGAATTGACTCGGCAAATCCTTCTTGCAATTGTGTCAGCATCATTACTCTATCGTATATCTCGTCCCTAAATCGACAATATCTGTTGAGTCGCGTGGCAAGTAATCCCTTCAACCCTCCGCCTACTGTGTCGCGTGAGAAGTGAATTAAATCGCCACGGGGTCCGATCGACCACTTAACGGAACGTGTTCGTGTCTTACGATTGATAGTGCGCCGAGGGAGGGTTGTCGTTGAAAGTTAATTCGTGTTTGATGTCACTGCGATCGCTTTATTACGTGTTACAGGAAATGCAGTTTTTCTTATGACCTGTGCCCGATTGATGGGGAATTGTAATCGAATGTTTCTTTTCTACAATATTTTCTTTTAAGTTTTATTTTTTATTTCATTTCATAAAGGCTAAAGAAGCTGATCTTTTTTCCGCTCTGAATGATTGCTTATTATTATTATTATTAGCTATCACTAGCATATTTTTATATATTGCCTTTTGTCTTAATAAGGCATTATTCAATATATAAAATGTTATGTGAGTTTACTAGCATATATTATTATCATACGTACATTGTAAAATGAAGATAAACGTTAAAATAAGAGAAACATATATTTTTCACTTTATTAATTTATATTAGTGTCCTAGGCGTGAACAAAAGTGATTAATGTTCGCGAGTTATTGCTCTAAATAATCCTTTCAGTTTACAAAGACGACCCCGTGTCAGGGTGCAGTATTAACCCTTAAATGGCGTTATGCGGGGGTCGGTGCGTCCCGCGCGACACGCGGACTGTCACATTCATAATATTGCTTTATAGTTTATTATAATATTTTCCTCCAATATTGCCTGTATTGCCCCTTGGTAAATTAACGCGTATTACACTGCTGATGTTTTAGTTTTTATATATTTTAAACGTAATTTTAATGTAAATTTTTTTAGGTCATGTATGAATCATTAAGTTTGCGGATACTTTTCTTAATACGATATGAAATATTTAGCAAAGTTAAAGTTAAAGCACTAGCAAAATTATATATTAAAAAGAATTCGGCTAACATAATTTTTAAAACATTTAATTTTTGAAGACATATGAATAGCATTAAGAAAATAGTTTATTGAAATACGGAGTGAATAAAGTCACCCCGTGTGCGAGGGTCGCGGAATACTCGCTTCATCCGCGGTGACAATAAATCATGTAATTTGGCGTCGAAAGCGAATTCCGCATCTACACTCGCATATTAGTCTATGGGTGGATTTACACCGCTCAAGCGACACCACATGTTATTATTGGAATTACACGAATATGACAATTTATTCTCGCAATATTGCATTGTGACTAACACCGTGCACATTTATTTCCTGTTTTCCATAAAGTTTTGCTTCAGTATGAAGAGTAACAAAGAGTTATGACCGTATCAAACGATTTATGAATATTACTCATAGGGCAGTGAGATTTGCTCCAGCATTTCTAGTGGCTGTATTAATACATAGTAAGTCATAACAGTGTAAGTGTAAGCCGATCGATGTGGCTGAAACTGCTATATACACAAGGCGGAACAATGGGCGAAGGCGTCGACACAATGGACAATACCCGTACCTTCGATACGATAACTACACTCATCTAATGCTTGTCAGTGTGTGTGCCTTTATATTGCGTAACATAAGTTACGACCAACTCGGTATCGGCTTTTCCGTAGGTTTGCAAATAGTTATAAAGTAACGTAGGATGATTGTAAACAAATTAATATGCGGACGATAGCATGTGAAATATATATCATCCTTTCTACTACTTCATTTTCTTCTTTTCCTTTTTTTATTGTGAATTTCTTGTTTGTAACTCCTTTTGTCCATTCCCACTATGTAAACCAAATTAACAGTATTTTTTACATTCTCGCGACTACATCGTCTTTCACTTGTTTGTTTTATGATACCACAATAAAATTATGTTAGCTCACAGATGTCCATAACAATAAAGCTTATTATGGAATATTATAGGCGTGGTTCTGGTAGATAAGTAGATTTGTGACAGTACGGTAACGACGGACATAAATTTGTGCGGACAAACACCGTTACAGCAGCTTAGCTTCCTAGCAAACAAGGGCGGCGGGCCGCTGTGACACCACCGCGCATTTGAGGGTTACAACTGTTCATTATACTGAGGAATATGTCGCTAATAATAGACATGAATTGAGGACGTTATTTAACTATTGATGACTGATATGAACGGTTAATCAATATTTCCGTTGTACTTGTTCCGACTGAAAGTAAAATCATATATTATATATCGGGTATCTCAAGACTGCTACCGAAAACGAAGCCGGGTGGTAGTTTTAGTGACTACAAACACAATGCGACTAAAAATTTCGCAAATAAACGCGACAATTATTTTTAATGATTTTTTAAATATCGTCATTTTTGGGTGGTAAATTCATAGTTTACGCTAAAATAATAATTTAAACACTTTTATACCTTAGATTATTTATAAACAAAAGGGTATACACTATTATTATAGGAAAAAATATATTTACCACCCAAATATGGTCATAGGAAAAAAATAGCCAAAAATAATGACGTATTTTTTTTTGCAACTTTTTCTGTTGCATTGTGTCTGAAGTCGCTTAAACTACCACCCGGCTTCGTTTTCGGTAGCAGTCTTGATATACCCTGTATGTATATATACCGGGTATCTCAAGACTGCTACCGAAAACGAAGCCGGGTGGTAGTTTTAGTGGCTACAAACACAATGCAACTAAAAATTTCGCATAGAAACGCGACAATTATTTTTTATGATTTTTTAAATATCGTCATTTTTGGGTGGTAAATCCATAGTTTTTGCTAAAATAATAATTTAAACTCTTTTATACCTTACAGTATTTATAAATAAAAGGGTATACACTATTATTTTAGGAAAAAAATTATTTACCACCCAAATATGGCCATAGGAAAAAAATAACAAAAAAAAATTGTCGCTTTTTTTTGCAACTTTTTCTGTTGCATTGTGTCTGAAGTCGCTTAGACTACCACCCGGCTTCGTTTTCGGTAGCAGTCTTGATATACCCTGTATATTGAAATATACGAATGTATTTAGATTAGAATAAAAAATAATGTGTAGTTAATCACTGTTTAATTATCAGAATTACTAAAGCAAAGGAAAAATAATTGGCCCCACAAGTTTTATAATGATGAAACACATATCAGCCCATATACGTCCCAGTGCAGGGCACGGGCCTCCTCTACAATCGAGAGTACGATTGAAAGTGGTTAGGCTATATAGTCCAACACACTGGCCTAGTGCGGGTTGGCGGACTTAAATACCATAGAAATTCCTACAAATCGCTATGGTATGCAGGTTACCTTACGATGTTTTCCTTCACCGTTTTAGTGCATGGTAATAGACTATCAATACGCACATGACTCCGAAAAGTCAGAGGTGTGCCCTGGAATTCGAACCCGCGACCACCGTGAACATGTTAGCAGCCACGTCTAGTCCGTTTACCAACAGCCCACCACGCACTTCAATTTCAAGTTTTATAATGCTTTAAGAATAATCATATTTGAAGGCAATATTTGTTTTAAATTATAAACATATCCGTGATTCAACCACAAAAATTCCATACAAAAAGCGAGTTCCCTGACCCAGACATCAGCAAGAAGCAAGACAGAGTTTGAAAGGCGACGCGCACGGGGCGCGTGCGGCGACCGGTGCGCGCACAATGCAACGGAAGACGCCGCGCGCCGCCCCCGGCAGATGTCGCCACTCACACGGCTTCAAACTAGTTCCAATTCCTATTGCTGACCCCACCGACGGTCTGAAGAACAGAATATTGTGCCACGTGTCTGATTCTTTTAATGCATGCAATTATAAGTTATACGTGAATTTCGTGTTAAAATATTCTAATTAGTGTCATAAAAAAAAATGCATGGTATCATACCCCAATTTTTCTATTTCTATGATAAAATATATATAATTATGAAAAAAAATTGTTAATTACCACGGATGTTTAAGATTTTAAGTAAGTCCACAATTATATCGTGGAAGACAATACATTGCATAATTGATGTATAGGTTTAAGTATATTAATGAGATAATACTCCAAGGAATGTTAATAAGTAAATTGCATGCAACACCGGTATGTTAAATTTGATAATGATATCTTTGTGAAATATTTTATTCTATCAGTTGAGTGGTGACATGATAGCACAGGAGGCGAGATAATCTTGAATCGCATGAACACTCGTTCTAGTTCAACGAGTGTACAATGCAAAAATCCTATTTGCATTACAAGAAACCGAATTGTTTTGACAATCCAGTATCTTGAAAAATAAACAAGTTTTTGTGTTTCCGCCTAGACGGCACGCGACGTGCCCCACACACGCACACACGTTCAACGGAACAACTAAGTATATCTATTAAACGTACAAAAAGATAAGAACACGCGCCAAATTGAGTGCCGTAATGAATGAACCCTAAAATAAACCTCAGCGCACAAAGCGCACATCTTGTATTACACATATTTGTATGAAGAGGAAGTAGGAAGGCAGCTGGCTGACTTCTTTTTCTTCAGTTCGGTAATGATGGTTTGTAGTGCATTGCGCTTTTGTTCCGGTGTCCTGTCGCGTGCCCCGATATATTATTTCGCTGTAAGTGGGTGGAAAGGTGTTCGCCCGTAACTGTACCGTTGCGTCTCAAGATGTTTTGATAGAATAGTTAAAAATGAGGGCTGCTACTGCTCATGTGCTGATGTCATGCTGTACCAAACGATATCAATTAAAACCAATTACGTTAAATAATCTATATGAAACTATAATACCAGATTAGTTATGAATTGAAAATGAAAGCGGATTGCTGATTTGGAATTAAGGCACACGTGTACTACAAAACTGGCGGTAGGTCTCTCATATGTGAGAGGCCGCCCGGATACCGGTACCTCAGCAATGTCATTTCTCCCGCCAAATAGCATTGTAAATTCACTGTTGTGTTGCGAATTGAAGGACATTGTATCCAAAGTAATTACTAAACATATTGAGACTTAACATCTTATATCTCAGGATGGCGAGCGCAGTGAATGTTCGTATATAACAAAGTACTCTGTGATGGAATGTCAATCATTGCTTTGTAATTCAACATGTTCTTTAGTTTTGCTACTGTTCATGAGCGGTCATATCGGTTACCATTAGGCGAACGGCAAGTCGTTAAGCAAGCAAGCTATTCATTGCAATAAAAAACAAGACCTTGGTTAAGAAAAGGGAGTTTTGATAACAAATTTAAAAATAATATTTTACTTTTGGTATCTAAAAGAAAAGTGACGTCCTTTGGGATGTGTAGACTTTTTCACTCGTCATTACATACTACGTATAATTTCGCAAAAATTGCAAACACATTACCTTTGCGATATAATCTCCGATATGTACTCGTACTTCACACACGCCACGAGAAATAAATGAAGATAAACATTCTGTTCCAAGATACAGGTGTTCAAGGCGAACCGGATAAGATATGGTTATCTTTATCTTCTATCTATACATATAGTAAATTTGTAACTGATTGATGTCTGTACATGGAAGATATATGAGAAAAACTATAATCGTGGATAGAAATCAAAACAATGATTGTTAGAATTTTTCTCTGTGAGGTTGTGCAGCTGATCTCAGAAATGGCTTAAGTAAAATGCATTAAATTTGGTTTGGACGAGGCTTACAATATATTTTACCATATAGCATACTTTTTATTCTATAAATGTAGGGTTTCCGTGAGATGAGCAAAATAATTCAAATTTTATTTGTTACCTGTTTAAACTCGAATGGGATGGGACAGGAGAGGGCAGAAATACATACATGGTCATAGGATCGAATGAGACGGGTCAGTCCGGGATATAGCGGAATGGCACGGGAAAAGTAGCACAGACGACGGCAGTCACATTAAGTTTAAATAAA
Organism: Hyles vespertilio; assembly: GCA_009982885.2. Classification (NCBI taxonomy): domain Eukaryota; kingdom Metazoa; phylum Arthropoda; class Insecta; order Lepidoptera; family Sphingidae; genus Hyles; species Hyles vespertilio. The sequence goes on along the minus strand of CM042806.1, from coordinate 12,094,434 downwards.
TAGCACAATATGGGAAATAATATGTTGCTGATATGGACTGGATTCAAAAATATCTCCACCCAGGCGAATCCGGGCCGGCCCCTAGTGTATAAATAAAGGTATTATGTCTTTACGATTCTATGATATTCTGTCAATGTCGAATCGGTTCTAATTTTAATTGATTAGCAATAGCTGATTATGTACAGATTATTCGACCTACTCCGACGATTTTTTTTATTATCAAAATAAAGGAGGTTTCTCTATGATCCGACACGAAGTTCGAGTGCTCGAACGTTATATATGTTGGATTTATCTATTTTAAATGCAAAAATTAATCTAAACGAACTCTTTAGTAAAGAGCTGGCCGCCTCAGTTTTTATTATTTATTAGTTTAAATTGCTAAATGACATTCTTTGCCACTTTGTTTGTAGCCCTTCCAAGTATATATTTTCTTGTTAGAAAAATAGAAATATATTTATTTTCAGTGTGTTTATCATTGATATAAATACCATAACCTGATTTATATATTCCAAAAATATATACGTGTATACAAATGTACTCTATAAAAACGATACGAAGTTCGAATATTCGGACGCCGCACGTAAAACTTCACTAATGTGCCTAGATACTCCACGAAATGTTAGAATCTTCTATCGTACGTCGCAACCATAGACTAAGTTCAGAGAAAATCGATAAGTATAATTGAGAACAGTATTGATTTTTAGAAGTAGAAATCTTATATCCTACTCCGGACGTCGAACATTTGAAGTTCGTACCGTTTTTAAGTAACCCCAAACCCCAAACCCAAACCTAGGTACTCCACAAAATATTCCAATCCTCTACCGTATCTTATAACCATAGACTAAGTTCGGAGTGAATGATAAGTATCATAGTGAATAGAATTGATTATTATAGGTGGAAAACTTATATCCGGCCGTCAAACTTTCGAACATTCGAACTTCGTTTCTGATCATAGAGAAACCCCCAAAAATACGCGATGTTGCGGTCGTGCAATGGGGATGCGACGTGCGATCACACGTGCGATAGACCCCCGTCGCGCGTCCCGCATACCTCTCCAACACTTACGCCGAAATACTGGAACGCAACTTAAACATAACTGGCGCTTAACTACGTTAATCCCGATTAAATGTACTGGCTAAGTGGGCCGTGCGCTGTTAAGAGCAACTTATATTTGAATGGCGTTCCAGTATTCGGGCGTTAGTGACAAGATTATACTTACTCGATTCATAGATAACGCCCCATAAGCTTGTGTAAATATACAATAAGAACATAAAATTAACATACTAAGTATATATTATTTATATTTTGATTAGTGGTGTTGTTTCATCTACCTACTATTCGTAATTATGGATTATTTTAAACCCGGTATATCCCGGTATATTAAGTTAAGTGCAGGGTAGCCAGACTAACATAAATTTAACGAATAATAGTATTTATTATACTCGTAATTAGCGGTTCGGCCCAGCTTCGCCCGAGTCCTGATATTTTTCGACTCCATTCCACGCCAGATACAGACTATTAAAAAAAAAAGCTTTTAAAGACCTAAATTCGACGTAACTTTATTTCCATCCTTTTTCTATTGTTCCACGATCTATCATTCTCAATTCCCGTGCCTATCCCTCTTCGATATTTGATCGAAGCTATCCCCTCCCAACTAATAAATTGTAATTTTTTTAAAAATTTATTTGCATAGTTCCGGCACACGAGCAAACAGGTTACCTGATGGTGATCATAGCCACCCAAAATCCACAACGTTTGAATAATATATTTATTGTCGGCAAAAGTTCAGAATACCTCCCATTGTTTTTGATCCTGACTTTGAAAAAAGTTAAAAAGTTCAAAATGGCGGCCTACATTTTCAGGTCTGTCTATCAATTTGGAACATTAGTACAAAGAATCCCTCTGACATCAATTTTGAGGCCAATCGAACCAATAATTTCAACCCTTATTTCAACCACATTAGGAAAAAATCTTGTTACTCAGCAGTTTTTGTGTTTATTTGTTATAAACAAAATGACTAATGTGTTTTCTTTATAATGTTTAGATATTATTATAAATATAGCTATTCGTTAATATTTACAAGTCATTTTTCAGAAGGACACATTATTTTCAATTAGGGTGAATGAAAAAAAATGATATACATTATTATGTATTTTGCATTTTGATGTTACTCCTTAGTTTATAGCATAATGTAATATTTTGTCGTTTAACAACGTTTATAATATGTTCTCACCACCCTGGATACAACTAATAAAGATCGTATCGACCAATATTTTGGCCATAAGTAATTAATAGCTAAGATATCTTTGCGCATAGTTTCTGTATAGTCATTATGTATATATGAATATAGCCAAATTTAATACTCCTCTTGATTACTCCTGTTTTGTACGAACGATATAAGCCGGATGTTCTGCTGTGATTGTGTTATCTATTCGATCATCATCATCATCATATCGGCTACAGGAAGTCCACTGCTGAACGTAGGCCTCCCCCAAGGATCTCCACAATGGCCTGTTGGAAGCGGCCTGCATCCAGCGACTTCCTGCAACCTTAGCCAGATCGTCCGTCCACCTTGTAGGCGGGCGTCCGACATTTCGCTTGCCTGTACGTGGCCTCCACTCAAGAACCTTTCGGCCCCAACGGCCATCGGTTCTACGAGCTATGTGCCCGGCCACTGCCACTTCAACTTGCCAATCTTATGGGCTATGTAGTATCTGTTCGATATTACGTCGAAATTGCTTTCGTGGCCAGATAAAAGTCTACCATCAATCTATACGACCGCAAAATTTAGCTTTCTAATGAAATCTACCGGGTATCTCAAGACTGCTACCGAAAACGAGGCCCGGTGGTAGTTTTAGTGACTACAAACACAATGCAACTAAAAATTTCGCAAAGAAACGCGACAATTATTTTTTATGAATTTTTAAATATCGTCATTTTTGGGTGGTAAATCCATAGTTTTTGCTTAAATAATAATTTAAACTCATTTATACCTTAGATTATTTATAAATAAAAGGGTATACACTATTATTTTAGGAAAAAATGTATTTACCACCCAAATATGGTCATAGGAAAAAAATAACAAAAAAAAAAAATTGTCGCTTTTTTTTTGCAAGTTTTTCTGTTCCATTGTGTCTGAAGTCGCTTAAACTACCACCCGGCTTCGTTTTCGGTAGCAGTCTTGATATACCCTGTATAATTCGATTTCAACACTCGCGAAGCCTTTTTTGCATCAGAATGTTTCAAAATTTGTTTGTATAATTAAGTTCTATGTTACTTGATGAAATTGAATCGTCTGTTATTTTGTTCTTTGGCAACATTTTGTCTTTTCTGGGCATGTGGTTATTAAAGTTTAAGAACCCATTATTAGTTTCTTATTTTCAAATATTGTTCATAATAACTGACCCTATAACTTCTGATATATTTTTGCTTTGTCGCTTCGCTCTGTCTGTCTGTCTGTGCCTTTATATGCTTAAATCTGTAAAACTACGCAACTGATTTTGGTGCGATTTTTTAATACACAGAGTGGATCAAGAGGAAGGTTTATATGTATGTATACTCGTCAAAACAAAATAAGGGCCACCACTATTTTTCGACATTAATTCATTTTCTTCAGGATTCAAGGTTAGAAATTGTCTTTATATAATAAAACAAACTATTATTTATTAAATAAAATTATTTTAAATTCAATTTAATTAAAAACTAATTGTATTTGTAAGATATTATATTTTATAAATCTTTTTTGAAATTTATGCCCAACATTAATATTAAAATTTTAACTAATAGGTAGATAACAAGCAGTTTTTTTTCTCATTTTCATATCGAGTAAGTCTTCCTCTTTTTGAAATGCATTCTTGAAGCCTTGAAAGCAATGTCTCCACAAGATTTTTGACTCTGTCATCAGATATTTCTTTCCAACAACTTTTTAATAAGTTTATTAGCTGCTGGTGACTATGTACATCTTTTTGAGCTGCCTGAACCCATCGTTTGAATTGATCCCAGAGTCGTTCAATCGGATTCAGGTCAGGACTGTTGGCAGGCCACGCCAAAACCTGGATATTGGCTTCGTCTAGGACCGCCAAAGTTGTTCGTGCTGTGTGCGGTCGAGCATTGTCCTGAATCAGGATGAAACTTTCGGAGGCTGATTGTGAAAATGGAATGATATGAGGTCTAACTACTCGATCGATGTAAAATTATGCTGTCACAGTACCCTGGTTTAGAAAAACAAGGTCAGGTTTACCTTGTAAGCTAATATCGGCCCAGACCATAACATTGGGTCCAGCAAATCTATCACGCTCATGGATAAAAACATCTGAAAAACGTTCTCCACTTCTTCTCCATACTCATCCACGTCTAACATCCCTAAAAAAACTTCACTTTACACTCATCCGTGAAGAGCACGTTACGCCATTAGTTTTTACCCAATTCCAAATGTTGACGTGCAAATCTAAACAGCTTACACGGTGAGCTTAGGTCAGTTTAGTCCGGGCTGCTGGCCTTTTTGCAAACTGGTGGTCTTCGTGCAAAAGATTTTTTATTGTTTGGTCGCTGTCAAGGGTACCCGTAATCCGGTGTAAGCGATTTTAGTGAAGGCGAGGTGTAATATTCCGATTTCGACGTGCATAAAGTCGCACATAACAGTCTTCTTGGGCGCTGGTACTACGAACTCTTCCTAAGCTACGACACCGTGATATACTGCCCTTCTTTTAATACCGGTTCCAAAGGTTTTGGACAGCTCTACGTGAATATCTCAGCTTTAAAGCCACGGAACGCTGAGAATTACCAGCTGCGATCATCGTTACGGCTCTAGAAGCAGTATTAGAGTCCATATGGCAACGAAATCGTGGCATTTTTGAGAAAAATAAACGAATTATACGCAAAACCATCAAAAACCACCGCAGCAGTCAATAGACTGAGGCTAAACTTATCTAACTTAAATCTCCAAATTTTTTTGAAACTAGCCACTTTAGAATATATTGTTAAAAATCATTTTAACTGCACACTTGACAACAACATCGGCTATACCTGACCGTCGCGTCGTCGTTAACTCAAGCACTTAAGACCATAAAAAATCTCATTCGAAAACACGGGGTGCCAAAAATCTGTCTCAAACTGCAAAAAATTAAGTGGCCCTTATTTGGTTTTGACGAGTATATAATACATACATACATATTATAGTAGGGAAATCTATTTGTACACGGGCAAATCCAGGCCGGGCCTCTAGTATAATATTAAAATAAGGGCGTGGTGGCCTGCTGGTAACAGACCAGGTACAGCTGGCAACATGTTCACCGTGGTCGCGGGTTCCAATCCCAGGGAACACCTCTAATTTGGAAGCCATTTGTGTGTTGCCAGCCAAATACCACGCATTATAACAGTGATTGGAACCATCGTATATCGGTGTATTTTATTAAGTTTGATGCAGAGATTTGGGTACAGCAATAAAAATTCGAACAACCACTTTAGGTTTTTATGATATTCCATCCTCGATGACTGGACTATGAAAACTTATTTATTACTTAAGTTTTGTCCTTTTTTTCTTTTGTCCTTTGTTACTTACATGCATGCATGCATGCGAACCTATAATACCAAAAATATTATGAATGTCATATGAATCTATCTCGGTGCATAGATTGAATACTGAACGTTATTCAATAAAACAACGAGTATAAGCGTATTAAATACAAAGAAAAACAATTTATTTTATAAGTCTATCACTGAAATAACTTCAAAGCACGAAACTTAAAAGTCATTTTTTATAAGTATATTTTGAGTTTCATAGTTTTATGTTTTTACTCATTGTAACTAGGCGTCTGGAATAAAACAAAAATCTAACAGGGTGTCTCAAAGTATAAGAGTCAAGCGGAGGTCCACTTTTTTCACCCAATTTTACAAATTACGAAATTTTAATGAGATAATTACATTAGATTAACATTTCATTAAGATAAAATATCATTTTTGTTTGCAACTTGTTCTCACGATTCATGTTTGTGTAAATAAAAGTTAGGAATTCATGATTTTAACGCAGTTGTTTCATTTGTTTCAGGAAACGGAGAGGACGGAGCGCCTTCTGCTAACAATGACGAAAACACAGGTTAGTTTGTTCCGTTACCTTTAAATGTTTCCTAGATCAGTCTACAATCTTATATCTTTAGCTATTGCGCAGTATAATTTTTATTTCACTGACTGAAACTACTTAAACTGAGGACTGCCTCAGTGGCGTAGTTGTACGTACGGTTACAAAGCTTGGGCGAAGTGATATGGGATTTTTCTATTCATTATCAGCCCAGAGCCAGCAATTTGTGCCCGATATGGCAATAGGCTCGCCACCTATCACATTGTGGGACGGAACATACAAGGCGAAATGTGGGTGTCCTGGCACCTCTGCCTACCCCTTCTGGGATATAGGCGTGAGTTTATGTATGTATTTATGTATGTATGTAATTTTTATTTCAAAATGAGAGCAATATTTGTGTGCCCACAAATATTCCTTTCGGGTCTGGGTGTTTGTGGGACCGAAAAGACACGACACAAGACTCGATCTTAGTGTGGGGTCAGGACTATGGTTTTGATTGTTGGGTGTTATTTATTATTATTTGTCTCAAATTTCGAGTATAAAATCTTAATCTCATTTTAATATAATCTTAGTCCTAATATGTGCTTGGCTCGGTACAGTTCTCGTCTATCTTTAATAATAATAGTTTTTAACTTAAATAAAAGACACGCTTTAGTAAACGATGCAACTAAAAATTAAATATGAGTTATCAATAACATACAACAATGACTTAAAATGTACATTATACCTATATATTATGTTGTCGCGCCTTGATAAGTGTGCAAATATTTAAATCAATCCGATGAAAAAATGTTTTATATCACACTCGAAATTGCTGTGGGTTGATGACTAAGTGAAATAAGTAAAAAATTATCTCGGATTTGGTCACGTATATGATAAGTCTTATTGGGCTAATCTATCATACGTTGTGACGTATCTGTTTTGAACACCAATACTTCCTGCCAGTCAAACAAAATTTAATGTGCTCGTTTACTTATCTGACCCTGATATTAATTTTACAATAAAATGTAAATCTATAATTTTTATGATATCATTAACGACTGTATGGTGACAACATATAATTTTTCTTCAGCGCCATTTTGATTTGTACTTGATAACGTGGTTGGGTATTATGGGTATAACATAGTAGATAATCCAATTTGAAACTTTAAGGGTGTGCCTTAAAATTTATTTCAATTCAATAATTCAAGAAAATATTATCTCAGATATTTATTATACTACCATTGATGGCAAAAATTAAAACGGATTTGGAGTCTACCAACTTGATGTAGTTGCAATCAGTTGTGTTCCATAGTGAGTTTGATTACACCTGTTATCAATTCGTAGCATTGATTAATTCAGGGTTTGGATATGTTTTTTATTGCAATGAATGGCGAGACGAGCAAGCCGTTCGCCTGATAGTCGATACGAACTCTCATGGACAGTAGCAAAACCAAACAATTTAATGTTACAAAGCAACGCTTGGCATTCCAGTGCAGCCATCCTGAGATATAAGATTTTCAATATCTGCAGTAGTTTCTCTGCGTGAAATATCTTTGAAACTGAAACACCACAGTGCATTTAAACTGCTGTTTGGCGGGAGAAATAGACATTGCGGTGGTATCTACCCAGACGACTTCTCACATAATATGAAAAACCTACCACCAGGAAACAAAATGAAAGTTTCCCTTCAGAATAAGTTTTCTTGTTAATTATTAACCTATGATACTGTTTTAAAAGAAACTATGTCGTGTCGTGTCAATGTTGTGGTGTCTCTATGTGAAATATTTTATCGTCTGATATCGTAAAGGCGCGATACAAAACATATCATCGATTACGATTAAAGACAGAAAGATGATTAAATTTATCAAGTACGATTGTTTTTCGTCTAATCTTCTATTATCTCACAGATAGATGGAAGGTTTCAGGCTCAGTGAGGATTCTATACTTCAATGCTGACAGGTGTTAGTTTTGTTATTAATTTGATAATATTCATAATTTGGTGTGAGTTACGTTTATTGATTTATATTGTGAAGGTGTATCGTTATCATTGCTCCACTAGTATATTTATGGTAAGTATTTTGTGTCTTATTTATTTTTTAAATATTCGATAATTTGAATTATGATTTGCGTCGAAGTGTTTAGTGTTTAAAATAGGGGGAACATATTTACCAGTATCGCAATATTTTTTAATGTTGCGAAACTAGGCGTTGTGCACACAGAGCCACATAAGTTTAAGAAACTGTCAATATTTTATTAGTTTTTGATAAAATTGACCCATTGCATCCACCAGACGGCCCGGATTTTAGTTGCCGCGATTATAAATACTCGTAAGATTTTCAAACTCATTGTCAACAGTCAGTGTGAATTTTAAAACGTCATGGAACCGGGGGACTGAAATTGCGCGACATGTTGCAATTCTTTATTGGGAAAACTAGCAACTAGCAGACACAAGTAGTAATAATTTGACAGCGGCTTGTTGCGTAAATTTTAAGCTCATTCTCTCTTCTAGTGTTGCAATTGAAAACTGACACTGAACATCGAAACTTACAATTAGAGTTGCCATGTTTGCGTAGTCCCTTTAGATTAAATATGAACATTTAGTTACGAGTTGTCTGTTACGGCAATTTGGTACATCGCATCAATCTCTTTTAAGTTATATTTTGTGAAGGGTGATAGAATCATTTATGTTTTTTGTCGACTCACTCATACATTTGTCGTGTTTTTTTTTTATTGCAATCCATTACTTATTCGTGTATTGCTTACTGTATTTGTATCTGTATCAGCCCATATACGTTCAACTGCAGGGCACGGGCCTACTCTACAATCGAGAATATGATTGAGAGTGGTTAGGCCATATAGTCCACCACGCTGGCCTAGTGCGGGTTGGCGGACTTACATACCATAGAAATTCTTATAAATCGCTATGGTATGCAGGTTTCCTCACGATGTTTTCCTTCACCGTTTTAGTGCGTGGTAATTGACTATCAATACACATATAACTCCGAAAAGTCAGAGGTGTGCCCTGGGATTCGAACCCGCGAACACCGTGAACATGCGGGCAGCCGCGTCTAGTCCGTTTTACCAACAGGCCACCACGCACTTCGCTTATATTGCTTACTGATTAGATATATCTATACCCAATACCCATTATCTTTACGATATTTTACAAGCCAATGTCTTGTGGACAATGACGAACATTTTATGCGGATGTGAAAAAATTGTTATTGAATTCTACAAATCATGCTCCAATACGAAATTAAATAATTCAGCTATTGATATGTATGATTACGTAAAGTAAATTGACTTATTATTTATAACGAACTATATCCGTTTTACTAAGACATCTGTAAATGTGTACTTTTAAATTGCGAATTACAATGAAGTTTCAAGTTTATATACTTGTATTTGACAGATTGCGACTGCATTTTCGCGTCATGTTTTTTATTATCGGTTCCGGTATCAGGTTGTACTGATTACATCAAATGTAGGTACTTCATGATGACACGTGTAAGCGATATTGTTTTTTTGGAAATAATTAAAACTAAATAAAAACAATAACACATAGACGTAGTATCAATAGACTTGACATGCATTTGACATATATAGTCCATCTCACTTAGACTTATGCATAAACCTTAAAAAATGAAAGTGACAAAACACAATTTGCGGTCCTTGTCATAGTTTCACATAATTTTGTAGGGGAACACTGAGTGTAACCAAACAAATAAGACACGCGGTTTGTTATAAACTTGAATTACTGAGTATTTTACGAATATTTGCGGTCAAAAATGTATGTAAAAGAGTGTTAAACTGATTATAAGACAAAAGGTATGGTGTGCTGCTTTATTATTGGCTGTGATAGCTGATCTAAACGATAATATGAAAATATAACCTCTCACTGGTAAGTGCATTTTATTTAGTATATTGGTAAAAATAAATGTAGACGTTCATTATTACTAACATCTGCAATTAGTATTTCATAGAATACATTGCAAAATAGGATTATATTTGCATAAAAAATACGTATTTTAAAAGTATTATCCGACCAAATTATCTTGACTTTGTTTATTATGACAATCTGTATACTACCTACTCGAAGACGACGCCATTTTGTACATGATTTTAAATTAGTTGGATTATATTATGTTTCGGGATACCAGCTTATAACAATTTGCATTTCCTGGTTTTATGGTAAATTAAACCATCATTCATTTTATTTCAGCTTTTCAAAAGGTTTACCTTCGCGTGTTTTGTGGATCAAATTAATAGGATGTGACGGAAAATTAGACAGCTGGGTAAACACACTCGTTCAAAAATTGCATTCAGAAGACTAAGCATATTATAACTTTCTTAAAACCGTTTTCTCTCCCGCCACTCGAAATAAAGGTAAACTATAATCTATCTAAAGTGCGTGGTGGCCTGTTGGTAAACGGACTAGACGCGACTGCCAACATGTTCACGGTGGTCGCGGGTTCGAATCCCAGGGCACACCTCTGACTTTTCGAAGTCATGTGTGTATTGATAGTCAATCACCACACACTAAAACGGTGAAGGAAAACATCGTGAGGAAACCTGCATACCATAGGGATTCATAAGAATTTCTATGGTATGTAAGTCCGCCAACCCGCACTAGGCTTTAAATAAAATTAAAAGTAATAAAAAAGTTCTAGTCTGTGGGGACTTTAATATTAATTTACTAGTTGATTCGGTTGATAAGTGTAGGTTTGTGTCTTTATTCGGCTCATTTAATTTTACATGTTTGTTCTCGGAGCCTACTAGAATTACGTCTGAAACTTCGAGTTGTATTGACAATATCATAACAAACTTCGAAGTACTTGAAAAAGGTATAAAGATAGGGGTTAGATCTGACCATAAATGCCAATTAGTGAAATTAGAACATGCTGTAGACAAAACCAGTAGATTAATAACTTTTAGGCCGTTATCTAAGAAAATCCTCGGTCAATTTAACAGTAATGTACAATCAAAAATAGATACTTTTACACTTGATGGCAGTCCAAACGACATGTACTCATCATTATTTAAAATTATACGTAAAGAGTTTGACCAAGTATGTAAAATTAAAACTATTAAAATTAACTCTAAAATAAAATTTAGTGCTTGGGCCACTAAAGGCATTAGACGTAGTAGTGAAATTTTGTATGAGTTATATGACAAAAGGTCCTATACACCTGATGTCAACTTTAAAAAATATGTCGGATTATATTCAAAATTATTTAAAAAAGTATGTATGCAGGCTAAATCAAATTATATAAGTGAAAAGCTTAGATTGTCAGATAATAAAATAAAAACTACCTGGCAAATTATTAATACTGAAACTGGGAAAAATAAAAAAAATGACAACAAAATTGCTCTCCGCATAAATGACGACCTTATTTCAGATAAATCTACTATTGCCAATTATCTTGATAATTTTTTCACTAACATACCATTAGACTTAACTAAACATTTAGATTCATCAGTAGATTTAGCGGAATCTTTTTTAAAGGAAAATGTTCCTGGAAATATGTCTAAGTTTAACTTTCAAAAGGTAACCAGTTGTCAAATAATAAAGGCTTTCAAGCAAATTAAAATAAAAACTACAGAAGATATATGGGGACTGTCTGTTAAAGCTATAGAAGCTATTATTGTTAACATTGCACCGTTATTAGCTACTATTTTTAATTCCTGCCTAAGTGACGGTATCTTTCCCGACTTAATGAAAATTAGTAAAGTCGTACCCATTTTTAAGTCAGGATGTTCGAACAATCCGTCGAATTATAGACCCATTTCTGTACTACCGGCTCTTAGCAAAATCTTCGAAAAGCTTTTACTTAATCAAATGCTAGCACATTTTGATGAAAATAAGTTAATACATAGGAATCAATTTGGTTTCACAAAGGGTCGCTCAACTCAAGATGCCGGGACATCACTAATCACGTCGGTTTTAGAAGCCTGGGAGGCATCTCAAGATGCTTTAGGAGTTTTTTGTGATCTCTCCAAGGCTTTCGACTGTGTTGACCACCAAACACTTATTATGAAGCTAAGGTACTACGGAATCAGTGATACGTCACTTGATCTCGTAATGTCTTACTTGTCGGGTCGTGAACAAAAGGTTTCTTTGGACGGGCTCACTTCGGTAGGATCAAAAGTTAAAATTGGGGTTCCGCAGGGCTCCATTCTGGGCCCCTTTTTATTCTTAGTCTACATAAATGATCTTCCTTGCATGGTTCAGAAGTGGTCAGACATAGTTTTATTCGCTGACGACACCTCTATAATATTTAAAGTTAATCGGAAAGACGATAATCTAGATACACCTAACAATATTCTTAATTTAATTTCGGATTGGTTTTCTGCTAATAATCTACTATTAAATGCTAGTAAGACTAAATGCGTCCGTTTTGCTTTACCGAACGTGGCAAGCGTAAACACGCGTATCGAATTAAATTCAGAAATTCTAAATTTAGCTAATTCCACAATTTTTTTAGGGATCACTCTAGATAAAAAATTACAATGGGGCCCACAAATTGAGAGATTATCAGCTAAACTTAGCAGCGCAGCGTTCGCGGTCCGAAAAATAAGACAACTAACTGACGTTGCAACGGCTAGATTGGTATATTTTGCTTATTTTCATAGTATAATGTCATACGGCATTATTTTATGGGGATCAGCGGCTGATATCGAATCGATATTCATCTTACAAAAAAGAGCAGTCCGTGCTATTTATAATCTAGGAAGCCGCGATTCTTTGCGATCTGTTTTTAAAGAAAGCAATATACTAACCGTGTCATCTGAATACATCTTTCAGAATATAATGCACGTTCGTAAAAATATTAATAAGTTTTATAAGGTCAGTGACACCCACACCATTAATACGCGGAATAAAAATAAACTAGCAATACCCTCGTTTAGACTAGAAAAGTCAAAAAAATCTTTCTTAGGTAGTTGTATTAAATTTTATAATAAACTTCCCAATAGGATAACGCAGCTACCGGACAAACTATTTAGGGTCCATATTAAAAACAAACTTATGACTAGGGGTTATTATAATATTAAGGAATATATTGAGGATAAAAAAGCCTGGGATTAGGTGTTCTCTTGCACATTGCGACCTCCTGGGGCCCTGAACTATTCGCTTATTACACCACCTAATTTAAATAATTAAAAATATCTAAAATTGTGAACTCAAAAATTAAGCTATATACAATCAAATAAATCAATTAAATTATATGACGACCGATCGAAAAAATCATATAAAAATAATAATTAATATGGCAAATCCTTGTAAGACAAGTCACAAATACTTATTTTAGTAAATTGACCAAAACCAAGCCCACTGAGTTTGACTCGCTGGATCTACTCAGAAATGGGTCGCGCCGCGTAGTATCCAGTGGTAAAGTAAAGCCCGCTGAGTTTGTTCGCCGGGTCTTCTCAGTCAGGGCCGCGTTGGATCCGGCAGTAAGCCTAAACATACGGGACGTATCGGAAATACTTATGGTCGTTGTCTTAAGTTGGACCCAAAACAAGCCCACTGAGTCTTAGTCGCTGGATATACTCAGGACTGGGTCGCGTCGCGTAGTTCCAGTGGTAGTGTAAGCCCACTGAGTTTGTTTCGCCGGGTCTTCTCAGGAAGGGCCGCGTTGGATCCGGTGGTAACTATAAACCGCTACGCACCGTTGTAATATTTATGGTCCACAAATAATATAATTTAATTTGACTAACGTAAATAATGTATTTCTTTGACAAATAAATTACTATAAAGTAAAAACTAATACTTTAAATAAAATATGAATAAAAACTAAATAAATTAAAAAAACTAATCATAAATTATAAATAAAAATAAAATTAATTTAAAAATAAATAAAATTAATAAATAAATTGATAAAAGCAAGAAATTAAAATAAGTAATAATAAGCATAGGAAATATATTGTAAATAGAGATTAAGTTCTATGTGTATTGACTTGTCATAAGAGCTCCTTAATTGCCTACGTGATCAATAAATACATTTCATTTCATTTCATTTCATTTCATTTCATTTCAGGCCAGCGTGGTGGACTATATGGCCTAACCACTCTCAATCGTATTCTCGATTGTAGAGTAGGCCCGTGCCCTGCAGTGGGACGTATATGGGCTGATACAGAATAATCTATTTAATCTAAATAATAAAAATCCAGAGTATTCATCCTTGAGACTAAAATGAATGAAACCTCTTCTATAATCAGTCTCCCGGCAGTCTGTCTTCATAAATTGTCCTCCTGTGTATTAAGTGAAGCTACAACATGCATAATCTACAGGGTATATCAAGACTGCTACCGAAAACGAAGCCGGGTGGTAGTTTAAGCGACTTCAGACACAATGCAACAGAAAAAGTTGCAAAAAAAAGCGACAATTTTTTTTGTTATTTTTTTCCTATGACCATATTTGGGCGATAAATACATTTATTCCTAAAATTATAGTGTACACCCTTTTATTTATAAATAACCTAAGGTATAAAAGTGTTTATAGTATGTATTGATAGTCAATCACCACGCACTAAAACGGTGAAGGAAAACATCGTGAGGAAACCTGCATACCATAGCGATTTATAAAATTTCTATGGTATGTAAGTCCGCCAACCCGCACTAGGCCAGCGTGGTGGACTATATGGCCTAACCACTCTCAATCGTACTCTCGATTGTAGAGGAGGCCCGTGCCCTGCAGTGGGACGTATATGGGCTGATACAGAATAAAAGTGTTTAAATTATTATTTTAGCAAGAACTATGGATTTACCACCCGAAAATGACGACATTTAAAAAATCATAAAAAATAATTGTCGCGTTTCTTTGCAACATTTTTAGTTGCATTGTGTTTGTAGTCACTAAAACTACCACCCGGCTTCGTTTTCGGTAGCAGTCTTGAGATACCCGGTATAAATTATAAAATGTAGTTTCGAAGTCAGTTAAGTTGTATTTTTCAAATTTGAAGTCTGTATTCGAAAAAATTACAAAAATGCACCCAATCCACCAAGCTTAATATTTCTTTATTTTTTATTTATTTTATTTTAGACACAAACAGTCGTGTTCATCAACAAAAACAAAGATTTTATGTTTACAAGTTACAGACTTTGAGTGCCAAAACTTAAAGTCAATGCAATAAATATCCAATCCACACACGCCTTGACCCGAGGCGTCACGTTACCTTACGTTATTTCAATTTTATTTTGTTCTGCACATATTAATTACATATATTTTATTCTTTAATTAATTAGATTTAATTTATACAGATGACCGAATCCGAAACTGTGGGGAATAACAAAGAGTGCTGAAAGGACACATGAGCCTGATATGGATGAAAACAAAAAGTGCATAAATGTATTTTTGAAAAATCAATATTCCAGGAAAAAAAAGCCAGATGATTAAAAAAATGTACAAGCGCTGTATTATTACACATTCGATACTTTGCTATATCATTTTATTTTAATTAAGATATAGAAAAGAAAAAAATATGTAGGTATATTTTTTTCCATTTTGTTACATTTGAGAAATGTTTAGGTCTATATCAATAGGTTTTCTGTACCTTTGTTATTTACGATTCGTTTGTAGAAACTTGTTATTAGGAACTTAATTTATGGAAATATTAAGTATATTGTAAACACTTGTTTGTAAGCTTTCTTAAAATAAATAAATAAAATAAAGTAGGATGTTATTCTATCCTTAGTAGTTACGTTACTATGAATTCTCTGATCTTCTATAATTTATAGAACACTCGCCAGGTTTTGTTTCTATGTATATATTATCATTACTAGCTGTGTATTATTCGAGTTACGTAAATGATATAAGTATTAATAATTATACAAGGCCAACTTTCCTTTTTTGCTTTCTAACCTTTGTGAAAATATTGCAAAACGTCACGTTGTTTAATTCTGACGCCCTTCATCCGCATCATTCATCGCAGCTGGTTAGACGCCAGATGTCAAAGTGAGGCCGCGGTTTCGATACCAGCTCAAGAAGAGACAAATATTTGAGTGACTTGATATTTTTTTTCAAATCGGGGTGTTAGTGAGACCAAAAAGTCTCTCTTAGTTTCTGATACCCACTTATATATTTAGTTAAAATATTTATGGGAAAATATATGACCTGGTATCCCTGCTTTTTTCTTTACTTTATGTCTGTCCCTTACGGTGGAACTCGAATGTCGAGTCCATTTGATGCTACGTCCATGCAATAACAAGATATGTTTCCGTTTTTTTACGATATTTTATATAGATATAATGAAGGGTGTCAAATATGTGTGTTTCTGTTATTTTGACAAATATCTAAGTACACGAGTAAGCTCCATACTGGGAACATCCAAGGAATAGAAATATTCTACGGTGGTTCATGATGTAAGGTAATTCTTAGATTGTTATTTGATTTTACACGAATAAATGTATAAATGTTAGGGTACGGGGGCCCTTCCGTCCGGTGGATCAATTCGCTTCCTGCCGACCCTTTCGTGCCGGTGCCCATTCGGCCTTCTTAGTGCCCGAACTTAAGACCCTCGTTGCCTCTTCACCAATCCCGTCCTTTCAACCATGACAGTGCAATCAAACAGAGCAGGTCCTTCAGCGGTGCTTAACCCCACCACCGCGTTCACTATAGAGTTCACTAACATCCGCGGACTCCATACGAACCTCAATGCCGTCCACCACCATCTCGAGACGGCCCGGCCTGCTTTGCTCTTCCTAACGGAGATCGTTGTCCGGCCGATAATTCTTACCTGTTCTATCCCGGTTATTCGCTTGAAGTAAACTTCAAGCCTAAAGCCGGGGTATGCTTGTATGTTCGGTCGGACATCTGCTGTCACCGTTTGTTTGCACTGCATGGAGGAACCCTCCTTTTCCGCTCTGTGGGTGCACGTGGATCTAGGTTCCCTGAGCCGCATTTACATGTGCCTTTACAGGTCTCACAACGGAGACGATGAGACGACTCGGCTGTTCAGGTGTCTTAGCCAGGCAGCTGATGACGCGCAGGCGCAGTTCCCGTCGGGCGAAATGGTGGTCTTGGGGCATTTCAATGCTCATTACGAACTGTGGCTGGGCTCCTCCAAGACTGATCATGCTGGCAGAGCTGCCCATGCATTCGCTCTGACTCATGACTTGACACAACTGGTGAACCAGCCCACCAGGATCCCGGATGTGGCGAGTCATGCGCCTTCTTTGCTGGACCTTCTGCTGGTGAGTCACCCAGCCGGGTATCGTGTGACCGTTAGTGTGCCTCTGGGCACTTCCGATCACTGCTTGGTTGGGTCGTCAGTACCGTTCGCATCACCTCCACGTCCCGTGCAGGTTGGGCGGAGGGTCTGGCATTACTCGTCGGCAAATTGGAATGGTATGCGGGAATATTTCGCATCCATCTCTTGGAGGCAGCGCTGCTTTGAGGGTAAAGATCCCTCAGCGAGTGCCAACGCTATTGCTGACGAGATCAGACTTGGAATGGAATATTGCATTCCTTCTTCTGAGATCGCCAGAAGGGCCGTGGACGCTCCTGGTTCAATCGTGCATGCGCCGATGCTGTCGGTGACAAACAGGCGGCGTATCGCGCTTGGATCAGGGGTCGCGCCATGAAGTATCCCAATATCAGTTCCCTCAAAGAAGCCTACAACCGTGCCACCAAGGCCTGCAAGAAGGCCTACGTTAGGGTGGATGCCCAGCGCATTAGCAGGATTGGGCTTGCGTTGGCCAATCACCCAACTAGCAGTCGTGCTTATTGGAGTTTGGCCAGGGCCGTTCAATCTAACTTCTGCCGTCCAGAGTTGCCACCGCTAAGGTACCCAGAAGGGTCGCTGGCCCACAAGCCGCAAGAGAAGGCTGCCTTGCTGGCAAATCTCTTTGCAGCTAATTCCCGCCTCGAAGACCGTGGTTCCCAAACGCTGCCCATACTGCCTGATTGCGGTTTCTCAATAGCGGATATTCGCATCAGGCAGTGTGATGTGCGACGTGAGTTATGGTCTCTCGATGTGCGGAAAGCCAGTGGTTCGGATGGGATTCCAGCGGTGGTTTTAAGAGCTTGTGCGGCCGAGTTGTCTCCTGCACTGACTCGCCTCTACCGAGCGTCCTACCGCATAGGTGTTGTGCCGGAATCTTGGAGGGAGGACAATGTGCAACCGATCCCCAAAAAGGGTGATCGGTCGGACCCTACCAATTACCGCCCTATCGCTATCAGCTCAGTGATGTGTAAGGTCATGGAGCGGATCATAAACGCTCAATTAGTCCGCTACCTGGAGGATCACTCGTTGATCAGTGACCGACAATACGGATTCCGTCAATATCGATCGACGGGTGAGCTTCTAGCGTTTGTCTTGCATCGCTAGGGTGAGGCGATTGACCGGCGTGGCGAGGCTCTTGCTGTGAGTCTCGACATTGCCAAGGCGTTTGATAGGGCGGCGTATATCTGGCAACGTAGTCTTCTTTCCAAACTTCCAGCATACGGTCTGCACGGCAACCTGTGTTCGTGGATTTCCGGCTTTCTGCATGGGCGTAGAATACGTGTAGTCGTTGACGGACACGCTTCGGCGCTCTTGTCGGTAAATGCTGGAGTTCCTCAGGGCTCGGTGCTGTCGCCCACTTTGTTTATTCTGCATATAAATGACATGTTGTCGCTTGGCAACAATCATTGCTATGCAGATGACAGCACGGTTCATGGGCGATGCCACTGCGGGCCTCCAGGTTGCCGAGTCGAAACTGTGAAGGGACGCGAAGATCTTGTCATTGAGCTTAACCGGACCTTGGATCTCATTTCTACATGGGGTTCCAGGAATATGGTTGAGTTCAATGCCAAGAAAACCCAGGTGTGTGCGTTTACATGCAAAAAATCCCCGTTCTCTCCCCTCCCCATTCTTCAGGGTGCTCCCCTCTCAATGCGGAATGACCTAAGTATCCTTGGTGTGGATATCCGCTGTGATCTCAATCCAGGGAATCACATCGAGGGCGTAATAACTGCCACATCACGCAGGGTTGGAGTCCTGAACAGAGTGCGTCGGTTTTTCACGCCCGGTCAGCTTTGTCGCTTATATAAAGCGCAGGTCCGGCCGGGTATGGAGTACTGCTCGCACCTCTGGGATGGTTTTTTTTTATTGCAGTAAATGGCGAGACGAGCATGCCGTTCGCCTGATGGTAAGCGATACGACGGCTCATAAACAGTAGCAACATTCCACTGCGCTCGCCATCCTGAGACATAAGATGTTAAGTCTCAATATGTCCAGTAGTTGCTCTGCCCAGTACCTGCTCGATGCCTTGGATGGGTTGCAGCGGCGGGCCATCCGCATTGCGAATGATGCAGACGTTACAAGCAACTTAGAGTCGCTACAACTCCGGAGCGATGTCGCCTCTCTAAGCGTGTTCTACCGCCTGTATCACGGTGAGTGCTCTGAGGAATTGTTCAACTTGATCCCCTCCTCTCCATTCGTAACCAAAACCACGCGTGCTGGCTTGCGAAGCCATGGCTTGACGGTCCACACCATCCCAGCGCGAATCAAACGGTTCTCAAATTCTTTATTGTGTCGCACCGTCAGGCTGTGGAATTGCTTGCCGTCTCACGTGTTCCCTCCTTCCTATAATACTGGGACTTTCCGCCGTAGTATGAAGAGGCATCTTAGCAGGCCGGTATAATTGTGTCTATTGACATGGAACTGCCGTCCGATGCCAATGGATACTCTGCCTGGGGGGCATTTGCGCTTACCATCAGGTGCAATGCCGCTACAATGCCGGGCCAGTTTAAAAAAAAAGAGAAACATACAAGAGAGCACAAAAACTATTTTAATTATACATTCTGTATCATACCATATACGTCCCACTGCAGGGCACGGGCCTCCTCTACAATCGAGAGTACGATTGAGAGTGGTTAGGCCATATAGTCCACCACGCTGGCCTAGTGCGGGTTGACGGACTTTTAATTATACATTACACTAAGACAATTATACCCGCATATGTGGATGTAAAAAAGTTGACTTTAGTTAATTCTATCTCCTGAAGTAAGCTAAAGCCTGTATACCGGGTATCTCAAGAGTGCTACCGAAAACGAAGCCGGGTGGTAGTTTTAGTGGCTACAAACACAACGCAATTAAAAATTTCGCATAGAAACGCGACAATTATTTTTTATGATTTTTTAAATATCGTCATTTTTGGGTGGTAAATCCATAGTTTTTGCTAAAATAATAATTTAAACTCTCTTATATCTTAGAGTATTTATAAATTAAAGGGTATACACTATTATTTTAGGAAAAAATGTATTTACCACCAAAATAGGGCAATAGGAAAAAAATTACAAAAAAAAAATTGTCGCTTTTTTTTGCAACTTTTTCTGTTGCATTGTGTCTGAAGTCGCTTAAACTACCACCCGGCTTCGTTTTCGGTAGCAGTCTTGATATACCCTGTATTTGGTGATAATGCTCGACCATGCATTTTACCCCCAAAATGTTTCACTGAATCAGGTGTCAATTGTCTCCTTATTGCCGTAAAGAGACGTTTCTACTCGACTAAGCCGACGGAAAATTAATTTAAACTTGCTGTTTTTATTACAATTAGCGAAAATTCGTGAACACATCATATTTGCTTCGCAATGTTTGTTTTTCCTTGCTTCAAGAATAATACACAACGTGATTATAGACGTGCTTAATGTTTATCAATCAGCAATTAATTTTCGATTGTATCAAAATTACTGTTATTAAATCAGTATGAGTTAATAAAATTGTGTTGGATATCGTAATATCATGGTACCGTATCATGATGTTTGCAAAATTTACAAAAATATGTCACATGCGATAAGTATGATCCATGAGCATTGCCAAGGTCGTTATTATTTTATACTACATATATTTTTCCGTAGTTGTTACTAAAACTACGATATATAATATAGATAACCGAGTTACACGTGTTAGGTATTATAAACTTATTTCGGGTATTTATTTGATAATGTGATAGAGTAACTACTTTACATATTGAGACTTAACATCGTATGTCTCAGGATGGCGAGCGAAGTGATGTGCCAAGCATTACTATGAAATTTATGATATCGTTTGGTTTTGTTATTGTCCATGAGCGGTCGTATCCCTTACCATGGATAGGCGAATGGCAAGCTTGTCTCCCATCAATTGCAATAAAAATAAAATAGGTAACATATTTAACTATTAAGGTATTATACCGGGTATCTCAAGACTGCTACCGAAAACGAAGCCGGGTGGTAGTTTTAGTGGCTACAAACACAATGCAATTAAAAATTTCGCTTAGAAACGCGACAATTATTTTTTATGATTTTTTAAATATCGTCATTTTTGGGTGGTAAATCCATAGATTTTGCTAAAATAATAATTTAAACTCTCTTATATCTTAGAGTATTTATAAATTAAAGGGTATACACTATTATTTTAGGAAAAATGTATTTACCACCAAAATATGGCAATAGGAAAAAAATTACAAAAAAAAATTGTCGCTTTTTTTTGCAACTTTTTCTGTTGCATTGTGTTTGAAGTCGCTTAAACTACCACCCGGCTTCGTTTTCGGTAGCAGTCTTGATATACCCTGTATTGTTTTATTAAGTGCGTGGTGGTCTGTTGGTAAACGGACTAGACGCGGCTGCCAACATGTTCACGGTGGTCGCGGGTTCAAATCCCAGGGCACACCTCTGACTTTTCGGAGTCATGTGTGTATTGACAGTCAATCACCACGCACTAAAACGGTGAAGGAAAACATCGTGAGGAAACCTGCATACCATAGCGATTTATAAGAATTTCTATGGTATGTAAGTCCGCCAATCCGCACTAGGCCAGCGTGGTGGACTATATGGCCTAACCACTCTCAATCGTACTTTTCATTGTAGAGTAGGCCCGTACCCTGCAGTGGGACGTATATGGGCTGATACAATACAATTGTTTTATCTCTTTACTTTTAGTTTGCCTTGAATGTTTTTCGATAGCATATTTGTAAGTACCGTGTATTTGTCGCGTCTGTAGTACGTTCACTAAAAACATGACACTATTTATTTCACACAGAAAGAAAATAAAACTTATAGTTACCAGTTAATTTCTTATTGGAAAACCAACTGAATTACTTTTACATTTAGTTTGTTTTTATCTTTAAGTATTGATATTGATGTGTTAATTTAATAAATTCCTTTTTTGTGTCCAGGGACCGGGGATAGTGTTATTCTGCCATTATTATCCGTTCCAATAATCATGCATGTAAAGGCAAACCTGATATAGACAGGCGTATTTGAATTCTTTGAGAATTTCCATCAGGTTGTTTGTCAAACATTTATGTTATGACCAGTTAACTAATTCTGATAAAAGTAAATGCTTTAATAGCTATGTAGTAGAACAAATATATCAAAAAACGCGGCGTAATACATTCTAGTATCCTATAGTGAAAAGTTAACTAAAATCGCAAGTAAACATCCACAGAAAGAAGAACTAGAAAGATGTACACAAGGCAAATTTATAAAATTACAACACATTTCCTATAATTCAATCATAATTTATAATGAATTGATCGCGTGTACAAATTTTAGCCAATAAAAACACATTTCGAATCACACAAAATGATTCAATATGCTCAATAGCCGATAGCCATATAATCTTATCAAAACGTTATGAAAAATAATTACTAAGATAAATGTTATCAGTGTACTTTTGAATTACATTAGATTGAGTTACAATCGCGACTTGCTTCCCTGGCTGTCTTATATATTATTATATAAGGCATTATTCCCCTTTGCTTAATATCTGTACCGGCTTTTATACGTCCCACTGCAGGGCATAAACCTCCTCTACAATCGAAGGTATGATTGATAGGATAGGCAATATAGTCCAGCACGTTGGCCTAGCGCGGATCTGCAGACTTTACATACCATAGAGATTCTCACACATGACTATGAGATGCAGGTTCCACACGATGTTTTCCTTGCGCGGTGATTGACTATCAATAAACACATGACGCCGAAAAGTCAGAGGTGTGCCCTGGGATTTATACCCACGACCACTTCCAACATGTCGGTAGCCGCGTCTGGGCAATAGACAACCACGCACTTCAATTAAAAACTCACTTCTTATTGAAAACGTACAATTTTGTATAGTTATTTTATATTCCGTTAATAGCGTATTTCTTTATATTAATAGTATCTGTTTTTAAATAATGAACTTGTCTATTGAAAATAATCAGATGAGTATGCTTTGATATGTATTTTTAAATTTCAATGAATGGCGAGGCGAGCATGCCGTTCGCCTGATGGTAAGCGATATCACCGCTCATGGACAGTAGCAAAACCAAACACCACCATGAATTACAAAGCAATGCTTTCCACTGCGCTCGCCATATTGAGACATAAGATGTTAAGTCTCAATATGTTCAGTAGTTACTTTGGCTACAATGTCCTATTAACCGAAACACAACAGTGCATTCACAGTGATGTTTGGTAGGAGAAATAGACATTGCGGTGGTACCCACCCATGCGGCCTCTTGTATATGAGAGACCAGTAAAATTATCTAAATACTTTAATATCGACGGTGTTTTAATGTGTACAATAAATAATAGGGCTGGGGCCCTACTATATAAATCCGAAGTTCGAATCTTCGTGACGTTTTTCGTTTCGAAACCTACTCTGTAACACGAAATTCGAAGAATGAATGATTCGAATATATCGGCAATCCGAACATTTACATTTTTAATTAATATATTCATCCGAAACGAAGTTCGAAACTTCGGACGAACGAAGTTTGTTACGATACGAATGTACCCGTCTGTAGATGTTCGTATTGCCGATATATTGGAATAATTCATTCTTCGATCCGAAGATTCGAATTTCGTGTAACAGAGTAGGTTTCGAAACGAAAAACGTCACGAAGTTTCGAACTTCGTTTCGGATTTATATAGTAGGGCCCCTGATTCGTTACTTACATAGGCTGTGTTAAGTGTAAACATTGGCTCAACAATAGTGATTATACTTATGTATATTACAGAATTTTAATAAATATATTTTGTTAATATTTTAGTTCGACCATCTTTTGCACTTAGTATACCAATTGTTTTTCTATTATTTATTATTTCTATTCAACGTCAGATATGACGACGTTATCTAATTCTAAATCAAAATAATCTTTACATAGCCAAAACTGATAAAATGTAACTGCGTGATTTGACAAAATCAAGAGTATCTTATCTGAGTTAAAAGGAAACTGTATTATTTCACATACACTGGCATCATCATGATGGAGCTAATAACTTATATATATTTTCACCATCAGGTGGTGAACTTGAAAAGGGTTGGGCGTGTTTAATTACTGGCAAATTATACTGTTCGATGAAGTTTATAACCGATTTTGAAGTCGATCCTATCTTCATGTTGCGTAGGTGCGTGCGTTGAGATAATGATGACACTTCAGCCGATGGTTTGGGTATTGCTTCTAATTGGTTCTGGTGCTCATGTAAAAATGTTGCACGCGCCACCTCCATGTACCACATAAGATGGGGATATTCACATTTATTGTAGGTATTCTTTTATCATTCATGTATGTATATAGAACTACTAGGATATATCTAAATGTTGCAAACACGATGTCTCTTGATTAATCACGTTTTGGTTGCATATTAGGCATACTATTTTGTATTCTACATTTCATTATAACCATCTCACACAGTATGACACAAACGCTTATCCGCGGACTAACGAATTAATAATGCAAAATAAAAAATAAATTGGTTGGATTTTTCTATTAATTATCAGCTTATATTAGCCCATGTGGAAATGAATAAAAAAAGCCGAAGGATGGGAAAGTATGATTGTGTCCGTGTGTGATCGTGTGTGTAATACATAATATTCTATCATGAGTTACTATTTCTTTATGAATTGGCGTGTGACTCTTAGAAGAATTATTTATACCGGGTATATCAAGACTGCTACCGAAAACGAAGCTGGGTGGTAGTTTTAGTGACTACAAACACAATGCAACTAAAAATTTCGCAAAGAAACGCGACATTAATTTTTAATTATTTTTTAAATATCGTCATTTTTGGCTGGTAAATCCATAGTTTTTGCTAAAATAATAATTTAAACTGTTTTATACCTTAGAGTATTTATAAATAAAAGGGTATACACTATTATTTTAGGAAAAAAATGTATTTACTACCCAAAAATGGCCATAGGAAAAAAATAACAAAAAAAAAAACGCTTTTTTTTTTTGCAAAATTTTCTGTTGCACTGTGTCTGAAGTCGCTTAAACTACCACCCAGCTTCAATTTCGGTAGCAGTCTTGATATACTCTGTATATCATTTTTAATTTGTTTTTTTTTTACCCCGTAAGATTTAGGCGATAGTGTTTTATTAATGCTATAATCCGCCAAACGAACAAACAGGTCATCTGATGGTAAGTGATTATTGCTCTCCATAAACATCCGCGATGCTGGGGTTATAGATGTGCTGGCGGCCGGGCCTATCAAGTAGGTTGGTGGAAGGAAATCTCACAAAATGTTATACACATAAGTATGTTGATAATTTTTTGGGGAAATACGACGGTGAAATTCCCAACATCCTACATAGGTATGTGCAGTTTATTTATTCGATGTCCGTTTTACAACATTAATATGTTATTTTCGATCACGAGACAATAGATTGTCATTTGGAATACTTCCTATCATGTTTAGACCCAGATATGGATTTTTTCTTTAATCTACATAAAAGATAAAGTTTCTGATGATACTATGCATCTTACAATGATATCTGATGAAGCCTAAGACAACACTTTGTTTTTTTTGGCTTTCTAAATTTATTTTTAGAACACTATTACATGAATGAAAGGCTGACATGTGTGTTAAAAACCGGATGAAACTGTCTTGGATTTTATCGATTGATATAAAAATAGCTATAATCATTACGTGCATGTTTTATCTTGTATTACTTGGTAATAGGGTGATTGTTTGGATATATATTCTACACTGGGTATCTAGAAATTTCGACTTTGATTAAAAGAGAACTGTCATAGTTGCAGCTAACTTAACTGTTATACTTAGACAAATGTTAGGCAGAGCTGCAACCAGGACACACGTATTGCCAAGTATTTTCCGTCCTACGAAGTGATACGGGTGGAACCTAGGGCCATATCGGGCACAAATAATCAACTCCGGGCTGATAATGGATAGAAAAATCCAGTATCACTTTGCCCGAGATTTGAATCCGAGTTATTATACCTCAGTACAAACTGCGTCACCAAGGCTCTTGAAGTAATAATATAGTCTAGAGTTTAAGATAGTCGGAGTTGACATATTAAAATAATACTGGGTATGAATTATATCTAAACAAAATATGTTTTTGTAGATTCGATTCGATACAGAATAAAATGCAGTACGTAATATGTTGTCCCAAGTATAATATATTCTTTGATAACGCGTCACGTTATTTATCAGCCAAGCAGATGTCGAGTTTGCAAAAGCAAGTAGATATAAATTATATACCACCTTATGTAATTAACTAAGGATGTATTATTAGTTTTGATTTCTTGCTCGAATTGGGCCCCGAATGTGATACTAGTAACATTTTATCTTCTTACTAAAATCTATCAATTTAGAATGAATATTACCAGAATTACGAGAAGTTGAGATCTTAAATCTTGAGCTATGGAGAGGGCTATGCTCGGGGTTTCCCTACGAGAGCGAATCAGAAATGAGGAGATCGGTAGGAGAACTAAATAACCGACATAGCCCAGCGGATTAGCAAGTTGAAGCGGCAATGGGCAGGGCACATAGCGCGGAGAACTGATGACCGATGGGGTCGAAAAGTGCTCGAATGGAGGCCACGTAGCGGAAAGCGCAGCGTAGGACGTCCACCCACAAGGTGGTCAGACGACCTGGTAAAGTTCGTGGGACGTCGCTGGATGCAGGCTGCCTCCAACAGGTCTCTGTGGAAATCATTGGGGGAGGCCTATGTTCAGCAGTGGACTTCCTTTGGCTGATGGATGGATGGATGGAGATCTTAAAGCCACATATCATATATCATATTATTTTGTTGAGTACAAAATTAAACGACATCAATCAAATTTTGACGAAGTAAACCACACTCTCTCAAGAATAGTACATTGGTTTGGCGTTAACAATTTACTGTTAAACAGCCAAAAAACTAAATGTATTCGGTTTATAACGCCTAACGTAAAAAAAGTGAATGCCAACATTTTTATGAACGGGGATGTGTTGAGTCTTGTGGAGACTACTAAGTTTTTGGAAATCACATTGGATCCTAAACTTCAATGGGGTCCCCACATAACAGCTTTAGCTAAAAAGCTGAGTTTTGCAGTGGGCAAGATTCGCCAATTGACTGACATTGATACAGCTCGATTGGTCTATTTTGCTTACTTTCATAGCCTAATGAGTTACGGAATTTTGTTGTGGGGTGGTGCTGCTGACATTAATATCATCTTTCTTCTTCAAAAACGAGCCATAAGATCTATTTATTCGTTAGGCTCCAGACAAACTCTGAGAGAAAAATTTAAAGAAATAAATATAATGACAGTAGCATCAGAATTTATATTCGCTAATTTAATGTATGTCCATAAGAATATAGAATAATTTCAAAAGGTTAGCGATATTCATGACAGAAATACTAGAAATAGAAATAATCTAGTCAGTCATAAGACCAGCAAACCACCAGCAAATCTTTTAAGGGTTACTGTATACATTTCTATAATAAAGTTCCCACTCACATAAAAGCCTTAACTATAAATAAATTTAAATCTAATATTAAACGACAGTTGTGTAATAAAGCATATTATAAAATTTCAGAATACTTAGAAGATAGTAAGGCGTGGGAATAAAACATAATATAAGTCCCCGAACCGGATGTGTGTGTACTTTGTTAAATATAATTAAAATAATTATCCCACTTGTGTCACCATAGTTGTAGGCAATTTGAGTACGTCATGCTCGCTTAAAGGTCTGTGCTTGCGGCGGCATCGTGTGCCGGGTCGGTCACTTCCCTATAACACGGTTGAGGAGACCGATGGCTGGCACATGGGTCATACTCGTGAACGGGTGCTGCTTGTGTAGACTGGTCTGCTCAATTTGCTTATAATGATAATATTAATTACTTTGTTTTTCTTTTTTAATTTTTTTATTGCCTTTCATTGCTTTTGCTGAACAAACTTAAGTCAGCCGTACAATATAATTATTATTATGAATAATTTATGAGCTGCTCTGAATTTCAACTCCTGTATGATCACTGTATTGTAAACTTATTTTGAAAAGAGCAACGCTAGAGTTTCTTGCCCGTTCTTCTCTGGCGAAAACAGCCTTGCGAACTGGGTGGTAGTGGAAAAAAAATATGACTGAATCTAAATAGTGTATGACATTTTATGGATTCAATAAATATTTTCATTTCATTTCATTTCAAAAAAAAGGACGTGGAGTAAGGTTGCCTCTTTCTGAGTTTTTTGATTCAGAATATTGGTCTGGATCGAAGGACAAACTATAAGTGTTGCAAAACTTGTACAATATGAGATGACGTGTGATTTGATTCTGTCGCCGACCCGAGCATTTCCAATAGGCGTAGCGATACTAAAATGGGTCGTGATCGATTCTCTTCCCGGTCGTAACCACGTGTCATTAATGGTCTGGTCGTAAAGCGGTCGCGGTCGGGGCGATCGGAATGCGCGTCGAGGCACGCTCGCGAGCGATAAACCGCTCCTGTCTGAGCGCTAATAAGCGCCTCCTCGCGCGCTTTCGCTGAATGCGCTCGCTTTACGATAGAGCCGTTGCCCTCGGACGATTTGTCACGGCCGCTAATTAAAATTAAGTTTGTCTTAATCTCACCGGTGTTCAATTAGCAAGATTTTCTTAATTTGCTTTTGTATTTAATATTTTAAGTCGTATACAAACGAGTATGTTACAATTTATTAACATATAAACATAAATATTACGCCTTTTTCCCAAAAGGTAGGCTGAGATATTAAAAGGACATCCACGTTTTGCCTAGTGTGTCCCGTCTTAAGAAATGGTAGGGCTCGAATTCCTGAGTCCGGGCTGATAATAATAATCCAATCAATAATTTTTTTTTATTTTGCATTAAATGAATACTTTAATTCCTTAGTCCACGGATAAGGGTTTGTATGATATTGTGTGAGTATGTTATTATGAAATGTAGAATTAGAATACATAATTTTATGCCTAATATGCGCGTTTAATCAAGAGGCATCGTGTTTGCTAGATTTAGATATATCCTAGTAGTACTATATACATAAACATAAATGATAAAAGTACGTACAATAAATGTGTACATCCCCATCTAATGTGGTACATAGGGGTGGCACGTGCAACAGTTTTACATGAGCACCAGCACCAATTAGAAGCAATACCAAAACCATCGGCTGAAGTGCCATCATTATCTCGACGCACGCACGGGAAGATAAGTCTTCTTCCCTAGTATATTAGGCAGAAAATTGTTTAAAATATTTACGGGTTTTTGGAGACAAGTGGAGTGAGCAATCCTGAAGTATGGGGTTGGGACATGGTTAAAGCGTTTAGGTTGAGAGTCGTCGAGTGCCTTCAGCCTTTTGTGGAGTTTTCTATCGTTTTGGCGAGCGTTGCCGCAGCTATTTTATCAATTCGTGGGGGAGCGATCCGTTTTGACAACCCTCCGATACGAATTGTTGACTGGAAAATTGTCGACTCTATATCTAAAGCCCACACAAATATATACTTAAATTGAGTAAATACTTATTCGATTTTCGACATAACCGTGTAAGAGTAATACATATTTTTAACAAATGTATTGGTTTTAATTTGTCACAAAAATAACATATAATAATAATTAATAACACACAACGAGAGACAATATAATCGACTTAAAAAGGTGTGCTCGTTTATCTTCGATAACAATCGCAATACTCATACAAATTACAATCTGATACGGCGACAATTCCAGATATGACGTCATAAGAAGTCAGAGACATGATAATACTATGAATTACGGATGTAGGTTGGGTCGATCACGTATTGTTTATTTTATTAATGTACTCTTTTACTTATTAATTATTAAAAAGTGATTTAATAAGAGTATTTGTCCGCGATCTATATTGCATAAACATTAATTATAATAAATAACACAATAATAAAAGTTTAACACTTCGTATATTATATTGCTATATGATTAAAAAAAGATAATACAAAATATATAACATGTTTAATTTATCAAAAAAAGAGCGATAGCTCCCTTTATAAACAGTTAAGGATTTGATATGAACGCGGAAGTGATTTTGCCCTTTAAGTCCTCAGCTATTGAAACAAACAAAATATAGTGAATTGTGATAAAGATATGAAGATAACTTAGCTTTGATAGGTTTTAATAAATTGTGTATTTTTTTTGGTGTCAACAGCAGACCTAAATATTCGTGAGTGAAAGAACATTCAGCGAACGATATAAAGTAACAGGGGAGTTTGCAAAGTAGGTATTAATATCTTGCTCATACATAGCGTCTGCATAAACCCACCGAAGCGTGAGTTCACTGATTGGATACCTATTTCTGATTTAATGAGATCCGCATATTTAGATATAGACGGAGCGCGATGTGGCAACGCGCTGCGCACCGTAATGTTAGTCCAATTATTACGGTTCATTATTTAATGGTTTTAAATGTAAAAACATAACGTCGATATGAGATAAACACCTGTACACTAGATTGTTTCACAGATATGGTATTTCCTAGAGTGTTCATGTTTTGTTTTAAAATTTACCAGGTTTTTTGCCAGTGTTTATGATTCAGCTTATGTTGTTTTGTCTGCACTAATTGCTTAAGGGACGTATGCCACAAAAAATACCATAAAACTTATGTCTAATCCTTGCGTAAATCACATATGCTATCAAAGGTGATGTCTGTTTGTTGTATATTTTACTTAAGCTGTATTTTGATGAAATTTCAGTCACGTGCGCCTGCCACTATAGTAAAATTGTGTTTTAAAATAAAATATTGACACGTGTAAGGCAAGGCCAACTTTCGTATTGCAACGACACTGTTGGTTTGTTATTGCCTTTTTAATATCAATTTTTAAGGCAGGAGATTGGAATATCCTATTTTTATAATTACGTAACTTATGGATGTATGGAAACTAAGGATCTGTGTATACTACAATGTAGTTTAACAGCATATATCAGCGAATAGGTACTTTTTAGTGGTTCGTTTATACCACGGTCTTAGTACATATCCTTCCTTCGTCATAGTCTGCATAGACCATGCAGATATTATTAATTTCAAAAATGTTCACGAGATATACCAACCGTACTTATAAAAAAAATACAATATAACACGAAAATAAATTCCATGATTAATAATTCGTTTGATTTACAATGATTCTGCGCGCACGGGAGACTGTTCTTCCCATATTCGAACATAATAGGCGAAAAACTCTCACATTAAACTGTGACCATTGTTTTGTTCCTTTGTTCTTTTTGTTTTAAAACCTCCCTTTTGTCGTTCGACTGAGTGCGGCATCGCTCGATAGAGAGAAAAGATATGCCTCTCAGTGATTAACGTACATCTGGCTTTTGAAAGCTGATTTTGTATGAGTTGAAAATTCTCGGCTTGATATGAAAATAATTTATTGAATCCATTAAAATGTTCAACATCATTTAGATTCAGTCATTTTTTTATCTACCACCCGGTTCGGAAAGCTGTTTTCACTAGAGAAGAACGGGCAAGAAACTCTAGTGTTGCTCTTTTCAAAACCAGTTTACAATGTAGTGAATTATTACAAAATTTACAAGTTGGTTTAAATCAGAGCAGTTTAATAATAATATGTTGAAAATTTACAATAAATATTTTTGATATGAATATTATATTTCAATTACTATGGCTGAGTGAAGTGAAGTCGCCCAGAACGAAGAATCAGTATACTCTTTTTCGCCAAAGCAGTGAATAATTGCGAAAGCCTTACGTAATCCGATAGAGTGTGATGTAGTAGTTTAATGTCGGGCAGTAATCCAAATTAATATGGAGGTATGTTATATTGATACTCTAATGAATACGCAAAACAGTTGTGTAAGTAACATAATATGAATATGTTACTTCTGCTAAGCACAGGACTCTCCTAAGGTTCAAGGTGATAGGGTTTAAGCTACAGTGTGGATTAAAGCTTGAGATACGCTTGATTTTTTTTTTACCATGTCATACCCGAAAGTGTTGATCTGGGGGCGCGGCCGAGCCCCCTCCAAGTCGAGCTATAGGCCGTAACATCCTTTTCTCGAAGCAATTCAGACCATTTTCAACCCCCCATAACTTCGTTGTGGTTAAAGCAAGAAGCCTGAATTTTCAGTTACTAAGTAGGCATTGCGTAAACACGGTATATTTAAAATTTCATTCAATTTGAACTAGTAGTTTAAGAATTATAATGTGTCAAACTTTCGTAATTTTGTCACTCACTGACTGACTGACCGATCATCAAAAGTCTAAGGCACTTCTAGCAGACATAGAACCTTCAAATTTAGAATATAATTAGTGTTTAGTGTCTAAAGTAAGGGAAAATTCAAACATTTCATAATTTGTGTCTAGTTTTCTAGATAGACCAACTGCGTGAATAACTTTGTAATCCCATATAAATGTATAGGATTACAAAGTTACATTTGCAGTTAATGAATTATTGTACCCGTATATAGTGGAATAATAGTTGTAGATATATATCTATATACATGAGGCATAATAGGAGGGGATATAGAGAGGGAAATGGTGTATTCAGCCCATGAAACTGTACAACATTTCTCTAGAAAAACATGACGAAGGAAAACTTGCAAATAAATAGATTAAATAACTCGAAAATATCAATTACAATGAAAGAAAGAACATTAATAATCAAATCCGCTATATTTGTGATAAATTGATACCTACAAAAATAAGAAAAATCCATAAGACAGAGGCTTTAAGAAAAATCGTTAGTGATATTTTAGAAGTAAGAAGTACCGAAAAGGAAAAAAGTAGGATTCTACCAGTAGCATTATGTATAAATTGTACGATACATTATGTTTTCATGCGATGGCCAAGTCGATCCATTTATTTAAAACGTAAAGAATTTTTAATATTGATATGGAAATAACTAACGTAATAACTTTCTATAGAAGGTCCCTTAAGGACTAAATAAATTAATCGACTTGGTATTACATGCATCTCACAACTTTTTGCGGTAGAAAACCTGAGCTGCGAGACTTGGAATTTTTTTACAGGATGTTTTTGATGGGATTCTATTTTATAATTTCGCAGAAGCCTTTTTAAATGACATTATCACGAACTGCAATTGTTAAATGGAAGAAGTATCGCTAAATTTGTTTGTTATGCTGTTGTGTCTAAACAGTTAATATGTATTCGATAATCTCCGGAAATGACTTGAAATGTGTTGATAAATTCATTCATCATCTTAATATCGCTGCAACAAGTGACTAGATTAAATGCCTTTTTCTAAGTAAGTGAAAAAGTTTGTTGAGATGCAGCAAATTCAAACGACTTTAAGAACGCGTTTAGTGAAGGAGAAATATATAAAATCCTATGAATTTTTGACACATATCCACTTTATTTTGTTTACCATTATGTCATAATCAATTTATTGATTATGTGACTGTAGCCTGTACATACTGATAGGAAGCAATACACGTGTACAGACGTCTTGTTGTGCAATTTATATTTTGTCATTGCGAAACTTCTCAGATCACATACACTTTGGTAACGATGGGTAATAAATGATCACACTACTCGTATACGTCCTATATGTCCGTTATTTATCAAGTTTATAAATCAATATTAACACAATTTTTTAACCATATAATTAATTTTATGTAAATAGTACAAGAATGTCTATGGCATGTCAGTCCCAAGCCAACCCGCACTTGACACCCACCCGCAATTTTATTTCGCAATCGAAATTTTGTTTATTCAATATACACTTGACATGTAATCTGTTATTATTTTTTTATATCACTGATAATAATTTTGACATTTTCATTCGAAAATCTATACCGGGTATCTCAAGACTGCTACCGAAAACGAAGCCGGGTGGTAGTTTTAGTGGCTACAAACACAATGCAATTAAAAATTTCGCATAGAAACGCGACAATTATTTTTTATGATTTTTTAAATATCGTCATTTTTGGGTGGTAAATCCATAGTTTTTGCTAAAATAATAATTTAAACTCTTTTATACCTTAGAGTATTTATAAATAAAAGGGTATACACTATTATTTTAGGAAAAAATGTATTTACCACCCAAATATGGCCATAGGAAAAAAATAACAAAAAAAAAAATTGTCGCTTTTTTTTCCAACATTTTCTGTTGCATTGTGTCTAAAGTCGCTTAAACTACCACCCGGCTTCGTTTTCGGTAGCAGTCTTGATATACCCTGTATAAATGCCACTGGACTTATTCCCTTTCATAATCTATTTATGTTCTGTAATCTCTAAGAGTATAATTTATTTATTTATTTTATTTATTTATTTATTCCACATACTTACTACTATTTACAGGTTACACCTAATACAGTAGAGTAGCACATATTACATTCTTATATAATGATACAACTAATTAATACTAATCAGTACAGTAGCGGCCTCTGTGAACTCTGTCAGTGAGCATGAGAACAAATCGAGCTGGCAGGACACCGCGTTGAGCAGACGCAGCGCCCGCGTCAGCGGTGCGTGCTGCAATAAGTTGGTGCGAGCTCGGGGCACCCACAGCAATGGCTGGCGCCGCCGTCGCCCCACACATCATCATTTCATGAAAAACTGAAATCAATCACTTGATTATTTGTAATTATCATATGCGCATGCATCTTTTTCATGTTAATTTATAAAAGTAGCTAATACGTGTCAAGTAAGCCTTACTAGTTCAAAACAAATGACGTGTATGTTTGTTGCATTATTCTGTTACATATGATTTCTGCATAGTGATGGACCTCGATATATCCATATTTTTTTTATTATTGCAACAAATGGCAAGACAAGCTTGCTATTCGCCTGATGGTATGCGATACGACCGCTCATAAACAGTAGCAAAACCCAACAACACCTTGAATTACAAAGCAATGCTTGGTATTCCACTGCGCATCCTAAGACATAAGATGTAAAGTCTCAATATGTCCAGTAGTTACTCTGGCTACAATATCCTTCAATCCGAAACACAACAGTGCATTTTAACTGCTGGTTGGCGGGAGAAATAGACATTACTACCACCAGTAAACGGTAAAATATTGAGTTCATTTGTGTCTTAAATGTTGTCGCTTTCATTGTTGACATCAGATAAATTATCAATAGGGGATTAAATGTACTTTAAGAAGTATCTGCACCCAGCCTGATAATATTATTAAACAGTTAATAATATGTTACCTTGACTGATAAAATGATTAAATATGAATTTGGATAAGTCAATCAAAATACAACAATAAACTTTTCCAGTTATGAAGTTGAGGGCTTTAGTGAAATATATAATATAAGAATTAAAATATTTTCTACATATATTATAGTTATTTATTAAATCATTTTACTTGGAAGCAACGAAGTTGGATGACAAGACGGTGACATAGAGAAATGCTTTTTAATGGCAAGCGACCACACAAATTACCATAGACGATACGAACTACCTTAAATTTTTCCTAACAATATTAACAACATCGATATAACCAATGATGTTACAAGTAGAATAACCGTAGATAAATTTAGAATTTAGCATTGAGCTCTCTTAGTGGCCTGTCGAAAAAGCCTATCAGGCTACTTGACTAGTTTTATCTTTTCAACTATCACATTAATTTGGATTGAAGTCCAATACACCTACTATCTATAAAACAGTCGAAAATTACATCATCCATGTGCCTTGTTGCATCACTTATAAAATTCCAATGTTGTGACATATCACCTTATCACTTAAAACATCATTGCACGTAACACAATCAAGTTATTCAATCGGATACCGATGAAAATGTCCGCGGGCTGTGTGCGGTATGCTTATGGTAGCGCAGCACGTGTCTAAGCGACCACTGTGGGATGGGGCTTCGTTCCCGCCCCGGGTCGCCGCCGGCTATACGAAATTAATTTCAAGTACCGGTGTAGGATTTGTGTACATTGCCTTGTCCGGATGTGGGAATAATAAGGCAACTGTAATGTGCCTCGTTTGATAATAATGGTTTTTGATTCGAAGTTGTAGGTGTATCTGTTATGAGTCAGAGATAAAAATTGTTGGTAAAACCGTTTGTTTGATATTATCTATTGATTGTATTTTGGAAGCAGGATAAGTTTTTTTGCAATGAATGGCGAGACGAGCATGCCGTTCGCCTGATGGTAAGCGATACGACCGCTCATGAACAGTAGCATTGTGAATGATGCAGACGTTACGAGCAACTTAGAGTCACTACAACTCCGGAGAGATGTCGCCTCTCTAAGCGTGTTCTACCGCCTGTATCACGGTGAGTGCTCTGAAGAATTGTTCAACTTGATCCCCTCCTCTCCATTCCTAACCAGAACCACGCGTGCTGGCTTGCGAAGCCATAGCTTGACGGTCCACACCATCCCGGCGCGAACCAAACGGTTCTCGAATTCGTTTTTGTGCCGCACCGTCAAGCTGTGGAATTGTTTGCCGTCTCACGTGTTCCCTCCTTCCTACAATCCTGGGTCCTTCCGCCGTGGTGTGAAGAGGCACCTTAGCAGGCCGGCATAATTGTTTCCATTGGCATGGGACTGCCATCCGATGCAAATAGATACTCTGCCTGGGCGGCATTGGCACTTACCATCAGGTGCAATGCCGCAACTATGCCATTATAAAAAAAAAGCAAAATAAAACAGCACCATGAATAAGAGGCATTTTACTGCGCTCGCCATCTCGAGACATCCGAAGTTAAGTCTCAATATTATGCCCAGTAGTTAATCTGGCTACAATGTCCTTCAAATCAGAACTCATCAGTGCATTTACACTGCTGTTTTGCGGGAGAAATATACTTATGTATAAATTAAAAGTATGAATTAGTATGTTCTTATATGAATAATTTTATGGAATTTAAGATTCGTTTAATATGTTACTTATATATGCATAATTGTTCGGTGACATTTTGACATCCATAATGATAAAATAAAGAAAAATGAATGGTTTAATTCAAAATTCCAAACCTTACTTATTTATGAAAAAGAAATATAATAAAAAAGTAAAATATTTTTTCTTTCCTTATTATGCAACTCGGCTATGCCAGTCCATAACTATAGGATGTTTGCTCGGTCCGCCTCGCGTTGTATCCGCGAATACACGCGTTTATCTACACATGTTTGCGCTTCTATTATGGACGTAATTAATTTGTGCATTTTTTATTAGTTCATGAGGCAAACAATGATGATATGAGGGTTTTGTGGTGCATGTTTTGTAGTAAGGTGTTTTAATTTGATTTAGCAAATATTTAAAAGAATTGTTGAATTAGATAGCAATTGATATTTTAAGTAAAACACCAATGTTGCATTTTAAGAAAAATGTATTGATTTCGGTACGAAATATGGAACAAGAAACTAAGTTTACAAGTTTACTAAATGTAAACATATCTCATAATAAACAAAAAAGAAAAAAAAATATCGCTGATACAACTTCATTCAAAATAATCCGCCTCAAAATATCAAACAAGGTAGCAATGTAAAAACACGCAAAGGTAAAGCTCATTTAAAGTCAGCAGGCTTACTTCACATAGATTGGCCATATACAGATCCCTCCGACAAAGCTACAGACACTTACCCGTATAACCGCACATGTATTTCTGAGAAACGTCCCTTGTAGGAAGAGAGGCTTTTAAGAGGCCGAGTGAGTGGAGAGCGGTGTTGCGATCGGCTCCACTGCTCACCCCGACAGTAAAAAATATGAGCATCCCTTCCCTAAACACCCCCGCCCGCCGCGCCATCTTGAAAAACTTTGTCACTTGTAGCCACAGATCGATCAGTGTCTACGAATACGAGCTACGCCGTAGCGAGCGTAGGCGTGTGTCTATTAGCGGACGTGAGGTGACTGGGGCGTTTTAAATAAATTAGTAAGGTTTTTTTAACAGAATTTTCGTTTATGGGTTTTATTTTTATTTGTGCTTCATTTTATAATAAAATAACTTGAAAGCTAGCATATCTAGTCTATGGATAAACTTTGATGCCATTACAATTTTCAAATAGGATTTGATAAAAATATTACTAAGCTGCTTTATTATTCTTCATTGTAAATACATGTACCGTGGTATAGAAACATTTGTTCTGCCATATTTATCGTTATTATACTTAACGATTGTCGAGACCCCTTATAACATGACTTATGTCATTCAAATGATAATCGCTAAAAGGATTTGTAAGGAGTTATTCACATGACTACCTTGACTAAACAGATACGCCCTGTGGCTATGTTTTTGTTGTTGATTATCCATTTTATTTTAAACCATACAGCTTTGAGATACGGTTGAATATCGCTTGAATTATTTGAGCCGTGTATAAGAGTACAAATAAGGAAACCTAAGGGCCACAGTAGGTGTCCTCGCGAATTGTATTTAGTAATGTCCGTACTTGGGAAGTCAATACGTATGAATAAAAGCAAAGAGATGTGTACAAATTCATATGCGAGATTTTTTACTGCTAGCTACGTGTTCCTACTTAAATATTTTCTTATTCATACACATTTATATATACATGTTTTTTGTAAAAAACCTTTAGTTTAAAAACGGTTACTAACCTTTTTATTTCGCCAAACAGCAGTGTTAATGCACTATTATGTTTCGGATTGAAAGACATTGTAGCAATACTTTGGCCTACTGGCCATATTGAAACTTTACATCTTATGTCTCAGGATGGTGAGTGCAGTGGAATGCCAAGCATTGCTTTATAATTCAAAGTGTTTGGTTTTGCTGCTGTTCATGAGCGGACGTATCGCTTACCAGAGGCATGCTCGTCTTGACATTCATTGCAATAAAAAAAAACAGGTGATTGTAGTAGATATATAAGTTATGGTTTACTTTTACGCTGCTTTTTAATACTAAATTTATTTTCATGGTAAAAGTGACATCACATCGTAAATCCCGCCACTGATTAACAACTCAACTTCCCCGAACTAAATCGCAATGATAAGATCATCCATAAAAAATAATAACAATTGGAGCTGATTAACCCGATCCTTTCCGTGAATTCACACATTCCACAAAAAACCTTCAACCCTCGTGTCAAAAGGTCAAGGAAAGATCAACCCTTCTGATGTCTTTACAAAGACAGGTAGGAGATACTAACCCTTCAGATGACTCTAACAATTATTGTCAGCTTCAAAGGGTTCGCGAAACCAAAATTAGCGTCGCATTCAAATGGCGTGACAGCTTATAACTACCGTGCGAAATATAAAAACTCACAATAGGAGATGCCAAAACGAAAAAATACCCAAAAAAATATTTTTCCACAAAAAATGTGACCGAAAGGGTAAATGTCGTGGCGTGAACTTTGCCATTCTTTTGATATTTCACTTTCGAAATTCTTTATAGTGATGCGCAGTACCCGACGGGTATTTCTTTCATAAAAATCAGTATGCATAGTCTGCGATTCTTGAGGTATTGTACTCGGTATGTTAGGGCTTACACGAATTTGCCTGGCCTTGTAAAATTATGACCTAAAAGGATTGGTGTCAGGCAATCCACCAATCATAGAACTATTACTCCAATGATTCAGCAAAATGCAAAAAAAAACACAATGCCTTATCTAAATATAGAGGAAACAAAAAAAAATACAATGTCAAGCATATTTAAATATGTCTAGTACATCGAACATAATGGCATGTATATTTTTAAATTGAAATTATCTTTATCAAAAGTAATTTAAGAAGAGCAAGTTAAAAACTTTTATAAACTCCAAGTAAAATAATAAAGAAAACATTTTCTTAACAAGAGGTCGATTATATTTCTGATTCATTATTTCTTACACGCCAATGCAATAACAACAAATGAGCTATATAAGTATGATTTTTATCAAGCCATCCTTTGTCGCGCCAACGGTCTGGGGTGGAAAACAATCGCTTGTGTGAACGGTGCCCGGGTTTGATTCCAGACATCGCGACTTCGACTCAAAATGTCCGGATGCCTTTATTATTTCAAGGACTTATATTAAGTGAGTAGCGTTTTGTTTTTTAGCTTATACAGGAGTTTATGTGGGAAGGTAAATCGATTAACTTCACTGTATTAAGAAAATAAATATTCTGACCAATAAGTGTTTTTTGGATGTACCCAGAGTAATATCAACGACTTACACTTCTTAAATCATCTATGCGAAGAAGCACAAAACAACTTGTAAGTCATTTTTTCGACCTAAAAATAAAGTCAACAGGGCGTGTTTTCTTTTAACAATATCAATAACATAACATGAGCTCTCAAGCCCGCAAATAAAATAAAACCCGCTGTATATTCACACAAGTAGAAGTAGAGCATTAATTTAACTTAAACTTTTGTTTATTGACGATTTCTTTGGTAGACACTCGACTTTGGTATATATTATTACAGTTCAAAACAAAATTACTCTTATAACAGTACATTAAGGTACTATTTTAAATAGCAGCAACCGATTTAAAGTAGGGGTCTTGAAGAATAGATATGGGGTCCGACTTGGTTGATAGAATTCTTTTGATTGTAAGAATCATAACGGACCCTAACGTATATTTGGACAGCAACCTGAGAGGCTTGAAGTGGGCCCGTGGTTTATAATTACTATAATTTGAGGGCAGATGAAGAAATCCCGGTAAATAAGAAAAAAATTAACTGCGTAAGCTTATAACATTGACTTTGGACATAAAGCCTTTACGCAAACATCTGGTGTTATTTTATTCAAATGTTCTAAGTTATTGTACTTGGCTTTTTTTTATTATTGCTTATAAATTACCGCTAGGTAATTAATTGTTAGATGTTACCTTTATATAATGAATACTCTGGAAATTAATGAAATTAATTATATTTCACAAGATATGCAAAACGTCTTTTAGCTGAATAGCAATCAATTCCCAGTTATTTTCTGGTGAAAATTGTCTTCGTATTAAATACCAAATACCAATGATGTAATATTTTATGGATTCGCTAAACTAAAGTTGTTGTTTTTGGTAGGTACCATATCATATCGATTGCTTATTTTCTGACAGAGGAAAATTAATATGAATGACGATTTCATCTTACCCAATTTAGTTTAACTATTCAAAAGAAATCTTTTTCCTCGTTTATGCAAAGCTGATACGATATGCAATTTATCTATGTGGCGGTAACTACATGTATGAAGCAAACATTTGATATAACAAGTGTAGTTAGGTGCGAGCAATTGAAAATAAAAACGGAAAACAAACGGGCTGACGCGGATTTTTATTAAAAACGTGATGAGCACTGCATGATATATGAATGCGATATTCGTTCAAACCATAATGGGGTACAAGAGTTGAAGCATTTGGGAAGAGAAAAAAATATGATGAGAAAAAATATTTGTGAGTTTTCTTTTGGTGCACCAAAATCTTCAAAGTTTATATTGGATTAAATCCATAAGAGAGTATTTCAAACATTAGATTTAAGAAGAAGATTAATAAAAAAGATGAAAATAGGTGACGTTAGAAAGCATCTCGTATAAAATGATTTAATCCAAAAAAAAATTTACAAAATATTCGACACGTGATATCTTAACTTCCGTTTCAATCTATAATAGATAATTGCAGCCCTTGGTGCTTAATTTAGTAGATGACTTTTTGAATTTAAATCTACATGCAAATTAAAATTGAATGTATTTCTGTGCCTTGTCATACTCATGATACAGTACATCCCCACAGAGTGCGATGGAAAAATAGCGTTTAAAATAAGCAATTTTTCACGGATCACGCCTGCGCCCCACGAGCCCAGCGCGAGTCAAGTTTAAATTTTGATTTACTGGTGCCAAATGTGTGTGTGATGTCTGTTTGAATTATTGCTTTGTTTATAGCCTTTACTACCTTCAATTAATTGATTTATCATTTGATTATTGGGATGTGTGAGGTATTCAATTAATAAAGTTTCATGAATTATAATAGTAAATTAGTAATTATAAATTCGGAAAAGTGCTTTCGTGATAAGTGTTTTTTTTTATTTCAATGAATGGCGAGACGAGCATGTCGTTCGCTTGATGGTAAGCGATACAACCGCTCATAAACAGTAGCAACATTCCACTGCGCTCGCCATCCTGAGACATAAGATGTTAAGTCTCAATATGTCCAGTAGTTACTCTGGCTACAATGTCCTTCAATCCGAAACACAACAGTGAATTTACACTGCTGTTTCACGGAAGAAATAGACATTGCGGTGGTACCTAACCTCTCACATATGAGAGACCTACCACCAAAGTAAAGTAAAGTGTAATTTATTATAATGGTAAGATATACAGTTTTCACATCCGGGTAACATCCGGGTCACTTATTCTTGTCAGTACAAAAAAAGTAAAAGTTTTACGAGCTAAACTGGAAAGTTCGGATGACCTAATAACCCACACAAAGCTTGGGTCAGATAAGTCTGAAAATCGATCTCAATTCCATTATAAAATTATGTTTTGTCTTTATCAACTTGCAATTACATTACTATATTAAAATCTTTCTAAACATAATAATTGTATAATAATCAATACATTACCACATTGGAGTTAATAATGTCAACGTCCAGCGCGTCTTGTGTTCGTGACATGTCCTTTGATGTCACACTTCGACCTGTTTCCTTTTGATGTCACACGAGGCGTTAATTGAATCATTGGGCTTTATGTTGGATTGTAATCATGTGACCACTACATTACCGTATATAATGTATATATAGTTCATATTTATTTGATAGATGGTGGTGGGACATTAACCCCGAAACAATAATAATGTAGAGTATTATAGTGATTTGTTAACTATATCATTATACAACATTTTATATTTGGTTCTTGTTTACTAACTACTTGCACGTCCCGACCCTCAATTTTACCCGCAATATAAAGTGTATAAATGCTGGCCGTATAAAGCTTTACACTACGGTATTTCAAAAAGTATTTAAAATTCTAAATTATCTATACATATAAATAAAATTGAAGTGTCTGTTTGTAAAGTGAATATACGCGATCCCTATAACGAAAATGACCTTAGAAATTTTTTTTCTGTCTGTCTGTCTGTTTGTTCCGGCTAATCTCTGAAATGGCTGGACCGATTTTGACGGGAGGACTTTTATTGTCAGGTATGAGGTAGCTGATATAATAAGGAGTAACTTAGGCTACATTTATTTTAGAAAAAAATATTTTATTAAAAAAAATAATTAAAAATCTAATTAACTTTTCTGCTAAATTCCACGCGTACGAAGTCGGGGTACAGTTAGTTAGTTAATAAAAAGGTTTTGTTCAATTTTTGTGTGATTCTTAGAAATTAATGGAGGGAATATACACAAGTGGCTCGTTTTATTTAATTCAGAGAAAAAATAATTTATTATTAAAAACACACAGTATTTTTTTTATTGCAATGAACAGAAAGAGGTGCTAGCCGTTCGCCTGATGGTAAGCGATACGACTGCTCATAAACAGTATTAAAACCAAACACCTTGAATTACAAAGCAATGCTTGGCATTCCACTGCGCTAGCCATCCTGAGACATATAATGTTAAGTCTCAATATGTCCAGTAGTTACTCTGGCTACAATGTCCTTCAATCCGAAACATAACAGTGCATTTACACTGCTGTTTGACGGGAGACATAGACATTGCGGTGGTACCTACCCAGATGGTATCTCACATATGAGAGACCTACCACCAGTAAAAAATGTAATTACTAAAAACACAAAGTCACTTAATAAAATTAGTCCAATCGGTATCGGTATATTTTGGTTCGAAAATTACAAATTATTCTACATAAGAATGCTCTTTAACCTATAATTTTCCATGCGATAATAAATCAGGGCAGGTATGGAAAATTTCAGCAACATCGATTATAATAAGTGGATATGTGTGTCAATGATATCAAAATTGTCTATACTCATTAAACGATTTGTCATGGGTGGACTTGCTGACAAGATAAGGGAAGAATCACCAATAATATTTTTAACAATGCGGAAGTCTACAAAAGATAATGCGTCATTTTTGTGAAAGTTAATTATTGACAAAAATGTTAATTTGAAAATAATTCATAAATAAAAAAAAAATTGAGGTTTTAAGTTCCACCATGTACATATATTACCTACCTAGGTAGGTCGAACGATTTGAGTCTTTCTGAGGACTTTTGAATTCAGTTTGGGCGAAGAAGACAAAATAAGGCAGTTTTTATTTACGCATGTAAAAAATAAAACTGTCAAATAAATTATTTATCCGAAAACACTTAATTCAGAAAATGACAGAAGATTAAAATAGGTACATACTCCACATAAATTACAATCAAATCGTTGAAAATTTTCAAATTGAAATATTGGCACAAAGAAAAACTCCAATTGAAAAGTGGCAACCGCTGCGGCAACACTCCGGCGACAG
Organism: Hyles vespertilio; assembly: GCA_009982885.2. NCBI lineage: Eukaryota > Metazoa > Arthropoda > Insecta > Lepidoptera > Sphingidae > Hyles > Hyles vespertilio. The sequence continues at coordinate 12,049,905 of CM042806.1, read as the reverse complement.
AAAGAAAATTAGGATGTGAGCCGTCAAAACTTCAAAAGCAGCCCATCAGAGGCGCGTTTTAGAGGGATGCGGCCCCCGCATTACACCTTACTCATTATTTATCACATTGTAGCCGAAATTAATGGCGGACCCTCGTCAAATGATTTTTATTTTATAAAATAAAGTGCGCGGCTTCTGGCAGTTTAATCATATCTTTGTGTTTGAAATGGGAACGTCTAGACGGCGTGGTTGCTTCGAATATATTGTGCATGTCGGTCAATGTTTGAATGTTTACGATTTGGAATTTAAACACGATTACTTTGATTGTATTTTCCATTCATAGCGTTTTAAATTATTTATCGTAACATATTTTTTGTTGGGAATTGCAGCAGCTAACACTAACTAAGAAGAAGCGTGGTAAAGTCATAAGAAGAACTGTAATCGTTTATTGATATTTCAATTAACATGTGATGTGATCTCTCTTGACACATTCATTAAACGGATATTACTGCAATATGAGCATTATAATTAGTTGTTTACATATAATACGTAGCTTGTGGCATAATTGTCAGTGTATTAATGACATAACAATGGCGGATGATAATTATAACGCGCATGCAGGCACAAATGTATTAGAAGGATTGCGAGTAAGCTCGTTAATATTACTTCAGCCGATAAAACAACAAATTTAATTAGCAGGATGATGGATATCTGGTGTCAGAGGTCAGCTACAAGGAAACCACACTTTTTGTTATGAAACGTAGCTCTAAAAGCCATCGTTAAATATAATCATCAATTTTATCATTTAGCTGCAACAAACAATTTTAATTACGGGAAATAATGATGGTGTCCGACATTAATTACTATTATCACGCTTTTTAAATGAATATTTATCTTCATATTAATTTTAATTACCATGATAACCAAAACGTTATAATGTTACAGTAACTATTTTTAGATAGGTGTGCTCTGACACGTCTAACATTCGGGTCGACCTATATAAATTGTATAACATTCTTAAATATTACTTCTCGCCGAGAAGTGTTTTCTTTCGTAGGAATTCATTTAGTTATGAATTTTATTCTTATAACAATAGAGTGTATTTTGGCTTGAAATTGATCAAGTTAGAAGATGCAAAATTTATAATTGAAGGCCGTAAATTAAGGTGACATCGACAGTTGTGGCTCGCGGGGAGAGACGCGACGCTACACAAGGGAAAGCGCTGCCAATATTTTATCGAGAAGCTAATTATTTGATCGGCGTCGCGGGGTTACAGATGAAACTCGGCTACGGCAATGTCTTTCTTATTTTTTGCATTAGGGAAATGATAAATTACCACCGGGAATTTCTTCACTTAGGGGTCGGCTTCATTTGTTTCAAAGTGTTATAGAGTTTACAACGATTTTATAAATCGACAGTGAAGTACCAATACCTCCTAACTGTAATTTTCATATCTGACATTATTACCAAACCCAATTAATAAATATATTACCTACTTTATAATTTAACAAAAATTAAACTTTTTTCAGATTGTGTAAATTTATGACTGTCAGTTATGTGTTATTCGCACTTCGCCGTCTAAATGCTCTTATTATATTGTATAATAATTGGTTTTCTTAATAAGATATCTGTTTTTAAATATTTATAAAATATTGAATAATATGGATGGTTAAGGAAAACAAAAGATGTAGTTTATAAAGGAAACAGGATGCGGATATTTTGTCTGCAAATAAATGTATGCTACTGATTAGACACAGTATTATGACGCGGTTGTGAAAAATATGCATTGAAACGTGTGATCATTATTTTATGGAATTTACGCTACGTTAAAAAATTAAGAAAGGAATTTAATGTACCGATTAAAATTTATATATAGAAAACGACTATCCACATTAATTTTTGCATATGGTTTTTAATCATTAACCCGGTCTCCAACTCATGAGCAGCATTGAAATAAATTGAATATATGACAAGTCTAAATTACCTGTTTTTCGCTAATGTAATATATCAATGCCCTCTTACACTATGAGAAGTAGCTTATACATAAATATTTTTGGTGTGAAATTCATTCACATTTTTTCAGCACTCTTTCAATCGTCGAAAATACCTAATGAATTTTCTGTAGTCTTTAACTATTGCAAACTGACATGACTAAACGTTGCACGAGCAATTGATAAAGAAAACTCTAAATTGAAGCCGTCAATGTGTTTCCTCCCCGCGTAGTTAGCCGTACACACGATCCGGTTTGTACCGGATCAAGCTGGTTCCCGAAGCTGAAGCCTCCCGCTGGCTGATTTAATTCACGCGTTGACAAAAACCCTTTGACGCTTTCATCGGTGACAGATCACAGCCGGGCGCCTCGCGCCTCGCTGACGTTTCCATTATCATTCCAATAACGATTCTGTATACTACACGGGATATGGGTGGAAGCCGAATTGGAGTTTTGTTGATTTAAATTTCAAGTGCTACTACAGCTGTGTTTTAATTTTTATCAATTATATTAGCTTTAATGCGCCCACAAAATAAGAAAGAATTTGCAAGATAGTTGTGTGATATAAAATATGGCTTTCTCGGGATTCAAACATAACGTATTATATTGGGTATCTCAAGACTGCTACCGAAAATGAAGCCTTGTGGTAGTTTAAGTGACTACAAACACAATGCAACTAAAAATTTCGCAAAGAAACGCGACAATTATTTTTTATGATTTTTAAATATCGTTATTTATTGGGTGATAAATCCATAGTTTTTGCTAAACTAATAATTTAAACTCTTTTATACCTTAGAGTATTTATAAATAAAAGGGTATACACTATTATTTTAGGAAAAAAAATGTATTTACCACCCAAATATGGCCATAGGAAAAAAATAACAAAAAAATTGACGGTTTTTTTTGCAACTTTTTCTGTTGCTTTGTGTCTGAAGTCGCTTAAACTACCACCCGGCTTCGTTTTCGGTAGCAGTCTTGATATACCCTGTATGTTAGTTCAATATGTTGGCTAATAACTTTCGATTCGAGGAATCGAATTCTAATCGTGTGGCCGCAATGCTATTACTGGCGTATAATGTTTATAGTAAATAAGGAAATATTTATCAATTTTACTCTTAACAATAAATCAGCAAGTAATCGAGACAGATTTCACTGGAGTTCCAAATTCAAATTGCGTAATTACATTACCGAAACTGTTGCATCGATAAAAATTGAAATTCTTTGAAAAGCGAAATCGAACGGACGCGCTCAACTATCAGTTAATTCTGAGAGCGGTGTGTCGCGCCGGAAGGTCATCTGTCAAATCCTTATCTCATTGATAACGCGACATCATTAAGGAGTTCGGAATTCTTTTATGAGTTACAAATTGATATTATATGTGCGTACTGAGAATTGGTATTGCGTGTTTAATGGATTTATTTTATTGTGGTTTGTTGTGGTCGCTAAGAGCAGTTAAGTTTAGTAGACATGGCAATAGTGTTTTTTTTATGTATTATCCCCCTCTAGAAAGTATGCATTTTACAGAAATTAAGTTGAAGAGCACATGAAGAGATCTTGGGTAGAATTAAGTTGACAACACTATATCATTTTTCAATATAATTTTGTAAACCTCAACCTTTTTATTAAAATATCCAGATATTAATATGTATCCCGATAGTCCTTCAATTATTTTTTTCATTGATAGTAGATTATAATTATCATACATACAGATAAAAAAAATAACTGAATATATAGTAAATAAAACAGTTTTTTTTCTCAGAACATAAAAATACCAACTAAATACTCCGGTATTCCATCGAATAATTCGCTTGTAACGTCCAATATCATATTTCGTGCAGAAAAACTCGATCATTGTCATACAAATGTATCTGTTGTTAGACTCGAGTAATTGCCGGCCTAGTGTATAATTTGCGAATGCCCTTTGTGTCGACAATGCATACACGACTTTGTTATCAACTCGAACGAAATTCGGAGGGTGAATGTCGAACGGTGAGATTGTACGTACCCTTAGAATAGCGTGTTAATGTCTTGGGTTTTGATTTGTTGCAAATAATTATAGAAGAAAGTTGGATCGCCATCTTTCGCGAGGAGATTTTGTTAAATACTGAAGATAAGTAGACTGTTATTAATAACCCCTAGTGTAGACGAAACACTGGAATAGGTATTAAACTAGGGGAAAGATCTAACTACAATAAACTGAACGATATGTGCAACATACCTCTGCGTCACATCGCGCCGCGTCCACTCACAAGAATTTTTCAATGAATTTTATCTGAAAAGATAATATTAAAATATTACTAACCAATCTGTAAATTTATACATTTATTTATCTCCGACAACATTATAATGATTGTATGTGTATTGGACATGATAAATCATGTAACATTTAGTAGAAATAAATAGCACTGATATTATTATTTTTTCCGTAAATTACTATAGAAGTCAAACAGTTAAAAAAGTAAAGCAGTCGTTGTAAAATCACTTAGCAACAGTCATTACCGAGACATACGAAACAATAAACTGGATTCCCCCCGAATAAAATCTTCCGGCATTACCACAAGTCGCATTAGCACATTCACGGCAATCACTACTAAAACTGAAGTAGGGATAAAGGTGTAGGGTTACCACACGTCCGAACGAAAACTGGATTTGATAGAATTTAACTGGAAATATATATATTTTTTTTTATATTCTCAAACATATGAATATTTAAAGTATTTTACAGATAATGTACTAAAGAAGTTCGAGGAGTAGTTTAGAATCAAAATAATAAAAATTGATTAGTATTTAAATTAACATTTGTAAGGAAAATTAAACATATATATTTTTAAATATTTATAGATATTATATTATATGCCAAACATGTACATATCTAAATAAACTATTGGACGAATAATTTAAACTATAAACCTGTTTCTACTGGTTTGGTGCATAAAACGTGGTAACCTTAGTTGTTACAGGCTTTAACTTATTCGTGGTACGAGTTATAAGAATATGGCAGAGCAAGCAAATCTTTGTATTCCTAACGAACTCTTTTATTTAACCCATATATTTTTGTTGAAATGATTTGTTTGTATTGATGATTTAATTTGATTTTTGTTCCGGAAATACTGTCGATTTTTTTCTTTTATGCTCATTAAATATAGCAGTTGCCACTTACAGTTTCATTGGAGAAATATTTTAAAATCCATTTACGTTTCATACCACACTAGTTGCATAATTAGGCGAAGCTTTTTTTTATTGACACAATTACTAAATCGAACATTATAATCAGCACCAACTACTATAATCGGTACTAATGGCCCATAAATGGTTACCCGAAGGCACTTACCCGCGTCTGCTTATAACTTAACCCGTGGAGCCAATGAAAACCCAGGCCGGGTTGATTGATGAGCATCCCTTGTTCCCTGATCGCTGCCTCAATTACACCACGATTACTTAATTTGACATGATACTTGGCGAGTTTTGACGCTCCCCGGTAAACGGCGAGTGTTACCAAACTTCAAGTAATTGATTACTTCCTTTGCATTAATTGTTTTGTTTCCTGAAGATACCGGGATCTGTGCCAATTATGTTGTATAAAGTATATGGATTTGTATCGATCGGTATCTTTGCCGGGTTGGTTCTTACGATATTTTTGATGTTTGTTGGTTTGAGGTTGAGAATGCAAAAAAATGTTTAATTACTGTATTTTTCGTTAATTACGATTTTCTTATTTATATGGCATGATACTTTTGCATTTGTAGGTCATTATTATCGGTTTATATGTGCTTAAATAACTGTTAGGTTTTATATTACTAAACAGCAAAACAAAAAGTTTTTTATAAGTCTTCTTCCTAGTAACTGTGCTGTTCTACTGTGCCTTCTTTCTTTTTTCAGGTAGTATTATATTCTGAATCAAGTATAGCTATTAGTAAATAGATTAAATAAAAGCTTAGTTTTTCTGTGTCGGCGACAGCAACGCAGCCGGCCACGCGAGAAACAATTCACTCATATTTTGCGAGACATTATTGCTTTAGCCGCTTCCGTTTTCGCGTCACGTTGTTTTTTAACTGACTCGCTTTTGTTGTTTTAACTCCGTGGTTATTTTTAATAATGATGTGAATGTAAATGTGGATATCAGTGCTATATTATATAGTAATGGAATATAATTTGTTTGGTTAATTCTGTAAGTAGTTGGAGTAGGTATTAAAATTATATGCTTGACAAATATGGGGGATTAATTTTAAAAAGATTCACGTCATAATGCTTAACTTGATTTAAATTTTTCTTACCTCAAAAACGTGAAACTTTATTCCATCTATGAAATTTTGAATATGAAGATATTAAGTTGCTCGACTTACAATCACATGATTTAATTTGATTATAAGCGAGCATGTAAATGTAATCTATATAGCAAACTAGCGGCCCGGCCCGGCTTCGCCTGGGTGCAAATACAGATTCCAGTCCATATTTTATTTAAAATCAATATGACAGCCGTTGTCTAAACTGCTTATCCATTTTCAATCCCATCCTGTACCTATTCTTATGTCCCATTTTATCCACCTTATATTCTATTCTATCCCATCTCTCCAGATTCAAATCATTATTTTGCTGTGGAAATATTATAACACTAAATTTTACTGGTGGTAGGTCTCTCATATGTGAGAAGCCATCTGGGTAGGTACCACCGCAATGTCTATTTCTCCCGTGAAACAATACTGCTTAATGCATTGTTGTGTTTCGGATTGAAGGACATTGTAGCCAGAGCAACTACTGGACATATTGAGACTTAACATCTTATGTCTCAGGATGGCGAGCGCAGTGGAATATTGCTACTGTTCATGAGCGGTCGTATCGCTTACCATCAGGCGAACGGCTTGCTCGTCTTGCCATTCAATGCAATAAAAAAAAAAAAAAAAAAAAACTGTTACTACTCCGACGACATTCATTGAAATCAATTAAAAGATACCATAGATGACCCGACCACGCTTCGCTATGGCTTAGTTATTATATGATGAATTTTATATTGAATTATTTAGCATAGCAAAAAAGCCCGACCCACCTTTGCCTGGATGCAGATATTTTTTATTTTACTCCACACCAAATACATGTTATTTTTCGTATAAGCTCTTGTATACCTAAACATGAATTAGCTATCCTACTGTCCTGCTCAATTCCGTCCCATCCCGTCTGTTCAGTCACTTCCCGATACGTCCCGTCTTTTCTCTTCATTGACCATCCCGTCTTATACCGTGCATTTACATTTCGTCCTATCAAATGTGTCAGCTATCCCAGTCCTCTCCCCTACCTCCCACTCTATTATATCCCGTTTCTCCATATCCAAATAGTGTGCCTTATAAATTTTTGACATTAAACACTTTAGCGATTTTGATTATCCATGCAATATTCCATCCCTTATTTCACCCCCAGTATGCTGTTTTCCAAAAACATTACGCCATTACTTTTTGTTAGTAATAAAGAGATTAAATATAAATTTTCATAGAAATACACTCACACACACAATTAATGTAGTAACGGTCATTGAGTAACGGTAGTAACAATTATATATAACTGGTTTCTCAAGACACAGACAACGCCTAATTTGAGAATCCCTGCAATATTCTCCATAATTATATAAAATTGTTATTTTATTCAGTTCAGTTCAGTTTTTATTTTTATGTGTTATTTTATGAAAGATTTTTCATTTTCAAGTGACATTCTATCTTGAAAAGAAGTAAAACTTCTTACGTGTGAATATTATTTATTTGATTGTCCTATATTTATTTAGCTTCATAATATACTCTTTAGTTTACACAAATTAAATTTCTGAACGTATGCATAAATATTTGACAACCAATTTAAATGTCAACCACTTTTCATTACTGTCATTATTTTACATCTTTAAAATCTAAAATACGCCATTAATCGAATATTGTGGATATATGTTGTCGATTCGAAACCTTTATTTAAATACGTTATTTAATTTGAGGGAAGAGTTTACCGTATTGACGGTATGAACATTAAATGTTTGACAGTTACAAACCCATGAACATTTTGTATGGTATAACCAAAATCAACAACTCCTTATAAATAAAAAATTAATTGAAAAAACATTTTCCAGTAGACCAAACTGTAAATCTAAACCATTCTCGAATCTCCACGAACACACACAAAAAATTTCATCAAAATTGGTCCAGTCGTTTAGGAGGAGTTCAGTCACATACACACGCACACAAGAAATATATATATTAAGATAACACTGAGTAATTCAGATCATATTTTTCTCTTATTGATATCTCATATAACTATGCAGATACCACCTTTATGCAGATGATCTGCAAATTTACTCCCAAGCACTTCCTGATGATCTAAATGACGCTATTTCATTTATCAATGACGACATTAGAAGCATTTCTGATTGGAGTAATGAGTACGGACTAAAAGTTAACCCAAGTAAAACGCAAGTCATTGTTGTCGGCAGCCCTAGGTTAATGTCTAGATTAAACTGGCCACTTATACCATCTGTTTTATATAATGGAATATCTATTCCTTACAGTGACACTGTAAGAAATCTAGGCATTATTTTTGACAAATCTCTTTCTTGGGATCCTCAGCTTCGAGAGTTGAGTAGAAAACTATTCGCATCGGCTGGATCCTTGCGGAGATTACGCAATTTTCTACCAATCGCCACGAGAATTTCGCTTGCTCAATCCCTCCTTCTCCCCATCCTTGATTATGCGGATGCCAGTTATCTCGATCTCACTGAGGAGCAACTTAACAAACTTGAGCGCCTTCAAAACTTCTGTATTTGATTCATATTTGGATTACGCAAATATGATCACGTTTCCGAATTTCGTAAAAAGCTCAAGGGGTTACCCATACGGTTTCGCCGGAATACACATATTCTTTCTATTCTTTACTCTATTCTTTTCAATCCTCTCTCTCCCCGGTACCTTAAAAACCGATTTCAATTTCTTCTCGTTACACATTTAAGTTCCCTGAGGTCATCAGAGAATTTAACACTGAAAATTCCAGCGCATTCCACAAACTTTTACGACAAATCCTTCACTGTACAAGCTGCAAGGCTGTGGAATGCATTACCAGTCTCAGTGCGGCGAGCAAAGTCCCTACCCATATTTAAAAGACTAGTAAAGCAGCATTATCTATCGCTGAATTATTGAAGACAATGCTTATATTTTATTTATATATATTTTCCTCTTTGTTTTTGATGTGGATACATACATATTTATTTTATTCATATGTATATGTATCTATTTTTTATGCATGTTGTATGAATGTGTTTTTTAGTTTATTTTATATCATTTTTATTACATATATTATGTATTTAGATATATTATATGTATTGTCCTTTGACATCACGTACACCTCACAATACCCCACAGTTGTCTCTATTTTATCCATCCTATGGTTGGTTGTCTGGAAGAGATCGCCTCGAGCGATAAGACCGCCATTGTACTCTTTTGCGGCTTGTTAAATTGTGTTAATATTATTTCCTTTTATTTACTGTTGTACAACAAAGCTTTAAATAAATTTAATAAACATTTAATACTTCCCATATTTTCTTACAAAATAACACCAGCATCTAAGTATCACATCAGCTCATAGAGTCCAGTCACACAAACAGATCTACTGAGTAACAGCCACGGTTACTCTAATGCTATTTTATTACGTCCATAAATTGTATAGAGTCGCCCCAGGAGGCGTTTAGTGAGTGGCTATCGCGATTTTCGATTTAGACTCGCTCTTCACTCAAAATTGAAACGGCGGGGCCCATTGTCGGAACAATTTAAATTCGACGGTTTTAAACGCAATTCTTTCGTGACCGTTCGCCTTGAAGGGGTTTGTAGGGCAATAGTTGTAGATCAGTGCATTTTTAAAGTTTAAGGAGGGGTCCCAAGAATACAATCTTGAGGAAATATAAGGTGGAATGCAGTTTATTGTTTATTTGTATTTGGCACGCAATCAGCTACAAATAATATAATTTGGTATATTTTTTACTAACCAAAATTTATTGAATCAATGAACAGAAATATGTATTTATTTGATTTTTTTTCTTAATATTTCTGATACGAGTTTCCTCTTGGGAATGTTAAGATTTTTCATAATATGATGAAATCTGTAAGATAGGTATCCTGGTATAGGTATGCTATCATATTGTGGCAGAAATTATAACTTTTTTTATTACTTTGTATAATTTTGGATAAGATGGCAATCGTGATGAGTTCGTCTTATTTCGGTATTTGACGTTACTGCTCTACTTGGCTAAACGTGATTTGCAATTTTGATTATTTTCAACGGAAAAAAGAGAAAAATGATCATCATCATCATCATATCAGCCACAGGAAGTCCACTGCTGAACATAGGCCTCCCCCAATGATCTCCACAATGACCTGTTGGAAGCGGCCTGCATCCAGCGACTTCCTGCGACCTTAGTCAGATCATCCGTCCACCTTGTAGGCGGGCGTCCAACACTTCGCTTGCCTGTACGTGGCCTCCACTCGAGAACCTTTCGGCCCCAACGGCCATCGGTTCTACGAGCTATGTGCCCGGCCCACTGCCACTTCAACTTGCCAATCCTATGGGCTATGTCGGTAACCTTGGTTCTCCTACGGATCTCCTCATTTCTGATTCGATCTCGTAGGGAAACACCGAGCATAGCCCGCTCCATGGCTCGTTGAGTGACTTTGAGCCTTTTAATGAGGCCCACAGTGAGAGGCCACGTCTCGGTGCCGTATGTCATCACTGGTAACACACAACTATCGAAGACTTTCGATTTTAGGCACTGAGGTATTTTGGACGAGAAGACGTCGCGAAGTTTCCCGAACGCTGCCCAACCGAGTTGGATTCGCCGATTGACCTCTCTCTCGAAGTTGGACCTGCCTAACCGGACCACTTGTCCTAAATAGACATATTCGTCTACAACTTCGAGAGTCGAGCCCCCAACTCCAATGGGGGTGGGCACAACATGGATATTCGACATGATCTTCGTTTTATCCATGTTCATTTTAAGACCCACCTGTTGGGAAACTCGATTAAGGTCTTCGAGCATAGTGCTAAGGTCTTCCAGCGATTCTGCCAAGACTACAATATCGTCGGCAAATCGAAGGTGAGTAATATACTCGCCGTTGATGTTGATGCCGAATCCTTTCCACTGCAAGAGCTTGAAGGCATTTTCCAGCGCGGCAGTGAACAGTTTCGGAGATATGACATCTCCCTGTCTCACGCCTCTCTGTAGTGGAATAGCCTTCGTGCTCTGATCCTGTACTCGGACCGACATGGTGGCGTTGTTGTATATACACCTCAACACTTCGATGTACCGATAGTCTATGTGGCACCGCTGAAGAGACTGTAGCACAGCCCAGGTCTCGATCGAATCAAAGGCTTTCTCATAGTCCACAAACGCTAAACAAATAAGATAAATTTCCCATATCGGGATTTCCAGCGATGCCTCTTAGAGATTGATTAGATCTTGTCTGGCATAACATATTTTTGTTATCAAAAACATTGTTGGCGAAAAAATATGTTAAAGACTTCCTTATTCCTATTTTAATTGATTTATTTAGTTGTAAAAACTGGATAAGAGAAAAACTCATTTCACGTACAATAAATAGGTAAAATTTTTAAATCTCCTAATGTAAAATAGTCACACATATCATGTTTTTAGTAAGTGAACCCTCCAAATTTAACTTAGAATAATAACAATTATGTTCAATTATTGTTTGAACTCTTACTTGCCATAAACATATCGGTGATAATTATCTTTTTTTGTTAGAATTTGTTTTCTATATCAAAGTAAATATAAAGTTACTGTATATATATATATGTATAGTAAGTGACGACTAAGATCACAATCTAAGGACGTGACGATGGCGAGAGCAGTTCTATTGTCGCCGCTCCATTGAGACGTTTCAAACTTTCCAATCGTTTATCCTTTTCAAATGCAATGGACAGTGTGGCGCTTTATCAAGCCGATAAGAAATGATCGCTCCGATGCTTCCATTTTATTTGATTGCAAACCTTTTTCAATACAATGAAAACTCTTTTACAGCGCGTGCGTTTTACATAACAAAAGTACGTTCATACGTTGAAGATGATTTTGCATTTTATCTAATTTTTTTTGCGAAATGCTGCATTTATTTCATACTACAGTTGCAGCAAATTATGCTATTTGTAATCCAAAAGAAATGATTAAATTTATTATTCGTCAATTATAATTGAACGATATATTCAGCAACTATATAAACCTATTTGTAAAAGTCAATGCTCATAAGTACCTACTTATAATTTCACTTATACCGTATTTCTGTTCGCAAACCGCAAACACGAAAGTTTGACAACTTTTTTGATTTCGCATTCCGCGCGGCGGAGTGTCACGAACCGACAACAAAAGGAGGTTGTGAACAGTTCGCAAATAATACCGCAGAAGCAACCCCCCGTAGAATGCCGGGCAACCGAGCAACCGGGCAACCGTCAACCGAGCAACCGTCAACCAGGCAACCGCGGTCCGAGCCGTCACGTCTTGTACTCATTGCTGATTCTACGGGTGTGCCTCCCCCTACGAGAGTCGACAGTTTGTTACGATAGTAAATTTCGATGGGTTTCGTGTTTGGCCATTAGAAGTTTAGGAGGAATGGTATAATTGTAAAGAGAATCGAATAGTGTTTTTCCAGCATCCAAGAAATTTACTTAGAATAATAACGTTAATTTTTTCATATGGAAAAATTTGTTTGTGAAATTCAAAATCGTAGCAAAAAATGAACTATTAAATATTATTAAAAACTGCGACAGGTAGTTATAAAATATGAATTACATTGTTTGCTTTAAAAATAAATATGTATCATATTAGGTGAGCATTTCTTTTGTATGTATTGAATTTATCAAAGCCAAAAACGCATTAATAACTAAGGTGCTTAAATAGAAGAAAACTTGCTCAAAATACCCGGCAATATACGAGTATGACACGGTACTACAGAAATTTATGTCGACGATATTAAACGATATAAATTCTCATGAAGCGACTACATTTAAATTTTGCGGCGGCGGGACAGGATATGATTTTATACTCTCTGCTTAAATGGGAAAAAGGAAATTAACTGTTTCATATTTTGTGTTTAACTTAAAATAAGCGATTTTGTTTACTGTATACACAAAGTTTTGCTTGAATTATGGCTAAAATATCTTTATTAATTTAACTATATTGTTCAAAATGCGTTTACTTATTTATCGGATGCATAGTTTAGAACATTATTCTGATTTGATGTTAAAAGATATCTAAATACCTAAATCCAATTGTTGGTGATAACAGCAACATGCAAAGATTTTTAAAATTTATTATTATACGGTAGGTTACAGATTGGCTGTACACATCTTATTGTCAAAGTAAATAAGTGGTAATGGCTTTTTGCCATCCGATAGTATGTCTGCTTGAGCAAAAATAACAATTCAATACAATGGATTAGAGAATTAAACCGTTATATCACTTTCATTATGCCAAATAAACACTGCAATGGCGACATCAAAGTGAATATTCACACAAAACTCATAATAGTTGACACTGAATCGATTAAACACAAGAGCCGTGTAATCGATTACGGCATCTGCAGAAACGAGAAATCGATTACCGGCGGTCGTGTCTGTCGCTAATCGATTGTAGTTCTCACCTTCACGTTCATATCATAGTCTTACACGACGCGATGTTAAGTAATTGAATTTTGTAATTAAACTCTCTGTTTTCGTATCGGTTAACATCGAATCATTTTTTAAAAGCATTTTGTTTTCACCGTTTTAATACAGTCTTATAAAATATTTATACACCCTGAATTTAGACCACACTGCCAACCATAAAACTTTAACAGTGCCTAAACTGGCTTGGAAAAGCGACTTATTATTGTATCGATCTCGTAAATGAAAATACGGCTCGCTTGATGCTTAGTAATTATCGCCGCTCATATACATCTACTGCACTTGGAACTTATATACATACATTGCCAGTCCCTCCAAATTGGAGGGAAAAGATAAGAAAACAGGGATTGAAGAAGAACCGATTATTGATACTTTTCATCGAAAGAAAAACGCCGGGAACGCTGTTGCTCCGCTCGAATTTTCTATAAGATTATGCACCTGAAAAGCGACAATTTAGGCAGGGCCATATTATCAATTTTTTATTACTATGTGCTATCATATCATATATCGTTGACCAGATGAAATGAAGATCTTTCCACCAGATACAAGAGAGCTGAGATTTCCACTCATGAAGAAAACGTAATAGTAAAACTTTACTTTATATTATTTTGTGAGAGAGTATCACTGGTCGAAGCAAACCATGAAGCTTTAAATTTATTGAGTCTTATTAAATTAATTTTCGTGTTGTATCTATTGGCCTTAATATGCAGCCAAAAAGAACAGGAGTTGCTTGCACCGATTTAGCAAATTCGTGAAAATAAATATTGAAGGTTAAGAATAATATGTTGTTCTAAATGTTAATTAACTATCTTCTTATACAGTAATTATAGCTGTATGTTTTAGAGATATAGAACTGTAATAAAAATATTTTAAGCAAATGGGTCTAAATTATATTCCATAACATACATGATATAGTTTAATATCAATGTTCGGAGATTTGAGATTCTTATGCATAGATTTATTACTTTGTTCGATTGTTTCATTTGTATATTGCAATTTATTATTTTCTACTAAGATTAATAATTTAAGATACTTAATTTTATCATTCGCTATAATTTACTTTAATAACACATATATACCGATATTTAGATTATATCTCTGCGTATTAGTAAAATTAGTATAATATACACTATCATCCAATTTAATTTCTATTAGACTACACAAACAGTAAGTTCAATAGTACATTAATATTCTAACGGTAGAGCATGGAGGCGTAGGTAGAGCGTGCGTCACCCACTCTACCCGACGCCGACGTCTACGCTCGGGAGAGTTGTGAGTCCAAGCACCTGTACCACAGTGAGTCTGACAGACAAAGATGTAGATAATAAGGAGCATCTCATTGGTGCATCCGTTGTGTGGCCACGCCCACAGCACGCGCGGACCAATCACGGCGGCGCGCACAGATCTTGAGCGTTATCTAGTTATCTGCCGTCTCACTTGGCGTTCGCGATCGCTATTTTCAGACAGGCGAGCGTAATGTTACGCTGAAATTATATCGTAGCGATCTACCACCTGTATTGGCTACTCATTTTTAATTTGTTTGACTAACGTTGAATAAAGGATCTTTACGTAGGTTTTAATTTATTTTAGTTATTGGGGATGACTTTTAAAATTGGAAATATTTATTAATATTAAAATGGAGTACACTGAAGCGTCATAATAATTATTGTTGTATTTAGATACTTCTATACATATAAAAGCTGAAATTGAAAAAGTCGTTTACAAATCAATTAATTAATGACTGAACTGAACGTTTTTTAAAGAACATGTAAAGACTGACGTCACATTCCACTTGAGTAAACGATCAAGCCCACACCTGGCTGCCTGTGCTCACATACAAACTCGAAATTAAATAATCGAAAATTTACAGCGAATGTTTATAAACTCGAACAGTGGCGCGGCTCGTACCATTGAATACGATGCGATAAGCCTCGCAGATTGCTGGCATTCAATCTAGTTTGTTTTCTTAATCTACTCCCTGTCTCATATCACCTACCAACGCCACTTGAACCTCCCAACCCCTCTCCCACTTCACAACAGCTGAATAAAAAACGGCCGCCAGGTGAAAATCCAGAGATCAACGCAAATCGGTCGGTCTGCACAAGTGATTTGTTATAAGCGCTGTCGATAACTGAAGGGCCATTGTTTGTAGGTCGCTCCCGATGTAAAATATTGTAATAGAGTTGTTATTACGGCTTTGTGCCCGGTTTCTGATTAAAAACTTATGAGTGTTATATATTCTCGGAACCAATAGGTTGCTTCCAGACCACAGGGTCTTTACAAAGAGTAGAGTACATTTATGTCAAAGGAAGCGTAAAAGCTATAAAAACATTTCAGCGGAAAGCTTAATGAAAATAGTATTTTCTTATTAGAATCAATGATTAGAGATAGATAGATAGGTATTACAAATATTATGTTACGTAAAATAACATTCTGTTAAGTAATAAAGGCTTTGATACCATTATAGACATTGATTGAACTGGCCAAACATTATCCATGCATGTGTCATCCAGTCATCATGACTTAATAATTAAGCTTTGATATCAAAAAAGATCACTAGTCATCATTCTCTTCATTATCTTGAATCGTACAGCAAAAATAATTTTCCAAATATTAGTTACATGTTCCATTGAATTCGGGCATTTTCAGTCGGTTGGCTTGGCGTTGTGCGACAGAGAGCGCTGTGGAAAGACACAGGCGGGGCGCGAGCGGGGCGCGGTGGGGTTGCTCGGGGGGAGGGGGGGTGTCGCGGGGTGGTGGCCCGGGCGATCGTACGGGATTCGGGATCCAAGGGATGAGCTGTTTCTCGCTTCCTCCCGTTACTCTGGCACCGCACGTCGCCGTCGACGCACAACGCGGTCCACACGCGAACCTCCGCCACGTAATGCCGTGATACCAACACCACTACCCGTGTGTTTACAGTGCCAGTGAACGATAGTGATACACACTCTTTATACAACACTCATATAGTGTACTTGACGCTTCTCAAGACAGATCTCATACTTTTGTGTTATTGAACTATGATAAAAAATTCGTATGTTGAATTTTGATACGAGTATGAAAATGAAGATGTCTGGTGAGTATGCGAAGCGGATTATATATCTTGAATTAACGGACTTTGTTCTTAAATTAATTTATGCATTGCGCGGTTGCACGTTTAATATGGTATTGAGAGTATAGTACCATATTATCTTATTGTATTCAGAAGGTGTGATTGATACATGATGTAATATTGTAGTTGTAATTAACACATTTGTTGCCTAATTATTTCAGTATTTTCTTAATTATAGGAAATAATTAGGCTACCAGGAGTATATAAGCAAAAACAGTTACTATTACAGTTTCATAATCAAACAATGCATTTAAACACTTTTAAAAACTTCAGGTGTTATAAATATTAGAATAATTATAGCGCTTTCAAAAATTTGTTCTTTTTTGATGACTTATAATATATGTCAGCAGTAGTAATTATCTTGATTATTTTTAGAGATAAGAATCTATTTTTTGATCAGGTAAGAATTTAAACATGGTATTCAAGAAAATGTTAAGCGTTGTTTTAATGGCTTTATGGTGTCACGTAGGTTAATGGAACAAGTGATTATGTCATGTTATGTACTTTGTAGTGTTTTCATTTTGTAAATAATGTACATTTTAAAAGTTTAATTTTTCAGTGTGATGATCATTCATGATTCGGGTTAATATACATATGCATTTGGTATTACAGGTTTTGTTTTTAATGAAGCTAAGCTTATTAATTATTTGTTGAAGATAATTATATATCTACGTATTTTGTCTTGTTGACGGTGTGAAGATTTGACCATTATGATACTATAATTTTGATATGTTTAAGTAGTGTTTGCGGTCGCTTTGTGACTTATTCTTCTCAACTTGCCCTTATACTTGCCCTATATATAATTAATTCATGCATTATACAAATCACACAATAATTGGTTATTTCCTGTTTTATAATAACATAATTAATCACTGTTTTGTGGTCTTTATTTATCATATTTGCTATTCGTATGCTCGATTCATATTCTTCTTTATTGTTTAATAATATGATATAAAATTATTTTAATATAGCTATTTATTTCTCATTTAATAAATTATTATTTTCATTGAATTACATTTATGAATTTGTAATTGCTGTTATAAATGTACGATACATAATGATTATTCATATCGTCCATTTAATAAAAAATATTTATTGCACAATTAATCACTTTGTTGTTTTATAGTAAATTAAAATAATACTATTTATTGGTTTTCATGAATATATTTATTTAGCTAAGATATTATGGATATAAGATATTATCGTATTACGTCAAGTATTTTTTATTTATTTATATCTATGATATAAAACTGTGACGTGTTTGTTCACAGTCCTTCACATATGCATCATATCTAGATAATGACGATAGTAACATCGGTTTTTTTATGCATTTGTATAATCTAGAATTTCATTCAAAAATATATACTGATATAACGTTACTCAAGATTTGACATTATCGTTTAAAAATACCAATCAAAAATATTTTAATCAAAATAGCAGTCGGAAATATACCGGGTATCTCAAGACTGCTACCGAAAACGAAGCCGGGTGGTAGTTTTAGTGACTACAAACACAATGCAACCAAAAATTTCGAAAAGAAACGCAACAATTATTTTTTATGTTTTTTTAAATATCGTCATTTTTGGGTGGTAAATCCATAGTTTTTGCTAAAATAATAATTTAAACACTTTTATACCTTAGATTATTTATAAATCAAAGGGTATACACTATTATTTTAGGATAAAATGTATTTACCAACCAAATATGGTCATAGGAAAAAAAATTTAAAAAAAATTGTCGCTTTTTTTTTGCAACTTTTTCTGTTGCATTGTGTCTGAAGTCGCTTAAACTACCACCCGGCTTCGTTTTCGGTAGCAGTCTTGATATACCCTGTATATCATAAAGTACATGATTTCAAAAATACTGTTCCACTCCATCAATGTAAAAAAAGCCGATCACTATTCGTTTGGTCCAGTTCAAACCGGCGCGGCGGGGAAACAGATACAATCTTCAGATAGACAATGTACCAAAATGGATGGACAGAATGAGATGATATCGCAACTAAAGAAAATACCTCACTTCAAAATCTATCATTTTCACACTGGTCTGTTATAAATAGAATTGTTAAGCGTCGATCGTACAAAGCAAACATGCTTTTGTCCCGTCGGTGCCGCCAAAAGGTGACACCACTGTGCAAAACCAAAAACCACAACATTTGATTGTGTCGATAAGTTTGGGTTGCGTTTCGCACGTCCCTAACAGATAACACTCAGGTGGATTGTTTTAACTTATTCTTAGTAAATATTGTCTTATTTATGGAAATGGAGGCAAGTGGTGTCTTTTGTGGTCTGAGTGCGGGTTAGAGTCGATATTTTTTGTGAATTATCTGTTTTTAAATGATCTTAAAGATACGTATTTTGTTTTTTTATTAACACGAATAATCAGACAAGTAGTTCATCTGGTAGAAAGTTTACGCCTGCCGATAAAGAGGAGCAATGCTACTTATAACTTATTAATAATCTCGAAAAGGCTCTGCGCTCCGTTCATCTTCTAAATATTAGGCCTTAAGTCTTCTTAATACCCATTCGAAGTTGGCTAGTGGTTACAATATCTTTAAATTACAATGCCACAGAAGACAACATTATGGAATATACTCACGGCATTCATTGACAGTAAAACCAACCGTATTTTAGCAATGAATATTTTGTATTCTTCACTTAAAGTTAATTCAAGTCGTTGGAGGGGGACAAAATATTTAATACTTAAATTAGTCTTTACACTGTTTATAAATAAGAGCTTTAGACCCTTGCACATGAAGAATAATTAACCTTCTTACCTAGGTGATACAACTCAGTTAAGAAGTAGATTATCACATATGTGTACGGAGTATGATACGTGGCTATAGTTAGGTTATAATCCTATTAATCTTCAGTGTCATGATGGCATACTTTCGATGAAAGTTAAAAAGTATGTTTATTTCTGGAAACAAATTGTAACAACATCATACACAAACAATAATTCTAGTTAAAATATTTTTGAGTTATAAATGTCAAGCATGTTATTAGCTATTCCGATAGCTGTTTATTGAGTGATTGAAATCACTCAAGATAATGCTTATTAAGATTACAAATATCGCCGAGATTAAAACACGTAATGTTACGCAACAGTGAAAAACCCGAAATTAATCTGCTTATCAATGAAAATTGCATTTATTATAATTGCAATAAACAAGATTTTAGCATTGCATTGATATATTAATGGTATATAGCTCCAGGTCCTGTAGAAACTTTTGTTGATTATATGTATAAATCGAATCGTAGGAAAGCGATTTTGTCGTATCTCAAAAAATGCGTATATGCGTTTTGCATATTATTTAATTCCTTAAAAAAACCGCATTGAATTTCCTTGTGAAAATGTAAGGTTTTATTTTAAAATGTTATTATTAAACAATTGGTATTCCTAAGGTTTGTTAGCTAGTTTAGAGGTTATTCATTTTTTTATTTATTTTTTTATTCTGGTGTAAAATTGCTTGTTTCGAGATACGACAAACTCGCTTTCCTGCGTCGATATACATATATTTTTAATCAATTTGCATATCCCCGACTTATACTAGAAAGTACAGTTTCTACTGAGCTGTTGTCGCGTCGTACTAAAATAAATTGTGAATGAAGCCGCCGATGTGGGATGAGGCGTGCAAAAGTACGCTTTAAAATGTTCACCTGTTTGGAATTATTTTAACATACGAATATAAGCCTTCGGTCCACAGTTTAGAGTAATAACGATGCGGACATTTTGGGTCGCGGTTAAGGCGACGGCGACTAGCGAGTGACGCGGATTTGTGGCGGACAGCGCAAATATGCGTAAAATGTTGATAGGAACGAACACACTATGAAAAAAAAATATCTAAAAATTAGGAGGTATTTTCGATTATAGCCACCTATCACGCACAAAGATGGATATGTGGTTCGTTATACCAACAAAATTTATACAAGAGATAAGAACAAAAAAAAAAATAGGTGAAGTAATGTATGTTTAATTAAATTTTATGCGATTCCAGACATAGGTATTCCCAAATTTATACCAGCTATAATGACGACGAAAACATATACGCATTGTTTCCTACAATTTGTATACCGATACCGTTCAAATATCGTTTTAACATCTCGGAAAGGTTTTATTAGTTTAGTTGTCAATATTTCGAGCGGCCGCTAATCGCTTACAGCGTGACCGTGTCCTAATTTGCTTTTGTCACGTTAAGGAGTGTTTTATGAGTGAACATAAGACGGGCCGTGAACTCTTGGTGACACACGACGGTGTAAAATGCGTTTATTGTCAGTCCCCGTGTCTAAGTCGTGAAATCGGCTTGCAGTGGGGTCTCTCTGGTTTTGAACTTCCTAAGAGACGACTATGCTGATATTCATAACTGTAAAATCGGATAGCATGTTATTATTTCATATACAAGCAATATATCCCCATTTGTGTTCGTATTTTTTAAGCAAACAAGCAAACATCATCGAATTTATTATTTGCATTATCATTCACATTGATAAAACGAAACTAATTAGTTTGGTAACCAGACATTGTCCTCAAAAAAATCGCTTTTTTCGGATTGTCGAGCTGAAAACAGCTGCGTTGTATTAACAAATTATAGGAAGAATATCAATTTGTACTTCAAAAATTTAAAGTAGAAGTTCAACTCTACTGAGTTTCATGTTAAGTGCATGTTCTCATTTTAAGTCTGGCGCGAATTTCTGCGGAAACTGGAGATTTAACGACGACTCGTCCGTATTGTCCGCGCACGCAGCGTTCGCGCTTCGTCCAACCAACACATCTCGCGACGGCTGATTTGAATTTGAAATTCGAATATTATTTTTACGACTGACATGGGTTTTTAAATTTTTAAAATACAGCCAGTGGTTTTTCTATATTTTTCACCAAAACCAGCCAGTATTTTGCACGAATAAAATATGATTTCAATTTTTTATTAGCGGAGAATTATTGGAATCCCACGACAGGTGAAGCGGCATAGCAACAGCGCGCAAAGGACGTAGTTGAATAACCTGAATGAATTCTCTATAGACATTGAGGAACATCCTGCGTATTGTAGAGCGGGGAGCGCACCTTTGTTATGCTAAGCAGTTATCATCGTAACCGTATTATGAACATTTATCAAGCGTCTAATTTTATGGCGTTTTTTCACCGCCACGTGCTGAAGAAGACTTATGGATGAGATAGGGGTTGTTTTAACAAGTATATTAGTAGTAATGGGGTGGACTGTATGATTTATTGAGTGTCTCATTCAGCTGTATTTGCTTAGGGGTCGCAGTTTATTGATGACACGCGTGCGTTGCATCATTTCATACGAACAAGTTTCGTTTGTGTCATTTGTATTCGAGCGTGTTAAGAACATTATAAACTTATCGCTTTTGTAAACATCTTGTTTGTTTTAATTTCTTTGTACATATTTTTTGAGAAAAGTTACATCATGAATGTATGAAATTCTAAAAGTGATCAAAGAGTTTTCCTTAGCGTATCGACTTATTTTTTTATCAACTGCCACGGCTCTATTCAAATTTTGGAGACACGTTGGCAGAATGTCTTAACTATTAGCATAGATGTTGCAGACTTGGGATTCGAATTAACGTCACTAGTTTATTCGATAACTGATACTGAGGTTTATAAAGATAGCAATATCTATGACTTGAAGTATTGATATTATGTTTTAATATTGCCAATATCAATATATTAGTATGATAATAATATATGTAGCCTTATACAGCATAACAATAAATTATACCACTGGTAGATATTATGTTCATGTCTGTTAAAATTACTTACAATATATATTACCATCTGCACATATCGCTTATCCGCATAATACGTAACATAAATAATAAGGCATTAGGCGATTGTTGTTTGCGTATCGATATACATAATCAATAATCGCCGATTATCGCCTATCGATCGGCTGTGTCTTAATTCATGCATATCTTGTGCGCAATTATTAGTTAGCCATAATGAATTACTTTAGCGATGATATCCCGGACATCAGCCTGTTTGAGATTGAGATGGCCCTCAAACAACTTAAAAACAACAAGGCGCCGGGTGAGGACGGAATCACTTCAGAGCTTCTGAAAGCGGGCGGAACGCCGGTACTGAAAGTCCTTCAGAGGCTCTTCAATTCCGTTCTCCTCGAGGGCTCAACGCCGGAGGCATGGAGCAGGAGCGTGGTGGTACTGTTCTTCAAAAAAGGTGATAACACTTTGCTGAAGAACTACAGGCCCATCTCGCTCCTGAGCCATGTCTATAAGTTGTTTTCAAGGGTCATCACAAATCGTCTCGAAGGCAGGTTTGATGACTTCCAGCCTCCCGAACAAGCCGGTTTCCGAAAAGGCTTTAGTACCATAGACCATATTCATACGCTACGGCAGGTTATACAAAAAACCGAGGAGTATAACTTGCCGCTTTGTTTAGCGTTTGTGAACTATGAGAAAGCCTTTGATTCGATCGAGACCTGGGCTGTGCTACAGTCTCTTCAGCGGTGCCACATAGACTATCGATAAATCGAAGTGTTGAGGTGTATATACAACAACGCCACCATGTCGTTCCGAGTACAGGATCAGAGCACGAAGGCTATTCCACTACAGAGAGGCGTGAGACAGGGAGATGTCATATCTCCGAAACTTTTCACTGCCGCGCTGGAAAATGCCTTCAAGCTCTTGCAGTGGAAAGGATTCGGCATCAACATCAACGGCGAGTATATTACTCACCTTCGATTTGCCGACGATATTGTAGTCTTGGCAGAATCGCTGGAAGACCTTAGCACTATGCTCGAAGACCTTAATCGAGTTTCCCAACAGGTGGGTCTTAAAATGAACATGGATAAAACGAAGATCATGTCGAATATCCATGTTGTGCCCACCCCCATTGGAGTTGGGGGCTCGACTCTCGAAGTTGTAGACGAATATGTCTATTTAGGACAAGTGGTCCGGTTAGGCAGGTCCAACTTCGAGAGAGAGGTCAATCGGCGAATCCAACTCGGTTGGGCAGCGTTCGGGAAACTTCGCGACGTCTTCTCGTCCAAAATACCTCAGTGCCTAAAATCGAAAGTCTTCGATAGTTGTGTGTTACCAGTGATGACATACGGCACCGAGACGTGGCCTCTCACTGTGGGCCTCATTAAAAGGCTCAAAGTCACTCAACGAGCCATGGAGCGGGCTATGCTCGGGGTTTCCCTACGAGATCGAATCAGAAATGAGGAGATCTGTAGGAGAACCAAGGTTACCGACATAGCCCATAGGATTGGCAAGTTGAAGTGGCAGTGGGCCGGGCACATAGCTCGTAGAACCCCGATGGCCGTTGGGGCCGAAAGGTTCTCGAGTGGAGGCCACGTACAGGCAAGCGAAGTGTCGGGCGCCCGCCTACAAGGTGGACGGACGATCTGACTAAGGTCGCAGGAAGTCGCTGGATGCAGGCCGCTTCCAACAGGTCATTGTGGAGATCATTGGGGGAGGCCTATGTTCAGCAGTGGACTTCCTGTGGCTGATATGATGATGATGATGATGATGAATGAATTACCATACAATTATCTGCTAGTTTGTGAAACTTGTTGTTTCTAGGAAAATTATTAAAATATTTTGATTATTTACTTGAATTGTTAAGTTTCCTTGGCGTGAGTGGCTAAAAAGCCGGTTATAATGCGACGAGGATTACATCACTTTACTTAGACAAAATATATTTTTAGTGAACTACATATATTTGTTTGGTGATCTGAAAACAAATTTTACAAACAAAGAAAATAACAAATTTGATTTAATCTTAGAAATTGTTTTTGCAGATGCTATTCCTATTTGTATGTTCATTTTATCACCAATGAAGTAGAAAAAAGCGAATATCCCGAGTTCAAATCGTTGTACGGCGTAAAAAAACTAGTAATAATTTGCACAGCACATTTATTTGCACATCAAAGGCTAAAAAGAAGAGGACATGCAATATGGTGATCGCATTATGTGTGGTTTCCGCTCGTCACAAAGGGTTTCCGCTTGTCTCTCAGAACATCCCTCTGAATGCACGTTCTGCTGATGCCAGTCTGCACGCCACTCCACGACAATTCATTAAATATTTGCCTACTCGTATTCCAATACTCAATGAAACTCATGCTATCAGACAGTTTTGAGGAAAATCAACACTATTCCCTAGTTTTCATTATTCTTACCTACTAAGGTAATGTAACATTGTGGTTACTAACTTCCTCAGTTATAGTCAAATTGTTACATACTACAAATTAAGGAAATTTGTTTGTTAAAGGATGCGCTCTTTACTTTCGTTTATACAGGGTATATCAAGACTGCTACCGAAAACGAAGCTGGGTGGTAGTTTAAGCGACTTTAGACACAATGCAACAGAAAATGCTGGAAAAAAAAGCGACAAATTTTTTTTTTGGTTATTTTTTTCCTAGGTTCGTATTTGGGCGGTAAATGTATATTTCCCTAATATAATAGTGTATACCCTTTTATTTATAAATACTCTAAGGTATAAAAGGGTTTAAATTATTATTTTAGCAATAACTATGGATTTAGCACCCAAAAATGATGATATTTAAAAAATCATTAAAAATAATTGTCGCGTTTCTTTGCGAAATTTTTGGTTGCATTGTATTTGTAATCACTAAAACTACCACCCAGCTTCGTTTTCGGTAGCAGTCTTGATATACCCGGTATGTTAAGAAGAAATTTATTTTTATTGACATACAATTTCTTATGTCTATGTGGTTTTTATAATACATTCGATTACTTTTATAAGGCTCTTGTATTCTTGTATTGTTTTGTTACAGTTTATTATAAATTGAATCGTATTTTTAACGTTTTGGAAAATATATATTTATAAAAAATGTGTATTCTAGTAAATTTTTATCCTATCTGTCAATATGTACTAATTATTATTATTTTGTCCGCAGCAGCAGACAGCCAGGAGTCTGGCAGCCCACCGCCGAGCCCGACTGACTCTGCCACATCAGAATCAGCGCCCACCCTAGTTCACATCAAACAGGAAAACATGGCGCCGGGAACTGACATCAAAGAATATTATGGGACCTTGGATTTTGGTCTATCGGACACATACCTATCCAACTTCCCCGACTACGGACGAGGGTATCTGCCCAGGCCTCTGGACTTGCCCAACCAAGACTTCTTAGAACCGAAAAGTAAAGACAAGGAACATTTGAAAGACGATGAGCCTGAAATAGACTTTAATTTGCCCACTGAGTTGATGTTCAAGAATAGTGGTATATTCGCTAGAGTCAATATCACTGTTGGAACTAAATATGGACCGTTTTTGGGGAAATGGGAGGCGCAGCCTTTGGATCGGAGATACGCCTGGGAGGTGAGTTATTACATTTATACTTTTTTAAAGAGTTGCCATCAACATTTATATAATATTTTTTCTCAATGACCTATAAATAGAACGTGCAAATCAGGATGACTAGTGTTTTTACTTATTCGGTAATGTTAAAGCGTATAAATATGGATTTGTTGTCGATAAGTCAATTTATATCTGGGAATTATACACAAAAATTTGGTAATGAAACATAAAGTTACGCCACCCTGTCTAAAATACAGTTTCATTAAGCCACGAAGTTTCATATGCAATGAGAATGATAATATATATTTTTGCTTAGATAGGTAAGACATAGCTGCAACACTGAACATTTCTTTATGATATTAGTACATCTATGTACCACAGTAATATTTTCTGTTCCAAAAATATGTATGACATATCTTCAAAACATTAGACAACCCTTCTAAATTATCGCGGGTTGAGACTTTTTTGCTTATTTCTTAAGTTTTTTCACCGTATCGCTGACAAGGCACGTCTTTCTTGGCGCATTCGTTTGTCAATTCACTCATGAATGAGCCACTTGTTCGACTCACGTGAGACTGGGTGTTAACTTAATAAGTTGGCTTGTCAATAAATTATACTAAAACCACCGTCAAGCACGGATGCAATAAATTGTCGATTTTATTGATTCCACTGAACAGCTGAGCCAGCCATGTCATTTTTAAGTCTTTTAGCTTGACGAAACCTCGTTGGTCCTTGTAATATCCTTACGATTATACGATACGAACAACTTATATTGGTTTTATAACTTAATGAAAACAAAACTTATTTACTATAAATAAAAAAATCATATCAAAATGTTGTGAATTTTGAAATGAATTATTGTTGAAATGTTAATCCGATAAAGAAATATAATTTACGTCCACAACCACCGAATAAATTATGCACTGCGCATGACTAGATAAAAAATACACGGTATTAATAATTATATATGGATAATTTTATTATAAGAAATATGTAAATGTTATCTACAGTTTAAGTACATTCGGTGCACTCGCACTTCAACGTGCAACATTATTTCACTTCACTTTGAGCATGAGCGTTATTATCATTTCGGAGATCGCTCGATTAGATTATGTCTTCGTCACCGCATAATCTGCGAAATACTTGCAAACTTGTATACATTGAATCCTCAGTACTGGCAGGGGTGTGGCGCAGTTATCTGTGTAGGAAGCGGAAATCAATTGTATTCCCTGGATCAAGGCCAAGTCTTATATTTAGTTAAAAGTATTGAATTTCTTGCAATTTGCGGGTGGGTATATTTTTTCATAGATTGATGCGAAATTGGAGCGGCTTTTTTCTGTGAATGGGAAGATAGAACTATACTGCCTCTTCCGGAAATATGCAATCTTGGGTAATAGATTCATATTAGCCGCAATATGACATATATAGTACAATCGGTTTGTCAGTTTTATAATTGGCAAAACTTGCTGTTTTAGTAATCAGGTCTTGAACACACGAGAAATTGGAAATGTAATGTTAATTCTGATCTCCCAATTTGTAATTGAACTATTTTAGTCCAATCAATCTGAGTAAGTGTTACTCAGTGACAAAAGTTTCTTCATAAGAATACCTCAAATACTGTTGTGTAAGAAGATAAAAAATATATTTTAGTTTTAATCCACAAAAGGCCGGATACGTGCCGGTCATCGCAAGCGAGATGCGCAAGCGCCTATCAAATATCAGACAGATACTGTGGGTGTAATGTTGCAGTCAAACCACCATTGTACTACAGCGGACATATAGTTCCGGCTGCTCTATGCCCCATTGAAGCCCTAATGACAGTTATATTGTCAACACAATTGTACACAATGGAACGTTTTTATTTCACAAATACACGGAATGCGGTATCAGTTTAAGGCGAAGGAGCAAAAGACGCGTTGTAAATATTGGTAATCGATGTGTAATAAGAGCATTATTCATTAATAGTTTTATAATTCATACTTTTTTTCGAAAGGCTTGCGATTACAGAGTCAGTTATTTGTAAAATTACATATAAAACAGCCACTCCGCGCAAATATGGCACAATTTAATAAAAGTAAAACATTATGAGCGCGATAAATTGACCTATTTTGAAGTTATTTAAATAATTATTAATTGGGTCATGTGGCAGACAAGTGCACACAGCAAAATCTATTGACACCTGATCCTTTAGTTACGTTTGCAACGTGTTTTTTCTAAAAATATGTTTTCATTTTCTCATTGTGACTTGCTTGATCTCGGCGGCGTACGTGACAGTCGGGTAAAAGCGCCAATTGTGGCCACTGGGCACGTCATTATGAACAGCTTACAGAACAAAACGCTGATCGTTCGGCTTCCGACTCACTGACCATAAAAGATTCTTTGATGCCATTTCGCTGTATACCACTAACAATGTCGGTGATAAAATAATGTTTGACGTCTCTTAGTATAAATTGTGAGTTACTTAGTTGGATTTGTAGTAAGGAGTATAATTAAATTTCAAGTTCCATTAAACATTATCAAAAATGGTCTTAATATGATAATGAGCTACATATTTAATTTAGGTATTGGATCTAGGTCCTTTGCCTTTGTCTAGGAGTTAGACACCAATGGCTGAACATAAATAAATAAATACATCTTGTTCCTTCTATCTTGTAGATCTATTGTTATAAGAATACAGTGTAAAATAAACATTCAATAGAACGAATGTCAATGTTCTGTCTACTGAAAGTTGAAACGGATATAAAGTTTGGTTCATATATATGCTTTAAGTTCAATGTTTCTTTTGTTGTTTTCTCATACATTGTGTTCTATAGTGTAATCATTAGACGTCATCAATAAGACAATCATTAAAGCAACTATTTAGTAAGGTAATATTCATTTGTGTTAATACATACATACATAAACTCTCGCCTTTTTCCCAGAAGGGGTAGGCAGTGCCAGGACACCCACATTTCGCCGTGTATGTTCCGTCCCACATGTGATAGGTGGCGAGCCTATCGCCATATCGGGCACAAATTCCGGACTCTGGGCTGATAATGAATAGAAAAATCCAATATCAATTTGCCCAACCCGGGATTCGAACCCGAGACCTCAGCTTTGTAACCGTACCCTAGTACAACTACGCCACCGAGGCAGTCTGTCAGTATTTGTGTTAATACGCACAATATAATTAAAACCATAATGTTAAAATTAGATTATGTAAAAAATAGTAACTTCTTTGTGAGGAATATGTGAGCCGTATAATCCAATAATTGTGTGAAAATAGTTGATGAGTTTACCTTAAAATAAAAAAAATATATTCTGTATTACGAATTAGGGGTTAACTTATCTCACCAAGTTATTTAAAAGGGTTGTGTTTAATTCAATAAGTTCACATGCCTACGTAAACTTAAGGGCTCCTATTGTTAAATCCGTCATGGTTACATTATTCAACCACCGTTTCCGAAAATGTCGATATCTCAATAAAATCTAAAGAAAAAACTGATCCGGGCAATCAAAGAATTCCTGATACGCGGGTCCATCCCGTGTCAAAGTGCAATGAAAGGTTGCGTTAGAAAAAACCCTAATTTCGGTTAAGGCATGACCCCCGTCAACAAATCTTTTTAACAATTTACACTTTTTTAATAAAAAGTAACGGTAGAGATGTCACAGTATTCACACTTTTAAATGAAAACTTGATTGGCGGGTTTTTTTTATTAAAAATCTCACGAAATCTCTTCAATTGCATCTATTCCTTTTCAACGTTATTTGCTAATAAAACTTCCTTTTATTCAAACCACTAGAGAAGATCGGCAAATATATTTCTCACAGGTTTTAAAATTGATTTAAATCTACAATATTCGCAAAACTTGTCCCAAAATGTACCCGGGGTATTTGCATAAAATATATTAATTCATATTTAATGGTTACGCATTTTGTGATAGGATAATAATGTTTATTTAAAGATCATCCGCACATTTTATTTAAATAAGTAACATTCAGAAACAAGTTTCAAAAAATTAGCTCTTCTCTTGTCAATCCAGTTTGACGTTTTCATTATCTTAAGGGTCTGTCATCTGTCAAAAATGACGCGGCTAATCATAATTGGTAATGTGGAAATATGAATTTAATATCGATAATGTTCGGTTCGCGATTGACAAAGGGAGTCGTTGCTTATGAATGAATTATGACGATTCGATTATTTCACGGGAAGCGTCCGTGCACGAATAATGATGTTTATTTAACCGCGGTGCATGTTTAAGTTTTAAAATGGCGGGTGCGTTGTATATTATGTGCATATGTATATCTTCAATGTATTTTTTCTCTTCTGAACTGACTTTCTCACTGAATTAGGATTTGGGTGTTAATAACGTTTTACATTGTTAGGATTGGCAAGTCGAAGTGGCAGTGGGCCGGGCACATAGCTCGTAGAACCGATGGCCGTTGGGGCTGAAAGGTTCTTGAGTGGAGGCCACGTACAGGCAAGCGAAATGTCGGATGCCCGCCTACAAGGTGGACGGACAATCTGGCTAAGGTTGCACGAAGTTGCTGTCGCAACAGGTCATTGTAGGGAGGCCTATATTCAGCAGTGGACTTGCTGTGGCTGATATGATGATGATGATGATGAATGTTTCACACTCACATCTTATTTAGTCTACTATAATCCAAACGTTTCCTAAGAAGTTATAGTGCTCCTGTGGGCATTTTCATTTTAACGTAACTAGAATAAAATTCTGACATTTTTAATATCAATATTATCAACGAGGTATCGAATTCACGTTGTTTTCACTTAGTTATTTATTTAAAAAATGCTTTATACATTTTGCAGTAATTAATCAATCAAATCTGGCTTTAAAATAACAATAAAACGATTATTAGGGTTATGAATTAAAAATTAAAACCGTCAGTTTAAGCCGACCCGTCGCGCGGCAGAGGCGAGTTCGTTGCATTACTGTCAAAATATCTGTCATATTCGTGTGACATCCTTTCAGGGTTGGTCACCCCTTCGGCGAAGGATTAGCAATACACGCAGCCCTATTACATCTTCATTATGGTAGGCGGCTGACATACCCCATACAATGTATTCGTAATAACAATAAAAAATATTATTGTTATTGTGTTTATTGCCACCGTTGATAATATTTATACGATACGCGTATGATCTCTTTTACAAAGGCACAGATGGGTCGTACACACGTACGGGACAGTGGCGGACAAATTAAATGGTCTTTTTTGACCGTATAATAAAATTATATTTCAATGATTATAGAGCTTGTACCTCATAGTAAAACGACAAATTTAGAATAATAGAAGATCAAATTGACAATGATAGTTTACTTTTTAACAGAATATTAATAATTAGACATCAATTGGCAATCCGAAAGGTCGCATAGATTGAATATCTTATTATTGCATCAATGTCCAGAACTGAAAGATTTTTCAGTTTTTATTTTTTTATTTTTTTTTTATTGCATTGAATGGCGAGACGAGCAAGCCGTTCGCCTGATGGTAAGCGATACGACCGCTCATAAACAGTAGCAATATTCCACTGCGCTCGCCATCCTGAGACATAAGATGTTAAGTCTCAATATGTCCAGTAGTTGCTCTGGCTACAATGTCCTTCAATCCGAAACACAACAGTGCATTTAAGCAGTGTTGTTTCACGGGAGAAATAGACATTGCGGTGGTACCTACCCAGATGGCTTCTCACATATGAGAGACCTACCACCAGTAAGTTTATTTTTAGAAAAATAAATAAATGTACAGAACGTACTTTTGTCCTGCAGTGTACAAGTTCGCAATCGCCAGTTCAATGAAACGTATCTATCAGAAGCTCGCATTGACACCTGGCGCATATGACACCAGATCGATAGTGATAAAAGCACATTTCATACACACTGTATTCATGCTTATTTTTTCAAAGTTATAACTTTTATATAATTGAAAAACATGGCCAATGTACGAATAAAACAATATTAGGTATCCTGAATGCACTGGTGATTAAAGAGATAACAAATAGCCTGGAGAATATTCACTCATCTTAAAAAAATAAATTAACTGAATGTTGTTACTTTAATATTTTTGGGGAAATTTACTATCAGTAGATAGGTAGAAATATAATTATACATAAATTGTAAAAATAATAATTAAGATTTACCATTAAGACGGATGTGAAGTATTCCGACGGCTTAATTTTTTTGCATCGTTAATGAAGAAATTCAGAGAATTTAAATAAAGAGACAAAATACATACACATCATAAGCACTTTCGAAATCTACTGCAAAGTGTACAGTCAAGAAATAATTTTCAAAAAGAATCATCCATCAATAAATCGTATGTTTTAATTGGCAAGCCACCTTCCGCAATGTTTAAATTCGCACCGTCACAAACAAGGGTAGCGACCCCAAGTATTGGCACGTTATTATTAACAAGCAGACACTTATCAGTTAATCTTACATCGCTCACAATAGCGGCTAATCCTGAGGCGGGATAGAAATTTATCTTCGCTATAACGTCATTGTCGCTTCGCCCCATCGTCTCCCGTTTTATTTATATTCATTGGATACTCACCTATTTTTTTGAATGTCTCTATTTTACTACGAATTTATGTTGGATAAATTTTGGCTTCGAAAATTTTTTTATCATCTCTATCTATATCTTTAATTTCCCTGTGAAAATACTGCAATGATATAATCAATGTCATTAATATCATGGTCTTTCTTAGATATAATTAGCCTACTTCTGAACATAAGGTTTCGTCAATAATAAAAGAGAATAAGAGTTGTTCAATAAAAAACAAAAAAACCCCAGTTAATGAAGCACGTTCTAAATGCGAACAGTTAAATCGCAAAGGTGCGGCTGAAACTGTTTGCAAAGTTTACTCACGAGTATTCTTCGCGGTTTCTTATTTGCTTTAATATTTTTCCCAACAAATTCGCATTCGCAAAACATCGCGGGAGTGCACAGTGGGGCAATATTTCATCTGAGCTGGCCAGAACAATAATAGCTTGCGGAGTCGAAGCCACGGCACGTTCGGGCCACAATGTTACTCACCACCATTATCCGCGGAGCTCCCTCACCCCTCCTGCACTAAAACAATTAGACCGACAGGAGGAGCTATATGGGTTTATGAGGGCTCTACCTCCGCTGGTCGATTGTATACCATCGCCAACATCCGTGTAGACAAAATAACGAAATACCCCGAAAGCAACGCGATATAGCACCGGTTATTGGGTTAGGTTAAGCGTTGTTTACACGAAGCGATCGGCAGAGGCGAGTGTTGATGCGACTGATGCCAAGTTGCTAACTTTGACGTTGTGATGTTATTTCAAAACACGCCGGCAGATTTACAGCATCTTGTACAACAACTATTTTGCACTAGTAATACTATTTATGTAGAAGATGAACTTTTATATGCTCGTTATTATTAAAAGAAACAGCTACTTTTCTTTTACACAATATGATAGTATAAGCGTGTTCAGAATGGTGTTATTTACTTAATTTAGCTTTAAATGTTTGTATATTTCTGTAAATAGAAGCAATTGTTGCAGCTACGCACTCTATGTACGAGCTACCATTCCAAGAACATGTCGTATTTCTCAAACATACCATCCCTCAAAGAGGAACCAAAAAACAGTGGCTATAAAACTTGCTTGTCCCCACATCCAAAAACAGCAACAACGGTAAAAAATGGTTTTCAAATAACCGAATAATTCCGTGTACCAATTGTCACGGTGACGAGCGAGCGGTGTCTTTGTCACATGGTACGACGGTTTTTTTCGCTCGTGTAATCTTCCACTTAATCCGTTTTAACACGTCCAGATGTGAGCTTGCACGTCGTTCGACGATTTGCTCTAGTTCTCAAAGGATTGTCGTTGAGATGA
This sequence comes from Hyles vespertilio, assembly GCA_009982885.2. Classification (NCBI taxonomy): domain Eukaryota; kingdom Metazoa; phylum Arthropoda; class Insecta; order Lepidoptera; family Sphingidae; genus Hyles; species Hyles vespertilio. The sequence continues at coordinate 12,015,977 of CM042806.1, read as the reverse complement.
TAATTTCACTTTGTGCGGCTAAATTAATTATCATTGAACGCCTTGGATTTTATGCGTATCATTATAGTTTATAACTATCTTAATAATTTTGATATGTATCTAATTTAAGTCAAACACGAATCATATGAATATTTTGAGTGACATGTTACTGCATGGTTAAATTAAATAATAAATTTAACATATTACAAAATTATTAAACAAACGCATTAAAGGCATGTTTGTGTAACAATTTGTGTTGGTAACATTTGTTATTTTTGTGACAAAAAACAGAACTGTCCACAATTGGAAGCTGTGATTATTCAGCGTTTGCCGATCAATGAACAAACGATAGCCGGGCTTTGTGTCGATCAATGGGGTGCTTTTGATACTAGATCAATAGAACATCACACCCATTGGCATTGTATTCATAATTCTACTTTCCAAAACCTTAATGCCATAAAAATAAAGCCTAAAATCCCCCAAAATAGATTCTATAAACAGCATACAGAATTTGGTGCATACATTTTTTTGCGCAATGATAACACCAGTCCGTGAATATTGCTACGTGTTAGGTATTAATGCATTTTGTCTCCACTTTAATGGTCGAAACGTGACCGTATAAGGTGTTCCTAATTTTGACATAATTTGTTCGGGATAATGCGACAAAGATGGTTAGTCTCCATTGAAAGTTCAAGTTAATTTATGGTTGCTGTGTTGTCGGCAATCGGTTGTGAATAATTTGATAAATTGACAAGTTTACGATCCTGTGTATAGGATAAATCTATTGAAGATTAAACTATGTAAAATTAGAAGTAAGATGTTAATCTATTAAATATTACAATGCATTTTATTATTCATATCATGGAAAACACAATATAAAAATAAAATAAATTTTGTACATACAGCAGATAATATTAGGAAAGTATCATAACTTTTTCAGTCAAAATAGTGTTGTACAATTAAAGGTAGTTGTTTCGTTCTGTTATTTACACGCGTTTTATATAAAAAATATTTAATCATATTATTATGAAATGTCATTAGTTATTACTGTTAGAAGAAACTAATAAAAACAAGAAAAAGGTTAAATTAAATGCTTAGTTCGTAAACTATTTCATCATATGACTCGTAATGTCATCTATGTAATCCCTGCGCAGTGTCTAAATATAAAATAAAAGCTTTTTTTATAGTTTACTAGCGGCCCGGCCCAGCTTCTCCCGGGTACAAATAGATTTTTGTACAATAATATGTACGTATTATTATTAAACTCGTACATATAAACATTCCTATATAGGCACACTGCCGCCGCCCCGGCCGGCCAGTACCGCCGCAAGCGCTACGTCCCGCAATTTTAAATCTGTAATATCTTCGAAAATATTCATTTAAATCTTGTGCTGTAAAGGACCACATAGATCTATATTAAATCAACAATTTATTTAAGCTGGTACTGGTGGTAGGTCTCTCATATGTGAGAGGCCATCTGGGTAGGTACCACCGCAATGTCTATTTCTCCCGTGAAACAACACTGCTTAAATGCACTGTTGTGTTTCGGATTGAAGGACATTGTAGCCAGAGCAACTACTGGACATATTGAGACTTAACATCTTATGTCTCAGGATGGCGAGTGCAGTGGAATATTGCTACTGTTCATGAGCGGTCGTATCGCTTACCATCAGGCGAACGGCTTGCTCGTCTCGCCATTCAATGCAATAAAAAAAAAAAAAGTTATTTAATTGGATAAGGATTAATGCTGATATTGGTTAAAATCGCTTCGAAAATTAGCCATTATTTGTCGTAAAAAGTAAATGACAAAAAATGTTATTGTGGGATATCAATAAGAGATAGACATATACCAACGCGGAGTTTTCTGTAGACCTTTTTAATGTGTACAAATATATAGTACATTATTTTGATAAATCTCGTAGGGTTCAGCCTGCGTTTGCAATGTAAGCGGAAAAATATTGATAATTAACGACATCACATTAGAAACCTCAAAAATAACAATATTTCTCCACTATTTAATGGATGTTATTATACATATAAACCTTTCTATTGAATCACTCTATCTATTAAAAAAAACCGCATCAAAATCCGTTGCGTAGTTTTAAAGATTTAAGCGAACAAGAAAAATAGGGACAGAAAAAGCGACTTTGTTTTATACTATGTAGTGATGGGTCAAACACTAAAACAGTAAAACATAATAGACCACCAAGAACATTTTTCTTACAATTAGTACAGTCCGTTGATAAAATGTCCACTAAACGGAACAAGGTGACATTGATGTTATCCGATAAAAACAAAGGTTCTTAGTGAAAAGAAACGGAAAACGTGTCGAAATAAAAGTGCGGCTCTTCCTGGATAAAGGCGGAAGTCATGCCTTTCCTCAGCCGATAAACCAGACAGCAGGAAGCCACGCTGAAACGTGGACAAGATGAATGGAAAAAATCAGAATAACCTACTGAGGGCTAGTTGTTTGTAGGTTTTATGTTGGCAGAGAGTGTAGTAGGGTATGTAGTTTTTTCGCAAGTTGTATTTGTTGGTCAAAAGAATCAAGTTTTCCGAAGCATCGATTTAGTGCTAATTTTTAAAGCTTAATTTTAAATTATTTAAGATTTCATTTATGAACGCAGGTTTAATTGTGTTCAGAGAATATATTGAAAGCTCTGATTCCTTAAAATAGTAAGTGCAGTGTATATTAAGAACTTATTATATTTTCAAAACCATTACTGCGTATTACGTATGTAAGGTCCACATACACACACATAACGGGAATCCATCCACAATATCGCAAATCCATTCAGTCATCGAAAAAAAATTAGGTTACACCTCTCAAACTAGTTTTAGTCCAGCGATTCGTGTAAAATGTTGGTTTAAGTTTAAAAATATCGCCTATGTACAGGTCCAATTTGAGGCGGGCGCATTGCACAGGCGCGCGGGTAAATAAGCGCCCGCACAAATTGTTATCTTGTGTAACGAAACGTATGATGTGGCCACCGACGCGTGATCACCGCAGCCGCGCCGGGAAACGCTCTTCACTCAGTAGGGACGGGCCGCGCCGCCACCACGAGTGACGTCGATATCGACACTACACACCCCACATTACTTATACGTTGTTTGAAAAACTAATACATGTGGAGACGGCTGTGTATAGCAGTGGGTGGCTTGGAGTTGTAACATTTATTTAAACAGCAATAAAAGCCTTCTCAATTATACACGAGTTCACGACATAGTGATGTATTTATGTGACATAAATCTACCAACATATCGATGTTTCAGCCCTCGTCACTAGAATTTATGAAATGTAATTTTCTGACGGCAACGACTCACGAACATTTGTAGCTTTTCCGAGTATTCTGGGAAATTGCGATCTCTGGGCGGTGCGCAAAATATGAGATCTGCCAGCACTTCGTTTAAATTTCGAGTGAGGTTTTTATAATAAACCGCTGTGTAGTCACGTTTTCAACAAATTTTAAAACTGCTTTCGCGTTTACACTGCTTTTATATTTACATATGCATAACTAGGGCAGCTCTTAGAAATACATTCCATTTATCAATGTGCATTCGTTGCTTGTGAATTTATGTTGATTGGTGCGGTTTGGAAGTAACTCATTTTGTGTTTATGTAAGCCAATACTGTGTTTCTTGTTGTGTAAATATAGAACAAACACGCATATTTAATGTCGCTTTTTAATGTCTTACTTCTCTTTTTACTTTGTTGTATTTTCCATTAATTATTTCTTAAGCATGTAAAACCACTTTATCTCTTTAATAAAAAATTAACATCTCCTACTTTAAGCCTTTATATGTATCAAAATAATTTTTAATCGGCACGGGCATCTAATTTCGCCAATGAAATACGATTTCTTACAATCTCTCCTCCACTTACTAACAACAGCACAACTAATGGTTATGATCAAGTTAAATCAAAATTAATAGTAGTATCTCAAGTGCATGTCATAAAGTGTCGGGCGCAGCGTATACATTTCACGTGGGGCCCAGATCCCCCCGCAGTAAGATTGGTAGCAAGTGTCCAAGCAATTCGCATCCTTGACCGGCCGCGCGCGCCGTTCATCGATGACTGATGGCGAACACATGACGCCGGCACTCGCTAACTCATCGCTACTGTTACATAGGGCTGGCTCTATAATATCAAGCAAATATTTAATATTATTAAATAATTAATATTGTTCCATAGTTTTGTAAAGCTTTATGTAAATACATTGCTTTATTAATTCAAACAAAGGAAAATGCATACAGCCTTTTTTAAATAGTCAATTTCTTCCTTGAGTTAAATGACACCGATTACAAATAGTTAAATAAACAACTTTTGTAAGAACTTATATGTATATTTTTCGTCTAAACAATGGAAATATATTTTTAATTCAATTACGAAATATTATTATCATATTAAAGCTTTAAAAAAGGGCAAATGTTTAAGCATTAAGAAAATCTTGTTAAAATCCACCAACCCTATTTAAGACGAGGGTTGCTCTAAGATAATTATCTTTTTTACGGAATATACGTACCCGACGCAGTTTTAATAACGTGATAAATGCTGCGGAAAGGCTTGTCGTTGACGCGTAAAGAGGGTTTATCCACAGGAGCGTATCCTATTGAACGCCAAGGGGATTGGGACCCACGAATATTTTTTATTGTTAAACTGCCTTTTACTTACATATCGGAGAAATGGGGGAATTTTGTGAATTTGGATGATTTTTGAGATCTCAATTTTAATTTAAGGGTATGTATTATGATAGTCATCGATATTGTCTAAGTTCCCAGTGATAAATAGAGCTTTAACTAAATTGATATGGTTTCGTTAATAAAACGTGAACCTCATGTGCAGTTGCCAAAGCTTAATTACTAAAAAGAATTAAGAGATAGGTAAAATATTTATGAAATATAATTAGTAGGTTATCAATTCACATCACAATGCCTATAAATTATTAATTCTCTTCAAAAATCCCTGATTACCTCCCCCTTTTGTACCTCTAGTATTTGATTAATATCTCACTTGTTATGCTATTGTTGAACAACAGATGCTTTTTATTTTTCGCGCAATTTTCTTTAAATCTCCTTCCTTGTCGTGAGATGATAAAGTGGGGATCGCGATTTAATTTCATGCCATATTAGACACCTTGCACTCTGCTTGGAACATTCAAATAAGATTTTTTGAGTGGAATATAAGGAGCACTCAAATTTTACATTGTCTTTTTTAAAGTGTTGCAGTTATAAAAATGTAATTAGTATTGAATTCGAGTCTGTAACATGGTTTATACTAATGTTTATACTGTAGTTATTTTGTAGGTACAACCGGTGGTTGATCTATTATTTAATACGTCAAGTTCAGACTTATGCTTTTTGCTACCTTTGGCCGTTTTTCATACTAGATTTGAACTGATATCATTCTAGAAATTAGGTCATTGGCAAACTCAGAATCTTTTGTACCGACGGACATAGGTCAATCTTCTTAAACCGTAACTTTAATTAAAAAGAAAAATATTGCATTTAATTCTCATGATACTCCCCACATACATTAATAGTCTTTTAAAGTAATAATTCCACTGCCCTATGTTTAACTAATGGACATCTTCGCTTGCCAAGCGATAGATCAAGTATAAAGGCCCTAACTTAACGCCAAGCAAACACGGAACCCCATATCAGTTGAGTATACATCTTTAAAACACTGCTTGTTATTGGGCATTATGACTCAATCGAACACAAGGGAAATTGAAGTGTCTGCGACTAAATTGTAGGTTATGCACCCTCTTTTTGATGGTCGTTGTTTCTATAGCTTTTGTTTTATTTATTGTTCGTGAATAGTGCTCAAAAAGACAATTGAGAGTCTAGTTTAGAAGTTGTGTATGTGCATGTGTGTTAGAGTAGAGCGTATATTTTAGAATTTAAATGATTAATCACTTTGGTACATATCATGATTTTAAGATAAAAGCAATACTATACCTTCTTTTGTAAAAGTTAGTTTGAAAACTTTCCTTGAATCACCGCCAATTTTGTAAAATAAGATGTTTAAATGAAAAATATAAACACACAAAACATTAAAAACTATACTTATGGGAGTAAATGACACCAATAAAAATATTACACAACAGTTGCGCAAAAATGAAATGGCAACGGTTTAATGTGATTAATAATTGCCATATCTACGTGAAATTAAATCGTCATGCGTGGGGATGGGGTGGGTGACAAATGGACAAGCTGTGACGGCCCATCTTGACATGGACTAATAGCGCCATCTATCACGAAGCCGCTGTGTCCAGTTTAATGTCTGTACTTCCAACTTTCCCGACAGAGAGCGCTGTTTGCACCTTTACTATTCGTAAAATGATTCTTCAACCAGTATCTAAAAAGTAAAGCGTTAAGTAGGTATTAAAGAAATGCGGAATAATTATGATAAATTCAAAGATGTTTGGTTTTTCCTAACTTGATGTTATATTATGAATATTGAGTTAATAAATAAAAAACAAGGAACCTGGTGAAGGTATCGTTTCACCTCGCTGCCTGTACAAAAAATGTCGGACAGATTGGCTAGATGGCGCTATTTACAATTGTTCTTTTGTCTTTAGTACAAAATTAATTTCGCTGTGATAGTTCAATATAACATGATTTAAAATAATTATATTGTTTCAGGTGCTTGGCAAGAATGGGATTCGAGGCTGGCTAGATGGCACCACTGAAAAATCCAATTGGCTCAAGTTGGTTCGCTCGACGAACTATCCTCACGATGTCAATATCCAACATTTGCTGCTGGCTGGTCAAGTACGATCATCAAAATATTTTTATAAATTAAAACAATCCAGCCAGTATTAAAATTCCAAAATGATAATTAAAACATGCACGAAACTACGCGTGATTATCACAAGGGCCCTCATAAAAGCTTTTTGTGTATTACCGTACTACCCTAATAAAATTTTGAATGTGGAACGTTGGTACTTCCGGTGGCAGAAAATCGGCGTTCGCCTGAACAACTGTGTCTTACTTCCGGTCAACCGGAGGGGAGCGAACAGATGCGGTGATTAGATTCACTTATTTGTTCCCCTGGTGGGTTCAAACGCCATTTGATATTTTACCTTTGATTTTATAATCGCGGTATATTAAATACGCCTATATTTTTTGTCACGATTTCTTTATTTCGAGAATGGAAGGAAATTAGAGAAATAATTAATGTATTTATAATGATAATTTTTAAGAGTCAAGGAACTCTACATTACTTTCAATAAATATGATTTATTTTATGTAGATGCGGTAAGTAGTGAATTTTATCTTATATATAAAAATGAATCGCAAAATGTGTTGGTAACCACATAATTCAACAACGCCTGGACCAATTTGGCTGATTTTGGTCTTGAAATATTCGTGGAAGTCCTGGGAAGGTTTTAGGGGTGAGAAAAATAGGAAAATTTCTGAGGAAGATACTAAAAACCTTTTTTTTTGGGTATCGTTCAAGCGTGATGTGTCCAGCCAATATAGGATGATCTTTGTTTTTTTGACGGGAGACGTAAAAGACGGTCCAGCTTCAACTACCATCCAACGTAAAATGATCTATCTTTCCATTGTCTTTCATTGACGGCTGACGAAATAGAACAAAATTCAAAAAATGTGTACAACGTGTATATAATATTATCTAGATACGGCGTCTTGCGCGTAATTTTGTTCAATGTAAAATAAAACGATGTCCATATCTACCAAAATAGCCCATTGTTTTTTTAGATTATTGCAACAGTTTTAAACAAGGTATACTCTATCGAAGCGTTTTGCCGGAGTATACCAAAATATATCTAATTATAATTTTTCGTTTTCATAAACGACATTGTTTTTTGAATTGATAATTTAAGATGCGCTGGGGGACATATTTAAATTTCGCATTAGTATTGTTTTTAGACTCAAGAATAAAAAAAATATTGGTACGTTGATACCGTATCTAGATATTATAATGAAACGATATGCAGTTTTATATTTTTAAATATTTGTTCTATTACTTACGTCACCTGGTAAGGCAGTATGAAGGTTTTATTAATTTGTATATGGTAACGTACTAGACGCGACTGCCAACAAGTTAACGATGGTCACGGGTTCAAATCCCAGGGCACACCTCTGACTTTTCGGATTAATTTCTACGTGAAATAAAATCCGCCAACTCGCACTAAGCCAGCAGGGTGGACTATAATATCTTCTTCTATAATATGAAAATGAATCGCAAAATGTGTTGGTAAGCGCATAACTCAACAACGCCTGGACCAATTTGGCCAATTCTTTTTCTAAATGGTTATTATTACTTTATTACTAACAAAAAGTAATGGCGTGAAATATTATTAGGAAAAACAGCATTTTGGTGCTGAAATAAGGGACGGAATATTGGATGGACAATAAAAAACGCTAATGTTTTTAATGTCAAAATTTCATAAGGCAATCTTTATATGTACATGTATATGGAGAGACGGGATATAATAGAGTGGAAGGTACGGGAGAGGACTGGGATAGCTGACAGATTTGATAGGACGAAATGTAAATGCACGTTATAAGACGGGATGGATAATAAAAGAGAAAGGACGGGACGGATCGGGAAGAGACTGAACAGACGGATGAGACGGGATTGAGTCAGACAGTAGGATAGCTATGTCAAGTTTAGGTATACAAGAGATTAATACGAAAAATAACATGTAAGTATTTGGTGTGGAGTGGAATCAAAAAATATATGCACCCAGGCGAAGCTGGGTCGGGCCGCTAGTATGGAATATATACTTAATAATAATAGTAATTCTGTTGACAAGCATAGACTTTAAACCACTATAATTATTCTACTTAAAGAGAATACACCTACATTACAATTGTATACTTTAAACTGGCGAAGTTTTTAATTAATTTACTATTTTAGTTTTCTAAACCTCCAACTTATATTCGCTATCTCAACAAAAGGCTGTGGTTATTATAAATGATGACGTCATACACATAGTATATTATGCCATTTTATTAACAAGAGTAATCCCGTGGTTTTCAGGTATGGTACAAGGTGATCCGGGACATCCCGTCTGGACAAGAGCTCCTATTGGGACCCAGAACACCTCTACCACTGCAGGATGTCATGCCAGCTGCTACTGGTAAGCGTTTGTTCTATCATTACTTTGACATAAGACAGAATTTTACGCGTTTTTATGGAGTATATTCTTTCAGCAATTGGTTACGTCAGTTTTTATATTGATAATCCTAATTATATTGATAAAAAGCGGAAGACCATTGCGCTTTCTATTTTGAATAATATATTTTTTATTTCAATGACTGGCTAGACGAGCAACCTTTCATGGATTGTAGTAATACCGTGCAACACCTTGAATTGCAAAGAGCACTACTGGGAATTCCACGGTGTTCGCCATCATGACAGATAAGATGTTAAGTCTTAATATGTATGTATGTAGTTATTCTGTCTACAATGTCCTTCAGACTAGAACACAACAATGAATTTACGCTGCTGTTTGTCGGATGAAAAAGATGTTGCGGTGGTACCTATCCAGGCAGCCCTTTACATAAGATAGACCTTCCAATATAACTAAAAACTATTGAGTACATATTTTCCGATATATATGATAGTGCCTTTTTATATTAAACTGACAGTCCAGCTCACCTGAAATATTGCCTACGCACATTTATAACCTTTATAAAAGGCGATGTAAAAAGGGCCACATCATTTGAATCACGGTGACGCGGACGCGTTCACGCTCCAGTGTCAGCCAGGGTGGCGGTTAATTGGAGTCACCTGCCCCGTGCCCTGTCCCCCGGCCGTTCATTCTGTTTGCATTACCTACTGACATACAGGTGGATCTAGTTTGTACATAAACTAGTTGATGTTTGTTTGTTTTACTTGAATTTTGTCCTAGGCCATTTAAATGTGCTGGTAGTTAGTTGTGACGGAAACATGAGAGGGCTTGGAGAATTAAATCTAGCCCAAAATGGTTGATTACTAGATACTGAATATTGAAATTCTTTTAGTTCTGTAATTTCCCAAATGTAAGCTACTGTGTTTGAACTGTGAAATGGAAAAGGCATTTTAATCAATACCAATTAAAAGTTAAATTAATCTATTATTACAAAACTAAACAAATATTGACTTTAATACTGTTTTTAATTATTCTTATTTCTTATAAATATTCATAGTTATTTAGTTTATTTATAGTCAGGCAATGAAACTGCAACATTCCAGGTAAATCGTAATTGATTGATGCATTGATACGTCGCACAGATAAATGTTTAATAAAACGAAAGTCAGAACAGACATTTAGCAACACTAAATTTGTCCATCAGTTGTAGACTTTTTATCATGATTACTTTGCTGTATTAATATATTTTATTGCTGGCGATTTTTAAGAGCTTGGTCAGTTTCGTTTACAGTAATTTTGTTATCAGATCGAGGCTTCGTACTACCGGATTTTTTACGCAACATATTTAGAACAAAAACTTATCAAAACGATACGGATAGGCGGTTGATTTTTTTTTGTTTCTTGATCTTATCTATGCCGGACTGTAATAACAATTAATTGGTATATTTTTTATTGTAATGCGATGTCTCGTACTTTTTGCTTCACCTTGAATAAATATCTGAAAAATGTCCATGATCTTGACTGTGTTGTATTGTTTTGTTTTAAAACATTTTGGTACAATTATTTACAAATAATATATATGCTTAACAAAAATAATCATGGTCAGAATTTTGTAGCAATCAGTTATCATGAGCCCTTCATTGCTGTATTGGTAAACAAATCTAAAAATATTCATATTTTTCGAGATCATTTATTATACAAATTATTTCCGACGTTTATGCTATTTATGTATTCAATCCTTTCTCTGTAGGTTATTGTTTGACATGCTGTATAAGGCGGTGTTAGGGCGCGCACACACGGGCCACGCGCGCATGCGATATTTAATTTAGATAAATCGCGACGTACGCGCCGCCTGCCGCCCGCCGTCCACGGCGTAAAAAAATCACGCATATGCTTACGCTATTGTAAGGGTGATTTACTGGTTGGTTTTTACTGGATACGCCATACGTTTACTGAAAATGTCTAGTTTATGATGTTAATAACGTTCGTAATAAGAAAAATATTATCATGTCAGTTGAATGCAAGGACTGAAAATCTATGACTCTTAAATTATCAATTGGAGCTTATATTTATGCTGAAACGTTTTATCTTTATGTATCTAGATTATTAAGCCGCTTAGCCATAAATTGATGAGATTAGACCCCTTCTGTTTTACTTACTTAAACTTACTGAAACTTCATTAGTAGCTGGTGTAAATCTCCGGTTATTTCTCTTTTAAAAATTGAAATTATAAACTTATATTCTTTCAATTGAACTTTGAGCAATGTAATCAACTGTAATCTTTAATGAAATTAAATTAGTTTATTGATCAGTAGGCAATTAAATAACTCTTATGACAAGTCAGTACATAGTACTCAATCCATATTTACATAATAAATAATTATATTTTCATATACATTAAATTGAATAGATAGCCTATTACAGTAATATACATTCTTGTGTTAATATTTCTGCCGTATCTAGTCGCAGTAAGCGCGTCGGTATAAGGGGTCTTCAGAGTTTCCTGTAATGCCTTCCGGTGGGCCGGCGTCGCAGCCGGCGCTGCTGTCATGATTTATGCGTTTGCAATTGCATATAATTGGTGTGTTGTTTAATAACACCTACGTACTCACTTCTACGCGCGTAATTTTGACTTTTGTACTATTTTTCCCATACAATTCTCTTTTTGATATTATTTGTATCAACTCATATGTTTGTCATTTTCAATTTCATCGTAACTAGCGCTACTATTATGATTTTTCTGACATGTTCAACGAGAATATTATGGAACACTTTATCTGTGTTGCTAGATTAATGGATTAAAACCTATTGGTGGATGTAATTCTAAAATCTTCAATTTGCATAAAATATTTAAAAAATACTACGGGCTTTATTAGATATAAAATTAAATATGTTACTATTTAACTTTACATTTTGATATGAATCAATTAACTATTGGATAATTTTGCACCCGTTTCATACAATGCCTTGATCAGTAATGTAATTCGTGTGCCAGTAATAAATATAATAGTTTAAACCGAATTCCAGCCACCCACATCCATCGTCACAGCGATCCAGCATGACGGTCCAATATTCCACAATGACTCTTAAATATCCATAATTAGAATCGATTTGCAGAGCCCATGCGCACATTTGTCATAATGCTCCTTGCACAACGGTTGACTGATGACGATATCTCTGCTATATTGATTGCGATGGACGATTGTTGGTGTATAGGGATATGGTGTTTACTAAGCTTTCTACTGCTCCTTTAGCTATTTCGTTTAGTACATAAACTACGTCAGAAATTCTGTACAGAGTTTTGAAATGTACTACTAATGGCTGACAAATATTTATTGTCGGTGTCCTGCCACCTCTGCCAACCCCTTCTGGGAAAAAGGCGTGAGTTGATGTATCTAATGTATGTTATTTCATAAAGCTATCTATATACCAAGTCGCTATGGATCATTATTGTAACTTTGGGCTCAAAATTAGAAGAAAATATTACTCATTAATATTTTCGTATAAAAGTTGTGATGATTTTAATATATTTAGATAAATATAATCTTACGTAATGGTAACAAATTAAAGTCATATAAAATTATATTTTGCGTATTAAATAGTTTATCTTGGAATTATCAACAATATCCTCAGTACATTAATCAATGCGACACAAAGCTTATCAGTTAAGAGACTATTGGTCTATTGATTGAACAATTTTATGATAATACTTTATGTTTTGTGGCATGATTCTTATTTATTTAAATAAAATATGTAATAATTATAAGTATAACAAAAAAAAAACTGGTAGGCATAATCCTCGGTTAAACCGTTTAAATTGTGTTTGAAATATGGAGTAGGCTTTTATGACCATCATTTGTACCCAAAAGCGTTTGGTTAAATTGCGTACTCCGGTAGACATTTAAAATTAACGTTATGAAAGTCGCCAAAAATCATAATAATCCATCTCCCGTCATACGCAATAACAATAATATAAAGTTAACCCTTTATTAGCAGTTGTATTATCAAACAGGCCGCGTGCATTCGTGCGCGTAATGAATGAGTGTCGCGAGCTGACATTTGTCATCGCGCAATTGTCGCTCAGATTAAAATTGATGACGTTGCTTTGTCCGACGCGGCGTACGCACCATTGTTGTGTGTAAAAGCCGTCTTATCTCGCTGTGTGATTATATTTTTGAATGTTGATAAGGTATGAGTTGCGTTTAATGTCGCGGAGAAAGTAGAAGCAGAGATAGGTAATCATTTATCATTTTTCAAAAGTTGCGTTGACAAATACAATGTATGTGATAAGTGCTCTGTGATTACTGTCATGGTTGTTCATAATATTCTATGTATAAAAGTATGAAAAAAATAACTTATAATTCACTTTTCTAATATTAATAACATAAGCCCAACAGTAGATAATTGAGACAACACAATCGCAGTGTTCACGCGGGCTCAGGATGATTAATCAAAAAATTAACCTCCAACAATAGCGTGCACCCTCCATTAAACGCACTACAATCGTTCGGCGTCCCACATAGCATATTTATTTAACAATCAAATAAATATTACGCACAATAAAATAGCAATATTTCAATTTAATAACACCGCCCCCAGTAAAGGGTTGAATCTGGTTTGCAAGCGTTCGTCTCGCATTTTTTGCTCAGATTAGATCACAATGCTATCTAGATGTTACGCGAAATTGAATAATTTCTATACCACAATGGGTTAAAAACAGCATCGCAATATCTCTATTATAATTTTCAATTCGACCACTGCACAATCAGTAGATGAAAGTTGGCTTATAATGTAATCTGCTTATTCATATTTAATCTTTATAGCTTCACAAATTTTAGGAGCTAGTAGAATTACGACTTATATAAAAATTTGGCTTCGAAATTAAATCAAGTCTCTTCTTGACAGCTATCGGCTTTAATATTTTAAAATATTCATATTTAAATTAAAATATATTCCAATTTTTATTTCCAATTTTCCAGCAATCCGTGAGGCTACAGAAGCTAGCTTTGATATAAATCATTGTCGCATCTTTAAATGTTTACAAAACGATAACTCATTTTTAGAATTCTGATTCGACCACAAATTTCTCGATAAAGATAATATCCATTCTAAAGTTATAATAATAAAATCATGTGTAAATGATTTACATATGGTGACCGTTGGTTCGCTCCACCGCGGGGCGTAACGGTAAGGTGCGCGTGCGGACGCGCCCGCGGCATGCACGCATCTCACGCGCTAGATACCGGCAAATTAAATTAATACGAGATTAACTCTGGATAGTAGCGTTGAGCCTGTGTAATATTATGGAGGCTGGTCTTTTTTATAGTTGGTACAAAATGCTAAAAGTCTGAGGGGTTGCTCTATAAAAACGATATGAACTTCGAATGTTCGGATGATCGACGACTGGAGTAAGATATAAGATCCAATTCTAAAAATAAATATAGGCTACTTATAATTTTTGCCGAACTTAGTCTATGATTGAGATGTGCGATAGAGGAATCCAACATTTTGTGGAGTATCTAGTTACATTTAGCACATTAGTGAAGTTTTACCTACGGCGTCCGAACGCGAAAAAGCGTTTTAGAATAGTCGGCTGTTAAAATATTAAGAATTGATATCCTGATCAATTCAGTTTGTTGTTTCCCGCCAATCCGTGATAGGCACAGCTATGGCCTAAGCACCTTTAATAGAGCTTTAAATAGTAGGCTTGTAATCATCAGGTCTTGCCGGCTGATACAGAACAATAAAAATTGAATTAATAAAAAACCTATAATAACCAACAAAATCCTCAATAGTTAAACAACGGCGGTTATTCCACACATACGTGAAACAACAGGTGCGGTAGTTTTGGCGAGCGGGGCGGCACATTTATTACAAAGATCGGTAAGTCACCGTCACGGTGGGCGCGCGCCTCCGCGACATCTGGTGACGTCGTGGGAAAACTTAACGATCTACCGGCCGCGTCACTGCTGCATTTCCTACTCATATTAATTATATAAAGAGAAATACACGTATGTGCGTATTTATTTACAGCGGACATTACGCAGCGGTTGTTACTTGGGTAAAGAATATTGTATTTATTAAAGCGATTGATTTTAAGGTGATGGCAGAATTTTACGCAGATTGGATTATAGTATAGGAGTGGTACCAATGCCTAATTGTTTAAATATAATTCCGTATTATTTAGTTTATTGAACGGGTGAAGGAAGACTAGCAACAATTTATTTAGCTAATATCAACGATAGTGACATTCACCTTAAACACCAATCATAAAGAGGTTTTACAAACAAACAAAAATAAAATACTTAATAATCATTGAATCCGGGTGTTGTTAAAATAAATTTCATGTCTCATATAAATAAAACAGTACTTGAGATAGGCGTGGACACTAATAGCTCAAGTTTATAATTAACACGTATAAAACGACATAATAAAATGAGTTGAACCTTGCATAATATCCTGCGAGCTTGATATCTTTTACGTGATATACCTTTGTCTCTGTATTTTGACGTGACTCATAACTCAAATGCTATATGCCTCTTATAACGGAACCCGTTTTTTACATGATTTAAGGATTATATCTAAGAAATCACTTTTTGTAAGTGATTCAAAATCTATTAATGACGACAATTGTTTAGCTGCTGCTTTTTATGGCAATACCATATCCAATAATGTTCTAACGAGTGTTAATATATTTGATATTGATCACGTAAAAGATAGTATTCAGTGTTATAAGCAAATCCCATGGAATCAAACAGTAAATTATTTTTTTTTGAACCCGTCGATCGCTATCAAGTTCGCGTAGATTAAGAGTCAATCAGTATAAACAGTTTAAACCACAAACGGCGAGCTTGTCACGCACAGATGATTTTCTGTTTTCCCCAATGCAAATGTGGGGTCAAGTGAGCATATTAACCCTCGCCGCAGGTGGGGTGGGGGTGTGACTTGTTCCCTGATAATTTGTAACAAACACTTCAGTGCTATACTGACATCAAATACCGGTTGACCTTTGGGTAGTCTTGTGCCATCACTGTGTCAATACAGGTCGTCCTATTGTTACTTGCCTTGCTGAAAGTTTTTGAGGTGCGTGCTTTTAAAGTGAAACTTTTATTTCTTTTTCATATTATTCCTTTATTAGTTGTGATTATAAATCGTGAAATGCAATTTGGCAGTTTTTAAATAATTCTAATTCTTTTACTGTAGAATATATAAGTGCATCTAACTTCTTGCTGCGTTGCAACTTCATGCATACAGTTAAAATCACGTAAAGTTAGTCAACACAAATGTTCAAAAACGTTCCCACTAAACAATTGCGAATTCTTTCACATAACTGAAATCACGAGCGAGATTTGCATCTCCCATTCATACTTCCCCGATGATATCACGTTATCTTAGCCTTGCCTTATCACGGATGCTGCGCTCGTTAGACAATGCCCTAGGCGGGGCTCCATTTGTCGTGACTGTATTAATTCTGTATGTGTCAATGCAGGCCGTTTGGTACGTCCGACTCGATTCGTGATCAACCACTCATAAATATCGTCTTCCATGTATGATACTTGACAGCCGCAGATAATGTCTGCTCAGCGCTCCGCTCTGTGCGTATTTAGCTGGAGCGTGATTAATTTCCCCTTTTTGCTTTGTTTGTTTTTGTGCTTACATTTGATTCGTTTCCTCGTTTTCATTGCTACCAATAGCAATATCGTCAAATAGCTATACCAGTCAAATGCCGTTTAATAAAGTAATAAGATTTAAAAGCGATTTCACTCAATTTCTAAAACAAACACAATTAAATATAACAGTAACAGTAACTAACATTAGGAATTTATGTTGCAGTGGAATTATTTTACGTCAATTTTCGCCGATACTAAGATTTCGTTGCACGGTGGTTGTGCCGTATTTACATAGCGGTTAACGAACTAACCTCTCTAGTTGGAACACTCAATAAATAACAAATTAACACGTGTCAATGTGCTGGATCGGCCGCCGACAAAGACTTATGTGTCCTGTTACGAAAGTCATAGCTTTAATTGAACACTTTCTAGCGCATTTACATGCCGTACCATCCGCGACTACTCGGGCATTCCGATAACACGAACAAAAACTAATATTGGAATTCAGTTTAGAACACAATATCTTTCAGAGCTCAACTGTTTTTCATATCTTTTAATATCACCACGTAAATGATGTATATTTATTATTTTAAGTAACATTTAGCTTAATTACATATTAATGTTAATTTTATTGATATTTCAGAACGTCAAAGCTCGAGCGAAAAGTTTAGTTCTCAGCCATCATTGGAAGACGAAGAACGCGAGGATACAGAGCCTAGGTGTTCCATCTGCGACGCTCCTTTTCCGAACATTGACGTGTAAGTATCTAAAATAATCATAGCCTACAACTACACTATAAAAACGAACACTCAATCGTAAACACCCGTCGGAAACAACGCCATAATTTATTGTAATATTCTAAAACATTTGCATATAAAATACTCATGTAAAGCATCTTCAAAACGAAAGTTAAGGAAGATATAGATCTTGTTGGTTATTCTTGATGTATTGACTATTTAGAGCAGTAAAAGTTACATGAGTTAATTAAAAATTAGCCCAGTTGCAGCGCGGCTGGGTGTTGTGTTCACCAAATGAAATGCAAATCGCTCAATCATTAGAACGTTCCATTCAAGATTTTCGACGTGAGATGCAGAAGTCGATCAATTTCAAACGTCTTCGAAACTATTAACCTCCGGCCATTAATATTATTTGGTCTTAGGAGCGGTCCGGTAACGATTTATTTAGCGCTAGTGATGTGCCCGTTCGATAAACGTCGACGTTCTGTTGTTAGGGGCTCGCGGACAATGCCGTGTTTAAAATCTAGTTTATTGTTTCGAATAGATGGGTGTTAGAGTATCTCGACGTTTTATTCTAATACCTTTTTACTGGAAGTACAGTATTTTCAAAATCCCAATAAATTATATTCAAAATTAGCCTTTAATGTCGTCTTGGGTACCCCAACGAAGGGACTTATTTTTTCATCTTTTTCATTCCAACAGTCTCTTTCTAAATTATTTTCGAAATTTCTAAAATAAATATAAAACAGGAGTGAGCTACTTCCCCGAACATAGGTTTTGGAAGCGTATGCGGACTAATGACATCAAAATAAGACGATAAAACAGTTAAATCAACTTTAGACGATAATTATTTTTTCTAGTCTTTTATAATGTCTATAAATGACAAGAAAATTATCTGATTCATCATTTGTACTGTAGCTAATTACATCCACACGTAAACCGATAACAATCATAATAAAAATCCAACTAAATGTCTCATCAAAACAAGTAAAAATGGTTCATGAATTTATTATCTGTGACGGGGGACTGAAGGCGGTAATCGCGTGTGTCATCATATCCTATCGGAGTTGTGTGTTCGTCAATAATGCAGGAGCGGAGATTATCGACATGCACTGTTTCGATGTACGCCCGTTATCGCGTCATCACTATTGTTTTAAACGCTTCCAACAGTACTAGGACATCGGAAGATCGATTTGTAATTAGGCGTGCTTTAATTATTGTTTTTATAGTTGATGATATTGCAGTGGAATAGGTAGGTCGATGTTAATACTATTTGAACATAATTTTCGAACTATTTTTTTTAATTTTTGCACGTTTGTAATATTGTGATTATCCAGAATTATAGTCCAGAATTTACAAACCGTTACTAGTAATAACTAGTTTGATTAATAATATTTGATAAAAGTAAAATCAAAACAAAACAGTATTAGGTAATAATTATTCGACATTTTGAGTGGACCGCTCATGACTATTGCACTAGTTCAATATATAATAATCACTTGCTCACTGTATTTATTTACCTTTCAAATTATAATGTCACGCGCGTTCCTAATACTTCTTCGAGAGTATTACAATATACCATGTATTATAAAATACGCCCATTGTTATCTCCTATTGAATCTCATGCTAAGCGTCCACTAGGCTTAGATAACTTAAACATCGTAGTGTTTGCTGTACACCGAATATGAAGCTGTAGTAACAAGCTCTGACGTGCTGATAAATGCATAATTTCTTTAGAAAATTTACTGTTTCATAATATTAGACGCGTCTATTGGATGCACAGCATTACTTTCGTTGGTGCTCCAAGAAAGCATCCGTGGTGTCACACCTCAATCGATATCATTCAATCTGTGTTATGAAACATAATAAAATATTATATGTTACGAGGTTGTATCTATTGCACCCGCCCCCTAATGTGGAGGTCACGTGTATGAATTTGGTTCGACCATTATGTTTTTTTGTTTTGTTGACCTCATAGGCTCTTATCTTGTTCGGAATACTGTTATACATATATTCAATGTTATAGTCAGATTTGTGTGATAAAAAGGTAATTATTATAATACCGAAAACTATGATTGAATTTCCATTAAAAAAAAAAAACATGTGTTATATCCCCAAATTGACGCATTTACGGAAATCAATATGAGACATGACAGTTTACATGTGTAATCATTTATCCACGCGTCAAGATTAATGTTTGTCAAGATATTTCCCCTTTTGAAATTGATTATAGATTTAAATATAAAATAAATTAACTTTTAACACTTCTAATAGGTATTATTAGTTAACTCTCAGGTAGCATACGTTTCATAATTGAGTAATTTGTTAACGTTTGATATTTAGTGTGTGTTCGCTTCTTTAGGAACGCGGTAGTCAATTTAATATAAAAAATCCACCTAAGTTATTTTGTATAAAAAATATAATGTCAAATCCAAACAAGAATCATTAAAATTTGGTTTTTGCTATTGTTTGTCTTTAATTACCATCTAATTTAAACAAACAAAAAATAAAAAATATACGATAGATACGATGGTAAATTTGTAGCTTTAAATTTTACTCTAGAACATTTTTCATCAATTTATTGCAAATATTGCACTGAATAGCTTTAAAATCAATTTCAGACTTAAAAATAAATTTGTATGCCTCGTATTAGTCAAACCGAGAGATAGTATTGTAATACGTAACGTGGCGTACAGACAAACAGACAGACAGCGACACGTACAGCAGTAAGCAATATCGATGTTATCTCGGCTAGCTATGGAATTTCTCAAGCGATTGTTAGCTGCAGCGGGATATACAATCGATTATTAAAATGTAAGCACGTTCGTCGGTAGTACATCATTAGAGTGGGAAGATGCTAAAATGATGCTCAATTCAATTAGTTTATAGGGTATTATATTGTTACTTAATATATGGATACGATAAAGTGTATATAAAGTACTTGTAAGTAAGTGCATTAGATTGTTCGAACGTTTAATGTCCGTCGCTGGATGTCCGTTATAAGCTCTCCAATTCTATAAATAAATACTATTTTCGCACTGTATGTAAAACAAAACAGAGTATATAGTCCAAAACGTACGCAGAGATAAATATTCCAATTATATGAACCGATGATTCCTATTGATTGCCAGAATTATAGTAAACTTTTGTGATATGTGAAACATGAAATCTTTGAAACCTAGAAATTTGCTGTAATCATTTAACTCTGTAAATCTTTTAAGATTAGGCTCGAGAAAGCTATAGTACGAGAGATGGCAACCAAAATTTTTGTCTCATAGCAATACGGCCACAACCGCATCAAATTGATAGATTTGATTATTTCGAACTCGAAAATACCAATTTCAGACATTTTTCGCGTAGCGTTTGACCGAACTGAATTTTCAAAAATGTCAACAAATTTTACCGGACTGTATCATAGCAATCTGTCTGATTTTCTGACTGTAGTTATATAATAGCTATAAGATACCGAAAACATATTTTTCAGAAGTTTATAGTGTAGCGCGAACCCAAAAAATAATTTAGAAAAATTAAAAATGAGACAAAAAAATATGATGATAGCAATCCGTCTGAAAATGTTCTTTACGGGTAAATTAGGATTCGTTAAAAGAAAAAAAAAATTGCAGAAGGAAATTTGGATGCATCAAATTTTGAGACCATTCTAAATATGTTAAGGAATTTTACCGATCGGTATCATAGCAATCTGTCTGAAAATTGTTGAACTTGATGAAATTAATTAACCAGACGTAAAAAAAAATATATCAGAAGAATTCAATGTAGCACCTCCTTTATCAGACAACTTTTCGATATCGACCGTGTTGAAGCGTGACTGATTGCAAGTCGGGCAATCACCTTGCTTTTGTCTTGCCAAAATAGAGCGCGGACAATGTATGTATGCTATAAAAACGTCTATTATAATTGATAATTTTGAATTCTTAAAAACCTATTCTTCCATCCCCGAAAACTTCGTCAATGGCAGATGAGCAAACCATGCCTTATCATTGGGAATAGAAGAAAAAAAACGTCCGCGAGCTCTCTGACAACCAGCGACACACCCACGTCCGCCTGAGCAACTTATAGTTTGTTGTCACTTTAAGTGAGCGTCATTTCAACAGTTAGGACAACTGGTGAGTGACTATGTATAGTAAGAGAGTGGCAAGAGCGTAACATGCAAAAAACCATTCCCACCGCAGCAGGAACGTAAGAAGCACTCAGACATCGGCCAAGCGACTCCAAAACGTTCTTTTCTCTTTTGGGAGTACATGCGACATCTAAAATGTCTGAAAACATTTTTTTTGCAATCCTGTCTTATTAACGAACGGTAGAAAAAAAAATCATTCGGATTGCTATAACACAGGTCGGCTAAATTTGTTGACATTTTCAAAAATTCGCTTCAGTTATATACTACGCGCAAAATGTCTGAAAACCAACTTATTCGTCATAAAATTATAAAATCTATGTAAATTTTCAATATCAGACGTATTGCTATGATACCGACTGCCTCTTTTTTTGGACACAGCAGAAATAGCCTCACATGCAATTGCTACACTTTTGACCGTTACTACTAACCTAGTCGGGTTTAGAATCACATAATCTAACGATTTTATACAGTTTCGACCGTATTGCTATGATACATGGTTTTGGTCGTCATCTCTGGGACTACTAGTGTTTATGTATTCTTGGAAAACATACATATTATATACAAATAATGCCCGACAATGTAATAACATTTAACATTTGCCAAATTCACAACAGTGAGTGTTTAAAATACAGATAAGTAAAATTACACGAGTGTTCAATAATTTTTATCTATCAATCTATCTCTATTAATTACAATTTTGATAAGTTTCTGAAAGCGTCATTTTAATACTGGTCTTGTATCGGTGGCTTGTGTGGGTGGAGCCTAATGGATCGACTCCGTACGAAAGTTGTTCATTGGATGTTATCAATTCAAGAACATGTAGATTATTGCTATGATCAGGATATCAACGTCGGCCGCACCGTGTTTCACTTTTGTACGCTAAACGTGCCTTCAGTTTTATATTATTGGATGCAAATGCGTTTACCATTTTATTAATAGATTCTACCCTGCGAAGATATGGGTTTAAGTTAAAGCTCATAACGTATGTTATAAGGCTTTCTAGAACCTTTAAATTTGTTAAAAAAGTAAAATTATGAGATGTGCAAGTTCTATTAAATCGGTTGAAATTTAGAGCAAAACCTAGGGCTGATGGGTTCTCGGAGAGACTTATTATCTTCGCTATTAATTAGTGCACGCAACTGACCGCGCCCAATATTGCTCAACCGCTGGTCGCAGCCGATTCGCTTTCAATTCAACTCAGTATTACTTTTCAATGTAAGCCATTCTTTGTGTTTGCTTTTACACACGTTTTAAATTAAAAACCATCACGTCATCCGTTATCTCTGAACATATTCGTCGAGCCTCAAAGAAATCTTATTATAAGCAACAAAAAATTTGCAATACACTTTCCATTGTTGCTATAAAATTACGCAATAAGCTATTAAACGGTACACAATCGATCTCTGTTAGAAACATTTACTTAGATGTTGTTACGCGCTTGTAATAATAAAAAAACGAACGCAGCTCGCCGCCAAAGATCGTACGCTTCGATATGATCCGCTGTTGCAAGCGACGCCCGGGGCTATACGTTGTATCGAACGCGTGCCCCGATTGCCAATCTACTAAATAGCTACTTTAAAAGAATGCTGGATATCGAAATGTCCGTAAATTGATATTAAAACCCTCTTACAATAATGGCTTATAATGACGACTAAATTCCTCTGATAGTTATTAAAGGTTTAAAACAACAACAATATCAAAGAGTATTAGAAAGTAAGCTATTTTTATTCAAATTAGTTGTTATCGGTCAGTAAGAAACGAGGACTATGCAAATAATCTCATGTAAGAAGAACGCGACCATGCAACGGACAAGCGAGCGTACAAGCGTGGTACCATTACTAAGCACAGATTTTATTCCTCAGATTAATTAAAAGATATGACGACGGGTTATACGTCTTTAAGAGTGAAAACGCGTCATCTAATCTAAACTACTACAACGATTCTATCGATCAATTCTACGTCCTTCGACTCGCGCGGTTCAAAAACTATGGCTCACGACAAATCAAAGCTAGCGATGTAATCAAAACCAACTTTCAAACTTGAGCGACGAGTCGTGGCAGGTGTAACGATAGAAAATAGCCGGAGGCAGCAAGGGTTGCGTGTGGTAGACCAGTTATGCCAAGGAGACTCACTGAGGTCGTTTTTGCAAATGATATATGTTTTCCATCAAATGTCGACATAACTTATGATGATAGTGCTAGCGGGATTTTCGCGATTCAAACGATCGGGTCAGGTTTGAACGTCAAGAAGACTGCATTCAGGCATCGTAAAATACGTACGCATTTGATATTTCGCTCATAAACCACGTACATTTGGAATTTATCGCAAAAATGAATTCATACATTCCCCGAGCAGTACTCGAACACGTTTGAATTATGTATGGAGTATGGTTGCTATAAGCTATCTTTACGTAGGCGATCCCATGCATAAAGACGTTATTATTTTGTTTCCCCGTAAGAAATAAACGCCTGGACGGTAGTAGTATTCAAGTTCGTTAGCGCAATCTTCTCACTTTCTAATAGAGCTGTTGGTGGCATTAGATAAAATACAATTAGAATATAAAACGAAGTAGGTTAAATTATAGCTGCTATGAAAACGCCACCGATATGGACTAGATTGGTTAGTTAACTAATGCATTTCGTTCATTAATATCTAATTGAACGTTACATTGTTTTACGATATTATAGTTTACTTAATACAAGTTTATCTGAAACGATAAACTCTTACTGTTTATTCTGCAATAGAAATATCCAGGTGTTTTTATTGTTGTCTCTAACAGTGTGGATTTAAATTTTTATTGTGTATGCTATTTGAATTAATTTCTGTCGCTTAACTTTTATCGTAGTCTCTTGAATTGGTACTTCAGTTAAATTGATATTTGCAATATAAATAAATATTGTCTCAATATTCATATCCTCTTACATGAAATTCTAACTGTGTATATTTGATCCTTTATCAATCTTTTATAAAGTCGAGAGTTAATTTGTGTTTTTGTAAAACGCAATCATTGATTTTTTTAACCTTTTATATTCTTCATTCCAGACTAGATCAGCACCTGATTCAGCGCCACGCGCAGCCGGCAGGTGCGTTCCACTGCGAGCTTTGCAACCGCTCCTACAGCCTCCGGGCGCTTTTACTGCGCCACCGAGCCCTTGCGCACACCGACATCAGGAAATATCCCTGCGAGAACTGCCCTAAGGTGTGCACCGTTCTTACTTAATAGTATACATAATTTTATAGTCAGGAGTATTATATAGTTAGTAGTAGGTTTCATTCGATAGAACCGATGGGTTCGATGCTGGGAAAGACAGATTATGTTATAGGCGACAAATATCAAACTGATATTCGTGGTCATAGAACCTAAATTAAAATGCTAAGTAAAAAAAGAGAAGTAACCACCAAACCACCACAAAAAAGTACCCATTAAATCACTATTTGAAGAAGAATCTACTTGCCTAGTCACTTGATCGATACCACAATACTAGTTCAGACTAGACGGCAACATTAGTAGTAGAATACATGTGGAGTAAACACAATGCATGACGGCCGTTCGAAACCTGATGTGGTTGCAGGTATTTACCGATCCTTCCAACCTGCAGCGCCACATCCGCGCGGCGCACGTGGGCGCTCGCTCGCATGCCTGTCCCGAGTGCGGCAAGACCTTCGCCACCTCCTCCGGCCTCAAGCAGCACACACACATCCACTCCAGCGTCAAGCCCTTCCAGTGCAAGGTCTGCTTCAAGGTATGAAACTCTTGCTCTATCCCTTATTAATCTTTCTTCGTTACTTAATTGGAAAATTCCAGTAAAAAGGATTTTTTTTTGTTGAAACGATACTTAAGAAATTGAAGATGATATAACGAACGTATAAAGTTTAATAACATCCATTAATTAATTTAACTTTTGACAGGTCGTCTTTTTGTTTGAATAAGTTTCATAATAAATTACAAACTTATACCACAGAATTCTTACACACTATTTGTTATTTTCAGGCTTACACGCAATTCTCCAATCTGTGCCGCCACAAACGGATGCACTCTGCTTGTAGAGCATTAGTTGAGTGCGTAAAATGCGGACAATCGTTCGCGTCTTACGCTTCACTAACTAAACACAAGAGGTTCTGCGACACCGCTACAGCTGCTTCAGTCAACCTGAGAGGTCAGCTGCCACAAGGTCTTCCGCAAATCCCGCCTTTAAGAAACGTCGGTATGAACAACCCAAACAACGCTAACCCGTTCCAAATGTACGGCGGGCCGGCACTGCCCCTGCCGTACAATGCGTTTGCTCACTACCCAGCGCTGTTCTCTGCAGCCGCCGCGTCTTGCCCACCAGAGTTCTTAAATCCATTACTATTCAATGTGCAAGGAGCGCGACTCGCGATGGAACATGACATTGCTATGTCTAACGTAAACCTAGCGTCCAAGCAACAGGAAGGTCGCTTGTCTGTTAAAAGCATGGACAGTTCCAATTCTGTAGAGGAAGTCAAGAAGCCTAAAGATATTGAATTTGAAATAACTAAGAAGGATAGCGATAGTGGCGATAGAGCGACGCCAACCAAATCTCAAAGCTTGTATGTGAAGCAGTCTCCATCGTCAGCTGATGAAAACTCTTCCCATCATCAGTCGCCGGTACTACCCCTGCAAACTCCACCAGCAGCTTTCAACTTTGCTAGAGACGAATTCAAACGGAAATCACCATTCAATCTGTCATTGAAACTTAACAATAACGATGTTCAAATGGAGAAAACATCATTTTCCTCGCTGCCCAAAGATTTGTCAAAGAATGTAAACGATGATGAAAAGAATTCTGACTATTCCGAAAACGAAGAAGACACAAAGAAGGATGAAGGCGATCAGCCGCTAGACTTGTCCGTGTCGAGGAAACAACAGGATAAAGACTCTGAGGTAGACAACGATGATCGTTCCTTTCGCAACTCAATCAAGTCATATTCGCCTCCCGAGAGTCCGACAGAGCGAAGCAAGACTCCAGAAAACGACACCACCGATGTGGACGTGGAAGGTGTAGAGCCAAAGAGGGAGGATTCACCGCCACACATGGTATCGCCGCCTCTTGCCTTCCCGATGCCCGTCCACCCGCAGCACAATAACATCATCGAAGCCATGTACCGACCTCGTTTCCCTCCGTTTCATTCTTCTGAATCAATCCTAAACTCGACGCACTCTCCCTACGTTCCGAGCCCGTTCAATTTTTTATCCCCACTTCTCGGCACTGACGGCCCCGAGAGGCAACCCAGCGCCTACGCTAAATTCCGGGAGCTTAGTGCCGCGTCCGGGAAGTTACGCGACCGCTACGCGTGCAAGTTCTGCGGCAAGGTGTTCCCGCGCAGCGCCAACCTCACTCGCCACCTGCGCACGCACACTGGCGAACAGCCTTACAAGTGCAAGTACTGCGAGCGCTCCTTCTCCATCTCGTCCAACCTGCAGCGGCACGTCCGGAACATACACAACAAGGAGCGGCCCTTCCGCTGTCCGCTGTGCGACCGCTGCTTCGGCCAGCAGACCAACCTCGACCGCCACCTCAAGAAGCACGAGGCGGAGGGGGGAGACTCGCCCAGCTCGGCAGATACTGAGCGCGACGATTCCTACTTTGATGATATCCGGTCCTTCATGGGCAAGGTGACGTGTTCTCCTGGAGCGCGCTCCCCGCCGCAGCAGTCCCCGCACGCGCCGCACCCCGCGCACCCCGCACTCCCCCCGCACGCGCCGCACCCGCCGCACCCGCGCCCCTCGCTCGCCATCACCACATAGCCGCCGCTGTACCCGCCCGCGCCCCCCGCGCCCCCCGCACCCCCCGCACCTCTGCTCTGGCCCCAGCCCTTCCAATAGCTACACATGCTGGGCACTGCAGCAGTTTGTATTGAAGAGTAGCTCCTAAAGCGACGCTATGGACACTGAATGTGATGCGGGACATGATTACGGAAACGTCTCTCTACTATTAGCACTGAGAGCAATATTCAAGTGGATTTTAATATGTTTGTATGGGTAACTTTTAATATTGGCATTAATTTTATTTTAGATTTAAATTGTAAATTAAATTAAATTGAAAATTAGTATTTAAATTTATTATTATAATACAATGCTTCAGTTAAAAACTACCCGTACGGATAAAATTAATCGTGAATTTAATATTAAATTACAAACGAAAATATTGCTAATAAAATATTCGCTTACATGTAGCCACATGACAAACACGTTAGCGTATTTAATAATATAGTTTAAGGGTAATTATAATGTAGATTTGTTAAAGAATCGTTCGGACGGTGAGTTGAATAGTTGTTCCTAGTTCACATCGTGTGACATAAGTTTTCCTTTTGTAATTGTATATACGAGTAAATATATTTCGATTGTAAATTAGATCACAAACTATTGTCGATTAAGGTTTGTCGTTTGGATTGTATCGCACATCGTATCATTGGATGATATAAAAACTAAGCAAAGATGTTATTTATTTAAGTCCGAAAAATTCGCAGTAGTGATTGTTTAGTCGAAAATCTACCAAAGTTTTGTTTATTGTATAAAATATTATTTGGCAAAAAATTTAGGAATTTGAAATTGTTATTTTGGGGTGTTTGCAAACGTTGGCTATTGTCTAGGTTGTAAATAGGACGGCAAAATTCGCGGATGGCATATCACGTGTTTTATATTAAATCGAAGCTCAACGTTTAGCTAATTTACGAAAATTCAAATAAAAATGTAGATGTATTAGAAATAATATAAATATAGAGATAAATTGATTGTAAAAGTTTTTCTGCAATTTCAAGTCGTATTGAAGTTTGTCACTATTTAATGTTAAAGGATGTTTTTGAAGCTTGAAGATGCGACGCAATACTTATACATTTCTACTATCATATCACTTGGTGGCACTAGATATTGTTATTAGAGTCACGAAACAATCAAATCGCGTATATTTAAGGACACTTGTATCTATTTAATTTTATTTCAATTTCAACATTGTAACGCATTGACAAATAAAACAGTACAACCTATTTATTCTGGTATTTGTTACTTTGAATATGACCCAGGGTTTATTTTGATTTATTTATATATTCTTTATATTGTATACCAGGAGAAGACACATATTAAAACTAAATTAGAATAAGTATCATTGGCGGCCCCATTGCATAACCTTTGGATGGACATAAAAGAAAGGAGAGAGAAAGTTCAGAATTTGTTTCATAGTGACATCATAAATGCAAGAATTTAAGCTTACGCGTATAACACTGAAAGGGTAGGCAGACCGTACAAGTAACACGCGGTAGTAGTAGTAAACAGTTTGACGAGTTTGCTTTCGTTTCGAACGATAGCCTCCGTGGCGCAGTTTCATAGATGCTGCCTGTGACACCAGAGGTCGCGGGCTCGATCCCTGCGACAAGCACTTGTCTGATGTTTGTGATACCGAAGTTTTTCGTAATTCCTAATACATACAAAACAAGACTCGATCTTACGGTGGGTGCAGGACTATGTATGCAACTATTGAGTGTATGTATTTATTTACTAAAACAAAAATAAGTGAGAGATTAACTTATGTTGTCAGTTGATACTAGATGTTTTTTAAAAGCGTATCCTCTAACAATCCTTCCACAATATGCAACCTATTCTCAGCACACTTTAGTTCTGTTTATGAGAATTCGTGTTACAACCCAAAGACATGGGAACCACCCGTTCAAGATTTGAGCAATTTTTCACTTATTTCGGACATTTATCTATCTAAACAGACTGTACTCAAAGGGTTAAAATCATTGGACGCTACTAAGGGAGCCGGTCCTGATGGCCTGCCACCTAAGCTTCTCATAATGACCGCAAATAGTATATCGACAGCCTTACATATTATATTTAACAAATGTCTACGCGAAGGGATCTTTCCTACGACGTGGAAAAGAGCTTTTATTACGCCCGTCTTTAAAGGAGGTGTAAAGGCCAATGTAGAAAACTATCGCCCCATTTCTATATTGTCTACTCTGGCTAAGCTGTTTGAACGCCTGGTACACAATGCTCTATATCCTATGTTACATCAGCAGATTATTAGGGAACAATATGGTTTTGTAACTAAACGATCCACGATAACAAATCTTATGATTTTCAACAATTATCTCTTTGAAAATATGGATCGTAGGATACAAGTTGACACTGTGTATACAGATTTCAAGAAGGCCTTCGATAAGGTGGATCACACACTACTGTTACAGAAAATAGCCTATAACGGTATACGTGGTAACTTGCTCCGTTGGTTTGCTTCGTATGTATACAACAGAACTCAGAAAATTGTCATCAATGGATTTGAATCTGAATCAATTACCGCCTCGTCGGGAGTCCCGCAGGGTTCCATATTGGGACCACTTCTTTTTGTATTATTCATTAATGATATTAAACATTGTTTCCTTAACTGTAGATTTCTAATGTACGCAGATGACTTAAAGATATTTAAAGATTGCAAAAACCTCAAAGATTGCCTATTATTGCAGGAGGACCTTAACAGACTATACACATACTGTCAAAATAACAAGCTATTCCTTAATATAGATTAATGCCATGCTATATCTTTCACAAAAAACATAAATAAAATTAACTTTGATTACTCCCTAGACAGTGCAGTCCTAAATAAGATAACTTTGGTAAGAGATTTAGGTGTATTATTAGATGCAAGGTTACACTTTGATGCGCATATTGAGTACATAACCAATAAAGCTTTCAATATAAAATATGCAGTGCAGATATGGAACCCTTTCTATAAGAAATACAGCAATCAGCTTGAGATCGTTCAAAAGAAGTTCTTACGTGCCATGAATTACAGATGTCACAACCCAAAAGCTTCATAATTTTTTTTTTTTTATATTATAGTGGGCAAACGAGCATGCGGTTCACCTGATGGTAAGTGAACACCGCTGCCCATGGACATCTGCAACACCATAGGGCATGGAGATGCGTTGCCGGCCTTTGAGGTGGGAATACGCTCGTTTTTTGAAGGTCGCCAGGTCATATCTGTCCGGGAATGATGCCGCTGGCAACTGGTTCCACAGATTTGTAGTACGTGGGAGAAAATGCCGGGAAAAACGTACTGTAGTAGATTTCCAACCTCCAAGGTGATGTGGGTGGTATTTGGAGGTTTGTCGTGTTGTATGGTGGCGGAACTCAGCAGCAGGGATAAGTCCGAATAATTCTTGAGAACACTCCCCGTGGTAAATGCAATAGAGAATGCAGAGCGAAGCTACATCTCTACGCAAAGCCAAAGGATCAAGCTGGTCGGAGAGAACCTGATCGTCAATGATTCGAGCAGCCCGACGTTGAATGCGGTCGAAAGGAAGAAGCTGGTACTGGGGTGCCCCTGCCCAAAGATGGGAGCAGTATTCCACGTGGGGCCGTACTTGCGCCTTATACAGTTGCATACGTTGACCCGACGTGAAATATCGCCTCGATCTGTTGAGCACACCAAGCTTCTTTGAGGCCAATTTGGCCTTACTTTCAAGGTGACCGCGGAACTGAACGTCACTCGATATCTTGACACCAAGAATTCCGATACTGGCTGTGGTATTTAGAGGAGTGTCTTGAAATTGAGGTGATACGACGAAAGGCAATTATTTTGCGGTAAACGCGCAAACTTGTGTTTTTGAGGCGTTAAATTCAACCAAGTTGTGTCGGCCCCAATCCGAGACTCTGGATACTAAGGACTCGACTTCAGACACAAGTGTTTCGGCACTCATTGACGTTTTCCCGAGAACTATTGGCTCGGCCGGTATATAAGGCATCACCCGTGCTGTCATCCGCATAGCAATGTATGCCGCTAATTTGCAGCATATCATTAATATGCAGAAGAAATAGCGTGGGAGATAGCACACAGCCTTGTGGGACACCAGCGTTCACGGACTTGAGATCCGAGCATGCACCGTCGACAGCGACCTTGATGCTCCGGTCCGCTAAAAAGCTAGCTAGCCATTTGCACAACTTCTCGGGAAGCCCGTAGGAAGGAAGCTTCGACAGAAGCGCTCTGTGCCAGACCCTATCAAAGGCCTTCGCTACATCCAGACTAACGGCCAGCGCCTCCCCCCTACTCTCGATTGCCTTCGACCATTTATGTGTTAGGTACACGAGAAGATCACTAGCCGAGCGGCCCCTACGGAAACCGTATTGACGGTCACTTAATAGCTGATGATCCTCAAGGTACCCAAGGAGTTGGCTGTTGACAATGGATTCCATTGTCTTCGAGAGCAAGGAGGTAATGGCTATGGGCCGGAGTATGAGTATTCCTATACTCAATTATTAGAGCGTTACAATATTTTAAGCCTAGAGTCGAGACGCTTGCTTCTTCACGTCATGATGCTGCGCAGTCTATGTAACAACAGATACGATTGTATAGATCTCACTGATAAAATATGTTATCGGGTACCCAGAACAGTAATAAGACGAGGGGTGCGTCTGCCTCAGTTGTTCCACATTGCACCATGTAGGAGTAACGCTGGTGCGCGGGTACCACTCCGACGTCTTTTGGATACTTATAATGTGCATTTCATTGATATTGATATCTTCTACCTTGCAAACACGGAATTTAAAAAACATGTTATACTTAAGTTGTCTAAAGCGACGTTATAATAGTTAGTAGTAGTCTTTCTGTTTGCAAAAATTACAATATCGCATTATGTCAATCCGTGGACAATGGTGTGAGTTATATGTGTTTCATAACTTCTTAGATTAAGACTAGTTTTAATAAGATATGTACATGTAACTGTTTGTTGCCCCAATAAATAAAATATTAAAAAAAATATACTCTATCTATACTGTTTTGTACTTTGCCAAGGTATAGAATAGCTGTTGTGAAAAAATACGAGTATTTAAAGAGGCTGAAACAATATGTCAGTCATTGAATTCCTCTTATCAAAACTACAGGGTATATTCAGATTCGAGACTGCGACGGAAAAAGAAGTCATGTAGTAGTTTTAGTGACTACAGACTCAATCCAACTAAATATTTTGGAAAAATAGCGACGATTTACAATTTATTTTGTAATTTTTTTACTATCTTCCTGTTTGTGTGGAAAATACGTAGTTTTCTCTGAAATAACAACGTACACCGTTTTATTTTTAAAGACACTATAGTTTCCAAGAGTTCAAATTATTAACAAAAATTATGGATTTACTACCCAAAAACAATAATATTTAAATCATCATAAAAATGGCGCGTTTTCTTGCAAATTTTTAGTTGCTATGAATTTTCAGTCTGGACCTGCCCAAAATATAACTTTCTGTACTTATTTCGTTTTGGTATTTTGTATTTCATATTTGAGCCGCGACCATACTCGTAACGAGTCTCATTAAGCTCGATTCTATTAGTCCACCATTAATAAATTACCTAGCACCATTTTCTACACAATAGTTACTTGTTAGTAGTCACCTATATTTAACCCTCCATACAGTCAATCTAGTTTGAAAAGTGCAATTACGTAAAGGAAATGAAAGGACAGTTAAACTTAAAGTTATATTTAACCTTTTACATCAAATGTTAACATTTATTGCGTACATTAGCGGGCTCATAAAAATTATGTCACTCAGTTTCGGCAACGAAAACGAAAGTAGCGGACAATCCGCTTAAACGATTGTCGGGGCGTCCTTGAACACAATCTGAGTGTCAATCTTCGCACAGTTAATGAACAAAAAATGTCGAACAACTGTGAATTGCGGCTTTATAGAAGAGACGCCAGTTCCGAAGAATTGGACTGTAATTTTAATTTATTTTATGTTAAAAAAACCTTATCCCTATATTGAACGGATTTTATAAGTATGAAAAAATTGAAAGTTATGTAATAATATTTTATGAAAAATTATAAAATTATAATATCGAAGGCATTTTATGGCTACGCCTTTTCTCGCCAGGAGAGATCAGTCAACGAACTTATACTATAACGTTAGATTATAAGTTCCTTGTACTCAGTATAGTAAATTGTGACCCGATTGAGTTTTTTCTTAATTTATTATTTTGATTTCAGTTTTTTCATTAATAACTATATCAATGCCAATTAATTTACCTTCAGTATTTTTTGATTAACATGCCTACCATCAAAATTCAGATCAATGATTAAGGGTCACGCAATCTCGACCTTTTCATGAGATTTTAATCACGTGTTATATAAGCGGTGGCCTCGGCGTTATCAGTGAAAGCAAGGACGCAACAAGGACAGCCGATAAGGCAATTACACTCATTATCGAGCGGCGTTCGGCCAGCCTGCACCCGCGCGCACGTACCCTATCATTAGGGCTATCAACCCCGCCGCCGTTTTATTTTACGTCAGAATAATAATGAGAACATTGGCTGTAAACGTGTGAAAGTGCATGCCCTATTATTAGGGGTTCTTACTGTTTGGGACTTGAGAAAAAATTGGCGAGGCTGGAAATCTATGCTTGGGAGTATCAAATAACATGTTAAACATGAGATGTAAATATGACGATAAGCTTTAGTCTGTTTGAATCCTAACAACAATCAATATTTTTTTTATGAGAAACATCTATTATATGCCTTAAAAATAATATATTATACAGGGTATATCAAGACTGCTACCGAAAACGAAGCCGGGTGCTAGTTTAAGCGACTTCAGACACAATGCAACAGAAAAAGTTGCAAAAAAAAGCGACAATTTTTTTTTTGTAATTTTTTTCCTATTGCCATATTTTGGTGGTAAATACATTTTTTCCTAAAATAATAGTGTATACCCTTTAATTTATAAATACTCTAAGATATAAGAGAGTTTAAATTATTATTTTAGCAAAATCTATGGATTTACCACCCAAAAATGACGATATTTAAAAAATCATATAAAATAATTGTCGCGTTTCTAAGCGAAATTTTTAATTGCATTGTGTTTGTAGCCACTAAAACTACCACCCGGCTTCGTTTTCGGTAGCAGTCTTGAGATACCCGGTATTTACCATGAAAATATATTTACGTCAATTTCAATAATGTAAATTGATAAATAATTTCAAAATATTACATATGTAATTTAATATGCTCCTAGTAATGATAGAGGAAAATAATATTCAATTAATTTACATATTCCTTTGCTTAGAATATGACCAATGTCTATATCAGCTCAAGTGAGCACCCTATTATTAGGGCTTTGCACCCCGCCCTCATAATATGATTTTAATAGTCAATATTACATAAATAAACAGCTTTAGAATTAACCTCAACCGGATTCTGTTAAGGATCTTGATGTAATGGCATGGTTAAACAACAAAATGATTGTTTGAAAAATGAACAACATTATGTTATTTGTCAGCATCTTATGAATTTATTTTATCGTTTATCAAAATCTAATGTTTACTTGACACAAATTGCAAATCGTTTATGCAATTATTAGAAATATTCGGAAAATTTCTAGTCATCGACTAAGATTTATGAAGTATTACTTGCATGAAGAAGAACTCGTCACAATGACAAGTACGAATAATCATTTGTTATTTGAATTACGTTATGGCTGCGTGTATGGGTGTTGTAATTTTTTTTATAAGTTCAGATTTTATTATAAACACAAAATATTTTATAGACACGTTTTTACGTTACAACTATCAACATTAACATTAACAATCACGACATCACAGGTAAAATAAGTCATTTTGTGTATGATCCAATACCAACATAAATCACAGCGCAAACCAGCTATATCGCATACCAATAACAATGATATTGTTTTCAACTGTCAAGTTTTTCAGCCATTGCGCACATCGCAGCGGCAACCCTGCGCGTAGTGGGAGATCAGTGGGCGATTGCGTTCGGTCCGCGGCACGCCTCATTGTCTAGGATAAAGAATTGGCGCACCCACAATACGGATTTACGTTCATCTCTAGTAACTGTACTGATCAAATTAATCGATATCTACACACAGCTGATTATTCATTGACCGCACTGCACATAATCAAGGCTACAATCGATGCAATATTGATTTGCTTTGCTTTACAGACACTTATTGTGTTCTGTTTCGATCGTTTTGATTTGGTGTATTAAATTACTACAAGTTGTTTGTTCCGGAATAAATAATCTATTCACATCTAACATGCTTATTGTTATCATACTTTTGTTTATCAAGATTTTGTTCTTACTGCTTTGGTTTTGAGAGCAATAATGCATCAGCAAAATGTTATAAGATTTTTGTATGTCAAGCTGACCCTATGTGGCATAATGTACTGATTAGTTTTACAAATATAACAAAAATGATGCCTGACTCATTTGAAGCAGCTCAACATTTTCAAGCAACGTCATAAAAATTAAAATATGGTGTAAAATTACATACAAGCATATAGGTGAAGCTAATAAAAGCGTGTTAAAAAATGAACTGCCTAATATTTTTTGTACAGTATTTGCATTCTCAACATTATATTCATTTTGAATTGTATAACTTGTTTGTTTTGTAAGCTTGTTGGCAATAAGTTCTTCGAATTTAATGATCTGAATACAATTATCATACATATTTCCTTAGATTTTTTCCATGAAAAATATGAATAGTAATTATTCAGTTCATTCATACCGTATCGAGAATAAGCAAATGGGTAGAAATTAAATAAGCATTTACGTTTTTTAATAAAATATTTCGATTTATTCACACATTACCGCAAATCATAAATCGCTCGAAATTGAGTGATTATCTAAACAATTTTAATTGGCGAATATTCCAGATAAAACAATGTATGCAGAGTACGAAGTAGGGTGACCAGCGTGCATTTGTTGCCCGGACAGTCTCAATAAGGTCCTGCGCTAAGTACACGAAGACAGTATCTCGACGTGCGGTCACAATACTGCCCACTTAAATATAAGATCCGGCATACATGAATATTTATTGCGCTTGAAAACATAAGTCTTGATATCTTTGTCATATAAACCTGTAAGATTTTGATGGAAATTCAATTATTACAATATTATTGAATAATTCAATGGTAGTTTACTCTATTAGTTCGTTCACTTGGATTAAAGTTAAGCTTCAGCTTAACTTTAATCCAAGTTAAGCTTAACAGCAATATAGCTAATATATAACATAGGAAAAAAATATGTTTCTGTGTACTTTACAGAGTGAAGATTTTAATTTTTTTTATTTTGAGAAATAATGTTGCTCAATCCGAGTTTTAACCGCGTGTATTATAATATACCGGGTATATCAAGACTGCTACCGAAAACGAAGCCGGGTGATAGTTTTAGTGGCTACAAACACAATGCAATTAAAAATTTCGCATAGAAACGCGACAATTATTTTTTATGATTTTTTAAATATCGTCATTTTTGGATGGTAAATCCATAGTTTTTGCTAAAATAATAAGTTAAACTCTTTTATACCTTAGAGTATTTATAAATAAAAGGGCATACACTATTATTTTAGGAAAAAATGTATTTACCACCCAAATATGGCCATAGGAAAAAAAATAACAAAAAAAAAATTGTCGCTTTTTTTTGCAACTTTTTCTGTTGCATTGTGTCTGAAGTCGCTTAAACTACCACCCGGCTTCGTTTTCAGTAGCAGTCTTGATATACCCTGTATAATCTCAAACTTATTTTATACTACGATATTACTTATTTATTAAAATCACTCGTGAGTGATGCAGCAGAATGATCTGGGTTGTGGCATATTTTGTTGTTATTAAAAGTAATGTATTTAGAAGGAAATGATTTAACCCCAGAAAAAGATTGTTGCATGTTACATTATTTCATTTACCTCATAACCCAGAATAATGAAGCTTTGTCTTCATTACCTATATATTTATTAATATCTTATTGGTCAAACCCGCTATGCCCAATTCAAATTGACAACCTGTGGTGGAGTTGGTTAGACCCAGGCTGTTAAATTATTTGTTTCGGGTCTAGCTATTTATGGGACTGCAAAGTCTGACATAATTACCGATATCCAAGAGAGAAGACTCGTATGTTAGTGTAGGATCAAAACAGTGTTTATGGCTTATGGGGGTATTTCTTTTATACGACAGTGTGATTTTTTACTTATACGTGAATAAATATTTTACGTATATAATATCGACCTGATGTAAACCCGTGTTACAATCGCCCACGCGGTATTCCATGTAAGCTGGCACTAATGCGTCCTGACACGGCGGCCATTGTGCGTCCTTCCGCGAGGCGCCAGCCCTTACAATCGCGAACACCCGCGATATGTGTCTTATTAGCCGCCCTTGGAAATGTCATAGCGCGGTCCACATCTAATGTGATCCGGTGATTACTTAGTATGAGCTTTGTAATTTCAAATATGGCTCTTAAATTGAGAGTAGCTGGTTAATATCCACACTTTTTTATTTAATAGATCGGGCAAACGAGCAAACAGGTCACCTGATGGTAAGTCAATGCCGGTCATGAACAACACAATATTTGTATCATGGATGTGTTGACGGGCCATCAAATTGAGAGGAGAGCGGGAACAAAACACGAAGGAAAGAGGAAAGAGATATTTCAACATTACTAGACAAGCTACTTTGAGCGGGGCGGCATCATTTCACATTCAATCTTGGCAAATTAATAGATTCCCCTTTTTTTACTTCGGCGATTGTGTTTGCTAAGGGAAAATCATTCCTACACTCGGAATTTTTTGTTATGTGATTCACAGGTATTTGCTTCGGGTCTGGGTTCGGTGAGACCGAAAAGTCTATAGTTTCTGATACCCACCAAACTAAACTCGATCTTAGTGTGGGATCAGAACTATGTATGTGACTGCTGTATATTTATTTATATTTTTTTCATATCAGTTGCTTCCTAGTTGCACACTAATAGAAAAATATAAACTATTTTCTAGTTGTCTCACACAACCGGCATCCATATAATGATGAAATACTTTTGTTGTAGCGGTGTAATTGTCAGAAATAATTACTTAATTAGAACATACTAGGAATTCTTTATATAGATTCAATGTTGTAACATTAATTATTAACATGACACACAACAGTATTGTTTTCATTTTCATTCTGTTATGGGCATGTTCTATGACTAGTCCGGGGTTCAAAGCTATTGTCTCGTTGCAATTAATACGTCAGTGTAGTAACACCATTCAGGTGTAAATGCCTAAGTTAATAATGTTCGAATAATTTTCTTGCACTAATGCGGTTGTTTCTTTAATATTGTGTTATGATATGGCAAGCTGAAGTCGTTTTTATAAAATTATCTAATTCACGGTAAATTATGCTTGTATTTATTATAAATTTAGACTATATTAGACTTCTTCGAACGTAGCGTTTGGATAAAACACAAGCATGTTTATTTTTAAAATTGGTCATTTCTACAGTAAAAATGTTACGTTATTTGGTAACTTTATCGGCGAAAATTTAGAAGAAGAATAACTATTTGGCTTTTTCGTATATTTTCGCCCGTCACAAAATGTAAAGCTAAGAGAAAAAAAATGAGATTTTAACCTTTGGGTTGAAATTAAACTATTATATAAGGATTTTATCGCGGATTTGATTTAATTTTTATATTTTTTGACTTATGACACGCGGACACCTTATGGTTTTGACAGTAATTAGTAAAATAAGTATTAAAATTCATTCATTCAAATTCATTTGCCTTTTGGCATTATCTACAAATATGTACGGTAGTAATTCAATATACTAATGACACATTGTATGGAACGACGGCATAAGGGCCTGGACATAAAGTTGCAAATTGACACGATGCGATTTCAAAACGCTAAAAACAGCGACAAAAATGTTGCGATGCGATTTAGTGTAATGAGGCGTTGTCCTTTCCCGGTTTATTTGTCTACTCCCTTTTTTAATAATAAGAAAATATATATGGATATCGGCCATCATCGCGTCTTGCTTACCCACTATCTTAGAGTTGATTAAAAGTGGCGTTAACAATTGACGTAACAAGGCATAAGTGCGCGATGCATCATTCGAGTTTGTAGATTTTTACGATGCGACATCGCAGTTTTGTGTCTCGGCCCTTAGGCATCGTTCCATACAATGTATCATTAATATATTGAAATTTAACAGTTGGCCAATTTTCACGCGCATTCCCATGGTCCAGCACCCCGCAATTAAACCCCAAGGTGTATTATACGTTTTTTAAAGCGCACGTCATTAGCGATGCAATAAATCTTTCTGTCTGTCAGTTCATCGTCGTTAAGAACTTCATTATCCTCCGTTGACGTAAGTTTTTCAGTTGAAATCAACAGAATGAGAACCTGCAACATTTTAATGCGAGATTTTTACGTGACAAAATGTTGAAGTTGAGAATATTATTGCGGTTTTATTTATCTTGTGGTTTTCAATTTACCTATTTATGGACTATATTTTTAGTGTTTCATAACTTTAATTATTTTATTTTTTTAATATTACAACCCACTTAAACAATTCATTCTCAACATGACTTCAAATCAATAATTTAGAAATATTATAATCAAAATACAATCGTAAATAAACAGAACTGGTTTAGCTTTTATAAAAAATCAAAATTTAATCACACAATTTAAATATCATATTTAATTATTTCGAAAACTCAAAACATGACATTAATCATTTCACGGCACATTTTAATAATTGGATATTTAAAAACAAGAATAGGTTTTATTAATATAAATACAGTATGATTGGAGTGATATCATTGGTCGTCTAAGCCTCCACCCACAGAGCGGTATAAATCAGTAATTGTAATTTTACAAGCGACATCCGTTTTGATTACGTCTGACCAATGGCTATGTTATGCTCTCATATGACACGCGGATACATAAATCGGGCTATCAAGGATAATAGGTTTGTAGAAAACCCGGCAAAGCGCAACTTCGACTCGTAGACCAAGGGTTCCATATAACTAAAAAGGAAAATCGCAAAATATCACAAATGAATAGGTTACATCGATGTAACGTGCAAACTCCTCATTTATTTGTATTTTTACTTGTATTTAAATCTATGTTATTCGAGTGTGAGCGTTGCCTTGTATGACAAATAAATATTTTTATTTCTTTCATGTTTCAAAATAGTATAATTAAATAATTACTGGTGGTAGGTCTCTCATATGTGAGAGGCCATCTGGGTAGGTACCACCGCAATGTCTATTTCTCCCGTGAAACAACACTGCTTAAATGCACTGTTGTGTTTCGGATTGAAGGACATTGTATCCAGAGCAACTACTGGACATATTAAGACTTAACATCTTATGTATCAGGATGGCGAGCGCAGTGGAATGTTGCTACTGTTTATGAGCGGTCGTATCGCTTACCATCAGGCGAACGGCTTGCTCGTCTCGCCATTCACAGCAATAAAAAAAAAATAGACGGCTGTGAAACCAGAGGTCGTAGGTTGGATCCCCGCACTGAGACAAATATTTGTGTAAACCACCAGCATTTTTTTCGAGTTTGTGATATCAAAAAGTGTCTCATAGTTCCTGATACTCACGACACAAGACTCAATCTTAGTATGGGGTCAAGACTATGTATGTGACTGTTGGATGTATATTGTCTCTTTCCTGTTTTTGCACGGAACTCTAAACCAATGTTCTTGCTTCTGATATGTCAGATCGCGCGATTATAGTGGCTCTATTTTTCATTCATGCTTGTATATCAACAATTAAAGTCCACTGATCCGTATTAATTACTAATGCTGTAATGTTTGAGTTGTGACATGTTATTGTCTTGTTTAAGGGCTATGTTGTTTGAAACAATAATCCGTCTCTAGCATTAAGATCGTAATTTGCGAAGCTGTATTTATAATCTCGGAAATAGAGCGTCTATTTTGAGACATAGAATGTAACCAGATAATAAAATTACAAATGAATCCCAAGTTGGGGTTAACGTAAGAGTATATTTATTTTAAACCCTATTTAAATGAATCATTAATCATTTAATTAAAGAAAACAACATTTTCCGAATACTTACGATCACTAACACTGACTCTAAGTACAATCAATTTTGATGCTGCTTAGTAACTGTTGCCTTTGCCAAAGACAGTAGGAACCAAAAAATGAGAGTAAAGAAATGAAAGTCAATGTACTACGACTTTTTTTTACTGGAGTTATTTCATCCGATGCAAGCTTGGGTTACTGCTTCAGCTTCCTCTAACTCCTCTGATCTTTGGTTTTCCTAATTGTAGAAGCACTGTCTTATAATTTTCTAGCGAAGGATACAGATTTTATACTACGATCCTAAAATTTGGGTCTTGCTTTGTAGACGCCAAAGTACATGATATATTATTATTGATGTGCTACTATCATATCCTTTAACGAAACCAGACCCCTAAGTGAAGTACACCGATATTACAACTAAGAAAGAAAAAACTATTTAAAATGCGAATATCAGCCAGTTAACAAGCATTTAGGAATAAAATAATGTTAGATGATAGATAAAGCGAGACACTTGTGTATGACTACTGACTATATAAAGCCAGTTATTAATTAATTAAATCTCCAAAGTTAATGTATCAAAAAAACACAACAGTACACGCGAGATGCACTTGATTGAGAGCTTTTGACACGCCATGATGGATTGCTACCCGGTCGTGTCATTATAGTCCGGAGAAAAAATCACTGAATGACTTATAAATCAAATATTGAGTCATATATTTTTTTATGACAATTAATAAGGATGTATTTACGCGGCATTATGAATGTTATTTATTTAATAATTTCCGAGGGTTACTTTGTTGCAATTGATTCCATTAAAAAAATTACAAGCGCATAAAAATATCATTGAATGACTTATAAATCAAATATTGTGTCATACAATTTTTTATGAAAATTAATAAGAATATATTTAGGGAGCATTTTGAATGTCATTTATTTTTTAGTTTTCGATGCTTACTTTCTTGTGACTGATTCAATTAAAAAGAAAAGAAAATACACCTAATAGTGAGTCCCATAACATAAATTTTATTGATGACACTAACACAAAATTTATTGCATAAACTTTATTACAGAATTCACATAACTCGACAAATTATTAACCTACCCAACACATAAATAAACATTTCCAATTCATTAAATAACATATTAATTTCCAGTCAAATTCCTCATATTTAAATACGTTTATTTAACTCGAAGTTGCGGCGCGTGCTTCGCTCTCGACTCAAATACAAACATCTAATTGTGCTATCGTAAACGCACTAGTGTTGTGATAATTGCACTCAAATATTGCAAAAGGTGAATGGAATTTGTTGTAAGTCGCGTGTAAATTGTAGTTTAGTTCGGTGTCTTTAAATATGTGCTAATAATGATGATAGCTTGCTTGTTTACAGTAATTGTTGCATATCTTGTTGGGGGTTTACTAGAGTAAAATACGCCAAGTAGAGACTTTGATACATGTAATCTTTTATTTGTTAAGTTACAAATACAGGTTTGATGTCGCCACTTTCTTTTTTCAATGTAGATTACATATTGTTTGTCTGCGATCGAAAATCGATATGATATGAAATGCTCTATGAAACGCTAAATATCCCCCCTTTTTTATCACTAACAACAAAATAAGCAACTTCCTATTTCCAATATTAATACTTGTATATTTCATTTAATTTAAAAGTTATTATAATTCAAACTTATACTACAAAATGAAATTAATATGAAATGAATGAAAC
Organism: Hyles vespertilio; assembly: GCA_009982885.2. Classification (NCBI taxonomy): domain Eukaryota; kingdom Metazoa; phylum Arthropoda; class Insecta; order Lepidoptera; family Sphingidae; genus Hyles; species Hyles vespertilio. Next base: position 11,972,858 of record CM042806.1, on the reverse strand, counting down.
TATCGATTTCATTTTAACGCTTTCATGAGTTACAAAATATAATCAAACGTACATAACAGCACTTCCTAAGCTTACATAAACTAAAAATGGAAGCAGAAAAACAGATTAATTTTTCAATGAAATGTGATAGAAAACGAGACTGTTTCGAATGATGCGGAAGTGTTCGTGATATTGCATCGATATTGTTCGACGCACGCACATCACTGGCTGGGCGCGGCGGTGTCGCAACCCCGGCACGCGAGCTCGTGTGCCCGCTCCGATCGCACTTACGAAACCGACGGGAGATTTGATACAATATATTTTTAATTAATAATTTTGGACATAGCTGAGCAATGGATTTTGGGAGACTTTTATCGAGCATGAGCAGTGTCATATTCTATTATTAGTTGCAATGCTTGATGTTACACCACGGGAAGAGAAATATAGAACACAATCGTGATTATAATAATTACAAAGCGATCTACTAGCAAAGCTTTGGATTAAGCCACCTCCTGTGGCCTTTACAGCATATTTATATAATAGTCGCCTAGGTATATATGTAAGAGGAATCGCTAAATCATTACGCCTTTTTATGAATAGTGGAATCACATGTAACAGTGACGATAAAAAAGTTGTTAAATCGCTTTTTTTAAATACAATGTACTTAATTATTATATGAACCCTAATACAAAGAAATAATACCAGTTCAACCTGTAGTAAAAAAGACCTCTAGTATTGTCTTTAAATTAAAATATTTAAAATACAAACAAGGGTATCTAACGCGGTAACAGTCCGGTAAGTGTGGCGAACTGACCTAATCTCCGCAATCCGCATGACGTGTCCCGCTCGCGATCTTATTTGTTGGTGTGTACCGGGTCACTACACTATTGTACTCCTGCTCTGCTCCTCCGCTCCCGCTGGCTGGGTAGGTAAATTTAAATTTTTATAGTATTATCACCAAATAAAAGTATTATTAAAAATGCAGTTTCTTTAAATTAGACATTGTCACGATTGTCGATAACTCACATCTCGTCAGTTTTTATACTAATAATGTTTCATATTTTTTATTTTTTATTGCAGTGACTGGCGGGACAAGCTCTCGTTCGTAATTATGGTAAGCGATACGACCGCTCATGAACAGTAGCAAAACCAGACAACACCTTGAATTACAAAGCAATGCTTAAGTCTTTCTCTTTCTTTCTTAGTTACTCTGGATACAATATACTTCAAACTGGAAATAGTCCATTGAAATGTTACATGAGCTTTGCATTTTTTAGAGGACGCAATTTTAATTTTGGGATATGTGTGGGCGTTCAATAGAAGCTTAACCTCAAGTTTGTGGGGTCGCCACCCTTGTCTCCCGGCCGCCATCTTGGAAAAAGGGGTGAAAACACTTTTTTCGCTTTATCTCGGAAACTATACGTCTTACAAAAAATTTGTAAAAACATAATTTGTAGCTAATTGTATTGCCTACGAATATGATAATATAACTTTTTGCCCTAAATTAAAAATTAAAGAAGTCATAAGCAAAAAAGTGAGTAAATATTTATAAAAATATCTTTTTTTCTCTATAACTTTTTATGAAAAAAATCTCACTTTTTTGCTATTTATTTATTTATATTAACCTATTCCGTGCCACTGATGGACAAAGGTCTCCCTCAACTCCTTCTACTTATCCCTATCAGTTGCTGATGCCATCCAAGTGCTGCTAAATTGGTCGAGATCGTCGTGCCACCTTTTCCGAAGCCTGCCGCGTGGCCTCTCGATTGATTGGCAATCTTTGCCCACCTCTTCGGGTGCATCCGGGTGACGTGGCCCGCCCAATCCCAGTTTAATTTATCTTATTTCTGTGCAACATTCTTGACTCTGGTTATGGAGCGCAAGGTGTTAGTGGGTACTCTGTCCATGCGTGTTAGGCCTAGCATCCTGTGCTCCATAGCTTTTTGACAAACCTGGACCTGGACCTCTGAAGTTCGGTTAAAGACCAGGATTGAGCACTGTATGTGAGAATTGGTAAGATACAAGCTACTAGTGTACTTTTAAGAGAAACGGGAAGATTTCCCTTAGCAAATTTCTTCTTCACTTTTTTGCTTGTAACTTTTTTAATTTAGGGAAAAAAGTTAAATAAACATATTTGTAGGCAAAACAATTTGCTACAAATGATGTCCTTACAATTTTTTTGTAAGACGCATAGTTTCCTAATTATCGCGAAAAAAGTGTTTTCACCCCTTTTTCCAAGATGGCGGCCGGGGGACAAGGGTGGCGACCCCACAAACTTGAGGTTAAGCTTCTATTGACCCCTCAAACATGTCCCAAAAATAAAATTGCGTCCTCTAAGAAATGCAATATTCGGTCCTTAAATTGTAAAATTTCAATGGACTAAAAACAACAGAGCTTTAACACTGCTGTTTGGCGAGAGAAATAGACATTGCAGTGGTACCTACCCAGGCGGCCTCTTACATTTGATAGACCTACTTACCAGTAAAGGTATATTGAGGATCTCATCACTGTATCATAAAAGCATTATTTCGAAGTGAAAATTACAAAAAATACGTTTAGAATTTTTAGAAAATATTTAATAAATACAATGTAATGTAGTATTTCTTCTTGTAAGTATTTGAATTTACGGTAGTTTACTCAACAGTTGCCTAAAATTATTTATAATACGATTGATGTTTCATTGAATCAGTCAGTTTATTCAATGCTAATGTCAAAATTAGCACTCTTCAACATTGACATTTTGCCACGCGTCTGTATGACTCATAAAAAAAATATAAAATCATAGCCCATACCTACTTAACATTATAGTTAAAGTTGGCACGGAAATAAGAAACAAGAGTGGCAAAGCCATAACATAGAAGTTTATTTGGACTATTACAAAATCGGCTCTTAAAATATGGAGCCTTGTCATTGGTCATTATGTTGCTGTAGTATTTTTTCTTTCACTAATTTAGTCCGGCAAACGAGCAAACAGGTCGCCTGATGGTAAGATATCAGTGCTACCCTTGAACATTCACAATTATTGGATCATATATGTGTTGTCGACCCATGGTATCGGAAGGGTAGTGGGTAAGGCGAGGAAAGGGGGTATCGGGCTTTCGGAATTCTTACTCAGCGAACGAAACTCGAAAGAAACGCTGTCACTTCACATTGATCTCTTGTGACAAAGTGATACTGCCCTGAGTGCATGATGCATGAGTCATAAGAGATAACAACGTGGCATTACCAGTAAAAAGTATAAAAAATAGAATATCCACACTTGTGATATGCTTCACAATCTATAAGCTCATGATGACGCTATAAATATGTGTCAATAGCCCCAATGAACTCTAATCACCAAATATTTATAACTGTTCTGTTAACGCAGAATTAAACATTTATAATTGATGGATTTCGCTAACAAATGCTAATTGGCAAACCATTAGCACTTGTTAGTATTCATTGTTTGACCCGGAGTAGACTGATTTTTTCATCAATATTCTTTTATTTTGCTTGCAATATTTGTATATGTGGCTTCTGCATGCGGAACATATTCAATGAAAACGTGTGGGGATTATTTATTTCATTTTTTTTATCGGCCTTTAACAGTCAGACAAGCATGCGGCCCGCTTGATAGTAAGCAGTAACTGCCGCTTATGGACCTTCTCAGTGCTGGGTAGCACTGGCAGGTTGCTGCCTACTGTAAGGATAGTATTCTCTTTAAGTTCTGTTGAAGAAGGGCAGGACATAACGCTCGGGAAACGAAGCAGGGAGTTCATTCCAGAGCTACACGTATTCATAACCATTCATCTCTCGTGTTCTTTGTAAATAATGTACAACTATAGTATCGAATATGAATTATGTGGTTAATCTCCAATATACTGTTTTAAGTTTTTTTAAATTATAATTTTTGCAAGGGATTTGATAGATTGGAAAAGTACAACATTTCGTTTTTCAATATCATCATACATCAATCATCAATACATCAATCATACCTACTGGTGACATCTTAGATAGTTAAGTTCATAAAATAATTCCTACATCAAGTTAATTACATAAACATTAAATATATGGTTTATGATTCGTATAGAATTGGATTATTAACCCTGATTCCTTAACTTCCGTGTCTGGTGGGCGGTTCGTCTTAAACTTATAAGCCAATTATTGCTGCTAAAGCGTTAAAGTCGTGTTCAGCAAAACCCGCGAATGGTATTACCCAACTTTGAATAAAATTAAAGATCAAATAAATATTGTTGAAATAAACAAATTCAATATATAGAAAGCATATTAAATAAAAGTAGTTAACTTCTCCAGTTTTTTTATGATGATTTAATGCTTCATGTATGTCTGCTGGGTGCGTTCATTATTTTAGTTATTTAGATCGCATTGTTCAGTAATAACATAATCTATAAATACAAGGAACATTCGCATAAACATTTATATTTTACTTGGCGAATGGAAATGTGATGAGTCAACGAACAGCGCAAACGTAACATATATTTCAATGTCAATTATTTCCTTACTTTTCATCTGGACATGTTTATTGTTTATGTTTACACGATTTAATAATTGTCAATAATTGATTTCCTTGTTGGTATAGTTTATTTAAGCATTGAACTGGGCGTAGGACATTCCTATCTGCCGCGCGATCGCCGTTTCTGTATCAGCCCATATATGTCTCACAGCAGGGCACGGGTCTATTGTAGAATAGACAGTACGATTGAGAGTAGTTAGACCATATAGTCCACCACGCTGGGCTAGTGCGGGTTAGCGGACTTTTCGTCACCATTTACAAGGATTTATCCACTATAGTCAATTAGTTGTACTAGCCATATTGCAGAACACGTTACTAGTTCTTATTTAACCAATAACTGACTGTTTGATAAAACAAATTTATAAGCTTAATTGTGCAAGGTTGATAAAAAATATATGGTGGCCCTTATATAAGTGTTGTATAAGGGCATTTCATTTTATTTTTATGAATGGCGAGAGATGAGCTTTGCTTTCGTTTGATGGTAAGCGATACGACCGCTCGTGGACAATAGCAAACCCAAAGCATACCATTAATTACTAAACATTGCTTGGCATTCCACTGCACTTGTCAATCTGAGATATACGACAATATAAGTATAATATCTCCTATAGTTACTCTGGCTAAAAGTCTGGCTTCAAAATGCAAAAGATAATCCACTATTACAGGCTCTGATTTACCACAGATTTACAGCGGCTGTTTTACAGTTTAATTTTATAATTGGTGCCCGTAATACAAACCTCAACCTGTTTCATACACCTAGAGACCCACCAAAAAGTTCATTGCTTTGTTTTTTTTTTTATTGCATAGGACCAGTAAATGAGTAAACATGTCGCCTGAAGGTTCGTGATCACTGCCACCCATGAACATCCACAACGCTTGGATCATAAAGTTGCTGACTCATCAAATCGGGAAGAGATCGGGAAAAAAAAGCTGGGAACATTACCTTTTTTAAACATCATAAATATTTTCAGCCATAAGAAAACCACTGCACCTCAAGATTGTATTTTTTTATCGGTTTCGTATCATACATCACACTCCACAACTAAATGTAGATATCGCAATGCACTTTAATTTAGTTTCAAAAGTAAAAACTGCCACTAGTGAAGCCGCGGGCAAAGCTCAGTTAAGTTATGACGTGACAACAACTTTAATTGGATTTGGAGCATGTGAAAAGCACGGAGAAACATTCCCATAACACTTGCGATAGTGGAATAGCTCCCGCCGCTCTTAATGCAACACTCGAAGAATGATACACTCTGTTAAATTCCATCTTATAAACTCCTTATGGCGTGGATAAGTTGCAAAATCTCCACATTAGACGAAGACCGTACTTAATTAATAGTTGGGCGCGTAAAAAAACAAATTCCCACCTAACTGTAACGGAAATTTGTGACACATACGTGGTGTACCGCGCTCCTGCGATAGAATCCTTATTGTAAGATTATTTCTATTGTTTTTTGTTTCATTGCTCAAAAGAATTGTATTTTTTTGTAAATAAAGTTTTTCTGCTTTTATTAAAATGTTTGATTTTCTAACGGTATATTCATCTCGTAAAACTTTTCCTTCGTTACCGCTTTTAATGTAATCTTCATTCATATTTTAGACTAATTACCTGTTTCATATGAATAAATAATGACTCTCGACAAAGTAACATCCAATCACAATTTCTCAGAAAATCTGATACGGAACACTCCACATTTAGCGGCGAAACCAACTTGACAACGCTTTTTGTTAGTATCGTTAACACTACATAAAAATAAGAGCAGGCCTTAAACAGTTCTGCTAAAGATGTTATCGCATCAATTAGTGCACTCGACTGTTTAATTGCATTGTAATTAAGTCCACATTCGCTCGGCCAATCAGCAAAACTCTTTATATGGCTGAGACGCGATGCAATTAGATGTTTGAAAAAGTTACCCTATAAACGTTTGAGGTACTAAATTTTTTACTATTAGATTCCCTCGGCTGTGGAACGTTTTCTGCGAAGCAGATTTCATCACGCTTCGCTCGTCTTGGGCAGGCGTGTGCGTCATCGAGTGTCGCCTGTCATACGAATATAGTTTATAATTAATTATCTTATTTTCCTCTATGGCTCAAGACGGTAGTAAAGGTCGCGTTCATCTTCTTGAAACGCCATTTCTGGAAATATTGTACGTAGAATATTATGTCTAATAGGATATTTTTGATGTTAATTATTTCTTTAGAAGTGCCATGTGCGTACTTGGTATTACTCATACGTACTTAAAATTTTAATACGTTTTTGCATTCCTAGCACTATTAAAAATAACATCTATAATTCTTATCTCTGTTCTCTTTTGAATAAAACTGCCAAATTTTCATAAATTGGCATTGAAATAGCACTAAACATTGACACTGGCAACGAAAAACACAAGTTCGCGGATCGTCCCATTGGCAGTCAGGTAATCGCATTGGAATTGCAAATTTGCGACGCAGAAACTAGTCGGCAGTAATTAATCATGTGTCATCTCTTCGATCACTTGATTGGTGCTAATTAGCATGGAACATGTCTCGACCTAACACGTGCATCTCATGCGTTTTGGTCTGATGCCACATTTTTCGAGCCCTCTCCGTAGTTTGAATGTTTTGCTATTAACTAGCTAGAACGGATGCGTGGGACATTTTTGTGTCTTTAAAGGGAATCAGTTATCTTAGTACAGGGAATTGTTGTTTTTGCTCTCATTTTGACAATGATAGTATAAATGGTGTTGTAATCGAAGCGGACAGTGATAATAATAAGATTGGAAATGTAATAGATGGAGATTTAGGACAGGACTTAAATATTATGACATAGACTTGCGTGTCCAACAAGCAAAAAAAATAATTTGTTATTGTTTAAACGTAACCCAGTTTTGTACAAAAAATTAGGCAAAATGTAGTTTTAACCACAATCTTACAAGCGATTCCTTTCATTCTTATAAAATATTTGAAATATCTACTTAAAGCACACATCCTCTCTAAGCCCAATGATTTACGAGTAATGACTTTGACTAATGAGGTAAATACCTATTAAAAATTCGTGTAATGTCCATCAAGTATCATCAATGTGGAAGATGTCCCAACACATGGCAAAAACGGGGTCAGAAATGCAAAGTGCCCAGTGAATGATCCTAATTGACTAAATTGTAGGAACACGCGTTACCGGCTGTTTACGAGTTTCTTGTTTAGATTGACGGATCGACTGGTCGGTTTAACTTGGGAAATGGTACTTAAACGGCCCTATTAAATTTGTGGCTAATAAGAGGTTGTTTCTGTGTGGCCATGTATAGATTTGGAAATACAACCGATCAAAAAGTTCATTCGGTTTCGTTACATGTCTTATTAGATAATTGGACAATAGGTTGCTTTTTTATAGAAGTTTTATTTGGTCTAGTTGGTTTATGATTTTTCTGATTGGAGATTTATAAGTTACGATACATTATTAGTTCTATAATTTATTATTTATCCCATATACGTTTCTATTGCGCAGCGCAGGTCTCCACAAAATTGAAGGTTCGATTGAGAGGGGATATAAAATCATTACATATTATTAATGTAATAATATGTAATTATTTTTTTATAATAAAGCATCCTTTCCCATTTTTGCTCTAGTGGTAGCACTAACAACAGACTCTGGTGCCTCCAAGTGCAATAAATAAAGTAATAATTAATACGAGGTATATGCAGACTGCGACTGAAACCGAATCCAGGTAGTAGTTATAGTAAGTTCAGAAACAATGAACTAAACATAAAATCAGCAATAAAAAATACTATATTGGTATTAAAACTATTGACGAAAGTCACACTTGTATGCCATTAAGCAGGCAGATCATAAAGCTTGAAAATAAAAGATTTCAACTAGTGTATCCTACCTGTCATAACCTACGCTGCTTAGGCTTGGACACTTACCGTACGACTGATTAACCAGCTTAAAGTTGCTCAGCGAGCTATGGAGCGTGCTATGCTCGGAGTCTCTCTGAAGGACAGGATCCGTAACAATCTTATTCGACAGAGAACCAAAGTCGTACACATAGCACTTAGGATTACCAAGCTGATGTGGCGGTGGCAATCGAAGAACCGACTATCGCTAGAGAATGCGTGTTCTTGAGTGGAGACCGTGTCTTGACAAGCGTAGTGTGGACGCCCTCCTGCTAGGTGGAGTGACGATTTGCGAAAGGTCGCTGGCAGATAGTGGATGCGAGCTGAAGACAGGGTTAAATGGCGCAATTTGAAGGAGGCCTATGTCCAGCAATGGACAACAATATAGCCTGATGATGATGATGACGATGATGATTATATCTATCGTCGCGTTTGGATGATAAATAGTTCTTCCTATTCGTAGTTCTTCTTATATAATGTGGTACACCCTTTTATATTTAAAGACGCAGTCGTATGTCGGAATTGAAACAATAATTTCAGCAACTACCCAAACAGGATGATACTTTTAAAAATGCAAAATACATGCTTCTTGCAAAATTTATAGGTGCATTATGTCTGAACTCACTAAAATTACCACCTGGCTTCGGATTCAGATGCAGTCTGGATATACACGGTTCCGTTTAGTCTTTGTTTGCCATAATCACCCACAAAATAAAAATGGTACAATTCGTTACATATGTCAGTTAATTATTGTATTGTAAAATGACAGATCCCGCGATGAGATATAGCTTGGTGGTATTCAGGTCCAATTGATCACCGCACATGTCGTCTTAAATTTAATGGATTTGGTTCAAAATCTGCACTGTATTGCAGTTTTTTGTTTTTGTTGAATCATATCATTTATGAGAACGGATAAATGAAGACCAAATCGGGAAAATATTTGTTATAAGCGTTGAGATCTTGAGTTCAACTAGTGTCTATATGATTGTCTATCAAAAGAGGACAGACTGAGTGTGTGTTTTAAAGTATTTATTTTTGTAGAAAAATGTACTATACATCATGTAATGAAAAAAAAAGTATTTTTATTCGTAGGTAAAATTTAAATTGATATAACTAAATATTCAGATCGAAAAACATATTACTTCCTATAAGAATCCAGTTAATAGCAAGAATATTAGTGAAACCTTGTGTGTTTAAAGAAGTTAAGACAGATATCAAGTCAGCACTTTACAATTATAATTTTACTAGCATTGTGAAATTGAGTTGAAAGTAAAATTTAAAGCTGAACAGTTAATTTTAGTGTTACATTGACTTATCAGGAACAATATTTATTTGTATCACATCAAGACCAATATTGAAATCCAGAATAACAAGTCATAATAATTTTTCTTCTCAAAAGCAAAACAGCACCGTTCCGTAAAAGCGGCGACTGTACGCCGAGCTGATTATGCGAAATTTTTATGCAATACACGAGCTTTTAACACTGTTTGGATGATGAAAAACCGGACACGAGTGCTACCGATGCCTTTACTACTAAACAAGAAAAAATTCTTGCGCTTGTGGGTCATAATCGGATAAGGCAAGGCGGGTGCAGCGTTAAACTCACCTTCCATACATAGATGCACATTAATATTACATTAAAAAACATGCGTTAACGCTTTACGCCCATGATAGCTGTGATGTGTCAAATTGAAATATACGATAAATGACTAGAAGTGACATTTACAATAAAAGAGGTAATTGTGAAGCGTGACTAAAGTGCCTTTACGCCGTAATCGCATAGAATAATCAGTAAAATTAACCAGACAGGACAATCGGTAGAATTTTTTAAATTGTATATTTTCCAAGTCATTTTTTTATAATGAACCATCCTATCGTCTTATACTCCTGATTAATTTGAGTTTCCTATTAATGTTTCAAACAAGTTATGGTAGTTTTAATAAATCCGACCAAATTATTATATCCAGCAACGGTGTAAGCTATGTTTAGAAATCTAGAAAAATTGTTAGCCTTCTTCGTACTACAACTTTGTCTTTGTTTAGAAAGACAGTTACGAGAGAAAACTTTAAACAATCAATATTTTTTCATCTATAATTTCTAGAATTCAATAGACTTAATAAAATTTACAAGGAATATTCTAGTGTAATATTGTCTGGTAATGTATATGGTATGACTGGTACCGGCGCATTCGCTTCGCGATGATTCATTCAAGTGCTATAAAATTCTTTGATATTATCTTAATAACTTTATTCTTTATTGTTCATTAGGTTTCGATCAAGGACTCGCCTGTCTTCAGCTATGAAACTGACAAATTAATCATATTAATTTTGTTTTCTGATGTAATTTGCTCTCGTGATTATTGTAGCCTTTTGAAGTAAATTAAGTGTTTTTTTTATTAATACTTAGTTTGTTCTAATATCTCTATATGTGAGCTATGAGCTGTAAGATTTAGGATTTGATTTCCAAGTAGGGAAAAATGGAGATTTTTAATTTCATTGATCTCACTGGTATAGTCGTGGTTGAATATTTGTGTCTGATGCAATGTGCAATCGGCACACCTAAATCGATTATTCGATTTTGTTAAAATATGTGGTACCATAATTTATAATACAAAAATATATATAATACAAGAACTTTATAATTTCGTTTATTAATAACTAAATATTTTTCAATGAATAAAGGAGATTTGCGAAATCCTCAATGACGTACTTTGATGATTTAATCAAATTACATATATTTTACATAATTTATATGTTAATAATAAAATACAAATGGAAGAAGTGCGTGGTGGCCTGTTGGTAAACGGACTAGACGCGGCTGCCCACATGATCATGGTGGTCGCGGGGTCGAATCCCAGGGCACACCTCTGACTTTTCGGAGTCATGTGTGTATTGATAGTCAATCACCACGCACTAAAACGGTGAAGAAAAACATCGTGAGGAAACCTGCATACCATAGCGATTTATAAGAATTTCTATGGTATGTAAGTCCGCCAACCCGCACTAGGCCAGCGTGGTGGACTATATGGCCTAACCACTCTCAATCGCACTGTCGATTGTGGAGGAGGCCCGTGCCCTGCAGTGGGACGTATATGGGCTGATACAGATGAATAAAATACAGTAAATATTCACTTGATAAAATGTAACAAGATAATTAGTTGCATATGTTTCTTCATACGAGATGACTTGTCGGACCGGTCGGCGTAGGAAATGAAAGAGCCCTTAGTACTTTAAACCAATTTGTGGAATATATCAACATTTGTTGCTCAATCAGGACAGCTCCAGTTCCAGATTATTGGTATTTGCATGTAGTAATTGGTGGTATTTTTTATATATCTCATTTCAATTGGATTCAACTAATATTTTTTTGTGTAACTGACGAGACGAGCATGTCGTTCGCCTGATGACAAGCGTAAGATAACGTATACTTACTAACAGCCGTTCTCTATAATGTATCTATATTTAACAAAATATTCCATAAGATTTTGGTGGTTATAAGTGTAGGTATTAGAATAAGCACTCACTTCCAGGAACTAACAATAGTATATTTTATAATTTAACACTTAATACATTCAGAGACATAGTAAAATTATAATCATGCGACTCGGAGCGAGATGTACTCGTGACGAGAGATGGCAGACTGTTCTTTTCATCCAGGGGGACTTTACGAACGCGGGACCTCTGTGATTGCGGAGGTACCACGCTGTGGCTACAATTCCTAGGCGAAAGCCTTATCGATTGTGGCCTATCCTTGCGGTCCGTAAAAACGGTACCGATCCTGGGGTTATAGTCCGAACGATACGGACTATGTGAAGGCGGTAAGGGATGACTATATTTCTCTTGGCCGGCCAAGAGACCTAGGATGTCTACGTGTGAGAGAGCTCCCGAAGGTGACTGACATGACGCGAACTGAGTCACCGCAATTTCCTACCACCGCTTCCTAGTGTTATCGCTGAGTAGAAGAAGCGGCGCTACAAACTTTCAGCAACACATTTGACCAGTTCGCTCGGATCATTCAATCACTGGAGCGTCTCTCACGTTGCGGGCCTATTGGGCGGGATGTCGGCAATGTTATTCGAGGTCTCGGCAGAAGCCGAGAGGAGTTCGCGGGGTTCTCTTCATCCAAATAAACCGACCCTTTTATAGGACTACCCGAATGAGGATCGGTGGGGATAAATCTTACAGAAAATATATTTAAGCCCTATTTTATATAGGGTCTATCCTTTCAACTAAAAATTAAGGTCTGCCCAAACATCTGGGCTATTGTCCAAACCGAAAGGTTTTACCCAAACATGTGTACTATTGTCTAAAAAACATAAATTTGTTGCAAAGGATTGCCGCCACTAAAGAACTTAACTATAATAATACAGTTTTATTGCCCCGGCATGAACGGGCCATTACAATTAGGACACAATAATTTAGAACAGCATCTTTTTAACTAATATTATACAATAGGGTACACAAAAATTCTTATTTTAATAAAACGACTCGCAGATGTTTTATGGTTAAACATCTGCAGTCATATTTTAAAATGAAATGCGTGTTTAAATAATTTTCAAATTACAAATAATAAGCGTGTTATTTTATAAGCTAAATCTAAGTTGGCGTATTGCAACCGCCACAAGATGTTGCTGTGCATTTTATGTTTTAGTTAACGTTGATACAGATGTATAAATATGGTGTATATATTTATACAGGGTATATCAAGACTGCTACCGAAAACGAAGCCGGGTGGCAGTTTAAGCGACTTCAGACACAATGCAACAGAAAAGTTGAATTTTTTTTAATTGCATTGTATTTGTAGTCACTAAAACTACCACCCGGCTTCGTTTTCGGTAGCAGTCTTGAGATACCCGGTAGATAGCTAGCTAAGAGAAATATGTATGTGTATATTTGTTAAATGGAGCGTAGAATTGTACTGGCATAGTCATAGTAGCAATTTTAACCCCTGGTTAAAGATAGATAGGATATAGAGAATGGCAGTAAGAACTACATAGCACTGTACTGAGTACGTCACTTCAAGGTAATAACTGTTAAATCGTTTAAGGTCCAGTATTTTCATAGGCTACCGTGTTCTTCAAATCAATATACAAATACCCAATATTTAATATGATTTCGAACTTCATATCTCCATTTCTGTTATATGCCGGTTTCCTTAAGTTGTTGCCCTATGCTATTAAATTGTGTGGTATTAACTATAGGAAACATTTATGACTTAAAAATATCGGCGGGTCCTGGAAAAGGATCCTGACTACCACCATTTCGTTCCAACAGGCCTCATAACACAAACATGTAGGTCGTAAATATTAAAATTTATGTTTTTCCTCTTTTTTGTAAAAGGAGCTTTTTGTTTATTTGCTTAATTGAATGCAGCATAACTGTCATTAGATTCCCTGTATTTCGTCACCATGCACGAATGTGGTTATACGTTGAAATTTAAATTTTCGCTCATTACTTTTTTGGTAGTAGGCGTCGGCTACATCCTGCTTCGTGTTAAATTATTCACTTGTATATATTTAAGGGGCATTTACGTATGTTTTAAGAGGAGATGAATAGATAAGAGAGGTAATTAGATGTGCTAAAAGCCGACTGAATCGATTTGCAGTGAGTTCGATCTCTACGGAGCAAAAAATATTTAATGTATAAATTATGTTTACCTTGCTGTTGTAGAATACTTTTTATAAGTGAGAATGGAGAAATGAGAAGAAGCCTTGGCCAATGTCAAGCCAAGTCAGTACATAGGTAGGAGAACATATCTCGCAACTTATTATTTACAAAGCACTGGATGGGCTGCAGAGACGTTAAGTATATTTTTTGTCGACGGTAATTTCATTGCCTACAATGGTTTTTTAATGATATATTTGCCACAACACCCAGCGTTGCTATGTTAATGAATTCATATGCTAAGTTTATAAAATTACGTCTCTGTAACATTATTATATACATATATACGACAGAGATACATCGCTTTAGCTAATTGATGTTCACATTTGACCCCGGATATTCACGCAAAAATGAAAATTACTCGTCGCCAATTAACATAAGCTTTTAAGTTTCATACGAAGACAAAGGCTTGGTACCCTATGACACCATACCAGCTACTTCACGACCACGCGGCCCTTTAGGTTCCAAATTGGGACATGATTGGACCCGATGAGGCACTAATTAGGGAAAGTAACGAAATGAGGCATCCGTATAGAATAACAAAATAATAAATTCGACTTTATCTAACTAAGCGGTCTATTCAATTGAAACATTGCGAAAATGGATCTTGTTGCGATACAAATTGTGTCGGACGCCGATACGTACATAACTGCGCCGATTGATTTACGACGTATGCACTCGCTTGGTGTTCTACAGGATTCGGTGGCAATTGTTTTGTCGTATTACAAATATATGGTCGTCATTATTATGAAGGGAAATTCATTGACGAACGTAAGCTTCTTTCAATAGCGATCTTTTGAAAATTGGTCTATATTTAGGGATTTATTAGTCTCGGTTTTTAAAATCCAGAAGATCTTTGGGAAAGTCCGAGTGCATTGTTGGCTTTTATAAATAGATATGTAAAGAGGGGAAGATCACCACATTCATGTTTTTGATAAAGCTTCAACATGGTTCCTCAAATTGAAATCTTTAACCTCTCAATCGTATATCGCCGTAGGATGGGCCTTAAATCTGCGATACAAGTAATATCACTTCGCGAAAGTCCCACATAATATTTATAATCTATTAAAAAGTTTTGCAAACAAACGTTGCAAATCAGTCGGTAGCTTAAGAAAGGGGGAAATTCAAAGACAGCGCTTCTAATTTAGAGTGGACGTCGCTGCCGGTCCGACCAGTTCCTTACAAAAGCAACTCCTGCTCCAAAAAGGCTCTTACATTGGTTTTGTTACACAAAAGTCTTCAAGATAACAAAGACATAGATACAGTGTACGTACATGCTATTTTCGAAACTGTACCTTATAAGGAACTATAGTGACTACTAACCCACATAAATACTAGGAAATCAATTAAAAGTTTCAGCCGTAACGCCATGCGTAACGCTGACAGAGAAGTCGAATGTGAAATGGGAGGCCTCAGGTTCCAATTTCAAACTGTGAATGATTGATATTATCCCACTTCTGATAACGAAATACTTTTATTTGGATGTCATGAAAAATTGAAAGAAATAGATTTTATTGATAGACAATAATAAATAAATTATATCAGAATTATATCAATTTTCTCTTTCAAGATCTTATACAAAACCTACAAACTGTCGATATAATTAATGCGCAATTCATTCAATAAGTAATCACCACTTAACCGGTCACAGGTTGTAAGACGATCATAAACATAATCATTATTTAATGTAGAAAACAGGATTTTAAGCCAATAAAACGTTTATCCACTCGAGTTGGTTAACTTTGATTAAATAATTTAACTAATAAGGACTGCATTGCTCACATACCGACGCCTAAGGTGGAAATGTCTTTATACGTTAACACTTTAAATTCAAATTCACTATTCCGTGTATAATTGTGAATGGTCTTCCTATTTAATGATAGAAAGAACTAGAAATAAATTAATTTGCAAAGTGTTACTACATCTTTTTTATGTCGGCACGGGAAAGTGGATTGCACTGCACCTGGCAACTAATATATTGCAGTCCAATTAAAGTATCTTTTACACAATGTTACGATACTCAAAACTTCATTAGTATTTTATTTCTTTGATTATGCGGATGGCGATCTAGACAAATACGAACATACGAGAAGTAAAAGATCAGTTAAAATTATTCGCGAGAGTGTAAGAGGCTCCAACTTTCTAGAGCCCAAGCCTCAACCGTTTGCGGTGCATCCTGATGATCAATAAATGAGGTTCTTGCAACCGATAGAGGATGCAATAACCGTTTAAAAGGTGACATACCTTTGAGATAGGCTGATGGGAGGATTTGAGTTTAAAACTAGCTAGAGCATAAAACATAATATCACTGGTCACTTTTTCTTTAGGTTAGTTGAGACAAGCCGTGGTTCATGCTGAATGTCATTCAATTGAAGATGTATCCGATCAAATAAATACACCCAACAGTCAAATATATAGTCCTGACACCACACTAAGATCGAGTCTTGTGTCGGGGGTATCAGAAACTACGAGAAACTTTTCGGTCTCACAAACACCCAGGCCCGAAACAAATGCTTGTGGTTTACACAAACATTTCTCTCTGTGCGGGGATCGAACCCGCGGCCTCTCGTTTCACAGCCGGCGTCTAACCAACTGCGCCACGGAGGCCGCCTAATAGATAATAATGTAATGGCGGGACAATGATGAAAAAAAAAATGCGGTGCCTAACCGGAAATCAAAAGGGATCCATTTTAGAAGCTGACTATATAAATAGAATGGAATCCTGCTGAATAAATTGTGATAACTGGTCGTTGCAATTATACAGTACAAGATAACTTATTGAAAAATATGAATATTGTATTACATGTGATAAGAATCTGTGGGGGACAGATGTATGGCAAATTATACTTATTTCCTTATTCGTAGCAAAATATATGGAGATAGCAACTATGCTATCCAGTTATATTTAAACCAGTATAATTACTAAATTATACTGGTTTAAATATGCCAGTGACAAGCAATTTATGCAATCGTTGTTACGTGTATTCTAATCTTGGGTTGAGGGTGACTATGTTTGGAGTTATAAATTTGGACCCCACACTAATATCGAGTCTTGTGTCGGGGGTATCAGGAACTACGAGAGACTTTTCGGTCTCACAAACACCCAGACCCAGAAGAAATATTTGTGGGCCGCACAAACATTTCTCTCGGTGCGGGGATCGAACCCGTGGCCTCTCGTTTCACAAGCTGAGTATAACCAACTGCGCCACGGAGGCTGTTAGTATTTAAATCAATGCAACTTTTATTTATATATAAAAAATAAAGTTAGAGATGGCCCATGATTGGACAGCAATAATCTCTGTAGTATTTTTACATAGTTTTTTTGCTGTTTGCTGAAGAAGATAAGAACATAATTTCTGATTATGATTATTTACGAGGTAGATGCAGTAATCAGTACTGTAAGAAGGCTTCTTATTACTATCGGAAGGCAAGTATAATTTCCAGGTGTATTTCGTGTTTATTAAGCCCTATTAATAAAGAATAATCAATCAATAGTCAATAAGATTAGCAAGCTGAACTGGCAGAGGACTGGTACATATCTGTCGAAGAAACGATAATCGTTGGGATAAACGTGTTCTTGAGTGGAAACTGCATCTTGGTAAGCGTAGTGTAGGACGCCCTTCAGCTAGATGGCGTGACGATTTGCGAAAAGCCGCTGGCAGATGCTGGATGCGACAAGCCGAAGACAGGGTGAAATGGTGCAATTTGAAGGAGGCCTATATCCAGCAGTGGACAACAGCCTGATAATGATAATGATTGGTAAAAAAAGACACAAAATAAACGTAATATAAGTGAGTCAACCATTTATACGTGTTGGCTAGCACAGATAACAATTAATAGGGTAGCTCTAGAGTCTAGTCCGATGGCCTACGGTAACAATCGCCAGCTGCGGTCGTATCGTTCTCGGCGCAATATTTCACAGGCCATGCTGCTATCACCTGTCAAATCGGACAAGTGTTCCGCCCTGCAGACCCATTTAAATATCAACCGTGCTAGACCAAATACTTGTTTGTCTTCCACTTAGATTTAGAACGTGTTAATGTTAATTAGCGCTGCGCTTTGTCTTAATCGAATGTCGATTCGAAGGGCGTTTTGGGAATTAAAGTGTTGGTAATGGACGGGACACGAAGTACAAACTGTTGGGACAGTCGTTGTAGGTTTGAATCGAGATATAAATAAATAAATAAATAATGCACCCAACAGTCATAAATATTCCCCCACATTAAGATCAATTGAGTCTTGTGTCGTGGGTATTAGAAACTACGAGAGACTTTTTAGGCTCACAAATACAGAAGACTAATATTGACACTTGACAGTCTTCGTGACGCAGTAGGTTAGACGCCGACTATGAAACTAGAGGGCGCAGGTTCGATCACCGCACCGAGCGAAATGTTTGTGAGGCCCACAAATATTTGTCTCGGGTTTTTGTCTGGGTGTTTGTGAGCAAGAAAAGTCTCTCGTAGTTTCTGATACCCTCGACACAAGACTTAATTGATCTTAATGTGGGGTGAGGACTGGGTAAAGATTAATTAAGCAAATGAATTAAAGATTAATTAATAATACACCTAATAGTCACAGACATAAATATAACTCTTCGGTGTCACGTATATATTGCTAATTGCCACGCATTTTAATAGTAAAGAAAAATATGCCTTGAGAACTTTATGAAGAATTTCTCAGTCATGAATTGCATCAAAACGCAATAATAAAACGTGTTGGACAATAGCCTAAGCCTTCTCAATCCAATGATCGTTAGTAGAAGAGTCCCGTGGCCAATACAGGGTGTATATGGGCTGATATTATTAGGGAACTAACAGTAACCAAACTCGTAATCACCATGGTTTATTCATAGTACCTTTTCTTCCCGTCCATATTTCATAACGAGACTCAACTTAAAATACATTTACATCTGCTTTGACGCATAAAATACGCTCGGATGTATCGACGCATGTCATCCGCTCGCGCTTTCAAAACGACTACGACTTAGCCATAAGAAATATTTATAATGCTTTGTATGCAAAATAAGCTAATGTACACTACACGTATAGATAGTGTCGGTCTAATAGAAACAAAACACGATTGTCGACCTTAGAACTTCGCTGTGATGTGCATTGCAGGTCGGGTACCGCAGTGTCGAATGCGAAAATTGTCACGTGGGGGCCGAGACGGTATCGCTCGAATTTAAATAAAATCTGCATACAGCCCTTGTAGTACTTGATTGATGATATTACCGTGATGTGACGCAGGATCTGTTTGTGAAAGGTGACTGTATGTAGATTAGCATCACGTTTGCTATTCGACACGCTTCAATACTGACACGTATGTCAAGGTCGCTGTTTCACTTTTGACATGTCAAATATCAGTTTGTTTGATGTTGTTCGGATCTTTGTGAGCTTCGTGTCGACAAATAACTATTGTTTGGTATTTTGTGGAGTCATGTTGGAAATATGCTGTTGCCGCATTGGTAACGCCGCGTGGCTTATAATTTTTTTCGGTAGGCAAAATGAGGTACATTTTCGAGGTATGATTAAAACATAATAAATAAGCTATGAGGTACAATCTTCTACTTCAAAAGACTTCATCGTTACGAATTAGCCGGGTATTTCGTAAATAATCATTCTGGTTTTTTTTTATAATGGCCTGGCATAGTGGCGGCATTGCACCTGATGGTAAGTGCCAATGCCGCCCAGGCAGAGTATCCATTGGCATCGGACGGAAGTCCCATGCCAATGGAAACCATTATGTCGGCCTGCTAAGGTGCCTCTTCACACCACGCCGGAAGGACCCAGGATTGTAGGAAGGAGGGAACACGTGAGATGGCAAACAATTCCACAGCCTGACGGTGCGGCACAAAAACGAATTAGAGAACCGTTTGGTTCGCGCCGGGATGGTGTGGACCGTCAAGCTATGGCTTCACAAGCCAGCACGCGTGGTTCTGGTTAGGAATGGAGAGGAGGGGATCAAGTTGAACAATTCTTCAGAGCACTCACCGTGATACAGGCGGTAGAACACGCTTAGAGAGGCGACATCTCTCCGGAGTTGTAGCGACTCTAAGTTGCTCGTAACGTCTGCATCATTCACAATGCGGATGGCCCGCCGCTGCAATCCATCCAAGGCATCGAGCAGGTACTGGGCGGATCCATCCCAGAAGTGCGAGCAGTACTCCATACCCGGCCGGACCTGCGCTTTATATAAACGACAAAGCTGACCGGGCGTGAAAAACCGACGCACCCTGTTCAGGACTCCAACCCTGCGTGATGTGGCAGTTATTACGCCCTCAATTAATGGTAAACTTCAATGTTCAAATGGTAACTTTCAATGGTAAGTACTATGTTAATTAATTTATTGGAAATAATTTGAATATAAAAAAATTTTGTAACCGCAAGTATTTTTCCCTAGGTTCGACTGGTAGAGAATGCCTTAGGCATTAAGGCTACACATCACTTGTAAAGTAAAGTAAAGTATAAATTAATAAATAAATAAGAAGAATGCGCATTCATAGTATCGGTAAAAAATATCGTTGGTCCCGACACCGATACTGATTAAAAATCATTTAGTATTTTTATAGTGCATCCTTAAGGGTTTTTGGTTTATCCCGGGTGGCAGATTTTTATAAAATAAAGTAAATATTATCACATTTTGTTCACAAAGTCGAAGTCGTAGAGTTCCATTTTTCAAGAACTCCGGGCCTGGATCGCAATTATGTTTATATTTATTGAAAATATATATTTTTCCCTACAAAAAAAAGTAGGTTTCATCGAAGTACAAAAATCTTAGCCCCTATGCCAACTTTCATAGTATAATGGGCAATCTCCTTTCATTGCACCACGGAAGCTCCTTATCAAATAGCGCAATTTAAAATCCTGAAATGTTAAGCAAGCGTAACTGTTTCATAAATCTTCAAGCGTGCCCATAACTTATCCTATAACTGATCGAAAAGGAAATTACAGCGTTAATTGTACACAACTTGATCAAGGTGCGAACGTTTTTATAAAGATAAATTATACTTTATATGATTAGAAACATAACAATGTGTTGTACTTGCGCTAATAAATTTAACATGTAGGTTACAATTAATAAAATGTGAGAAATAATTGACATATTAAGCGTGACACGTATAGGCCCGGTAAGGATTTTCACTTGCTTTTATGGATTTATGAGTAACTTGTATGAAAACTGGATTCTATCCTCCATTGTATGAAGTAATAGGAAATACGAAGAAATTAATAATTGATGTCCATAATGTGTGTGAACTTTAGTTCTAAACATTGGCATGGCTATGGTACCCTTTCATTGGATTAATCGTCAATGAAAAATTGTCAAGCCAGGCATTGATATATTTAACTAGCTGTTATAATAGTCAAATGACTAAACTAGTACCGATTTATTGCAGAATTATAATAGAAACTTTATAAAACTATACCCTTAATCTGGTCTGGACTATAATACATGTTGAATTAAAAAGTTTCTAATTCTTTTTTTGTCATATCTTGTCAAAAACAACAACAAAAATATCAAATTGAACTACTCTGAACATAATTCTTTTGAATACAATAATTAATTTAATTCTCGCCTCTTCTCTCCCAATACCATTCCACAAGTCTATAAAACAAGCTAATAAAAACCCAAGAACCTCTCACGCAGTCCGTATAATTCACGATAATACCTCCATTCAAATCGCAATGAACAAGCCAACACTTCGAATGCAAACGCACCCGATTCACAGTACATCAGTAACATTCTATTGAAATACCATTGCATGGTACCCGTACACTATACGCATGTCACCCGGCTTCGCCTGTAACATCTCTATACAGGCGGATTGTCGGCAAAGCCTTATTCGCCTATGAAAATGCCTCGAGTGTTTAGCAGACGCATTTTACGTGCATGAACTTGCAACGGCTCGGTAATGCGTTGTTTATTCAGTGCCCATTAGCCAGTCCTGTGGTGTGGACAATATAGTTTGTAATCGATGTTTTTTGGGAATTATTTTGGTTTGGTAAAATCGATTATGTAAGTTATGGTTGATTATCGCCAAAAAAATTGTGTGTATTGTGTGTATACTGATTTTTTATGCCAATTAATGTCATATCATTGCGAGTCTTCTTATTTCGCCCTTTTTCGATTCATTTTGAAAGTGGTTCACACACCAATCACCCTAATGGTTGTTACTTGTTACTTGTTTCTTAGATAAATGAATAATCACGTCATTTAGCTTTCCGTTAGAAGCAGTGGTCTAATGATAATTCGCTCTCCGTAGCTTTGGACTTGCCGTCATTCAGTTATAAAACTAGTCCTATATAAGTGCTAATGGATTAATTATGCCTTTTATTGATGTTAGTGTCAATAAATCCAGAATACATCCTTGCAAATAAGCCGGCAAAAACTGGACATCCACTTATTTATTCATGCAACTCCATAATTTATGTGGGATAAAATTCCAGACGAAACAACACCGACAAAGCTATAAATAACAATGACGCGTAAACGTCCAAAGAAAAATAAACAAGTAACTCAATGGACAATGCAGTAACGAGGTCTAGGCGAGCTAGGAATAACCCTATTCATATAAGGCGTTGCAGTTAAGAAGCTTCCTAGTTTGGGAACGAAGTGGGAACGACAGATGTTCTATGCCGGGACAAAGGTGCGGTGCATTGTAATTGCTTATACTATCGTGCCCGGGGCAGGGTTCATAAGAGTACGGTACGGCTCTTTTGTGTTTATAATAAGTGTGCCATATTCCGCTGAGGGAAGCGAGATAATTAGGGCTTCTGTATTGGTCGCATAAGAATGTTTGAATGGAAGTATTCAAGATCTTATTTTTAAGTTTTTGTGTTGGCTTCTTTACTCTCACTATTTTGTTATGGCTCTTCATTTGTTGTAATATTGTAGGCAAACATTTCTTGTTCTGTTTTTTATTATATCTGTGTTTTAAAGTCCACAGGAAATAATGGGACTTTATTTACCCATAGCCATTTATTTCAGGTCTGGGTGTTTGTGAGACCGAAAAGTCTCTCCTAATTCCTGACACCTACGACACAATACTTAATTAACATTAATGTGGTATGTATCTGTTGAGTGTTTAATTATCCAATTTAGTACGAGTCCAAACAAAATTCCTACAACCCAACCATTTTGCCGAAGACATGTAAATCCAAATTCACACATTTACCAACGTCACTCAGAGACCAGAATACACAAATGAAATGTTGGATCATTAGTACATTCCTGGACGCGGGTCCATCTGTATAGTCCAAGAAAGTAAATCATGAGTTGAAACGTTGGCGCGTGGGCACGATGTCCCGCAGCGCACATCTGTTTGCTGGTGCAAGCATAAATAATAAGGAACTCCTCACTGCTCCCGGCTTTGATAAATCCTTCAGTGTGGTGGCGTGGCGACGAGGACGTATTGTGCTCTTATAGTATCGTTAATATCTTTGCTTAAAGGCTTAATGATGTTAATTGAGATAGCAAGGTCTTGGATTGATGGTAGTGGATGGTTGGTTGGGTAATTTAGATGATGCGTTGATATTTAAGGATCAAAATGTTTATGCGTCCATAACTTTGGATTTTATTCAATTCTTATTATTATGCTCATCAGGTCGACCATCAATAAATAATTAAAAACTTATGGCATAAAATATCTTCAAGAAAACATGTAATCTCTAAATGAATACCCGTAGTGAGAATTGCATTCAGAGATGAATTTGAATATTGAAAAAAATAAATTGAATGGCCTATAGGATATTTTTATCAAAGTAAAACTCTTAATTCAGAATATTTTACCATACAATCTTCCATAACCTATAAGGTCGCCTGTACATCGTTGCTGATGCCTGATACGAATTTCCCCGTATCAGTAAACTGATAAGTAAATCATCGCACACGGCGGTTCAGAGTTGAATTCATTATAAATTATCAGCAAGCCGGTGTACATTATCGTGTCCAGGTAGCTTTAATAATATTATTGTTTTCGTTGCATCTGGCCCGATATAGTGCTGATGTTATACCGGTGCCATCCGATATGGTCCGAACCATCTGATAGCCCTACGTTAGATGGTGAACGGCCACATTTACAGTACTAACTCCACCATTATCTTTATCTAGTGCTTCTTTATTGTATAAAATCGTCATATAAACAGTTATTTTATTCTCTTATTGTATGGCGGTATTGGTTTTGATCATGACTTCATTTTAACTTTTTTGTTGGTGTGGTTGATGTGTTGTCAGTTATCCTGTTAATACTATTTGGATAGTATAGGATTTATGTTTTTTTTTAAATATTATCGCTTTTATATAAATATTGCTAAGTATGCATACAGTTTTTATTTCATACTTATTTTGATTGATTAAATTATGTTTGTTTATACGTTTGTTAATACTAAATTATGGCATCATAGACTTCGATCTTCGGCAAGGCATATTACGCGAGCAAATGATGCACAAGAATATTGTTACGACGTATAAAATTAGCTGCTAAATGTTAAAGTTGAATGTACAAAATAATTATTAATATTTAATTTTACATTTAAAACATCGTCGGACAAATTCTTTCGTATTTTTAAAAGTCGATCAATTGAATTACATGCACACGAGAGAAACTAAAATCCAGGAAATATTTAAATGTGTATTGATTTTATCTGCGCTATCGATCTTCGGATGTCGTTGTAAAAACGTTCCAAATTAAATTAGAAAGGCGGACGTATAGGATATGCGTGTCGGCTGCGTTATTAATACGCGTAGGCTAATTGTCGGTGGCCGGCCATCTCTATTATACTATTAAATTTCGATGTAACAACGCTGGATGCGGCTTGGAATTAGTGTTTTTTTTTCGACTAACTGGTCAGTTTTACGTAGTCTACCACCCATAAATACGCCCACAATAATTAAGATATAAACGTTAGTTTTTATGGTAATTTTAGACAGCATCTAGTTAATAAGTTTGAAGAGCAATATTTTCTACAAGTTTGAGTGTCCCTGATGATAACTAGAAGTGTCGATATGCTGACTTTCTTTTTTATTTTAGTTTACATCTTGCAATTAGAGAAAATACTTTCTTCATATTTTTGTATAAAGATTGGTTCCAAATTCATTATATTGACTCATACGACTTAGAAGATAGATGAGTTATATTAAACCAGTGTCTCCTGCAGTAATGTAAACTATATCTAGTCACCAATAAATGACCATTGGAAGCAAAGTTTTCACGTAATACCTAAACCAGATGACAAAACTCCTTTTCATCTGGGTATGTTTACCCTTTCATCTTTCATCTTAAGCCATGTGATTCCAGTGAATTATGTTTAACTAGAACATTCTGTATCTAGTCTAAGCTATGTGTCAGACTAGCACTGAAGTCTATTTAAGTCATCTGATGTAACATGTTACTGAGTAGAATATCTTACTGGTCATAACCACATCCAGCGCCGCAGACTCCCAAAACATTTTGGCCCACACATCCCGTTGATAAATCTCCAAGCAGATTTGCTTAGAGGTAATAAATTTCACAAGATTACCGCTTGCATGATTAATAAATGCGGTAGGTACAAAAATGAAGAGAGCCAATCGATCAACGTGGGTGTTTAATTTGCGCACGCGTTCATTTATCTTTATCGTTTAGTGTGTTCCGGTAATGATACAGGGTAAACCGAGGGTACGGTTAGAAGACAAGCGAGTAATACACTAGACTATTAATATTAATACTGTCAATGTAGATATCTTACGTAACGTAATCGAGGGTAATAAGGGAATTGTTTATGATGATGTTTATGAAGTAGTTTATGAATTGTTAGTTCATGAAAGTGGAGTTGGAGATTCAATTGGTCTTGTTGTTTGTGATCTGGAAATATTTAGCGATATGTGAGATGCATTTGTTTTATTATTTTTAGAACCTTAAGATCAATATGAATTTGAACATTTGTAAGATTCTCTTAATTTTAAACAATTTAAATCAACATGTGATAACTGTCATTAAAATATTTTTACTGAACATAATTCTAAGTGGCAATAAAGGTAAAGTTATAAATCAATATGTAACAAGAGAATGTGTTGGTTTGTTCTGAAATCGAAGTCACGAAATTATAATTAACATATGTTGTTTTATCAACGAAAGGTTTGATGTATTGTAAGCCTACGGTTGGGGTGAAGGGTCCCGCTTGCCTGACCCCACTTCATAAATCTCTTCTCGGTGTTAATTACTCAAAACTTACTTTAACTTACATTTTGAATGAAAAATGTGGGGTTTAAGATATAATGGCTGGCTTTGGGTGTTGTCTTTATCAACGCGAAAAAAATAATTCATACAATTTTTGAGACAGAGTCAATTTATGCATCTCATGTACGAAAAGGAAAGCTTATGAAATAATCTTAAGATCATAAGAATAGTTTTAAATAAGTCCGCCTTATAAACTCTCATATTGAAAGAGGAATTATGAAATGGATATAATTTAATAGGTGAATATGGCGGAATGCGGAAATGCAGAATTATGTGACCTTAGGCTACTCGGATGGTCTAAAACAAACTATGTATGTTGGTTGCATTATCATTACCATCGGATTACAAAAATCGGATGGATAGAGGCATGTATGTTTAAGCCATAATGTACGATTCCCGATGTCTGTCATTTACTTTGCTACTCAGTCCGCGAACGTCGTCGATCTAGTTAGTTTTTTATGCCGTTATTCTGAAAAATGGGCAAAGGTGCTTCATAATACTTGGATAGTTGTAAGTGTATTGACATCCCTAGAAGGAAGGCAAAGGGCATTTTTTCCCCACGGAAAATAAATTGCCGTTTACATCAGCTTTTCTGGAATCTCATGTATCCAATTTATTAATAGAATTCTACAGTTTTAGCGCAATTTAACCCTTCATAAAAGCAGTTCCAATTAAGAATACCCATCAGCATTGCACATTTTGAATTTCAATGAACAGTGCGCGCACGCAGCGGGCACGCGCGGGCGGCCGCGTTCGCTCCAATTTCGCAACTTGTACACGTCGCTTCGCCTAGCTATATATCACGACGGATATTTACGGGCTAGTCTCCACCGGCCGCCGCCCTGCCACCGCGCAGCCTTATCTGTTATCAATATGGATATACCTTTATTGGATGCTGGTCCGTATGTATAGTCAGCCGTTGGCCTTGCCTCTATTTCGAACGTTCGATTTATAGATATCTGCTAATTTCGTGACTGTTGCATTTTGAGTTATGGGTGCTGGGCAGGTACCGGTGATAAGAATGTTCGATCGTGATAAAGTAATGATACGGTTTGATATTATTTTAGGACCATTTTCTGAGGGATTAAAATTTTATTAGAATCCTATTTGTGGTTTCGTCGTATAACTGTCAAGTATCCTTATAAAATATCGAATTTCGTATTGTGCTTGATGATGATTAACAAAAGTACTGCATGTCTGACAGTGATATAAAAAAAATCTGGGTGGCGTTGTCACAACTAAAATCCATTTAAAGATACTTAGTGCCACCCACGTATTATCTAAACTAACAGATTTTCTACAATAAATAAAAATTAAATTTATTTTTTGGCATATCACGCCAAATAACCAACCAAATGTTACACATAGATCGCTATCGCCTTTGTCGAACACAATATTAATGATAATGTCGGTTAAGTTCAAACTTAATGCAGTAGACATTACCAGTGCCGGTAATAAATACGAGGCGATTATCGAATATATTACTTATTGAAATTGCTGTATTTTTTTTAACCTTAATTTCAATAGGCTGAACGTAACAAATTAGCGTGTTAATAACAATTTCTATTGCAATGGGCATAATTACTTCGTCGATACTTAGATACCGAAACTCATTAAAAAATAAAACAATCTTTGTTTAGTGGGTAATTGCAACGATTACTCCTAATCGCCGTACTATAAGTAAGGCACTATTACGCTAGTGAAAGGGAGGGTGACCATCTATTTAGACGAACTAATACACCTACATCTTATCAGTGCGAGTGTGTGCTAGTGGACAGTGTTGCCAGCGCTGTATTAAGATTCCTGGTTATTTTATCATTGTAATTAGTAAATTCTACGGAGCACTAAGAGCACATATAATTAACTGAAACCACGTTCGTTTTTACATTAGAAAGTGCACTGCTAGACCATCGCATATAATAATTATCCAAATTCTAAACCATAATACATTAAATTTATATGGCTTTGTTCAAGCTGTAAGTGTGTATAGAGGTTGGCTGCATTTCGTAGAATACTATCTCGTAAATGTGGATATTTTTATTCAGTGTTTAAAGCTGTTAGTGATATGCTTTTTTATCTAATCAAATAATAGTTTTAATAAACATATTAAATAAAAAATAGTGATGACCAAATGTGTTAATGTAAAATGTACAGTTACCTACTATTTTAAAGATGCCGTGATTCTAAATATAAAATTACGTTTAGTTGCTTGACAATAATCATCCCAAAATATTTAAAAAACCAACACTTAAAATAATAGAAATACCAAAAACCCCGCACAAATCTCGGGATAATTTGTTGCGCTGGCAACCGGAGCGGTATCACTGGATGCATAACAGTATTGCGACAAGGGTTAGTGCCCTGGGTGTGTCCAAGGTAACGGCGGGAATTGATAGCCGGCGTGGACTACATCATGTTACTTCTGTACAATGCTGGGTTAATGCAACAGAGCGGCACGCGGAAGCTGCGTCGTGCAAATTATTTTATATTCTTGTCGAATTAGTTGTAGTGTTTAATTTATGGTAAGGAAAGTATGAATCGTTGCTAGTTGTAGACTTAGAGTAAAGTTTTTGCTGTTAGGCTTTGTTGTAGAATTTAAAGATAAAAAATTTACACGATTTAAAAAATTTGAATAGTTTATCAGAATTATTAAATGATTAAAAAAATGATACTGCCCCTATTTGGGAATACTTTTATGGTTTATTTTATTTCTATTTCGATAGGTTTACTCATTATTGTATGTTACATAATTACATTCACTTATACCGAAATCCCCTAAGGCACGAGGCTCTTAAAAGTTGCATCAACTGTGTCTACATTAATATTTCTGCTCTATATTGTGATGCGTAAACACAAAAATTTTTCATTGCCGGTTAACATTTAAAAGTATTTAATAACTTTTATCAGTGCGAAGTTTTTTTGTTGCATTTATATTGAGCATGACGTTCGGCTGATGGTAAGCAATATGGGCGCTCATGAACAGGAGCAAAACCAAACAACACTTTGAATTACAAAGCAATGCTTGGCATAACACTAAAAGCTGATTTTTTGAAAGCATAGGCTTATAGCTTTCCATATAAAATATAGTAATAAATTTTCTCCAACAAAATCACTTAAGAAAACCCAACAATTACTTCAAACTATGCTTCAAACACACCCAAGCACGATATCAAGTTATCCGTCTTCATTTTAGTTAGCAATTACCAACACATTTTCCTTGGATGACTCTAATTCTAGTTTCTTCACCTTTAGCTGAGTAATAAGCGGTGCACAGCTGCAGAAAATTTCCACAATTCAACACAATTGGAGCCAATCCCATTAAAGGAGGCGCAGGTATTGCGGGCGATGCTTCGACGCACTATAAAGGCACGGGTTGTGCCACTGCACCCAGCTTATACGAACAAAGCAATAAGCTCTACATTTATGTACTATTCGGACTTAAAAAGGAATAACTAATGGGTATTATGTGTGTTATTGTAAGTGTTTTGAGGTAATGTCGAAATATATGGATCGATTTAATAAAATAATGGAGTAGGTACCAGAGGATTCCGCAAGAGATATATCCCAAGAATTATATCAGATTGTGATAGGTAGCTTTTAAGTTTATATTGATCTCGTATTTTGATGAAATGAAGAAATTATATTAAATCTGATTATGGATTGAGTAACTTAATCGAGTGCCTGATCAAAAGCTTGAAACGAATGACAAGCGGTCTGCTTGCAATTGCACGCATTGAACTATCATCCTTGGTTGCGAAATGAAGGCGTGTGCGCGCACGTGGACTCCAACCAGTAGACAATATATCGACAATTACAGATAGGCCACATGTCGAAACATCGCACAATTATCCCGTCAGTATCGCATCAAAAGCGCATAAATCCGGTCCAGCCGTGAACTCCAAGGTTGTCCCTAATTATACCCTTCGAATGAGACGTCATTTCCTTGCGCTTACGAAACATTAAATGTAAAAAGAGGCTTTTTCGTTCAAAGGTGTGAATTTAAATAATTGCAATAATCTGGGTGTCGGACGTACATGCGAACTTAATGAACGGTTGAGCGGTGCGCGGGTGAAGAAGACTGTCCGACCGCCGACAAAAGACGCGCCAGTGCTGTATTGCAAGTCTATACGCAGCACGTCTGGGCATATTTATTTTACGTCGTGGTAGGCCACATTTATTTATTGTTTTTTTTTTTTAGATTTGGTGATTTTAAGTTTACCTATGTCTGTATAAGAGTATATTTTTTAGGACTGGGAACACTCAGTCAGAAATAACAATACATGTTTATCTCCTATTGTTATATATATTATTTCTGATTAACAGAAAATAAAGAATTTTTAAGTTTTCATACGTGTGTGTAGTTTATTATTAAGTCAAGAGAAAACCTTATAGTAAGAGTTGTGTGGTAACTGTTGGGAGTGTGTTTATCAAACTATTACTTAAAATTAAATTGTGTTTAGTATTTCTAACTATAAAATATTTATCGCGTTAATTTCAATGTAAAGGTAAAGGTTATTTTGGTATGCAATATACCACAGAGGTTTTTATAATCTTTGCTTATCAAATCAACTCAACTTTTTATAACATTATTTCTCGCATACACATCAAAAGCTTGGGAAAACTGCAGTTTTATTTTTCGATGAATTTGCTGTTCCCATCTCAGCGTGTGATGACGTGGCGTCTTCACAATGTGTTTAGTCATTTAATTTTCGGACGTTCACACACTGCTCTGTATTTTATAAATGAGGTTGCATCCATATACGGAATTTTGTCGGAATTAACATTAATTTTCTTATTGAACGTGACTTATTTTCTTTATGTTTGAAATTTTCGTCATTAACTTTCTACAAAAACGATTTTTAAACGTCTATCTATAAGTTGAAGTCAGTGTTTCAGAATATGAGTGATGACTTGTTGAATGATAATTAAGTAATGTCACCGGCCACTTGTTCCACGTATATGAGTTTAAATATCTTACGAAAGGGTGTTGATATGTAATTCGACATACTTTGTAATTCATCTGTTAAAGACTCTCTGTCAACATCACTTCATAGATAGAGGATAGTACTTTTTTTTATTGCAATGAATGGCGAGACGAGCATGCCGTTCGCCTGATGGTAAGCGATGCGACCGCTCATGAACAGTAGCAAAACCAAACAACCTTTTGATATTGATTTTTTTGATACACATTGAAATTTTATATATATTATCTCTCATTAGAATAATAATACATAACACATGGCCTGTTGGTAAAATGTCCAAACGCGGGTGCCAACATGTTTACGGTGGTCGCGGGTTTGAATCCCAGGCCACACCTCAGACTTTTCGGCGTCATGTGAGTATTTACGGTCAAGCACCAATCACTATAACTGTGAAGGAAAACATCGTGAAAAAACCTGCATACTATAGCAATTTGTAAAAATTTCTACGGTATGTAAAGTCCACCAACCTGGACTAGGCCAGCGTGGTTGACTATATTATGGCCTAACCACTCTCAATCGTACTCTCGATTGTAGAGGAGGTCCGTGCCCTGCAGTGGGACTTATATGGCTTAATATAGGTGTAGCATGTGATCTTAAATACTTCATATTTCACAGTACTATGGTACACAGGTGGTATTTCTCACCATCTTCAGTGTAAACAATCTTATTTTCAATTCTGGAATCATGTTAGATCTAGATGGATAATATTTTCATTCATTGCAGGATGTTATAATCTGAGTAATGAATCATGATTGATTGAGGTTTAGTTGATACAAGTTCTGTATTATTGTCACGGAATGAATCATAATTCTAGTGTACTTGTACATGCATAAGTAGGTTTGATACCGGGGTAATACGGTATCAGATGAAATCAGTGTCAATAGAACTTTAAATGTAATGTAAAATTTAAAATTTACACAAGAATAACATATATTTTTTTTTGTTGTCTCTCAGAAATTGCCTTGTGCGATAAGACCGCCAATTGTATTTTTTTCTAATGTGAATTGTTTACTTTTGTTTATTTATGGTGTACAATAAAGCTTAAACAAATAAATAATTTTAATTATTAAGTGCTGTTGTGAACTCATGTCAGCTCTAATGTAAACATCAATGGTTTTGTTGGTTTTTAATTCCGTTCTAAATTTTAGTGTTGTTATAATAATTATAGTTATGTTTTACTTTTAAATTTTAATTGTTTGGTTAATTTTGTAAAGTCATTTTATTTTATTTATAGACTAAACTATTACCTATATGCTAGTGTGGCGGGTCATAGCAGTGCGAAGCAGATATCAATGTAACACCCACGCACTACAATAAAATGCTTCGAATTTGAATTTAAATGGCTGTATTGCAGTTTTTATTTATAGATTAACGTTTTTAGATTAAATAAATTAAAAAAAAAGTAAAAAAGAGGGCACTAAAACTTTGGTCTCGTAGATCCTACTTATACCATTTTGTTTTAGATAGACCCTTGTGCTTGGTTCTTTTTTACTGTGTTTTTGTAATACAATTTCAGCTTATTTAAGCAAAAAAACGTTTTCTAAAATTAGATTACTTTATATTTTTACTTATGTTATATTATGGACCTTGCAAAGTGTCGTTATTCCCAGGGGATCGAAATAGATACTAAATAACCTTAATTTTATCAACGGACAAAAAATTGCTTAAACTCCGGGTACTAGCAAACATAATTTGAAGTTTACGATGTTGTGACACATCAAATGGTTATTATTATAAAGCTATTATATTTTTTATCATTCGCGCTACACGGAAATGTGACGTCAAAATCAACAGGCAATTTAGTTGGCTCAATTATGTTGCATATTAATTAACCTCTTCTGTATTTCTTCTAACTTGTCAATAACAAGTGATCTACTTAGAAAACGAAAGGAAAATCCGTATTTAAGTCAACGGAATTATCCCTTGTCCGGAACGTGCGCCCACGCTTTCAATAGATTTCTAATACTCTGCGGTCAACACCGGTCAGTACATCCATATACATACAATTATTTTAAAGTATATATATTTTTTAGTTCACCACAAAGTGGCGATATGAATATAGGCTCGTCCCCCATCAGTGCACAGACCACTCGAGGTGAAACGTGGGTGTCATGCGCCTCTGCCTACCCCTTCTGGGAAAAAGGCGTGAATTTATGTATATGAGTTATGCATTACGTCCTGTTGCGCCGCGTCGATGAAATTTCGAACGGGTTCATGCGTTGCTGTTCCTTCTCATCTACTCATTAATCAACAGACTCATAATTGAAACAGGTAAATTTAGAGGTCATTTATTGATACTAATTTAGAAATTAGTTTACTCATGCTCACACTTGTATCGTTAAAGGGGTGAGCGGTAGTGTCAAAAATCATAGGTATTCACATTTCGTCGAGCTTATTTCTATGAAGATGTAATGGGGAACGCGCCTGTTGCCATATCGAATATAATATACCAAATTTTTTATTCCTTATCTATTTAAGTGACATTTCTCAAACTGAAAAACTATAATATAAAAAATACGTTGCCACAACATATTTAAAATTGTCGTATTAAATTAAGATATGATTTTTGTAGTGTAGTTCCGATTTTTGTTTATGTCATACACACAACAGGGTTCTTGATGATCTTGTGGACCTTAATTGAGCACAGATAATAATCGCCCCGCGTATCGTATATTTATTTTAATGTAATTGAATTCCGGGATGTAGTATTAAGAAGATCCTCCATTCATCTCACATTCCAATCTCGTGGATTGTAAAATTTCATTACCCCGAATTCATGACAATTCCTCCCACGATTACGGAGGACGTGATTTTTGGAAAGTCCTCATCATTGACCACAGTACAAGATTTGTAATTCTTTCCACAATCATTTCATTTTTATTGCTCATAATGTGTTGTTTAATTCCCTGTAATATCCGATTAGCCGGAGAGAGTAATAGAAATGTGGAAAAAATGAAATGCCCGCAATTTTGTGTACTTACGCATTATTGAATTGTGGCAATTACTTACGTGTTCTCGGGAAATGTAAAAATAAATCACAATTATTGAATTGTGTTTTATGTGCGAAACAAATAGAGCTTAATGATTCCTTCGGGTATGAAGGGTTAAGTGATTTTGTTCGTGTTTCGATTCTGATGGGTTCATTTTATCGCAGATTGATGATAAATTGGCCTGACTGATTTGTGTTCCTCTAACTATACTATTAATATTAGGTTATGTTGTTAATTTTGTAGTGAATTTTGATTATTTTTTTATAAGGGAAGGACTCTTGAAATTTGTAACACCTAAAATGCTGTATTTAGCAGAACCATTGGACGCAGTCAGGTGAAAATTATGATATTTTTGGGTTAGAAGTTTCAATCGTAAGGACATAATTAATGTTTCCAAATATTTGGCATAAGGACATTTCTGTGTTACAAAACTTTGCCGGCGATTAGGAACAATTATTCATTCTCCCGATGCAGTCAGCAGAGCCATCTAAACTTGTCTACACATGCCTACCGCTCGATACCAAATGATAAATGCCGCGCTTTAACCCGCATGACAACTCATTTTCTCACATACCATTACCAAACGGTCAAATCACATAGTAGCGGTCACCTTCGCAATATAATGGTAGCCTTATTCATTCAGCCATCATTATTTTACGTCTGGCAACAAGGCAAAAACAATCAATAAAAATAAATCATTTAAATAAGCATAAACACGTAGTACAATGCGCCGACATTACATCTGCTAATGATTTCGCTAACGAATCATTGAAAGTGCTTGTATCGCGTGCGGTACGTTCGTCCGGCGATCTAATCGTGGAGCTGTGTTTGTGTGCGTACTGCTCGTAATAATATGAAAGTGTCCGAACCCCGCCCTAGCCTCGGGCCGGCTCGCTGTTCCATTTACATCTGCTCATATACTTTATTAAGCCTTCTGTCGAGAAGCCGTGCGCCAAAGCACCAATTCTGTGCCTTGTCGAATCATTGATACCGATAATAACTCACGCCGTATCCTTAATGCCTGCTAGATAAAACTAGATCGCGGCGGAATTGTGCACCGCCTTTAGTTGGATTTGATTACATCATTAAAATTGATCCGTCTGTGGTTGATCTAATTCGCTGATAGCACGTCCGGTTTATAAAACGTAATTTCTTAAAAGGCCTGGCTTAGTATTATATCTAGGGATAAAAAAACCCGGTGAACATGTGTGACACTCGTAGCATACTGCATTTTCCTTGGAGGATCAAAGCGTGAAGGCTTGTGAATGAATTTAATTTCGAAATATTAGCAATTAAATGATCAGTAACTTTAGTAGCATTTTATAAAAATCAAAACTGCGTAGTGAATTATCTCGTATGTTTGAGTAGATTTATTTTTCATTGGATTATTGTAAACATTAATAAACAGCATATTTTAACCGCAATGCATAGTGCTTTAGTTAGTAACTATGTATCTATATGTCATTAGATTAAAGAATAATATTCATAATAGTAGATACTCAAGATATGTAGTATGTTAATTTTTCGTCAGAACATAGAAATCTGATTGCTTCGTGCGAGAATTGAATCCTAGTTTTCCGTTTCCACTCTCCACCCCTCATTCTTACTGCCATTAACTTTAACTCTGATTAAACATTATTTAATTCTGCAACACATCACACTAAATAGTATAAAACCACTATCAATTCACTACAACCAAGTAAAAACAAGTAATCAAAACCAGTAACACTTCCTTATAGGAACACAGCTATCAATTTCTATTACCTTAAGCGAATGAATCTTCAAAGAATTCTATAATTATGGTGGTTAGACATGTAGTCATGCCAGCTATTTGTTTTAATTTACGTAACTAGCGAGGTCCAGTCGGAATGTTGAGTATTCCACCCCGGTCGACTCACCAGACATTGTCTAATAAAGCAGAACCGCTATTACACATGCGGCCGTGAAAAGCGGATGCTCTTCATAACTGATAGGTATTATTTATGTAACGTTGGTAATGTATACATTCTCGTAATGGTTAAGTTCACGTACAGGTAATCTAAATATTCGACGTCCGCCTACAAAGTGGACGGACGACCTAGCTAAAGTTGCAGGAAGTCTCTGGATGCAGGTCGCTTTCAACTGAATTGGTGCAAAAGACTTGGGATGTCTGCGCCGGAGTTTGGTTTTTTAATCCTCGCATGTAGACAATAAATACATGAATAAATAAATGGGCTACAAAATGATTAGGGTTCTTAGTCTTTGTTCGTGTGAAATTGTTGTTTATAAACGTATTCACGATGCATTACGATGATATACTTGTGTAATTACTCAGCCACTTTATCCCAAACCTGTCTTTTATACACAAACAGTTAATGGATGAAATGGTGAAATTCCAGGACTTAAGAATCTAACTCTTCGAAGTTACGTATTACATGTTATTTCCTTTCGCTTTCGTGGCAAAGGAAAACAGACCCGCTCTATTTATCAGAGACACGCTTAATTAAAAACGCACTAGGTGGCCTTCGATTTACACCAAAGACGCAATTTCAAGCAGCGTGTAAGCGAAGCGATGCGAGACGAGCCTGCGGAAGTGAGGTAACAAGTTGTACCTCGTCTCAGATGAATAAGATCACATATAATAGCTGTGGCCTTTATTTGTATGCGTCCTTTAAATTTTCAAACAACATTTGTAAATAAGCATTTGAGTGCGGGTCACTCATAGATGCCTGTATTCTGTTAAAAGCAACTTTTATCTCGGTACACACATGCTTATTACATCGAAAAACTAGGGCTAATTTACTTTGTTTAGCTTTGGATTGGTGCTTCGTTGTGATTTTATTTTGCACTACTATGAACCGATCCTAAAATTTATTATTTAGTCTTGAAACTCGATTACTGTAGCTATTACCAATGATTGTCATCCCTATTATTGATACAAGCCTTTCAAGACAATTTTAACTCCAACATTAAACTTGTTTAGTATCATTTCAAACATTCAAATCTTAAAGGAACAACAACGTAATAGTCTATTGTCATTAGCCATCCGCGCCTATAATAGAGCCTTAATTTACCCGCATTATAAATAAAAGTGTTTAGTCATTTCGGCCGGCAGTGTACCTTTGAATTGTTATACGCAATAGATACGAGTTATACCGCGCAGGATCGTACCGTTGAGACACCAAAGGTTGATTCTGTGCGTTGTTACGCAACTAAACAAATAGAGCAGATAGATGGGCGCAATATCTATGAGCCTAACTCGCAATTTGACGGTAAAATTTGTGAATGACGCAACCCGAATATTGGTGCGCTCGTGCTTGAAAATCTTGGCCGAGTTTTTTATTACTGTTTTCGTAGTTTTTGTTGTAAATGCGTTTATCTGAGGTGCGTGGATACATTGTTATGTATAACTGAAAGTTGTTACGTGCAACAATAGCTGATTGCGTAATAGGAAGAAATAAATGGTTGGTGGAGAGAAAGATTTTTACAGCGACTGTGGTGATAGTTTATGATACATTTATGACTAATTATGTCGTATTTGTATTAAGTTTGTAAATTTAATGGTTACAATTGAATTATAACGCTCATTAGAAAAGTTTGAAATAGTGTTTTACAGGAAGAAAGTGAATTATAGTATTAAACTCTATACTATATTTTAAAGTCTGTGTATAAATATTGTCATAAGCAGATCAATTACAGAGTCCCTCCAATTTAGCTTTATACCAAAACGTACATGCATAAAAAACTTACATCTTTGTACCTTAATGCGGAAAGAAATAAGCTAGAAAAAATATGACGGTGATAGCTAAAGATTTACTTGATTTCTATTCACGCTCTGACAAATAATTGCGAATAATTACTATACCTATACTATACCGGGTATCTCAAGACTGCTACCGAAAACGAAGCCGGGTGGTAGTTTTAGTGACTAAAAACACAATGCAACTAAAAATTTCGCAAAGAAACGCGACAGTTATTTTTTATGATTTTTTAAATATCGTCATTTTTGGGTGGTAAATCCATAGTTTTTGCTAAAATAATATTTTAAACACTTTTCTACCTTAGATTATTTATAAATAAATGGGTATACACTATTATTTTAGGAAAAAATGTATTTACCACCCAAATATGGTCAAAGGAAAAAAATAACAAAAAAAAATTGTCGCTTTTTTTCTGCAACTTTTTCTGTTGCATTGTGTCTGAAGTCGCTTAAACTACCACCCGGCTTCGTTTTCGGTAGCAGTCTTGATATACCCTGTATATACTTCGCCCGAAGGCGAGCCTTCCATAAAAGTTTTTATTTTATTTTATTTATAATATTTGTTCAATCGGAAGGTTGATTCCAATAACAATATGCACCTATTATGAATCCACATAAATATTTTAAATTATTAATTTGTTATATACATGCACGTGCGTTCTTATATCCGCCATGCAGAATAATATGATGTAAGGAATACCCTAAATCTATGTCACAATGCTAACTTAATTAATAGTACAACACCCAACCCTACGTCGAGTCAACAAAAGCAACAATGCGGGATACCTTTTCAGGTCGTCAAAATCATATAAGGTCTGCCATAACTAAAGTTGCAACAATGTTTTATATGCCACCGCGTAAATCCTAGGTTGGTCCAACAGCTCTATTAGTATTTGTCATAATTGTTAATTATATTTCATTAAGTAAGGAACTAACGTGCCTCCCCGGAATTAAAGGCATCAGATTAATTTTGTTATAATTATATTCTTATAGTACTATGTACTCGTTTAATTGTTGATTGTAGGATATTAGTATTCATCCGGATGGCGACCACAATATAGTGTGCGAATCACATAGCGACCCCTCATAGCTACCCGTGAAGTATGTATACAGGGTGTGATTGACATATTGTATTTTATTTTAACCAACATACTACATCACCCCAGGTGACATAGAACAAAATTTCAAATCCTATTATTTTATATCTTTTCTATTTATGTAATAACTTAAAGAAGAGAAAGAAAGAAAGAAAACTTCCATCCGAAGACGACGTCTGCAAATGCATCTGACGTGTAGAGAAGGTATAACATACTGGGTGGAATCGCTTACCGTCACGAAAAAAATTGTGCATGGCAAGTACATGACTTAGAACCCTTTGGCATACCTATTTTTTTTTTGTTTATTTAGTGTAAAATTAATTTACCACTACTAGTTACTAATATAGAACAAGTTATTCATAAAAAAAAAACGTTGTTTTGAGAAAGATGATA
The DNA here is from genome assembly GCA_009982885.2 of Hyles vespertilio. Taxonomy (NCBI): domain Eukaryota; kingdom Metazoa; phylum Arthropoda; class Insecta; order Lepidoptera; family Sphingidae; genus Hyles; species Hyles vespertilio. The sequence goes on along the minus strand of CM042806.1, from coordinate 11,933,412 downwards.
TGAATGAAAAAAATCTTCATAAATATACATCATTGTTACCCTACTTTATACAAAATGAATTCGAGTAGAAACTTCTAAATCTAGGTAATAAAATCTTTTGATCAAGCCGCCCAGACCGCCGCGCCGCCGCAAGCGCAAGTACAAAGCGTGCCGCCGCGCCGCGCCGCCCGCTCCCGCGCCGCCGACGCCATCCAGGGATGTTGCCACTTCCTCAGTCGTGCGAAATTCGGTACCAAGTGACGTTGTACGAAATTATTTTGGTTATTGGTTAGTTTCTTGCGGTCAAAATGAATGATTACACGAACAGTGAGTATGTGGCAATGATGACATGCTATGTCCGATCCAATGAAAACTTGGATCATGCAAGAAGGATGTATGCAGATCCAGAACATCAGTCTTTGCGTAGGAATGGTATCATGAATGATGAATCCGCGAGTTCCCAGCACAAGAACTATTTTAAAGACTTATCCGAGGCTACTCGATCATGGTAAGTTCAGACTTCCTAATCATGCAAGAATCCGTGACCTTCCACAACGCAGTCGTCTATTCTCGACTTTGTTAAAAGGTTTAAATAAAAACATATCCAGCTTTTTCTAAGATAGTAGGTACGTTATGAAAACAAAATGTTCAATTAAAATGTAAATCTTAACAACTTACCAACAACTACATGTACTTAAATGATCCTAACATGCTAAAATTATAAATCAATGAAATATTATATAGTAATATTTAGAGTAATAAAACCGCTAAATAGGCGCAAAGTAGGTTCAAGGTCGCTGCTCAATAGTCAGCTGTGGCGTGGCGTGACTCATACGCGCGCGTCCGTGTATTGACATGTCGTTGGCATGTGTTTTGGGGATATCTTGTACTGATATTGTTTATGGGATAGTTTGTAGTCTTTAATGATAAATCTTGTATATAACGTTAATTTCACATACAGGGTATATCAAGACTGCTACCGAAAACGAAGCCAGGTGGTAGTTTAAGCGACTTCAGACACAATGAATTAGAAAAAGTTGCAAAAAAAGTGTCAATTTTTTTTTGTTATTTTTATCCTATGGCCATATTTGGGTGGTAAATACATTTTTTTTAAATAATAGTGTATACCCTTTTATTTACAAATACTCTAAGGAATAAAAGAGTTTAAATTATTATTTTAGCAATAACTATGGATTTACCACCCAAAAATGACGATATTTAAAAAAATATAAATAATAATTGTAGCGTTTCTATTCGAAATTTTTAGTTGCATTGTGTTTGTAGCCACGAAATCTACCACCTGGCTTCGTTTTCGGTAGCAGTCTTGAGATACCCAGTATACAATACACTATCAAATTTTCCGGACGATAAGCGATTCCACCCAGTATATACTGGTGGTAGGTCTCTCATATGTGAGAGATTATCTAGGTAGGTACCACCGCAATGTCTATTTCTCCCGTGAAACAGCAGCGTAAATGCACTGTTGTGTTTCGGATTGAATCACATTGTAGCCAGTGTTACTACTGGACATATTGAGACTTAACATCTTATGTCTCATGATGGCGAGCGCAGTGGAATTTTGCTACTGTTTATGAGCGGTCGTATACTTCTTACCATCAGGCGAACGGCTTGCTCGTCTCGCCATTCATTGAAATAAAAAAAAACAAATATATTACTAGTAAATTAGATCTGAAAGTCTAATACAAAATCTCAAGGTACCTACTATTGTAACAACCTATTATATTATATATAATTTACGCAACATATTTCAATTCCCTCAATTTCTAATTCCGTGAACATTTGTTTTACAGATTATGCCGGCCGTATCTTTCGTCACAGTTTCACGTACACCAGTGGTCACATCGCACGCAAATGATTGTGTTTGTAATCGAAAACCATCGATTGTACTTGCGAAACCTGATGTTATTTTCACTTGTTTGATAAAAATGTTTGCGCCATCGGAGCAATCTTTTGAAGATATTTGCTACTGGCCCCTTTGAATTTTGTTTGGTAATCTATTTCAGTATTATTCTTTATGATTATGATTCTTGGTTGGAATGACCTCTAAAATGTCGGTCGGAATAGGGTGAATAGTCTGTTGAAAGGTCGCTTGATAAATTTGGGGTAGCTAAGTTTTTCTATTGGTCACGATTTTTTAATTTATGTATACCTAACAGATTTCGCTGCCAATAATTAAACAGCTTGCGCTAAATTTGAAACTAAAATTCAGCTTAAAAAATATATGAAGTTGCACATGGAATCAGAAATAAAATACAAAAATTGCTCATCGGTTGCAAAATTGCATCCGGTTCATTTCTCTTTCACGGCGACTACTGAATAGATATCCTTGAGATCTCCACAACTTTATGATCTCATACAGACCATTCATAATTGGTATCTGCAATAACAATATAAATAAAATCACAATGCGATGCTGCGGGCGGTCGGAGGGCGTACCGGGAGCGCCAATTAACCCTAACAATGTTGCCTTTATGCATTATCTCAGATATCCCGATGTTCTCCACTGTGTTATTATATTAACTGTAGATTTTAATGGATTTGATCATACCTGGCATCCGCTATCGAAGGGTTTTTGTAAATAGTAATATCTTGAAAATATATTATGTCTGTTCCTACAAAATTGATCGAAAATAAAGGATTTGCCTGTGTCAAACGATGCCGACATATTTTAGGATATAAAAGTGTTTATAAATATTTATGAATGTTGAGCTGCGCAACATACTTGCCTGTTATTTTTTCTCCTTCTTTTTTATAGTTACTCTCTTTTTGTTTAATTTATTGTATTGTTACATTTTTATAATTATTGTACTGTGTTGTATGCGGCTAATTTGCGCGATAATAAAGCATTTTTCTTTTTTTCTTCTTTCTAACTTCTGTCTGTAAAAATGTAGATTTAGAATGGAGCAAAATTAAACAGGGTAAGTATCTTTGTACGAGTAATGTGGATTTATTTTGAATCCAGATAATTGATTTATAATATAGCAATTACATGTCTTTTATTTTGATTAATTTATTTTCATGTGTATATACGTAAATGTGTGTTTACGTGTGTATGTATGTATGTATATGTTGACATTGTTTATATATATATATATATATATATATATATTTACTTCTTTTCCCCTTGTTCCTCTTTTTTGTTGTGTTCTATAAAATACAGGAAGCTTCTAGTATCTAAGATACAGGCTAGGTCTAGTTTAGATAGAGATACCATGATAACAATAATATGTTCCTTTTTTATTTATTTCAATTTAAAAAACCAAACCATAATGGGTATCTCAAGACTACTACCGAAAACGAAGCCAGGTTTTAGTGACTACAAACATAATGCAACTAAAAATTTCGCAAAGAAATGCGACAATTATTTTTTATGATTTTTTAAATATCGTCATTTTTGAGTCAGTAGAGTAAATCCATAGTTTTTGCTAAAATAATAATTTAATCTCTTTAGTTCCTTAGAGTATTTATAAATAAAAGGGTATACACTATTTTATTTTATTTACGAAAAAATGTATTTACCACCCAATTATGGCCATAGGAAAAAAATAAAAAACAAATTTGTCGCTTTTTTTTGCAACTTTTTCTGTTGCATTGTGTCTGAAGTCGCTTAAACTACCACCCCTTTTCGGTAGCAGTCTTGATATACCCTGTATATGTACATGTTTCACATTATAATTTTTATTTTGCTTTAATCATAAATTACACCATTAACAGCTATTAAATGAAATTGAAACAGCATTGACTCATTAAAACAAGCAAAACAGCTAAATAGGAAGTTGTGTACAAGGCTAATATTTTCTCCGGATCCGGTTAAATACCGTGATTGATATGTATACGCTTATATGGGCATGAATTTTTAATTACTATAATTTAATTTCATGGTCCTTTCATCTTGTGAAATACCTTTGTTCGACAATTATATATTTAGGTATATTTATTGAACTTTATTTATTTACGCAGTTTACAGCAATAAACATTATAATAAGTAATTTTTTCTTCATATTATTATCCATGTACATATACAAATTTTATGCCCGTGTTGTAGAAATATTCGGGTTACGATTTATCTTTCTAACACTTACATGGTATGAATTAGGAAATATTACTCAGATCACAGAAATGCTAAAAGTCGATTGTCTAACCTTTCAATCGAAGCGAAGATTCGAATCGAAGGTAAGCTAAAATCCCAACAAAACTATGATAATCATTAATTCAAATAATAGGATACTATTTTATCCACAAGATTAAACTGATTTACCGATATCATTATGATTAGTGTTCAAGTTTTAATAAACCTTAGATAATATGATTTCCGTACGTGTATAATATGATAATATGATGATTATATTTGTAACGTAAAAACAAAACAATAGCTAACTCTTTTCGTTAAGTTAAAAGTTTTCTAAAACAATCACGATAAAATCTAGCTCCACAAAATAGCTTTAATCCATCCAAGATCACCCACATTCAGTCGTGATTCAATTTCCTAACATGATAAAAATATGTTATGTCACATTCCGTTTGCAGCAATACTAAACTGTGTACCTGTCACCCTTTCCTTCACGCCGCATTAAACCCAAAATGTAAGCGGAGTGGGCAATGCAACAGCGAACCAGTTTACCGCAGTCATCTAATTAAATTGTCTCCCAATGATTAACAAAACAAGAAACTATTTTAATCGCGCTAGGTAGATTTAAATGTGTGTATTTTGCTTCATTAAGTATTTGTTTGTAAAGATAACTAATAAGGAATTTGTAGAAACATCGATTAGATGTTTTTTAGCATATTTTTTCTTAGATTTACGCGAACACATTGAAATAAAACTATTATTTGCAGATTTTATCGCGGGTTTGACCACGAAGGCTCTAAGAACTCTAAGTGGTCGAAACGTCGGGAAGTTAAAAAATTTACAAAATTGTACCAAACCCGCGATAAAATCCGTAAATAATAGTTTTATTACAATGTTTTTTAGCTTTGGATTCAGATGCCCTGTATTTGTATTTAAGGTTCATTTGTTTTTTATACGCGTACCGCAAATAAAATGCGTAAAGGTGTATGAAACAATAATAGTAAATATACTATATCTAGCCTACTCACCACTGCCGTTTATGATGTTGGAAGGCCGGTACTTTTGAGAATGATTTTCTAATGACGCACGAAACACAACACTAATCTATTTACCGGTGGTAGGTCTCTCATATGTGAGAATCCATCTGGGTGGGTACCACCGCAATGTCTATATCTCCCGCCAAACAATAGTTGCACTGTTGTGTTTCGGGTTGAAGGACATTGTAGCCAGAGTAACTACTGGACATATTGAGACTTAACATTTTATGTCTCAGGATGGCGAGCGCAGTGGAATGCCAAGCTTTGCTGCGTAATTCAAGGTGTTGTTTGGTTTTGCTACTGTTAATGAAATGTTGAATCGCTTATCATCAGGCGAACGGCATGCTCGTCTCGCCATACAAGTCAATAAAAAAATAAAAAAATACATACAGTGGTCACTACACGATTACTACTACGAAAATAAAATAAGCGAAAAATCTAGTGCATACGTAGAGTACGAAACACACACGAGGCTAAAAAATCAAGCCTGTGAAAGAGTAATGTCAACAAAGTACCGTTCGTTTGATTATTATATTTACAATCAAACAGGAACATAACCATAGAAAGTCCGACTTGAACTTGACTTTTCGACTAAAGATCTTTGACTTATATTACCTTTAAAAATACGAGAACGAAAATATGTAATGTTGCAATTGTTGCTCTGGGTTTTATACATATTTATTTGAGTCTTAAACATGTTTAATAATTATGTGCGTGGTACAAATGTTCCCAGTCAGATATTCAACTTATTTAATACAGACGATTTATTGTTTAAAAAAAAAATGAAAAATAAATTAATCTTAAGGAAAAACAATTTATTTTTTTGGTTCTGATTTTTATATTTTTTACTCCTTTTCAAAGTATAGTCAGCAACATAAGTCACTACACATTCACGAGATTTGGAATTGTCTTATCATCCAAAATAATATTTATTTTCAATATAGTATGGCACTTCTCGGCGTAGATGACTTTACTTTGTCATATTTTACAACTATAGAGTATTACGTACAAATTTTAATTCATAAAAAGGTTATCAAAAAATGTGAAGTGTTCAGCGACTTATGTTGCTGACTGTACATTTATCGGCCAAAGCTTGACATTGTTTTTGGTACACCCTAATAAACAGCAACAGTTTTCTTTTTGGTTCTGATTTCTATATCTTTTAGTCCTGTTCAAAGTACATTTATCTGTCAAAGCTTGACACTGTTCTTAGTACACCCTAATAAACAGCAATGTATTCAAATTGGCAACATGTGACATGAGCGGGTCCATTGTCGGTTGTTACGCCTACGTGTGCGACGCGGCGACGGTCCGAGAGATGTCGCCCCGACATTATCCTGAACGTAAATCAGACTTGCACCACATCATGTACATTTCATCGATAAGACAAACACGACTCACTAACATAAATGTGAATATTAATATAGACACGATTGAATCATAACGCAGTTTTGAAGATTTCATCGTGCACGCAGACTGAGATAAAAAAATGCAGATGTTGCTTGATTTGAATTATTTGGAAGGTTATTTTTTCAATTATAATGCAGTTTAAGATTAATTTTAACAGCAAATGTATCTGTATCTGTTTCAGCCCATATACGTCCCACTGCAGGGCACGGGCCTCCTCTACAGTCGAGAGTACTATTGAGAGTGGTTAGGCCATATAGTCCACCACACTGGCCTATTGCGGGTCGACGGACTTATATACCATACAGCAAGATATGTATAGCTGCTTCACTCAACTCTTTGAACTATGACAAACAATTTTGTGGTTAATTTTAAGGTGTGCTATGAAATACGTCAACTTTTAAGCGTAGTAAATCTACGATATTAATATAATTTTTCTTTTTACTTGCGATATCCTGAATCTATCATACAAACAATATTTTCTGCAAGTCTATGAATATAACGAACTATAAGAATCTCATATATGAATATCCTTAATATATTGACATGGTCAATCAGTCACCTGATGACGCATTGATAATGAAGATGTTGTTCATACGTTTACTTAGAACATCAATAATTACGTTTTGTTTCATATGGTACTGGAATGGCGCTTGTGGTTTATCAGACACATATTCTAAGAACATGTCAATACATCATAATGTGTGACAAATCTAATCAAAGGCTTACATGAATCAATAGGATCTTTATTATTGAAGGTAATATGTTCTTTAGAATTGGAGAGAATTGTTAAGAATCTTGCGTGGATAACTTGAAAGGAAATAATGGTATATCCTACAAGTTTTATTAATACACTAGGGGGACAGCCCGGCTCCGCTCGGGTACAGATACAATTTTTTAGAATATTCTGTCGCCTATGTTTACCAGGAATCATGTAGGATACTAATTGTGAAATAATTTTTTAAATTGGTCCAGTTCATTCAGAGCCTATTTAATGCAAAAAATCAAATATTTCTTCTTTACAATTTTAGTATAGATGCATACATAAACTCACTACTTTTAACCCAGAAGGGGTAGAGGTGCTACCAGGACACTCACGTTTCGCTTTATGTGTTCCGTCGAACGATCTGATAGGGGGCGAGCCTATCGCCATATCAGGCTCAAATTTCTGATTTTATTATAATATCATATAAATTCATGCGTGTATGTTATGCATAGGCAGATGTGCCACTAGTGTCACCCAAAATGCTTCGAGCTTATTTCAGTTCTACGTATGGCTGCGACCAAGTCTGTCGCCATGTTGACGTAAACTCAAGTCCCGGGGAAATCACACAAAATATTTTACGGTCTCAATTTTCGAGAAGAAATCTGTCATGAAAGAAACATTGCGTATTTAAATTAAGATTTTATTAAATTAAGATTTTTTGAACGAACAAAAGGTGATCAATTCTACTTAGGTAATCAATGAATACAATAAAAACCTATTTTGACAAACCACAAATTAAGAAAGTGTTGCAAAATCCATTTAATTTACAGTAATAGGATTAGGTAAATGCATTTGCCGCTACGCTATCCTGTAAACAGAGGGAGCGAGTGTTGCGGTTTGTGCTGTCAGATTAACTGCACATAATAAAGATTTATTTAGACGACAAAAACGTAAGCCACGTTACAACATGAAAAACAAAGGTACTAGCCGGATCTTTGTTTGAATTAACTCGTTTAGTTAACAAATTTAATACAATTTAGACTGGCACACAATAGAATAATAGTTTATTGAAATCACAATATTTTCATTTTATTATTAATTGCAACTTTAGCATGATAAATATGGCTGTAATTGTTCATATTTAGTGGACCATTTGGTTCCACTGGTGGTAGGTCTCTCATATGTGTGAGTCCGCTCATGTAGGTACCATCGCAATGTCTATTTCTCCCGCCTAACTATTAGGCACTACTGAGTGTCGATGCACTATTGTGTTACGATTTGAAGGACATTGTAGCCAGCGTAATAATTGGAAATATTGAGGCTTAACATCTTATTGGTCAGACGACCTGGTAAAGGTCGCGGGACGTCGCTGGATGCAGGCTGCCTCCAACAGGTCTCTGTGGAAATCATTGGGGGAGGCCTATGTTCAGCAGTGACTTCCTTTGGCTGATGGATGCATGGATGGATAACATCTTATGTTTCAGGATGGCAAGCGCAGTGGAACACCAAGCATTGCTTTGTAATTCAAGGAGTTGTTTGGTTTTGATACAGTCCTTGAGTGGTCGTATCGCTAACCATCAAGCGAATGGCAAGCTCGTTATTACTCTCGTTATTATTATTTTTAGACCTTCTTTTGCACCATAATAATATATCCTAGGATCAATACCTGTATCAGAAAGATATCTTACATTTTCCGTCAGGTTATCCATACAATAATAAATATTTGCCTTTACAAAGTACGTGTCATTTAAAATTGTATTAAAATCAGGTCAGGAACGATTAAATAGTGCAGTCTTGTCAAGTTGTCGTCTTTACGTTTAAGTAATATCCTTTCGCCGAATCCTTGGCAAGGGTTATCGCTATATTTGGCATATACCTACTCTCTCATGACCATCTACCATCACTTTCTGCCTTGTGCAAACTGTGTCTATTTATACGTCAAGTTCCGCGTAAAAAAATATGATCTTTTGCTGACATAATTGTTGTGCAGCTTGAAGCGAAAGTTGAATTTTGGTTTATGAATTTCAATGAGTCAGATTATTTTTGTGTATTGTTCATTTCTTTGTAGTACAGTAATAATATACTAGGTTCTTTTTATTGACTTGTTCTTTTGTTCTTGAGACAATTACTATTTAGCTTTACTTTTTAATTAATTTTAACTGTTCATTAATTATTAAATTATTGTAAGTGCGTGGTGGCCTATTGGTAAACCGACTAGACGCGGCTGCCAACATGTTCACGGTGGTCGCGGGTTCGAATCCCAGGGCACACCTCTGACTTTTCGGAGTCATGTGTGTATTGATAGTCAATCACCACGCACTAAAACGATGAAGGAAAACATCGTGAGGAAACCTGCATACCATAGCGATTCATAAGAATTTCTATGGTATGTAAGTCCGCCAACCCGCACTAGGCCAGCGTGGTGGACTATATGGCCTAACCACTCTCAATCGTATTCTCGATTGTAGAGTAGGCCCGTGCCCTGCAGTGGGACGTATATGGGCTGATACAGAGACAGACAGATTAATTATTATGTACATCATATCTGTCTAGTATTGTCTAGTAAAGCTTAGCTTAATTAAAAAACTATTAGCCATTTCCTTGGACTTGAATTTTTTACCGAATCAATTACTACTACACTACGCATATTAAAAATAAATTAATTATCACAACCACGAAAATTACCGTGACATATGCATTTCATATTCTAGGAATTGAGCTGTTGATTAGCACTTGTAAATAAACAAAAAAAATATCGACAAACCACAGAGCTTAATTATTTTTCACGTGAACACAAAATCTGTGCGTTTTGTTGGTTGAAAGGTCTTATTTCTGTTCCGCGAAGTGTTTACAAAGTTGAACGCCAAACAAAAGATTTTGACCGTATTCTTTGCTAAAATTTCTTTAACAATATTCCAATGGCACCTAATTGGTCTAGTATATGTATCAGCTGAGAAATATGGTCTTGGGTTCAATTTTCAGATCGAAAAACTTGGTATAACGTTTTGATTTGTTATTTCTCTATGAATTGTCTGGCACTGGTATTTGCGTTGAGTATTAGTGATATAAACCCTCCCTCTGAATAATTCTTCGGGGTTAAAGATGCTGGATTATGGATGAATGAATAAAAAGGGCTCGCAATAATTTCAGTTTATTATTATACCGAAACAACTACAAAAAAAGAAGTCCAATTTATTTTAATCTCTTTATATTTTGTTTCTCTCGTCTAGAATAAGAAAAAAAAACTCAAGAGTTTCTCATAATGTGAGGTTGCCCTAACAATATTTTCTTTGTTTAGTAGAATTTACATATTTATCCTTTTTTCAAAACGCGTTTCTGATAATATGATAAAATAAAAATCCGTCTTTAAAACATGGTTCATTTGGGCTTGATCCACGCATACAGACAAATGTTTGGGTTTGTGACTCACAAATATGAATTGTTTCTGACTGTTGAATGTATTAATTGTATTATAGTTCTCTTAATTTTGTAAAGTTCGTTTTTTACATTTTTATGCAAACATATTAAAAAAAGCAGTACTATAAAAAAATATTAACCCTTCGGTGGTGAGGCTCAAGACCCATGCTGATGATGGTTAGGGGTCCAAAGTGCCTTTTAAATTTGGCTCTTGACCCAATGACCAATTTAAAGCATCCACCATCTGGAGATTTTGTTCCTGGTTCTTTGGTATCAGTCCATGTGCAGAAACAAAATTCGAGACAATAATTGTTGAGTCCACATTCCATATGTCAGCAACCTCGCAGGACAAATCAAAATATTTAGACAATTTGTCTTTCCACGTTTAAAGAGGCTACCGTCATGCGGAACGGAAACATCAACAAGTATTGGTCTGCGCGCCAATCCATCTATTATCAGGCTTATGGGCAGCAAAAGTCCCGTCTGTGATAATAGACAATATCACAATACGGCGTTGCATGACCATTTCAAAAATTTATTGGGGAACGTACTGGTAATATGGCACTTTAAGATTCACAAGTCCATATCGAATAGCAATTTGCTGATGTATTCATTGTTATTATTAGTATAATTCATTCAGGAAGTGTTAAAATGCGGGGGATTTTCAAGAAAAAACACTACGCACGCAAAATTTATAGCATCAATTAAGGACTTAAAGATATGGAATTTCCTAGAAGTTCGTGTGGGTAACAAAATCGAGTATCACTTCCTTGATTTAAATTTGCAATTTCCTTGGAGAGCATACTTTCATTGTTGAAGGAAGGTCGGGTCAATTAAGCGAGAATATAACTAAAAACAGCACGAATCCTATTCGCGTGCTGAGGGTTCCGTGCCATATAATATCGTTCCATACGATTCCATACTGTAAGTATACGCTTGTAACCGCAAAGATATACTTTTCAGCACAACCCTAATGTTTAGGATATTATTTGAATATTTGGATTAATCCTATACTTAAGTATATTTCGTAATAACGAGACTAATGGGATCTTTTTTTATGTCACTATCTGAGATAGATAGTGACATAAAAAAAGACATTCACAAAGAAAAAAGACAGACAGAAAAAAAGACAGACACAAAAAATTCAGTCACAGAGATAACATGAGTCATACATGTTGTAAAGCATAAGCCTCCCCCAAGGACTCAACAGAGACTTGTTAGAAGCTATCTACAACCACCCTTACTCGTCTTTGAGTCCTGACTTCCTGCGAAATTTCATAGTTCTAAATATTGATTTAATGGGAATGAGCACCCAATAGGTTTCATTGGCATACAGATAAATATAGAATAATTGATAGTATAGGGGTTCCCGTATTCCTTTTTGCACGCAACCCTAAAAATACATAGAATTTGTACGGCCTGTATGTGACGCAAATGGCTGAAGAAATTCCGATAATTCACCCTGTGTTTTTTAAAGCGAAATTTATGCATTTCTTTGTGCATTCGCTATTATTTTGTAGAACCGGCGTCAATGGAAAAACCGGTATGGAATAAATACGTGGATTGTTATAATTATATCTCTGGCAATGTATTTTTAGCGGCAGGCTTTTCCCTTTTACAAGGACGATTGGTACAAAATGTCTGATAGCGAAATTGTGTCATTAATCTGTTTTTTAGCGCTGTTTTATGACGGAAAAGGGGCTTCGGGTTATTCTGTACTAGAGGTCACTTTGTTCCAGGCGTTTTACTTCTCTCTTTTTTACACCCAATAACGGTTTTAAATAGATCTGATCAGAAAAATAATGCGATTTCCCACATTATCTTTTTTTCGAACGATTAGGGTTCAGAAAATAAAATATAATATTTTACCGATTTGGTATTCATAATGGAAATGTGTATTAAACATAGCTTCTATCATATAATTATTTTTAATAAATGTCAGGCAATCATTTAAAAACACCAAGTCACCCAATTCATTGTTTAAAAACGGGTTTACAGAGCTATTTGTAATTGACTCAACATGCGAATTATGCATTTAAAGTCCAGTTATTCAGTATAAAGCGCAGCGACACCAAGTATTTGGAACTAAATGTATTACATCCGTACAATAGTTTGCATTCAACACTGTAACAGTACATTGGGTCAAGGCATGTCCTGTTCACAACCTAAATTCGATTGGAAAACTAGGCGATCGCAATAGAGGTCAGCCATCTATCTCTCGGCAGCATTATTATCGATCACGCTAAATACATACAGAAGCATACACGTAATGCCATTAACATTTCGATACATAATTACTGCCAGAGGCTATAGATACGGCAACTAATCTACTACTAATGAAGATTGAGGAAGACTAGGGTCCGCGTATTGTTCGGCAAATGCTGCAGGTGGTCTCGTAGAAAAACAAGGACGCGCCCACGACAAGCCTTCACATTTTGGCGAAAGATATACATCAATCATAATTATTTACATATACTGAGTTAGTCACGATTTCGGTCCTAGCCAACGCGGCCAAGTGAATACGAACCGAGGCGTGTTTGCCGGCCGATTAACTCGGAGGTCTTGTTTAATTGGTCGCTTGTTGTCTATGCATACCAAAGTAAATGACCAGAGCAATATATTGGCCATTAACGTCCGCGGTAGTTTAATAAATGTTATAAATTATCGTATGTACAATAAAGATAGTTTATATCATTTCAGGTGCAATTCGTTGCAAATTCTTTATTCGACATGAGTTAGTGAGCAGGCTTTATTAAAATTTAAATACAGCGCTTTCGTATCATTGATTGATTGATTGCGTTCTGAATTAATGTCGATTGTCGTTTAACTATTACGTTGGCTCATTTTGCGGCTATTGTTGGCGCTCATTGATTGTTACATGTAATGTAATAAAATCAATTGATGGTCAATAAAATGGTTTATCGAACTTTTTTGGATCAAGGTAAGATTTTAATTATGCAAGTCTTCATGAATGCTTTTAAGCACCTGGCACATTAATTTTATTTTATTCCAGCTGAAATATATGTTTTATTTACTCCGCCCTGTTTTAATTTAACTTACATGTAGGCTGGGTGATATTTTAACCTAATGAATTGAAATACAAGGTGTCACACTGGTCGTGTTTGATTCTGTATTCAGAAAGGATTGGTCCATATATTTCAGTAAGTGTTTATTACGAAATGAGTTGTAATGTCGGTGGCAGGATTCTGCAAACTATTATCAGTTTAATTACTGGCGTTTAACTACAACTAAGTCTGTTCATAGCGTCATGGGTATTATTGTATGCTATAGCTCACATATTGTGAAAGTAGAAATACTACTAAACCACACCTCAGAAAAAAACTTCTGAGGCTCGGGAAACTCACTTCAATCATTGGCTACACTTTGAACCTATGGGTTCGACCAATAATTTCTTGCTTTAAATTATTTCAGCTTCCATAAATGTAGGACACAATGACTTGTATTTAAAAGTATTAACATCGACGAGATAGAAAAATAACTTTTTAAGCAAAACCCAAACAAACTTTTATTTCACCACTCGAATGTAACTGAAAGGCTAAAATATTTATGCAGTTACACAAATTACTCGATCCACCAATAAGCATAATTGCGAAGAATAAACTATTCTATCTACGTACCATAAAGTAGAAGATAAAACAGAATTGTATATGTATGAGGCAACCTTCGTATAAACAGTAACCAGTGCTAGCAAAAACTATGTCATTCATCATTTTGATAAAATCGTGCATATTCTGTTAGGCTTTTATGTGAAGGCTAACTGATATCGCGTAAATACAAATTATTGCAGGTGCTATGAGACATATATGCGAGTCGTGTGAAATAAGATTTGTTTAGTATTATGATATTTAAATAAATACACCCAATAGTCGCATACATAGTCCTGAGCCCACTCTAAGATTGAGTCTTGTGCCGTGGGTATCAGGAACTACGGTCTCACAAACATCCAGACCCGAAAAAAATACTTGTGGATCACACAAATTTTTTTTCGGTGCGGGGTACGAACCCGTGGCCTCGCGTTTCACAGCCAGCGTGTTACTAACTGCGCTACAGAGGCTGTCCTTATGAACTTGAACATATGAGCTTGAACATAAGTGTACGGAGTATAATCATATTATTTAAGCTGTTTTTGTTTCTTTGTCATAAAATCACAATCAATTATATAGGTAAAACAAAAATATTGCGCTTTAGTATGCAGCGAAATGCTTCTAATTTAATAGTAATTATGTTTTATAGATTTGGTTGAAGTTTGATTGACATTCTTTAATTTAGTTCGTAGATAATTATTTATTTTTACTGGCCTAAAACAAATAATGTGACACTAATACAACACGACTGACAAGTCCACGTATCAGCAACACACAATTAATTATCATTACAGAACAAGAAAAAAATTTGGATGCTGGTGTCCCAGTCGGCATTGAGATGACAACGGGTAGGATTATGTCATAACCAAGACGTGATGATCTTCCGATATTCCCTTGAATGCTAATGGCCGATGAGGCAAAGGGGATAGAGTAAAATGTACCGGGGGTCAAGTTATATTGGTGGTGCTGGAGTCTCAAGTCACGAGCGAGCCGCGACAGGCCACGACCGGCGCCCTAGTGCGGCATTCCTCCTGTCAAACTTAGCATCAAACCGAACGGGAAAAAATTCTTAGAGCACGCAAGGACAAACCGCAAATTTCTACGAACTGAAGAAAAGTTATGTTTGGTGACGTATAGATATTGTCTTTTATTTTTATAAGTTGTTGACGTCATTTGTCTTTTTTTGCACTTTTCAGCAATTAATGTATTTTTGTTGTAAAAGTAAATAAGGGTCAAGGGTCAGGTCGAAAATACCCTGAACCAACGTGAATGCACGAAGCGAATATTGAAAGTGGACGAAGCCAAAGTAGTATGTCAGGGTCGAGCAAAGTGCAGATTCATAGTCTCTGCCTACCCTTATGGGATACAAGCGTGACGTTTATACACGTATGTATAAATCATACTGACTGCCTCGGTGGCGCAGTTGTACTATGATTGCAAAGCCGAGGTGTCGGTTCCGAATCCCGGGTCGAGTAATGCGATTTTGGATTTTTTTTAATCATTATGAGCCGGAGTCAGAAATGTGTGCCCGATATGTCGATAAACTCGCCCCCTACCCCTTCTAGGATAGAGGCGTGATTTTATGTATGCATGCAAATCATAAGATTATGCTTTTATTCAATTAGAAGCCTAATGGAAAATATGTTTTTCGAGTGAATTGAGCAATTAAATAATTAATATTTACATGTTAATGTTATTTTGAAACATCAAATAATGTAAATCCACATTGATCTGATTAAACCTACCTAGATTTTTCTTTGATTCTTATACATATTCCGCCAATCTTTTGTCACCTTTAATTCCACCATTTCCTAAAAAATAATGAATATATTATTATAACAGCTGACGAGATACTTTATATTACGGGTGTTGAAGCAATTAAGAAGTAAAATCGGCGTACTTTTATCCAATGTTACGAAACACGAGTCTATCATAACCTAATTGACGCGAATTTTATTCAAAATCTATTTTTCATTAGCTATTCCAACCACTTAAAGTAAATGGATGTGTATGTGTGCCTACAAATACCTAAAATTGATTTCCTGTGTCATTTTGATATGTAAATAATATTATATGCGCATAAATTATGGTCTTCAATGGAATCACCGATCAGTTATTAGACATTGAATACTTCGGATTTGATCAATGTTAAATTTTTACCTAGGGATCCGCTTATTAATTAATTTAATATAGAACATGATACAATTTATAAATACTGCCGAGGTCTCGGGTTTGAGTTGTGGGTCTGGTGAAGTGATATTGGAATTTTATTCATTATCTAATCAAAATCTTGATCGGATATGATGACAGGTTTGCCCCTATTATACCACATCGTGGGGCGCAACATACAAGGCAAAATACGGGTCTCCTGGTAGCACCTCTGCTTACTCCTTCTTGGAAAAGATGGGATTTTATGTATGTCTGTATGTTCAATCTACTTTAGAGTTAAATGACGTGGAAAACATTATAGTGTATTAATCGTTCGATCAATGATATGGATACAGTTGCAGTGAAGAGAAATGTAGCAAAATCAATATGATGCCTACTGTGTGGGTCAAACGGCTCAAAATAATTATGATCTGACGAGTGATGAGAAAGTTTTGATTTTTGATTTGACATATCCAATTATCGCTTTTTTAAAATCAATGTCCCTAAAATAATAATTTAGGTCATAAAGAATCACAAGTATTAATTTAAAGACGTCATGCGGCGTCAATAAAACGTTCGTAAACATCAGCGGCTTTTAAAATCGCAATTGTACCTCACGGCACTCTAAAGTTTTGACGATATCCGCCCATTAAAACTGGAACGAGTGGAAACTGTCGAAAATCGAAATGTCAATGCAGCCTTGCTCCAGACCTGTCTATGTTAATTATCCGTAACATTTAATGCGTTTCGTGACATTACTTTCATATTTTTACAACATTCTTTGCAACACGCATCCTTGTGTCGGGCAAAACCATGTAATTTGCGCACAGCTCATTTTCTACTGGTCATTGTCGGGATTTCCTATATTTTACGCTGGAAAGTTTGTCGGTACTTTATTTGGTTTATTTATTGTCGTGAGTGTTGAATGGGAATCGATTTCAATCTTTTGTTGTTTAAGTGACTTTATACTTTTTGCTTTTTAACAATGTCATTATCTTTTTTTGAATATGTAATTTAAAGATACACTATGCTCATGAATATTACATCTGGCTACCGCATTATTTCAGGTGTTGGTAAATATCCATTTAGATTCTCTGCTTCGCTAACATCCCTTTTTACGGGAATTCCCGGACAAACAGATCTAAGTAGGTGTGCAAATTAATAATTGTGCTGGCATTAAAGTAAAAAAAATGGTTGCCTGTAAAGTCGGTTTTACGGGCGAAGATTTTACGTGACAACGTCTTTTTCCTCGGTAGAATATTATTGATATGAATATAATTAAATTGCACAATAGGAACAAGGAATTGAATGAAAATAAGAATTAGCACAAATTTTAACTATAGAAATATATTTTGTTTACTAAAACATTGTACATGTAATGACGAATCTAAGCACTCCATATTTTCACTACAGACACAGCTGACGATACTTTAACCACACGTGTGAACTTGTATTGTGACGCTTTCTGTTTTTCCAACGCCAAGAACGTTCGAGAAAGACAAAGACAGAGACACAAGCATGCGCCGATTCAATGCGCCTAATTCTCTAGTGCTGCGCGCGCGGCAGACCGATCATAGTTGAGTGGGAGAGAGACGCAAGGCATCGGCGGGCCTCTCTCCTCGTTCAATGTAAAAAATAAAAAATATCACAAAACTAACGTTTGCTAGCTGCCGTTGTTCTTTTGACTACTTAAAACATCTTTACAAACTTGCTTATATAAGCTTTTGCCTGTATCTCAGAAGGGATAGGCACATCTGCCGCTAATTCTACTCCCAATGCTCCAAGCATCTGACAACGTCTATTTAAAAACCAAACGAATAAATAAAGACACCGCAATTACTATAACAAATTCAAACTAACAACCGGGTATTCGGCCAACTAGATTTAAATGTAAAGATCTCTAATCATCGCAGAGCTGTCAGTGCAGCGGCCTCGACGTTTGACGCTTAGATGTCAACCGTCGGATCCTTTATGATAATAATTAAAAGAGTTACTTTGGCCGGCTAGAAGGTCGCCAAATTATTTGAATTATTGGGAGCGAGGCTGCCAGCGGCTTTTCACTGTTAAGCAACGTCTACGTGTTTAATGTCTGCACGCACGTCTCTCGGATATATTATTATATTTTCGTTATGCACATTGTAATCATGGAATGTTTTGTTGTGATTGAATTGTAACATGTTTATCGTGATTGGATGATCTGATATTGCAGTGGTTTAGATGTTCGGAAGTTGAAATTGTTTAGGAATATTTGTTAAGCGATTCAAAGTGTGCGGATAAAACAAGTCTGTTTGGTGCATTGTTCTTTTATTTTATTTCATTAATATTTTTTGATACAGCTTTTCTCAATCACATTTTTATTGCATAACAATTCATGTTACTAGTAAAAATAATTGAGAAGAGTTTAAGCAGTTTCATTGACTTACTCACATGTACATTTCAAATTTTTGTGTGATTTTTCAGGTATGGACGTTATCTTATAATATTTTTATTACAGTTAAACAAACCTTAAACAAATTGTGATTACATACATAACTTCGAAAGAATATACCTAAACGTGAGCCCGTACAAACTCGAGATCTATTCGGCAATGCTCCGTTTGAATTTCAAATATATAATCATATATTTGAAATGAGCGATCGCTTATCATGGAAAAATAAATAATTACACATCGGATCCATTAAATGTCCCTTTAGATTCCTTATTATGACTAAATACGTGCAGATCTGCACGCATGAAAAAAAAACAACACTTGTTTCATTTATCATCGCAATAAAAAATGTTGTTACTTCTTTAATACATTCTACAGAACAAGTTAAACCCACTTAAGGTAATTTTATTGGAATCAAGAAAAAATACATAAATTAATACGCGCGCTTTACTCATACGAATTGCCTGTTTATATGATGCGATTGCTCTTTTTGATTCTTATGGGTAATTTCTTGTAATGTGGGGAATAAATTAGAGAATACTACCTTGGTTGCTACTAGCTACCAGATGTGCATCCAAGTAGCATTATGTATAAATTGTACGATTCATTATGTTTTCATGCGATGGCCAAGTCGATCTATTTATTTAAAACGTAAAGAATTTTTAATATTAATATGATAATAACTTACGTAATAACTTTATATAGAAGGTCCCTTAATCAAGGACTAAATAAATTAATCGACTTGGTATTACATGGATGTCACAACTTTTTGCGGTAGAAAAACTGAGCTGCGAGACTTGGAATTTTCTTACAGGATGTTTTGATGGGATATAATATTCTTTAACAAAGAATATAAGAAATTTATAACATTTTAATGATCATTTACAATTTTCTCAATCTACAGGGACAGACAGTTCACATCTGAACAACTATGTCTCGAAAAAAAATATACATAGAGACTTGTCAGAAACGGCCTGTATTTTATTTTAATATGTTTACTTTTGTTTATTTGATTTTAATATGTAATCAAATATTGGTACTATCTAACAAAGATTGCAAGAATTCACTGGTTGCATGCCTTTATGCTAAGGCGCTTGTGTGTGGTAAAACATTGAAGCTGATGGTAAAGAAAAAGCTAAAGACTAGCAGTAGCGTCATCAGTGCGAGAAACTTCACCGTGCGCCCGTCAAACCACCTGCAAAGCGTCGCGAATATAAAAAATTCCCTCCCAATATATATATTATCTGAAGATAATGACAATTATGAAACCTATTAGTTGCATCACATAATTTTTCGTCAAGACAGTAAATAGTTATTCCATTGTGAACAATGTGGCCTATTGTTGTAGATAAGACTTCGACATGGCGTATCCTCACAAAATTAGCAATACTCTTTTGGCAATACAAGCAAATACATCACTTTTAGTACATTATGTTTTATTCAAAATACCGGTTTACATTCCAAGGATTGTCAGGAAGAGCTCTCTTTAATGTTTAAATAATTAACTCGCTAATTTGGCTATCTTGATGAATCTTGTACCAGAACGCACCTTGTAGGGTGCAACAAGTAATTGAAGGTACTTAGCTTCGCGATGTTTCTAGTAAGTTCTTTAATGAGACATCTCTTTGTATTAAACATGATGTACGGAAATCATGTTAATCGTCTCTTTGAGATGTGCCGAAGTATTTAGATGTTGAACATTCAATGAAGGTTAATCAAATGTGTTTGGATTCCGAAGTGTAAAACTTTTTCTTATTTTCTATGCCAGGGAAGATTTCTTCATACTTATTTGACAAAATAAAATAATTGTTTTCCGTCTCAGTTTGCTAGTAGCGTTCATGTATTGCGAACCATTAAAACCTAGACACATTCCTACGTTATAAGTGTTCTTTATCATCATATTCATCATATCACGAGACAGATTCATGAATTTCAGCGGCACTATAAATGGAAATGACTTAAACATAACATTCCAAAAGTAACTGTAAAGCAATAAATGAATATTTCTATTGACACCTCTTTTATTTCGTACAAAGAACTTATACATTTCATACATAATAATTACTATTCTGATGAAGTTATGAATGCGATTGCAATTACTTACGCTCGAAGCACTAATACATATTTCTCCTTTACCATTTGAAAAAACAAAGCAATACTTCCGGAACGATGACATTGCATACACAATATAACAGAAGGCAAAATAGATAACCAATCTACAGGAGTAATAAATAGACTAATGAGTGTCAATATCCAACGAACCAATCGTGGCGTGCGCGACTTTGCATAACGTTAGAGTTGTTACAACCTTATAAATTACTTTACTGGACGGATTTTATCTATTTCACGTTTGTTAAATGGAGGAAATGAATGCGCGTGATTGATTTGTTCGTAGGCCGTTTGAACTGGACAATATGGCCACATTGCTATTAACTTTATGTTTTTTTTAAGTTTAGCAAAATTTTCAGAAGCTTAGGAAATTCAGGTATAACATTAGGGGACGGACGATCGAAGCTTATGACGATACGAATGTACAGTCAACGACAAAAGTCGTTGAGCATATTCAAAACGCCAAAAGTCTTGTACACATGAAGCAACAAAAGTGGTTGACCAGGTTCGGCCACAAAAATTCGTGAGCACCTTAAGGTTACAAAAGTTTCTGAGCAACAAAGCAACAAAATTCCTAAACACGCCAATATTACATAATTCAATGAACACTTGTAAAAAGCAAGTTTACCGTAGATGTGTTCATCTACTTTTGTTGCTTTGTAATACAATTTATATTTTTTGCTTTTCTCTGCATTGACTTATTTTGTGTTTTTGTGAAATAATATATATTTACGCGAAGTTTAAATGTTGTTCTTGTTCGTCTGTTATAATACGTGCCTAATGTTATTCATACCGTGCTGTTGATGTTGTAAATATTATAATAATCCTTACATAAAATAAAAAATATAAATTACTCACTGTACTACTTGTACTTGTGTGTACGATTTAGGAAATAATTTAAAAGAGTAAATACAAAGATAATAATAACATTTATTGATCGAAAAAATGAATTCAAAATACATATATCTAAAAAGGGTAGAAATATTTAAAATCTTGTGTGGCCTCCATTTGCTTCGATGACGGCCTGTAGTCGGCATTGCATAGAATTTACCATATTTGCACACACATCTCCTCCTCTGAATGTATCCCATATGCGTTCCACGTGCCTTATAATGCCTTCCTTCGTACGTGGCGTGTCGGGCTCCCAGGCTTGGACAATGAGATCCCATAGATTTTCTATAGGGTTCAAGTCTGGACTCTTCGGCGGGAACGGCATCTCTATAACAGCATTTTCATTATTGCAGAACCATGCTTGACATCTTCTAGCTTTGTGCACGGGGCTGTTGTCGTGGATGAGGTGTATTGGCTCCGTACGTGCATTCTGGCCGTAGGAAGTAGCAGGTTCTCCAACAGATCTATATAGCCTTCGCTATTCAAGCGGCCGGTCATTTCTGTCAGCTCACCGGGGCCCGATGCACTCATCCAGCCCCAAAAACCAACGCTAATACGGCCGCTCGATCGATTAGCTCTGACATTTCTGGGGTTATATCTCTCACCAGCTAATCGCCAAAGAGTGCATCTTCCATCTTCCGATGATTGGAACGTTTTTTTCGTCCGCGAAAACGACTTGGAGAAATCGAAATTCAGAAATCTTTCGGCAAATTGCAGGCGTTCCAGTTTGTGCTGTGGTGTTAAAATAAGTTTTCTCGCTGGAACTCGATTATGAAAGCCGTGTTCTTTCAGCCGCCGACGAATTGTTTGTGTCGATAGATCCATGTCTGCTGCGACCGTCGATACACGAGTGAAGCCGCTGCTTTGGAAACGCCGAACAATATCAACATCTTGATCTCTTCTAGTTTTCCTCGGTCTACCAGTACGTTTAGATGTTTCAATCAAACCTACAGAATCCCACCGTCTTGTCCACAGGTATACGGTATTTCTCTGAAAAAATATATCATTAAAATATGATTGACTGCAGTCTATAGTCATTAATAAACTGCAACTTAATGCCTGGATTACAAAAAAGTAACCAGTGGTAGGTATATTGGACAAAAATAAATAAAATTGAAAATAAGCAATACACCCAACAGTCACATACATACCTACACTACACTACAGACTTTTCGGTCTCACAAACACCCAGACTAGGAACTAATACCTGTGGTTCACAAAAATATTTGATTCGGTGCAGGGATCGAACCTGCGGCCTCGGTTTCACAGCCGGCATCTAACAAACTGAGCTACGTCGGCTATCAAATACACGCAAGTCTCATTATGATCTCACAACACTCAAACCGAAAATTTATATAGGTAGGTATAGTTATTGGGGGTAACAAAAATCCGCGTCTCCGTACGGGGTTTAAAACTTTAGGTTTACGACTGACTCTAGCGTTTGGAAACCACAAGACACAAGGAACACAACAACACATAATAGAAATACAAATTAAATTAAAAATAATAAATGTATACTTACAGCAACACCTAGGCGTCGTGCAATATCGGTAACAGACATACCGTCGTCGCGAAGACTCACTATTTCATGCCTACAATGTTCACTTAAACGAGTATGTGACATTTTCGGCTCTAGTAAAGACGAGTAAATATGGTGTTTCAGTATGTAGACGACTTGCAGTTTTGATTTTTATGATTGCAACCTACTATTTATATATCTTCCCTTCGTTAGAAAAACTAATACTTCAGTCAAATTACGTTCTTTTTTAAGATCAAAAATACATATTAACAGCAATTTATTTTGATCACAATATAATTATAATATAAATTACCATAAGCATTAATGTTTATTGATTATAATCAAAATTATTAATGATTATTCTTTTCTTTAAATTCAGATCAGCTACTGACATACCGTCCCTTCCGTTTTAAAAAACAGATAATTCAGTGAATGAAATCCTTTATTAAAATCATACTATCTGTAACATGTATTAATAGTAAAATTACTGGAATAATAATTACTTTTACTGTTGATCGATATTATAATTAAAATAAATTGCTGTTAATATGTATTTTTGATCTTAAAAAGAACGTAATTTGACTGAAGTATTAGTTTTTCTAACGAAGGGAAGATATATAAATAGTAGGTTGCAATCATAAAAATCAAAACTGCAAGTCGTCTACATACTGAAACACCATATTTACTCGTCTTTACTAGAGCCGAAAATGTCACATACTCGTTTAAGTGAACATTGTAGGCATGAAATAGTGAGTCTTCGCGACGACGGTATGTCTGTTACCGATATTGCACGACGCCTAGGTGTTGCTGTAAGTATACATTTATTATTTTTAATTTAATTTGTATTTCTATTATGTGTTGTTGTGTTCCTTGTGTCTTGTGGTTTCCAAACGCTAGAGTCAGTCGTAAACCTAAAGTTTTAAACCCCGTACGGAGACGCGGATTTTTGTTACCCCCAATAACTATACCTACCTATATAAATTTTCGGTTTGAGTGTTGTGAGATCATAATGAGACTTGCGTGTATTTGATAGCCGACGTAGCTCAGTTTGTTAGATGCCGGCTGTGAAACCGAGGCCGCAGGTTCGATCCCTGCACCGAATCAAATATTTTTGTGAACCACAGGTATTAGTTCCTAGTCTGGGTGTTTGTGAGACCGAAAAGTCTGTAGTGTAGTGTAGGTATGTATGTGACTGTTGGGTGTATTGCTTATTTTCAATTTTATTTATTTTTGTCCAATATACCTACCACTGGTTACTTTTTTGTAATCCAGGCATTAAGTTGCAGTTTATTAATGACTATAGACTGCAGTCAATCATATTTTAATGATATATTTTTTCAGAGAAATACCGTATACCTGTGGACAAGACGGTGGGATTCTGTAGGTTTGATTGAAACATCTAAACGTACTGGTAGACCGAGGAAAACTAGAAGAGATCAAGATGTTGATATTGTTCGGCGTTTCCAAAGCAGCGGCTTCACTCGTGTATCGACGGTCGCAGCAGACATGGATCTATCGACACAAACAATTCGTCGGCGGCTGAAAGAACACGGCTTTCATAATCGAGTTCCAGCGAGAAAACTTATTTTAACACCACAGCACAAACTGGAACGCCTGCAATTTGCCGAAAGATTTCTGAATTTCGATTTCTCCAAGTCGTTTTCGCGGACGAAAAAACGTTCCAATCATCGGAAGATGGAAGATGCACTCTTTGGCGATTAGCTGGTGAGAGATATAACCCCAGAAATATCAGAGCTAATCGATCGAGCGGCCGTATTAGCGTTGGTTTTTGGGGCTGGATGAGTGCATCGGGCCCCGGTGAGCTGACAGAAATGACCGGCCGCTTGAATAGCGAAGGCTATATAGATCTGTTGGAGAACCTGCTACTTCCTACGGCCAGAATGCACGTACGGAGCCAATACACCTCATCCACGACAACAGCCCCGTGCACAAAGCTAGAAGATGTCAAGCATGGTTCTGCAATAATGAAAATGCTGTTATAGAGATGCCGTTCCCGCCGAAGAGTCCAGACTTGAACCCTATAGAAAATCTATGGGGTCTCATTGTCCAAGCCTGGGAGCCCGACACGCCACGTACGAAGGAAGGCATTATAAGGCACGTGGAACGCATATGGGATACATTCAGAGGAGGAGATGTGTGTGCAAATATGGTAAATTCTATGCAATGCCGACTACAGGCCGTCATCGAAGCAAATGGAGGCCACATAAGATTTTAAATATTTCTACCCTTTTTAGATATATGTATTTTGAATTCATTTTTTCGATCAATAAATGTTATTATTATCTTTGTATTTACTCTTTTAAATTATTTCCGAAATCGTACACACAAGTACAAGTAGTACAGTGAGTAATTTATATTTTTTTATTTTATGTAAGTTTTTATTATAATATTTGCAACATCAACAGCACGGTATGAATAACATTAGGCACGTATTATAACAGACGAACAAGAACAACATTTAAACTTCGCGTAAATATATATTATTTCACAAAAACACAAAATAAGTCAATGCAGAGAAAAGCAAAAAATATTATAAATTGTATTACAAAGCAACAAAAGTATGTGACGTTGTGGGAATGTCACCTTTTATATTTGCGATCTATAGTTCAATAGTCGACATAAATCCTATTGTCTATGCCAATCAACGCCTCCGTTACGCTGATTGGTCGATTCATTTACTGACTGACATCTGTCAAATTTGACGTGCGAACTGTCATCGGTGCTCGCTTAAATACGCGTGTAACGGCGCTCGCGTCCTTTTCCCTAACCTGAAAGCCGCGTGCTACCACGCGTCTTTCCGAACCCGCTGGGGTGAGTGTTCAGTGTTCTATTTGCTAACCGCTTTTTACTGCTTGTTTGTCAGTGTATTCTGTCTGCCGGGCTTGTGAGCTACCACGAGTCGCTGGCACGGAATGCAAGCCTAGTTTGCATTCCGATTTCTTGGACGCTGATTCCAGGTTCTTCTTCTTCTTCGTTCTTGGCGTACTTGGCGTACTTGGCGTTTTTTCGCTAACTCCGTGCCTACTGCCCGCTTTGCTCCGCACCGCTTCCTGCCGGACTGCATCCGAGCCTGCGCCTGCCGCTGACCTGCGCACCGTGCCCGGCCACGTGGCAGCTGACTTCGCCGGCGAGCTGTCGCCGGGTTCCGCCACGTGCCGAAGACCCGGATCAGTGTCCAGTGAAGGCCAGTGACTCCTGTTGCATACCACCAGCAACAGTGCCGGGTGTAAATAGTGATGCGAAATTATTAAAGTCCGAACCACGTAACTACCCTGAGTTCTCATTTAACTACCTACCCCTACCTGCGGGCGGCCTAACCCGCCGCAGTGGCGCCCAATTCTTTGTAATACGTGGGTTTTCGCATCACCGTTATACCCGGTACTCCACACACAGTCCGGTTTGCGCAGTCTGCAACTGGGCAAGCGAGCGGTTTAAAAGTGCAAACAGGTTTGTCAATTTTTCTAACTAAGTGAAGTGTAAAGTCTAATCGTGATAACTAATATCCAATTACATTGTTTGCATTTTTTTTTTCCGTCTTATCTTCTTCTTTATCTTTTAAATTCATTCATTTTTACTTATAATGGACACTCACCCTATCAAGTACTTTTTATTAAATAAAAATGAACTGTGTTACGAAGTATTGATTCGCGGCGAAGATCCAGCCGACACAGTGCTACAACTTCGTAAACAGATTCATAAACTGTCATTGTTATACCCATCTGAGGACATTGATGAGTCGGGATTAGCATTTGATATAGATCTAAATTCCTTAAATGTTTCTTTTAATGACTTAAAATCAAAAATTTCAAACCTAGAATGTTCATTTGATATAAACATGTTCAAGCGTACATCCACTTTGGCAAATCATATTTATCACAGAGCACGTAGATTGAAACCGATAACATCTGCCGATAAAAAACTATTGCATACATTTAACACTGATTATGATTCATTTATCAATAGGCTTAAAAAACTTAACTCCAGTGAACCGACTACTTTTAATTTACCCACATCAGTTGATAAAACAGATGTTACAACGTATCTATGCGAGCGTCCTCGTTTGTCAGATTTCAAACTACTAAAATACGACGGTTCTACTTGCGTTCGTATATTTTTGCAAAAGGTCGATGATTTTAAAGCCGCTAGGAGTATTTCATCTTCAGATTTATTAAATTTCGCTACAGAAATATTTTGTGGCAATGCACTACATTGGTTCCGTAGCATTAAAAGTAAAGTTAAGGATTAGGATCAATTGTCTAAATTTTTGATAGAGGATTTTGGCGAATTCGATTATGACTATCGTTTGGTTTCAGAAATTCGTAATCGTACTCAGCATGAAACTGAAAACATCACTGTATATTTTTCTATAATGTCTGAATTTTTTTCTCGTCTTTCTAAAGAATTGCCTGAGTCGGAAAAATTGGAAATTTTGTTACACAACATTCGTCCGTGCTACTCTAACGTTATAGCATGCTCACCAAAAATTTCTAGTATCGAGGAACTCCGTTTGATATGTAAAAATTTCGAAAATATCCAATGTAGGACAGCTCAATATCGTGAACCGCCTCCCATAACTAATAATACGCTAGCTCCAGATTTAGCCTACTCTAATAACACTACTAACCCTAATATTCAATTTAATAAAAAATTTACACATTCCTACAATTTCAATAAACTAACAAATACACAAAATAACACTTTAAATACATCTATTGGTACAAGTAAACCGGTTACTCGCTTATCGCTCGAGAACAAAAGACGCTCAGGTAGTCATTCACATTGTCCCCGCTGCCGCACTAATGACCACACGCTCGATGAGTGTAAACAAAATAGGTTTCCAATTTGTTTTAAATGTGGTACCAAAGGTGTTATTTATACTAATTGTACGAATTGTCATTCTAAATCGAAACCAAAAACTTCTAGGGCCAGATTGTTGTGATATTACTACTAAAAGTGTTAATTTTGATAAGGAAGATTGGGAACAATGGCTTTCCACTATTAAAATATTTTTTTCTACTTATAACATCACATCAATCTGGGAACGTAAACCGGAGAATGATTCTCGCCCGTATCTTAATGTAAAAATTGGTGAAATTTCTTTTTGTGCTTTGTTGGATTCTGGATCTTCAGTGACTATACTGGGGAACGATTCACATAAACTATTATTATCAGCTGGTTTTAAGTTGTGTACAGACCTTAACGACATATATTTTGTTGCCACTGGCGGCCAACGGTTAAACCCTATAGGTTATATAAATATTCCTATAAGTTTTGAGAATAATTTTCATATTCTTAAAGCCTACGTGATACCTACAGTATCATCGTATTTAATTTTAGGTATTGATTTCTGGTCTAGGTTTGAGATTTGCCCCAAGTATTTAAAATCAATAACTTTAGGTGATTCTAATACCAGTAGTGTTTCTTATTTGAATAATAACAAGAGTAAATTATTTTCTTATGACGATTTAACCAAATCGCAGCGTCTAAACGCTGATAATACTATTGACCTATTTCGTTCTATTTCTACGGAAAAGCAAGGCCTAGGCAGAACACATCTCATCACTCATCGCATTGATACTGGCAACTCACAACCAATGCGACAACGATATTACAGACTTTCTCCCGAAAAACAACGCGTGTTATGTAACGAGCTGGATGAAATGTTAGCACTCGGTGTTGTCGAACCTTGTGAAAGTCCTTGGTGTTCACCTGTCTTATTAACTCCTAAAAAAGATGGAACATTGAGATTTTGTTTAGACAGTCGTAAACTTAACTCAGTTACTAAAAAAGATGCTTACAAATTACTGTACATGTCAGAAATTTTGGACAATTTAAGTAACGCTTGTTATTTAAGTTCTATCGATCTTTCGAAAGCCTTCTGGCAAATACCTATTGAGGAGTGTGATCGTGATAAAACAGCATTTTATATTCCATCACGTGGTTCGTTCAGGTTTGTCACTACTCCGTTTGGTCTTACCAACGCACCTGCAACGCAGCAAAGATTGGTTGATATTTTATTCTATGGTCCTGAATTTGAGAATTGCGTTTTCGTTTTCTTAGACGATATCATTGTTGTATCACCTAATTTTGATCATCATATGGCTATGCTTTTACGTGTCTATAATAAATTAAAATATGCAAATTTGACAATAAATTTTTCTAAATCACAATTTTTTCGTACTGAACTAAAATATTTAGGTTATGTTGTTAACTCGAATGGTCTGCAAGTCGATCCTGGAAAGGTCGATGCCATTCTTAATTTCCCTACACCGACCAACCCTAAGGAGGTCAAACGTTTTTTAGGCACTGCATCTTGGTATCGTAGATTTGTTCCTAACTTTAGTTCAATTGCTGGTCCCCTCAATAAACTTACTTCTACAAGTAAGAAAGCTAAACCCTTCATTTGGTCTCCAGAGGCGCAGGATTCTTTCAATAAGCTAAAAGATTGTCTAGTGCAAGCTCCCATATTGTCGTGTCCTAATTATGACATGCCCTTCGAAGTTCACACAGATGCTAGTGACTATGGTGTCGGTGCTTTACTGACTCAAACTATTGATGGCGTAGAACATCCCATTGCCTATATGAGTAAATCACTGTCTCCACAGGAGCGTAACTACAGCATCACTGAACGCGAAGCTTTAGCAGTCTTAGTTGCTTTAGAACATTGGAGATGTTATTTAGAGAATGGTAAAAAATTTACTGTCTATACAGATCACTCAGCTCTTAAATGGTTTCTTAACCTTAATAACCCTACAGGTCGGCTCGCTCGCTGGGGTGTCCGACTCTCTGCATTTTCTTTTGATATTAAACATCGTAAGGGTGCAGATAATGTTATTCCTGATGCTTTGTCTCGTTCTTGTCCTAAGCATACTAGTACTATTGATACTTCCATGCACGTTAATAAAACAACTGATGAATGGTACCTAAATATCTTTCACGGTTGTCAAAATTCACCAACTTCATACCCTAACTATATAATTAAAAATAACCGTCTTTATCGGTTATGAAATCTAAATGTGTACTTAATACTGAATTTGAGTGGAAGGAAGTTGTACCTCAGGAACTTCGGTCTTCTATTATTTCTGAAAACCATAGTAACCCTTTAGCTGGTCATTTTGGTATCTTCAAAACTTACAGAAGGCTGGCACAAAAATACTACTGGCCAGGAATGCATGCTAGTGTAGTAGAATTTGTTTCTTCTTGTGATACCTGTATTTCTCATAAGCATCAAAACCACACCACTTTGGGTGAAATGGGCAGACCTAAGTCGTGTTCCCGACCATTTCAAATGTTAAGTATAGATATTGTTGGACCTCTCCCTTGTACTAGAAAGCAAAATTGTTACATTTTTGTAGTTACTTGTTGTTTTTCTAAATATTGCTTACTTTTTCCATTAAAACGCGCTACCGCGGAAATTATTACCAAAATTTTAGAAGAAAATGTTTTCCTTGTTCATGGCATTCCATCAACCATTCTAATGGATAATGGACGTCAATTTATTAGCTCAACTTTAAAGAATATGTTAGAAAAGTATAAAATTCCAAATATTCATTTTACACCTAAATATACGCCTCATGTAAATACTGTCGAACGCTACAACAAGACTATTATGACAGCTATTTCTACATTCATTGAAAATGATCATCGAGTATGGGATCTCTTGATTCCCAAAATACAGTTTGCTATTAACAACTCTGTTAATGAGGTGACTGGCTACACTCCCTCATTTTTAGTATACGGTCGTGAATTAGTCACTTGTGGCTCACACTATGTGGACACTAATGCGGACCAGGATATTATTTTCATACCTCGAGATCATTATGCTGAAAACTTAGGCATACTATCTAATATTTTTAACAAAGTACAGTCGTTGCTCCTGCAGGCACATAGGAGGAATAGTGCTAACTATAACCTAAGAAAGAAACCTGCTGAATTTAATGTTGGCGATGTAGTTTGGAGAAAAACTTTTTATCAAAGTGACAAAGATAAACGTTTTAATAGAAAACTTGCTCCCAAGTTTATAAAGTGTAAAATTATTTCTAAAAATCACCTTTGGTATATGATTTAGAAGATATGAATGGTAATCCACTAGGTACCTGGCACATCAAAGATTTAAAACTTACTAACTACAAATATTAATGTATATTCACACATTTAACATTATGTTTATTTTTAAATACATGACATTAACTGCGACACTTAACAGATCCCGCAATTTACTAACATCGTCTATTTTACAAATTTTCTTCTTGTAGTTTTGGAGAGTCCTTTAGTATCGCAAAGTATTCTCTTGTCTATAGGGTCTTGGTCATAATATATTTTGATGCTAGACATTTTGTAAGGATGAAGTATGTAAGAGGATGGAATGAAAGTGTAATCTAACAAGAATGCTAAATAGGCAGACGGATTTTACTCATATTCAGTTATAAGTAAAATCCTGGTCTTTTCGGCGGGGTACTGTGACGTTGTGGGAATGTCACCTTTTATATTTGCGATCTATAGTTCAATAGTCGACATAAATCCTATTGTCTATGCCAATCAACGCCTCCGTTGCGCTGATTGGTCGATTCATTTACTGACTGACATCTGTCAAATTTGACGTGCGAACTGTCATCGGTGCTCGCTTAAATACGCGTGTAACGGCGCTCGCGTCCTTTTCCCTAACCTGAAAGCCGCGTGCTACCACGCGTCTTTCCGAACCCGCTGGGGTGAGTGTTCAGTGTTCTATTTGCTAACCGCTTTTTACTGCTTGTTTGTCAGTGTATTCTGTCTGCCGGGCTTGTGAGCTACCACGAGTCGCTGGCACGGAATGCAAGCCTAGTTTGCATTCCGATTTCTTGGACGCTGATTCCAGGTTCTTCTTCTTCTTCGTTCTTGGCGTACTTGGCGTACTTGGCGTTTTTTCGCTAACTCCGTGCCTACTGCCCGCTTTGCTCCGCACCGCTTCCTGCCGGACTGCATCCGAGCCTGCGCCTGCCGCTGACCTGCGCACCGTGCCCGGCCACGTGGCAGCTGACTTCGCCGGCGAGCTGTCGCCGGGTTCCGCCACGTGCCGAAGACCCGGATCAGTGTCCAGTGAAGGCCAGTGACTCCTGTTGCATACCACCAGCAACAGTGCCGGGTGTAAATAGTGATGCGAAATTATTAAAGTCCGAACCACGTAACTACCCTGAGTTCTCATTTAACTACCTACCCCTACCTGCGGGCGGCCTAACCCGCCGCAAGTAGATGAACACATCTACGGCAAACTTGCTTTTTACAAATGTTCATTGAATTATGTAATATTGGCGTGTTTAGGAATTTTGTTGCTTTTGTTGCTCAGAAACTTTTGTAACCTTAAGGTGTTCACGAATTTTTGTGGCCGAACCTGGTCAACCACTTTTGTTGCTTCATGTGTGCAAGACTTTTGGAGTTTTGAATATGCTCAACGACTTTTGTCGTTGACTGTACCTACTCTGTAAATGTTCGAATTCGTATAACGTACATCCTAACCATAAGTCTATGGTTACAACCATAAGTCAATAACGACCATAACCATATGTAGGTACATTCATATTGTATATAAACTTCGATCGTCCGAAGATTCGAACTTCGTTTCGGATTTACAAAGTAGGGCCCTAGACCATCGTATTTTTTCAGGGCTAGGTCTTTCTATAGTTTCAGGCTCATGCTATTTCTCGTTGCTCATGCTAAGAGGTAGTGAGATGAGAGAATGTACATAGTTATTCCTTTTGATATAGTGGCAAGATACGTAGCCACAAATCAAGAAGAATTATTGTAAGTTTTACCATACGTTTCATTGCTCCTACCTTCGATTGTTTCTGTTTGTAAAATAATTGTTGTAATGATTGTACTGCTGATATATGACCACAATATACACTAGCATTTTATCTCTTTGTTCAGAGCAAAAACATTTTAAACTAAATTGCGTGGTTGACTAAACAAATCAAGTAATCGCATTCAAAATTACCAAGTTAAAGTAACACAAAGCAACCGGGGTTTAAGCTCAAATGTGGTGCGAAGAGATTATCATTTACATAAACTACTAGTTTACAAGTACTGTTATGTTACAATGCAGCTTAAGGCTCGCGTCTTATTGTCAAATAAATTATCGATGACCTTTAATTCGAGCTCTTTAAGGGCTAGTTTCATAATAACAATCGATGTTGAGAAGAGGTTAAAAAGGTGAATGAAATTTTAAGATTTATAGACTACAAGCCCGTGGCAAAAAGTGATGGGTCAAATGAACCACAAGGAGACCTATTTAGTAAGATACAGGGGCTTAAAATAATAATATTTAGCACTATGCCGTCACTTGTAAGCTGTCCGTCTGGATGCAGATGAGACTTCAAAAGTATAGGGAGAGGGTGTATATTTTGGTCATATATTTTTGTACAGCATTTCTATCATCGATAGATCCATGAAAAATAATAAGAAAACACGTAGTGCCGTACAAAAATAGTGCGCCACAAATTCAGCAGAACGTTAGATATTCCGGCAATTTTCTTGGTAAAATTGGTCATTTGATTTTATACGGCATCGTTTCCATACAATTTCAATACCTCTTCTAAACCATTATTCCGCAACGCCGTACAAAAACCATGCGACAAGGAAGAAAAATCGGCGGTTGTAACCCACTTCCCTTCAGTGGTCAGGGGGGTGATTTGACGCAACATGAAATTAATTTATTTTGAAAGTATTTTAGGCATAGATAACATTTTTTCACATGCCGTTAATTTTTTTTGGTCCAAACTTCTGTAGGGCGGAAAACACTCTCGAAAAATCCACGTAACTATATACTTTAAGTTGATATTTAGTATGAAAATTTTTGGACGGCATTTAGATTCTTTATTTGTTTTTATTGCAATAGTCCATAAAAAGTCAATTCCATACAAATCTCAATGTTCATATTGATAAAAAGTTGTGATATGGAATATATTGTTATGTGGTCGCCATGAAAAATTTAATGAAAAGTTATTTAACTCGTACTCCGTATCAGCCCATATACGAGTACCTCCCACTGCAGGGCACGAGCCTACTGTAGAATAGGCCCGTGCCCTGTAATTGTAATCTCGATTGTAGAATCTAGAGTGCGATTGAGAGTGATTAGGCCGTATAGTCCACTATGCTGACCTAGTACGTGTTGGTACTCGTACTATTGCTATAATTTTAAGAATATTTTATTTGTTCACTACCTACATTAGTTGCTTTTTTACTATTTTATTATACATACTTTGGAAAAGAAATAAGATGTTACATATTTTGTTTCATTGTTTTATGTCACTAAGGAGACCACCCTAATCATTTATTATTATTTATTGAAATTGTGCAATATGGTGTCCAGACATTGCCTAGCAAATTTCACCTCCTCAAATTCTCACAAAATATATCACGCAAATTGTGTCGTATTATCTTGATAAAAAAGTACATTTTAGAATGTCACAGACATGAGATCATGAATTTGTCTAACTTTTAAAAATTTTCGATAACTATTTGTATAAAAAAAATGGAGTAAAATATTTAAAAATTACAACATTCTTTGGGATTTTTTATGATCGGTATCAGCCCATAATCCGTCCCCCTGCAGGGCACGGGCCTCCTCCACAATCGAGAGAATGATTGAGAGTGATTAGGCCATATAGTCAACCACGCTGGCTTAGTGTGTGTTGGAAGACTTACATACCATAGAAATTCTTATAAATCACTATAGTATGCAGGTTTCTTCGTGATGTTTTCCTTCACCGTTTTAGTGCGTGGTGATTGACTATCAATACACACATGACTCCGAAAAATCAAAGGTGTGCTATGGGATTCGAACCCGCGACTTTTACGATAATATGTGTAAATATCATAAAAATCGATCGTATTTTAGACTTTATTTCCTGTTAAAGGGCATAAATATCAAAGTTAGGGCAGTTGACGGTTCCTATTTGTTTTTCATTTTTGTATATATATCAATAAACATCAGAAAATAAGATAATTAAAAAAATATATGTCCATGTATAAAGTAGATTACATTGAAAATTATTCAAGAATATGAATACTGAGATCAATAGTTTTAAATTTTTGGATATAATATACCCTCAGTTTCGCTTTAAACAGACGGCATAATGATTAATACATATTAACACTTGTTCTTTTCGAAAATATGTTGATGCCGTACAGTATCCGATGACCATAAAGTTACCCCTGAAATGGTAGTGTCATTTTAGTCAGCAAAAAGATATGATCTACATTAAAATATACGGCATCATTTTTTCTCGATTCATTTACCTAGGTTCTATTTAAAACAACAATAATATTCAGAAAGTTGCTGTATTTCATTAACCTACGATAGTTTAAACTTTACAAGTAATATGAAAAAAGTCGTATTTTGTTTTCCTCTCAATTTCTTTTAGAACATTTTTTATTGAATGGCAATGTTATATTACAATTGTATTTAGCAATATAATGTTAAAAAAGTAGTTGCCGTACAGGATCAAATGACCTTACAGCTTTCAAGGTTAGATTTATGATAAATTTAGGTATTATTGATTTTATACATTCAAATGAACTATATTTTTTGACGGCATGTTTTTAACTAGTTCTTTTGAGTGCTACATAATGTTATGAAACCGATGCCGTACTTTTTCAAATCACCTCCCGGACCACTGAAGGGGAGTGGTTTGCAACCGCCGATTTTTTTCCCTTGTCGCATAGTTTTTGTACGGCGTTGCGGAATAATGGATTAGAAGAGGTATTGAAATTGTATGGAAACGATGCCGTATAAAATCAAATGACCAAATTTACCAAGAAAATTTCCGGAATATCTAACGTTCTGCTAAATTTGTGGCGCACTATTTTTGTACGGCACTACGTGTTTTCTTATTATTTTTCATGGATCTATCGATGGTAGAAATGCCGTACAAAAATATATGACCAAAATATACACCCTCTCCCTGTACTTTTGAAGTCTCATCTGCATCCAGACGGACAGCTTACAAGTGACGGCATAGTGCTGAATATTATTATTTTAAGCCCCTGTATCTTACTAAATAGGTCTCCTCGTGGTTCATTTGACCCATCACTTTTTGCCACGGGCTTGTAGTCTATTAGGATTTAAATAGTTTATTTACTAGGGTACTTAGTAGGTTCGTCTAATCATTTGTTACAGTATTCTATCTACTTCTATTTGTTTGTCTTAAGCTAATGTTAAAGATCGTAACAATAATATAAGACAATGATATAAATCATTATGTCCTGTAAATATATAATTTTAAATCTAAGTTCCCTTCACCTAATGCAAATAACTCTGAATTTTTTCGTCTTAAGTAATTTCTATTTAAAAAATACAAGTAAATAAAAGCTGTGATTGCTTTTCCGGGTTGAATCCTAGGACACATATCTGACTTTTCAGTCATGTTTATTTTATCTACATATTTATTAAAAACATGCACAGGTTATTACATTAAATAATGCAACCGTAAACTCATGTGTGTATTGCATCACTACACACTATAACGGTGAAGGAAAACATCGTGAGGAAACGTGCATACCATAGCAATTCGTAAAAATTTCTATGGTATCTAAAGTCCGCCAACCCGCAATAGGCCAGCATGGTAGACTTAATGGCCTAACCACTCTCAATCTCTAAATTGTAGAGGAGATCCATGCCCTGCAGTGGGACGTGTATGAGCTGTTACATATAGGTTTTGTCTTTTCATTTCTGACCACTGAATAATCTGGATAACAACTTACTAAGGTGCTGCGAAATATAACCTTAAAACTTGGCAAAGTAATATAAAATAATCCGTATACAAAGATGATTGATTCGTATAGACATATTGAAATATAAATTCAACATTATTAAGTATTTTATGTCCATTTAAAGAGCACAATTAAAGCACTTAACTCGTGTCATATTTAACGGCAAGACGATACGAGACCGAATGTTAATTGCCTTAATCACGTGAGGTCATTATTATTCGTCTTGACATTATTGCCCAAATTATATGTGTTTAACTTGTAAAGGTATTAACAGCTCTGTGTGATTCAATGTAAATGGTCAAAAAATCGTGCACCGCGTCGTCCGAAGGTCATACGACGTTGAGGCCGATCGGTCACTGGGAACAATGGACATCTGTGGTAATTACAATTACTTGTTGGGAAACTGATAGCTTTGCAGATACGCGTGGTACATGGCGTGATGCGGGCTGTTGGTGACCTCCCGAAAACCCTTTAGGCGCTCGTAGAAATGTCGAATGAATTGATGGAAAGGCATTATTTAATCCGAGATAATGGCGATGGGCGGGGTGTTTAGATTAGTGCTAATTTATTAATGTTGTTGAGTTGGTTCTTGAAAGTTTGGAACAGGCTGGCACTGGTTCTACCAGAGGTTGACTGAAGTTGTTATCCTTTAATATAGCTTTAAATTGAATTCTGTCAGCTTTCGGTCTATACGGTGGTACAGAAGCTTCGATAGCAAGTTCCTATCACTTCAATCATAAAGCATTTAAATAGTCAGCAGCAAACTTGTTTCCGATCGTCTTTTCCTTCATAAACGTTGCAGAATGTTTTATGACTTCGGGATTATTGGCGATCTTGACATCAAAATTTTCCGCAACATCTAGCTCTGAATAAAAATTAAAAATATTACATGCCCAATTCATGATCGTTTTGCTAGCGACTGTACTAAACAGATCACATAACGCGACAGACATGTAATGAGTATTACAAATAAAATCATCAAATTGCGTGTTTGCAACAAAAAATTCGACCGAGATCTGGTTAGATAAACGGAACGGTGGTATCGATATCGGTTTCATTGTCCGTCGTATACGGAAGGCGATTGGGCGCATGTAATTACTGTTTTGCACGTAACCATTGTGTAATGATGTCTGGTGAAAAAATTCTATTGGTTTGGGACGTTGGTTTCTATTTTTGCAAGACCAGGTATCATGTAAGATGGCAAGAACGTCAGTCGAAAAGAGTTAATCATACCACTACCAAGAGCTTCCCATACTTTTAAGTTTTTTGATTTTTCAGCAACATTGGATGACCAGAAGTTAAGGTAACTGGATGCACGTGGCTTCCTACAGGAGGAAAAAACCCTGCATTAAACCTACGAGTTACAAAGTAGGTTATAATAACGAAATCAAAAATACACCCAGGTCACATACATAGTCCTGACTCCAAAAGTATCGGCGAAAGGTTACAAATGACGACTATCTTAAAACCTGGTGGTTGGATATTTAAGGGGTGAATATAATATTTTTTGTCAGGTTTAAGTTTAGGTGCGCCGGAAAACTAACTGTTTAATACAAGGTATATCAAGACTGCTACCGAAAACGAAGCCGGGTGGTAGTTTAAGCGACTTCAGACACAATGCAACAGAAAAAGTTGCAAATAAAAAGCGACAATTTTTTTTTGTTATTTTTTTCCTATGGCCATATTTGGGTGGTAAATACATTTTTTCCTAAAATAATAGTATATACCCTTTTATTTATAAATACTCTAAGGTATAAAAGAGTTTAAATTATTATTTTAGCAAAAACTATGGATTTACCACCCAAAAATGACGATATTTAAAAAATCATAAAAAAAATATATCGCGTTTCTAGGCGAAATTTTTAATTGCATTGTGTTTGTAGCCACTAAAACTACCACCCGGCTTCGTTTTCGGTAGCAGTCTTGAGATACCCGGTATACTCAAAAGCAAAATGCGTATTGTGTCTTATTCATCATAAACTATGACATAAAGCATGTAGCCCAAGTTTTATTATTGTCAATGTATTCATTTAATTACTGAAGCACTTTTCTTATACAACTGCATATTTGAATACAAAAAAGTATTCACAGTTCAAGAAACATGAATTAATAAACGAGACCAGGTGTAAGAAAAAATACTGACATTGCTTTTAATAGTAATGCCGGATGATCTCGGGTGGTGCTGACACCTTTTTATACCCACGCTAATGAGTGCAAAATACTAGGCACTAATTAAAATCAACTAACTAGGAAAAAGGCGGTATCTGCATCTAGGTATGGTGCAGTTCACAAGTATAATATGGTAGGGATATTTGATATCCGCCCGGATGACGGGTGTCGTACACGATCATGGAAAACCCGGTATAGTGATTCACCTAAGTTAGTCACGTTTCGGGTTAAATCTGGGGATATCCAGGTATAATAGTATCCATCGCCCCAATAATTATTACTTGTCTATCCACACCAGTGGATACCTTATTAAGACGGCACTGTTATTATCATAGCATGACATATAAAAAAAAATCAGTGGATACGTTTTAGACAAAGTACTAGTGATAAAAAATGGAATAATAATAATAATTTATTCATATCAATAGAGATAATACAATCATTCATAAATCTATTGGCCCCAAATTGTACGAACTTGTATTGTGGGAACCAAGCATTATTATTGGATCAACATTAAAATTGATGACAAATGAATAACATGTGTTATAAGAAGTTATAAAAGTTCAATGATTAATAGAATAAAATAAACTGCATGACACTTGTTACATTCCTACACTGTTTTAAATCAAAAATATTCGTCTATTACACAACAAAAAAATAGCTTCTTCAAATTAAAATTAATTGAAATTACCAATTATCATTTTCATGTTTAATAGCGTCTGTATAAGCATTATACAAAATGCTAATCTAATGAAGCCGGGCTGAGCAACATTGTAACAGAGGTGTCAATACTAGGATGTGACTTGAGACTGTTTTTTATTTCCCAGGAATCGATGACAAAAAGCAGCTTTACCAACATTAGGAAGTAATTAAGCCGCATTTGACAGTCCAATCTAATTGTCTTACACTTGAGCTCATATCTCGACGCGTCAGTTCAATCGGATTAAATATATTTTACGTAGGAGGTTTCCAACAAACGATTCTGTCCAAGAACGTACTTCCTTGTCATTTAAAATAGTCGTAAATGTAAAATTGGTATTTTATACGATGCCCAAATCATCGATATGATAGCCAAGCCCAAATAGAGGATTTCTTTTGTGAATATTGAATGGTAAAAAATATTTTTAGGTGTGTAATTAATAAATGAACACAACAGTGCATTGTGCACCACATCTAGGGTTGGCGGCTCCAGATAATACCATTTATGATGACACCGAGCATAATGAGGACTATAGAAATATAAGTCGCAGAATTGGAATCGAACTTGGAACCAGGAAAAGTTTAGTCTGCCATGATGGTAAGCTCGCACCTGGCACATCTTAGGGCAAGAATGTATTTAGACCTACTCAGAAAATCAGGCGTAAATTTATCATCACACGTCACAAATAAAACCAGAAACATTCTCATTAATGTCCACTCCATCGTTTTCAATTAATAAGTGCCTAAAATATTTCAATAAAGCTTACATAAGAACAAGTTATGACTTTTTTGGATTAATCCGAGGAATGTAATACGAATGTGTAATTAAATTCGAGGCACGAGGACGCCTCCTATTGAATCGCATTATTGCAGCGTTAATGCCGAGTATTGTATGGGCCCGGGTTGTACGCCCTTTTCGACACATTCTGTGTATTGTTTTGGTTGAGCTATTCCATTAATATATGGAGAAGGTGTGTTTTAGTTCAAGAAATAGAAGTGCAGTAGATCGATTGTGATTATAATACACCTTGACGTTAAATTAATATGAGATGCAATTTTCTACTTCAAAGAACAAGTTTATGGCGCAGTAGTATTTTTTATGGTCATTTCTTAAATTGCCAGATTATAACCATAAGCTACCAAACACATTTTTGTATAAGTTACCAAACTGAGAAAACAGGGTCTGTCGTTTTAAAGTATTTTTTCACACATCTTAATACATAGACAGTCTTGCTGGTGCTGTAGGGACAGCGCAAGGTTTTAATTAAGAGCCTACGGATTCGATTCCTGCACTATGATAAGTATTTGTATAGTGAACATGGAGTTTTAGGGCCGATATATTTCTTGTAGTTTATATTAT
The DNA here is from genome assembly GCA_009982885.2 of Hyles vespertilio. Classification (NCBI taxonomy): domain Eukaryota; kingdom Metazoa; phylum Arthropoda; class Insecta; order Lepidoptera; family Sphingidae; genus Hyles; species Hyles vespertilio. Next base: position 11,892,081 of record CM042806.1, on the reverse strand, counting down.
AATAATATATTGCAAAACTTGTATTTAAAAGACTGTCCAGAAATATATGCGTGGTTATTTTATGAATTAAATCTTAATTAAAAAAACGACAATATGCCAAGTCTGCAAACATATTATATCATTAAAACAAAATCTAAAGTACAGTAAGCTTTCCTAAGCAATAGTTTAAGTAACGATAGAAACGGAGGAGTGCGCGTAATCAGATCAATTAAAGTATCATTGGCTAATTAGATACTAAAGATCTTTTTATGCAAATTCCGATACAATTAAGTAGCGCTTAGTAGTTAAATTGGCCAGTAACATTTTAAATAGGTGTTTAATAATGGTCAACTTGTTCGATAGCAGCTACTTATGCGGATGTATGTAAAAACTTCAAAATGTTACGAGTAAAATTAGATTAGTGATGGCCTAGTTAGGAGTGGATCGGAGTGTTGACGGAGATCCCAGTTTAAATATACAGGACACACATCTGAGTTTTCGATTTTGATCGTTTAATTTAATATAGTAAATTTAAAATCTAAATTTAAAAAAAGACACGAATAATTTATTCCGTGATTAAAAACTGTATGCTCTTGATTATCTAACCGAATTACGAAACTTGAGTGACATGTACTGAGTATACCAATACAAAAACTGTACATACACAAAATACATTAAAAGTGTCCATTTAAATTGTAACCAAAGCTTTCAAACGGAACCGTGTAGCGTGGTGCCGTACAATAAACTGGAGCACAATGCAATGAGAGCGAATGTATTATTCAAGCACGTTATCTGGGCGCGCTCGCACGAGCCTCACAAATTGTCCGTCCGCGCCCGCGCCCGCGCACGCGCATGCTGACGCGCACGCGCACGCGCATGTTCTAGCGCACGCTTTCGCGCATTCTGTCGCGCTCGCTTCCGCGCATAGATCCACATCAGGGAGATAAAGCGCCGCGTCACGACGCGTCATGCGCTGCGCACCCAGACCATAAAGGATGGACTATATCTCTTCATTTACATATGCTTTAAATCTTGTATTTTATGTATGAGACTTCTAATTGGTGGTCTTATATTCAGTAAATACTGAATATTTAGCAGCTTATAAATTGCTATAATGTGTTGTTTAATTGTTAAGCAATTATATTATTTTAATTTATGCATAAATCACGCGCCGTAATACCTAAGCTCGCGGTTGTATACCAAAAAGGGTAGTAGAGGTGCTACTATTTTGTTATACTTTATGACGAGCCTAATTCATAGGAAATTCGAAAGAGATTTTTCATATGAAAAAAGTCTTATAGAGATTAATGCTCGATCCAAGGCAACACATCACTATTTACAGCCCAGACTTTCAGTCTGCCACTGAAATGTTATAGAAAGTTAATAGAAAGTTAAGTCATTGAAATACTACTTAAAAAATAGATTGCTCGAAAACCGCGGGTCCAGATAATATATCTCCTAAGTTTTTAGTTAGAACAGCCAAATATATATCAATTCTTATTACTTTACTCTTTCGCAAATCTCTTGCTACAAACACGGTGCCCACTATTTGGAAATCTGCGTTTATTACCCCAATTCACAAAAAAGGTTCCAAGTCGATTATAACTAATTATCGGCCGATATCTAAACTATGTCTAATTGCAAAAGTATTTGAACGTATAGTTTATAATAAAGTATATGCTTCTTTAAATTGTATTTTTAGCCCTACTCAACATGGCTTTCTTAAGAGACGCTCAACTGTTACTAATCTTATTCTCTTAAATGAATATATTACTGATGCTATGGAAAAAGGCAAACAAGTTGATGTAATCTATACAGATTATAGTAAAGCTTTTGATCATGTTGATCACGAAATTCTACAAAAAAAGTCAGTAATGTGGGGATCCAGGGTGATCTTCTAAGGTGGTTTACTTCTTATATACTCAATAGGAGTCAAGCAGTAGCTGTTAAAAATTATATTTCTTCCTGGGTTCATGTACCAAGTGGTGTTCCGCAAGGTTCTCTACTAGGTCCATTATTGTTCATAATTTATATTAATGATATCCACTTTTGCTTGAAATCATCTTCATACTATGTTTTGCAGATGACATGAAAATCTACACTTCAGTCACATCTTTTGAAGATATACGAGTTCTCTTCAGAGTGACTTAAACCGCCTTGAAGATTACTGCTATCCATATCGATAGTGTTCTTTGGTGACTTTCGCGAGAAAAAACGCAATACCTTCATCTTACAACTGAACGGTGAATCGCTTCCTAAAGTAACTTCAATTCGAGTTCTTGGTGTAATCCATGATTCCAAGCTTACATTAAATGAACATATTGACCAAATAACAAACAAAAGCTTTTAAAACTACTTAGATTCATTACCCGCCTTTCAAAGTCTTTTAATGACATTAAAACACTAAAAATTGTATATTGTACTTTTGTACGAAGCCAGTTAGAATATGCATCGCATATATGGAATCCATGCTATAATAAGCTTATTGACCGTATTGAGTGTATTCAAAAGAAATTCATCAAGTATCTTTGCTTTCGCACTATGATCCCTTATAGTAACTCCAAGTATTTTGATCTATGTAGGAAATTCCATCTCTTACCATTGATAAAACGACGCGAAATTGCGGACCTTACTTTAATTTTAAAAATATTTTCAACCATTGATTGTCCAGATCTATTAAATAAATTCTGGTTACATGTTCCCTTCAAAACCACTAGGCATCATCAAACATTTTCTACGTTCAATGTATGTACGAAATATAGGCAAAATTATTTTGTTGTGAGAGTAAGTAAAAACTTTAATAAATTAAGTGATCAATTTAATATTTATTTATTTCATACTAGTATAAGTGCGGCAAAAGGGCGGTTTTTTTTTCAACTAGTTGCAGTATCTCTTTGTAATTTTTTTAATGTTCGTTGATATCTTTAGTTTTTATCACTCTTCATTTGAACTATCAAGTTTATAATATTGTATTCAGTATCTAGTTTTAATATTACTTTATATTTTGCTACCTTTGTTTGCTTGCGTGTAATGTTGTTGATTAGTGCGTGGTGGCCTGTTGGTAAACGGACTAGACGCGACTGCCAACATGTTCACGGTGGTCGCGGGTTCGAATCCCAGGGCACACCTCTGACTTTTCGGAGTCATGTGTGTATTGATAGTCAATCACCACGCACTAAAACGGTGAAGGAAAACATCGTGAGGAAACCTGCATACCATTGCGATTTATAAAAAATTCTATGGTATGTAAGTCCGCCAACCCGCACTAGGCCAGCGTGGTGGACTACATGGCCTAACCACTCTCAATCGTACTGTCTATTGTAGAGTAGGCCCGTGCCCTGCAGTGGGACCTATATGGGCTGATACAGAATGTTGTATATTATATGTATTAGTCGTGTAGATCCTTAAATGGCTTAAGCTGCTTTTTATAACCATATATTTTATTGTATTGTGTAGCTGTGGATCCTCCTAAAATAAAAATAAAATAAAATAATTAAGTTTTTCTATTACGTAAAAACCAAATAACGTCATCAAGAGATATTTAATTAATTTGTTTAAAATATCACAACAAGTGACCGACTCACTTGCAAGTATTGTTCATTTACTCTACTAATATCAATCTATTGCAATTTTATATTAATTGAAAGACTGTCACAACAAAAGAAAAAATAAATATAATTGATTTTTTCATCAACATGAAATATTGTGAAAATGTTGCATTAATTTAGAATGTTCGTTACGGTTGAATGCTTATACAAATTAGACTTTCATATCGCCTCGATAGTCTTTTACTAATAACACGAGTATTAGGTGGTAAGTAGAGTGTTAAAATAAAATATTTCGTTTTGATATTAATAGATTGTTATATTTAGGAAACCTCACTCATAATAATTTAATGTAATAAGCCACAAAAATGATTAGATGTGTTACATTTTTACATTGAAACTTATAACTCATCAATATTTATTAAGACTTTATTATTTTACAGCGTAAGATAATCAGAAATTTAAAAATATCTAAGCTAATTTCAAATATTTTTAAAGTAATAAATTACCAACTGTTAATGTGCAATTTTAAACAAAGGAAGCAGTACACCACCCTACATATATTTAAGTAAAGGAAAAGCTAGAAACTAAATAAACAGTAACTTGCTAAAGCCCACTTTCTTCCTTATCTCACCGAGCCACCTGCCGGAGACGAGCGCGGATATTGTATTTTGTATCGACTACAATCGAATATAAAGCGAACACACTATCGATTTATATTCATCTAGAATTACAATCGACTAAGAAGAATGATAATCGATTACGGTGCGTCGCCACGCAACGCTGTTTTGCATAGACATTTATTTTTTCTTGTGCCAGCCTGATTGATTTTTATAAAAAATATCACTGGCTGATGATATAAAAAGCGAACAAGAATTTTGAATTTCGAATTGATTACCGCTGTTTTTTCTTGTTATTGTTTATTTGGGAAGTGCGTCCACGGAGAATGGTTGACAGCAGTATTTGCATTCTAAATGAAAGGCATTGATTATTACGAAATTATTTTTTGGTGATTTAGATATTTTAAGAGAAATGTTGGACATTATGTAATAGCTCACTCATATTATTTACATATAACATTTCGAAGCATCTGTTTGCTTGATTGTAAAAATAATCGACTGAAATAATAATTGGCTTTTGTGTCTTAATATTTAAATGAATACCCGGCGTGTAAATAAAAAAAGCAATTCATTCAATTTCTTTCTAACTTATTTGAACCTGACTTTAGTCTTACAGTTAATTAGAATCTAGAGCTGGATCATTACGAGTAATAAAAGCTTACATGATTATAATAAAACTACACATATTAATTTCACTAAACATATTCTTAGATATCCGCTTCACCAACGCCACTTAATAAGTATTTAAATAATATTTGCTTATATAATTGTCGTTTGTCGTAGACGCTAGCTCAAATCATAATAAGCCAGTAATCAGATACTAGAACACTTTTAATTTCGCACTGACCTTCGGCTGTCGGCCGTTCACGAACAGTGAAAACGAGAGCCTGATAAACAATCGCGATCGTGAACAAACTACCTTCGATTGAAGAGTTTTATTATATTATGTACGCTTGGGGAAACTTGCTACTGGCAGAAGTAATCTTATTTTACTAATTTACGTAACTATATATGTTCTAAGAATAGGCATATTATCATGATACAACGGATGTCTACTATTGAATATAAACCTTATTTTATAGAGAAGCCCGGCTTACGAGCTACCGACTTCTTATAAACGTGATAGTCTTACGAGTTTCTAAATTTACGTAGCAATAATTGTTTTGAAAATAGGTATATTATCATGAGACTTCGGATGACTACTGTTTAATATAAACCCTTGCTGATGATGTGAAGCAACCTGATCTTGTATCCAGCAATTCTATTCGATCTCTGTAGCACACAACATAAATAGTACATTTTCTTAGAAGACTATAGAAGACAGTGCTGTTGAAGAAATATTTTAAAAAGTAAAGGGTTTGTGTATGAAATAGAGTGGGCAATAAATAAAATTAATAAAGTAAGTTGGCCTATGTTCAACAATGGACATCTTGTGGCTGAGATGATGATGATGAATAAAATTAAGGCGGTTTTCCCCAAATGTAGCAAGTTTGACTAGACGGGCGGTGTTCTCTGAAGGCTTCGGTATGCTCGCCGCGGCACGTGCGCACCACGTAACAACACTACTTTAAAAAATATTATTTAAATACAATATTACGTTTTGTTAACAACATACTTTATTTACAATGTAATTTAAATTATAATTGCTAAGAAATAAAGTAAATTTTGTATACAAAACGGTTACCTTCATTGTTTTCGTAATTATTTAAATTTAATAAATTATTATCATAAACCAAAGTAACTAAAGTAGCACCTGGACTTTTAACATTCAACAAATACACCCAACATTCACATACATAGTTCTAACCACACACTAAGATCGAGTCCTCTCTAGTGGGTATCAGAGACGATGAGAGACTTTTCGACCTCACCAACACCCAGACCCGAAACAAATACCTGTAGTTCACACAAATATTTGTTTCGGTGCGGGGATCGAACTCCTGCAAATTGCGCCACTGAGCCTGTCTTTTCGGAAGCTATTTACGAAGTTTTATTTTAATGAGCTCTGCAACATTAATTATACATTTACGTTTTCATTGAAATTCACATATACAGAAGGCAAACAGCGTAATTTCCCGACCTTATATATTACACCTTTAAAAAGTTTTGAATAGTTATATAAATTAAGTAAGTAAATCAACTGATCCCAATGCCAAAAACGAATGCCTTTCTCTGTTCTGATTCATGACATAAAAATGTGGCCTCTAAGATTCTGTATTGACATTGTAATATTCGACAAATTTCATAATGATAGTCATTATATATGATATCTATATGCTTGTATGTATGTGTTTACAATGCAGGTATATTGGTATATTATATTTAAATCATATTTGCCCCATTCATTCAATATTATAATAATCCAGTCCATTCAAAGGTTGCCTGGATGAGATTGAAGCTAGCGACAAGGCCGCCAATTTAAGTCTTAAGTTTTGGTCATGCTGATCGAACAGGTAGAGGGAGGTCGACTTTACCCTCTTCTATGTTATGAAAGGCTCATCGCTTTTCCGACTACGTCATTTTCGTCTTAGCACGTACATATCAGCATTTTTTAATAATTATCATTGTTTGCAAGGTTGATTTAAAATGAGAGCAAATTGGCTTAACCAATGTAAAAAGTTTATAATAAAATGCAGAGAACGGCCTGACCTTTGTTCCGTTGTTAAAGTATGAGACATTTCGTACTAACGCATTAATTGCAATATAATTAAACCAACGCAATAATTGTGATATAATAAATCATTTCGCAGAATATGCAGGTTTATAATGACAAAAATCGTTGTGCTGGTAATGGTAATTATTTTGCTTAAGGGTATTTATTATACGAAGTAGTGATTGAGTTAATAATTTGTTATGATTTTGTGAGTATCTACAAAAAATCCATAAGTTTAATCTATGTACATTTTAACTTTTTGTCGCAATAATCACAAGCTCTTCCGTGTCTTGCACGTTATGTCAGATTTTTCTTTCTTTTTTGTCAATTGTTCCCAACAGTATTCCTTACATACCCCTATCACCATCGAGAGCCCAAAACCTATTCCGGTAAGTAATGTACTTTAAGTGACCTGAAGTCGGATACATATTTCCTCATATTTTTCTCTTGTGGTATTTTTCACATATAAATAAACTTTCTCAAAAAAAATCAGGGTCCTCCCTTTCTCAGATGAATATATTCTTTAAGTGCGAAGAAAGGAAGAAGACAAAAAGATGTTGATTCTATAAATATTTCACTTAACAGCCATACGCAAGACCAGCGCTGACATATCAAAACACGCTGAATATTGCAGGGTTTGTTACGAGCATATTGTTATTGTTACCTATATTTATTATTATGCATCTTTTCCATTGAACCTTTGCTTTTCGGATATAAATACTTTTATTACTTTCTAAATTGTCCTGTAATATATAATTTAACTTTTTACTCATAGCATAGAAACTTTAAGGAACTAGCCGCCTACTAAACCTCAAAAAATAGTTGCAATAGTTTTTTATAATAACAATTCACGTTTCTCGCTTGCCTAGACTAGAATTAGAGATAATATGCAGCTAAATACATTGTTAAATGTCGTTGTAACTGATCAAATCCGGCTCTTTGTTTCTGTAACAAGTTGTTATGCGATTTTCCAAAGATAAGTGCCACTATTATTGTGTAATGACTTAAGCAGAACACTTAGTATCAAATCAATGTTCCTCAGATTAAAACTAATTAGTGTTTTTGGTATCTTTTTTTACGAAATAATGTTTTGATTTATTTATTTTGCGATTTTGTTTTTAATTTGTTCGTGGGAATAATTACTTTTGCGACGAGGTAATGAGTTAATTATTTTGACATTTTGTTAAGACAAATGTTAGCGCGAATTTTTATTAGAGATAGATTTATAGAAACTTACATTTATTTACTTATATTCTATTTGCTTATCGACTTTCCGAAACCCACCAAAGTACTAAAAAATAATTTACAACCGAATCACCATACTTAACTTTTCAAACAACAAATTTATTTACTTATAGTCTATTTTCTTCTCAGACTTTCGAAACTCTTGGTGAGTTTCGAAAGAAGGTGATGCAGTTATAAAGAATTAAAAATAAATTGTTTATAACTGCATCACCTTCTTTTAAACAACACAATTATATAACCTAATTCTGTAACACCAACCGAAAAAAAAACTCCATTATTCAACGCACCCAATACTTACAACAGTACTCCCAAATCCCAACAGTATTTTTTTCACAAGTTTTCATAATGAAGTGTAGTTCATATTAGTCGTGAGCTATGCAATTAAATGCGGAGAGGCTGGTGAATCAGTGAGCCCTCGGCAGCGGCGGCGTGGTCGCAGGAGCGGAGGTCGTATCGGCTCCATCATGCACCGCGCGGCCGGCGACCACGCCTCTGCTTTATTGTTATATTAATCTGCCATTTTTGCACCTAGTAAGAAATTTGATTTACTTTGTGAAGTAAGCTCCTATAAATCGTCTATAGATTATTTTCTAGATGCTTTATTTTCATATGAATGCCTAAGATTTAAAATTTGAGTTTTTCTTTAGCTTTTATAGTTTTAGAGACAAAATAATAATTCCCAAACATGTTACGTTTTGTTATTAGAAAACAATCACATTTTCAATATTTAAATAACAAATAATAATTATGGACTAAACTCATATCTTAACGTTTAGGTTTTTGTACTACTACACTAACTACGGCTATCAAATATAAAAAGAACAAAATATTCTAATTGACACCTTTCAATTAAAAACATAAAGCACTAATAATAAACTCCGTAATGATTGTGTCTACATTTCTGTCTAGGTATTGATGAAATATATTTAGACCGTGCATCGAGTGTCAGATAAAAAACGCAGCCAAGTTTTCGCAATCGAACCTGATTTAGAATCAACATCGCATAGTTGTAACCTGTTAAAAAGTGTAAAAAAATAGATCACTCTCTACTAGTGCGCGAATGGGCGCGGCCGCCACCGGAGAACGCTATTGCATCCCGCCGTACTGTACCCAGATGTAGTAGTCTTGATACTTCATAATTTTAAACCAAAAATATTAATCGCCTTTTTTTACCCATATGTATCTTGATACTTGATTATACACGAGAAATGATATCGCCATACTTCAATTAGATGCTGGGGTGTATTAACTGGATCACGTATTATACATCCCACTACAAAACATGGTCTTCCTTTACAACCGAGAGTACCATTGAGAGCGGTTAGGTCATATAGTCCATGACGCTGGCCTTGTGTGGGTTGGCGGACTTTACATACCATAGAAATTCTTACAAATCGCTATGGTATGTAGGGTTCTTCGCGATGTTTTCTTTCACGGTTCTATTGCGTTGTGAATGACTGACTGATGACTGACTCATGACTCTGAAAAGTCAGACATGTGCCTTGGGATTTGTACCCGCGACCACCAGTCGAATCTAGTCAACAGACCACCACGCACTTGATCATAACATAATATAAAAAGTAATAATAGGTCGTTTTTATTACTGGCGCTATGTAATGGTTTGGGTATTTAGTTAGTTGGGTATTTTAGTTTAGTTTAATCAGTGGAATTCTTATGAACAAAGTTGATTTCGAAAGAGCATTTAACCGTAAGATATTTAGTTGAATATTCGGGTCGAACACTACATAAAGTGTGAATTATCCAGATTAAAAAATCTCATCAGAGTTGTCTATGACGGTTTATGCTCGATATGGCGAAAGACTTTCTTTTGTCACATGTTGGGACAAAAATTAAGTGGTTGATATACGGGTATTACTAGAACCACCTCTGCTTAACCCTTCGTGGCAATCGTGAGCTAATAAATGTCCATATATAAAATGGATAACTTTTTGTAAGCCTGACATCGCGCCATACTGTTCTAAGATGCATGAGTCTTGATACTTGATACAGACAAAACCTCTTAAATTTTTTAGTTACTTTATTTTTTACTTATTTTACTGGTGGTAGGTCTCTCATATGTGAGAGGCTGCCTGGGTGGGTACCACCGCAATGTCTATTTCTCCCGTCAAATAGCAGTTTAAATGCACTGTTGTGTTTCGGATTGAAGGACATTGTAGCCAGAGTAACTACTGGACATATTGAGACTTAACATATTGTGTCTCAGGATGGCGAGCGCAGTGGAATGCCAAGCATTGCTTTGTAATTCAATGTGTTGTTTGGTTTTGCTACTGTTCATGAGCGGTCGCATCGCTTACCATCAGGCGAACGGCATGCTCGTCTCGCCATTAAATGCAATAAAAAAAAAAAATTAAGTTAATTTATGCATTTGAAAAATCGTGTAGTTCTTCATTTGTAAAGTGGTCATAGACTGTATAAGATTAGTAAACAATTATTAAGTATTTAAAATTGTGTGTGTCCATGTCTTTTGTATTATTTTAAAAGTGGTGATTTTCAGTGATCCATTTAGATATTCAGGTTTATAGATAATATTAATAAAGTGTTTCCTTTTCTGAAAAGATGCTAAAAATGCTTATTATGCGAAAGCAATATTTATATTAACAATGCTCCCCTGTAAATTATTTCCTATAAAAATCATTTTTGTAATACATCCGTGTCTAACAGTATCGCCAAGCTTTCCTAACTACTTTTCAATAATAGCATTTTGAAAACCTGCAACAATTTGCTTCACTTCAACGTAATAGTTCAATCGAACGCCCCTTGCATTTAGACTAATAACGCCGGCAATCTGACGAAATTGCGGAGGTCATCTATCCGGTCACTAATTGAGACAGTTTAGCTTAGACACTGGCCAGTCGACAGGCATCCGTAAATTGGCCGTTTATGGTGAAAGTCGGGACCATCAGACCCTAGGTGGAAATGTTAAAGTTCATTGTAGCTCCCGATATTACCGTCATGTTATGGCGTTGCTTCGCTCCAGGGCGCTAGGCGAGCCTTTACGCTCGCTCCCGGTAAAGACATCGTATTTGCGACTTTGTCAAAAATATTTATAATTAATTTTATTTGATCTTGGCCACCACTCCTTTAACATCCAGCCAGGAATCTAGACGTTTATGCAAGCAGGAACTGTGTATCATTAACAAATAAATTATATACATACAGGATACATCAAGACTGCTACCGAAAACGAAGCTAGATGGTAGTTACAGTGACTTCAGACACAATGCAGCAAAATTTTGTGCAAAAAATTGTGACAATTTTTTTTGTAATTTTTTTTTTCTATCCTCGTATTAGGGTGGTAAAAACAAAGTATTTTCTTTAATAATAGTGTACACCCTTTTATTTTCAAAGACGCTATGGTACGCAAGGCTTTAATTATTATTATTTGGCAAAAACTATGGAATTACCACCCAAAATGACAATATTTAAAAAATAATAAAAAAAAAACATTGTCGCGCTTCTTTGCGAAATTTTTAGTTACATTCTTTTTAGTCACTTAAACTACCACCCGGCTTCGTTTTCGGTAGCAATCTTGATATACCCGGTATAATATAAATATAACGTCAGTATATTCATATTTTTCATTGGTAAATCAATTTAAAATAAATAAAATAAATCGTTTACAAAGGAAGTTAAAATTAGATACATAATTTATAAGCGAAAAATTGTGACTTGAAACCTCGCGTCGCGATTTGGCATTCCGTATATATTATGCAATTTTAACACCTGATTTAAATATGATAAAAAATAATATTTGCATCTTTGATTTTAATTGAGTCTGATTACCGTTAGTGTGTTTTATATGTGTCATTAAGAATATTTATGTAGCAGCATGTATTACGGACCACTGGTTGCAATTTCAACAATTAAATGTAAATGATCTGCGAGACAGTTATAAGATATAGAAGCAAAAGCTTATTAACTGCATGATAAATGGCTATTAGAATCAGAATTAACCCTAAGGGGGTTTTATATGCAAACACTTCCGTATTTTCGTTTCCCGATTCTCGTATTTATGGTAAATATAAGTCCAGTTACTCATCTCAATCACTTGTTATTGAAAAGTAATGACTTCTTACACGCTCTTAATATTGAGGTCATTACATTTCTGAACATACATATCCATTGTATTTGTCTTGACAAATAGCCCTTGGGCTATGCTGATAATGTAGGATAATCAATATAACGCTTCGTGGTATGAACAGAGCAGTCGCTAAATAATAGCAACTGGCGGAAGACATTTTGCCGTCCATTGAACATATTACATGGATGGCATATTTAATTGTGAATATGTAAAACTACTTTATCCAGTAATTTACTCGAAATTATTTATGTCAAATTTCAGCTTAATTCATTGCGAATGCGAAAAACTACTTATTCTAATAATTTAAACGATATTTTAAATACCAATTTAATAATAGAAAAAACAAATGTCAAATTTACCAACATTAACTGGAGTGTACCGATACCACGAACTGTTCAGAACGGTGTAGTATCCATACAATCTGATTTACGCGCAACGTGCCATTCCTGAAGCCAGTGTCTAGTATAAAGTATATGCTTGCCATATTAGGAATGTTAATTCTTACGTAGGCACTAGGTATACTACAAGGCTCTTACTAAATCTGTTGTGCGACATAACTTATGTTAACAATGTGCTTTTTAAGTTTTGTAATTGTCTTTTACGGCAATGTTTTGACAGGTATATAGATAAATTAAGACCTGCAAACGAAAATGATTTTGGACGGTAGTTTTAGTGACTACAGACACAATGCAACAAAAAATTTGCCTAATAACGCGACAGTATTTTTTGGACTATTTTAAATTTCATGTTTGGGTTTACCAGCCATAGTTTTAGCGAAACTAATAATTTAAACCCTTGCGTACCATAGAATCTTCAAAAATAAAAGGGTCATTAATATTATTATTCCAGGAAAAAATGTATTTACCACACAAAAAGGATACTAAAAAACTAGTAGGCACTAAATTACCACTTGGCTTCGCTTACGGTCGCAGTCCAGATATAACTCTGTATATATTGTAATTGTCTTTTATGGTAATGTTGTGAGAGATATACATGTAAACAAATAATACGCAAATGTTATGGCATATGTAGACGGTAATATTTGTTATAGATATTTTTAAATTAATATGTAGTTTAGACAAATTAATGCCTAAAGAAGAAGACATATATTATAAGAATCTTAGGAAAGAGCGTCAGTGTAATTTTATAAAATTTGTAATATATTTAAGTTATTTTCTCTTTATGTGCAGTTAAGAATAAATAAATAAAGCGTGACGTTGGATTTGAAGCAAAGTTATCATTATACAAAATGTGTATGCCTGTTTAATTGTTGATAAATCATAGTAGTCCGAGCATAAGACTTGGAACGTTATTTTGATACCATTTTTACAGTTTCTTTTCTCAGCGCCAGTCTGTTGATATAGATAGCAAGAAAACCTCCCAATCACGTCTTCAGGAAAAAGTAAGATGCCAGATATTAAAATGCAAACATTAACACGTTATTTTTAAGTGAAAGTGCTGATCTTATAATTATTTTTATAGCTTTTTTCGCTTTTGCTAAGATTTTTACGAACTACATATTCGGGTGTATTGTAATGAAAAATTATTTTGTAACCTACCAGAGTCGCATTTCGATTTCAGCCTGTATTTACATACATAAACTCAAGTATTTTATCTGAAAGGAGTAGGTAAAGATGCTATCAGGACAACCACGTTTCAACTAATACGTTCCGACACACGATATGACAGACGGCAACCCCATCGCCATTTCATTTAATACTGATGACTATTACTTTTTGACAAAATTGAAAGTATTGCCATCAAATGCATTGTAATCAAATTGTCGTATTAAAGGCAGCGCAAGATCTAGATATTTTTCGAGGCGGGGCAAAAACTGAAGAATGCCGCCCCCACCTGCCTATATTTTTATCTTTATCATCATCATCATTTTTAGCAATCAGACCCATCATTTTTAGCCCATTGATAACACAGGCCTTCGGGAAAGAACGCCATTTTACCATAATTATAAGCATTTTACACGCTTTATATTAGCTTTATTTGAATGTAGCTTGCCGTGATACGACCGCGCGGTATCGACGAGGACAGATGTATTAAGGGAGATCGAGAGGTTCTACGGACAGCTTTACACCTCCGTTGTCGAACCTACTGTTAGCTCGGCCGAAGACCCGAGAGCCGAATTGATCCGTCACTTTAGCGATGATATCCCGGACATCAGCCTACGTGAGATTGAGATGGCCCTCAAACAACTTCAAAACAATAACGCCGGGTGAGGACGGAATCACTTCAGAGCTTCTGAAAGCGGGCGGAACGCCGATACAAAAAGTCCTTCAGAGGCTCTTCAACTCCGTTCTCCTCGAGGGCCCATCGCCAGAGGCATGGAGCAGAAGCGTTGTGGTACTGTTCTTCAAAAAAGGTGATAACACTTTGCTGAAGAACTACAGGCCCATCTCGCTCCTGAGCCATGTCTATAAGTTGTTTTCAAGGGTCATCACAAATCGTCTCGAACGCGGGTTTGATGACTTTCAGCCTCCCGAACAAACCGGGTTCCGAAAACGCTTTAGTACCATAGATATTCATACGCTACGTCAAGTTATACAAAAAACCGAGGAATGTAACTCGCCGCTTTGTTTAGCGTTTGTGGACCATAGTCCACTCTCTCGATCGAATCAAAGGCTTTCTTATGAGAGCGATATGAAAGAGAGATCCGTAGGAGAACGAAGGTTACCGACATAGTCCGTAGGATTAGCAAGTTGAAGTGGCAGTGGGCCGAGCACATAGCTCGTAGAATCGATGGTCGTTAGGGCCGAAAGGACTTGAGTGGTGGCCACGCACAGGTAAGCGAGGATCAGTTCATCGTATGCCGACCCTTTCGTGCCACTGTTAATTCGGCCTTCTTAATGCCCGGACTTAGGCTCCTCGATGCCTCTTCACCAAACCCATCCCTTCAACCTCATGACAGTGTAATTAAACAGAGCAGGTCCATCAGCGGTGCATAACCCCACCACGGCGTTCACTATGAGGTTCACCAACATCCACGGACTCCACGCGAACCTCAATGCCGTCTTTGCTTGCTTTCTACCTGCTGTACCCCGGTTATTCGCTTGAAGGAAACTTCAAACTTAAAGTCGGGGTATGCTTGTATGTTCGGTCGGACATCTGTTGTCACCATTTGCGTTACATGAAGGAACCCTCCTTCTCCATTCTGTGGGTACACATGGATCTTGGTTCCCTGCGTCGCATCCTTCAGCGAGTGTATACACTATTACTGACGAGATAAGGCTTGGAATGGAATACTACATTCCTTCCTCTGAGATCGCCAGTAAGGCCTGGAACGCTCCTAGTTCAATCGTGCATGCGCCGATGCTGTCGGTGACAAATAGGCGGCATATAGCGCTTGGATCAGGGGTCACGCTATGAAGGATTCCAATATCAGTTCCCTCAAAGAAGCCTACAACGAGCCACCAAGGCCTGCAGAAGGCCTACGTTAGAGCAGATGCTCAGCGCATTAGCATGGTTGGGCGTGCGTTGGCCAATCACCCAACTAGCTAGTCCAGCTAGCTAGTCGTGCTTATTGGAGTTTGGCCAGGGCCGTTCAGTCAGACTTCTGCCGTCCAGCGTTGTCACCGCTCAGGGTCGCTGGCTCACAAGCCGCATGAGAAGGCTGCCTTACTGACAAATCATTTTGCGGCTAATTCCCGCCTCGAAGACCGTGGTTCCCAGAAGCTGCCTTAACTGCGTGATTGCCGTTTCTCAACGGCGGATATTCGCATTAGGCAGTGTGATGTGCGGTGTGAGCTACGGTCTTTCGATGTGCGAAAAGCCAGTTTGAAGAGATTGTGCAGCCGAGTTGTCTCCTGCACTGACTCGCCTCTACCGAGCGTCCTACCACGCAGGAGTTGTGCCTGAGTCTTGGAGGGAGGCCAATGTGCAATCCCCAAAAAGGGTGATAAGTCAGACCCTATCGACTATCGCCTTATCGTTATCAACTCAGTAATGTGTAAGGTCATGGAGCGGATCATAAACGCTCAATTAATCCGCTACCTGGAGGATGACTCGTTGATCAGTGACAGACAATACGGATTCCGTCAAAATCGATCAACGGGTGATTTTCTAGCGTTTATACTGCATCGCTGGGATGAGGCGATTGACCGGCATGGCGAGGCTCTTGCTGTGAGCCTTGACATAGCTTAGGCTTTTGATAGGGTCTGGCACCGTGGTCTTCTTTCCAAACATCCGGCATACGGTTTGCCCGACAATCTGTGTTCGTGGGTTTCCGGTTTTCTGCTTGGACGTAGAATAAGTGTCGCCGTCGACGGACACGGCGCTCATTTCTGTAAAATACCGGAGTTCCTCAGGGCTCTATAATGCCGCCCACCCTGTTTTTTCTGCATATCAATGATATGTTGTCGCTAGGCAACACTCATTGCTATGCCACATAGAACATAGATAGAACACAATCACATAAAAGATGTTCGTTCTTCTTTGTTCGATTAATCAACTAAAACTAACTAGGAAACACAAATTGAATATTTCAAACTAAACAAAGTCGTTAAGATCGACGAGGGAGTTTCCAAATATAGCTTCAACTCATTTTCACGCGCCCCTATCGCATACTCATTAATATTCGCGCCCCTCGAAAAAAAAGTTCTGCAATGTCCGTGTAAGTGGTGTTACGTTATTGATGACTTGTATAGTTGTCTCCCAAGATTCAATAGGCCGCCCCCTGAACTTGCCGCCCGGGGCACGCACCTCGTCTTGCCCCCCCCCCCCCCCCCCCCCTAGATCCGGGCCTGATTAAAGGCTATTTAGATACATTTAATACTTTACACCCGATAATATGGATCAGGTAAGTAACACGTCGGAAATTGCCTATCGACGTTTACTAGTATGTAACACTTCCGACAGAAACTATTAGTGCAAATGACTAGCCCATAAATAAAATAATATAACACTGATGTAAAGCGCAACCGATACTCCGGCGTGAAATAAATTTATTAACAATTAAGATTTTCTTTTATTACCCTTAAAAATTATGATATTTTTACTGTAATTGTTTCTCTATGCAGTGCAATAAAGGTTTAATAAATAAATAAATCCAGTATTGATTTATTTATTTATTAAACCTTTATTGCACTTTCATTCCAGATTTATCCAGAGTGGGAACAATTTTTCGGATAGTTAGTACATAGGTCTTTGAATATTCTTTATAGATTCACTATCTTTAATGTGAGTACACGATGAAAGGTAATTTAATACTTAGCATATTTGAATAGTGACATCTAGCGGTACATGTGTGAAACGACCAGCCGTACTGCAATTCAAATATCTTTTACGCATATTATTTAAGCATTCATCGATGGTTTTGTAGTCTTTAAAAACTCAAATTTATTTCAAGCAATGTAAACCAAAAATATAGCATTCAGGATACAATGTCCCATTATTAATCTAGTAAGGGTTGGTGAACATAAAGATACGACAAATGGTTACAAGCGACCTACAATCTAACCGGTGGTCGTTGGATTTGTAGTCCATTTTTAATTTGCAGCAATGTAAATCGAAAAATATAATATAACAAATAGGATACAATGTACCGTTGTTACTCTACTGAAGGTTGGAAAACATGAAGATACGGCAACTGGTTCCAAGCGATCGACAATCTAGCTAGTTGGAATTGTAGTCCATTTTTTTTATTTGCAGCAATGAAAGCCGACAAACGTAGCATTTAGGATACAAAGTACCGTTATTAATCTAATAAGGGTTAGAGAACATGAAGATACGGCAACTGGTTACAAGCGATCGACAATCTAGCCGGTGGTCGTTTAGGAAGTCCTTAAAGGTGCGCAAACTCTAATTAGTGGTGTGTACAACACTGTTATTACAGACAACTTGTTGGATTATAAACGAGTATAAAATTACAAGACCTCACGCTGTGCCCAATTAAAATACACTCTTTTTTATACTAATAATGTTTTTATATGGAATAGTTTAACACAATTTATTTTAATTTGTATTTATGTGAAACATCTGACGTTTTATTGACTTAAAGTTTTATTAAAATTAAATAAAATATATTTAATTTACTAATAAATTTACCTGTGTAGCGAAGATATAGGCAATTGATTTGCTTGACTTGTCTTTGACAGACAATTGCACCAATTCTATTAGAAATAAATTAAAATCGAAATTAGGTATAGACTGTCTTTGTGTGGCTTATCATGTTGAATGCAAGTTGTTATTGTCCGTCATGGGTCATTGAAATCAATTGTAATTTAATTTAAAGTGAATTACTGTATTCATGATGTATTGTATAGGTATAACAGAAACAAACAAAAAAAACATTTTCCTTTTCAAATCGACTGAGTTCAATTACACAAGCTGAATTTTTGTCTTCTTGTAAATAAAATGCGGAAGAAATATAGATAGCTTCCTATTTTATCGGTTGCCTGTATCGTCTACCAGTCACCAAATTGCCAGCCATTAAAAATGATACAAAAAATAAATGATCTACTACCATAACCCAAGTCCACCAACCGGTAGTTAAGTTAGTTTCTAAGCTGTTTATTTAGCACATTTACAACGTACAATCTAGCATCATGCCGTCCATATTGCATGATTTATAACAAAGAGAGGCACTCTAGTTCACCACGACTGTCCTTAAGCTAATAGTTTAATTGCAATGGTCGCCATTCGGGCCGAGCTGGTCCGATAAAATCTGCTGTCGGGAGGTCACCTGCGCGCCGCTTTACTGAACTATTCGTCAGAATTGCATAACTTTGGTCGTAGTTATAGTCGCTTCTTTATATAAAAGGATGATAACATTACAATGTACCTGACTATAGACACTAGAATATAGGACAGGGAGATCCAAATGGACTATCTAATCACGAGCTATAGTTTTCTATTGCTTGCCGCCTTCATTAGGCCTGTTTGATCTTACAAAAGGCAACACAATAAAAATTAAATCAAATACGCGATAAAATCCGTAAAATTATCCTTTATTGAAATTAAACTATTTATTTCAATAAAGACAACTTACTTTTGCTAGGTCAATAAAGGGTTTATAAATGTATATAAATATTTTTATACTGGTACATAAATAGTATATATGTTGAAAGTGGCTGATTACTATCAAGATTCGAATATACTACCATTATAATTATTTAATATTAAATTATCAATATTCAGTTAAAAAGACGTTTAATCCTAACTGAATGGTTTCGAGATAATTATAATTACTGTCATTTTTGTAACAAAAGCAAAATCATGGACATTTAAAAAAACTGTTCTGAATATTAAAACAATAACGAGAATTACGCGACTATGAATACAGCGGCCTACCGTCAGCGGTTCGATGAGTTAATAATCCTACACAGAATTATCTTTGAAAGAAGCAATAAATAACTAGTTAATTTTTGTATACTGCCTCCGTGACGGTGAGGTCAAATAGATAGTAAGTAATTACTTCAAGCCAGTAATTGATCGGTTCAGTTCAGTCATTGTTTATTTCGACAAGCAATGTGTTATAGTCAATATATCCTTCATTTGTGCGTTATGGCCATATTTTATGTATTGCATATTCCATTGGCCATTATGTGGTCAATTTAACGAGGGGAAATAGACCAAGAGATTCGAAGTCACAATGATATAATGCTTCGAGGACACATAAAGGATTGTGCTCGAATGCTTACTTCCTAAAGCATTCAAGGTAAAGGTTGGACCAATATATTGGCATATGAACCGTTAATGGACCAATAATTCAAGTTTGTGAGATGAAAATTTCGTGCTGTAAATATAGGTATGTTTGCTCTAAGTGATGTTTACTGCATTCCTTTTGTTGAATGACCTCATTAGGCATGTTCCAATGTCTTTGTTCGATTTTGAATATTTTGGTTTGTGTAAGTTTTCTATTTGAGCAGATTCTCATGTCTTTTTATAGCATAGATCCGGCAAATGAACAAACAGGTCACCTGATGGTATGTGATATCTGCTGCCCATAAACATCTTTCTCTCTCTCTTTTATTGGCGTAGATCGACAATAAAAGGCACTTATTAACACTTTCACTGTTTTAATTTCAATATAAGTACAACTTGTTGTTATTACCACAATAATTTGAACACGAATGAATGTCTTTAACAATTTGTCATGCTTTAAATACATTTTGTGTGCATAAATTAGAATCTCCCACCATAGAAAATAAAAATAGTCAATTGACGGTACAAAATAATAAATTGACAAAATTATCAATTGACCTGTTAAAATAATGCGAAGTTATTATAACATGAAATACTGAATAAATAGTTAACAGCTCGGCCATCCGACCATTTGCGAGTCCCCTCGCATTTTTTTATTATTATCATTTTTAAATACATATACCAACAACATAGCATAACAAAATAAAAAGAAGAAAAAGAAATGATTAAAGAAATAAACATTGCAATTGATTTATACAGCAAAAATCACATAACTACTTAAGACAATTCTATAAGTACTACTACTCCGGTAGATCCATGACCTTGACTAACATCGCAGAGCACTTCTATAGTGGCTGATCCATGACCTTGATCGCCATTCCTATCGTACTTCTATTAAGGGAGATCCATGACTTTGATCACCTTATAGAGTACACCTATACCGGCTGATCCATGACTTTAATCGCCAATCGTACCATTTCTCTATTCAGATCTATGACTTTGATCACTTTTTAGATTAAACTCATACTTTATCAACTCATGGCTGATCCTTGACTTTGATAGCCAATCCTTCAGTACCTTTAGCCAGGCAGATCCATGACCTTGATCACTTATAGATTTAATGTACCATTTACCTGTTCGACTTCGTGAACCACACACATATTTAATCACAGTCGTATGGTGAAATATCATAATAAATTTAGACTGTACCACATCTCCCATAATCATTGCGACTCTTAGTTAATACTTTCTTCCTCTTCAGACTCTGTATCTAGTCCATCATTATCCGATAACATTGGTCGATTGAAAGTCAACCAAGGAAATATTTTATCGATTGACACAATGGATTCATAACGTCTACCCTTTCTGGTAACGGGAGTATCCTCAATTATAAATCGATCATTTGGTAACAATTTCTTGATACGAAATGGACCTTGGCATTTTGGTTCCAGTTTCTTCGATTGTCCCTCTATGCCTGTGATAGTTCGTATAACCCGAACTAGATCTCCTTCTTTAAAAATAACGTTTTTGTGTCTATGTTTATCAAATTTCTCTTTGTCCTTGTTTTGTTGGATTTTAATATGATCACTTGCATCAGCTCTTATTTGAGTGAGATTATCTGCAGCGGTATCTGGCGCCACATCCGAGAGTATTTCGTTAAATATACCCTGTGATGGATTAATAACATTGCAGCCGAATAATAATTCTGCGGGAGTCTTCTTCGTTGTCGCATTTATCGTGGTATTTATTCCTAATTGTATGTCTGGCAGGCGTTCGTCCCAACTGCCATTAGGTTTGTCATGATTGATGGCACCAAGTGCAGCCAGTATAGTTCGGTTAAACCGCTCCACTTGGCCATTTGCGCGAGGAGTAGCGACAGCATTATAAATATGTTTGATACCGCTCGATTTAATAAATGACTTAAACATCTTACTAGTAAATGATGTGCCTTGATCTGTGATTAACCGGCTAGGTGTCCCAAAGTAACCAAAATGTTCCCTAAATACCTTAATAGTTGTATGTGATTTGGTATTGCGAACGGCAGCGAGGCTAATAAATTTGGTAAAAGCATCAATTATTACAAGTATATAAACATTACCTCGCTTTTACGTATGAAAGGTCCCAAATGGTCAGCGTGCAAGGTATGAAATGGTTTGTCAACTTTCGGTATGGGGTGTAGTTGCCCAGCTTTAGCCCCGCCCGGTAATTTATGATGGGCACATTCCAAACAGGATGAGACATATTTTTTTATAAATCTGCGCATTTTGGGGAACCAATACATGGATTGAACACGAGCTAACGTCTTATCCACTCCAAAGTGACCAATATCATCATGGTTACTTTTTACAATTTGCCACCTGGCACCATTTGGAACGAGCCAACGTTCACTGTTGTCACCAGTTATACGGAATACTCTCCCATTTTTTTACTTATAGTTATTAAAAATGTCTACTACTTCCTTCGTTTTTGGATCACTTAAAATGCTAAAAATATTTTTAATTTGATCATCTGTATTGACTGTAAGAACGTCAATAACGTGATCATCATCTATAGGACCCCCTACCGGACTTCTGCTTAGGGCATCTACGTGGGCCATTTTATCACCAGGTCTATACTCTATTTCACAGTCAAATTCTAAAAACTGTATCCACCAGCGAGCTATTCGAGGAATCAAATCTCGTTTCGTCAGAGTTGTACGTAGAGCATTACAATCAGTGACAATTTTAAATTTAATGCCTAATAGATACACTCTAAACTTAATTAGGGAGGCGATTACTGCTAATGTTTCGAGTTCAAACGAGTGCAATTTTTGCTCATCACTCGTAGTTTGTCTACTATAGTATGCGACAACTTTAAATGAACCAGATTCGTCTTTTTGCATGAGCATCCCAGCTACCCCGAATTTACAAGCGTCAGTATGCAGCTGTGTTTCAGAGTTCGGATTATATAAACATAGTATGGGGCGTTCGATGAGAAAATTCTTTAGAGTTTGAAATGCGTTCGATTCATCGTTACCCCATCTCCATGGGGAACCAGATTTCAATAAAAATGTAAGGGTGCGAGCTAAAATGGCAAAATTTTTGACAAAGCGTCTAAAAAAACTAGCAGGTCCTAAAAACCGTCGTACGTCGTGTACATTTTGTGGAGCAGGGAATTTTAACACTGATTCAATCTTTAGCTTTCCTGGTCTTATACCTGCAGAACTAACTTCGTATCCCAAATAATCAATTTTATCATAAAATAAATTACATTTACTTAATTTCAAGGTGAGGCCATAGTTTTTAAGAAGTTCGAGTACATTTTGTAACCGGTATAATCCTTCATCGAAAGAGCCTGAAGGTATTAGTATATCGTCCATATACACAAGAGCATATGAACGGACTAATGATGAATTTATGATTTTATTCATAGTTCTCTGAAACACAGACGGAGCATTTACAAGACCAAAGGGCATTCTATTGAATTCATATTGTCCGTTCGGAGTAACAAAGGCAGTCTTTTCTTTAGATTGTTCAGCAATTGGTATTTGGTAATATCCGGAGGCGAGGTCTAATGTCGTATATAAACAACTACTCGACAAGAGGTCAAGCTGGTCTTCTATCGTCGGAAGAGGGTAATGTTCGCGTTTTGTTTTCTTATTAAGCGCGCGATAATCGACACAAAGTCTCTTTTCCCCGGACTTTTTATTTACTAAAACAATCGGGCTGGCGTAAGGGGAACTAGATTCACGAACTATGCCACTGTCTAACATTTCCTGAATCATATTACGTACATTTTGCCTTTCTGTAAAAGATAGTCTATACGGTCGGTATACCACTGGTTCCGAATCGACTAAATTAATCACCATTTCAGTTCCGCTAGTGAAACCGAGATCCTTTAAACAACTCGAAAAACAATGTTCATATTCTTTTAACATATGTGTAAGCGCAAGTTTCTCAGCCGGTAAAATGCTTTCGCCTATATGAAAATTCGTATGATCAAATAGTAGTTCAGGATTTTGACGCACATGATTGACTTGCAAGACTTCTTTTAATTTCATAGCACGAGTAACTAAATTTCCAGTATAAAAATGAATATTTTCCGAGCTTATATTTTGTATAAGAAGTGTTCCCGTACTATCCTTAATGTCATATTCTCCTGGTAATAAGTAATATTCCTTATTCTTACCCCTGATAGTTCCATGCACGTAAATTTTACCAGAGTATGGTTCGTTAGTTATTACTGGGATAATACCAATTTGTCCACTACTTATAGTAGTATTACATATACAATAAAGGGGACACTTGTTGGTTTTAGTTTCACCCACTCTTTGAAAAATTACATCTGTACTGGTTTTAATAATCTTAATATTGGGCCTTTCTGTAAATGTATGACCAAGCATGACCGGGACCTTGATATGAGAATCATCTACTATCAATATTTCGACGTTTCTTTCTTCGATTCCCTGGACCTCAATGGTGACAGAACCAGATCCTATAGGACTAAATCGCGTGTTACCAAAACCAGATAGCATGGGTCCTTTAACAGGCTTCCATGTAACCTGTAAGCGCTTTGCTTCTTTAATCTGTATTAATGTACCTTCACACCCTAAATCAACCAAACAGTTAGATATTTTTCCATTAATTTTTAAAGGCATTTTGTATTTAAAACTAGTATCACCGATATTTTCTATACGTAAAACTTCCTTACTTTCTTTAGATAAATTTGTCGATTTCTTAGGGCAGTCAAATGCCACATGACCCCGCAAATTGCAAATTGTACATTGAAGTTTAGGTTTTGTACAGCGAAAAAATGGATGTCCTGGTTCATTACAATTAAAACAAACTACACGACTGTAACCCGGTCTTAGTTGCTGGTTTGAATTGCTGGTGCTTGGAAGTGGTGAACTATGATTAGTTTGAACAATACGTTTTTCTTTATTTTTAAATTCTACCGACACATTTTTATCTTGGCCTATCTTTATAGATTTAAAGTATTTTAGCACTTGTTCTGGACCATTAAATTCTACAGCTTGTGCTCCTAATCTAATACCCCTATCCTCTATATCGAAAATAAGACAGTCTACAGCACGCTTCCCATTTATTTCACATCGATTTAGTAGGTTCATTTTGGCATAATAATATAATTCTAGTGATTCCCCGTAACGTACTTTTTCCCTAACAGTTCTGCATAATTATCTCTTGATGGGAAAGATTCTCTTAATTTAATTTTCCATTCACACCATGAAAATAACAGGGAGGGTAGGCCCTGATACCACGTTTTAGCGACACCAGCTAGTTTCGGTAAGGCATAATGAACTATCTGCCTGTCATCCCAGCCGTAAATTTGTCCACATTCCTCAATTTTATGAATCCACATATCTATAGTCTGTTCCTTGCAGAGAGGGTCAAAGTCGGGTATAATATTGTTAAGAACAGGAAACTTGTCACGTTCTCTAGAATTATTATCTTTGAGACCTTGCATAACATTTAAGAAGTTTTCGAAAAAGTCTTGAGTGTCCACGTACCTTTTGTCACTGTCGTTTTTTCGCGAACGATGGCGGCGCCTGTGTCTGCTTCGTGAATGCTTACTTTCAGAAGCCCGGCTGCCACTCCTG
Organism: Hyles vespertilio; assembly: GCA_009982885.2. Taxonomy (NCBI): domain Eukaryota; kingdom Metazoa; phylum Arthropoda; class Insecta; order Lepidoptera; family Sphingidae; genus Hyles; species Hyles vespertilio. The sequence continues at coordinate 11,866,688 of CM042806.1, read as the reverse complement.
GATACGTCACTACTATGTGACCTAGTTCTCTTCCTTCTCGGCATTATGCAGTTTGTGATTTAATAAAGATGTTTAAAGTGGGCAGGATTTACACCGCTGCTTATAATTGCAACAGCAGTGCTATACCACTTCTGATTTATTGGCTTAGATCGACAATAAAAGGCACTTATTAACACTTTCACTGTTTTAATTTCAATATAAGTACAACTTGTTGTTATTACCACAATAATTTGAACACGAATGAATGTCTTTAACAATTTGTCATGCTTTAAATACATTTTGTGTGCATAAATTAGAATCTCCCACCATAGAAAATAAAAATAGTCAATTGACGGTACAAAATAATAAATTGACAAAATTATCAATTGACCTGTTAAAATAATGCGAAGTTATTATAACATGAAATACTGAATAAATAGTTAACACTTTTTAGCCACAGGAAGTCTACTGCTGAACGTAGGCCTCCTCCAAGGATCTTCACATTGGCCTGTTGGATTCGGGCTGCATCTATCGACTTCCTGCAACCTTAACTAAGTCGTCTGTCCACCTTGTAGGCGGCCATTCGACTCATGAACATACCGGGTATATCAAGAGTGCTACCGAAAACGAAGCCGGGTGGTAGTTTTAGCGACTACAAACACAATGCAACTAAAAATTTTGCTAAGAAACGCGACAATTTTTTTTATTATTTTTTAACTATCGTCGAGTTTGGGTGGTAAATCCATAGTTTTTGCTAAAATAATAATTTAATGCCTTGCATACCATAGCGTCTTTAAAAATAAAAGGGTGTACACTATTATTTAAGAAAAAACTATGTATTTACCATCCTGATACGACGATGGCCTACCGGCCGATAATCTTGCTCGACGAGATCTGTAAACTTTTTGAACGAATTATTCACGCACGCCTCGTCGAGCACTTAGAGAGGATCGGATTTGGCCGACTGTCAGTTTGGATTTCGGAGAGGCCGATCAACCATCCACGCGATTTTGCGGGTTAAAGCGGAGGCAGAGGAAGCAGTTGCGCGGGGCAAGGTCGTCTTGGCGGTATCCCTCGACATCGCCAACGCCTTTAATACCTTGCTCTGGGCCTGCATCCATGAAGCACTGCGGTACCACGCGGTGCCACCCTATTTGAGGCGCTTGGTACACTCGTACCTGTCCTGTAGGGACGTGGTGTACCCCGGCACGGACGGGTGGCACCGACGAGCCATGACATGCGGTGTTCCACAGGGCTCTGTTCTGGGTCCTCTCTTGTGGAACATCGGGTATGATTGGGTTCTCCGTGGTGCCAATCTCTGGGTTGTCCGCGTTATATGTTACGCCGATGATACGCTGGTAACAGCATCTGTCATATCTTTCCAGGAAGCTGCAATGAAGGCGGCGGTTGGTACCGGCCAAATAATCGATCGCATCCGCCGACTTGGCTTGAAAGTGGCCCTAGAGAAGGCCCTTTGTTTTTATGGGCCTCGTAGGAGGCCACCGGCTGGTGCCCATATTGTTGTGGATGGTGTGCGAATTCCTATCGGTACTACAATGAAATATTTAGGATTAGTTCTCGACGGCCGATGGGAATTTCATGCCCACTTCAAACAGCTGGGGACAAAATTCTCCCGGGCAGCGGTTGCACTTAGTTACCTGCTGCCCAACCTGGAGGGTCTTGGCAGCTCTTGCCGAGGGCTATATGCCGGAGTTGTACGGTCCATAGCTCTATATGGTAGTCCTGTATGGGCTGAGTCTCTGAGCGACCGATGCGCCGCTCTCCTGCGGAAGCCACAGCGAGTAGCGGCGCAACGAGCGATCAGGGGCTACCGTACCATCTCTTTTGAAGCATCCTGCGCTTTAGCCGGTTATTTACCTTGAGACCTTGAAGCCAAGGTTCTCGCCAGGGTATTTAACTGGCGAGAGAATGCTTTGCGACGTGGGCATAGACCAGCCCGTAGAGAGGTTGAAGTTATTCGTAACTCCCTCCGTAGTGATGCCGTGGAGGAGTGGCGTCTCAGGCTGGACAACCCTGTTCCTATCGGTACTACAATGAAATATTTAGGATTAGTTCTCGACGGCCGATGGGAATTACGTTGCGGGTAATTCCCTGCCTGCGGGTTTGAGGACCGTTGCGGCAGTGCGCCCTGTCTTTAGTCAGTGTCTAGACAGGCGCCACCGCGCAGCGACATTCCGATTGACGCAGGTACTCACAGGCCATTGATGCTTTGGCGAGTACCTGTGTCGAGTTGTTGGCGTGGAATCGTCAACCGTGTGTCACCATTGTGACAACTGTCCACGGGATACGGCTCAGCACACTCTAGAGGTGTGTCCAGCCTGGGACGGTGAGCGTAGTGCTCTCGTTGGGATCGTCGGTCGGTACCTCTCGCTGTCGGCCGTGGTGTCATCCATGGTTAGCAGCCCGAGATCGTGGAGGGCGATGTCCCAATTTTGCGAGAGGGTGATCTCGCAGAAGGAAAGAGCACGGAGGGAGAGAGATCGATCCGATCCCTCTCGTCGTACCAGGAGACATAGGAGACGCTGGGGGGACGATTAACCGGTGACTCATGCTCTGTGGACTGGGGGCTATTTTAAGAATTCCACCACTATTATCCCCTAGCTGTCGTAAGAGGCGACTAATGGGGGCAATGGTAGTCGCGGGCACGCAGCGGGGGGCTGCGTAACGTCCACTAATAGCGACTACGTGAAGAAAATATGTGGGGTGTGTCGTGTCGCGGCATCGTGCAGGATCGGATCCGGTGAGGCTAGGGCGCCCAAGCCTTAGGAACCCGGACCCGCTCCAATGCGCTGAAGAAGTTCACCGTCAGGTTTTTGGTTGGTATGCCGGTGTAGGAATTTTGTTAGGGACGCGACTCAACGGTCGCCTGGATGTTAACATCCATTACGGGTGGTTCAGCGTTGAGTCGTAAGACCGGCGAAACCAACATAACCGCCTGCCTTTCCCCCAGGCAGCGGTAGCGATAAACCGATTTACCCCGCGAAAACAAAAAAAAATATCCTGATACGACGAAAAAAAAAAATTACAAAAAAAATCTTCACAAATTTTTGCACAAAATTTAGTGTCATTGTGTCTGAAGTCATTAAAACTATCACCCAGCTTCGTTTTCGGTAGCAGTCTTGATATACCCGGTATAATTTTTTTAACCAACATTTATAAATTTCAATCTATAAAAAAATAGTATTTTTTTATTTACATAGGGACTCAAAAGATTTACACTTAATAAAATAAATTATAGAGATTTGAATAGAATAACATAAAATAAAACCTGCAGTATAGAATTTACTCCAGTACAGCTACTTGTTTCATAGCAACTGAACCGAGCTTAGGTTATTTAAATTAAATTACTATATTTTCTTATCTTTAACATGCACACATTTAATTATAGTGATCAATCAGATATAAAGTGTTATTTATTTAATTTCCCACTTGAAATGAAATATGATAAATACAGTACAGTGATAATTTTGTAATATTTTATAGTCGTTTGTCCATTCAAACTATGCCACAGGCTTCGGGACTTTAACTTGCAACCATTCTAAATTTTCGTTTGTTGGATTTGGAACTGGGCTGTCCACTTGAACACCTAAAATAACGAAACATTAAAAAAATCACATATAAATTAGTTTTGAAACATTGTTAAGTTATATTATAAACTTATTGCGAGGTATTTTACCAAATGTAGGTTAACGTGAAAAACATAATTTGTTAAACATTTAGATTTTTCTGGGTGAGATCATTATGAGCCAAATTGTCAATAAAATCTATATTCTATAATATCTACTAATTTCAACGGCCAAACACCTCATCGTTAAACGATCCGAGAATCAATAGCATATTAAACATGGAATAGAAATACTTTATACATCTGTGCTAGGGCTAAATTTAATATATATTTGTTACTTAAATAGTTTTTTAAAACATTGTGTTTTAATAATACGTACCCTGTCTCAGTAATTTTATTAGACCGAAAATGCTTCTGTCCACAGGATATACAGGGCCTGAAGGATGTCTGGGGCGTTGAATTGGCGTGCTCGACGTTTGATGTCCATTACAGCTTGTAGCTTTAATAATACAAAATTCAATTAATTCTGCATATATTTATTTTATTTAGTGTCTGAAAACCAACATAAAGTTCGACGCAACAACTCTGCTGTTGTGTTCCGTTCGATGAATTAAATTGTTTTTTATTCAGGAAAAAAATTACTTTTATACATATAGAAAGTACATGCCAATCCCATCGTACCTTATAAATAATTGAGATTACTGATGGTAGTTTATTCGTATTAGTGCATATAGCGATTGGGTACACGATGGTGGAATATCCGTCATAGACACATGCTAATTTTGGGTTGTTGGACAATGATATCGTTTGACATCCAGCATGCTTCCACTTGTACCGGAATAACCGAAATAAACGATAGGATTTCCGTCATAGAGACACATGCTAGTGCGTCCTTTTTCAGGTCTAAATACATAAACTCACGCCTTTTCCCTGAGTGGGGAAAGCAGAGGCGCCACCAGGACACCCATGTTTCGCTTTGTTTATTCAGTCCCACAATGTGATAGGCGGCGAGCCTATCGCCATATCGGGCACAAATTTCTGAGGCCGGGCTGATGTTGAATAGAAAAATCCAATATCATTGCCTGACCTGACCTGCCTGAGAGTCAGGTTTCAGGCTCAATTTATTTAAATTCGGTTTTTCAAGCCTGGATTATTGTTAGGGCCAGAAAAGAAATACCATGCCTTGCCGGTGACATTCCATTTAGACTACATTATACTTGGTGGACTCATGTTATTTTATTGTGATGGTATAAAAGGATGTACAGTCAGCGACAAGTCGCTACACATTCACGAGATTTGAAATTGTCTTATCATCCAAAATAATAATTATTTTCAATATCGTATGGCACTTCTCGGCATAGATGACTTTACTTGGTTATATTTTACGACTACAGAGTAGTTCGTACAAATTTTAATTCATAAAAAGCTTATCAAAAAATGTGAAGTGTTCAGCGACTTATGTCGCTGACTATACCTACAATAGGTATTAATTTCACTCAACGTTAAGTAGTAACTGGAAGTAAAATAACGTACATACAAGCTTAGAAGTACTTACTAGAAGCAGGTTCTGTTGTAGTAAATCTCTTTTCAAAATCTTCTAAGGCTTTCTGCAGGTCGTCCATATACACAGGTTGCCTACCGAAATCTATTAGGACATGAGTTATTATATCACCAGTTATATCAGTTAAGTAAAAATAGTATGTTCGACTAGTTAATTTCTTTTTACCGTATACACTATAATATTTCATTTAAATACTAATTTTTAAACGATGATGATATTGCCTTTCCCACATGATATTGATTGCAGATCGTCCGTACTCAGTTGTGGGCAATAATACGATAATACAATACCATAGTGTATTTGACTCAATGTTTCTTATCATATTTTTCAAAAGGTATCCATATTCACAATCTAACACAAAGAATTTTGTAAATAATTTTATAAACATTTTAAATCTTGTAGTGAGAGTAAAAGAAAAGGGATGCAAAACAGAACTAATGACGTCACAAGGCTAAACATGCATTACAGTGTGCGCGTGTGAAAGAGACGGTAAGATGTCATCACTACACTGCCACTCTTTAATTTAAAATACTAATATTTGCCTCGAGTTACAAGTGAATTTACAACTGTTTCGACAGAAATGTGATTTATTTATGGTATTTGTGTTTATACGATAATATAGCTCTATAAAATAACAATTGACAGCCTCAGTGGCGCAGTTGGTTAGACGCCGGCTGTGAAATGAGAGGCCGCGGGTTTGATCCCCGCACCGAAACAAATATTTGTGTGAACAACAGGTATTTGTTTTGGGTCTGGGTGTTTGACCGAAAAGTCTCTTAGTTCCTGATACTCATGACACAAGACTCGATCTTAGTGTGGGATCAAGACTATGTATGTGACTGCTGGGTGTATTTATTTATTGACGTATTTGTTAATATTACGAACTCACCAGTTACTGTAGGTAATGTGGTTATTACGTTTGTTGTAGTCGATGGTGTAGTTGTAGATTGACTAGTTGAAAAAGTTGCAGTTGTAGATTTAGGCGTCGAACTAGTATCTACAGTAATACCAAATATATTTTAAATGTGTAATTTTACTGTGGTAGGTTTCTCATATGTGCGAGTCCACCTGGGTAGATACCACCGCAATGTCTGTTGCTCTCGCCAAACAGCAATGTAAATGCACTGTTGTGTTTGGTATAGTTGGATATATTAGGCAGTATGACTACTGGACATATTGAGACTTAAAATCTTATGCCTCAGGATGGCGAGCGTAGTGGAATACCAAGCATTGCTCGGTAATTCAAGGTGTTTGGTTTTACTACCATTCATGAGCGGTCGTATCGCTTACCATCAGGCGAACGGCATGCTAGTTTTACCACTCATATTAATATAAAAAAATGTGAAAAGAGACTGCATTATATGACAACATAACTAAATACATTACTTGGTAGATCTGTGTAGGCGCGTCCTGTAAATAAAATAGTTTTGTTGAGTTCATAAAAATAGTACATAGAGGTTAGATTCTTTAATTGAAGTCTCATTTAAAATTGGTAAATTACTTTATAAAATATGCAATAAAAAATTGATTACTGTTTTACCTTACTTACCTACTTTGAATGAAATATTTTGTCCTTATTATTACAATTACTTTAAACATATATTTGCTCCTCAAGGTCATTGACCACATTTTATTTCGTTCTTAATTCTGCCTTGGTATAAGTATTATTTCTTATACTTACTGATTTTGGGTTGTTGATACGGACGATGATGTCTTTTCACATCATTGACAGGAGTTTGCTGGAAGCTTCCGACTAAATCCAGCTGTACCTCCACTTGGTGATTGGGTAAATCTTCTAAAAAATAGCAATTTTTACTCGATTGCGGAGGGTTATGTTGTGTGTTGCCAGTGATGACTTACGGCACCGAGACGTGGCCTCTCACTATGGGCCTTATTAGGAAGCTCAAAGTCACTCAACGAGCTATGGAGAGGGCTATGCTCGGGGTTTCCCTACGAGATCGAATCAGAAATGAGGAGATCCGTAGGAGAACTAAAATAACCGACATAGCCCACCGGATTAGCAAGTTGAAGTGGCAATGGGCAGGGCACATAGCGCGGAGATCTGATGACCGATGGGGTCGGAAAGTGCTCGAATGGAGGCCGCGTATCGGAAAGCGCAGCGTAGGACGTCCACCCACACGATGGTCCGACGACCTGGTAAAGGTCGCGGGACGTCGCTGGATGCAGGCTGCCTCCAACAGGTCTCTGTGGAAATCATTGGGGGAGGCCTATGTTCAGCAGTGGACTTCCTTTGGCTGATGGATGGATGGATGGATGTTTTACGCGTGTATGTATGTATGAATGTATGTTTATTTCTTTGGCACGCCCTAGAGCCTAAACGGCTTGTTGTATTTTAATGTAAGGGTATCAATAGATTCGTCTTTGTCGTGAGAGTGACACGGGATACATCAAAATGAAAAAAAAAACATAATAAAAGATTTAAGGCACCAAAATGATTTCTAAAAAAAATTAAATGTTTTGTGTATACAATGTATATAAAAATTAGATTTCGTTGCTCTACATATATCACCAACAAAATTATGAGAATTGAGCGTGTTATGCCTCCGACTGCGTTTGTGAACACTATCAACAAAGATCATTCAAAACCAAAATAAAATGTCATATTATAATCATGTTTCTATCTTTTCAGTTCTTCAATGAATTTAATACAGATTGACGCAGTCGGGTTATTTGTTTTTTTTTTCTTAATTATAATTAATGCGACTCACAAATATTTGCTTTAGATGTAGGTGTTACTAAGATCAACTAGTCTCTCGTTTCCGAAACTCACGACATAAGAGTTGTTTGATCTTAATGATGGGTCAGGAGTATGTATGTGACTGTCAGTAATACACAGTCAGGTCATAAGTATTGTCACACAGTAAAAACTTTTCTTTTAGAATGCTGGCTACAAAAAAGTTTATTGAATTCGAATTTCGAATTGTTCATGAAAATAAAAATGTATACTTTTTAGAATTTTACTCATTTTTAAATATGGAGTGGGCGCTTAAAGAAAACTGTGTTGCAGTTATTGCGTTGCATCGTTGCGGTTACGCGCCAATTCAAATTTTTGACATACTGAAAATGTTTAATATAACGATTCGTTTATCGTACTATCAAACGATACAATGAAGACTCTAGTGTAGATGACAGGTCAAGAAGTGGTCGCCCTCGTCTGTTAGGACTCCAGCAGTGATAAAAGCTGTGAAGGCGCGAATTCAAAGAAATCCCAAACGTAAGCAGACACTGTTGGCCTTTCAGACGGGGTTAAGCAGAACTACGGTGAAAAGGGTGTTAAATGAAGACTTAGGGCTTCGGGTATATCGAAGAAAAACAGGACATCGTTTGAATGCTCGTCTAATGAACCTGAGACTGAAGAGATGCCGCGCTTTGTTGAAGCGGTACGCGGGGAAAAAATATCGGGAAATTCTTTTTTCAGATGAAAAAATTTTACCGTAGAAGAGAGCTACAACAAACAAATGATAAAGTGTACGCACACAGTAGTGAAGAAGCGAGCAACCGTATTCCGCGTGTCCAACGAGGTCATATTCCATCCTCGCTCATGGTATGGTTGGGAGTTTCTTATTGGGGCTTAACAGAGGTACATTTTTGTGAGAAAGGTGTAAAAACGAATGCAGTTGTGTATCAAAATACAGTCCTGACGAACCTTGTGGAACTTCATACCATGTTCAATAACAGGCATTGGGTATTCCAACAAGATTCGTTGCCAGCTCATAGAGCGAAGAGCACACAAGACTGGCTGGCGGCGCGTGAAATCGACTTCATCCGGCACGAAGACTGGCCCTCCTCCAGTCCAGATTTGAAGCCGTTAGATTACAAGATATGACAACACTTGGAAGAAAAGGCGTGCTCAAAGCCTCATCCCAATTTGGAGTCACTCAAGAAATCCTTGATAAGGCAGCCGCCGATATTGACATGGACCTCGTTCGTCCTGCGATAGACAACTGGCCGCGCAGATTGAAGGCCTGTATTCAAAATCACGGAGGTCATTTTGAATAAACTTTAGTGTCATAAGTATCTATGTTTTTTTAAATTCATTTTGGTGTATAAATGGTTACATAATGGCGCTTAACGACCACTAGTGTTAATCCGACCGCGAGAGCAATACATTTATTGAATTTATTTTTAGAGACTAATTTGGATGCCGATATATTTGAGGACAGAGTGCACACCATGTATAACAATGTGTATACATTTGTAAATTTTCTGTATGCGTCTACCACACGTTACTAATTGGTGCGATTTTTTATTATTTTCTTGTAACATTATCTTTATTTCTTTTTTTGTATTATTGTTATTTCTGTATAATTATCATATAAGCGTTTTGGTGTACTTCCACTGTAAGCTTATATTGTTTCTTTTTTAAAAATAAAAATAATATAATGAATAAACTTGTTTCAATTATTTTATATTAAACATGTGACAGAATTAATGACCTGACTAGGTATACAGGGTATATCAAGACTGCTACCGAAAACGAAGCCGGGTGGTAGTTTAAGCGACTTCAGACACAATGCAACAGAAAAAGTTGCAAAAATAAGAGAAATTTTTTTTTTGAAATTTTTTTCCTATTGCCATATTTTGGTGGTAAATAATTTTTTTCCTAAAATAATAGTGTATACCCTTTAATTTATAAATACTCTAAGATATAAGAGAGTTTAAATTATTATTTTAGCAAAAACTATGGATTTACCACCCAAAAATGACGATATTTAAAAAATCATTAAAAATAATTGTCACGTTTCTATGCGAAAATTTTAGTTGCATTGTGTTTGTAGCCACTAAAACTACCACCCGGCTTCGTTTTCGGTAGCAGTCTTGAGATACCCGGTATATAATCAACTTTATTTTGTACTCACCCGACAATCTTCTTATTGGATTCAAATACTTTTGTAGAATGCTGTCTACACCATATTTTAACACTTTGCTCTTGTTTACTTAAATCATAATTTATGTTAATGATTAATACTTATAAATTATAATAATATATGAGTCTAATATTATTATTTCTTGGTATGGAATAGACCTTAGAAAGAGTGTAGGCAGTTATAATATTATTAATTGTAGTTACAATAATTATACCGATTATGCGACCAATATTATTATCTAAGTTTCCCTCATTTGATAAACGATAATAGACTTTATTACAATATACATAAAGATAAAACTTGATATTAACATGCTGTAGACCAATATTTGACTACCTTTAGTGTGACAGAATCCTTATTACAATTACGTACTCGTTTTCCAATTTGTATTTCAAATAAATATTTCATTAATTGCGATCGGCAATCACCCACGTTCGGTCGTGATTTATGAGATTCCCAAACATGATGACTGGCGTACTTATCGCTCACTATAAATTACGAATCTACACCAATTTACATTTTAATTAATATTAGCACTTCATGCCAATTAATAGCAATTAGATTTAAATACCTTTTATAATATAACCTTCGGTTTGATGAGTAAGTGTCATAAGCACTATGTGAAATATTATATTATACATTATTCCAACTTATTCATATTGTCTACATTTTTACATAATTTATTTTTTGTAACAAAATTTGCCAATTTATAATAAAACAAAGAAACATAAATTTCTATACAATATTTTTACGACCGCAATAACATTGAAATACAATGCATAGTTTTTCAAAGTTATTTATTTTTGAATCTGTCAATATTTTAGCTGCGCAGTAGACTTGAGAATTTCATTAAAATAAATGCTTGGGTATCAAAGTTATTTGAAGGCCGATTATTATCAAGATAAGGCATCGAATTTTTAAATAATGCGGCAGGATCGATAGGTCAATATTTTGTGGCGCATACTCCGTTCACAAAGTAATAAAAAAATCAATTTAAATTATCTTCCTAATGCTCGCTGTGCGCCATTAAAAAACAAATTATATTACGCTCGAGCCAAACTACAATAAATTGCAATTTATGAACAAGATTGGCATGGACATGCCTGTCTGTGTTTGTTCTATGTTTGAGGATAACATGGTTGTTATGAGAATATAATATAGAAATTGCAAGGTGGTATAGTTTTTAATTTATTGTACTTTACATCCTCAATAGATAACTCCTTAAAGCTACCACACACAAACCGATTCTACATACATACATACATAATCGTCACGCCTATACCCCATAGGGGTTGGCAGAGACAATAGACCGCCACTTTGCTCGATCCTGACATACTACTTTCGCTTCATCCACTTTCATCAACGTCTTCATGCATTCTCGTCGGTTCAGGGTACTTTTAACCTGACCCTTGTTGAGGGTATCACCGATTTGGATGGTGTATGTTCGGTGAGGTCGACCCCTACCGACTCTTCCATCCACACTCGCATTATGTATTTGTTTCGTTTCATCCATCCTCTCTACATGACAAACCATCGTAACATTCCTTTCTCAATTCTCGTCACTACATCCTCTTTCAGTCCACAAGTTTCCATCACCACGCTATTTCGCACTCTGTCACACAAGCTTACACATATATAATACTTATATAAATAAGATTTAGTAAGAGTTTTACTTCTATCAATCAAATAACAGCCACTATACCAACCAGTAGCTATATTAAAATTGTAGAAGTAACTAGATCTAACCCATTTAAAATAGAATCATTTTGGACACATTCCGAATATCAAAAATATTTATATGACGCATAAACAATTGAAATCGTATGGCGATATTAAATTTAATAAGAGAATCGATAAAACATATTGCGGAACAGAAATTATTGCTCTCGTGGATCTCGATAGTTATACAGAACGGAGCTAATATTCTTTATCGTTGCAACGCGGCGACAATCGTGAGACTGCGAGCATGTGTGATATGATACGATTTGTTTGCTAGTGAGGTGAACAGGTCGATGAGATCGTTAGGAGGCCTATGTTCAGCAGTGGACTTCCAGTGCCTGAATAGAGAGAAAATTCAGTTTTTAATTATTTATATATATATATTTTTTCGTACACAAACAAATGAAATAAATACATTGAGCGATAAGACCGCCAATTGCACTTTTATATTATCTTGGTTTCTGATTGTATTTATTTCATGCCTTACCGACAACCATAGGATGAATATTACGAGAAAAGAATCGACATATTTTTATTGGAGAATTATATTATTATTAGTGAGTTTGATGCAACTTGATTGTTTGTTGCATGTCACCGCCATTTTTAAAGCTGGCTTTGAACCTAAGGATTAACGGATAATAGATTGTTTATACTACTACGTGACGTGGATACTACGTGACAATTTTGCCCAACCATATTTTACTAAATTAATTATAAAGTTAAAATAAAAAGAATTAAAGTTTTCAATGGGGTTTATAATATTTTAAATAAACGTGATTACAGTGCCTACTTGAAAACGCATGTAACATTTTGATCCTTTTGTTGGTGTAGGCAATGTTGAATAGTAACATCTAATGGCATACAAGGAAACTATATATATCACTAAGATATATAATAATTTATTATTAAAATAATTATTAAGAAAATACTCCGCTATCTGAGAGTTATTTTATGAATACGATTACAGAATTTGTGTTTAAGTGTGTACAACACTAATTGTACGTGGTTTGAAGAGGAATTCTTGGCCTTTGGCCGATGAGAACGCAATATGAATTTTATTAGCTTTTTATAAGTTAAACTACATGCTAATATTTATACATAGATAAAATATACCAATTCCGTGCTCATTATTGTTTCAGATCACACCTCTAACATAAAATAAAAAATATATTACCTAAATATTATAAATTAAATATGTGACATAAGTTTTAGCATAGTGGCGGCGCATGTTCTAAATTTTAAATAGATATACATTTCGTCCTAACTACATGCACCTACCAGAAGACCTCTCCCCTGGATAGACGAGAGACTTTTTGTTTATCTTAACAGTCACACATATAAAATTTTAAAAAAGAACGGAATTTATCTTGATGAAAACCGGCGTGAGGTACATTTAAACTCTTGTTTACTAGCTTGTGCATTTAGACGTCACGCTCCATTCAACAAATGATATACAGTCGACTCTCGTTAATTTAAACCTGCGATAATTCGAACCTCTCTATAATTCAAAGGTATCAAAATCTCTTTATATTTCGAACTAAATCAATACATTTTTATGCACTTGGTAATTCGAACGAAAAAAACCTTTGCTATAAAACAAAACGACGCGTTAATTCGAACTCAACGGCTTCCAACACTCCGCAATTCAAAGTTTTAGAGAGAAAGAGGAAATGCAGTATAACATAGTTCTTTAGAAATATTAATTAATTCAAATTATGAATACCTGTATGTACACGAATGTACCTCCAAAGTTTTGTCATTGTTATTGAATAGCAGTTAATAAATAATAATTGATCAACACTTAATAATTCAGTTGTATTTACTTTCTCTCACAAATTTTGAACCTTTTGATATTTCGAACACTCGATAATTCGTAATATTTTAAGAGTCCCTCGAGTTTTGAATTAACGAGAGTCGACTGTATTTGAAATACTATGAATCCTCATCACTCTTCGGACGGAGGAAGTGGCTTCGAAGCCGAAAAATTTTATATTCGTACTTGGTGGTCGTTATTTGAGCGGGTACCAATAAACATTATACCATCAGTACTTTCTAAATTACCAAGCAGGATCTGTTTTTATAAAAAGTCACAAAGTAAGACAAGTGTTCTTTTTGAATAAACATCTTTCAACAGGGTTATCTGTGATCTGATACGTCAGCCAATTGAACTTTTCTAGAGTATTCATAAAGATGACAATTGTCGTATATTTTTTAATTAAATGTTTCCTGCGAGGTCGTTTGCGTCACATAAGCGTTGACGTGTAAACACGAGGAAATGTTCACTCGACAAATTAAACTTTTGATACTATCTGCGTGAGAATTAATTGCAAAATTAGGGTTTTGCACAATCACCTTGATATTTCGTAGGTTTTTAAGTTTTATTTATGGAGATTAAAATCCCCAAATGTGTCTGTGGTTTTACGTTTTATTTAGACATTTGGCAATGGATCTGTCGTGGACCTTGCAAATATTTACGCAGACCTGCCAAAATCTTGATGTGTAATGTCTTAGTCATGAAAAATTAGTATGTTTGTGACTCAATAGTGATTTTAAAATCTTCATAGCGAACTTCAACCGTGAGATTCCTGGCAGGAACTTAATATCCGGAAACATGTATTACACAAAGCTCACGTACACATTAAACTGAAATTCTAGAACGCTATATCAAATAGTTAATAGCTGTGGTTCATGATTATAATGTAAAGCAAGCATCATCAAATAAGTGTTTATGTCATCGTAAAATGTTAAATACTGTTAGGTTATAATCTATCTCGCGAGATTGTGAACTGTCGAAGGATTGTAATTCCTTGATTATTTGTCCAAAAAAAATGGGATTATCTCTGTGATATTTGGTATCATTAAAATCCCATCTTACGAAGATAAGTAAAGGTGTATTAAATTTACGTTTTATATTTATACGAAACACAGAAAATAAAAAATAAAGCATTTATGTAGGTAATCATAATACAAAACAACTTGGTTTATAAGAGCAGTTAAAACACCGCGCACTATTACTACTCTGTGGCAGTGGGGCACAAAAGCGATCGCTACTGGCTAATTTAGGAGGATTTCTATGCAAATTTAATTACAGCGGTTAGCACACGTAAGTACGAGAGCACTAACGAAGTACGCCATTAAATGTTCCGATAGGCAGACCTTATATTATTAATTTTCATGAGGGATTGGTTCTACGCCGTACCTATTTTAATACGCGCCTTCTGTGAGTTTTTTAAATGGATTAGACTAAGTTGTTGGTTTATTTATTTATTTTATTTATTTTTATATGCTTTATTGTACACCAAAATGAAAGATGCATGCAAAATACTTAAAAACTAAAGGCATGGTTACAATAGGCGGCCTTATCGCTAGCTGCGATCTCTTCCAGGCAACCTTTGGATGGACTGGATTACGTATTTGTTTTTAGTAACTTAATTTAAATTTTAGGTAATGTATTTTTAAATGTATAATTTAAATATTGCCAACGTTAAATATTTGTCTAATTATTAATATTTTATTTTAACTTTTACTTTAAATTTACCATACGAAAAAATAATTGAGTTAATCTGTGGATGTTAAGTGCATGCGTCATCTTATAATTTATTGTTATAGACTGTAACCACAGATATCGTAACCGATTCATAAAAACCCGAAAATAAACAAAAAGGTACTTGATACCGTCACTGCGCATTTAAAATACGAAATACCTTATATATCGCACGCGCGGAAAATTACTAACAAGTAACAACATTACACGTACAGCATTCAAACTTCTTGCAAACAAATCTGACTATAGCGAGGCGAGAACCACTTATGCGATCTCATATAATATACAATAAATAAGCATTGTCGGATAGCAAACGTCAGAATAAACGCTGAACAACATAATCATAACGCGAATCAGTCATTTATAACGTTTTAGACCAATCATATTCTTAGCAAAACAGGTAATACGAATAAGCTGAATTTCGAAATTGTGTATGATCATGGACTGTAAGTAAGTGGGAATGGCAAAATTTAAAACTTGCACGTAAACGGCTTATAAAAGGTATAAATAAATCCATTTGCGGTCTAATAATAATTGGATATCAACAAGTAGCAATGAATAAGAATATCGTGAGGAAACCTGCCTACAATATACATCTATAAAATAACCTTTATGGTATGTAAAGTCTGCCAAGTCGTACGAAGCCTGCGTGGTACTCGATGTGGTTCTCGATTCGAGAAGAGTCGCATGCTTCTCAGGACTATATAAGCGAAAATGTAAGGAGCAACAACTGTTTGAAATATGAGATGCCCATGAAATCACATGCCCATGCTAGGGACCATATCCGCAGTGTGCCGGGTTGGACGGCCAGGGATACTGACATACCCCTTTTGGCCTCCCCGGGGTACGAAAGGGGAGCGTAATAGATGTTTTTCTTCCAAGAAAAAGGGGTATTGCCCATCGTAAATTTTTCTTTGCTTCTTCGTAGCGTTACCTACCTACCGCTACTAGGGTTCATTTTACTGTTGTTGTTGTTGTGTTTACAGTTAACTTTCAAACCCTTTTGAATATTTCAAGCCAGTATTTTTGACATCAGAACAACTGCCTTAGGACACAAATATATGTTGTCATATATGAAATGAATAACAAACGGAAATGTACCCCAGGTCTTGTGGAACTACTGGCAAATCAATTGGCACCATGTATGTCTTGCCGGTGGCCAGGTTTGACCCCATAAGTGGTTTGCCTCCTTAACAAAGGGCTTAAAGTCAAAGGCGATGATTGTATGAACTATTTACCTTATCTGTTAAGCTCCGTTATCACAAAGGAGATGTTTTATCTTGGGCCGTTTTGTGTACGTCTAATACAAATTCTAGAAAAAAATGTGGAATTCAAATAAAATACATTTAGATTTCTTGGACAACAGGGGGCTTTATACAAAAATGTGATTGTTTTAGTACAGAAGCAATATTTTCTTCGATAATCTGTCCTCCATGATGCCTAATTGTCATTTCGTTCAAAAATGCGCGAACCCATTATCTTTAGCTTGAATATGTCTTATTTTTAAAAACCCCCTAGAAATTATTATTATTGTCTATATTTCTTTTTCTATATTCTTCGCTTTTTAAAAGACGATATATGTTGTTAAAGAAGTCACTTTTATTATTTTATTTATATTACATGATTTTAGTTTAAGAACGAAAATGTTTAACTTGACAGCAATTGCAAAACTCTGTGTTATCTGTCTACGTCTGTGGCCGTAATTCGTATTATTTTTTATGTGATTTTTTATTATTCGCATACATTTCGCAAATGTGTATTTGCTTCTCTGTTGACCTGGCTTTGTTTTATGGATTCTGATTCTCGCAGATGATATATCTTGACGTTTAAACGCAATTACTAGTTCGTATTTTGGTGAGTAAACATGTATATTATTTAGAATGCCACATGTAAGTAATACTTTTATATTTTTCTATGTTCATATTTCTCTTCTAACCCACAATTCTGCTTTTCAGCACATCAAAAGTGGCGCTTTGCTTGAATTGCACTTCTGCAATTGTTGTGAAATGGTTGAATTGCACTTCTGCAATCAAAAATTGAAATGGATTCTATCATTCAACAGAATCTTAGTAACTACATGGGATGCCAATTCACTCTCGTGTAGAGTATTTCAAAACGTTTTATTGCTGAAATGGCAGAACAAGAAGTAAGTATTCTATTTTCTTCATTAACTTGGGAAATGTATGTTTTATGCCAATGAATCAAGGTCAATACAAAGTATGGAGTATTACAAAAGTATTCATGTTAGAGCTGAATTGCATTGTGTCCACAGTATACTAGTACATAAATATGTAAGAAGTGATATTTTATATATTGTTGTTTAAATTGTTAAATGAATTACATTTTCTTTTATTTCCCTCTGGACACTCAGATGATCTTGTGTTATGTATAATATATTATATTATTATTATTTCCATAATAACAACACTATGTCTGATGGTAAGCACAAATGCCGTCCAGGCGGAATATCTAATGGCATCAGACGACTGTCCCAAGATATTTGATACAATTATCCGGCCGGCCTGCTAAGATGCCTCTTTAAACAATAGCGGAAAGACCTGGGATCATAGGAAGGAGAGAACACATGTGACTGCAGAGTTATTTATTCATCATAATTCTTCGATAACTTCAATATTAAATCTTTTTTATTTTGTTTTAGTTATCAGAACAAGCAATTATCTTTACAAACTGCTGGCTGCAAATAAATCAAGCTGTAGACAATGAGCAAGATTTTATTCCAACTCCGCCGTAAGAAGATTGTATCAATCTCGATTCTTTTGGACATATATAACATCCACAAGTGCTTCATGTTGAAAGGAACATAGCTGGACACTGGACAGTGGGTTGCTGTACTCATACCATGATCATACTGTGGTATTTAGCCTTTAGGTTGGGCTAGGCAATAGTACAATATGGTAGCACCGGCATTGTTCCTAGATGTTTTGACTGGAGATTATTTTAGACGAATATAAATAAAAATATAAAGCAAGATCTGGTTGTACTTTATTGTTCTTAAGTTTTGTTTGATTTTAGTTTTCTTTCATCAATTAATCCTACTTTTTCCTTATGTGTGCTCAGAAATAACCAGTTAGAATTAATGTCAAATACATTATTTGAAAAATAATATCTTAGACCTTGGGATAATATTATTTTTAAGTATGCAGAAGTCTAATATACCAAAGTATATTAGACTTCTAGGGGTAGACCAAATATAATGTTTAAAATGTTAGCTTGTACAGAAATGATTGCTAGTAAGTTCTTTTACTAGACATTAAGGTATAGAAATAAACATGGCTGCTATCAGATTCGATTCCATTTTTATAGCGTATTCATTTGTATGGACTATAATAACTAAGAGCTTATTAAGTGCATATGCCTAATAATAAAATGATTATTTATTCATATGCACATAGGGTACACCTCTGACTTTTCGGGAGTCATGTGTGTATTGATAGTCAATCACCACGCACTAAAACGGTGAAGGAAAACATCGTGAGGAAACCTGCATACCATAGCGATTCATAAGAATTTCTATGGTATGTAAGTCCGCCAACCCGCACTAGGCCAGCATGGTGGACTATATGGCCTAATCACTCTCAATCGTATTCTTGATTGTAGAGTAAGGCCCGTGCCCTGCAGTGGGACGTATATGGGCTGATACAGATGCTAGCAGTCGCGACAAGTGATCAGTCTGTGCCGTGCTGTATCTCATGCCTAGCAGATTTTTATTGTGGATTATTTAAATAGGTTGTTTAGCAGGTATTATGCACCGCACTTACGGCCAGATATAGGTACACTTTCTTAATATTAAATAACTATAAACATGACGAGATTCTGACAGACTTGTTGCAATTTATTGTATAGACATTATGTTATATTATATTAGATGATTAATAAAGTATGATACTAATTCCGATGACGTAAAAACATTTACGAGTTATATAGAGTACAGTAATTTATAGCACAGACGACTAAAAATAATATTTGATTTATAGGAAAACGAATTACGACTTCATATTTCATAAATGTCAAGTTTTGACATCGGTTGTCAAACATGCCGTTTCAGACGCCATATTGTCCCCTTGTAGTGTTGCTGTTCTTGGCTTGGTATTTATTTTTGTATAAAGCTAATATGCAACGTATAATAGTATTTCATACAGAAATCGAATGCCAATTTCACTAAGTAAATTTGGTGTTATGTACTACAAACGGCCCAAGGTCCATACATTTCTGGCCCATCTCCTTTAATATTGAGGTAGGAAACTTGAATCTTATTTAGTCTTGATTTACCAGAGATTTGCAGATTCATTATTATTAAACTCGCCGCAATATTGCAGAATTAATTATACAGGGTATATCAAGACCTGCTACCGAAAACGAAGCCGGGTGGTAGTCTAAGCAACTTCAGACACAATGCAACAGAAAAAGTTGCAAAAAAAAGCGACAATTTTTTTTTTGTTATTTTTTTCCTATGGCCATATTTGGGTGGTAAATACATTTTTTCCTAAAATAATAGTGTATACTCTTTTATTTATAAATACTCTAAGGTATAAAAGAGTTTAAATTATTATTTTAGCAAAAACTATGGATTTACCACCCAAAAATGACGATATTTAAAAAATCATAAAAAATAATTGTCGCGTTTCTATGCGAAATTTTTAATTGCATCGTGTTTGTAGCCACTAAAACCCGGCTTCGTTTTCGGTAGCAGTCTTGAGATACCCGGTATAATATTGAAATTAAAAAATAATGTATAATAACAGGCAAACAAAGTATGAAAGTAAAATAAAAGAACAAAATAAAATGTTATTTTTTGACCGTCCAGCGATACAACAGTAATCGCTCTGTCTAACACATCTTTGAAAGCACGTATTAACATATAAATAAATATATTTAAAAATATATCATTAAATTCAATCCTAAAAAATTCACCTTCTGTATCCAACCGCAGTATTAATATAACCTATGTTCTTTCCTCATCCATTATGCCTCCGCTTAAACGCACAAAGTTCTGTAGTACAATTGCGCATATCAATTGACACCATGTAGGTATAGCCGGTGGCCAGGCGAGCCGTTAAGTAGTGCCGCCGCTTCCTTAACAAAGGAGCCAGGGCCTCCCATCGCAACAATTGTATGAGCTATTTACCTTATCGGTAGAACGCCGCAATCAAACCCGCTCGGGAGAACTGTGACTTGGAGATTTTGATATTTAATAAAAACTGATAAAATCAATTTTATAGGACATTAAAAAAATATGAAGGATTTGTTTGCCACTTGTGGAGTGAAAAGGAATACCAGAGTGGGGGTGCACCTCATCAATCATCGATTTAAATAGTTTCTAGTGCTTGTGATGTTCGTGAAAAAATACCTTTCGGAATCTACTTTTCTCTATATGTAAGGCATCTAAAAGAAGAGCGTGCTTAATTTTGTTTGTAATCCGGGTATTATATCTATAAACTTACGGGTATTATATCTATTTAACTATAATTGATACCCGATTGATTGATACCTGGTACTTGCTTGCTTGAAAGATTTTAGAAATGAAAATTATAAATTGAATCCATTAAAATGTTTTTCGTCATTTAGATTCAGTAATTTTTGTTGTTTTACCACCCAGTTCGGGAAGTGAAGAAATTGCAAAAATTCTAGTGTTGCTCTTTTCAAAACTAGTTCTAAAAAATAATATTTACAAAAAATCCATGATCAAGACTGTTAAATCGCAGTAAATCTAGTTCAGTATCCATCGGCAGGAGTGTGCTGCAAATAACCGCGTTATAACAGCGATAGCGTGTGCGTGATGTGCCCATAGCGAGCGAGATACGATGCCCGCTTGTCATACACCAACCCGTTATAGAATTAATTACAATATTCAGGTTATAAAGGTGCAGTGACGACGAAAGTGTTCATACTTTATGCCAAAGTGTGAACGTGAGTTAAATGTAGTGGAAATTCATTTGTAGAGACAATTAATGAACGGAGGGAAACAACGCTCTGAGCTTAGTGTGTTTATAAAATACGGTATTCTCTGTATTGGGCACTAATGGGGGTCAGTGATGTCATTGGGTAAACTGTAGTCGGTTTGCAGTTTGGGATGTATCATCAGGTCGTCGAGGTTTTGTCGTTCATAAATGATGGGATGGTTGTAGATTCTTTGCGTTGTATGTACAATCATTAAAGACTTCGTCATTATTCTTAAGAAGTTGTTACAAAATCAGCTGTTGATTCTTGAAACGAATTTTGGATTTTGAAAAACAAATATGCTTTTTCAAAACTGTAAGTTTTTAAAGAATCGGATGATGTACAAGCAATGATTCTTTGCTAACTTCTCACCATTTGAGGGTGTTAGGCAATTTATCAATTAATTAGTAGGAGCGTTGATTCTAATGAGTCCCAAGCCTGAATCACGATTAGGCAAGAGGCACGTGGTGCTAATAGGGGGCCCGAAGTGTCCGTGGCAGTCGCGGCCAGTCGTGACACAAGCGACTCCCCACACAGTAATCTCGTATAAATTGCGTACTGTGACTCTTTATAGACCTTTTAAGGTAGAAATTTTAAGATGATGATCGGCACGCTCATAATTAAGATCACTGGTGAGATAGTCGACTCGTGACGTGGTGTGGGCGGTTCCGCTTCCGAGGTCACGGGTGGTCTCGGACCATTTTTGGCCCGGCCACTGTTTTTCTAACAGTCCTGATGGGATGATATGAGGTGTCTAACCGTATCCGGGGTTAGATGAGTTGAACAATGACATGTTGTGTCGTTTAAGGATGTAATTAGTCGTTGTTCTTGGTATATTTTGACCAGTGTTTGTGCTGTTTGTAATAACAAGACTTTTTTATTTCCTTGGTCCTTTGTGTAAGCTGTTTGTGATGATAAAGATGCATAAAGTGAATGCAATGAATAAATTCGATTGTGACAAAAATGTGTAGGTAGTAAGTAAGTAGGTGCAACGTGAATATACTATATATACTATAACGGGTGAAATAAAATTTCATATTTTGTAAAAATATACATCCGTTCCCAAATAGAAAATATAAATTTGGCGGGACAGCACAAGGCTCAACGTGCTATGATTCTAAAACTCACATGCATAGTTTGACGATATCTGATATAAATACAGTAATAACTCTACCGAGTGAACATTGGAATTCCGGAAAGGAATCGTCCTCAGACTATTACTCAGCAGAAAATAAGCCTTGAAGAAATGAGAATAGAGTTGTGATTGAGATGCAAGGTGATCACACGTTGCTGCAGGGCTCATACAGTAGCTACGTGTGTGGCATCCTCTTGATACTTTAAATAATATACGACCGCTGGAAGATCCCCATATCTCAACGGGGAAGTATTTTGCATGCAGCCGCCACCTATCTTTTGGTATAATCTGAAAATGGGAGCACAGCGCAAATTAATGTCCTTTGCTTTCGCGCACGAGTTCGAAATTTAAACTTTAAGTTATGAAACATAAAGCGCAGAATTGCTGTTATTTCCAATTTACTTATGACCTTTTGTAATGATACGAGTTATACGAAATGCATTATTTGCCGTAAGTTCGCAATTACCGAATCTTGTGGCTTAATGTCACGAATTAAGTTCGGGGATGCTTGATGCATTTACAGTGCGGAATAGTTTGAGAGGCACTTGTCGGTTGTTTTTGAATATAAGCGATAAATTTAATCAGTACTTAACCTACAGAGATGACGGGTATCAGGAAACGGATTTTGTCTGTCAGGACACAAGATGAATTACCGTGAGTAAAGGAGGTATTATAAAAGGGATCGGATAGATCAATTGATGGTGACATTACTGAGTCGAAATAATATGAGTTTGAACCATGTTTCGGAAGTAATTATTATTTGGGTGATTGATTTTTCAGTATCCTATGGTCACTTTTTTTAAGTCCACGGCCATTACTGAAATAAATTAAATGCAAGTGTCGACTAGCTTAGGTCGATAAAAGTGGACTACTGTGACCCAAACATTCTTCACAAAAAATAGCGAAACTTTACCAGCAAAGAGAACAACCTATAGTTATTTAAAAAATTAAAAATATTTAAATTTATAAATCCATTACCAAATCAGATTTGAAAAGCTTAGCATATGATATGGTAATTGCTTAGAGTATTTATAATATAGAGGGAGCGCTGTCATACATTCGCGTCTTGAAAAACGTAGACATTTTCTTGTTCGTAATGTTGGTAGCGCTCCTATATTAGTGAAAATTGAATTGATTATTTAGCAATAAATGCTATCCTTTTAAAACGATTTTGAGTTGAATCAAATAGCCCTAAACTATTTATTTTTACTTTTCTTTTCCAAGTAATTCATGAATGTTGGACAAGCTGTCAAATATCAGCCAATAGGGGGGCAGAAACGGTGGCCCGGCACCATCATTTTTATCTACGTTTTTGAAGTATCAGTGCTCCCTCCATATTATAGATACTCTAAGGGTAATTGGTAGATCTCTCATATGTGAGAAGCATAGGATAGAGCATGGATAGGTGGTACCTTTGTAATCAGACATTATAACCAGAGTACCGAGCACGATGAGACCTAACATCTTATGCCTCAGGATGGCGAGTGCAGTGGAATGCCAAGCATTGCTTTGTGTTGCTACTGTCCCTGGACGGACTTATTACTTTTTTGTTATTTTTTTATTGAAAAGTATGGCGAGACAAGCATGCCTTTCGCCTGATGGTTAGCGATACGACCGCTCATGAACAGTAGGAAAATCAAACAACCATCAAGCGAATAGCATACTCGTGTCGCCATTCATTTCTATAAAAAATATTAGTTTTAAACACCTATCAATACCACGCCTTACTACCTATCAATTAAGACATCTTAATTGACCTACCCTAACAATGTTGCAATCGATTACCTACAAACATTTGCCCATTTTGACGCTAAATTTACATAATTTATTTGTTCTTATAATATTATATTCAGCTTATTAGTTATACAATATCATAAATGCAACCAGCAAATGACCGATTGCAAAGCAATCAATCAGAGCAATTACTTATAGACACTCGCAATTAGTCTTTGCTATAGTTTTTAGCATAACAAAGTGTCTGATCGAATGAGCAGATATTATAAATGGCTTGTATGAATTTTGTATCGATATAAATAATCGATTACTGTGTAAGAATACCTAAACAGAACTACAAAAAATCAAATCGAAATTCAAATGCAGTGTTTCCAGAGATTCTCTCGACAACATAGTATCCTCGTATTAATTACTCGCAGAATTAATAATATTCAACTTTTTATTTCGGTCAATGTTGTATTCCTTTCTGTTATTTTATACGCAAGCTTTATTACAATCCAGTATAATTTAAATGTGTAAAGTAACTTTATTTCGCGAGGAGGTAAATACAACCTCCCAGATCAACTTATAATTCTAAATAACTTGTACCAATTTATTTACGCCTGTATTTTAAAGTTATCCAACTAAAACCTCAAAAAACCATTCACCAACTGAATAATTTGTAGAAAAAGCCAGTTTATCATTTCGTCTGGCCGTGGTGGCGTGCTCGCCGGGTACAAACGAGACGCAATCGCGACACCCATCAGTATACATTAGCACGAGAGGCGTTGCGCTGACCCCGCCCGTCACTAATGAAGCGATAAAACTGCTAACCGCTCGTAGCATCTGCCTGAGCGATCTTCAGGACTTTGATTCCTTGGTTTGTTTGACGGGGATAGATGAGGTTTCTCGAAGGGGATTTTCTTGACGGTAATTTGATTATTTGGAGTATTCAAAGGTAATTCAAAGTTACTGCATAGAGAGTAGTGTCTTCGTAATATGAGGTTTTATGTTTCAATAACTAATTGAGGCTAAAAATGAACGGACAAAAAGGTGTGAGGAGAGTGTTTCATTTGTCTATACATGGGTCACTCCTACATATTTCATACAAATAAAAATAATAACCTATAAAAACAAACTTAAAAACGTTGCTTTTAAAGGCTGTAATTTTTAAGCGACAATTTGGACATAAAAAAATATTTTTGTCTTTAGTATCCAAACATTGTAAAACGTACCGAGCGGAAAATGTATTAGTGAGAATGATTTAAAACCCAGTCTGAAGATGAGTCTGCGTCTAGGCAAATTTAAACAGGATTCTAGTATGCATAAAAAGGAGATTTGCAATCTTTATTTGTACAGGTCGTAAATAAAGTACAGTCAGCCGCTTTGATAAAAACATGTGCGACAAGTCCCAGTGCATCGGACAGTTGTCTATATAGATGAGTTTTTAGTTCTCTGTATGTAATTAGGATAATATTTTCTTCTTTATATGGCGGTTGCGTCCGTATGTTTCTGTCACTCGGTATTACCTTTTACTCGAGGTAATGTCGCTGTAAATAGGTTATGTGCTCGTCTTCCTTGGTTTAGTTCTTGGGCCCATTCTAGGTCTGTGTATTTATGAATATTATATTATGTGCCAAGTGATGGATTTTAATACTATAAATACGTCTGCTCTATCTATTCCTAGAGCTATTAAGATTCTTTGTAAAGTGACATTTTGGAATGTTGCAGAAAAAAATATTTATGAAATGATTAATAGTTTCAAGTATTAAGTCTTGGATAAATATTATTTTTGAATTGAAGACTCACTCAAATTATATTGACCAATCTAGGATACACCGATCTTAACATACTACATAACGTAATTTAGCTTTTGAAGCGAAAAAATATATAGAAAATGCTTTTTTTTCGCTTTTGTTTTAAAATATAAGAATATCTTTATACTGGGTATCTCAAGACTGCTACCGAAAACGAAGCCGGGTGGTAGTTTTAATGACTACAAACACAATGCAACTAAAAATTTCGCAAAGAAACGCGATAATTATTTTTTATGATTGTTTAAATATCGTCATTTTTGGGTGGTAAATCCATAGTTTTTGCTAAAATAATAATTTAAACTCTTTTAATCCTTAGATTATTTATAAATAAATAAATAGTGTATACCCTACAGTCTACACTATTATTATAGGAAAAAATGTATTTACCACCCAAATATGGTCATAGGAAAAAAATAACAAAAAAAATGGTCGCTTTTTTTTGCAACTTTTTCTGTTGCATTGTGTCTGAAGTCGCTTAAACTACCACCCGGCTTCGTGTTCGGTAGCAGTCTTGATATACCCTGTAGAATATAAGCTCCTGAATACCACCATTAAAAAGTAACACCTTTGGATTACTGAGCTCAAAGAGGCCATGCATAAAAACCGTAGGATATGTAAATATGTTCGGATACGGGTAATCAACGCTAATTAGGAGTAGTGAGTGACCGTAATGTGTTTTATTGCTTCATTTGATTGCGGATGTCTATATAAATGTACACCAATTCAGTGTTTAATTGGACCGGCTTCGAAGGAATCTTTATCAAACGCAAATGTGGCGGTTGTTATGACAGCGATCGGAGTTTCAAAATGTTAATAGTAAGATTCATTTCAAATGCATGTTCTATTATTTTTCTCCAAATTTTGAAAATCACTATTTAAAAGAACCTTTTTTTATATCGAAGCTTCTGGGTTAGTAATTTTCACTCAGGACCTAGGATTATAGTTAAAATGTATCTTTTAGAATTTTAGTTTTGAATTAGCAATTGTGTCATGAATTAGTGTGTGCGTCATCTTATTGTGACTAATAAAAGAGTTTTATTTCTTTACTTTTTTTCTTTCAATTTTCTCAATCTATAGTTTTATCAACTTAATGTTGATAATATGGACCTAATTACCGATGACATTATAATGACGCGAGAGTTCCACACCGCACGGATGATAATGTGGGGCTGGATCATCAGTATTAGCCCATATACGTTCCACTGCAGGGCACGGGCCACCTCAACAATCGAGAGCACAATTAAGAGGGGTTAGGCTCTATAGTGCATCACGCTGGCCGAGGGCGGGTTTGCAGACTTTAACATGCCATAAAAATTCGCTATGATATGTTATAGTGGGGCTGGGGACCTAACATTAATATAAGCTATGCTGACATATCATATAAAAGCTCCCCGAAGCTACCTTTTGCAAGGATTATGCGTAAAGATGCAAACAGCCTTATAAGAATAACTCCATGATCTATCCTTAGAGGCCAGCAAGGTATTAACGAGTTATGAAATGTAAATGCATTTTTCATCAGATGTACTGGTTTTCCTGGCCTCCCCATATTCGGAGGACGCCTAAATGCTAATTAAATTGTATTTTAAAATAGTTTAGATGTGTACTATAACGATTAATTTATTAGTTGTAACTTATAAGGTCTATTAAAATATATGTACGTGCTGATCCTCCCACGGGGGTGACATAATCATACATATATACATAAACTCACGTCTTTTTCCCAAAAGGTGTAGGCAGAGATGACAGACATTTCGCCATATATGTTCCGTGCCACGATGTGATAGGTGGCGAGCCTATTCGATCCTATTAGATCTAAGTTATGCACTCTATCATTCTACACATTGTCTATTTTAATAGCTTATAACAATGTTAATAAAAAAAAAATGATTGTTTGCATTTAATAGGCTCTAAAACTACTAGACCAATTTTTAAACATTATTTGACCATTAAAATCTGGTATTTCCCCTGATGTATAAAGGTGATAGAAAATTTCAAAACTTTCTCTACTAACACACTAAACTATATCCAACAGGAACATTTTTACAACAAAAATTAATTCTACAGCTAAAATAATGATGTATGTATAGACAAAGGAAGTATAAAAGGACATCTAAATCAAGTGTGTCTACAGACAGACAAGCAGACAACGGTATGGTCGACGGGAACAGGCCATAACTCTACTAGAGATGAAGTTATTAATGTGTAGCACGGCAGCCGCTCTGATGCAACCTCACCCTGTGCAAGCATAAATTTCAATATTTAATGAAAACATTAAACTCTGTTTATTTTTGAACGAAATTTTATCTGAGAGAAGAATTGTATCGCTGATGATATCGGTTTTTTGTGGTTTTTTGTATTTGTAAAAATTTGTTATTGAAATCTGGTGCTTTTATTTTTGTAGGTTCATTGAGCTCCATGTTATTCACAATACCAGCTGCCAAACTTGCAGGACTCAATTGTGTGATCATCTTTGGATGGATGGCGTTGGGGTACACTAAAATACGAGGACGGAACTTATTCCGTCTATTATCCGTACCCCTTAGGGTAAGAACGTAAGCTCCTATATTTTATATGACTACTATTACGATATTACACCAACGCACCTTACGATTAATTTGGTTATTATTGTGCTCAGTTAAATAGCAGTATGGTCAAAAAAGTTGGGATGTGAACGTCGATCATTCGAAGTTCCTAAAGAGTAATTTATTGTATTACCATTTTAAAAGTAATTCTACTGTATTTTACAAATCAAATCATTCTAAGTTAAATATTGTTTTTTTTTTTGTGGTAGTTTTTGTTTCAACTTTTACCTAGGGTCTGAGTAATGTATTCAAAATATGTAGCGTACACGTAATATTTGTAGTCAAAGGCTTATAAATATAACAATAAGCTAGAACCGTGATAGTAGGTAAGTATACAGGGTATATCAAGACTGCTACCGAAAACGAAGCCGGGTGGTAGTTTAAGCGACTTCAAACACAATGCAACAGAAAAAGTTCCAACAAAAAAAAGCGACAATTTTTTTTTGACCTATGACCATTTTTGGGTGGTAAATACATTTTTTCCTAAAATAATAGTGTATACTCTTTTATTTATAAATAATCTAAGATATAAAAGTGTTTCAATTATTATTTTAGCAAAAACTATGAATTTACCACCCAAAAATGACGATATTTAAAAAATCATAAAAATAATTGTCGCGTTTCTTTGCGAAATTTTTAGTTGCATTGTATTTGTAGTCACTAAAACTACCACCCGGCTTCGTTTTCGGTAGCAGTCTTGAGATACCCGGTAGAAAGTGTGATATTCCTAGATTCTTGTCCATCCACAGGTTGCCGAGTAGAAATCCGGCGATATGGCCGCCAATTGTACTATATTTTTTTATAAGTTACATTGTGTTATTTCATATAAAATGTACAAGAAAGAGTATGTAATAATAATTACATTTATTAATATCCGTACAAAGTATGTTAAAGACACTAGGTAAATTATTGTAAAAAAACGAAACACATATTACGAATGAATCAAAAGTGCCCGCGCCGCATTTGATCGAAACTACATCACTTAACATTTACAACAAGTAAACAAATCTGCACTTGCATCTGTAAATCAGCCCTCATTTTTCAATCAATAAAACGCGTCGTGCAAATAAATTGTCCGGCGCGATTGTATGACCGTTTCCTTATTGGTCCATCGGCCGCTTCGTTGCCTTCTATGGAGCGCGGCGTTTAGGTACCAATAATGAATATTCATCAAATATCTTTGACAGCATAGTACCGGCGTAAGGCATAGATAATATCTCTCACTTTCACTATGAACAGAGTAAACAAGCGGAGCGGAGACGTCCGCTGGATTGACGCGGACCCATTTTAATTTGTGCCCACTTCCCGCCATTAAATACGCCGGTGGAACTAGCACTGTCGCGCACAAAAGCGTTCTTTCACATTTTTTCATACCTTGTATTAATAAATAATAAATAACGAGTGAAGGCAAAATTCTGGCAACTGCAGTGCCGGATTTCCTCCTATAATGGTTATGATGCTAGCAGGGATGCTGATAATGAGTTATGTAAAACAGTGTACTTAGCGATCACATCAAAATTAAAGACGGGAAAGTCTGTTAAAATTTCAGCCCAGAGCTTTCTTTAACTTTCAAGGATATTTCTACCGCCAAAGAAACACTCAAAATTGTCTTAATCGATGAAGAAGCTCGTGTTCAACAACACATGGGGTGTTGTTTCAGACTGATATAATATTTAACAAAAGCCCAACCTAAAAAGCATAACCACTGTCGCCCACGAGTATACCGCACCTGTCCATCGCAAGGCAGTCCTGTTAACAGCGGCAGCGTTGTCAGTAGTTCTTCGTAACTAAAACTTCCTGCAGCGAACACTGATGTATTCCAATCAGCGTACCTAGGGAAATGAACCCAGTAACAAGTCAATACAGATACATAATTTTTACATAACGGATACGAGATGGCAAAAGAAATAAATAACTAGCTTTTACCGG
The DNA here is from genome assembly GCA_009982885.2 of Hyles vespertilio. NCBI lineage: Eukaryota > Metazoa > Arthropoda > Insecta > Lepidoptera > Sphingidae > Hyles > Hyles vespertilio. The sequence goes on along the minus strand of CM042806.1, from coordinate 11,836,276 downwards.
CCCTGGCTTGATAGGAAGGTCTAAACTATGTCGCATATTAAGTGAAATACGGATCTGTAATCAATAAATGGGAAAGCGTTTATTGGTTTTCATTTTTGCACGGATTAAGTAATTGTAGAACGATAGTTGGTTACTGAGAATTGAGACATAACACCTAATGTTGCGGGGTGACGAGAGCGGTTACAAAAAACGATACGAGCTTCGAATGTTCGTTTGTTGGACGTCCGGAGTAAGATATAAGATTTCCACTTCTAAAAATCAATACTATTGTCTTTTATATACAGGGTATATCAAGACTGCTACCGAAAACGAAGCCGGGTGGTAATTTAAGCGACTTCAGACACAATGCAATAGAAAATGTTGCAAAAAAAGTGACAATTTTATTTTGTATTTTTTTTTCTTTAGTCGAATTTGTGTGGTAAATCCATTTTGTCCTAAAATAATAGTGTGTACCATTTTATTTATAAATACTCTAAGGGATAAAAGAGTTTAAATTATTATCATAGCAAAACTCTGGATTTACCACCCAAACATGATGATATTTAAAAAACCATTAAAAATAATTGTCGCGTTTCTTAGCAAAATTTTTAGTTTCATTGTGTTTGTAGCCACTAAAACTACCACCCGGCTTCGTTTTCGGTAGCAGTCTTGATATACCCGGTATGTATTATACTTATAAATAAAAGGGTATACACTATTATTTTAGGAAATAATGTATTTACCACCCAAATATGGCAAAAGGAAAAAAATAACAAAAAAAATTTGTCGTTTTTTTTTTACAACTTTTTCTGTTGCATTGTGTCTGAAGTCGCTTAAACCACCAACCGGCTTCGTTTTCGGTAGCAGTCTTGATATACCCTGTATACTTGATTGATTGATTTTCTCGTACGATAAAGGAATTCAACATTTTGTGGAGTATCTAGGCACATTAGTAAAATTTTACGTACGGCGTCCGCACATTCGAAGCTCGTATAGTTTCTATAGACTAAACTCCCAGTGTAGTTTCAGTGCTTACTAGTAGTGATGCTGTGACGAGTGCAGTTTTTACTAAATTATGTGTGGTGTTGTTACCTCAATGTGTGTTTTTATTGTTTAGCATCAGGCGTGATATTTACCATCAGAAGATCGAGCAGCTCAACTTTTCACGTTCGCAAAAAAATATACATCAAGCAACATCTAAAGCATTTGATTAGGACCTTAGGGAACTATAAAGATATATTATAAAGTTGCTGCATATATACTCAACCGAAGCAATCTAGGACCAAATGCTAAGCCAAATGGAAATGCAGAAGCAGTCCATTCAATTTCCTTATTGAAACAAATATTGTAAGTATTGGTAAAACCCACAAATGTGATGTTGGAAAGAATTTTGCATGGTCTTCGTTCAGCAATTTACTTCTTGTGGTTGAAGCTAATGATGATAAGATTGTAAACATACTAAAATCAAAATATTACACAAACATAATGACAAACATGACACGAGAATTAATATGGTGTCAGGAATAGGTTTGTGGTATAAATTGACAAAATAATGATAGTTAAAATAAAACTAAAAAAAAAACACGAAAAAAACTAGGGTGCTTGAGAATAAGTAATTATTTAAGCACCCCAGAGTTAGTTAAAATAAAATGAATGTGTTCTACTACATTTATAACCCTTAAACTCGGTGTCAATTTATTTCACTTTTTTGCTGGGTCTTATACTAAATTTAAAAATAGTCTGTCTACTGCTATCTTATAAAAGGAAGAGAGTTACGCGTAAATTAACCACTTTTTATTTCCAATCTAATATATCAAATGCTTCAGATTAAGATAACACATCGTATACTTTTTAAATTATTGCATTGTAATCAGGCCTCGACAAGTATGCAAAGTTTCAATTCAATCCGATGTTCTGAAGTCGTCAAAAATCAACATTAAAGAATTCATTACATACATACATACATATGTACATACATATATACATACATACGTACAGGCGAAGCTAATAAAAGCATATTAATAATTAACAAGCTCATAAAGACATTTAAGCAGTCAATAGATGAAATGTGTACGACAAGTTCATACATTGATGAAATATGAAATATAACTTACACAAATGTTAGTGCGTGCGAACATTGAAACTAGGAATCATCAATGTATATTTCGCGCTAATATCAACTATATCCGCGGGCTGTCCGCGCCCGTTAAATCTACAATGTTGTCATTGTTTATGCTCTGTTATGTTTCGTAAATTCTATTGTTGTGGTCTGTGACCTGGTATCAATTGTGGGGCGTAAAAATAGCGGTTTTTTATCAATTGTAACTTTACCCCAATAAATTCAAGATTCACTTTGACACCAAATCAAATTATTTCCGTGCCAATTTTCCAATGCTCTACTTATTCATCAATCCTCATATGATTTTAATTGGTTAAACATATAATTAATTAAGCGATGTTTATTTTCCCTTTATAAAATTAAGCACTAACACTAACATTAGCCTAATATGCTTACATGCATGACTCTGAAAAGTCAGGTGGGATTTGAACCCGCAACTATCGTAAGCATGTGGGCAGCCGCGTATGGCCCGTTTACATTCACCTATTTGAATTCAATAAATACCAATTACTAATAAAGGCCGAAGATGTGGTGGAAAGACGAGTTGGATGCATTCGAGTCAAAATGGCTAGAGCTTACTGGTGGTAGGTCTCTCATATGTGAGAAGCCATCTGGGTAGGTACCACCGCAATGTCTATTTCTCCCGTGAAACAACACTGCTTAAATGCACTGTTGTGTTTCGGATTGAAGGACATTGTAGCCAGAGCAACTACTGGACATATTGAGACTTAACATCTTATGTCTCAGGATGGCGAGCGCAGTGGAATATTGCTACTGTTTATGAGCGGTCGTATCGCTTACCATCAGGGGAACGGCTTGCTCGTCTCGCCATTCAATGCAATAAAAAAAAAAAAAAAAAAAAAAAAGCTCGCCGAGGACAGGGTCAAGTGGAGTAACAAAGTAAAAAGTGAAGCCCAGCAGTGGGACACAGTATAGGCTTTAAAAAAATACCAAAACCTCCTATAAATTTATATAAACTCCAGTAAACCTGCGTCTATTATAGAAGGCGTCAGTGATTGAGCCGGCGATGTGATGAGCGCATTAGCGGACCAGCCGCGAGCGTCCACGGCACAGCGCGGAGCATTCGCATTCAACTCAATTATCACTGCCCTAAGACCCGTTGCGTCACTTTATAATGCTCTCAAAGGCTTGTAGAAAGTTATTTATAGGTTGGTTTGGTAATGCAAGGCTTTGTGGTGTAGGTAAATGGGTGGAGGTGTTGATAGGGTGAATAAGAAAAATGTGTTCTTAATTACACTTTGTTAAATTTATTTTACCTTTTTTCGATAGACCTATGTCTATCACATTTGACACATACATTACATAAACTCCCACCTTTTCCTAGAAGGGGTAGGCAGAGGTGCCAGTACACCCACACTTCGCCTTGTATGTTCCGTCCCACGATGTGATAGGTGGCGAGCCTATCACCATATCGGGCAAAAATTCCTGACTGGGCTGATAGTGAATAGAAAAATCCAATATCACTTTGGCCAACCTAGGATTCAAACCCGATACCTCAGCTTTGTAACCATACCCTAGTACAACTACGCCACCGAAGCAGTCACATTTGAGAGTTATTCTATTTGTTATACCCTATGCCACCGCAGCTATCAATAATATTCTATTACGCTTTATTATGCACTTAAGAACAATATCCTATATTTTTTATTGCAGTTAAGGCGAGATGGGCATGCCAATAGCCTGATGGTAATCGATATGTCCGCTCACAGACAGTAGCATAAAAAAACAACACCATGAATTATAAAGCAATGCTTGGCATTCTACTGCGCTTGTCAACCTGAATCATAAGAAGTCTTAATATGTCCAGTAGTTAGTTTGGCTACAATGTCCTTCAAATAAGTGAAAATACCTAAAATGAAACAAAATTTGTCAAATTAGTGAAAATACAAAGGTAACTAAATTGATACTCTGTTACAAATCAAATTATCGATAGAAAATATTGTAATTATAAAAACTATCAAAACAAAACAACGCGGACCGGTACAAAGGTCCAATACCCACACAAATCAAACAGGATTCCTAATACACTATCGGCCAAGTTGTTTTGTACGCCAAACATTTGCATGGCGAGCTAAACGAGACTTGCGTGTTGCCGCCCACTCTACCCGGTGCAATACTGTGCAATCGCACCGCGTATCGGCATCCCATTAAATGTTGTAAACCCTAACACAATGCGGATTTCTCCATGCTTCTACAAAAACTTGTGTGCAAGACTTTTTTCTTAGTGCGCGGCGACATGCGAAGATCATTGTGTCAATGCTGCCCTGTTAATTTGCTCCGAGAAACTATTTTTGACCAATTTATTATTCGATGGTAGTTATAATTTTTCTATTTTATTTTGAATTTATTTTTAGAAGGACTTTGAATATTTTTTGACATAAAAGCCTGTGATCATCAGTGAATTCTTTGCATGATGATTGAAATCGAGAACGAAATGAATTTTTACCAGCCAGTTCCATTTCAAAAAACAAGGCAAATAAAACTTATTTCCCGTCTGCCACGATACTTAAAAAAGCAACATCAATAAACAAACCGGCTAAGGGTATTCGGTCAAGTTTTACGATCTAATTATCCCGTAATTTCTACGCAGTTAATTGGCGCAACACAAGTGCGTTGACATTCTCTGCTCGTGATCGGTCGATGGGTAAGTCGATCGGATCGTCGGCGACACCCAACACCGCCAGATCGCCTGTCGACGACGATACTGTACGAGGCCTTGAGATCACGCTTACGGAATACGCGTCTCATGCGTATCGGGTTTTAGCTAGCATTCTTTGGAAATCCGAGCGGGCACTTATGACTGGCTTGCACTGTATTGCAATTTTAGTGTTTCAAGTGTACGATTTCCTGACATGCTGCTATGTGTGACATGAAAATGTGTATTTGGATATGGAAAATGCAGTAGAATTAATAAACTACCTTTTGCAGCGATATAGTGTTGTGCCATTTGCCATATATTTGGTGGATTTCGATTCCATTACAATTTTATATCACCAATCGGACTTATAGGCTCAATCAGCTTAGTCTCAAACTTGATTGATGAATCAAGACGACTTTTACTAAAATGGCCGTGAATGACTTATCTTCATATCAAATTGTATGCCGCGATTAGTAAAGTTGCTGCAAACCTATCCGTCTATAATATCTTTGACCTTACCTATACACTCTTTTTATATTCGATCTTAGCATTCTTGATCTGTATTGGATGTTCTAAGACCTTGATAACCTTTTAAATCACCGGTTTTTACAATTTGCAATTACGCTTTTTAAAGATTTTCACTTATATTTTTAGGGAAAGCCTGATATGAAGCTAGAAGATTACGAAAGATGTACATGCTCCGCAGTAAATGACATGACAATCTATTAAACTGTCAAAAGAATATTGTCTCATGCATTCATCGTAATATATCACGCATGGGAAGGAATTCCGTTTGGCGTTTCCAATAGTTTTTAGATCCTCTAGTTCCCATGTTTTTCGATAGATCACATCAAATACAAACCAACCGGCGACTACACAATGTACATTCCTAATAATTAAATCTGTGAGAATCTTAACACACGTTAATTAGTGTTCCGATTTCAATGGCCATTATTTACATCACTTGATACCGTTTTTTATCGTGATGTTCATTGATTAATTATAATTATTGAATTGAATAGATAATAATGGAAGTCGTTTATCATCTATTCTACTTCCAGTGGTATCACTAGTAATATAATTATCATCATCAGCAGCAGAAGAGTAATCGTTATAAAAGTTTTAATCATCATTATCATCTTCGACCACAGAGACCAATGCAAATACTGGATCAAGGAGTTCTTCTGGCGTCACCTATATTCAACAGCGGACTTCAAAATTCATACCCTCTATGTTCTAATTTACAAAGATCAATTATGCAAATTGTAATGACAGCGCAGTAAACAGACAGTATGAAAATTAAACTACTGTAATCACAACATAAAAAAACAATGTAGGCAGAGTAACGACTGTATATATTGGGACTTAACGTCTTATATCTCAGGATGGCGAACGCAGTGGAAAGCCAAGCATTGCTTCCTAAGTAATGGTGTTTTTGGTTTTGTTCCATGAGTGTTTATATCGCTTACCATCAGGCGAACGAAATGCTCGTCTCGCCATTTATTTGCTATAAAAGAAAAACGTGTAAATAATAATTTAACAACATAATTATACTCATAATAAACGATATGTTTATTAAATTATTAAAGATAATGATTCATAACCCTTTATAAAAACTTGTAAAATATCTATTAATCCATAAGTGCCGATGATTGTGAACGTATAAGGAAAAAACGCATCTCCGTATATTGTTTTGAATAAATTACCTGTATATGAATTAACATAAATATGTTTGCAATAACAATATAGACGCGTAGTGTATGGCATGTACTTATCTAGCGCCTCATATTGTTTATTAGACACATGTAGTTTTGTTTTGCATATTGGAAAAATATTTTGTATAACTTGCAAATGGGTTAGTTTCCATAATGGAGGTAGAGTAAATAAGATTAGTTTATAGGAGAGAGAAAAGCCATATATTTTTTTAAGAATAAGTTATAGCTTAGCAAAAAAGAGACTGTTTTAATGAGGGCGCTAAGATCGAATTTAATTTTAATATGCCAACCCGATATACGATGGAAAATATTTAGATGCTTATTATTGTAATTTAATGTTGTTAATGGTCTTTTTGTCTATTTTAAATTACAAATTCTTTATAAAATTATTCAACGAACATAGTAACATTGTGTGTTGGCATTTTTTTTTAATGGCACTTTTCACCGCATCGTTTTTTTTGCCAACCTATACTTTAACTGCTCCCGTGCTTATTTTACCATAATATACGGTGGTTGTTATCTAGGCGGATAAGAAAACCTATCACTGATTGGGTACTGAAGAACAGTTTTAGTACACAGGAAGTAATTTGTTTTTTACTGACAAAACTTATGGGTATATCTTATTTTCTAATATTATAATTTAAACAAAAGAAAACACATTAATGTTTAAAAAGTCAAATATTGACACATCATTTTAATAGACTAACTAACGGCTTTATTAAAAGACAGTTTTAAAACCCATTTTAGTTATAGAATGTTTTGTCTCTTTGCTCAAACTTAGTTCAAAAGTCATTCAAAAAGGAAACAAAACAAAACATTCAATAATTAAAATAGCTTTTAAATCTATGAATAAGGTATTTAGAATTAATATTCAATTTAGTTCTTACTGGAATAAATGGAAGCTTGCAACCGCACTCATAACAACAATTACATACTGCCTCGGTATATCTCAACATTTACACGATAAAATATTATAATCGAATGTAATGCTCATAATTTTCTTTCACACCGAACAACACGTGAGCATTAGTGTGGGTGTGGCGTAATCTGCATATAAAGTTTCCTTATTCCCCGTTCTAGATGGCAGTGTCTTCCTTTGCTATTATTATCATCTCATTTAATGAATATGAATGCTCATAATTGGCCCATAGAGCTAATGCGGAAACCCACTGACGTGTAGCATTGTGGTATAAATTTGTGTTGTAATGCCTTGCGTGGAAATGTAACTGTACTTCTTGAAGTAAGGTTCTGTTTATTAATTACTATTTATTCAAGTTATTGGTGCAGTCGTAGGTATTTACTAACCAAGGAATCCTTTGGAATTCTTGTTCAATAAAATTTAACAGCCTCAAATAAATAAATACACCCAACAGTCACACACATAGTTCTGACCCCACATTAATATCAATTAAGTCTTGTTTCGTGGGTATCAGAAACTATGAGAGACTTTTCGGTCTCACAAACACCCAGACCCGAAACAAATACCTGTGGTTCACACAAATATTTGTTTCGGTGCGGGTATCGAACCCGCGGCCTCTCGTTTTACAGCCGGCGGCGTATAACCAACTGTGCCACGGAGGCTGTCATATGATTATTGTTATTTTAGGGTTACCGGCTCTATAAACCTGGGAGCTTCCACGACAGTGTAAAGAAGTAATTAAGAACGCTACTTAAGTGATCGAATAACAAAAATGAATACACATAATTTCGAATGACATTAGGCATTGTCTCCGCTCACGTCACTTCCCCAAATTAATCACTAACATTATCATGCAAGCGAATTTCTCAACTCGCGCCCACTACGATCGTATTTTGTCCTGTGCTCCTACTATTGCGCACTTAAATCCGGCTAAAGTCCTTTGAGCATCAGTCTTGTCTCCGCCTACGTGGAGCGTAATATATTCTGTTTTATTGATAAACCAGTACCCGCCTTTGTACTGGACTAGTAGGACATACGGAATGCTGTTTGCGCGAGCATGCGCGTTGTTGGAATTATCGGCGATCGTGTATGTTTGTGATAGAGGTTTTGTATGATATGGAAGGGATTTTTGTATGTGAGTAAAAATAATGTATTGGTTATTACAGGGGTGTTTAGATATACTCTATTATGTTGGAGAAAGACCATAGTAGTGTAAAAAGAGGCAGTAGGATGCTGATAATCCTAAATCTTGTATATTGAAAGGGAAAGAGAACGAAAAATGTAAGTAAAATTATAGCTGAATCCGTCAATTTCATTCACCGAAAGAAGTCTAACAGTACCCAACTCCCAATTTAATAAGTTATGAAACTACAAATATGCTCGCACAATAACCAATACGTATATTTACATACATTATGAAAAAACAACGATGATATTTACTCCATTTTATTGTCGCGTCGGTCCTATCCTTTTCATAAATGCCAATGAAGCTTAATGTGACAAATACCGCAATAATATAATTAACAAACATTTGAATAGGATACGAACGATTTGATAGCTGTTATAAAGTTGAGCAAATATTATAAATTATGCTCAATGGACAACGTTTCAAATTTATTGGTTTTCGAATTGATCACAACGTAATAACCGAGACATTATTATTTAAGGTAAAAATGTTTGTATTTGACTTTGGTTTTGATAGGGGATTATTTTATGCTGTATAGATTTATAAGTGGGTGTAACCATCACCTAACGTGACCTAAGCCATCCTGACCTACTTTCAGGGCGCAGAAATATCGAGGCTTTGTCCCTTGGAGGACAATAAAGAGCGACCATCATAGAGACTGCGTGGCTAAATGATAGTCAAATTATGGTTATCAGCATTATTTAAACCAAAAACTGTAGCATGTTCTAACCCACTCTCCTTCCATATCAGACACTATGAAATACTTTTATGTCCCGCATCCTCCAGACATACGCTTACTGTACAGTATTAGCCTATATTTGTCCCACTACAAGGCACAGGCCTCCTCTACAGTAAAAAAAACGATTGAGAGGGGTTAGGCCATTTAGTCCACCATCTAGTGGGGGTTGGCTTACACATGTGCCAAAAAAGTCTACAATGGACCCTGAGGTCGTACCATCAACCCTGTTCCCCAAACTACGAATTACTTCATTATGATATTAAGTGTTAATTTACACAGTATAATGTTTTGTGTCCGGTAATATATTTCACAGCTTACAATAATTTTCAGAAAATTTAGATGTCCAGTTAGCACTGGTCGTAAAATTGTAAGCAATAATTTTGCAACATTCATGAATATTTTATTGCATTTATCCCACGTGTGTAAGTGATAGGGTTAAGAGAAGACAAAGACAAAGTATTCAATATAATTATAAGAATCTATGAGCATTATTTTGTATCTTCACTACGAAAACTTTGGATGGATTTTAAATCCGTGGCGCAGTTGGTTAGGCCCTATTATGAAACAAAAGGCTGTGGGCCCGATCCCCACACTTAGACAAATGTTTGTGAGGGCCACAAGTATTTGTATCGGGTCTGCGTGTTTGTGAGATAGAAATTCTCACGTAATTCCTGATACCCATAATACAAGACTGAATTCATCGTAATGTGGGGTCAGACTATGTATGTGACTGTTGGGTGTATTTATTTATTTATCATAAATTATAAATACTTAAAATATTTGGTCCAAGGCTATTTACGCTCCGCCGTTATAAGAGTCACTTCGACAATAGAATTTTGACAAAACTAACATGTTCAAAATTTTCATCTCGCTTCAAGATAGATTGTTACTCGTATTTATTTTTATATTTTTACTTCGTCTTTGACCTTGTACTTCTGATGAATTTTATATTTTTCATTCACACATATGTATCAGATAAAAACACCAAGCTTATAAATACATATTACTAAACATAAAACAAGTTCCACTGAAATAAATGCAATAATTAATTAATGTATATACTATCCTTTCCAATGTATTAAAACCTCTTTGTCTTCAATCATTTAAAATTAGAATGAACTTATACGATATGATCAAGTCATGCTCTACTAGCAGAGGATGTAGATCTTAGGAAACCCGCATAACTCAGAAATATGACACCATACGCGTCACCGTATTTCCCTTTCACGCAGAGAACTGGACCGATCGCGAATTGGGTCAGATTTGCTAGCATTTCTGGGTGCGATAGCTATATAGCTATAGCTTTATAACAAAGTAGCAAGTTAGCTAAGAGTACAAAAGCCCAGTTCCCTGTACATTAGCGGCAAGCCGGTGTGATAACGGAGCGCGCGCCGTTCGCGTTATCACCGCGCCCGCGTCCACCCGTGCAGTCGCACATTCACTACTACGCCGATTGTTTGGTCTTGATCTTTGTAATATTATTCTTGTACAACGTAAATATTTATTCAATTCCGGTAGGGTGGCGTATCTTATACTAACTATCTTACAACTTGATGGACTAATAACACCTACTCCTGAAACACTTAACATCCGAGTCAGCCAGGTAACAAGGTGTAAAATTGTACACCAAAGATTTTGCAATATGGCTAGAAATAAATGTGACGCCGATTTGCTAAAATCGTGGAATGAGGATTGTCGTGTCCACACTTGATGGAACCAAAAATTAGGTAAGCGTGAAGTGTATTTGCGCTCATGAGTACCATCAAGATGGTGAACAGTCTGCGGGGCTAAATTGAATCGATAGATTGATTAATTATTACAATAAGCATAGAAGAAAAACTCGACGATAACTATTATTGAGAATTACGTTAGTGGAATATTATCCTAAGAACAAAAATGTTCCACAAATAGAACCTATGTATCTTTTGAGCCTTTCTAGGTAGCTGTTTATAATTACCAAAGGGCTCACAAAACTACTTCCATTTTGCGAAGTACTGTGTAAAATATAACCACGAATTCCTTATAGATCTCTCCTTCTGACTTTCTGTTGACGAACATGATAATATCGCACCAAAAAAAAGTTTCATTTTTAATACTTTGAAATGAAACAAAGAAATACATAAAGTATCAAACTCTTTCACTCGCGCTATACACTAAGAGATCATGCGATGCTTGACGCTGGAGTCAAGGAGAGCGGCCGGCGCCGACCACGCCCGCACCCCCCTCGCCCGCCGCCCCCTGCCCCGCCGCCCCGCGACGCCCGCGCTTCACACAAGCTATGCCGGTACGCCGATTGATCCAATTGTTGGTCATTACGTATCCTGTTTTGTAATTAGAGATGGTTGAATTGTGGTGTTTATTCGCCAATTGCCCTGATTGTTAGTTTTACTATCAAGGATTATGGTTGGCGGATAGTGTTCTGATACAAGTATTTGTTTAACATTCCAAGTGAATTTGTTGTTTAAGTGAAATACGATTACCGAAGCACTTAATGTAATGATTAAATTTAAAGTAAATTTGTTGTTTTAAACTTGTGATGCAGTTGATTTATTATAGGTTTCTATACGTAGTTATGTTTGATATAGATACAGTATAAGAAACATAAGTTAGTTTCTGCAAATTTTAAATTTGCTGTTCTGCCTCCCTTGTGATTTTTAGTTGACCAAATAATTTCATCAATTATTATAATTATTTTCTGGATTTTGATTTATACGTATGTCAAATCTTTTATTCCTAGGTGCACAATTGTCTGTTTATCTTCCATCTTTCAGCGATATAGCTACAAACAATTATTCAATATTTCCTTCTAGTGTATTCGGGACATTTTCGTCACTAATATGTTTAGACTGAATGTATTAAGCAAACATAAATGAAACTTGCAATCTCTGCACTAATATGGACAGTAGTTTTATTGGTATTCATAATCAAGTTTCTCAATAAAAAAACAACACTCTAACTAGATTTGACGAGGGATCAACTTGATCGAGTCTCGTGTTGTAGGTTTGAGGAACTACGAGAGACTTTTCGGTCTCACAAACACCCAGACCTGAAACAAATACCTATAGTTCTCACGAATATTTATCTCGGTGCAGGGATCGAGCCCGCGGCCTCTCCTTCCACAGGCAACGTCTAACCTACTACGCCACGGAGGCTGTAATTATTCAAACAATGGCAATTTAAAACAGCAATCCTATAATTTTCATCATAAAATTGTGTTCTTTCATCATAAAAAAGCTATATTTTATTAGACACAAAAAATAGGTGTCCAATAAAAAAAAATGCTTACACAATGTCTAATCTACTAACAAAGCACACGACAATCGCTAATTTATAATAGTCGAGTAAAAAACCCAAAACCCAGTTGCAACTATGCTGCTGATAAACTTGCTATTAGCATTATTTTATTGAATATTGTGCTTATCAGTGGCTGAGTAATGATCAATAGACGTTCGCTTGACACTCAGCGATGGAGTCAGAATATCCGCCAGTACTTCGCAGTAGCTTACACATTAATTATTAAAACAGAACAGTTGTTACGGATCTGATCACGTAGGTATACAAAAGTACGCGGACACAATAAAATTAATTAATTGTATCAATGCATCTGGTACTCCCGGTCAAAACTTTGTTATGCAAATTAATGTGTGATTTGTGAGACTTTGTTATTAATAAAACTATTCAGTGATCATTTAGTCATACGGTCCTGACCATAGAGATAAAATCTTATGTAATTAATTATAAATAAAATGGCCTTTCCAATTCCGATTGTTTGAGGATCTTAAAGTTGGAGATGGGATATCAGAATCAAAAATTGTAAACCATCTAGGCAGCAACCTGGTTGTGTTGTGGCCCGAGCACTCCGAAGATCCATGAGCGACGGTGACAGCTTTCCATCATGCTCATCTACCTGCGAATGAAATAAAAAAAAAACACACAAGAGATTGTCTTTATGGGTTCACCCTATGTGTACCAGATTTCGAGCTGGCCGGTTATTCCTGTCGAGAGTTATGGTTATATCTTCCCCATGAAAACTAGATTTTGATTTGATTACACGTTGGATCAGGTACATTATGTTCAATTATGTTCAATGTTCAAACAAAAAACTAGACAACCTGAAAAAAATATTTGGCCCGATATGGAAAGAGTTTGCGACCTCTCATGTCATAGCTGGCATCCTGCCCACTATGTCATTGAGGCCTAATGCTCAGAACAAGCTGTATTTTTTGCATATCGGTATCTCAAAATGTTTAAAGCTAAGCTATACTTCCTTCTATATTATCATAAATATGAATATCTTATGGTTGTATCGGCACATGACTATGATAATAGTAATCATACAAACTAAATAAATTTATTTCTATAATATCCTCTTACGATACGCAAGATTTCACTAAAATATAGTATTAAAACTTACGACTTGGAATACACATTGAAGAGAATAATTAGTCCATATTTTAAAACACAAATAATATTTAAGGCAAACAAAACACATGATCATTTCAACATTCAAAATGAATAATTAATAATAAACCATCACAACTGCGGTCGCAAGCGTAAAATTAAGCTATAAAACTTAACGATACCATCGGACCAAAACTTCACATAAATCATCGCGAAAGAAAATCCGTCGAAGGGGACTCGGTGGAATCGACATTTACTCTGTCAAAATGCAAAACCTGTTGCGCTCATTGTGGCTGTAATGATTATTATTTTGGACTTTAATTTCGGCCGGCCGTCTGACCTTTTCACTCAAGTATTTTTTTTTATTTCTGGTTTATCATCGAACTAGGATCGGTGGCTGCGAACGAGGCTGCTACATCCGTTCTCTAAGGTCTCCGGGCCACGCCTAGCTCGGACGATGGCTACTCGCCTATTACGCACTGGCCAGTGACTTTGAGTGCTCGGAATTCATAATTAGCTGTTTTAAAAGTACACAAATGGCATGCGTAAATGTTTTGCAACTTTATTCTTTAACGGTCGTGGGTAGCCTATTATTATGGATCGCATTATGATTAAACTTAAGCACATCTAATAAGAGTCCTTAGTGTCAAATTATATTTCGCAATAATTTCCCCAAAGAACGTCTTTCATACAGTTGGACTGTCTTCTTCGAACATGCTTGAAGCCACTAAAATACATTCAAATTATTCATTCAGAGTTCAAATGAAAATGTATTTAGCTGGTGACAGCCACATAATATGCTCTATATTAAAAAAATATGTTAGTTTTAATGACCAAACGACTATGTCACAAAACATACACAAGTATTTTCTTATTAATCAGAATTACTTTAATATTATTCAGTTAGTAGACTGGATCATTTCTGCACAACAGGTTTCAATTGTCACAGTAACTAATTACATTTTAATTAACAATAAACTAATTAAATACATCAATAAATTACACCGCATTTGAATTAATATTTACGAATGCTGGTCGCATATTTTATAATAGTGAACCATTTATTTTACCTTCATGTCAATTTGCACGATAGTATCAACCTCCGTTCGTTTTGATTGACGTGCCTTAATGATTTTGATGCGTTATAATAATTTGGTAAGACAAAAGGAAAAAGCCCCGGCGGCATTCGTCTATATCGACGGTAACTACTGTTTGAAATTTTGTTTGCGTAATAGATGACGTGACGTAAATTAATTACATCATATTGAACACGCCTATAGGATATCTTTCGACGATTGATCTAAAGTTATTTCGATCGCATAAATATGTTGAAAGTTGTTATTTATTTTTGCAAACATACTTTTTAGAATATACCTAGTTATTCTAGTGACAACTACGTTCTACGTCTGCCTACCTCTTTCAAGATAATAGCGTGTGAGTCACACAAAGCCTTGAAGGCAGGCTTTAACGTGAAGAGGCTTATATTAAATTTAAAAAAAATGTAGATCCAAACAGTAATCACTTTCATCTATAGCATAATAAATACTACTGGTAATACTTAAAAAAAACGTTATGTTAAAAATATATTATGTCTTGATTTTATGCACCACACATAAAAAATTAAATTAAAATTATTATAACATTAGTGCACCGCTTATTCGAAACAGTATTTTACCACACGGCTACTTTCATTTCAAAAGCGTGGGACACGGATTTACTTACCCCTTTTCAAAGATAAAATGCTGATTGATAGACAAATTATTTTTTACAAGCGTTATATAAAACAAATGCAATAATATTTCACAAACTATTACGCAACGAGGCAGAATTAAATGCTTAATTGAAACTGAAAGTAAAAATTGCTCGCAAATTTAATATGATTTATTGTGTCAACATACAAGAGCGGCCATTTTTTATGCGTCCATTTCGCGTAATTTCACCAATTATATTTGACATTTGTCTCGAGATCGCTCCATTAATTAGGCTAAAATTGCACTTTTGAATCATATAATGAGCGGGATGATTTTATTGGGTCGATCGTTTCATGTTTTTCTGTGTATACAATGTATGATTGGCATTGATGCGATTAAATCGAATCACGTGTGAGCTGAAAACGTTTAAACTTTTTCTTATTGATGTATTTACGCTTGGCTTCACAAAGGGATGACAGGCGGTTTTATGGACGTTTCAAATGAACGACGCATATGAATATCGGACTCTGCTGTGCGGTATTGATGTTAAAGTCGATTTAAACTTAATTTAAGCTTTCGTGGTCCGCCCCGTGACCACGAAAGCTGTAAAGTGATCGAAACGTCGGGAATTCAAAAAATGTAAAATTAAACTAAATCCGCGATAAAATCCGTAAATAATAGTCTTATTTCAACGATTTAAACTTTTTTGACATAAGACAGTTAAACGTGATACACAATTCTTGAAGTGATTTGATATACAGAGTATAAAGACAGCTACCGAAAACGAAGCCGGGTGATAGTTTTAATGACACAAGGCAACAAAAAAAAATCCAAAAATAAAATGTTTTTTTCCTTTCGTCGTAGTTTGAGTGGTAAATACAAAGTTTTTTTTTTCTAAAATAATAGTGTACACTCTTTTATTTTTATGAGGCAATGGTACACATAGATTTAAATTATTATTTGACAAAAACCACCCAAACACATATTTAAAAACTCACAAATACTATTGGCGCGTTTCTTGCTAAATTTTTAATTGCAATGTGTTTGTCACTAAATCTACCACCCGTCATAATTTTCGTTAGCAGTCTTGATATACCCTGTATAGAGTATGCGCTAATATAAAAGTAACTACAATACAATATTTTAACTTGTCATAAGAACTCTTTAACTGCCTGCACGGCCAATAAATGAATCTTATTTATTTGACATTCTGGTTGTGACTTACACCCGTATTCTAAGAGGTTTCCTCGAATCTTCCTCAACCTTATCTCTGTCGAGGTGACGTTTAAAATGAATTCGAGGAATGCTCGAAAATGATATGCTTAGTTAAAAATACCTTTCCTAGAGGATCCTCGAGTGAGGTTGAGTCAAGGAAATTTATCATCAAATACGTCATTGATGTGTTATTAAGGTACAGATTTAACAAAAACTATATGTAATTTCAACATTATACTCACTCATGTATTCACTTGAAAAGTGACAGTCAAAATTTGTCATGTCAAAGTGTTAAGGATATTTAATTCAATATCTTCGGGATTATGACTGGAAGAAGAATATTTAGTGAGTCGGAGGAGTAGTGTTTGCAGGAATTAATTATAAAATATAAATTAAACTTCCCATCAACTTTAGCTGCCTGTAACATGACAACGAAAAAAATGGTATAAAATACCGAAACCGAAAACCGTTGGTAATCCATATTAACCTGTTTAAAATAATAAACACTGTTTCCACAGTGAAAATATTTCCTAAAGTCTTCCTTAAGGTAGGTCGCGACGTACTTGAGATTGACAGTTGATTCCTTTCCTCGAGAAAGGAAAAGTATTGAGTCACGTTGAGTGGAGGAGACTTTTAACTATGAATACATATTTCCTCCAGTAAGGTCGAGTAGAGTCGAGAAATTTTCGAGGAACATCTTAGAATACGGGTGTTAGTCATACAACTAAGTCATCGCATCACAAACTATATCACACCGTCAGAAAATGTGGAAATGATGAGATCATCCAAACGGACACAATATTTGATGTATAATATTATAATTGGCGATAGGCTCGCCACCTATCACATTGTGGGACGGAACATACAAGGCGAAATGTGGGTGTCCTGGCACCTCTGCCTGCCCCTTCTTGGGATATAGGCGTGAGTTTATGTATGTATGTATATTATAATCAACTAGCGGTCCGGCCCGGCTCCACCCGGGTGCAGATACACGTTTCAAAATATCGACCAATCGGACCACGAAAAAAATTTCCTCGTATTTGCTAGAAATGTCACTACTGCTTCCCTCCTATAGGTCATAGCGTAATGATATATAAACTATAGCATTCCTCGATAAATATACTATTCAACATTGAAAGAATTTTTCAAATCGGATCAGCGGTTCCTGAGATTAGCGCGTTCAAACAAACAAACAAACTCTTCAGCTTTATAATATTAGTATAGATAATTTACAACGAATTGAAACATGCTAATCCCATAAATGCACTCAATAAGAAGATACTTGCAAGGTCACGCTTAATAGTTCTCCAAACACGTGTTACATGATGTCACATCTGACAAATCTCTGAATATTATACGGTTTTTACTCGACCATCAGTTACTTTTACGCGCGAAATGTCAAGCCGTATGGCATAACATATCGTCATACCTCAATGGACCCGACGATCTTTAAAGTAACTATAAATATGCCATCTTTTAATTGCATTAAATAAAAATTCTTTATGCCAACAATTTAAAAGTGGATCGTGGCCTTGAACTCGTAATTTTATATTTTTCGGCTTTTTATAAAGAGATGAATATTTTGATAGCCCTTTTTGTAGGTGCGATGACGGGATAATAATTCAAGTGACGACACAAATCTCCAATTACTAAAGTGGGAGAAAATTATTCGTTTTTGATGATACTTATATTTTTATTTATTACAAAAATCAATGTACTGGCTTGATGTGGTTAAGAAACATAAACAAGTCAATAATCTTACAACTGAGAACACCAAAAATCAGGTAATATGGCAGAGACATGAACAGAGATATGAAGGAAGGTGGACTCTACCACCTCACGTCCGTACAAACATCAACGTATTGTTTTCCTATTTATACTTTATGAAATGTATCTCTTTGTAAACTTATAACTCTTTAACCTTTGATTCAGTTTATTATAGATATTAAGATAAGATATGTTGCCTGGCCTGCAGAGCTATCATGGGTCGTTTATAGTATTAATAACAATAAATATTGTTTCATGTAGTAGGAAAATGTATGTAGGCCTATACTGAACAGCGGACTTCCTACGCCTCTTTTTTATTGCTATGAGAGGCGAGACGAGCATGCCGTTCGTCTGATAGTAAGCTATACGACCGCTCATGAATAGTAGCAAAACCAAACAACACCTTGAATTACAAAGCAATGCTTCGCATTCTACTGCACTCGCCATACTAATATGTCCAGTAGTTACTCTGGCTACAATATCCTTAAAACTGGAACACAGCATTGCATTTACACTACATTTTGGCGGGAGAAATAGATATTGCGGTGGGATCTCTCACATATGAGAGACCTACCACCAGTGTTTTTTAAAAATCCTAATTAATACAACTTCAACACTTTTTGTTAATTAATTGTTGACATCCCTATCTTGATATATTAATTAAAATTTACACTGGTTTATCGGGCACGTAATTTCTACCGCTGGTTACAGAGAAAATTATCACTGAATAATTAAAACTCACTTGTGTGCGAGTTTTGAAGATAATTACATAACCACTAAAGCTTATTCTCACGAAATGGTATTGCGTAATTAAATTCAGGTGTTAAAAATAATCTGAGTTTGTGAATTTATTGCACGATAAGATAGGATGCATTTATCTAATATGTTGCGAATATCCGGACGCATAAATTCCTTGATATAGTTCGATTTATTTTCGATTAGTATCTTTCGTTAATTACAAGCCTTGCATTAATTAATGAAGCGTTTAGTTTGTAACTTAAATTAATTTCCTTTGGACTTAACGATTGATAATAAATAAATAAAAATAAATAACACCCAACAGTCACATACAGATTGATTGATGTTACAGCTTTTGAAATAATTTGCATTCAAAGTATTTATTGACAGAAATAAAAATGCAATATTAATCGTGCCTTTGTAACTGTCACAAACCGTATTATTTCATTCTCCAGCTGGTTTTAAAATCCAGCAATATTCTTGCAAACTCCAGATGTAATTGTTTATGGGTGGCACGAAACACTAACATGAAATTAGACACCCGTTTACCTATCGAAACTTAGCTATAATATATTTATATGAATTATTGCACTCCAAAAAAAAATAAATATATATATATATATATATAACTGAAGTACCTCAGCTACAAAAATATGCAAATATTAAGTTCTCGTGAACCTATGTTTATCGTCACCATTAACGAAATCGTTTATTGCTTCATTGCATACATACACGAAACCGTCAACAATCAACATTTCCAAGAAAATCGGCCAAATTACAAGATGAAATTCTCACTCCCCATAAACGCATCGATTCCTCTTTCGGTCCTGCCGCGAACGCGCCTTAATAACTAGCCGAATTGAACTCGAAAGATTAAAACGATATAAATTGTCGCGTCTGGTGTTTTCGGCAATTTTTCTCGAGGCCTCGCACATAATGAAGAGTTACGACGGTGTTGATTTTAACATAATGAGCTGAGTAATTTTCGAACCTTTCTTAAAATGGTGTAATACACACTGACAGCGCGATCGTGCGGCAATTTGTTACATTTTATGTCTTTTTTTATTTTATTATGCTTTATTTTAAGATATATTTTCTTAAATCATATTTTATGTAATTTTAATTCATAGGTTTTTGCACCAATTTTAACTTCAAAAAAAGGTGTTTAAGTACAAAATATTAAAACAAGTTGAACTAAATAAAATGACGTGTGTATCGTCCAACCGTAGAATTTTCGCTCGATTCTCGTGAAAAACGATTAAAAGTCATGACTTTTATTGCTTTTTAATAAGGCATCGTTCAGTACCGCACGGAGGGCCTCGGGCGCGAATCTTGACTGTTTGGCCAAGAAGAGGGGTTTTTAATAAAAATATCGTATAACTCAGGCGCGGTAGTGTTATTTATTGTGCGCCCGATACGCTTATCTTTAAAAATAATGGTCACGGCAAAGGCACTAATGTGAAAAATATTTAAATTAATTTTTACAGCGATTTTGACAGTTGATATCGAGCCGAGTGACGAAATAAGAATTGTTGTTTAATTGCGTACCGAGATGGTTGCGAAAAACGAAATGCTCTACATTGCACAACGCAATTTCTCGATTAACGGCAGCGTTGGAGTTTGGACGTTTGGTGCTCACTTTGGTATTTAATTAATTTTAAAGGCTCTTTTATAGATTTAAGAAAGCATTTTATTATGCATTCTTATAGTTTATAAAATACTAGCGGCCCGGCCCAGCTTCGCCCGGGTACAAATAGATTTATGTCCAATAATATGTACGTATTATACATATAAACCTTCCTCTTGAATTTCTCTATCTATTAAAAAAAACCGCATCAAAATCCGTTGCGTAGTTTTAAAGATTTAAGCATACAAAGGGACATAGGGACAGAGAAAGCGACTTTGTTTTATACTATGTAGTGATATTCAAATAAAACAAAAATTTTTAAAAATATCTATTTGGCGTTTTAATCCATACTCGAATTCGAATAAATGACAACCACCATAACATATTTACAGGTATGGAAATAATAAAAGTTACACAATGATATAGATTTGATCATACTTTGTATTTTATGAACAACTGAAGTCCCAAAGGAATGGAGAGAAACCGCCAAACAAAAGACATCAACGCGAACAGAGCTACTTTCTATATCGCGTCTGCATTACTCTTAAGTAAGCTGAAGTTATTATTTTCAATACTTACATCAAAAGTCAGATACTCATAGTATCAACTACTATAGTTGTCTTCTACAGTTAATGTCACAAACTTGAATCTCTAAGAAGTTACAGCATTTAAACAATCCGGGTGTAAAAAATAAGGTTTTTATTATATTATCGCCGCATTGTACCCTACATAAAATATTTATTATTTACTTATCTCAATCAGATTTAATGTACAGTCAGCAACATAAGTCGCTACACATTTATGAAATTTCGAATGGTCTTATCATCCAAAATAATAATAATTCCTAATATCGTATAGCATTTATCGACAAAGAAGACATTACTTGATTATACTTTGAATTTTAATTCATAAAAGGGCTATCAAAAAATGTGAAGTGTGTAGCGACTTATGTTGCTATAAAATATAAATAATTGGATACCAATAGAATAACGGGCTCGCTTTTCTTTGTAATAATATAATCAATGCTTACCATATCAAATATTCTCACGGAATATGAACTTCTAATATTTATGGCTTCCGTTTACATGTTTTTTTTATATACTTACGTCAGCAACCAGCCTAGTTCTTTTTTTTGGTTTTGAGCATTAAATTGAAGGTCATAAGTCATTTTTGACAAATATTTATATGTGACCAGCATTATTTATTTGTTATATTATTTGACAGCCTCCGTAGCGCAGTTGGTTAGACGCCGACTGTGAAATGAGAAGTCGCGGGTTCAAATCCCGTACAATTGGTTGTGAGGCCAACAAATATGTATTTGTGTTGAGGCTGGGTTGTTGTAACACCGAAAAGTGTCTCCTACTTTCTGATACCCACAACACGAGACTTGATCTTAATGTAGGGTCAGGACTATGTATGTGACTGTTAGGTGTATTTGTTTATTTACTATATACTATAACTGGTAATAGACCAACCTACATTACATCAACAGTGACTAAGCCTAAATTTAAAACCGTACCCATAGTATCCCGTGGATCTCGAGTATTTTTCGTAGTCGTGGAAGGTACATAAACATCAAGCTCTTTTTCCAGGAGTAACCAGGTTTGCCACCGGGACGAAACTTGGGTAGTTTCGCCTTATGTGTTTCATCCCACGATTTCATGGGAAGCAAGCCTATCGCCATAACAGAAACTTTCTAACTCCGGGCTGATACTGAACAGAAAAACCTAAATCACTTTGCCCGACCCTAGATTCCAACCCAAGACCTCAGCGTTATAATCATATAAATACAATAAATACACTCAACAGTCACATAGATAGTCCGGACCCCACACTAAGATCGAGTCTTGTGTCGTATCAGGAACTACGAGAGACTCTTCGGTCTCACAAACACCCAGACCCGAAACAAATACTTATCTCGGTGCGCCTGCGCCACCAAGACAGGCACAAAAGGTACATTTTTTTTTGTTTTATTTCATTTAATCGCGAGACGAGCATGCCGCTCGCCTGATGGTAAGCGATGCGACCGCTCATGAACAGTAGCAAAACCAAACAACACTTTGAATTACAAAGCAATGCTTGGCATTCCACTGCGCTCGCCATCCTGAGACATAAGATGTTAAGTCTCAATATGTCCAGTAGTTACTCTGGCTACAATGTCCTTCAATCCGAAACACAACAGTGCATTTAAACTGCTGTTTGACGGGAGAAATAGACATTGCGGTGGCACCAACCCAGGCAGCCTCTTACATATGAGAGACCTACCACCAGTAAATAACCCCTGACATACATAACATACAAATGTTATTCCAAAAATAACTCTTAAGGTATTTTAAAACATTTAAATGTTACCACCCTTTAATGACACTGATACTACAACATTGCGTAGTACGAGCATTTTACGTATTAAAGTAATATATCCAACAGCCTTCATAACATACCGAAGAATTTCATCACAAGTACACAAATCCATAACCTTTGTAACGAGAATAAATTTAAATGTAATTAACTTATTAGTGAACTAATTAAATGATCGGCCCAATTGACCCCCACTCGTAATGAACACTGACAAGCAATTAAAAATAAAGTAGCAATACCATTCATTTGAAATTATTTTTATATTACTGTTATATTTCAAAATTAATTACTTAGTACGTAAAATGCTTTTTTGAATACGAAATTAATTTTTGATTTTTTGTTCGAATGTTCTAGAAAAATGTATTAGAAGATAAATTAAAACGTAATCGAATACATTCCATAGTGAAAACCATAAATGATACCCGCTTCTAAATCTTTTAATAAAACTATGCTACACTATTATGCTATTGTTTATATTCCGTTAAGAAATATAATTATATGATACCGCTTTACTACCTATTCTTCCAAAACATCTAAATAAATATACAATACAATGTAAATTAAACAGTTAATAACCCTTCATTACAAAATCCCTCTATAACTTAGTCCGTCTGAACAATTGAGCGCTAAAACTCCTATACAGCAACTCAGAAGGAAAAGTGTTGCGATCTCGAGCACGTAAAAATGGCGGGAAAAGAATGGAGTTCACCATGACGTGTGCGGAGAGGACACGAGCGCACTGGGCGGCGTCGCAGCAGCGACTAGCGCGCTATCGTTCACGCCGCGACTCGGTCCCGTTAGACAAAGAGAGCGAAACGCAGCCTTATGTGCGAGTGGTGTCGCCGCAGCGCCCGCGCCCCGTCCGCGAGCCATCCGGAAGCCTCGCTGAAACTGGACCGTTTTCTTTTCTTGTTATTATTGAGATCGACTCTCAAGTTCTGTTGTTGTCGCGCGGTGCGCCGCTCGCGCTGATAACGCGATGCCACGCCGACCTGCGCACGCGCACCACGCTACGCTCCGCAGCTTTAAGCTCGCGCGGACTTAAAAAAAAATCAACCCCCCAGTGATGGAATGGATATTTGTCAGTGAACAGTGAACTGGACGAGTATTTTTAACTGAACTGTAATTATTCAGTGTGCCCTTGTAACTGATAGAACATAGTGTCAAAGAAAGTGAAAACGATACGTTGTGTTATTGAAAGGATTATTATATATCGAAACATTATTTTTAATTGTTTTCTGTGCGATAACTATTGAAGCGTAGTTTACAGAAAATCGGAAGGATAATCTTGTATTAAAAGATTTTTCTGCTGTGAAAGGTAGGTGATATTTAATTTTCTTTTTTGCGCGCGTTCATTTTAATTGTCTATAGATCGATGTCACATACTATTTGCATATTCAATAGAAAGTGCCTCTAAACCCTATTATAAATAATACCAAAAGTAATTTTCGCGAAAACACCGAGCCGAGCATATTTTATGTTCAATTAATAAATCATTTCATTATTATTTAATCGTCTCTCCAAACCATAAAAGCCTACTATTGAATTATTTCTGTCACCACAGTACCAATAAATCAAACAACACAAATTTATCAAAACCAAAATGAAAAATCACAAAGACCATGTTAATTTACTAATAAAAATATATTTTATATTGTCCACGCCACCGATTCTAATTTATGAAGCGACTTAATGAGCCATCATCGCCTCCTAAGTGATTACTTTAAATAAATTTGAATAGTATTCAAATATTTTTGACAAAAAATTCCGGTAGTGCCATTGATTAAATTTACGATTTGTGGTTTTTTATAGTAAAAAAGGGCTCGGATTCACTGGCATTTTCACTGTTAAAAATAAACTATCGACCCAGTAAACCAGAAAGTGTTTACAGTTGTAAAGCTACGCCGCCCGCCGCAGCGCGCCGTCCGTCGGCAAAGTTTTTTGCTCTAATCTCGTCTATTGTAGTCCAACGGGGCTTGCACGGCTCGTGCCATCCAATATGCAGTATTTTGAAATCTATTATTTTCTATTTTATCGATTTCTTACCATATTTTCAAAAGGAGTTGGTTATTAAATTCTTGAACAGTTTGATTGGATAGTATTTTGCGCCGTTTATTCCAAATTTGATTACAACGCGATGAAATAATTTTAATAGACATGAAACAATGAAACAATTTAATATTTTTATTTATTAAATCAAAAATAAAACTCTTCATAAATAACTGATAAAATAATACAGCTAAAACAATGCCTCTGCAAGCCTACAGGCAGTTCTTACGAGATGGTTGACAAATCGCTTGTAAGAATAATAAGATCTAAGAACGCGCGATACGATCTCAGCGATTTATTTTTCATATCACGGCACACCTCTTACTGTTATATGTGCTAGGAGTACGTGACGGAACTGGACCGCTGTCGATTTTTAATGCGCTTTGGAGCGGAACGGATCGTCTGGGAATAGGGTTCAAATCCCTTGTTAAATTGTTGTAAAGATAATAAAGATGCAAATAAATTTCCGTACACTTTACCGTTGATTACATGACAATATAAATATACATTAATTTATTTATGTGATTTAAAATATTTACAATAAAGCATAATAATATAACATAAATACACGGGAAATTGAAAATTGGCATTAGTAAATATTGTTGAAAATATTTAGTTATTATAGATATTGTTCGTATAAGTTACATTGTACAGTATTAACACTTTAAGTGACAAATTAAAACCATAGACCAGACTATCTTAACTTAGCGTGTTGCCAGTATCGGAAGTTTTAAGTCAAATATAATTGGGGTAGTACATTGTTGCGACCGGGCCCGTCGGTTCACGTACTGTGCAAAGTACAGAGCAAAGATTTTTGACGCTTAATCATTCGTTTGAAATTAAACAACTATTTAAAAGTGGATATTAACGCCGTCATTTCTAATAAAATGAACACAAAATACGGCAAAAATTTACACTTATAATAAGCGCCTGGTTTTTTATTTGTTATAAACTGAGATTAAAAGTAAAATTTTACATTTATTAAAATTTTACAATTAAATATAAATATTAAATATTCTGTTATAACACTATAATTAAACAATAAATGTTTGACAAAACGATAGTTGACTTGCAATAAAAGCACAAAGAGCTTACATCGGTACTGTAGACATATCGGATTTTTTGCGATACACAATGTATAGTAATAATTAGTGTTTATTGAGGCGTAAACCTCAGCGGTAATATTTTTGATGGCGCGCCGAAGGTTGAAAGACATTCGCTACGTCAGGTGTCGACGAAAAAAGAAATAAAATTTACCAGCCGACTTCGCGAAATTGTACTTATCGGAACTTCAATCAAACGTAGGCGTATAAAACGTTCATTTTATTCGCAAACACGGCGACTTCTGTTAAGTGTTAACAGTGTATACAATAAACATATTTATATATGTTTAAAAATAAACACATTAATTTAATTTGTTCTAAAAATGAGAATCGTGTTTTAATTTTACTGTCCGGTCCGTATTTAATGCATCTTTTATTTACCAAATGGTCGTAAATTTAAAAGGTAAATCAGTTATATTTAAATTAATTGGTCATTATTAAGAGATAAGAATTTTCGGGTTGAAATTTATTAGGAGCATCAAAGCGGAACAATATGTTTTATTCATGTGAGATGCGTCCAATTAATTAAAAAGTCGTTGTGTTGATTAGTCACAATATTGATCGCTTAATATGTTTTAAAACACGCTATAAATGCCATATTGAATTTCATTTCCATAAAGTGATGATTAAGTTTACTCATTAGTAAAATATACAATGTAAATTATATTCTGTGTTAACAACATTCGTTATAAAACATGTTGATATATCTGTTATAAATTTCTTTATCATCACATTAAAACAAGATGCATTTTTCTGATTTATTGTAGAAATAATGTTATTTTTAAGAAATATTATTCATATAATTTTTCAAACTCGAATTGTTCACATAAAATCAATACGACAGGCTAACAAGCGTGAAAAATCAGATTCAAATTCTCTTTACGCGTAATAAGATATTCATTCGAAAATTTTAGGCCTATTGTAATAAAAAGATTTTGTTTTAAATTACACATTTTTACAATTTATTTTACTAGAAATAAACATGGTATACTATTGTACGATTCAGATACTATTTTAAACCCAGTTATATACCATTAATGATTATTATTATGTAAATTTAAACGATTGTATTTCTGCCTGCCCTTATCCATTACATACATGATGTTTACGCGTCACAGATATTTTACGACTAGTCATCTTTCTGACGTCAAGGGTTTTATAAATATTTTTTCCCTTTTTCTAATGAAATCCATGAATTCAAAGCTCAAATTGGATATTTATGGCCGATAGACTTGTAAGACTTTGTAGTTTATTTTTGTACATAAATATTCTCTTCCTATATATTTTTTCCTTCCAAGTCTTGTGCTAGTTATCTTGATCACACATAATGGCGCTGTCACATCCCTGTGTTGAATCTCAATGCTTATAACTAATAAATAAAAGAGCACGCGTTCCGAAACAATCTCGACACAATGTGTGTGTCGGTTGCAAGATGTATGAGCAGTTTTGCCCTTTGTCTCGTCTGAGTGTTGGCAGTAGTCGGTTTTAATTAACTGATGTGTTACTGGCGCCTTATCCGCATTTAATGCTTTTATATTTTCTATTTATTAGTTTGAATTTTATTTCTTCACTGAGAATCTCCTTACCATTACATTTTTTTTTGGTCTATGCCTATTGTAAATATAAAAGACACTATTAAGTTAATTAAAAAAAATCCGACAAACTAAATTATATTTATCTCTAATGATTTGTGATTAAATTTTACTCGTTTTATAATATTCAATGAATCGTATATTTGTACTAAATACAGGCGATATAACAGCTCGATTTTAGAATTAGGCGGCAGTAAACCGAGCTTCAAAGACAAGAAGTTGTTCACGGATATACCGTCAGATGTCGTTATATTAACGTTGAACCATTTCAAAGAAACTTGAATGAATAATTTTCATCTAATTAGTCATTCATGAGTCTTGAAGTAAATTTATAAATGATTGAAAAGATCAAATTATCTTTTTGCAAACAATCATTGTATAAACATAGGACCTCACGATTCAGAGGCCATATACTAACTTTAACTCGAGGCGATAATTCCACCGTAATTATATGTTACAACCATAACAGTAAAACTTTATCTATACGTTGGCAATCAACGATTGTAATCGCTGTAAAAAATGTGATCTCCTTACATGCACCATGTGTCTACAAGTGTGAAATGGCAGTTTTTGTCTAAAATAATTACAAAACTCACTAAGGAGTTAATTTACATTCTTCTAATAGCTTCGGAGATTTTTTCAAGTAGTAAATTACTTAAGCGGATATCGAACGGATACTCGACACACTTATGCCCAAAAAATATCTTATTGCGACTCGAGTGGCCAATTTAAATACTTCAAACT
Source organism: Hyles vespertilio (assembly GCA_009982885.2). Taxonomy (NCBI): domain Eukaryota; kingdom Metazoa; phylum Arthropoda; class Insecta; order Lepidoptera; family Sphingidae; genus Hyles; species Hyles vespertilio. The sequence goes on along the minus strand of CM042806.1, from coordinate 11,807,675 downwards.
CTGCACGGCTCTTTTTGATGAGTTTAAAAAAGGTTTAATCGGGACGGTTTCGGGCGGACGAAAGTCAATCAGCGTTTTCTTATTTAATCTCAGTTTCACCGTACAACAGCATTGAAAACACTGAAACGCTGTGTCATCATTGTAGAAAAAAGTAATTAAAATTTTCCCTTTCACCGATACAAAATAGGTGCGTTGTGACGTAACCCGGGCTGTCTGATTTAATATCGATCAGTTGCCAAGCGACAAGCGGCCGGTTTTTATCTTCATCTGCAGGTGGTGGTTTAATTTCTACAACACGTATTTCATAACGTACAAAAAACTACCGATAGATGATGTTAGGAAAATGGTGGTGGTATCCGCTTGCATGGCGACCGATCAAAAAACTGTCATACGAAGAGGTTTGGTTTCGGGTTCGGTATGTGTGTTTAGAAAGCCAAGATAATGTGGATACTCTTAATTACACTGAATTTATCACAAAATATAATTTTGCTGCGTGTGTAAAAAAACACCGTAATTTAGCTATGCTCTACTATGACAGCATCATTCAAAGAAATTTGGTGTTAAAACACAATTCCTAATTTTAAATAAATCAAACAAAACCATAAACCAAACTCTCATAACCAAGATGATAATTTACGTAACATAATGGTGGTGACGCAGTCCATGCAAGTTGATAAATGTGACAAGCCAATTTGGTCACCATATGGTACCAGTAAATACACCGTATTTTCATGATGCCATTTTTTTACCTAAAAAGCTAACACCTTTGAAAGCAAATCGCCGCAAAAAGGATATTCCTAATTTAAAATTAATTACACGAAGCTGAAACATTACGTAATACGTATAAGCTGTGAGGCAATCCATCCAGGTTCGCCTAACTGGCTAAGTGCGAATGCGATCGTTCTAATTGTTGCCGGGAGTAGGAGTCGCGATGCAACGTTACAAAACAAGCGGGGCTTGTCGCTGCAACATTTGCATATAATTGCAACCCGTTTGTAATCATTAGAACAATATACATGTGTTTTGGGGCTCGGAAGTCGGGACATGAATTGTCAGGAATTTAAAAGGGATAAGAGAAAATATATTGCCAATTAAATATGTTGTTCAGGCAGAACGCCGTAAGATTTTCTTCTTTTGAAAAACTGATGTTATATAAAAATATATAGGATACAAATTGTATCAAATAAATTCCAAGGATATAAGTGCATTAGATTTTATTTTATCGGGCGTGCTAGTAAATCCCGAAGTCATGTTTTTTCGATTCTTACTAATCGAATTACTACGTAATACGGGTTTTCCAATACAAAAACATGATTTCTCGGATATTTCTCGCAATGTTGACATCAAGACGCGACCAGTTTTAAAAATTATAACCAAAGTATAGCGCACTTGAAGGATAAATAAACCAAAGATAGGAAGAAGGAAAATACTGAATCATTGCAACTAGCATGTACCCAAAACGGGTTTTAAAAGTCCATCTGCAATTCCCACAGAAAATTCGAGCGTAACGTTCACACAAACCTAGTTACACATCAATTGATGTCTTCCATGAATGACTAACAGAATCGTCCAAAAACCGTTTTTGTACGCAATAGAGCGGCTTTCATTTTTCTGGTTTTCACTTAAAATTACACAGACAACTCAAACATTGGTGTTGCAATGACATGAAAAACGACCGCTCAAATTCAAAATATGTCCGTCGAAAGTACAATTGTATTCGTCTACTGCATCAGACACATGAATCACGATGCAGACAAAAAATGTATTCTATTTTAGGGGTGAACATACATTGGTGCACAAGCGATTATCATCTATAAAGTGTGTCTTTACAATTGAACAGAAACTAGATTTGCTTGCACCAATCTTAAGTGTTTTAGACATAGACAGAAATCGCTGATCAAAATTCAAGGAAATTCGATATAGTCTGCATTCAAGTACATCACTCCAGATGAAATTCAGATCGTAAAAAATGCACAGACGCCTTCGTAGACGGTGGCGCATAATTTTTAGATTCATTTTCATAATGTGCAGTCGAATGGCTGAGGTCATTCTAGCTCATAATAATACGCTCGGGTTTTATGCGAACTGCAAATATTCACCTTTACATGATTTAGTTTAGCAGACAATGCATAGACTGTTGCACTTTGTAAAAGTGAATAAAATTAAAATTAGCAAAATTGCTAATATTAGCAACTACAATAATAAATACAGCCAATTGCAATTCATAATCCTGACCATACTCAATAATAAGTTACGCACTATACGAGTATAATGCTACTAAAAACGTGTTCTCAGACAAAGCATATATGTTTGATCGGACTATTTTTCGAAGGGATTAAAACTATAATACCGTTTTACAAACTACTGTTGCATATTGCCTATCGTAAAATCGTCGATCTTAACGATTGATCATAAAATACATATAGTTATTATAAGATAGTCTTAAACAAATGACAGCTGTTATAGCAACACAACTAAAACATTGTTATGCATACCTCGTAGGAGAGTCTTAGGGCACAGCGCGAACCTGATTTCGCCTCGCCTCATCCAGTTAGTGTCAGCATTTCGCAGGTCGTCGCTCCATCTGGCCGGGGGACATCCCACACTATGTTTGCCTAATCGGTATCCGCACCAAACCCGTTTACACATATAAATTAACCTTACCTTTAAAACCCGGAACATAAACCCCGAGCCTCCGAATACAAATCAAGCCGGACTTTCTAGGAAAAATAGTAAAACTTTCTATCTTTTCTTCTAAGACGATAAACTTTACGAGCACAAACAATGGCTTTAAAAACAATAAAGCCGGAGGAAATGAAAAACCCGATTTTATTGTAACTAAGTGCGTTCTCGTTTGCTAGAACAATTAATTCCTTTCTCCGATGCCGGACATCCGCCGTACGCAAGCGAGGATGTCATCGCTTCAAGCCGTCAAAGATTAATACGCCATTAAGGGGAAGCCGCGTCATAAATAAAACCCATTAACGAGTGTTATAAATAGTTGGCAATCAAAACGGCTCCAAGTTGCTCTTGATTAAAAATACATATTTATCTTACTATCTATTATGAAACAATTACGTGCTTTTGAGTAAGAAATATTTTTATGGCGGTTATGAAGAATGCCAGTTAACGTACCTCATTTATACTAGTTCAATTCAGCTGGATATTTTATGATTCCGCCATGATTTAGGGAACATATTGAATAATTATACGCCTATGTTGCAATAGTAATGGAGAACCCTTTTTACTAAGTTTCGAAATTCTTTTAATAAAATTCATATGAAAAGCATTATTTATACACACTTTTTAAAGGTGTTATATCCACAAGTTTCCCCTCTTCAAAATCGATGTCTTAATCTAGAGATGACGAACGACCAACCTAATACGTCCATCAAACGTGTGGTAATAAATTTTAATTGATGCAACTCAATGTTTCCTTTGGCGAAATACCAAACACAATTAAGTCAAGGCACCAAATATGGACATCCGCTAATCACTAGGTTCTTATCTCCGTTATTTCTACGCGCAACAATTATACCGTATATATTTTGATGTTACTCGTGTCAAGTTATGAAATACCATTTGTAAGGATGATTTAGTTACTAAAAAAATAAAAATTCTGTAGTATCCATTAATTATTAGCATTGGGACTTCTTTTAAGCACCGTGCATCCCGTGATTTCTTAAGGCGTCATATCATGCTCAGCAATATAACTCCCAATGCTACCCAGAACGTCTCAAAACAATCATCATCAACATCATAATCTCAGCCACAGGAAGTCCACTGCTGAACATAGGCCTCCCCCAAGGATCTTCACATCGACCTGTTGGCAGCGGCCTGCATCCAGCGACTTCCTGCAACTTTAGCCAGGTCGTCCGACCTTGTAGGCAGGCGTCCGAAACTTCGCTTGCCTGTACGTGGCCTCCACTCTAGAAGCTATCGGCTCGAACGGCCATCGGTTCTACGTGACATGTGCCCTACCCACTGCCACTTCAACTTGCTAATCCTAACAATAAATCAATATATCCTAACCCCCAAAACAATAGCTGCGTCAAAATCTCAAACAACAAACTAAAGATCTGAGCGAAGACCTCGAAATATTATCGCGTATCATCTCACCTGGAAACCTCATTATCAAAACTCCATATTGTTCGCTCACACGTGCATAATACAAAAAGATCTGTTTCATTATCTTCAACGTATACGTCTTCTATACGAACTTGCGTAAGAATCGCAAGTTTACAACCGAGATGGCAATCGAGTGCATGGGAATCTGATTGTTCACCGCACAAAATGCGTTCACACACATGAATGCTAACATTGCCAACGTGTTTATTGTCTACTATGATCTACACCAAAAGAAGTGTCTATGTATTCATGGTTTTAATTTTAAATAAATTTGAGGATGACTCGTTTATTGGTTTTAAGGACAGCTTTGCTAATTTTGTTGTATGCGATAGAGTCAGTATAGGGTCTGTATTTTATGCGTGAATAATAGCTTCGTAACATTATCTAACAATATGAACCAACGTAAATCCTATTGAGTTCGGATTACCACTACGATTCAGAGAATCTGGGTCTTAGTTCCTTCAGGCCAGGGTTTTTTTTTTTGAGATGACCTTCATGTAAATTTGGTTTACAAGAGCGTTACAAGACTTCATATAACTCAAAAATTTCTAATATGTGGACTGCCTCGATGGCGCAAATGTAGTACGGTATGATTTCAAAGCTGAGGGTTTGAATTCTGGATCGGGCAAAGTGATACACTCCTTCGTCTATTTTAGATCAGTTCCCTGATCGATCGGAAAAATAGCATAGTAGTGTAGTAAAATAAAATATTTTATATTTTTATAAAGTTTTTTTTTATATTTATTAGTATTGTTAAGCTCTATATGCAGTTTATTAAGGAAAAATGGTTTTATATCTCAGCGACATACTAAAAACAAACATTGCTGTGAACTAAACGACGAGAACATGCAAATAAGGATAGCTTCACATCCGTCGCTTTTATTCGCTCACAGTTTTTGTTAACTCTGTATACATCGGATCCAATTAGTCGCATCCTGCGGAAGATGTAAAAAATTGTGTCCATCATTGGGTCCACGACTGCGCTCGGATAAAAACAATGTGAAAATCATTTCTATTAAATAGTTTATGCAATAAAGGAAAAATCACTTTGAAAACTAGCTCCTAAAAACACAAAATTTACAAAATACTTTTAATTTCATCTGCAATCCAATGAAACAAAGCGGAAAAGGAGCAAAAATAAGACGGATTGTTAAAAGTAAAATTTACAGTTTCATAAAAAGCCTTGATTAGAACATCACTCTCGATTTCGATCGTACAGTCAATCACAAAATTGCTTGAGTTAATTTTAGATAATTTCCTGTTACCATTCATATTTCCTTTTCGATTAGTCTTAATTAATCAATAGATTGTATCTAATTGCGATTTTACTACTGCTCGTATTTAAATGTATGCTACTAAATGTTCAGCTTTTATGTACCTCCATGTTTCTTATACTGCGTAATATGCAATATAGCATATCATTTTAGCACATGTAAACTTTAAAACCTGAGGACCTCTGTATGGCGCTGGAGCGGAAAAATAATTGTACTCGTATGTCAAAATTCTTAGTGACAAAAATTCAAACTTTTGCGCTTAGCCAGTACTATTGCGTTCATAGCCATTGGTTCTGAAAAAAAAAGATAATAGATACAATATGCAATGATTTCTGAACCAGCTAGTACAATGAACGCTCAATGGTCAGTGTCGTGATCTTGAACAATAAGCCCGAAACTCCCATCAACATAAGAAATCGCGAAAATTGCTCAATTGCGTCACCAGTCTAATTGCCGTTACAGATTATTACAAGAGCGATCGTTTACAGGCGATTTGGAAATAAAGTGCGCCACATTACATTGGTTACGCACGAGTTTTTTACCATTTAATTGGATTTCCTACCATTACAAGATTTTGCTTTGCATTACCATATTTTACATTGGATCAACTTCACTTTATTCGCTAGTCGTCCAATGTTAGTATTCACATAGTTAGCAGTCGCTATTCACTATGATGGGTAGAATATAGTAACATTTACGAATATGTACTATATAGCTTTTAGGGTTCAGACTACCAGGTTTCAGAACAAGCCTAAATAACTTAATCAGCAGTCGGTTAAATGCAAATAATCATTTTTCGCGGGAGATTCTTTTTTTTTATTGCATGTATGGCGAGGTGAGCATATACCTCATGGCAAGCGACAGAAAATCAAGATCGCTCATGGACCGTAGCACACCCAAACAACAATTGAAATAAATTGCAAAGCAATGCTTGGAACTCCACTGCTTTCGCCATCCTGACGTTTGACGAGAGAAATAAACTTTGCAGTGGTACCTTACCCAGGTGGCTTCTCACATATGAGACACCTACCACTAGTAAAATTAGCTTTCAGACGCTCTTTTTTGAACGCACCGCCTTGATCTATTATCAATAGTAATGTAGTCACATCTCCACCCCAGTTTAAAAAAACCCAAGTACTGTTATAAAAGGACAAATACGGTTATTCGCAATATATCAACTTAAAATAGTCATAAACAGTTATTCCTATCCCGTTGGCGCAATGCACTGTTCAGTAGCACGCTGTGTGACGGCGTTTTTGGAGCGACATGTAAACACCTGTTTTACATACAAGATATTATCACAGATCTATCTCGGCGGACAAGTTATCTGACATTTTACACAAAAACTACAAAACAGATAGCGATCTTTACTACAATGATAAAATAGACAAGAATATAATCTCTTCAAAATAGCAACCGGCAACAGCATAACCATAAATAACAAAGAACATTTATTTTGACTTATTTATTGCAACTTTATTCCCGTTTAATATATTGACAATAATTTTCAATTATGAAAAGCCCCCTTACTGCCGCTAATTGTAATTAAAGACTATAAATGGAGCACAATATAAATCAGACAGTTGCAACATTTTAATAGAATTAACTCATTTGATATGCAATATTACTTCCAATACATATTCAGACACATTTGCTAACAACGCTAATGAAGACAAATATACTAATCATAGTTGTATATGTGTATGTATGTATGTGTGTATATATATATATATATATATATATATATATATATATATATATATATGTGTGTGTGTGTGTGTGTGTGTATATTTATATGAATATATATTATATATATAATATTAATTATAAATAATTCGTCTATAATTCTTATTTTACTGGAGCTTGTTTCCTTTATTTCCTAGACTGCCCCTCTCTTCTTCTCCTTATCTCGTATCCATCCAAAGGTTGTCTGTAAGAAATCGCCTAGAGCGATAATACCGCCTTCTGTACTTTTTTATTGTATGTTATATGTTAATGTTGTCCTCTTTATGTGCAGTTAAGAATAAATAAATAAATAAATAAATAAGACATAAAAATGCAGCGTCAAATCGTCATTCCCCAAACGATAGTTAAATATGTCATACGTACCCATGTAATTATAATAGCAAGTTCGTAAATTATGATTGATCTTTGTCAAATAAAAAATCCGACTCATATTTTACCTATACATAAATGTCTCTCATGTGTGAGACTGCCTGGGTAGGTACAGTCAGCAACATAACTCGCTGAATACTTCACATTTTTTGATAACCTTTTTATGAATTAAAATTTGTACGTACTACTCTGTAGTCGTAAAATATAACCAAGTAAAGTCATCTATGCCGATAAGTGCCATACGATATTGAAAATAATTATTATTTTGTATGATAAGACAATTCCAAATCTGACTGTGTAGCGACTTATGTTGCTGACTGTACCACCGCAATATCTATTTCTCCCGCCAAACAGCAGTGTAAATGCACTGTTGTGTTTCGGTATGAAGGACATTGTAGCCAGAGTAACAACTGGACATATTGAGACTTACCATCTTTTGTCTCAGGATGGCGAGCGCAGTGGAATGCCAAGCATTGCATTCAAGGTGTTTTTTAGTTTTGTTACATTTCATGAGCGGTCGTATTGCTCACCATCAGCCGAACGGCATGGTCGTCTCGCCACACATTGCAATAAAAAAGCGCCTTTGATAACTCTTTGATGTAAACTTAGTTTATACGAGAAGCTTCAGCAACTTGAATGTTGTACCTACCTATTCATAACGGGGATAATTATCACTGATAAAAAACTCAACCTTGTCACTAGTCCTCATAAAACAGATACCAAGATGGAAACAATTTTAATATTCAGATTGACGTCCACCCGCCGATAACTCATATAGCTTTGAGATTCATTTATGCATAGTCTTGATTACATCGGATAATAGATACGATGCCACGTGTATGTACTACGCAGATGTACGCCAAAATTTACATAGAACCTTCAAGTAAACTAGAACAATCATTTATCTACACAACTGTCAATAGATTGCGTCATAGTTTATCCGAAATGTAACCGAGTCGCCGCATCAAAACACTTTTTAAATTGTGTTAATTAATGAATTCTATCGATGTCCAGGTTACAATTGACGTCAAAGATGATTGTCATTGCGTTTTCCTTCATAATTTCCAATGCCGTTCTTCACAAAGATGTATGATTTGCATTAACAATCACTAATTAATGGGACAATTGATGCACTCAAAACCTTTGGTCAATTTGTGTTAATCCATGAACAAAACTTACACTTTTGTTTATAGAACAACGAGTATGGGTCTAACAATTTGTTTAAAGTCGGCGTATTTCGACCGTCCCAAGTCCTTTGGAATGCGCCAATCAAATATAACAATGGTAACTACAAAAAAACTCCCACGGCACATAATAATGAATAGTTAACGACGAAAACTAGGTGAATCCTTGTGCAATCGCCTGGTGTCTTTTAAAAGAAATATGATCATTTTCAATTTCATAATATTTCCCACACATGGCAGCATGAATGGATCGGTAGAACTGACAAATTAGTGTAATCTAAAAGAGATTTCGCGTCGCTAATACAATTTGTAGCCGCGTCGCTTGTGTTCGTGAGGATGTCAAATTATGCGGTCGTGTTACAGTAATGAATATCATCTCTTCGACATTGAATAGTGGCGGCGATTTCTACACGCAGATTGCCGGCACGCTTTTTAAAAGTAGGCATTAGCGGCGTCCGCTGCTCTTACTCGGCATCCCCTGTTTGCTGTAAACATTCATAATGACTGCTTGTTCTCGCTGACAAAGCAGATTACTAGCTATTACCAATACTATTTACGTTCATTGTTAAAGGAGGAGATATGTCTACTAGAGTTATTGTGCAAGGCTGTAAATTAATTACCTTGATTATAATGTTAATTATTAAATAGAGATTTACATTGCATACCTAGATATTATACAATGTCCAGACAATATCTCCATAATTTATACCATAAATGTATGGTATGTTCGGGATAAAATAGTGACGTTCTGTTTATATTTTTCTGCAGCTGGAAGTTCTAGAGCATTGAAATTCACTATTGAATATGATATTCAAATTTATACAAATATTAGGATAAATTTGACTACCGCCTGGGATAGGACAGTAATTTTATTTCTCGCTAATTTGCTATCAAAATCATAATCCACTTTTTACACCACTTTGTACACGAACACGACATGAATATTCTTTGATTCTCCAAAACTTTCATATGCGCCTTAGGTTACAACAATCAGAGTAAATCGTGACGTCGTTCATTTTATGAATTAGGTAAAATTAATCAAATCAGTTGTTTAATAAATTAAACGCTGTCCTAACATGATGCTAGATTAACTGCATTGAAAAATCTAAAAAAGAATATGTTGCTGCTAACAGATAATGTACTAAAAGGATCAATAAAATAAACTCAACCAGCTTAGATAATTTCAGATCAAATCTGATCTATATTGAAAAAGAATGACGTAAAAAACTAGATTGATCATGATCGTATAAAATAGATTACTGCTCTACATATGAATCACTATTCACTGCCATAAATCTCACGATCACAAAACAATGCAGATACCGAGCGTCGAAAAAACTCCGCGAAAACTTCAAGTACACACGTTCAATGCAAATTGGCCGAATGTCAGACCGTAGTGTTACACAAGCGTACATCATGACATTCGTTTGTTCGGCGAACAATCCCAGCTGTCCGTGTGAAGATTTCCCATGTACGACGGCACAGATAATGTGCCCATCGAGCCAGCTAAACGCCGGTTTAAGATAAACAGCAATTAACCTACAACGTTAATTTTACTATCTGATAAAGTCAAGTGTGAAAGAAATTATGTGCTCATTAAAAAGTTTGTTATTGAAATGCTTTTTGTTAATCAGCTCTGAATAACTTTGCGGTAAAAAACATTTCGTTGAAAGCAAACACGACGCCATATTTGAATCGGTATCTCTAATTGAGTATTAACTAAGGAAATGTGTCTACATAGCAATCTGAGTTAAATTATTCTGTTTCAAGCAGCGCGAACATTGCTGGGCTATTTTATATGATATTTAAATAAAAACATTTATTTAATTCTCATGCAATTGAATTAAAATCGTATCGGTAGTAAAAATACGAGTATATGTAACGTCGCCAGTGATGGACACAATTGACAAAGGCACTACTGACTGTGTGATCATATTATGTTTTTTTTAAGTATACTTTATAAAATTGACTCTACGGTGTAAATTAATAACCATATATTTTTTCAAATCAGCACCACACACTTACTAGAATCGTGCAAGGGTTTTTTCACACGGATATTATAAAATCGACCATTCCAAACAGATCGACTTCCGCCGCGTTTACCATTGGCAATCTGTCCTCGCGTATTCCTGTCTTACACAACAGAGGATGTAAGTGCCGACGTTACAAAGCATCCTATAATCTAAGTCAACTGGCGATTTGTACTGTTATAGTAAGCCAATAGATGCCACACACTGGGTAAAGTTTCCAACATATAGAGGTTTAGACTATACCAACACTGAGCTAGTGCGAGTTGTAAGACTTACTGCCGCACTCAGAGACATTTCATGTCAATTAAATCATTACTTAGTGTAGATTTTACGTACAAAATCTTTACTAAGGAACAATTTAATTGACATTAACTGTCTTTGAGTGCGGCCGTTAGAGTACGACACTCAAAATTCCTATGGTGAAATTATCAGTTTTGTAGGTTTCTTTACAATGTAATAAAATTATTAAGGATCTATTTCAGATTGTAAGAAATTGCTAGATACTGCTACTGGACATCTTTGGAGGCAGTCTACTTCAAGCATTTATCTTCCTTTCATCCCTAAAATGAACAAAAATAAAAAAAGAATTGACACAACTTTAAAAATGCGGCGATGTTTATTGGGCTCAAATCGGACTACGAGTATAACTGTAACTGTAACTGTATCAGCCCATATACGTCCCACTGCAGGGCACGGGCCTACTCTACAATCGAGAATACGATTGAGAGTGGTTAGGCCATATAGTCCACCACGCTGGCCTAGTGCGGGTTGGCGGACTTACATACCATAGGTATTCTTATAAATCGCTATGGTATGCAGGTTTCCTCACGATGTTTTCCTTCACCGTTTTAGTGCGTGGTGATTGATTATCAATACACACATGACTCCGAAAAGTCAGAGGTGTGCCCTGGGATTCGAACCCGCGACCACCGTGAACATGTGGGCAGCCGCGTCTAGTCCGTTTACCAACAGGCCACCACGCACTTCAACTCTTCAACTTCTGCTACGAGTATACTCTCTCAAAATCGTTAGCAAACTTGCAACTTTTATTACCTTCAGGCGACTTGGAGCAATAATTACCCTATAAAAGACCTAACCCCTTATTACGTACCCATTAATTTGCCCCTCATCATACTTGTGCAGGTATTTTATCATGCAATTTGAATTGTAAAGCTTACATGTGTAGATTTTAATTACTCAATAACACGGTTTGTTACTTACTACGACTGTGTACTTTGTTATGAGGTGTTGATGTCGTTTATATCGCATAAATCTTCATTTTGATTAACGTGGGATTAATGTTACATTTTTTACTTTTTATGAAAAAGTTAAGCCTCTTTTTTTTACGACATACGACCTGCTTGGTATCAATCGTATAAAATAATACAGTATGAGTGTCAACACTATTGTGACTCGAACCCAGGACTTCCAACGTTATATCCCATGCCGATAGATAACTTGATTTTGAGAATATAAGAATGTTTCTTTTTGTTCTTACTACACCTGACCTCGAATTTTTTCACATAAATATTTCGTTACTGAATTCAAACCCGCGTCCTCTCATTTAGCCTGCACTTTAAGCAACTACACCAGATAGCCTGTTATAAGTCCCTTTTCTCATTCTTCTAAGTCTGTATAAAACGTTTAAACCATGAAGTCTAATACCCTACACCAATCAGCCACCCATCTGCAATTGCCTCATGCATGCCCGCGTCCATTAAGTTATTTCTAATAAGTTACATATGTTAGCCGAGGAATCTGTGTAGATTTATTATCTCTTACGAAAAGCAATTTGTGGAGGCGTGACCGATAGTAATTATTTCTTAACATCTTCAGAAGTTGCTACCGAACGGTTAATACGAATATTACCCGCTTCCTTTTATCTAATAGCTCTCATTGAGACGGTTAACTTCTTAGGCTTAATTATATCGATATTATACCTAATGGATGGGTGGAGAGTTTCGTGTTGTTTAATATGAAAAATAACAAAGCTATTTTAATAAGATTGGTGTGAATGTGTGATTCTAATCAGTTTTTTAAATTATGATAATAGGGAATTAATGTTTTAGATAAAATATATTTTCGGTTTTGAAGCGGTTCATTTCATTATATGAATAAATAATGTATGTATATCATTGAACTCACTCTAACCACAACCAAAAATATTACTTTAGCTCTCAAAACGAAAGCTGAGGCTGAGAATTTTTAAAATTACCTTTTACTGTAAAAAAATAATATAATGATGATGACTCCTTAAAACCTACTTAATCATGGGACCAAGATATATATATATAAGTTTCGTGCTGGTTTATTCATATATTATTCCACAAATATAATAATTCAAAACGAAGTCACATCAAAGCTATAATTTCAGCAAGAACCAGATACAATCCATCGTCTGAATGGTACGTGTTTAGAATATGATTTATTACTTCATGCGTCCTCAGCGCATCGGCTCATTCACAATAATAAATCTTTTACGGGCCCTTATACGGAGCCCTTTCGAACCTCGTGTTGTGTCACACTTTTGTTTTTTAATGTTAATAATGTGTTCTTGTCAATGAGAATGAATATTAATTGTTTTAAATATATAATAATTAACTAAGAGTACAATTAATATAGTTTATTTATTTTATATTATTTTTAAAAGACGAAGAACTGAAACACTCTCAAAATAGCGTAGTCCCACGCGTAGCCATGAGAAGTTTAAGGGCGGATTTTATTTACTTTTGTTTTAATAGATTTTAATATACTAAGATTATTTGGTTCAGTAATCAAAAATATACACAAACAACATTGCAAATTGTTTTCAAAATGTCTAATTCCAAGTTTAACGTTTCAAGCACACTAAACTATACTCCAATTAAGATAACTTTTTTTATAAATACACGCGGCCGCTTATCCCTCACACCAAACCGACGCGGCATAATCAGTAGATCAACCGTCCATTCAAAATTAAAAGGCTTATTACCAGCACTCGCGATCCTATCTCGGTACTCCTCATTTAATTTATACCACACTTTCGGTGCCAATAAATTCGTCTAATAAACCGTTTGAAAGTGGCTTCGTATAATAAAAAAGCGAAGTGATTGCTTCCTTCCCAATAGAAAGTTTTATAGTATCAAATGACAAGGGGATGTGCAGTGATCGCACTGTGATACGGTACAATTTAATGCTGTAAAAGCAATTACTTTTGAATAACTAACTTGCCTTTTATAGGTTTAATTGAATATATGCCATGTAAGATGCGGGTGATACGAATGTATTGGAACATTTGAATATCAAATAATTACGTAACTTTTAGAAATTGTAAGGATGTTTTTGTGTATTGTTTTCTAGTAGTTTTACTTAAAAGTAAGCTATTTGCATATGAATCTTATCACAATGTATTAAAGTTAAAATGGCTTTAGATTATAAATTCAATCTCATAATTAAAACTAACAAAAATTCGACTGCCCAACTCAAGCGTCGAACCCGTAAATACTAATTAAATTATCTTGTATCTGACATTGACAAACTAACCCACTAACAGTAGTCATAACTGACGCATCTGAGATGAACAGAACTCTTACGAAATGTCATGACATCCCTGTCATTGTCAACATGTCATACCGACTAGTCTGACAGTCTGACGTCCCACGTGATGGCAGATATGAGCTTAGCAAACTCAATATTTGTAAGCCGCTATCCTTGAATCTAAACAAAGAAGACGTTTCTATTGTAAACGCAACCGGTCAGCGCCTTAAGCATGAATATCGATGCTAACTTGTTGTAGCGTCATCGTAGGGGTGCCGCATGGATTTGAATACCAACCTATCCGAATACGTCCTAATTTTTTAAAAGTTCATCGTAAAGTTACTTTATCTAATGTGTATGCTGTATCAGCCCATATACGTCCCACTGCTAGACACGGGCCTCCTCTAGAATCGTAACTGTACCACCACGCTGGCCTAGTACTAGACTTCCATAACATATATTTTTTTTACAAATCGCTGTGATATGCAGGACTCTTCACGTTGTTTTTATTTTCTTATTTAACAACCAAAGTTTGTAATTTGAAGGAATCTGTATGAGCTATAAAAATCCCCAGTTCTAAAAATACATGTACATTGACATTAAAAAATACGCAGACGAGTGTAGTGTGTATAAGATAACTTATTTATATTAGACTAGAGATTTTAGATTAGAGTTTTTTTTTATAAAATTGCTTCATATTGAATTTCACTACCATTAATAATGATCGCGGACGTGATATTTTAGCCAGATGCTATGTCATAAATGTATTAATTATTACTATGTAATGTAAACTAAAATACGTATGTACATATTTAGCCGTGTTTTTTGTCTTATATTTTTTGATCATACTAATCCATTTTGTATACAGTTTTTGAGGTATGTTAGGAATAGCTTATAATATGTCTTAAATATATTAGCACTTACCATGAATTTCAGTCTAGGTGTACCTGGGAAAGAAACAACAAAATAATAAATAGTAAACATAACTAATAATTGTCTTTGCACTAGAATCGAATCTCCTATCTTATGTTTAATATCCGGCACCTCAACTTACTATGCATTGGAGGCTATTATTTTAATTTCCAGGAAACATTTTAGACAGTGGTCTTGGTACTCAGTCAGGGGTCGGCAACCAGCGGCTCCCGAGCCACATGTGACACTTTGGATGTGAAGCTGCGGCTCTTTGATTCCATACGTCAATACAATTTATTTAAAAAAAAATGTGGGTGCCCTCGCACCTCTGCCTACCCCTTCTGGGAACAAGGCGTGAGTGTATGTATGTATGCATGTAAAAAAAATACTAAAAAAATGCAATCCTATTTAATCGATTACTGAGGATTAGGCACTATTTTTATCTCTCAGCCACTTGTCCTCGCTTTTTACCGCACCCCTACCCTGTGATAGGCGTAACATTAGGTAGCACAAAATTTGAGGCTCTTTAAATACTTAAAAATGTTATTTACGCTCTTTCGACTCAAAAGTTTGCCGACCCCTGGTCTAAGCAAATAAACCGATTTTGGTAATATTAATTAATAGGTCACACCAAACTTTCACACGCATTACTACAGACAGCAACCTCCACAACACAACAAAACTCATTCATTAGCCGGCTTTTAATAGCCCAAAGCCTGGCATTTAGCTACTGAATACAATTTCACTCGGACCAGTTCGAATGATGTATGCCAGAGCCCCATTTGTTGGTTAATCTCGATGCACAATCGAACCGGGTCGTATCAAAACACAATATACATCCTAATGTGTTCTGTTTCAAAATCAAAATTGCTTGTCATTAGTAAGGCTAAAATGTCATAGAACAATACTCGATCCTGTCGCGCTACGGTCGAAGGCCGTACGTGATTACATTTCCTCAGATATTGTACTGAAAACGGGCACGCAATATATTCGTAAATGTCTTGATAATATTAAAATGTTTTGGCAACGTACTAACATTCTGTAAGTTATTGCTCCGAGTGTATAATTCGACTAAATTAAAATGTAATGCAATTTGCTGGGTAATGTCGGGTGGAATATTTTGTTTGTGCAATTGAAATTAAATTAAACTATTTTTATTTATGCGTGTTCCAATATGCTTCTTATTCCGAGCAAAATGTTACTTGTTTGTTTGTCTGTTTATAGTCTCACCGGAATTTCAAGAGCTAGAAACCTAAACATTTATTTTGTTATTTTTTTACAACAACGTATCTTAACAAATAAAAAAATTAAAATTACATAAGAGTGTAAAATACAAATGACAGCCCATCGCTCAAGGCAATCTCTTAACGACTACCATGAGATGGAGTTAATAGTAAAAGTCAACTTGGCATATAAAAATGTTATATGTATAGCCCTTCCCAAAACCTTCCACAATAACGTAATTCTCTTCACATTTATTACACAAATAAATAAAATTACACTAGAAGCTGATACAGTCAACGCATATGTAGGGAGCTTTTCACTTTCGTCGGCCAATCAACGTGAGCGGCGCGTGTAGGGTCAGAGGCGAGCCTCGCGCCTCGGGTGTCGGGATGTGCTCTATTCTATAACCACTGAGCCATTATTCATACCCGTATGCAAAGTAAATATCCTTTATGTATATGGTGACCTTTTAGTAAACGGACCAGACGCAGCTGCTAACATATTCACGGTGGTCGAAAGTTCGAATCCTAGAGCACACCTCTGGCTTGTGAAGTCATGTATGTATGTATTGATAGTTAATCACCACACACTAAATTAGTGTAAAAAAACATCGTGAGGAAATCTGCATACATAATACATAGCGATTTTTATGACTTTCTATGTACAGTCCGCCAAACCGTACTAGGCTAGCGTGGTGGACTAGATGGCCTAACCACTCTCAATCGTTCTACCGAGTGTGGAGGAAGCCCGTGACTTGCAGTGGAACGTATATGGACTGATATAGACAAACAGACAGATGTAGCAGGGGTATGGATAGTTTAGCTATTTCTACATATAATGTGGTAGCTAAGCCGTGGCAAAAGCCACAAGTTGGATTTCAATATATGATATGTTTCATTCCTTAGGTATTTAGTTGTCGCCTTAAAATATATCATTGTACCTCATTTCAGTATTCATATGTAATAGCTACGGAGAATAAATTTGTCGTATATTAAAAGACTGGTGGAAACACTGCATGGTTGTCAACTATGTCAATTAAGGATCGATATAAAGGCCTTAATTTAGAATCAATACTCTTCCGGTCCGATTACCCACTCAACCTCCAACCCTTTCGGAAATCATGCAATATCGCACACTTTATCCTATCTTACCAATTTCTACATTTCCAACATTGTGATTGTAGAATCTAATCTTGAAGCCGGGCCGGGCCGCGACACGCACTCTGTTATCTAAACTTTGACAAGGGCTTTAATTCAATCAGACGAGGCTAGGCGATAGGCCGCGTCTAGTCATGTCATAAGTCACAGTGCAGGGAGAAACGGTGAGGTAGGTGGCATGGAATTTAGTTTTAGAATTAATTAGTGACTCACTGGGGCGGTTTCATGAGTGCACTATTCAGATGAATTAACAAGCTGTTTATTTGGTAATTAGGATAGATAATCTTGCTTTAGCTTCTTAGTGCTGTGTTAAGGCGAGCCGAATTCGCTTTGGACAGGTATTAATGTTTGTGTGCTCACGCTTTCTGATATAATTATATGTAATAACACATTTCACAGCTTCTGTAGTAGAGCGGGCAAGGGAATAAAAATCGTTTGTTGGAATTCAACGTTGAGGTAAAGGAAAATATTGAGACAAAAACTTACTTGCTTACAGTAGTATTGAGAGTTTTTTATTTTAAAATTTAAGCCAAAATTGAGAAACAGTATAATGCATTTTTTTTAAATTAAACCCAAAATTAAAAAAAAAACAAAATTAATGTGATTTTTACAACCCCTTATGATATACGTGGAGTCAACCTTAGTTTTTTGCAAAATATTTTCGCTCACGATTCTACAACGTTTATGAATAAAACATAGTAATCTCCAAAAACGATGACCTTGCCCAATTTTCTAATCCAGCGTAGGTGCGATACTAATCCTTGTTCTATGGCGCTAGAGGGCGCGACGACCAATAAATCGGCGCGGGCGCAAGCCTGGCGTGAAAGATGAAGTGCTCGCTTAACATACAATGAGTTTGTGCTGTGTCGCAACACGGCTTAGGCTTAAGCCGCGTTGGAGTTAGGTGACACGTGTGTTCACATCGTAACTTGCACTTGAACAAAGACTTGACTGGCTTGGACATGGGATAGTACAGTAGTATCGTGGTTTGTGTGTAAATAATTGATTGTGTGTCTCTTCATAGGGTTTTTAAATAAAATGACTTGCATATCTTAATTTGCACTTAAATATTCAAAAACTGGACGTTATACCCGATTCTGCGCGATTCTTCCGCAGTGCAGTGTATGAAATCAATATGTGAAAAGCAATGAATAAAAAGCTTTAATACTTTGAGATCAATTGAAGATCTTCGCGAAACTCATTCGGCAATAATAATAAATTTTCATTGTCGCTTTTATCAGTTCCTTTCACTATAGATTATCGAAGCACTTCCACGACGCGCTGGTAAATTGTGACCTCCGCCATATTTATTTTGATGTTTTCAATATAAATTCCCGTGTACATTTCTCATCAATTTTAAAACGTTATTATATTACAAGAGCGTACTTTGCATAAACAAAACGTTATCACATTCATTTAATCAGTATCTTAAATCACTAAAATCGCCAGACAGTGTCTCTTAAATTTCATTTGAATGGTCTGAACGAGGCTTAAGGTTAGCCGCTAACGAGTTTGGGTGTGTCCTCTGCACCAAATAACGTCGGTAATAATAATTGTGGGTGCAGTTATGTGCAATAGAATGGTAGATGTACTCGCGGGTTATTCCATATAATTAAACAATATTACCTATAATTAATGCTTCCGACAACAAATATTCCAATAAAACCGCCCCGCAAACAAGCCCGGAATAAGTATGGAAAGCTTTACAAGGCCATAGAAAATTAGTTTACTCAGCGGCAATTACGCGGACAAACATTATGCAGCAATGCGCCACGTTAAAACGAATTCAAATTAATTACAGTCGTGTAGCTCAAGATTAACGACGGGTAGTCGCTGGCCAATTACACTGTCAAAACATCACCTTGAAAGTTGAAATAAAGAAAACATCAACACCGACGCTTCAATGAACAATAATGGTTCTATTGTTGCACAAAGCGCTCCCGATTGTGGCCGCAGATAATGGTGTCATGCGAAAAACCAAAATATCGCCTTTGTATTAATTACTACGCTCAAAACGGTTTGCGCAACGTATTTTTGTCCTCTCGTCTGTCGAAACGTCTCGCGGTTGATAGGCGGCGATTTGTCATAGTACACGCATATTAAATTGATGAACGAGCACGCCTAGAGACGATTGAGGAATGCGATTTAACAATAACCATCTGTTATGTAAAAGCCAATGAAAAAACCGCAAGCAAGAATTTGTAACAACAATTTCTGCCTATTAAGCCGAGGAGTCCGAAGTCGATACGCAATCTGGTTGTGTCGTAAAATATTCAAAACCCATCTTAGATATTGTGCCGTTTCAAAATATAATTATAGGGCGTGGGGCATGTATTACTATAATCATGTATATGTCCTCGGGTAAATTATAAACATGTTTCGGAAAAACAACACTTTTAAATACGAAATTGTTACTCGTTTGCGTGTTTGGATGTCAACTGCGCAATATCCGTATATTATATTTATATTTTTAATTTGATAATAATTAGATGTACAAAAAATATTATTATTAACCGACTTCAAAAAAAGGAGGAGGTTCTCAATTCGACTGTATGTTGCTTTTTTTCATTAAGTATTCATCGTCTCATCAGAATACTATAATTTAGCTCATATACGAAAACGAGAGCAGAACTGTAATGTTAATTCTGCCATGTTATGGAAATCTAATTGCTTGTACCTATGCCTGGCTCGTAATGCTCGGTGATACCATTAGAATTTTCATTTCAATTAATTTATATCAAGTCGAATGAGAATAACCCATTGGTACGAATGCGGCGTCCATTTAGCTTAAGTACGCTGGCCGATCCAAATTCTTTCCAATACTAAATGTTACTTGAAACGAGATTAGAATACCGAGTAGTCGAAATTATAAGCCAGCATCTATGTAAGTGGTTTTGTAACGCCCCCGGAGCGATGCCGATACGATCGGAAGGCACGCGCGCCTTCAACCATATGTTTTAAATGAACAAATACGTAACAGAACATCTGCGCGATCGGAGATTACCTCCAGTTTGTGCATAGACAGTGACAAATGTGGATGCTCCTAATGGATCTTAATGATCGTGGTCAACTGCACCTTTAGCCTCGATCCTAAGGACCCTGGCCTTGGCTGTATCTAGACCTCTTTAATGCCATCCATTAAATTGTAGATGAAAATGGTAAACTTTGTCAGAGATCTTGGTAGATCATTTTGATTCATTAGTTTCATTTAATTCTTTCATCAAGGATGTTTAGGCATGGATTAATGATATTAAGATAGTTCCAACATGCTAAATACGAGCCAATACAATTGTACAAATTCTAATTGAAATCCAATATCAAGAATAATTTAAATATAAAACTAGCTCATACCGACTGTCGATATACAAAGTTACAAAGGATATGAGTCATCGGAAGAAATCGAGCGTACATTTCATCGTTACTTCGATCATGTTCAATGCTGTCGATTGAGACCCATTTATCTGATGATCGCCATGTTGAAAGCAAGGCTGTTGGGTGCGGTCAAGGGATGGCCAGAACCTTCACCTTACTTGTTGAGTCATAATATTGACCAGCATTGTTCGCTAAACTAACATACATTATATTCGACAGCATAATCATAGGTGTTCACTCGGGTTTCAATAGACTGAAATATGATTTAAAATGTCCGATCACATTGAAATATTTGAACCACTTTCAATTTTATTTCTTGGTCTATTCGCTTCCTTCGTGTTTGATCGGAGCATTTTAAATATCAAATAATTAAATAATGTCGAAATTTGATACATGGATCAATGCAGAAGTTTTCGATCTTGACGATACAAATGTTCGAACTGTATGATTAATCAAACCAATTGAATCAGACGCAATTGAAATTAATTCAATCGTAACATTTAGTAAAGCTTTGTTTGCTATTTAATATAATGTGCTGCTTGCAAATGAGGTTCGCTTTGACCCGAAAACATTGAAATAGGTACACTAACACACACAATCAAATGGATTAAATCAATATAATATGTTAATGTGTACATACCGGGCTCTAATGTCAGCTGGTCCGGCCCTACTCGCATTTTAAACATACGTAATCTTCTCTTGGTAGGTTCTAAATATAATGAATTTTTGCACATGCTTATAGAAGCAAATTAAGATCGTAAAGTATACATTTTAGATGCTTTACAAATTACAGCACCGATTTCTAATGGCCAAATAACTTTGTCGCATTCGAGCAAGAATTATCGAATCCTTAAAGTGGCTTATTCTAAATCTTAAATAGTATTAGTAATTAATTCAACAAGACTAAAATCTTATAATTCAACTTAATTTTGGACATCATCTAATCCAATTCCAGTGGCTTATTATTTAATATTTTCGATAGAAAGCCGCCTCCTATCAAAGATGACCGAATTTTCCTTCTGTTACAATTTATCTGATCACAACCGTTTCGTAATTTAGTTCTTAGCTCACGCATTTCAATCGAAAAATGCTTTGTTCGACCATGAGCGACCGGCCTTGCGTGTTACCTATGATTTATAATTTTTGAACACCTGATAAAGATACTGTGTCATTGTTATCTCTCGATCGCAATTCGTTGTTGCTTTTACTTTTACTTAATCGTTGGACCGCGGTTGCACGTTTACAACCAGTTTTCAGACATTTGTTAGTTGTCAAATGATGATTTGTAGGATTGGGCGGTCGTTTCTACAATTTCATATCCTCGTATGAAAGTATGAATGCATTCACAGTCAACGTACAATCTTTAGCAAGCAAGATGCAATCATAAATAGATTATCGGTATTTTTTTTCACATAAGGTAATCCATTTATACGGTAGCCCGTCCTTATTATGGACATATATGAACATAGGTTATTAGAACTGTAACCTGCTATGTCCCACTGGCAAATATATATTTATGCAAATCATTTATATTTCTTCTCTAACTTTCAATAGGTGGAAATTCTTACTGTTACTTTGATTTTCGAGGTTCCTCCAAGGTTGCTTGCTCACCCTTCCGTATGAAGTGAGATCATTATTTCGTTGCATATCTTCAATCGCCACTTGGGCACAAATATATTGTTTTACATTCAGTGTTATTACTTATTATGAACACTTACATCCAAAAATGTTGCGTTTCATGAACAAGACAATTTTATACAAGAATTTATAAAAGGACTTCTTACATTCCGTGGTAAAGTCAAAGCTATTAACCTTTTGCAAAGGATTTAAGACTCACAATGCACCTATCCTAATGTAAATCGACAAATGAGTTCTATAATTGCCGGAAACAGCGTTAAGGAAAAAGTATAAATATTTCCCCGACACGGTTCATAAGTGCTATTTATTTATAGGAAAATAATTGTGATAAGTTATTAAAAAGATTTCCCGGCACAGTAACATTGCTAACGCATTACAGAGCTGTATAAGGCGTGCTAGTGAAAAGTGGCTAGGTTGTGTTTTTTGTATAATTTCATAGATAGACGCCATAACTGGATGATGTCGTATCTACTTTCTTGCCGCGCGTGCATTAAAAGTGTCGTTAGCCACCGGATCTCGCATTTTTAAATGACCAGTCTTCGCTAGATAAATCTCTCGATGTATATCGCTATAGATAAATGACACTTCATGCCTCTTCGTTTTTTTGGCGGCATCTAATATGTCTTGACGTCAATGTATAAAGCCGACGCGATAGGCGGTTATTCACATTTTTTTCTGCTTACTGTTAGTCTACACATATTAGACGAATAGAATGTTTTTTATTAACAAAGGATTTTAAAAATCATATAAATTTTAAAATCGCACGTCCATGCAACGTCCTCCCGTTTTGAAAAATTATTAAAATCTTTTGTGAAATTTAAAATATTTCAGTGTTTAACTAATATATGGATAAACTTCTTATTTTATGCTTCATGTTGCATTTAAGAGTAAAATGTTGTTAAAAAAAATTTTAACTAATTAATTCCTATTGTTCATCAAAACGGAAATGTCAACATCAGGCTCGTTTCAAAGCACGTCTATTCGTATTATATTGTTAATCAGTGGGTTTATTAATTACGGGAAGACGTCGAAAATAAGCCCGACCACCCAGGCGGGTCGCCTCGGCTCAAGTGTATCAAGTTGCGATAAGGCTTCCTAGTAAACATCGTTTTTGACTTTATTTTTATTTTCACGTCCAGTTTTTTTGCTCTTGACAATCGCGTGAGAACCCGAACCAGTTTGACAGTTATATATTCAAATATATATCTTCAAGTAGCTTAATTAATTAATTATTAACTTAATTTTGTTATTTATTATACATCGAAATTTACGATAGTAAGCGACATGAAGATGTAATGAACATTATAAGATGTGAAACGTACGCGTCTAATTTTATGACGTGTAAACTGCCCGTGTGTTTAATTAGCATATTTTCTCTCTTCATTAAGTTGTTCTTGTTAAAATATTACAACCATAATGAGGTGGCCAGCTACATTAAAAAAATAATATTATTGCTATTGCGCAGGCGGCGATGTCGTCCGACGGAGTAAATGACACTTCTAGATGTTCTTTTATTATTATTATTATATTTTTAATTGGTAAGATATTGCAAGTTATATGACTTCATTAAGGAATCCATTAGAATTGGTTTATATAACTGTGTAATTTAAATTTTATTATTCAATTAGAAGAGCGATTCGTGCAGCGGATGGGCAATTGTTTATCTGCGTTAACGGTTGCAAATTCAATTACTGCAAAGTGTTATTTTTTAATATAAATACATATTTTTGGTTGCGACATTTTCAAAATATCTTTATATCAATACAGCCAAAAAAGAATAACTTTTTAAGTTGATGTTATACCTATGTTACTCTACTGTGTAATTAACTTAACTCTATTTTATCTGCATAATAATCAAAAAATGTTGCCTTTCTCCATCCTGTTTATTCAATACAATATCTACCTCATTTATTCAAAATTTTTCCAGTCAAGCATTTTCAAGTCTCCTTGTTAGTAAGTAGCCCTAAGCTCAAACGTCACCAGTGATATAAATCCGACACGCTATCGTGATTTCAACCTGTATAAAATCAAGCTGGAGTGTTGGCGTACAGGAGATAACAAAGGCCATTGTGGTTACCCTATGACAGTTAGGAGAGAGGTATGCCCGTCCCGTTACCGCACAACTGAGCAATATTCAATTAAGCTGGATTATATTACTCGCCAACAAATGCAGATGATCTTGAACGGGATTGCGGGTGGAAATCGTTTTGGGGTTTTATTAATAGTTTCAATTGTCCTATAGAACTTTTAGAACGTCGAGGTATATTTTAAGCTACTATTGTAATGAACGGTAGTGTAGTTGGAAGTTGTTTGACCAACCAGAGGTCTAAATTTCAAATTGATGTCACATACGACTTTTTGACGTTTTAATGATTTCATATTGTACCAGCGGCCCGACCCAGCTTCGCCTGGGTGCATATATTTTTTGATTCCACTCCACACCAAATACATGTTGTTTTTCGTATAAACTCTTGTATGCCTAAACTTGACGTAACTATCCTACTGTCCGGCTCAATCCCGTCTCATCCGCCTGTTCAGTCTCTTCCCAATCCGTCCCGTCCCGTCTCTTTATTATCCATCCCGTTTTATAACGTACATTTACATTTCGTCCTAACAAATCTGTCATCTATCCCAGCCCTCTCCCGTACCTTCGATTCTATTTTACTTTATGACCCTTCTCTCCATAAACATCCATATACATCTTATATATAAAATAGGAATGATTAATAGTTAATATGAGAGTTACACTGAGATAGCAAAATAATAATTGTCAACGTTACTACTACACTTGATGCATAAACAATAATCTTATTGTGTGAGAGAAACAGGAGACCGGCTTCGTTCTCATCCCTACTCCGTGCTGTTTACTGGGTCAGAAGTGACACCTGTAGACATCTGGCGGGGATAACTAATTAAATGACGATTGATCAGTTTTCGACCGGAGAGGAAATGATTAAATTACTAAAATGGCTATTAAAAAATAAGGGTTGATCGTAGAAGGGTGAAAATTGAGGATTGTATGTATTTATGTATGTTGTATCATAAAAAAAAATTAAATTAAAAACTATGTAAAAAAAAAAATTTGGGGTGGACTACCCCTAACATTTAGGGGGATGAAAAATAGATGTTGGCTGATTCTCAGACCTACTCAATATGCTCACAAAATTTCATGAGAATCGGTCAAGCCGTTTCGGAGGAGTGTGGCAACGAAAACTGTGACACGAGAATTTTATATATTAGAAAAATAAGGGTTGATCGTAGAAGGGTGAAAATTGAGGATTGTATGTATTTTTGTATCTTGTATCATAAAAAAATAAAAATTAAAAATTTTGTCTAAAAAATAAAATATAAAATTTAGGGGTGGACTACTCCTAACATTTAGGGGGATGAAAAATAGATGTTGGCCGATTCTCAGACCTACTCAATATGCTCAAAAAATTTCATGAGAATCGGTCAAGCCGTTTCGGAGGAGTATGGCAACGAAAACTGTGACACGAGAATTTTATATATTAGCAAAATAAGGGTTAATCGTAGAAGGGTGAAAAATGAGGATTGTATGTATTTTTGTGAAACGTGACAATTATTTTTTATGATTTTTTAAATATCGTCATTTTTGGGTGGTAAATCCATAGTTTTTGCTAAAATAATAATTTAAACTCTCTTATATCTTAGAGTATTTATAAATTAAAGGGTATACACTATTATTTTAGGAAAAAAATTATTTACCACCAAAATATGGCAATAGGAAAAAAATTTCAAAAAAAAATTGTCTCTTATTTTTGCAACTTTTTCTGTTGCATTGTGTCTGAAGTCGCTTAAACTACCACCCGGCTTCGTTTTCGGTAGCAGTCTTGATATACCCTGTATATTAGATTGTTGTCAGAAGAATTTTTGAAGTTCGTAACCTGCACTGGATTAGTATACAACTCTAAAGCCTTGAAGTGGGGCAGATGTAATGAAATATTGTAATAATACACTCGACCTTATTCATAGTTTAAAAACCAATTTTATTCATCGAATGTTTTGTCCCTTTCAAACGAATTTTGAACTCACTCAGAGCGAAAAGGACAAAAATTCCGATAACAAAAATAGGTTTTTAATTTATAGCCTATTCTATGATCATTCAGCAAGCTAGCTTTGCTGAATGATCAAGTCTTTACAGAAATATAACAATCAGAAATTACGATGCCACTAATATAACACAATGGTGTTAAAACATGATCATCATCACAAGCTTATTCTCAGATTAAAACTACTTTACAATAATTAAATAACCAACGTAGATTACCATACATATGTTTTTCCCACAACATTGTCACAGATTAGTGTAACGAAGGTCATTAAACCACGAAATTAATTCTCACGGGTCCAACATTAAGAGTCTCTGATCCGTTGAAGATGAGACGTGTGGTTGGCAAATAATTTTTTACCTTATGTCACTGATTTTAGGATTGGTTTTTGAGTATGTAGTGGTGAGGCATAGGTTAGTGTTTTTGTAAGGTATCTGAAACGAATCGAATCAACTGTCACTTCACACGAGGCTTTGGACTGTCCACAGACGGACTCGTCAGTGATCGCCGATACGGAATCAATTTAGCTTTGTTGACTAACGAGATTAAGAAAGAAAGAAAAGTTTATTGTTGGTACAAATACAAAAGCAAAATAAACAAAATAATAATAATAATAAAAATATTCTAACTCGAGAAAATAGAAAATATAAGGTATTTACATAGATATGATATGATAAGGTATTTATATAGATTATGGCTTTTAGTATAAATTTAGCACCTATTTATATAGGACAAATAAACAATAATATGCTTGAGATAAAAGCGACTAGTCACCTGGGTGTATCATTTTATTAAAGGACTATCATTTAATTATAGTAACGTTAAATATTAAGTGAGAGACCCGCATTTATTAATGTTATTTTTAATTAAACGACAAAGCATTATCACTTCATTACCTCTAATCATTTCTTTTCTTTCTGTAAGTAAACAATGATTAAAAACCTTTGCTGTATCTCTTTTTTATTGCAATCAATGGCGAGACGAGGATGCCATTCGCCTGATAGTAAGCGATACGACCGCTCATGGACAGTAGCAAAACAAAATAACACCATAAATTACAAAGAAATGCTTGTCATTCCACTGCGCTCGCCATCCTGAGACACAAAATGTCAAGTCTCAAAATGACCTGTAGTTACTCTGACTACAATGTCTTTCTCACAGAACACAACAGTGTTCAGTCTGTTCTTCTAAATCTTCTCTTGAATGATCGAGAAAATGTTTACCCAAAGGATTCTTAATTAAAATAGCTATTTATTCAACTGTATATTTAACTTTTTCAGAATATATTATTTATATAAAAATTTGCTTTAACAACCAGGATATCAGCGTGTAAAAATAAAGACGCACTTCCCTTTTCATTTGAACTCCAAGGCTCGTACAATAATAATTTACATACACGGTAACAGATATTGCATGGACTTCTTTTAAAACCACCCACGATGGCTTTAATAACTCCCAACATTACACAGCAACATCAAAACGGTAATTTCGGATTTATTTAACGTATGTTATAGTCAAATTAATGAAATTTGCCCAAGAAGATGCCTTTTTTCATGCAAAAGTCATAATATTATGTTAATGAGATGAGACGTTGGACGTTTTTTTTGGCCTATAAAATGTGAAGTAATCAATATTTTACACGGTAATAGCATTTTAAACTTAAATAATTATTATGCGATGCAACTTTATTTAATATCGCAAGGAAGCCGTCACAATACTTAATTCTTTTGACATCTGTCTGGCTGGAAAACATTTTGTTGAGCTATATTAAATGGTAAAAGGACTTGCAAGGTGTAAGCGAAACCTGTTGTCTTAAACTCTTTTTTATAAATATGGCGTTCAGGAGTTGAACAAATTTTTATTAAATTTAATTAATTTTACTGAATAATTTCAAGGGTCAATTATTTTCAAATTTATCCAGAATATTTTTATTGATCCCAATCAAATGAGTTTTCATAAGGTGGTGTATAATTTAAAAACAAAAAATAAATTTAAAAGTCCGTAATAATTGCTCTCTTCCATTGAACAGCTATCAATAATCATTTAGATAATTAAAGCAGTCAAACAAGGGCACATTTAAAATGCATTTAATCAGGCGTATAGCATTGAGTTGCTTCATTACTGCAATTTTGTCCGACTAATTATCACTTATACGGCACGAGAAATTATTTCATATTTCACAAGAGAATTAAACCGTGATCATCGCAATTAAGCTCAAAAAACCCATATCATGTATAAACACAATGAGAGTGGACAATTTTGACGAGCACGCTAACGCAACTTTTTGGCCGAAGGATTCGCTTTTCGCGCTTAATTGGACGCGTAAATGAACCGTGCGCTTTAATTTAAGCGGTGCGGTGACATCAAAGAGTTCGCTTATTTATTGTGGCCAGTAAGTTTAAACAGATTAGAGTTGACGTCGCAAAGATAACTTTAATGGTCGGTTTGACGTCACGTCAAGTGCACAAATTCACGGTTAATGTGCTTGTGACGATTTAACGAGCTTTCACTCTGTCGGCTACCAATCGAATACCTGAAACATGTGAAAGGTCACCAGTTCGATAATGTGCGAGGTAAATGTTACGCCGATCGCGCCAACTGAATCGAGATTAATCGACATTTTTCTTGTCATAAAAGTGTTTCTTACTGCATACTTTCTTATTTGGACAAATTTCATGAGTCATTTCCAAAAACTGTATTTTTACATTAATGCATTACTGTAATAGTTTTCTCAATTTGCAATAAAATAATTGATGCCAATAAAATACGTAAATTAATTTGACCTAAATTACTTTTTTCTCAAAACATAACTGTCGCAATCAATATCACTCTGCAGGAAGGTTATGCAAGATATTTAAATAAATATAATGCATTACAAAAATAATTATAGTAAAATTATTTATATCAGACCAGCCTTCATCAGCTAATTGCGTAACAAATGACTAGTGAATGAACGTTGTCCAATATTCTAACACAGTGGCCGGTTGAGCCCCTTGCGCCACGCTAATATCTCATTCACGCATGCATCACTCCACTTACTATCTTTAATATCAGTTTTCGATCACGCTTGATCTCTTTGACCCTTGATTTCGGCTACCGTAAGCACGATTCTTTCTATCCCATTCAAATCAATTTTACACTCTAAAGTCTGAGAATTAAAGTTGGTTTTGAAACACGGAGGCAAATAGAGCGGTACGTTTGAAGCATCTCATGTTAACAATCAGAGATTAGCATGTTAAATAGTTATGTCTTGCTGTTTCGATTGGCATTTTGTGATTTAAAAAATAAATAATACTTTATTGATTGGATGCGTGGGCCCGTGGCGATTTGTTAGTGTCATACCCTCTATTCATACGCTAGAAAGGTGTAGATGCATCTAGGCTGGTAATGCTTTGTTTATTTTACAATGAGAACATAGTGTATGTATTATAGTACATGTATAACGTTAAATCATGATATTAATTAAAGTGATAAAAAACCTATAAATAGATATACTTCATTCGTTACCGATTCTTCCAAACACCAAAATTAAAATCTATGCAAATGATAATATAATTTAAATAAATTAACAAATCGGAAGCTTACAACAGAACATCTCAAAACTATACCAAACAGTTTAAATATTCCCATGCAACGCAACGTTCCGGTCGAAACGCAATTCCGGGATTCATTAAAAATCGATTCACAATATATTTTCCGTCAAGATTCAGATCGGCGTTTCGTAATAAAAATCATCGCAAGCCGAAAGCCATTAAGTTAATGAATGGCGAATATGGAGCAACATCCTGCGAACGTAGGAAGTCGGACCAGTTTCTGACTAATAACGGAGATGAGTCTGCGCGTAATGTTCTCGCGTTGAATTGTACAACACCGACAAAGTTACGTTTGCTAGCGGCGAAGCTATTGTACCGATGTTGACTATATTTTATTCTAGATAATTATCTAAAGCTACTATAGGTTTTTCAACGGTGCACTTCCTTTACGAATAAGGAAAATATGGTAAATCTGGTCCAATGATAAATTTACCTATACCTCAGTTTAAAATCCAGCCAAAAAAGAAACGAATTTATGAATACAAAAATTAATCTATACATACTTATATCCCCAAAAAGTTAAATATTCGACTTTAATATCACAACTACTTCATCGATCTTATTTCCATTCAAAAATGAGATAAGGGTCGATCCAGTATTTTACAACAATGCTCTTTGACATTCGGTTTAAATATCTAGGAATATTTTAACACCGACTGTTAAATATTTACAAATATTTTTAACAAAAACTGCCATATCAGAAGCAAAACTCATTCACAAAGTCCCCCATCAAAGCATACAAACTGAGTCTTTAAAAATAAGATTTTCCGAGTGCACAGTGGCATAGCAAAAACAAAAAATATCCTAGAAACTCCCCTTCAATCCTTACAAACTAAGGCTTTAAAAATAAGATTTTCCAAGTGCATAGTTAAGTTTGTAATAGCATAAACGCCAGCGGCCCAGTGTGCGAGGACGTCAGTAATGCACTCGTGGGCCGTGCTAAGGTCACCAGTAATCACCGTATTTAAATACCATTTTATTTAGCAATGCTCAAGCTTAAAATAACTTTTTTTTATTTACATAGAACAGTTGGTGGTTTTGCCGTTTTTAAAAGGCAAGGCGTTCGACTTTAAAAATAAATATTATTGTTTTATTTAACAAAATGAATATTTAGATTTATTTCGCTTTGTAACATTACAATCGATTGTGTCTACGGAATAAATTAATCTTTTTTATATATTTTTCATTGATATTATTCTATAATAATTCAGTACACTTATGCGTAGCAAAGCATATAGATTTTAAAATAGAATTTGTATTTCACACTACCAACGTTACGAAAACAGTGGCGTGCGGTTTTGGTAGATGCCACCGCATATTTTTATGAATGAATTTATAATATTAAATCATACACGATATGATATCGTGGGTTGTTCTCGGACGCTTTATCATATATAAATCACTAATGGCAACAAATTATTCATGCGCATAATAAACATGCTAGATCGTGCGCGGTACCCTTCCATTTCTTTGGAAGCTATCTGATTATACTCGTATACTATCGTAGATATTCATATTATCTATGATTTAAAATGATACGACACAAAGCTTCTTTTTAAAATATGTCATTGAAATTACAAATTAAGTCAATATTTAGTTATAATGACCAACATATTTATATTATTTTATGCCAATTTTAGTGAGCCATAGTAGTACGGATAAATCTATGTCTACATTAAAAACATTTGATTTGATTATGATTTGATACAATGAATGCTAGATAAATGCACCGATAATTTGTGAGTACTTTAAGTGCCATTGCATTCATTACATTCATCTCAATTTCATTTCCCAGATAATGCAAACAAGAATCAATTAAATTGATAATAGTTGCGTGAGAACACTTCATCCATATTAAGAAACGTAACTAAAGTTATTGTGTTGGTTCTACCATAAAACTGATACATCGAAGTTAAATTGTATAAAACATTATTTACTTTAACTTTTGTCGTTGTGATATGATGTACAAATACATTTTCTACAAATAATAAACTTTTCGATTGTGAAAAATTGTAATCATCATTTATATTTCCAGGTGTAATGAATTTTTTTTCGCATTTCCGTGATTAATGAAACGCATTATACAAGCAGATTTTTATCATCACAAATTAATCTCTAGTGCGAAATAGGTCAAGTGCAAAATAATTATGTCTTACTTCCTCTATATGTTGTATATAGCTGCATTTTAAAATGGATTTCATAATGCAGTGGCATGTTACATTTGACGGAATATGACACTTGATTTACAGTCCTCGCGAATGCGTCTTATGTCCTACGTAACAAAGCGACGCTATAAAATTAACAACATGCAAGACGTAAATGGATGCATAGGATGGCTGCGGTATAGTACCAGACGAGTCACGCTAGCAAAGACCGCAGTCATCCTAATATGCTCGAAGAGGGTCGTCGAGGGGTTTTGGTCGGTATGCCGGCGTAGGATATCAGCGCTAGGGACCCAGCTCGGCATTAACAACCAAGCGCCGGGCTAAAAGACCGGTGACCCCGACATACCCTCTCTCTCTCTCTCTCTCAACAAAACGTCTCCTCCCCAGGGTTTGCGGGAAGGGAGCAAAAATAATTTTTGCTCTATGCAAGTGCTTTGTAAATGGAAATATCCTACCACCAAAAAACTTCGTAATAAATAAAATATCTTACTGTATAGCATCGCATATCATAATACCGGTAGAGCAAGTCTTACAAATAAAATTCTGATGGCTGAAACTACTTGCAATGATGTGTGTGTTAGCAGTTTCCTTATAACCAAGTTGACATCGAAATACGGAAAAATACGGTTCAATTACTATGATTCACACGGTTTCCACGTACTTTGGTAAATAACGTAAATTATATTTAACATTTGGTATTTTAAGTACTGTTGAATGTCTTTGAAAGCATCGTTTTTAAAACCAGTTCTAAGGTTGTTCTTCTATATTGAATGGTGTAAAATAAATATTTAATTAATTAAAATCTATTTCTAAGAAG
Source organism: Hyles vespertilio (assembly GCA_009982885.2). Taxonomy (NCBI): domain Eukaryota; kingdom Metazoa; phylum Arthropoda; class Insecta; order Lepidoptera; family Sphingidae; genus Hyles; species Hyles vespertilio. The sequence goes on along the minus strand of CM042806.1, from coordinate 11,774,480 downwards.
CCTACAATATCGATATGTAAACATATAAAAACCATTTATATTCTTAAGGGCCGGCCGTAAAGAAATTAAACGATAAAGATGGTTTTGCATTTAATGTATAACACTAAAAGTAATTTAAAAATTATATACATACTGCTATATATTTATATTTACATTTACTGCTATACAGGGTATATCAAGACTGCTACCGAAAACGAAGCCGGGTGGTAGTTTAAGCGACTTCAGACACAATGCAACAGAAAAAGTTGCAAAAATAAGCGACAATTTTTTTATTGAATTTTTTTTCCTATTGCCATATTTTGGTGGTAAATATTTTTTTTCCTAAAATAATAGTGTATACCCTTTAATTTATAAATACTCTAAGATATAAGAGAGTTTAAATAATTATTTTAGCAAAAACTATGGATTTACCACCCAAAAATGACAATATTTAAAAAATCATAAAAAATAATTGTCGCGTTTCTATGCGAAAATTTTAGTTGCATTGTGTTTGTAGCCACTAAAACTACCACCCGGCTTCGTTTTCGGTAGCAGTCTTGAGATACCCGGTATATTTTAGTATAAAACATTTAATTGAAGTCCCATTGATAACTCCTTAAAAGTCTTGTATTATCATAAATAACCATCGTGTTTACAAATCAGTCACTTGCATATCTAAAGAAATTAAAAAATATAAAATGTTGTTCGTTTATAAGGTCGCATGAGTAATACTGAGATTACGTTAAATGTATATCGGTGATACTAAATTAAGTAACAAAACCGTCGTGAAACGTAATAAGGCGCTCATTAAAATCTTCCTCGTAAATTGAGACATTACGCAATAGCCACACAGAAATCAGAAATCACTTTCGAAAGTAATAAAAAAATAACAAAAAGTACAAGTCGTCAAATGAAGGACCCTTCTCTTTGGCCCGCGGATCGTAAACGCTCGTATGCAACCTCAAAATCAGCTCCAAATATAACCTAATTAATGAAAAATGTAATTATTTTATTTTTATTACCCTGAACTTTATGAGTAAAAAATCGTAAATGTATCATTTTTAAAACTAAATTTTAGTCCTTAGAGTCATTTTGTTGCGTAAAAGTTGTTCATTGCGTTATTATAATTTGATTCAAAAGTAACTCTACATTTGCAGATAGTTTTGTACTCCAACAATTGTATTTTTTTTTTTTATTATTATACACTATAAAAATTACAAGTCACTGTGATTTTTTTAGGGCAACCCTTTATTCAATCTTGTGATCTTCTTATAGCTTAGAGACATACAAGACTGCGCACTGACGTATTTCCAATTGAGTATTTTTTCTCGCACTATGCTGTGCAAATAAAACCGAACTTGAAAATGCAATATCGAACTGCGTAATAACCATGAATGAACTAAGGTAGGGCATTGAATTTCGAACAAGAACGCACAAATAAGTCTGATATAGAGCGAAAATAATCGCATTGGATACTAGCGACCGAGAGCGATCTTAATTATTGTTATTTGGAGCCGACCACTGTACCGTAATTGAGGCTGTGCCGCATGTAATCATACAACCATAATATTTTGTTTAAACGAGCCACTAGAAACTTTTTTCAATGGCCTTGCATCTGTTACTTAACTTCGGATGTTTTAAATATATTATCAAGGGTACTTGCGTAAGTATCGGAATAAATAAGTACATGAAACTCGTTCGCTATTAATGTATATTTTTATAGCCATTTAATGGATTCATCTTTTTAGATCCGTCATTAGAGCATAGAGGATGTATAAACATCACATACTTGGTAATAGGGCAGCCTTCAAGTAATACCAATATGTTTAGTTTTTTTGAAATACATATGCAAACGAGATAACAGCCCACTAACTATAAGTTGTCTTGAATCATAGATGACCTTATCAACTTCTCAAAAAAGGGTTAAGTATCAACACTAACAAAAGACAACCAGAGGGTTAGGACTCCATGCAATCATCAGGTTCTTCAATGATGTAATGACAATCTATAACCAAACATTTGTAACTTATATCGAAATATACACAAAAAGATTAAATAAGCAATGAAACATAAGCAATGGAAATTTATATACTCTTAATACATCTAGTTTACTCACCGGTGCATCGCTGGTGCTGCCTGGTCAACGCAGAAGAGAGTAGTGGTCTACAACAGCGCTAAATTTTACTAACACTACAATAACATGCACACTAAACTAGCATTTACACTACACCAGCATTTACACTACACTCTGAACTGTAGTCTTAAGACTACAATACGACTTGCAAAAACCTACACCACTTAACTACAAAACACTACACTTCCACAATCCTACACTACCGAAATCCAACGCAATACATAATATGCATTCGAAATCGCACACGAAACTAGAATATAATAACCTTTAAAATCCATACGACAAACAACTACCCTCCGTTTAGTTATACTTATTTGGGGCTACCGTACTGTATAGTGAAGCCAGTAAAAAATAAGCTGGTGTTATACGGGGGGAAGATTTATCATCAGAGAAAATTTAAATAATGAATATACCTTATTCCTATATTTAGTCGTCTGACTATTCATATTTAGCTCAACTATGAGATAAGTTTTATCGTACCCTAAAACGTTGCCCAAGTATTTAATTAATTGTACATCTGTTGTATTAGTAAATTCAATTGAATATCTCCTAGTGTTTCCAAACGCATTGCCTTCACCTACATCAAAATATGTTACACCACTGTCGCATCAATCTTCACAGGGATTCATAATGAAGCTCCCATTGCTTTGTGTATCAGAATCATTGCCTATTGTTTTTAGTATGTTACGTTCTGTCATACAGGCGCAGTGATCGGCAAGCAAATAAAATACATACTGTATCAGCCCATATACATCTGACTGCAGGGTACGGGCCTCCTCTACAATCAAGAGTTCGATTGGGAGTGGTTAGGCCATATAGTCCACCAAGCTGGCCTAGTGCGGGTTGGCAGACATTACATATCATAGAAACGTAATAAAATACTTGTAAAAATATTTTTTAAATGTGATGAAATTAAACTGTAATTCACAATCACGTTTAGTGCCTTTAAATTAGAAGCAAAAGTATACTTTAACCAAGCAAAGAATAATTTACAAGTTAATTTAGAACGAATATTTTCCCGTGACAATCTCATTACTAAGTCCGACTCAACCATTTTGTCCCCTTAATTACGTGTATAGTATAGTATAACGCACACAAAATATTCATTCAGACTTTGTGTTTTGTGTATACAATTTTACACAAACATAACGTTTATTGAATATACCATCAATTAAAATTAATTATACGTAAATGCATATTATTACCAATTGCAACTGTTAAATATTAAACGAAATAAGTCATTACAAAACTAATGTCTATATAGCATGCGCATAAATTGACCAATCAAATGCATTTCAAATACACTGTCTCAAATTTTGAATTACAAAAAATGGACACAATTGTATGGCACGTGCCAATGCTCGACGCGCTTTACGACCGTGTGTCACTGAAGTTTTTATAGCCTTTCCTCTAATGGTGCTCACAAATTGTTTGTGTCTTTGTTTCGAAGGAATTCATTCATGCACACGCTATGAAAATATCCATCTTGTTAAGCAACGAGTGTATCATCATTTGTTATGAAACTTGGACCGCAGTATGCCAGTGATTTGTTGTAGTACACGCTTGATGCGCAGATGTGACGTTTTAATTATTGAATTCGCTTGGTTTCATTTTAATAAATTAGGTGATTTAAGGAATGACAATTGTAGTTTTCATATTAAGCGTTTGTTATAATAATACAAAGAGTTTAGTTTTTTTTATATTTAATTGAAAAAATAGATCATTTTAAATTTGATCATAAATATAATGGCGATATAAAATATTTTTATGGCATAACATTAAGACCCATTTACTACCCTGGCTGAATGAGGACATTAGTAATTGTATACTTTTTCCTATGTGTATTTATACTTAATTATATGACCTTTATGTTGTATAGATTTGTATATATATATATATATATATATATATATTGTATGTGTGTATATGTGTATATTGTGTAAGTATATTTACATGGGATATTTACTTATGTATGTATGTTTATGTGTATATGTTGAATATAGATACTACTATAATATCTACAGGTATTATTCGTACACCTGATGCTGCCCCAACTTTCGTCCTTTTCTCTTATATCCATCAAATGGTTGTCTGTCAGAAATTGCCTTGTGCGATAAGACCGCCAATTGTACTTTTTTTTCTCTAGTTTGAATTGTTTCCTTTTGTTTTATTTATGGTGCACAATAAAGCTTATATAAATAAATAAATTACTAGACGAAGTTCCAAAGGTTGACTGGCAGAGGATGCCTTAGGTATTAAGTCTGCCCTTATAAAGATAATAAGTCCGCCCTTCTACTATGTACAAAAAGCATAAATAAATAAGACTATAAACTAAAAGAAAATAATAAATAAACTACCTTCCTACGAGTTTCATGCATAATATTTAGTTATAACCGATGTGAGAGCAATAAAGCTTGCATCCACAACGGCGCGGCTCGTAAACCGCGCTACTAATCGATTCTATGCCTATAAAGAAATTATTTTCCGCCCGTGAATAAAATACACAGAGCACTTAAGTGCCTATAACTCCAACAGAAGCCTACGTATTATTTAATGTCATCCCCGTGATCAATTAATAAGAAACAACTATAAAGTTACGTGAACGTATCAGGAGGAAATAACATTATTATCTCTGGTACGATTATCGTTTAACTTGCTGGTTTCCTTTGATCCTATCTGTATTTTATGAGACTGTGTGATATTTAAAATGTTCTGTTTATATTTTAGTAATTAATTACAAAGTGTTTGCTGATTCTTGTTTTTAATAGTGTGTGTTTATGCTGGAATAGCATCGCTTTGACACGTTTGCGAATTAGAGTACATATTTAAACAGGTATATTCTTATTTTATTTATCTTTGTTAATGTCTCCTTTTGTTTGCATTTTGTTTATTATTATTATTGTCTGTTTACTTGTGCCGTATGTATGGTGCTATAATCGTGATATTAAAAAATATTTTCTTTCTTCTGGTTTTCCGTTTATTCTTCATACAACTTCTAAATCATGAAGTTGGTATCCTTACATGCAATCATTGTCATCGTCTTCAATTGCAGGAAGCCACAGAACATAGCTCTTGCTCAATTATTTCTATGTGATATGAAAGTGGTCTACATTCAGCGAATTCTCGCGACTTTTATCTTTACCAACATTCTTGATTATAACTTTCTTGAATATAATTCATTCTATTATAGTTCATTTGAGCAATAAGATTTAGCTATCGTTCTTTTCTAACTTTAATAAAGATATAGTCATGATCTTCGTATTTTATTAAAACTTCAACCAACTTAGCTCGCACGTCAATCGAATTGTCGTAAAGAATATATTAAGGGATTACATTGGTTGAACAGCAACGCTTGTAAATCACACTACTTCTTTTCTCTTTAGTATAATACATTGAGCTTAAGTATTGCCATAATATTATTTGCGTCATAAAGATTTTTGATTCAACTTTATTTATCTATTAATAACTGAAAACACATTTCTTTCCGTTTTTTTATTTATACGGAAACTATTATGTTGTTTTCTTTTAAACTAATGACATAAGTTTAAGTTTACTGCCCAGTAAAATATTGCCGAGACAATAAGATGCAATACACATTTTGCAATATCTACAGATAATTTACGACATAATAAAAGCCATCGTTAACCAAAAAATTACGATGCCATTGCGCTTATATTAAAAAGTATAACATCGTGTAATACTTGTAATGTTTTCATAATTTTATCGTTCGTTATAAAGATCAATATTTATTTGCACTAAAATAGTCGTTTCCAATCATCCGTTTGCATTTCATTCGCTATTAAGGTATGAACGTTACATAAAACAAAACGCATCAAAATCATAAATTATCATTGAGATTTGCTAGTGAGGACACTGCAAACGAAATGTTTGTTACAAAAATGAACGGTACTGAACCACTCCTGTTTCTGTCTCTGTCACGCCTACGCAGAATCATTACCTTCGTTCTCGCTTTACTAGGTTGCCGTGTACGCGCACACGGGAATCCTGTACCAGCACAATGCGCAGAGATTTTGTCCCCGACGTCCGCTCTAGTATAACACCAGGGTATTAATTACTCCCATATTTTTTTGTTTCTAAATTAAATCCGATAAAAAATAATGTATTTGGAAATACGAAATACGGAATATACTAGCGAAGTTTGATTAAAATTGATATTCGAAATGAACATTAACCCGCAATGAATGGCAAATTCTATAACGGCCAGTTCATAGTATCATAAATAGTCAAGCGATAAAACAGATTCAGAACCGAAATATCAGGCACCAAATTTGAATAAAATAGAGTGATTTCTCTCTAGTATTAGCGTTGTCTGCAACAATAGGTGCATAGTCAGGGGCACAGTCTAAAGATCATGCAATTAATTCTCAATAGTTGATTTCAAGAAACTGGTCCACAGGACTGTGTCACGATGCGACTAATTTAAAGTTGAATTTTGCAATATGAAATAATTGCAGGCGGGCATTTGTCGCAAGAATAACAACATTTGGGGACCTCTGAGGCAACTCGTTGCGCAACGATGAATCAAATGGCGATGAAATTAACTTCTGCAACTGAGCCTTATTATTTGTTAACGACTGTTATTATTTCTTTGATCAATCACTGTCATTATGAGTCCAAACTAGACGTTTTATTTGTCATCATTGCCTTGGATTTGTGGAATTTGTACACGTGTATTGAGATATTACGTCGGATGTTGATTCAATGAACAGATGCCAGTCATCTACTACAAATGTATGTGATTTTTGATAGTAAATATTTTGCTATGACAAAATAATTTTTATTCCATAGGAATTTTAAATGAGAATTATAAATATGAAATGAGATTTAAGCTAACAAATTATTTTGTTTTCAGTGAAAAATTACCGCCGCCAAGCTGACTACCGCAAATGAGATTATATTCAGTTACCACGTCCAAGCGCTAATAGGTAAGTGTATTTATATTTTACTATAAGGATCTATAACTAACATTGTCAATATATTGACAAACGTTACAGGAGACTATTTTTAATGAAAATAATTAATTGAATCTATTAAAATGTTCAACATCATTCGTATTCCGTAATTTTTCGATCTACCACCCGGTTCGGAAAGCGGTTTTCACTATAGAAGAATGGGCAACAAACTGTAGTGATGCTTTTTTCGAAAACCGTTTATAATGTAGTGATTATCACATATTTTTTTTTAATAATTGACATAATAAGTAAATAAACATATAATATTGACAATATTGACAACGGACGAAGTAAATTTTAATATTACTCAAACGTACGGTTATTACTCAATAGTGTTACAAGTGCGTGGTGGCCTGTTGGTAAACGGACTAGACGCGACTGCCAACATGTTCACGGTGGTCGCGGGTTCGAATCCCAGGGCACACCTCTGACTGACTTTTCGGAGTCATGTGTGTATTGATAGTCAATCACCACGCACTAAAACGGTGAAGGAAAACATCGTGAGGAAACCTGCATACCATAGCGATTTATAAAATTTCTATGGTATGTAAGTCCGCCAACCCGCACTAGGCCAGCGTGGTGGACTATATGGCCTAACCACTCTCAATAGTACTCTTGATTGTAGAGGAGGCCCGTGCCCTGCAGTGGGACGTATATGGGCTGATACAGTGTTACAACCAGTTCAAGATGGCTCGTAGGCGAGCATCCTGCGAGACCGCGTCACCAGAAGCAAAACAAAATTAATGTGAAAATAATTTCTCTAATGTAACATGAGCTCGAGATGCATAAAGGGCGATGGGCAAACTTTATAATGGCTACCAAGGCTTATTATAATAAACGTGGTGGGCCGACGGGCTGCTACACGCTTTGACCCCGGGGCTGCGATTAGTTGGCTACTAGTGGTACCTCTATCTCGTTGTAATACCTCGTAACTATGTTGCTATGTTTATATATAAACACTGAATGAGACACGCTCCCTATTTGGTGTTTAGAGCGCACCCGCAAGTTTAGTTAACGGGTGTATCGAGGGAACTGTGTCTAACAAAGTAATAAGTATGTTGTAGTCAATATTAGGTCTTAAAACCGAAGATACGAAAGACTAGGTGAAATGGTGAAAATTGAGTAGGAAAGAAGAAAAATAATGAATTAAGACTGTGGATTAAGAACATATTTTCCAATACCAGTTCACGGAAAAACTGATAAGAATTTGAAATTCAAATTCAAATTTAATAAAAAAACAAAAAACTAAATTCTTATTTTAAATTGCTGAATATAGTAACAGACTGGCTGACAGAACCGCCAGAAAAAGATTTAAAAAACTAAGAATTTGATTAAAATCACCAATAGCCTCGGTAGGCAATAAAACCTAGGCTGTACAACGTTATTACAAATTCAAAAATGACTATAGTGAAAGGATCTTATATTCAGCTGTCGTAACTAACTACGTCGGAACAAATGAGATACACAGACCAACAGGTTGGCGTTGTCATTAGTAACAAAGACGTTTTATTGGATCGGACAGGTACGCATGAGTGGAGAGCAAAAAAAAATGTTATACAACGCGAAAGTGAGTGACAGGTGAGTAGGGAATCGTAGGATTATCAGCAGCCGTCCAATCAAATGCTAAATTAAATAGCTCTTATTTTTATTGGTGTAATGATTAATTTACATTGGTCTATTAGACGTTTAATAATAGGTGCATGTGCTTGTTTCTGATTGATTCGCAGTTTGGGAATTATCTTTATGCAATAATATTTAATTTGAAAGACTATTATTACCTAGACCTAAATCTAATTGTATTCAACTTATTCTTAGAACCATCCATGTAAACCAATAACAAAATAATAAACAGATAAATTTAGCCTCATATCTCGACCAGAATAACGAGGAAAAAAAACTTTTGAGCTTCGTAAAATTACGCTCTCCTATTGGAATTGTTAAGACGCAAATGTATCTGTGCTTAGAAAAATAATCGATTCATTTCCATCTCGATTTATCACGCGATTAATTAGTGATGGTTAAATACTAACGCATCTAGAAGTGTGGCAGTGTTCTGTACATGGCGATACATGGAACTGCACACGCATTACATGCTCCGATATAATCAGCCAAATGACCGTGGAGAAATTTTCCGAGAATATCATCCATTTTCCACTTTACTCCACGTAATATGCACACTTATGTGAATTGTAGCGTTTTTATTAAGTGCACTTTTACAATGAAAGTGTTTTTGTTTTTGAAAGTTCTTGCTATAATTTTTGAGTGGTTTGAAATCGGATTTTTTTTTACGATAATTTTATAATAATAAGTCAAACAAAATTAGACTACTTATATACATAGACAACACAGTAAAAAAATATGGAAAAAATATTTTTTTTTTGTAATTCTCTACATTGTAATATGTCTTTGTCTTAACCATCACTAAGTCTTTGTAAAACCATTGAAATACTAAATTAACCAAAACATCTTAAACACATGTATCATCATCTTACATATTAAAGTTACAATGCGTTAAACATTTACAACTTAATTTACTACTGACTTTTTTCCTGCTCTATAAATTTAAACGAACAAATAATAATTCATAAAATAACATCAAATATTAGGTATAAATCAAGCAGAGTGTATAATAAAGAATACATTTAAATTATCGCGTAGTAGTTCTGACGGGGGCTGAAGGTCAATCATTAATTTTGACACAAGTCGCATAATGAAATATGGTCACGCAATGGTGATGGATTGTACAATAAAATCATGCCAAGCGCATTTTGATTACTGCAAGTAAAATTATAAGTTAGACGTAGTGCTAAATTGGTATATTTAATTTGATGAAAAATATTTGGATGTGCCATTAGAGAGAACTGGCATTGAATTGATGAACCTACTTTTTTTTTAAGAATTATCTTTGTGCAATCTCTGACTGTCGATTTTTCGGAAATGTAGTTACAGTAGCCTTAAATAATGCTCAGGATAGCATTTCAGTTCAGTAAAATAATAATCCAATATCATTTAAATATTTTGATTACGATTCTGATATTATAAAAAACAAACGAATGAAAACCATGACCAAACTATCAAATATGTGTTTTACATCTAATAACAATTATGATTATTCTTCCCATCGCCACACTTTCTTAATTACATCACAAAGATTAAAATAACAATGTTTGGATTCAGTGCCAAAAAGGAAATTCCCCGTCAAAGTTTTGTTATTAACAAAGCAAATAAAACTACCAAATACAAAGCCCCCGAGGCACAATCAGTCTATATACCAGCTAATAAAACATAACAGAATATTCCGAAGCAATTATCATCGAAGAATTTAACTAAATGCATAGAAACCGTGACATGACAGCCGAGTACCATTCAAATCGATCCGGACCAAACAGGAAACCGGCTAATTGAAAAGTAATTTTCATTAAACGCTTTTAGATTGTCTATTTAAATAACCAATCATAATCGATCATAACATTTTCATAATTCAATTTGTAAGCGGGCTCGTTCGAAATTAATCCGAAAAATAACCACGCGGAATTTGATGGCGTATATCTTAAAGATTTAAGCGACTACGGATTGTATTTTTTTTATTATTTCAAGGATTGTCGAAACGAAAACTAAACAACACCATTTTAAAGCAATACTTGGCATTCCACTGCGCTCACCATTCTGAGACATAAGATATTAAGTGTCATTGTGTTCAGTAGTTACTCTGGCTACAACGTCCTTCTAACATTACATTTACACTGCTGTTTGGCGGAAAAAATGTACATTGCCGGACGTACCTACCTTAGTCAGCATGTGTGAGACACATATGAAAGACCTTACCACCAATAAATATTTAAATACATTACAATACTATTCTCATTTTGTAAGTAAAATTGAAGTAACTCATGATTTAAATGATAAAATAATGAGGCCGGACTATGCTTAAGGCGCTATTACCATAATTTTAAGTAGAGTCGTGCGGACAAAGTCGCTCGCTGTTGCTAGTACATTAGAAGTGCAGGAGAGCACGCGAGAGCTTATCAAACAACATTGTGAATCAGCAGCCCACTTTCATCGGCTCAGCTGTGTCGATACATCGAAAGCAACGGATCTCAGCCATTCGCGGTTTCCTACAATTGAATATTATGCGGTTTTGCATCTGTACCATGGTTAACTAACACAAATACATAAAAAATGATTATTTTTATTTGAAAACGGTGCAAATAAATAAAAAATGATTTTAGAAACATCCTAATATATGTAACATAATCCTATATTTAAAATTGGATACAATATTAGTTAATTTGGTAACAGCGCGCGGCGGCTGTCAACATATACACGGTGGTCGCGGGTTCAAATCATCTGTGATTGTGACGTGACTGTGATGTGCTCTGGCACATCTGACTTTTCAAAGTTATTGTGTATTGACAATGAATCAGATTTGCAAGAGTTTTTATATGTAAAGTCCACCAGCCCGTACTTAGCCAGCGTGGTAGACTATATGGTCTAACCTCTCTCAATCGTACTCTCGATTTGGTTAATGTAGATAACTTTATTTACATCAAACTTCATCTATCCATATATTCTATAAGGTCTAATATTCATAAAATCTATCTTTGGATCATCCTAATGATTATTAAAAACAAAGTACCATTTAAGTGTAGAGTACCACCTCATATCGATATAACTGCTGATTCTATAGCACTCAATGTTATAATAGAATAATTTAGATTCTAGATAAAGCTATTGGAAGCGTCAAAATGCGACGTGTAACGTCGAAGTAGCCTAATATGTAAATTTTATAGATAAAAGAAGGTTATAACATAGTTAAGTTAACGACTAAGAGTCGGCCGCAGGTCTCCAGATGCGAATTTATTAAACTTGTTTGAGATACACTTTACTAACCCGACGCCAAGTCACGTGCCGTTTAACTGTCATACATTAGCCTAAATAAAGGGCTTGGGCAAAATGGCCCACTCTTAAATTAAAGGTTTCTGCCTGTAAAGCTAGCTGCTACTCGTACGGCTCAATTCATGTGATTTTTTTTTAATTCTTTATCACTATTAAACTCAATATTGTTTTTATTTATTACATTTTTCAACTTCTCAAAGATGTTTAAAAATGCTTAATGGTTAAAATAAGTCCCAATTATTATATTATTAATATTAAATATATATTCTAATGTACATAATATTTCATTGTTATCCCAAAATTGTACGTGGTGTAAGATGGCGTGAATCAAGTGTATTCATAGCGTAAACACGGTAGTTACATTACACTCGCCACTTTTGGGAGCAAAATGCAATTATGCGGCACCAATATATTCACAATGAATGGAGTTTTGCCACAATTATCACAATCTTATTTCAATCCTTAGGCAGACGCAGGCCAACTTTCTTGCACGTCATAACCTTAACTTAAACTCACCTTATCCGCTAAAAGACCCGTTAATTATACAACAAGATATTATCAATTCACTTACAAATTGTTGTGATTCTCAAATAAATTATAATTTCCATATAAGTCTTACTTTCTAGGCGTGATACAGATGATGAATTGGCTGAACCGTGTTCTCACATAATTTCGATGTTAGCAGCGTTTGTCAACGCTTGTCCACTTATAACTGTGTATAAATAGCCATTCTTTTGTAGGTGTTATACGATAAATTAGTATTTTTATCATTAGTTGCAATCTTCGTCAGTCGCGTAAAACTATACGTGAGAGTTATGAAACTAAATGACGCGCCGTCGTTTCCCGGACTCGTAAATTAATTTCAACAGGCATTAATTATAACATTTTCTTTTTATATGTCAACGTGTAATTCGCGTTCGCGGTGCGTTCTCACGGCACTTTCTTTAATATCATTAATCGACATGCTTTTATTTCCTTTTATTACTATTACATCTCGACCAATATGTGTAACAATTGTAAAAGCACTGTGAAATACTTCCTTTACTTATTCAGATAAATACAAATCTGTATGCTTACCTGTGTGCATTTAGTATATCGAGTCTAACATCGTTTCGTGGTAATTTATTCTCATCTACATCCACTTCTCTTATACTAACATAGTAATGTGACACATCATCAGCCAAAGCGGAGCTAAGACCATTTGTAATCTCAAAACTGCGAGTGGCGGTGACAACGGACATACGTAATGGATTTTATTAGCCGGTACAGGATTAGTAGAGATATCTAGCATGAAACAGGCCCACTCATGCCACTCCAATTATACTATCGCATCAGTAAAAGTCGATAGGCGAGATAGAAATTCGATTAGGCGACATCTCGGTTACGGCTTCATAAGGTGTCTCTGACAGAAAGAGGATCGGTTGTGTTTTGTTGCATTCTCGATATTAAGCTTAGTATAATTTAATCTGGTGTTTATTGGCTTCTCATCTTTGTATTCTCGGCAAGATACGATACAAATATACAGATAATATTTCATGAATCCAAAATTACATGTGATAAATTTAACTTAAGGGTATGGAATCTTAAATCCAGAAATCCAGGAGCTGGTATTCATTTTATGGCACGCGGCTATGTCTATAATGCAATACCAGAATTCCATGTTGATTTATAGATACTCGTTCAAGGAAAAAAAAACGTTCTCATCCTCAAACCGACATGTTGCTAAAGAGTCAACATGCCTCGCAAATTGCAATATGACAATCCAGACGCATGTATTCACCCAAGAGTTATTAGGATTACCGAGAAAAATGATTAAGAACGGATGAGCTCATAATTATCTCAGGTAATAGCCCTTTTACGCAACGCTACGATTTTCCTTTAACATGACGTGTGACGTCACTCTTCCTTGACATATTGACAGACGACCATAAATCTGTTTATCTCATAGATTTAGTATAAAACATAGATCGGCAATGTGAAAGAGAGAGAATAATTTAACTCATATGTTAAAGCGAGATGCATGATGCGACCATACGTTTACACAGGAGTAGCCTGCAGTGACCCAGAGTCAAAATATGTCAAAGCAACAAAATTCGCTTATTTTCATAATTTATTTACTTTTACAGTACTTGGTTATATTTATTAAACGTAGTTTATTATACTGCATTGTGCAGTGCCAAGGTGTGGTTCATGCAGGCGTAAAAATCCGAAATAATTAAAGTTTTCACAGGTACCGGCCATTTTTGCACAATACTATTTTGTGACGATATTATAGAATTAAATGGAAATCCGTGTATACATATCGGTAGAAAAGAATATAGTATTTTATTATATAAATACGCTGAAAGCATCCATTGCGTATAAAAAATAATATCAAATACGTGAATTTACAATAATTTCAACCTAAAGTTGCTAGGGATTGACTGACAGGTTCGATCAATAAAAGGTTGTCGATAAAATAGTCGATGACAACACATGTCCCTACATTTTTATGGAGCTATAGTATGTTGTGATAGTGTGTATTCTTCTTCTTCTTCTTCTACCTGGCGTTATCCCGGCCATTATTATAGTATTCATTCTACAATATTAATTATTACTTTACTTTTACTCATTTATTTATATTTGTGGAATAATTATTATAAACTTCATGTGTGTGATTTATGAATTAAGAACCTGTTTCAATCTCTGCCAAGAGGCTGTCAATTTATAATAGTAAAACAAGAACATATTAGATATTATTATAAAATATGCGATAATTCTATGCACAGTATTATCGTCCAAACCTTGAAGCAACATTATTCATCTATCATAACATTAGGTATAGGTAACGTGACCATACGTCCCGCTTTGGGCGGGACAGTCCCGCTTTCAGGAAGTCTATCCCGGTGTCCCCAGCAAGGCCGACATTGTCCCGCTCTTGCAAACAGACCAATTAATAATTTAAAATATATTTCTCGCTCAAAATGCTTTACCGAACTACTACTGAAAACCGTGGGGTCGTATTATACCAACACTTTCGTAAAAACATCTTGACTTAATAAACTTTTCGACAATTATTATTGAGTACGTTATGTATCTGCCTGAAAGTAACGCACATAGGTGCGTTGTGCGAAAGAGTTTTTTTCTCACATTATCAAAATATGAACAAGTTATAAAACACAGGTGCATGTAGCAGTAATGAAATTTATTTCTATTACGAATATAAATATAAATAAATTATGTACTGAGTTTCACACCCCTAAAAACTAAACTCGATGATGTGAAACAATTTGTTCAGCCGACAAATACAAAAATACGATTTTGATTATTATTTTATGTTATTCAGTCTTCCATGATAAAAACTTGTAAAGCACTAAAAACTTTATTATTATTATTTAATTCCACTGATGTCCCGCTCTGGCACAAAAAATAAATGGTCACGTTAGGTATAGGTTTAAAATTTATAATTCTCATAGGGATAACATTACTTTAGGTGACGTGATCGAGAAAAGCTTCATAGTTTATTAAGCTGTCTCTTTCTTCAGCCACAGGAATGCGACTAATGAACATAGTCCTTCCACAAGAATGTCTACATCAGTTTGTTGTAAGCTGCCTTCATCCAACGACTTCCTACAAGCTCCTCCGTACACCTCCGACGCGGCCTAGCAGGCGTCCAACACTTCCCAATGTGTTACAAGTCGATTAATTGACTTAAATAAGCATATTTTTTTAACTCTAGTACACATATAGTAAAAATGTGTTTCTTAGACTTACGCGAATGTTACTCATTGAAAAAAACGAATAATCACGGATTTTGTTGCAGACTGAGTCCACCCTGTGACTACGAAAGCTGTAAAGTAATCGAAACTTCGCGACAGGAAATTAAAATTAAAAAAAAAAATCGAAAACGCTAAAACTTTGTAAATTATAGTTTTATTTTATAAAAGTGTTTTTTGTTCTCAGTTTAATTAGGTGTATGTACTATGTATACATCACAATGAAAAAATAATTTTGTTCAGGTGAACATAATGACCCATACAAAACATCTCAAACAAAATGTTTTCAAATAACATGACAATTTATCTTTTTTTATTTGTGTGTTTATCAATCTGTATTGAAATAAACACATCAATATGTTTCTGTTAATATATAATAAAATGTCGCATATTACATATTATTTATAACATTTTATTTCACAGCTACAGGCCGACAGTTATATCGATATCGATATGATAGTATCGAAAGTGCATGGTACACCACTATATGTCAAGCACACATGTAAACTTCACGCACACAATCGTAAATCAGTTTTGGTCGCGCTCAAAATGACACATTGCCGATCTATGTTCTATACTACATCTATGGTTTATCTCATCAGCTACTGTCTATAAATAAACGCAATATCACTTAGTTATATTAACGTAATCTAGGCTACAAGCTTAACATTTTGCTGATATATTTCCAACAGGCTTAAATGCGTCTTGATTAGATTTTTTGTAGAAATAGCAAAGTAGAAGAAAAACATACTTTTAATAGTTTAAGTAAATTTTGTATAATTCCAATGTCAAATATAATTAGTATTTAGTTAGATGTACTTGATAACTCGGATAATGTCATGAGCAGTAAATAACTTAAAGTACCCGTTTTTATTACATCACGTGTATTAGCTTTTTAATTGCCATTTTAACTTCTTCTAGCACAATTTGTAAGAACACTAAAACATTAGAGTTACTACGAATTAAACGTTATTCTCGTAAAATTCCCGTTTTGTTTATGATGGTAAAAAATTTCGTTCCATCGAACATAACAAACAATCGATGATTACGTGACCGCTGCCATTGTAGCCGAGGCACTCACGGAACAAAGTGAAACACAGAAATCGAGATACTTTAAATCACGAACCACTCACGCGTAAAGTGATTGGAAAAAAACGTTATCAATTTAAGTTTTTATCGATTTGTTTAATACAATTTGCCGAAAACGCGGGAGACTTTTACCTCCATTTGCGCGAAAGTCGCATAAACACCCATTGAGATACCCTTTGCGGGAAACTTTTAAAATGTTTGACCCTCACGTTTTGTATTAAAAAAATTGTAACATAAATTTGATTACGTAAGTTTAAGAAAAAAACATTAAAATAGCAATAAACATTAAAGTAATAAACTGCTAAAGCGTCACGAATTCATAGAAAACTACGCTAACGCTAAAATAGGTCTAAATTATATGTACTGGCCGTTTATAAAAGCATTGATGAAAAGCCTATTACTGTAAAAAAGAAACGAAAGTCCAAACCCGACACCCAAACCAATAATCGACTACCTGAAAACGATTCAAATAAATCGATTGTAAAATTCAGCATCGAGAATTGAGCGCTTGCGTCACACACGTTCGAAGTTTAAACGTGTGCTACGATTTATCAGCGGCTGCCATTAGGTATCGCAGTGGTATAACCTAATGGTAGCGCGTGCCCATTGAGTGTGTTAGAGCACTTATAACGGCTCGGTGGCGGTGCGCCGAAGCAGAGGCACGCGCGCCGGAGAGAGCATCAATTACCGGGTCGTGATCGCTCCCGCACTACAACCAATATAAATAAATGCAGGGTTGCCAACTTAACAGCGATACAGTGACACATTCGCAGATTTACTGCCAACATAAAAAAGTGAGGTTGTAGTGTTGTCATTCATGGTAATTCCGCGGAATAAACTGCGTTTTGGATTGACATTTTGCTCCAGTTTTTCGTGTTTGACCAATCGTAGTTTTATTTCATTTTTAACAAAATATTATGATGAATGAAATCGTCCATGACTTTTTAAAAATAATATAAGCGTAATATATGTATTGTTTATGTAAGTTTATCTTATAGTATTATAATAGCACCGTCCATGGTAACCACTTTCTCCTCTTCTTGCACGGTTGTCTGGAAGAGATCGCTATTAGCGATAAGACCGCCGTTTTAAAACACTTTATTTTCTCGATTTAAATATTTTTTATTTTATTTTTATTCTAGTAAAAAAAATGTTTGTGGTGTTTTAAATAAAGAGTTATTATTATTATTATTATAAGCGAGAAATAATTAAAAATGCCTTTAAATACAATAATTTATATAACAAATTAAATGTAGTTCATACCCTTATCGAAACTTACAAGCAACAAAATGTATTGGCCGGCACGCCACCGACCAGGCACAATTTCACAGTGGCGCAATTGTAAAATGCTAGATCGGAAAGGTCTCGGGTTCAAACATCTTATCTCTGTGTCAGAAATACTCCACATAAAGAAGGTTTAATGTTCTCGGGTGATGGATACCCGCGCGTGCCGGCTGAACTTTAAGACGCCAAGGTCTATGAAATTAATGTATCTAGTGAGCTTGTAAAAAGTGGTTTAATAATCACGTATGACGCTGAGATGTATTGGGTGTGTGATTTATATTATTAATGAATGGGTATGCTCTTATTTATTAGGTGTTGCGCGCGACTTTGCTTGATATTTTTTTATATTTTAATTTCTTATCACATTACATCATCGTATTATGGAGTTAAATATTTAAAGGAAAATGTATTGTTACACTATGTAAGATGTTTTAAAAAATAATAATTTAATAAAATATATAACTTAATTATTTAAACTAAACAAGTTTTAATCGAAATTAAATATTAAAAAAGCTCAAAACAGAAACCGGAATTATTAATGCTATACACCTTTTTAATTTTTATATCATCCGCACTCAAAGTCCCAATCGCAGTCAATAAAAATGGAATGACCGATGCTCCCAGATGTGTACAATTCAATGACCATATTAATCTCGGTCGTGACTTCGGGTGACGTCCGAAGTAGCGCGAGCCGACCGCCTTGCTGCCTCACCCGCCGCGCTGCCTCGAAACTTCGCCTTCGCCTCAAAACTTCGCTGCCTTAAAGCTTTGCTGCCTCGGTGCCTCGTCGACTCTGCCTCGGTACACCGGTGCGTCACGCCTCACAAAAACATCCAACGAAGCGCGCTGCCGGCGTATTCTTCTATTTTTCCGAGCGTCCCATTTCCCCTTTCCTAACAATGGCCTCGGTCACGCGAAGCATTGATAGATTCCAATTGATTCGCTTTCGCTCCGATGTCGCAGGCGCTGACAACACGGCCCTTGCGGTTGCGTCTAGACACTGTGAAATCAGCCTTAAAATTCTTTGTTTTGGAACGTCTAATGCTTTTCCGACGGGATGTTTCGCAATAACAATTTATTGCGGTTTTATGGGTTCCAAAATTACTTAAATTATTATTTTTTTATCGAGCTGAACGAAATATATATTCCAATGAATTTAGTTTTCTGGAGTTCCAGCTTCCGATATGTATGAGCATTGAGACTGAAAAATTCGTAGTATTAGGCCTCATTATATTCAAGTTCAAATGTCTCGTAATTTTAAGTAATTAGCGTGACATTTTGGCAACTAATGTCCTTGCAACAAAACAAAAATATAAATTTAGCTACATTATAAATCTCATAAAATCTAGACATTACGCATATTGTTCTAAAGCAGACGGATTTATGTAAACGCGCGCAGAACATTAATGGGCCACGGCTAGTCACATTAATTTAATGTGCTAAAACAATAAATTATATTTAAAACTACAATTAAGTAACTTTTACATCGTATCCTTAAAATCATGCCAATATGTAGATCGTGCGAAAAAACTTTCAATTTTATTACATCAGTGGGACGGTAAACCAAAATTATCGTAAAAGTAATTTTGGAGTTATAGTTAATGAAATTTACGAGGACTTAAATTTCGCAAAGTAAAGGAAACAGTGAAGTGCGTTATTGCATTTTTCGATTAGCTATAGCACTGTTAAATGCAACGGAAGTATCTGTCAATGATTGTCGTTAGTCGGTAACAAGGCAATTACAAAACGCCACAAGGCATTTTAATGTGCCGGTTTTGCGGATTAAACGTATTAAAATCAAAGCACGCATTTCTTATCATCGTGAGAAATAATATGTGGAACAGCGGAAGAAGTGTATGAGCGCTGGACAGCTTGTCAAGCCTACACCGATTTTAAATTACGTTAGGCCATTTATTCACTGATAGCAGATTAGCGTTGCGTTTCAAACTTCACATTTAGAGGACGAAACACAAAGTGAGGTATAATCAGTTATAGAGCTCCATCTATCTAACCTTCGATGGTTATTAGTTGGTTGCGTCCCGAGCGAACAATCGATCAGTGAGTGACCGCCTCGGGCTGTATCTTGCGTTATCGCCGCTCGCGACTCGGAACAAACAAATTCAATTAGGATTAAGAAATTAAACTTTGCCTCAAAGAGGCCGCCGAACGCTTTCGATGCTATCCGAACGGGGTCGACGACATTCGTTATCGAAATTCGCGTAAAATTCCGTCCCGGCTACTGGTTATTTCACTTTATGTTTATAGTTCGTAATAAGATCGCCCGGACATAACAAATGCAAACGGTTCAGAGTAAAAATATCCTCTTAGAAGAAGGTTGTATCATCAAAAATAAAATGCTCAAGTCACGTATTTAAATACAGTTTTTATTATGTGAAAACGAGATACGACAAAATTCATCGACGGTTGCGGCTTGTTAGTGGTAAAATTTTCACATCAGCACCGAATTTGCTACGCAAAGCACTTAACCCTCACGCCATTTCATTTCATATCATGGTATTATAAAGGCTATAATGGCGTGTACAAAAAACCATATGATGCCACTATGCGTGCCCTCATACAAATTATGGTAAGCAACTTAAATACGTGAGAAAAGTTGCTCTACTTCAACCTTTGACACTCTCAAAATGGGAATTTTTTCCATAGCAGTAATTAACATAACACTTCACGTAACGAGACGTACCAGCATCAGGTTGACCGTGTGACATTCAGACCATTAAAAACTGTGGTTTATTTCAACAGATGTCAGTTGGCGTCTACCGCGTCCCCTTAATGTTTATTGCCGTGAGTCATCCTTACTAGAACATGGTGAGGAATGCTTAACTGCACCTGCGTCTATCACGCGTGAAATACTAAGGTCACTCAAGTTTTATAGTGTTGACACTAAATCTTACGTCTTAATTGCTAAAGGCACTTTGAGGAAATATGTTAAACTCAATGTGAATATTACTCTTGCTAAGTAAAGAATGTATTGTTAAGATACTAAATAATTATGGAAAACAAGAATTTTATAATTTGATAATCATCTAATTTTTATGGTATTTAAAGTTCACCAACCCACATTAAATAACTTACCTCTCTCAATCGTACTCTCGATTATACAAGTGACCCGTGCCCTGCAGTGGGACGTACATATATGGGCTGATACAGTACAGTACAAAAAATCATCTAAAGTTTTAAAGTGTCGTGCGCAAATGTATTATTTTAACGCGAAACAAATCTTATATTTAGTAGCAAAAATCATTTTGCCAATCCATAACATTACACATAAAGCCGTTCCACAACTTAGTTCAGCAGAGCTAGAAAGCTTGAAATATCTGGCACTAGGCTAGATGAAATAATCACCGGTGCGAAGTTATAAATAATATGAAGCAGGAATGCCCGCACATACCATCACAAGGGTGGCTACTCTCCTCCGATCGAGTTTTCTCAAGCACCGGTTGGTTAACGGAAACTGTCGTTTTCGATCGTACAACCGGAGCAATGATTCCTCTTATCAAATTACGGGGTTTGTTAGTGAAAAGTTTCCCACATTTTCTCGCGGTCCATCGTGTGGATGATATAAATCAGGGTGAAATTGTTGGTTACTCGCCGCTTCGGGCGGTTAATGGACGACTATTTGTGAGTTTTCACTGGACGTTACGCGCCATCGGTCTCGCGGTTTCATACTTTTGGACCGAATGTATCACTTTCGATTTATAATGGCATGTATTTGTCGAATTGGTTTTAGTCTTATCGTACGATGTGTTTAGAAGATTGTTTTTTTAACAACCAGTTACAAAATTGTTCTATTTAAATCCACAAATACAGGTTGGTGCTACAGGGGGACAAATCATGCAGACTTGAATCTCAGTCCGCCACGCTGAGCCAATGTGGGTTACATGTTGAATATTTTATTACAACAAATATTAAGAAGGCAAAATGACAATTTCGAGGCATAAAAAAACAACTGGCATAATATAAACATTAGCCTTAAAATTGCTCGTCAGTAACGCTCAACCCGTAAGTCACCAGAGGTTAACAAAGGCCCATAAAAATGCGAATGAAGAAAAATATTAGCACCACTACTGAATTGCGTTAAAATGGATGCACGGTGTGTGTTAAACATAAAAATGGAGCAATTAGTGCAATATTCTCGTCCTTGTACCCCACCTGAGGTTACATGCAACAATAAGGAAACATTCTTAAGAGCCACTTCGGTACATTTTTCACGTTTATTCGACCCGTTCTGCAACCGGCGACCATTTGCAAAATAAATGTATTTTGCCAAATAACTCTCATCACACTTACTTTCTACTTATGTGTTATGTCGTGTCATAATTCAAAAACAGGTTCCATTTTCTGTGAGTTGAGATTTTCTTAACTGAAAGCAGCTGTGACATAACCTGTGCCATGTAAATTATTCTCCTATGTTTTTTGTCTTCTTTTATTGTTGATTGTGCTATAAGTGTCGCCAAAGTACAACAAATATTAGAGTTAAAATTTACACCTACAGTAATCAAGACCTGACTAAGACGCGGTTAAAAGTCAAACTCATTTAAAAAAATGTAAAAGGTTACCATGAAACAATTGCCTTTACAATTTCTTGCTATCACTGCGTTTCGAGACTGTACATTAATGTAAAAATAATTCCTCAAAATAATTTGAAACTGCAACTTAAATTGT
This sequence comes from Hyles vespertilio, assembly GCA_009982885.2. Lineage (NCBI taxonomy): Eukaryota > Metazoa > Arthropoda > Insecta > Lepidoptera > Sphingidae > Hyles > Hyles vespertilio. The sequence continues at coordinate 11,751,687 of CM042806.1, read as the reverse complement.
TTGAGATATGTTTTCACAATATAAACAATAAGCATTTATACTCGTAATCAAATAATATTAACATCTATATAATCATATGTAAAGAGCGAAAAACTGTACCTAATAGGGGACCACAACAAGGCAAGAGCGCTTTAAATGCCACATCATATACCTATACCTACAACTTCAATCATTGATTCGAATTGACAATTCCATTTGACAATCGAAAAAAAAAGACAAATGTCACAACACCAAAAAGATTTGACAGAACTCATTTGTCACCTTTTCTATTTTTAAATCCTGCAACACTTTTCGCGCCGCAAACGTGCCAGTACGTTTTTAATTGCTTCTTGTGCAATAATATGCGAGTGTTCCCACCTGCCGCGAATAACTTTATCAATTAAAATGAGATAACCATCGGAATGTAACGTTCGGAATGGACGGACACCCCGTTGGGTGGCGCGATTCAATACTTGTCTCAGAATAGCATCGAACTGGACCTTTCACAACTTGCTACGTGTTGGATGCATTGGGTATCATCTATTTGTATCATTTAATGACATCATTTAATAAAATGATTACGATTTAGAATATATTTTCATTTTAAATAACTCATTGTTTTGTATAGCTTAATGCCTTCTCCACAGACATGCTTGTTTTATTTCTTAGAATTTTATATTTTAAACAGAGTTTCATAATCTGTCTGTATCAGCCCATATACGTCCCACTGCAGGGCACGAGCCTCCTCTATAACCGACAGCACGATTGATGGTTAGGCCATATTGTCATAGAGTTTCATAAAAAAAAACAAATATTGTTTTACTTTAATATAAAATATGCATAACTTGTTAAGAGCATGAATGAGCTAGGTTTTCATCTGTTTTATTGGAGCTGTTTGTAAAATGACAGCGGTGGGCAACAGGGACTGGTGAACCCATTAGGCGAGGGCACGACCGCCCGCGGCCGCGCACCGCGATCAACTGAGGAAGTGACGCGCGGCTAGATGTGCACGCGCACCGTGTCTCGCGGCTTCCGAAATAAAAAAAATGAGCGAACTTTACATTGCAAATTGATTTCATTTTACTATGATATAAGAACTGTTTTTGACGAAAATAAATTAGTCACAAATATTATCCTACTAACTAACTAACTACTAAGGATTTAAGGACTACAACACATTGATTTAAAAAAGGAAACCTAATAAGAAAACTTCAGAATTTACTTAGGTAACCTAAACTCTTTAAAACACTAGATAATTGAAACCCAGCACAAAAACAATATAAAAGAAAACATTTAAATTTAGAACACATTTCGTAGGTCCATGTCCATCACAATTCATATTATACAATGATGAAACACATCTTTAGATCCAGCACGCCACACCTCCAGGCAGCAGTGTTTACAAAGCGACGCCGCTGACCGCCTTCAAACGAATGTCATTTCTCAGCCTTATTGTGCGAGACTCCCGTAGGCACTGAGATACAAATTGTGCTGAACTAGTGCACAGCCAATTAGTTGTGGTGATGGGGCGTTTTATAGAAGATACAAATATATCTTATTCGTATTTGGAGCGTAGAGATTCGGACTAAAATACTTTTATCGGTGCAAAATGATTTATTGGCTTGTGAATTTTTACCTTATTATTGTGAGGATTTAATAAAAGACTATATGATATATTATACTATACAAGATATTATAGGATTTACGTTGCCTCATTGATCCGTAGAAACGTTGTTTTTTGTAAAATATAGAGAACAAAAACAAGGTGAGACCTAACTTCAAAGCTCTTCTGTTAACACCTGCCGGTAACTTAACGTTAGTAATACCGCTTTAATAAAATAAAAACATAATACTTAAAATATTTTACCGTACGATTTAGCTACTCTAGCGACTCAAATATCTACATTACATAGTATAAGGAATAGAAAGAAAGAAGAAAGAAAAACTGATTATTTGTCACCAGCGAACAAACCTGCGTGCAAACATGGTGGTAAAAAAAACAACATAAAAAATAATTAAAATTAAATAAGAACAAAGAATATAAAAGCCGTGCCTGTGACTGCGGTGATCACTGAGCAAATTGTTAATAAATCGTGCGACAATGCCTACTCTAGCACCAAAATCTAAATTCCCAACCGCCACCAAATAATTGAGAGGTGAGTAAATTAAACAATAAAACACTCAGTGATCGTAAAGCACCCACTTCGAGCGATCATGTCCATACATATTTACGGGCTGTGGAACAAATATTTGAATAGCGTTGCAACAGCTGGACATAAAGCATGGCCGATGACCAGAGCGCCACTAGATAAACTAAGATATTCAGAATGCCACTCTCAAATTGCTTCCAAATAGTTAACAATCTAGATCTGATACGAGACAACAAAGACGCCGATTGACTTGATCGTGTTCGGTGCAATGAACACGGCTAAGTTCGGTAAGCACAATGGCAAGCTAATTTAACACTCTCAGTTTAGTACGCAATTATGTAGGAATAATTACGTACATATTGTACTTAAAGCGTTTAAAAACCTTGGTTAAACCCTATTGAGCAGACATGATATCAATAATAATATCACATTCAGCTGTAGCGTTTTTTTTAACTTGCATGTTTGAGTCTTTTTGGGTAAGAAAGTTGCATGTAGAGTATGTATTATGTAGCATATTTTGAAAACTTTTAAGTGATAAACCCTAAATAATTATTCAATGATTACGAGTTTGGTAAGTATTGATGATGAATAAGAAATAGCATAAAAGGAAAATGAACAATCATTTGGGGTAGTATTTTAAATTATGTGGCATATTTGAAATTCCGTAGAAGATTTTCATTTATTCGTATGGCAAGTCAGTCGATATCTAAAGCAAAATCTCACAATCAAGTATTCAATTATGCCAATAAACACTTGTTCAGAAATATTTAATTCAAATACCTTGTTTTATATAATGAGATTATTTAATAATATAATGGATTAAATTGAAAAAGGTTTCAGGTCAATGATAAACCCTTATCTGACAGAAACAATCTAGAATCATGTCAAGATACAACTGCAGACAGGTTAAACAGTGGGAACCTATTATTGGTCTTTATTAAATGATATTAAATACATCTAAGTTAGTTCGTCCGTATGCACGGCGCCTTCTAGGTAAGTACCATTTCATTACGTATTTTTGCCACCAATACCAAATTGTAAAATATGTCTAACTTCAGTCCATATCCAATTGATTGGCAGCCTCCATGGCGCAGTTGGTTAGACGCCGACTGTGAAATGAGAAGTCGCAGGTTCGATTCCTGCATCGAGACCAACGTTAAAATAATAGATCCGAGTCTGGGTATTCGTGACAATTAAAAAATCATTCCATTCTATAAACTACAAAACAGAATAAACTACTTACCGCATTCCAAAGTTAAAAGGTCGTAAGCAAAGCAGAATTTCTTCACATAATCTAAACATAGAAACTAGTTAGCAATAGCTAACAAGCCGGAGATATGCAGATATTTTTGATATCAGTTTTCGAAACATGCCTACATCCGCAATCTGGGCCCAGTAATGCATTAAACGCAGCATTAATGTTGAGCGTGGGCCGAAACGTCCACATTTCTATGATGAATCGCTCCCCGGCGCCGGCACGTTACGAAAATTCGCGACAATTTGCATATAGATACGATTCCACCACTGGTCCGCACTCGTCCGCTCGTACGGGAATCATATTGTATAAATTAAAGCGGATTACTAGAATAAGAAGTTCTATGCTCTGTATTTGATGTGTAAACATTAGTACAAGTTTAATTTTATAAAAAGCAACAATTTTGGAGCTACAAAAAAATTACTACCGAAAAAATAACACGCAAAGTATACAATGAAGACAAATTGAAGTATAAAATTATTGCTGGACTAACATAAAAACACGTCACGATTTTGACAGTTTTTTACCATCGTTGTACATTAATGGCTGCAGCAGCTAAGATATCCTTTAAATTCGACGCACCATTATGAATGCCTTATCAGCTTCTGAGAGCTGAAATTGACAATAGAAGCCGTCAGGACTATTAGGATCCTGACCATTCATAACAAAAAAATATACATTTTTAGTTATATTATTACGACAAAAGTCATAAAAAGAACAAGCACATTACTAAATTAATATCACAAAATACTATATTTTAAAACATTCCTCTTTTGGTTAAAGCAAACCTAATATTCGCCTATTTGTCGCATGATAACATATTATTTATAGAAAAACAACAATTTTATCCAAATCACTGGCAATTACGCGTCTGTTTGAACTTTGGCAGGCCGTGTCATGGTAATATTGTTACGTGGTACAATGTTTATTGAACACAAGGAAACCGTTACGGTGATCGAATGCCCGTATAATAATGTTAGCAATTGACGTCGGCGGCAGTAACTCTTATTGCACTCCAGAACTATTACTAATCTTGTAATATAGAATTATTCAGGGAGCTATTGCGATGTATTTGATAAGTATGGAAAGGCGTAATATATATTGGGAATGCATACTAACAACAATATTCTGAGGTGTGAAGTGAAGTGGGTGTTATGTACCTAATTTTAATAGATGCTAGGACAAAAAATAGACACAAAATAAATTATAACCAAAACACGTAAGCACACTAAAAAGGTTCTATTCCTAAATTGAACTTTTTGTTATAACACAGAAGATTCATTTGTTTAAAGAAGATATTTTTAGCAAGATAATTCTATAAAACTAAAACACCATACCAAAATTGGACAAAATAATCTAAACTAATCATAAAAGGATCAAAGTGAATAATTATATACTCAACTATCCCCAAAGTAAACCAAACATCCGCTGAGAAACACAATTTCAAAACCTCGTAAACGCTTAATTAAAACATAGCTAAAACAAAGGATGGCAGACAATACGGTGCAAGGCAGACGGTCAAATGTTATAGTTTCGTAACATTAAAGGCATTAGAACGTCATGTGGTAAGGAATGGTTAGCTACAGCAGTGATTGATGGCAGACGACGGCGTGGGCGGCAGTGTGGTATGAAACACTCGCCAAATTACACGGCGTACCGTCAACTGTGATTAGTATGACCACACTGCAGGCTATTGAAGGATTTTGCGTGCAATTTTGTAAATTTAGCGCCTATCGCGCTTGTCGCCCTGGAGCTAAGGATTTGCTTTGTTTGATACATGGTGCTGACGTAATGCCCTTCTGAAGTATTTCGGACGTTGTGGAAAATGCTTATGTTTTGAATTCTGATTGTTGATACGATCAATGAAAATTCAAAAAAATATTGTATGTGTTCTTATGTTCATTTGGTTTGCAATAATCAATAAGTCAAAATCTGTCATTATATACTGAATAAATTGTAATTTCTAGGATTCAAGATTCAGGTCGGTCGATGATCAAAGCCCCAAAATTCTAAGATATGCTGAGAAACGTTGACGGAAATTTACCTAAATAATTACTTCATGGTGAAATGAATTTAGCAAATCAACAGTGCGACAGATAATACGGACTGCCATACTATATAAAACAATTTCCATAAGTCTACTCTAGAATATTGTCACACTATAAATTCAAATGTACTCCTTCAGTTTAATGAAATTATGGTAACACTATCATTTGTAATTGGATGATGCCACTTCGGACGGACGGTGATAGGTTCTTAACGTTGTTTATGTATCATTATTTGTATGAATAGGTATTGGTCACTGATTGAATGAAGTAGAAACTTTTTAATTCAATATCATTAAATGTTTTGAATGTAAGTCTTAATAAATCAAAGTAAACGGCTTTTGTTTGTAAACATAATGATGTACCGTTGATTGAAGATATTCTACAGATGTACATTTCATTATTTTTGTTTGACTTATTGGTCAAGCGAGGCAAATATTTTAATGTTTTGGTTCCCCTAACACAGCATACTTTCTTAAATATTTTTTTTAAATATTAAATATATTATATACAAAAAATTTATAGACTCGGTTCATCAAAATATACTTAAATTAAAATAATGAAAAATCAATGTTCAATTTTAAACCAAACTCAATTTCCACGTAACCCAAATCGAAGCTTAGTTAACAAAGTGAGAAAGCTTGCACTAACTACCATTCCAAGTCTCGGTATCTGATAGAATATTAACCAGTAACAGTTATGTAATAGTTGTTCAAATTTAATGGTGAGTCGCACGCGCCACGCACGCGACTCGATGAGCAATTCCTCGAGTATAAAATTGTTCGTAGTCGTGATCACGACTCACAGACTTCTTTATATGTATATTTGCGTTCTGTTCTAATCGTTCATTAGGATTGTTTGTAAATGTTGTTTTTTGTATATGGAGTTGAAAGTTTTATTGTGGAATAATCTGTTTTATGTACACAATGTTTTATGTTATTTCCATTTTCTTTGAAAATTGTTTGTTTGGTTTTCTAATTTATAGATACATTATAAACATAATGCTTAAGTTACAAGGAAATGTAGACGCGTTAGAATACATTTTCAGAGATTTAGTTATGGTTCATAGCAAAACATGCCTTATATTTGTCAAAAAAATAGTTTATGGAACACACATATTTTACATACATACTATCTATAGTATTTCGGCTATAGGTATAGAGATAGTTGCCTCATAAGAATTAGCATCAAACTGTATGATTTACCGCACGATTAAGTAACAAATACCCAACACAATTTCTCATTAATGACGATGTCAGGCCTCGGACGAATAAAATATAATTAAGATATATTTGTACATGCACCATAACATTTAATATTTATGCCAGCCGTGTTCAAGTTAATTACCTTACGCTGCCTTATTCATTCTACTATTTGAATATCAATAAAAGATAGAAACTGAGGAAATCTACGTGTATCTGAGAGATTTGCTCAAGAATAAAGGTGTATTAAGTCCACCCATTAGGCCATCATGGGAGATTGATGGCTACAGTCTTAGAGTTCTTAGAGGAATGTCTGCAAGTGAAAAGTGTACGTACTGACATTATAGAAATTTTAAGATATAAGGCAGCAATACGCATGGGCACATTATAGCCGGTGATTCGAGCATGAATGAACTGACTAGGCCAGATAGTGTCACTCCTACGGAATGCTAGGTGAGTATAAAAAAACTCACATCAAATTTCAAAGAATGCATATTTATCTAAAATCCTTCACAAATAATCAAATGTCCGCGGATCATAATGATCTAGTAATCTGAGTTACTATAAAAATAATTTAATTTGCTTAACCATTTCACATTCACAAATAGCTTCATAAAAACCATCGCAATAACAAGATTGCTTTTAACTAACAATACCTAAATGGCCATCCAAACCACTCTAAAACCGCAATTAAAATAATAACTAAACATAAAATAAATACGTATATAAGATCTGTGGGCTTACGCCCTGCGGCGGAGTTCTCAATAGCCGGCTTCTTCAGTGTTGCACATTAACTTACTTACACATTGATCATTAGTTATGCTTCGGACTTAATAATGTAGACATTTAAAACGATAATTTCTTATTGATACGTGTAGCTGCTAAACGTGTTTATAGTTTTGGGTATTTATGATGTGGTATAAATATACTGTTTTTTTCAACGCGTTGTTAAGCCGTCTCTTACGAAATAAGTGGTTTAGAATTAATACGAATATAATTAATAATGGATAGTATTCATTATATATCAAATACCAAACAGCAGTGTAAATACACTGTTGTGTTTCGTTTAGAACGACTTTGTAGGTAACTACTGGACATATTGAGACTTCACATCTTATGTCTCAGTATGGCGAGCGCAATATGGAATCCCAAGTTTTGCTTTGTAATTCATGTTGTTGTTTGGTTTTGCTACTGTTCATAAGCGGTCGTATCGCTTACAATCAGGCGAATGACAGGCTCTTCTCGCCGTTAATTCAAATAAAAATAAAAAATACAATGAAAATAATAGGAACTTGTAATATGAATGTTTAGCGACTAGCGGCTAAGCCATTGGCTTTTTGTATTGTAGAGTATAGGTTGAGTTACAATGTACCGATTTTTGTTCCAACTTGTGATGTTTTATTTGTAATACAATCAGTAATCTTAGCGTTCGTCCAGATTTTTTATTTTATTTTATCAGTTGAACCATTATCTTAAAAAGTTAATAAGGAAAAGTATTAATCCAATGACCTTTGCTTGATGATTACAATTTGGACACGAATCAAATCAGAGTTTATATGAATCACACAATAGGAAATAAAAGTTGTTTCATAAAGTCAATGAAGGCTTCGAAATTATTGTCCAGTATCAAATTTGTACATTTGACTCATATATTACAAGTTTAACTAATGACTCATAAAGATCACTGCAATTAAAATAAAATAAATTAAAATATCTATATTTCAATTATCAGGTTTTTTTGTAACTTTAACATCTGTACATTATTATCTTCTTCCTGCTTAAATGGCAAATTATTTCACTATAATGATACCAAAGCTAAAGATAAACTAAATATCACTGAGATCAGTAAATGGTCAAGTTTGAAGTCGTAAAGATGCAATTATTGTTGTCTAGGTTAAACCCATAAAAAATCGTCTCAAATACCAAAACGCAATAAAATGGTTTTAAAAATCACGTGTAATATTTATAAATAATCGTCATAAATTATACCGTGTATTTTGTCCTTTTCCTGGAGACTTTCCGTTTTTTTTTTAAATATTAAATTAATCCAACTCAGTTCAATTTTACATTTATAACACCATCATCTGGATCACAATATTTCTATTACCGGTCAAGTGTACCCAGAGGGATTCCAAGACGACCTATTCAAGCTAACCGTAACTATAATTTTCTCATAGTCAAATAATTAAATTTTGAATAGCCATCAACATTATAAGTTAGTTAATTTCCCCGCGTTCCGCCGATATTGTATAGAGGCACACGACGCCCCTTGCGCGAAGCCTATAAAATTGGCGTCCTGTTGGACACTAAGACGTTGCTCGGTGATGTAGGGCCGCATCAGTTTCAGCTTAGGAAACCTCCGCAGATTTACAGTAATAGTTCGTGTGGTCTAATTTGTATACATTTTGGATAATTCGAAGTAAATATATTTTATTTTGGTGAAGATTATAACCATGTTTTGTAATTTTAATATATACCTGAGAGCACCATCAGAAAACTTGTGTATCTACGTACATAATAACATATTAACGTAAGGTGAAGTTTTTAAAAAGTCCAAAAATAATCTGAATTAAATTAAACAAAATGTTGGTGCAATTGTTCGAGAATACAGATGTCAGCTTATAAAACTGTCAGTTGTCTCCCTCAACTCCTTACATCTGTCTCTATTTGCTGCCGCTGCCTTCCATACAAATATTTATTCAAGTGGAAATATTTATTAATTTATAATATTGAAGTTATCATATTTTTCGAGTCAACATAATTCAAAAACTCTATTTTTGGGTCGTCTTTTAGTAAATCTATCAAAACGAATATCAACTTTCCGCATTCCGCCAGAGGCGCCAGTGAGCAAGCAGCTCTATAAAACAGGTATTATAAAATACAGTATTTACCCCATTTATCTATATGAAACCACGTCACGTACGGTGATAATCACAAGTCTATCGCTCACATTTAGACCACAACTATGCGCAAAATACAACACATTGAGCGTACAGTTTCAGATTGTTGGCATATAATGGCATTTAACTGATTGTGAAGTACGGCCGGGCTCGATACGGCTGATCGCGTTGATTTTGTGTTCCGTTATTAAAATTTATTCCCAACTAGTAGCCGAGAATAAGCTCTTTAATTTGTAATATTAGTAAATTTTGCTATTGACAAGATGGATTGTTTCCTGACGATTTAATCGGAGTATAAATGGGCAATATTGTCTGTTATGTTGTCAGGTCACTGAGTAAGATATTCACTTTTCCCATTTGAACTGGTGGCCATTAATAACTCCGACCAACGATTGGTTTTTCCGCTGCGAAAATCACTAACGTCTTTATAACATGAATTTTCATACAGGACTATTAGCATAAAACATAAACTAGGAAAAGATAATATGGAATAACACCCTTAGTTCCTAAATATCAGCAACCGCATCGTGTCATAAAAACAAATCAAATATTTATAGATATTGTTAGATACACGATTTCCGCATTCCAAACATTTAATTCAACAATTGCATTGCAGTACGTTATGCGGCAATCGAGAGCTCATAACTCGTCATCGGGACCTCATAAAACCTCATTGGCACGACCGGCCGCGGAGCGTCCGAGCTGTAACCTAACACTTTATTATCTACGCGATAGGTGTCGATTTAAAATAGTTAACCTCGTTAAGTTTTAAATCTCGGTTGTAGGCCTTTTTGGAATACTTAAGCTATGTCGATGGCACGTGGAAGCACAGATTGTGAAGTCTTTATGAATGAGCCAAATCGACCCATTTTGTAGTAGACTAGTATATTGTAAAAAAACAATGTGAAGTAGAAGCTTCCAACAACGGTCGCCAACCTCATTCCTTCTTAAAGCTGAGAATCGCATATTCAACTTCTCTTGTTTTATGTATCACATGTAATGCAGTGTGCATGTGATTGCAGTTTTTTATTTAGTTTTGTTTTAATAACATCTTAAAATATGAATTACTATCTCTACGATGACAATGTTACCTCTGGTGTTAAATTCTACAATATATATTTCTGCATAGACATCTCATAATTCTTAAATATAAACCAGTGTGGATAATACCAAGATTACTTTCCTCGTACACAACACGTTAAAAATAGGCAATGACTTGCAGAAAAATCTTACGAGAATATTAAAATGCAGTCTATTTCTTATTATAACAAGTCCTATGTATGTTCAAGGAAATACGAAATAAAGTTCATTTACTGTAATTCTGAGTCAGTTTAACTCATTTTCCTTTTAAACGCCGTCTCATCTTTACTTGACATTTAAAACTTTTAAATTCGAGATAAGAGCGCATGTACTGCGGGAATGTAATATTACGTTTCCTCTTCCCTGAGTTTACGGTGGTTAGCGAATAAAAATATAATTTATTTAAGTGTTAAATGAGAAATGAGAGAAACGGCATGTAATGCATACGACTACTTACATCATTTATCATAAAGTATATTCGAAATTCAAACATGATAGAATTAACAAAATATATTCACGGTAATCCAACCACTGATTTATTTTAAATTATTTAACTTGAAAAATACGAATGCAAAGTCTTTGTAATCGACTTCAATTGTTGACAATCATCCCACGTACGTGTCACCACTTATCGAATTTTGTATACCGATAAATAATGTTGTAAATTTGGTGAATTTATCCCAAATGTGTCGTTGAGTAATTGTTGCAGCCACCAGTGTTCGCTGCGTGGGCGCCGATACACGCTCCGTATCGGAATGATGAACATTTGACAATTTGTATATTTTGTATTAAGGGCATAAATGCGGAGAAAGGTTTTGAAATTAAATATTGTCTTAATATTTACTAAATGGGGCATATCTTGTAATTTTATATACTTTATTGTATTATGTTAAGGCTTTAAAGCTTTGTATGAAACGCTACTATCCTTATACATAATTTTCCAGCACTAAGTACAAGTTTTTTTATTACAAACTCTTATATTAAATGCTTTATACGTTCTAAAGGTAGAACTTTAAGGTAAGTTAGAAAGGTAGAATTAGAACAACTATTTTTTTCCAATTATTTTTCAGAACATATTCTATCTTTCGTCTAGCCCTACCAGTTTGATCATTTTAAACCTAGTCTTAAGCTACTCTAACTAATATTATTACAATATTTCCTCATAATTCCGGATTATTTTCAAATATTAAAATTCAGAAACACCTCAACATTCACCATAACCACACGGAATAAAATAACGCCGAATTTTTAACACCGATATTTCAACTAGACAGAAATTTTCTTCTGCCAACAGTTGATTTATGGAGGCATTGAACGCGATGTCTTCATCGCGGGCTGCGGGCAGGTCGTGAGTGGGAGTATCTTCGCTGACCCGAAATCCGATGATTCCCGATGAAGTAATAAATCAAATTCATTGTGCGTAAGGCCCTTAATACGGTCCTTTGTGCTAAAGCCGGCGGCACATTTATCATCTCCCTCAAAACACCTTGCAAACAATGAAACCGAATTTCGCGCGGCATTCGGTGCTCCGAAAGCATATATTTGCATAACAGGTCCAGATGTTCATTAAGTTTTACTTTTAATACGTTACGAAATTAAAAAGCGTAATAAACATAATCTTGAAGAAACTACAGGTTTCTGAACTGGATCGTGGCTTCAAGTCAATGTCAGTTAATGAGACCAGACGCTGACGCGTCATCAGTCGGAATAACTTTTATGTAATTTAAGAAATAATACCTTATACAATATTTCAACAATCTTACAGTTATTTTAGTTGATTATATAAGCCATTAAAAATGAAGGCTGTAAATTCACGTACCCTACATTGATAGGCCTATGTTTTGCAATAAACTTGCCTGTGTTTAAAATGATAATAATCCTGCAATACTTTCTGATTCGACTCACTAACAGAATATAAAAAGGCCTCGACACTAACCACATCATTACACGAAAATACTAGCAAACTACGCGCCTTTCTGATCATCTGCTAACCTCTTTAAAACAGCATGATATTATCATTAGCCTCCTTCATAAAATCCTACTTACCGAATGATTAATGGCATCTATGCCATTTAAAGAATAGAAGCAACCGCAGGAACATTAATATCGTAAACCAGCTTATGAACATAGGTGATTATTTGTATAGAAACACATGTAAATACACATTTGCGAGCATTTAGTTAACGACAATTTATCGCGTCATACAGGACAGTCGGATTTCGCTTCATTAGCACGCAACAACATTCATTCGACCACACTCAGTTATAAACATTAGTAACAGAATCAAAGCCTATCGAATATCAACTAATGTCCATTGGTAAAGAGAAAATGTAGGCTTAACTGTATTTATGGCGTATTGAAAATCCAAAACTTATTCAGGAAATGTTTCTAGTGACTTCGAAGGGGTGACTATGGGTTTAAGTTGTAATAGAATGAAATGAATTGTAGATAGATAGATATTGAGATATATAGAACCCTTTATTGTACACTACTTTATATAAAATATGACATATAGTTATAATTCCTGCACTTATACTGTTTTTTTTTTTGTCAAACCAATAGTTGATAGTTAATTAGAGGGCAGCAAATGGCGGACTTATCGCTAATAGCGATCTCTTCCAGCCATCCAAAATAATTGCGTTGAAGTGAATTACTTTTTATTGCACAAAAGAACACTTGGTTGAAATGAAAACCTTCGCTAATAAATGAAACTTATGGCAAAGATTAAGAGTGATAGTTTGAGTGCTTCCAGGAAAAATAGTGTTTTGTCATATTATTGTAATAAATTTTACATATTGAAATAAATTTCCAAAAGTACATAAATTACAAGGTACAAAATTATCGTCAGGTAATTCGTTTTGTATGTCTTTATTTTAAGTGATTAATGAGCTTTTATATTGACCAGTCAATACCTTGAATGTTACTGACAATTTAATCTTAATATAATTTTAACATACCTTTCAGTAAATAATAAAATATCCATTATATGAGAAACTACGTGCGTGGTGGCCTGTTGGTAAACGGACTAGACGCGACTGCCAACATGTTCACGGTGGTCGAGGGTTCGAATCCCAGGGCACACCTCTGACTTTTCGGAGTCATGTGTGTATTGATAGTCAATCACCACGCACTAAAACGGTGAAGGAAAACATCGTGAGGAAACCTGCATACCATAGCGATTTACAAAAATGTCTATGGTATGTAAGTCCGCCAACCCGCACTAGGCCAGCGTGGTGGACTATATGGCCTAACCACTCTCAATCGTACTGTCGATTGTAGAGTAGGCCCGTGCCCTGCAGTGGGACATATGGGTATATGGGCTGATACAGATGAGAAACTACACATATAATTTAAGACTTTGTCATAGTCTCCTCTTGTCTTTACCAACAGAGCTATACATATCTCCTGCTTTGCTATTTACTAAATAGTATAAATCCGTCACCTACCACGCATATTTATTTATTTAGACAGCGGCTCCATCTTAAATACAAATTATTACTTCTCTATATATCTGTCTCTTATTTTATTTCCAACTTCAAAACCAGTAAAGAAGACATCTCAATCGCGATGTTATAAAATTATTTATTAAGTAGCAAATTAGCAATTTATAAGCTCCTAACATCTTCTTTAATGCAATTATTTATCGGCTGTTAAAATTTTATGGCAGTGAGAGGTCAGAAGCCGTCGATTCGGACAGGCATCTAGTAATCAATCTTATCTATAAAATCGAGATATTCCGTCCCTTTCACACTAAGAAACTATAATCGTATAGAAAAAGACAGCATACATATAAACCATTTTAAAAGTGCGATCTTGATAGAACAAACGCCTGTGTAATTGATACGATAAAATTTCACATTTCGCTGTGTTTAACACTGACGGGATAAACAAACATTATGCAGACGATCAAATCAACATTTATAGGCGAAGAAATAAATGTAGCCATTCGATTTTCAATTTGTAGTAAAAACTTGGAAGCAGTCTACCTACACAGCGGTATTAACAATATTTACGTACGTTCACTGATAGTTACGGATGTTTACCGTCTATTTATTACATTTATAAAAGTTAAGGAAACAAACTCATTTATTGATAATTACGTATCTCGTTGTATTTTCCTCATTCTGAAAATATAAGTCAAGACTTAATAATGATTTCTGTGTGTAATGAACAGAATATTCTGAGAAGGTTATGATTTAAATTACTTTAAATTTAATCATACAAATTGTAGGCATATAAAATAATTCAACCAGAAACATAAAAACACAGTCTTCCAATGTTCTAAATTTGAAACGGGACGCCGTCAAACAATCGCATTTGAGTCTGTTACATTGTTACGGAAAAGCGTCCGCGGCATCATTCCAGCTAACAATAGTCGTCTCGAATAACAAGGAAGTTCTCTGGCTAAGTATCAAGTTATCGATAGTGGCTAAGTGTAGTGGACAGAGGCCAGTGTCGCAGAATGCACCGTTGTGCCTTGTGCCCCGCTTGCATACTTTCACCATTTGCTTCCCGATACATCGATAGTGACCGTTTAGATGGGGCAGTTGGAACGGGCGAGTTGCTGGCATGGTAGATGATGAAGCTGAAGTGCTTAAAAATGACGTAATGGTTCAGATGCAGTGTGCCTCACTGCATGTGATGTATATTGTTGTCGAAGTATATTTTGTATTCGGGTTAGGTATAGACTTAAGATGGACGGTAGATTCGAAATTCATCTTAAAATCACTTACATATATTTAGATTAGCTCTTACCTGCATCCTATAAGAAACAGGACCACCCAGACCTTAGAGAACATATCTTCGTCCCGTAACGAAATAGAGGCCGACCCCTTCACAAAACTAGACAGATTTCAATCACAACAAAATCAATTCTATAAAAACGTTTTTTTAATTACTCATCTTACCTAACCATTTTTATTCATAAGCCGTACATATATTTCCGAACGTGGATAGAATTTAGCAAAAAAGCCAACTCAGCCCCAGCGATAATCCCATCACCATGGCAACATCACATCATATAAAAAGCAAGTACAGTCGCAATCAAAACGCACCATCAAAGAATTTTCCGTCGGCGCGAGCGCTTGTTACACATTACTTATACAGAGCACTGCTCGTAGGAAGCGACGCAACAAATGCCCGCGGGCTGTCTTTATTTACCCAGTTTATTTCGCGTGTACCTACATGTACGATCAAATTGTTCGCTTACAGTATCATTTATCAGGTGTAGTTTACAATAGAAGGTTCTACACGTGCACAAATAGATTTTGAATTTCACTTATGTAATTAGTGTTGACGATCAATCATTTTGTATCGGAATCTATGTATCGAATTTCGGAGAGTATACGAGGATTAAAAAAATTGTGGGTTTCATTCCAAGATCGGATAAAGCTTTTGACGAAAAACTGGATTTGCATGGTATTGGACATTTTTTCAAAAGATGTGACTTCATGCAGGTTGTCCTATATTAGGCTGTCTTTCTACACCATCTCGCGTATAAGGCAGGCTGAATTTTAATTTTTGATAGAATGTGTTCTATTTACTAATATTGAAAGCCTTTTAAGGGCGATTCAAAGAAATCGCGACATTATGCTAATCGTTGAGTAACGTTTCTCGTTGATCGACATCTTCCTCTGAATGTATTAATTAGCATACTTGTAATTTGTGGGATAACTACTTCACCACTTAGTCTACAACATTTATCCAATATCTGCGGAAATAGCTGTAAGCCGTGAGGTCCCTGATTCGATGCTCACGTTGGGCCGTTCAAAATGAGTATTTTTTTCATTTTGAAAATTTCATGACTTATCCGGAATTAGCATCTGTGGACACCATGGCTTTAGGCTTGCCCCTTGGCTCATCATGGGATGGAAATAAGCTTGAGAAACAGTGAGTGATATTTCTGTAAACCTATGAACTTATGCATAAAATGAATCGTCAGGTATTTAAATTGCAAATTGGATAGTAAATTCAATATCCACCAACAATGTCAATCACTTACGTAACACCAGGCGACAACCTTTCGCTCCGGCAAATTCAACAAAAATAGCGTAAACCGTGACTTGTATGCGAAATAATTTCATACAATATTTTACAAGCATTACCCGGTGAATGTTTCAAGTAATAAAGCGACGCGAGATGCAATCTGTCAGGCCCTGCGACTCATCTTACGCAAGATCGCTCTGCAAAGAGTTTCGACACGCCACTAAAGTTCCAAAATAATTCCTCAGGCCGCCTGTAAACAATCCAATTTACGCTCGATTCGCTTTTTTAAGCGCACTTTCCTTGCGCCGGCCGTTGTATGTTTATGGCGCGATAAAACTGTTCGCGGCTTCTGCTGTGTCATACCCGCCGTCATGCTCGGCGCGCTGCCGTCCGCGAAACGCACTCAACTTGCCATATCGCGTACGTGTGCGAGAAAAATTGCAATTCATTTAAGTACGAACGTCAATGGTGGGATTTATTTAAATGTCCTGGGATGATGAATGTTCTGATTTATGTCGAGTTTAAAATTGGAATGATTCTGGAGCAGAAATCCTGAGTCAATCTTTATTATTTTCACGTCACGTTAACAATATCCGGAGCTAAAAAGGCTTATGATCTTTAAGCTTAAAAAACTTGGGTTTAACTCCGAGTTCGAGCAATTTACAAACTATAGGTTTTTTTGCAAAGTTATGATGGACTAAGTAGGAACTCTGCCTAACAATACCTGGACACAGCTGTAGGCTTTCGAATTCGAATTATACAGTGTACAAATGTAATTCATAGCGGAAGTAAAAATCCAAATATAATATAAACTGATGATGAAGCAAGTTTTCAAATATGTAACACCAGGAACAAATTTAATACATAAAAATAAAAATTGGATACATACGATATAGCAATCTATGATATTGAAAATTACTTAAAATTTACTCAAGGCTTAATCACAACTGCACCACATCTTAATTACCTGATCTACTTAAAATGATCCACAAATTTATGCAAATCGAAGTAATATATCAGCTTTAACGATGTCTCAAAATGTATACATACAATATTTTACATTTACGCAACCGATAATAATTAATCCAAAAAGCCACTTAATTACGCATAATATTTTAAGTTACTTTCTTATCAGATGACCTTTTCAACACGAAGTAAACTTGCATTAACATTTTGCTTTCATTATTTACTTTTATTTGCAATACGTTTCGATAAAGCGCTTATGTATGCCGCTGGCGACTCGCCACTGACAAATATAGTCAACGTATTTTGGAGGAAATGCTTCTTAAATCTTCTAAATGTGATAGGCTGTATGGAATTGCGTTTATTCAAATGATTTACAAAAAATAAAATTACCTTTTTCATTATAAGTATGTGCGTTATAGCACTATTTTTATTATTATGTACTTTAAACACTGTTTTGAAGAACTGAATAAAATCGTCGAAAATGTGACGTAAATATTTCAGATTAGTAAACCAAGTCGTTTCATGGATCCTCTGATCTCGGATCTCCTGTCTTTTTCCCAAAATGTGTAGGTAGAGACGCTGCTAGGTCACCCTCGTTTCGCTTTGTATGTTCCGTCCCATGATGTGATAGGAGGCGAGTCTATAACATTCATAATTTAGAATTGCGCTAGATCATAGATCAATTATATCAAATTAAATAGGTCCATAAAAGAATAGGCCTCAAGAATATTTTCATACACAACAGAAGCTGAGCAATAAAGACTACAATAAAAAACACATTAGCGACAAATAAAGAAAAAAGCACCAAATCGACAATTCGCATGAAATATGACTGCAATATTACAGCAGAAGATAATTGTTATTCAGAAAAAAGTCTTGACGTCGTAATTTCGAGAGCTGAACACGTTAACAGTTAAGCGCAGGGCACCCGCCTTGCCCCAAATCGTGTGCCAGTTAATTACCACAATCACTCAATGTAGAGATTTCCATGCGATTGTGGCAGATGTCTTTATATTTAATAACGTTCGCTGCACGTGCGAGGTGAAATGTAATAAAACAATATTTTAATGTTAAAATTATATGTTTGATAAATCAGATTTATGTGTGCCCGTAATTTTAGGTTTCAAAACAGCTATTCGGCAACACCTTGGTGTTTGGGTGCATAGTCCTTGTTTGAGTTTCTAGGCGCGAAAATTGGTTTATAGCTGTACTGTTACATGTAACTAAGAACTTTATATTTCTGTCAAATATTTTTATGTAATTTTTAAATACAACAAAATCTGTCAAATTAGTAAAACTAAACTTTAAATTCATGCGCTAAATGTATAAAAAACAGAAAAGATTTTGCCCAAAGCAAAAAAACATCTTAAGTCACTGCCCTTAAAAGACTAAAGCTTACTTTAGTCTTTTAAGGGCAGTAAACTATATAACTATATTATATATAGTAAGTATAATATGAATATTTTATACGTCTTAACGTATAAAATATTCATATTATGTTACAAAAATCAAAGCAGCATTAAAATATTTACAAATCACCAAGCAGAAGCCTCGTTACAAATCCATAAACATAATAATCAAAATATTCTACTGAATTCCACATTAAACGTATTCGCAATTTACCTAACGACTCCAAATAGATTCTCCATCTCGTAAATTATATTACAAGCTCCTAAAACTGGAGCACTTTTATCAAATATTTATAATATGCCAATCATACGCATTTACGACTTTATTCATTGATTTATTTATTACATTTGATTTAGAAACTAGTTATGGCATCCGTCGCGCATGCCTCAGGCCATACTACATGTCGCAGAAGTCACCTCATTCTCGATTTAAGTTTAATAGAAAAACTGGTACAGCCAGGATAAAAAAAAACGATCTAAATTATTTTTGACATGATGGATATACTTTACTGAGAATACAGAGGCATATATTATATTTAAAAAATCACAACGTGTTTTAAATTTTGTGTTCTATTTTAGATGCAAATACAAATTGAGATTTAATAAATTATATGCGTTGATGTCTTTTGTTATGCGAAATTTCGGTCCCAGTTTTTATTCTATCTTTGTTTATAATCTATTCTGTTACTACAATTTTAGTCTTGAACCTCGTCTTTGAACCCTAGCAAATCACTGTACAGTACTTGATTATAACTTCAGATAGGTTGCAAAAAGAGATAATTTTTGACATAAATTCATTTCGTAAATATGCTTTTAATATTATTCCTAATTTAAATATTCTAACAGTAAATCAATACTATAGTAAGGGCGTGAAAAATCAACGTTGATTTTTTGTGTGTTTATGACTGTTTTCGGTGCATGTTTATTGAGTACGTTCTAAGTAGCCGCCCACTATTAACTTTGTTCATGACCACTGCGGAAGAATCGTAAAATGAGTTTTATTCAAATTAATACGATAAGGCCACGCCACATATATCTTTTTAATTGCTTTAATAGATGAGCAATTGTGTCCCCATGACGCAAGTGGACATGGACTATTACTAGTCAGGCGTAAACAACAATTTTCGATAATAATTCATGGTGTCGCCTAATATAAGCGTACCATAAGTGGCGTTAACTAGACTATTTACAGTACTGTATTTTGTTTTTATTCGTCTTAATGTGGGATAATAATAAATTTATTTTCTTTCTTTTATTTTTTCATTATATATTTAAATAATTTTAATTTTACATATGAATGACCGATAATAATTATCCATTTTACTCATAGTTTTCTTTGAACTACTTACATACTGCTGTTTTTTAAGATTACAATACTGTTTCCCACGTACTGTTAGGGCGTTTATAGATACATGGAAGATCACGAAACCTCCACCACTAAATAAATAAAAAAAATCTCTTAAAAAAATCTTCATTTCAATTTAAATTTTAAATGAAACTACCAGCTTAGCTCTATGTTGGTACAAAGACAACAAGAAGAAAATATTTTGGAACCTTCATAAATAAAAGGTAATCAGTAAGGACTGCCCTTCATAATTTCACGAGCTTTATAAAACAATCAGCATCTCAATATCGATAATTATCTTCGCGTCGAATTTCACAATATGTTTTAATTGCAAAGCGGCAAGTGGACCTTTATCCAACCGATGCCGACCGCCGATTATCTACCATTTTAAATTAAATTATCTGTTGAACCTGAATCACCAAATATTAAGAATATAAAATAACTTGAAAACAAACCAACGAAAATATTTTTTTGGGTTTCGTTCGGTGAACCTGATTGCCAGATGGGCAATACTTCTTCCTATTATTTTTATTTCCCAATCCTCTCCCATTTAAACGGGCTGGCAATACTTAATCCTAGCGTGATTGGATGTTCATGGGTGACAGTGATCACTTATCAGGTGACATGTTTGCTTGTTTGCCGAACTTAAAAAAAATCAAATATTTACACCATACCCTAAATCATATAATAACTTTCATAGTTTTACGACTTTTCTATATAACTAGTTTATAAGAGTTGGCTTAATTGGCAACAAACAAGAGAACGCTATAGCAGAACTCATCAAATTGATTTATCTGTGATATTGGTTGAACGCTTGATTTTATTATGTCGTAAAGAATAAAGACTATTTTGCCGCGTAAAATTGTTATAACCTACAGTAAAACATTTTAGTGCTAGCTTTGTGTGCGTAGCTTTACGAAATAACAGAATTATAGGAATAAAATAATTGTTTATAGATATTTAAAATACAATTTATATCCTAAATAAGTTATTGGTGGCTATAAACTGCGGTTGGATTTAACATAATAAATTAATGGTAATTAAGAAAATGTTTACATTAATTTATTTGCGTTACGCGAACGGTCGCACATAAAAATAATAACCGGGGCTGTATGATTTAGTGGCAGGGCTGTGCGGGTTCATTAGCGTAAGTACGAAGTGCGACACGTCTCGATGTGTACCAAGGTTTATTGGTCACATGAAATATGATTAGTTTTCATTCACGTCCGCCTGTCGGGTTGTCCGCTTGTCCGCACGGCCGTCCGTACCGCGTTCGGTTGTCGCCGGATGCGTGTCTAACTAAATTGATGGGACCAGTCGCACTCGGCCGCGTGAATTTCACCTCACCGCATATAATTGCACTATATACATAAACACCCTTTCAAATTAACCGCACCACGTCGTACACGGCCGCTCAATCAGTGACAAACAGAAAAAAGGCACAATAAAATTTATATACCCAATTAAATTAGAGTCAAAAAACAACTCGGGTAATGAGGCAATCAATAAGATATCTTTTACTCCATGTGTTTTTTCGTTAACAATGAGCAAGTTTTAGCTCAAATTAAAGTTTCGTTAAAATGCCGCACGGTGGGTATTCACGGCGACAAAGAATTTAATGGTACACATAAATTTGACGGAAGCCTGTTTTTGTTGACGTCGCCTTAACGAGACAACTGAATCAAAGACAATGGGTGGTTGCCGCCGCTTAATTGATTTGTTCCACTGCCGCCCGATGCTCTGTGCGCACGTGGTTTAAACTTATAGCCTACTCGTTACGTAAAGGGGTGAGCAGAAAATACGAGCGATTGTAATGGAAGCGATGTCTCTCTTATCGATTATGACTGCGATATTTTTACAAATATATTACGGATTGTTAACCTTGTCTTGATGTTTGTTGAGGTTTTCAAGCCATTAGGTCGCTTTGTCGCTTTATGTCAAAACAAATGACCGTTTTCCCTATATTGAATGGAATTGGTCGAATTAAGTGTGTTATGTATTGTTTAGTGACAATGAAAGTACGTATCAGTGAAAATAATACAAAGAGTGTTCACCATTTACTAAAATGATTAATTTTTTTACATTGTTACAAAAAATATAAAATAGATAAATCTTTTGCCAAAACTATAAAAAGAACCACTACAACACACCAGATATCGTGAAAACACAAATAGCTCTATTATGTCGATACAGTTAGGAAACCGTATAAGATAAGTAAGAATGTACATGAACAGATTTAAAGCAGAGCGTGCCAATTAAATCTAACATCACGATGTTCCGGTACTTGAATAAATTAGCATAATTATACTTATATAAGTGGCTGTAAAGTGAAAACGGTCGAGTACGGGCCATGCGCGGACGCAGATGTCCTCTTAACAAGAGCCAGTGTCCAACCGTGTCTAAATTCCGCGAGACGAACGTGCGCGTCCGACAGAGCGTCCGCGACGCGACGTGCGCCGGAGAAATCATTAGGGCATCGTCAACATTTCATATTGTTGCCTAATATTTTTATGACGTTTCAGAGTTGGTTAGTCAGTTGTGCTTACTACATGTTTGAGAAAATTGGATAAACTACATTTGAATTAAATGATATATATATCATCAGGATTTTAAATTTATTTCAAATTTTTTTTGGAGACTGTCTTGCTCTCACTTCCCGCCACTGCAACTCCTGTAAGCCAGGATCAACAGTGGCACGCATTTTGTGCCAGGTGACCAGGATTTGGAAAAATAGTGTGAAACGTTCTCAAACTGCGCGAAGCAATGATCTTCGCAATGTGCCTAAAAATAACCGAGGAAGACTGAACCGCCCAACTAACAACAATTTTATTCGTCTAAGTAGATCTGACACACCCAAATAGTTGCTATCAAATACTAACTACACTAACTACATACGTTCATAACAAAAATATCTTTAATTGCTAAATCTAAATCACGGCAACGATCATTGCGCGACAAAATTTGAAAGAGCTATTATTAAAATTGAAAGAGCTATTATTATTCATTTTTGGCCATTATACAGGAGGAATCACATAAAATTATTTTTCTTTTTTTAGTGCTACACATGGGACGTTGTTTTTTAGAATCACAAATTACGACACATATAAATCGTCACAAAAAATTAAAGCTCGCCCAAACACATAACTGCCATCAACAAAGAATATTAAAGAACCAAACAAATGAATAATAGTGTTACACATAAATTTATTTTATAAACTCCCAAGCTTAATGTGCTTCTGAAGAAGTATAAAATAAAATGAGCACCGTCTTCATTACTCCAGTTTTGTAACATAAATCAAAACAAAAAATGTATCCGCCGCAGCACGCTTACTATAAAAATGCCTCATAAATTAAGGAAATCGATTAGCAATAAAATAAATTACACAGCGTTTATACAGCTTGTTTAGATATCTATTCATTTTTTTTAATTATTTAATTATGAGCGCTCCGAATGGTTGCGCGGCCCTGGTCGGTTTCACTCGAGAACCAGTCCGCGGTCCGTCCGTGCATCGCTCCTCACTAATCGTAATTAACGATACTACCCCGTGAAATCGAATTATGTCGACAAATCGTTTCACAACGATCGTTCAATGTGTACATTATTACTTGCTGATTTGAATTTATGATGATTTTCAATCGTTTTGACGGTATGAAAATATTTTGATCTCTTCTGATTGTAACGTCCCTCGTTTTCTTTATTTATAGAGCTGTTTATGAAGATTTCATACGTGCTTCCAGGTATTTTTATTGCAAAATATTGCGCCGAAATCAACGGTGAACTTTTTATGACAATTTTATTATGTGAAATGATGATATAAAGCAAAAAGCACACTGAATCACGTTCGAGTAATGCGTGGTAGGTCCCAAGTCCATCACGCGTAATGAAAGAAGGGAAAGTTCCGTTGGTTATGATTGTGAGCGAACAATTATTTGCGCAAATTGGAGTATTGCGCCCACCCTTTGGAATGAGAGCACGGCCACTTTTACAAGACCCGCCACGCCCCTAACAAGGAAGTTTACGAAAATATATGAAGACGATTCTGTTACGTAGGTCATTATTGGTTGGACCACTGATAATGATGTTGCGTGTGGTCCGTAGCACTTCCGAGTAAGAGTTTCGAATTTATCGAAAACAATTTTGATACAATCGATAATTTGAACGAGAAATGATCTAACAGTGAAGTGATCGAAGCGAATACCGGCCTATAAAAATGGTATTCAAATTAGGTATGTTGATTATACAATTACGGGCCGATATCGATGTCGATGAAATGGTTGTTATTTCGTATAAAAAACGTCGCCTCGCGCTGCGGCGGAATGTTCACCATCTACATACGTCTTTCAACTAAGATTGATCGTAAAACATTACAAGTTCACGAGATTGTGACTAAATAAAGAGCGGTTTCACCATTAATGGATACTAACATCTTCGACACATCGTGTTCAAAGAGTTCGGTACTAGATTTAAGTGATGTGCCCTAGCGGTCATATGTATCGATAAATCGTTTTAATTAAATGGTAATATTTTATTAAGAGATATTAAACATACAACATTTAGGGTCAGAGTATAATTTATGTAAGTTTGCGTGCAGCGTCACTGTGTATTGGGTAACAACAATAAAGTAGAATAAGTAATACAAAGATTTAATTGGCTATTATGAAATCTACTCAATAGTGATGGATAATATTATAACAATAATCAATATTGGTCTTCTTGTATCCTTAGACCTAAGCACATACTACTGTAGTCCACAAAAACCTGCATACTTTCTCGACCATATTTTCTAGCGTTCACCCACAAAAATTACTTTGCATTTTGCAATTCTGTAGCTTACTTTGTACCGGGAAAAATATATACGCGTTACAGCTCTAAAATAAAAAATATAACTAATCGATATTATAGCATCGAGTACCGCCACATGCCTCGGAATTAGTGCAAGCCGCCGGATGAACAAGATCAGTATGTAAAGCAGGTGCGAGGTTGCGCCGTGTAAGGTATAATAGCGTTGCTTGAAGGCTCACCAGGACCGCTTCCTTTGCAAGAGAAAGTCTTTCGACGCCTCACCGCTCCTTATTAAACTCGCCTCATTTGGTGCCGAGCGACGATTGTTTTTATGACAATGAGTTTATTAACGCGTCCGTTTTTTGTTTTATTTACGTTTGATTGCTTTTATTAGGTGAGTTCGTGGAAAATCAGTACCCAGTAACTGTTGTATCTAGAGTAATGATTTAGTTGCTCCAAAGGATGGAAAAGAGTAATTATTGAGAGCATTAATACCTGATCTATCTTAAATAGCAGTATAATAAAATACGGAAGTTCTAGTATACTACAGAAAAGGAATAATTAATTCAAATTAGACTAAGAGCATATCCTTAAAACTCGAGCATCCTGTACATCAGACGGCTTCCGGGCCGCGTAATGCGCAGCACATCGAATTTAGTCAGTAGATTACGTAACAAGCATTTTCGGCTACCTGATTTTTTTCTAATTTGCTAGAGCAGGAAGGTGGCCGGTTCTTCGCTGGATATTAATTAAATACATTATCGGAGATCACTGATTAGCCCACTAAGACATGCGCCTCCGTTATATTACCCACGCTTGAGCGCAATAAAAATAATCATCGGAATTATATACTTATACCAATAAGTTAATTATAAAGCCACATCTGGTTAGTCTCCGGGGGATTTGTCGTAATCTATAGTTTCCTGTTCGCACGATAGTAGTGGAATATATTAAAAATAATATCTTCGAAACACTGTATAATTTACTGTAAAAAAATCAGCTACGCTTCCTTCAAACCATTTGATTTTTGAAGTAATGGTTTAAACAAAATAACGACTGATATGTGGCTAACATTTGTTGGCTAAAATGAGCAGGCCATTAGAGATAATATTTACGTTGGCAACACGGGCTTATTGGAGCTTCTCAGCGTTTAGAAGCAAATCAATAGTGGCGGGCGGTTGGAGCCGCCCCCGCGCCATTGTGCCAGTCGCCATCTCGCGGCCACACTCGGTATTTATGAGCCACCGCTTGTTTACAGTAATGCCCCGTTGGACGGCCCTTTATTACTTCGCTGATGATTTCTAATAGATAACACTTACCTAATACTGTTAATTTTCTACGGAACTGTGTTTGTGAAGAATAATGGCTTCGCGCTCGTCCCAATAGCTCTGGAAACTACTTTGCTTGGCAGAATGTTTTTGCTTGCATGAATAGAAATCGCCTTTTCATGGAAAAAGGGCCCACGACTTGGTTTTACAACCTACGTCTTCGATCAAGCATGATTAAATTCTGTTGCTTTGTATGCCATTATCCTAATTGAATAGTCAGGATCTAACTTCACAAAAATATCGTTTAATTATTGACAGATTCATTCAGAAAACACGCACGTTCCGACGCGCCAATACAGCCGCATGCTTCCAAAAATTGAAGTCATGCTCACCCAATTAAATGACACCGAGTGACTCGACAATTTCGCAACTCGATATTAAAAGGATTACTTACCGTATCGGGATTTTGAAATCATCCTTCACGTAATACACGAAACAGTTAAAGGTAACAATACCAACGTCCTCAGCCGGTTGATTAATTATTAAAAGGATTGCTATTTAAACGCCAAAGCGAGTTCAATACCGTTTTTTATTAACCCTTAATGAGGCCCATAAACGGTGATGTGAGCCGATCCAGAATTTGCATTGATCTTCTCGATGTAATTGGATAATTTAGATTTCCTCGTCGGTGTTCGTACAGATTTATGCGGTGGCTTGACAACTGCTGTGTGCCATTCATTAGCATTGATGTGCCATTGTGCAAGGTCAATAAATTACACGCCACTTGGATTGTAACGGCACAAGAATTTGTATAAGAATGCTTGGAATCATTGATATACCATGCCTTTTAAATGTTATAAATTAATAATTGTTTCTTACGTGTCTGTTTGTATGAGCCTCACAACGATCCCCAGACTCTTCGTACAATATATTGAGGTAGGCTTTTAGACGTTCAAATGCTTTATAAAATTCTTCGTAATAAAAGTCAAACACTGATAGACAAACAATACTCTACTACGGTCCAACGTATCTAGTCTTATGAAATGTAGCTCAATAACTTCGTAGATAATTATAATATAAGTTATTTAAATAGACAATAAGACTAAGTACAAAAAAAGTTCATTGGAGTTACACATATGCAAAATTGGTGGTTAACTCTTAAACCTTATGAGCAAGGCAAGTCCTGGATAAACTAGAACAGAATATAAATTCTAAACATCTATATAACTCTTGTATATAACCGTATAGACAGAACATGTGGGCCGGCAGAAATGATAATGCCAAAAGCTATTGCACAACACTCGAGATACGTAGTTGCAAAAAATCACGACCACTTATCAACAATCTGAACGAGATAACATTAACGACTATTTGTATCTGCAAACTAGGTTTATAATTTATTGAGTTATTGGTACGTTGCTTGTAATGTTATTTTTAGTTTTACACTTTTTATTTCAAAGGGTTGAACTTGAAGTCTACGGTTCGAAACCAACTTTAAATTAAGTTTGAGTCACGTGACATCAAAAATGTATCCTTTACATCATTCAAAGATAAAATATAAATTAAAAAAAGAGATAATTTTTATTAATTGATCCACATATTGTTAAATTAAAATATATATTGGTAAAATATACAACACTTTTTTATATAATTACGTTATCAAACCACCACTATAATATTTGCTTTTATTTGTCCTAATCCCAAGTCTCGCCAACTTGCTCGACGCACTTTTAATCCTCGGATAATCGATACCAAATGTCGTCCGTAAAAGTATTAACACAACAACCGGCCAGCACAGATATCATCCTCTGAATCTGCCAGACATTTGGGCTTAATGCCAAGGTTCCGAATGTGGGCAGTCCATTGTGATCCATGTCATTGTTAATTTGTATCACATCCACTCGCTATTATTCTGTCGTTATTACAAATGCTATATGAAAAGAGACATATTAAAGGTTAGAACCTTTTGGTATCGTGAATTGATGTGTCTTCGTGGGTGGTCTGTGTAGTAGCATATATTGAAAGATTATGAATAATTTGATAGTAAGGCGGTAAAGTTTATCGCGCTTTGTTAATGATAGCTTTATGCTAATTTAAGACAAGTGTGGACTGTACAGTAATTCTGAAAATATTCATAGTGCCTCGATGTAGTTTATGTTTGGTATCTATATCACTTCTTTAAGCTTGTTTTAAAATGCGAAATTAATAAATCATAATTTGATCATTAGATCCTATGGCTACGATATTTAATTGATTGTTTCAAAATATCAATCTGTATCGATAGGGTCACCCTACGTCACATCGTGGGACCGAAAATACAAGGCGAAACGTGGGTTTCCTAGTTTCACCTATGCCTACCCCATCTGGGAAAAATATGTGAGTTTATGTATGTATGTTTCAAAATACACCATTTTAAAAAGGAACTAAAATTGATAACAGTAAAGGGGTTCGATCGTCTATAAAGTTCATATCCAATAATTTCCACACACTATATACAAAATCAATGAACCATAGACTCTTAATTACCCGAACACAAGTGTAAGACGTAGTATCGCGACCCACCATTACATCTCAAAGGCGTCATTATGGCCTGCGATTATACTCTATTGAGCCGCTCGCATCGCCTAATGACACTGCGCTTGTGTTATCATTGAACCAGCCTGGGTCGGCAGTAATGTGTCTGATTAACAGTTGCATTGCGTAGTGTATGGCGAATGAAGGGTCAGTTCATATTTTTAATACCGTTAGACTTGCTTTAAACAAAAGATCATAGGTTCACTGCAAGCTGTGATGTTTGAAGGTGGAAGAAATACAAAGGTTAAAGCTTAAGAAATGTATTCTTAAAATACAAAATAAGTCACTTACTTTACTGGTGTTAGGTCTCTCATATGTGAGAGGCTGCCTGGATGGGTACCACCGCAATGTCTATTTCTCCCGTCAAACAGCAGTTTAAATGCACTGTTGTGTTTCGGATTGAAGGACATTGTAGCCAGAGTAACTACTGGACATATTGAGACTAAACATCTATATGTCTTAGGATGGCGAGCGCAGTGGAATTCCAAGCATTGCTTTGTAATTCAAGGTGTTGTTTGGTTTTGCTACTGTTCATGAGCGGTCGCATCGCTTACCATCAGGCGAACGGCATGCTCGTCTCGTCATTAACAGTAATTAAAATAAATACTTACATAAAAATAAATGAAAGCTTAAGCAAAAATAATAAATCATAGCAAAGTTGTCGCCGTGCACTCATTTAACGAATTATACGAATCATTTGTTTTATATAATATTTTCATAAGTAACATTGTTGAAAAGGAAATATTCATCAGTGGAACAAGTCAAAAATTCTTCATTAAAAGCTTCTGATTAATCATTGCTATTTTAAAACCGATATATTTTGTTAATTAAGAAGAAATAAGGACGATTCTTCAATAAACTTTATCGACTGAATTAATTACCATCAGATATCATCGCAATCGACACGGACAAATAACTGCGTCTTTTTAAGTACATTTTGTATTTCTAATCAGCTAAAATACTGCATTAAATTAAATTAATGAAATAATTATACTAAATACTGCGGTAGGTAAGTGACCTGTTGAAACGTGTGCACCATTATATAAACCTCATGTGATATTTGTTACATATTGATATTACAACATAAATCAGCCGAACAGAATATGTAAGTATGACAAGTTATCACGGATCGGCCTCGTTGTGGTACAAATTTTCTTAGAGCCACTACAGACATACGAATTAATTATTTTTAATTTGACTTGTGCCGTCATCATTAAAAGTTAATATTTTATAGTTGCATCATTAAGCTAACATTGGAGACATGCTGAAATTGATTATGATTTAAGATTTTTGCACACATTTGAGACAGATTTGTTGTACATACGTCCGCTCAGAAATACGGTGCTTTAATAATGAATTTCTAAATCTAATAAATGTATTATAGGATTTATTAGTAGTAAGGCAAAGGGTTATATAAATGCATTTCGCTAAATATAATTACACATAATTTATATACTACGTTCAGTATATTCTTGCAATAATAAAAGTCGACAGTTTAACATTCCTTTTCCTTATACTGATGTATAAATAAATATTTCGATGAGATTATAAATTTTTAAAAACTTTTATTCATCGACTTGAAAAAAACAAGTTAAAGAACACTCTAAAAATCTCGGTTAAACCCGCTCTGGGTTTTTTTCTTTTTTTTTTTCTTTAACATATCTTATCCGTCATCAGGTCATTGTGGAGATCCTTGGGGGAGGCCTATGTTCAGCAGTGGACTTCCTGTGGCTGATATGATGATGATATCTCATCCGACTGCTGGGCAAACAGAGTATTCAGATCTCGCCAGTATTATACGTATATTTATTTCTGCGTTCAGTTATTATTACTGTCATAAAAAAGCATAGGAAAATAATAAAAGCTTTCATAAAAACAGTTAACAGAAACATAAAAAAAAAACAAAGTAATCATTGGTCGAATATTGTGCATTGTCCCTAAGCAGGCATTTATAATGACGGTCAGAGCGTCCAGTGACAAACGCCCAAGCGGAACATTTGCATACACGATCCATATTCTGTTCACGAGCTCTACATTATATACACAGCTGTTATACTGATTGCCTACACGTACCTTACAACTTGCTTGTCTTTATTCAACCAAGGGGTAAAGGATATTTCATTATAAATTCTTACTGGTGGTAGGTCTCTCATATGTGAGTAGCCGTCTGGGTAGATACCACTGCAATGTCTATTTCTTGCGCCCAACAGCAGTGTACATGAACTGTTGATTTTCGGTATAAATGATAGCCTGAGTAACTACAGAACACATCGAGACTTAACATCTTATGTCTCAGGATAGGGAGCGCAGTGGAATATAAGCATTGCTAAAAAACTCAGCGCTTTATGTATTGTGGAGAGGAGGCTAACTTCAATATGCCCGATATGACGATAGACTCGCCCCTTATCGAATCATGGTACAAAAAATATAAGGCGAAACATGGGTGTCCTGGTTCCACCTCTGTCTACCACTTGTGGGAAAAATACGCGAGTTTATATTTGTATATAGGTAAACTTCAACTTACGAGTGAAGTCGTCAGCCTCATCTTTAAATTATACGCCGTATTCTATTGTAGGAAAAAAATGTCTATAGGCCTTGTACAAATAAATCAATGTAGGATACTCACATTTTTATAATGCCCTAAATAAATCAATAAATTTAAAACATTTTTTTTTATCTACTCTATTATATTCTAATAACAGGCACAATAAACCTCCAAAAATCGTCGAAAACTTCTCCATTATAGAACCAATACATAAATCAATCAAACATCAATAGGTAAGAACACAAACAACACACACATACTGACAAGAGTCGCGAGGGAGGAGACGACCTTGCCCGAGTTCTAGGCGATAAACATCACTTGTTATAGATTTATGATATCGTTCGAAGTGACGAGGATGTACTTAATGCACTCTAATAACTAGCTGGTAGGTGGTATTGCGATATCACCGGATAATATAACGAGCCCACTGAGTATTAACATCTGGTGAAATATGTAGGGTACTATATTTTACCTCCCACCTTTTTATGAGTAGATAAGCGGAGGATATTTTTGTTTTAAAATACGTGCCAAGTTGTACTGTTTTTGTTGATAATATATCAACACTAATCTTCACGAGATAATAAGAATTATAAATAATCCTCAATAATTAATTTAAACAATACTGATATAAAGCTTAACTATATTAGTTAACAGAATACCCACGATAGGGTCAGAACCTATTGTAACTAAAAATCCAATCAAGACATTTCTTATTGCATAAATATAAAAAATCTCACAGCTTACATATTTTACTTACAATAAAATATCAAATAGCTACTAATACACATTTACAGTACAAATAAATTTCATAAAAAACATGAAACAAATGAATCCCTAATAACATCGATGTCATCTGAGCCATAACATCTACCGTAAGCTATTTAATTCGTGGAGCTACCACGAAACTCACATAAACTTGTGCTAAACGTATTATTATGGAAAACACAATCACAATATTGAGATATTAAAGCCATAAATGTTAATACTTAAATGTTCTTCGATATTAAAAAGCCGTAAAAATGTACTATAAAATCTGCGACAGAAATCGAGAAGTGCTCGTGTGTGCCAGTGGATTCTAGCGGAAATATTAATTTAAAGCCTCTAAGAGTCTTATGAATATTATTCAAAATTAGATATGATTATTAACTATGTAGGTAAATTGACAATAAATTACAGTATTTCTATATTTGTAAGATATTAATACAGTCTGTTAATAAGTATTTTATATTCTATGTACAATTTATTTTAATATAATTTGCATTATAAATTACATGTTTAAAATGAATAAATAATTGGAAAATATATTTTCAAATTTTCTGTCAATCAAGGGTAAAAATCCCCCTTTATTTTGCGACATTTAAAATCCATAAATAATATAACAGATTAATAACTAAATACTCCACATATGTATTGACAGTTAATAAATAACAAAAGACAATCATATAAAATAATTACAGCGTGCGTACGCGGAGGCTTTGCAATGACCGACAGGGTCAGAACAACACTGAATCCTCTATAACAATGCTAACTACTTTATTAACATAACATAGATGTTATAAGTGGAACATGTGGAAGGTCGAGATGCTTATCGACACATATATCTATAGAAATGTGTGGTGTGGCCCCATTATGAGCGGGTATAGGGATATTGATTTATAAATTCTTTATTGTACACCACATACATCAACAAATATAAATTAAAAAATGGTTTAAATAAAAGTAACAATTGGAAAATTATTTACCATGAATTCTTCCAGACATAAAGGTGGTCTGGACTGTCTGATTACACTTCATAAAATCATTAAAAGATAATAATATCTATAAGCTTAAAACAATATTTACACTAAATCCACGCAGTTGTTTTAAGTGCATATAAACATTTTGTAAATGCTGCAGTTTTGATAAAACTAAAGTGTTTAATGTTTAATGCATTATTATTGTACTCAACCTAAATAAACCATTGCAAAACATAAAACACAAAATATACAATTTATTTTACACTCCACGGTTTATTCAGTTGACAGTTTAAAATAGACACGTCAACCGATCGACCAATTAAATAATTAACTTATCAGCCAATCGCTCTCAACGATCACAAGCTCATCTCAAATAAGTTTATTAGTACTAAAACTAGTTTTCTTGATACTTTTGCTACTGGTCGTTCAAATGATAGAAATCTCTGGTTGATTGGTGAAAAAATTCCAAACGCTTTAAGCACATAGTAGACATTAGTTCAGGTTTTAAAAGGAGACAGTGGCGTCGCATCGGTGGCATAAAAAGCTGCAAGTATCTCGCAAAGAATTGAATGAGTACAACCGACGACAAAAGCTGTTAGGAAATTGATTGTTAAATTGATTTTTAAATGGAGTTATTAATAAGTAATTATTCCC
This sequence comes from Hyles vespertilio, assembly GCA_009982885.2. NCBI lineage: Eukaryota > Metazoa > Arthropoda > Insecta > Lepidoptera > Sphingidae > Hyles > Hyles vespertilio. Next base: position 11,717,811 of record CM042806.1, on the reverse strand, counting down.
ATTTATAATGTTATTTGCCACTTGTGTGATAGAGTTAAATGAGAGCTGATAATTTCGATTACACAAAAACGATTATATCGATAATAACTCGTTTGTATTTCTTGGAAAACTCATTTTTTTCATTTATAAAATACAGCTGTTTTTACTTTTTTGGGTGTTTATTATGAAAGCTTTATCTACCTTAATATTATAATCATGACGGAATCACAAAATAAAACAACAACATTTACAAAATGATCACTGAATAGTGTTTTGCTTATTAACAAAATTATACAAAAATAATTATTTTAGTGCGTGGTGGCCTGTTGGTAAATGGACTAGACGCGGCTGCCAACATGTTCACGGTGGTCGCGGGTTCGAATCCCAGGGCACACCTCTGACTTTTCGGAGTCATGTGTGTGTTGACAGTCAATCACCACGCACTAAAACGGCGAAGGAAAACATCGTGAGGAAACCTGCATACCATAGCGATTTATAAGAATTTCTATGGTTTGTAAGTCCGCCAACCCGCACTAGGCCAGCGTGGTGGACTATATGGCCTAACCACTCTCAATCGTTCTCTCGATTGTAGAGTAGGCCCGTGCCCTGCAGTGGGACGTATATGGGCTAATACAGATACAGAATTATTTTATTGTACCACGAACAATGTGTCGGTGATAATACTCATATCCATACCTTTGGAACGTATTAAAAACCTGCCGCTGTCAAACGACCAGACGTTCTATTTGAAATTTCAATCTAAAGTAAAGCAGCCACATTTATATACTACAGAGTAAATGAATACGTTTTTTATTACCTGAATTTTTAAACACTAAATCTGTTACAAGTTATTTTATTGCACGGCGTAGAGAGTTACTTGATCGCGTTGATGTCTTTTCTATTCAGATTTGTGCAGTATAGATTTCTATCGAGTTTCGCTGTTATTTCATTACTTTTAAGCTTTCAATGGCTATAATGCCAGTGATTTAAATGTTGTTAATCCTTTAGTAATGTTAATATGCTATATGAAGAAAAATATAAAGCACAATAATCACACATTATAAATAAAAAATGATTTACAAAAATAATATTATCAAGTATCAAATCCTCGCAATCACACGCAATTTATACTATTAAATATACTCCAAGATACTTAATAAATCCTTTCAATTACATCACAATAACTCCACCAAAAGCATATTCAAATTTGGTTGTAACAGCTCCATACAATTCATTAATTTTACTTAAAATTTTAATAGTAATCCGATGCGACATCACTCACTTTCACCGATCAAAATGTGTAATTACTGTAGGCGTTACATACGTATAGGACGCGATAATCCGTGACACTTGTTGCATCCGGTCGCCGCCTCGAGCGTAACAAGGTAATATCTGTACTATAACCGTATCTCGCTTAAAGGAGAAAACACACTGAGGAAAACTGGACCGTAATGTAAAAATAGTTTGTTTTTTTTTTTATTTATTTGTTATATTTACCGCAGTCTACTTCTCCCACAAAACAGCTGTGTAAATATACTTTGTGTTTTGGTTTTAATGATTGGGCTAGTGGATGAAGGACTAAATATCATAATTACTGTTTAAAAATTAGATAATGGTACCAATTTCACTTAGATAGGAAAAATACATGTGGGTTTATACATTCTTAAAAACTCTTTACAAGGTTATCGGATTTTTGTCAAACATTATTTTTTAACACATGAACAGAATGTTCTATTGACACATTTATTAAGTGATTTCGTAACAAACTGTCAATTTGGATAACATGTCAAATTGAACATAAATGTCACTCCTATTGCTTGATAGCACGGTTACTCGTCATTGAACCGTGTTTGAAGCGATAGACATGACAAATGTATTTTTTTATTATACTAGTAAGAAAACTGATACAACATTGACTTTAGTAGAGTCTATGCTAATATTATTTAAGTATAATATAATGACTTTATTTTAATTTTTTTTCTACATTTTTATACATATAATATAAAACAAAACACATATAAAAAATAAAAAATATTTTATTTACCCTCCGGTGGTGAAGCTCAAGACTCAAGCCACCGACAGTTAGGGAGACAAAGTATTATTATTATTATGTAACTTAAACCATTCCAACTTATCATTAATGCAAACTTTTATTAGTATCGTGAAAAGTCTAATGGAAAGTGACTACTGCATAATACATAATTTCTAATGCGCCATAGCAATTGCAGATAGAAGAGTTATGCCAAAGGTGATAGATAGTGTGTTCGGCTATCTCAATTCTTATAATATTACCCTACTTCACTAATATGAAGGCAGGTTGAAAATTGAATTACGCCGAAATGTTTACACACAGTTAATAACACACTACAACTCCAAAACCAATAAACCGATGTACAAACAGATCCAACCAACCATTAACTCAGTTTCTAACTTTCGTTTAAATTAATATTTATTTTAAACCATCATACATTTCATAATGTAATTTTTATGGCGCCATAAAGGCATGACAAACTAGTTTTGTGAAATTATTTTTTTGCTTCGAGCTCAGTAATCAGATATTGGTTCAGTGCAAATCAGAGCAATTTAGTTTTGCATCATATCTAGTTCGAATATTAATGAAACTGGTTTTTGCCGCTGTGACGATGTGCGGTGCATTTTTATTTTATGTGATCTAGTTTATAACTACTGTGTGGTCATTTCTAAAGGCTAATGTTCGTGGCGTGGTGACAAGTAGTTGGCTGCGAAACGAGATACCCCCGGGTTCTAAACTATGGACTAGATTTTTTAAAGCATGATAATATGTAAAAATTTGTGCGCCTACTTTTATATTCCCGAAAACCTGCACTTCTGCACAAATTGGTGTTGACTATCTGTAAATCAAACTTACTACCTCACGACCGATAATGCTTATGTTAACAATGAATATTCGTTTCTATTCCAAATACTGTAAAATGGAAAATATCATGTGGAAAATGGAATTTCCTGACTTTTGTTACACATATCTGAAGTCATGACTCGAGTAATCAAACATGTAAATATGTACAAAACAGAATCATACCTCCCAACAAGCATTCCAGCTAAATACAGAGATTCCTTTCAAGATGACACGACTACCACGTATGTTTAGCACAGACAATACAGACAGTAATTTAGCCGCGGCGACAGGTTGCAGAAATACCGATAGTGTTACAAGCGTCGTGGTGCCACAATAATCTCGAGTAGTGAAACGCTGACGAACGCCAACGCGTTCTGCAATGCAGCTGAGTGTTACAGCTGGGGGAAAATCGGATATTAACAAAGATATAACGATGCAAATATTTTTGAACATTCTGACTTATATTTTGTTTATTTTGGCAGCCATCGTGCTATAGTTGAATAAAACATTTGCTGTATAACCAAAGGCTCCAAATTACTTGTGATAGAAATGCTTACGGAATATACAAATGTTTGTCAATCGTGTCCTAGTTGAATGTAAAACCGAAGGCTCCAAGTTACTTGTGATATCAATATTTATCATGGATATGGGTGTAGTGACGCTAAAATGTCGGTCAAAATTTATATTTCACACAAGACTGCATTTTACTATGAGATCAGAACTATCAGTAGTTTTTTTCTCAAAACAAATTCAAGTTATAAATAATAAAGGTTACTTACTATGCAATTTAAATTGATTTTTATATTATAGCTAAGCGTAGCCTCGCTTCGCGTTCCTACAACAATGTCTAAAAGCAGAACCTTACGTAGGTGGTCACGGCTTTATCACAATACGGACGTGGCGTTTGCATTGCGTTCCGTTGCTTTATGTTATACTTCCCCTTCATAAATATTAAGAAACGGACGTACATTACTGTAGTTTATTCTCATGTAAATTGTGCAGGTTTGTTTGCGGAAACAAGTATCCTGGAAGAGAAATTGGATGGTAATAGGGAGTGTGAGAAATATATTTAATTATCTAGGTAATAGGGAGTGTGAGAAATATATAAAATAGTCGCATCGCAATCGCAGTTGTATGGTATAGTTTCAAAGCCGAGGTTTCGATTTCAAGTCACGGGATGGTCAAACTGGTATCATTTTTTTATTTATTTAGCCCGGATTCGATAATTTGTGCCTTATAAACTCGCTCCCCTAACACATCGTGGGGCGGAAAACAAAAGGCAGAACGTGAATGTTCTGGAAGCACCTCTGCCTACCCGTATTGGAACAGGCTTGAGTTTATGTTTGTATGTTAGTTACAAAATAAATATTTTATTATAACCACATATGTATACCGGGTATCTCAAGACTGCTACCGAAAACGAAGCCGGGTGGTAGTTTTAGTGGCTACAAACACAATGCAATTAAAAATTTCGCATAGAAACGCGACAATTATTTTTTATGATTTTTTAAATATCGTCATTTTTGGGTTTTAAATCGATAGTTTTTGCTAAAATAATCATTTAAACTCTCTTATATCTTAGAGTATTTATAAATTAAAGGGTATACACTATTATTTTAGGAAAAAATGTATTTACCACCAAAATATGGCAATAGGAAAAAAATTACAAAAAAAAAATTGCCGCTTTGTTTTGCTACTTTTTCTGTTGCATTGTGTCTGAAGTCGCTTAAACTACCACCCGGCTTCGTTTTCGGTAGCAGTCTTGATATACCCTGTATAAGTATGCCATGTTTCAAGACTTTAAGTTTTTAGCCATTAAGTTGGTGCATATTAATTTAAAAACGAATCTAGATAGTAATTTACGTGAAATATTTTAAAAACTCCATGCTACAACAAATATATTTATTGTTTAAATTATTCCGTTCCGACTGCAAACTATTGTGTATGGAATAATAAATAACTAGACGTCATTTTAGTCACATTTAATGACAAGTATTAGTGTCCGTTGGTTCACGGCTTTCTTGTCAATCGTAAATTTAAGTGAATTATTACTCATAAGTCTTTGAAGTTCAGACATTTTGGCTGTGTATAAATCTGTATAGTACGACATAGTGTCCTATTTTCAGTACTCATGATAGGATAGTTTATAAAAATTAAGACATACATCCTATGGTATGTTTACATCGTCAGCAAAAATAAATGAATATCTACCTACGGATAATTAAAATGTGTTAGTTTTAAAAAATAGCCATCCTCGTATTTTAACGTACCATCGTCAATTTAATAGAAATACTATTTATTTCAAACCAGTTATTAAAGCAAATCAACGCAAGTAAATCCACTGCAAATGATCAATAAAACGTATCAAAGTATCAATATGAATATTGAGAACTAATTTAAACCTGCCATCTATCATATACCTTAATCAATGTATTGGCGTATTTTCCGCGTTAACTCATAGCTCGTGACGTTTTTTTTTTTAATATGTTTAGTATTATACACAGTCAGGTCATAAGTATTGTCACACAGTAAAAACTTTTCTTTTAGAATGCTGGCCACAAAAAAGTTTATTGAATTCGAATTTCGAATTGTTCATGAAAATAAAAATGTATACTTTTTAGAATTTTACTCATTTTTAAATATGGAGTGGACGCTTAAAGAAGACCGTGTTGCGGTTATTGCGTTGCATCGTTGCGGTTACGCGCCAATTCAAATTTTTGACATACTGAAAAATTTGAATATAACCAAAAGATTCGTTTATCGTACCATCAAACGATACAATGAAGACTCTAGTGTAGATGACAGGTCAAAAAGTGGTCGCCCTCGATCTGTTAGGACTCCAGCAGTGATAAAAGCTGTGAAGGCGCGAATTCAAAGAAATCCCAAACGCAAGCAGAAACTGTTGGCCGTTCAGATGGGGTTAAGCAGAACCACGGTGAAAAGGGTGTTAAATGAAGACTTAGGGCTTCGGGCATATCGAATAAAAACTTGACATCGTTTGAATGCTCGTCTAATGGACCTGAGACTGAAGAGATGCCGCGCTTTGTTGAAGCGGTACGCGGGAAAAAAATACCAGGAAACTCTTTTTTCAGATGAAAAAATTTTTACCGTAGAAGAGAGCTACAGCAAACAAAATGATAAGGTGTACGCACACAGTAGTGAAGAAGCGAGCAACCGTATTCCGCGTGTCCAACGAGGTCATTTTCCATTTTCGCTCATGGTATGGTTGGGAGTTTCTTATTGGGGCTTAACAGAGGTACATTTTTGTGAGAAAGGTGTAAAAACGAATGCAGTTGTGTATCAAAATACAGTCCTGACGAACCTTGTAGAACCTGTTTCTCATACCATGTTCAATAACAGGCACTGGGTATTCCAACAAGATTCGACGCCAGCTCATAGAGCGAAGAGCACACAAGACTGGCTGGCGGCGCGTGAAATCGACTTCATCCGGCACGAAGACTGGCCCTCCTCCAGTCCAGATTTGATCCATTAGATTACAAGATATGGCAACACTCGGAGGAAAAGGCGTGCTCAAAGCCTCATCACAATTTGGAGTCACTCAAGACATCCTTGATTAAGGCAGCCGCCGATATTGACATAGACCTCGTTCGTGCTGCGATAGACAACTGGCCGCGCAGATTGAAGGCCTGTATTCAAAATCACGGAGGTCATTTTGAATAAACTTTAGTGTCATAAGAATCTAGGTTTCATTAAGTTCATTTTGGTATTAAATGGTTACATAATAAATAAACTTTTTCAATTATTTTATATTAAACATGTGACAGAATTTATGACCAGACTAGGTAAATAATATTGTTATGACAAGTAAACGCGGAGGCGAAGGCTCGCGGGAGACTCGCGTTCATAAGCCGGCCGAGGCGTCCCATGGTGTCCGCGCAATCAAACCGCGATACATCATTTTAATACTGGACATGTCACCGCAAATCTGAATCTCCAATGCAAATGAAATGCAGCGCGTTTACGAAGTACGCTCTAATGGTAAACTATAAATTATAAGACAGGCCGGCTCTGCTATCTGCGCGCGTCTCTGTATAGAATTTCGTCGAGATTATAAACTGAATACGTAATGGAAATGCATTATTCTAAACGTTTCTGGCTCAATATTTCGTGCGAAATTACGTGCCGAGACGGAAACGGCTCGTTAACCGGTGTTAAAATAAAATTGTCGGGCCCTAAAATGGTGATAACCGAAAAGAGGCGAGACTCTAAGTGGTCTCGTTAGCTCCCGAGTGTTAAACAGGTGCTTTACGAAGGGACCAATGATTACGCGCGCGAGGGACGCAGACGCGAAACTCCTTTACATTTATTATATCTGGCGAGTACTGCTGATATATCTACACGACAGTTACAACCTACGCTTGTCTATAATGTAAATCAGTCGGGGTTATCAGTCGTCACTTTAGCTTTAAGTGTCCGACTAGTACCTAAAAGCCTTAGGCAATGTAAGCAGTGCGTAATTCACGTGAACAAACCGGCACAATTTATGTACCTTAAAAGCTGATAATATTTTCTGTGTTATTATTAAAATTCCTTGAATACAAAGGGCGTAGCGTCATAGGCAAAATATTACTAGTCATCTAAAACTAGCAAAATTAAATAATATTTTAATTGGCTACTGGTTATAAGGGTCTTAATTGATATAAAAAGTTGTATAGTGTGTAGAGAATTATTACTAGTTTTGAGTTAATAAATTAAAGTACTATTCAAGGATATACTCTTGAATAATATAGCCCAGTTGAAAACGATAGGCACGTATGTTGGGCGTAGACTAACAACGCGCAGATGCAGTCTAACCTCGTGATATAAAGATTCGCATCTACAGCGCAAAATTATTTATTTATCTATGACAAAACATCAAGCGACGATGAACTTGCGAAATTGCTCCGGTTTCGCTGTGAGAAATTAAATGTCGCAACGCGGCGCGTGCTCTTAGATTTTACCAGATGTAGGTAATTAGACCAAACTTGCTCATAACTCGAGATGAATGGCTGCTTTGCGTATAGGACATAATTTGCAGCCGTAACTGGCAATTATAGAGCCATAACTGCGTGTAATTTTGACGCCGAGCCGTCCAAATACAGTACAGTTCAAAGAACGCATCTAGTTTTTGTGCAGTACACTATTTAATTTTATTACTGCAATTTTAACTGTGAATTTACTGTATGAATATTATTCCAACTCTTTCATTCCATAAAGTCTTTCATTTTTGTCATTTCAAGTCATTCATTTATTCTTTTACATAAGAAACTAACACAGATTCAAATTAAATTTGTAGATGTATTGACTAGATTAGGGGCGACTTGCTAGTTATCAATAAAAGATCATCAGGCCACCAAATTTTTTGCGGCTTTAATCAAAGCCTGAGCTCGCACATATGAACTAACAAATGTTAATGCAAACTTGGTGCACAAACACAAGAACGGCCCTTACTTGAGTACAACTCTTTATTACAAGCCTTTGGCTACCTCTTGCAAACCACAGCTACCTATACATCGTAAACTGTTTTACGCCCTCGGCTAAACACTGCATCTATGCCTTTATTTAGTACCGCACACCTGATAATCAAGGGATATAATGCAGGTTAATACTACAATATTCGTGTGTAATACTCTCACCGCCACTTAAATACCAAATATCAAGGAGTTATTTCATGAATGAGGCCATCAAAGTTGATGTCTTATTTGATGGATAGCAATCATCATTTTTATGTGATGGGTTTGTTGATATTTCTTATAGTTTTATTAGAGGCTATAATGTATGTACGTGGATGGTATTTTTTCGCTGATTTTTACTTCATTTAAACACATTGCAATAAAACTATTATTTACGGATTTTGGTAATCCAAATCCAAATCCGCGATAAAATCCGTAAATAATAGTTTTATTTCAATGTGTAACATTCGCGTAAATCTAAGAAACCATTATTTAAACACATAATTGCATTGTTAGTTTTGATTCGTAAGAATTTTGTAAAAGACTTGATAGTTTGTATAAGAGTGCAGTAATAAATAGCAACAAAACACGTGCCAGACCTTTAGATAATATTACGTTGAGATATATATTTCAAGTTTTATAGTAATAGTAGGAGTTGCCTTACTGCCCATTACCAACACTTAAATTCAGTTGTATTGGCCGTTTTACAGCTGCTAACATATTCATAATGATATATAGACACTGGTGACATTTGCTCGCGTTGCTACAGTTAAGAATTAAAGTGAAACTGGGCCCGTTCGTTAATAAAATATTTGATTTCAATCTGCAATAATAACAGGCTGTTAAAGTATTTATTGCACCAGATACGGCTAGAAATATAAATTGAAACACACCTTCACTGGCTGGTCCGTTCTCAAGTCATCTGCAAACATAGATAAAATGCTTTATCTGGGCGGAATTGGTCGTTTTACTGGATATTTATCGGCAATGTCGCTCACATACTAATCGCCGATAAATAAGTAGTATATAATGAAGAAAAAATCCCGATTTCCGGCGGTTCCCACGGCGCGCGTCGCCCTGGTTCCCATGCAATTGCGCGTTTTTAAAAAAAGACAACATTATTCGTAAGTGCGCATGCGTGGCAAATCAAACCCGCCATTGGCAGAATCGGCCTGCCGTATTAAATGCCCACTCTAAAATGCGCAGAATTCCGAAGTGATTGGTCCATAAGGGCAACACGATAATGTATTAGATAATTATTTCACTTGGCGACTCGAACATCGGCGAGTGCTTTGAATGCTCAACGTGCTTTTCGGATAGCTTGTTCGGCACTTTATTAGCCTACGAGCGTGGCATACGAAAATAATGAATTTATTTAACGGTATGCGTTTGACTCATACATTAGGTGTTACTTTGTAATGTTCTATAAATGGACACTCAGACACTGGGTTCTAAAGGAATTTTAGCGCTGTGATAAGTGGCGTTTGTTTTGTAAATATTAGACACAGTAATTAAATATAATATATTATGTTGTGTTTAATATATTATGTTGTGTTTAATACCTATACATGGATTTATCTGATACCTGAACACAACTTACTAACTTTGTTTAACCTATTTATTACATTATCATATGATCTACGATAAATCATTTATAATAAATAAAAACACACGTCAACTAATATTTATTAATTAAGTAACCGCGCCTAGGAGTATTCTCTTTAAATCTCAACCTAAATTAGCCGGAAAATCACTTCGAATGAATCGAACCAAAAAAAAGGTTCGCACAAATTTGAACATGTCTTAGAACAAGCTCCACCGCAGGTATCGTTCAATAAAGAATCTTTAAATGACATCGCCTAATACAGTATAAAGTATGTGCATTTAACAGGACAATCCAATGCGTGGTTTTGCAATAATCGATGCCTAATAAACGATATGATACGTCCGCAAGCATGATCGATCCATCTAGACATCAGAAACATTTAGTCCTCGTCCTGACTCCATACATCGAATAGTGATTTCATATCTCGCCATAAGGCGATCGGCGCGACGCGTTTCCTAAAATAGTGATGTGAAATAAATCAAAGGTTCGCTTGTCGATACGATGTCGTCTAAAAAAGCGAGCGGCGCGTGTGAATCTCCAGCCATTGCGCAGAGAATATGATTCGGAATGTTGAGTATCGGCTCGATGTCTTGTGCGATTGATCACTCCGGGATCAATATCTGCACGCGCACTAATAAAGTTTTACTCTTGCCAACTCAATTATTTAATTGAATTTTATTGCGTTGTTTGTTTTTTTTTTTATTTTGCAAAAATTCTTCATCGTTTTTTATCTACAACTGTTTCATACTACATCATAAAACATTTCACAGACTTGGAAAGAATTCAGATTTGATTGACATAATTTCAATGCAACAATCGAATAAATGTCGGTATTTTACGGAAATACGTAATTTGTTACCAATTAATACGAATACAACACAAATCGAGGGGAACCTAGTACCATGCTGTTCACACAGCCAGACAAATGATCTGTATTTTTTCGTTTACATAATTGGCTACTATTACGCGGGCATTTTTTTCTAATTTTGCAAGACAATCGTCGAGCTATTCTTTCACTGGTATTGCGAAGTTTGCTTCGTGACTACGCAGCATTGCTAAGACTAGTTTTTTTGTTAACCACTATATCGATACGCAGCAACCGTCGCGTTGGTGCAATCTCTGTTCTAGACCCATTGTTATTGAATCAAAGTTTTTTAGATAGCGTTTGAAATCCGTTTAAGTTACAACATTGTGGAAGCGTTTTGTCTAAGACTGTAATTCTAAAGACAAGAAAATAAATTAATTTGGTGTCTTCTACCGTATTATAAAAGAGCTTACAACACTTTAATCATATTTTAGTTTTCGGCAAAAGAAACACCGTTAGTAAAAAGTGAACAAATAACAAAATAACATTTATAGCTGTTATTTTTTCTTTGAATTATGCTTGTGTGCTGTATACCTTCTTCATAATGCGTGTAAATACAATATACCTATCCGCTGTAGGTGTGTTAAGTCACGGTGCGGCGACCAAGCGCAACTCGTATCATTGGTTGTTTACGAACACTACGTCGTCCCATTACACGTCTGTGATTGATGATCGCGCGTGCTCCTCGCATCATACGCTATAATTTAATACTTTATATTAAAATCATTTTCTCGATGCGCGCAAAAAACACGCCTATTCAAATTATCGATACGAGCATCGCATGACGTGACCATCTCTAATTAAATTAATGAGCTGTGACGATTTAATTTTGTGCTAGTGCCTTTTGATTGCTAATAAATATAATTTATATTTATCGTTCTTCGTAAGACTTCCTTCGACTTACCTCTGAGATTTTATGTAAATGTTGTAAATAAATTGCTTTTGCGAACAAAACACAACGATGCTTTTGTATGAACGGTACAAAATACAACAGAACGTAGGATGTAAGACTTTATACTTTTGGATTAAGTAATAATTTCACACAACGGGCACGCGGCCACAAACGGAATAGGTAAAAGCGTAGAAACATTCGATATGGAATCGTTCGAGACAAAATAGCGACGTCTCATTTACAATTCACACCTCGCTGCGAACGTAATCCCTACATTATTATTGGCTGATAAATAAAGCAATTTATCGACGGCACACTCTTTGCGCCAACATAATATCGGAATTCGACGTACATAGAAGATAATTGTAATTTATTTAGCGTTTACATAAGAGCGGAGTGGGTCGAGCGGCGGCAGAGCGACGCGCCTATACGGAATGCATGAAATCCAACAAAAGTGAGCCGGAACGTTTGGAGTGGCTTCACTCGACGGAGGTGAACGAATAAGCGATTCAAATGCTAATATATCACCGGGCGGCGCGGCGTGACGCCGCTCATTGGCCACGCCATTTACATTAACATACATAACCGTGGTCGCTCCGCCTACCGTGGCCGTGCGTCACGCCGCTTCCGAACATCGTTAATTACCGGTAATTAGTGGATCGTGACCGAGACCGCCGACACTGCGCCGACACTGAGCCGACACTGCGCCACACTAAGCCACGCAGCGCCGAGATGTGCCTCCGTCGCGTCGTCGTGCCAACACTCACACGACAAGCCACACTCCGTACTCCCTACTACAGCTCTAACATTGTATCCTCTCGTGAAATGGTGCGCTTTATGCCATCGTAAAATATAAAAGCTTATCATTATTTCAGACGTCTTTGATCCCACCGATCCTGCGCTGCGAGTTTGTAATCTATTCGCTGTCTATAAGCAGTTTATGTTGGTGCCGATAAATGATAAAATAAATTACTACTTTTGTCGCAGCTGAAATTATCTGTTGTGCTCCTATTAGCTATTTAAATGTGCTACGAATCTTAAAAACTTGTCATAAAATTGATAAAGTTTATCGATTCAATGTAAACCACAATCCGCGGCGTAGTCTGCAAAAATACTTTTGTGGTACGAATATTTTAATATTTAATCATCTACTCTATTTTAATTACGTCCTAATTGAATTATTGAATACATAAACCGTAGCTAATAAATGAAAATTCGAATTGTTCTAAATGTAATAACGACCGCACAGATTCATGCAATATTTTTTTTATAATTCACTTTCAGCCAGTACGGAATTCATAATTGCGTCACAAAATTAAAAAGTAATTAGTGTATGTTGATGCGAGTTTTAGGGCAGTGTCGGCGCAGAGAGCACACAAATCATAAAGCATGCGGCGCGAGCCTCACGAGCGCGCCAAATATGGCCGCGCGGACGTCGATGGCCGACCCTTGTTCAAAGGATTTATGCCCGCTGCTTTTGGTGCAAATTAGCTCGTGTCGACTCGTAGGCGTGATCTAACAAATTTGTACCAGCAGTTCTTATGAGCATATTTTAGGTTGCGTTCTCTGCAAACATCATTAAGGCGTAAACAGAGAAATTATGACTGGACATAATATTGTGAGGCTGGTCGCTAAATACTGCCGGCGTGAAATTATGTACTATTTATACTAAGGACTGGTTTGTTACAATAAGTACCAGTTTCTAAGCATTTAAAAATACTTTCCAATGCCATAGTTAACATTAATATTAACACTAATAACATTAATATACTTGTGGCCTTCTGATTTATAAACTCAACCAAAACAATAAGAATCCCTTAATGTTCTTGCAACTTTTACCAGACCATTCATAATTTACGGTTATATAATCAGCATACTTCCCGTCACTCGATCATTATGACAAACCAAACATATTTCACCAAACTATCCAAAGACATATCAACAATGGATTTCCTATCACATAGATAAGAAACTCCATATACATCAACGTAGCGTGCAGTTACGCATAAAAACCAGCCGATACGTCACTCTAAACGTCCAGTGATGACATGTGGTCCAAAACACAAACGGGAGGCGGGTAGAATACTTACATAGAATAAAAATAAAAATTCAATACGTGGGTGATGCCTAGCGTCGATCAATCAACATAATGGAGCCGTTCAATTTATTGCCGACAATTAACGAGCATTATTTTCGTTCACGTAGGCGCAATAAGACAATGTCTATTATTACGTGAAAAATTATGTTAATTTTATTGCTTGTTATTAAATTAAATTAGCTTGTTTTTGGATTTTACGGATATATTGCTTCCAATTAAGAATAACATTTGAATGTCTAAAACGTTCATAGTTAAAATCTACCCTAAATTAAAAGTAATCCTAATATACTAGTAAGTCAATTTACACATTAGTAGCTCAAGATTCTTTTGCATTTTGTGCATACATATTATGCTTCGTAAATCTTCAGAATACTAAATAAAAAAGTTACTAAGGCCAAACATTTTATAGACGTATGAATTCACATTTGCCTTACAAAAAGAAATATTGAACTGCCAATAAAGGTATGTTATTAATTAAAAAAATACAGTGGTTTCGGTAGCGAGTGCTCCAGTTACCGATGTCGCAAGTAAGTGGGCGTGCGTCGAAGGCGAGCGTAGGAGCTGACATCGATCAGCCACCCCCGCCCCGCCTCGCGCCGCACACCCCACCCGCACCCGTCCGCGCCCGGTCGCGTCATTTCGCAATACCTCTACAAGTTTTAGCATACCGGTGCACCGAGGATATACCGGGCTGATTATAGCGGATGGGGCCAAAGTTGACCAGTTATCAAACTGCTTGTTAAAACTGCAACATTACGAATTTGTAATTTGTCATTGACCACATCCGGCTCTGTGCTTAGTTGCTCCCAAAAGAGGGGGGCTAAATACTCTCAATTATTTAAATTTATTAGCTTAGTTTGTTTTATATTGACACATCATTGTGTAAGAGTTTAATGTGTGTGTGTTTTGTTCCAGGTCGGTGCCGCACGAGCCCGATGAGCGCGTGCGCGGCGGCCGCCATGCGCGAAAAGCACGCGGCGCCGCGCCGCCTTGCCTCCCCCCCGCACTCCCCGCACGAGCACCACTCCAGCCCCCTCGGGTCGCCGCGAGCCGAGGAACCTCTCGACCTCAGAGTCACCCACAAACGCCCTCCGCGATTGGAAGATGAAAACTGCAACTTAATCACTCCTTCACCGCCGCCTCATCCAACGCATCCAGCTCATCCAGCGCATCCAGCTTTACTGCAGTTCTGTCGACGACTACCATTGGCTCTACCGGCGTCGTTTGGCCGCTACCCCTTCCTCCCCGCGGCCGCAGCGACCTTGCTCGCCCCCGGCGCGCCCCGTGCACCACCCGTGCCGCCAAACCCAGGAGTTCCGCGAGCAAGAGATCGGTACACATGTTCATACTGTGGAAAAGCGTTCCCTCGCAGCGCAAACTTAACGCGACATTTACGAACACATACCGGTGAACAACCTTATCGTTGTAAATACTGCGAGCGTTCCTTCTCGATATCGTCAAATCTTCAACGGCATGTGAGAAATATTCACAACAAAGAGCGGCCGTTCCGGTGTCGTCATTGCGACCGTTGTTTTGGCCAACAGACGAACCTCGATAGGCATCTGAAGAAGCATGAAGCGGAGAACGGCGATGACAGTCGCAGAAGATCTCCAGACGAGACCTACTTTGAAGAAATCAGATCGTTCATGGGTCGAGTAGCGCCGGCGCGCCGCGCGGCCGCCGCCGCCACCGCCAGTGCCGCGGACCACACCTGATAGTGAACTATTCAGACCATATTTCCCGTTACAATAATCTGGTCGATGTATCCAAATGACTCTTTGTTTATTTTACTGGACCTTTGTTGTGTTTGCGGATTGCCTCCTGATTGTACCTATTTATCGCGCCGTAAGTTTACCTGCCTCTGACATTTATTTAATGGAAGATTGTGAAAACCCGATGCAAAATATTGCACGTTAAATTCAATTTCGAAACCAACTAACGTAGACAAGTAAAATATAATTTTATTTGGTTTGTAGTATGAGACAAATTATTTTCTCAAGTACACTAAGAAAATATATTAGACAAAATGAAGAACTCATTATTGCTGATGCTTTTCATATAAGTCTTCCATTATGGATCAATTTACAAAGTAATCAAACGTTCCACAAAATATGAAGGTGCACACTTAACATAGGTTATTGTTACCGTAATACATTGGAAGTGCATAAGCGATATGAAGTGATTATAGGTAGATACTTGCCACCAAGTCGGCTATTAGATTATGAAGTGATAATGCATCTGTACTTAATGTAAATATTATAATAATTGTTAATAGAATAAGTTAGAATGCGTACCGAATTCACTACCGATAGTTATACTACAAGATTAGTACGTATGAATATATCCTTTGTCGATGAAGACGTAAATAGACAAATATATAATAAGTGTTCAGAGAGTGTTCGCTATATTAGTTTTTTAGTTTCGTTATATTGTATGGATGTAAGTAGTTTCTTTGTATTTTTTTTTTTTGTAAATTTCGCTTTATTCGATGTAAAATATTTAGTGTTATTAGTCTGAGAGGAAACGCCGGTTACCAATACAAATATAACTTGTTGCTTATTGATGATATTATAAATATTTCTTTTATAAATTGTTAGAAAAGTTGTTTAAAAATTATTCACTCGGAATTTAATGAATGTTGCGTAAATTATATCGTTTTGGGCACTGGAATTATTGTCCCGTTGTGCACGATGCCCGCTTGTTAAGTTTCGAAATATTACGCAAATTAGAATTATGTTTTTATATAATAATTTTGAGATTTTAAAATTAGACCTTAAATGAAATATCACTAGAGATTATTACATTTTATTAAAAACATTGTATTCCAAATTGTATACTAAATTTAGATAATTATGCATCTGTGATTTTAATTTATTTCTGAGCTTCATTTGGTACTTTGTATATTGTCTCAAAAGATATCTCTCAAAGAACTAATCTAAACGTTCCTGTAAGTATAGATAGATCTCTATTTTTGTTGCAAATGTAAAGATATACTATCATATATATAAAAAATAACTTTATAATAAGTAACCCGTCAGACGAAACGACTTGTACCTTGATACTATCTACTATTGAGATCTACTATCAAATCAAAAATACAAAAATTCACAAAAAAAGGTAAGGGATCTCTACTCACTTGAACTTTGTATACCATGACTGAAGTTATCTGGCCAACTAGATCATTCCTGCACTTTTTGCCTGATACGATCATAGAACGGTCATCGTATGCTACGGTGTAGAGTAGGCAGAGACCCTAAATCATAACAGTGTGTACGTTACCTTTGTGTGAATGGAATATTTGCCATGTCTCTTTAACCCTTTCTATGTGACCAAAACTACAACATTTGAATATCAGACGGAATTATCCGTCAAAATTAAAATATATTGAATTGGTCGTGATAACACGTCAAGCACATAGAAAGGGCTAATATTCGTACCAAATTGTTGACAACGCATGAGAGATGCTATTTAACTTATCACTATAATGAATAAGCTATAGAGATTATTACATCTATTGTTTTTTTGTACTTTTGATACCTATTAGTCGTTCCGAGGTCACCGATTACCTTTTCAAAATGAAATAAATAACAATAAACTTTTATATTGTATTTTTACTTGCTCCTAAACCCGAATAAAGAAAGGACATCATTATCATATATTTCGAGTACTACAACGTTAGATCATATTGACCTACCCGTTTGCATACCACTAAACACGATTACCAACTTAAGAAGAATTCATTACTACCTACACTTAATAGGTTAGAAATAATGAAGAGAAAATATTTCAACAAAAAATAGATGAGTGTGAGTTTTCGTACTACTCCAAAGTTACGTGACCACCGTTGACCTGATGGTAAGTCCATTGCAATGCAAATAAAGTATTTACTAACGAGAATCATCTGTATTAAAATAGTAGGTCTGCCCGAAACTAGATATACACAAATGCAAAATGTCTGCCAAGATCATATCCTCATGTATTTTAGCCTTATAATGATATAAAAAGACCAATAACACACTGTATCAACTAATTTATTTAGAGTTTTTATGCGAGTGGTTAGTCCTTTTATGTAAAAGCTATGGATGAGCCACTCAGCACATTGGTAGTATTAATAAGATAACCGTGACAGTCGCGCCATCTATTGTATATTTTTTGCTTAATAGATTTTAAAATGTGATAAGTAATTAACTTTGTTTTTAATAAACTTCCTGTCATACTACAAGCAGGAATTTTCAAAATACGAAAAGTTGTGAGCGATGATTTCTTTCAGTAAGGCTCCACTAGAGATACACTAGAGCGCCGAACTATTTACGTCGGTATACTGTACGCGCGTTCCACCATGTCAATCTATTAGCACATAGTCCACCACGCTGGCTTAGTACAATTTGACGGACTTAAGATAGCATAGAAATTCTTATTAATATATCTATGGCATTCAGGTTTCCTCACTAAGTTTTAATGACATGCCAAATGAAATAATTAAGTGTATTTACAAAACCAATAAACAATTTTCAGTCCATCTGCGACGCCTCGGGCTGTTAATCGTTTACGATACGATAATGCTTTATTACCATTAATTTGCGACAGTCGAAAACGACCGAGACTCGTGGCCTGCGTTACCTAACTCAGATTTATTGTTACTATCGAATGCGGTCTTATAATAAAACCTGCTGGTATATGAAGATTTAGTTGTAAAGTAAAGAAATAAAAAATGATGATGTAACAAATCTTAGTAGCTACAATCAAATTATTTTCATACATTTATATTTATACACCAGGAATTAGTTATATTTATAAAATAAATAGAAAATTATGATAATTTACTCAATCATAAAACCTTATATGTGGCCTAACCACTCTCAATGGTATTCTCGATTGTAGAGGAGGCGCGTGCCCTGCAGTGGGACGTATATGGGCTGATACAGATACAGACATGTTATTTGTATTACAATATGTATTTCTTAGTTCATTGTCTAGTCTCAATTTTTATCTCAGTATTGACTTGTCTTGATTTAAAATCTTATTTCATTTTTTAGTGAGACAGCGCATATTTTGCGATGGAATAACTTTTGCAAGAACTATACGGGATTAATTTTTCAAATGAGCATTGATAGCCAAATATGATACTATGAGGGAAAACGAAACATTGTCCACCTAACAAGAAAAGGAAAGTAAAACAGCCTCCGTGGCGCAGGTGGTTAGACGCAGCCTGTGAAACGAGAGGCCGCGGGTTCGATCTCCGTACCGAGAGTAATGTTTGTGCGGCCCACTAGTATTTATTTCGGGTCTGGGTGTTTGTGAGACCGAAAATTCTGTCGTAGTTCCTGATACCCACGACACAAGACTCGATCTTAGTGTGGGGTCAGGACTATGTATGTGACTGTTGGGTGTTATTTAATGTTTATTTTTTATTATTCTGAAATCTGAAATTACTATCCGGATTTCAATGAAAGATTTGATGAAAGCAAAAACTGCATTGTACATCGTTTCTGCCGAAATCCTAAGTCAAAACTTACGGAGCATACCTTGACTATCGGTGTCAAAACCCAGAATCTAATAATTTCAATTATTTATGGGAATAAGTAAAACCTGTTTGCATTATAATAATTTTAAATAATTTCTTGTTTACTTCTTCTTCATGTAGGACAAAATCTTCTGTTAGCCTTCTTTCAGTTCTCCCAACACAACAATAATGATTATTACTTGTGTAATATTTTAACCAGTTCTTAATAACTCTGTCCCTTTCAAAGATAGCAACAGCGCCCTATAACTTTCAAGATATCGATTCACGGTATATTTCAGCCTAAAATCCTCATTTTGAAGATTCATAAATACAAACTTAATTATAATTAAGACCTTATTAATAGAGTTTTAAAACGTAATGTTTGGTCCTTTTCGAACAACGTCTGAATTCAGTTCGAGCGTAGAAGACAAAACATTTGCTAGCTAAAATAGGTTTTAAAAGTGTCTATGAATAAGGACGTAAGACGCTCGATGGTCTCAACGTTAGAAAGGTATTGTCCAAGGACAATGTTTTTATCACATTGTAATGCGTTTTTATTAGGGCAAAAGTTTAATTATTTTTTTATCGGATGGGTGACGCAGTGATCTAATATAGATGCGGAAAGTGGTACGATAACTATTGTAGTATAGTATGAACACGAGTGTTGGACACGAACGGTATCATTGAGGAGCTGGCGTAAGTGAATTTCTTGGGCGAATAATATGTATGTGAAAGGATGACTAATTGTTTTTTTTTTATTGCATTGAATGGCGAGACGAGCATGCCGTTCGCCTGATGGTAAGCGATGCGACCGCTCATGAACAGTAGCAAAACCAAATAACACCTTGAATTACAAAGCAATGCTTGGCATTTCACTGCGCTCGCCATCCTGAGACACAATATGTTAAGTCTCAATATGTCCAGTAGTTACACAGGCTACAATGTCCTTCAATCCGAAACACAACAGTGCATTTAAACTGTTGTTTGACGGGAGAAATAGACATTGCGGTGGTACCCACCCAGGCAGCCTCTCACATATGAGAGTCCTTCTTTCGTGTGAAATGATTAAAAAACATAATTTATACTTTTGTTATAGATTGGCACTACTTACCAATGCCTAAAAAGGACAGTGTATTTATGTCTTACACCATCTTTTTTTATATTCGTGACCGACAGAATTCGTGTGTGTACTGAGTCTTCCGTTCGTCCACCAGGCTAGCTTCTTCGCTTAGCTATAAAATATGCCCGCTACTTTCTAATGCCTAAAAAAACGACAGCGTATAATGTGTCTTACGCCATTTTTTTGTCTTGGTGCTTGCCAGGATTCTTTGCCATACTGAGTTCCATTTCTTACCTCTAAGCAAAACTAACTTCTTAGTTAAGCTATAAAAAATACCCCGTGTCCAGGATTCGTTGGTATACTGAGTCTTCCATTTCTTACCACCGGGAAAGACCTTCTTAGCTAAGCTATAAAAACGCCCGCTATTCACTCATAGCTTGCGTTGTAAGTGGCAGCACTGGGTGGGGCAGGTTGCACAACGATGGCACGGCGACGGCGCGCGGCGCACCGGGCGCCTTGTTAGCGGCGCGTGCGCTCGCCACTGTTGCGTTTCATTATTTATTGCTTATTGAAAAACTACACCTCTTACTAATGCCGTGGTGGTGTGGTGGTTGCGAAGCTCATGCTGCTGTTGAAATAGCGGTCGTGGGTTTTAAACCCAGGACACATATTTGGCCTCGGAGCCAAGTGTGTATGTCAATTACCACTAGCTAACCTGCATACCGTATCTTTAGAAGATGTTCTATGGTATGTGAAGCCCGCAAATTTGCACTAGGCCAACTTGGTGGATAATGCACTTGGTTCGTTCGTTCGTTTGAGCCACAGGAATTCTATTGCTTAACATAAGCCTCCCGCAAGGATCTCCACAACAACCTGTTGGAAGCAGCCTGCATCCAGCGACTTCCTGCAACCTTAACCAGGTCTTCCTAATTATGCACTTAGCCCCATGAAATCCAGCTCTCCCTTGTATAGGAGTCATAGGCTCTCCAGTAAGCAGTATTAGGCTAATATAGTACACTATTGAAAAACTAAATCTCTAATTTACCACTTTAGTGGTAGCTTTCGTTACGTGTCATTTTTTCGTGTCAATTTATGGCCGCAATCCGCGATGCAAAAACCGCAGATGATTATTATCGGTTACCAATCTGGAGCAACGAAAATAAAAAATATATAATATGCCCCGGACCGGTTGCTAGATCATGTTCTATCTGCGAAAGTAAACAATTTTAATAGCCCATGAAATTGTTTACTTCGCTCGGCGTTATCATGACTTACTTACACTGAATGGAAATGTGGATGATTGGTAAATCAACACTACTATAAAGAAATTAAAAACTACTAGTTATATATATGTTAAAGCTATGTTATGCTTTGAAGCTGAACCTATAAAGCTTCTAAATAGATATAACGAAAAAAAGAATGACGATAGGTTGTTTAAACCCATTTTATGCGTCCATAGTTAACTTGTTAAGCTCGTAACACTCCAAAAACCTATAACACAATAAACCAATCTAAAAAAGGAAAAACATGAAATCGATCAAAGATTTGACGGCGCAACAGCAGCCTCCAAATAATGTAAGGCCGTCTAGATATGAAATACGTCCGTACATGTACAATCGGAGCAGATAAGATGTAACCATTGAAATCAACCTGTCTGTGGTCAGTTGCGTGATTTTGGAGAGCGTACTCTGCGGTGACATGGCGCGGAGATAGAGTTTGTGGAAGCGATATTGAAAGCTCCTCGGCAATTATAAATAAGTCTAGTAACAAGGTGAACCAATAACCTAAATACGGTTAGAGGAGGATGTAGGATCACGTTCTAGGTATTGCTGTGCAAATTTTTAGGGATACACAGATGTACAGTGAGCAAACAGTGAGCATTACATGGCTAGTGGCGAAACTCATTATTATTTTGACACCAAGATTCTAGAATGATAGTTGTAACTGAATACGACTTTAGTGTGTATGTATTTTATTGATCTAGTAGTCGAACTAGCTTGTCCTTTCCTTTCCTTCTCAAAAAACAATAATGGTAGATAAAGAATAAGATATATATGTACATATAGTATTTATATTTTAACACTCTGTCCAGATAAATAGTACAGGCTGACTTAATGTCTAAAGGCATTTTCTACCAGCCAACTTTATGGTAGTGCAGAGACCGAATCGGCATATTACCTAATACTGAATTCAATTCATTCTCACTACCCTGGATATTGAGCTATTGTCGCCCAAAGCTTAATCTCGTTGCGTTTTTTTTAATAAACTAACAGTTCAGATCCAGCAACAACACATCTCAGTATCAAAACAGGTGACCGATCCATCACCGGTGCTCAGCGACGTGACTAATTAACGGAGAGCAAGGTCGCTGGTGAAACAGGCCTATACCACTCAACTAGCATTGCACAACGGTAGACCAATCAGCCATTATAAGGATTATTAACGAACTTCTAATGTCATCATCTCCCCACTCTCTGCCTTTGTTTTTTGGAGACTGTCCCGCCCTCACAACCACCATTTACTCCTGTAAGCCAGGATCAACAGTGGCACGCAATGTAATGACACCGAGCATTGAAGCTCGGCGAGTCTCCGGGAACGTCTAACTTGTCTAATCCGCTACGAAATTAATCAGAAAGTGAAATTAATAGGAGGAGTTAGAATAAATTATTGTTCACTTCCCTCCGTGCAAAGCGGATGACAAAACAATGAACTAAACAGGTAAATAACCTCGCAAAAAGGCTTTTACAGCCGGAGAAGCCAGCTGTAAAGTAACTTTGTTCTCTGCCTTCGTTTGACTACTTTCAAAGAACAGGGACGTTTCATGAATCCTATGGTGTTTTAAATGGTTCCTATTACATGAGCCGATTTTTAGCCCCGACCAGAGATACTGAAATGATCTTCTTTAAATTCCTTTCTGTATCATGCACCGTTACGCTCGTTTCTCGATTTGATAGACCGGTAGCACATCTACGATCCAAGCGTTGTGGATGTTCATGGGTGGCAGTTAAAATATCAAGTGAACTGTTTGCTCGATTATAGAACTTATTGAATTTAAAAAAATAACGGCGGGATAAAAGGCAAAAAGTAAACATGGAGACAAGTTATATTATGGACACATTGAAGGAACCGCAACGTAGATAAATAAGTTTAGCAATGGCAATCCCAAAATAGACAATGATGATGCAACGATGAAATTGGCGACAGTACGAGTATGTACCGGTAGATATTTACAAATCAAATAGTGAAACTCAAAGCAAGATTAGCATGTAGGAGTTAAATATAATTACTTATTGAATGTATAAACGAGATAACCTAATAGATAAGCATCTGCGCAGGAAATGTAACAACATTTTGTAATAACATCAACAGAGCCGGGTGCTAGTTAAATGCATTTCTGGTCACTTCAAGCCTCACGCAAATATTTTGATGAGGAGCAGATAAACTTATTTATTTTATTTATTTATTTATTTAAATCTTTATTGTACACATAAAAAAACAAATACAATATTCAGAAACTACGCAAAAAAAATAAAAAAGTACAAATGGCGGTCTTATCGCTTAAAGCAATGTCTTACAGACATCCATGGGATGGATTTAAAGAGAAGGAGAAAGAGAGGGCAGTGTAAAATAAATAATTAAAAGATTGGACACTAAATAATATTCATACTAACTAAAAAAAAACATATTACATCATCATAACATACATACATACATAATAAATAGCATAAATACAACTTACTAAATTATTTATAGAATATGGGTGAGGCTTGATAAACTTGCTTATCTGTAGTCCTCTAAAGTGTAAATAATAGTACTATAAAGTATATCCGATACATACAAAACCATTTTACAGTCTTGTACTGCTGTATTTAAAATTCGAACCTTCTGTTGTTTTATACGTGTGAGCCCCCATTACTTCTCTTCTCTGCAGACATTACTAGTTGATGTCTTATTTTCTGATTATAATAAAGTCTTAGAAATTACAATCTAATAAGCATGTATTTATATCAAAATAACAACATGCACATTTTCAACCTTAAAGTTGGTGCGGTTCAACTATATCCGCCAACTGACAACAAACGGCCTGATGGCAAAACTAGCGGCCAAGTCATCAGGTATCTGTTGAATTCCAAATCCTGGCCACAAAACAAAGCCAGCTTTGGATCTGTCATCTAGAAAAATCCTACAATAATTGCTTTAGTCAATTAACAACTTGACTACTAGATTTTATTACAACTACGTATAATATGGTATTATTTTTAGTTTCTGTTTGTTACGATGTTTTTATCATTGAAATGTTGTAATATATTCTTAACTCCAACACATCCGCAAGCCGGCACCTCAATCAATAAGACAGACACACCTCTAAATTACTTCAGATAATTGTGTCAAAATTAATCGAATTGCCTCACGACTGGCAATAAATTGTCGCGCGTGACGGACACGCGTCGCAACAATAACTATTGTTAATTGCATATTCATTGAATCCGAAATAACACCCTCAAATTACGTGATAACACCGACATCGTAACTTATTAAATGATTTACGTCCATAAATTGTAATAAACAAATTAGGTACTCGCAAGTAGCCCGCGGCGGCAAATACTGTAATTATCGAAATAAACTCGAACAAATTCCATTACCCGTGTCGACGATGGACGTCGTTATGCATCATTTTAATGCAGTTACCACAAATCGAGAAACGTTACGATAAGTCAGATAAAGTGGGCCAACGTACACATAATGAGTGCACGGGGATCGATAATTATACGGTAGCTGTGACGATAAACGTCGACACTATTGTGCATAATGTCGTCCAGTGTTGTTAAATTATACAGTGCGGTGGTGCTCGTCGACCGGTCCTGGAGGGTACCTCGTGAAGCAAAACCTTATCTCGCATCTAAACGTAAGTGTACAATTTGGCAATTTTTATTAATATCCGCTATTAATAAGGCTGCACTTTCGCAGTCCTCCGTTTGCTTAAAACATTTAATTTGCTACTGTGTAAGTTTTTAATCATTTTTAATTTTAAAAAAATATTGTAGGTATCTATAGTTTTCTACGGAAAACAGGCGTGACGTCGTGTATGTGTAAGTTTATCAATAAGTGGCATGTATACCTATGCTTTCAAAAATCTTGCCGTTTGAACACACAAAGCTTCTGCCCAAGATACGGACAGATACATTTTTCATGGAATTAAATTTTAAACTGGCGACCACACAAATGCGACGGTTAACGTTAGTATTCCTAATACTAACAAAACCCACTTAAAAAATTTAAAAGAACAGAAAACGTAATTCATGATTTCAACTTGTTCTATTTTAGTACTGAGAAATAAAGTCCCTCTAAGTACGCCTTTTCTATATGTTTCAAACTCCCAATTGTTAAGAAAGTTGTTCCGCAAAACATACTGCTTTTAGTAGAAGTAAAAAATTCATAAACTACAGAACCATTTAATAAAAATATCCACAAGATGAAGTATCGTCACTCACATTATGAATTCAGTGCGGGTGCGGTCAGTTTTTCCGTTTCGATTCATTATTATTAAAAGCTATTTATAATAGAACACATCGATATAATGTATTAATAAAAATTGAACTATCTTAAGCTCATGGCTGGTTCTTGAGTACTACTATCGTTTATTATACGAATAACAATAGCTTACGAAGATAAATTAAAACCTATTTATTCTTTTCTTTTAAATCATTCTCGTCTTTCAAAAGATTATAAAGATAAAAGGATATTCGCAAATTCCCGGTTAGTGACCACCGTAAACAATGGTGCAGACCCTTCATACACCCACAGAACAGTCTGACTATTCAAATTCAACCTTTTGTTTACCTGGTTTCAGATAGGCCGACATAATTCTGTCGCTGAATGAAAGAGCTTTCTTTATCTATGAATACTTCACATGATTAGGCACTGTCGATTGAGAGCGGTTAGGCCATAAAGTCCACCACGCTTTTACATACCATATGTACCGTATGCAGGTTTCCTAACGATCTTTTCCATCGGCGTTTCAGTGCGTGGTGATTGACTATTAACACACATGACTCAGAGAAACCATAGGTATGCCCTGGGATTCGAACCCACGACCACCGTGAACATGTTGGTAGCCGCGTCTAGTCTATTTACAAACAGGTCACCACGCGCTTTAATAATAATATTTTTTACTCTTCAATAGTAATCCATACCAGTATAAAAATCTCTCTTTCTCTTCAGCAGTGGTCTTCCTTAGAATCTACTGCTGAACATAAGCCTCCTGCAAGGTGACCGGACCACTTAGTCATGGTTACAGAAAGTCCCTAGATGCAGGCCACTTCCAACAGGTCAAAGTGGAGATCCTTTAGGAGGGCCTATAAAATTTTAAATAAACACTAAACATGTTATTCACATACATATGTTCGGAATCTGGTGCGGAATTGGGATTTACGCAAAAAAAAAAAAACACTTAATCTTAAGTGCTAAGCGGTAAGTAATATAAATCTATAAATACTAATCCTAAAAGCACTAAACCGATGCCATTAGTTCCCAACATATAATTACATAGACACGGAAGATCGCTTTAAAAATCCACACAGATGCAAATTGAGTGCAAATTCAAAACAAGTTTGCGGCAATAAAAGCAGCAACACGTACATAATTGCCGCTTCTAATTAAAATGTTTGCATTAGAAATTCTAATTCTTAATGAAAAGTTGTAAAACTCCACACGCACACTCGCGCCATGTTACATCGCTAGAAATGAACACTTGAGATTCGATTACTTTATTCATAGCTTGGTTTTCCAGTTTGATTTACGCAGAAGCAAGATGAATCGGAATATTCTGCTCTTCTAAGAATTAATTTGCATTGTAAAGAGTTTTTATTGGGCTAGATGCTAGAATAAGCCAACCAGCACTTGGCTAGAGTGGTGGACTATATGGCCTAACCACTCTCAATCACTTTCAATTATAGAGAGGCCTTTGCAGTGGGACATCTATTATGAATAAATAAACATCTTGAGCCCTTCCGATACACTTTAAAATATCGCAGCACTTGCACAAAGTTAAACAGTAGAGGAAAACACGACACAATACAAAATTATAATTTTATTGTTACTGCAAAAAACGTGCCCCCACATAAAACTAGAACCGTAAATAGTTATTACATGTAAACAACAAAAGAAAAGTAACTGAAATAATATTGAGTCGTGATGGAAAGGCACATCACTTAAGCACTAAACTGTCTAGACCAGCATTTCCCAAACTATGGAGCGATAAATAAATAAATACACCCAACATACATAGTCGTGACCCCACACTAAGATCGAGTCTTGTGTCGTGGGTATCAGGAACTACGAGGACCTTTCGGTCTCACAAACACCCAGACCCAAAACACATGCCTGTGGATCACAAAAATATTTGTGTCGGTGCGGAGATCGAACCCGCGGCTACACGTTTCATAGCCGGCGTCTAACCACCTGCGCAACTGCTGTTGTGCTAGAATACTAACTGAATAAATATAGATATGCGTCCTCGTCGAATTTGTGGCTATGGTCAGTATTTATACTAAATACCGAAAAAAAATTGACGCATCACTGTGACTAAATCTAACAAATATTAAAGTTGATGCTAAAACTCTAAGGATATAAACCTTTCTGATGAAAATTAAAGTTCTTGTATTAAGTATTAAACAATTTTATTGTAAAAAATGTTAGCAATAGTTTTATTACCCCTTTACGGCTAGAAGATGAGTCCCCAATTTGGCAGGTTTTGTTAGGTGAGTTGAAGCCCATCTAACTTTGGGAACCACTGGCCTAGACAATACTGAGCTACCTAATAATGTACTGTTCACTTATTGGGATATAATAGGATGTGGGTGAAAGTAAAGCTCTTCATTCTGCCAAATAACTAAACGCCATTAAGAAGTAATTGTTATAGTAACTGTAAAAAACTTCTTATTCTTAGGTCGTCATCATTCACTGCTGGATGTAAGCCAGAGCGCAGGACTCATCTTTAATCGAGAGTTCGATTAAGACGACTTGGTTTATCATACTTTCACCACTCTCCCATAATTGTCCTGGGTTTGGAACCCAGAACGACATACTTTGCAGTCCGTATCCAGTTTACTAAGAAGTCAACACATATTAAATAATAGTAGTGAATAAACTAAACATAAACTTTTACTAATTATTTATCAATTAGTTAGAAATTAGTTACACGATTTAAATACCTACTGTTATAATAAATATCCATAAATCATCTTGCTTTTCTCCCCGAGCAATGCGCTGACCAATTAATAAAAATTAAAAAGCATCTCAAAACTACGTGCGGGTTCCAGAAATCTTCGAGAAGCATTTTATAAAACAGTTTCAAAATTATTCCAGTCGCCGGTCCATACAAAGTATGTTGAAAAAAAAGAAAGAAAATCCCCAGTGGCAGCTTGCAAAACAAGAGCAGATTCCGAAATAATGAGGTGCGTGGAAGACACGAATATTTGGGATCGTACGTGCACCGGTATGAGGGCCTAATTACCTCGAGAATTAAGCCAAAAACCACCGCACGACTTGCGCTGCCCATCTTCACTTGTAATTTTTTGGACACCGATGCTATCTCATTTTGTATAACTTTATCAATTTTACAGAATTTTAGTGAGTGTTCTCTTTAAATTATGATTATGTAGTTTAACCATTTCTAGAATGTTTAATGGTGGGTTATGACTTTCAAAGATGTAATGAGATTTCGTCTCTTACTATATACATAGAAAATTAGTGCAAAAAGCTGTCTTCGATAATTACTGGGTCATCGAAATTAATATGAGTCTTTTAAGCCGACCGATTTTTATATCTGCTGTCGCATCCCCAAACATGTCAGGGGTGAAATAAAAAATTGTCTATTGAAATAAATATGCGTACATTAAGCGATTCTAACTCTATCACGCACTTACTATGATTATATAATCAAGAAAATAATACATCCGTATCACATTACAATGATTAATACCCAACAAAATGTAATGCAACATTCATATAAAAGAAAGTAGTATTCTCGGAATGCCAAAACAAACAAAACTTAATCGCGCTGTATCTTAAAGAATACTGTCACAGCCTGCGGCTTCACTCACGTCTCAATAATAGACATACTAAAAGACCGTGATAAACACAAATTACGACCAAACTATAAAGAACTATCTCGCTCCCCTCTCAGAAACAAAACTAGGTGTATGCGGGAAGCCGCTCTACATCACACGTGTCAAGTTACACTGGCCGATCCAGTTAGCCCACGGCCACCGTTTTCACTCTCTATGCAATCCGCTAGACGATTTTCTACACCGATACAGTTTTTCATTTGGTAAACGCTACGGGACCGGTTTCTCTGATTCTTGTCAACATGCCCGCAACTATGCATAAATAAATAACTTTCCTAATAAGTTGAAATATTTTTATTCACACAAAAAATGTTGTAGGGTGGGCTCTAAATGGCTGGGGAGCGTAGGACGCCATTCTTTGATCGTGGACCCCTTTCATTTCCGAAAAGCGTTTTTATGCGAAACCGTATGAGGATTTAACACGTTCGTCTAATTTAAAGACGCCGGTGATGAGGTTTTTATCATTACATTCTAAAACTGGAATTTTAATTAATGTGACTTTTGTAACAAATATAGAAAAAATACTCGCTACAACTTCAAGTTTAGTTTAAAAAACGCCTCTCAATCGTATTGTCGATTATAAAACAAGCTCGTACCCTGCAGTGGGCCAATACAATACAAATTAAAATACAAACAGCAAAAATAAAAGTTTAATTTGGTGCAAATTAATATTGTGACCTGTGTGAATTATTAAAATACATCTATATACGACTTTATTCTGGATTCACTAATATAGTAGAGAAGAGAAATACATATTGTCTGTTTTTATTGATTACCAAAAATATTAATTCTGTTACCAAGAGTCAGATCATAGGCAAACTCGGATACCTAGCTTTCAATCATTAAGACGTGTGATTTTAGCTAGCTTTAGCTACACAAAAAGCCTTCAAACTTGGATGTTCTTGGATCTTGCATCTGTATCTGTATCAGCCCATATACGTCCCACTGCAGGGCACGGGCCTACTCTACAATCGAGAATACGATTGAGAGTGGTTAGGCCATATAGTCCACCACGCTGGCCTAGTGCGGGTTGGCGGACTTACATACCATAGAAATTCTTATGAATCGCTATGGTATGCAGGTTTCCTCACGATGTTTTCCTTCGCCGTTTTAGTGCGTGGTGATTGACTATCAATACATACATGACTCCGAAAAGTCAGAGGTGTGCCCTGGGATTTGAACCCGCGACCACCGTGAACATGTTGGCAGCCGCGTCTAGTCCGTTTACCAACAGGCCACCACGCACTATATCTCTTGATCTTGCATAGTTATAGAATAAAGTCATTCTGATGATACATTGTATATAAAGTAAAATAGACATTTACAGTACATCCACGTTTTGCACGACTGGCGACTTTCTCGGTATAGATACCTACGCAAGTTTTTCATCGAGCAAAAAACTTGTTAGCGGCGTAATAAAACGAGACCGAGAGCGCATGCGCAGCTCCCACGAAATATAGGCCTCATCAGTCCCACAATTTATTTACAGTTACGCTAAATATTACATATTATGGGCTATTTGATTTTTTATATAGGCATGAAAGGTAACTCGAATACGCCTAAGTATAGCGTAATCCCAATAGATCCACGGATGAAAGAAGAATTGTTCTTTGGGTGAGACAATTATGCCGTTCAACTCGCTGGATTGCGTAGATTACGTCATATATCACCGCCTAAACTGAACTACACATATTGGAATTATAAGAAAAAGTTATTTTTTCCATTTCTATGATATCGTGTACCACTGAGGTTTACCATTGCTTGGTGTATTCTTGTAACCATGTATTCACCTTGGTCGTATTCTAATGAAACCCGCTATGTTACCATTGAACAACTTAATTTTTTGGCATGAATCAGAATAGGAGCAGGTCGCTTCACAATAAGTGTCACTGTTGTTCTATAAGTAACACTACCACTCAGAACTTTTATTACTTACCATAGAATGACTCTGCACTCATCTCCTAGATATACAGGGTATATCAAGACTGCTACCGAAAACGAAGCCGGGTGGGAGTTTACGCGACTTCAGACAATTTTGCAACACAAAAAGTTGCAAAAAAAAGCGACAATTTCTTTTTTGGTTTTTTTTCCTATGGCCATATTTGGGTGGTAAATAATTTTTTTCCTATAATAATAGTGTATACCCTTTTATTTATAAATACTCTAAGGTATAAAAGAGTTTAAATTATTATTTTAGCAAAAACTATGGATTTACCAACCAAAAATGACGATATTTAAAAAATCATAAAAAATAATTGTTGCGTTTCTATGCGAAATTTTTAATTGCATTGTGTTTGCATTCACTAAGACTACCAACCGGCTTCGTTTCGGTAGCAGTCTTGAGATAACCAGTATATAAGATGGCTAACTTCAATGCTTGCCATAATAGTCTGTATCAGCCCATATACGTCCCACTGCAGGGCACGGGCCTACTCTACAATCGAGAATACGATTGAGATTGGTTAGGCCATATAGTCCACCACGCTGGCCTAGTGCGGGTTGGCGGACTTACATACCATAGAAATTCTTATAAATCGCTATGGTATGCAGGTTTTCCTTCACCGTTTTGTGCCATAATAGTGCAGAGCATGATATTTGACGAATGGAAAGCGTATAAACCCAGCAATGCCTTAAAAAAGTAGGCTTCAAATTTAGGACATAGATACAAAGCGCAATGAAAACCGCAACCTGCTTAGATGCTCAGCATGAGGCGTTTTTTATGTTACTTTCCTCAATTATAACTTGTGCGTTTTTTTTCAAAAACATCATTTTCAGTGAAATGTCGATCGTACTAGTGACTTCTCTGCCTATGACCATGGCACGCAAGCATGATCTTATGCCTGTCTTATGTAATACTCAATCACAATCATAATTTTGCTCACTAATTTTAATTTTTCAACCTTAACCAAGAATGTCTTATTTTATAACACTGGTAATAATTCATGCCATTCCATAATTAAACCATAAAACAAAAAAATATAAAATGTTAATAAAGACAATAAAACATTTTTTCCATAGTAGAATAATTACTGAAATTAATTTTACGACGCAACGTAATAATTTTTATATGTAATAATTGCTTTGATATTTATTATCTATTTGCTAACTGGCTTGCTTCCGTTTTCGTTCCGGTAAAATTACGGTTCAGATTTATAATATAAAAACCGAGATTTTTTTATTGCTTAATGTAAGTGATCACTGCCGTCCATGAACAACCATAACCCTTGGATTATGGTTGCCGGTTCAAAAATTTCGGAAGAGAGCGTAAAGGAAAAATGATTTGAAGAGGGAAGGGGTATTGGGCATTCAGCTATAACTTTGAGGGATAAAAACAGTCTATATTTATTTCTTTAATCCTTTTTGGCACTATACACAGATACTATTTAGAAATTACACAATAAAAATAATAGTACAGGTATCATTATCACAGAAGGTAATTTCTTAGGTATCCATGGGATAGGTATATAAATAAAAAAAGAAAGGACAGTCTAATGTTCTCGTCTGTCTTATCAAAGTATTCTAAAACAAAAAATATAGTTACGAATAATCACACCCACTGGTAAGTTATTCGGACAAATAACCGACGAGCGAATCACAACATTCCGATGGGAATGTAGCCAATAGTAAGTTACGTACAACAAGGCGGAAAATTGTTAAAGATTATTTATGTAGGATTTGAATATTATGATGAAAGATGAGTAGAATGGAACGTTGACGTATGACTGATATGGAACGTGATTTGTGTGAGAGAGATGACTAATGAAAGTATTTAAGATGGAAAGAGTAAGAGGATGAATGATATAGATGTTGAAGTATGCAAGGACGGAATATAGGGAGAATAGTCTGGAAGACGTAGAGGACGGCTGAAGGGAAGACGAGTTTTAAGACGATAATATATTTAATATTACCTAGACGATCTTTATTTAATTTGACCCGCTACAGAACTATTCCCACATTTATAGGGTTCTAAAATGTTCGTGCATTTCCGAAATTATATGATTTCTGTTCGGTTCTGTACGAGTTACCCAACTGCGTACTTATTGTAGTGGTAAATTTTCAATTGCGTCAAAAGTGTAGTGACTTTTGAGGCGTTTAACCATATAGTTAGATTCCATGGTGAAACGAATATGAGAAATATTTAATTCAATAATTGATACAAGTTATCGATGAAAGGAAACCATCCTTAAGTAGTCCGTATTATTACAAATTCTCGAAGGATTCTTGAATACGAGAATTTCGCAGGTGTATGAAGTTTAGCAAGAAATCGTAGGTCAAGTGACCAATTAAATCTAGCCCTGGCTTCTGTAAAAATGGCTCTCTTCTATGACATATTGTACTAGCGGCCCGGCTTCGCTCGGGTGCAGAAACACATTTTTTGATAATATTCCATAGCCTATGTTCATCAGGGATAATGTAGAATTCTAATGGTGAACGAATTTCAATTCAGTCCAGTAGTTATAGAGCTTATTCAGTATAAACAATCAAATCTTTCTTCTTTTTAGTATTAAAATAACTATTAAAATAATTACGAGTATAAGTGAATAGCGGAAGACTTTAACTAAAAAGCCAATAAATATTATTACTCACTATTACAATAATCACAGTAACAAACTAGGATAAACAACGAACAGTTTCTAACCGCTCAAGGATGTGGTATGCACTACGCAATCTAAATGATCCCTATCGGAGGAAAGTAAAATTATAGCACAAACAGATACACATCAATATGTCGGTAAGTGTGATTTCATACGGTTGCGGTTTACAAAAGAAGCGATCTGCGCAACCGCACCAATTGGTTTCAATTCTCTAGACGCCATTGTGCCGAGTATGATGGGAAAGTCTTTTAAAAAGGCAATAGTTAATACCATCAAATGTGTAATTGATTAGTTTTGTAATGATAACTTTGGATGCGATTGCTCTGATGATTGCGGTAGTTAGTTTTGTAAAAAATATAATTAGAGTCTTTAAGATTATTCTATCCATTTCAGATGGAGTTCTTACTTCGGCTATTTATTCGTCTTTGATGACTTGTAATCATCGTGACGGGAAATAAACACCAACCCTATTGCTCGTATTAATAAATTACGACTAACATCTTCACATTCTTATTCGTTAAACAGAAATATCCTTATTATGTTGTTGGGCCTATTTTTAATGATAATAAATAAATACACCTAATAATAATATACATATTCCTAACCCCATACAAAGATCAGGGCCTTGTTTCGCGGGTATCAGGAACTACGAGAAACTCTTCGGTCTCCCATACTGGAATATATACTTTAAAAGTGATTTTACAAAAATAACCACTATAATTTTCAATATAAATTCTTTCTTATTCTTGGTTTAGTTGGAATCTCAGATTTATAGGGAAAGACCAAATCAGACTTACAAGCCGCAAGATATAAAATCAAACGATGTTACACAACTGCGGATGAAGCTGCGTAGAAGGCGCTCGGGTCTATAATCGAACCCAATACTAATACACTCACTACACTAACAACATGATAATACATCATATCTATGTATTATTCATACGACGACTTGCGATTTTGATGTCGCAAGCCGAGCCCGCCTCGAGAGGCCGTTTTTGCCCCGCTATCGAGATTTATACCGTGGTAATAAATGTATCATAAATACGTGAGCCAATAGAAACGCGCAGAGCCGACACCTGGTTATATTATGCCTTCAGCATGAATAGGTACATGATATACATAGATGAAATAAATTATTATCAAACCTTATGCAACATTCGAAAATGTTCGACAGCCTCAACCTTTGCTCATGATTCACTATCTCTTGAAAAACCACGTATCCTGCTAGGTCAATGTATTTGTGCCAAATAAAGAAAGATTATTTTTACTACTTGATACTTTATCTAGTCGGCATTGCTCTCAACAGTTACTTCTTTAATACAACATACCTAGCATAATCCGGCCTGTTGTAAGGACTCCCTTTCTTCATACATAGAAAAAATCCTTACAAGGTTCTTTAGATGACCTTCAACGTTTTTCCCCCACCGTATTTAGGCACAGACATATTTTGCATATTATGTTACTAAATTGCAATATATTATGTCTAAATTTGAAATTACATTATCATTAAATGCTTTGACATTTAAGTATCATTAGCTCATTATATTTACTGGTGGTAGGTCTCTCATATGTGAGAGGCCATCTGGGTAGGTACCACCGCAATGTCTATTTCTCCCGTGAAACAACACTGCGTAAGTGCACTGTTGTGTTTCGGATTGAAGGACATTGTAGCCAGAGTAACTCCTGTACATATTGAGACTTAACATCTTATGTCTCAGGATGGCGAGCGCAGTGGAATTTTGCTACTGTTTATGAGCGGTCGTATCGCTTACCATCAGGCGAACGGCTTGCTCGTTTCGTCATTCATTGCAATAAAAAAAAAGTGCTTTAATAGTTTTAGTTTTAATTCAATTATGCGTATTTTTTAAATATGTATAAAAATTGATTAACTATTTCCTAAATATGAAGTACTTTTGAAATGCAATGTTGATTGTGTATTTTAATTAGTACTGGTATGACTCGACTTAGTGTAATATTTTTTTGTTTGTTTGCAACTCGTTTATCTGTTTTACGTCAGGCTCGCATCGCGACCAAGTAGTGTAAGTAAATGTAATATTTTTTAATACTCTTATTGCTCTTTCCATATTACATGTTATTCCGCATGAATTGATGTCCTTAGTACTACACTAGGTTATTATAAGTAAAACATACAGAAGTGAGACCTTGTAAACTTTTTTCCATTTTAATGAGAATTATCTCTAAAATATCGGCGCTGTAATTTAAAAGATATATTATTTGCTTAATTAATAAGTAAGAATAACATTGTTTAATGGTTTTTTAGATTTACGCAAATGTTACACATTGAAATAAAACTATTATTTACAGATTTTATCGCGAATTTAGTTTAATTATTTACATTTTTGACTTCCGGGAAGTCGTTTCGATTACTTTACAGCGTTCGTGGTCACGGGGCGGATTAACTAAATTCGCGATAAAATCCGTAAATAATAGTTTTATTTCAATAACATTGTTGTGTAAAAAAGGCCAGTACGTATAAATTACATTTTTAAATAATATTTTTAACTCCGAATAATTAAATTAATATTAATGTTGCAATAATATAAATGAATGTCTTTTCTACGGAGTCTTTATTCTAACAGAAAACGTTATGGAATTGATTCTGTATGCGGATTGTTGAACGCTTTAAGAGCGGTTATAGTCACATTTAGGAGGGAAAAAACTGATAAGTTTCTTGATAACACATCGCAATGATTCCTTGCTATTGGAACTTTTAGTTCTCAGGGTTTTTATGTTTTATTACTTGGTCCAAATATGTAGATAGTGAACTCGTGCAAAAACAACAGTAATACGGTACTAAATCTAGCTACAACAGACGTTGTTCCTTTATAATTGCTAAGGTTAAAATCTAAATTAGACCTAGTTCACATAGCGGGATTAATTTTGTTAATTTATCAGTGTTGAGATTCAAACAATTTAAATTACACTAAGTTAATAAAATTTGAATGACCTGTCATACAAATATTATATAGGTCATTACTAAGGCAACCTTAAAGCAACAGCCAACTGCTCGAATTAAACTTGGCCTGACCTAAGTCGACTTGCTTTGGAACCACACTGGCATGACTCAATCTATCGTTGGACGCAATCGCCAGACAATTTTGAACTTGACATATATTCGCACAAGAAGCATAAGTTTCCTCCACCAAACTGAAATATACAACTAAATATTAAATAAATTACTACATAGAACAGCCACATACATAGTCCTGATCCCACACTAAGATCAAGTCTTGTGTCGTGTGTATGAAAAACTAAGAGAGACTTTTCGGTCTCACAAACACCCAGAACCGAAACAAGGTTCACACAAATAAATTGTCTTAGTGCGGGGATCGAACCCACAGCTCCTTTTTTCACAGCTGGCTTCCAACCAACTGCACCACGGTGGCTGTCTGTAATTAATTACATAACACAACACACCCTAATCCTTACCCAACAAGTTTCGTAACTGATGTCTATATTATTTGCCTGAACTGACGTCTGATGGAAATACCGAGCCACAGTCGTCACGAAAGAGACTTGTATATCTTAATTTAGTTGTTATCAAACACGACTATCGCCCGTAATTATAATATGAAATTCCGCTCGGGTACAGGATGTTCTGATTGCAGCGGAATGTCAAGGGTCTCGGTAAATTAGACGATTGTCCGAATTAGATGTGTGGATAGCGCTTGCTGAATGTTCTTCCTAGACTTTACGCTTAAAATAAAATCTCCGTGCTGCATCGGGTAGACATCTGACATCGCAGCGAGACAATATTATGTAAATTGTTCAATTTTACCATCAGCAAGGGAAATTCGTTTACCTATTACCCACACCATCAATTACAAAGCAATGCTTGACATTCCCTAGTTACTCTGGCTGCAATGTCCTTCAGACCGGAAGACAACACTTCATTTGTTTTTTGGCGGAAGAGACATTGCAGTGATACCTAATCAGGTGGCCTCTCACATATGGGGGACCTACCACCAGTACCACAAGAGATACCACCACTTCGTCTATTTCTCAGTGAATCAGCAGTGTGCGAGCGCTATACTGTTCTGATGTGAAGGGAATTGTAGCGAATGATGACTAGACCTTAAGACATTTACCATCTCAGATCCACAGGTGACGAGTCCAGCGCAGTTCTTCAAATCATAAGTTCTGGTTGGCGTTGCATTTTTTTATAGACAGGCGTAATGTTCTTATAGTCTCGTCAATCTTGCTAAATAAACTATGTATATAGGACTATCAAACTTCTATAACCTAATCGGTTCATGAAAGCCCTTACCTCATTTCAGACAGAAAAACTTTATGATGAATAACGTACTGTACCAACATAATTATCCAAGGAGGTTTTTACCTCTCGCTCCCAATGATGCAAGTGTCCATTACAATAACCGATAGTACCAACATAAAAATACCAACAAAAAGTCGTAGCGCGATGCGTGTCATTACACGCGTGTTGTTGGCTCGTGACCAAAGTAATGTGAGGTTGGTAGACGTACTTATACGTCCAAACACAGCATCAATCATTCTAATGAGCCGGTCGGTAGTGCGGCCGCGGGCTGAGGCCTTCGCCTCTAGTGATGGGGTTTATCGATTTTGTTCACTTGGTTTTTATGTCGTAAATGTAGGTGATGTCAGAAAGAATATTTGGTGTGAGGATAGAATAGCCTCTGTGAGATTTTGAGGTAGATGTAGTCGCCACGATTGACAGCTAGCTTGGATGCGGTGTAGCTTCTTTTATTGATGATGCTGCTTGTTCATTATCAGCCTTTCAATATCAAAGCATTTAATGATCATGCATATTTACGAGTATACCCTCGTATTCCACCAGTGGTTGCCTAGTATGAGGTCGCAGTCTCGTACGCCCTGAAACAATTTTTTACATATTACACAAGTATGTGCGTCAATGTAGACGTTAAACTAACAGCCTCTTAATACAAAACCGACTTCTCTGCCACTGCGTAAGAAACCTAAATAAGACCCTAAAATAATTTTACGGCTCAATAACACAATAGAAAACTTTCCACAACACCGTAATTTCTCGACAAGAATGAAAATTAAAATCTACATATAATAGTAAAGTCTCTTATAACAGAATGCGGCAGTTAACTTACGATATAGCTTTTCGTGATATGTGTTGGGTGTTCCTAAATGA
Organism: Hyles vespertilio; assembly: GCA_009982885.2. NCBI lineage: Eukaryota > Metazoa > Arthropoda > Insecta > Lepidoptera > Sphingidae > Hyles > Hyles vespertilio. The sequence continues at coordinate 11,678,596 of CM042806.1, read as the reverse complement.
TTTGCACAGCGATTGCAAACGAACGATAGTCTTATGTGGATGAATAGACACATAAAGATCAAAATCTCTGTAACATAGGCTACTTTATTCCAAAACCTTGACAGCAAACGACGCCAGGCCAAACTCTAAGAAAAATATTCTTTAAATCATTGATATGTACGCAAAGCGGTCTATATCGCCGCAGGGGTCGGCGACAACCATAAAAAGGTGTCAGTATAAAATAAGATTGGATGTCCTCTATAGCAAATCTAATGTTATGAGGTAATAACTTATTATGTTGCTAGAATCTTCTAAACATTTTCAAAGTAAGTAAGGAGTAAATAATAATTAATTAGTGAGTAAATGTCTATCCAGAGCCAAAAAACGACCCTTCGTCTGAGACCTCTGTCTACAAGTCAAAAAGATTAGGAATCTTTTCTAAAAATAAATATTGATTCAAGAAAATCATATCTGTGAAAGCGAGTTTATAGTTAAAAACTGGACTCGTAATTGGTGCACATTCAACGGCGGTGTGGTGACGCATTTTATCGATATCGATAAAGCAATAAGCCCTATTTAACATTGGAAGTGATATTCAACTAACAAGTTTAGCAATGAAGGAAAGAAAGCTGCCTGGAGCGTCCGGCGCTATTCACAAATTGGCACGAGCTAAGCACGCTTTGTTTTCACAATACAAAACGACTTAACGATCATTAGACAACAAATAGATGTACGCTTTATTATGTGGGTAATAAAGTTTATTTTGTAATAAGATTACTAATAATACTTAAATTATATTCCCAAAAGAGATATGTTACAAAGATTGAATAGCACGGTGCAATGATACCATGGCCATTAGTAGGAGCAAAAAGGATGGAATTCTTTTGATTACATCAAGTTTATTTTTTATTTAGATAAAGTAATAGCTCACGTGATTATAGCTATCTATATATTTTTTTTTTAGATAGATTGTATTATAAAGTGCGTGGTGGCCTGTTGGTAAACGGTCTAGACGCGGCTATCAACATGTTCACGGTGGTCGCGGGTTCGAAGCCCAGGGCACACCTCTGACTTTTCGGAGTCATGTGTGTATTGATAGTCAATCACCACGCACTAAAACGGTGAAGGAAAACATCGTAAGGAAACCTGCATACCATAATGATTTATAAAAAATTCTATGGTATGTAAGTCCGCCAACCCGCACTAGGCCAGCGTGGTTGACTATATGGCCTAACCACTCTCAATCGTACTCTCGATTGTAGAGTAGGCCCGTGCCCTGCAGTGGGACGTATATGGGCTGATACAGATACAAATTGTATTATGTTATATTCTTAAATTTAGTTACTTGTTCGTAATTATTTAAGAACGTAAAGCAATAATAACCTTTTTGTTTATACATGTGATTAAGCCAGCAAATTAGTGATTATGTATTAATTTTGTAACATGTTTAGTTCCTCAGAATAACCTTACCTGTTTTATATGCAATTCAAGTAAGGGTCAATACTTTATACTGTAGAATACTTACCACTTATATACCTCCGTGAGTTTATGTACGTACATTAACACATGTACGTTACTTAACTCCCTTTTTCTCTCTTTATCTCCAGCCCGAAATATAGGCCTCCTTAAAACTTTACGATTCATTTCCATTTCACATTTAGCTAAGAGCTTGTAATAACTAATACCTATTTCATTTTGAAACAGCAATCATCAGTTAGAGCCGGGCGGTAGCTTGTTTTGACAGCAACATTAATGGCGCCTCTGAACTGGGCGGTAACGTTGTCTTAACCAACGTGAAGTGCCTTCAACATTTGTACGTATTACATTCGATAAATGAAACTTCTAGACGCCTAAAAGCTCTTATACTCTAATCCTACATAATACACAAACTTTTTCCAAGAAGGGATAGGCAGAGTTGCTACTACACCCACGTTTCGCATGGCATGTTCCGTCCGACGAAATGATAGAGTGCGCATTTCGCCATATAAGCCACAAATTCCTAAAAAAAATAATCTAATACCAATTGGCCCGACTTGGGATTCGAATCCTAGACCTCAGCTTTGCAGTCATACCGTAGTGCATCTGCTCTACTGAGGCAGTTAGTAAGCTATCCTAACATCCGTTTTTAAAGGTGAATGTATCTACAGTTAACTAATTATTGTAATTTTTGATGCGCGATGGAACTCAATTATGAGCAGTTGCTTCCAAAAGAAACTAAAGATCTAGAGAAAATAAATACTGTTTCTATAATCCTACGATAAAGTAACTACGGCCTCCTTGGTTGGTGCCATACAATACAAATATAATTATATGTACTAAATTTGCCCGCAGCGAAAGATGATCTATATTATGTAGAAACAATTATGTCTGCCTTCCCGAAACCTGACATACACAGGCTGTAACCAAAAGGCAACACACATAAATAAATAAATAAATAACACCCAACAGTCACATACATAGTCCTGACCCCACACTAAGATCGAGTCTTGTGTCGTGGGTATCAGGAACTACGAGAGACTTTTAGGTCTCCAAACACCCAGACCCGAAAGAAATATTTGTGGGCCGCACAAACATTTCTCTCTGTGCGGGGATCGAACCCGCGGCCTCTCGTTTCACAGGCGGCGTCTAACCAGCTGCACCACGGAGGTGGTTTACTACACACACGCCACATGGTTTACTATGAAATTTTCTCCACTACCTTTTCTGGCCATGATGCAGGTGAATACAAATAACCTACGCCTTAACTATTTCGCCATTAAACATTACAAAACCTAAGTACATGCACCTTGTACAGCGCAGTCAAGCACACATATAATTAATAAACAATTAAGCCACTACCACGGTAACTCACTCTCGCCTAGAACCGTCAACAATCAATTAAGTGTAATCAAGCCATCAGACTGCCCTCAAGCGAGGACAACACGACATTACTCGCTCAAAACTGTGAGCTACTCTCATTTTTCTACCGTAATTAACGTAGTACGCGCTTTTATACCGCCAGGTAATTGCATCTATGATAGAATAAATCAGTTGTTAATAAGGGATCATAAATTGGTCGTAAAATGGCGCATAAATTCTAATGCTATAAAGTTTTGAGGGTTGCATGGTGTCCTGATGTATCACAATGTTCGCTTATGTGCTATAAACCTTTGAGTTAATGAGTTTATGGCTGGATGCAGGTTGTATAAAGTGCACTGATTGGAGCGAAATGTAAAGCAGTATTTGTGGAATCCCAGGCTGATACAAAGAGGACTATGTAATATTATTGTCACTATCATATTCTTCAGCGACAATCTGAAAATTACTAAATGTACTTTATTACAATACGTACGAAAAACAAGCAAACAATTCACCTGGTGGTAAGTGTTTACTGCCGTTCAAGAACATCCACAAGACTTGGACCATAGATTTGTTACCAAAAAATCAAATCGGTAAAGCAGCGAGAAGGATGAGCTGTATCGCTCATTGAACGAAACGCGACAACAAAGTCGTCGCTTCACATCCATCTCCTGTAAGAAAGTGGTGCCGCCCGGGACAAGCCTACCCATACAGGCTTATATCATGAAAGACAATAACGTAGCTCTGCAAATTTTAAAATATTAACCTCATAAGATTCAAATACCGATACAATTTAAGTGTATAAAATAAATTATTTAAAACAGTGTTGTATATAACGTATAAAAATAATAATCTTTAAAATATATAATTAAGTAAATAATAAAAAACAGACCTGGTCATAAAAAATAAAGTAACTATCATATTACCAATCTAATAGCTGCATTCATAGACTTTGAATTACAATCCCAAACTAAATAATCGCAATAACTTAATGTAATTTTGATTAATTATTTTCTAACCATAAGAAATTAAATCTCCATCGCAAATTCTCAACATGCCTAATAGGTGATATTACTGATGATATCACAGCAAGTGAAATAAAACATAAAATAAAAGCAATCCCTGCATAATATAAAAGCTCATTACCTCCCAGTCACAATGCATTAACACATCACATTTTAAAACGTCGCCCCACTTTCCACAGAGTACTGGACGATAACCATTTTTTACATCCGAAACATGATTACTATGTAAATGCGTAATGGATGGCTCATCAGCTAGCTATCACAGACATTATTACCAAGCTCCTGTCACTTGGCAATTTTATATCATCAATCTTCCGTTTAAATGTTACAAGTAAATGCTTTCAGGTTGCTCCGGACTATAATAGTCTATAAATTGTACATTAGAAGAAGCTATTAACAACCGCCTTGTTTATAGAACACACACGATTTTTAAGCGTGAAAAATTAGTGTAATTTACCGTATCGGCGAAGATATGCCACACTTAAAGCTGTTCTGGGTGCATTCATCAGCTTTACGGTCGTATAAGTAAGGTGTCTGGAATGCTCGGCTACTTTGTGTTATATAACATTATGCGGTAATTGAAGCGGTTTATTAAATAATTTATGTTTACTACTGATGCTGTTACTCAGTCTTTTCCCTACTTTATGTTGATGGGTTTGAATTTTATGCAAATTTATTTCACATTGAAATAATTTGTTAAACAAAACTAACACTTAGTATTGTGAAAATAATTAGCCTTAAGATACTGATAATAAATCTTATACTACAAATTGAAACTTCAAAAAATATGAATAACATACTAATTCCGCCATACACCAAAATCCAAGCAATACTAAAAATCTATTCAACATATAATTCTTAAATACAATCTGTTGAAAACACGGAAAAACACTCCATCATCTTCATTCATTAAATCATCACACTTAGCTCATAACAACGCATTTAAATTGAGGAATTCAAGAGCATTTTCCGTTCTAAGGAATACCGGCTGGACTTTCAATAAAATTATATCATTAAACATAAACACAGCTCGTAGCTAGTAGATAACTATGTTAAAATAATTACTGGAACAAGTGGAAACGCTGTAAGGTGCAGTCGAGCAATTTTCTTGTCATGTCATTAATACGCTTTTGATGTGTAGTTTCCTAAGCTATGTGTTTTAAAACAACAATTTCTTCCAGGTTACGTGTTTTGTTGTCAGTTATGTTGCCTAGGGTGTCGTATTATGCATTAATAGTAACTATATCAATATTGACAACTTCTTTAGTATACTAACTTAGCCAGCCACTGTATAAAGATCGTCAGCTTACCACGTCGGCAGGTATTCTGTTGTATATTACGCTTACTATCTAATATCTCCAATTGCCTTCTTTAATATTTTATGATATTTTTTCCCCTGGAAATATAAAACAAAATACTTTTTAAACTTTTCAAGAACATTGTAAGGTCACTTTTTAAAATGTTTTATGTATAATGATATGAAATATTGGTGGGGTATTTTAACAAAGCTTGAGGGTATCTGTGATTTTGCAGCCGGTATCAGGGTGTATAAACCCGCCGGTGTCATGAAAAAGTTTAGTCGTTGCCGAGACTCCGACGATGTCGGTCATCGTTGAGGCTGGCATTATGTCAGTTATTCGCGAATATTGTGTAGTAGACAGTGATGTTGTTAATTGTGTGTTATATTTTTCTACATAAAAATAATAAAAAATAATTCGCTATAAATTATAGTGTGAATAGTGAGTGATTTAAAGAAAATACTGCCTTCAACGAGATTGCTACCAACTTGACTTGACATCATCAACGCAGTCACCTGTCATCGGGTAAGTAATTTTTATTTTATTTTTATTTTGTACTATCTACGTTTGTGTAACATCATGTTTTACATGTTTACAGCTTATAGACATTGAGTGTCAACAACTGTGGACTAAACTAGTGTTTGAACTAATAACAGGCTATTGTTTAACATGGAAAAAAGTGTTCTGCACGTCATTTTATACGCAAATGTTAAAGAAATCCACTTTTAAATTGTTACATTTAATAGCGGGTTGCTGAAATTACTATGTAAATTTTTTAATTTCTCTATAATTAAAAAATAATGAAGGCTCCACAAAAAAGACCTGTAAACTCTTTATTTTTCTAATGTATTTGTTTATATCATTTAGGATTTTCTTTATGTGAAGTTATTCGCTTTAGTAAGTTATTGGAAAGTCGTATTTAAATCCTAGTGTACTAAATGCAATAATGAATTCATTCATTACGCTACCACATACAAAAAGTATTCAACGAGTAAGAAGTATTTTACACCAGAAATTGTGAAATTGTTTTTAAATGATAATCCGACAAAACAACACCACCTAAAGATATTATGCCTAAATTATCTTCTGGATGTAAATCTGCTCCTAAAATATCGAAAGCAGTTAACAGAAGTTGCGAGCAAAAGCTTGCATACAATACATCTGTTACTCGAATGAGTCAAACAAGCATGAATAATAATTTTAAACCAAAAACTAATAACTGTGAAGATCATTATTTCTTATTATTAAAAGGTTATAAATCTACAGAACTTTTCAAAAATCAATTGACTAGTCAACATATCAATTTTATTTCTTTAATTAGTATGCTATTCGCCTACGGTCTAATCCTGCCACGTCAAGCAATTTTCTTTTGATCCATAAAACAAAACGAGCTCGCTTATAATTCTCGTCGTCTTACAAGGGTTACACGGACCGGCTCTTGTCGCCTTAATGATGTCAAAAGGCAACATAATGTGGTCCCCTTAAACGGGTCTTGGAGTTCGTTACTGTCGTGTCCGTAACGTCTCACTGCCTTCCAGACGCATGCATTAAAATTGTCCACCGCCATCAACATTATGTAAAATTTTTCAAAATATACAGGGTATATCAAGACTGCTACCGAAAACGAAGCCGGGTGGTAGTCTAAGCGACTTCAGACACAATGCAACAGAAAAAGTTGCAAAAAAAAGCGACAATTTTTTTTTTTGTTATTTTTTTCCTATGGCCATATTTGGGTGGTAAATACATTTTTTCCTAAAATAATAGTGTATACCCTTTTATTTATAAATACTCTAAGGTATAAAAGAGTTTAAATTATTATTTTAGCAAAAACTATGGATTTACCACCCAAAAATGACGATATTTAAAAAATCATAAAAAATAATTGTCGCGTTTCTATGCGAAATTTTTAATTGCATTGTGTTTGTCACTAAAACTACCACCCGGCTTCGTTTTCGGTAGCAGTCTTGAGATACCCGGTATGTACAGTTACGCACCGATGATACGAATGTCCCTTACATTGAGCTGAAGTGTTGACATTACTAAAATGACGGCATTAAAAAGCGATGAAGGAAGCCATGTACATAATTCAATACGTCCTCTCGCACAATCGCCGCAATAAGTTTTTGTTTATTGAAGAATTTCCGAGCGGCGAGCGACCTCGCGCCAACCTCGAACACATCGCCGATCAAATTAATTTGTCCGTATTTAGAGCCGCTGTTGATCGCGAACTTAGAATACTTCGTCACTAAAGTGATAATGCGACAGCTAGACAACAGGAATTAAATGTATCGATAAATAAGGACGTACTCCTCGGATTACGTCGGGCGACCTCCGCCGATCTTTATCTGTATAATTTGATTTTTTATATACCGTCCCCATTATTTTAAGTTGATCTAGTAATTTAACGTCCTGCAGTACCGATCGTTTATACATCAGATAAGGATCAGTAATCTACATCGCCTTGATAAGTACAGCCGTCAATACCCGAAATACGTGCGCGGTAAATAGCGTGTCAGATCTACATATTTATAAAAAAAACTGTTCAATTCCCGTACAAGGTACGAGGGCCATTAAAAAATACCACAACAATGTTGCGTATTAAGCTTGAATGAACGTGGCTCGCAATTGATACAGACTTGAATCAACCTCTTTACCATGCCTTACAATTAGGCGATATGAATTCGATGCGATAGCATACACCCTTGCGAAACACACTTAGCTTCTAAGGAACCACATGGAAGTCCAATCCAAAACGACTCAAATACAAATATCGTTTAAAATAATCTCACTTATATTAATAATACTTAAGGCACAAATTTCTACAAAACATTTTCGTAGATCCGTTCATTTCGGATCCTCTCGCTGAACTGCAGATGAAATCATTTCTCCATACGCTTCTATTGTCACAGGGAATGTTACACCTAATTACAAGATATTAAGGTCGATAATGGTTTATCTGGAGCAGCACGTGTTACGTTGGATGTTATAAATAGTGTGCGCGTTAGAATCAGGATGCTGTAACTGTCCGGACGCAGGTCTAATTACGACCGCACTCGATATTGCAAAATATACGGAGCCTGGAGAACCCCTCTGCAATAATACGGCCTTTTGTTACAAATACATTTAGAAACGCTGAAATAAGACTTTTAATTATATACGTTGTTACTTTAATCGGTAATATAATCAATGTTATAAAACATGCTAAAGTACTAACTGCTTTTGTGCATAGATCATTTATATCTTAATGAAGTATGCAGTTGTGTGTCATAAATTGTGAGCGGTAATTCAATTTATTTGTAATTAGTCAAAAATAACGTGGAATTTGTTTTAATAAAACTATAATTAACTTTTATTTATAAGTAAGTGTTTTATTTAAAAATTAAAAGGAACAAATATAAGAACATCACTGTGTCTAAAAAATGTGTGTTTTTGTTGTTATACTAAATTATTATATAACACCTTAACTCGATGGAATTCTATTATTATACTATGTTTTTTTTTATTAGCTATCCAATATTTTGTCTTCTTCGCTCAAACAATTCAAAACATGTTCGAAAAGAACAAAACATTTGAAAACTAAAATACATTTTCAACTGTCTATGAATAATGACGGAGATGTCAACACCTAATGGACTAGTTAATGTATTATGTAGTCAAATATTTCTTTCGGGTCTGGATGTTTGAGACCAAAACGTCTCCTGTAATTTCTGATACCCACGACACAAGATTCGATGTTAGTGTGGGGTCAGGGCTATTTTTGTGACTGTTGGGTGTTATTTATTATTTAATGTATGACACCATGTCACACGAACTCCATTATAAAAGAGTGCTCTAGAAGCCATTATCGTGAACCGGAAAACTTATTGTGCGGAAACTTACGCGTCCTTATAAAATTATATTCGCACTTGAAGCGATGATAATTGCGCGATACAGAATCAGAGCAGATCACGACCGAGCTCTCTGTGGATTCCGAACTGGAATTAATAATGTTATAGCAACTTATTATACTTATTAGTGGGTGTGATACTCGCACATTGATATATTTAACATATAAACATGTATTATATACATTCGTGTACTATGTGACAATAACTCTATACTGCATCGAACTAACCCCCTTGATTTTGCATTGTATTCTAATTTGTGAAAATTTTTAAATGGCCCTGTCATATTTTCGTTTTTCTTTTATTATGTAATCTAACTGTAACTTTTCCGTAAATTTAAAATAAAAGAAGATTCTTCGTAATCAAGTAACCTTTAATTATCTACCAGCATTTTGTCTACTGTCTACGTCGATTTTTGAGAAGGAAAGCGGCCTCCCTCAACATGAACTCAAATTTATTTCGCCCCTAGCAAACGTAATCGATGCTAATGTAGAAATGATGTGACTGCTATTTACAATTTTTTGGGCTGCGCTAAGTTTGAAGGTTAGAATATATCTTTATACATTACATAAAGATTTCAAATTAAAAAGTCCGTTTTACAAAACGCCATTCTAATTCAAAAGCACAACTACAATTATGAAAGTTTAATTACGACAGGTTACAACATTTCTTATCACTGACAATGTTACACGAATATATTTGTAACAATATCACAATGAGCGTTTAAAATTTGTACAAAAACTAATTTGCATACCCACGTTTCCATCAAGATAATATTTTATTGAGTAATATAAAATAATTTAAATAAAATAAATTTACATTAGCGAACTTTTTAAAACAAATTAATGGGAATATTAGATCGGTGATCTGACGAGAAGCGGGCCGTCAAAGAGTTTTATGTATAAATCTATAATAAATAATATGTTATGTACATAAAATTGGTAATTTGTGAACATTGATTTCCCGTTTTAGACTGATGACCGTTAGACAACAACCAAAAAAGCTGATAATCTGTACCAAAAGAGACATATGCAATCCACGCATAATTAATTATAATTTATAACGACTTTATCATCTCAAAATGTTGCATGAAAAAGTGACGATATTTTTGCAACTTTTTAATAACGTATTTGGATGGTATATACATGGTTTTTGCTAAAATAATTATTTTATAAACTACGTCTTTACCACTCGAACACGACGATAGGAAAAAATAAATAAAAAAAATAGTCTCCTAATTTTGCCATTTTTTTGGCTGCATTCTACCTGAAGACACTAAACATACCACCTGGCTTCGTTTTCGGTCGCAGACGGGATATACCGTGGGATATACCCCATGTTTATGGCATGTGAATATTTATCCTGATCAAAATGTTTTATTTTGCTATCTCACTTTAAATAATCGACGATGTAATCTTAATACTTGACTGGGCTATGTAAAAACTAACATAAGCGCAATGTTTCCTTGCTATTATAGTTTGACACAGGTATTTGTTACTGAACTCAAACATTCTTATCTATATTATATCATCTATGGACAAGCTTGATTTATTTTACTTAACCAAATTTTTAAGTCGGTCGTTATATGCACATAGATTGTTGGACTCAGAACTCTGCCTTGTTATGAGGTGAGACGATTAATTCATTATGCGAATTAATTACCCAGAAAGTATCGTGCGTGTCAGGATGGCGAGCGGAGAGGAATGTCAAGCGTTGCTTTGTAATTCTTGGTTTTGTTTGGTTTTGCTTCTGTCTATGAACGGTTATATCTCTTATCATCAGGCGAATGCCATGCTCGTCTCGCCAACATAGCGATGAAAGAATTAAATAAATGGAATCAATATTCTTATAAATTCCAAAAATTATAATATGAGTAGTATTTTATACTACAATTTTCGCACATAAAACATACATTCAAACTGAGGTATAAAATAATTTATATTTAAATAATAAGCCATTACACATAATAAATGAATTTATAGCACTGGTGCTACCACATTCGTCAATGTACTTTTTATTGACACTGTTTAATCGGTAATGCAATAAAAATTAAGGTCACTTAAAGAGCAAATAAATCGTACGTATCAAATCCACATTGGTCGTGATTTATTCACGATCGCCGGACAAACTTTTCACGTGATAGCTGAGACGTGTTTTATTGCAAATATTTATTTAAGATTGTGATGCAATTGAAATATTGATTAATTCATATTCAGTACATTTATAGTCTTTATTTTTTTAATATGAGCTAGCGTCCCGCCTTATGGTAAGCGGCGGCCGCTGCTTATGGAACTCTGCAGTGCCAGGGGACCAGCACAACAAAGTCGTTGCCTATCTTTAGGAGAAGAATCTTTTTAAGCCTTGTGTTCAATACATAAGTAATCCGCCAACCCACAGTCGGTCAGCGTGGTGGACTATCAACCATTCTCTATATTCTATCTATCTTTAACTAGAGATTTCAACAGATATTTGGTTGCATTTTATATTTCAGTGAACAAAGATAGAGGTAAAGATATGATGCATATATTTATAAATAGCGAGGCAAGATAAATATGATATCTATTTTTTTTAATAAAGCATAGAATTGAACCGACATAGTAATGGTAGCTATTTCAACCTCTTATTAAAGATAAATAGGTTATAGAGAATGGCTGTATATGTATGTCACACTCAATGGTACTCTCGATTATAGAGGTCTGTGCCCTGCAGTGGGACTTAAAAACTGCAAAGTATACGAGTGTTTTAAAGCGTGTAACGAACTTATTAATAGACCATTTTAAAATCTTTTTTAGTTATTGAATCTTTGTCCCTTTCGAACGACTTGAATGCAGTTTGAGCGAAGAAAACAAAGCATTTGTTAACTTCACCTTTTCAAAGTCTATGAATAAGGCTGTAAGAGTTTTAACTCGGTCTAATTAGTCAGAAGCGTTGATGTAATTTCCAACCCTAACATCTTTAATAAACGCTATTTAATCATCTCACATAAATGTTAATTGTCAATGAATACTGTACACAGTAGAAGCTCAATTTTTATCTATAAGTTAAAGTCCAACATATCCTTAAAGTACATAAACAACTTCGTTTATACACGTCAGAATTTAATGATAGGCTGGGAGATAATAATTATAAAATTAGTAGAGAAATAAAGACATTATTAAAATGATTTTATACGGGACTGGTGTAATAATACACAGAACCGGATTAAAGAATACTTAAATCCTTAGAAAACTTGGTAAATGTTGCAGGTAGTCCAAGCCGCTGACTGCCAGCTTAAACATGTCCTATACTTATTCACCGTCTATTTCATAATTTCTGTCGCTGAAGATATAGAAGTAACACAAAAACGGTCTCGGCAACACTGGCGCACTGACAGTATTATTTCCGCAATATCTTTAGGAATGGAATTACTAATAGCTCTACATTTTTTTCTTTAAAATTTTAATAAGTAACTACTAATCTACGCTGCAACAACTTATAAATGACATACATATATCTCAAAATAAACTAAAACTAAAGTCTCTACCCCTCAGCTTTCAATAAAATCCATCTCTGCGAATGAAGCAGTAATGACAGGAAACATTGGAGCTCACGCAAAATTGATATGATGTAGGTAATGCAGCCTGTAAGGTCAACTGCACATTTCCTTCCCGCGCGATACAACCAACATAACGTTTCAATGATATACTTCATTCGTTCTTTTATTGTCCAACGTTTTATTTTACGAGTAAATATTGACGATAACTATATATTCAGCATTGAAATGGAAATTGAACGGAACATGAAAACGAGTACATCGAAATAAATTGACATAATATACAGGATATATAAAGACTGCGACCGAAAACGAAGCCAGGTGGTCGTTTCAGTGACTTCAGACACAATGCAACTAAACATGTTGGCAAGGGTTTAAATTATAATTGTAGCAAATACTATGAATTTATCACCCAAACATGGCTGTTAATGTAGTATGTATGTAGTTGCATAAACGATTCGATTACCTTTTCTTTGTAATTTTCGTCTAAACAATAAGGGAAATTTGGGTGACGCCCTTCTACTACAATCGCTGTAACAACCGTCAACTGCCATTAATTCCCAAGTAAATAATTGATACTGCTTAACCATTTAACACACTGCTTAACACTTGATTAGAATATCATAGCGCTAGAAGTCGAACTAAATTACCAATTACTAACAAGCAAATGCTATTTAACTAACTATATACTATCTTGGCTAAATAAATAAATAAAATAAATATAAATAAATAACACCCAACAGTCACATACATAGTCCTGACCCCACACTAAGATCGAGTCTTGTGTCGTGGGTATCAGGAACTACGAGAGACTTTTCGGTCTCACAAACACCCAGACCCGAAAGAAATATTTGTGGGTCGCACAAACATTTCTCTCAGTGCGGGGATCGAACCCGCGGCCTCTCGTTTCACAGGCGGCGTCTAGCCGACTGCGCCACGGAGGCTGTCAAATCAGAATATTCTTTACTCAGATAATTTTCACAAGAGCTTTTAAACTATTAATTTCTCTTACCACCACTTCGGAACATGTTGTAACTGTGAAGAAAAAACGACGCAAGAAACTAAAGACCTGAATGTAGAAAAAAAAACAAATAAATTACGAAACATTTCATATTCGAGAACAATTTTCACTCGACACAGCAGCAAAAGTATGTAGTCTATGATACCTGGACCATAAAAATGAATCGATTGACACCTTATTCGTCGAAAGAGAACGAGCAGTATACGTGATACACATACTGCAAAAATCTGCTTTTGACTTATACCGCAGTCAAGTAAAAAACCGCTGTAGTTAATATTTTGGTTACGAATTATACATGAACGCAACAAATGACAATAATTGCAATATAATTTATATTACTACTACTTTGGGAGTCCAAGGGCTACATCAATTACTTATTTTTATAAAACATTTAATATTCAATGTTAATTAATTTACATTTGTCCGATATTTACAGAGATCCACGTCTTATAAAAGGCGACATTTATTGATGACATGACAATCTCATCCGCGGTTTTTGCGCGTCATCGGAAGCAAAATTTTACAACTCATTGTATGTTAACATAATGGCTTTAATGCTTCATTCACATACAAATTCTTGAAGCAAATTACCTAGAATAATTCAAAATCCATATAAGTCAAACGACAATAAATATGAGCGGCAGTTGATCTTCTTAAATACAACTTGTATTAATATTTGCACCATCTGTCGAGTACGGATATTGTTTTGTACTGTTAAAACGTCCCTATTATTTTTATTCATGACTGATATTATTATTTTATGTGTCCTCCCGGATTACAAGGGTGGAAAACTCTTTATAGTCAAGCTGTGGAATTATTTGCCGTCACGCGTGGTTCCTCCTTCCTATAATCCTAGGTCCTTCCGCCCTAGTGTGAAGAAGCATCTTAACAGGATGGCATAATTGTATCGAACGGCATGAGACTGCCGTCTTACGTCGACCTTATTTATTTATTTGTTTGGTTAGAAATATTAACGTTATATGCACTATTTATATTTTCAATGGTAGACATATTTGTTTTAGGGGGAATCTTATAGGGAAAGAGTCACTTTTTTTATGTAAAGAACATGGAATGTATTGTATAGACTCCTGAGATGTTACCGTTGGGAATCTGCTACTAGTAAATAATAATTTAATTTCAGTGCCGTGTTTCAATTCGCGATGGAATCCATGATTGTGTATAAATATTTAACGGAGGCTACAATCTATTGTAGAATATAACTGTAAACAGATTTAAACTATTGCATTTTGTATAAAATTACTTCTTAGCTCAATATACCTATTATGAAATAGATTAATATTTGACGCCTTACATAGGGTATTTGGCTATGATCTATTTTTCTAAATATTTACCGTACAAACACAAATACCATGACAATAAAATATTTCTGTCAAAACAGTATTAAAATAGTTTGTAATTAGATACAAATATCAGTATTTTAAAGCAAGAGTGGGAGCTTAGTTGGATTGTTTGGATTGTTTGTTAGTTAGATTGGTCTCTTTCACACGCACACATTGTAATGCATATTATAAAGCTTGTGACGTCACTAGTTTTTTTTTTAATCGGTTTTTTCTGCCGCTGCAAAATTTAGAACCGATCTAACTTATTTAATTCTAGATGGATTTACAAAATTTTTTCTTTGCTATATTTTGGATATGGATAAATGTTGACAATAACAATAAAAAATGGAAACTAACACTATATTGCGATCTATGTAGCTGACAAGTCAAAATTGAAACTAGATGCATCGTGTGCGAAACTCGCACTGAGATATTTTGAGATGAACAAATATTAACTTCGAGTTTATATGTTATAGAACCGAAAAGTCATTTATAGGTTTTGCTTCCACAATTAAATTTTCCTTTTATGGTTAAAAGATACATTAACTTACGTGTAATTTTTGTGACCAAAATTATTAATAAACTACTCGATAGTGTAATTGCATTACTTTATGGAAACTTTACGTTTAAATATAACAAGCAGAATGCAAGAGTAAATCACGTCAACGCGCATTCGCATTTCCCGCACCAAAAACGTAATTTATAACTACATTTAACCGAAGATCCAGCCGGACAACTTCGTCCAATATTAATATCAGCGTCAGCATCATTAAGGCATACCTTTTATTGCGACTTTAAATAAGTCCGTTCGATCGCCTTTAATAAAAGAGGCTACCTTTCTCCAAGGTTTTGCAACGTTGCCCTTCTTTTAGAGTGGTTTTTTAATGCTCCACACAGGCAATTTACTCACCGATAAAGTAACAAAAGAAATTCTTATCAATTTTTGTGGCAATTATATGGTTTTAATCACTTAATCTTTGATATTGGATTATTTAATTGAATGCCTCGGTTATCTGGTCGGGTTTGGAGGTAATAGTTTATTGCTTGTTATGAAAAACAATTGAGGCTATTTCGCCTACGCATCCGCTACAGCTACTTTTGTGAGTCAGGACAAAAAGAACGTGATGAAATAAAAATTAACACCGAGTCTCAGATACTATCAGTTACTAACTGATAAATTAATGTTATTATCTTCAGATCTGAAATAACACAAACACTCGCAAATCTAATAAGCATCGAAACTGTACTTTAAACACGAAATTATTTTTAAAATACATGATGTACCATCAGAAAATTCCCACATTAAATCACGTGTGGTTTAATTTTGTGAATTCATTTCGAATTGTTAGCGGAGCGCACAGCGTGCTACCGACGAGCGTACGGACAAAAAACACACGCCTTTTTATTTCATTCTTAAGGCTCTATACGGCACACCTTTTAAATCGTTCGTGTGTAAACGACCATACATGAATTTAATCTAATTTTACTTTGAATTGAACTTTAACTTGTCATAATCGATCTGTGTTGTAGATATAAATTTTATTTTAAATATTCGTGATATTTTGATTGAGATATTTATACATATAAAAATTTATTTCGCCAAAATATTGAGTTTAATGTAACTGTTATTGTAGTCGTTAGAGCGCACATAAACATGAATTCTTTGTTTGTGCCTACGTATTTTTATTATAAATTAAATAAATCTGCAGAATTTTACGAGCATAATTCTAGACATAACTGGCATGTAAGTGACAAAAAAAGGTGTCCGCTATAACATTAACAAAGGCGAGCTACTTGAGAATTATGCAGAAACCTGTCCACCCACAGGCTCATTGTAGATGAAGCCTTACTTTTCGTGAGCCGAGTAAAACAAACAAGTTTGACGGCGTGTCGCCCTTGAAAAACTTCAAACTAACAGTGACACGTTGCGACATCCACTTACACCCACAGATCTTCTTATCACAATCTAAACATCAGAGAATGGATAACTGGCGATCGCCGATGCATGAGTAATATGACGGAGCCACAAGCGTGCAAAAATACTGGTCCAAGTTACGCAAGAAACGAAAAGTATGAAAAATTATGCGTCGGTTGGAACGTCACGTGAACAAGTGCACCCCACCGGTCTAATAATTACGTCGGAACAGATCTGGGTGTTATGCAATGCACGAAATTCGCGGTCGCTACGCGGAATGGAACGTTTCACTCCCGCAAGGTCTGAAGTATTGCCCTACTCCAATTTATCAGCCAAATTACCTCAGACAAACATTATCTTTCGTAAAAGTGAAAAAATTTCAAGCCGCGTTAATGTCAGTGGCGCACGATAATTAATTGAGGCCTCCCAAGTAATAATTTGGGCAAATAAAATGTGTTCAATGTTGACATTCCCACGCAGTTGCCAGTTGCCACGAGCAACGCGAAGGATCTGAGGAATGCTCTTAGTTGCCGATGGATGGCGCGCGGACGAACCGACCTCCTGGGAATCGTCACGAGAAAACGAAAGATTCACTAATCGGAATTTAACACGGAACGTACTATCTTCATTGGTACTAGTGATCCAGCCCGGCTACGCCCGGGTACGCTTATTTTATTTGTTTGCAATAACATTTTTCTGAAAATTCTATTGCCTATGTTCATCAAGGGTAATGTAGGATTATAATGATGAACAAATTTTTCTAATCGATCCAGTAGTTTCAAAGACTGTTTAATGTAAGCAAACAATCAAATCTTTCCTCTTTATAATAGTTTAGATAAGTAAATTTAGGAACGTTTTCACACGCAAGGTAGTTTGTAAATTGTATAGCCCATATAAAAAAATTCTGAACACCGTTTTGTTTCCTTTTCAGAGATCAAATTTCATAGAATAATATTCCGCTATTATTAATATAGCGTATACCTAAGTGGAAAAACTGACAGTGAAACTTTGAACTTCTACATTTCTAATATTAACAAATGGGCCGTAGGGCTTAAAACATAAAACAATGCGAGATCTGTACAACCAAACTTGCTACTGACTCGTAATCTGAAATCAAGAAACAGTCAAACGTCATATGATGAAATGCGTTCTAAACTTCATTTATCTTTTACTGGTGTATGGCTAATTTAAAAAAAACTTTAAAAATATATTTAAAGCATTGTTCGATATATGTTTTCGTAATATAAACAACAAACATTTATAATCGTAATAACATGGCCAATATAAAATATATATTTTGACAATATCACATTTGGACGCCAAAATATCGCAGACGATAAATAGGAGATAGAAAAAAATAATTTACAGTCACCCAGAAAATTATCATCGGTACACACATCTTAAAAATAATACCTACAGTGGAAGGTTTGATCTATATTTAAACTACTTTATAAGGACAGCAAAGTGACCTTACAAGTGTTTATTTTTGGCACCCTGAAAATACCACAAAACTTATTAAGAACTCATTTAAAATTCCAAACTCGAGTAACAGTATACCTCAAAAATGATATTTCAACGGCAGCTATTTTTGGAGCCGTCATGAGAAAGATGAATGATCACAAACTTGGCACACGCGGTCGGCATGTCAAAATCGACAGGTTGTTTTTAACATTGATGCCTCATTGTAAGTAACTTCATTTACGAACTGGTAATGGGCGCGCATATCCTGCCGGCTTAAGATTAAAGACCTCGGCATTAAATTGTATCGAATTTTGCAGACAATTTTGTTCGGCTTGTAACTGCCGCCCAGGACATCCATATTCCATCATTTACTTATAAATACATACCTACATATAAATCTTGCAGATATGTATTGCTTAATTTCTATATGTGACAAACCTAAACTACACATTGATCATTAAAATAAATATGAAAATCTTTTAGTTAGAGTTTGGCTTTAACCCACGACTTCGGTTAAAGCTTTTTTGAAAATAATACAAAACTAGAAATTGAATACTATTAAAATATTAGATACATACTTCACTTGACTTATCTTAATTTAATTGTATGAAGTCACTTTAGCCACCCAATTAGACGTGTAATGAATTTATTCTTAATTATAAAATAGTCTTACGTCAACTCTATCAAGCTAAAACTTTTGAATATTTTAAATGCCATTTCTTTAAGGGAAATAAATGAGATATTAAAATTAATAATTAAGAATCAACCGTACAAATATCGACACTTTTGACCTTCGTCTTAAGTTACCGACCCTTTCATTGCGGCGAAATTTTAAGACACATATAGGTCACCGCTTTACAACCCGTTAGTTCTGTTCTTTAATATGAAAAAAGGCAAAAAATATACTAAGTGAAACCTCCCATGTCCCATTTCTAGGTATGAGCTTCGTCACCTTGGCGGAATTGATCAGACGCCGGCTATGAAACGAGGGGCGGCTAGTTCGATTTCCGCGCCGCGACAAATGTTGGAGAGGTCTTCTTCTTCTTCTTTTCAAATGTAGTTTGGCTCCACAGTTTTTTTTTTATTGCATTGAATGGCGAGACGAGCATGCCGTTCCCTGATGGTAAGCGATGCGACCGCTCATGAACAGTAGCAAAACCAAACAACACCTTGAATTACAAAGCAATGCTTGGCATTCCACTGCGCTCGCCATCCTGAGACATGAGATGTTAAGTCTCAATATGGCCAGTAATTACTCTGGCTAAAATGTCCTTCAATCCGAAACATAACAGTGCATTTAAACTGCTGTTTGACGGGAGAAATAGACATTGCGGTGGTACCCACCCAGGCAGCCTCTCACATATGAGAGACCTACCACCAGTAAATCCGCCGTTTCATCGGTGATTTTGCCAATGTCATGTGTGTGGAGGGTAATGTTTGAGAGGTCAACAAATATTTGTCTCGGGTCTGGGTGTCTGGTACCGAAATTCTCTCGTAGTTTCTGATACCCACGACACAAGAAGCGATCTTAGTGTGGGGTCAGAACTATGTATGTGACTGTTGGATGTATTTATTTATTTTTCACAGATTAACGAAATATCAACGCTCACTTACTGATGCTCAATTGGAACAGTACTGCCATTACTATCAAGTATTATTTGAATTTAAAACAGCACTTTTAAAGATCATAGAGAATATTTGTACTCTGGTTAGGGCTATAAAAATCATTGGGTGCATTCATAACTTAGCAGCCTATTCAAACAATTAAACTAACTAGAATTATATAAATATATATAAGCAAATATGCTTTAAAAGCAAATAATAGTAGAAAATTTGCAAAATATTTATTCTATTCAGCTTGAACAAATTTCAACGCAGATACAGCCTTGAGTGCCAATGTCCTTAATTAAGGCAAAACGTCCATCGGCATCTACTGGATTATGAGATCCGATTTGATTTTGATTGATATTGTGGTGAAAAGGTTCATTTGTACGGAACGCTCTCTCGGCCGCATTAATCTTTTATGTAGGAAGCCTCTGTCAATGTCTTTATGCGACGCAAGTGAGGATTAATATTGACAAGTTATGTTCCAAAAACGATTTTCGATTATGCAAAGTTATGTTAAACTTCTTACATTAAGAGTAATTATGAAATATGAATGAATAATTTATCGATACGCTTAACACACCTGGAAGTGCGGCGTGTTAAATAAATCTATCTGCCGTTTTGTTTTGGTTTCAGCAAAAAAGTCGTAGATTTCTCCCTCGCTTCGAAGACAAATAATCGTGAAATAATACTGCAGAATGCAGATAAACGATTTAGGCATTTCCTAATGGCACGGTTATGAAATGTGGTAATGTTCCCGCTGCCACATTAGTTTCGAACTAAGAGTAAGGAGGTAGGAAAGAATGGCCCGGCAATTCATCTCGATTTGTCTTTTGGGTCACGGAGGAGGTGCGCTGTCGTGACTCAGACTCGGTACATATGAGCGCCGCAGATCAATTCAACAATACAGATTATTTTTCCATATATCATAGTAGTTGACACTTAAATCTTAAGTATCATATTGGACAGAAGCTTATGATTATGATCCCGTAACATACTAGAGTTTAACAACACTTTTATTTTAGTTACATTGTTTGTTTATAAACGAATGTGTCGTAACACCATAAATTAATCTGTGAGCAAATTTTCCAACAAAATGTCGCTCAGTATTTTCCATATATCAAGTAGCCTGTAAAATTTTATCTCTCGATTATTTACGATCTATCCGTCACAGGCGTAGACGACCCCATCATAAAATTACTGGCATATTACTCAAACACGTGTCAGAAAGGCGTATGTGCCAGTTCAAAAACTTAACTGTCACCACTATAGTCTGAGACTTTAAGATCGGTTATCCAATAAATCTTTGTTACAAAGAAAATAATCTTATGATTTAGAAGACCATATCTGTCAAGTACAGCTCGATTATGTGAATCTGTACGCGGACAAATAGGTTTATCGACTACTGTCGTAATAAAATTCTATGATTTATCAGCAAAGGTGGACAGTGGCAACTGGCAGGCAATCTTTGCTTCGGCAAATGATGTCATTGATCCGCCCCGGCATGTGGGTATCGGGTTTCGATAACTTTGTGATCGATTGCACATTTTATTTTGTAACGTTCGTGCTTGCAAAATTGCCAATGAGAATATTGTCAGGTACGTTGCGGTTTGTATTAAATTATATCGGGTGCATAATGTGTCTGTAGGTACCAATAAAAATAAATTAAAATAACTAGAGGCAGCATTGAAAACGAAACTGTAACAAAGGCTCGGTGACTTTCGCTTTCGGCGGCGATCAGCTTTAGTTGTTTCGGCCGATGATGATAATAATTTCATTAAAACTGACGCGCGCCGAGACGAATTCATAAAGATACGTGATTTTAATTCGTTTGACCAACACAAAAAGGCCGCAATTTTACCGAAGGTTTTTTTTATCGTAATAAATAAAGTTAATAAAAAAGCCGTAAAGTCATCATAATGGACAGGCGACCGGTATCAAAAATAGCGGAGCTGGGTTGTGCAAGTCACATCTCGAGGTACGGGAGCGATCGTCAAGGTCCCGGCCGCTCGTGCATGACCGTACGTGCACCGACTCTACTGAAATTAAAATTAAATCAAAGGTTTGATCGCGAACCTGATGGCAACGGGCATTTAGCATTTGTACGCGTTATTATGGTGTAACTGCAATTACCTCTAGACGTGAACGCAGTTGTTTGTTTTACTTCGTTTGCATTCGTATAGCGGTGTACAGTAATGTTCAAATTATTACACACCTGCGCCCAAAAGTGGGTAGGTATAGTAGCAATGTTTTATTCGGGATGAACCTATACTTATATTTTCTAAACTTTAGCAGTAACAAAATTTGGATGCTCGCATAAAATATTATGCTCTAACGCAAATGACATTTAATTAAGATCAGAGATATTCTGATCTGAATTTAATGTCATTTGCGTTAGAGTAATGATCAATGTAGAAATAATGATGTTTTTCATTATTTCTACATTGATTTGTCTCGATTCTCATCTCATTGATCTTTTATCTTATTTTCTATATGAGAGAAATAAATAAATCTATCACTATTATTATTTTGTTGTATTCACAAAGAGCAAGGGACCTATCGTCTCTATATTTTCAATTTAAAACTTCTGTAAATATAATGAAAGACATATTGATAAGCACATATTAAGTAAACCGGAATATAGTTTAAATCAATTCAACTAGATTATAAATGGCAGGATGTTAAATGCTCTGTGTGTTAATTCAAATTAACTTGAAATCAAAACAGTTAAGAGTTGTTTTGATTTATTCAAATTAAATTGTGCTAGAAATCAATAAACAAAACGTACAGATTAATTTTAGTACGAATCAATATTTTAGAATACTTAATAAAAATATACAAATTATTTAGTGGCTTTACTGTGATGAAGTTTGGATCAATTTCTGTTCGTTTTATAATTAAACTGGTTCAAAACATCAGTAGGTAACGTCTGAGTAAAGAACTGAAGGCTTTATTCGTATCATTACAAACGTATCACAAGCAAAGTGAAATCTGAATCATCAATATGTCCAGTAACTATGGGTAAAATGTTCTTCAAACTAGAAAACAGTGCATTTACTGCTATTTGACGGGAGAAATAGGCAAGCATTGGTACCTACCCAGGCGGCCTATGTGAGACATATGAGTGACCTACCAGTAAACTGTGAAATAGTAACTGGATGGCGCTAATATCACGCTATTAAAAAAAACATAAAAATATCGACAGCCTCCGTGGCAGTTGGTTAAACGCCGGCTTTGAAACAAATGTTTGTGTGAACCACTGATATTTGTTTCGGGTCTGGGTGTTTGTGAGACCGAAAAGTTTCTCGTAGTTCCTGATACCAACGACACAAGACTCGATCTTAGCGTGGAGTCAAGACTATATATGTGACTGTTGGGTGAATTTATTTATTTATACTCGTATAAAGACCAACTTTTACCATTTAATGCGATAAGTGAATGTATGCACTTACTGCTGTCTTCACCGTGAGCAGATTCCTAGAATCATTAATGAGTGCTCACCTAAGTGACATTTCATATTAAACTGAAGACAGGCGGCATTAATCAAGATATTTATAAAGAAGGCAAACGGGCTGTCGGTCAACCTGACCATATTAGACCAAGTAGGAATATTAAACGTTCAAAACGTCAAATTTATAGTAAATATAATTAATCAAAATAATAAAGAAGTATGTTGCTCTTTTGCGCTGATATGGTCTTATTGGAATCCAGAGACATTTATGTCATATAGCTTCATCTGACTGTCATAATTGTCCTATTGTATCGCTGTAAAGGTTTATTATACAATTTCATAAGTAGTTTAGTAGGACAATTTAAAATCTAGTTATTTGAATAAATAAATAAATACACCAACATTAACACGAATAGTCCGGATCCCACACTACAATCGAGTGCTGTATCGTAGGTATGAGGAACTACGAGATACTTTTCGGTCTCGCAAACACCCAGACCCGAGGCAAATACCTGTGGATCCCACAAACAGTTGTCTCGTTGCGGGATCGAACCAGCAGGCTCGCGTTTTACAACCTGAACCAACTACAACGCCAACTCCGTTTTTTTATTTTATTTTTTAGGCTAATTCGTCTATCGTGTTTGTAAACCTTTTAGACAAAAATACTAAACAACCTAGTAATTTCGCAATATGTTGGAACTTTCCATTATTATTAATTTTTTATTTAAATTTCTCTATTTTAACGTATTTACTTAAGTTCTACTATGGCTTTCTTGTACATGTTGTTTGAGTTGTTTTACAAATGAAATTCCTTACAACACTCATCATTGTGATTTTTACTACAAAAATAATTACTTATTATTTTATTGTTAATTGTGTTAATAAACATATTAGTATGTGTTATGTAACAAATAAATAAATGACTGCTCTAAATTGTCAAGTCTTATTTTAGAATTAAGATCAGACGATCGATTACAGTAAACTCGTTTATCCCAACGCTGCAATAAGCTTACAATTACGTATTTGTCTAATTCTATGTCTAGATCTATCGAAGCACCACTTAGTTTAAACCTCGCGATTAGCATACCAACTTTTTATGCAAAGTTATTATGTCGGTACTGTTTATTTGGATAATAATAAATCATGTAATAAGATAGAAAGAATGTATAATAACAATGTTCCCAAACACGTATTCGTCACATCATGACAAATACAAACAAACATAAACTCACGCCTTTTCCCAGAAGGGGCAGGCAGATCTGTCAGGACACCCACATTTCGCCTTGTATGTACCGTCCGACAATGTGATAGGTGGCGAGCCTATCGCCATATCGGACACAAATTTCTGACACTGGACTGACAATGAATAGAAAAATACAATATAATTTTGCCCAACCCGGGATTCGAACCCGAGACCTTAGCTTTGTAACCGTACCCTAGTACAACTACGCCACCGAGGCAGTCATGACAAATAATCGAGATAACGAAGAAATACCACTGCTGAAGGCCAAATTCTTCATTTCTCTTCAGTCTTCTTTAATAAACCGCATCCGAGGGCGGCTCCTGTCACTTTTGAATATAAAGCTTCCTAAATATTCATTTAGTAGCGGTCCGCATCAAAAAATCTAAACTTTAACTAGTCTTGTAACTATGTTACTTCTACAAGTACTAGTCTTTCAGCTTATAAGCATGGGTCTTAAGATGCATTACACTATACAAATACCACCAGTAATAGGACTTTGTAGCCAGAGTTACTGAACATAATGAGACTTAACATGATACGTCTCAGGATGGCGAACTTAGTTGAAAGCCAATCATTGATTCGTAATGCATGGTGTTGTTTGCTTTTGCTATTGTAAATGAACGGTCGTATCGCTTTCCATCAGGCGAACGGCATGCAAGTCTCGCCATTCCTTGCAATGAAAAAAAAAACAAATTACTCCACATGAAGAATATAATTTATAAATAATCAAAGGCTATCATATTAATTAAAGTAATTCATCATTGATCGGACGCCTACCGTTTCAGCAGTTAGACTGGACCAATGAAACAATTTGCATTAACTGTTCGGAAGTGCTAATAAAATTAACTGGCTTGATTAACTTTATTACAGACCAGCACTGAACAGTAATAACGATATAAAACTACTGATGCTTCTCACAAACGTATGAGCGTTTTATTTTATTTGTTTATTATTCATTGCATTACAGTAACGGTTTTAGTGGTAGAACTAAATTAGTTTTTAATTTGATAGGCATTCACAATTAAGAAACAAGAGTTTGAATACGCAGAAAGCTAAATATTAGACATACGATTGGAAGCAAAATTGACTCTGCGTAACAAAGTTGAAAAAAACGGAATGAATTTTCAATTAAAGAACTTATATTTACGAAGTATAACATATATTAACCCATTTTAAAAATCCTAGGATTATACATATGTATATACCGGGTATCTCAAGACTGCTACCGAAAACGAAGCCGGGTGGTAGTTTTGGTAATTAGAAACACAATGCAACTAAAATTTTGCAAACAAACGCGACAATTTTTTTTTTATCATTTTTTAAATATCGTCATTTTTTGGTCTGAAATCCATAGTTTTTGCCAAAATAATAATTTAAACTCTTTTATACCTTAGAGTCTTTATAAATAAAAGGGTATACACAATTATTTTGGGAAAAAATGTATTTACCACCCAAATACGACCATATAAACGCGATTTTTTTTCCAACATTTTCGGTTGCATTGTGTCTGAAGTCGCTTAAACTACCACCCGACTTCGTTTTCGGTAGCAGTCTTCCGTTCATGTGTTAACCCATTATAATTATCGGACAATTTGCTACAACCAATAAAAGGGAAAATTCTATTTGTCGGAGATAATATTATCATATATAATTATAAAGTATGGACTAATGGGATTACTTTACTTCGAACGCGTGGAGTATATTACCTATTTAATATTTCGATTCCTGAAACTCGAAAAAGACAATAATTTTGATTAATTTTAAAACCTTGTGGCGGTTACAATACGCCAACTTAGATTTAGCTTTTAAAGCGGTTGCAATACGCCAACTTAGATTTAGCTTTTAAAGCGGTTGCAATACGCCAACTTATATTTAGCTTTTAAATTAACACGCTTATTATTTGTTAGTTGAACATTATTTAAACACGCATTTCATTTTAAAATATGACTGCAGATGTTTAACCATAAAACATCTGCGAGTCGTTTTATTTAAGTAAGAATTTTTGTGTACCCTATTGTATAATATTAGTTAAAAAGATGCTGTTCTAAATTATTGTTTCCTAATTGTAATGACCCGTTCATGCCGGGGCAATAAAACTGTATTATTATAGTTAAGTTCTTTAGTGGCGGTAATCCTTTGCAACAAATTTATGTTTTTTAGACAATAGTACACATGTTTGGGTAAACTTTTCTGTTTGGACAATAGCCCAGATGTTTGGGCCGACCTTAATTTTTAGTTGAAAGGATAGACCCTATTTTATGGCTTAAATATATTTTCTGGAAGATTTATCCCCACCGATCCTCATTCGGGTAGTCCTATAAAAGGGTCGGTTTATTTGGATGAAAGAAGACAGTCTGCCATCTCTCGTCACGAGGACATCTCGCTCCGAGTCGCATAGTTATAATCTTACTCTGTCTGTGAATGTATTGAGTGTTAATTTATAAAATATACGATAGTTAATTCCTGGAAGTGAGTGCTTATTCTAATACCTACACTTATAACCACCAAAGTGGTGACCCCGAATCAAAAAGAGTGATTTGAGTGTAGTGTATTAAAGTTAAATTGTAGTACGCGACTTTTCCGTGGAAGAGACATTGTTTTTGAATAACACATCAGAAAAAGTGAGCAGTATAATGAACACCGGAAGCGTTAGCGAACAATCTGCTCCAGAGGTTGCGTCGTGTTCTCCATTTATACCAGAGTGCAAATCGAATGACTTAGAAGTTTGGTTCGCCATAGCAGAAACTGCGTTTGCTGCCGCCCGCATCAACTCGGAGAAATCAAAATACGCACTTATAATACAGAAGATACCAACAAACATCATAGACACAATGCGTGATGTCATTTTAAGCCCGCCCGACGACGCTCCATATACAACGTTCAAGGCGATTTTGATAAAGCGTTGTGGTACATCGGAGAGTCAGCGAACACGTCAGCTGCTGGAACGCGAGGACCTGGGAGATGATAAGCCGTCACAGTTTCTTCGACGTCTACGAAACCTAGCTGGTGAGAATATGTCGGAATCTACTGTCCGTACACTTTGGCAAGGACGATTGCCAACGGTCTTACAGCCCATCCTAGCAACTGTTAAGGACCAACCGTTGGAGAAAGCTGCGGAAGTTGCAGATGCAGCATTAGAATACTTGCCCATGCGTTCAGCTATTGCAGAGGCCGGAATTCGTCCTACTTCCACCAAACAAGAGGAATCGGTATCGGAAGACATGAAAAAGATGTACGTCAGTTTAAAGGATGAGATTGCTTTGCTACGTTGAGAAATCAACGATCCCACTTCACGTGCGCGAGTGCGAGATAGAAACAGATCACGATCTCACTCACGTTCCAGAAGCCGCGGTCCACGTCCACGTGATTTGTGCTGGTATCACTGGCGGTTTGATACGAAGGCAACAAAATGTGTTCCACCATGCAGCAAGGCTACGGGAAACGCTCCGGGCAGTCGTTAATGACGGCTAACGACTCCTGCCCTAAGAAATCACGCCGTTTATTCGTCTGTGACCGAGCCAGCAAAATCCAATTCCTCGTGGACACCGGAGCTGACATCTGCGTGTTTCCTCGTCATCGTATCCAAGGCCCGCATAAAAAGTCAAACTACGAGGTTTCTGCAGCCAACGAGACAGTGATCGCTACATATGGAATTGCTAATTTAACGTTGGACCTTGGCCTAAGACGAGATTTTACTTGGAGGTTCATAATAGCCGATGTCTCCAAGCCAATCTTAGGTGCTGATTTTTTGGCATATTATGGACTCCTACCAGATCTGCAACGTAGACGTTTGATAGACTCCTCTACCCGGCTTACCTACAAGGCGGAGATAACAGAGTGTCAGGAACCAAGCATCAAAGTAATTAATGGCTCATCACCATACCATGAGCTTCTGCAGGAGTTCGCAGATATTATTCGTCCAGATGGCGCACCTAAAACAGTAAGCCACAGCACAAAACACCACATCATTACGACTCCAGGCCCACCAGTTGCGCACAAACCCCGTCGTCTTGCTCCAGACAAGTTGGCCGCCGCTAAAAGAGAATTCGAGGCGATGTTGCGACTAGGATTGTGTCGACCATCAAAAAGTTCATGGGCTTCTCCACTACACATGGTTCCCAAGAAAGGAGATGAGTGGAGACCATGTGGAGACTATCGGGCACTCAATAATCGGACAGAACCCGATAAATACCCAGTACGACACATCCAGAACTTTGCACAAGGACTGCACGGGAAGAACATCTTCTCCACTCTTGACTTAGTAAGAGCATTCCATCAAATACCAGTCGCAGAGGAAGACATACCTAAGACAGCCATCATTACTCCATTCGGACTCTTCGAGTTTATGTACATGACTTTTGGATTACGTAACGCAGCCCAAACCTTTCAGCGCTTCATGGACGAAGTGCTACTGGGATTGGACTTTTGTTACGTGTACATTGATGATATTTTAATTGCATCATCATCACATGAAGAGCACCTCAAGCATTTGAAAATTGTTTTTAATCGTCTTAAGAAATATGGTGTCGTCATCAACCCCAGCAAGTGCATCTTTGGTCAGAAAGAAGTTCGTTTCCTGGGATATATGGTAACTGCAACTGGTACTCGACCATTTCCAGACAGAGTTGTCGATATACAACGGTTTAAATTACCAGACACAGTCAAAAAGCTACGTGGATTTCTCGGTATGATTAATTTTTACCGTAGGTTCATACCAGGTGCAGCCGCAACTCAAGCACCGCTTAACGACCTACTCAAGGGGAACCTTAAAGGAAATGCTCCTGTGCCCTGGACATCAGCTACTACAAAGGCTTTCGACGCGTGCAAGGAGAGTCTCGCGGAGGCTACCTTGCTTGCTCATCCTCAACCCGACGCACAGTTAGCATTAATGTGTGATGCATCGGACTACGTCGTCGGCGCAGCGCTGCAGCAGTTTGTGGATAATCACTGGCAACCGCTGGGCTTCTTCTCGAAGAAATTGAGCCCCACCGAGCAGAAATATGCAGCTTATGACCGCGAACTCCTAGCTATATATCTTGCTGTTAAACACTTCAGACACATGATAGAAGCGAGAAAGTTCACTATTTATACTGATCATAAGCCCATTACCTTCGCATTTCGGAAGAAAACAGACCAATGCTCACCACGCCAATTTCGACACTTAGATTTCATTAGCCAGTTTTCAACGGATATTCGTCACATTGCTGGAAAAGATAACCCTGTCGCTGATGCATTGTCTCGCGTAGAAGAGCTTGAAACAACTCTAGACTTCAAGGCACTCGCTGACTCGCAGGCGGACGACAAAGAACTTCGAAAATTGCTAAAAGAAAATACGTCTTTGCAATTGAAACGTATAATGATTCCAGGCACGGACATCCCCATAACCTGTGACGTATCAACACAAGCTGTTCGACCATTCATCACCACGCCGTTTAGGAGAATTGCATTCAACACCGTCCATCGACTTTCGCATCCCGGAATCAATGCTACAGTCAAACTTATGACCCAGCGTTATATTTGGCCGTCAATAAACTCCGATTGCAGAAAATGGGCTCGCAGCTGCATCGATTGTCAACGTGCGAAGATCTCCAGACATGTATCTGCCCCAGTTGGATCATTTGCTCCACCGACATCCAGATTTGAGCATATCCATATAGACATAATCGTAATGTCTATATCTGAAGGTTACAGGTACTGTCTCACAATGATAGATCGTTTTACTCGTTGGCCAGAAGCAATACCACTCCAAGACCAGGAAGCAACAACGGTGGCTAAAGCGTTCTACAACCATTGGATCTCACATTTTGGCACACCATTAAGGATCACATCCGACCGTGGTAGACAGTTTGAGTCGCACCTATTCAAGCACCTCAATCAATTGGCAGGCACGACGCATTTCAAGACTACGGCTTATCATCCGGCGTCCAACGGTATGGTGGAACGTTTTCATCGTCAGCTGAACGCGGCTATAAAGTGTCATCAGGATACACGGTGGACTGAAATTCTCCCTACCGTGCTACTGGGCATCCGAGCTGCTTGGAAGGAAGATTTAGAGGCTACGGTCGCCGAGATGGTATATGGTCAGCCACTGCGGATTCCAGGAGAGTTTTTGGTGCAACAGACCAACAGCAATAGTGCAACGGACTTTGTGAAACAACTACGGCAACACTTTCAAGAGCTGCGACCGACTTCAGTATCTCGGCATGGCGAGAAAAGAACTTTCATTTTTAAAGACCTCAGCACCACTGACCAAGTCTTCGTGCGCCGCGAGGGTCCAAAAGTGCCCCTGCAGAGTCCTTACGAGGGCCCTTTTAAGGTTGTCATGCGTGGGGAGAAGACGTTTGTTGTTAACGTCCGCGGTCGTGACGTTACAATTTCCATTGACCGTCTTAAACCAGCCTATGTGTTAGCTGACCCTGAAAACACTTCAGCTGACGATGAACATCAAGCACCAAGGCAACGGACAACTCAAGACACTGAAGATGTACATCGCGAAACAGATGCACACCAGCGAACAAGGTCCGGAAGGCGCGTCCGCTTCCCGGACTATTTCCAAAGTGGATTTTCGTGAACTGTCATTCACTGGTAGAGGGGTGCTGTGGCGGTTGCAATACGCCAACTTAGATTTAGCTTTTAAAGCGGTTGCAATACGCCAACTTATATTTAGCTTTTAAATTAACACGCTTATTATTTGTTAGTTGAACATTATTTAAACACGCATTTCATTTTAAAATATGACTGCAGATGTTTAACCATAAAACATCTGCGAGTCGTTTTATTAAAATAAGAATTTTTGTGTACCCTATTGTATAATATTAGTTAAAAAGATGCTGTTCTAAATTATTGTTTACGCCAACTAACGCTCGCCTCGCTGCACGCACACATACGCAGCGCTATACATGCCCGCTGTCGCTGCCCACAGCGCTAGCTAGCACTGCATTGCACGTCTAACGCTTTGCATTATTTTAAATTGATCAAGTTGTTTTTCGAAATGATGGGCAAAATGGCACACACTACAATGATTTGTGCAGGATGTCGTAAAATAATACCAAATAAAGAATTTGTAAGCTGCTGCAGTTGCCGACAAAAGTACGATATATCTTGTGCAAATGTCACAGTAAAACGCTTCTTAACCATGTCTCCTGAAAGCAAGTCATCATGGAAATGTGTAGCATGTGTATCCAAAGTCGACAATACTTGTACGCCAACTAGCAAGGACTATCTTACTAATCCTAATTCTACTTGTGAAAAAGAGAGCCCTAGTGATTCAACAGTGAATATAACAAAGCGAAAGAAGACAGCCATGACTGAGAATATAGTCTCAGAAGACTACGTCACCGAATTCAAATTAAGAGACATAATAAATGAGCTAGCTATTTCACTTGAGGGAAAAATTAAGGAATTGGTATCCGACCAACTTAAGCAACTGAATGAACAAATAAGTGAATTTCAAACTTCCGTGACATTCTTCAACAAGCAATTTGAAACTTTGAAAAACATTGTAACGGAGAAAGACGCTGTAATAAAAAAGTTACAATATGACAATGAACATCTCCTATCCGTCACGAAAGAAATGAATACTCGTCTCTGTCTCGTGGAACAGAGTCAACGTGAAAATAACGTAGAAGTTAATGGCATCCCTGAACATAAGTCTGAAAATTTGATTAATACAGCCATGCAAATTGCCAAAACTCTAGGAGAACCCCTCGCTGATTGTGACATCATGCATGCTACGAGAGTAGCCAAACTAAATAAAGATAGTACGAAGCCACGGTCCGTAATCATTAAGATGCGCACACCGCGTCTACGTGATAATCTACTCGCAGCGGTGGTCAAATTTAACAGGAAGAACCCTAAAGACAAATTAAATTCGAATCATTTAGGTATCGCCGGAGATCCAGTGCCAGTTTTCCTTGCTGAACACCTTTGTCCATCGGGTAAACACTTGCATGCTGCCACTAGAAAAACGGCCAAGGAACTCGGTTACAAATTTGTGTGGGTTCGTAATGGGCGGATCTTCATCCGTAAAGATGAGTTCAGCCCTGCAATTCTGATGCGTAATACTGATAGTTTGACTCTTCTGAACAAAAACGAATAATTTTAGTAAAAATTATAAAATCAACAGTAAATGTTTTTGGTGTTAATTTATTAAAAGTGCTTGATATATATTACCAGAATTTCAGAGGATTAAGAACCAAAACTAATGATTTGTTTCAAAATGGTTTAATCAATAATTATAAAATCGTAGCATTGACCGAAACATGGCTTAATTCTAGCATTTTTGATAATGAAATATTTGATTCTAGATATACTGTTTACCGCAGAGACAGACTTTGTACCAGTGGCTCCAAAAAAGATGGTGGAGGAGTCATGTTAGCTGTCTCACGTGATATACACTCGCTTCGCAATCATAGTTGGGAAAGTAATAATGAAGATTTATGGATAAATATACAGCTAAAAGTAAACAAGGGCATTAAAAATATTGCTGTTTGTGTCGTTTACCTTCCTCCACCAATCAAATTGGACAGACTGATTAGTTTCTTAGATAATGTTACTAATGTCCTAAATCATGTTGATAATGTGTTAATTCTGGGAGATTTCAATTTAAGCTTTATCAAATGGACCAAAGAAAAAAGTGATACTTTTTTAACTCCTACCAACTATAACAACATATTAGGTAATAGTTTGGTGGATTTTCTGGCAGTTAATAATTTGCATCAATTTAATCATATTACAAATACTGATGAACGAATACTTGATCTCATTGTCAGTAATTTAGATAATCTTAAGGTCTCAAATTCAATTAATACTCTCAGCAAACTTGATCCAAAACATCCTTCACTTCTCATTCGTATATCAGACGTAGACTCAAAATACTTACGATTTAACAATATTCCCCGCCACAACTTTTTTAAATGTAACTATGATAATATTATTTGTGAACTAAACGCCGTTAATTGGCACCAAGAATTATTGCCTTTGCAAGATATTAATATATCTATTTCTGTATTTTATAATAAGCTTTATGAATTAATTGATAAATATGTGCCGAAACGCACATCAAAGAAATCTAATTATCCCGTATGGTTTTCACACGCGCTCATTTAATTACTGTCGGAAAAAGAAAAGTACCGGCGTAAATTCCACAAATACAATAATCCACGAGATAAACTTAGCTATGACCTCCTACGCAACCGCTGTCACATACTTATGCAAAGAAATCACAGCGAATATAAACTCAAAATTGAAATGGAAATCGGTAAAAATAGTAAAGTATTTTGGCGGTATATGAAAAATAAACGCGGTAGCTCTAGTACAATCCCAGCCAAGATGCATCTGGATCAACGTGTGGCTGAAAGTGGATCAGGCATAGCTAACTTATTCGCATCTCATTTTTCCTCAGTGTTTACCGATTCAACAATTTCTAACATAAACCCTGGCTCCAATGAAGTAAATGACGTCATTAGAAGTATAAAATTCTCCGTTAGTCAAGTGAAGACTAAAATAAGTAAAATGAATGTCTCAAAAGGTGCTGGTCCTGATTCAATACCACCTTTTTTCATAGTCAAATGTAGAAGTGCACTTTCGTTACCATTATGTCTACTGTTCAACCGTTCTCTTGATACTGGAATATTCCCTGACGCTTGGAAAAAAGCTCGTATTGTACCTGTTTACAAAAAAGGCGATGCTACTAATATAATTAATTACAGACCAATCTCAATACTCTCATGTTTTGCCAAACTGTTTGAATCTTTAATTTGCCCTATTATTGCTGATTACTTTGATGCAAAATTGTCAGACAATCAACATGGTTTTCGAGCTGAAACTAATTTGGTCAGGTACGTAGCTGATTTATCACGGGCACTTGATAAGAGACAAGAAGTTGACGCGATTTACACCGATTTTAGCAGCGCCTTTGACAAAGTTAGTCACCCAATTCTATTAGCAAAACTGCAGCAATATGGTGTGCATGGATCCCTGCTGAAATGGTTTAAGTCCTATCTGTCCTATCGTCCACAATTTGTTGCAGTCAATAATTACACATCTCAATTATACTTCGCAAGTTCAGGGGTACCGCAAGGGTCCCATCTTGGGCCTATTTTATTTATAGCGTTTATAAATGATGTCACATCCGAGATTAAACATTGCGAGTATTTACTCTTTGCAGACGATCTGAAAATGTATAAGACTATAAATAATCAGGAAGATTGTAATTTAATTCAGAGCGATTTACATAGACTGGAAAATTGGTGTTTGATCAATCACATGACTTTAAATGTACAAAAATGTCATCACATAAAATTTTCAAGAAAACGAACCTCCTTGTCATCTACCTATAATCTTTTTAAAACAAATATTAACAAAGTTGATGAGATGCGTGATCTTGGAGTTATTATGGACACTGCGTTAAATTTCAAATCTCACATTAACTCTGTTGTTAAAAAATCTGCACAAATGCTTGGTTTCATCAAGCGGCAGACACGAGGTTTCAAGCGACACAAAACAAGAATTATTTTATACAATGCCTTGGTGCGTAGTCAGTTAGAGTTCTCCAGTGTAGTATGGAATCCTTTTTATGCAGTTGATTCACAAAGAATTGAAGCCATTCAAAGATCATTTACCAAATATCTTGCATTCATATCCCGCGGTATAAGCCACCGGCGCCGCTATGACGAGCGTTTAAACTTTTTTGAGATGATTTCGTTGCGAGAGCGTCGACGTGTGAATGATTTGATTTTCGTCTTTAGTATTTTGAAGGGTACAACTAAATGCAGTTCTTTAGTTGAGCGCCTGTGCTATTCCGTTCCTTCCAAACCTCCAAGACACCCAATCAACAATGTACTTCATGTCCCTTTTTGTAGAACAAATATAGGATTAAACTCACCTTTAGTAAGAATGTGCAAAGAACTTAATAAGTTGTACAAGTCTGTACCTAGTGTGGATGTACATGCAGATACGCTCTCCTCTTTCAGAAGAGCAATTTCTGGAAAAAATGTAACCCTGGTGGATATTTAGAATATGTAATTTAGGCCTCATTTTCTTTTTCTTTTTTAAATTTGTATGTCTACTATTTTTATATTTTTGTGAATGATCGTTATGTTGAATGACCTTAAATTAGTAATTGTTTTGTTTCTGTACTTTGTTATTTGTTTCCAAATTTTAGTTTTATTTTGTATTAATTAGGTATAGTGTTGATTTGTTAAATTTTATGAATGTTGTGTACGTCTTTAATTGGCATTCATATCAGTGATTTAATATGCTTTGCCTTATATATCTGTAATGCTATTGATGTGTTTGCTGTTGATGTACCTATTTTAAATAAATAAATAAATAAATATTGTTTCCTAATTGTAATGGCCCGTTCATGCCGGGGCAATAAAACTGTATTATTATAGTTAAGTTCTTTAGTGGCGGCAATCCTTTGCAACAAATTTATGTTTTTTAGACAATAGTACACATGTTTGGTAAAACCTTTCGGTTTGGACAATAGCCCAGATGTTTGGGCAGACCTTAATTTTTATTTGAAAGGATAGACCCTATTTTATGGCTTAAATATATTTTCTGTAAGATTTATCCCCACCGATCCTCATTCAGGTAGTCCTATAAAAGGGTCGGTTTATTTGGATGAAAGGACAGTCTGCCATCTCTCGTCACGAGCACATCTCGCTCTGAGTCGCATAATTATAATTTTACTCTGTCTGTGAATGTATTAAGTGTTAATTTACAAAATATACAATAGTTAGTTCCTGGAAGTGAGTGCTTATTCTAATACCTACACTTATAACCACCAAAACCTCTTCTTTTTTTTTATAATGGCCTGGCATAGTGGCGGCATTGCACCTGATGGTAAGTACCAATGCCGCCCAGGCAGAGTATCATATGAAACAATATGAATGAAACAATTATTCCGGCCTACTAAGGTGCCTCTTCACACCACGCCGGAAGGACCCAGGATTGTAGGAAGAAGGGAACACGTGAGACGGCAAACAATTCCACAGCCTGACGGTGCGGCACAAAAACGAATTCGAGAACCGTTTGGTTCGCACCGGGATGGTGTGGACCGTCAAGCTATGGCTTCGCAAGCCAGCACGCGTGGTTCTGGTTAGGAATGGAGAGGAGGGGATCAAGTTGAACAATTCTTCAGAGCACTCACCGTGATACAGGCGGTAGAACACGCTTAGAGAGGCGACATATCTCCGGAGTTGTAGCGACTCTAAGTTGCTCGTAACGTCTGCATCATTCACAATGCGGATGGCCCGCCGCTGCAATCCATCCAAGGCATCGAGCAGGTACTGGGCGGATCCATCCCAGAGGTGCGAGCAGTACTCCATACCCGGCCGGACCTGCGCTTTATATAAACGACAAAGCTGACCGGGCGTGAAAAACCGACGCACCCTGTTCAGGACTCAAACCCTGCGTGATGTGGCAGTTATTACGCCCTCGATGTGATTCCTTGGATTGAGATCACAGCGGATATCCACACCAAGGATACTTAGGTCATTCCGCATTGAGAGGGGAGCACCCTGAAGAATGGGGAGGGGAGAGAACGGGGATTTTTTGCAGGTGAACGCACACACCTGGGTTTTCTTGGCATTGAACTCAACCATATTCCTGGAACCCCATGTAAAAATGAGATCCAAGGTCCAGTTGAGCTCAATGACAAGATCTTCGCGTCCCTTCACAGTTTCGACTCGGCAACCTGGAGGCCCGCAGTGGTATCGCCCATGAACCGTGCTGTCATCTGCATAGCAATGAATGTTGCCAAGCGACAACATGTTATTGATATGCAGAATAAACAAGGTGGGCGACAGCACCGAGCCCTGAGGAACTCCGGCATTTACCGACATGAGCGCTGAAGCGTGTCCGTCAACGACTACACGTATTCTACGCCCATGCAGAAAGCCGGAAATCCACGAACACAGGTTGCCGGGTAGACCGTATGCCGGAAGCTTGGACAGAAGACCACGGTTCTTTCTACCTATCTTCTTTGAGGAAGATTTCGATAAAACTGTATTGAAGTTGACAACTAATTTCTCAAAAGAGAAACATTTTAAGGCTTTGAAGTGGTTGGAGCTTTAGGTATATATTTATACTCCGGGTAAAGGAGCTAGAAAAATATATTTTAAGAGAACCAATATAAATTTTGTAGTTGATAAACCCATTGCTTGATAAAACGTAATAATTAATTTTATAAGGCATACTAGTAACATTAACAAAGACCATTGTTCGAAGTTCCTAATCAGAATACTTTGCAGTAATCTCACAAGAAACGCATACATACCAACCAATTAACTAATGCACCTGCAATCGACTACCACTAGATAATAACAGTCAACGTATACTTACCATATTGTATACCTACTCCAGTTAAAATTAGAGCGCATATAATTATAAACGATTTGCATATTTTTTATGCGATCGTGAAATAAACAATTAAATGCATTGTTTGCAAGGTCATTTTGTGGGCGTACACAGACACGGATTTTTTTATCTCGACTTCATTATAAATCGCGATGCAGAAATATGTAACGTAGTAATGTAGGAAATATTTTTTGCAAAATATTGTAGCAACTATTATACACTTATGTCAATTATCAGTTTACATTCCACAACAAGGCAATTGTGCATCACATTACGAGAGGATGCTCGTGTCAACCGGATTTGTAGAAATTTAACTAACCCAAGCAAACTCGAAAATGAATTCCCTAAGGTGTTTGCCGCTATGACCTGTCCTTTTTCAAACGAGGCTTAAAGAGAGTCCTCTCCTCACAATAAACAGCGTCCTAGCTGTGCTAGATCCCTAGAATTGCGAAGGTCAGCCTTCTAATACAAGAAAAGAAAAAAACAAGTAGGTGTGAATACACCATGTGTGTTTATTGGGGGTTTTTTGTTCTGTCCTGGCAACGTAATTTCACTGCCCCCGATGGCGATTCGAGCGGGTAAAGAAATAGCAGGAAAACCAGTAATATAATTTTTAAGATATCTATTGAACTTCTGACTCAACTCAGCAAATGATTGTAGTTATCTGACAAAAGGATTTTCCGAATCAGACCTTCGACTTGGGGGATTTGAGAGAACAAAAGTACATCGCATTTTTTTGTGTTTGCAATACTTGTGACAAATTGATAAAAAAAAGTGCCGATACTGAATATTTTTGGACGTTTGACCTTGTTGCCTTTGCACAAGTAACCTGACAATGCCTACTCGGAATCACAAGCGTCGAAACTTCGATTGAACGAACGCTTTTGTGTGTATCGTAAGTTCTAGAAATTACACCAATTATTTATTTGCTTTTATTGTATCATAACGGTAGCGAAATGGTTTGAGGAATGGACTTTCGATTACCTAAGTTTGTTTATTTTGCGTCGTTTTTAGAGCTTTTGCTTCTGACTCATCACTGTCATCGCACGACGCTGATTCACTGGGCTATTTGAGTTAAAATTTCTCGTTAATTATCCCTGATTCAGTCTTGCGGAAAAATACGGAGCAATATTTTACTTCATAAGTACAATATATGTACTCAAACTATAGCCATCCGTTGTTGCTCGTAGGTCTCCACAGGTAAGCCTCAACCTCTCGGTCTTAAGCCATCTGAATCCATCCGCTAACACCTTTTGCAGGTAGTAATTCCATCGTGCAACAGAACATCGTACATTATATCTGCCTGAATGCCAAATCAACCCCAACCGCCATCTGCCCATCGACTGTTGGCAGATATATCAATTCTTTGATTTTTTATCAAGATTAAGTCATTGTGCCTTAAATACCTCAGTGCCTTAAATCGAAAGTCTTCGATAGTTGTGTGTTACCAGTGATGACCTACGGCACCGAGACGTGGCCTCTCACTATGGGCCTTATTAGGAAGCTCAAAGTCACTCAACGAGCTATGGAGAGGGCTATGCTCGGGGTTTCCCTACGAGATCGAATCAGAAATGAGGAGATCCGTAGGAGAACTAAAATAACCGACATAGCCCACCGGATTAGCAAGTTGAAGTGGCAATGGGCAGGGCACATAGCGCGGAGATCTGATGACCGATGGGGTCGGAAAGTGCTCGAATGGAGGCCACGTAGCGGAAAGCGCAGCGTAGGACGTCCACCCACAAGATGGTCCGACGACCTGGTAAAGGTCGCGGGACGTCGCTGGATGCAGGCTGCCTCCAACAGGTCTCTGTGGAAATCATTGGGGGAGGCCTATGTTCAGCAGTGGACTTCCTTTGGCTGATGGATGGATGGATGAAGTCATTGTTCTTTTGTCTTTTTACAATCACCCTCATGACACGTGTAAACTACTTAGTGACAGTTTTTTTTATGAATGATTCCTCCAAAGTGGCCTTGCCTATGCGGAAGGCCGAACCAAATTGTATCAATACTGTCGATATTAATGTTGCGTTCTGTAATACAAAATATACTTACCTAGTCATTAACGACGCAGACAATTAGTAAAAAAGCTGAGATAGTATTCCACGGCAAATGTAAGCTAAATTGTTTTTTTCCAAAAAGAGACTGAATTATATATGTACTATGACTTGAAATAAGCTTTTATGAACAAACTGAAAGCTATTTCGAAAGCTTGCTTTGGTTTAATTAGAACTTGGATTTCAATTTTATATTCATTTAAGACTGTTGCAACTTTTGTTTTTAATCTCATTATTAAAATAATTATCATGCGATTTAATGTGCCCAACTACAGGCAAATCTACAGGATGTCTTATAAAGATGGTATACAGGTTGATAAAAAGATGATCTTGAAACAAATTCAGAGCAACAAATAACAGGAACTGAACTGAAATATTGAATGTAGTTTAACGGTGCGCGTAACATTTTCGTGCCACCCTGCTACATTCACGATATGCTCACATTGCAAAAAACGGGGCAATTTCACGCAGCGTAAACTTCGTGATCCGTTTTTGCTTGTTATGATGACAAACTATTTCCTAGTCTGGTACTAATTATGTGGTATTGTGGCGCGGCTTACTCATCGATGTTTTTGCCAACTCGCACATCGGCCGTCACCTTGCACTTTCGATTTTATTGCGCCCGATTGACTGCACGCGTTTGTTGAATGGAATTCTGTGGGGTGAATTATTTTGAAAAACCCCTAAGCTTATAAATTCATCTACATAGTGTTGGAATAAATCAATGACCAGATTGGAAAATGGAAGACAAAACGTGACGACTTATTATTCTCTGTATGTAAAATTCTCATTAGTTATCTTCATAAATTTACAAAACATTATAACGAAACTGGCATTAACTGATGGCCACTGCAAACTTATTTTAAAAATGTAATGCTTGCTGAGGACCAAGATTTCTAGTTCAGTACCAATTCATTGCATACATTTCTGGATCCTGGCGCCAAAAAAATGTTATATGAATGTAGGATTTGAATGTTAAGAAGAAAGATGAGTAGAATGGAACGTTGACGTATGACTGATATGGAACGTGGTTTGTGTGAGAGAGATGACTGATGAAAATATTTAAGATGCAAAGAGTAAGAGGATGAATGATATAGATGTTGAAGTATGCAAGGACGGAATAGAAGAGAACAGTCTGGAAGACGCAAAAGACGTGGAAGACGTAGAGGACGGCTGAAGTGAAGACGAGTTTCAAAACGATAATATATTTAATATTACCAAGACGATCTTTGTTTAATTTGACCCCTTATGGAACTATTCCCACATATTTTTGGGGGCTCGTCCGGGATAGTTCCGTATTTTGGGTCAAAATGACGGAAGACGTATGAAGTGAAGACGAGTTTTATTTAACATGAAATATACTGAAGATTACCAAGACGATCTTTATTTCATTTGACCCGATACAGAACTATTCCCACATGAAATTTATGTTATTTTACCACATATAATGATTATTGCAGTATACGAATACTACAAGAACTTATAGTCACTTTACTGGCCCTCAAATATTCTTGTTCGTCTGTAATCAATCGCTACACTCCGTATTGACACTTGATTGAGTCTTGCACTGCTCTTTGTAGCCCCACATAAAATTAAACGAACTAAAACATTCCGGTATTGTTTCCACGAAACGTTCTTTAATATGCTTTTGCCATATACAAAATATACAGTGTATTTCCCCATTTTTGCGTTATTTTAATTGCCTTTAATTTATGAAAATTGTGGTGGTTGATTAAAAGCGAATTCTGTCTTGCGGTATAACTACATAAATATTCTACAAATAAATCTAATTAACCAAAGCCTACAATTAAATAGCATATAAATTATCGTTGTAACTACCAAGCGATAAAAATCAATGACTTAGCTATATCGATAAAAAAAATACAATTAAAAATACACAATACTCTTATTACTACAACATTTTATCACAGCGATACGCAGACCTAACTCATACTGGATTGAATTTTAAATTTAGAATCAGATTCATCATTTAATTTTAATGTTATTGAAATCTCCAGTACCGCTCAGTAATTA
The DNA here is from genome assembly GCA_009982885.2 of Hyles vespertilio. NCBI lineage: Eukaryota > Metazoa > Arthropoda > Insecta > Lepidoptera > Sphingidae > Hyles > Hyles vespertilio. The sequence continues at coordinate 11,636,554 of CM042806.1, read as the reverse complement.
TTTATTTCACTCAATCGCAGTGGGATTTAATCGAACTACGTGAGCCAGCTCGACGGACACAAAAATTTCAAACTCTAGACACGCAAGCCGCAATAAAACCGCAATTTACTTGAATATTTTAAAAACAGTGTTTGAGCCGCGCGCGTCCTTGGTGGCGAAGTCTTATAGCTGTCGCCAAGGTGGTCCGCACTAATTACTTTCGATGGCCTTGCATACTCGTAACGTGTTTTCGAAGCTATCTAATATTGATTATGAATTAAATTGGGGAATATATTAATGGAGTACCCGCCAGTGGTTGCGTAACAGCGGATGCCGTGACGAGAAAGTGAGATACTTTTGATTGGTTAGATGTTTGGTTATATGCAAATGATGTTACGTCAGCTGTGACGCAAATAGTTTTTGTTTGGAGTACGTTTATGTTGGCTTTATGTGTTTGGGACCAGGGTAATTGTGTGTAATTTTAAATAGGATACAACATGATTCAATTCTCTCATCTTGTTTTTAAGATGTGTATTCTATGCGACTTAGATGTATAGACAACTTTACCTTTTGTGTTTACATTCTAAACTAATTTCTATTCAATAAACTAATTTTAGTACTTCCATAAAATTCAACTTCACCAGCTCCAACTCTCAAACAGCTACAAATTCAGAAACCAAACACCCTACACAAATAAAAAACACAAAATCAAAGAATCAATTGAGACCTCGATTTTTCACCAAGCTATTTCATTAAGGCATATAAATCGATTGACCGGGACCGTGCTGGGTCGATCCACCGCAACTCATCAGATTAGAGGCAGATTACCGTTACAATGGGGTACATTAATAAATTTGTCACCGCGTTACAGATAGGGCATGACAGTAAGTTGGCGAGTGCGATCGCTCGCACAATGAGCACGCGCTGAAATATTGCACAGATAGTCCATTAGTCTCTCCGGCGAGCACTGAAGCTACGAAATAATGGTTCTCTGTGATGTAGAGTGCTTGGATGCGGCTCTGACGCTAACTGTATTGTCTAAAGAAGTGGAAGAATTAGAAAAGTTCGTAGTCTGAATTGAATAGACTGGTAACATAGTCAGTTATGGAAACGCATCTCTGTTGCTTCTAAACAGAATGCCGTATGCATTATCTTTGCATTCTCATAATTGTCGGTCTACGAATTTTACATTGTTTAGATATTAGCACTAAAATAGTTATAAAATATTGATGCCTATTAATTACGTCTATTACAAATGGGTTACCCGCATTTGTTATAAACGACTATTCTCTATTTTATATTTAACCCTTCCTACCGAAAAAAAATCTTTAAAATTACAACTGAATCAGAATGTAAAAATCTGTATAGAAAATACAGTTTAATACAATGAACACTGATCGTAAGTTCAACTTCTTTAAGTGACTTTTCTCTTTCGTATCCCATCTAGTACCGGCTGGTAATTCACTAAGCGATGCTATCGGATGTCGATATGCCTCTTTTATGACCATTCAGAAGATACAGAAAGAGTTAGCAAATCAAATATTATTCTAGAAATGTTTATCACTTTATTTCGTGCGGTCAATAACGGTTCATATTTATTTTAATTGAATATTATATATTTTTCACAATTTTTAGTTGGGAGACAGTTATTTAGTTTTTAGAATAAAATTAGGTTAGCGCGGTAAACCAAATTTTTTGATGTCGATCAACAATCGCAAAGTTTTTAAAACCAAATCATTTTACAATGGGAACGTCTGTTTAACTGTGGTATAAATTATAGTGAAGAATAAAAATATTAGTTTCGGTAGAAAAACATATACAGAAGTAAAAGCATACAAAGAAATAGAACATAATAGTAAACTAACAGAATTTGATCAACGCATGATTTGAAATACAACTAAACTATATATCAAAAACAACGTACACTGCTGCATTTAATTCTCAAATACCACCCTCTATCAAAATTGTAAAATGAACCCAATGTGTTTCATTATCCTAGAGTCCATATTGTTACAACCTACATAAAATTTAAATTCACTTAATCAGTATCTGTAACGCACGATTCGGCTTTGAATTTATACGAATTTAAATCCTCAGTGAACTACATACCTTTGACCTTTATCGCGTTAACATCACACTAAATTCGATTACACGTACTGTTACTTAGCTAATAAGCCGCACAATAGTTTAATTAAGATACGTTGCTGTCGTCGCCCACGCAACAAGTCAATGTATTTAACCAGACAAAGATTAACTACGGAGATGCGCTACTATTTGTTCATAATACACAATACTTCATTTGGAACTGGGCCATATGAACTGATATGTATAATACAATTACTTACACCCTAATAACCAGAAGACGTGTAATGTAATGTATCTGAACATAACAATTGATCTTCTGCCTTATTTAAAAACGCCAGGTCGTTTATTGTAGTACGATAAACAGTTAGTTTATTTAATAGCGGTAAAGTGTAAAATATTCTAGAGCTATTGGTAACTCCACATGAATAAGGAAAGCCAGTGCAAAAAAGGGATTTCTAGATACTTTACCACGGAAAACTAACGTATAAGATGTCTTAATTTGGAATCAATCATTATTTATTTTTCTTATGTTTTTCCGTCATAGCTCCTGTCCTTTACACTTTAGACTGCCCTCTATTAATCCTTTTGTAAAATCCATTCCATGGTTGTCTGTAAGACATTGCCTATATATGTTTATGATTTTCATTTTATTTGTATTTTTTTTGTGCGCAATAAAGTGTATAAATAAATCAATCTCACTGCTTGCTGCTGCTGCCCGTATGACGATTGTTTGCTATAAAAATATAATTCTAAACATCAAAATACAGAAATGTATTTAATAAAGCTAGTCGCCGAATTTCATAATCTACATTCTCCTGAATAATCTTCGACTGTTACAGAAACATTACTTGCTTGTACACTATTACTTAGAGCCATTAGTGCACCACAACCAATAGAATAGTATAATTGATTTCGCTTAAATTTTATTAATATGCTTAACCATAAATTGAGAACCTGTAACCTTTTTGGAATAAGCTACCAGATTTAAGGAAATATTCTTCATAATACATACTAAAATTTGTAATAAACAAACCACTTTTAGTGATGAGACAGCATATTTGTAATCTTTCTCTTTGATCAAGCACTCAATACCTTAGTATGTAGTGGTACTCCAAACTTTATAACAAGAACTGGTGGTAGGTCTCTCATATGTATGTGAGAGGCCGCTTGGGACGGTACCACCGTAATGTTTAATTCTCCCGCCAAACATCAGTGTAAATGCACTGTTGTGTTCTGTTCTTTGTAATTCAGGGTGTTTGGTTTTGGCACTGTTCATGAGCGGTCGTCTCGCTTACCATCAGGTGAACGGCATGCTAGTCCCGCCATTCATTGCAATAAAAAAACTACAGGGTTTTCACTAACTGGCTACTAGGTGGCTTATTCCCATCAATCCAAAAGTCCAGTCCAATGTCCAGTGACTGGTCTGCCAGTAGGACTTACACAGGCTGATACAGATACAGTACAAGATTCCATAGGCCGTGTCGGGTTGCGCAGCTCGCCGAGCTCGCCGGGGGCGCGCGTGGCCTGTCGATGATTTATCAATAGTCGGCCGCGATGGCTGCACGACGGCAAGCCGGCCACTCTTCCTGTCACCAACGGCAACGCATGAGCGACCAGCGAGGGACAACCAATCTATAAATACGTCCGTAGGATACGGGCCTTGTCTGCAATCGAGACTAAGGTTGAGAAAAGGGTGTCATTGAATTTCTGGCGCGTATGTAACTGAAGCATGGGTATATTGGTAAAGAGTGTTCATCAACGATAGCTGCAGAAACTCCATTGTTGAGCTCAAGCCTCTCCTAAATATAATCGGATATAATCTTACGGAATAGCATGGATGAGCTCGATATAACTACCCGGCAGCCGTGCTTGGCCAAATTGCTTAAAGAGACTAGGCGTGATAACGCCTGCTAGTTACCTGCCTGTGCTAGATACTTAATAAATAAAGGCACCGATTATATAAATTATAGAAGGAAATAAAAACATTATTCATCTGTCCAAACTCCAACATAGCTTAAAACCAAAGTGGAACCTCCAACCGCTCCTCAATTCCACCACAACACTTTAGTACTGTCCCTTCGGCTTCCCCCTCCCCTGCCTCTCCCCTCCCCCCTCCTGCGTCCCCCGGGTCCGTTCTAACAGAGCCTAGTTGCGCACGCGTCGCGCCACGCCCTGCATCTACCGCGTTAAATATATCATAGGTCATCTGGCCAGCTTGGTGGGGCTCACGCGATTCTGCTACTAAAAGCGCGATTTGTCTGAGATTCCGACAACAGTGTGGCATGGATTTATTTGTTTGCTTTTTGCTTCTTTGTACTAGATCTGTTTTAAAGGGCGAAAAAGTGAAATAAACTGTATTTTGTAATGCAATGGCTCATGAATTTGCTCAACGTGTGTGGAACTTTGATTGCACCAATATGATTTCAGACTGTTTTATAAACCAATATGTTAACTAAATCGTAACAAACCTATATTGCAAAACATGAATTGTTGAGAATATTGAAGTTAGTTGTTCAGTCGACAATGGTATTAAAATTAATTTGAAGACACTGTTGTTAAATAATGAACTCTATTAAATAACCAAATCTCTTTACCAACATTGTGTCGCTTAATTAATAGAAAATCAATCAATCAAATTGTCGTTTTGATCACATTCTATCACCGAAATGAAGAAGGCACAATAAAGAAGCAAATCTAACATCCTCGTGATAATCTGTGAAGCGGTCAAATGGTAGGCATCTTATTGGGTTGAGTGTATTGGCGCAAGCGCACGCAGCGCGCCCGAGACCGCTGCCAACGTCGCACGAACCACCCATAATCCGACAACCTACTCACTGGGATTTAGAACTAACTTGGGATACACATGACCCCCCATCCATCCATCCCGCCATCTTTGATTAGTTTCAAAAGGTATCAAACTTTTGAAACTAATCAAAGATGGCGATTACGAGATAAAAACTGCTCATCTCGATTTTCTAGGTATAATAGGACACCCCTGACATCCTGATGTTTTTTTATAAGAGGAAAGCTCTTTTGCTCCCTATTTTATATTCCGATGAAGTGATATAGATTATTGGCCTTTTTCACCATTATTCTATCACTGTTTGATATTAAACTTAAAAGGAAATAATCTAATTTCGGTAAAATAACGTATTTTTGACACCTACAAACAGACAGCAAATTGATCTACCTAGGATACCAAGCCAAAACTGTCGGGCCTCTTAATCTATTTCTCGCTTTACATTCCTCCAAGAATAATTGATAAATTGGAAGTAATAATAAAAAGGGCTTGGATAGGCATAAAGTGACTAAGGACTTCACAAACATAGATAATAAAAAAAGCATAAATAACACAATCGTATTTTTTTAAATGAGTTAGTATACCCTTAATACGATTTATATTAATAAAATTTATGAAATTACATAATGTGGTCCCTTCAAGCCGTGCCTGAATCCGTTCTAGAAACTTTACGTAAAGTCGGGCAGATAACGTGCGGAATATGGCTTTTGCGAACAATCAGAATCGATATTGCAATAGTTATTTTTGTCATTTGTCTCTGCTTTACATTCGGAGCACGAGATACAACGCTATTTTATGTACTGCACTGAGGTGTGAACCACGAACACCAAGTAAATTCGCCAGAATTACTTATGAAAGCATTGCTAGCATTTATTTGATATTACAAGACAAATGTTCTTTAATACCAATTAAATATACATAAGTATACATGGCCGAAGTTACCTAAGGGTTTTTTGTGCTGCAGCCCAAGGGCCCGTGGATACCAAAGGCCCCAGGTCTAACTTTTTTAATATGTTTATTTTAATAACATTATAAAACAGGGCTAAAGGGGAATAACCTAACACACCTTGAGTTACAAAGCAATACTTGGCATTCCACAGCGCTCGCCATCCTAATCCTGTCCAGTAGTTAATAGAAATAATATCTAATGTCTCAGAATGGCTGTCTGGCTGCAATGTCCTTCAAACCAGAACACAATAGTGCATTTGCACTGCTGTTTGACGGGAGAAATAGACATTGCAGTGGTACCTACCCAGGCGGCCTCTCACATATGAGAGAACTACCAGCAAAATATAACAATATGCAATTGCAACTCAATATTTGCCTTTCGTTTATCTAATCTGGGATCCAACCTACCTTTGATTCAAAAGCCAACTTCTTAGTCAATCAGTCATCATCATTTCACCATGAATTTTCATTACTACACAGAATAAAAGAATCATGTTTGTGAACAACGTAATTAACTTTAGATTACAAGAATGATTTCCAAATTCGGTGTATTATTGCGGTAAGGGACCACACAAATCCGACCTCAAAACGATGGATCAAGAAAATTACATTAATAATGAAAGACCTACATTCATCTCTAGTATAACCTCAGCGTGTGTGGGCAGGAGACCGCGTGATTTTGCCATCTGTTACCAGGTCACGTATAACTTTTTTTTATATTACTTGATCTCTAATACCCCTTCACCCAATATATAATCTTTTTTCTATCATGTTTACTCATCCACTATGAGACACCGGCAACGCTCCAGTATTCATAAGTGATAGGAATTCTAGTCATCAGGCGAGCGCTTTGCTTGTTTATCAGAAGTAAGCAGTAAATAAAGCTTTTTAATCAGGGCTTGAAATACCGGTAAAAGTTTGGTATCGTTAATGGAGACCCGATACCCAATTTAACGTTATTTTAACGTTAAGTATAAATACCGGTACTACCAAACATACCGATACTTATAACGTTATGAGTGTATTTCGTTACCTTAGCTCAAACTTACCGATACTTTTAACGTTATGAGACTATTTCGTTACCTTTGCTCCCGGCAACTCGCAACGTTTACCAACCAACCACATTCATAGGAAGAACATGGCGGCAGTCTGCATGCGTTTGTGGTATATGCCGTGAGACGCCCAAGAGAACTTTGAGAAAATCGGCAACGTCGCATAAATTAACGCTACGAAATTACCGATATTTTTAACGTTATCGACGTAAGAAAATATTGATAATTGATAACGTTTTGGTATCATAACGATTGTGTTTTGTTACGATACTCAATTACCGCTACTAAATTTTAACGATACACAGGTATCTTTATGAAATTACCGGTAATTACCGATACTTTTAATGTGAATTGGTATCGTTTTCAAGCCCTGTTTTTAATAAACAAGAAAAAGTTCATAGAAAATCTTACCACCCATACCAGATCATCACTTCAAGCGAAACAACTTACTCAAAACGGATTGTCCATATTATCGAACACACGAAACACAAAATTTAGAAGAATTTACGAAACACTCAACACCCATAATTTGGACATTATTTTGCTAAGTGTAAGATTTAAATCAACAATTTAAGTTCCCGTAAGATATTAAAACTGGGTAAGAAGCGGTACTACGCAGTACTTAAAGAAGGGCCGTGTGTAATTTACTCGGCGGAGATGTTACGAGGCAATTTTGAGCCCTCGATTTTCAGTGAGAAATAATTTCCGATAATGTATGGCGTTAATAAAATCACATGACGGATTGATCGATATCTTTCGTATCCTGTAACTTACGAATGTTGAGAAGGTGTGCGTTATTATTTCAATATTTATCGAAGGTGGATGGTTGTAAATTATGAAAATAAACAAGGCAATACATTACAAGTCACACAAGATCTTCTAAAATAAAACTACCGATGGCTGCGAAAACAAATGTAAATATTAAGCTCTAGCGTTCGAAACGCTCAACATCATTTTAATTTATTTTTTTCCATAATATAATTTATACTCGTAATATCTCGTAAAATGCTGCTATTAAATCAAATCACCATTTTTATGATCCTGTGTAATTTTGAAATGATTATTTTAGCTCCAGAGCCCGTGGCAGTCAGACCTACGTCATTAATTTACTGCTGTTATAGTATATTGGCTGAATTTTAAATGTGTTCCTTAAGCCACTATCAATTATGAACAGGTGCTTCTTTGGTAGTCAGAATTTTTTTATGGTTCTTTGAACTAGCGAGACACATAGAAGTTGATCACTTCCAATGCCATCAAGATTCAAACATCATAATTGAGGATCGTGTGATGCTTATGTTAAAGGCAAGCATAGACAAACTTTTAACTTTTATAAAATGACGTAAATCTGGCGGCCGGCTCTTCACCTATTTGTAGCTCTGTGGACCACGATGTATGTTTACAATCGCTTATGACGTAACGTGATACAATCTGATTTACCCATATTTTTATCGCTCATTCACATTGCGATTTCTTCATTCGTGGAATTGAAATGTAATTCAGAACATCATTTCGGTGAATGTATTCCTTTGACCCGTTACTTATGTTTCTGATTTTTTTATTATTTTTATATCTTATTTCTATCAGCCGAATTAAAATTGACTTATTTTCAAGTAGGTGGTAGGTAATTTATTATTGAATTCATCTAAAACTATTGATTGATCTAGATTGGTAAATCATCAATCCGAACTATTTATATTTTTATTTGAATTTATTATTCAGTATTAATTAGTCGAGGCGTGTTAAATGAGGAGATCTGTACCCAGCAATGTGTTGACGTGGGCTGATATATAATAGGTGGATACATAGAACACGGTATCTATTGATGTATTTTGGTCATAAACTCAAACAACCCCATACCAATAAATAAATCAAACAATAATTGAGACCAGAAAAAAACACGCTGACTATCAGTTTCTTCACAAACCTAAACATTCTTAGTTTCAGGTTTGGAGTCAGGTCTGTTTATTTTATTTATAATTAAGTAAATGTGACATGAAATGAAATATTTAGTTATAACAGAAGTTATTATATTTTATGACGGCATTAATGACCGTAAAACCGATGTAATAAAACAATATTAGTATCGAACAAATGCTGGATGTTAGCCTCTATGAAGATAATGATCGTAATTGATTTCATATTCACGATTATTTAAAGCAGGACAATCGCTAATCTGCATGCTTCCAATTAACCACAATAAAGGGATAATATATTGCACCGTACAATGTTTCTTAACGCCTCTCTACTGTTTTACACAAATAATTACCATTCAATGCATGTTGTTTAAAAACGTTGTTTATAAAAAAAATACACCAACAGTCACATACACAGTCCTGTCCTTACACTAAGATCGAATCTTGTGTCGTGGGTATCAGAAACTACAAGAGACTTTTCGGTCTGACAAACACCCAGACTTACGAGTCTACAAATACCTGAAAAAATCGTCGATTATAAAACTGTCAATGGATAAGGCCATGCGTGTATTAGTGGAATATTCATAACATTAATTAAATTACATGCCTTAACTGGCTACAAATTATAATTGTATGAGCTAGGAGCAAAACTGTATTGTAAATTTGGCTCCTGTATGAAGTGGCTGGCTAGATCAGTATCAGTATCTCTCTATAAACCGATACAACAGCTTTACTGACCCATTACCTTTACTCAATGCGATACCGGCCCAACAATGTCTACTCCCCGATACTTCTCATTCCATTGCGCTCGCCATCCTGAGACATTTGATGTTAAGTCTCAATATGGTCAGTAGTTACTCTTTCTACAAACCGAAAGACAACGGTGTACATACACTGCTGTTTGGAGGAAGAAATAGACATAGGGCGGTACCTAACCAGGCAGCCTCTCACATCTGAAAGACCTGCCATCAGTAAATTATAAAGTATCCATATATCAAGCGACCGAAAAGAGAATCTCATAATTACCTATATACCCACAAAAACAACACGATCACGCCAACAATTATGTAGACGTATTCTTTATTTAAAAGATTAGTTTCATCCGATGTTCTATAATGCAAACCCAGTGTGAAATTAAGAATCTGCGGCTAGTACACGGGCCCAGATAAAATCAATTGTACAACCACAAAACTCATTTTGCACCGTACACACGCCCGTGAAATTATTGCTGAGAATTTGGAGTAAAGTGTGTCGCTGCTGAACGAATTTGAACTCAATATCATGTTCTCCGTTCGGATTAAGTTTCACTTTCATTGATTGATTAGTAACACGAAGATATTCTTATATATTTTAAACCACCTATAGTCTCGATAAAAATAACGCGAATCCAAAGGGGATCTTTGAAAAATCACCTTAAAGAAAATACCGCCTATTTGGCATGATTTCTTTAATGAAATAAAAGCTATGCTTTGCTGTTGGTTGTTGCCTCGGGTGAATGTAACTTCCTCCCATCCCAACATTCGCAAATATGACAGTCAAGTTTAATGTCAAGAAAAAGGTTAGTGGTAATATGTTTTTCTGTTTTTGTTTCCTTTTCTTGTGATTCATGTCGTTGCGGGCCTAATGATAAATAATTTTGGGACAATTATTATTTACGGAGTTTGTTTAATCTTGCTTCACATTAAGATGATATATATCAACTTATTGAATTAAAGGTATTCCATAAGCATATGCCCTGACATTACAGAATTTCGTACAATAAGGTAAGGGAACATAAATTTGAAATACAAGAATATTATTCCGAGCGCTTATGACATATTAGCTAAGCTGTCTGTTGAAATAGCAAGAATAGTTTATCATGTTGTCTTAACATTCAGCCTTATTGTTTCACCTTTACAAAGTAAACTGTATCAGTCTGTACTTTAATAAGTCCACTGAAATACTTTATCTTAGAAGCACAATTTTGTTTGAAGTATTTGCATTTCAATGTAAATACTTCAAACTCGGTGACTGCCTCGGTGACATAGTTGTGTTACGTTACGATTACACAGCTGAGGTCACGGGTTCGAATTCGGGGTAGATTTTTCTATTGATTATCAGCAGGAGTCAGGAATTTGTGAACTATATGGTGATAGGATTTTCCTGTACCACATCGTGGGACGGAACATACAAAGCGAAATGTGGATGTCCTGACACCTCTGCCTACCGCTTCTGGGAAAAGGCGTGAGTTTATATTGTATGTATCTATGGCATTTGAAACTTTTCAACTATTCAATGCAATGATTTTGTGGCTGATGTTTGATATGACAATGCAGTGCAAATCTGGCCACTCTGGAGACTAAGAATACATCTTAGAAGTAAAACCAACCATGATGTAGTATTTAATTCAAACACTCGTAAAATTACTTTACCACTTGTCCCTAAAACTCGTTCTTTTCACAGCACTACAAGCTATCACTAATCAAATCAGCTTCCTATAACAATAAATAGCATTCACCAATCCTACCACAAAATTACAATAAGGAGCATAATTCCTAATTAATTTATAGATCTCACGTCGCGAAAACACAACTCACAATTAGCACACGGGCGATGTAAGCCGCTTTGGCTCAAAGGTTGCCAATTAAAGGGTACTGGACAAACTGAACATGGAATTCGACAGGGCTAGCATCGTCAGGCGTGGCCGGCGTGAGTCACTCGCCCGCGCGCCGAATTCCTAGATAACAGACAACTCCTTTATTCTCTTTGCTATATCGATCACTGGGGACGGATTTAGGGACCGTGGTCCTTTGTAAACATGCAATGCAGATGCTTGTATCATCATCAACATCATCTGAGCCATGGGAAGTCCACTGCTGAACATAGGCCTCCCCCAAGCATCTCCACATCGTCATGTTGGAAGCGAAACTGCATCCAGCGATTTCCTGCAACCTTCCCCAGGTCGTCTATTCACCTTTTTAGACGGGCATCCGAAATTTCGCTTACCTGTATGTGGCCTCTAGTCTAGAACTTTCGGCCCGAATGACAATCATTTCTATACGCTATGTGCTTGGCACACTGCCACTTCAATTAATATCGACAATTAATACAATATATTAACAATAATTGATATTAATATAATTGATATGAAATTGGTCACACAGATGAAAAGATGAGAGGAGTATAAGAGACATAGATTTTACTATAGAGCTACATATTTTAGGTTTCAATAGAGAATTCTTTATCAAGTTTATTAAGTTACAAATTAGTCACATCTATGTCAAGCCGCAGCCATTGGCCATTAGTTATGTTATTTATGAAGCTACAACGTTTGTTTTATAATGTAGAACTTACAAAATTGGGTAAAGTAGTAAAATTTAAGTGAGTGATGAATACTAGTATAATGCCAGGTTGAGTTGAAGAACGAGTTACTACTGTGTAATTCATTATAAAATGGTGTACGCGTGAAAACCCGCAATTTGCTCACAGACCGCACAGTGGACTCCATTAGTGTTCCATTTTGATAACGCTGCTGTTGGCTTGTTTAATTATTGTTAAAATGTACCAAGAGACTTTCTAATCCCTTGACCCCCTTAGCATAGTCCTGGCTACTGCGCTGCGGAGCACTGCCGTATCGGTGCCCTTTCGAACCGTTGGATGTTAGCCCGTGAATAATTCAAACATTACCTAATGCTCACTGGCCATTGTAGCTCCAGAGTGGCACTAATGTAATTAGGCATTGTTTAGTCATTCGGTACACATATTGCGTTGACCCTATTGGGCCATAGTGACCCTATTAGGACCCTCTGTTGCATCAGTTTGGCTTAATTTAGCAATGCAAAGTGTAGTACGCTGTAAATAGATTATTCTGATTTTCATTATTTGAATCGAAATTCTTAAGGGTTGATGTGGCTTCTTTTCATGCTTACCTTTATTTTACTGACTTTTAAGTGTGATCTAAGTATTCGTAGATCTATATTCATCTGATCTGTTTTAATTATTTTTATTTAATATCGAACATATCCCATAGATTATATTGCTTAAATTCAGCATTTGTAAGGTATACAACTAATAATGTATAATAATTCCATTTAACGATAATTTTTGTGTTGTATAATAAGAACACAAAATCTGTACAAAGTGAACTCGTCAATTCAGACACGTCGGGTGTACGTAGGGCATAATGTACGTCTCGGCCTACCAGGCGTATGATCGATTGCAAACGCCCGGATGAACCCTTAACCATGATAAATGGCAGCTTAAAGCGTAGGACGATTAACCTGATAAAGGGTAATTTGACAACCCTAAATAACAGCAAATTGGGATCTTTTACACCGTAATGGATAAAATATTTGTAGATATTATACTAGTAATACTAATACTAGCTTATAGTTTGAATTTTAACTGAATGTTTTACTTATTTAACCCTTTATAATAGATACTATCTAACTAGATGATAGGAAAGATGTGCCTAATATATATTTATTGTTTAAAGTGTTGTCTATCATCTATCAGCCCATATGCTTTTCTATGCCTGTTGGTCACAGATCTACTACCAACTATGAGAGGCTTAGGAGATCACTATTTTATTTATTTTTGTATTAATATCTTGACCTAATATTAAGTAACTAGGCTATATTTTAAAGTTCGTATACAAAATATTGAAAATCATCTCAGAATTACATTTCAGTGTAACAATTTCCAGGAATTAAAATCATGGATGCGTTTTAATCGCATTCCTCCACAGGCGCCACTTCTTATTAATAATATTATATGAAACTCATACTTTATGTAAACTACGGACGTACGAAAAGCAACTAACGTCAACAATAATATTAACAAGAAACTTAATGGCCGACTCATGTTACGGTTGCAAACCTTAATAACTTGTTCCACAAGTAGCTTCCTAATTTTGATATTTTATTGAATGAACGAGAGTTGAGTCGACCCAGTAAACGATACTACTCGTATGTAATCTATACATACTGGGTATCTCAAGACTGCTACCGAAAACGAAGCCGGGTGGTAGTTTTAGTGACTACAAACACAATGCAACTAAAAATTTCCCAAAGAAACGCGACAATTATTTTTTATGATTTTTTAAATATCGTCATTTTTGGGTGGTAAATCCATAGTTTTTGCTAAAATAATAATTTAAACTCTTTTATACCTTAGATTTTTATAAATAAAAGGGTATACTACTATTATTTTGGGAAAAAATGTATTTTCCACCCAAATATGGTCATAGGAAAAAAATAACAAAAACAAAATTGTCGCTTTTTTTGCTACTTTTTCTGATGCATTGTGTCTAAAGTCGCTTAGACTACCACCAGGCTTCGTTTTCGGTAGCAGTCTTGATATACCCTGTATAAATAAAATTGAAATGTCTGTTTTAAAAGTGAAAATAAAAAAAAATATCCAACTACATATCGTTATATACACGATACCTGTGCCGAAAATGATATTTAATTTTTGTTTTGTCTGTCTGTTTGTTCCGGCTAATCTCTGAAATGGCTGGACCGATTTTGACGGGACTTTTTTTGTCAGGTAGCTGATATAACAAGGAGTAACTTAGGCTACGTTTATTTTAGAAAAAATCTTTTACTTTAGAAAAATAAAGTAATGTTGCAATGCCCGCGCCCAGCTCACGCGCATGCCACCACTGGGCCGTCACGTTGGACGCCTCCCACCACTTCTCCCACCAACAAATCAATATCAGATTTACAAAATATTGTATATAAAGAAATTTTTCAATAAAGCTAATACAAAAAACTGAAAATAAATGTGTAACGGGAGTTTACCGCCGCTCGCTAAGAGATGGCGCCTCCGTAGAATTAGAATATCATTATATACACGATACCTATAACGAAACTGACCTTAGATTTTTTTGTCTGTCTGTCTGTCCGTCTGTCTGTCTGTTTATTCCGGCTAATCTCTGAGATGGCTGGACCGATTTTGACGGGACTTTTATTGTCAGATAGCTGATATAATAAGGAGTAACTTAGGCTACATTTATTTTAGAAAAATAAAGTAATGTTGCAATGCCCAAGTACTGTCCAGTACCGCGCGCAGCTCACGCGCATGCCACCACTGGGCCGTCACGTCTGGCCCCTCCCACCAAAGAATCAATAATTAAAATTAAAATGTAAAAACCAAAAAAAACTAAATAAACTAATTAACTTTTTTGTTAAATTCCACGCGGACGAAGTCGCGGGTACAGCTAGTTGGCAATAAACAAAAAAATCTGAGATGTAAAACAGGGCGCTGTTGAAATGCTACATGTAGTTGCTAGATCAGGCTATTTCCAAAAAGTTCGTGTAAACAATCTTGGGGCAGCACTATGTTCAGAAGTGGACTTCATGTGAATGTTTTTTTTTATTGCAATTAATGGTGAAACGATCATGCCATTGGCCAGGTGATGAGGACTATAAGAATACCCAACAACACCATGAATGACAAAGCAATGCATTCCTCTGCTCTCGCTATCCTGAGTTATACGATATTAAGTCTCAATCATACGATATTAAGTCAATCGTCCAGAAGTTACGAAGCTACAATTTCCTACAACCAAAACACAACAGTGCATTAGCACTGCTGTTTGGAGAAATAGATACTGCGGTGGTGCCTTACCAGGCGGCCTCTCACATATGAGGGACCTACCACTATCAAAATGAAAATATAATCAACACATAAAATTCAGCAAACAATAAATCACTACCACGATAATTCCAAATTCCCACTATGCATAATATAGTCGACTGGAATTATCAGTGAACTGTTATCACCAACAAAATAAATTGAGCGGCCTCCATAGACACTTATGAAGACACATCCGATCTCTCCGGCCCACCTCTCGCGAGAACACGAGAAAGATATATAGATACAAACATCAAAGATTTCTGTCGGAAGCCGATACACAAGGATTGAATTTAAAATGAAAACGTCCGTATTAATCATAAAGTCGAATTTACAGGCCACAACGGATTAAAAATGGCGTCGAACATCCCAACGGCATAATTTTCGTATAAGTGTATTTTATTTATCGCCGGCCGTGCATCTGCGCTAATTGGTTATCTTTTAATTAATCGATAAGATAAGAGTTATGCGAATTATTTAAATGAACCGCTATAGGGATGGAGAAATATTTCTATGAAATTTAAAATGGAATGCAATTCGAGATTGTATTTTCGGTTAATTACGAATAGTCTGTTAATTATTATTTTATTTTAGTGTTGAAACAGTTTTAAAAATGTGTGGTTATTTTTAGTTTAAAACAGTCATTCAAACCCCGTTTCGAAGTTACACGATATTAAAGAACTAGTTATCTTTTATTCTTTTAAATTTCAAAGGCAAAACTTAAATATCATTTCATACAAGGAAATGTTTTCAACGCTAACATAAGTTTTTATCTATTCTATTGTGATCGCAACCATTGTTAATATACTGCACTCGATCTTATTATGTCTAAGTTCATAACTTAATAGTGTTCGTAATTTTAATTAACCTCCAATACATTGCAACCTTTGTTGCGAAAAATATAGAACTTGCACCGTCATTTGAATGCAATTTAAAACGTCTACCTTTGAGGAGACGTAGATAAAATCATGACAGAATTACACAACAGTTCTTGTTTATTTTACTTATATAAAGTTACGGTAGCGTAATGAATATAAAAACTCGATTCCAATATAATAAATTCGCTAAAATACAATAAGAAATGCCGAACTTTAATTGACAGATCGTACTAAAATAAAAGGTTAAAACCTCCTGGTCTTGTTTCGTAATGTGTGTTAAATAAATAAAATGTTAAATTGAGATTGGGGCGAATAAAGATAAAACTTGTGGAAATGTTTCAAATCATATTATATTGTAAGTGCTATAAAAATCATAAGACTTACAGAATTTGCGCTAAAAGGTTTTATCGAGTGGCAGCCCCTCTCTCCTACCATTGAAAAGATTTTCGATTATGGTTAAACGCAGGGTGATGGCAGTAGGTAATCTAGACGAACTTAAACCTAAATGTGACAAGATGCCTATCGAGAGATTTAAATGAATATGCCAGCAAGATTTAAGCAAATTTAAATAGGTACATAAAGAACCTTAGGAACCAACCCTAACAACATTATTGGACTGGAAGGCCATTTGCTCCTATATGTCATACCGATTCTTCACTGAATATATAAAGAGATTCATAAAATTCTTTCTTATTAAAAATGTCTTCTACCTTCGTTTTCCTTTAATATCTACACGGATATTCGTTGGACAATACAAAGTGCAATTGCAATGGGGTGCATGAATAACAAAATTTTAATTAGTTGCATTCTATCATTCAAATCATAGTTCCGCTTACAATCTCTAGGCATACCTTTGACAAATTTAAAATAAAACAAGCTGATTAACTCGCCTCCTACGCTTTAAGACCTTAAACTTATCTTAACTTATAGTTTTTGAGTTACCATTTAATTAACAACATGTACTTACTCTATATGACAAACAGAGAAACAAAAATATATTTAAAAATTAATCCTCCCCACGTGCCATATATTTATTGAAAGCAAAATAAGCCATGTTGAATATTGATCTTTTGCAATAATTTGTACCTTTTTTGTTATGAACAGGAGCGGCAAATTTACCAATGACTAAATAAAAAGAAAACCTGGCCACCAAGTATCTAAGTAACCAATAATGCAAATATCTCAAAAAGCCTAGAATAAAAAACATATACGACAGCCTTGGTGGTGTAGTTGGACTAAGGTTACGAAGCTGAGGTCTCGGGTTTGACCCCGGGTTGGGCAAAGTAGTATTGGAATTTTCTATTCATTATCGGCCCGGAGTCAGAAATTGTGCTCAATATGGCGACAGGCTCGCCCCCTATCACATCGCGAGACAGAGCATACTAGAAACAAGGGTGGCCTGGTACCTCCGCCTACCCCTTCTGGGAAAAAGGCTAACGTTTATTTTTCTTCTTTCTTTCTTTTATGTACGTATGTATGTAAAAAAATTGATTATGCAATCATTATTCTCGGTGCGAGTATCGAACTTGCAGCTTTACATTTGATTAAATTATCCGACATTCTCACTATTTCCCTATTCTTAACAGCTGATTACTTAGGCTTGATATCCTTCAAGACACGGAAAGACTCAGTTCTATAGTTCCTGGTCACACTGTCCAAATCAGTTGGTAATTTAATGACAAAATAACAACCTAATTATAACATCTTGTTCCATAAGCTTGTTTCTCAACCGTGGCACCACGTCATCAAATATGTTTTTAAGTACTTCTTATTCTACATATCCAATTTGCACTTAAAAAGGACATGTACAAGAATCCACTCGATTTCACTGAAATGACACCTGACCGGAACGAATCATGATTACACAGTTTTTGAATACATTACATTACTAGCTGTTACGTACGGGTTTACTCTGACGACGAATAATTAGTTCTTACGAAACTGAGATTTTTTACGCCATACAAACTGCAATTGGGTCATTGGAGAAAATATTATCTGTATCAGCCCATAAACGTGGTACAGCAGGGCCCGAGCCTCTTCAACAATCGAGAGTACGATTGAGAGTGGTTAGGCCATATAGTCCACCACGCTGACCTAATGCGGATTGGCGGATTTTACACACTATAAAAATATGATGTTTTTCGTCGCCGTTTATATTGACTATCAATAAACACATGACTCTGAAAAGTGAAAAGTGTGCCCAGGGATTCAAACCCACAACCACCGTGAACATTTTGGCAGCCCCGTCTGGTCCGTTTACCAAAAGGCCTCACTTCAAGATCACCACTGCCTAATCATAATTGTAGAAGCATTATTCGGCGGCATCAATAGTGATGACTTTAGAATATGAAACGGATGGTAAAGGAAAAGTTCAGAAGTCCTACTAACCGAAAACATTTCATCGCTATTTTATGTTCATGCCGATTGTCTATGAGCTCGTACTATTACAGTGCAGCCGATGCATTCATGTTAAAGTTAATATTAGCGCCAATGTGGCTGTATCACTTCCAATACAATGGAATTAACTCTAAAACAGACAAACAAACTTTCACTTCAAGATAGTATCGGTATTTTTTACATGAACATGGCTTGCTGCTCGCTGTTCTGATAGAACAGCGACGACGTATCCTTGACACTTCGATCTCATTTCGAGAGCACGTCCGCGTATGATTGTTGGCTATTTTCGACAGACAATCATTCCGCCATTATTTGTTACTATTTTAAATAAACAAGTACGTGATTGGCTGCCGTCCCGCGTCGACCTACTTGTTTGACCTTTGGAATTTGATTCGATTTCAACGGTTGCAAGGGCTTATTTCGATCATTAATCCTTACTTAAAAATGCAATGTTATTGGCTTCGCTTTTTGAAAGTTTCAATGTACGGACAGGTCTTTCTCTTTCTTTCTACGTGGTGTTAATGAATCCGTGTCTATAGCATAATAAGTAATGTTCTCTTTTTCAGTCATCTGAAATGAAATGAAATGTATTTATTATCTACAGTTGTAACCCATTATTAGCTCTTATATCTTACGTGATATCAAGCTCCCAATTTATTTGGCTTTATCATACAATTCCAATTATGATTTCCAATTGTGTGGTGACCTGTTGGTAAGGGACCAGACAGAATATAGGGATTTATAATAATATACCTGTTTTTTTGTAAGCTCAATTGTCTTCCAGGCAGAGTATCGAATTGCATCAAAGCAGTACCAATATACCACCTTATCAATACACCACCTCATGCCAATTCTGATTCCTTTGTTTATGACACAGCATAAATTGATATTTAATAAGCAAATTAATAAAGGCAATAACTGGCAAAATACACCTATAAACTCTAATAAACTAAATAACAAGTAGCTAGAAGTTGATAGAATTACGTGCAAGTTATTTGTATTAAAGAAAGACATTATTTATTTATTAAGTTTAATCATACTCTACGAGACATAAAACAAGATTACAGCAATTTGATTTGATATAATATTTGTAAAATTATACCCCTCTCATAAATCAAGGTGATCCTTTAAGTAACACTCGACTATACGAGTATCGCATTATCGCCTGGAATTATATATTTTAAGTCATAGGAATATGTACGTTTGCGTTTTGATAGCAACCTTTTTTTATAACTAAATAAATACACGTAACAGTAACGTACATAGTCCTGACCCCACACTGAGATCGATTCTAGTATCGTGGGTATCAGGAACTACGGGAGATTTTTCGGTCTTACTAACACCCAGATTTGAAACAAACATCAGTCGATCACTATTCACTAAAGTATTTGTCTCGGTAAGGGGATCGAACCCGCGGCCACGTTTCACAACCGACGTCCAACCAACTGCGCCACAGAGACTGTCATCTCTATCTCTATACTCATTTATCAGTCAGGATACCATTTTTTTAGGTAGGTACAACTTAATATATTCATAGACAATTTGAGTTATTAAACGTTTTGTCTCTTTCGAATAGCTTTTGAATTCAATTTGCGCGTAGAAGGCAAAATATTTGATAGCTAAAATACGTTTATGAACTGTCTATAAATAAGACCGGTATTTATCTACCTGGCATAAGGTAAATCTCTGTCTTCTCTCGCCTTCTCTTATATCCATCCAATGGTTGTCTGAAAGAGATTTTATTATCTATATACTATTGTGTTTATTGTTTACTATCAAGAAGAAGAAAATCTCTTTCCCTATCTCTCCAGGCACAGGAAGTCCACTGCTAAACAAAGGCCTCCCCTAAGGATCTCCACATCGACCTGTTGGAAGCGGCCTGCAGTCCAGCGACTTCCTGCAACCTTTACCAGGTCGTCCGTCCACCTTATAGTTGGGCGTCATACACTGCGCTTGCCAGAATCTTTCGGCCCCAATGTTCATCATCAGTTCTCCACGCTATGTCGGGTACATACTTATGCCACTGCCACTTCAACTTGCTAATCCTTATTTGAATGCCAAATAAATAAACTTATTCTTTGATGAAAATGTTTTAGGAACCGTCGAATCTAAAAAAACTAAAGGTAATTTTTATTTGTTTTAATGTATTTATCTCAATAAAGGATGTCATTATGCTTCTTCTAAATATGGTTATCAAAATTACTTCAGCTAATGTTACAATTTTAGTAATGAAAAAAAAAAACACAAAATTCTTTCGGATACTTCTGTGCGGTGTGGAGGTCAAACTACTTTTCCTAATTACATATTTAATATATCATTATATGTGATGCATAGCTATGCAGACGTAAAGTAATAAAACAAACGGAAGCCATATAAACCTATTAAATAAACACATTATTTTATACGAAGCTATAAAAATTGTTATCATTATCTGCTACAACGTAAAACCGAAGGCCTAGATATATTGTAAACATTCCGCTAATTGTATATCATATCGCATCTTTAATCACGTTAGTTGTATCGCATTCCACTAATTACAGAACTAACAAAAAATATTATATTTGATGCAGTTATTGAGAGTATTCTCGGTATTTCTTAGAAATCTTATCAGGAATGAAGAAATCCGTAGTAGAATCAAGATATATATAGCGAATATGCGAGAAAACCCCTTTATCTTTCTAAACTGCGCTTATAAAACTGATGGCCGATGGGGTCGAAAATCTCCAAATGGACCTCCTACCGGCAAACCATTGATCATATACTTATAAGCTTGTAGCTAAAATTAGTCAGGTCATCAGTGGTTACTACATGTAGGTTACTTCTTATAGGTATATCACAGGAAAATAAATGTTTTGGGCTATATGAGAATTTTTAGCGAAACTGGGTTATACAATTAATTAATTCCTTTCATAACCGAGGGCTGATTGCGGTCAGAAATAATAAACAGTCCACCTCATTCTAATTCTTATTATAATATGATCCTAGCAATATTCGAACGTGCACAATACATTACTTTGTCAAAACCATTCAAGAATTGAGCCTCCAATACACGGCATGCGATTATTACAAAAACGATTTCAATTATCCGTTCACACGAATATTCAGTAATTTATTATTATAAGTGAGCTAATAAACAAGGTTTCTCTTTGCTCAGCATTCAAAGTGAGGCGATGCGTGCCCGCAAATTAACAGGTGTCGAGATGGATCGACGACACTGCGGTAAGGACAGCACAACACAATAGGGATGTTTGCTTTAAATCGATGCTTTAAACATCGATATTCCAGTGCCAATAAACAATGTACCTAATATGAAAATAAGAGAAGTACCTGATGTAAAAATCTCTGTTATTTATTCAGAGGTGCAATAGCTAAGTTTTATTAAGTATTCTTCATTTGAGTATGATAAAGTGGATTAATAAGTTGCTTTATTGATTCTAGAGGTAGAATAGTTTTATGTAACATTTATAATACCTTTGTCATTGATATTATATACAAATTATCTGATGTGAAAGTGTTCGTTCCTTATCACTGTACCTTTTTAATTAGTCGCCCTTCTAAGAATTATTTTTACATTAACGTAAATAATATTACATTTGCAGCATTTTCCTGAGATATTAATTAACGATAATCAGACAAAACCTATAGGTAGTTATAACATCGATCTTGGAGCAACGTTGCATTTCTTAGAGGATCTTCAATGTCTCATCCCTACACGCGAAAAATTCCGCGTAATGAAAGCCTAAACCAACGCGTGGAAGAGGTAATAGCTTCCACTCTCCCAGGTCATAAACAACGCTGTCGGGCCATGCTTACGCGATTACAATATTTTTACCCGGACAAGCGTTAACGATACTTTAAATGGTGCTTCGACCAATTTTCGCGCCTCTACTTCTTATTTGCGCGGCTCCCCGAATTCAATTTAACACTCATCGATTTTTATGCGTTGTACTTAACACTAAATTATGATTATAGCAGCTTGCCTTACATGTGATAATTTCTGAGAATATTACACAAACAACCGAAATTGCTAAGTGCGGTGTGAACGAGTAATTGATGGTATATTGTTTACTTGATGACCAAACACTTTAAATATACATTAAGCCGGCCTCAAGCGCATTAATTAAAATTATGTACATAAATCGTTCCTATAACTTAGGAGAGATAAGACGCTAAATTTATGCAAAACACTTCGCCGACGTATTTGTCCCATGCTAAAATAAATTCCGAACAATTTTTTACTAATCTTAAGCCTTGGTGGACATTGGTAGGCTTACCCATGACGCAATTAGGTTTTACAGATACTGTGAACTGGCGTTTACATTAGACGTATATCTATGACTACTGCCAATATCAAATTACAACAGCTAGAATCTGCTATTCAAAACACGAATGCTGATATTTTTAGCAAGACCGATGATAATTTATTATAAGCTTTTTGCCCTCGATAGCACACTTTTGATTGTCTAACTAGATTTGTACTTTATCTAGCGTTGCGATTACGGGCTATCAGATTATGCACTTTCTTGTAATAATAAAGATGCTATGATTTATACCAAATACCACACAATCCACCTTTTTCATGCGGCAAGATAAAATGGTCACTGCAGTCTGAAGCGCCGTACAGTCAGGTAGAGTCTCAGACATCAGAGTCAGTCAGTGTCATTATCAGAATATGACCCAGGGAAAGATAGGCATACATTGACAGTCGGCACAATTTTATCGGCTTGTTGAAACTAGACATACACAGACTCAAACCGAAACACTTTACACCCCATGATAGGTTTTAAACCAATGTTTAAAGTTGTTGTTGGTGTTTTTTGGTTTTGCTACTGTGCAAGAGGTCGTATCGCTTACCATCAGGCGATGACATCATGACATGCCAGTCTCGCCATTTATTGCAATAAAAAAACTATTTAGAGTGATCGATGTCCAAGCGGACCCGAAAATATTATTATCAGCAATTATCTTACTAGATAAGCCGTAGGCACTAGTAGTGGTTACGCAGTCTTCAGAAAGTGTTACAATTGGGCATCCGTTGCGCAACATCCTTGTCGTTTTATTGACACCTTTCAGTGGCCGAAGTCACGCAAAGACAGATCGCAAGTGGCGATTCAATAAACGCCTTACGATTTGGTAATGTTTTTATTTCGTGCTAATTTTTTTCAATTAGTCTCAGACACGAAAAACTGAAACACGGAGAGTCCTGTTGCAATAGCGAGCGGCGGCTTTCAATTAAACTGCTAATAAATCTGTCGGAATTGGTTTCTGTACAGTAGTGAGATAATTGTATTGAACGTTACGTTATGCTTTTAATTTTTATGCGTCACAGTTAATGCATGTCCGATGCTGGATTGATGACATAACTTATGCTCTGAATGTGCAGCCAACATGTAAAATACTTTTAAAAAACGTACATATCGCAAAAAAGTAAGTGCAAATCGTAAAACGTCTTTTAATACAATTACTAAATACTGTGAAGAGTCACATTTGTACAGTTAAGAAAAATGTAACTGCAACTTTTCTAATAAAAAGTATTTCTAATAAACAAAACATCTGATCAGTGGATGAGGCTACATACAAAATTAGAGCAGAATTAGGCATTTCGAAAGCACAAGAGAAATGTGAAGATAAATTAAAATAACGGCGCAGGATCGTGAGGGCAGCGGCGCGGTGCGCACGCGACGTGCCCGCGAATATCACACGCGATCGCTGCGCACCGTGTACCCGCGTGTCGCGTCTCGTCCTTCCCGATCCTATCGCAGGGTCACTGTGTCGCCGACGGACATTTAGCATTCCTCCGCCGTCTGCTAATCTCACTATAATTTCGGCTAATAAAATTTAAGCGCTGATAAACACTTTCTACCCGTCTCTAAACGACTCACACTATGAACTTTCCCGTCAAAGAGCGCCGCGGTTTCTGCTTAATTGATAGATAACCCCCCCTATCTAGTGGGATCTATTCGCACGTTAACTTCCAAATTTGTAAACAATGTTACGCTTTATCATGTGCCCAAATAAGTATGTTACACTATTTGAAATAATAAAGTCGTGTGGAGCGAAACTACAGATAAACACGTACCTACACTATTCTAGCCTCTACGACTAACACATTAATATCTTCACAAAAATATTAAAATGTAATATAGTGGTGGTGAAGGAAAACATCGTGAGGAAACCTGCATACCATAGCGATTTATAAGAATTTCTATGGTATGTAAGTCCGCCAACCCGCACTAGGCCAGCGTGGTGGACTATATGGCCTAACCACTCTCAATCGTACTTTCGATTGTAGAGTAGGCCCGTGCCCTGCAGTGGGACGTATATGGGCTGATACAACAACAACAACAACATAGTGGTGGTAGGTCTCTCACATGTGAGAGGCCCCCTGGACAGGTACCACCGTAATCTCTATTTCTCCCGCCGAACAGCAGTTTAAATGCACTATTGTGTTATCGTTTGAAGGACATTGTAGCCAGAGTACTACTGCACATACTGAGAATTAAAATCTTATGTTTCAGGATAGCGAGCGCAGTGAAATGCCAAGCATTCCTTTGTTATTCATGGTGTTGTTTAGTTTTCCTACTGTTCATGAGCGGTCGGATCGTTTGTCATCAGGCGAACGGCACGATTGTCTCGCCATTGATAGCAATAAAAAAATTTTAGCTCATCTTTTATCTGTGACCGATAAAAATATATTGACGGTCTTATTCAGATAGTTTTAAAACCTATTTTAGTTACTAAATGTTTTATCCCTTTCGAACAACTATTGAAATCAGTTTGAGCGAAGCTGACTAAACATTGGAAAATAAAATAGTTTTAAAACTGTCTGCACATAACACCGTAAATATATTTTAATTTATCAACGCAGTATCATCAGCCAGAATCACTAATTTAGTTGACTACGTTTTTAATATTCCCGCTAATCAAGAGACGGTAGCTCAATATAATGAAGGCAATAAATCTCCAAAAACCAGAAGATTCAATTACACGGCTACCAGAAGGCATGAAGAGTGGCGTTAACAAATTGTGCAAGATAAATAAAACCTTTTTAATATACAGAATTCCTGAACTTGTTCCTGTTATCGTTGTAAAGTTTTTCGAGAAATTTATTGCACGCTTAATGTTTCGATGGAGAATTAATTGATCTACTTTAGTGAAAGTACGTCGCGTTTATACGATATTTAATCTTTTTAATTGTTTTATTTAAACGTATTGTGACTGAGCCTAGTTGGGTAACTGTGTATAATTAGAAGTTATTAAATCTATGCAATCTCTGTTTTGAGATTAATTAGTTTTTAATTAGACATTATTCAGATTCGGTATAACAAAAGACAATTTGCAGTTACCATGTACGAGTATATATTTCTTATTTGCGAACTAATTGTAAATATTAGTTTCGGCTCTTTATTTTAGTAACCAAATTATGAAAAATTTCAATACAAATTGAAGTCAATAAAGGACAAAGTACAAATCATAACTGCACCAAGTTTTTCAACTAATCACAAAAGAGCCTTCAACAGACAACCGTGCTGGCGTCTGCGTTCATATTTTGCTGACCAGTGACAGTTGTTAAGCAGTGAGCTTCTTTTGGCTGAAGAGAGAGGGAGTGTTAGCCGTCTCTCGTGAGTAGATAGTACCCAACCTGAACATAATGTATTGAAGTGCTAAAGTGAATCATATTCATCAATCAATATTCCGTCTGAAGAAACCGACATCAAGAATTGTGTCATAAACTTTGCCTGCCAGAATAAAAAAAATATTAGAGAACTGCATGCATCAAAAATATTACAAAATACTAGCGAAATCTTAGCACATGACGTCAGTGAAAATACGTGAGAATCATAGGGATGCACAAGTTACGTGTTGCCAACCTAAAAAATATTCCTTTACGACATCTGCCCTTGCACAACTAGGTCACGTTATCTCCATCACAAGATGGCTATCATCCTGCGGCGGTTTTGAGAATTATTTTCACGTCTGCAAAATCTGATCTAAGTACAAAGAAGCATACGAAAATTACGCCGCCATGCCTACGCAAATTACCCAAATAGTAAACGAGGTAGTCTTTAGTGTTGCCATATCTGAATTGCGATTGTCTGACATCTGATAGGTCGCGTGTGAGTTGGTAGGATTTCTTAATCAATGTACATTTATTAAATAAGCTTAATATTCTTTTACATTCATCATCATCATCATCAGCCTATTCGCGTCCACTGCTGGACATAGGCCTCTCCTATGGCACACCACTGGGCTCGATCTTCAGCCCAACGTCTCCAACCGCTACCAGCCATCTTTCGGATATCATCACTCCACCTCGTTGGAGGGCGTCCTACACTACGCTTGCCGAGGCGCGGTCTCCACTCGAGAACACGTCTACCCCAATGGTTGTCAACCGAGAACCCTCCGACAAATGTGACCAGCCCACTGCCACTTCAACTTGCTGATCCGCTGGGCTATGTCGGTCACCTTGTTTCTCAGTTGGATAAGCTCATTCCTGATTCTATCCTTCAGGGAAACACCGAGCATAGCCCGCTCCATTTCTCGTTGAGCGACTTTGAATTGGTGAACCAGTCCCACCGTCGCGTCAGTGTCCACGTCTCGGCACCGTATGTTATTACGGGTAGGACGCACTCATTGAAGACTTTCGTCTTCAGGCTTTGCGGTATTGGCGACGAGAAGACCCGACGAAGTTCCCATATGCTGCCCAGCCCAGCTGGATTCTTCTTAAAGCTTCACTCTCAAAGTTGTTTCTACCTACTTGTAGTTTCTGCCCGAGGTACCTCTTATGCCTTCATTGTATTGTATCAGCCCATATACGTCCCACTGCAAGGCATTGCTCTTCTTTACAATCGAGAGTACGATTAAGAGTAGTTAGGCCATACAGTCCACCACGCTGGCCTAGTACGGTTTGGCGGACTTTGTATACCATTGAAATTTTAACAAATTTCTATGGTATGCATTTTCTCAATATTTTTGCCTTCACCAATGCTTGGTTGATGATTGACTAGCCATCGATGGACACATAATTCCGATAAATCAGATGTGTACCCTGAGATTTTAGTTATTATATACCATACAATTTTTGATGAAAATGAATGTGGCTGGTAACCCTATTCATATTAGTTTAGCACAGTAAATATATCACGAACAATATATTAAAACATAACATTGGCCTTTGTTTTGCATTAAATGCTACATACGTCTTTGAAAAGGTCAGGCACGTTGCACGTGGCTTAGCAGAATTGACAATGGAGATTACACACATCCAAATCAGATTTCTTACATCAACACTATACGAAAAATAAAAATAAAACACATTTATAAATAGAAATTCATGATACTTTTTTTATTAATATAAATATTCGTTCTTGTGAGATAGGCACGGATTTTATTAGACGCTCAGTTCGCCATATGAGATGTAATATTCTCATATGATTTATTATTTCCTTATCTGGAGATTGAACTTAAGGCCTTCGAAATCGATAAACCTCTACAATAGGTCAATAAGATGACATAAATATTTAAAAAAAACGCAATCAAAACTGACTCCTTAGAAGCAGCTCGCTTATTTAATAAAAACCCCTACGAAATACGATGAGTGGTTTTCGAGAGGATTACAACCATTATTAGAACACTGCTGTAGAATCCATCTGTTTAAGATCGCTACAGAACAGTTTACAATGCTATTTTTAAACCGGAACAACAAACGGCGTGTGTATACAATAAACAGTAGGTATGACCGGACATCTGAAAATCTCAAGTTATCTATCGGAGGCATCCGTGTTACATACCGACACGGCGCCGGCTGTCGCATCTCTGTGCAACCAACATGACGAGAATTATATTACATGAATAAAAAGGTCATAAAACATACGTGAAAGTAACGCATTGTCGTGTATAGCCTATATATGTACTGCTGAGTACATGATTTCTTTACCATTGGGTTTAGACCTTAGTTCTCCACGTTCGTCTTATGCGTCTTTATGAACTTCTATTAAGTTTGATAATATTCTGGATAAGAAGTATGCAGTTAATAGTTATTAAGGATAATAAATAGGATACTCTTTCCGTTTTGTCATTACTCTTTCGATATCAACGGCTCATTGAGGGTTCTGTATTAACAAATCCTACTAGTGGATACTATAACTCGATTGTTAGCATTGATTACAAAAAAAAATAAAGTGAAATGTCAGGCCGCCATTCCATTTTTTAATCAGCTATATATAGCTAAGAATCCAGCAGTCCCTATTTCTCAATTCCTTTGCTCAATCTTTAAAGGCTAGGGACGCACCTACAATACCTTTGGTTTATGCATTATGACGAGAGCAGTGGTCAATTACGATCAGGTAAGCCGTTTGCTTGTTAGCTACTTTTATTCTAATAAAGAAATCTATAAATATTCTTGAAAAAATCGAAAGTATACTACACCGAAAAATACACTTTAGAACCAACTTTATAAGGTTAAAAATCCTGTATACCTGTACATTTTATCATAACTTTGCCGTCGAACCTATAAGGTGGGGTCTGACTGAATTAGGCGCGACATGACACCTCTCAATACATGAAACACGCCGCTATATTCGTACCGCTGTACCTTGAATTATTTGCTCTCGCATTTTATCAATTTACCAAATATATCGCTTCCTTTATATGGACGAGTGGATAAGTTCTGTTTTGATTTACATGACAAATCTTTACATCAGTGGGTAAGTCTGGCTGTGTCATGTTTAGCAGATAAGTAAATGGGACCGGTAACTTTCCTAAGATTTATTTGCCATAAGAACTTCAAAACAATTTTTCTCTCAAATATATTCAAAAGAAAATATTCCACGAAGTCCCTTAGATTCGGGGTGCTTCCTACAATTTGCTGTAGAAATCATAGGGAGAGGCCTAAATTTTCCAGTGGACCGCCAGTGCCTGGAAAAGATTATGATGGTACAATATAAAAGCTAATTCCAGCTGTAGTTACTTATTTACGTATATTTCTTTACTAAAAATGTAAGTTGTACATACCAGATAACTTGTCAAGTGCTTTAGGGAAACCTAAACATATGTACTTTGAACGACGTTCGTTCGTGTAATTATAAGTCTCTAGGCCTATCTCAAAATATGAGAAGTAAAAGTTGTATATACTTATTGGCATTCTTTCAAGATGGCAAAGAAAACACAAAAAACCTATAATGATTTACAGATAATATTTCTACCCTAATACATCTTTCTAATACAAATACAAATTCAAAAACATCAGACAATCGTTTCACTTTCATGAAAACGAGTTTGAAGATTGGTTTATTATGTTCATCTCCATATAAGGTTACCATTTAAAATTGTATCGTGTGGGTCGATAAGATAGTACTACTAGTTTATCCAAAAATGCAACTATTAATTACATGAGACATTTGGTATACATCGGTATCTTTGATTCACTCGCGGAAGTCGCCTATAAGTGGTATTCTCTGCATTAAATTCAAATAACGTGTTTTAATTATAGTGTATTAATCAATTAGCTGGCTACACGACTTGAGGCATTCGCGTTGCCATCAAATGCTATTTGAAATTATAATTTAATACGGTGCTCTTTGTTGTGATAAAATTAAATTAATCTTATGGAATTTTATAGCTTGTCGCTACCAGAATCCGGTGTCCTCCATAGCTCCCTACATAGGTAGTAATTATGATATAAATTGGTGGTGGCCTGTTGATAAACGGACCAGACGCGACTGTCCACAAGGTCACGGTGATCGCGGGTTCAAATCCCGGGGTACACCTCTGACTTTTCGGTATCATGTTTGCATTGATAGGCCAGCGTTGTGCCCTATAACTATACCTCAATCGTAGGTACTGTCGGTTGTAGAGGAGGCCGATGTCCTGCAGTGAAACGTACGTTTATGGGCTGATGCAACACAAAAAAAATATATAATGAGTGCGTGGTGGTCTGTTGGTAAACGGACTAGACGCGGCTGCCTGCATGTTCACGGTGGTCGCGGGTTCCAATCCCAGGGCACACCTCTGACTTTTCGGAGTCATGTGTGTATTGATAATCAATCACCACGCACTAAAACGGTGAAGGAAAACATCGTGAGGAAGCCTGCATACCATATCGATTTAAAAGAATTTCTATGGTATGTTAGTCCGCAAGCCCGCACTAGACCAGCGTGGTGGACTATATGGCCTAACCACTCTCAATCGTATTCTTGATTGTAGAGTAGGCCCGTGCCCTGCAGTGGGATGCATATGGGCTGATGCGAATGAAATAGCATTACCCTGAATGAAATAAGTTATTCATCTTATTAACATGGATATTTATTTTGCACAATACAATAATATGTAATGAGTGTTTAACTATTAATGGTGAGTTAGTATATTAACCATCTCGATAATTTATTCGCCTCAAACATGTCATAAGTCCGCACCAGAACTTCATGAAATTGACGTGTGAAACTAGAACAATAATCCTATTCTTCTGTTAATATCTTAATGACTTCAGTAATAATTTATCCATAAATGTAAATAAAGAGAATATTGAAATAGCATATCTTAGGCTTCATTTGGTACCCATTTCGTAACGCTAGATACGATTGATTAAAGATTAAAGACAATGAACTAAAGGAAAGCATTCAACATATTATCTTAATATATAAATAGACTCACATGTGTGTCTATTTTGACCGTCGATGCATTATCACAGAATATGAGCTAGCTAATTGATGTTAGGTTTTTGTGCAAACAATCCTAATTATTTGTGTGCATATTTAAATAAATCTAATTTGGGTTTTCACAAATCACTTATACAAACACCGGTGTTATGGTTGGTGACGTTATCTTGTACTATCTGTGAGTAACTTGTTATTATTTCTCGGTAAGCGTGCAGGAAGCACATCAAAAATATTTATGAAGCTGAACTGCTTAGCTGTGCCAAGAATTAGTACCTGCTTTAGTAATCGCCGAGTATAATTCCACAAAGGCAAGCGGCCGAATTCGGAATAGTTCGTGACTGCTAGATACCGTTTTATTTTCGTCAGTTTGATAGTCTTCAGTTCGCCCAGTAACAGCGCTAAGAAAATTATTTGCTTTACGCCGGCAAACCTTTGTTTTCCACTGGAAAACTCGAAGTAATTTACAACTCCATGATAACGGTACGTGTAAAGAGATAAAGACGATTTGTTCCGAGATTAATGTGATAAAAGCTGTGATAGTGGACGCCGTGCGCGCACATTGTGCTACAATTAGTTATTTCCAGTGTTCCAGTGTGCTGAAATGCTAGTGTTTATACTCGGCGTGATTGGATTGACACCTTTTGGTGAGTAAAAAATACAATGAAATAAAAACAGTTTGTGACGATACGGAGCCATATAAATTTTTTTCTTAATTGTCAGGTAATTATGCGTTGTAGTCACCGGTGACATCTCGTTTCATTGTAAAAGAAAACAAAACGCTACACAACGTTGTTTAATTCAATTTGTTTGCATGAATGAGCGGCCGGTCGCCCGCACCTCGCCTCCAAACAATGACACGCAGACTCATCTCGCCTCTGAATAAATATTTATTTATTCCGCTGTTGACAATCGTATTTACATTGTCAATGCTCGTCTAATGTCGCCACGGCACGACGCGTGGGCTACGGATTTCGTGTTGATCATGAATTTAGGTCAGTTTGAAGATATGCGGCCGCGTTATGAATTATTGGAATAATAATACAATAATTTTTTTTTGGCCTGGTAAACTGACTAGACGCGGCTGCCTAAATGTTCATGGTGGTCGCGGGTTCGAATCCCAGCGCACACCTCTGACTTTTCAGAGTCATGTGTGTATTGATAGTCAATCACCACGCACTAAAACGGTGAAGGAAAATATCGTGAGGAAACCTGCATACCATAGCGATGTATAAGAATTTCTATGGTATGTAAGTCCGCCAACCCGCACTAGGCCAGCGTGGTGGACTATATGGCCTAACCACTCTCAATCGTACTCTCGATTGTAGAGTAGGCCCGTGCCCTGCAGTTTTACAGTTACTTTACGGCTAAAGTAAAATAAAAGTGTACATAGGAATTTCCCGTATTTGAATTATCAAATCTTTGTATACTTTATTATTCGTCTGCTTAATCAGAATGGATAGTAGAATAGATTCACAAATTTCACTAAATAAAATATTAAAAAAATACGCAATAAATGACTTATTGAATTTTTATTGAAAAGTTAAATAAATTAAAGTCCCTCCCAGCACTTGTATACGTGATTAGTTTAGTGATAAATAAATAAAAATTTCTTTCTTTTTTTCCTACTCATATATCCATCCCATGGTTGTCTGGTAGAAATTGCCTTAGAGCGATAAGACCGCCATTTGTACTTTGTTGTTTTATACTGTCTCTAAACTGTTATTTCTTTTTACTGTGTACAATAAAGAATTAAATAAATAAATAAATAAATAAAAATATTTTTTAATTAAGCTTATGACGATTAAATAAAACAAAACAATTTGGAAACATATCAAACTATAATTTTTCATCAGATTAGTGTAATCAAACTGGACTATTTGACGATTAAAGGGGTTGAGTAAAATGATAACATACAAATTAACCCTGAAACAAATGAATCACGATGATACATAAAAATAGTAACATAACTATGTCTGTAATTGCGTACTTAAATTTTTTGATATCTAGGATTAATTCATTTAAACTAATTTAAGTGGTTACATAAGTTTGGAAGTGGTAGAGCCACGCTGGTTTTCAACCTTGGCTCATCATGAATGGGCAGGGGAGTTACTTTAAGAAACGATAGGAACTTCTAATGTTTGGATTTTCGACGTGCGGATATAGGATATAAGTTTTCCCCTTCTAAAAATCAATACTATTCTCTATTATACTTATCATTTTCTCCAAATTTAGTGTACGGTTACGACTTACGATAGAGGATTCCAACATTCTTTGGGTGAATGATCTTTCCTCTTCTCATCCTTTTCCTTCCCGCTCTCCTTCCGCTTTTTGGGCAACACATCCATGATCAAAGCATTATTTTTGTTCGTGGGCTGTAGTGATCACTCGCCATAAGATGATCTGTTTGCCGACTATAAAATTAAAAAAACATAGATATCTTAGTTATTATTGTACAACTTCAGGTCTTAACCTGAGCCTCTCTACCCTCTTTTCATACGTACTGGTTCACAGCTCCATCCTAAAGATTTTCTAATATGTTACTTGCTTAAAATTATTATTAACAAAGAGAGATTCAACTCTATGGTGAAATATCACAAACAAATGCCGCATAGCGGCTCTAATATACGCATAATTATATCGTATGTATTCTATATTTATACAAATTCTTAAAAAATATGACTGTTTCTTTAAACTGTCATAGTTTTCTCTGTAAACCATATTTTATATTTCAGCCCCGTATTCCGAAGCCCCGTATAGAATTACAATAGAGTGCTATGTGCACACTAGCGCACAATCCATGCACAATTATGTCAAACGCCTATCATCTACTTTCTCGATCGCCGCGAGACTTCTCACGTCGCACGTCGTCGTTTTTACGCATCATCGCGTCATCCGGCGTGAGACCACCTTCGTATTATGTGATTGAATACCTTCTATGGCATTTATGAGTTCTTGTGTAATTGCAACAATGAGAACCTTGTACAAATTCGTCTGCAATGTGCCTGCGTCATCTACACCGTTAGGTATTTTAACGATTATGTTTTAAACACATTAGTAGGTTTATGATTTAATCCTCCTTTATTTGTTTATAACTTATATTATTAGAGCAATATTAAACAACTAAGTGTAGTTACTTTATAGGACGTACAATTACTGTTACATGAGATATTAATGCGTCAGAAATTATCACCATGAAAAATAGCCTGCAAAAACATCTTCAAGTTAAATAAGCGGTTCGCCGTAGCCAAGCATCGAGAGCGGATTCTCTCGCTTTCAATAATTACGTGGCGTACGCGCTGAGCGGATCGGAACGCCGGCTGATGGCCGGTAAAATGGCGCGAAACGCGAGAAAATGACATATGATTGCGGCGGTTAAAACAAACGTAAACTGCAGTCAGAAGTGGCCATTACGCGGCGGGCACGTCGGGCGGTTACGGTCGAGTAAAGGCCGCTGCACAATTTGATTGGACATGCGCCGTGCAGAATGCCATAAGTCAAAACTTTCATGAGCGGTCAATGTTAGACTTAGCATAGCCTATTGTTACTGATAATGCACTAAGATACGGTGATCGATTTCGGAAAGAAACGAATTATTCATTCATTACGGTCCGTAATAAATGCCTTGTTTTGTTACATTTTTACAAGATAATGAATTCCTCACTAAAGCTATATTAACTTAGCAAACACACGTACTTATCTTTTAATAGTGTGAAGTGATCTTTACGCTTTCCTATAATTAAGAAAGGTCTTAATTAAATACACGTCCTCTCCTTGCGAATAATTCACGTTGGCGAGAAATCAGACCAGCGCATTTATACGGGACTTGCGATCGTGATTAAGTACCAACGCGCAGATATTACTTGATGAACGCCATTTGTCAGAAAGTAAATTACTGACACACGTCCCCGGAGTGGAACTTAAATTCGAAATGGAAGATCTTCATCACAGCTCGAAAAAAATAAAACCGCAAAGTACATATACGAAATATTACTTTATAAAAGTTATGAACGAACACGTTTTTTTTTACTCTGGGCCGGCATAGTGGCGGCTTTGCACCTGATGGTAAGCGCAAATGCCGCCCAGGCAGATTATGCATTGGCATCGGACGGCAGTCCCATGCCAATGGAAACAATTATGCCGGCCTGCTAAGGTGACTCTTCACACTACGGCGGAAGGACCCAGGATTGTAGGAAGGAGGGAACACGTGAGACGGCAAACAATTCCACAGCTTGGTGCGGCACAAAAAACAATTAGAGAACCGTTTGTTTCGCGCCGGGATGGTTTGGACCGACAAGCTATGGCTTCGCAAGCCAGCATGCGTGGTTCTGGTTAGGAATGGAGAGGAGGGGATCAAGTTGAACAATTCCTCAGAGCATTCACCGTGATACAGGCGTGGTGGAGTGCCTGGAGCATTAAAAACCGTAAAACCTCGGATTAGAGTTATAGTGAATGGATTAGTATGATTGATGTGGGATATTATTTTTTAAACTATAAATTGCAATGTTTACCCAAAAAAAATCTGTGCACTCCATTTTTTTATTATTTAAACAAATTATTACGAAAAATTAATGTTGGACCATATATACATATATATACTTTAAACAGTATTTTTTTATGCCTATTTTTTTATCCCTATTGCTATGTTTATACAAAGATACCTGTGTATAAACATAGCAATAGGGATCTCGAACAGAAGAATGTGGAGGGGAGTGCGGAGCGACAGCTGTTATGTACAATGGAATTTCTCAGCCAGTTTAATTATAAATGAAACGTAGTCTATTGTGCACATTTAAAAAAATAAGGTAATTAATTACGACTAATGAAAAGAAAAAAAAATATTAGTACAAAATCTGTTTATTTAAATATATTACATTGTTGCCTACACCAAATATGTTCTTCTACTTCAACAACAACTATTTCCGCTGCACTGTAAACATGCTACTCTGCAGTATAAACCACTTTTTCGGCATCCACGCGCAGCACCACGTCCCTTTTTTGTAATTACAAAATAACATTTGCAATAAATTATCCGGAGCAGGTAATTGATTCATTGATATTGGGATGTACATGTTGTTGGTATTCCAATGCATCCCCAATTTTCAATAACTACGTCATTTCTTAGCCATATCTGAATTTGTAGGTACACTCTTTTAAGGTGCTCAAACGCTGCATCTGTTGTTGGAGGCAGTGATGACAAAAGAACACTCGTATTTTTGGCTGTTGCTTTTATTTAAGAATTGAACCTCAATGTATTTAAAGCATGAGTTTTAGATGGAGCTCTATATAAACTCAAAATACATGCTACACCTGCTTGCAATATATTATTGGGGTCTTCATTGATATTTTTAAATACTTTTACTGAGTCGTGTAAATCAATCCGTTTTTCAAAATTTTTGGCAAACTGAATTTTGCCTTTATTGAAAAACGCAGAAGTAGTGTCACAACCCGTAAAGGCATGTAAAAAAAGAATATATTCTTTACAATTAGGTAATGATTTTTCTAAACATTTCGATGAAAATATCTTCTGTTGAACTTTGCCTCGGGATGGTTTCAGAAAATATATTTAAAGATCTCTATCTACCAATGCGTTTAATTTCACGAAGACATCGATATCTTCTGAAACTATAATATTATCTTTTGATTCCAAATTCATTGCTGTCTCAACATTTTTTGATGATAAGATGAACCCAGGTGTATACATATTATGCAGCAATTTTTTATCAGCCATGCTGCTAGCCGTTGGTTTATCCATTGTTCGAAATCTAATAAAAAAACAATTAATAATGAATTAATTGTTTTTTATGCGTGGAGCTCCGTGTGGATGCCGAAAAAGTGGTTTATACTGCAGTGTAGCATGTTTTTTTTCGCGTCCACAAAAGAAGAAATGGCCGATTTATTAACACGCTGGGAACGATGCAGCAAAGACTTTGACCTCACAATAAATAAAGAAAAAAACAAAATAATGCTAGTCGACCGTTCAGAGACTTTTGGGAACACAGGGATATTTGGGGAATACGACACCATAGATCAGTTTTTATATCTCGGCTCTGTATTAAACAACACGGGTAACTGTGAACCTGAGATACGGCGACGCATCGGAATGGCCAAAGCTGCAATGACTCAACTTCAAAAGGTCTGGAAGGATAGCAACATATCTAATAGAACAAAAATAAGAATAATTGACACTTTGGTGATACCGATCTTTCTATACGGTTGTGAATCCTGGACCGTCAAAGCAGCAGATAGAAGGAGGATAGATGCGTTTGAGATGTGGTGCGCAGGATGTTAAGAATACCGTGGACGGCACATCGAAGCAACATACCCATCTTAAAACAAGTGCATCTCGAAGAAAGACCAAAACTTTCTGCAACTTGCCTACACAAAACATTACAATACTTCGGACATATCGCTAGACGCGAACCAGACAACTTGGAAAAACTGCTCATTGTTGGAAAATTGGAGGGAAAAAGAAGACGAGGACGAACTCTCAAACGATGGGTGGACCAGGTTGCCAATGCACTAAAGGTTGGGGACCTTAATGCAGCATTACATCAAGCAGAGGACCGGTGCCGGTGGAGAGAGGTCATCAAGACAATTAAGAGTCCCGATCCTCAATAATGAGGGACCGACTGAAGAGAGTAGAATTTTTACAGTGCAGCGGAAATAGTAGTTCCAATACTTCGCCTATTATACAGATAGATGAAGTAGAAGTTTAAATATTTGGAGAGTTAAAATATTTGGTGTAGACAACAATGTAATATATTTAAATAAACAGATTTTGTACTAATATTTTTTTTCTTTTCATTAGTCGTAATTAATTGCCTTATTTTTTTTAAATGTGCACAATAGAGGACGTTTCATTTATAATTAAACTGGCTGAAAAATTCCATTGTACATAACAGCTGTCACTCCGCACTCCCCTCCACGTTCTTCTGTTCGAGATCCCTATTGCTATGTTTATACACAGGTATCTTTGAAAAATGTTCCTATATGTCTACTCAGGTAAGATTTAACACATAAATTAAAAAAAATACTGTTCAAAGTGAAAATATATGGTCAAACATTAATTTTTCATAATAATTTGTTTAAATAATAAAGAAATGGGGTGCACAATTTTTTTTTGGGTAAACATTGCAATTTATAGTTTAAAAAACAATATCCCACATCGATCATATTAATCCATTCACTATAACTCTAATTCGAGGTGAAAACCCCCAGGCGCTCCACTAGCGGTAGAACACGCTTAGAGAGGCGACATCCCTCCGGAGTTTTAGCGACTCTAAGTTGCTCGTAACGTCTGCATCATTCACAATGCGGATGGCCCGCCGCTGCAATCCATCCAGGGCATCGAGCTGGTACTGGGCGGATCCATCCCAGAGGTGCGAACAGTACTCCATACTCCAACCGACGCACCCTGTTTAGGACTCCAACCCTGCGTGATGTGGCAGATATTACGCCCTCGATGTGATTCCTTGGATTGAGATAACAGCGGATATCCACACCAAGGATACTCAGGTCATTCCGCACTGAGAGGGGAGTACCCTGAAGAATGGGGAGGGGAGAGAACGGGGATTTTTTGCACGTGAACGCACACACCTGAGTTTTCTTGGCATTGAACTCAACCATATCCTGGAATCCCATGTAGAAATGAGATCCAAGGTCCGGTTGAGCTCAATGACAAGATCTTCACGTCCCGTCACAGTTTCGACTCGGCAACCCGGAGGCCAGCAGTGGTATCGCCCATGAACCGTGCTGTCATCTGCATAGCAATGACAACATGTCATTGATATGCAGAACAAACAAGATGGGCGACAGCACCGAGCCCTGTGGAACTCCGGCATTTACCGACAAGAGCGCCGACGACGACGAGCGTTCCTACGTAGGTACGTTTCTATTTGAAAAAAGTCATATAAATACGTCGTACTCATTTCCGTCTCAAGATCTGGTAGCACGCGAGCCTAAAGAGCGAAACATTATCTAATACTAGTCTACAAATTGGAAAAGTTATTTAGAAAAAATCTTTTCCGGCTGTATCAGCCCATAAACGCCCTCCTGCACCGCAACGGTCTCCTAATCTCATATATGTAATTTCTGTTACAGCATTAGATTGTTGAAGTTGATAGTTGAAGTGCGTGGTGGCCTGTTGGTAAACGGACTAGACGCGACTGCCAACATGTTCACGGTGGTCGCGGGTTCGAATCCCAGGGCACACCTCTGACTTTTCGAAGTCATGTGTGTATTGATAGTCAATCACCACGCACTAAAACGGTGAAGGAAAACATCGTGAGGAAACCTGCATACCATAGCGATTTATAAAATTTCTAAGGTATGTAAGTCCGCCAACCCGCATTAGCCCAGCGTGGTGGACTATATGGCCTAACCAC
The DNA here is from genome assembly GCA_009982885.2 of Hyles vespertilio. Taxonomy (NCBI): domain Eukaryota; kingdom Metazoa; phylum Arthropoda; class Insecta; order Lepidoptera; family Sphingidae; genus Hyles; species Hyles vespertilio. Next base: position 11,596,847 of record CM042806.1, on the reverse strand, counting down.
TCTCAACCGTACTTTCGATTGTAGAGGAGGCCCGTGGCCTGCAGTGGGACGTATATGGGCTGATACAGACAGATTAGATTGTTATTTTCGTATTGTATTATTTCCATATTTGTTATGGCACAAAGAAATCAATTCTAGAATCATTTCTAGACTATTGAAGTAAACTCAAGAACGATAAAAAGATAAGATAAGGTTGAATCATGTAAGGACTCAAGCATGTATGTATACTAAAAATAAGTACATGATATCGCACTTATTAAATTTAAGTGCCAAGATAACCTAGTAACAACATCATGCGTACAGTTTACCTATCATAAATAAATTATCAATTTCAATTTCCCTTGTATTAATTTAAAAAGATTTATTTTGAGACGATACAAATTTGTTATAGTTATCAAAGCTACAGTACAGATAAATTGGCTCAACCGGGATGGGGTCATTTTTTTTATTGCAGTGAATGGCGAGACGAGCATGCCGTTCGCCTGATGGTAAGCGATGCGACAGCTCATGAACAGTAGCAAAACCAAACAACACCTTGAATTACAAAGCAATGCTTGGCATTCCACTGCACTCGCCATCCGGAGACATAAGATGTTAAGTCTCAATATGTCCAGTAGTTACTCTAGCTACAATGTCCTTCAATCCGAAACACAGTGCATTTAAACTGCTGTTTGACGGGAGAAATAAACATTGCGGTAGTACCGAAGTGCGGTGGTGGTGGTCTAGCACTGAACTTTATCAGCCCATACACTTCCCACTGCAGGGCTCCCGTGCCTCCTGTGCTGTCATCTACAATCGAGATCACGATTGAGTAGGGTAAGGCTTTGGCCATTTAGTCCACCTGGCCAGGCCTGGGTTGCAGGGGTCTAGTACCTTCTACCAATGTAAACTACCATCACAATCTTTACTATGATTACTATTACATTTCGTTCGATAAGTAACATTACCACAGACAATACCTGGTGACTGGTGGTAAAATGCCCGCATAGAATGGTAGTATAGGTACGCATCTACATTAATTGTTTATGAACAGGTTCGCGTGAGGCTATTGGCGAAAGATGTCCTCTCGCAGTAAGATAGATTCACTCGCTGTAAGATAGGTCTGTCATATGTAAGAAGCCGCCTGGGTAGGTATCACCGCAATGCCTATTTCTCCCGCCAAATAGCAGTTTAAATGCACTATTGTGTTTTGGATTGAACGACATTGTAGCCAGACTAACTACTGGACATATCGACGCAGGAAAGCGAATTTGTCGTATATCGAAACAAGCAATTTTACACCAGAACCAAAAAAAAATATATTTAAAAATGGAATAACCTCATTTCACCTCCTCAATAAGGATTTTTTTAATAATAACTTTTAAAATATAACCATAGATTTTCACGAGGAAATTCAATGCGGTTTTCTTTTTCTGAATTAAATAATATATAAAACGCATATACGCATTTTTTGAGATACGAATAAATCGCTTTCCTGCGTCGATATTGAGATTTAACATCTTATGTCTCAGGATTGCGAGCAAAGTGGAATGCCAACAGCGGCGTGCACAGGATTATGACACTGGGTATGCGGCGGAGTACTCGGTCACAAAAACTTTTTCTTTTATAGTTTTTTAGCATAGCCACAGCCACGCGACGGATCTCTAAGTCGGAAACCATGCCAACATAACAAGTCTTAGATGTACTACTATTCATGTCCATCTTCTACGGCAACGCAGACAAACAGCGATCGATCGTCGCGGCGGAAGAAATTCTAATAAGTAATATAAAAATAACTCACCTAGTCAGCTTTCAATTTTCACATATTCAAGGTTCCGGTTAGTTGAGATTGCTATACCTATCCCGATGTAAATAAACGCAAGATTTCGGCCACCTCATTCATTCATTTGATAAACATACATTTTTAACACAAACCTCGCAATAAAATAACATTAAAAAAAATAAAAAAACACACTAGTAAAAGCAAATGACTACAATTAATATCGAAACTTAGTAATAAACTGTTAAATGTACACACTTTCAAATGTTAAAATGAGAAATCCGTTAAGAAATCTATTTTTTTTTACAAACATACTAGTATAAAATACTAAACAATGCAAAAACTCATAAAAAAGCAAAATGGCCCCCGCGAAACACAAAACATTTCTATTTAAACAAATAATACCTTACTAACCAAAAATGCATACTGTGCATAGATGATTTATTAGATTCCAGCCTATTAATTTTACTCGGATTATAGGCAACGAACATTTACGATTACTCCCGACAACTGCCGAACTCCCGAGGCCTGCCGCAGGAGTCGTGGCTTTCAATATTCATGGGTGTGTGCGTTTGCGACTGTGCACGGACACCAAAGTTACTACACACATGCAAACAAATGTAATGCGGGACGCGGCGGCATGACTTGGTTGATTAGGTACATTAATTTGCTTTGCAGCGCCTCTTGCTTTTCGCGTGGCAAACATAATGTTTGCGTGATTGCAAATAGGTGCTATTTATAAAATATTAGGCGTTTTGAAGTTATTATATTTTGTTTATTCATTTACTTACTATAAATTAAAGTCATCTAAAACGTACGAACGTTATAATAAAATATCTGTGAATGGCAAGTAAAGCACTGCATTTCTGCCTACAAGGAGTGCACGCCCCTGAATGCCAAGGATTGCTTTGTAATTCAAGATGTTTGGTTTTGCTACTGTTCATAAGCGGTCGAACGCTTACCATCAGGCAAAATAAAGATTCTGCATTTTGGTTACACTATGGTTACCATGAGATGCATTTTAGTTCCTTTTTAGTATAAGAAACTATTAAAAGACTTTTTTTTTCAATAAATAAATAAATAACACCTAACAGTCACATACATAGTCCTGACCCCACACTAAGATCGAGTCTTGTATCGTGGGTATCAGAAACTACGAGAGAATTTTCGGTCTCACAAACACCCAGACCCGAAAGAAATATTTGTGGGCCGCACAAACATTTCTCTCGGTGCGGGGATCGGACCCGCGGTCTCTCGTTTCACAGGCGGCGTCTAACCAACTGCGCCACGGAGGCTGTCGACTTTAAATAATAAATAAATAACACCCAACAGTCACATACATAGTCCTGACCCCACACTAAGATCGAGTCTTGTGTCGCGGGTATCAGGAACTACGAGAGACTTTTCGGTCTCACAAACACCCAGACCCGGAAGAAATATTTGTGGGCCGCACAAACATTTCTCTCGGTGCGGGGATCGAACCCGCGGCCTCTCGTTTCACAGGCGGCGTCTAACCAACTGCGCCACGGAGGCTTTATAAGCTTTTATTTCACTTCAAACTGACTTTGCTATAAGTTTTATGTCAGGAATCAAGCTGAAAAACAACGAACCAGTTATAATACCAGTTCAAATTCGTATTTGTTTTTTTTTTTAACTACAGGACACAAGGTTCCAATATTGAGAGAGACCTAATTTTGCCCACAACCTGATATGAAATTGTCAGGTGGAATTCTCATCTCAGCTGGTTTAGCTGTTTTCCTTCATCGTCAATTATAAATTAAGATGTTATGAAAGCCTGATTTTTTTCTCTTTTACCTGGAGAACCTAAGGCCAAGGCAAAACCTTAGATCTTTCGATACAATGCGCGTATAGGTCAAGGGCTGGTTGTAACTCACCCATCTGGTCCACTCGCAGCTCTAAATAGAAAAATCATTTGAATTTCCAGTGGCAGCAGAGAGCTGCTTCTACCAGAGATGCCTAGGCTGTCATCCACAGGAGATAGTGGCGCCAGGATCTCCAGTGACCTGCGACCCTAGTAATTGGGTGTCTGCTCAGTGGGTGCACAACTACGGACATCCACCCCCTACCACGGACTCAAAGGTCCCTATTGAGTACCGATGCTTGAAAATGGTAGCCACGCCTGATGACAAATCTTGTGAGTATTTGTAGTATTTTTTTATTTTCCATTAAGAAATGTAATAAATCCTTAATCTGTGTTGTTCTATTATTATACGAGCCGGTCTCTAATTAAAGGAATATTTAGCATTACTACTAACAAAACGATTTAATAAATATCAAATACTAGCGGCCCGGCCCAGCTTCGCCCGGGTACAAATAGGTTTCTGTACAATAATGTGTACGTATTATTATTATACATATAAACATTCCTATATAGGGGCCCTACTATACAACGTGTAACAGGATTAATTCACAACCTCAGACACCCCAACTTTAAAATATTATTGCAATCATAGTTTATGCTTTGAAATCGTACTATCATAATTACAAAATCTTTTATTTATGAAATTAGTTATACCAAATGTAGGCACTTAACATGGTCACCTTACGAGTTACAAATAAGAGTGTACTACTACACACGCTCGCCGGACACGCACACATGTACACAAGACACATTCACACGAGTACCTAACGCCGGTCGCCGACCGCTGCGCCGCGCCGGCAGAAACAGCTGACAATAAACGAAATACAAATTACGTACGTAACTGATTACTGGGTGGTTTGGTAAACAAATTATTATTTATTTAATCTGTAAGCATAACATTTGTGTTTTAACTATAAAATCTAAATATTTTACTTACTAGATATAATGCGTACGAACCCAACATAAGACAATATTTTGCATGAATCGGCTATAAAATATTATTAATTTCACTTCCGCTAAACTTAGTTCCTACAGGCGGGCAGGATACGGGCGTCATTTATTTTGCATTATTATTGAATAAGATAATAATATAACGCAATATCTAACAACGAATACTAGATTGGGAATCACAACACAAAAAAATACAACAAAATTAACTTACGTGTTACATGGCACTAATGAGGCGATTTCTTTTTAAAATATGTTCGACATGTCCACCACCTTGATACACTTTGATGCACATTTGCGTAATTGTTCACGTAATTTATGTAAAACTTCAGTGTCACTCTTCACTTTTAGGAATTTGCTCCACATTATCCTCCTCATCCTGGATCCTCCACATTAGTACTTTCACTGAAGGATACCAGAGATTTATTACGTCCCCACAAAAAAAGTCAAGAGGCGTCAAGTCAAGTCAGGTGACCTAGGAGGCCATTGCACAGGTTCGCCGCGACCTATCCAGCGCTCTCCGAACTCAGCATCGAGATACCGTCAGACATGCCAATGATACATTATCACCACACAGTGCCAAAGTTCTCATCATTTCAGTGTATTTGAATATTCGAATACCGAAAAGACATCGCGCGCGAAAGTTATCGAAATACATATCTACTTAACACTTAAACACAAGTAGACACAGATAACTGCGGTGCACGACTAGATTTTTTTCACATATTCGGTGCCCATTTAGGGATTGCAATAACAGGATATCCGACACACCGGGATTCCGCATACATTGTAGCAAAATTACAAACCGAATTTAATCACCATTTTAACGTTCCCCGAAATTATTTTTCATAGAAATACCTATTTGTTGTTTCTTTTCATATTGATTTTGTTACAATTTAATTTGTTTCATTTAAGTGCATGTATTGCGCGGGATTTGGAATTTGGATCGCCCGGTCTTGCAAATACCGGGAGTAATTTTTTCGCGGCGCATCCCTATACCGCCGCGCGCGCCATCGTTTGTCGGATGGATCAAATTGCATTAAACAATAGCTGCATCCTGCTCTATCTAGTTGTAGTTAAATGTGCGGAAAAGAGAATATGATAGTTATTTATTTTGGTAGCTTATTACGTTTATTCAGGCCTATCGTTGTGTGCGTTTGATTAATGATAGATTGCTTAAATAAACTTTATGACTATCGAAATAAAGTTCATTTTTGTTCATTATTTAGTTTATTAGAGTATTCGTTTAGTGATTCATTTAAAAATGATCTTATGTGCTGGAGTTACGTTTCAATTTCGTTTGTTCGGAGTACTAAACGAAGGAGTGTCTGTAATTTACTTGGTCTTAACTAATTATTTTGAAAAAAAATACCTACCAAAAAAAATGTTGATATCGGTTCAGTAGCTGATTCTGAACGTACTACTTTCCGCTTTTACATTTAAATCTGTTACATGTTGTATTCATCCGAACGAACGAACGAACGAAGTTCGAAACTTCGGACAAACGAAGTTTTTTATACGATACGAATGTACCTACATAAAACTTATGGTCGTTATTGATTTATGGTCGTAACCATAGACTTATAGTTACGGTGTACGTTATACAAATTCGAACTTTTACAGAATAGATACATTCGTATCGTATAAAAAACTTCGTTTGTCTGAAGTTTCGAACTTCGTTCGTTCGTTCGTTCGGATGAATATAGTAGGGCCCTAGGCACGCTGCCGCCGCGCCGCCCCGGCCGGCCAGTACCGCCGCAAGCGCTACGTCCCGCAATTTTAAATCTGTAATATCTTCGAATTCAAATATTCATTTAAATCTTGTGCTGTAAAGGACCACATAGATCTATATTAAATCAACAATGTATTTAAGCTATTTAATTGGATAAGTATTAATGCTGTATTGGTTAAAATCGCTTCGAAAATTAGCCATTATTTGTCGTAAAAAGTAAATGACAAAAAAATGTTATTGTGGGATATCCATAAGAGATAGACATATACCATCGCGGAGTTTTCTGTAGACCTTTTCAATGTGTACAAATATGTAGTACATTATTTTGATAAATCTCGTAGCGTTCAGCCTGCGTTTGCAATGTAAGCGGAAAAATATTGATAATTAACGAAATCACATTAGAAACCTCAAAAATAACAATATTTCTCCACTATTTAATGGATGTTATAATAAATGTAAACCTTTCTATTGAATCACTCTATCTATTTTAAAAAAACCGCATCAAGCTCCGTTGCGTAGTTTTAAAGATTTAAGCAAACAAGGGGAAATAGGGACAGAGAAAGCGACTTTGTTTTATACTATGTAGTGATGTTTTAGTCGGAATTAAGGGCCTTTAAAATAATATCTGAACAATATGAAATTTTCGATATAACGTGACTCAAATAATTATCAAAATATTTATTCCTTTTCCATATCCTAATTTTTATAGCACCTACAGTAACGAGTATTTCTAAATGAATTATTTTTTTCAGTTGGCAACACAGTAGACGTAATCAAAGGGTGTATACCCCGTGCCCAAGTAGATTCCGTCTGCCTCGGCTTAGTTGCTGTAGAGAGAGCTCGAAGTCATAGCGACGCCAGGTGCTTCATATGCAACGGAAACAACTGCAACTCCGCTCAACAAATACATATTTTACCTGCAGTTACCCTAGCTTCTATCTTACTATACTACATACTTAGGTGAAGACATACTTACTCTTAGAAAGGGTAAAAGAAACAAAATATTTATTTTATAATTTTTTACTTACAAAACGATTCCTACTTATACATAAGTCATTTTGTAACTGTAATTTAATCACGTACAAACAGCTTTTGCATTGTACAACCTTTCTTTTAAAGAAGTAAGACATGAATAATATCCAAATAAAAAAACATGAACAGAAATGTACGAGTTATTTCTATTAGGCACTTCCCAGAAAGTATGTTTTTCGATTATTTCCCAAAAACATATTATAAAGAAACATTTTTGAGAAATAAAATTGAAATATCAAAAGTTATATCAAAAGAAATCTAAATTAAGTTTCGTATAAAAACGTGTGGACAATAATGTACAATACAATAACTTAAGTATTTAAATGTACATAACAATGTAATAAAAATATGGACGAATTTCACTTAAAATATACCTAAAAACGAAATGGAATACTGGTGAATTTAATAGGTACATATAATTATTTTATTGTTTTGGAAGACGATGATAAAGTATAGATACATAGAGTAAGTAAGTATGTAAAACAATTCCATTTAAAATGTTAGTTTAAGATATTAATTGCACAAATATTAAGTAGTTAACAATAAGTATACCAGACTTAACAGATTTTGTGTGAATTTAACTTCTAATATAACAATATAATTTATCACCTGGACACGTAAACAGATTAAATAATATATTAATAAATAATAAAGGGAAAATTTAATATATAAAAACTGAATAATAAATATATTTCCGGGACTTCGCTATAAAACAATTTATTAATCAACTACAATAGAGAATCAGTAAAAGCATTCTTGTGGTGCATCCATACCGTAGTTAGATTTGCTAGTAAAAAATCTGCAGCAGTGTAAATGCACTTTTGCATTCCGATTTAAAGCACGTTGTAGCCAGAGTAACTTTTGAACATATTGAGACTACATCATATGTCTCAGGATGGCGAGCGCGGTGGAATGCTAATCATTGCTTTGTAATTCATGGTGTTGTTTCGTTTTGCTACTCTCCGTGAGTGATCGTATCGCTTACCAACAGGCAAACGACATGCTCGTCTTGCAATTCACTGCAATTACAAAAACTTTTCGAAATGGCACACAGCAACGTCTAATAACAAAATCTTATTTAATGTTAGACTATGTTGCCGTGTTATTTCATATTCGAACATGTTGCCGGGTTGTTCAATGTTGAATAAAGTTGCCTAACTTAAAAAAAAACATTTAGCAACCATAGGTAAATTGTTATAAAATGTTGTTGCTTTTTTTCCTGTTATTAGCTGTATGGGCGCGATTAAAACCATTAACAAATAATAACAAGTAGCAATAAAAGTTATAGATTATTACTTAATGTTATAAGTGTGGCATAATGACGCTCAACCAAAAAATAACAACGGTGTGAATGCACCATTAGGCGAAAAATAATCAGACTGCAGACTATAAAAGAAAAGACTAGAAAAGCGAACTGCTCGTAAATATTGGTTAATCAAATATGATTACAAATGCATTATTAAAGCTTTAGTAAAGAAATAACAAGAAATATATATTTAAAGCTTCTTATCGCTTGTGTTACAGGTATGTTTAAATAAAACGCAAGTAATAATACATTAGAAACATTCGGCCTAATTCATAGAAAGTTTTAAAAGCAATACTAAATATCGACTAATTGTCCCTTTCGAACCACTTTCAAATTCAGTTTGAGCGAAGAAGACAAATCATCAAAAACAAAAATAGGTTTGAAAACATCTATGAATAAGAACAGTGTGAGTATACCGGGTATCTCAAGACTGCTACCGAAAACGAAGCCGGGTGGTAGTTTTAGTGGCTACAAACACAATGCAACAAAAATTTTCGCATAGAAACGCGACAATTATTTTTTATGATTTTTTAAATATCGTCATTTTTGGGTGGTAAATCCATAGTTTTTGCTAAAATAATAATTTAAACTCTCTTATATCTTAGAGTATTTATAAATTAAAGGGTATACACTATTATTTTAGGAAAAAAATATTTACCACCAAAATATGGCAATAGGAAAAAAATTTCAAAAAAAATATTGTCGCTTATTTTTGCAACTTTTTCTGTTGCATTGTGTCTGAAGTCGCTTAAACTACCACCCGGCTTCGTTTTCGGTAGCAGTCTTGATATACCCTGTATAATATATGGACCCAATTATAGAAATATTTTATACCGGTCTTTAAAAAGTATATATTAAATTAATTATATTCTGCAAATAAATTTTTAATTTTTAACAAAATTTCATTATCTTGACCGTATTTTGTCTTGTACGCTTATAACCTATTGTGAGTTTAAATAGCAAAAAATAATCAAAAATATAATATCAGTCTACATAAAATGTAATAAAACCATGTTTTAATCAATTGCCGTGTATGTTTTGTACTTATATCTAACCTTACTGTTCTTCTATATTGCGTAAATTAATTTCATAATACGATCACATCAAATTGTCTTTTATATATTTTGGAAGTGAACACATGATGACATTCTTTGGGACCACATAAACCGAGGAGTAAATCACTCGTAGCAATTTCACCGTAGTATAATGTCATCATGTCGCCACCACCCTGTATATCAAATGGTGCCTTAACTATTTGTAATAATATGGTTACATCACAGGTGTCGAACTAGGATAACTTATTGTACTTCTATTTTTATTTAACCCTTTTTAACTTGCTATCCAATTTACTGAAGTATAAAACGGCAGTGACTTTTTTACTAAATTATTTTTACTTAATACAATTCATTTTTGTTTGTGCAAAATTGTTACACTATACTGTGCTCATATTTCCATTCAAAGCCATTTTCGAGCTGGAATGTTCGATTAATGAAATATCTTAATGGCTAAAATACCTACATTGTAATACTTTATGCCTATACCGTGGTGTATAAAAGCGTATTAATGGAATCCAGTCGATCATTCCACTGTTTTGTTAAGTACTAATGACTAAATTATTTTTATTATACAAAATAATCAGAAGCTCCTTATTTTCATAATTTGTACTATCTACCATATCACATTGTTCAACGCCAAGGCACGCGTTCAAAATGCCATATCTGACCGTCGTCTTCCATGCATCTCTTGGCGGTTATAGGATCATCAATACCATCTTTTGTTTTATCACTGACCATCAAAGTCAAACACAGTCCAGCTGAGGTTTTTAATCTTGGACCCTTCTGTTCCCATATTTGTTTGGGACTATCGCTACAGCTTTTCCAAACGGCCCGACCGTTACCTTGTTCTAAACATACTCCTTCATCAGCCATGATCTTACCCTCAGGAGTATAGACTAGAAGCCTGTCTAGATCTAAGTCATCGCTGCAAGGAAGCCCGGCGGCTGGACCGCCTGGAACCGGCATTTTTGGACTAACCGCTAAACAAGCACCTGCTTGATTCTTAATCCTACCAAACCACCTATCATTGGTAGGAAAAAAGTGCTGCGGCCAAACATTATCCAAATACCACTTGAAACTTTTACATTCCAAATTCTTCCGTAGCTCTACTCTGTCATAAACATTCTGCTGGTCGCGTATCGCGGATATCGACGGGTTGAATTTAAAGAAGAAATCAGCCCACTCATCCATCCAAACGGTGGCTGCGCGAGCTAAATTAGAATTTAGTACTTTGAATACACCACCTGGATATTTGTAGGGACTATGTCTTCTGAATATATGTCCGACTCTAGAACAAGGTGTGATCTCCACCCTAGCGCCACATTGCCACGCTCTCCACGACAACTCCAGGTTCTCAGCCCCCCATATCAACATACCTTTATCATATCCTCCTAGACGCCAGAACAAACTTTTCCTTACTGCGAAGAGTCCACCAGCCATTGCGGGAGTTGGATAAGGTTTCGAAGGGTTTTCAGTCTTCTTCAACATTACTTCACCACTTGGTACGAGCCATCGGAAGTGGAGACGCCAGCTGAACGCCCCCCAGTGGGCATCTATACTTTTAGTATACGCGAAGGTATCCTCGGATAATAAGTCGATGTGTGGACAAATGAATACGTCGTCGCTGCCCGCTCTCTCCAATAATGGCTCGATCCAACCTTGTGTTACCTAAAATTATTTAAAACGGTCTTCTAATAACTTCGTGTTTGCTAAGTAAAAATAACAGGTGAGTAATTCATCAATTTGTCTTCAGATATATTTTTTATTTGACTCTTTCTGTTTAATGTTGGACATGACATGAAACATTACAAAATAAACTTAAAATTGCATAGTAATAGTAGGTTGGTATTTACTAAATAACTCAAAACACAGATCAAACTAAAAAAAATATTCGACTGTTTAATACGAAATAAATCACATCCTAATAAAGATAATGAAATTAGTTTCTTACCTCACAATGAGCATCAAGAAACAATAAAACATCTCCTGTTGCTATTCTGGCACCCATCAGTCGAGCGCCCACTAACCCGTTCCTTTCTGAACTTCTTAGTATTTGTACTTTATCAAGCCTTGAGATAGCATCATCCAAATCTTTCCCTAGATACCGACGATCGCTCGCGTCGTCCACTAATATTATCTGAAATGAAAAGTAAAATGTTAGTGGAATTAAGTGCGTGGTGGCCTGTTGGTAAGTGCGTGGTGGCCTGTTGGTAAGTGCGTGGTGGCCTGTTGGTAAACGGACTAGAAGCGACTGCCAACATGTTCACGGTGGTCGCGGGTTCGAATCCCAGGGAACACCTTCTGACTTTTCGGAGTCATGTGTGTATTGATAGTCAATCACCACGCACTAAAACGGTGAAGGAAAACATCGTGAGGAAACCTGCATACCATAGCGATTTATAACAATTTCTATGGTATGTAAGTCCGCCAACCCGCACTAAGCCAGCGTGGTGGACTATATGGCTTAACCACTCTCAATGGTACTGTCGATTGTAGAGGAGGCCCGTGCCCTGCAGTGGGACGTATATGGGCTGATACAGAATTAGTGGAATATATCTTTTTGCGAGGTTATTTACCTCTGTAGTTCGTTGTTTTGTCACCAGCTTTGCAGGGAGGGAAATCGACAATAATTTATTTTCAACTCTTCCTATTAATTTTACTGTCTGATTAATTTCGTTGCGGGTTAAAGACAAGTTAGACATTCCCGAAGACTCGCCGAGCTTCAATGCTCAGTGTCATTACATTGCGTGCCACTGTTGATCCTGACTTACAGGAGTTACAGTGGTGGGTATGAGGGCGGGACACTCTATCTTTAGTGCATATTTATACAATTAATTCATGGGGGGAGATCTATAATCAGCTGTGGACTTGCTGTGGCTGAGAGAGATTCATATAAAACTATCGTGAACAACTCTATCGTCTTATTTTGTTTGATGAGTGAAATTCTCCAACACCACTTTTTTTGCTGTCCTGGCCCGTTGTCTTGCCTATTTAATTTCCATTACATTTAAATAATAATTTCTCACCTGCTTAAGCAGTTGTTCTGGAGACCTCAACAGAACTGACATAACCGTCCTCATGAGAGTAGACCACGCCTCATTATGGAAGACAATAATCACACTTGCAGTGGGAAGATTCTCTATATCATACTCCACGTTCCTACAACTGAATATTGCAATTTGTGAGAAAAGAATAACGTTATACTAAATAAATAAAATGTTAATAGATAAATACACTCAACAGTCACATACATAGTCCTGACCCCACACTAAGATCGAGTTTTGTGTCGTGGGTATCAGGAACTACGAGACACTTTTCGGTCTTACAAACACCCAGACCCGGAAGAAATATTTGTGGACCGCACAAACATTTCTCTTGGTACGGGGATCGAACCCGCAGCCTGTCGTTTCACAGCCGGCGTCTAACTAACTGTGCCACGAAGGCTATCAATATGCCTATGCTATGGTATGTCATTGATATGGTGGAGTTAAGGAATTTGTAGAAACAATTAAACGCAGACATGGCTAAATGTTTTCGCTAGACCTAACGGTACTACAATACCCACAATGGGGCAAAGCACAGGAAAGTTTGAGATAAGCCTGGGTATGCCCATGATGGTAAGTGAAATGCTATCGTAATAGAATATTACAGACAGTTAGAATATCAAATGGAAATATCTATTAAGCCCTAATTACACGGACAGTATATGTCTTTTGATCATGGCATTCAATTCTCGACATGAGAATCTCCCCTTATTATTTTATGTGTAATCTGAAAAACTCACAATCATCTTTGCAGACTGAACTAAATAACAGGTCTCTACAATATCTGTGGTTTTGTGGTTTCATTAGACGCGCTTACTTAGTCAAGGGTAGTATTAGTATTACATAAAAAATATATTATAAATAATATACATAGGGTGAATTTTACATGTGGATGGCCAAATCCGAAACTATGAGATATACTGGAACATTTTGAAAGGAATCACAAGCCCAATTTCGATGATAACTAAAACTGCATACTTCGATTTTTGATAAATAATTGTGCCTAGTGTGAGAATTCAAACTGAAGATTTTGAAAAAAAAACATACTGTATTATTACACCATTTGACAATGTTGCTAATAAAGATCCAATTTTGGGACGTAATGACATACAGGTCAATGAGACACATGACAAACTCTAACTAATGCTTTCTTATAATTATAATAGAATCAAAAATCAATATTTTTTATTTATCTCATATTAGCTTAGTAAACTGGAAGCTTAAAAACTCACCTTTCACTTCTCATATCAGGAAGACTTCTGTTAATTGATATCCTATCACCAACAAGTATGTTATACGAGTGAAGAGTATAAAGCTCCCGAGCTGTTATAAGTTCTCTTGATGTCAATTGCACAGGTCTCCCACCTTCACCAGCTCCTGGTACCGGGTTGTAATTGTTACTGTGTATGAGGTCTGTAAAAAATATAAATAAAATGACTTAAATATTCATAGCAGCAACACACATAGCCAAAACCCCACAGTATAGTGACAGCAAAGAAAATAATTGTGTAAAGCTTATTATGAGTAATTCATATTATAAGTATGTAAAGTCTACATAATAACTTGGATTTTTAAAGTCCTCCACTTAAAAGAAGCAGCATTTATGTACTTAGTAAGATGATTCGTTTCTGGTCATAAAATATACAACAAAATACCTTCAGTGAGATTTCCTCCACCAATCCCACCAATGTAGTGTCCCACTATAACTCTCATACCAGTTTCATCTACATAAGAGTCTTTGTCATAATGAAGACTGAAACAAATTTACTATTAATTTGCTGGTTTAAACAACAAATCTGGTTTAACTTTGCCTGTAATATTACAATGTTTGTAGATACTAGATATTAGCATCAAATCTATTTCAAGAGGAATGTCCATTCTTAGATATGATTTTTTATAGATCAGCTATATGCTAATATAATATTTATTATTTATATATTAAATGTATCTAAATTATTTAAATATAATAGTTAAATAAATTAGCTCCATGGACTTGTGAATTGGTTTACAGAGCTACTGGTTTACAGAGCTACTGGTTTACAGAGCTGGTGTACAGAGGCAATAATGATTAGTAACACACAAAATTCTGAATGAAAATGCTTGAAGTGATTGTTAGTTTAACTGATAATTAAAGAAACTGCTTACCCATTATACCAAGGATCTTTGCTTTTACTCTTCACAGTGTGATAGAGCTCCAAACTCACATAGAACATAGCATTTATTAATAGTACTAATATTATAATCAATGTAACTATCTTTTTCTTCCGACCTCTGCACAGTAAAGAATAGAACTCCTAAAAAGAAAATATATATAACTTTTATAAAGATATGCATAAAATTTAACTTTAATTTTGTGATCAATGCTAAAGGATTATTACAATTCTTAAACATTACGGTTTTATGATACATATGAATAAAAGTATATAAAACACTTACGTTTTTGATAACCATGTTGTTACTTTCTATCAATTAACACCTTAAAATTGAATTATCAGAGATCCTAATCTAAGTTTTATTCACAGTTTTATTCAAAGCATTTGATTTGTTTCGGGCCAGTGCACTACTTGTATTGCTGACAAGTGACAATCGCCCTCACTCTTTCTTTCTAGTACACAAACCTATACATGCTCTCTCGTTCTACGATAATTGACAGCTAAGTTGTAAAAAGGTGTAAAATTATTTACAGCAATTTACATAATCTGTATCTGTATCTGTATCAGCCCATATACGTCCCACTGCAGGGCACGGGCCTACTCTACAATCGAGAATACGATTGAGAGTGGTTAGGCCATATAGTATATAATTTACATAATATAATATCACAATGTATTTTTTACTGCTTAACTGCTATTATTCCACAGTTTAATATTATTTCATGGAATAACGTTTCAACCTTTTGTATACAACATGTAACAGATTTAAATGTAAAAGCGGAAAGTAGTACGTTCAGAATCAGCTACTGAACCGATATCAACATTTTTTTCGGTAGGTATTTTTTTTTCAAAATAATTAGTTAAGACCAAGTAAATTACAGACACTCCTTCGTTTAGTACTCCGAACAAACGAAATTGAAACGTAACTCCAGCACATAAGATCATTTTTAAATGAATCACTAAACGAATACTCTAATAAACTAAATAATGAACAAAAATGAACTTTATTTCGATAGTCATAAAGTTTATTTGAGCAATCTATCATTAATCAAACGCACACAACGATAGGCCTCAATAAACGTAATAAGCTACCAAAATAAATAACTATCATATTCTCTTTTCCGCACATTTAACTACAACTAGATAGAGCAGGATGCAGCTATTGTTTAATGCAATTTGATCCATCCGACAAACGATGGCGCGCGCGGCGGTATAGGGATGCGCCGCGAAAAAAATTACTCCCGGTATTTGCAAGGCCGGGCGATCCAAATCCCGCGCAATACATGCACTTAAATGAAACAAATTAAATGTAACAAAATCAATATGAAAAGAAACAACAAATAGGTATTTCTATGAAAAATAATTTCGGGGAACGTTAAAATGGTGATTAAATTTGGTTTGTAATTTTGCTACAATGTATGCGGAATCCCGGTGTGTCAGATATCCCGTTATTGCAATCCCTAAATGGGCACCGAATATGTGAAAAAAATCTAGTCGTGCACCGCAGTTATCTGTGTCTACTTGTGTTTAAGTGTTAAGTAGATATTTCGATAACTTTCGCGCGCGATGTCTTATCGGTATTCGAATATTCAAATACACTGAAATGGTGAGAACTTTGGCACTGTGTGGTGATAATGTATCATTGGCATGTCTGACGGTATCTCGATGCTGAGTTCGGAGAGCGCTGGATAGGTCGCGGCGAACCTGTGCAATGGCCTCCTAGGTCACCTGACCTGACTTGACGTCTCTTGACTTTTTTTGTGGGGACGTAATAAATCTCTGGTATACTTCAGTGAAAGTACTAATGTGGAGGATCCAGGATGAGGAGGGTAATGTGGAGCAAATTCCTAAAAGTGAAGAGTGACACTGAAGTTTTACATAAATTACGTGAACAATTACGCAAATGTGCATCAAAGTGTATCAAGGTGGTGGACATGTCGAACATATTTTAAAAAGAAATCGCCTCATGAGTGCCATGTAACACGTAAGTTAATTTTGTTGTATTTTTTTGTGTTGTGATTAGGTTGTGATTCCCAATCTAGTATTCGTTGTTAGATATTGCGTTATCTTATTATCTTATTCAATAATAATGCAAAATAAATGACGCCCGTATCCTGCCCGCCTGTAGGAACTAAGTTTAGGGGAAGTGAAATTAATAATATTTTATAGCCGATTCATGCAAAATATTGTCTTATGTTGGGTTCGTACGCATTATATCTAGTAAGTAAAATATTTAGATTTTATAGTTAAAACACAAATGTTATGCTTACAGATTAAATAAATAATAATTTGTTTACCAAACCACCCAGTAATCAGTTACGTACGTAATTTGTAATTTGTATTTCGTATATTGTCAGCTGTTTCTGCCGGCGCGGCGCAGCGGTCGGCGACCGGCGTTAGGTACTCGTGTGAATGTGTCTTGTGTACATGTGTGCGTGTCCGGCGAGCGTGTGTAGTAGTACACTCTTATTTGTAACTCGTAAGGTGACCATGTTAAGTGCCTACATTTGGTATAACTAATTTCATAAATAAAAGATTTTGTAATTATGATAGTACGATTTCAAAGCATAAACTATGATTGCAATAATATTTTAAAGTTGGGGTGTCTGAGGTTGTGAATTAATCCTGTTACACGTTGTATATTTTTTTCGAGTCTATTTGTTCGGCACTATTGTTGCAATTCCTTCGGTTTAAAAAACCGCACGGAGCGGCGCGGCGCGAGCTGCGCGGCATGGCTCCAGCAAAGTTACAGCATAATCGTGATTCGTTATCAATGCTTACCGATATTGGCGATATTGGCGTTGTGGGCTATAGACAAAAAATCGTTTGCTTATTTGTTGGAAGCCAATAAAATATGTCTTGGCAGCATGGTCTTTGGCTTTAGCCGGTTCCTTGGAACAATAGAAAAAAAAAATTGACACTTGAATTGTGATTATCAGATGTGCACACGGGCCCGTTTAACTCGGGCTTAAAAGTAAAGTAACCCAATTTTCTTTCTCGCTTTCTCATAAGCCGTTTTCGCCCCATCTCTTTCACTTTTATGAATGTGTGCGTGTGCCGGCGTGCGCTGTCGCCGCCATATTGCCGCCATATTTTTCAACAGTCGATTGCTGTTTAGTTTGGATTTGCTTATTTTATTTTAATTGCATGTTATTTCATCTGTTTTGTAATCAGTAACGTAAATATTTAACAGTACAAACGTGATATAATTTGGTTTGTGTAAATCGTATCTAAAAACTTGTGATTTACGTGATAATTATTAATTTTAGTTATGTGTTTTGTTCCCGAGTGCACAAACGAAAAAAACATAGAAATATCTGTGCAGCCTTCACAAACAAAATATACAAACACTTTTATAAGTGAACAGCTAGGTTGGCGGAGCAAGAAATACCAAATTATTGAAATTATTGAAAAACATAAATCTAACCTCATCTGACATAATTAAGGTAAATATAATAATATGTTATTCCGCTGTGACCCTATTTCTAGTTTAATCTGCTACAGGAATATAAGAAATAACAATAAGTTGAAATAAATACCCATTAAAATACAGATTTATTAGATCTCTGAACATGTGATAAGGTTAACTTTTTGTTAGTGTCTAGAGTTGATGGATTATGTACCCTTACTCCTCTCATTCGTACTCTCGACTGTAGAGGAAGCTTGTGCTCTGCAGTGGAAAGTATAAGTCTACCCAGCACAGTACAGTGCAAGATTAAAGCTATTGGTATAGGTATTTCCAAGTTCCTAACATATTAATGTATAATTATCAGTTTTTATGGTTATATGTATCCAAAGTCAGGAAAGCAGTCAACTTCAACAGATTGTGCCCTTATAATATTTATTTTTTTATTAATTGTTTTATAATTTCTAGGCTAGACTCGGGTGAAATTTCCAGTCCAAGCAATTTGCAGGCAAATGCGTTCATCGTTGGAAGTACAAAGAAAGTCTCTACTATGTCTGCAGGATCACTTTTTGTAGACTTATATGTTAATATTGGTGAAGGTTAAATCACAACAGAAGTAATTATGTTCATTAATAATCTGTATATAATATTTATACTTCTTGATATAATTAAGATTCTCATAAAAATGCATTTGCTAAAGATTTTGGTTATATTTTCAAATTCAGTGCAATGCAGTTGTTTATAAGATTATATTATAGACCTATATTGTGCATACTATAATAGTAATAGCATTAACATTCTTTAAAATGACTTTATTTTAAACATATGTTCTGCCTATTTAATATATTATAACAATTAATCAAAAAAGTTTTAGTACAGCTATTATGCATTTAATGCGTTCCATGATTTGACTAATTATTTGTTAATTGATAGCTTATTTTAATTATGTATGTCTTGTTTTTGCTTTTCAATTTCTCCAAAAGTAAGCCAAATCGCTTTGTTATTTACTTAATGTCAATTGTGTCTTAGATAAAATTTGCCAACAAAGTAATCTTGTGCTGTTTCATGGTATTGTAAAATATAATTTGCAATTATTAATGTTTCCATTTAAACTTTTATTTGTCAATGCATATTTCAATTCTGTAGTCATGTTCTTAAATTTGGCATTGTTTTATTGGTCCTAAAATTAAGAGAATTTTAAGTGTTAAAATTAAGAGATATTAACAAATTGAAAATGTTTAAATTAATCTGAAGATATATAAAAAAGTATTGGAGGTTATAATATTCATTAGGATAAAAATGTTTAAATAAAAGTGTTTTAATATAAAAATATAACATCAAATAAATCAAAGAATATATTGTTGATTAAAGGTTTAGAATTATAACTTGGTTTTATTTGTTATTTTCATTTTGAATCCATAAATTTGAACATAAAAGCATGAAACTCAAATATAAAACCGGTAAATTTCCGGAGGTAAAAATCGGATTACTGAAAGTATAACGTACATCCCTAAATATTTCAAAATCGGTAATTTCGGTAAAGTACCGATTTCAGATCAGCTCTGGTGGGAAACGCATCTAATATAATTATACGTATAACGTACGAAAGAGATGGCTCAAATACGATGAACAAAATTCTTTAATACTATTGGTCAGTGACAAAATTATCAATGAAAAGAAAGAAAGATCCGATGAAGATTGAATGAATTATATATGTAGAAAAGCATGTTTGGTTTCGATGTGTGTTTTCATAACGTGTTAAAAAATTTGTATGGAGTTGGCCGTCTGTATTTTAGTCGTCTGTGGTGCACACAGACTAACCCGCTGGATGTGCAGATGTTGTGGAATTTGAAATCGACATTGAATCACATTAGATTCATTTCCAAAAGTTTTTTAGTGTATAAGTATCAATAGAATATCTGTAAGTGTAAACCGCAAAGTTCTGATTATTGAAAAAATTTAAGAAGTTATCAATACTATTTGTCAAATAATTAATACATGTTACAGGATAATAAATCGCCGCAATGCCGCCGAAACGTCCATACGGTCGTCCACACGGTCTGAGAGGCAAAAATATAGGACTTTATTACAAATCACTTCAAATGAAAAAAGGGAAAACAGAAGAAAGACAACAACCCTTGGTATGCATACAAAACCAAAGTCAAAAAACACAGCTTTATTTTATTAAGAGAACATATCCTCTGATTGGGATTTATTGTGTTTTCTTGATTTCAGATCGATCTCAAAATCCCACGTAACGTAACATCAACTATTGAAAATAATTTGTTATTACTTAAAAAGTTAGCAAATGAACTTCAGATTCCAATTAAACCAGTGAATAGTTTGAGCATATTTGACAATTTTAATGAAGCTAACAAAGAAAGTAGTAGTGTTGAACCAATCACAGCTTCCCAATGTTCTGGCTTGATGAAGCCACCACAATCATATGACATAATACAAAAAAACAAAGAAAGACTTCCAAAACACAATATGACGAGGAGGATAATGGAGCTGGATCATCATGCAGTGATTATACTAAACCTTTTGCTTCAGTAAGCAATAAGTTGTCTATGCAAGGATCAAAAGCATTTAAATATGGATATGAAGATATTATCAAAGGTACTTTTGTTGAGAAACTAGATGAATGTTTAGCCAGAGGTAACAGCTGTTTAAAATATGATCAAGATCTTTCATTAGCATTGCATGCAGACTATGAATTTATGAAGTCTAGAGATGGCTATGAAAAATTGTTAGAATTTAGAAAAATGCTGCCAGCATACAAGAAATCAAAAGAACTGTTAGAGGTAATAAAAAACAACCAAGTTGTTGTGATAAGTGGTGAGACTGGATGTGGAAAATCTACACAGGTGAGGAAAACTTATCAAATTCTACATATTATTTTATGTTATCCAAAATATATCTTTCAATTAAATTAAGATTGATAATAGTTATATTTTTAAAAATTTAAAAATTATAACTTGTCTACCGTCCTATACAGCAGAATTCATCAAGCTCATTTTAAAGAATAATTTTTGTAATTCCTTTTCAAATAATTCAGTTTATTCTGTCATACAAATATGTGACACAGTAGCCACCATGATAGATATTGCAATGACATAAAACCATGAGTAAATATTGATGTAATCACATGGACTTTTACTAGTTTAGTTGTATGTTAAGAAGAACTCAATATAGTTTCCATAATAGAGTGGAATACTGTATTGGCAATATTTCTAAAAGAAAGGTGACATAAGATGGATATGACATGCAATTTTTTTTTTAAATTTCAGGTTCCTCAAATCATCCTAGATGATGCACTTGCCAATAAAATTGGTTCAAATGTAAAGATTCTAGTCACTCAACCGAGGCGCATAGCTGCCTCTTCATTAGCAAAGAGGGTAGCTGAAGAAAGAGGTGAAAGAATGGGGAACTCAGTAGGATATGCTGTAAGATTAGAAAAGTATGTATGACCTTATGCAAGTTGATACAAAATTACGAATTCTGTAGTGTATAATTTTTCATTAAATACATGTATTTGCAACCACTTAATTTCTTTGAATACCATAATGTACAATGATAAATACAGGCAGCGGCGTGCACAGGATTATGACACTGGGTATGCGGCGGAGTACTCGGTCACAAAAACTTTTTCTTTTATAGTTTTTTAGCATAGCCACAGCCACGCGACGGATCTCTAAGTCGGAAACCATGCCAACATAACAAGTCTTAGTATTTTTGTATTGTACTACTATTCATGTCCATCTTCTACGGCAACGCAGACAAAACAGCGATCGATCGTCGCGGCGGAAGAAATTCTAATAAGTAAAATAAAAAAAACTCACCTAGTCAGCTTTCAATTTTCACATATTCAAGGCTCCGGTTAATTGAGATTACTATACCTATCCCGATGTAAATAAACGCAAGATTTCGGCCACCTCATTCATTCATTTGATAAACATACATTTTTAACACAAACCTCGCAATCAAATAACATTTAAAAAAATAAACAAACACACTAGTAAAAGCAAATGACTACAATTAATATCGAAACTTAGTAATAAACTGTTAAATGTACACACTTTCAAATGTTAAAATGAAAAATCCGTTAAGAAATCTATTTTTTTTTACAAACATACTAGTATAAAATAGTAAACAATGCAAAAACTCATAAAAAAAAGCAAAATGGGCCCCCGCGAAACACAAATTATACATTTCTATTTAAAGAAATAAAACCTTACTAACCAAAAATGCATAATGTGCATAGGTGATTTATTAGATTCCAGCCTATTAATTTTACTGGGATTATAGGCAACGAACATTTACGATTACTCCCGACAACTGCCGAACTCCCGAGGCCTGCCGCAGGAGTCGCGGCTTTCAATATTCATGGGTGTGTGCGTTTGCGACTGTGCACGGACACCAAAATTACTACACACATACAAACAAATGTAATGCGGGACGCGGCCGCATGACTTGGTTGATTAGGTACATTATTTGCTTTGCAGCGCCTCTTGCTTTTCGCGTGGCAACCATAATGTTTGCGTGATTGCAAATAGGTGCTATTTATAAAATACTAGGCGTTTTTAAGTTATTATATTTTGTTTATTCATTTATTTACTATAAATTAAAGTCATCTAAAACGTACGAACGTTATAATAAAATATCTGTGAATGGCAAGTAAAGCACTGCATTTCTGCCTACAAGGAGTGCACGCCCCTGAATACAGGGTATATCAAGACTGCTACGAAGCCGGGTGGTAGTTTAAGCGACTTCAGACACAATGCTACAGAATATTTTGCAAAAAAAAGCGACATTGTTTTTTCTTATTTTTTTGCCTATGGCCATATTTGGGTGGTAAATACATTTTTTTCCTAAAATAATAGTGTACACCCTTTTATTTATAAATACTCTAAGGTATAAAAGAATTTAAATTATTATTTTAGCAAAAACTATGGATTTACCACCCAAAAATGACGAAATTAAAAATTTTTAATTGTCGCGTTTCTTTGCGAAATTTTTAAATGCATTGTGTTTGTAGTCACTAAAACTACCACCCGGCTTCGTTTTCGGTAGTAGTCTTGATATACCCAGTATATAACCTGCTGTTGTCTAAACATTTTAAAATGACTATGACCCTATCTCATATAGCTTGCATATTCATATTGGAAGAGACATGCCTATTTAACATACTCACAAAAGAATGTTTTTTAAGATAAACCAACAAAATAAAATCGATTTTTTATCAGTATGAGGCACTACTTTGTTGATTGGTTGAGGTGGCATATGGTTAAATTAGCATAGTATTAAATGATAATCAACAAAATAAATAACTGTAGGTTCATAAAGAAAAGTAAAATATTTCCATGTGAGTATATAATATAAAAGAACATAAATAAATAGATTCAAATCTGGGCATTAATATAAGTATTATTTAGCTTTCATTCTCTATTTTTTATACAGGTCTCTCATTCGCCTTCTGTTTAATCCATCCCATTTTTGTCTGTATCACATTGCATTAAGTGATAACACAGCCAGTAAGCCATACGGATTATATTGCAGATTTGGTTTTAGGCAGTCTGACCCATGACCACAAAAGCTGTAGAGTAATCAAAATGTTGGGAAATAAAAAAAAATTAACTTGAACCAAATCCACAGTAAAATCCATAAACAATAGTTGATTTGAATTTGTAACATTCGCATGAATCTAAGAACCATTACACCCATTTTTATTTTGTCCTCTGGTTCCCAGTTAGTTTCATTTAGCGTATCTGAAAAAATTACACTGATTACATTTTGCTACGATTTCTTTTAATGTAAAATAACAATTTAGTTTTGGATGCTTTTATAGTTTTTTTTTCTTGCTTTCGCAGAATAGATCCGCGGACCCACGGCAGTATACTGTTCTGTACGACAGGCATATTATTGACTGAACTAGAAGTGGACCAGGGGCTGGGTAATTTTAGCCATATCATACTCAATGAAGTACATGAACGGGACACGCATATTGACTTAGCTTTATGTATGCTGAAAAAGGTGGGGCATTGCTTTTCTTACTAATTTTTAATTATATTTTAAAATTGCTTTTGGCTTGACAATGTTTTTAGAATGCAGCTCTGCTTATATTTTATCTAAGGAAGTTTAAAAAAATATGCATATCAAACTATCATTGAAATTAAATAAATAACATTATTAAACAAAAGAAATACAAACAAAATGTTGGTAGAGTAAATGGATAACATGGCTTCACTAACACAGTAGTGAATACTAAATAGTTATTTATGTCTAAATGACTAATCAATGCACTAGACAAGTGTATAGTCAATTTTAAAACGAATCTGGAGGATACAACTATTGAATCTCAAAAAATAAATAAAATAAATGTTACTTATTCTATTGTATCTGCAATTTAGTATAATATGGCTGTGGAATAAACAGATCACGCAAAGACACATTATTTGTATGTATCACTATATACATACAGAGGTATACATCAGAGAAACAATCCAGGCAGAGGCCTGGCTTGTTTCATTACCCCTCAGACATTTATTGTAGCCCATACAAATAATATATTTTTGTCTGATATGTTTATAGCAAGCATGTATGTATGTTAATTTCTAGAGAACAGGGACCTTTACTCAAATTAAAACATTGTATCATTTTTTTACAGGTTATTGAGAAACGCAAGGATTTAAAACTAATACTCATGAGCGCAACCATTGATGCAGAAAAACTCTCAGAATACTTTAATAACTGTCCAATGATGCACATAGAAGGGTTAGCGTATCCAGTAAAAGATATTTACCTAGAAGATATACTTCAAATGGTCAACTACCAACTTCCATTAGAAGATAGAAGAATGCCTAATGTATCAAGACCATGGCAGAGACACACAAGGAAACATAAAGACGCGGTGGCAAATACAATAGAAAGTGACGTAAAATACAGGGCGGAAATTAGTAAGTGATTATATATATTTATGCCAATAGTATTGTTATCATGGCTATTATAAATTACCACCAATGGTAATTATTAAACACTTTAGTAATTGCTATAACTTTTGTCTCCATAGTAACTCTTATTATTTCGTGCGAAAAACTGACTTTACTTACCCTCGGGGCAGTTATGTTGTTGGCTCTGGTTGTTTGACTCAGGATAAATTAATTTGGGTTCCGAGTCCTGAAGTGAGTTATTTAAATTGCCAGCGAACAATCATCTGTGACACATTCGATATGAGCCCAAGAAGACACAAAACAGTCCTACTTACTCTGTGAACACTTCAGCCTATTTTTTGTGTCAATGATAAAACAACTTACTGAATAATTTCTATATTATAATAATGACTTTTCAGGTCCATGGCTAGAGTCAAAAAAAAGCCAGTTACGTCGTGATGTGTACGTTACCCTCCAAGACGCAAGGATTGAAGAATTAAACATAGATTTAATATTTGAACTAATAAAAGTGATTTGCAAAGGTGACCCCGGGGCGATCCTAGTGTTTCTACCTGGTATCGGGGATATCACCAAATTGTTAAAGAAAATGAATGAAACAGAAGAATTTAGACGTCCCAATGCATACGCCATATATCCATTGCACTCAAAACTGCCGTCACTAGAACAGCACAAAATATTCGAAAGGCCCCCTGGCAATATTAGGAAAATTATTGTGGCTACAAATATTGCGGAAACCTCTATAACTATCGATGACATAGTGTATGTTATTGACTGTGGCAAGATCAAGTACAGCGGTTTGAATATTGAAGAAAATGTAGCAACCTTAAAAGCGGAATGGATTTCACAAGCGAATTTACGGCAAAGGTAATTTACATATTTCTATAATATAATAACTTTACTAAGATAATTTTTAACAGTGGGACCAAAAATATTCGAATATATATTTTTTTTTCAAAGCAGTCGTTTAAAGGTCACATTATTTCACTGTAGGTAATTGTCTTTGTGGGGGTGTTCATCTAAACTGTGTTAAACTTTTTGTGAACTTCTACGGCCTTATTTATATTAAACAGTTTTAAGACACATTTTAATTCATTGTTATCGTATGTTTTGTCTTCGCTCAAACTGAATTCAAAAGTCGTGTGAAAGGGACAAAACATCGGTAATTAAAATGTCTATGAATAAGGCAACTAGAAACCAATTGTAATTTATCATCCTCCTCATTAATTTCTCTATATATTTAATTTGATAACAAGCTACATACATTATCCTTTTACAGCATAATACGTTTTCTGTATCAGCCCATATACGTCCCACTTCAGGTCACGGGCCTCCTCTACAATCAACAATACGATTGAGAGTTGTTAGGCCAAATAGTCCACCACGCCTAGTGCGGGTTGGCGAACTTACATACCAATAATGTAATAATAATTATTAAGTATTTATTAATTATATATTTTTAAAATAATAATTCAAATTTTCATATTTAAAGGCGAGGCAGAGCTGGTCGTTGCCAGCCTGGCATCTGCTATCACCTCGTGACGTCATTCCGAGCGGAGAGATTGGACGAACACTTGAAGCCGGAGATACAAAGGACAAGTTTATTGGAAGCTGTGCTCTCAGTGAAGAGACTGAGATTGGGGAAGGCAGAGGAAGCTTTGAACTCGATGCCAGCGCCACCTGCCTTAGCCACTGTGGAATCTGCTGTCAAACATTTACAAAAGTATGTATTTTTACCCATGTATGTCTCACTATTGACAAAGGCCAAAGGAGAATACCAATTTAACTATAAAACTTAGTAGCAGTGTGAAGACTTGCCTCCTGTTAATCGTTCCGTTATGTCCTGTTAATAAGTATCCGTATCGGGATCAAAGATATTTAGACCGATACTATGAATTTGAAGCTTAGGATGTTGACACCTATGCTTAATAATATTAGTGCGGGGATCGAACCTGCGGCTGTCGCCATATCGGCGCCAATAAATATAAATCACATTACGTATGAGTCAATTCAGCTAGTGTACGAGGTGTATAAAGACTGTTATCGAAAACGAAGCCATGTGGTAGTTTTAGTGACTTCAGACACAATGCAACTAAAAATATTGCAAAAGAAAGTGACGATCTTTTATTGTTATTAATCTCATATCATCGTATTTATAGTAAATAGTTCTTTTCTAAAAACTAGTATACTCCCTTTTATTTATAAAGTCTCTGTGGTGGTATGCATTTATTAATTTAGCAAAAAAATGGAATGACCACCCAAAACCTGCGACATTTAAAAAATCCCAAAAGTGTCTCGCATTTCTTTGCGAAATTTTGTCACTAAAACTACCAACCGGCTCGGTTTTCAATGGCAATAATGATACATCCTGTATATTAGGCCTTTCAAACATCACAGCACCCTAAATACAACATTATTTATAATATAAACCTCAATATTTCCTAACAGATGTGGAGCACTAGACTCAGCAGAGACGCTTACCCCACTGGGTTGGCACTTGGCCCGGCTGCCAGTACACCCGGCGGCCGGCAAGCTGCTGCTACTGGGCACGATGTTCGGCTGCCTCGACAGAGCCGCCAGCGTGGCAGCCGTGTGGGGGTTCAAGGATCCGTTCCTGTTGGTCATTGGTGTGTATGGAGGATGCTTGAATTGTTTGGAGACAGGTTTAAAATGGAAATGTGGAGTAGATGGTAATTTATACATAGAATAGATGGTAACTTGAAAATGTAACTGAGAACCATTAAGGTATTAAAATCTATGATGAAAAGTAAAAAATAACCAAAACCGCGAGAAAAGAGGAAAGCCCATTCATAGTATTGGCAAAAAATATCGTCGATCTCGATACCGATAGTACTTAAAATTTGTTATAGTATTTTTTATATTTTGTCCTTAAACGTATCCCTGTTTTATCCTGGGCGGAAGATTTTTATAAAATTAAGTAATAATACAAAATGTACTTTTTATTGAATTTCAAGTACATTCCTCAAAGAATTCCTGGCCTGGATCCCAATTATGTTTAAATTTATTGAAAACTAGCTGTACCCACGACTTCGTCCGTGTCGAATTTAACAAAAAAGTGAATGTGTTTTTTTTTTTGGTATTTGCATTTTTATTTTATTATTTATTTTCAGTTTTCTGTGTTAGCTTTATTTGAAAAGCATGTGAGCTGCGCGCAGTACTGGACAGTACTTGGGCATTGCAACATTACTTTATTTTTCTAAAATAAATGTAGCCTAAGTTACTCCTTATTATATCAGCTACCTGACAATAAAAGTCCCGTCAAAATGGGTTCAGCTATTTCAGAGATTAGCCGGAACAGACAGAGAGACAGACAAAAAAATCTAAGATCATTATCGTTATAGGTATCGTGTATATAACAATATCTAGTTGGTCATTTTCTTTAAATTATACTTTACAAACAGACACTTCAATTTTATTTATATGTATATAGATATATATTTTCTGTATACAAAAAAGTAGGTAGGTTAAAGGGACTAAAATCTTCGCACCGATACTAAGTTTCATAGTAAAATCGGCATTCTACTTGGTATTTCTTTTTGAACAATATAGTTTTAATCCAACTTAATTATACAATAAATTATTACATTCTTATCATCTTACTCAAATACCGGGTATCTCAAGACTGCTACCGAAAACGAAGCCGGGTGGTAGTTTTAGTGACTACAAACACAATGCAACTAAAAATTTCGCAAAGAAACGCGACAATTATTTTTTATGATTTTTTAAATATCGTCATTTTTGGGTGGTAAATCCATAGTTTTTGCTAAAATAATAATTTAAACACTTTTATACCTTAGATTATTTATAAATAAATGGGTATAACTATTATTTTAGGAAAAAAAATTATTTACCACCCAAATATGGTCATAGGAAAAAAATAACAAAAAAAATTTGTCGCTTTTTTTTGCAACTTTTTCTGTTGCATTGTGTCTGAAGTCGCTTAAACTACCACCCGGCTTCGTTTTCGGTAGCAGTCTTGATATACCCTGTATGTATAATAAAATACAATAATTTATTCCAGGCAAAGAAAGACAAGTTGACGAAGCGAGGCGTGCGTTTGCTCAGGGCGAGCCGAGCGACCACGTGGCGATATCAGAAGCTATCATCAACTGGGAACTTTGCAGTAAAGCGGGCAGAAGAAACTTCGCCTATGAACACTTTCTATCCAACAACACTATAGAAATGTTATCTGAAATGAAGAAGCAACTGGGCGAGAATCTCAAGCAAATGGGCTTCCTCCCATCTGGCAATGTGAAATCGTCATGGGAGAACCGAAACTCGGATAATTTTAGCCTGTTCAAGGCGGTTGTTGCTGCTGCTTTGTACCCTAATATAGCTACTGTGAAGTGAGTAAAATTGATAGGATTACATATTAAAAGTTTTTTAAAAAAATATATTCTTTAATCACATATTACCTGATACTTGAATTAAATCGATAGATCTCAAGAATCTTATATCTTATCTGAAGTATTTACAGACATTTTCTGAATTCTGAAAGTTCATAACAAACCATTAATCGTAACGTAAAAATTTCGAACAAAAAAGGCCGTGATGTATTTTATGCCAGATTAAAGAAATCACAACTATAATATTTTTTATACGTATTTAATTTTTCATTTAAAATCCATAAATTAATAGCAATTTACTCAATTTAAATAGGTGGACAAACCTCAATGCTCGCAACAGAAACAAACACATACGCGTCAAAGTAAGGACACCAGAGGATGGCAACATCTCCCTACACCCAAGCAGTATAATGGCAGTGAACCCTAGCCGGGGTGGGGGTGACTTAGTCTGTATGAAGCCCGGCGCTAACTGGCTGGTATACTGGCTGAAGCAACGGTCATCAGACCTGTTCCTAATTGATGTGACCCTGGTATACACACTGCCGCTGCTGTTCTTTGGAGAACTTAATGTCACAAGAGGTAATGTATCGATAATATGCCTGCTCATGAATACTATCAAACCAATCAACACATTGAATTACAAATAATGCTTGGCATTCCACTGCACTTGCCATCCAGAGACATAAGTTAAGTCTTAATATATCCAGTAGTTACTTTGGCTACAACATTCTGCAAACCGAAACACAACATTGCATTTACACTGCTGTTTGTCGGGAGAAATAGACATTACCAATAGGTACCACCCTATCCAGAGGGGAAACTTGAAATGTTTAGAGTTGGTAGAATGTTATCCTGTTTGATGTTAACACCTGGAGTAGCTATTTTTCAAACCTGATATGGGCTTTCATTCTTTCTGCGTAGTTCCTACAGTAATCTCAGTCTATTCATTTTTTATAATCTTGGATTTTGTGACCTGTCATATTTTTCACTATGACTATGATTTTTTTGCTTTCCTATTAACTTTGCATTACTATAAGACCTATAATCAGTAAATACAAATTTGAATTTTTTTTTTGTTTAATTAATTATTTTCATTACAGATCAATCATCACACGATTGTCTTATATCTATTTCGTCAATAATAGTCCGCTGTAGGAGGGATACGACTCAGCTACTGTATGAGATGAGGTCCTTGTTAGATCAAGTCCTTGCAGCCAAGATTACAGCCAAAGACACGAACACGACGAATCATAATAAATTCGAGGAGAAAGTGTTGGAGTAAGTTATTATTAATTGATAACTCTTTTACAAATATTTCCTATTATTATTTGGCAACACAAATCAAAGTTTCCCGGGACATGGCAGAATTTTTAAATTAACTAATTATAATATAAGCACTGCTTTATATTAATTAACGATATTGTATTGTTATTACTTATATCAAAAATATTCATGTCACGCTGACCTTTTATCTCTTTACTTACAACTAATTCAAAATTATTACTTATTACCAAGAACATCAATGCCAATAACTTTAAAAAAATAAGAATGACAAGTAATAGTTTATTGAAACTTGTTTGTGTTTATCTAAAGCTGCAGGAATTAGCAAGGTCAACATTAAATTGAATGTTATTTGTTTCAGTGCTGTGATACAGTTGATAACAGCCGAAGACGAATGCGCTGAATTTATGGGCGATTCCGACAGGTCTGACTCCGATCAATCGGAGTACGAATCAAATAGATCCTGGTATAAATAAAAATCATAAACATTTTTGTGTTATTTTTTTTCGTGTTGTAATTGTTTAATTTTTTAAAATTGGCGCCTTTCTTTTTGCCATGTATTTTGGCAACCCTAAAATGACAGTTCTATTTTTGTGATAAAGTTGTTTTGATATTTGATAACAAAAGATTACACAAAGTAAGAAGTAATGATTATAAGATAAATTATTTATAGCAAGATCACACATAACCTAGAATAAGGACAACATAATTAAAATGTTTACTTCAATTCAGGTATGATTAGTATTTAATATTACGCAAGTTTGATTTAGATACAAAAATATATTGAAAAGTATTTTATAATCATGTTTTACAGCGAACAGTAACTAGACCATTTTTTATGATCAATCGGTGTATCCACAATGACTTTATAAATACAAACGAAGCGAATGGAACCCGTGAAATAACTTTACAACATGAGAAAACCAAGTAAGTATTTTTGGTTTTATTTTTAGTAACTTTGTAATTAACATAAGAATACTAGCCAATTAAAGTTAAAATTTTGATGACATAAGCACTAATATTTACAGAAATTCATTATCACTGGAGATGATGAACAATCTTATTGAAGCGATCAACACAAATAAAGATGATGTATCCTTAAGAACTATTGTGCTCTCAGCCAAAGGAAATGTGTTTTCTGCAGGACACAATTTAAAAGAATTTGTAAGTATTTGAATATAAAGATATAATTTAGTTTTAATTTAAATATTGTCAGGAACACTATACAGGGTATATCAAGACTGCTACCAAAAACGAAGCCGGGTGGTAGTTTAAGCGACTTCAGATATAATGCAACAGAAAAAGTTGCGAAAAAAGCGAAAGTTCTTTTTTTGTTATTTTTTTCCTATCACCATATTTGGGTGGTAAATGCATTTTTCCTTAAAATAATAGTGTATACCCTTTTATTTATAAATAATCTAAGGTATAAAAGTGTTTAAATAATTATTTTAGCAAAAACTATGGATTTACCACCCAAAAATGACGATATATAAAAAATCATAAAAAATAATTGTCGCGTTTCTTTGTGAAATTTTTAGTTGCAATGTGTTTGCAGTCACTAAAACTACCACCCGGATTCGTTTTCGGTAGCAGTCTTGAGATCAAATCAGCAGTATAGATCAAAATCTGCTAGTTATTAAGACATTGTATTACATACATTATATTGTATTAAGTACCGAACACCTGTTTAAAGAATATTTTGTTTTTCATAAATTAACATAGGACATTACTTTTATATACTACTTTAAACACAGGTGTTTCAAACAAATGAACACAGCTTATTTTCTCCTGAAAACTAGGCCAGTTTTCCTTACAATATGTTTAAACTTCATGTATGAATATTAGTTTGCATTTGTATTCATGATTATTATTTCATTTCTCACTGTGGGCCTCATTAAAAGGCTCAAAGTCACTCAACGAGCCATGGAGCGGGCTATGCTCGGTGTTTCCCTACGAGATCGAATCAGAAATGAGGAGATCCGTAGGAGAACCAAGGTTACCGACATAGCCCATAGGATTGGCAAGTTGAAGTGGCAGTGGGCCGGGCACATAGCTCGTAGAACCGATGGCCGTTGGGGCCGAAAGGTTCTCGAGTGGAGGCCACGTACAGGCAAGCGAAGTGTTGGACGCCCGCCTACAAGGTGGACGGACGATCTGACTAAGGTCGCAGGAAGTCGCTGGATGCAGGCCGCTTCCAACAGGTCATTGTGGAGATCATTGGGGGAGGCCTATGTTCAGCAGTGGACTTCCTGTGGCTGATATGATGATGATGATGATGTATTCATGAGTATTGGTTGTTCATAGTATCTTTCTTTATAGTCCAGTGGAGGAGTGGAACAGCACAAATTAATATTTAGCAAAGCAACTGAATTGATGAAATCCATTGTACTGAGTCCTGTTCCAGTAATTGCTAAGGTAAATAATATAAAATCTTAAAAATAATAAGCACATACCATCTTTGATATCAGAAAATCCCTTGTAACTCTACACAAGATAAGATTGAGTAGTGTAGAATCTTAAATAAATTGATGACTGAATCTCTAACAAATGTACAAAATATTCACACTTACTGTATGTCTATTATCTACCAGAATTCAACATGGCAATGAACTTACATATATGTTTCAGGCATATTATCTAGGTAAAAACATACCTGGCTATGATAGCATTATAAGGCGTTTTAGGTAACACCACATTTCTATGTGTCACTGTCAATAGCTATTGAATGAATTTAATAAAACACTCTTTAATATATTTGGTAAATTTTCAGGTAAATGGATTTGCAACAGCAGCAGGCTGCCAGCTGGTAGCAACTTGTGACATGATTGTGTGCTCGGAAACCAGCAAATTCTCAACCCCTGGGTAATTCACAACTATAAGATGTGTTTAAAAGAAGTTGAATGTATTTTCTACACAGCACTTCTTTTTTAGAGCCAATTTTGGAATTTTCTGTTCTACACCTGGTATAGCAGTTGGGAGATCTGTGCCAAAATCTCGAGCTATGTACATGCTTCTAACAGGTATGTGATGGTATATGATAAAATCCTGTGCATTCAGCTCCTAGAGTAGAATAAAATATTTTTTAATTGATCTTTAAATACACACCTACTTAAAAGAAAAAAATTACATTCCATGCTAAAATGTTTAGTCTAAGTTCCCCATTGAGAATAGGTTTTCCTGATAGAAGAGCCAATAATCACAATAAACTTCCATTCAAAAGGAATGGTAAAGAAGAATTTGTCTTCATTGGTTACTACATACCTAAGGTCTTTTTCCTTCTCAATATGATTTCAGGTGAACCATTAACAGCACAGGAAGCTTATGAAAGTGGGTTAGTCACGAAAGTGGTGTCAGCAACTGAATTAGATGCAGAAGTCGAAAAAATCACTGAGAAAATAAAATTGAAAAGCAGAAGTGTTATTGCATTAGGCAAACAATTCTTTTATAAACAAATAGACCTTGATTTATTTGAGGCGTACAAATTGGGGCAGGACATCATGGTAGATAACATCAACACGCAAGATGGACAAGAAGGCATTATGAGTTTTGTTGAAAAACGTAAAGCAAAATGGAGTCATCAATAGTTTTATCAGATAACATAAAATAAACATTTGGCACTTAAGTGTTATCTTTGTATTTCCTATAATGTAAATAATGGATAAAAATCAACTAAAATAAAATGGGCTTTGTAATAAAAACCATTTTTATTTACACCTAAACTTTATTTGCCACTATAATATACTTTCATATGTTTGCAAAGCATGAAATATTATATTAAAGCATACAACATGACCACACAAGACTTTATACCATTTTTTTGGCAAATGACACATTTAACATTATATACAACACAATGCCAAAAGCGCACCATACATCACTGTCATATGGAATATACCACACACATTGCATCAAGAGCAAATATGTGAAGGAAATAAAGGTAAATGATGGTGAGGACTTTATAAAAACCTGAGGAAATGTAACAAAATAATAGAATATTGATTCAGTTACAGGATGTTACCAATAATGTGACAATGCGGTACATAATATGATATTTCACAAATACAAAAGATTAATTATAAACTTATAAACTAGACAAAAATTTAATTTACTTTTTAAATATATATCCCTAAAGACATTCAGTATGGAATTGTTTACATTACAATGAATAACCAAAATAGAAGAGCTACTTATTGTCACTATTATATGCAAATAAAGCATGTAATATTGATTCTGACATTCAATTGTGCTGAGTAAATGCAATTTCATTTTCGGAATAATTCAATTACACAGCCTACTTAAGTTTGAACTTCTTATAAAAATGATTTTGGTTCCATAAGTAATACAGCCATCTAACAAAAAAATATGATTAATATAGATAAAACAACTCCATTTCACTAGCAATCTTATTCTATATTTTTCATATTTGGCTATTCATCAAAAACTTGTAACTATTCTCCGATACAACTAGTAACTTTCATAGTTTCCATCCATTTTTATGTCCTTTCAATAAAACCTTACATGTTTAGAAGATATAAATGCTGCATATGAACTTGTTTATTTCTAAAAAAAGTATCAATTATAGATATTGATTGATAGTACTTTAATATACCAAAAGTAGATTGAACATTACAGTTATATGGGGCATTTTTATACAACTATTCAAAATCATCAGCAAAGGGTGATGAATTAAGCCTTCAGCATAATAAATATTAATATAACACATTAATTAATTACATTTAAATTTCTCATAGTCTTTTGGGATCAATACATGCAACAACATTTACAAAGATGTTGTTTGTGTTGGGAATATTTATATTGTTTGCTCCCTGTTACTGGCTCATGTTTCGCATCTCACTTCTTCGCTAATTCATTGGAAAGCCAATCTAAGCCTTCATACAGCCCCTGGCCTTGTGTTGCACATGTTGCTTGAATGTACCACTGTAGAGGGAAAACAATATAGGAATATTAAAATGGTTAAACATTATTTTATTTCATGAAACCAGTAAGTAATATTATGAAAAAGGTGAACTTACACGACGGTTCTTCAGGTTGTTTAAGTTGAGAGCATTCGTAAGTTCAGCTGCAGTCATAGCATTGGGCATATCTTGTTTGTTGGCAAATACTAAAATTACTGCATCTCTCAGTTCATCTTCCTTTAACTGTAAGAAGTTATTTTAATATTATTTTTAAGTTGCAATATATTATTTCATAACATTTGAGAATATTGAAATAAGAAATATCACTGACTAGGGGTGATATAATTATGCAATAAAACATACCATATTCGCCAACTCATTTTCGGCTTCTGCTATTCTCTTTGTGTCGCTCGAGTCCACCACAAAAATCAGTCCTTGGGTGTTTTGATAGTAATGGCGCCAAAGAGGCCTGATTTTGTCCTGACCGCCAACGTCCCACACCGTGAAACTGATGTTTTTGTACTCCACAGTTTCCACATTGAAGCCGATAGTCGGTATTGTAGTCACAATTTCTCCCAATTTTAATTTGTAAAGTATAGTAGTTTTTCCGGCGGCATCAAGTCCCACTGTAACAATGTTCACATACAAATCGCGTTACAATTAGCTTCACTTTAATAAAACCAAGCTGATAACATACAAGAAATTCTACGCAATCTACAACCGATGAGCTGTCATGTCTTACCCATAAGAATACGCATTTGTTTTTTTCCGAAAAGCCGTGTAAAAACACTCGATATAGTTAAACCCATTGTTGATAATGCTAAGAAGTTTGATTATATACTAATTTAAAGAACTAAATCGCAAATTTTATTTGCAATAACACAAAAAGAACGAAACAAAATTGGATGACCATACGCACGTCAACCGCGTCGACGTTTTCAATTTTTTTATATAGTGATGGAAGGAATATACACGTCATTTTATCATGAAATTTTAGTCGATTATAAAAAAAATGTGTTCTCCAGATTCTTGATTTCATTGTAAAAACGAAAAAGTAATAAACCTTGCTTAATTTTCATTTTTACATTTTTAGATTATAAAGTATAATTATCGACTAGCAATTTTATAATTTCCCCGAGAAATTATACGCAACTAGGTTCTTGACTTGACATTGAATTTTGACATCCAATGGAAATCTGATGAGAGTTTTGCTGTCATGCGTCGTCATAGAAACGATTTATTTTAGAAACTTTTCATTTTTTTGGCTGAATTCGACATGGAGATTTACGAAGGTGAGTTAATTTAACATAATTTCTTTACTTATATTTTTTTCCGAGACCATACAAAAACACCACAATCGGCGCCATTATTCAAAAAAATAGAATAGTGAAACAGGTTCATTTAAGAACTAAAAATTGCTGATAATATTGCCGGATTCCTTCATGGGTTTATTACACAAATAACAGCAGTATGAAGATCACCAAATTATAATTTAATTTCTAAATGCTTTGGGTGTAAAATGATATAAATTTTCACGTCGAAAATTACGTAAAGACAAGGTGAAAAAACTGGTGATGTTTATTGCTAGTGTTATTTTAATGTCCAGTATTGAAGACCTGAAAATTCTCCGTATCAAATTTAATGTAAACACGTGTTGTCTACAAAGGAAATCTCGGACGCATGCATTAATGTTTACCACCTATATTCCACCTACGTGTTGTGTCTAATCGATACCTACTTATCATGTAAGCATGCACACAGGTTTTTATTATTAGGTCTATCTATTAGCACAAAACTCGTTCTGCAACCTAGTAAGTTATCTTGATCGCAAGGTGTAATGAATGATCGTGCCTTGTATGAAGATACAAGCATTGTGTTATTTTGTTCAAGTTAAAAAGCACCTCTAATAAATAATTGTCCATCGACCATCGTACACCTACGCACTGCCATGACTAAATATATTCCCAAAATATTTTAGAAACTCGTTTGGGTTTGGGTACAAGATGTCCTAAATGTGATTAGAATTAGTAAATTCTTCAATTACATCAAATTTAAACTCCATGTCCTAATTAAGCGATGTTACCATGAAATATGTTCGCTAGCGGCTTTTATCATGAGGGGACAATTTACTCTAAGCTATTTCTAAGAAGTAAGAAAACACGTTAACTCGCAGTTCGCGTGATTTACGGTAAAATAAATAGCAAAGTTTTTAATATTAAATCTTTTATTTAATCTTTCGTCTTTGTATTTATCTGGCAAATTCTTAATTAACAATTTGCTCCACTAATATTCTTTCTCTTTTGTCTTTTAAACGTTTTGTGGTCTTAGTTTAATAAGTTTTCACCAAAGGATTAGTGATATTGGGCTTTGAGATAACAAATCTAGCTAGGCACCTTATCTTTTATGGTAAACTAGGCCTTATATGTCATATATAAATTGCTATGGTACTAAATTACATAGGTCTGATGAGTGTACGACGTTAGTTAACGCCACATACCCATCAACATTGTTCTCATTCTGCATAAGGTGATCCAATCAGATATGGCTGGCCGGTCTTTTATCGCTAGGTGTCTATGGGCAGCCTGTGCAGGCGCGCAATAGGTCACATTACGTCATCATTAAATTCATGACCAAAATAAACAATCGGACTTACGTCCTATCGTGTTTGGGTCAAACGAGAATACTCGTTGTACTTATAACGTCTTTGATAACTTCACTAACGCCTGGAGCCGCTTTGGAACTCAGTTTTTGTGTTTCCCGAGATTAGTCATAGAAAATAATTACAAATAAATAAACTTTGGCATTCCGTTTTACAACGAAGTTACAAAATGAAAGTTTATCGTAATAACTATAATCAAGCATAAGAACATAATGTTAGGTTACGCGTTCACCTTTCAAACTTATCTCAAAATATCTCCTATACGGCCAGTACGAAAACGAGATATTACTCCATAATCGATGGTTTCCGTGAGAAACAAAACACTATCGCCGGGGACTGTAACAATTCCGATTATTACGCGTGTTATGTAAAACTATGAACTTTAGATTGTTGTTGTCAAAAGCCTATACGATTTATAAGCATTGTGAAACCACATGAAAACGATGATGAATTGATGTATGAACTAACAGTTAAAGTATTCCTAAAATAAGATTGATCATACCTAAAATGCCATACCCATTCCCATTTACTCAAGGTTAATTTTAACAAAGTTCTGCGATGCTTTTAAATTTCCATGACACTGATGAAAGCAGATTGTTGTGAAAATAACTGAACTCGCTTTCTTTGAACCTAATTAAATTTAGCGGTGCACCAAAGCAACCCAAATGTTATACCTTCAAGACAACAGCGGTTGTTGTAGGTATATATATTTTATTTTGCAACATAAGCTAAATAGTGAATCCCAAAGGAAAGCCATTTCATAAATTGCCAGAGGTCGGTCAAAGACCTCTGGCACATTTCCAGTTGTGCCAACCTACCCCAATATGTAATACGAGCCAGCCTGAGAACTTGAACTGAATTACTTAAAAAAAAAGAATGTGAAGAACAAAAGTTTAGAGTTCATCGTATAGGAAAAACGGCTGACCCAAATATTACGTGTGTATATAAAGTGACCCATACACAACTGGCCATACCTAGGGAATCTGTGCCCTGCTCCCTTGAAAAATAAAGGATGAAAGATATAAACGAGGGGTAAATATACTTATGAGATCTTTGTTTATCATTAACTGACGAGAGACGTCTAAGTAGAGGCAATACCATAACAATTTCGCCTTTTGTATCCACTTGTCAGTACTTTTGTACCTTTAACCAGCTGTAGCGAGACTCTACCTTTTGTATCTATTCTGTGTTCTCTCCGTCGTATTATCCTGGCGCTTTTGGTAACGAGTTGACATAGTTGTGTCAAATGCTGAATGTTCATATTAGGCTTTCGTCTATAGATACTCTACCTGGCCCGCATTTTCTGTATCCTAATTTAAGTTAGTTTGACAAAATCCTAATTGTTGTGTATTAAAGCTTTGTTTTTATATTGCATCAAAAAATTACAACAATCTCTTAATTCGAGACACCTTTCGTAACATTTCCGTGATGGATTGCAATAGCTCGGGGCTTACAATTACAAATGCTCCCACAAACATACAGTTCTTAATGGCTCACCATTATTTATCTACCACTTCAGCATTTAAATTTTAACTTGCGAATAAAATTCTTAAAGCAATATACTAATGTTGCCGGTAATTATAAGGTTCAATCTTAATACCTTTAAATATCTATGATTTGTGAATTATGTTATTCGAATTTTGTGGCGAAAATGTTTAATTTTGGACTGTGTCGAGTTGTCTTGTCTTAAGGAAAAGCAGTTAAGAAGGTACATTATGCATCTATTTTTAATAATTGTGGTTTGCGTGTAGGTATTATCTTTAGCCTCAATCGATTCTAAGACATAATACTTACTTAGTGTTCAAAGATATTTATTTTTGTGCTTACAAAATAAATTTTAATTTTAGTTTTATATTTTTTTAAACTACATTGGTGTTTATTCGTCTGTAATATGAATATCGTTAAGGAAATCGTAACTTCCTGGACAACAAACATTTGTAGAACGGTAAAAACCACTTAGTGTAATATTTAAAGGTCAAATTCATTCATTCCTTTTCAGTTACCTACGCATGTTTTGAGTTTTGTGAATCGTGGTAGATAAAATACTTATGATATCATTGGTTTGGAAGGCATGTATACGAGTTGTAAGCCGTAAGATTCTGGGCTGGATTCCTAAATTGGTGAAATGTTACAAATGGGTATTAGTCGGTATAGCAATATTGATAGATACTCAATTAGACCGCAACATCCATAAGCGCGATTAGCTGAATGACCGTTGGCATCGGCAGGTCTCCTTCAAGTTCCGCTCTCCCTTAAGTACCGAAAGGCCTACAAAGTTTTCGAAAAATGTAAAAAGGAATTTGGGCAGTAGACTATGCTGATTAAGCGCCCGCATATAGTCTGCTGCAAATATAAAAATCATCATCACCCAACATACAAAAAAAGCATTTTCAAATATTCTCTTAGTACTGGCATCATACTTCATAGAACAAGACAATTTATAATTTTATATCAAAGCCTCTGCATTTGTTATGCCTCGATAATAAATAAAAGTATCATAAATCAGTATTTTAATAACAGAATCCGTAGATGCTACAAATAGATACTACCAATTTTGTGAATAGAGAAATTCGTTTCGGTAATCTCTATTTTCTCACTGTCGGCGATTAAATATCGATATAAATATTGGGTTTCAAGATTTTCGGTCGCAGGAACAGTCTACGTTATATTTTTGTTTCGCTTAATAAGAGTATCATAATTACTTTCGATGGCGATAAATGCAACGTGGGAGTCAATAACTTAATTTTATCATGGAATCTCACGCTTAACAAGTTTATTTATCATTATCTTGACAATAATGCTGGCTACTCATTGTTAATGTCAATTCCACTTTCAGCTTACTTTCTTATTTCATGATTTATTCTTGCTTTGATATTTTTAAAAGTTTTGTAAACACAATGACATTATGAGCAAACTTACGTCAAGTTAACGATTGCGTGCACTCTCTATTTGCCTAAAGTGTCGACATGTACTCGGTGATTTTCATATTATATTTTGAATCAAATGGTCATTAATCAGAGGTGAAAGTCTTAGAATCATGCTCTTTCGATTCACGATTCCGCTGATTGCAATTCGTGAATCCGTGTAATGTTCAATGCATTCTGTTGTGTGCGAAATCCGTGATCGTATTTTTTTATAAATGGCTTTACTAGAAAGCAATAACTCATCGCTTATTCAAATGTGTAAGCTGGTCTAATACACTTTCTAAGAGGCAAAGCCGCTTACCTCCGTTTAGTCCGCCAATCGCGCTTGTTTAGAGTGATTCATATAGGCATATATCTCTTTCATGAGTGGCGCAGGCCCTTGCCCTTTTCCTATAATCGGAAATATAGACTGGTGCAATTATTATAATATAGATACAGAGCCACTATGTCGATACTATTATAGCGTGAATAAGTCTCCTGTCCCGTATTACCGTAACTGTATCATATACAACTAATATGAAGTAACAGAATATTTATTTTCGCGTCTTGGGCGGTTAGTAAGGCAACAGAAGGAAACATTATCCGATTTCCCTCAATCCTTAATTTTCAGCTGAATCATCATCAAAACTAGAATCACGCATTAAAACACTTCTAGTGCATATTCTCTACCGCTTGCTTACCGCATAAAATAATACATTCAGCTCATTACATTAATCACTAATATATGCTGCATATTTCCATTCCAAGATCGGTAAACGCCACAAACGGCATTAATAGACTCCAATCATAATTTATCCAACCACATTTATTGCTTAGTTGATGGTTAATCTTAACGTATAATCTCTAACACTTAGCAATCAGCCAGAGTGATATACTGCGCCAATTTTTGCGCTATGTTGGCCTTGAAAGAAGGTTGTATATGTGCGAAAAACTGTACCGTCTGACCAGTGTTGCCAACTTGGTACCCATCAATTTGCATGCCCAATCGATTAAAGAGTTCAAACATATTGTCATTTGTAATTGTACGTTATAACATTTCTCGCATCGTCCATCGTTGTCCTTGTGCTGCAATAAAGAGTTTATTGACTCCGAATAGCTCGTAAGCAGTGTCTCTTAGATACTTCATTTAATATGTTTAAATATTTCTTGTTTTTCACAACAAGCTAGGCTTATATTATGAGCTGGTTAGCGGAAGTGTTTTGTTTGGACGACATTCCAATCTTAATGGTTAGAGACTTCTAAGATTTAGTGTTATTTAATCAATTTAACATTCACACTGTATTGGCCTAGTGAACAGCATAAATAACTTTTAAATACGTTTTGAATCATTTTGAGGTACAGGAGTAATTCCTGGGTATCGCAAAACAATACTCTCTGTTTCATACATACATACATACAATGGATGAATGCAATTGGATTCTTTTTCCGAGATGTTGAGGTCAGGCAGGTAGCCGGTCACAAATGACAAACAAAATCTTTCAGCAACATGCATAAAAACTATATTAAATTTCTCCACGTAGGAGTAAGACAGGGGTCGGCAACCTGCGGCTCGCAAGTGTATGGATGTGAAGCTACAGCTCTTTTATTCCATAAGCCAATACAATTTATTTAAAAAAAATATATTTAGAATCCTTTAATGAAGATTAGGCACCATTTCTATCTCTCAGCCACATGTTACCGCACCCGTTCCCCATGAAAGGCGTCGTAACAGTCGTAAGAAAAAAATGTGGTTCCTCAAATACAAAGAAATTTTAAAAATTGTAATTGCTCTTAGGACACAAAAGGTGGCGGACTTCTGGTGTAGGACAACAAGAAGGAATTAAAAACGCATTTTTATATACAAATAAAATTTTAAAAAGTAAAAGCGTTTATAATGGACTAGTACTATGCGTGCCAGGATGAAGTCAGGAAGTGGTCGTATAATTCTGTGCATTTTAAATATAATGGGAACGAGGAAGCGCAT
Source organism: Hyles vespertilio (assembly GCA_009982885.2). Taxonomy (NCBI): domain Eukaryota; kingdom Metazoa; phylum Arthropoda; class Insecta; order Lepidoptera; family Sphingidae; genus Hyles; species Hyles vespertilio. Next base: position 11,553,473 of record CM042806.1, on the reverse strand, counting down.
CTATGCAATATATTTATATTAACTGATCGACGTGATTGGACTCACACAGGCTAATTACAAACAAGGGTTTTTTTTCCTTTTAGATATTACGCAAATAATATTATTGGTCCTTTAAATACGAACAAAAACTATTCATATAGATGTTAGAAGTTTTAAATACTGATAATAACAAAAGAAAAATCAAGAATCCACGAATATCCTAATCATCTAAGAAAACAAAATCGAATATCTTGTAGAAACTATACGCCTTCTAATCATTTGAAGGTTTATATAAATAATAACATTACTGTTATAGTAAGCTAAGTACCGATTTCCTACAGGAATTTCATAATATAAAATACATCTCCACTCTTAAACATAATCTGCCTGATACCATTACCGATCAATAGGAATTGGTATCATCAATCTTGCATTCGCTACTTTTGACCTGCGCTCGCCAGTCGTCAGATGTCTGGGTTTTGCCTCTCAAAACTCTCTACTTATCCATTGCATTGTCAGTCATATTGATTTTTGCAACAGGCGTTGATAATTTCAATAGGATTACGATGATAGAGAAAGTTGGTGTGGCTGTATGTGATTTTAATGCAAGGAAAATATTGACTCTTTTGCTGTCGAGTCTTGAATAGATATTTTGATGCGTAACATTTTAACTTAACTAGACTTTTAATTGTATGTATATCTTCATCAAATTATTTTGTGTTAGCATTTCTACTTGCTAATCATAAAGTGTCTCTGCATAGTTTAGTGAAATGATAGATGTAAAGAATGCTGTTAATAGTAAAACTATAACCTAAATAATATACAATCTAAATAAAAAATCATAAAGTTAAGCTAATCTGATTTAAAAAAAGTGTGGAATGAGGCAGATGAAAGGGGGATGAAGTTTCATACAAGTAATTATTTTAGAGCTTTTTCATAACACAAAATTTATTGTATATGTCGAATGAAAAAAGAAATACATTCAAGTAATAACGTCCCTATTCAATAATCTTTGTGATTTTATAAAAAAAAAGTACGCCATCGGAATAATAATTTAACATATATTCAAAGGTGCTCCCATTGAAGTGCGTGCTGAATACACATTATGTCGCTAGGAGTCTAACAACTAGATATATGAACTGCATTCAAACTCAAGAAATGACGATTCTCTATATTTATAACATACCCTACAATGTTTCCAAAATTTTAAAGATGCATTATAAACTTCGTGGGTAGAGCAACATCCAAATACGACATCAACCCGTGCCTTTTACAAACAATTCGGAAACATTTGTAAGGCAATAACCCACCCACATTTATTTCATTCAGTGTTCTCAGACACATTCGTCCGACTTGATTTCATTATTCCCGTGAAATTTGTGTCATATGATAATGTCTTGTTTGTTGCCGCGTTGGTCTGGTAGCCGTTTGTGTAGGCCAAAAACTGCGAGTTCCTCTATTCGATTATCAGGCCGCGCAACCTGGTTTCCTTCGCCCGTTTTTAATAGGGCAAACAATAAATTAAGTATATATACACATTACTAAATTGGGCATGAATCTTCACCTCTGATTTTGTGATTTTGTCCTCTACAAATTACGCCATTGCTTAAAGGTAAATTATCTTTAAAGTTGATCCAAGGCCTGGCGGTGGGACATGGGCAGAATCCATCTGCAGATTCCATAAAAATAATATTTCCATATTCCATGCCAAACCCTAGTATGAGATAAAGGCAGGTCATCGTTAATCTTTTGTTTATAACTTGAACTACTAATGGTTAGTCACGTCTTCGGTATTAGCTGAATTGCAAGTCACACACATTGTAAGAACGATAAGTGTAGCGTGTTTCTATTTGTCTTTGTCAATTTGTTTGTTTAGGAATGTATTGTACCGTTTTGTCACTTTCGTTTTTTTTAGTGTCTGTTATATGCAGGACACTGGGAGAAACTAAAGCGGTTAGATTAATTGTACGTTCATTGATGGTATTACTTATACACAAGACTTATGAAAAGACATATTGACTTTACTACTCCCTTCCAGATTTACTCATATTCTAGTTCGCATACATTTGGCATCGATCTGATTTTAGATGAACCTCCTCTATAATTAAAAGGAATTTGTCAATATTTCCCTATGTATGTATGCTTTAATGCGGATCAGTAGAATTTCATATCCCATATAGCATATTTTCTCACGATGTTTTCCTACATTGTTAAAGTGAACGTTAATTTACTAAGAACACACACGTAACTTTGGGTTAAAGAGGTGAGCTCTGAGCTTGAACCTGTGACCTCCGTTGCGGCTCCACTCTCAACGTCAATAATTGCTATTTATATTCAAAAAATGAGTACTTTCACAAAAAAACTGGTAAGATATTTTTCTAATGATTTTATGCAATAATTTGATAATATAATGTTGCATAATTATTTCCAATGGTGTCTAATACAATATCTGTGTCAATTGGTAGTAGTTTTATAGAGTATAAAACCTTCGATCGCACCTACGCACATTTAGAATTTTCTACGTCGAACACCTGTTGATGTATAGGCATACTTTAGCTGTTAATCATCAGAATTCAATGCATGAATGAAGTACAACGACTTAGAAAAATGACTCTGTAACATATTTTCTAACAATAATTTTAAAATGACTGGTATTATAAAAGTCTATATAACTACCCAACTATGTAGTAGGTATACAGTACAGAGAACTTAAATCTGAAGCAATTTCACTAAAACACAAGTTAATAGTAGAAGGTCTCTCATATGTGAGATGCAGCCTGGGAAGGTATCACCGCAATGTCTATTTCTCCCGCCAAACAACAGTGTAAATCCACTATTGTATTCCGGTTTCAAGAATGTTTTACCCATAGTAACTATTGTACATATTGAGACTTAACATCGCATGTCTTAGGTTGGCGAGCGCAATGGAATGCCAAGCATTGCTTTGTAGTTTATTATTTATTATTTATTTATTATTATTAATGGCAAGCTCACCTCGCAATTGATTGAAATTATAAAAATAGTTACACCCAAAAAGACCGTCCTCTCTCTTGAGGTTACGGACCCAACTACAAGGAAATCGTATCAGCAAACTCTATTTATCTTTCAATCTGTATCAGCCCATATACGTCCCACTGCAGGGCACGGGCCTACTCTACAATCGAGGATACGATTGAGAGTGGTTAGGCCATATAGTCCACCACGCTGGCCTAGTGCGGGTTGGCGGCCTATTTATCTTTCAATAAAGAAACTTAAATGCAATAACTTTTTATATGTAAAGTATCATTAGGTATTGAAGTGTATGAAAGATGATTCGTTCCCCTTTGTGTTGCATATTCCCGATGCGGGACGTACCGTGCTGCTTAATACGTTACAGTTGCTTCGTAATCCGCTACGCTGCCATAGACATCGAAGGCACATTTAGCCAGGTTGTGCAGGAATGCGATTTACATAGAACAAATCGCACGGTCTACAATACAACTATTCGTACTATTTACCTACTTATATGTGCTTGTCTATGGCATATTTGTCGTCCTCAACATTTTCCATCGTCATTTTTCCTTAAAGGATTTCTTAGACTGCGAATCGCGACTAGAATATATCCTTAAGATGCGTTTTGTGTATTTAAGTGCCGTTTTAAATGAGAATGAACTTTGCACAGATTAAATTTGAAGATGTAGCTATTTGGAACCGGTTCGGAGACTGGTTCCATTGTGCTATACTGTGTTAGACATTGCTTAATAAAAATCATGTTCCTCGAATTGTGTATGTTTGTAGCGTTATTATGTGATCGCTATTATGCTTCTGATTAAGATAATGTTTTACATCAACTTAGTTGCATGTGTTCGATAGCTGAGAACCTTACTATGTCATGCAATATGCGAGCAGTTTGGCCCTGGCTTCCGCCTGGATTTATTGGAGTCCAATTTCCGAATAACGAAGACAATAACTAAATTGACATTGTTGTGACAAGTTACTATCCCATCCCTCATTCTAAGCACAGGTCACAGACCCATCTTATCCTATGGTAATAGTTTCGCCAAAACAGCGTCTACCAGGTACGATCATTCGTAAACAATCATGTGATCTCCACGAAGTGCATTACATTAGTTACATCTCATTTGATGTGCATTATCGTGGTTACAAAACTAGTATGAATGTCGCGCGTGTTCAGCATTATGATCCAGGTTGCGACAGTTCCTTGTTTTGAGTGTCGGGTGGCGGTAATGGTTCATAAACAGGTTTTTGTTGTGTACACAGTAAAGCATGTTTCTCCTTTCGGACGTGCGCAGTGTGGACTAACTGGTATGAACACTATGAACTATGATGTATCTAAGCGTATTGTGTTACCGTAGGTAATAAACGCAAAAACAACGTCACCGTGAGATCATTCTTCCGTTGTTTGTTTTTGTGCTCGTGTGGGCACAATAAGTTTTTGCAGCAAATGCAATTTTTGTATAGGAAATATGGTAGTTAAGCACAAGGAAAAATATAAGTTAGGTTTTAAAGCAGCATTTAACATCACAAACCTTGGATTCGTTTTACGAGCGTGCTAAACATACGTGCTTAAATATTTGTTTTAAAGTTATTTGGTCTGTCGTTTGTGTAAATATTTTGTATGCGATAGCCTTTGAGTAGTGGTAGCGATGCAGAGTGACAAATTAAAGGTTGGGTATTAGAAACCAAGTCACACATACTACTATTCGATGTTATGTGTTTATTCGTACTTCGTAGTGCATTATCGTTTCCTACAATAACTATGAAAACATCATGAGTGAACCCGGAAGTTTTTAAGTTTTGTGCAGTCTTATCATGCGGTAGCTACCTAATTAACTAGAGTGGTGGTCTATGGCCGAAACTTCCCTCGATCGTAGAGGAGGCCTAAACTCTACCCTAATACTCTAGACTACTAGGATGTAGGCAATAATTTTGACAATAAATAAAGCAGCTTTTGGCAGGGCTACATCAGTATCTAAACATCGATTCATAATATAATATTTGTTGTCCTATCAAGATTGTCATAGACTTAATTGCCCATTCAACTCAGCTCTACCCATTTATTACAGATACAATCGGCAAAGATTGAATAGAACGTAACAATGTGGAAAAAATATTTTTTATATAGTAAAAGGGTTAACAAAATTAAAATATAAATACATTTCGAGAAAAGTCAGGCCAAGCTGTAGTAAGTAGTAAGAGACTCTTTAGGTTAAAAGGCAATGATGATATAAACGGTTCGTGTCGGCCCTAATAAAAGTGCTGTTGAAAGGTGAACGGTTGTCCCCAAAACATCTCTATTGATCTCGTCTACGGCCAGGCAAGTAGAACGCACGGAACATATCAGATTCACCGCATTCACTTCACTGGGCTGTGGTCTAAATTTCCGTAAGTAATCAAATTTCTTATCCACTTTTGGTGGGAAAGATAGTCCGGTGAACTTCGTATTGTGTGGTCGGATTTCAACCAGTTTTGCTTTATTTTAATTTTATGCCGTTATTATTGTACCTTGTTATTAGTTTGTAGTAGGTAATTTATTTCCAATGTGACTTGCATGCTGTATACTTTTATCCTGTGTCTGCGGCTAATAAATCAATTTTCTTTTCTTTCTTCTTTTCTTCAGTTCAACGATGTGTGTTGTAAATCGTTGTCAGCTTAATCGCATTTTTAACCTAAATATTAGAGGGTTATTACAAAAAAATTACTACTATTTTAGTTCTGTCTAAGATTGTTCCGATGCCTGGTTGCCCGCTTTCCCTCTCAATATCTGCATTTCGGCATTTTTCCCTGTCCTTAGTATTCCCCAGGGCCCCCGCTACCATATGTGCGAAGTGTGCAATGCACACGGGCGCCATCCTTTAGGGGTGCCAAAATCCAGGGCCCAAAAAAAAGATTGCCAAAAAATAAAACAAACGTCATACATCCATCCATCAGCCAAAGGAAGTCCACTGCTGAACATAGGCCTCCCCCAATGATTTACACAGAGACCTGTTGGAGGCAGCCTGCATCCAGCGACGTCCCGCGACCTTTACCAGGTCGTCCGACCACTTTGTGGGTGGACGTCCTACACTGCATTTTCCGCTACTTGGCCTCCATTCGAGCACTTTTCGACCCCATCGGTCATCAGTTCTCCGCGCTATGTGCCCTGCCCATTGACACTTCAACTTGCTCATCCGCTGGGCTATGTCGGTTATTTTAGTTCTCCTACGGATATCCTCATTTCTGATTCAATATCGTAGGGAAACCCCGAGCATAGCCCATAGCTCGTTGAGTGACTTTGAGCTTCCTAATAATGCCCATAGTGAGAGGCCACGTCTCCGTGCCGTAAGTGGCAACACACAACTATCGAAGACTTTCGATTTAAGGCACTGAGATATTTTGGACGAGAAGACGTCGCGTAGTTTCCCGAACGCTGCCCAACCGAATTGGATTCGACAATTGACCTCTCTCTCGAAGTTGGACCTGCCTATCCGGACCACTTGTCCTAAATAGACATATTCGTCAACAACTTCAAGAGTCGAGCTCCCAACACCGATTCGGGTGGGCACAACATGGACATTCGACATGATCTTCGTTTTGTCTATGTTCATTTTAAGACCCACCTGTTGGGAGACTCGATTGAGGTCTTCGAGCATAGTGCTAAGGTCTTCCAGCGATTCTGCCAAGACTACAATATCGTCGGCAAACCAAAGGTGAGTGATATACTCTCCGTTGATGTTGATGCCGAATACTTTCCACTGCAAGAGCTTGAAGGCATTTTCCAGCGCAGCAGTGAACAGTTTCAGAGATATGACATATCCCTGTCTCACGTCTCTCTGTAGTGGAATAGCCTTCGTACTCTGATCCTGTACTCGGACCGACATGGTGGCGCTGTTGTATATACACTTCAACACTTCGATGTACCGATAGTCGATATGGCACCGCTGGAGAGACTGTAGCACAGCCCAAGTCTCGATCGAATCAAAGGCTTTCTCATAGTCCACAAACGTTAAACAAAGCGGCAATTTATATTCCTCGGTTTTTTGTATAACTTGCCGAAGCGTATGAATATGGTCTATGGTACTAAAGCCTTTTCGGAAATCGGCTTGTTCGGGAGGCTGAAAGTCATCAAACCTGCGTTCGAGACGATTTGTGATGATCCTCGAAAACAACTTATAGACATGGCTCAGGAGCGAGATGGGCCTGTAGTTCTTCTGCAAAGTGTTATCACCTTTTTTGAAGAACAAGACCACCACGCTTCTGCTCCATGCCTCCAGCGTTGAGCTCTCGAGAAGAACAGAATTGAAGAGCTTCTGAAGGACTTTCAGTATTGGCGTGCCGCCCGCTTTCAGAAGCTCTGAAGTGATTCCGTCCTCGCCCGGCGCCTTGTTGTTTTTAAGTCGCTTCAGGGCCATCTCAATCTCACACAAGCTGATATCCAGGATATCATCGTTAAAATGTCAGATCAACTCCACTCTCAGGTCTTCGGCCGAGCTAACAGCAGATTGGGCAACCGAGATTTGAAAACCTCTTGATCTCCCTTAATACCTCTGCCCTCGTCGATACCACGCGGCCGTCGTCCATCTTCAGCCTAGACAACTGGCTTTGCCCAATAGACAAGTCTCTTGCAAACACTTGGAGCCTCCGTTCCGCTCAATTGTATCCTTAATGCTCTCAGTATTGTGAGCACGGAAATCGTGTCGCAAGGACTTCCAGATCCATCTATTGACCCGCCGATATGCTTCAGTGTAGACTGACAGTGGAAGACTGCAGCGTCAAAGATCGACGTTCGGCCATAAGGTCAAGAGTGTGGATCGAGAGTTTTTGTGTTCTATCTCTACGGCGAGGTCTAAAATACTTAGATCCCACCGTATGGACAGCTTCTACCAAACCGCTGTTTAGCTCGCCACTGCAAGGTTTTCTTCTAGACAGTCAAAGCGATTTGTCAGCTCGAGTTGAAAGCTCTCGGGGTTTTGGATATGGGCGCGAGTAGGTCGGAGCGTAGATTTCATCCAGCGACGCCTTTCTGATTGGACATTGATATTCAGTGTGCCCCTAACCATTCGGTGGTCACTGCCGGTTTTCACCCTGTTGATCACAGAGACATCTCTGAATATCCGTCTATTCGTCGTCAAGATAAAATCTATCTCGTTTCTCGTAGAACCGTTAGGACTCAGCCAGGTCTATTTCTTGTGAGGCGGCTTCTGGTAAAAAGAGAGTCCTTACTGGTGGTAGGTCTCTGATATGTGAGAGGCCATCTGGGTAGGTACCACCGCAATGTCTATTTCTCCCGTGAAACAACACTGCGTAAATGCACTGTTGTGTTTCGGATTGAAGGACATTGTAGCCAGAGTAACTAATGGACATATTGAGACTTAACATCATTATAAATAAATAACACCCAACAGTCACATACATAGTCCTGACCCCACACTAAGATCGAGTCTTGTGTCGTGGGTATCAGGAACTACGAGAGACTTTTCGGTCTCACAAACACCCAGACCCGGAAGAAATATTTGTGGGCCGCACAAATATTTCTCTCGGTGCGGGGATCGAACCCGCGGCCTCTCGTTTCACAGGCGGCGTCTAACCAACTGCGCCACGGAGGCTGTATAATATTATTATACATTATTATTATTATTTTAATTTTTACTTTTTAGTATCTCTCTTTACAGAGGTTCTTTCTCTTTACTCCGCGAGCTTTTGGCCAAACGGAAAGAGGGAAATTATCATGGCTTTAGTTATCTATAGACAAAAATTTGCGGACAATACGGCATGTATTTAAAATAGCCGCTTTTTGCAACTGCGTATATGTGAGAGGGGGCATATCAAGAGCTTTTAAACTAGTATGGAGTGTGTGGGGAATGACACCCGTGGATGAGACGATAATTGGTATTGTTTTAACGGTCTGGGCCTGCCATTGTGTCTTAAGTTCTATTGCTAAATCTGTATACTTGGCTAACTTATCGGTAAACGTAGCAGTAAGGTTATGTGTGTTAGGGATGGCAATGTCTATTAAATATATTTCTTTATTTTTCTTATCATAAAATGTGATGTCCGGTCTATTGCAATTAATGGTCTTATCTGTTATTATAGTTCTATCCCAGTAAAGCTTATAGTTAGTATTATCTAATATAACCTGAGGCTTATATTTGTAATAAGCTGTTTTTTCTTTAATGAAACCGTATTTTAGGGCAAGTTTTTGGTGGATGATGGCAGCTACTTGATCATGGCGGTGTTTATAATCAGTCTGTGAGATTGAATGGCAGGCTCCTGTTATGTGCTGTATTGTTTCAGGTGAATAGTGGCAGTGGCGGCATAAATCGGAAGCAAATCTGTTATCTTTTATTATGTATTTTCTGTAGTTTTTAGTGTCATATTATTATTATTATGTCTCAGGATGGCGAGCGCAGTGGAATGTTACTACTGTTTATGAGCGGTCGTATCGTTTACCATCAGGCGAACGGCTTGCTCGTCTCGCCATTCAATGCAATAAGAAAAAAAAATGTTAATCGAAAAGAATCCCTCTTTCTCATCATCATGTTCAAATTGCCCCACTTTCAACGCTGCATCGCTGCTCTTGCCCAACTTTGCGTTGAAGTACCCCATAACAACATTGAAGTAGGTTTTGGAAGTATGTATGGCCCGACTTATGTCCTCATACATCTCCTCTACTTCTTCATCTGGATGTGTCGAGGTCAGCGCGTATACCTGTATGACCTTCAACGAATATCTTTTTGATATTCTGAGTATAAGGTATACTACCCTGCTCGTCACACTTTCGATGGATACGATGTTGTTGATGACACGAAACCTGTGGACAAGAAATCCGACACCTCCTCGGGACTGCTGGTCGTCCCCCCGGTAGAAGAGCAGGTAACCAGACTTCAGAGTTATCGTATCCTCCCCTTATTCTTCGGACAATAAAAAAAAAAACAAAAATAATCAATTCATATAATAAAATCGTAACCGGTCGATGTCGATGTCGGTGTATAGATATGAGAATAACCTTTAGAGTTTTTTCATTACCTGATGATACTCACCCTGACCCTTTTAGTATTTTACAATTTATATTTGAAAATAATTTAACATCCACCCTTCCAAATGTATGCATTTCACTAAGAATTCTTCTGACATTGCCTGTATCTGTAGTTTCTGGCGAGCGATATTTGCAAAGTTAAAAATTATTTAAGGTCAACAACGCTTCAAGAAAGATTGTCTGGGCTAGCAATATTAGCCATTGAACATCTATAATAAATTTTTGATGGTATATATTTCACCGATGTAATTAACGAATTTGCAACAGCATAGTTTCGGAAAATATTGCTACAGTAGCAAGAGTATTGTAGTAGCGACTCTACTACAACAGTTATTTTTTAATTTTTCTATTGTACCTAGATATCTTTTTTGATTTTATAACGAAGTTACCTAGGTATTTGTTATTAAAGTATCAGCATATTGTAGTATAATTAGGAAGTGATACTTATTTACGTGTTAATGAAAAAGCGCAAAACCTCAGAAACGCCAACTTATTTTGATTATAAAAGAATTACGAATATTATTTTGATTCAAATTTGACCCCTATTTTTATTAGTGGAATCGACTCTACTCACAATTATGAACAAACTAATTTTAGGTTTTGCGCTTTCTCAATAACACGTATACATGAGTAACATGTAGACATGAGGCAATATTTCTGTTATTTGTTCCTAAAAAAAATGTGATTTTTAGTTTTGGGTTATTTTCTTGTAATTATGAACAACGTGTCTGTACTCCATTAGTTAAGTAAATGCTTTAAAATGAGTGTGAACAAGAATTCATTATTATTATTTCATTTTGATATTATAGTCTACAAATACATATGACTTTAAAAGTTCAGTTCTTTGCTTTATTTCAAGCACCTACCTACCATAAAAAAAGATAATTCAAAATGCCTTAAGGGGCGCCAAAATTTTTTTTCGCACACAGGCGCCAGTAGCCCTTACGGGGGCCCTGGTATTCCCGATTGCAACTATCCTAGAATGAAATAATCCACTTTAGGAAAATGTCGTAAATAACACTATAATTTCATTTCCATATATCAAGAAAACATAATTTTAGTTATGACTACATTTCACCTCGAAAAACTATTGAATACCTAATGTTTGCTGCTGTAAACCACAACAGAACTGCTTAAAGTTCATTTGGTTCTACAAAGATTTGCCGCAAATAGACCTCATAAATTCATTAGTAAAATTATCATTGGTGATGTAATGCCGCACTCAGCCAATTTCTGGTCAACCAATTCTTATACTTGTCCTTGTTATTTTACGATTTTTGTAATGATGTTGAAACAATCGTTACATTTGTTTTGTGATTTTAAGTTCTCACGGGAGATTTTTTTTTCTATTCTTAGTTAACCAAGTTCGTTTACCAAGTGTTATTTTGCGGTTTTGCTTGCAATGACCATACAAACCTTCGTGATGTAGGGAAGGTCTGCGGCGTGTGGTAGTGACGCAAAGGTCTGACCTAAAAAATATGTATAAATAATTAGATTATTCCTATATATTTCGTATTTTAATGATTAACTATCTACAAATGTTCCGCATCCCAGGATTTTGCTACCCGGGGTGTGCATCCAAGTGTGTGGTTGTTTTGGTTGAACGCGCACCATTGCATGCACTACTGGGGCATCTTGCTATCACAAATCACGACGTTGCTATCCTTTTCCCTCTTCATGCTTTCGTGTATCATCATCTCTGTCATTCTAAGCTTAAAGCAGCAAGTTTTCGATCCCGTTCGATCTTCGACCGTATGTTAATATAATTGTATCATAGAGTCATTGCAGCGTGTAATTAGTATTCATCTTCATTTCTTGACAAGTTATTTGAAGACAATTCGTCTCACTTTATCCCGGTTGGAATTATTCACATCTATAGCGAGGTTTCAACTATGTGGTTTTACTAAATATATTTTTTTTCTTTAAAAAATTTAAATTAAGAATTATTTAATGTATTGAAATATTCATAATGGCAGGCCTGATGTGGAGCGTTATTTTTGTACCGGGATTAACAGCGATGCAACCGCGGAACTCATAAAATCTAAACAAACGTCGATAAATGGTTTCGCATCAAAATATTCGTGAAAGCGATTGTTTTTACACGCGTGAAAATAATTTCGTAAAACCGTCAGTGTGATGAGGCAAGTACAAACACTAGATGACACAAGACTTCGCGTTTGTTCTCTACTTTAGCATATTTCATCGTCTAGCAGTGTTTATTTTTCGAAATGCAGCCTCTTGCAAACAGTTTTGTAAACGTATTGTTATTAGTTATAGGATTATTCTTACATTGTATTCATTTAATTAAGAATACATATGAGTCACGTTCTTTTTCCATCTGAAGAAAGATTACTATGTTGATAAGTTACAAGTACTTTTAATATGTTCGGAATAATTGAAGACAAGAAATTGTTCAAGAAGTTGAAACATTGTGAAGTTCAATAGGGCATAACTTAATTCTAATATTATTTTTTACTTTTTAAATTGTAGAATTGTAAATCCTCGTAAAATTAGTTCGTAGAATCAAGAGCAAGGCGGTGACTTTGACTGAGCAAGCGGAGCAATTTAGATCCGTGTGAAATAAGGAAGTCATTTTCAACAGGACCAAATTAGTCTGACCAAAGAGGATGCGTTATGTTTCCGTTAACGACTTAACATCCAAAGTGAACGCGCGTAATTATGGATGGCTTTCAGCTTGTCTATTTCAGTTTTGAGTATTAACTAAGAACATATTTGTATTGTTTCTTTATTGCTTAAAATTAAAAAATAATTAAGATGTTACATGTCCTGAGTCCTAATCGCAATTACATACAGTATTAAATACCAGCTTAAAAAGTCAAATAAAAATTGTCTATTTTTGGCTATAAAAGTTATTTCTTTTTAAATAGGATTTCACATTTAAAACGACGTATTTTTTAAGTACTTTATTTACTTAACAAAATCTGAGCATTACTATTTCCACCCTACTAAAAACACTACAGCAATAAGCATTAACTAGCATGCGACATGAGTAAAGTTCCCACGACACGTTACCGCAAATCGCAACCATTCCAACGAACTCTTCGAATTCCTTACTTTTTTTGTAGCGGTTCATCCCGCTTACCCCGTCGTTTTTGTCGGTATTTTTATTTCTTTCGCACCCCTCGTAATTATACGTAGTCCGAGCCCATTATCCCAATTTGAATCGGCTCACTTCCCGAAAGAGCCATAACAGATCCACTTTTGACAGACGTACATATGATGCAAGTTTCTGGTTGTCACCGTTGAAAGTGAATGAATTGTGCGTCTATAAATTCAGTTTGCCGCTCGATTGAGTGCCGACGGAAACAGATTTTTGCTAACGGAAAAGGGCTCCGGGATTTGTGTCAATAATTGTGGCATTATAGTAGAGTACAGGGAATACCGGCCGGCTCTCTATTATTCTCGTGGTTGCGCGTGCGCTGCGTGTTAGTTGCGTTCAAAGCACCAACAAGAATAGGCGCGAGTGTGATGTTTCCCCGCCTGAAAGATCAGTGTATGTTTGGACCAAAATTATTGATCGTAAACGGGTCGTTGTGCAACCGTCGCTCGCGCTGCTCTTTGAAATCATTTTGCCCTATCGCGACATACCTTGTTACGAGTCGAATTATAAATTCGACTATTCAGTATCCTACTCGATCGTGTGCGGTATACTCGCGCGTGTGATATATGTTTATTTTTTAAATTTGTTTATCGCCTGACGTATACTTAACATGGTTGCGATAACAGTAATTGATAACGTGTGACAAGATAACTGAAATCGAGTTTATGTGCTAAATCGCGCAGTATCGTTAACCCAGGACTTATAGATGTGTGACAATCTTGTAATAATGTTTTCGTGGAATAAAAATAATTATCGAAGTGGATCCTTTTATGAACGGTATCTAAACATGAGTGATGCGTCTGCGCCGGTGCAAGTGTTACGTTAAGACTATTTTCGTGGCACGGAATAAGAGCGCCAAAAGGAACAAAAAGCCGGGATCGCCTGAAAAACTTGAGGACGTAGTGTCGAGTATATTTCTGTCTGTTGTGGCCCGATGTCCGCAACACTTGTGTGTGAAATTGGGTGTCGTATTGTGAGAGTTGTTCCTGAAAATGAAGAGCACAATCAGATCTAAACTCAAGTCTATATTTAGTTCGAAAAAAGGTACGTGCACTAATCATAATAAGAGAAATTTATGCAGTTACATAAACCATGTCGGAGAGCAAAAATGTACACAACAATTGTTGACTGCTGCGGTCACGTACTTCTGATTATTTTGAGTTTGTACATGATGAACGTTCAATTAAACTTGAAAAACTTCAACCAAATGATTTTAAACTTGATACCACTCCGAGGAATAAAGCAAAAACAATAAGCAATATCGTTGCACATTCATTAATTAACATTAAACTTGATTTCTAATCTACTTTAAATTTATAATTGATTGTCTAATTGCATTCTATTGAAATTATGCGGCCGGCTTCATCAATTAATTCGATATTCTAACGGTTACTAAGTACTAGAATAGTTTTGGTTCTTATTAGCAATATATCCTATTGGGACAATTGCTTTGTCGCCTTCACAAGGATTCCCGAGAGTATTTGCAAATATCCAGAGCCAAGTTTCATAATGGTTATTGATCGGTTTCAATAAACAGAGTTATTTTTTTTAGCGAACATATTGAAAACCAACTTCTAGAGCCCATTCGGAGAAGATTCTTAGGTATAATTCGTAGGTTTTGTGTACTTAATTCGTGTGTTTTTAAGTTTATTATACTTATATTATTCACGTAAACAAACAAATAATTACACTCTGCAAACCAACTAAAAAATATTATTTCAAGAATAAAAGCAAAAAAATTTTGCCGTAAAATAATATAACTTTAGATAGTCTTAATAAAGGTAAATTTTGATTCAGACTTAAACAGGGAGCAATTATTAAATTTTTATTTTTTACTTGTGTAAGGACGAACAGCTGTAGTAACTGTCAGTAACAACTTCATTCATTGCAGCCCTGTTTGCAAAGGGCAGCTGCACTTAACCCTCGAGAAAGTTTAAAGTGATTTTATCATTACAAACCGCCTTGCATTAGTAGGGTTGAAGATGTACCTTAACGGTCGCCGCACAATGTTATTTTATATTCAACTTTACCCTTTTAAAACGTCGTAGATAGCGCTTCTATATCGAGTGGTTACTAAAAATAATATCAAGATCGAGTTGGTCATTTAAAAATAATTATTATGTGGTATTTATGACGTCTTTTGGCATGCGGTAATTTAAGTTTAATTAAATTGTGAATATAATTGGTCTTCCTTTAATTTTATGAATCAGAAAAACTGTATTATCCAGAATCAGTCTTTATAAAACACTAAATTATTCAGAAGTAAAAGATAAACATCATTCTTTATATATTTCACGTAATCAAATGGGCTCATAATCCAGTTAAGGCTTGTACGAATCCCGATACGTAAATATTTTAAGCTAGCTATTGTCCCAATCAAATCCATCCTTATTACTTATATTAAGGATCTATGTAAAAAATAACATTCAAAGTTATTAAGTTACATCTATTTATCTTACTGATTAGAATTTCATCAAATGGTTAATATGAAAAACCATTAAATTGTGTAGAGGACATATTTCCTCAGCTTATCTATGCAGAATAAAATTAAATTGATAAATGACCAATAGAATAAATTATAAATACTTATGATTGTTTTGTTCATGGTTATCGTATCGTAATAAAACCTGTAGAGTTCTTGGTATTCGTGCGGTCTATATTATTATTATTATTTAAATAATTCCATATAGATCCTGTTATTAGGTACAAATGCACGGTACACGTTACTTTACAACGAAATGAAACCACAAAATGTATACAAAATACAATTATCACATAAAATATTGCTCTCGATGCGGGGATCGAATTCATCAAAAAAATATTTAAAAAAAATAAGAAAAAGAAAGAAAAAAGAAGACAGTTCGTGTTACTGAAGGAGTTTCTTGCGCCGCTTCTTCTTCACAGCTACAACACGTTACAAAGCGGTGGTAGCAGAAATGAACAATTCAAAAGATCTTGTGAAAGACTATTTGAATAAAGAATATTTTGATTTCATCACGGCGGCGCCAGGGAGGCCGATATTAGTTTAATAATTGTCTTCATGCATTTAAAAAAAAAGGAATTTACTATATAATCCGCCAGGGTAAAAGCTACATATCTGTTTTATATTTACTATATTTTAACAAATAATTGTGTTTTGGATACGCGGTAACATAAAATCGCGAGCGCACTATAGTGTACCACTGAACGTAGTAGATACGTATGACCAACCCACAATAGTATTGTTGCTGATAAACACGTGGTAGCAGCTCTCGCAATATTGTTACTTACTGCTTACGAGTTACACTATTTGTCCACTCCAGTGTGTAACATAGTGTTCTTAACGCCACATGTTTTACAACTGAAATATTTTTTTTATTGTTTTTTTTTTATTCGACAATGCCTTGCGGAATCAAGTTTCGACGTAAGAAAGGTGATTCCATTTTTAAATATATCCGTATAGGTGGGTATTATGCGCTTTTAAAATTATCTAAATGTGTTTTGATGGGAAGTGTCTATTGTTTGTTTTTAATTATGTCATCTACGCCGTTTATTATCGATAATATTGTGTCGTGTATCTCAAGATCGTAATGGCACCATAATGGCACGGTGTTGTGTGTAATCTATCATTGTGTCGTGGAAATTACGGAATATTTTGTTTAATATGGAGTAATTTCGCAAGGTGGTACCAAGTTATGTGCGCGTGTTAGATTGTTTTGTGATAAGGTTTGTAATACTTCCTTGTTCTTACGAGACGTAAGAATTGGCTTGTTGCTAGTTACTTGACCCTTACATGTATTCACATGTGTAAATTAAAGGTAATTATATTCATTATTTTTCCATTAAATATCAATTCTAATGAAAAACATATTATACAGGGTATATCAAGACTGCTACCGAAAACGAAGCCGGGTGGTAGTTTAAGCGACTTCAGACTCAACGCAACAGAAAAAGTTGCAGAAAAAAAGCGAAAATTTTTTTTTGTAATTTTTTTCCTATACCCCTGTTTGAGTGGTAAATACATTTTTTCCTAAAATAATAGTGTATACCCTTTTATTTATAAATACTCTAAGGTATAAAAGAGTTTAAATTATTATTTTAGCAAAAACTATGGTTTTACCACCCAAAAATGTCGATATTTAAAATATCATAAAAATAATTGTCTCGTTTCTATGCGAAATTTTTTATTGCATTGTGTTTGTAGTCACTAAAACTATCATTTGTTTTCGGTAGCAGTCTTGAGATACCCGGTATACTTAGACTTGTTCAAGTAATGGTTTCTTCTTAAATTATTTACTTATTCATGTTAACAAATATTTTAATTATTTTGAGTAATTAGTAAACTGCAATATAATAAATCAAAATGCATCCTACTAGTTACTTCTGCATTGTGTTACCTACTTATGTACAATTCATATAATTTTAGTTGGTAAATTTATTGTAGGTATTACTTTTAACATGAACATCCATAAACACGCTATTTACTAAAATCTAAATAGAAAAATTTAAAACAAATATACTATTACACGTCGAATTATTTCAACAGTAATATTTGTGTACATCATAGAAAGTTCTTTTGAAAATGACATTAATCTTAGCAACAAAGGTTCACATAAATAGCGCCTTCATAATATCCAATAGGTACTTTATCAAAATGACATCATTAAAGGGAAATCTCTTCCCCCTTTCAACCGCGCGAAGTGCAATAATTTTGCGGTGACTTACCTCTAGGCTCTATATAATGACTGTCTCCGCATTAACGATCATTGTTTTCATTTTTATCGCAACTATGCGGGTTAAATGTCAGGTGTCGACGTCATGCCATTGTGCCTTATCACGGACTTTTGTAGCAGTAATAGCTTATTGTTTTAAATCTTCTAGGTTTGGAATTTTTACGGTCATTTTCAATGTCTCAACTTCATCCATCCATTAGCCTATGTTCTCAGTGCTATACGCCTTGGCAAGATTATACAAAAGACTGGAAATCCAGAAAGATTTTTCTTTGGTCAGACGTGCAGGGCAAGCGCGCTTCTTGCTAAACTTCTTGCGTTGATATTGCTGGTATCCATCACTTACCTATGTTATAGTTATGTCGACTCTGTGATGCCACCAGAGTATCTGTCAAAGGTCTAGTAAGGGTGCACCATGAGGTAAACTGGGCTTAGGTCCTAGAACTTATTACTTGGAACTCCCAACACCCACTTCTAAAGTTAAAAATACCTGATGCAGCTAGTTTTATCAATGATTGACGGTCTATGATCTCATGGAAGTAGATGATCGGTGTATTCGCCAATATTTACATTTCATCTTAATTATCTTCCCAGTATTTTTAAAGGTCTTCCTAATAAGGAGACGTCAACTATATTAGGCATTGGTGACGTTATTTTCGTGCAGTTTTTATTAACACAGTTGATATGTATTTCTATGCAAACAGTTTATTCGTAGGTCGTCAGTGTTTATGCAAGTGAGGTATCGAAATGTGCAGTGTAGTCATTGATAATTACATGAAGCGGAATTCGGTACTTAATGCAGTTGATAAGGAACTTGATATTCTTGTTTTTTATTGCTTGAATATTTATTACTCGAACGTATTGGCATCGATAGCAATTTAATTATTTTACTTGGATAATAATTGTTTTACGTCCATGCCTAGAAACAAAATATTTTTAACTAATTATTTACTCCGTACACACATGGAATATCATTGGAGTGGACGTGCCAGGTAGCTACACGGTAAGTAGCGACTGCTTTTATTTTCCCGCGATGAGGTTTATCATTACACTTTTTGATAAATAAAATTCAAAAGACTACCGAAGATTAGTAGTTTATCAAAAAATCATTACAGCTCTACAGCACCGTCTCCTTTAATTTTGAAAAATCCAAGAGAGACCAATATGTCCCAGTTACAGTAATATTTTTATTTGTCATATTTTACCATTTCATTACAAAGACATTTTTTCAATCCGGGAGAAACCCGAGTAGGTCTAACAATAATCTTATCATCGCTAAGAATAATTAAAAATCCATCAAGTTTTTGCTCCATCCGCCTACGTGTCTCCGTCTCTGCATTTTATCATATTGTTTCCAATAAACGCCTTTGCCTAATGCCTACCATCAAAGCATAGCTATTAATATGCATTAGTCATTAAAGTTCAGGAACAAATAATGTCACCCTGAAAAATGTACACAGACGGATGTGAAGTCGATAACCACATTGTGAAATCGTAACAAACACATACATATTTACTCGAGCGATATTTCGCGGTGTTCGAATAGTTCCGAGAAGACATTTGAGATCGCCGTATTAATTTTCATCGGCATTTTCTGATTCAAAATCGAATGCGTGTTCAGCGTCGACAGCTTGAAGATACAACTGATTTCTATTTGTTAGTTCAGGGACTTTGGATATACGATTCCTTTTACTTTCACTCAAAGTAAAAGTGAGTAAATGACTCAAATATTAATTTATTATACACAATATCATATAATATTAAATTAAGTCCGAAAGTAATAAGCGGATATATGAAAATTACAGTGTACATATAATTCACCATTTCAATTGTCTTAACTGCAAAGAATAGATAGAACAAATTGAAATTCGTTTACACTTAGAGAATTCTGAATATAATTATTATGACAACTGGTTTTGAAGAATGCAACAATGGAATGGTCTGGAAGTAAGATGCAGATGAGCGCTTTGAAGTCGAACTTTGTTTACGTAAGCATGAATGGTGTAAGTATACTCTCACGTGTCTAAACGCATCGGTTGTTTGCATACGTCGCTTCTAAGTTCTCACGGACACGTTTCCACAATGTAACCTTTCATATGAAAGTGTCTGATACAGCATAATGAAGTTTGTCTGATATGAGCTTACTGTCCGACTTGGTTACGGCCACTTTCATTAAATCTGTTCTCACGAACGACCGCGAGACGGCAAACTCGACACATTGATTGACAATACGTGGGGAATGGGGATTAAGTTTGGCACACACAGTTATTTCACAATATCACTGAAAGTTTGCCTACGGATCTAGATATTTTAATTAGTTTCGCTTCGATTTTGGATTAGACGCGACATGCATTTAACATTCGCAGTATTGTCCAATGATTTTGCTCTCGAAAATTAGTGCTTCATTCGTGATATGATGCATTTCTGCGTGACATTCCTTTTCGGTAAGTTAATACTCAACTACGAGATTTGTCTGCTTTCATTCAAATATTTTCACGTCGCTACAATATGTTGACTATCGTCTTGTATCTAACCAGATATTCCAATTTTTATGACAAAAAATTACGTTTCTAGAGAATTTATGACTGGAAGTTCTCATAGCAGCGCCCAATTAACAACTATAATTGTGTTTTTTGAAACAGCACACGGCACACCCCACGAATACGGCTACTTATACACACGAGAGCTTGATAAAGCAGGTTACTAGATTAATAACTAATTAGTTCATAAATATTATCTAGTTTTACAGTAAACCGTTCAACCCGTGTTTTGAAGCGGAGCGGACGGCATCGATAGAAAAATTCGATTTCTGCGTGCGAATAATCTTCGTCGGCAATGTTTGTTCAGATGGGAAGTAATTTCGTGCTTTATTACATTCTTCACGGTTACTAGTTGTTCATAATTAAAGTTTATAAAGTAACGCTTTCTTTTTATCCAAAATCATTACGTTGCATAACGTCATCTAATGTTTTATTCCGAGAAATCACCAAATTATTATAAGGCGTCGAAAGTATGATTAAAGTATAAAAGGCGTGGACAGAAATATACAAGCGGATGGTGGTAGCCGAATCTTTTGCCGTTGAGTGTTATCCGGTTTTGACGGCACAGCGGAATATTAATAGTTCCTCTTATAACAAATCTACATTTATTATTTGGTTTCAGTCAAGTCACGGCGTCATTAACTTTACTCATTCAAATTATCTTCGTTTTTTGCTGACCGTAAAGCGTACTGTGAAGTCATGGTTTATTTGTTAGCATTCATTATCTTGGTTTTGTTTAAATTTCTTACATGGTGTTGTACCCATTGCGTGCCTCATTTATCTATTAGATTCAGTATTACATGGTGTTTCTCGTGCTCACTAGATTTCAACAATAAGACATTTCGTGTAACCTTTGCCTAGTCTCGTAGTCATTTGCATTTTTTTACAATTAGCTCTATTGAAAAGCGATTGCAGTATTTTCTTCGTGTCGGTTATTATTGTCCATTTAATGGCCTTATCAGACGTAATTGATTTAGCGCTAAAGACAGTCTAGAAAATCATCCATCCATCCATCAGCCAAAGGAAGTCCACTGCTGAACATAGACCTCCCCCAATGATTGGAATGGAAATCATTGGGGGAGGTCTAGAAATAGTTCCAAGTAATTAGGTTACTCAAGAGTATGAATAAATATATTTTTGTAACCATGTTGAATAACACTAAGCTGATGATTTGGGTAGAGTCTGAGTAAATTTATTTAATGCACAATTATTTTTTTTACCAAATTAATAATTTTTGGTTACAATGCAACTGTGCATTGGTACATCGGCGCTTCAAAGATTTTCTGTTATTACTAATGTCGAATACTAACAGTGTGTTTAAGACGTAACATCCCCGTATCAACACCTTCAGAGCCCACTCAGTGCCTGGTACAGACTGTTACCATGTCACCCTCACCCTAAGTGTTTAACTTGGAGACGTTTACTATCATTTATCATTTCTCTGTTTGGTTACTTTAAAAGGTTGTTCAGTCGATAATCAAAATGTACATGTACGCGTTTTATCTCTTTATTTTATAGAGAGATGTCAAAGGTGACTCTGTTCATTAAATTAATAATTAGTTTCTTTTAATTATTTTATTTTATCTCCACTTAACGACAAACATAAATCACATCTAGCACATTTGTTAAATTGTAAATACCAGGCCACATTCACCTATCTAGTAGTGTAAACAGCTGTGAAACGAGTTATTTAAATGGCTTAATCGTGTACGAAATACAAACATTAAACAGCATGTCTTGTTACTCTTCAGATGCAATGGAGGGAGATATTCAGGCCGAGCTGTCTCGCGTCCGCAATAAAAACAATGTTTGCCTTATAAGTCATAGTGGAGTAGCGTGATTGACGATAACTCGCTCACGTTTACAGTAACATGGGTGATTGTGGAAAGCGAGATTATCTAGATATGTTTTGATACTGTAATAACGTACAATAATGACCCTACTGGGATTGTCATTGTGCTGTGGCAGTGTATAATTATGACGAAACTTGACTAACAACTGTTGGTCACAATTATTGGTCCTCCCTGAGCCACGATGTTGGTCAAGCGTGAACTATTTTTAAATGTGATTTAACTATAGTTACGTTATATTGTTTTATGCTTTCATTTCAATAAATAAGTTAATATCACTGGAGTGTTTGACATAAAAATAGAATGTTTTTGTTGCCCGCCCTGTTTGAATTGAAATTTTATAAAATTACGGGCATGCTATTTGTAAACCGGTATAATAGTGAATAGGGTAGAGAATTGGTACATATTTCTTTGACTGTCTAACCTGAAACTTCTCGTGCACCTAATACTTGCCTGCCTGCCTTACAAACCTTCAATGTAGCCTTATTTAATGGTGCAACGAGATTTAATTTACACCCAAACTGTGCCGCTTAGCGCTAGTTATATAAAAAATATCACGCAAATTAATAAACTTCATATGGCTCAATTCAGATAGGCGAATAGTCTCGACTCCCGCAAAATTGCATAATACGGTAATTATTGGCCTCAATTGTATTTTCTGCCTTCCGCTTACAACTTGCGCTGTATTCTTTGATGTGGTCCATCTCTGCCGATCATGCGGACAGACGCGCGCTTGTTAACAGCAAACGTTAAATAAAACCTGTATCAATTTGTGTTCCTCGCACGTGGCCGACTGCGTGCACCGCATGATGATACCCGTTCCCTGGTATTGCCCACGAAAAACAATCCCAGAAGATTGAATTGGTGAAATCCTTTGATAGCTTGTGAATTTAATGGTGTTTAAAGCCGTTGATGACACCGTATCCTCGATTTAGATGAGAAAAGTGTCAACGGACACATATACGCGTGTGACTTGAAATCCGAACGCGTAGCATGTACGTTTCATGGAATTAGTAATGTTTTACGATTAATTATATAATCCGCTTTAAATACAGAATTACCTATCAATACTTGTTTGGATTCAGGATTTTTTTTTGTTTCACCCAGGCAGCATAATAAACTTACAACGATGCTTATGAAGAATAATGTCTGTTTCACATTTAAGAAATGGGTTTGTAATGAGCGCAGGCCGGCCGGCATAGGTGTTCCATCAAGATGTTCTTATTTTAAACTAGAAAACGGTTTTGCCGGACCCGGCCGGAGTCAATTAGTAGGCGAGTCATGCGTACTGCCCGAACGCCCTCAATCGGGATGCGCCTGCGCCGCTCTAAGAGTTCAGCCACCCGACCGCCGCGCACCGGCTGTATTTACACGGACCATTTATGATTTATTACGCATTTGATATATCTTTAAAATGTATCGTATTTATTGCTTATTCGTAATTAATGGTAATAACCGGCGTTCAAGGTCACCGGTCTGGTTTCTCCAACTTTCAATCGTAGTATAACACGCCAATATGTTACGTAAACATAAAGTTAACGACGCGACGGCTGACATTCAATGGAACCGGAATGCTGTTGCGTTGGTTCACTGCGACAAGATTGTTCGTAATCATTGATGGGTTGTAAATAAACGTAAACATTGTTGATTTCAGGTTTGTTTGCAGAATATATCGTCAAGGTGGCTGGATGATAAATTGAAGTTATTGTTTTGCGCAATCTCGGGTTAGATTAGAAACACTGGTTGTGAAGATTTTGTTAAGACGTATAGTCTTGTTTGTTGTTATGCAGTCATGGCTAAGTGACCACAATAAATCTGCGTTTAATATGAAGTTGAATGTAGTCCAGATTAGGCCGCCAAATTGAAGTGGCAGTGGGCCGGTTACGACTCCTGTATGCAACCCTGACCCCCCCCCCCCCCCCCCCCCACTGAGTGTCTCGATGCGTCCCGACTACCCAAAAAGACAATGCGGTAGACCTAGGCGAAATTGACAGGTTTCTTAAGGATTGGCCCCAAATCCGGTAAATCTG
Organism: Hyles vespertilio; assembly: GCA_009982885.2. Lineage (NCBI taxonomy): Eukaryota > Metazoa > Arthropoda > Insecta > Lepidoptera > Sphingidae > Hyles > Hyles vespertilio. The sequence continues at coordinate 11,529,229 of CM042806.1, read as the reverse complement.
CGAGATAAGATTTGTCTTTTCCCAGGAATGGGACACTAACGGCTAATAATAATAAAATATCTGGACAATGTTTTAATAATTATAAAAATTAGTCTAGAAAAGTTTCGACTAGCCTGCGGTCCAGATTTCAATGTAAACTAGACGATTCTCGAACCCTGCGCGTTTGCGTGGGTTCCAACGGGATTTACCCTTTGTGTACGATTGCCGCTATCAAAGCGTATGTATACGACCTATTAGCAAACCATACTTATTAAAACACAGTATACTTTTCAATTTAATTTTAGCAATATTACATCACCAATATAAACATGTCCACATGGGCAGTACAGTTGTGACTGCTTATGTTCAGGGGTAAAATTTCGCTCAAGTTCGCGTGACTTACCTTGTAATTTAACTAATCAATATGGAGGTGGCCAGAGCATTACGTCATGTTCACGCACTCGCCCTTGCATGTGTTACTGCGAATGGCATTTTTCAACTGTATTATGTATAAAAAATTGTTCACGATTCTGTCAAGGAAAACGCGCAGCCTTGAAACCTACCAAAGAGTTGTGTACATAGATGTTTCTCTATACGGCGATGCGTCTAACTGTCTGTCGTCAGGCGGGACAAGTTAAACATTCTGCAATTGTGCTTGCTATTTAAATATTGCCTTGAGCGTGTATTTCCATAGCGAGCTGTGGAAATTATCTACTGTCTGCGAACTTTTAGTATCTATACTTTGTTAATTTATTACAGATATTTAAAGCGGTTCAGTTTTATTTCGATTATGCAATTGAATTTTATTTGTGTGTAGAACTGACTTGGGGTCATGGTTCAAAGGCCAAAGTTTATTTTGTTTGGCGCTAAATAGCTTATCTCATGTTAATTCATAAATGTTATACATACCTACTTAACTTACTTCATATGCTCATTGACAAATCTTCCACTATCGAAATCGATCATATACAAGGTTCCATCCCAGAAATATTAATCTCAAAAGTCTGGAATTGTTACAGGGAAAAAGCAACACCAGCAACAATCTTCGAAGTCTTCACGCTCACCATCACCCGAGTCTCCTGCAAACACATCTCCAGAGCAGGATGACTCGTATCAGCCGGTGCTGCGGACTCCCCCGCCCAGCCGCGCGGGCCCGCCGCCTTCCCCCCCAGTGCCCACCAACCCGGTGGCCCCCGTAGCTCCCGAACCTTCAGCGCCCCTGCCCTTGATGCCGTGCCTAGTATGCGGAAGGACCTTCGTTCCCCAGTCACTAGCAAAACATGTGAAGATCTGCGAGAAGATGACTGTGAAGAAACGGAAGACGTTCGACTCATCGAGACAGAGGCGCGAAGGTAAGCCACGTTTAAATTTAAATTATGTTCCAGAAGCGAATATTTTCTTTTTCTGTTACATTGGCTGAGTACTGAATAGTTCAGTTAATACTGAAATCCAATATTCGCTCTTGGAAACACGATGTATTTCACTTGAATAAGTTTAGTCTGCTATTTAGACAGTGTGGTAGTTTATTATGTAGTAGGAACATTTTTGGAACTACTAATTATATGTTTTATTGGAGTGTTTTTATTATTTGCAATGTAGTTAATTATTTGTCTGGTGTTCCAATATCTGTAAAATTCATTGTACTTTTTATTTGCGCTTATTTTATACTTTCATTCTTTTAAATATATTTTTCCTTATATGTATGAACTATATTTGATTACGATTGGCATGAGTAATATTGATTATATTTTATTTTTGTGGATAATAAGGTATGAAGGCGTCAGAAAGTGTTAATTCCGGTGAGTGGGAGATCGTTTATATACCGCACGATGGCTCATTTATTTTGGTTGCTGCCCAACAAGGCACTGTGGTCAATTAAAACGGCTTGTAGCAGTTATCAAGGTTGTAAATCGAACGCCTGCGGGATATCGCCCAGTATAAAAGAGCCATTTACAAGTTTACCTCCTTCCGCTACACTGACTGAGTTTTACTAACACCCGAGCTGTTCTCGTCAACTTAATTGTGCATTAAACTCCACCTTAGCCTCACACAACGCCATAAACGTATTTATAGAGTAGGCCGGCGAATAGAAGGCCACCGGTACAGTAGCAAACAGTTCATAGTTCGCTAGGGCCAGACTGAGATGCGACTTTACATCCAATTTAACTTTTCATATTAACGCCAAATAATACCTTTAATAACTAAAGTTGGTATTATCTGCAAATCCCAAAGCGGTATTGTGAAAGCCACACCTACTGTGTATTAGTCTCGTATAATATTCTGAATGTCAACAATTAATTTTGTAGCATATTTCTACGTGCACTCGTGAAAATATTTGAAACCTACGTTCTTTTACAGCGGTTCCAATATAAGAAGTACTCATTAAAATAACTCGTGTTCTGCCTCTAGAGTAAAACGATATTGTCCATACAAATAGCATCTTGAACTCATGTTGGACAATGTAAACTTATTTGTAAACTAAATGCGAACGTCTGTTACACGTTATCTTCAAGCGACCTCGTACATATCGCTCACTAAATATCGACTCAAAAATACAATATGTAAATATTATTGTGGTGTTGACAATACACGGCTTAGACCGACTGCGAAGTGACTGAGGAGGCCTGCATTTGCATAATTTATACTTGTACATGCATTTAGCACCGCACGCCTACGAACATCAAAGTAGAGACGTTTAACACCGGCTCCCAAAGTCAAATCTTGCGTTGCGTTACCTCGAGTCACAACTGATATTTGATATCTATTGTCAAAAAATAGATTTATCTAAAACAGATAATGTTTCTCATTTCAAATATGTAGTAGACGAAAGAATATAAATTAAATTATAATGGCCTTAATAGCGTCAGAACGGGTGACACCCAGACTGATTGTGTTTAGGGAATTCACTCTAAATATTCTAGCCATAATTAGTGTGTGACCTCATTTCAAGCTGTAAGATAGTGTCGTTTATAAAATAGAACTCTCGATATCTTTTGATAACCAGTTTTTGTTGACACTAATTAAAAGGTGACGGGGCATTACCGCTCCCATTTCACAAACTCTTCAGCCCCTCCTCACTTCCAAAGCTTCTAGAAATACTAACGTTACTCTACAGGAAGTACGATTTCCTTAAATAACTAGTCACTAAAAACATACTTAACGACTTTATCGACGGATCTTGTTTCGACATTCTAAAAGCCTCTGGATTTTTTATTTTTTTATTACAATTATTGCGTGTAATTAATACCTCAATACGTTTGCATGATCGCGGCACTGGTAGCAAGCTCGGTGATATTATAATTGTTCTCTAATGGTTTGCTTCGACACGCAACGTCCCTTACCACTGAGCGTAGAAAGTAGTCGTCAAGTTTAAGAAGCACTGTTTCATTTTCAATAGACATCAAGACAGTACGGTTCAAGTTTCTAATTAAGTGTTTGTGATGTCGCGCCTGTCATGTTTGTGCGGTGACTGATGGTCTTTTTGTTCCTACGTATGCGTTCATTTGACATGCTCATTCGGAAACTATTAGAATTAATTTTGTGGGGTAGTTTATTTAATTAACACATCTGCACGTGTAATTTATGTATGACGGGTTTATGGAATGTATGTATGTTAAATTTCAGGTACGGATCTGGAACAATACTTGCCAAAGAACTTCGGTCTTCCAGAGAACAGTCCGTTTCTTGAGAAAAGTCCTCCAAACACAGCTAAACCTACGCCGAAAGCTAAACCGCACTCCGTCAGAAGCGCAATCAAAAAGGTATTTGATACTTCCGCTCATAATATGACTCATAAGTATATCTAATGACGTTGTCAAAGTTCCGGCACCTAAAATATTAATTGTTAAAATTATTATCATTATTTATTTTTATTTTTATCGTGTCTATCTTATCGACTCGCGTAATTTGATAAAACGTAGTAATAATGTAACAAATCGTAAATCTTTGGTTACATTTAAGTCCATATCCATCAGATTAAAGTTATGACTTATGAACAATTACATCACAGGTGGGCAAATCCAATACCTAATTATTATAAAGTCACCAAATAATGTCTGAAAGTCTCAGCACGCTTCCAAGAAGTTACAGGACGCTTCAAAACGGAATCGAAGTAATTGTTAGCAGTTAACTTAGATTCTGATGATAATCATATAATAACAATTAACAGCTTTAGTGGCGCTAGCGTTAGACGCCGGCTGTGCAGCGAGACGTTGCGGGTTCGATTCCTGCACCGAGACAATTGTGTATGTGAACAGCAATAAACAACTAAGTGCACATGTTTCTAGTCTGGTTTATAAGACCTTGAAAAAAAAGGCTTGCAGTTTCTGATTCGAACGACACAAATGATTTTAGGGTGCATTTTTTGATTAACAAATTGTTTAATATATATTATTTTTTCGTAGTTCTAGAGTTTTATAATTCGTATCGCATTTAGAATCGTATTAGAAATATAGAGACCTAACTAAAAACTTACTTTTTGGGAAACGTTCATTAACGATTTGTAACATAAGAAATTTCGTACTTATCTACACTAATATTATGTATAAAGAGGAAAACTTTGTTTATTTGTTTGTAATGAATAGGCTCAAAAACTACTGGACCAATTTTAAAAATTCTTTCACCATTCGAAAGCTACATTATCCACGAGTAACATAGGCTATAGAATATTTTCAGAAAAGCGTATATCGGCGCCCAGGCGAAGACGGGCTGGGTCGCTAGTGGAAGGTACATTGAGAAGACCGAAGTATGCATCTTTCTGTCTTTCATGCCTCAATAGTCAATAGGTCCTTCTTTAATAACGGGTCGATGGGTCATTTTGAGCCTATATATGTAATGTATTTAATATTTAAAGCCAAAATCAATTTTTTTGGATTACGTCACTTTAATTCTAAAGAAATAACCCCTTAACAGCCAGCCGCAGAGCTCCAGAAGTGTCCGCATTGCGCCCGTGCGTTCGGCGTGCGCGCGTTCGAGCGACACGTGGAGTGGTGCGCGGACAAGGCGAAGATCTTGCCGGCCGCGCCCGCGCATGCGCCGCCGCATATCACCGATGCCAAGCAGAGGCTCAACGCACGCACACAGTATAAGGCGCCGCCGGTCAGGCCGAGGAGGTGAGGAGTTTCATTTTTTTTATTTATTTATTTGGGAAACATACAATATTTTTACTCTTTTAACTAGTTAACATAATTTAAAATACCAAAATCCATAAAGTTTCCAATTTATTTTAGTAAATTGTACTCTTAGATCCATACATCATCCGATGCGAAGCTTTACCCGAGAACTTACACTATGTGAATCAACTCATCTGATCTCTGGATAGGACTGACAAAGGACGGATAAAAGTGACATAGTTTGAGGCCTGTTCCCCTGTTACCTGAGGCCTAATGATGAATCTCAGATAAGGACGAAAAGACTGAGATTTAAGGCTAATAGGTACCGCACCATGAAGCTAAGGAAGCTTTGCCAGCTCACGTAGTTCTACCTCTTAGAGTATTTATATACCGGGTATATCAAGACTGCTACCGAAAACGAAGCCGGGTGATAGTTTAAGCGACTTCAGACACAATCCAACAGAAAAACTTGCAAAAAAAAGCGACAATTTTTTTTTTGTTATTTTTTTCCTATGGCCATATTTGGGTGGTAAATACATTTTTTCCTAAAATAATAGTGTATATCCTTTTATTTATAAATACTCTAAGGTATAAAAGAGTTTAAATTATTATTTTAGCAAAAACTATGAATTTACCACCCAAAATTGACGATATTTAAAAAATCATAAAAAATAATTGTCGCGTTTCTATGCGAAATTTTTAATTGCATTGTGTTTGTAGCCACTAAAACTACCACCCGGCTTCGTTTTCGGTAGCAGTCTTGAGATACCCTGTATAGAGGGAGCGCTGTCATACATTCGTGATTTGAAAAACGTAGATATTTTCTTGTTCGTAATGTTGGTAGCGCACCTATATTAGTAAAAATTGAATTAATTATTTAGCAATAAATTGCTATAAATTCCTTTATTAGCCGAAATTATATTTAGCTATTATCCTTTTAAAACGAGTTTAAGTGGAATTAAATATACCTAAACTACTTATTTTTTATTTTTTTTTCAAATAATTTATGTAAGTTGCACAACCTGTTCCAATATTAGCCAATAGGAGGGCAGAAAAAGGTAGCCCGGCACCACCATTTTTATCTACGTTTTTGAAGTACCAGCGCTCCCTCTATATATATATATACTCTAAGTTCTACCTATAATTCTGGATCCTTCAGCCTCAGTGTGTCGAAGTATTTAGGACGGTTGAAATGCAGTCACAGTTCAAAAAAGTGTTTGCAAAACTAGAATAGGTATCTAAAGTTAGTGGTTAAATTCTTGACGTCCAGTACAAAACTAATTCTAGAACGCTTGGAAACCTAATATTAATTCGAATAGGATTTCTCTTCTTGCGTGGTAGATCCCGAAACTCCTCAATCTGTATACGTCCGGCCTTTAAAATTCCGATAGTAAGAGCAAAGTAGCATGTTTTTTTTCTGACAATGTTGTTGTATTGCAATATCTATAATACTAAGTTGCATTATATCTTTGTTGTTTCATATCTTACAAGCTATAAATACATTGTATTTTAATGACATAACAAATAACCTTCGATGTAAATTAATGTACATAAATATTACCGTTCGCGTTATCGATATTCTTGAAACGATTTATCTTGGCATAACAGAATAGGAGCTACATCATTGCCATCAATCAAGATATCATCTTCTGTAGACCGTGGGATCAATATAATTTCTCACATCGAGCCATTTTAAATCCCGAGTGTTAGTTAAGTGTTCTCAAAGTTTTCAAATTGCAATTAGAGACCAATAAGTTAGGGGGAAAGGGGGAAGGAAGGTTAGCAAGAAACTAAATTAAATTTTCCATTAATAAATACCGAGATGATCTTCAACCGAACTCATTTCTTTCATATTCCGATATTTATAAGTTTAAATAAATATTTACTCATCGGCACAGATGGCCTTTTAACATCTGCGAGAGATGATTCAGTCGTCGGCCCCGTGCCATTTGCTTGACATTTGGTGGTTGGATCTATTCAAAAGCGGTGACTGGGAAAGAAAATCAATATACCCCAGCCATACACATAAATCTGAATCTTCCAATAAGATACCAAATCAATCAAGGGTTACAGTCGTTAGGCTTTTGGACTCAAAACCTTGACCCAAAACAAATATATATAGCCAAAGAAATATTTATCTAAGTATCGAACATACTGCCCTTTGTTTTACAACTGGCATCATATCACATCAGCCTATAAGCTGTCCACTGCCGGATAAAGGCCTCTTCCAATTTTTTTTTTTTATTGCAATGAGTGGCGAAACGAGCATGCCGTTCGCCTGATGGTAAGCGATACGACCGCTCATGAACAGTAGCAAAACCAAACAACACCTTGAATTACAAAGTAATGCTTGGCATTCCACTGCGCTCGCCATCCTGAGACATAAGATGTAAAGTCTCAATATGTCCAGTAGTTACTCTGGCTACAATGTCCTTCAATCCGAAACACAACAGTGCATTTGAACTGCTGTTTGGCGGGAGAAATAGAAAATATGCGCTATTTCACTCTTCTTCGGCTTGTCGTATCCAGCAACTCAGTCACTCCACCTAGTTGGAGAGCTATCATCAAGCTTCAAAAGTTCATAACCAACTGCGCTACGGATGCTTTTATTAATTGATAGGAATTACATTTAGCCCTTTCCTTAGCCTTTTCCTTTATTTTTCAGATCATCCCAAACACGTGAAAAATCGTCCAACAGCAGATCTGCGTCTGTGGATTCTTCACGGGGTGTATCCCCACCGCCTCCGAGAGAATACGGCGATTACAGACAAGGACGCACTAGAGCTTCAGGTAAATAAGACCTTGATATATAGGTTTATCATAATATTCTGCCATCGAAATTTATAAGACTACAAGATCATTTGCTAAACTGATTGCTTGTAAAGTTTACCTCGCAGCTCAATTAGCTATCCCTAGGTGCTAGGTCTCATAAATACCAATAATCGCTGAATGAGCTTTAAACCGAAACACAACTGTGTTAACACAAAAACGGTGTTGCTTCCCCAAGTGGCCCTAAAATAACGGGGTACTAATTATAGCCTGTTTCCACTTATCTCCGTGTAACATGATTACATTTTCTACCCCTGTGCATAAAAACATGTGTTTCGCTACATTATTATCCTATTTTTTCAGAATCAATGTCAAGTAATGATTGTCACGAAGACACATCGCCACATATGCCCGTAATAAGAAACTCTAGGAATTCACAGAATAATTCGTCTGGCGACGCCAACGTCAAAGCGAGACAAGCAAGGCTCGCTCGAGATCTTAGCAGTTCTAGGTATGAAAACTTAATTATTATTCGTTGGTTTTTTAAGTACCTTATCATGTTAGCAAATAAGGGGAAAGGAAGAGTACATGATTTCATTGCTGTTTTTTTTTATTTGTTTTAATAGTATTTTATGTTATGCTACCGTTCCTGTCTCCTTGTTTGTTACAAAATTAATATTTCAAATACATTACACTCTTCCTTTCCCCATCCCTAGAAAAACCCACGACCCTCGTCCATCCACTGTCCAACAAAGTCGTACTGACCCAAGTATAAAAAAAGCTGAACCACAAAATAAAGTAAAAACAAGAATGAATTTGAAAAAACAACAGCAGTTAAAAAACTTGAAGCTATTGCCAACAAATATAGTGAAGAAAAAAAGAAAGACCTAAAGGAAAAGTCTAATATAAAGATCAGACGAGAAAAGAGCCTTATTCCAGTGCCAAAGAAGATATCAAAAATAATTGAGTCCGAGAGTCCCAACTATTACCATGTAGGCGAAACTGAATTAGTCAAAGAAGAAATCGAAGAAGTTAAAGTAATTACTTCCAAAGCTAAGAAAAAGAAAACTGTTTTAAACGCTACTTCCAAAGTATCCTTGAAAGATAAAGTACCAGAAAAAACTAAGAAAGAAAAAAAAATTGCCACAATCAAACAAATGGAACCTATTAAAATAGTTAAGGAAATTAGTATGAGTTTAGATAGTCTTGAAGAGAGTCCGCTTAGTGCAAATAGTCAAAGCAAAAGTTCTCAAATAGATATTTTGAATACGGAACTTTTTTGTGTACCTTGCGTGTTACATCATACTGGAAGTGAAAAACACAGCAAAAAATCTAATAAAAAGAATCAATGTCTAGGTACACAAAATCAGGAAGCTTTAAATATTGCTTCGGAACCAAAAGTAGAATTGCTTTATAAAAACCCTACAGTTGTCAGTTCTTGCGATGTGCATATTACCGAATATTACGACGAAGATAAATATTCAAAAGAAAACTTATTGTTTTCAAACACACGATCACCAATAGATTCAAGTATATCCGTCAACTTAAATGCTGAATCAGCTTACATTCATAATTTTGATTCAAAGGAAGAAATAGATGAAGCTAACCATCTCAAAAACGAAACTAACGTCGAAATTTATAATGCAGAATCAGAGAATTTAAAACAACTGTCAATTGAAAATTTAGAAGAAAATTATGAACATGACATTAGCGAAGAAATGTTTGATAATTCTGCTGAAATCGTTGATGAAAATGAAAACGACAACACTGAGCAACGACATGGTAGTGGTGAAACTTATACTAAGTGCACAGGAAATCCGGCAGATTTAGATGAATTTATGAGCATGACGGATAAATTAATGGATATGCAGGAAAATAAAATAGACGTAGAACATTATATAGAAAGTTTTCACACACCAAACACTAACTCGTTGGAGACCATAAATCAACATGCTACAGAAGAAAATGCAGAAGGCAGTAATGAGAACAGGACATAAGTTTTCACATGATTTTGAGGAGTTAAAAAGTCACTTAAAAGAACTTATTGTAAACGCAGATGATAAAGCAATCCGCGAATTAAATATTGAAGCATCCAATGAAGATAGTGCAAAAAGGAAGGTCTCTGATATGGAACACATAACAGTTTACGAACTTAAATTTTACGAAGAGAGATCAAACAAAGTCAATATGGTTAATAGCGATAATAGCGAAAGAAATGATTCTAGTGAGTTTAAGCTGCCATGTATAACACAAACAAATAAAGTGGAAACGAAAACTCCTCAGACTAGAAAAAAATTGCACAAAATATACCAACCTACATGCAAAAGTAGGGTTCTAAATGCAGAATCACGAGCCAGGAAAGAATATCAGACATTTATTGTTAAACAAAGTGCAGACAGTGACAATCAGTCAATATCATCAGAAGCTCCTCCATTAAAATTACCTCGAATTGAAAACAAGAGGTTAGATGACTTTGTTTTCCCTTTTCCATTATGTACTCCATATTCCTTCGTATAGGGTGTAAATTAAGTTTTCTAACAATGTCTAAATTCCACCATATTAATATTTTAACACAATACAGTTTGTATTATAATAAATTAAGTAGAATTTTGAAAATAATGTTGTAATGGTAAGTAATTTATATTTATTTATTATGTTTTACAGACTTGACGATAATTATGACCCTTTCGAATCAGCCGCTAGGCAAATGAAAGAGCTTATGTCTTCAGAAACCAATGTCCCTAAACAATTAAACAACACATCCAAAGATTCCAGAACCCTTCCTATCCTACGTACTACTAAAGACAAAATGTCCGCGTCGTACCTTGGTTCTAATAATACTAAGATGATGAAAGACACACTCAATAAAACTTATCAAAAAACACCCACTCTGCAAAGAATGAAATCTTTCGGCAGTACGAACAATGAAAATAATAACAATAGTTTCGGCGGGCGATGTAGTTCATTCAGAATCAACAGGAACGACAAAAAATCTAGTCCTAAATTAAACACAACATTTACAAAGTCGAGCAAAGAGAACATTAGCACGTCGGAGAAGAATTCCTTTACGCGAAATAGCAACTTAAATAGATCATTCTCAAGTTACACTGCGTCAAGTTATAGCACACCAAAACCTAAAGACAAAATGCCAAAAATTGCCACTTCCATGTATCATAGTTTCCAAAGATCGACAAATACGCAACCGGTTAAATTAGATAAAATAAACAAAGACAACCAAAAGAAAGATTTTGTTAATCTCGATGCTATACTCGCGGATGATAACTCATCAATGACCGACAGCAATTATATTGATCCCAGACTCATAAATGAAAACGATAACTTACCCATAAACGTCAACACGATTCTAAATAATCCTGATATAATAAGCAGTATGGAATCGTTACTTACAACAGAAAATTTGCCGGCCAAATTCGAATCTTTCAGTAGTAATGTATCTAATAACAATAAGATCAATGGTCTTACAAAATCAAATACTAAGCTGGAAAAAATAGAAACGAATAATAATATCAATAAATCTATGACTTTACCAATAGATGACTTAAGTTCACAATACGATAAAATTATGTCTTCCTTGGAGCAAAGCATAGCATCAAAAACCTCCGTTAGAGACGATGATTCTCTATGCGAGGATTTTGATCTTGAAGAATTTATGATTTCATTTGATGATGAAATACATAAGCACAAATCTGAGAATAAACGTACATGTAGTTCTACAACCAGGATAGTTAAACACTCCGAATTAGCACAAAGTAATAGGACTTCTGAATTGAGTAGTGTCAGTTCATCACCAAAAATGTTGAATGGCATGATACCTGTTAACAAGTCAATGTCTCTTAATTTTAGCAGCAATAATATTGTCAGTGACAACCTTTTCCCATCCTCTGTGAAACGTTCCACGTCCCTCCTGGATTCAATCCAAAAGAAAAACGTTGCGAAATCAGAGTATGCAAAGGGTCGCAATAAAACAGAGCAGCTCGAACAAGATATAATGCAGTCGCTTAAAGATTTCGACAAATTTTACGAAACCGAAAAGAATGATAATTGCCACTCGAGCAAAGAAGCTGTCAATTATAGCTCGAATGCAAATAACAATACAGGAAAACGTGAAACCCTGGCAAAACTGGAAAGGAAACCAAAGAAAAAAGACACGTTGTCAAATGGAAACTACACACCGAACGGCAAATCTAGCAATGATTCAGCATATAGCAGGTTAGTCAGGTAATCCATTTTATTATTAAGTAGAAATGGATAACAATGCAGGCGAAGGATATCTTATTATAAATTTTATTTTCATTATGTAACTAATCCTGTTTACTTATGTGACATTGTAATTTCAGCTTAAACCGAATATCGCCTGCAAAATTATCAGTATGCAATAAGGAGCCCAATGGTTTTACACCATTAGAAAAAGGCCCCGTCAGCTCAGATACAGGAAGTAGTCATAAAGAGGACAATAGATCCATTTCTAGCGAAGAGTTTCTAGCAATGGAACGGTCTGCTGAAATAGACGAACCTTCACCACAAGCAGAACAACATACGAATTATAAAGGACTGGACAATCACGCTCAAAATGGTAATTTCTATTTGAATGTAACATATTAATTTTGTAAACGGACTAGACGCGGCTGCCAACATGTTCGCGGTGGTCGCGGGTTCGAATCCCAGGGCAAACCTCTGACTTTTCGGAGTCACGAGTGTATTGGTAGTCAATCACCACGCACTAAAACGGTGAAGGAAAACATCGTGAGGAAACCTGCATACTATAGCGATTTATAAGCATTTCTATGGTATGTAAGTCCGCCAACCCACCCGCACTAGTGGTGGACTATATGGCCTTACCACTCTCAATAGTACTCTCGATTGTAGAGGAGGCCCGTGCTCTGCAGTGGGACGTATATGGGCTGATACAGAGACATTTGCAAAAAAAAAAACATCGTTTAAATTTATCAAAAATATTAACTTTGCAATGAATATGCTATAATTAAAGTTTTTGATGTGAACCTTTATAATTCACCTATGAATTAGGTAGGGTATTCGCACTGCGCACAGAATTAGATACAGTACCATTGTAATCGACTACACTAACAATAATTCCATGTGCAGTTGTAGAGAAACGCAGCAGTTCTCGTGCGTCGTCGCGTCGCAGTTCGACGTGGAAGGCGGCGGGCGAGCTGAGCTCGAGCGGCTCGGAGGCGTCGCTGCGGGGGGGCCGCCGCGAGCCGCCGCTCTCGCGCTACTGCCACGAGTGCGGCGCCAAGTTCCCACTAGACACCGCCAAGTTCTGCATACACTGCGGCGTCAAACGACTACTCGTCTAAACACACACAGCGACCAATATCTAGTCCCTATCTCACATATACGTATCGATTAAGTGATACGTCACTATATAGTTGTGCACTAACGCTCCAATGAGTGGAATAGTGTGAAAAAAAGATGTACTGCCGTAAATTGTAAATTATGGATATACCCGACCATTTTAGCATTATTACTTTGCAAATCATAAAGATCCTCATTGATTTGCTAGTTGAAGGTGGTACGGTAGCTCAATGTTGAAATAAAGTCTAATGTTTCAGTCACAAACATTCAGTAACATTGAGCTGGTACACTTTCAGAAATGGTTAAGTATGTCTTATAAATACCCGGTATGAAGCGTAAGTTCGTATAAATGCGCACACAATTAAACAATGGACCATTGCTGCCTTTATTCCAAGAATGTTAAGTTAAAGCTTGCTTTTAAAGTTTAGTAATATAATATGAACTTGTATGTTACCAAATTTCTATAATTTATAAACTAATTTGTGCCTTCTCGAGTAGATAGAACTAATTGTCGATTATGTTGGTGGAAAACGCTGTTTTATTTGCAGAGTATTGTGTTTTGTTTTGACATGATGTATCCAACGATCTGGCCAGGGTACCCTTGGAAATCAAAAGTATCTGTGATATGTGGAAAACTTGAATTGTCAGAATTTTGTGTCCCAATGTATGAATGGCTTCTGAGGTGACTTGTAAGTGCCAATTTCCCTTATTTTCGTTTTGAATGGAATTTTGTGTACTTATATATTTAATTTTGTTTTGGAATTGTTAATAGTAAATATTTTTATAATTACTCTTCCAAGGATTTCCATCGATGTCTCTTGTCCACAGTATAGTTGGCCATTTTAACAAGACTGATTTTATTTTCAAAGTTTTCGAACTATGAATAATCCTTAGTTACTGTTGTATATTGATTTTAATAAAATAACAATTTTATCATGTAATAAATTAACATTTTATCATAATTGCAGTTTTTCTTTACAATATGTTTCAATTTGTACTACTGATATTTTTCGGGAACTATTTTTTTTATTACTACCTTAGGTCTTCCTTTAAATAAAGAAAAGAAAAATGCTGACAATCATCACAATATTTATTAACATTTGTGTGTCCTATTTATGAGATAGCTTGAGATTTACTTATGTTTTATTTAGATGAATGAGATAATAACTGTTGACAGTACCTAAAAGTGAACTACTTTGTAGTTTCTTCACTCAGGCACTCTACAAATTGCATTACCTATGCCTGTGACATTACACCAACTATTCTGATCTGATTATTTATAAAATACCAATTTGATAAAGACTTAACAATTAAGAATAATTTTGTTTACATTTTTATGTTAATATTTACACTCATAATCTAATTTATTAGTAATGTATTCAATACCTAAGGCTTTAAAGCCGGAATAAACCCCTATGAGCCTTCCTTGATGGTATGGTACCTTTTACCCTCAGCCGCCTCAGTGCCTCGCGAAGGTGTTTTGGTTGTAATGGACCAGCTTCACCAGACTTTTCTAATACTTCCAAAGCTGAAATTGATAATAATACTTTAAAGTAGGTATATAGGAATTACAGCATATGAATTAAAAATAAATTGAAAATTGAGGGATTGTGATGATAAAATGACCACCTTGCATTTAAAATACAATGCCTTTATTGCCAGTTTTACCCCTAGCTACAATCATAAAAGAGTTAGCTTTACATGAGCTATTCTTATCAAATCAGGTATATAATGCATAATATATACAACAACAAATAATTGAAACTGCAAAAATATTTTCAATCATTAAAATTTAAAGATACTGATTAAATTTTACAAATCAATGGCAAAGTATCTTAGTTACTTAAGTATGATAATAATATTTTAATTATAGTTTTTAATTATACTATGTCAACTTTTATAGAATTCACACATAAATGTTAAAATTAAAATTAAGTATTAGAAACATAGTGAAATTAACAATTACCTTCCTCTACTACTTCACCAACAAATACTTTAGCTATACCAGACATGGCTATCACAACATTCTGTCCAACTGAGCACCCAGTTATTGTCTGCATAAGTCTCTTAACAGCCGCCTTAGGGAAAGCCGCTCGCCTGTACATCTCATATCTGTTTAGCTGTTCTTCTGTGAAATTTGACACCAAAACCCTGGAAATAGCAAGAGTGTACTTAGAAAGCTTATCTTATAGTTTGATTCAGTGGCAAATAGAGATCATTTACATTATCATGGTGACAGTGGAAGGAAAAAAGATGTACCAGCTACATATACAGATTGCCATATGTTATGGATATTGTGATAGCCAGACTGTGTTATGTTGCCTGTGTGTGTTTAAATTGTACTGCACTTACCAATCATTATGTGCTGGTACAAAATTAAAAACACAAACCCATGGATTGGTTTAAGCCCATATTTCAAATTATTCCATAAAGTAAAATAGGCACTGCGTTAATCTAACCACTCTCAATCGTACTCTCGATTGTAGAGGAGGCCCGTGCCCTGCAGTGGGACGTATATGGGCTGATAAAGAAGAAGAATAAGGTTAATTTTAATCTGGTGAACTTATGATCTTAAATACTTACTGCATCTTTTCTCGTTCCTCCTCTTCTAACTCCTTTTTACTCTTCTTTTCCCTCTCTCTCTCATTCATTATATCCTCTGCCGTTTGCACATCAATATTAGAACTCTCACTTTGCTGGAAATCATTCATATTTGGCACAATAGTACTGTCAATGTCCTCGGGAACACTTTTGTCACTTTTATCATCCACATTGTCTGATTTCAGCATAACATTGGAATTGTCAAATGAGTATTCATTGTCATATGCACCATATTGATCTGATACATCAAGAAGTGTGCTTTGCTGTGTGTAAGTGTCGGAATTGTCAGTATAAATATTTCCCAATTCATCAGCTTTGTGAATAGTTTCAACATTCTGAGAGCTGTCTGAGTATGTTTCAATCACCTCACTCTCCAAGATAGTGCTCTGCTCGGTCTCCCCATAGTTAACTAATGTGGTATCTACAAAATATAAATTAAATAAGAAGTTTGTTTTATGTGTACTGTAAGTAAGTTAAGCTTATAAGGTGATCAATACAAGTTATAGATTTCTTCCACACATTGGGCGATTGTACTCACATTCCGGTTCATCCTTCAACAGTTTCTCTTCAATTTCTAATGAAATTTCCTGAGAGTCGTCTTCTATAGAATCGCTATGGTCTAGTTCTCGAGCCAGTTCTTCCTCTGAAATATATACAAACCTATATTATATTGATTTCGTCTACTTTGGCAAATATTTTCGCACCTTATTCAGTCTTTTAATGTACATAGTATAGTAACTTTAAATACCTCTTATTCGCTCTGCTTCCGACAGGCCGTCGCTACTCGGATTATCAGCCATAACGTACCAATAAACAATTTCTAAAGCAGATTTTACTTAATATTAGAAGAAAAGTGCAATAATCACAAAATTAAGTGTTTTTCTACACCAAAAATATTATGACTGCTGCACAGATTGCTGAATTAGATTTCTCTACTATTCCAAATACCTACTATCATCCATCATTTCTGGAATTGCCAATGATTAAAGAATAGAGGGGATGAAACATAAGGTCACGTGACGCGTACCACTTTGATTCACAAACATGGCGGCGGCTCCGCCCCTAAAAATAGTGATACGCTAGTACCAAATTTTTTTATCGATATCGATCATCAACAGTGGCATACGACTAACATTAATATAACATTTTTAATTTTTGCTTTACATGTCAATTGAGTATAAACAGGGGATTTTAGGACTTGACAGTCAAGTCTTTAAAAATTAAATCTGATAATAATAGGTCAATGTTTTGATATTTTTTTCATGCTATGATTTATTTGATGGGTAAGTTTTACCTGATGATTGGATTGGATTTGTCAAATAATACACACGTGAGATAAAATACAACTTTATTAATAGCTAGAATTCGGTTGCGACTTCGAATATACCACACTTTTTTCCTTAAGCACCAATTTTCACCATGTCAATATTTCTTTTGCCAAATTATAACTAAAATCTAAAAAAAAACAGACATTTAGCAAACAACAATGAAAATATGTACACTAAACTAACAACTTAAATATATAAATAGAAATAAAATATCTACACAAAATTAACAATTAAAATGTAAAAATAGAAATTAAACAATTAACTAAATAAACACAATTAACTAAATAAACTGACATTATTGTGTTCTGTGACATGAACTATTGTAATTTTAAATGGCGATATAAAAAAAAGAAAAAAGAAGACAGTTCGTGTTGCTGACGAAGTTTCTTGCGCCACTTCTTCTTCACAGCTACAACACGTTCCGAAGCAGTGGTAGCAGAAATGAACAATCCAAAAGATCTTTTGAAAGACTATTTGAATAAATAATAATAATAATAATTAATCTTTATTTCATTACAACATGTTTACAACATAATAACACCCTGACTCCTGAACTAGGAAGCCCTGTATAACAGAAGTCAGTCTCTTTCGACAATTATTTATTTAACAGCTGCTTTATATAAAAAAATATGAAACTCGAAAAAAATAAAAATAATTAAAAGACTTAATAAACTATGTAACAACACTAGATCGCCAAATGAAATGAACTTAAACTATAAAGAATATTTTGATTTTGATTTTGAATAAAGGAATTGTAGCGGACATCGCGAACGAAGGCAGGAAATCAGCACTAGAATAAAAATATTTTTCGAATAATTCAATCAAACAAAAAAAAAACATAAGGTACATACATACATAAACATACAAGCGGTGAATAATGTGGACTATAGATTTTAATTTATGTATAAATATTGACTGCCTCAGTGGCGTAGTTGTATTATGGTACGGTTACAAAGCTGAGGTCTCGAGTTCGAATCCCGGGTCGCGCAAAGTGATATCGGATTTTTCTATTCATTATCAGCACAGTCAGGAATTTGTGCCCAATATTGCGATAGGCTCGCCACCCACAACATCGTAGGACGGAACATACAAGGCGAAATAAATAAATAAATAAATAACACCCAACAGTCACATACATAGTCCTGACCCCACATTAAGATCGAGTCTTGTGTCGTGGGTATCAGGAACTACGAGAGACTTTTCGGTCTCACAAACACACAGACCCGAGAGAAATATTTGTGGGCCGCACAAACATTTCTCTCGGTGCGGGGATCGAACCCGCGGCCTCTCGATTCACAAACGGCGTCTTACCGCCTGCGCCACGGAGGCTGAAATGTGGGTGTCCTGGTTGCACCTCTGCCTACCCATTCTGGGAAAAAGGCGTGAGTTTATGTATGTATAAATATTAATATTATGATAAATAACAAAACTAATAAAAATGCAACTGCTACATAAACAATAGTAATATGATGTATTAAACATTTTGATCTTAGTGTGGGGTCAGACTATGTATGTGACGGTTGGAGGTAATTATTTCTTGATATTCCTAAAAATATACTTATACTTTACAATTATCGTTACTTTTTTAGTCGCCATAATGTAAACATATGACCAACTAATACTAATTTACATGTTACAACCGTTACAAGGTTATACCTGTCGAGACAAACACCCAGTTGCATCTAATACATTTCGTTCATTATTACGTTGCACCATTCTTTGCTAAAATCAAAAATACCTATCAGGATATTTAATACATACCAAATAAAATAAAATAACATAGGTAGATTTTTATTGCTATTATTTGACTGAGGAAAATCATTATGTCTCACTTAGAATTCAATCAATGAATATGAAAGTGTTGGTTAAGATAAACAATTATAATAATTAATAATAAAATATAAAACTATTTCTGTTCATTAAAAGGTTCTCCAGAACATTAGACAATAGACTACCAATTGTCCAAATTATCTTGCATGTCATCTTTGTTATTGATTAACAGTTGTATTATTAATAGGATTATTAGGTAAAATATCATAATTACTACAATTTCACTTACCGGGAATATTGTTGGAAAGCTGTTTTCTTTTTCAAAATGTAATGAACAAATAAATGTATTTATTGCAGGGTTCCAATAGCTTCCAATTTTTTGTATCCATTTTGTCCTGGTTTATATGTTTATAGGGAATCTAAAAAATATTTTTAATTTCACTTTGTTTGTCGGTCTGAATATATACAGGGTATCTCAAGACTGCTACCGAAAACGAAGCCGGGTGGTAGTTTTAGTGGCTACAAACACAATGCAATTAAAAATTTCGCATAGAAACGCGACAATTATTTTTTATGATTTTTAAATATCGTCAATTTTGGGTGGTAAATCCATAGTTTTTGCTAAAATAATAATTTAAACTCTTTTATACCTTAGAGTATTTATAAATAAAAGGATATACACTATTATTTTAGGAAAAAAATGTATTTACCACCCAAATATGGCCATAGAAAAAAAAATTACAAAAAAAAATTGTCGCTTTTTTTTTGCAACTTTTTTCTGTTGCATTGTGTCTGAAGTCGCTTAAACTATCACCCGGCTTCGTTTTCGGTAGCAGTCTTGATATACCCGGTATTTAAATATAACTATTTTTTTTCTTTTTTTGAAAAATAAAGATCAAAATATTTAAAAATGATAATATCGATATGAATAATTTCGTATCGAATCCACTCATCTCTAAACTTGTGTGTAAACAAACAATGAGGTTGTTATTTACACTACTTGTATAAATAACGCCTAGAAGAGTCTAAAACTTAATCAACAAGATCCAAATACATTTATAAATGATAAAAATAAACCCAAAATGTAAATTTAGCACATATTTGTTAGTATTTCGTAAAAACAGTTACTAACCTATGAAAAGAAATGTTAGGGTCCTTTTTGCTTGAACTCGACTCGAATCCTTTAACACAACACTGAGGCATTTTAAAAACTTAACAACTAAACTAATAAGCAAACTAAACAAACTTAACAAACGAGATTAACCAATGAATAATCCGAAATTCTTTGACTGTGTAGATTTGTTTACTCCGATTGACAGATAACGCCACAGTTTGACATTTCATGCAGTTTTTGGTTTAATAGTCTGTGGTTTCGAAAGCATAACTAAAATGGCGTCATTTTGGTCTATGGGCGGTCCCAGTGTGGTTAGTGAACAAAATATTGCCATATTCGAAACAAAGGAATTATTATTTGTCTCTTTCATTAAGGGACAAGTCAGCTTTGTGTAAATGAGACAGATACATAAATGTACATTCCGCGTCGATATTCTTAACATAACTATAACTTGACATATATAGCTACATTTGTGCGTCATCCTTTATAATTCTTTTATCATTGGGAATTGCCTATAAAATCATCTCTATCTCTATCACACACTAGGCGGAAATGTCAAACCACCCTCTTTATAAAAAATACCATGCTAAAATTCATACATTAGAAACGACTGTGCCAGACCAGGTTAAAAAAATGACGGTAGTCGATGTTTTATCGATACTTAATATTTGATACCGTGAATTGATTTTAAATTCGACTATAAGAAATAATTTAAAAAAATATTTGCAAAAGCAACACTGATTTAACGCGGCTATTCAAGAAGCTTATCCACTCCAATGATAAAAGAATATAAAGGATCACGCACAAAAGTAGTTATATATGTCAAGTTATAGTTATGTTAAGAATATCGACGCGGAATGTACATTTATGTATCTGTCTCATTTACACAAAGCTGACTTGTCCCTTAATGAAAGAGACAAATAATAATTCCTTTGTTTCGAACATGGCAATATTTTGTTCACTAACCACCAAGAAGCTTATACCCAAATGGAGATTGCATTCCGTATATAAAAGTGAAGCACAAAAATTTGACCTCGAATGGCGTTGCGACTGATTGCTATCCTTTTCTTTCGAGTGACAATGAATGAACAAAAAGTCATTTTCATTCATTGTCACTCGAAAGAAAAGGATAGCAATCAGTCCCAACGTCATTCGAGGTCAAATTTTTGTGCTTCACTTTTATATACGGAATCTGTCTGTCTGTATCAGCCCATATACGTCCCACTACAGGGCACGGGCCTACTCTACAATCGAGAATACGATTGAGAGTGGTTAGGCCATATAGTCCACCACGCTGGCCTAGTGCGGGTTGGCGGGCTTACATACCATAGAAATTCTTATGAATATTCACTTTTATATAAGGAATGCAATCTCCATTTGGGTATAAGCTTCTTGGGGCCCACGTACGTTTATATTTTTTTAATTTCATTGACAAAGGACGGTTTTCTCGTCTGCCAATGACTAAGCTTTTAGGGATGGAAGAGTCGATTTTTATGTACTCTTTATCTCATCTCTATATAAACAAATAAATAATATATTTTATTAAATGAAATCAATCCTAGTTGGCGCTTATTATAAACAGTTCTTATCTGTGATAACCTGTGGTACTATCACATTCGAGTTTGCAACTGTTTTATTGTCAAAAACAATGATTCAATTAACATTAAATCACACATCAATCAATTATATAATACTGTGATTGATTAAATTCTGTACACAAACATAGATTACATATTGAGAATAAATTTACTGTGGAAAAATGTTAAGCAACAATGCCGTGTACACATATTAGAAATACTTATGTATAAAATGTGTGAATTCCAAAGTAGGCAAGATCGTGTTTCGAGCACACGTCTTGTTCTTGTTGTCTTTTTTTATATATTTCTACTACCAGTGTCATTTTAAAAGAAAACAAAAAAGAGACTACCTGAAGACAAATAACAAGGTTAACTTTTTCCTATTATAATTCCTAAAACAGCGCGTGTATTTTGAAATTTTAACATCAATAACTTAATATTCGATTGTATAAAAAATTACTCCGTTATCTTTAGTATGATACTTTATTATCTTTAGTACAAATAGGTACTGACTATTTGTTCCCATACTTCTTACTTTAAGTGAGCATATTTGTATTCTTTACATTTAACATTATAAATAATTTCTCTATTACGCACATACTCTGATCGTTTTTCATTCCATTTTTTAAATGAACGCACAGACGAACTTTTGGCTAATTACTGATAATTTAATAAATAAATACACTTACGGCCGTTCTCTATATCCTATCTATCTTTAACAAGAGGTTAAAATGGATATCGTTAATATGTCGATACCACTGTATGCTTCAATAAACAAAGATAGACATACGTTATTATCTTGCCTAGATATGTATAAATATATGCACCTTATCTAAATATCTCTGTCTTTCTTTACTGAAGCAAAAAATGAATCGAAATTTCGAGAGAAATCTCTTGTTAAAGATAGATAGATTATAGAAATCGGCAATTAACAGTCACATACATAGTCCTGACCCCACATTAAGATCAATTAAGTGTTGTGTCGTGGGTATCGGGAACTACGAGAGACTTTTCGGTCTCTCAAACATCCAGACCCGAGACCAATACTTACTGAGTCTCACAAACATTTGTCTCGGTGCGGGGCTCGAACCCGTGGCCTCTCGTTTCACAGGCGGCGTCTAACCAACTGCGCCACGGAGGCTGTCAATTACGTCCAGTCTAGTATTTACAAACAACTGGTCAAAGAACTGCGGTGTTTATTTCTGTTAAGTCAAGTTAGATTACCAGCAACACCTCATGTAAATAATTAGAAATGTCCAAATTGTATTCAAAATTTTTAAATTGTATGCAGATTGAATAAAGAAAATTATGCCTTGTACGTATTATAAATTCTAATTTAATTGTAAGTTTTAAGAAATGTTATAATATTAGTTTGGCTTAAAAAGCTGGTAGCCATATTTACAAAACCGATTGTTGTGTAAACTCAAGTTTGTCCACAATCGCAAATCGCTCAAAAGCGCTGTGGTGCACGGAGACATTGTTATTTTTTTCTCTCTTCAAATTTCATTACATTGGACATTATTATCATTACTACTATTGGACTACTAGTATAAATGTACATTGTATAAATTATGAAAGAATATTTTAATGAAAGCGTTGGAGATATTTTTTACTTTCATTTCTAGTTCCTAATTTCACCACTTGTTAATTTATGTTAGTTGCGCTGTATGTCTCAGACGTTTTTTGTTTTTGAAGGTCATGCCCTCGAATTTCGACCGACAGTGTGCACACAACAAAAGAATCTATTGTTCAGATCGCTGTAAGACGCGTTGCTCTAGTATTTATGGCCGCTTCTTTACTCTATGCGTAAGACAAAAACCTACAGTTTGTTTTCAGCTTATGCTTCTTGCTAACCACACTGGGACCGCCCATAGACCAAAATGACGCCATTTTAGTTATTATTCCGAAACCACAGACTATTAAACCAAAAACTGCATGAAATGTCAAACTGTGGCGTTATCTGTCAATCGGAGTAAACAAATCTGCACAATCAAAGAATTTCGAATTATTCATTGCTTAATCTCGTTTGTTAAGTTTGTTTAGTTTGCTTATTAGTTTAGTTGTTAAGTTTTTAAAATGCATCAGTGTTGTGTTAAAGGATTCGAGTCGAGTTCAAGCAAAAAGGACCCCAACATTTCTTTTCATAGGTTAGTAACTGTTTTTACGAAATACTAACAAATATGTGCTAAATTTACATTTTGGGTTTGTTTTTATCATTTATAAATGTATTTGGATCTTGTTGATTAAGTTTTAGACTCTTCTAGGCGTTATTTATACAAGTAGTGTAAATAACAACCTCATTGTTTGTTTACACACAAGTTTAGGGATGAGTGGATTCGATACGAAATTATTCATATCGATATTATCATTTTTAAATATTTTGATCTTTATTTTTCAATAAAAGAAAAAAATAGATTATATTTAAATATATATTCAGACCAACAAACAAAGTGAAATTAAAAATATTTTTTAGATTCCCTATAAACATACAAACCAGGACAAAATGGATACAAAAAATTGGAAGCTATTGGAAGCCTGCAATAAATACACTTATTTGTTCATTACATTTTGAAAAAGAAAACAGCTTTCCAACAATATTCCCGGTAAGTGAAATTGTAGTAATTATGATATTTTACCTAATAATCCTATTAATAATACAACTGTTAATCAATAACAAAGATGACATGCAAGATAATTTGGATAATTGGTAGTCTATTGTCTAATGTTCTGGAGAACCTTTTAATGAACAGAAATAGTTTTATATTTTATTATTAATTATTATAATTATTTATCTTAACCAACACTTTCATGTTCATTGATTGAATTCTAAGTGAGACATAATGATTTTCCTCAGTCAAATAATAGCAATAAAAATCGACCTATGTTATTTTATTTTATTTGGTATGTATTAAATATCCTGATAGGTATTTTTGATTTTAGCAAAGAATGGTGCAACGTAATAATGAACGAAATGTATTAGATGCAACTGGGTGTTTGTCTCGACAGGTATAACCTTGTAACGGTTGTAACATGTAAATTAGTATTAGTTAGTCATATGTTTACATTATGGCGACTAAAAAAGTAACGATAATTGTAAAGTATAAGTATATTTTTGGGAATATCAAGAAATAATTACCTCCAACCGTCACATAACATAGTCTGACCCCACACTAAGATCAAAATGTTTAATACATCATATTACTATTGTTTATGTAGCAGTTGCATTTTTATTAGTTTTGTTACAAATAAATTTATCATCATATTAATATTTATACATACATAAACTCACGCCTTTTTCCCAGAATGGGTAGGCAGAGGTGCAACCAGGACACCCACATTTCAGCCTCCGTGGCGCAGGCGGTAAGACGCCGTTTGTGAATCGAGAGGCCGCGGGTTCGATCCCCGCACCGAGAGAAATGTTTGTGCGGCCCACAAATATTTCTCTCGGGTCTGTGTGTTTGTGAGACCGAAAAGTCTCTCGTAGTTCCTGATACCCACGACACAAGACTCGATCTTAATGTGGGGTCAGGACTATGTATGTGACTGTTGGGTGTTATTTATTTCGCCTTGTATGTTCTGTCCTACGATGTTGTGGGTGGCGAGCCTATCGCAATATCGGGCACAAATTCCTGACTGTGCTGATAATGAATAGAAAAATCCGATATCACTTTGCGCGACCCGGGATTCGAACTCGAGACCTCAGCTTTGTAACCGTACCATAATACAACTACGCCACTGAGGCAGTCAATATTTATACATAAATTAAAATCTATAGTCCACATTATTCACCGCTTGTATGTTTATGTATGTTACATACCTTATGTTTTTTTTTGTTTGATTGAATTATTCGAAAAATATTTTTATTCTAGTGCTGATTTCCTGCCTTCGTTCGCGATGTCCGCTACAATTCCTTTATTCAAAATCAAAATATTCTTAATAATTTAAGTTCATTTCATTTGGCGATCTAGTGTTGTTACATAGTTTATTAAGTCTTTTAATTATTTTTTTTTTCGAGTTCCTTATTTTTTTATATAAAGCAGCTGTTAAATAAATAATTGTCGAAAGAGACTGACTTCTGTTATACAGGACTTCCTAGTTCAGGAGTCAGGGTGTTATTATGTTGTAAACATGTTGTAATGAAATAAAGATTAATTATTATTATTATTATTTATTCAAATAGTCTTTCAAAAGATCTTTTGGATTGTTCATTTCTGCTACCACCGCTTCGGAACGTGTTGTAGTTGTGAAGAAGAAGTGGCGCAAGATACTTCGTCAGCAACACGAACTGTCTTCTTTTTCTTTTTTTTATATCGCCATTTAAAATTACAATGGTTCATGTCACAGAACACAATAATGTCAGTTTATTTAGTTAATTGTTTAATTTCCATTTTTACATTTTAATTGTTAATTTTGTGTAGATATTTTATTTCTATTTATATATTTAAGTTGTTAGTTTAGTGTACATATTTTCATTGTTGTTTGCTAAATGTCTGTTTTTTTTTTAGATTTTAGTTATAATTTGGCAAAAGAAATATTGACATGGTGAAAATTGGTGCTTAAGGAAAAAAGTGTGGTATATTCGAAGTCGCAACCAAATTCTAGCTATTAATAAAGTTGTATTTTATCTCACGTGTGTATTATTTGACAAATCCAATCCAATCATCAGGCAAAACTTAACCATCAAATAAATCATAGCATGAAAAAAATATCAAAACATTGACCTATTATTATCGGATTTAATTTTTAAAGACTTGACTGTCAAGTCCTAAAATCCCCTGTTTATACTCAATTGACATGTAAAGCAAAAATTAAAAATGTTATATTAATGTTAGTCGTATGCCACTGTTGATGATCGATATCGATAAAAAATTTGGTACTACGGTATCACTATTTTTAGGGGCGGAGCCGCCGCCATGTTTGTGAATCAAAGTGGTACGCGTCACGTGACCTTATGCTTTATCCCCTCTATTCTTTAATCATTTATACCCAAATGGAGATTGCATTCCCTTTAGAAAACTGAAGCACAGAAATTTGACCTTTGGTATGGTCTTCGATCCTTTTCTTATGTTGCCAAAGCTTACGAATTATTTCCCCAAATAGCACAAAGTATTGATGTTATTAATTAACTTAGATTATATACTCGTCTAGATGACACATCACACCTCACCGCGCGGCTCAAATAAAGTCTACCAAATTTGGTAGACTTGCTTCTCACGTACGTCAGTGTCAATGAACTACATATGGATAACGTGCTCCCGAAAAATAATTAATTATGCCGGTTTGTGCTGTCGAATTGTATCGCAATTGTGTGGGAAAACTGTATAATAATACCAATATCACTTTTTATCGGTAACATTATTGTTAAACCACTATTATTTGAAGAAAACGTGAACTTTTAATTCATTACTTTGAAGATGAGTTTCATTTTATTTAAAATTTAATTATTTTTTTTTATTTAAAGATGAGTTTCATTGGTGTTAGTGTTGTCAATTTATTACTAGGAAGATTTGTTGAAACTATGGGAGAAACTATAAAACACAAATATCATTACATAATATTTCGATCAGAATAACAACAAGAAGAATGGCATTATTTATTTAATGAGTAAATAATACTTACCTACACGATATTAATGAAACCCACGACGACATGCACTTCATAGTAATTTTATTAATTCTTTGCCTTGCATGTGTATTACCATTCAAAATTTCACAAACGGGGTACTGCTATTGTCATCTCTGAAGAAACAGCGAGAACTTATTCAAGGTCCTAATAATATTTTTAGACTTCCTACGGATTCCGTACTAGCAAATTGCTGGAGAGACATTACACAGCGGAAACGAAAAGAAGACCATTCGTAGCCTCACATGACTTCAGTTGTGTGTTCCGAAAATTTTATGATGATTTATATTTTACATAAATACAGAAATCAGATAGCAGCTCAGGCAATAAATCCAAAGAGTTAATTCTATTCGGAAACAAACACTAGGAGATGGGTTTAGATCTTTATTGTTTTTACTAAAATGCTTTATAAATATAATTATAGTCCCACAAAGTTATCTGACCAGGTGAGAGAGTCGCTGTTGTCGAATTTGGTGTTGCCATTAAAAATACATATAGCAATAAAGTGGGTGAAGTAAGATTTTTCAATTCGATCAATAGTGTCAGGAAAATGACTGGACCAGTTTTATTTGCATGTTATTTTTCCTTCCCAAGATTTCTAACAAATCGCTTCCCATACCCTTAAACAAGTGTATCTGTATCTTAAAGAATAAGTGCGTGGTGGCCTGTTGGTAAACGGACTAGACGCGACTGCCAACATGTTCACGGTGGTCGCGGGTTCGAATCCCAGGGCACACCTCTGACTTTTCGGAGGAGAGAGTTTATAAAAATTCTATGGTATGTAAGTCCGCCAACCCGCACTAGGCCAGCGTGGTGGACTATATGGCCTAACCGCTCTCAATCGGTAGTCGATTGTAGAGGAGGCCCGTGCCCTGCAGTGGGACGTATATGGGCTGATACAGATAATTCTCAAAGACCGGAACATCTTATTAATCATGGTGTACTATTTTATGTATTTGAATAATTGTCAAAAATTAAAGGGCCGGGCTGAAAGCGCGTAAATTTTTACGATATAAGTGGTGCCGGCGCTCCACTAGATCTCTAGTGGAGTGTTACTGAAATTGTTCATCCCTCTTGACGATTTTAAAAATGCTTGTTGTATTAATACAGAAATTTTATAAATGATTTTTTTTATGGCCATTTGAACGAAATCTATCAAATTAAGTTAATTCAATATTTATTTAAGCGTGATTTTCACGGTCATCTTTTTGAAACTCCAAATGTACTGATACTCCAAATGTGAAATTTGCAAATGCTGCAATATAAGCAATAAGTATGTGCTTTTATCATTGTTATTGCCTCAGTGGCGTAGAATGTCTCGGTGCCTCGCAGTTGTACTACGGAATGATTCCAAAACTGAAATCTTTGATTCAAATTCCGGCTTGGGCAAAGTGATATTAGATTTTCTACTGATTATCAGCCCAGAGTCAGGATGTTGTACACGATATGGTAATAAGGTTCACCCCTTATCACATCTTGAAATGCAAAATATATGGTGAAACGTGTTTATGTATGTATGCATGATTGTTACCAGCAGCTGTTTTTAAAACAATTTCTAACAGACGTTCAAACTATTCAATTTAAATAACTTTCACCTGAATAGCATAGTTGGCTCCGTTTACTGTACTGTCCTGTATCAGCCCAAAGACGTCCCACTGCAGGACAAGGGCCTCCTCTACAATCGAGACTACGATTGAGAATGGCTAGGCCATATATTACAGCTCGCTGGCCAAAAGCGAGTAGGCGGACTATACATACAATCATACCATTAAAAACTTATAAATGGCTATTGTATGCAGGTTTCTTCACGATTTTTTTCTTCACCATTTTATTAAACCTTGTTCATTCAACACTATATTTTTACGGCCTGCTTGTCCAGACTCACATTTACATATCTTATATTTAAACTTATTTCTAGCTGGTATTATCAATTATCATGGTGAATTTAAACCGAATTATGTATATAGATAAATATTTATGTGATTCGATTCCATACTTATTTGGTATGTCTTGGTTAAAAAAAAATCATTGTCACTCTAAAGAAAAGGATAACAGAAAACAACGATTTCATTCAAGGTGAAATTTTTGTGCTTCACTTTTATGTACGGAATGCAATCTCCATTTGGGTATAAGCTTCTTGCGGCTGTTTCAATTTGTTCTAGATTTAAAGCAAGGAGATTTTGGGTTTTCAGAGAAATGACACATACTAGATTTAGTAACAAAAATAGCCATATTAAGCTGAAAACACATTGTAGGTTTTCGTCTTACGCATAGAGTAAAGAAGCGGCCATAAATACTAGAGCAACGCGTCTTACAGCGATCTGAGGTGCGATTCACGTAACTTTTTGACGCGCCGATCAAGTTGCGGTGCGGTTACAATTAAGTTTACGCTTTGGTACAAAATGGTATTCTTGTAAATGTTTAGCTGCGCGTGAACTGCGCGTGAGCTGCACATCAACTGTACGTCAGACATATGTTTTTTTTTGACATTGACATATACGCGCAGCAGTAGAATAAGCTAAAACGTTTTCCTGGTGCGAACTTGACGTGAGCGTATTTCGAGAATACGAAAAGGGCTGTTTTGGTCGAAACTTAACCGCAACTGCACTGCAGCTGATTTTATTTTATTACGTGAATCGCACTACTGAAATGGATCTGAACCAAGAAGCTTATATCCAAATGGAGATTGCATTCCGTCTAAAGAAGTGAAGCACAAAAATTTGACCTTGAATGAATTCGCTCTTTTCTGCTATCCTTTTCTTTAGAGTGACAATGCTTTTTTTTAAACCAGGACGTACTTTTTTATTTAATATGGAATCGAATCATATGATTTTTTTTATATAAGTTACTTCAGACACAATGCAACAAAAAAGTAAATTAAAAGTTGATATTGTGATAGAACTGTTCAACTTGTCTATGTCTTGAAATATTATACAGGGTATATCAAGACTGCTACCGAAAACGAAGCCGGGTGATACTTTAAGCGACTTCAGACACAATGCAACAGAAAAAGTTGCAAAAAAATGCGACAATGTTTTTTTTTGTTATTTTTTTCCTATGGTCATATTTGGGTGGTAAATACATTTTTTTTCCTAAAATAATAGTGTATACCCTTGTATTTATAAATAATCTAAGGTATAAAAGAGTTTAAATTATTATTTTAGCAAAAAATATGGATTTACCACCCAAAAATAACGATATTTAAAAAATCATTAAAAATAATTGTCGCGTTTGTTTGCGAAATTTTTAGTTGCATTGTGTTTGTAGTCACTAAAACTACCACCCGGCTTTGTTTTCGGTAGCAGTCTTGATATACCCGGTATAAAGAAATTTATCTATATACATAATTCGGTTTAAATTTACCATGGAAACTGATAATACCAGCTAGAAATAAGTTTATTTATAAGATATGTTAACATGAGTATGGGCAAGTAGGCCGACGGCGCAGCGTAAGAGAACCAAAACAAAAATATAGTGTTAATAAACGGAGTTTAATAAAACGGCGAAGGATAACATCTTGAGGAAACCTGCGTATATTAGCCATTTATAAGATTTTATATAGTATATGTATAGTCTACAAACTCGCATTTGGCCAGAGTGGTGAACTATATTTCCTAACCACTCTCAATCGTATTGTCGATTGTACAAGACGCCCGTGTCCTGCAGTGGGACGTATATGGGCTGAGCCATATTACTGGTGGTAGGTCTCTCATATGTGACAGGCTGCCTGGGTGGGTACCACCGCAATGTCTATTTCTCCCGTCAAACAGCAGTTTAAATGCACTGTTGTGTTTCGGATTGAATGACATTGTAGCCAGAGTAATTACTGGACATATTGAGACTTAACATCTTATGTCTCAGGATGGCGAGCGCAGTTGAATGCCAAGCATTGCTTTGTAATTCAAGGTTTTGTTTGGTTTTACTACTGTTCATGAGCGGTCGCATCGCTTACCATCAGGCGAACGGCATGCTTGTCTCGCCATTCACTGCAATAAAAAAAGCCAGTATAGTACAGTAAACGGAGCAGTAAGTACAGTAAACGGATGTTATTCAGGTGAAGTGTTATTTAAGTTAAATAGTTTAAATGTTTGTTAGAAATTGTTTTAGAAACTGCTAATAGTAACAATCATGCATACATACATAAACACGTTTCACCGTGTATTTTGCGGCCCATGATGTTATAAGGGGCGAGTTTATCACCATATCGGGCACACAATCGTGACTCTGGGCTGATAATGAATAGTAAAATCAAATATAACTTTGCCCGACCCGGCATTTGAACCCAAGTTTACAGTTTTGGAATCGTACCGTAGTACAACTGCTAGGCATCGAGGCAGTCTACGCCACTGAGGCAATAACAATGATAAAAGCAAATATTTATTTCATTATATTGCAGCATTTGCAAAATTCACATTTGGAGTATCAGTACAGTTGGAGTTTCATAAGGGTAACCGTAAAAATAACACTAAAATAAATATTGAATTAACTTAATTTAATAGATTTTGTTTAAATGGTCATAAAATACTATGTTCACATTTATAATTATTTTGTAATAATACAACAAGCATTTTGAAAATCGTTACGAGCGACGAACAATTTCAGTAACACTCCGCTAGAGATCTACTGGAGCGCGCGCACCACTTACGTCGGAACATTTTACGCGATTTCCGCCCTGCTCTTTAATTTATGAAAATTATTCAAATTCATAAAATAGTACAGCATGTTTAATAAGATGTTCCGGCCTTTGAGAATTATAATCATCTTTATTAAAATATACACAATAAATTCTTGCAGATTCATAAAATTTTACTGTTAATGGTATTTTACTGAATTACTTTTCCCGCCTGTCTGTATCTTTAGGGAAACTGTAAAGAGAAATTTAACTAAAGAGTAATTTAAACTCATTTGAAGCAAAATAAAAATAGAAACGAAGCCTTGATTATAAAGTGCACACCGCAGTGGAGTACCTCTATGCAATACATTTTGGAACCATGTGTAACTTTAGTGGCTATTTGCTGAATGTTACTCATCGCGTCGGTACCTCCAATAACTTTTAGCAACAAGCACATCGAAAGGCATCTGTAACAATGTTATCGATTTTTAACACATCTTGACTGTTGTTCAAAAGCTAGGTAGCATAACTTACCATAACATGATCGTTGGCTAATTTAACCTAACTTACTTAAAGATTCTGAAGTTATGTATTTGCTGTCGGCAAGATCATTCAATTAGAAAAAATGATAGCAACACTGCTTTTTCGGTATTTCGCTTATTGGTATATTAGTATTTCGAAATGACTCTAATTGCAGCCAAAGCTTCTAAAGGTTAAAAAACTATGGTCACCCTAGCCTCTTTGTTTCCAAACTATTTAGAATGAAATATAATACAAATAATCATATTTATCTTTATGCTTAAATGAAAAAAGTGGTCATAAATGATGCAGGACACATTAATCTCACAGTTCATATATAAAATACCCGTGTGTTTATTACTTTTTGTCTAGATAAATGGTAAATAAATAAATAACACCCAACAGTCACATAAATAGTCCTGACCCCATACTAAGATCGAGTCTTGTGTCGTGGGTATCAGGAACTACGAGAGACTTTTCGGTCTCACAAACACCCAGACCCGGAAGCATAGACGTAGTATCAATAGACTTGACATGCATTTGACATATATAGGGTATATCAAGACTGCTACCGAAAACGAAGCCGGGTGGTAGTTTAAACGACTTCAGACACAATGCAGCAGAAAAAGTTGCAAAAAAAAAAGCGAAATTTTTTTTTGTTATTTTTTTCCTTTGGCCATATTTGGGTGGTAAATACATTTTTTCCTAAAATAATAGTGTATATAGGTCTACCAGAATCTCATGGCATTTTGGGAATTTGAATTTACGCATTGCAACACTGGGGTAATTGGATGAACATATTTTGATACTTTCAATAATTGTAATTTATTATAATTTGAAATTGACATTATTTTTTAGTACAAATTTGTAAATAAAGAATATAATGTTTTAAGTATACATATATAGGTTATTTAAACATCAAAATGTCTTCGAAATTGTACTTTCAGATTAATAGCCAATTAAAATAGATAATTAAGATTTTTTTCAGTTTTAAATTATAATATACATACGTGCCTTACGAGTATTTATAATATAGAGGGAGCGCTGGTAATCCAAAACGTAGATAACAATGGTGGTACCGAGCTACCAGTTTCGTTTTCATTCTCTCTTCTTATTAGTGCTCACGTGATCATGTGTCGGTTTTATTTAAGTAATTATCTACTTGCACGTCCCGACCTCCGATTTTGACAGTTGACGTTTGTCAAATTCAATTTGTCAGCCTAATGTAAATAGAAACAGGGAATATTTTAAAAATTTGAAATTTGACATTGACAGTGGACGTGCAGGTAGTTAGTTATTAGATTCAAAAAATGTTATACGAAAGATGAAAAATTGTAAGATAAAAAAACGTGTAATTTTATTTTATTTTCAGTCTTCTTTATTTCATTAGCTCTTTAGTCAGAGCTTACTTCTAAATACTCTTCGTCAGTGGCTAGGGTTGTGGACTAGGGCAAGCCCAATATTTTTTTAGTAACAATATGTATTGGTTCAAGAGCAAAATGGTATTAAGAAAGAAGAACGTGTTCATCATGCGATAGGGGGCGAGCCTATGCGATGTAATTAACTAAAAACTCAACTTTGCGCCATCGAGGCAGTCCTAGACCTACCACACGATCTATATAAGATTAGGATAAAAACCAATAAAATAATAACTATCTTTATCACCGTTATGAAAAAATCTATTACAACAAGTTGTTTCGAAAAAATCTAATAGATGGCGCGATTTCCGCGGCCATCTATTCAATATTGCAAAAATACTGAAGGGCCCATCATTCGTTTTAAATAGATGAATAAATCAAATGTGTAAGTTAAATTACTTTTGGGCATGCATACGTAACTTTATATTGTAATTATTTTGTAAATTAATAAACGGCACTACAATAGCACAAGTACGGCGTCGTGTTTAACTTCGCGGCCACAAATTATTGTTAGTATATTCATGTTATGTTTTTGTGTATGCATGTGATTTTTTGATTCATCATGAGCTCTGAAAGGAAGCTAAGGAATATCTGAAAAACACCACGATTACTGTCTACG
Organism: Hyles vespertilio; assembly: GCA_009982885.2. Taxonomy (NCBI): domain Eukaryota; kingdom Metazoa; phylum Arthropoda; class Insecta; order Lepidoptera; family Sphingidae; genus Hyles; species Hyles vespertilio. Next base: position 11,494,853 of record CM042806.1, on the reverse strand, counting down.
CGATCATAATGTTTTGAAATCTCATCACATATTATGTATATGACGCTTATAGAGGTTTCTATACGCTGTTTACCGGAATTATGAAAATATATTAATGCATTCACATGTTTTTGTCAATTACTATAAAAGTTTCAGTTAAATTATTTAAATCACTATAGCCGGAACAATTCCAAAAATTTAAATACGTCGTTGGAAAAAAATATGCAACACCGACAGTATAACTTATTAGTATGAGAACATCCAGCAATCTATGTAGTTATGTGCACTGATCTATAAAATTGAAATACACAACAAATCAGGCGTAGGTTTTCGACCAGAAACGAGTAGTTGTTTGTCTACGAAATGTAATGAATTTACCTTTTCCTCGCCGATCAACACTTGCACACACTTCAGTATGAGAACATCCAGCAATCTATGTAGTTATGTGCACTGATCTATAAAATTGAAATACACAACAAATCAGGCGTAGGTTTTCGACCAGACACGAGTAGTTGTTTGTCTACGAAATGTAATGAATTTACCTTTTCCTCGCCGATCAACACTTGCACACACTTCAAACCATCACAAGGCACATTTTCACCCATTATTATACATAATAAACGTAAAATACTATAATGAAAAAAAATCTAAACGTATATGTTCAGTTGTTACTGGTTAATCGTTGATCGTCCGCTCGAAAGACATAATAATAAGCGTGAAGCTAGCCACAGGTCCTAAATTATGGACAATTCCAAATTAAGTATTCTAATTCTAATATATTAAAAATATTTAAAACATCATAATACGGTTTCAAAAAATATCTATTTATTTTATATATTATCCAATATAACTTGTAGCAAAACATAAATATTTTTCGATAAATTTGGATCTTAATATGACATGTCAAGTGCACAACTTCACTCCGCGAAGCCGGGCATTTTGCTTGGTACAAATTGCATAAAAAATAGCTATATGTATAGGTACGTAGTGTCATGGTAATAGCATTTCACCCAGAGGTGCGACTGAGAGGGCAGTATACGCCAGAAGCCAGGTAAAAGCACACGAGAGAGAAAAAGATAGACAATACTTTGGTGTGTTCCATCTTTTTAAGATATTGCGTCACGCGTTGATTTTGAATGAAATTATTTTATATTAGTTTTAGACCGCAGCGCTCGCTTAGGCGAGTTGCCGGGCGGGGCGCGGGTGCTCCGTCGCAGGCGCGGGGCTCCATTATAGCGCGGTAAATTTAAAAATGATAGACGTTTTGCATTAAACGAATATATTTTATTTAAAGTACTGATTTGTCTTTAGGATTGAGTATATGCGTATTAAGTAAGGCAAGCCGGGCTTTTGGGCTTGTATGGAAGTACCGCCACTGCTCTTCGTGTACATCTTTTGATGAAGACGATGAAGATAAAGATATAATAATAAACCGTTCCTTATCTAAAATCTCTGGAAAGTCCTGTAAGTAGGTATTTAATGCATTACTGTTTCGTATCAAAAAATGATATCAAAGTATATACGATAAAACACATGCACATATCTAACACTAACCAAAAAAATGAAGTATCAAACTATTCACTCCGACTTATTTGTTAAAACGACGTCGATTTTAAAATCGATGATTTTGTCTAAATTTGACCAAATTATTCATGGATATGGCTATAAACCTTGTTAACATTGTGTCGCACATGTGATCGTAGAACTAATTTGTATATTTACGCTAAGGAAGTACAGAAATCTTAAAATATTCACATCGAATGACATAACTCAAGTTTTGAATCAGCTGTTGGCCGATGGTATTGCCACATAAAAATCATTATGTTTGTTTTTAATTTTATGCCATGAGATTCTGGTAGACCTACCTTTTATTTATAAGTAATCTAAGGTATAAAAGAGTTTAAATTATTATTTTAGCAAAAACTATGGATTTACCACCCAAAAATTACGATATTTAAAAAATCATAAAAAATAATTGTCGCGTTTCTATGCGAAATTTTTAATTGCATTGTGTTTGTAGCCACTAAAACTACCACCCGGCTTCGTTTTCGGTAGCAGTCTTGAGATACCCGGTATAGTCCATCTCACTTAGACTTATGCATAAACCTTAAAAAATGAAAGTGACAAAACACAATTTGCCGTCCTTGTCATAGTTTCACATAATTTTGTAGGGGAACACTGCGTGTACCCAAACAAATAAGACGTGCGGTTTGTTATAAACTTGAATTACTGAGTATTTTACGAATATTTGCGGTCAAAAATGTATGTAAAAGAGTGTTGAAACTGATTATAAGACAAAAGGTATGGTGTGCTGCTTTATTATTGGCTGTGATAGCCGATCTAAACGATAATATGAAAATATAACCTCTCACTGGTAAGTGCATTTTATTTAGTATATTCGTAAAAATAAATGTAGACATTCATTATTACTAACATCTGCAATTAGTATTTCATAGAATACATTGAAAAATAGGATTATATTTGCATAAAAAATAAAAATGCTTTTTTTTTTACTTTATGTCTGTCCCTTACGGTGGAGCTCGAATGTCGAGTCCATTTGATACTACGTCCATGGGGCCAGATAACTTTGTGGCTCTATAGACGAGTATATAATCTAAGGTTGTCATTTTGTTATTGTGTTGCCTAGTAATGTATTCGCAATGATGATGTATTAAAGTTTCAGTTTTACATTATTTTATAAATGAGGAAATATTGTAAAACTGAAACTTTAATACAGTTAAATAATAAAGACCAAATGCTAATCGAATATATAGTTTTTTTAGGATATTATGACCATACAAACTTATGTTAACGTACAGGTCGAATACAGAACCTTATTATTTTAATCGGTTAATTAAAAACGACAAAAACAGTAAATACTATGTGCTATTTGGGGAAATAATTCAGAAGCTTTGGCAACATAAGAAAAGAATCGAAGACCACACCAAAGGTCAAATTTCTGTGCTTCAGTTTTCTAACGGAATGCAATCTCCATTTGGATATAAGCTTCTTGATCTGAATAATGGATTCTTTTGTTGTGTGCACATAAGAGAAAAATTAATTAATGTAAGGCATAGACCCTATCCTATTGTAAACTATCGATAAAAGTCCATGTTCAATAAAATGAGTATTCAATACAAGGCTTGTTTTTCTATCTAAAAATAATGTTGATACTCCGTGAACTATTTTTAATTTAGTTAGGGGTCCGTGACTGCAACAATTTTAAGAAACCCTGTTCTATGGCATGTAGCCGTAACGAATATACTAATTATGCTACGCCCAATATTTTATTATATTTCCAAACAATGTAATCTAGAGGTACATTATATTTTGAAGGGATAAGACTGGTCCGATAAAATGACCTTGATTTTAGTGATTTGTGATAAGACTTTAGACTGCTTTAGACGCATTTACCACAATTGGTATAATCGCAATCTCTGCTAAAGTGTCGTATTGATAAGTTTAAGCTTTATCGATTTGTCTTGATGCACGCTATCAAAGAAGAAAGAACGTATTATTTGAATATTGACTCAACTTATACGTATTTTATGAATAAATAGATTTTTTCTCAATTAAAATATATATTTTCAATCCAAAAAGATATTCATAATATGCTTTAATGTCTAATGATTCGTATTGGTAACTTAAAAGCAGACGTGCTCTATTTATCTATTTTTTGAAAATAGACAGCATTTGGCGCGTCTCTAGAAGTGTCCGATACAGGCGGCGCGGCGCGGCGGTCGGCGATACGAACCGTCAACGTCATAAAGTCAAACAGCACAGCGCGCTTGTTCACACGCTTGTTCTCGTGAATGTGGTTTTGAGTTTAAAAAAATAAAATTTGTACTCTGGGTGCGGACAGAGAGTTCCATCATGAGTGCAATAATGAAAGCAGCTATATCTAGGAGCCCAGCCTCGTTGGTATGTACACCGTTAATTTTTTGTACAAATCCATAAATAAGTTATGTAATCGGTAAACGGCCGCAAAAATATTTTGGACAAACGAACTCAATTCAATTGATTGTCGTGATTCACCTATTCTATATTTTTATACATGAATAAACTTTGTACAGTAAATCTCCTTTCAATTTATTAAGTTGTTTACGCTCGTTCAATAGGTATTTAATTTTTTGTCCAAATTTAAATATTCTTAGCTTCTTGTTTTTATTACCGCGCAATTTATTAATTTCACTTTTTGTATGTACGATTAGGTTAATTTTTGCTTTAAACTCATAACTTAATCTTTATTGTTTACTTATGTAAGTCGTGTACTTAAAGTCTATAATACTCGTATTATTGTCATAAGTATTTAAAACGAAAATCATTAGTAAGCCAATACCTTTTTTTTTCTATTACGAAATGCGTATTTTTCCACAACTATTCATGAATAATGTCACACCCATGATATGATTAAATAGAGTGCTCTTCAATTTTTCAGTGATGAACATTTTATTTCCTCAAACTTAATTGACGCACCGCGCCTCGATACTATCGATTTTTTTACAGCATGAAACGGATTTCATTTGCCCTATAAATTAAATATTCATGAGAGCTAGTTTTATGCATGTACTAACACATGTGTTTTTAACTATACATTTTAATACCAATATCAATGACCTCTGCTTAAAAACAGTCAGGGTTTATGCAATTTCTAAATTCCAATTGAATTTTCATGTACATAAACTCATAAATAATCTTATACTAAAGCTTATATAAAATTCACCTGTTATAGTTTTTGAATTACATAATTAGTGCATTTTATAAACAATTAATGTTGTTTACTTGGAATAAAATATAAAGTAAGCCAATATTGATGATTCTTATCAGAAACATATTTCTTTATGTAACTGATAAATAGTAAGAAAACATAAATATTATGGATGTATATTAGGTGTTTATGAATATTTAATAACTATTGTATTCTACATTTCTACTCTCATCTATAACTTTGTATATCAATGTATATAGTTGTGTATAATATATTCTTTTGTTTCAGGCTTCATACCTATACAGGAATCTCCATTTATCAGTAGGAGGTGCCACTCCAGTCAAAGATGCTTCAACCAACTCGAATATGACCAAAGCTTACACAGTGATTGATCACAAACATGATGCTTTGGTTATTGGAGCAGGTGGTGCAGGACTTCGTGCAGCATTTGGTCTTGTTCAGGAAGGATTCAAAACTGCTGTTGTTACGAAACTCTTCCCAACAAGGTCCCACACTGTCGCTGCACAGGGAGGAATTAATGCCGCTTTGGGTGAATATACTATTTATACTTTATGTTTCATTATAGAAAATCATTCATAGAATTTATGTAACATGCAATAGTCGGTCCAGTCTGTACCCATTTTTATTTATAAGTTGAGTAACCAATATGATAAAAACTGTATATCTGGAAAATATCATATACAGCCATATGTATTATTTGTGTTTAATGAGTTAAATTTTAATGTTAGTTGATTTAAAATACCACCCTGGAAGACACACCTAGCAATTTCATAGAAATTATTTTACATTTATACATTAGAGTTAGCTTATAAACAATATTTTCAGGTAACATGGAAGAGGACAATTGGCTTTGGCACATGTATGACACAGTTAAAGGGTCAGATTGGCTCGGAGATCAGGTAAATAATAATAAACTAAGTTACACTTGTATCTGTATCAGCCCATATACGTCCCACTGCAGGGCACGGGGCTTCCTCTCCAATCGAGAGTACGATTGAGAGTGGTTAGGCCATATAGTCCACCACGCTGGCCTAGTGCGGGTTGGCGAACTTACATACCATAAGTTACACTTGTGTTAAATGTTAGTCATACTATATTCAATTTATTTGTAAAATGCGAACGGTCAAAGTCAAGCAGTCTCAATTTGTTTACAATATTGACAGTAGAATTTTGAATATGTCTAAAGATGATAATCGAGATTATGTATGCTCAGAGATTAACACTTCAGTGTGGATAAATAGCATTGAATATGCAAATGAATGTTTTGAGTGATTGTGTTAAAATTTAAGAGCCACAAACATCGACGATTTTTTATAATAGCGTGGAGCAGTGCAAAGAGAGTATGTATTTGGGAAGGATCATCATCTGTAACAGACACAAGCGTGCTGACTTCCGAAGCCATAGCTTGTTGGCCTAATCCATCTCCGCGCAAACTAAACAGATCGTCAATTCTTTGTTGTGCCGCACTGTCAATCAGAAGAATAGTTTGCCGTCACACGTGTTCCCTCTTTCCTATAATCCAGGGTCCTTCCGGCGTAATGTGAAGAAACATGTCATCAGGCCGGCATGATTGTATCAAATGGCATGGGATCGCCGTCTGATGCCATTCAATAATCGGTTTGGACGACATTTGCGTTTACCATCAGGTGTAGTGCAGCCATAACACAGTGCCAGTATAAAAAAGACCTAATGCTGAAATTCTACACTCAATTTCGTCCCAATTTCGGTAATCGCTATATATGATATGAATATCCTATTACCTAACAAATTCCTTTTGCAATTTGAATAACAATTTTACGTGTGTTCTACAAACATTAGTCAGTCTTTCATTTTTCTTGTTGAAAGTAATAATTACAATGGCCTATCTTCTCTACATCTAATATTTTTAGGGTTACAGGTTACCAGCAATAAAATTCTTTATTCCTGGGATGCTAAACCCCGCTACCCATAGTTTCTCAATGAGCCATATCACGCTATCAATATCCTTATGATAAAATTTCCAACCTCTTGACTTTTTGGTCCTTATTTACTACATCAGTGTAGGGGTAACGAATTATCTTTTTTAAAAGCAGTCTCATACAAGCCCTTTGGTGAATATAAATGTTTTTCTGGACGACATTCTTTATCCATTAACTTTATCGCTTTTATTGCCTTCTTGATGTGTCATCAAAAATAACTTTAGATAAATAGAGTAAATTGTTGACGATATTAGATAAGACCTTATAGAAACTTGAATAGCAAAAAATGTATTTTCCTCATGTATTGACACAATCGTATTGCGTGTGTGTTTACCTTCTAGTAAAAGGTGTTCTATTATGAAATGATTACTTATCATAAATGAGAAAGTGATCATCATAGTTAAACAAGTATATTTTTTCATTAGTTAGTACAAAATAGTAGGTACTATCTTTATTTAGAAGTCCAAACAACTATTACATAAAAAAATGTTTTGTAACTTTCGAGAAAGCTGGACGTTGTGCCAATTTTTGTTTGCGACAAACATGGTGTTTAAAAATAAATATAAATATGACGCGAGCCGGAGGTAAAGGACTGGGGAATTTGCATAAATTTAGTTCGCGATATAGTGTTGTTCTTATCAGCAATATTACCATAAAAACGCGTAACAAGTAGGTTGTAACCGCGTATTCTGCGTCGTCGAGCGCATTTTATGTTTCATTATTCAGTCCACGCGCAATGCACTCGTATCTACACTACTTTCTTCGCTTTATTAATAATGGAGTTAAAGCAGCATGCTGCAAGAAAACAACCGTGTGAACAAAATGCCTCATTACGAAGCTTAAACGCAGACGAGTGTATCAAAAGTTTCCATGCAGTCGAATTAAGTTGTCAAACCGGTTTTAATAAAAATCATAGGTATGCCGTTGAGAAGGTGTGTTGTTTTATCAGTTTACTAGCGGTCGGGCCCGGCTCCGCCCGGGTGCATACACGTTTTAAAATGGCGGTCAAAATGTTTAATTCTAACTATCAGTTTAGAATATCGACCAATCGGACCACGAAAAACGAACAAAATTTCCCCGTATTTGCTAGAAATATCACTACTGCTTTCCTCCTATAGGTCATAGCGTGATGATATATAGCCTATAGCCTTCTTCGATAAATGGACTACCCAACACTGAAAGAATCATTCAAATCGTAGTTCCAGAGATTAGCGCGTTCAAACAAACAAACAAACTGCAGCTTTATAATATTAGTATAGATTAATATCTTTATCGTTTTGTTTCTTTTGCGTGTGACGAAATCCCCTGCGGAGAAAACACATAAAACAATTTAGATACTCAATAATGCCTCACTCTTAAATGTGTAGATAACTGAAGAGTGTGTCGGAATTTGACTTGATGTTATTCAAACTCTTAATACTTGAGCTATTCGAAACACAAAACAAGTCTTGTGAGATACAACGTAGTTTGTACGAAGTATCTTAACATGACTATCCAGTTCTTATGAATTTAAAATTGAATTTTAGTTCTTTTTATTTTAAAGATAATTTAATACACATGTGGAGCGCAATATTGTAAGAAAAATATTCGTTTAGTCTTAACGAGTTTCTTAATGTTTAGAAATAATAAGATTTACAAGGTCGTATTGTATTGACAATCGCATTAAAGTGAAATAACGCATGTCATACCATGCTAATGATGGGATCATACGTTTCACTACATAGGCATTATTTATAGTAATGTTGTTATAAATAATGACAGACAATTTTCTACGTCACCTAGCCGGTACACTCACAGGGTACACTGTACACGCTCCCTAGATTGCATTCAATGGCAAAACGCTATTTTGTCGCATAAACAGAACACGAGTAAAATATTCCACATAAGTAGTTCTGGCCATATTATAACACATTGATAAGGTGAAATTTAGTTTCTGTATCAGCCCATATACGTCCCACTGCAGGGCACGGGCCTACTCTACAATCGAGAATACGATTGAGAGTGGTTAGGCCATATAGTCCACCACGCTGGCTAGTGCGGGTTGGCGGACTTACATACCATAGAAATTCTTATGAATCGCTATGGTATGCAGGTTTCCTCACTATGTTTTCCTTCACCGTTTTAGTGCGTGGTGATTGACTATCAATACACACATGACTCCGAAAAGTCAGAGGTGTGCCCTGGGATTCGAACCCGCGACCACCGTGAACATGTTGGCAGCCGCGTCTAGTCCGTTTACCAACAGGCCACCACGCACAATTAACTTAGTTTACTATTGATATGAAATTTAGTTTACTATTGATAAAACATCTGTATACACAATACTTTATTTACTATCAAATAATGATATTAAATTGTAATCCGAAAGGCGGCAATAGAGTCATTTCATAGTTTATTGACCAAGCGTAAATAATTGGAGTAAAGCGATATAAAGTGTTTCACAAATTCTTTATAGCGTTTAACACTTCACAAAATATTGTTTAAATTACTTAGTTAACCTCGAGACTATTTTTGAACAAAGCATTTGGAAACGATAATACTCATAATTGAGCGAGTAACGTAACACATTAGTGTGGTGGCATAGGGGTCCCAATACCACCACCACACCGTCCCTATGTCCCACACTAAAAAGGGGAATGGTAGTTCGTAATCCACGAAGTTTGTGTGATACTTCATTAACACTCGAAAATGTTGCATAGCTCTAACAGATTGATCATACGTTTCCTCGCGATGTTTATTTTATTTCAGAAAACTTTACATTAAATAACTCTCTTATTTTGTTACTTAGTATTGCCACTGGGATTGTACACCAAGAAATAAAATAAAAGTGGTCCATTTTTCCTTTTAGGCACAGAACCCTAAAAACTATGTTTATATTCTTGGATCCAAATTAGCGGCGACTATGTTTGAAATATTTTCGCTTTAAATTAGATTTTACTAATAATTCATCTCTCCGATCCGAGTTACTTACTAAGCAGAGCGTGGTTGGCATTCTGGAATATTTCCGGACCTGCGCCCTTCAATACGTTGAACGATGTGCCCCGCCCACTACCACTTTCGTAACAACCCGATGTCATTAACTCTTCATTATGATTGATCGTATGTAACTGGTTTCCTGGCAACTAGTTTTTCTTGTGGTTAAACCATAATTATACATACCTCAGTGCAAGTTCAAGGTAGCGACTGAAAAACGATAACAATTAATCAGCTATCTTTAAAAAATGCTATGTCGATTAAATAAATCGATGGATAATACAAACTCTTCAACTGATAATATATATTATGGTTATTATTTGTTCTTTTCATCTAAGATGCACAAAAAAAATAAGCCACAACTCACGATCGATTCTGAAGCTGACAAATTAGGGCGTGTCTATACATCTTAGACTCGCTTCGTCCATTTTCAGGTTGCAACCACTAAATCGGAATCAAGATTATTATTATTAGTCATTTGTTAGATACTGGTTTTAATACAATTTAAAAGACAGGCAAGTTGTTTTGGTCTACAGGCTAAGATCTACCTCAGGTGACGTTCTACGTCGTACGTAGACACAATCTACGTGACCATAAATATTTATTGCCAATAATAATGACTACAATATGAAAATGAATGAATAATGTTATTCCTTATAACAATAATCTTATCAATAATAAAAGGACTATATTATGTCATATCGGTGTAGGTCATGTGAGGACAGATGGTGGCTGATAATGTAAATACTTAATAAGATTTTAATGTATTCGCTAGATGTTACTGACCAGTATAAAGATTAATCCACATTGGCACATTATCCACAAGGCTTAATTTATCGAAATTGGCAAGAAAAAATATTATACAATTTATTTATAAACATTTCTCAAACCTAATACAAAGACAAATGGTAACCAATCGTACGAATATTGTGATTGACAATTTAGTTGCCATCGTGTTAGTTTAGTTGCAAATTGTGTCCTATGAAACAGGCATAGAGTAAGAAGTTGTAGGCTTTTAGCTACTTATTATCACGTCTAGCAACCGCCATTGATTGCTTAACACTCTAGAGTGCAAACAAACGAATAGTTTAGACTTTAGGCAATCGGCGGCCGTGACGTAGCAATGTTGTGCCATTCATAATACTCGTGGGATTTCCAAAATAATTTTCAAAATAAACACCCAATTAAATTTGTATTTGTATCTTTTTAGCGCTGGGGAACTTGGCTCTGTGGATGTTTGTCGAGCCCACCTTTCAGTAAATATTGTGATTACCGTTGCCTTGCGCTTTATATAACGCATTACGCAGATAAGATTACTACTAGTAAGAAGTAGGCAAGTGGAAATTATATTGATCCTCGACAAGACACAGCGGAAAATTTTGTACGATCGGGCGCGTCTCGCAAATATCATATCTATAAGAGGCAGCGAATAAAAAATATATTTGCATATTTTTAACTATCATCTCATCGTATTCAGCCCTAGGCAGTCGGCTGAACATAAGTCTCGTCCATAGATCTCTAACATCATATAAGTAGATTTTGCAAGTAATCACCGCGCATTGTAGATTGGTTGACATGCGCATGTTTTGTCTTTCACTGATGACGCTCTTTCCGTTATCAGTCCGTTTGCCAATTGGTTACGCCATGTTTGCCTTGCTGATCCCGCTATTTGGGCGCCAGAGCCAACAGTATTTTGCTAGGCTGCGGAATGTGGTGGAAGTAATTTATTTCGTATGGAACCTTACTTTCATTCCTCACTGTAGTACACTAAACTCTTCCCAAATTATTTTTATAAGCACAGTATCCTACAATCGTCAAACTACTTGCAACCTATTCTCGAATTATTTTAGGAAGGAAAGTTTCCCACTATAAACCACAAAAGTGACAAAGCTAATTTAAAAATTGTCATCTGATTTCCATACTCAAAACTCTATCCAAATCATTCGAGCACCTCGTATACAATGCCATTTATCCCAAATTGCACCATATTATTGTATACAAGAACAACACGGGTTTGTACAAAAACGGTGCACTGCAACAAATCTCATGATTTTTACTACTTGTCTTTTTGAAAATTTGGATCGTAGGGTTCAGGTGGATGCTGTATACACTCATTTCAAGAAGGCATTCCACAAAGTAGACCACACCATACTTCTAGATAAAATAAAATGTGATACGTAGCAACTTTGGACGTGGTTTGCGCGTTATATACTTAATAGGACCCAGAAAATTGTGATAAGTGGCGATGAGTTTGATTATATTACGGTTGAATCCGGAGTTCCTCCTACTGGGGCCACTTCTCGTTATCTTATTCATAAATTATATCAAATATTGTTTCCGTAACTGCAACTTTCTCAGGTACGCGGACGATTTAATACAGAAACTATAAAAATTACAATGACTGCAAACTGTGTTATTAATAAATTGTTTCTCAACACTAGTAAATGTTATGCAATATCCTTTACAAAAAATAAAAATATAATTTATTTAAATTATACTTAAGCCACCGAGATTATTACCAATTTGGTAAGAAATTTGAGTGTCAATTGTCATGATGGACTCAAAGGACAATGGCGAAATCGTATTTCCATGAACAACGCGTTTAGAAATGTCATACTTGCTAATAATAATATTATTATTTTTCGTGACTTTTCAGCATACTAATTATAGTTGTGTAACGATGTTTAAGTTTCACAATAAAATAAAAAGCTTTATTGACTATTTTGTATGGGAGTGAGTTTTTTTTTCAGCGTGATGATATATAGCCTATAGCATTCCTCGATAAATGTACTATCCAACACTGCAAGAATTTTTCAAATCGAACAAGCGGTTCCTGAGATTAGCGCGTTCAAAGTTCAAACAAACAAACAAACTCTTCAGCTTTATAATATTAGTATAGATATAATCATATAACAATCAACTTGACAATGTTCAGATATATTTTTTACGTGCCATGAATTTTAAATGATGTAATACGAAAATTGCAAATAGGTAATCAATTATTAAACCAATATAATATTTTGAGTTTAGAATCAAGCCATTCACTGTTTGATGTTATGATGTTACATGGTTAGTGTAGTAATAAATATGATTGCATCAAACTTACAAATAAGATATCTTATAGAGTACCAAGAACTGTGATTACGCATGGGGTGCGTTATTTTTCACTAGTTCAAGTAGAAATAATGCCAGGAGACGTGCACAACTCCGGCGTCTATTGAATACGACTCACACTTTGCTAATATTGTTTTTTTTTTCCCTCTCTAACCCAAAATTTGAGATGCCCATTCTCGAAATAACTTCCTAAATAGCAAGTATTCCGCGTTTAATATGCCGTTCCTATATTCATTAATTTTAATTTTATCTGTCAATATGTGGACAATGGTGTGGGATGTGTGTTTGTTTAATTTCATTGCTAAATTTATATTTTTATTTTGTTTTTTAGCATACAACTGTTTTTGTCCCTTATAAATAAATAAAAACATAACGTCGATATAATTTATCACGGGCCACCACAATCGTCAATTACAGCTACATATGATGGATCAAATTTAAAAAAACACGCGATCAGCTTAGATATCTTGAAGTTTGTAGACAGTAAATGTGAACTTCACACCATGATTTTCTTTCCAGGACGCCATTCACTACATGACCAGGGAAGCGCCGCACGCTGTAATCGAGCTGGACAACTACGGCATGCCGTTCTCGCGAACGCCGGAAGGCAGGATCTACCAGCGCGCCTTCGGAGGCCAGTCGCTCAAGTTCGGCAAGGGAGGACAAGCGCACAGATGCTGCGCCGTCGCCGATAGGTACTGTGATTATTACTTGTGACATGAACCATTGTAATTTTAAATGGATATAAAAAAAATTAAGAAACTGTCAGTATGTGTTACTCGGAGTTTCTTGCGTCGTTTCTTCACAGCTACAGCGCGTTACGAAGCGATGGAAGAAATTAACGATTCAAAAGATCTTGTGGAAGACTATTTGAATTAAGAATATTTTGTTTAGATTTGGTCTGATACTTAATTTATCAGCCATCATCAGAAGTCCTACTGAATATAAACGCCTCTCGAGGAATTCCTTAAAAAAGTTGTTGGGAGCAGCTTGTAGCTAGAGACTTCGCACAGCCTTTGTCTTAGTTCCATGCTATGAATGAAGTCAGTTACGTTATAAAAGGGTTATCAAAAAATAAAGAGCTTGTTTTAATCTATAATTACCACAAACAGGTACTTAAATCCATAATTATTTGCTTTTTTATCAATACTAGTTACCGTATCAATGAGAGCTCTCAACCAAACAAAGTAATTATCTATGTATTTTTACTCTCTTGGAATTACGCTCCGAAGTCCGAACATTACTGGGGCAATTTACTTTCTTCTGATAATAGTTTTTTTGGCCCATGATACCCTTCTACTTCTTTCATATTTTTGTTTCCGACAAATCCCTTGCTAGTTGCTGCATAAAAATAGGTCAACGAAACCCCATACAATATGATGATATCAATAATGCAAATCAATTCAAATGTATGCTCAGCTGAGCGTATATTATATGCGATTAGCAACCAGCATACATTCCTTTTTATATTGTAATAACAGTTTAGATTGAAATAATTAATATTACCGCTCACGCACCATGCATATAGCGTGTTTTTACGATATAAATCCGGTTTTTATTATCCACTCGACCATAATTGTACAATGATACATCACTATTAGAATTTATTATTATAATATCCTTTCAAATTGTACAAACTACAAAACCATTGATTAATGTAATTCAGTATGGGTGTTATACTCATTAGTATGTCATCAATTAATCAGCTGTTCTCATTACAATTACTTAACTTAACATTCATGTTATAAATATGTATACAAAGTAAAACAAACATTTTGCATTGTAGTTCAACATGCTTAGGTTTTTGGAAAATAAAGTTATATCAATTTATACATAAATATTATATTCGCATCCAGTAGTTTTAAAGCAACTCTCATTTCCCGTGCTTGGTAAAAATTGCACCATGACGGATATAAAAGGTGACCAAAACAATAATAAACTATTATAATATCCTTTTGAATTGAAACATCTATTTGAGGTCACATGAGTCATAATGACTATGACTTAAAATATCAACTATTAAGCAAACACATTAAACTAATGAAATACATATAACTCGGTGTATTTTAGACGCGTATTTATTATTTAGTATCCACCTTAGAATTTTTTTATAGAAAAACTTATAATTGTGCGAAAAATGCGGGTATTTTTGCATGTTGAGTACGGGCGTTATACCCACACCGCTGTACTGATTTATTTTTAAATATCACTTGTAACAAGACAAGTATTTTCTTTTATGTATATATTCCTATTAAAGGTAAAATGTGTTTCCCGAAAGTACTCGTAAGCAAGTAGTTATGTTGCACCATGATTTGTATTAAAGTGAAAAATTATTAGACACTGATATTTGATCAGCTACTGGACATGTTTCGGAAAATTATGTAATCAAAACCTCACAGCTCATAGTCCATGAATATTTCCCTAGTAACCTATCTAAACCTATATGAACTATAGAGCCACAAAGCTATCTGACCCGGTGAGAGAGTCGCTGTAATCGAATTTGGTGTTGCCATTAAAAATAGATATTGCAATAAATGGGGTAAAGTAAGATTTTTCAATCCGATCAATAGTCTCGAGAAAATGACCAGTTTCATCTGCATATTATTTTTCCTTCACACGGTTTCTGACAAATCGCTCCCCAAAACCCTTAAAAAAGTGTATCTGTATTCTCCTCCACAATCGAGAGTACGATTGCGGCGGGTTAGGCCATATCACAGGCCATATAGCCCACCACGCTGGCCTCATGCGGGTTGGTGGACTTACATACCATAGAAATTCTAATAAATCGCTATGGTATGCAGGTTTCCTCACGATGTTTTCCTTCACCGTTATAGCGCGTTTTTATCAATACAAGCATGGCTCCGAAAAGTCAGAAGTGTGACCTGAGATTCCAACCCGCAACCAGCGTGAACAAGTTGGCTGCCGCGTCTGGTCCATTTACCAACAGGCCACCACGCACGTAACGTAAAATTAGACGAGTAAGATACATTTTAGTTTATGATATGTACTTATACCGGGTATCTCAAGACTGCTACCGAAAACGAAGCCGGGTGGTAGTTTTAGTAACTACAAACACAATGCAACTAAAAATTTCGCAAAGAAACGCGACAATTATTTTTTATGATTTTTTAAATATCGTCATTTTTGGGTGGTAAATCCATAGTTTTTGCTAAAATAATAATTTAAACTCTTTTATACCTTAGATTATTTATAA
The DNA here is from genome assembly GCA_009982885.2 of Hyles vespertilio. Taxonomy (NCBI): domain Eukaryota; kingdom Metazoa; phylum Arthropoda; class Insecta; order Lepidoptera; family Sphingidae; genus Hyles; species Hyles vespertilio. The sequence goes on along the minus strand of CM042806.1, from coordinate 11,478,886 downwards.
ATAAAAGGGTATACACTATTATTTTAGGAAAAAATGTATTTACCACCCAAATATGGTCAAAGGAAAAAAATAACCAAAAAAAATTGTCGCTTTTTTTTTGCATCTTTTTCTGTTGCATTGTGTCTGAAGTCGCTTAAACTACCACCCGGCTTCGTTTTCGGTAGCAGTCTTGAGATACCCTGTATATTATATTCTACTAGTACGTACATAATTCTGTTTTCGTGGAATTTATTTTATAAAGTTGACAACACAAACCTTTGGTGGCAGCTACGCGTTAATACAATTTTTCGAAGGGTATTATTGATGTCGGAAGACGCTTTTCATCCTACGTAAAATTTAATACCTGAAGTATAACGTTCCTAGCATCACTTTTTAAAGCTTTCGGCATTTTTCACTAGTTTTAAATAATGCAGGAAAAATAAAGACATAGAGTCTAAGATGTTTATAAAGCATAGATGCGTTGTCCGAGCTTTATAATGGCAAGACGTTTGGAAGGTATTTGCCTCCCTTGCAATTAGTCACGTTTCAACCAATGTCGCGGATACACGTTTATCTGACTATTTGTATTCTCGAAACCAAATGCGGAAAAATAGATTAGAGTGATTTAAAATAATGTACAAATGATTCTGAAACTGTGAAACAAAAATATATTTTATTTAGTGCGCAAGTACACACTAATTTAATTTTTTATTAAATAAAATTAATAAATTCGCTCTCAGAGCGACGTTTGACAGCTCTCGCCACGTCATCTCGTACTTCATGCTTGGTGCTACGTCACACGCGCTTTGGCCAATAACCGTGCGGCACCTATTGTTACGTAACTAGCGATGTCTATTCATCTTCTTCTAACATATATTTCTTGCTTTTTTACTCGTTCTTCGAACCAATTTGAAATTACAATACGCATCGCGCCATTTTTTTGTGCCATTATGTTAGTGTATGACGTGTCTATTTGTAAAACGTCATTGCATAGAGTAAACAACCAATGGCGGATATGTCAGCGACTGGCAGCAAGATTGACAATTTCAAATGACGTCTTTTATTTCCAGTTTTGGCCACCGGGCCAGATAACTTTGTGGCTCTATACTGATGTGCTAGACACTAGATGTCATGACTGCCTCGGTGACGCAGTTGTACTACAGTATGACTGCAAAGCTGCGTGCTCTCGTATTCAGATCCGGGGTCGGCCAAAGTGATATTGGATTTTTCTATTAATTATCAGCCCAGAGTCAGGAATTTGTGCCCGATATGACGATAGGCTCGCCCCTTTCACATCTTGGGACGAAAAATACACGGCGAAACGCGGCTGTATATTATGATTTTCTTTAAAGTTAAAATAGCGTTAATATAATTCTGAAATTATAATATCAAAGAATATTTTTACACGCTTAAGTATTCAAACTTCAAAGATGACACATCTAGTCGGTTCTTGTCAGCGGGAACAATGGGACACATGATTTTTATGCTACTTTACATATCATTAACATAAAACAATATTAGGTAAGAAAAATCTGGTATGCATTATTTCAAACCTAACCTACGTACGTAATGTATCTATTCCATATAGATGATAGGAACGAATTATATAAAAATACTCTATGAAAAATACTCGGAATTATTGATAGAAGAAATGAACAAAAATATGTATTTAAAATTGAGTTATTCGTTTTTTAAAGTTAATTATTTGTATCTGAAATAAATGGTGTAAATACCTAATTGGTTAAAATGTGAACAAAGAGATTGAAAAAAGATTATGCTATTGTTATTACGTCTTAATAATAATTCTACTAATCAGAGACTCTGATAATGTCTTATTTGCAATAATATAATAATTGTGCAATTTAAATATGACTGTCCTGATACAAGTATCGGTGCATGTTTGTAGGATGTAGGCTTACTTTTTTAATTGTGGAAATCCTTGTCGGTGGCCTATGTCCTACTATGGACTTCCTGTGGCTGAAGTACTATACATAGATTATTACTAGCAAGTAGCATATAAAATTTTGCCTATATGCATTCAAAATACCATCCCATATCTTTTAAAGTTGGATAGAGACAGAACTAAATATTTTTGGGCAACGGTGTACGTGTTTTCTTAACAGTTAAGAGTCCAAACTATTCATAGTTTTAGAAAAAAAAACAGTTCCAGGGGCCCTACTATATAAATCCGAAATTCGAATCTTCGTGACGTTTTTCGTTTCGGAACCTACTCTGTAACACGAAATTCGAATCTTTGGATCGAATAACGAATGATCCGATTATATCGGCAATCCGAACACTTACAGAGTAGGTACATTCGTATCGTCACAAATTTTGTTCGTCCGAAGTTTCGAACTTCGTTTCGGATGAATAGATTAGAAATATTCTAAGCATGTATGTCGTCGTATAATTTTCCACTGATCTGAAATTATTAGCATTTAAAAAAGCTTTTACTTTTTTTAAATTTGATTCAACAAAAACTAAAGGAGCTAAAATACTGTTACCAGTACTTTCATTGTAATCAATCCTTAATCCAATACCCTGTTTACTCTTACCGTGACCACCATCAACGTATGAGAAATATCTTCTATAATACCATTATGTCACACTGCAGACTAAATAAGGCAATAACTACATTTATTTATAGTCAGGTTGATGAATACCAGAATAAGTTTTTATCTTCTGACGCATCAGTTTACTGCCAGATGGATTGTGTAGCCTAACACCTCTGAATGGTAGTCTCGATTGCAGAGGAGGGTCGTGCCTTACAGTGGGATGTATACGGGCTGATACAGTATAGTACATATCTACGGTGAGGTACCAATACCTCCTGTCATTTTCCAACCCGTCTATTTATGGTAATACTTCCTATCTAACCCAATACCTACTAAGCCTTTTATAAAATACACGATACGATATGACGATAAAGCCTACATGACATTACTATTCCCCATTAATAAAAAGGTTAACTACTTTTTAACTTAACAAGAATTAAACTTTTTTTTCAGCTTGTGTATGACTGTATGTTTTTTTTTTTTTTGTACTGGCCTGGCATAGTGGCGGCATTGCACCTGATGGAAAGTGCCAATGCCGCCCAGGCAGAGTATCCATTGGCATCGGACGGCAGTCCCATGCCAATGGAAACAATTATGCCGGCCTGCTAAGGTGCCTCTTCACACCGCGGCGGAAGGACCCAGGATTGTAGGAAGGAGGGAACACGTGCGCCGGCAAACAATTCCACAGCCTGACGGTGCGGCACAAAAACGAATTAGAGAACCGTTTGGTTCGCGCCGGGATGGTGTGGACCGTCAATCTATGGCTTCGCAAGCCAGCACGCGTGGTTCTGGTTAGGAATGGAGAGGAGGGGGAGGAGTTAAGAGTTATTGGCTCTTTGCACTTCGCCGTCGATATAACCAACGGTGTCATAAACTATACCTGTGTGTCTGCTGCATATAATATTAACACAAAGACGAATGAACCGAGTTTCATATAGCTTTTTTTTCCTTGTTGTCAGAACTGGACACTCGCTACTGCACACACTTTACGGCCAGTCGTTGAGATACGACTGCGAATATTTCATCGAATACTTCGCCCTCGACCTGTTGATGGAAGACGGCGTCTGCAAGGGATGCATTGCGATCAACCTTGAAGATGGAACACTGCACAGGTAATGTATTCAGTATTTTTTTAAAATAACTGTGAATTGTTTATGACAACTTTTAATAAACAATTTAAACTATGTCATGTTTAAAGAATTTAAGAAATTCTAACAAAAAACAGTGTAATAAGCGTTTGCGACACGCGACAGTCGAATAAGTTACGCTCAAAGTGGGTACCAACCAAAACGCGAATCACAGCCAATGATGATATGAGGACTATTTTGGTCTAATGAGGATAATACCTTTGACTAGATTTATGCATTATTTCTTCAATTTTTTCTTTACTGAAGCACGAATTGCAAAAAAATACAGTTTCGTAAAATTATTATTCGTTTATTTATTGTTGTGACAGTTAAAACCAGTTGCAATAATTCCATTATCCGCATTCCCTAGATAACAATTCAATAATCGGACCATTATTTTTGTCTGTATTTAGATTACATATGTATATTGTTTATATTTAATCCACCTAAGCAGAATATATTACTTATGCAATAAAAAATATATAAAAATAATGTAATTGGTGTCAATCGATACAAATCATATTTTTGTTATTTATGATAATTATATTATGGGCAATTATGATGTCCTGATTTTTAAAATGAGTTTATTGAGTTACAAAATCTAGAAACTATACTGCGTACAGATAATGGCTATCCTTGTAGCCGAGATGATGTTTATGAAAATTACATTTCGAATTTAAATATATCCCATCAAAAACTCCTGTAAAAAAATACCAAGTTTCGCAGTTCAGTTTTTCTACCGCAAAAAGTTGTGAGATCCATGTGATACCAAGTCGGTTAATTTATTTAGTCCTTGCTTAAGGGACCTTCTGCTTAAAGTTATTACGTAAGTTAATATCATATCAATATTAAAAATCCTTTACGGTTTATATAAATAGATCGACTTACTTACCTAGGTGACCTCTCACATATGAGAGACTTACGACAAGTAAAAAATATTAAAAAAAAATTATGAATAAGCATTTATTTATAAAAGAAATCGTATGTTGAACGTCCATCAGGTTCCAAGCGAAGAACACGATCCTGGCGACTGGCGGCACTGGTCGCTCGTACTTCAGCTGCACGTCTGCGCACACGTGCACGGGCGACGGCACCGCCATGGCGGCGCGCGCCGGCCTGCAGAACGAGGACATGGAGTTCGTGCAGTTCCATCCCACCGGTACGTACTGAACAAACTAATCGACATAGCCCAGCCGATGTAGCAATGGTCGGGAGCCATAGCAGAGGACTGATAACCGATGGCGCCAAAAAGTTACGAATGGAGGCCACATAGCGGAAAGCGCAGCGTAGGACGTCCACGCACAAAATTGTCAGACCTGTAAAGGTCGCGGGACGTCGCTGGATGCAGGCTGTCTCCAACAGGTCACTGTGGAAACAATTGGGAGAGGCCTATGTTCTGTAGTTGACTTCCTTTGGCTGATGGATGGATGGTATGCACAATATCCCCGGCTACTCCTTTAAACCAATAACCGTGGCGCAAGGCTTAAATCATACGCAGCAATTTAATGGAATAGTAAAAGTTATGGAAGATGTAATTTTTTTGTTTATTATTCTATGTTGCGCCGATATGCACTCTTGATTCATTACTAGACGTTGTGGCGACACGACGACGAATGTTCGAACTTAGCACGTAAAACTGTGAGAATATGCCTAAATACCAGGGGCGTGCACTCCTTGTAGGCAGAAATGCAGTGCTTTACTTGCCATTCACAGATATTTTATTATAACTTTCGTACGTTTTAGATGACTTTAATTTATAGTAAATAAATGAATAAACAAAATATAATAACTTAAAAATGCCTAATATTTTATAAATAGCACCTATTTGCAATCACGCAAACATTGTGGTTGCCACGCGAAAAGCAAGAGGCGCTGCAAAGCAAATTAATGTACCTAATCAACCAAGTCATGCCGCCGCGTCCCGCATTACATTTGTTTGCATGTGTGTAGTAATTTTGGTGTCCGTGCACAGTCGCAAACGCACACACCCATGAATATTGAAAGCCGCGACTCCTGCGGCAGGCCTCGGGAGTTCGGCAGTTGTCGGGAGTAATCGTAAATGTTCGTTGCCTATAATCCGAGTAAAATTAATAGGCTGGAATCTAATAAATCACCTATGCATTTTTGGTTAGTAAGGTTTTATTTGTTTAAATAGAAATGTTTTGTGTTTCGCGGGGGCCATTTTGCTTTTTTTATGAGTTTTTGCATTGTTTACTATTTTATACTAGAATGTTTGTAAAAAAAATAGATTTCTTAACGGATTTTTCATTTTAACATTTGAAAGTGTGTACATTTAACAGTTTATTACTATGTTTCGATATTAATTGTAGTCATTTGCTTTTACTAGTGTGTTTGTTTATTTTTTTAATTGATTGCGAAGTTTGTGTTAAAAATGTATGTTTATCAAATGAATGAATGAGGTGGCCGAAATCTTGCGTTTATTTACATCGGGATAGGTATAGTAATCTCAACTAACCGGAACCTTGAATATGTGCAAATTGAAAGCTGACTAGGTGAGTTTTTTTTATTTTACTTGTTAGAATTTCTTCCGCCGCGACGATCGATCGCTATTTTGTCTGCGTTGCCGTAGAAGATGGACATGAATAGTAGTACATCTAAGACTTGTTATGTTGGCATGGTTTCCGACTTAGAGATCCGTCGCGTGGCTGTGGCTATGCTAAGAAACTATAAAAGAAAAAGTTTTTGTGACCGAGTATACCCAGTGTCATAATCCTGTGCACGCCGCTGCTAAATACTTTACATAATCTCTAAATTATTATATTGTATGTCGTAATCTTAGACTAAGTTCGAAATGCATGATAAGTTTCATGGAGAATAGTATTGATTGTTAGAAGAGGATTTTTAATCTCATAGTAATAGCATTTTTTAATAGCATACATTCAAACTTCATGTCGGAGTTTAGAGTAACCCCTCGGAATAGTTATTACCGCCTTGTCTATCTGCAAGCATCATTGTATAACCACTTAATCTGGGGACACGGCAGCGCCCCCTCCAAGTCGAGCTAAAAAGCAGCACTGTCGTACCATCCTTTTCTCGAAGCAATTCAGACCATTTTCTACCCTCTATAACTTCGTTGTGGTTAAAGCAAGAAACCTGAATTTTCAGTTACTAAGCAGGCATTGTGTCAATTTGAACCAGTAGTTTAAGAGTTGTAACATGTCAAACTTTCTTAATTTTGTCACTCACTGACTGACTGACCGATCAACAAAAGTCTAAGGCACTTCTAGCAGACATAGAACCTTCAAATTTAGAATATAATTAGTGTTTAGTGTCTAAAGTTATGGAAAATGAAACATTTCATAATTTCAGTCTAGTTTTCTAGATACACCAACTGCATAAATAACTTTATAATCCCATATAAATGTATAGGATTACAAAGTTACATTTGCAGTTAATGAACCATTGTACCCGTATATGATGGAATTATAGTTGTAGATAGGTATCTATATATATGAGGCATAACAGGAGGGGGTATAGAGAGGGAAAGGGTGTATTCAGCCCATGAAGCTGTACAACATTCCTCTAGAAAAACATGACGAAGATAAACTTGCAAATAAATAGACTAAATAGCTCGAAAATATCAATTACCATGAAAAAAAGAACATTAATAATCAAATCCGCTATATTTGTGATAAATTGATACCTACAAAAATAAGAAAAAGCCATAAGACAGATGCTTTAAGAAATATCGTTAGTGATATTCTAGAAGTAAAAAGTACCGAAAAGGAAAAATGTAGGACTCTACAAAAAGACGTGAGATCCCATCAAAACATCCTGTAAAAAATTCCAAGTCTCGCAGCTCAGGTTTTCTACCGCAAAAAGTTGTGAGATGCATGTAATACCAAGTCGATTAATTTATCTAGTCCTTGCTTAAGGGACCAGGATAGGATATTATAGCAAGTCATTGTATTGGTATTTATTTATTTCATTAATATGGTTTTACCGTAATGTAATGGTAAAACCGCTGTGTAATTAATGTAAACCGTTTTACCATTTACATTAATTATACAAAGTTAAAGTACTCAGTCAAGCATCTCGCTCGTAGAACCTCAAGCACTCTTAGCATTGAGATGAACTAAAGCAGGAGTGCGGTATCGCTACTCCTCTTATTCTTGCCTCTGTAATCTGTCTACAGTTCAACAATGTCCCCTTCGCTCGGTTTTCTGCGTGCCTGGCATATATGTGAGCAATGTTCAGATTTTAATCGCGATGTCCTGACGCTGTAAGATAAATAGATATATAACGTGTCTTGCTCCTAAACTAATTAGACTAATGGATTCTGTGGTGATTAATTAATCAATTTTATGGTACGGTTAGACAACAAAGTGCATGGTAACCCGATATGCCATGTGCGAATAGGCGTGTAATGTGCAACGGACCTACATGATTCATAACGGTGTAACGCGATCACTAAGCTAAGAATATCTCATTGTCCCATGTCATAATAACTCACCGAGATTTTAGATTTGTTCTATACCTATGTTTGTGTATATACGTAGCTACAGAGTAACTACTGGATATAATGAGACTTAACATGTTATGTCTCAGGGTAGCTAGCACAGTGGAATGCCATCCATTGCTGCAGCATTGCTTTGTAATTCATGGTGCTTAGGTTTCCCTACTGTCCATGAGCGGTCCTATCGCTTACCATACACAATGGCATGCCCATCCGTTCCTTCCAGTAAAAAATACATATAATAGGCAGGGTTCTCATAATAAGATAAAGCTAAATAAATATTATAATATTTGATTTGACAGCCATATTTTTCAGTTTTAATGTGCAGAAAAAAGACGACATTAGTTGCAATTTATTTATTTTATTTTCCCATTCCTCAGTTCTAATGATATCACAATATTCACCTCTAAAACTCTACGTATATTTGGTTACTAAAAATAACCACAAAGTACATTTACAATGATAATACATATTATGTAAATTGTATTTATCCAATTAATTAGTGAGTATTTTTAAAATTCAAAACATAATGACGTCACTAGCTCTCATGCTGAACATGTGACACTGGGATACGATGACCCCGTATCAGCGATAAAAATAATATAAGCAAAATATTGAAATTTCAGTATTATTTGTTGCCGAGGCGTCAATGGTTAATCTATACATATAAATAAAATTGAAGTGTCTGTTAGTAAATGGAAAAAAAAATGTCCAACTACATATCGTTATATACACGATACCTATAACGAAAATGACATTAGATTTTTTTATCTGTCTGTCTGTTTGTTCCGGCTAATCTCTGAAATGGCTGGACCGATTTTGACGGGACTTTTTTTGTCAGGTAGCTGATATAATAAGGAGTAAGTTAGGCTACATTTATTTTAGAAAAGTTAATACAAAAAACTGAAAATAAACGTGTAACGGGAGTTTACCGCCGCTCGCTAAGAGATGGCGCCACCGTCGAATTAGATCGCGGTATGGTTTCGTTACAAAGGTTGATAATTAAAATAAAAATGCAAAAACAAACAAAAAAACCAAATAAACTAATTAACTTTTTTGTTAAATTCTACGCAGACGAAGTCGCGGGCACAGCTAGTAAGAAATAAAAATTATTAGCAATTAAAAGCCAATTTACTTTTAGATGTCAATTAATGTTCCATAATAAAAAAACACCAATTCTTTTCCAATAAAGAGTATTTTTAAGAAATGGAGAATTCTACTTTGCGGTTTTGCTAATAAGATTGCATGTTATTTAATTATAATAAGCAAGAATATATAGAAAACATTTACTTAAACTTAATTGGATTGGATGTGTTAAAACCGGATTAAGACACATTTAAACAGGTAATGTGGAGAGAAATTTCGTTACATTTTATTTGTAATTCTGGTAAGTGATCTTGGTTTAATTTTTACCGTTAATTAACCGGAACTACAAGCTCCACGTGTTCTTAATAGTCCCAGAGATGACGACCAAAACCATGTATCATAGCAATACGGTCGAAACTGTATAAAATCGTTAGATTATGTAATTCTAAACCCGACTAGGTAGGTAGTAACGGTCAAAAGTGTAGCAATTGCATGTGAGGCTATTTCTGCTGTGTCCAAAAAAAAGGCAGTCGGTATCATAGCAATACGTCTGATATTGGAAAAGTACATAGATTTTGTAATTTTATGACGAATAAGTTGGTTTTCAGACATTTTGCGCGTATACTACGCGCAAAATGTCAAAAATAGCTGAAGCGAATTTTTTAAAATGTCAACAAATTTAGCCGACCTGTATCATAGCAAACCGAATGAAATTTTTTTCTACCGTTCGTAAATAAGGCAAGATTGCAAAAAAATGTTTTCAGACATTTTAGATGTCGCATGTACTCCCAAAAGAGAAAAGAACGATTTGGAGTCGCTTGGCCGATGCCTGAGCGCTTCTTACGTTTCTGCTGCGGTGGGAATGGTTTTTTCGCATATTATACTCCTGCCACTCTCTTACTATACATAGTCACTCACCAGCTGTCCTAACCGTTGAAATAACGCTCACTTAAAGTGACAACAAACTATAAGTAGCTCAGGCGGACGTGGGTGTGTCGCTGGTTGTCCGAGGGCTCGCGGACGTTTTTTTTCTTCTATTTAAGGCATAGTTTGCTCATCTCCCATTGACGAAGTTTTCGGGGATGGAAGAGTAGTATTTTAAGAATTCAAAATTATCAATTATAATAGACGTTTTTATAGCATAGATACGTTGTCCGCGCTCTATTTTGGCAAGACAAAAGCAAGGTGATTGCCCAACTTGCAATCAGTTACGCTTCAATACGGTCGATATCGAAAAGTTGTCTGATAAGGGAGGTGCTACACTGAATTCTTCTGATATAATTTTTTTTACATCTGGTTAATTCATTTCATCAATTTCAACAATTTTCAGACAGATTGCTATGATACCGATCGGTAAAATTCCTTAACATATTTAGAATGGTCTCAAAATTTGTTGCATCCGAATTTTCTTCTGAAAATATTTTTTTTCGTATTAACTAATCCTAATTTACCCGTAAAGAACATTTTCAGACGGATTGCTATCATCATATTTTTTTGTCTCATTTTTAATTTTTCTAAATTATTTTTTGGGTTCGCGCTACACTATTAACTTCTGAAAAATATGTTTTCGGTATCTTATAGCTATTATATAACTACAGTCAGAAAATCAGACAGATTGCTATGATACAGTCCGGTAAAATTTGTTGACATTTTTGAAAATTCAGTGCGATATTTTCGAGTATTTTCGAGTTCGAAATAATCAAATCTATCAATTTGATGCGGTTGTGGCCGTATTGCTATGAAACAAAAATTTTGGTTGTCATCTCTCGTACTATAACGCGGTCTTGGGATTTATACCGCGTGGTATTTATTCTAGTAATTTTATGAAAGTTAATCTCAATGGTGTTTTTATATTTTTCCTTGTATTCAATTGTCACATAGGTTTAACATACATTTTATATTCAGCTCGTTTGCTGGAAATAAGCAATAAAAAATATATAAATAAAATTTCCATTTCACTCCAGTTACCACCAATAGTTTTTTCCGTACATATTTTTGGGACTTTAACTTAGTATGTCTCTGAAAAGATAGATTCAGTTTTTGAAGATATAGACTAATATTTTTTTAAGTGTAACAGCTGCATAGGACATTGGCACTCCAATATCCTATACATATTTACCAAGAAAAATGTATAAACCGATGATAATAGAACTTGTAACATGTGATGCAGGTATCTACGGCGCGGGTTGCCTGATGACGGAAGGTTGTCGTGGTGAGGGCGGTTTCCTGGTGAACTCCAAGGGCGAGCGCTTCATGGAGCGGTACGCGCCCGTCGCCAAGGACCTGGCCAGTCGCGACGTCGTCTCCAGGGCCATGACTGTAGAGATCATGGAAGGTAACAATACATAACACTCGATTATTCTTGTATACAGATTTATTGACTCGTGTGTGTGATTGAACATTGATGATACTTAAGTTTTGTTATGGTTAATCAAATTAGCTACAAGTTTGGATTTTAGAATTTAAAATTCGGCTGTCAATTAATTATATCACCATTTTAAGTAGTGTATTCATGATTTGTCACTTTTGATTTTATCATGATAATCCCCAAAAATAAGTCCTAATTTGTTTGTATTAGGCTCTTTACATCCAAATTAGAGATCCATAGAGTTACATACAACTATTTCATTCCTCATGCAGTAGATGTCACCTAGATGTGACTGTATAATCGTTATGGCCCGGTTGCGAGCCGGGACCAGTCCGTATAGATACAGGATGTGCAGATAGAGATACAGGGTGCACAGATAGAGATACAGGTTGTGCAGATAGAGATACAGGGTGTGCAGATAGAGATACAGGATGTGCAGTTAGAGATACAGGTTGTATAGATAGACATACAGGGTGTATAGATAGACATACAGGGTGTGTAGAGATACAGGTTGTGCAGATAGACATACAGGGTGTGCAGATAGAGATACAGGATGTGCAGTTAGAGATACAGGTTGTGTAAATAGACATACAGGGTGTGTAGAGATATAGGTTGTGCAGATAGACATACAGGATGTGCATATACAGATACAGGGTGTGCAGATAGAGATACAGGGTGTGTTCGCTTGCAGGTCGTGGGTGTGGTCCCGAGAAGGACCACGTGCACCTGCAGCTGCACCACCTGCCGCCCGAGCAGCTGCGCCAGCGCCTGCCCGGCATCTCGGAGACCGCCATGATCTTCGCCGGCGTCGACGTCACCAAGGAGCCCATACCAGTGCTGCCCACCGTGCACTACAACATGGGCGGCACGCCTACCAACTTCCGCGGAGAGGTACACTACCACTACTACTACACTAGTACATTACACATAGAGAGACTTTCCCGCCCTCACACCCGCCACTGTAACTCCTGTCAGCCAGGATCAACAGTGGCACACAAAGATATGACACCGAGCTCCGGAGCTCGGCGAGTCTCTCAGGGACACTAGCTTGTCTTTAACCCACATCGAAATTAATCAGAAAGAAAAAACAAAAGGAGGAGTTGGAAACAAATAGCTGTCCACTTCCCTCCGCAGCAAAGCGGGTGACAAAAAAAAAAAAAAAAATATTGAGTCGAGAGGTATGTATCCTCTTATATAAAGATATACAACTGGAGAAGCCAGATGTATTAAGCACCACGGGATAAACAAATTACATGGGTCCTATAGTTTGAGCTGCTAAATTTGGGTCCAATAATAGGTATGGCAAAAGCGCCGGAAAGCACGGAAGTTCCTCCTAGATTCCACGAGGTCCGTATAGTATGCAACACCAGAAGTTATTTGCATATTGTTCAACATTATGCCGCGTTCATCGGACCAGCGATCACACTCCCAAAGTATATGATGTGCAGTTTGTTCGTACTCACAGTCAGGTGTAGAGCATTGACACGCAGGCGATTCAACCAGCTTAAAAGTGAATAGTTTGCTCTTAAAGTTGCCATGTCCAGTTAGGAACTGTGATACACAGTGATCAATTTCTAGCCACGATTTTCTTAAGCGATCGCGAACGGACGGAAAGTATTGATATAAGTGACGCCCCTTTGAGGATATATCCCACCGGTTCTGCCATTCGTCAATTAATTCAGTGTACGCAGCAGAATACGGTTTAAATAACCTGCTAATCTTTAAAAAGTCTCGGGATGCAATAAAGTTAGTGTCTATTGTCTCTCTATTTGAATAATATAATGCGGCGCGTCTTTGCACCTCCAGATCGACCGGAAGCACACCCGCGAGAACCGGCAAAGCCTCTGTACTAACGGTTCTGTAAGCCTTACACAAGAATATCAAGGCCAGGCGTTGACTCTGGAGCAACATATATATATAGTATACATATATAGTATACATATATATATAGTACATTACACATTTCATACATCTCGGAGACCGCCTTGTGTGTGTGCGGTCCGCCTCGGTGCAGACTGTAGACACACGCAAAATGGCGAAAAATAAGTTCTATTCCGACTATCAATTTAGAATACCAAACCAAATTACACCACGAAACACGAATAAAATTGTCTCATATTTGCTAGATTGTTCACTATTGCTTCTTTCCTATAGGTCATAGGGTGATGATATATAGTCTTTAGCATTCCTCAATTAATTTACCTATCTAAAACAAAAATAATTTTTCAATTCGAACCAGTAGCTTCTGACATTAGAGGTAACAACATTTTTTATTTAGCCTATACTGTGTCTCGCTGCTGGGCAAAAAAGGTATCCCCTTTGTTATTCCACTCGACCCTGTCCTCGGCGAGCTCTTGCCATTTTGGCTCGAATGCGACCAACTCGTCTTTCCACCGCATCTACCTATACAATCAAAAAGAAAATCAATTTGAACCTGTTTCTAAAATTAGAGGTGACAAACATACAATTATATTTTTTATATTAATATAAATATGTTTGCATACAGGTGATCACGCACTCCGGCGGCACGGACCGCGTGGTGGCCGGGCTGCTGGCGGCGGGCGAGGCGTCGTGCGCGTCGGTGCACGGCGCCAACCGCCTCGGCGCCAACTCGCTGCTCGACATCGTGGTGTTCGGCCGCGCATGCGCACTCACCGTGGCCGACACCAGCCGCCCGGGAGACGCGCAGGCGCCGCTTAAAGACGTTAGTTGTGCTATACTATACTACTCTATAGTTACTCTGGCTATGATGTCCTTCAATCCGAAACACCACAGTACATTTATACTGCTGTTTTACGGGACAAATAGACATTGCGATGGTACCTACCCAGGTGGCCTGTGAGACCTACCACCACACTAGCTTTAACTACCTACCTATTACTTAATGTCTTTATTTTCACTATCGACAATCGGCTTTAGTCACAGGAAATATCATACTAAACTTATCCTTCTATAACCTCCACAATAATTTCTTGACAACTATCTGAATTTAACAACTTCCTTTCATCAGACCGTCAATCTTTATTATACCGTGACCTCGCCCGACGGATAAAAATAAGATTAAAAATAACTTCCAATCATCTCGTTTTTTAACTGAGTGTTAGTTTAACCTTCATAATACATTGAAAACTAGATAATTTAATCCAAAATAAACATTACAAATTTTATCAATTCTACTACAGTGAACCCAGTAGAAACAATACCCACCAATTAAGATAATAAACTGAACATAATTTGCAATATATACCCCCACGCAAGGAGTTATCAATTAACAACACGCATATTTCACTGGACGCGCATACTTCTCATATCGCGGGATGCGAACGGACGACCCTACGTGCGCTATCAAAGCACTTAATAAATAACAGCGTTTCCGAACACATATCTACCACAGCAACCCCTATCACCAGGGTTAACAGCATGGAACCAATTAATAACATGCGTTGTAACTTGTATCTCGGAGACACTAGATTGTCCTTAAACATCTGTAGTATTCTAGCTGTCTAACCAACTTCTAAAAAGGAGAAGGTCTTCAATTCGACTGTATGTTTTGTTTTATAATACATCCGGCAAACGGGCAAACAGGTCACCTGATAAGTGATCACTGCCATCCATAAACAAACACAACGCTGGGATTAGTGATATGTTGCCGGCCCATTTAATGGAAGGAATGAAGAATGAAATGAAGGAAGCGGAAAAAAAACAAATGGGAAGAGAGAAGAGGTATTGGGCATCCGGCAATATCACCCACCGAACGAAATACGGCAGCAAAGCTGTCGCTTCACGTCAATCTCCTGTAAGACAATGGTACCACCCCGGACGAGCCAGTCCATTCATGCTATGACTGAAAACAGCGTGGCTCTACGATTTCACAAGCGTGACTCTACCATATAACTACTATGTATACTACTATATGTTTTTTGCCCGTTCTTCTCTAGTGAAAACCGCTTTCCGAACCGGGTGGTAGATAAAAAATGACTGAATCTAAATGATATTGAACATTTTAATGGATGCAATAAATTATTTCATTTTCATTATAAGGACTAATGCCTTAACGCTTGTTTTATTGCAGTCGACAGGCGAGGCGAGCGTGGCTAATCTAGACCGCGTGCGTTACGCGGACGGCGCCATCCCCACCGCCGACCTGAGGCTAAGCATGCAGAAATGCATGCAGAAGAACGCCGCCGTCTTCAGGCAGAAGAGCACGCTCGAAGAAGGTACGATCATACAACATAACCTTATTGTTTTAAATATACTCCATAGACAATCTGTGATAATTTATACCATAGCATATACATAAAAGACGAGCGAAAGAACAGAACAGAACGACATTAATCAATTTTATCTACCGATATGCAATGTGACATGGTATGGATGTTGTTGTTGTATATTATTTTATTTTAAATTTAAATGGATACAGTGAGTATGTTGCACAATGCAACAATATTACTTTATGAATAATAAATTTTAGATAATAACTAAATGCAATTTTAAAGGCTAGGTTTCGAGCATTATGGTATTCATAGAAAAATATAGGGATCAATTATTTGGTTAGCCAATATTAATAGATGATAGGGTATGTGATTATATATTTTAAATTTTATTTATCAAAATGTCCCATATCCAAATTCTTACAAACAAAATCTAATATTGTGTCACGTCTGTGCAGGTCAACGACAAATCCACGAGATATACAAGCAGATAAAGGACGTGCGCGTGTCGGACCGCTCTCTGATCTGGAACAGCGACCTGGTGGAGACGCTGGAGCTGCAGAACCTGCTGCTGAACTCCGTGCAGATCGTGGAGGGCGCGCTCGCACGCGAGGAGTCGCGCGGGGCGCACGCGCGCGAGGACTTCAAGACCAGGCGAGACGAGTACGACTACTCCAAGCCGCTTGATGGACAGGTACTGCCGCTCTCTAGTGTCTCTCTCTCTCTCTCTCTTTCTCTCTTTAATCGATTACTGATTTTGTTTAACTCATTATCAGGTACGAATACTCTGTAGTCTGTTAAATTTATTGCTGTTTTTTGTCTTCAACTCATTATTATTTTATATATGCTTTATTAAGTTGTTTACATTGTTGATTTAGCTTATAAGTGCAAACTTGTTATTGGCCTTTTATTATTAAAGTATTTATATTATTTTGTATTCCTCTAGCTGTTAGTTTTCCTTACATTATAAATTTTAAAACTATAGTTTGTACAACTTATACATTATGATGATCACCTAACTAATATCAGTTTTTACAAGTGAATACTAAAAACATTTCCAATAGAGACTAATTAGGGAATATGCAATTAATAATGACTATTTTTAAAAGAAGTCGAAACTTGGGAATTTATAGAGGAATCCAAAGAAATATTTAGCTATTTTAAAAAAGCTCAAAAAATAATAATTTCATAAAAGTAAGATGGCGTCAAAGACCGTACAGCTTTTATTTATAATACAAATTTCTAATAATTCCGCCTCTCCCATGTAAGATCATTATTATACTACTTCTATTAACCCTATCAAACATATAATAATAATGAAATATTGATACAATCAGACGAAGCTGCCGTTCGAGCAGCACTGGCGCAAGCACACGCTGGCGGCGACGGACGCGGAGACCGGCGCCACCACGCTCACGTACCGACCCGTCATCGACCACACGCTCGACCAGGCCGAGTGCAAGACCGTGCCGCCGGTCATCAGGACCTACTAGACGCTTAGGTAACTAATACTCAACATCTATGTCCATACATTAGAATTACATACAGAGATAGATGCGCAACTCTACTTTTTTTTATTTTCCGACATGATTTCGCCATCAGAGGGCGCGGTAACCAAACGCGCGAAGTTTCATATTTGCTATTCTAATATTTCAAAATGTTTATCTTTTGTAACCTTTTGTAAATTTAGCCAATATAATTTTGTAATTGTTTTTAATATCAAAAAAGTTCACAATATCAATATACAAAAAATATTTTTTGGTTTAGTGGTACACTTCCACTACTTAACAATTTGAATTAAACTAATTACAAGATAATTTCTCGTTCTCCCCAGAGCGTGACGCTAGAATCAAAATAATTGTTTTCAATATTTTTATTGTACGAAGTCGCACCCCTATGTTATGTCTCACGATGACGAGCGCAGTGGAATGCTAAGCATTGCTTTGTATTACAAGGTGTTTGGTTTTGCTACTGTTCATAAGCGGTCGAGTCGCTTACCATCAGGCATGCTCGTCTCGCCATTAAGAGCGTTTATACCTTCCGCGCGCTTTTTGGCTTAAAAACACTTGACTTTTCAAACGAATTCATAACCACCAATAAACAATTTAAAGGAAAAATAATTAGTACTAATCTTAAAAAAGGTTGTCATCTAGGGATTTTGGTAGAAAACATTATAGATTGATGGATAATTTGTGAGTACTATCAGGATTACTGAACACAGGTTTCGTAATTTAGGCTTCGAATAGCAATTTCGAAGCTTAAGATATCCGAAATCACTAAATATAAGATAAAAATAAAAATATTATCAGACTAATAAGACCCTTATGGAGGGATTTTGCTGAGAAAAATAATCTTTTTGTGTTTAGTTCCTGAAAAATAAAAATTTTAACATTGCGAAATTATTCGGAAAGTCTCGTCAAGAACATATTTTTTTCATCAACTTATCGTACATAATTTTTTATAGCAATTGCATATTATAATAGAAGAACATCTTATCAATAAATTAGCATTTTTATATTTCAACAAAATTAGATTTCATGTTTTCTACAAATATTTCAAAAACCATTATAAAACATGCTGTCCGACGTGCCTCAAATCAGACCGCCGCAAGGCTTTCTAGAGGGAGGACGTATCGCTCGTCGCTCCGGCCTGGCTGCAGTCGATTTTTGCCGTGCGTAGTAAAAATAGCCACGCGCGGACTGCGATTGCCACATCTTAGTACTTTGGTAGTAAAATATTTTTTTTTTATTACCTACAATGATTTTGTAGTGAGTATAAATTATGTTTCAGATAATATAATGGGATGTAATTCCGAGGCTAAAATATGTTATGTATTGTAATATAAAATTAAATATATTTCGGAATTGTAAGGGGTTGTAAGGCCCCATTCATGTGTTCGAACACGAAATGATTAATAAAACGTCTGTAGTGTGTACTGATTGAACACTGATTTGAATGCAACTTAACAATGTAATAATAACGAAAATATGATTAGTATCTGAATTTGTATTGTTCATTGCTTGCACAGTAATATTTGTCTACTTATAATGCAAATAAAATATTTTTATGATATTATATTACCAATATATAAATCATAAGTTACATTTCAATTGAATATTAGAATTTTGAAGCGTACGGATTAACGTTGATTGAGCTGATTGTATAGCGAGCCGACGCGGCAGCTCTACGCACACAGCTTTGGTCGCTTATGTGTGCGTGAAATTAACGAAGAAATACCTATAGTTGACTTTGCGCGCAAGGTGTAAACGCTCTTAAAGGCAATAAAAAAAAACACCTGCACCATGGGCGTAGCCAGTCATGGGCTCAGGGTAGGGCATTGCAAAAAAAAGCGACAATTTTTTTTGTGTTATTTTTTTCTTATGGCCATATTTGGGTGGTAAATACATTTTTCCTAAAATAATAGTGTATACCTTTTTATTTATAAATACTCTAAGGTATAAAAGAGTTTAAATAATTATTTTAGCAAAAACTATGGATTTACCACCCAAAAATTACGACAACTGGTGGTAGGTCTCTCATATGTGAGAGGCCATCTGGGTAGGTACCACCGCAATGTCTATTTCTCCCGTGAAACAACACTGCGTAAATGCACTGTTGTGTTTCGGATTGAAGGACATTGTAGCCAGAGTAACTACTGGACATATTGAGACTTAACATCTTATGTCTCAGGATGGCGAGCGCAGTGGAATGTTGCTACTGTTTATGAGCGGTCGTATCGCTTACCATCGGGTGAACGACTTGCTCGTCTCGTCATTCATTGCATTAAAAAAAAAACAAAAAAAAAAACATAAAAAATCATTGTTGCGTTTCTATGCGAAATTTTTAGTTGCATTGTGTTTGTAGCCACTAAAACTACCACCCGGCTTCGTTTTCGGTAGCAGTCTTGAGATACCCAGTATTTTATACAATGTCAAAGTTTAAAATGATTTTCCTGAAAAGTTGCATTTTTGCACTGGGGGTGCGATTTAGTCCACCACACTGGTCTAGTGAGGATTGGCGGACTTACCATAGAAATTCTTGAAAATTCCTATGGTAATAAGGAGTTTCTGCTTCCTCCGCCATTGTAAAGAGTAAGACTAAAATTATTTCTTTAGGTGTTTAAAAGGCTTTCCGTTTATGATATAATTTAAAGTGAGTCTAGTTTATGAATTTTCAAGATACAAAAATATTTTTTAAGAGTTAGAAATTACTTTGTAATTTCATATTTAGTCCTAAGTTTTAATAAATAACTTTATCTACTTTCACGATATTTCGCCTTATAATTGTTATGTTGTGCCAATTATTGTGTTCTTTGTTATTGAATCAGATAACGGATACGTCATCGTGCGGCGCGTTTATTATCGTCATAGAAAAGTACAGGCAGTGAGAATGTTTATACATTGACACGCTTAATTTCAGATAAATATGTGATGGCGGGCGGTGGGCGAGGAAGCCGAGCTGTGTCGAAGCTACGCGATCTGCCCGCATTTGGATTAGTTTCATCAAAACGCTCCTATTTATACCATTATTTATTGTTAGTGTAGCATGAGTTAAGCGTAACAATTTACAACATCAAGAATACTCCCTAAATGGTAAAACTAACACTGAAACTGAGTTCCAAAGCAGTCATGTACAAATTTAATAGTGCCACAGATGTTACCATTTTATACTATCGAGTTGTAATGACACGCGGCGTGTCTGTTAATGTAATATATTTGTTAAAGATAAATAGCAGCATTTATTATGATTTTAGATATGTTTAGTAGCTTCAGCAGCACCGAGGTACTTAAATGTTATGATCTAAATCCTAATGTAATAGCTGTAAGTACCGACAGACGTGGGTTTCGAGTTTGTTCACGTGTTAGGAATACCCCGAAGAGTAACATAAGCCTATTCAATGTATGTCTGACTTCATGAACGTGGCAGAAATCTTTTTTTACGATATTTCAATTTGTATACTTTTAAACACAGCACATAATTTGCAGTATAATCATAATAAATACCTCTATTCCTGTCTTTAGAATTTTATTTATACGTGTTATAAACAAAACTACGTCTGTGATTCTTTTCGATTTGAAACATTAATTATTCTATCATAATTCATACGTAATGTTGTTGTCGTCTATTTTAAAATATGAATGTTGTAGTTATTGATTGGGAAATGTAATCATTATGCCCGCAGTATTACGGTGAAATTATAATGAAATCAATGTACAACATCTTAGATGTAAGTAATCAAAAATATTAAATATAGTATGAACTGATATGTTTTAATTTTAATTATGTTTCTGTTTGATTTCAATAATTGTTCAAATATTGAAAAATGGTTATCAAAAACATCGATTCGTCGTTATAGGTATACACCTATAACAAAGACCTATTTCGGAAAACTTTACTATATCAATTTCATTTAAACTATTAAATTACAATACAAACATTATAAATATTTTGATTTTATTTTATAAACATAAAAAAACAAAACGCATTGTGTTTATGGAAATGAGGTGTCATGATTCTTATTTACACGTAATTAACCCTTGAGTGCTCGTAAAAAATATTTTAAATTCTGATAAGATTGAAATCGAACTAGGTCAAATACCACTCACAAATAGTGGAAATTCTGTTGTTCTTATTACCTATTGTGTTTATTCAACAAATTATATATCTTCTATATAGTTGAACTCTAAATCAAAGTCATAACAAGATAAGTACAAAATTATTTGTTTATCTTTCTCCTTACATTCTTGTCTGTCGGCCAATGTGCTGACGTAACAAGTTCAACGATCAATTTCTATGCGCTAATTATGTATGAAAATTCCCATGCCGGGGAATAGAAGCATATATGTTGCCAATACTTTATTATAACCTTAGGCGTCAAATGAAACAAAAAGATGACTATTTTACAATGATGAAATTCTAATCAATCTTCGTTTCATTTAACCTAAACGGAACGATTACCTCATATTTTTTTGGGAAAGAACCAGATGAAGGCTCGTACGATAGAAAAAGACGCAGAATGAGAAGGGGGCTATTATTAAATAGTAAATTTAATATCCCAGTGTATGCAAACACGAATCCTGGATAAGATACTGAGTATACGGCGGATCGCAGTCCATTAAAATATGGACTTTATTAAATATCCAATTAATTTTGAGATTCAGAACTCGTTCAGTTGGGCGATTCACGTAATAAAATAAGTTCAGTTGCAGTGCAGTTGCGGTTAAGTTTCGATCAAAACGGCCATTCTCGTATTCACTTATTCATCACCCGAGCGCTTTTAGCGTATTCTACTCCTGTGCGTTTTATGTGCGTGATCTAAATCGCAACTTGATCGGTAGGTATTCACCACAGATCACTTCCAATAGATACCGCATTACGATAGTTTTGTTTTGAACCGAAAACGCCAACGAAGGGAACTGCGCGGGGGGTGGGCGGGTTGCCAGGCCCGGATCTAGGGGGGGGCAAGTCGGGGTGCGTGCCCCGGGCGGCAAGTTCAGGGGGCGGCATATTGAATCTTGGGAGACAACTACAAAACTCATCAATAACGTAACACCACTTACACTTTTTTTTTCGCCGTGCACGTATTAGTGATTATGCAATAGAGGCGCGTGAAAAAGAGATGAAAACTTAAAAATATTTGGAATGTATAATAATTTATCCATCTCAACAATTACGTTTAGTTTCAAATATCCAATTTGTGTTTAGTAGTTAGTTTTAGTTGATTAACCATCGAACGTCTTTTATGTGGTACAGGCAGTGGCGAATTTACTAGTAAGCTGAGTAGGCTGGATCCTAGGGCGGCAAATTTAAAGGGGCGGCAAATCTGGGCCAATTTTTTTTGTTTTGATTTACTGAAATAATAAAAGGCAATATTATACACATTGAAAAAATGGGGTTTGAAAATTAAGAATAGTTAAAATATTTCAGTAATATGTTCCCACGTTTCCACGTCGACAATTTAAGAATAAACACTTTATTAAATATCTATACTTGGATCTTCTTCTTCTACCGGGCGTTATCCCGGCCGGTGCCAGGGTCCGCCTTCCGGCAAATTCTCCTCCATTTCGCCCGATCTTCGGCATCCTCAATAGTAAGGCCATTGACCCTCATATCTTCCTTGACGACATCGAGCCAGCGCTTCTTTGGTCTACCCCGCGGTCGAGGTCCGGGAATATTGAGGCTCAAGCACAATTACCGACGCACTCCTGCGGTTTCCTTAGGACGTGACCATACCATCTCAAGCGGGATTCCTGGAGTTTATCAGCCACATCGCGGACACCAAGACTGCCACGGATGTGCTCGTTACGGATTTTGTCCAAACGCGTAACGTTGCACATCCACCGCAGCATCTTCATCTCCGCGACGTAGACCTCCTGGACGTGCCGCTTGACGGCAGGCCACGTCTCAGACCCATACAGGAGCACCGGCCGCACGATGCTTTTATAGGTGAGACCCTTGAGCCTCATCGGCATCCTCCACTTAGCCCAAGCAGCGCTTATACGGGTTTGACGTGAAGGGCGATGTCACCGGACTCATGCAGTACGGACCCAAGGTACTTGAACTTGTCCGTCTTCATGGCAAGTTCGTTCCCTATCACGATGCTTTGGGGGTCCGTACTCCCGCAAGCCATGTACTCGGTCTTCGCCACATTTATTTTCAGACCACCGCTCTCAAGCGTTCGTTCCACCGGTTGACCTTGCGCTCCAAAAGTCGCCGGTCCTCCTCCACCAGTGCAATGTCATCGGCATACATCCAACAACCAAGGGCGCAGGGTCCTGGATGTGAGACGTAATTGCGTCGAGCACAACACTGAAGAGGAATAGACTCAGCGCCGAGCCTTGGTGCACACCGACATCAATCGGGAAAGGATTCGTATCGTCGGCGGTCCGAACGAAGGACTCGGATCGGAGGTACATGTCTCTGAAAATGTCCACATAGGCTTCCGGTATCCCTTTCATCCTCATCGCCCACCAGATTGCCTGTCGCGGCACACAGTTGAAGGCCTTCAGCAGGTCCAAGAAAGCTATGTGCAGTGGCGTCTTCTTCGCTCTGTATGCCTCGCCAAGCATCCTGAATGCAAATATCGGGTCGGTAGTACCACTGCCAGGACGGAAGCCGTATTGACACTCAGAGATATTACACTCTTGGCGGAGCCTGGACTCGATGACGCGTTCGAAAAGCTTCATGGTATGACTCATGACCTTAATGTCACAATAATTACCGCATTCCTGAACACAGCCTTTACCCTTGTACACGGGAGTTATCACACTCAACCGCCATGAGTCAGGCATGTTTTTGGTATTCAGGATGCGGTTAAATAACACAGCAAGAAGCTCCACACCATGAAGCCCCAACGACTTCCACGCCTCTATCGGAATATAGTCAGGCCCTACCGCTTTCCGGTTCTTCATGCGACGAAGACTATAGAGAACTTTTTCAGGTGCAACAGGTGCAACAAGACCTTGGTTCGGGGGCAATTCGGGGTAGGACACTCCCAAGTAAATATCTATACTTGGATATTATAAAATATTCCAATAGTGATACATTATAAAAAAATCTTGCTTAAATGTGAAAAAACCCCTATTAACATTGATTATAGTCTTTAGAGTTCCTTGCTAAAAATATAGTTTTTTTTCAAATTGGTTATTTATTGTTTTCACGCACCCCGTGGTCAAGGGACGGCAAAATTCCTTCACGGTTTCCTTTGCCTGGCGTAAGAGGCGATTAATAGAGGTCATTGGGGTCGCTGGCAAACTCTAAGATGTGCGGCAGAACTCGTGGCTTCATAGCGGACGCCCACGGTTAGGGCGTCCGTTGCAGAGAAAATCTATGCCTACCTAAGTTGTGAGGAGCCATATTAGGAAGTGCGCCGGGTGGCACGGCGAGTCAACTAGGTGTTACTCGCTCATCCGCATCGCCTATTATCCGTAATACATCTAACCTGGCTGCAAAATCTATGCGGTACGGACAATAATTGTCCCCGTGCGTCAGATTGGAAGGCTGGAGACCTCGACATGCACCTTATGATTTCCCCGTAGATATCGATTTAAAAAAAGGTATTGTATTCACTCCGTTTTTAGGAAATTGAGTTTGAATCAGATCTGGAAGTTTTGACTGACAAGGCTATCCTTATAATATCCGCCATAATATCTGTGCCGCTGTATGTATGTATAATGTATATAAATGTATATGTATGGTGTCCTACCACGAGATCTATTTCAGTCTACTCTGCCCTATTAACCATAAGACGTTCTATGGAGTCGTTAATTCGTCGTGAGAAATTACCGAATATTCGAAGTATATGGGGCCGTACTATCTCGGAAAGACGCTACTTGATGCCGAGTTCTTGAAAAGTTTGTGTGGAATTCGGACCTGATATTCCAAGCATTCCAACACCTCATCTCTAGGGAAGCTACATTTTTCTTCTCCCGTAACGTCCATGTTTCAGCGGCATACAGAAATACGAGAAAGTGCTCGGACAAGCCTGATCTTTAGTAGCTTTTGTAGTAGTACGATTCCTCCATATTTTCCTGAGTTTCTCCATTGCCCCTCTAGCCATCGCCATACATCGTTTTATCTCAATGATACAACCACCATTGTTATTTTTACACAGCCCAGGATAAATGTACAACTGAACCAGTCTTGGAGGAGCCCAGCGACAGTTTGTGATGTGTATTGAAATCCCCTAAGACCATTTCAGCCGACGGGAACTGCGTCCACCCGTCATCAGCCACATGGCTGAGATACCTGAACAGCCGCGTCGTCTCATTTTCCCCGTTGTGAGACCTGTAAAGGCACACGTCGATGCGGCTCAGGAAACCAAGATTCACGTGCAAACACAAAGCGGAGAAGGAGGGGCCCTCCATGCAGCTTAAACGGTGACAGTAGATGTCCAACCGAATATACATACAAGCATACCCCGACTTTAGGCTTGAAGCTTTCTTCAAGCGAATAACCGGGGTACAGCAGGTAGGAATATTCGGCCGGACAACGAATCCGCATCTCCATCAAGAAGAGCAAAGCAGACTAGGCCGTCTCGAAATGGTGGTGGACGGCATTAAGGTCGTTTGGAGTTCGCGGATGTTGGTGAACTCCATAGTGAACGCGATGGTGGGGTTATGCACCGCTGAAAGACCTGCTTTGTTTAATTGCGCTGTCATGAAGTTGAAGGGATGGGTTTGATGAAGAGGCATCGAGAAGCCAACGTCCGGGCATTAAGTAGGCCGAATGGGCACCGGCATGAAAGGGTCAGCATGTCGCTAAATGTCGGCCACATCCGGTCACCAACCGGCACGACGTACCCGCCCAAGATTATGTGCGACATGGTGAGGCAGCCCCTCGTGGTGGTTAGCCACGATTGGGCTCTTGTACTGTACTGTCTCTTTGGCCGGCGGGTCAACACTCCTCCCTTTGTTAGCGATCAAAAATACGTACAAAATCACTATCAGATCACTATTACGGTCTTTACGCCCCGTGGACGGCAATCGCTACCCAGATGGACACTTAAGTCCTACCACCACGAACTGTGTCACTCATTTGGCACTACCCAGGGGTTAGGTGTAGAAAAACTAGAGTCAAAGCTTACAGACGTGTGTGACGTTAACCCTCAAAAGTGACGCTAATACAAAGCGTGTAAAAATGCTTAACATGGTGGTAAAATGAAGTTCTTTCCCGATGTCCTGTGTTGAGTGGGCGTCTGGTTGCTAAAAATGATGATGATGATTAAAATAAAAATATAGGCAAGGGGGGGGCGGCATTTTTCAATTTTTGCCCCGCCTCGAAAAAAACCTAGATCCGGCGCTGCGGGTTGCAGACTTGCAGTGCGGTCACGTGGACTTCACTGGAGAGATGAGGCGTAAGTCGATAAATAAAAAAATGTATCGATAGTTCGATTTGCCAGTAAGTTCATGTGTTATGATTGCTTCTATAACTTAATTACCAACTTGTTAAATGTTTGATAATATTTTTTCACCGGCCTGATCTGATAAATTATACCAACCGGCAACCGCTAATGTACGAATAAAATAGGATTAAGATTTATACTTTAGTATGTAACGGTTTTATTTCTATTATTCACCGTGTATTTTTGTATACCATAATGGCGAAATACCCAAATGAAGTGTTGGTATTAAAGATCAGATAAAAATATGAAATAGTAAATAACTAAACCTCACGCCCTAAAGGGCTACAATAACTTATTCCGTTTCTTGAATTCTGACGGCGGCTGTAGTAAATGTAATATTGACAAGTGACGATGAAACCCACTTGACGAACTATGAATGTTTTTGAGACGATATATACAACGTATGTTAAAATTAGTGCAATAGCTTGTGCTACTGATTCTCAATAAACTTGGTATACTAAAACTTATGATAAATACCCTCCCATTATATTTGAAAATGTATACAACTAAAGGGAAAAAAGGAAATTTAATTACGCCAAAGATAAAAATAAATAAAAAAATATTGTAAAAGTACCTTGTTAACAAATTTAACTATTTCAAATTACATAAAATAACGTAATTATGGTAACTTGCAGTTTTTATTTAAATCAATATATATTTTGTGACATTGTCATTTAATAAAATTAATTTACACTATTGTTTTACAATATCGATATTTCTGGGAATTATATTATAAACATGCGTCAAACACTAGAAGAACGCGTGATTTCGCCAAAAAAAGATGGCTTATTACGGTTATTGCTATGCGAAAAAGAGACGGCTGATTCTCCATCCGAACTCGACTGTTTAACATTGATACATTAACCAGTATAAATTGAGCTCGCTCGGGACCAAATTAATTTAAAGACTATTAGTTATCGATGAAAACATTGCGTTTTTTTAATTACTTTATTTTTTTGAGTTTTTTGCACACCATTTTATTCAACAATTTTTTATTAACTGTAATATTATGTTCCCAAAATGTAATTTTCGCTAACGTGCGACGACATGTGCGGGTCCACTACTTGGACGACACTGATGACGCGACATTTGGCATCGGTTTATATCTATCTGATAGCTTATATGTGTTGGGCGCAACCGCTGCCTTGCATTAGGTATCTATTGGGAGTGATCTGTGGTATTCACCTATTCATTTGACTCTAAATGACTGTTTAGTCCGATCATCGTGCACCGTGTAAAGTTTCGATTTTCACAGTAAGAAAATTGTATTAATGTCAAATTAATATTGCATACATAGATTTAGTATAAAACATAGATCGGCAATGTGAAAGAGATAGAATAATTTAACTCATATGTTAAAGCGAGATGCATGATGCGACCATACGTTTACACAGAAGTAGCCTGCAGTGACCCAGAGTCGAAATATGTCAAACTAAGCGAGCAACAAAATTCGCTTATTTTCATAATTTATTTAATTTTACAGTACTTGGTTATATTTATTAAACGTAGTTTATTATAGTGCATTGTGCAGTGCCAAGGTGTGGTTCATGCAGGCGTAAAAATCCGAAATAATTAAAGTTTTCACAGGTACCGGCCACTTTTGCACAATACTATTTTGTGACGATATAGAATTAAATGGAAATCTGTGTATACATATCGGTAGAAAAGAATATAGTATTTCATTATATAAATACGCTAAAAGCATACATTACGTATAAAAAATAATATCAAATACGTGAATTTACAATAATTTCAACCAAAAGTTGCTAGGGATTGACTGACAGGTTCGATCAATAAAAGGTTGTCGATAAAATAGTCGATGACAACACATGTTTCCCTACATTTTTATGGAGCTATAGTATGTTGTGATAGTGTGCATTCTTCTTCTTCTACCTGGCGTTATCCCGGCCATATTTCCCCGGCCATTATTATTGTATTCATTCTACAATATTAGTTATTACTTTACTTTTTCTCATTTTTTTTATATTTGTGGAATAGTTAATATAACACTTCATGTGTGTGATTAATGAATTAAGAACCTGTTTCAGTCTCTGCCAAGAGGCTGTCAATTTATAATATTAAAACAAGAACATATTCGATATTATTATAAAATATGCGATACTTCTATGCACAGTATGATCGTCCAAACCTTGAAGCAACATTATTCATTTATCATAACATTAGGTATAGGTTTAAAATTTATAATTCTCTTAGGAAAAACATTAGTTTAGGTGACGTGATCGAGAAAAGCTTCATAGTTTATGAAACTGTCTCTTTCTTCAGCCACAGGAATGCGACTAATGAACACAGGCCTTCCTCAAGAATGTCTACATCAGGAGACTGTCCCACCCTCACACCCACCACTGTAACTCCTGTGAGCCAGGATCAACAGTGGCACGCAATGTAATGACACCGAGCATTGAAGCTCGGCGAGTCTCCGGGAATGTCTAACTTGTCTTTAACCCGCAACGAAATTAATCAGAAAGTTAAATTATTAGGAGGAGTTGGAAATAAATTATTGTCCACTTCCCTCCGTGCAAAGCGGGTGACAAAACATTGAACTGAAGAGGTAAATAACCTCGCAAAAAGACTTTCACAGCCGGAGAAGCCAGCTGTAAAGCACCACGGATCAAATTATTATTACATTTAAATGGGACCATTCTATATCATTCATTCTATTCTATTCTTATTCTTGTGCAAGGCATATAGAACTGTTAGTACCGAAGCTTTGCCTGTCCTAGCGGGTGTACTTCCAGTCGACCTGGAGGTGCAACGTCGCGCCGCGATGTATTACTCTAATAGAGAGAATATGGATAAAAGTTTTTTCACCGCACGTGAACTTTTAAAAGTTGACAGATTATTTAAACCGGTTTCAGTGGTATATAGCAAACTATTAGATGAATGGCAAAATAGATGGGAGGTATCTTTGAAGGGCCGGCATCTATACCAATTTTTTCCTTGCGTACGAGATCGTTTAACAAAGACATGGCTAGATGTCGATTATTGCGTATCACAATTTCTCACGGGCCATGGTAACTTTAAGTCTAAACTATACTCTTTTAAGCTTGTTGCGTCGCCTGCGTGTCCATGTTCAACACCTAATTGCGAGTATGAGCAGTCCGCGCATCATATACTTTGGGAGTGTAGTCTTTGGCATAATGAGCGTAAAACCATGCTAGATAGTATGCAAATATCATCTGGAGTTGTATACTACATGGACCTTGTAGAGACTAGAAAGAACTTTCGTGCTTTCCGGCGTTTTTGCCATACCTATTACTGGAATCAAGCATAACAGTTCACATAATGTCTACATCAGTTTGTTGTAAGCTGCCTGCATCCAACGACTTCCTACAAGCTCCTCCGTACACCTCCAACGCGGCCTAGCAGGCGTCCAACACTTCCCAATGTGTTACAAGTCAATTAGTTGACTTAAATAAGCATTTTTTTTAACTCTAGTATACATATAGTAAAAATGTGTGTCTTAGGCTTACGCGAATGTTACTCATTGAAAAAAGCTAATAATCACGGATTTTGTTGCAGACTGAGTCCACCCTGTGACTACGAAAGGTGTAAAGTAATCGGAACTTCGCGACGGGAAATTAAAAATGAAAAAAATAAACCGAAAATGCTAAAACTTCGTAAATTATAGTTTTATTTTAATAAAAGGTTTTTTATTGTTCTCAATTTAATTAGTATGTGTACTATGTATACATCACAATGAAAAAAATAATTTTGTTCAGGTGAACATAAAGACCTATACAAAACATCTCAAACAAAATGTTTTCAAATAATATGACAATTTATCTTTATTTATTTGTGTGTTTATCAATCTGTATTGAAATAAACACACCAATAAGTTTCTGTTATTATATAATAAAATGTCGCATATATCCATAACATTTTATTTCACAACTACAGGCCGACAGCTATATCGATATCGATATGATAGTATCGAAAGTGCATGGTACACCACTATATGTCAAGCAGCATGTAAACTTCACGCACACAATCGTAAATCAGTTTTGGTCGCGCTCAAAATGACACATTGCCGATCTATGTTCTATACTACATCTATGATTGCATATGATTGACGTAGAGTGCGTCTCACGAATCAAGTCCCGCAGCCGCGGCGCCACATGCGTAGGTTGTCATGGAATGAAATGTTGCTAGCTTTTATTGGTGTATTATCATAGCCCTGATTTCAGGATAATTACATTATATTTTTAAGATAAAAATTAATTATTCAAAAATTTAAATTATAAAAAATTATAATTTAATCAATAAATTAAGTTTAAAAAATATATAAATTGACATAAGACTGCAATTAAAAGGTTTTCTTTGTTCAGACATCCATAACATACTGCACGTAAAATATTTGTATCATGTTAAATAAAAAAATGAAAAATATATTTGCATCGTGTAATTATGATCATCGAGTAAATTTACTCCAGATATACTGCTATCACTAGAATCATATACATTATTATCATCAGATTCAGTCTCGCTATCACTTTCTGTTGAAATGATGAAACGGTCCATTTCATCGTCCATCAATCCATCGTTTTTAAAATACTGATCTTCCAAATTTTCTACGTGTTTTACTTGCATCGACCAATCTTCTGGCGTGATACTTGCAAACGCATCTTCTACCAATTGTACTATTTTTTTTGGGTCTTGATCTACATTTTTATCTGCCACGCGTCTTTTCACAAGGCTCCAAATTTTTTCTATAGGATTGAGTTCGCAATGATAGGGTGGCAGTTTTAAAACCTCATGGCCATGACTTTTTAAAAGTTCATCCACAACATATGTTGGTTGACCTTTATTTTGTTTTATGAGATCAAAAAGTATGACTTTTGTCCAGCTCTCCTCAAAAAATACACCCTTTTCGTGCAACCACTTTTGCATTTCACTTTTTAAATTCGCCATGGTAGGTGCCTTATTTATTTGAGAGCAATGGTATGGAGAATTGTCCATAACCACAAGAGATTTTTCTGGCAGATTCGGTATCAATTTTTCAGTCATCCACTTTAAAAAATTTGTAGTATTTATGTCATCATGATAATCAGATGACTTTGACTGTGACTTAAAAATTAACAATGCATTGTTAATAAACCCATGCTCGGATCCAGCATGGGCAATTATCCATCGACTTCCAACAGACTCTGAAGTGAAAAGTCCTGGCACAGTTTCGCTTTGCCAACAGCTTTTGGCATGGTATGTGTTATGAATATATGTTTCATCCAAAAATATCACAGGCCTTTTGTCAACCATTCGGTTTTTTTTGCATTTTTAAGATATATCTTGCGCGCCACGCGGTTATGTCATAGCGCTCCATTAGCAGTTTTCGTTTTGATTGGCATTTTTTATATCTAAATCCAATACTTTGCAATATTCGATGAAATGTGGCTCGGCTTCCTTCAAAATTTATGTCGTCTTTCAATGCTGCTCGCAATTTATTCAGAGTAGGCAGCGCTTTCTTTACTATATAAAATTCGTGAATTTTATGGCGAATGGCACACAAATCAAAACCATCCAAATTAATCTTTCTCGGGCGTGGACGACTCTTCCCAGGTGTTACAAATTTTTGATGTACTTGCAGCTGTTTTACCTTCTTGTGTAATTCTCGAAACGGTTTTTTCGGATACACCTGTAAAAAATTTGTTTCTGTTATTTGGGACAACCATCAACACAAAGAAGGAGGTGTTTAACAATTGACGAGGACAAAAAAAAACATTATTATATAAAATAATGAGAAAAGCGATATTGATAAACAGATGATATATTTTAGGTGTAAGCTATTTAAAGGAATTTTAAATAATACCATTTCTGTAATTTAAATTAACTAAATACGGAATATCTATAGGAAACATAATAAATAAAATCCTATATTTATAAAAAAAAAACAGTAACTAGCAACCCCAAATATGTACCTGTGATGGCGGCCACTCTCTTGCGAATATTGTTTAATGGTATTAAAACGCTTTGATTCTGCTTTTCTGCTTCACAGAACTCCCTCACTTTCAATATCATTTCACGACCAGCACTTTTTACAACTTTAGGCATCGTTAACAATACTTTTAAGCACGCAAATTATATAAAACTCAATGGCAAACGCTCACGTAAACAACACCTGACAACGACAACCACAGACAACAAATTATTAGAACGTTAGATCTGTCAAATTTAATACCGCATTACGCCGCGCCGCGGGACTTCTTTAGTGAGATAGAGTCTACAGTTGACATACAGCACACGCGCAGTCATAGAGTATAGTAATACACTGGGTACGCGCAGTTTACGTGCAGCTCACGCGCAGCTAAACAGTTACGAGAATAACATTTTGCACTAAAACGTAAACTTAATTGCAACTGCAACTTGATCGGCGCGTCAAGAAATTACGTGAATTGTAGCACAGAACAGATATAATGCGATTTTATTATATTTGTATTAAATCTTGTGTGTTCTGTTTAATACAATGAATTTAATAATAATTTATTATTAAAAATAGTAGAAAAACGTTCAAAAAATGCGAAGTACATACCTTACCATTTTCTCTGTACTAGGATCACGATAGATCACGGTCAATTATTTTACCGAATATATGATCTAACAGTATTTGCACAAGTTATACAAAATACTAATATATCAAATGAGGTGTCGTGGAAGCGTCTTGTTTGTTCGCTGGTTATAGCCTACGTGGGCCTAAACCATTGACGTAAAATATATGGACGGGGCGGAGAGTACGAAGTGTTGTCACGAAAGTGGTCCGCGGGACCAATACAACGGTTGTGACGTCACAGCGCACCGGTCTGTAAGTCGTCGACAAATGCCTAATTGTATCGTCGTGGTTGCAATAAAGATGACCGAAAGTTCACAAAAAAAGATAACATTTCTTATCGCCGCTAAGTAAAAATTATATAACTTTAAGTCAGTATAAAATTTATTTTAGCATTATTGAAAAACGATTTCATGGCCGCCATTGACGTAAAAATCCAACAGATGGCGCGATTTTTACGGGCATCTTTTTGACGTACCCAATGTGCTGAAGGGTATATCCTTAGTTTTTAAATCAATGGCCTAAACACAATTTTTTGCCCCACCCCAACAAGGAATTATAAAATAGAGTAAATATTTGGTCCCTACCTCATATTTTGTTGTCTGTTCGTGAGATGTATCACGTCAAAGTCATAAAAACTATTTCTTTACCAGACTAAGGCGTTGGGATGAACTACATTTGTTATGTTGCCCTCATGTTGCCCTACAAAACCTAAAGTTAAGATCTCGGGTTGATATTTCCGATTCAGGCAAAGTGATTTTAAGATTTTCCTTGATCAGGCTGGAGCCAGGAATTTGTGCCCAAAACGGCGCTTATCACATCGTGGGACGGAACATACAAGGTGAAATGTGAGTGTATTGGGAACACCTGTACCTACCTCATCGGGGAAAGAAACGTGTGTGTAATAATATATGTATGTAAACAATAAATTGAAAAGCCCGACAAATGAAAAATCCCACTCCAAAAATCTATGATCAAACACGTTACATACACAAGTAGGTATACATAGCATGTACATATACAGATTATTCGATATGTAGATCGTTTATTTTTGGAACAGCTTACACATTGTAAAAAATGTTGTATTGTTCTTCATACATATGATAGTGGTGTTCACAGGATAACCGTAGTCGTATGGTACTGTGCAGAAAGTATTGAGTATTGGGGGCACGTAGCGCGGAAAACTGACGCCCCATGTAGCACAAAAGTTCTCGAATGGCGGCCACTTAGCGGGAAGCGCAGCGTAGTACGGCGGTAAGACCTAGAAATGGTCGCGAGACGTCGCTGGATGCACTATGCAGGCTGCCTCCAACAGGTCACTGTGGAAATCATTGGGAGAGGCCTGGACTTCCTTTGGCTAAACGATGGATGGGGTGGATTGTATGTACCACGATACATGTGGAGTAGTTATGCTTGTACATTACAATTTCCGATCATATTTTCCTGTTTCATGCTTTTTAGAGCGTTGTTTTTCAGTAGTTGGGTTTTTAGTATATTCTCTTTAACTTATTACCTAAAGTCCTTCTCTTTCTGAGAAAAGGGTTTTTGATCGACAGACCAACAAGGAATTGATCGTAAAAGTCTCTGTATACTGCTTGACACCATAAGCACTCAGTACTCTTCCGACAGGTATGACTGTTGCTGTCTGCTTTTATCTGCATTCACATAAAACCTAAATAGATAATTAGGGTATCAAAGGTGAAGAGAGCGTGTCATTGATAAAACATGATCATAATACGAAGCTACCTACATTGTTATCCAGTCTGTCAAAATAACAAAAACTTAATCATGGCCATAGTTATTTTGTATATCCATTGATTTATCTATGTCAATGGCATTATCTTTTATTCATATAATCTATAAATTATTTATACTGATACAGGTATTATATGAATAAGGAAAATTAGGTATGGAGGTATGTTGAAATTTTCCAAGACCTCGAATTTCCAAAACCTAGTTTTCAGATATAAATACAGACTACGTCGTTGTGCGTCATTGTACCTATAGTAACTAGACGATCCCTACCTTGCATTCAAAATAGGCAAGGTAGGTTTTTAAGTAAGGTTTTATTGGCTAGAACAGTATGAAGCAGGTAAGAACCTACTGATAAATATATGTAATTCACTATCAACATATTTGATCATGGGAAGCCCGTTTCTGAACATGGACCTAGCCAAACGTGTGTAAAGTGACTAGTTGAACACGACCCACGTAATTCCTGAAACTTTTATTAGGTGGACTAACCACAGGTCTATTAAAAATAATCTATTGAATGTTTTAAACAAAATAACCCAAGAATCATTTAATAATTCACCATGGTATACCAACATATGAACTTAACATATTGTCATAATTGTTTTGAATGATTGATCCGACACAGGTACGTACATACAGGGTATATCAAGACTGCTACCGAAAACGAAGCCGGGTGGTAGTTTAAACGACTTCAGACACAATGCAACAGAAAAAGTTGCAAAAAAAAGCGACAATTTTTTTTTTTGTTATTTTTTTCCTATTACCTTATTTGGGTGGTAAATACATTTTTCCCTAAAATGATAGTGTATACCCTTTTATTTATAAATAATCTAAGGTATAAAAGAGTTTAAATTATTATTTTAGCAAAAACAATGGTTTTACCACCCAAAAATGACGATATTTAAAAAATCATAAAAAATTATTGTCGCGTTTCTTTGCGAAAATTTTAGTCGTTTTGTGTTAGTAGTCATTAAAACTACCACCCGGCTTCGTTTTCAGTAGCAGTCTTGATATACCCTGTATGTATTTTAACATGATTCAACAACAATGTCAAAAAAAGAGTGAAATAAATTATCCATAATATTCAGCATATTGTTGCTATCTTGGCAAGGGTCACTGGCCAAAATGTGACTGGAAAACAATAATATAACTATGTTACAAAAACATGCAAAAGTGATTATTTAAAGAACGTTGTAGGTATTTGATATGTAAATTGTGATAAACGCATCTACAAAAATGAAAAAGCATATCTATACATCCATACATAACATATTATATATATAAAATATTTGTAAAAACAATAGCTATATACTTACCTGCCAATAATGCAATATTTTGTACATTGGTATTACTCCTAATTCCTATTATTTTTTTACGTAAAGGAAATATAGCATTAATATTTACTTGTGGTACACCAGTATTTTTGGTTCCCAATTGGTGTTTTAAGAAGCAATGCTTTATCTTAAATTGTGTCCGTATGTGACCATTACGTCGCTGTGCCGACTGATAAACTCCCCAGGGGTCATGTCTCGCAGCCATTTTGAACAGTGGCAACTTGTACGCCTATTCAAACGCTTGTGCACGATTGCTCTTGCGATTCTCTTGTCTTGTTTTATTCAATTAATCTACATTGAGATTTCATGGTGCTGTCTGGTACTAAAAACTTGACTATCGCGTTCGGCGGTGTCTGCAAAGGCCAAGTCAATAAAGGCCTAAACATTCAAGTCCTCAGTTCACCTATTACGCTGCGTAACTTGTTCTCCAAGTTGTGTAAAGGTAATTGTTTATTACATTTGAATATAACGACAATGCTTGAAGTAAACCATTCAAAATTATTTTTCTTGAAGGTGTCATGCATGATATTTTTATCCATAATAATTATTGCTTGTTTTTCGAAGTTAACGCAACTTTATATGCGTATAAAACTTTGATAAAATAAAACGGATAACATTGTATTCAAAACAATATCTGTTCTAGAAAGATAATTGAAATCGCAACCAAAACAAATTCTCTATTAATACCGAAAGTGAATTCGAACGAAATAATCATTATGTACGTGATTTCAGCCTGCCAACTGAATACAATGGCTTCGATTCCGCCGTCGGCTTTCAACGCAGGTCGCATTCGAGAAACTCAGCGTGAAAATCGTGATATGAAGCTGTCCAATACGAATAAGAGCAGTGGCTCGACGAAATTCTTCAATACAAACTGTAAATCTTTCAATCATTATGGTCCGTAAAACACGTCTAAGAAATCAAATACACAAACATAAACATAACATAAACTGTCCTTTTTCCCATAATGGGTAGGCAGAAGTGCTCACTTCTCCTGGTAGGAACAAGGACAATCACGTTTCTGTGACTCCAGGCTATATAATTTTACCCGACCCGGGATTCGAACCCGCGACCTCAACGTTGTGATTATACTGTAGTACTACTGCTCCACCCTAGCAGCCTACAAATCAAAAGGAATCGAAAACATTATTTAGTCTCTTTTTTGATGTCAATTAAAAATAGCTCATGTTTCAATAAGAGAGCGACACTGACACAAAATCATCATCATAATGATATAGCCACAAGAAATTTTGTTCAGCATCCTTATTTTATTAAACAAACAAAACTTAATGGATTGTGACACTTTAATACTAACTACATTGTAAATGTATTTCGCTATTTTCAACAGAGAATAATATGCATATTATGATTTCAATTTCAGTAATGGAGCTGTCCCCATTAAAATACAACAGCAAGCTAATGAACAGCATCTGGGGCCGGTACAATCGCTATTCTCCTCACAATGTGAAAAAAGTCAACGATGCTCACGTTATGAACGCGGAATTGCAGCAGTAAGTTTAGTTTTAATAAAATTAATCATAAATTTTAATTTAATTACTGTATTAAAATAAATTTCAATGTATATTTGACAAATAAATCAAGCTGAACTCTAACAAAATTATAGTTTTACTGAAATATTCGTCATTTTAAAACAATGAAATTGCTAATTTCATTAAAGGCAAACAACGCTTAACATAATTTAAACACATATTCAAATTAATAGGTACATTTTATTGTTGAAAGTTCAACCTATACCAAAACTTAATAATTGCTGTACCTACCTTTAAAACGCGGTATTTTTTTATTACTATAAATGTTTTTTTTCTTTCGTAATCAGTACCATTAGGATTTTATGCAATTTAAACAGCTTTTTCATAAAAATGTGTACATTCTGCATGCCAACTGGTAAAATATGCAACATAAATGTTGTTTTAGGAATGTTTAAAAGAAGAAGTGTACCTACTTTATTTTTTATGGCTAAATCTTAATATATAATTATATTGTATATTCGATACATACTGGTCTCTTATATGTGAGAGGCTGCCTGGGTTGGTAACACCACAATGTCTGGGGGCGCGGCCGAGCCCCCTCCAAGTCGAGCTATAGGCCGTAACATCCTTTTCTGAAAGCAATTCAGACCATTTTCAACCCCCTATAACTTCTTTGTGGCTAAAGCATGAAGCCTGAATTTTCAGTTACTAAGCAGGCATTGTGTAAACACGGTATATTTAAAATTTCATTCAATTTGAACCAGTACTTAGTTTAAGAATTGTAACTAGTCAAACTTTCTTAATTTTGTCACTCACTGACTGACCGATCATCAAAAGTCTAAGGCACTTCTAGCAGACATAGAACCTTCAAATTTAGAATATAATTAGTGCTTAGTGTCTAAAGTAAGGGAAAATTCAAACATTTCATAATTTGTGTCTAGTTTTCTAGATAGACCAACTGCGTGAATAACTTTGTAATCCCATATAAATGTATAGGATTACAAAGTTACATTTGCAGTTAATGAATCATTGTACCCGTATATAATGGCATAATAGTTGTAGTTGTAGATAGATATCTATATACATGAGGCATAACAGGAGGGGATATAGAGAGGGAAATGGTGTATTCAGCCCATGAAACTGTACAACATTCCTCTAGAAAAACATGACGAAGAAAAACTTGCAAATAAATAGATTAAATAACTCGAAAATATCAATTACAATGAAAGAAAGTTAATAATCAAATCCGCTATATTTGTGATAAATTGATACCTACAAAAATAAGAAAAATCCATAAG
The DNA here is from genome assembly GCA_009982885.2 of Hyles vespertilio. Lineage (NCBI taxonomy): Eukaryota > Metazoa > Arthropoda > Insecta > Lepidoptera > Sphingidae > Hyles > Hyles vespertilio. Next base: position 11,439,744 of record CM042806.1, on the reverse strand, counting down.
ACAGAGGCTTTAAGAAAAATCGTTAGTGATATTCTAGAAGTAAGAAGTACCGAAAAGGAAAAAAGTAGGAATCTACAAAAAGACGTGAGATCCCATCAAAAACATCCTGTAAAAAAATTCCAAGTCCCGCAGCTCAGGTTTTCTACCGGAAAAAGTTGTGAGATGCATGTAATACCAAGTCGATTAATTTATTTAGTCCTTAAGGGACCTTCTATATAAAGTTATTACGTTAGTTATTACCATATCAATATTAAAAATTCTTTACGTTTTAAATAAATAGATCGACTTGGCCAGCAGCATTATGTATAAATTGTACGATACATTATGTTTTCATGCGATGGCCAAGTCGATCCATTTATTTAAAACGTAAAGAATTTTTAATATTGATATGGTAATAACTAACGTATTTTCTTGTATTTCTCCACGACTCACATACTAGATCCCTACGGTCGTCAGAGTTTGGAGTTGAGAATGCCCGTCCACACCACCACTTTCATGGACAAATCGTTTACTGTTAAGGCTGTTCGATTATGGAACGCATTACCAGTTGTGGTAAGACGGGCACGATCACTATCATCATTCAAAAAACTTGTCAAAGATTATTACCTTTCTCACTGAACTGACACGTTGATGTGGATAGCCTTCCTTTCTTTTTATTACCCTTTCCTATTTCCCTTTCTTATTACCCTTTCCTTCATTATTTGCATGTATATGTATATGTTTATATTACATAATATGAGTATTCATGACTTTTATTACTTGTAATTTTTAAAATTATTTTAATTAGTATATTGCAATTTTTTTCCCTTTCTAGGTAGGTTCTATCCTTTACACTTTTGACTGCCCTCTGTTTATCCTGTTCTTAAATCCATCCCATGGTTGTCTGTAAGACATTGCCTTTCGGCGATAAGACCGCCAATTGTACTTTTTATATATGTAATTTCTCTCTGTATTAGTTGTCTTTTTGTGCAATAAAGTGTAAATAAATAAATAAATAAATAACGTAATAACTTTATATAGAAGGTCCCTTAAGAACTAAATAAATTAATCGACTTGGTATTACATGCATCTCACAACTATTTGCGGTAGAAAACCTGAGCTGCGAGACTTGGAATTTTTTTACAGGATCTATTTCTCCCGCCAAACAGGATGTATGTATGATGAATGCATTGTTGAGTATCTTATTGAAGGATATTGTAGCCAGAGTAACTGCTGGACCAGTATGTCCTTAACTTACTTAACATAAATGTCCCAGGGTGGCGAGAGCAGTAGAATGGCCAAGCACTGCTTAGTAATTCTGGTGTTGTTTGCTTTTACTACTGTGCATGTGCGGTAATATCGCTTACTATGCGAATGACATGCTCGTCCACCGTTCGTTGTATATAAAATATAAAAAAAAACACTAAATGACCTTTGTTAATTATTGAGAGTTACTTTTGATATGGAGTAAAATATAACCAAGGCTTTTTTCATTTCAGGACTGCTAGCAATTCCGCAAAGAATGAACCCGTGATTACTTTGCCATCGGCGAAGTTGGATAACGTATGGGCGGCGATCAACGTTTCTCAATCCCATTGATTTTTTTTTCTATTTGTGACTTGAACAATAGCCAAACGCTACGTTTCAAGTCATTTTTATGAACTGTAACAACATTAAACACATGCGCAATAAGGAATTTTATAATTTTATACCTACAACATTTTGCTCCCCATTGTATGTTTCGTATTCTGTATCAGCCCATATACGTCCCACTGCAGGGCACGGGCCTCCTCTACAATCCAAAGTACGATTGAGAGTGGTTAGGCCATATAGTCCACCGCGCTGGCCTAATGCGGACTGGCGGACTTACATACCATAGAAATTTGATAAATCGCTATGGTATGCAGGTTTCCTCACGATGTTTTCCTTCACCGTTTTAGTGCGTGGTGATTGACTATCAATACACACATGACTCCGAAAAGTCAGAGGTGTGCCCTGGGATTCGAACCCGCGACCACCGTGAACATGTTGGCAGTCACGTCTAGTCCGTTTACCAACAGGCCACCACGCACTTTTCTGTATGTTTCGTATACCCCACAACAAAATAAGGCCTCTTTACTTATGACATAATTGATATTAAGTGAATGATAATGATTTCTGTACATATTTTAACAAGACAAAATATAAAAGACAGGTATGTATTTAATGGAGATCTTTTCTCACACCAATTATGCTCTGACTTTAACATTCACAAACTGATTTAAATAAATTATAATTATAGCATATAAAATTCTTAAAATAATTTTATTTAAGTATCAGCTAAAAAAGTTATGTTTTATGCATCCAGCTAAAAATAAATAATTTATTATCCTAATATTGCACTACAACATAATTAGTCAATTTTTATTGAAAAGCTGGCTCCACAAGAGCATCCCAAGTCAGCATTGGGATTTTGTATCACCCTAAAAGCAGATCTTATAAGTTCCGTGTGATAATCCACTGTAGATCCCTTGATATAGTCAAGTGATGTCTCATCTATCACTACTTTCACTCCGTCCCTTTCAAATATTCTGAAACAAAAAATAAATCTACCTTTAGTTAAAACATAACAATATAATACAACTACATATACAGGGATATTTTTTAAAGCCTCCAAATTTTTTTTTATTGGTCTCAAGAGAAAGAGCACTTATTAATGCAAGATAAAAAATATTCTTTACACAGAATAAATTGTTTATTCTCTATTTCAAATATCCAAAAATAGTCAAATTGTACTTAAAATTGATTTGAATCATGGTTGCCCATTTTTTTTTTTCAATCTTTATATCTGTGTGAATGTGTTTTTAATATGAATGGGCTCTTGTTGTGCCAAGATTGAATCTCCTTTTAAAATTTGAACACTCTCATATAAAGCAGAATATACTCAAAAGGTGATGTTAATGAAAAATGAAGCATTCACATACTTGTTGAATGTAATAATACGACAATATACTTAAACATGCATTGCCCACTATATGTCTGTTTCACCGTCAATGTTTGCTCAGTTGACATGTAAAATGCTAAAATGGAAACAAACGAAATTTTAACAATACCTTTATGGATTAGAGTATTTATAAGGTTGATGATTATTTGTTATTCTTAAATACAACAGTGTAGCATGGGATTGATTTGATTTTGTTATTATACCCCCAAGACATTACATAATAAGGATGTGGGTGGAGTAGATTTGATATACTCTTCAACCAGTGGCAATTAAAAAAATCACCAAATAAATAAAAAAATAATAATTGTAAAACAATTAGAACAATCATGTCATTTCCCAAAATTATCTTAAGGTAGCTTTAACTTGTAAATAATGTTGGTGACAACCAGAACATAATCAATATTCTCCATTAACTGTAATTCACAGTTTATGGAGCTTATTGATTGAAAAGAGCAATCTGTGATCCAAATTTGTTAAGAAGTCAACTAGGAATATAGATATGATTATACTATTGTCTGTTTGATGAAAGTTTAGTTTTACGTATCAGATGTTTCAAGATGATCTAAATATCACTATTTTTATATTGTACTAATAACTAAGCTTTTATATAGAAACATTTTGTCCTATTATATGAGTTTGAATATATTTATAATATAATAATTAGAAACTTGCCACAAATTATGAGCTTAACACAGTACATAAAAAATATGTACAAAATATGAGTAGTTTTGAAGGTGGCCATATACTTGGTATATACTTTATAAAATGCTAAGTCTACTAACAAAAAAAAAACAAATTTTCAAATAAAGCTAGAGATGATAATATAATTAGGTTTGCAAAGCTTTTTTAAAAACATTGAGAGATTTTATTTTTGCGGCCATGGTCAGAGTAGTGGTTAAAGGCAGTTAATTTGAGGCATACTTTCCAATCTATGACATAAGATTTTCCAGAAAATGTGTTCAGTATCAAAATTCTTATTAATTCTGCATTGAATGTGTGTAGATTAACATTTGCACTTTGTTGTTTTGTATTGTATCCAATTTTTTTTTACTATGTACAATAAAGAATTAAATAAATAAAAAATAATTTGCTAAATAGGGCTAGTAAAAAATTAGCAAATGATTAGTGATTGCCACATCTAATGAAATTATGCAATTTGCACCCTCATAATGTATCTTCATGCAGTAATGATAATGATATAATCATATTTCATAAATATTTGTACTAATTTATATCCTATTCACTTTAATGCTAATATGCTACATAAGAAGTTTAAGTTTTTACAAATCATTTTGTTGGTATTAAGGCATAATACTTTTGATCAATGTTTAGTTATTGTGTATCACAAAATAAGTTTAGTTAGCTCGGGTTAATGTTACTGATATTAATTTTATAGTATCTTTGAATTTTACTTAATGAAGTGAGTTATTATCTACTCCATAAAATTCTCTCCTTCTGTCGCTCTGTCTTCAGCCACAGAAGTCGACTGGTGAACATAGGCCTCTCCAAAGGAACTTCATATTAATCTATTTGAAGCGACCAGGATCCAATAACTTCCTGCAACCTTAACCCTATAATTCTAAATGCTGCAAACAATACAGTCTTTGATTTCAAAATCATTATATTCATCAAGATTACATTCAAACAACATTGGCAACCTCGAAGAATTATTTAAATATTCGTTTAACGAATAATAGAAACGTAGGTACCTGTCATCTTCTGCCAATTTGTTATCCAAATCAAACTTGTACTGAAAACCAGAACAGCCTCCGCTTTCCACACAAAGCCTCAAAAATGTGTCTCTATCACATAATTGTTTGAGTTTGGTCACACAGCTGTCACTAATGGATATACCATCTTGTGTCGCAATATTCGGCGTATCTTGCGCATAATTTCGGAACAGGTTATTTCTAGTTAGACAGTAGTTGTAGCCGAATTTTAATATGCCCCTGGTCTTTAATAACATTTTTATAATATTTTCATTAAAGTTAATAGTAATTTAGAAAATAAGTATAATAGAAGATTTTCGCGGCGTCAATTTTCAATTTTGACATTTTTCAATTGTGACGTGAGTTGTTGTTGTTTTTTCTATTTATCCTGACGGAAAGGCAAAGGTCTAAGCCATACAGCCTTTGTGACGTGAGTTCATGAACAGTTCATGAATGACAGTTATAGTGTGGGACTAATGTCTCTCGTAGGTGATTAGGGCTTGTTTTCAAATTGATTCTAAAATCTAAAAGGTGCTTTCAAAATTATTTTTGCCTTTAAAAATCACAGAATGCAAATGAATAAAATGTTAGCGCTACTCCTCGCAATTGCAAAAAAAATGGTTGAAGCAGTGAAAATCGCAGTTCGCGGCTATCATATTGAGACTCTCTAAATACTGAAGGGCCTATACCTAGTTTTTAAATAAGTGAATGTAAGTTATAATATGTTCCATTTGTCACGCGAAAAGAGATTTTCCCTCACTCACACCACGGACACACATACTTTTAACCATAGATGTAGTATAGAACTAATGTTTTATACTAAATCTATGCTTTTAACCAAGATAAACAGTGGCACGCAAAAATCTCTTACTCTAGTTGCTATTTAATATGCATCGAAATTAAACGAAAAGAAAATTCGAGAGGTGTCAAGGGACACCCTAATGGATCGAAGTTAAGCTGAAAACATATTGTAGGCAGTGTTGTAAAAAAGCTCGAGTCGGCGCTTAAACGCTCGAGTCGACGCTCAAGGAGAATGCTCGTGCTCAAGTCGGGACTCGATTGAAGCGCTCGACGCTCGAGCAGTGGCTTGAGCACCGGATTCAGCGCTCGGCTCGAGCTTGAGCGCGCGCTTAGATACCATAGCTAGGGAAACTGTAAAAAATATGGTATAATTCAAATAAGAGAATTTCAGTTTTATTTTTAACTATATTTATATTATAATAGTAGAAAAATACTTATTTATTATTAGTATACAATATGCCATATGATCTACGCCATAAGGCCCAAATTAAATTACAATTGTGGTTTAGCTGAACTTGCTGTACAATTCCTGACTACCTAATGATCTTTCTTAGCAACTAAGTTAAATTAAGTACCTTCCTAAAATCATCACACACCTTTGGTACACTATAATTTTTTTAACCATGAGGAAAGACACATACTAGCCTGCATATTTTCGTTACTAAGTCTGTTCCTTCTTTTAGTAATGATAAGGCCAGCTTTTGAAAATGCCACTTCGCTTGGCACACTCGTGCTTATTTCGAACAGATAAAATTTCGAATGCCAGTTTAGTTAAGTTGGGCAATGTAGTTTGCTTATTTTTCCACCACAACATCACATCTGTGTTCTCAGGTTCAATGGATAAATTTAAATAACTATCAATCTCATCGATAGAGCTTCTATCGGATTGTTGTTTGTATATTGAAGAAAAGAATGATTTTCTGGTCTGAATTTCAGGTTCTTGATTTTCTATCCTATCTTCACGAGAAGGTGACACATAATATTCATTTTGATACATTTGTTTTAATTTTCTTAATGGTTCCGTATTGCTTTTATTCATGAAATAATTATTATTCAGACGCGGATCTAATATGGTAGCTATTTCTGCAAGATCAGTTTTTATCAGTGAAGAGTATTCATTTAATTTCGTAATCATAGCGTTTACGGAATTATTTAATAAATTTACATTTCGAAATTGTTGCATGTGATCCAACAACGAGTCCATGACGGGAAAAACATAATATATACTAGGATATTCATGTATAGATAACATTACCGTGGCTTCATAGAATGGCTGTAAAAAATCAATCAATACTTTTACATTATTCCAGTCTTGAATGCCGTATTCATTAAATTCTATTTTTTCATAACAAATGAAGTCCAAAACAGTTTTCATTGAAAAAGCTCTTTCTAACATTAAAAACGTAGAATTCCAACGTGTTGGAACATCTTTTATGAGGTCTAATTTCTTGACATTTAGTGAAACGCAGCATTCTTCGTATGTTTGCTTTCTTTTCGGCGATAAAGTTATAAATTTCACTAGCTTGGATACTGCAGATATGGTTGAGTCAGCTTCATCTAGACCTTTCTTAACCACCAAATTTAATACATGGGCCAGGCATCTTACATGTAATATATCCTTATATTCTTCATGAAACAGTTTTAGAAGCCGGATACATTTTGTGTTTGTTGTATCGTTGTCAGTAGTAATGGAGTTATTTTGTCCTTCAGCGAATAATCAGAAAATATTTGCGTAATCTTCAACAAGACTTGCTCACTTTTATGAGGATATGGTATAAGATCAAATTCAACCACTATAGAAATCAGCTGCCCTTCATTGTTTACAAAATGTGCAGTTACTACTATGTAAGGCTTATTCGTAAGTGACGTCCAGAAATCAAAAGTCAGAGAAACTTTATATTTTAAGGACTTAAAAATTGTCTTACTCCGAGTTTCTTAAAGAAGTTTTATGTTTCTCTATGCAACTGTTGTTTCGTTGGCGTGGAGTGAATGTCAGCGTAGGACGTCCACCCACACGATGGTCCGACGACCTGGTAAAGGTCGCGGGACGTCGCTGGATGCAGGCTGCCTCCAACAGGTCTCTGTGGAAATCAGTGGGGGAGGCCTATGTTCAGCAGTGGACTTCCTTTGGCTGATGGATGGATGGATGGATGGAGTGAATGTACTGGCATTACTGGCAATGCTGGCATCTGGATCCTTAGATTCAGTGGTCGTTGTATGCCGTGTTGTATGTTTTTTCAGTACAGATGTAGATGTTTTCTGTGAAAAAACATTATTACAGATTTTACACGTAACACGACCCGCCATTACTTGAAAATGATCCCATTTCCAACTCTTCCGAGTGTTATTGTTATCACGTTGAGATAAATCTGTTGACTCCGCACTTAATTCCATCATATTATCTTGCTCATGTTCACTGCTACTATTAACAATATCGCAATCGTTTTCCATGTTATAAATGCAAAACAACAAGGAAAATAATAAAAAATACACAATATATAATTGTTTCTGCTTGTTCACTCACCACAGGACTTACTTATACGACCAAATCACATAATACTAAACTTACAGAAGTCAAGCTTCGTACAAAGCGCGCTAAATCAACGCACACATTGACAGCGTTCACCGACACGATATTCGAAACCAGTCGAGACCACTGCGAGCGCGAGTGTCACCCGCGTCGGGCACGAAAATAATGATATTTTTTGTGCAAAGATGGAACAAATGAATAAAAGTTATTACACTTGTATATAAAACACCAGATTATAATAATAGAATATAAATATCATTTAATACATACATATATAATACAAAAACTATAAAAAAACGTGAAGAATAATGACATACACATTCTCAATTACTTCATAAATACCATTAAAAAATATTTTATTTTAATATTGTGTTTTATATATTTTATTAACACGATACGTGTTTTCGCATAAGCCGGAGTTAACAACCCTAGCGCCAACGCCGAGCGTAGTGTGAGTGTGGCAATAAAAGTGAAGTACATACACAAGCTTCACTTCTGTTAGTATTCTGTGACCAAAGTCAAAAGATAAGTAATACTCACCGTACCTACCGCCCACAAGAATTCCTAACATTTTATTTATAACAATTTTTCATCTACCCGCATTTAAAAATTACAACGCTTTAACGCTTGAGCGCATAACTCGAGCATGAAAGTCTAAACTCGCAACGCTCGCAAGCCTTACACGCTCAAGCGTTTAACGCTCGAGTCTAAAACGCTCCAAAGCGTCGACTCAGCGCTCGACGCTCGACTCTCAGCGCTCATTTTTACAACACTGATTGTAGGTTTTCGTCTTACGCATAGAGTAAAGAGCAGTAAGTACGGGGCCAACTGACCAATCAGGACAATGGAACGTACAAGGTTCTTTCTATGTAGTCTGTGGTCACGTCTTAAGCGTATGACCTATAATGTGCACACAACAAAAGAATCCATTGTTCAGATCGCTCTAAGATGCGTTGCTCTAGTATTTATGGCCGCTTCTTTACTCTATGCGTAAGACGAAAACCTACAATGTGTTTTGAGCTTTAAGCTGAAAACACATTGTAGGTTTTTGTCTTACGCATAGAGTAAAGAGTACAAAGCTATGGTAAAGAGCACATCTTACATGGTTCGTACGGGTCGTCAGAGGGCCCACGTACGTTTTTATTTTTTTAATTTCATTGACAAAGGACGGTTTTCTCGTCTGCCAATGACTAAGCTTTTAGGGATGGAAGAGTCGATTTTTATGTACTCTTTATCTCATCTCTATATAAACAAATAAATAATATATTTTATTAAATGAAATCAATCCTAGTTGGCGCTTATTATAAACAGTTCTTATCTGTGATAACCTGTGGTACTATCACATTCGAGTTTGCAACTGTTTTATTGTCAAAAAAAATGATTCAATTAACATTAAATCACACATCAATCAATTATTTAATACTGTGATTGATTAAATTCTGTACACAAACATAGATTACATATTGAGAATAAATTTACTGTGGAAAAATGTTAAGCAACAATGCCGTGTACACATATTAGAAATACTTATGTATAAAATGTGTGAATTCCAAAGTAGGCAAGATCGTGTTTCGAGCACACGTCTTGTTCTTGTTGTCTTTTTTTTATATATTTCTACTACCAGTGTCATTTTAAAAGAAAACAAAAAAGAGACTACCTGAAGACAAATAACAAGGTTAACTTTTTCCTATTATAATTCCTAAAACAGCGCGTGTATTTTGAAATTTTAACATCAATAACTTAATATTTGATTGTATAAAAAATTACTCCGTCATCTTTAGTATGATACTTTATTATCTTTAATAGGTACTGACTATTTGTTCCCATACTTCTTACTTTAAGTGAGCATATTTGTATTCTTTACATTTAACATTATAAATAATTTCTCTATTACGCACATACTCTGATCGTTTTTCTTCCATTTTTTAAATGAACGCACAGACGAACTTTTGGCTAATTACTGATAATTAAATAAATAAATACACTTAACAGTCACATACATAGTCCTGACCCCACATTAAGATCAATTAAGTGTTGTGTCGTGGGTATCGGGAACTACGAGAGACTTTTCGGTCTCTCAAACATCCAGACCCGAGACCAATACTTACTGGGTCTCACAAACATTTGTCTCGGTGCGGGGCTCGAACCCGTGGCCTCTCGTTTCACAGGCGGCGTCTAACCAACTGCGCCACGGAGGCTGTCAATTACGTCCAGTCTAGTATTTACAAACAACTGGTCAAAGAACTGCGGTGTTTATTTCTGTTAAGTCAAGTTAGATTACCAGCAACACCTCATGTAAATAATTAGAAATGTCAAAATTGTATTCAAAATTTTTAAATTGTATGCAGATTGAATAAAGAAAATTATACCTTGTACGTATTATAAATTCTAATTTAATTGTAAGTTTTAAGAAATGTTATAATATTAGTTTGGCTTAAAAAGCTGGTAGCCATATTTACAAAACCGATTGTTGTGTAAACTCAAGTTTGTCCACAATCGCAAATCGCTCAAAAGCGCTGTGGTGCACGGAGACATTGTTATTTTGCTCTCTCTTCAAATTTCATTACATTGGACATTATTATCATTACTACTATTGGACTACTAGTATAAATGTACATTGTATAAATTATCAAAGAATATTTTAATGAAAGCGTTGTAGATATTTTTTACTTTCATTTCTAGTTCCTAATTTCACCACTTGTCAATTTATGTTAGTTGCGCTGTATGTCTCAGACGTTTTTTGTTTTTGAAGCTCATGCCCTCGAATTTCGACCGACAGTGTGCACACAACAAAAGAATCTATTGTTCAGATCGCTGTAAGACGCGTTGCTCTAGTATTTATGGCCGCTTCTTTACTCTATGCGTAAGACAAAAACCTACAGTTTGTTTTCAGCATTAAGCTCAAAACACACTGTAGGTTTTAGTCTTACGCATAAAGTAAAGAGTGGTAAGTACGGGGCCAACTGACCAATCAGGACAATGGAACGTACAGGGTTCTTTCTATGTAATCTGTGGTCACGTCTTAAGCGTATGACCTATAATGTACACACAACAAAAGAATCCATTGTTCAGATCGCTGTAAGACGCGTTGCTCTAGTATTTATGGCCGCTTCTTTACTCTATGCGTAAGACGAAAACCTACAATGTATTTTCAGCTTTAGTCTCCTCAACCATTTTACCGGGAAGTGACCAACCCAGCAACACGATGCCGCCGCAAGCATAGACTATTAAGCGAACACGACATATCCAATCGCTGAGAAAGCAAAACAAAATGAAATAAAATACTCGCCCGTCCACGTTACCTGCCGTCCATAATGTGCGTGAGGGCCATTGAGAGGTTTTAGTTGATATAGTAAACTCATTTGCAAAAAAAAACGGGCACCTAAGCAATGAACCATTTCAAATGTTACTATTGGTTTGTTGGATAATTATAGGTAGTTTTACTTTCACAATTTTGTAAATTAATAAGCAAATAATCGTTTTCGTCAGTATTATCATAAAATTTTGATAAAATTTATGGGTTTTAATGCTAAAGTTCACTAGTAGTGTATGCTCGCTAGTAGTGCATATGCTCGTGAAGTAAAAGTTAACAAAGATTTTTGTTAGTTTTTTCTTTAATAAAGTAAAAGCTGAAATCACAGCTTGAATTCGTCTGGGTATGCTAGCGAAGATATCCCGGATACTTGCTTGCGGAATACGTTCCCACTCCGCGGTAATCACATTCTTCAGCTCTCTTATGGTCTGCGGAGCCGGTTGTACTGATCTCACGCGTCGTTTCAGAACGTCCCAGACATGCTCTATAGGATTGAGGTCGGGACTTCGAGGACCTCTTGCACATACGCTTCCACATCGCCAGACCGGTGGGCGCGAGCGTTGTCGTCCATAAAAATTGAGTTTTCGCCTAAAGCGGCCAATGCGGGTTGTGCATGAGGAATTAGAACTTCCGTTATGTATTGATGTCCAGTCAGTGAGCCGTTTTCAATGAAGACTAACTCTGTACGATCCATTGAATTTATTCCTGCCCAAAACATAACAGAGCCCCCACCATAAGGTGTGATTTCTTCAAAACAAGCCTCTACAAAGCATTCTCCTCGTCTTCGTAGCACTCGCCGACGTCGATCTTCACCGAACAGAGATATCCTGGCTTCATCGGAGAACAATACCCTATTCCAGTCTTCTTGAGTCCATGGCTCACAATTTCGAGCAAACCTAAGCCTGGCAACTCTATGCTCACGGAGTAACTTAGGGCCGCGGGCCGGGCGATGACTGCGTATATTGGCCGCGAGAAGCCTCCTCCTGACCGTCCATAGACTAATATGCACATTTCTTACTTCTTCGAGGTTGTTCTTAAGGTCCACATTCGAAGACTTGCGATTTCTCAATGCGCGACTCACAAGAAAACGATCATCCCGTGGTTGGGTACATGGTTTTCTTCCAGAACCAGGCCTTCTCTCGACGGAATCGGTGTCTTGATACCGCTGCCAGGTCCTTTGAACCGTCGAGCGACTCACACTTAGCCTCTGAGCCACGAAGCATTGGCTGCAACCCTCTTCGAGCAGCGCAATAATTTTGGTAGCTTTTACCACTTTCTCTAACATTATTGAGACAGCTAAACAGCAATAAATGAAGCTTTTAGTTAAGAATATGAAATAAATTCATAAAAATTGACTAAAAGTTATGAAAACCGATATTATCTTTTGGAACTTCGCACCAAAAATGTAGGATAAAAAGTGGTTTTCTGTAAAAACGAGCATCAAACGAAAATTTGAATTTAGAACGTCCTGTTTTAAACATCACGGCATTTTTAAAACCGGCCAGTAACATGTACAAATGATTGAAATCATTTTGGTACCGTATTTTTTTAAAGAAGAATTAATATCAAAACCACCCGTTTTTTTGCAAATGAGTTTATGTTGTATGGTATACGAAAAACGTCTAACATCTCGGTGGGGCCATCCTGGCCGCAACATCTCCGGAGCTCGAACAGTTGTCCTCACGCATCAGGATAGTAGATCCTAATGCCTCTTCCAACCTGTCCCAAGGTATAGGAGGGAAGACTTAAAGCTCTCTAATCTCCTTAACAAGGTACGACCTGTGGTACCACCTATGAAAACCTTATTAAATTCGTGGAGGATAGTGCAGACCGCGATTATAGTTCCACCAAAATATTTTTTCAATTCGAACCAGTAGTATCTAAGATGAGCGGTAACAAAACAACTCTTCAGATGTATATATTTCATCATCATCATCATCATCAGGCCTGTCTAGAGGAAATAATAGACCACGTCTAGGGTCTTTATAATAAAGATGGAGCGCTGTCATACATTAGAAACTTCAATCACAGAATACTAACAGAAGTCAAGCTTGTGTATGTACTTCACTTTCGATGCCACATTCACACTATGCTCGACGTTCGCGCAAGGGTTGTTAACTCTGGCTTATGCGAAAACACTTATCGTGTTAATAGCACTCGTATTGTTTGATTAATGTTTAAAATAAAATATATAAAACACAATATTAAAGTTAAGTATGTCATTAGTCTAAGTTTTTTTTATTGTTTTTGTATAATATATGTGTTCTTTTTAAGAAATTTATATTCAATTATTATAAGCTGGTGTTTTATATACAAGTGTAATAACTTTTATTTATTTGTTCCATCTTTGCACAAAAAATATCACTATTTGCATGCCCGAAGCGGGTGAAACTCGCGCTCGCACTGGTCTCGATTGGTTTCGACTTTCGAATATCGTGTCGGACGTCGGTGAACGCTGTCTATGTGTGCGTTGATTTAGCGCGCTTTGTATGGAGCTTGACTTCTGTTAGTTTAGTATTCTGTGCTTTAATATACATAGATATTTTTTTTGTTCACAATGTTGTGAGCGCTCCTGTTTCTGAAAATCGTTTTAATTATTTAGCAACAAATTGCTTTAAATTCATTTGAAAATCGAAAGTATAATATGCTATAATCCTTTTAATACATGTTAAAGTGGAATTAAATTTAGTTTTACTTTTCTTTTCCAAGTAATTCGTACATGTTGGAAATCTGTCAAATATTAGCTAATACAAGAGCAGAAGAAGGAGGCCTGGCACCACCATTTTTATCTACTTTTTTGAAGTACCAGAGCTCCCTGTATATATTTTATGGGCCAAGTGATTAATCAGGCATTATAAATAATGCCCGGGCAATATGGATAATGCACAATAAGAGCGGGCAATGTGATTATAACCAATCAATTTATCACATTGCCCGGGCATTATTCACTATTATAGTGGTAGAATTTAGGATAGGGCAGCACGAGGGGGTGGGTTGGGAGGAGTGGAGAGGGAGGGGGAGTGTCGCACCACCCGTAGTACCACTCCTATGAAAAGGTAACGCACCATTCCTGAGAAATATCAATTATAGTAACCTAACCTCAATATACTTGTTGTCAATACAAAGAACCTAAAGAACATTGGTAAAATCATTGTTAATGCAATTCTTAAGCGTCTATAAATTTCATGTATAAAAATATTAATAATAAATTTTCTAAGTAATTTTGGTGCCTAGCTCAAGGCGAACCTAAGCCTGAATTACGAAAACACATTTTTCGTATAACTCTATTGATATTTGCTTTATTTTTATTGGAGAGGCGTTATATCGTTTCAATGTTGCCATTTTTAAAATATAAGCTTGACTGGCTTTCTTACATTATCTTTCTCCGATAATTAATGTAAAAAAAATATGCAGAGAAGTGAGAAAAGCAAATTAATCACTGAGTAATTAATTAAGGAATAACAATTTGTTTCTGTCGCCCAAAAGCGCTATTGTGCAAAATATAATCTATATTTGCCCCCTCTTTCCTTTTTATTTAATTGTACATGATATTACTATAAGATTAATAAAATAAATAAGTACTCGATGTTTAAATTGCGTGTAAAATATATTTTTTTAGTTTTATTTGTGGGTCATAACTCATAACTTTGCCTCACGCCAATATAAATGGAACAAAATAACATTAACTACCCACAGAGTTTGACAAGATACAGAAAATCTGTAAAACCTTAAAGTGGAATATCTTTTTTCCTAGGCTTGCTACAATAGTAAATCTTAAGAAATAATTATTAAGGAATTCGAAATCTATATTTTAAAATATTTTTCATCTCAATACACACAAAAACAATTACAGCAAAAAAATGTATGGAGGATTATCATTGTTCTTTGCTTCTGCAACGTCTCCGACGCTACGGGAAGTTCAGCCCCTTCGCCCTTGCGTAACAAAAGAAAGGCACCCATGCTCACCTCCGCAACTTCGGCTTGCTGGTCGCCTCCAGCGACCAGCCTCAGCCGCTGCGGCTTGCACGGTTGCCTATCCTTCGCTACAACGGGCGGGGGCTGCTCTCCCTCCGCGCCGCCGGCTTTTGATATACACTCTAGGGTCGGTAGCCAAAAGACTACGTGAAGTCGGGGTGTTCCGAGTCGGTTTTGGGGCACAGTCAACCTAACTGATCCATAAAGTGGGTAATTTCCTTCTGAAGATAATGTTTTGGACGTTAAAAAACAACTAAACATAAGCAGATCAATTCAACCTTTCTAATTTATGGGTCTATCGCAGATGCGACAATGCGGCAGAGTACCACGTAAAAATTTACCTATTAATCACATTGCCCGATCATCATGTAGTCATATTCATAATGCCCGAGCAATGTGATAAATAGGTGAGTTTAGATTGTAATTAATCACTTGGCCCGATATGGCTAGGCATTATGAATACTGCCCGCATCAATAACTTGGCCCATAACATATAAAATCGCGAAAAAATCAGCTGTTTCACACAAAAATTATAATCGTTCAAATCTGCAAAATGTATGGAATAGCCATTGATTTAAAAACTAAGGATAGGCCCTTCAGTACATTAAGAGTTTCAAAAAGATGACCGTGAAGACCGCGCTAAGGTAATAAATATTAAATGAACTTTATTTATTTAGATGATACGTCAAAACGATGACCATAAAAAGTTATTTTATTTTCGCCATCTTGGAAAAAGGGGTGAAAACACTTTTTTTCGCGAGATCTTGGAAATTATGCGTCTTACAAAAAAAAAAGTGTTTTTCCTACAAATATGTTTATACTAGCTGTCGGGCCCGGCTTCGCCCGGGTGCAGATAGTTTTTGAGTCCAATCCACATCAAGAACATATTATTTCGCGTGTCTACTAACTATATTTCCCGCGTGCCGTCGACTATATTTCCCTTCCGTAGGAGAGGACATCCCGTGCCAACAATTTGAATTTGAAAGAGTAGAAAATATGTATATTTGGTTTCCTGACTCATCCCACGGGAACACTACATTTTTCGGGATAAAAAGTAGCCTATGTGTTAATCCAGGGTGTCAGCTATCACTATACCAAATTTCATCAAAATCTGTTGAGCCGTTTTTTCATGAAAGAGTAACAAACATCCATACATACATACAAACTTTCACCTTTATAATATTAGTAAGGATAACTTTTGAACTAAATTAAAAATTAAAGAAGTTATAAGCAAATAAGTGAGTAAATTATTATAAAAACAGTAGGCCCAGGCATACATTTTCGCCGCGCTGTAGAGAGGGGATAGCTGTCTACTCTCCATCCGTCCTACGCTTTTTCGATCAGGTCACGTGTCCTGACGCGAGTTTAAGATTTTATACCCATTACAGAAAAGTGCTCAACGCCGCTAAAGAAGTTTTCACTTCAAAAATATTTTTTGCTCTATAACTTTTTATAAAAGAATTCTCACTTTTTTGCTTTTTTTTTATTTTTATTAACCTATTCTGTCCCACTGCTGGGCAAAGGTCTCCCTCAACTCCTTCCACTTATCCCTATCAGTTGCTGATGCCATCCAAGTGCTGCTAGATTGGTCGAGATCGTCGCGCCACCTTTTCCGAATCCTGCCGCATGGCCTCACGCCATCCTTAGGTACCCATTGAGTGGCAATATTTGCCCACCTCTTCGGTTGCATTGGGGTGACGTGGCCCGCCCAATCCCAGTTTAGTTTAGTCGATTTCTGTGCAACATTCTTGACTCTGGTTATGGAGCGCAAGGTGATATTGGGCATTCTATCCGTGCATGTTACGCCCAGCATGCTGCGCTCCATAGCTCTTTAACAAACCTCGAGCCTGGACCTCTGAAGTTCGATCAAAGACCAGGATTGAGCTCCGTATGTGAGAATTGGTAAGATACAAATCGACGAGTCTACTTTTAAGAGAAATAGGAAGATTTCCCTTAAGAAATTTCTTCTTCACTTTTTTGCTTATAACTTCTTTAATTTTTAATTTAGGGCAAAATGTTATAGAAACATAGTTGTAGGCAAAATAATTTGCTACAAATTATGTCCTTGCAATTTTTTTGTAAGATGAATAGTTTCCGAGTTATCGCGAAAAAGTGTTTTCACTCCTTTTCCAAGATGGCGGCCTGGGGACAAGGGTGGCGACCCCACAAACTTGAGGCTAAGCGTCTACTGACCCCCAAACATGTCCCAAAAATAAAATTGCGTCCTCTAAGAAATGCAATATACGGTCCTTAAATTGTAACATTTCGATGGACTACTAAGCATTTTCAAAAACGTTGTGAGGTGATTAATTTCATTAATACTCCGCTAGCGATGTACTGAAGCGCGCGCACCACTTTCGTCGAAACCCTTTGCACGCTTTTCGCCCTGTCCATATTTTTTTTTATTTTTTTTTTTTTATTGCAATGAATGGCGAGACGAGCAAGCCGTTCGCCTGATGGTAAGCGATACGACCGCTCATAAACAGTAGCAACATTCCACTGCGCTCGCCATCCTGAGACATAAGATGTTAAGTCTCAATATGTCCAGTAGTTACTCTGGCTACAATGTCCTTCAATCCGAAACACAACAGTGCATTTAAGCAGTGTTGTTTGACGGGAGAAATAGACATTGCGGTGGTACCTACCCAGATGGCCTCTCACATATGAGAGACCTACCACCAGTTATATTTATATTAATGGGAACAGCTGTATTTTTTTTCGATTTCAGTGTTGGCCCTATAGTAAAAGTTTGTCATTATGATAAGTACCTTGACGTTTTACAAATAGACACGTCATACACTAACATTATGGCACAAAAATATGGCGTGATGCGTATTGTAATTTCAAATTGGTTCGAAGAAAGAGTAAAAAAGCAAGATACATAAGTTAGAAGAAGATGAATACACATCGCTAGTTACGTAACAATAAGTGCCGCACGGTTATTGGCCAAAGCGCGTGTGACGTAGCACCAAGCATGAAATACGGGGTGACGTGGCGAGAGCTGTCAAACGTCGCCATGAGAGCGAATATATTAACTAAAATTAAAAAAACATTAAACTAGAGTATACTTGCGCACTAAATAAAATATTTTTTTTGTTTCACAGTTTCAGAATCATTTGTACATTATTTTAAATCACTCTAATCTATTTTTCCGCAATTGGTTTTGAGGATACAAATTGTCAGAGAAACGTGTATCCGCGACACTGGTTGAAGCGTGACTAATTGCATGGGAGCTAAAGCTATAAAGCTCGGACAACGCATCTATGCTTTATAAACATCTTAGGATAAGTAGTATCCCCCTTTTGGCTTTATACAGGGTATCTCAAGACTGCTACCGAAAACGAAGCCGGGTGGTAGTTTTAGTGGCTACAAACTCAATGCAATTAAAAATTTCGCATAGAAACGCGACAATTATTTTTTATGATTTTTTAAATATCGTCAATTTTGGGTGGTAAATCCATAGTTTTTGCTAAAATAATAATTTAAACTCTTTTATACCTTAGATTATTTATAAATAAAAGGATATACACTATTATTTTAGGAAAAAAAGTATTTACCACCCAAATATGGCCATAGGAAAAAAATTATAAAAAAAAAATTGTCGCTTTTTTTTGCAACTTTTTCTGTTGCATTGTGTCTGAAGTCGCTTAAACTATCACCCGGCTTCGTTTTCGGTAGCAGTCTTGATATACCCGGTATACACTTTGTGACTAACCTTGTATAGTTCGTCTCCACAATGATACCAAGCCTTGTGTTGTCATGACTATCAGAATTCAAAAACTACGAGAGACTTTCGATACTACAACATCCAAACCTGAAACAAATATTTGTCATTCACACAGACATTTGTCCCGGTGCAGGAATCGAACCCCGAACTCTCATACGCATAAAAACAAGATTATTCACAAGTGAAATATTGATATTAAAAATCGCAAATCACATAGATTTATTTTTTAAGATGTGTAGTAACTAATCATTTAATATTTAAAAATATCACTCACAAAGTATAATTAACTAGAATTATAAATAATTTTATTTTCTTCATTGTTCACGTATTGAATTGATTTTGCACTAGACTAGGTATATTTTTTACGTGACAACACCAACATTTCATTCCCATGTGTTAGAATGAGAAGGAAATGGCGAGTAATGAAAGAGAAAGACTGCTTTCGGGGTAAGCTGGCCAGCGGACCCTTATAACTATACATTCCGCACAGAATTAGACATCAAAATTTTACTTCAATTATTGTTTGTTATGAACTTATTGCTACTACATACATCTTAAAACGCTCACTTAATTTTACCAGGTTAATTTATATCAATAATATTATTTACAATCATTGACTTATATTCTACCGATAGACGAGGCGCGTCATAGAAACTATTTGTCCCGTATTTGTCAATAGCTCAGTAGCGACATCTAGTACGTTTACTTGAATATTACAAATTATGATCAAAGATTATTAGACAGACAAGACAGTTAATGTCAATAATAGCTTTGCCTAAGATACTGCGTAAGTATAAATACCGCCATAGCAATAATATATTTGTAATGTTTTTTTTATTTACGTGAATAATTCATGGAAATGATGTAAATGAAATTAAATACTCTTACAAGTGTACAAGTCTGTCAAGCCGTCAATCAGTGTACAATCAGTCTGACATTTATAATAATAACATTTTTGAATTTTTAACAAGCTGATAAACTTTTTTCGAGACTAATAGACAAAAGGAAAGGTACACCAGAAGTTTACAAAAATGACTACCGCATTTGGAATATCTGAAATCTTCGTATCGAAAATGAATTGAATAAATATAGGTATGTTCTCATGGTAGCCACTTATATCCATTCCAATAATTCTAGACAAATATTATAGAGATCTCCTTTTTTCGTAACCGACGCGGAAGAATATAAAACAATTTTAAATGATATTAGTCTTCAATAACAATGGGTTCGAATAGTCCATTAAGTAATTCATATTAAGAAATGGGGTCTAAATACTATCCACTGTTTCAAAACATACATACAACACACATATTTTGAGTTATTAATTAACAACATATGATTAAAATAAAATACTAAAATCAATTTGCAACTACATTCTTCCAGCATATTTGTATTTGTAATGTATTCGAATAGTTTATGCCTATTTGGTCCTCTGATATGAATGTCCCTTGAATAATCTATATCTTATATAGTTCGTCTCTCTCACTCGACGGGCAATTTTTATGCGCGGAAATGAGATATACGATTAAGGAGCTCACCTTGTATTTTAACGAGCTCTAAAATATATTTAATCCATTAATAAATAAAAGATCTGTATTGTCGGCATCATTCTTCAATATTATATCACCTACGTTGTATTCTTTAATTATATTGTAACTTCAGAAAATTTCGCTGTCGGTTTGACGGGGAAAATTCAAAATAAATTACTTATAAATATAAACAAAGAGGCGTATTATTGCGCGGCCGCCACGCGGCAGACTGATTCGTGTGCGGTGCATGCACCGCACTTGGGTGGGACACATTTGTTACAAAGAACGTCTTATCTAGTGTAACATTGATATCGATGTTTACAATACACTAATATTCATCCCAGCAATTTATAAATGGGACAGACTTATAATTGTTTCGACGTCTTTATTTTGAAATCATCGTAGGTAATAATTTACCTTAAAATATTGTGTCATTATGAATTTACATGCAGTAAATGGGGTATTTTTTTGTTACGGTTGCTGGAAACCCTACTCCACTTTGCGCGGCAGCGGTCAGAAGGCGGAGCTTATCGGCAAACTCGCGTCGAGGCTGGCTTCACTGTCAATTCGAGAGCTGCGAAGAGTACGCTCGCGTCTATTACGTGGTGTGTTTATAGTGAAGTGGATTTTGTGATGAGATTATCGAATGTCGTGAAGTGAAAGATAGTGTTGTTTTTGTCAAGAGGTGCAATTTGTGTGTTTCAAACAATGGTTCTCGCTAACTTGGTGTGATTTATCAAAATGTGTAAAGCACAATTGTGCGCAAAATTGATTTTTGCCACGTAGTGACGCGAACGGGTAATGATTCCTAATGTGGAGCTCGAAGCAAGATGGTTAGAGAGACTCGGCATCTGTGGGTTGGAAATTTACCCGATAACATTCGTGAAGATCGAATAAGGGAGCACTTCAAACGGTAATTCCTTTACACTTTACCTACATTAATATTTTATTGCAGGGTTTTATTCCACCTTTAGATGTAGTTTTCATACATACCGGACATTTTTGCAAGTCTTAAGGCCGTACGGGTTTATAAGCGTCTACACTACTTATGGCACTGTTTCTTTACAGTAGTAACAAGGAAGAGTAGGTACGTAAGTTGCTCTCGTTCTCACAAACAAGCACCCACCTCAATTAGTCTATTTTGGCAACGGCGAGGCTTCGAGCTTTATCGTATATGTATTTTCGATTAATGTACGTGTGTGTTTATATTGTTGTACTGTGTCGATGGTTTCAAGAAACATTACTTGCATACATACGTTGTAACTAATTCTATTATTTTTTAACATTCGTGACTAGCCACCCTATACAAATTGCCGAATGCCACCAGAAACGAAGCATAGGGGGCCCGACCGGCCTTTTATGTTTTTTTTTCTTTCCACGACAGTTTATCGAGTTTAATGTGCGTTGTAAGGGCTCATGTGTGAGTCATAATACGCGGCAGATGTCTTGGGGTCACGAGTAAACTATTTTGTATTTCCAAGGGACATAATATATCATGCCTCTTATAAGTTGACTCGTAAATATAAAAAAATGGATTTAATTTATTTATTTGCGTACAAACCAAACAGATTCGCGATAATGATATAACATATTTGTTGTATACGTGGTCATTATTGATTTATTTAGGAAATGTTACCCTGTAATAAAAGACGACGCGAATCACATTTAATTTATTAGTGGATAATAAAATATCTCTACTACACCAAAGAAAACAGTAAAAATATGACTTTACCTACACTTATGTCTCACGCATATTATTTGTCTTGTATCTATAATTAGTTTACAATATACCCCAAGTTATACTATACAATTAAAATCACATCAAAAATCATGGAATTTATATTACATGATTAATTATTATATTTTTCAAATGAATACTATACTCGGAAATGGAATCCGAGATCAAAAATGTAAACAAAAGTGTTACCACTACAATAAAATTATTTGTCATGGTAGTTGATGATAAAAAAAAAATAACTAACCAATGCGAAGCAAAAACATAATAATATTTATTTCATGGATCTCCTGCATGTTGATTAATTTGTTTAATGATTTGACTAGCCAACAAATCAAAATATATGCGTAACATATTGCCGGCGGGCCGCCAAGTACCAAACATGTAGGACCTATGCCTTATATTAATTTAAATATCTATATAATTTTTTTGTTTTTAGTGGATTTTTGTTTTGAAGTCGGTTTTTATTTTTTTTTATTAAAAGTTTAAGTTACTTTTATCTTTTTAGTGTTGATAGGCATTCTGGAGAATTCTTCTTTTTCTCATTCAGAGATCTGGTCCCCACAAGGAATATGTTCTTTCCGATGACAATGAAATCGCTAAAATTGGCTAAAAGCTGCCAAAGATATTGGAGTATTCACATGTTTATTATTTTTCTCTCCCCTCCCCCCCCTCTCTTCGCCCCTACCCAATTTTCCCTCAACCACTGTAGCTTAGCTTTTATACTGAACCCAATGCAAAAAGAACCGTTGAAATCCTATTAAATTTTGAGGAGTTCTCCTCTCCAGGTCCGAACATAATCATCAGATCTTCATGTTGTATTTCTGAGATCAACCTGTTAATATGTTTTTTCCAATGAAAAAGAAAACACTAAAATCGGTTAAAAGCTACCGAAGATATTAGATATTTCGTGTATTTTCATTTTTTCACCCACCCCCCTTCACCCCCACCCCTTTTTCCCTCACTCACTGTAACTTAACTTTTCTAATGAACGTAATGCAAAAAGAACCATTGCAATTCTCCTTAATTTTATGGAATTCCCCTCTCCAGGTCTGAAGATATTCATCAGATCTTCACTTAATTTTTATGGGACCAAACGACAAGCACCAGCTTTCAATCAAAGAATGATCGAAATCGGTTCACACAGTACAGAGAAACGAGAAATTATATACTCGTCTAGATTGAGCAATGCCAACAAACGATGCGCTAAAACTGTCCTCACTTTCGTTGATATGTGTGAGTACCGGTCGTGTAATTATTGTAATCCAACTGTCAAGGTGTATGTGTTTAGGGATGCCTACTCCAGATTATTAACTTAACTTTTCCCCATTATTTGATAAACAAAATAGGTTAAATAAAATATTTTTTCTTCATTTAAAGTAATCATACTGTTAATTATATTTATAACACATTTTAGTAAAAACAATAAAGATCTAAACCCATCTCCTAGTGTTTGTTTCCAAATAGAATTAACTCTTTGGATTTATTACCTGGACTGTTATCTGATTTCTGTGTTTATGTAAAATATAAATCATCATAAGTAAAATGTTTGGAACACATGATTGAAGTCTTGTGAGCCTACGAATGGTCTTCTTTTCGTTTCCGCTGTGTAATGTCTCCGTAGGAAGTCTAAAAAATATTAGAAAGAATTAACAAAATTATATAAAGTGCATGATGTCATGGGTTTCATTCATATTGTGTAGGTAAGTTATTATTTACTCATTAAATAAATAATGTCATTCTTCTTGTTGTTCTTCTGATTGAAATATGATGTAGATATTTGTGTTTTATCTCCCATAGTTTCACCAAATCTTCCTAATAATAAATTGACAACACTGGCCAATGAAACTCATCTTCAAAATAACGAATTAAAAGTAGTTTAACAATAACATTACCAATAGAAAGTGATATTGGTATTATTATACAGTTTTCCCACATAATTGCGATACAATTCGACGGCACAAACCGGCATAATTAATTATTTTTCGGGAGCACGTTATCCATATGTAGTTCAAATGACACTGACGTATGTGAGAAGGGAGTCTACCAAATTTAGTAGACTTTATTTGAGCCGTCCGGTGAGGTGTGATGTGTCATCTAGATGAGTATACCTATAATCTAAGATACAGTCGAATTGAGAATCTCCTCCTTTTTTGAAGTCGGTTAAAAATAGGTTGGAATTATTCTCATTCGTTAAATAAGTATAAAACAACGCCAAATAAAAATTCTTTGGTATAATCACTACATAGTATAAAACAAAGTCGCTTTCTCTGTCCCTATATCCCCTTGTTTGCTTAAATCTTTAAAACTACGCAACGGATTTTGATGCGGTTTTTTTTAATAGATAGAGTGATTCAATAGAAAGGTTTACATGTATAATAACATCCATTAAATAGTGGAGAAATATTGTTATTTTTGAGGTTTCTAATGTGATGTCGTTAATTATCCATTTTTTTCCGCTTACATTGCAAAAGCAGGCTGACCCTACGAGATTTATCAAAATAATGTACTACATATTTGTACACATTGAAAAGGTCTACAGAAAACTCCGCGATGGTATATGTCTATCTCTTATGGATATCGACAAATAATGGCTAATTTTCGAAGCGATTTTAACCAATATAGCATTAATCCTTATCCAATTAAATAGCTTAAATACATTGTTGATTTAATAAAGATCTATATGGTCTTTTACAGCACAAGATTTAATTTGTACTGGTGGTAGGTCTCTCATATGTGAGAGGCCATCTGGGTAGGTACCACCGCAATGTCTATTTCTCCCGTGAAACAACACTGCGTAAATACACTGTTGTGTTTCGGATTGAAGGACATTGTAGCCAGAGTAACTACTGGACATATTGAGACTTAATATCTTATGTCTCAGGATGGCGAGCGCGGTGGAATGCTGCTACTGTTTATGAGCGGTCGTATCGCTTACCATCAGGCGAACGGCTTGCTCGTCTCGTCATTCATTGCAACAAAAAAAAAAATTGAATATTTTCGAAGATATTACAGACTTAAAATTGCGGGACGTAGCGCTTGCGGCGGTACTGGCCGGCCGGGGCGGCGGCATCGTGCCTATATGTATAGGAAGGTTTATACAAATAATACGTACATATTATTGTACAGAAATCTATTTGTACCCGGGCGAAGCTGGGCCCGGCCGCTTGTATTTACATAAACTACAATTTCAACTTCTTTTTTAAGTACCTATGTGAAAAAAATTGTACGAAAATATTTTATGTTACAGATATTATGCAGAAATTCGTAATCTTAGGCCACTGAAATAAAACTTTTTTTAAAAATTTAGACTCCTTAACTACAAATACGTCGCTTTGACGCCCGCGACACCACCCTTTAGTTAATTTAGTTGCTTAACTTGATGAATGTGCAACATGTGATAAAGTTACGTCGTCATGGTGTTGGTTTCATGTTTTCTGTTAAGTTTTTGTTCTATTTTGTTCCTAAGATTTCTGGCGCTCGTGTTCGTAGACGAACGCAGTATGGTCTTTGAAAATCACTGTGATTTAAACCCATTAGAATTAGTTTGGTCCCATGTCAAGGGTCACGTAGACAGGCATAATAAAACATTCAAAATGTTCAAAATTCAAAAATAAATATAAATAAATAAAACACAGTACTCGCAACATTTGAATCTATTCACTTATCAAATTATACCCATAAGTTTTTGAGAAAATTTCAAATTCAGGGTTTCATAACCCTGAAATGTCACTTTTAAAATGACATTTGTTTGTTTACATTTTTGATCTTGGATTCGATTTCAGAGTATAGAATGATCTAGGAGTCTAAAATTGATTATTTTGCCGGATAACGTGGTATTGGACTTCGAAACTTATCTGAATTATGATATGATAGAGGTTAAATTGTAATACCCATAAAGCGAATGCACTAAAACCGTATAATTTTATTTACGTCTTAAGAAGGGTTTCATGTGTGGAGCGATTGAGTTAACTTATACGTATGAACTATGAAGTGATAATTTTTTCTTTAACTTTGTGATGTTGGCTGTGGCTGCCATTAATTAGGTGAGTACATTACTATATTGTTATATTACTATTACTTTGCACTCTAATGTGTATCCATCACCTGTTATCCATCTTTATTTAGTGAATATATTGATCCCATGCTAATGATTGTGGCGCGTAGTCAACTGTACATGAACAACTACAAAACAATACAATACACAATAGATGTTGGTTTGCATCCAATAATAAGTACGAGAGTGCAGGAAAATGACCATACTCATGTATAGTCCTTAATATTCAACTAGCATAATGTATGACGTAATGTTTAATAAATGTTTGTGATCTTTAAATGGCCGAATTAAAAAAAAAGTATTGTTTCGATAATGTATGTTGCTTTTGGTAATCGGAGTTAGTCAGAAAAAAAGTTTTAGCAGTACTGGTGTGGTCAACATTAACGGACATAACATAATAATTATTAACAATATTATTTATAATTTTAGCCGCGCACTTTTAACGTAATACTATTAAATAGAAACTACTCAATACTACTATAATTAAAATGCGCATTTATTTTTCATTTATTAAAGGTAAGGAAACAAATTGAACTTCTATCCAAGGCAACTAACTGATTATTCTTTGTGAAGTTCTTCGTGATATAAAATACCTTGCCTATGCAAATTGAAATATGTTTATTCAGTGAGTTAAGGGTACTAACCTGAAGATGTATCAACAAACATACATCATACATACATAAATGAACGCCGATGTACCATTAGGACAGATAGATACCACAGGCGCCAAGTGCTATGGGGCCCTACTCTGTAAATCCGAAACAAAGTTCGAAACTTCGGACGATCGAAGTTTATATACGATACGAATGTACCTATTCTGTAAAAGTTCGAATTTGTAGAACGTATATCGTAACCATAAGTCTATGGTTACGACCACAAGTCAATAACGACCATAAGTATATGTAGGTACATTCGTATTGTATATAAACTTCGATCGTCCGAAGTTTCAAACTTCGTTTCGGATTTACAGAGTAGTGCCCATGGTCGATGCATACATAGCTTTTTCGCTTCATCAAGTATTATTAATCTCTTCATACACGCACGTCAGTTTCGAGTACTCAGTATTTTGCCTTTCTTTAGCAGGTCCTCTATTTATTAGAACGTCTTACGGCCTTATTCATCCTTTTCAAAGGTCTTAAATAAAGTCATATTAAACTACTGATTCGAGGAAAAGTACTACTGACTACCGGTAGGTAGGTCTCACATATGTGAGAGGCCGCCTGGGTAGGTACAAATATAATGTCTATCTCTCGCCAAATAGCAGTGTAAACACACTGTTGTGTTCCGGTTTGTAGGACATTCGACATTGCGGTAGAACCTACCCAGGCGGCCTCTTACATATGAGTGACCACCATTTATAAAAATGATAGACGATGATACATACGATGGTGATACAGACCTGCTCAAGCAACCTTAAAAGCGCGTTGTTCATTCATCATTATTATCATCAGCCTATAGGCCTCTCCTATGGCACGCCACTGGGCTCGATCTTTAGCCCATCATCTGCAACCGTTACCAGCCATCTTTCGAATATCGTCACTCCGCCTGGTTGAAGGGCGTCCTACACTACTTTTGCCGAGGCGTGGGCTCCACTCGAGAACACGTCTATTCCAACGGTTGTCGGTTTTCGGATAAATATGACTTGCTCATTACAACTTAATATTGTCCGACTTTCATATGAACGTATCAGGCATGTCAAAACTCACCGTAATTACGAATACGAAACTCTCCTGGCACATGACGGTGAATCTAATTTCTATAAAAATGGTAAATTAGTAGTAAGTAGTATTTATTGTTGAAATAATAATATAGTCTGTTAAAATGTTATGAAAGATAAAATAAAACAATATAAACTCATTTGCAAAAAAAAACGGGCACCTAAGCAATGAACCATTTCAAATGTTACTATTGGTTTGTTGGATAATTATAGGTAGTTTTACTTTCACAATTTTGTAAATTAATAAGCAAATAATCGTTTTCGTCAGTATTATTATAAAATTTTGATAAAATTTATGGGTTTTAATGCTAAAGTTCACTAGTAGTGTATGCTCGCTAGTAGTGCATATGCTCGTGAAGTAAAAGTTAACAAAGATTTTTGTTTGTTTTTTCTTTAATAAAGTAAAAGCAGATAAATGTTTAGTATCGAGTGTGCCCCCTCTAGCTGAAATCACAGCTTGAATTCGTCTGGGTATGCTAGCGAAGATATCCCGGATACTTGCTTGCGGAATACGTTCCCACTCCGCGGTAATCACATTCTTCAGCTCTCTGGTGGTCTGCGGAGCCGGTTGTACTGATCTCACGCGTCGTTTCAGAACGTCCCAGTCATGCTCTATAGGATTGAGGTCGGGACTTCGAGCTGGCCAATCCAAACGACGAATGCCGACCTCTTGCACATACGCTTCCACATCGCCAGACCAGTGGGCGCGAGCGTTGTCGTCCATAAAAATTGAGTCTTCGCCTAAAGCGGCCAATGCGGGTTGTGCATGAGGAATTAGAACTTCCGTTATGTATCGATGTCCAGTCAGTGACCCGTTTTCAATGATGACTAACTCTGTACGATCCATTGAATTTATTCCTGCCCAAAAAGTAACAGAGCCCCCACCATAAGGTGTGATTTCTTCAAAACAAGTCTCTGCAAAGCGATCTCCTCGTCTTCGTAGCACTCGCCGACGTCGATCTTCACCGAACAGAGATATCCTGGCTTCACCGGAGAACAATACCCTATTCCAGTCTTCTTGAGTCCATGACTCACAATTTCGAGCAAACCTAAGCCTGGCAACTCTGTGCTCACGGAGTAACTTAGGGCCGCGGGCCGGGCGATGACTGCGTATATTGGCCGCGAGAAGCCTCCTCCTGACCGTCCATAGACTAATATGCACATTTCTTACTTCTTCGAGGTTGTTCTTAAGGTCCACATTCGAAGACTTGCGATTTCTCAATGCGCGACTCACAAGAAAACAATCATCCCGTGGTTGGGTACATGGTTTTCTTCCAGAACCAGGCTCAATCCTATAGAGCATGTCTGGGACGTTCTGAAACGACGCGTGAGATCAGTACAACCGGCTCCGCAGACCATCAGAGAGCTGAAGAATGTGATTACCGCGGAGTGGGAACGTATTCCGCAAGCAAGTATCCGGGATATCCTCGCTAGCATACCCAGACGAATTCAAGCTGTGATTTCAGCTAGAGGGAGTCACACTCGATACTAAACATTTATCTGCTTTTACGTTCTTAAAGAAAAAACAAACAAAAATCTTTGTTAACTTTTACTTCACGAGCATATGCACTACTAGCGAGCATACACTACTAGTGAACTTTAGCATTAAAACCCATAAATTTTATCAAAATTTTATGATAATACTGACGAAAACGATTATTTGCTTATTAATTTACAAAATTGTGAAAGTAAAACTACCTATAATTATCAAACAAACCAATAGTAACATTTGAAATGGTTCATTGCTTAGGTGCCCGTTTTTTTTTGCAAATGAGTTTATATTAATTTCGTATAAGATCACGTATAACCTTTTTCCGATATTCTAAATTGATAGTTATAATTTAACCGTTGGCCGCCGTTTTAAACTTTTAATTTAACGATCCGAATCGTCTTCTTTGCCCCGATAATCTTAATTCAGAGTCAGAATTAGAAATAGTGAGTGTTTTTTTGGAATTTTTTACTGACGATCCGAATCGTCTCAAAATTAATCCCCGAGCGATCTTTATTACTGACATTGGTAAACTGATAATCTTGAATACTTTAATTTTTAATTTGTCCAATGGCATCAAATTCTTGAAAAATTAATTCGGAATGTACTATGAGATCCTTTTTCGCCCCCCAAGAGAAGGAATTGTCATAAAAATAATTCTTGGTGACTACCACAGATCAGTTGAATATGGTTAGAAAGGCATTAGCCGTTAAATTGTATCAAAACCAGCGTCGTCATTATCGAAACACAAAACCATCACAAAACCAATATAGAAAGCTTGCAGTAGTTTATTTAGAGTATCGATAAAATTATGGAAATATGTCTATAAGACCGGAATTTATTTTATAGATATGCTTAATGGGTTTTCCTTGTACAGTTATTTAATTAGTATTATGTATACTAATTAAATATATATAAACAGAAAATAAATGAGACTACAATATCTAATATTGACAGTTAATTTTAATTTGTATACGATTTTACAAATCTTTATGTAAAAGTTTTTCAAGATTCTCAGCTGTGTGTGAGGTCTTAACATTTTTATTATTGGAAAGGCACATAATTATATGCAGTTATTATGATCAAATTATGTGTTTTTTACGTCAATAGCTTCAGTGGTTTCGATTTTTCATACAATATTTCATTATTTCACCTCTATGATACAGTTTTTCACGTATTTTTTTTTTGTTTGTATATTACTTACTTGTTATACAGATTTTTTAAAGCGTCTTCTGTTTCACGAAAATGAATACTTAGAACAAATCGTACTGAATTTTGTAGGAATCTGGGGGCGTGGCCGAGCCCCCGTCCAAGTCGAGCTATAGGCCGTAACATCCTTTTCTCGAAGCAATTCAGACCATTTTCAACCCCCTATAACTTCGTTGTGGCTAAAGCATGAAGCCTGAATTTTCAGTTACTAAGCAGGCATTGTGTAAACACGGTATATTTAAAATTTCATTCAATTTGAACCAGTAGTTTAAGAATTGTAACTAGTCAAACTTTCTTAATTTTGTCACTCACTGACTGACCGATCATCAAAAGTCTAAGGCACTTCTAGCAGACATAGAACCTTCAAATTTAGAATATAATTAGTGCTTAGTGTCTAAAGTAAGGGAAAATTCAAACATTTCATAATTTGTGTCTAGTTTTCTAGATAGACCAACTGCGTGATAACCCTATGAGAGCTCCATGTCAACTAGTAGTTGACATGGTATAAAAGTGTATATTAAGCGTATATTTCCCGTGTCAACTAGTAGTTGACATGACGTGGCACGTTTGGATGCATTAGAAATCCGTTAAATATGGTCATTTCGGTCGCACTAAGGGCAATTTGTATTACTATTTTAACCTTGACGGGCATGAGCGGCGGTGCGGATAACTTTGTAATCCCATATAAATGTATAGGACTACAAAGTTACATTTGCAGTTAATGAATCATTGTACCCGTATATAATGGAATAATAGTTGTAGATAGATCTCTATATATATGAGGCATAACAGGAGGGGATATAGAGAAGGAAATGGTGTATTCAGCGTGTCACATGCCCTTGCAAATAAATAGACTAAATAGCCCGAAAATATCAATTACAATGAAAGAAAGAACATTAATAATCAAATCCGCTATACTTGTGATAAATTGATTCCTACAAAAAATAAGAAAAATCCATAAGACAGAGGCTTTAAGAAAAATCGTTAGTGATATTCTAGAAGTAAGAAGTACTGAAAAGGAAAAAAAGTAGGACTCTACAAAAAGACGTGAGATCTCATCAAAAACATCCTGTAAAAAAATTCCAAGTCTCGCAGCTCAGGTTTTCTACCGCAAAAAGTTGTGAGATGCTTGTTATACCAAGTCGATTAAATTATTTAGTCCTTAAGGGACCTTCTATATCAAGTTATTACATTAGTTATTACCATATCAATATTAAAAATTATTTACGTTTTAAATAAATAGATCGACTTGGCCAGCAGCATTATGTATAAATTGTATGATACATTATGTTTTCATGCGATGGCGTTTGCCGCACCTGAGTAAGAAAACTCAACTTTTCTAGAACTAAAATATCCAGAAACTTTTTGTACCAGGCTTTTCACTTATAAATTACATACACATTGGTCTATATTTTATAATTAAAACTTCAAATTTGGGCAAAATATAAACCAATTCTATATTACGCCGATCGGCGTGCGCCGCATTGAATGGGTTAAAAACTAGGATATGGCTATAATTTTTTTGTTAAAGTGCCGTCACAGTTTGGGCGATCTCCCGTTACTGGTTTATCGTCTAATTTTGGGACACTTGTGTATTCGTAATCACCGTTGAAAATCTTTTATTTTGATACTACTACCGATGTATTTTGAAAGATTTTAATTTTGATTTACCCAGTATCAATCTCACGACTAAAAGTTACCACACGCCGAATATATCAATACCACTCACATAAAAAGTAGGAATTTAATCGGGTAAAAAGTAGAAATTTAATATTTATGTGCTTGAACTATCGTACAGTATTCACATCAGTTATACCAAACGCCCCACTCACTAGTTACTACATACAGTTTTGCAATGTCGCGCTCCAAAAGCAGTGGAGGCGCGCGGGCGGGGATCGCTGCTAGGTCATCGAACTTGTTTCAAACAAAAATAAAAAGTTCCATTATCATTTTTTTGTTTCATTTTTGTGTAACACAATAATATTTAAAACCTTTCTATATTGTTGACGTAGGACGAAATTGTATGTCATATTAGTAGGATCTATCACACATGTAGTGTTTTTAGGCCATTCCGACATTTAAGTGTTATTTAATTATCGAATTTTAACCATTTCTTTTGTTACAATTTTTGTACATAATATCTAGTATTATAGAAAATTGCACGTGTTGTGACAACGTGACCAAATAACTAAGCCCCTGAGTTGCTAACTGTCATTCACGTCTGGGGCATTAAAGATAACACAAATTAGGCAATCAAAATGTTAGTTCATATAGGCAATTTAACAAAAATAGACATTTGGATTCATCTGTGCCAATTAAACATCAATCAACATTAAAATTTAAATTATTAAGAACAATAACGAACTTAAGTTTAAAGTTTTATTCGTATACGTATTATAGCAGTGTTGTAAATTTAAATTTTCTTTAATATAAAATGTTATGTTCTCCGAGATTGCTTTAGTTCCGATTTATTTTAATTAGTTTCATTGAGTGACTGCTGTTGCTTAAAAATGTTGAACTGTGCAGTAAGCGGTAGTATTGTTACATTTTTAATATGAAATTTTACTATTTACCAACATCTTGCCAAAAAAATGCTTTATTAATATGATAACATCTATTCGTAACCGGGTTTGTGTCAAATTGTTTAAAATAACAAAATTATTTCTAGTTTTTATGTATATGGGCAGTGACTGCGTACCATGCGACAACGCCGCGCCGAGGCGGTTTGTCTTGGCTAAAACGTAAAGCGGTGGCGACCGGCGCGGCGCGGCGCGGCGCGGTGGGAGATCTGGCAACGCCGCACGCTCGCGCAACTGGCGGCAACTGGCAACGTCGCTTATTCGTATTTTGTATTCGTGTTCGACGACACGGTACCTACCTATTGTATTTTAATAGTTATTGGTGTATTCTTTGATGGATGTATTTCAACACGAATTGTGTGCCTATCCACATGGTACGTCGCAAATCAATATTGTTCAACTACATTGTTCTAATTATAAAGAAATATCGCGGAGTTTCATTTGAATTGACTAGAATTTCCAAAAGGAGAATGCCCATTCATAGTATCGGTAAAAAATAACGTAGTTCCCGATACAGATACTGCTTAAAATGTATTAGACCATTTTTATGGTTTGTCCTTAAACGTTTACCTGTTTTATCCCGGGCACACATTATTATATAATAGAGTAATTCTCATCCACATTTTACATTCTGTCCATACAGCAGAAGTCATTTTTTTTATTGGACTTAAGTTTATTTCTCCGAGAACTCCGGGCATGGGTCGCAATAATGTTTATGTTTATTGAAAATATATATTTTTCCTACACAAAAAAGTAGGTTCCATCGAGGGACAAAAATCATCGGACCGATACTAAGTTGACATTCATATAAACAAACTACATGTTGCGTTGATTTGTTACATAATTCTAAATACAATATTTTTTATAAAATAGTCTTGCCTATTATAAAGAGTTCATCAAGGAAATAACATATCGAAATTGTTTTTATAAATTAATATGCTAGTATTGCGTAACGATAGGCCGTTACATTAACTTTGTTACGATAGGTAATTGGAATGTATGCCAAATTTACAGCCGAAAAAATAGGGACGTGAAGGATCTACGAAGTGCGCTTAGTCGCAGTCGGGTACGATCGATGTCTGCCTGCCGCCCCGTTACCATTGTAGGGGGTGAGGTGAGGTGTAGTGCGCATAACGCCATTGCGCCGACCAACCTGGAAGGCGGGTGTGGAGTGTTCATGCACAACGTACGATAATAATAAAATTTCATTAACGTACATGTTTCTGAACGTGTTCGAAATGTTTACATTACACATCTCAACTATATTTTACATTATTATTCATGTCGATAAGTATTTTTTTCGATTTTGCAAAATAACAAACACTTCAGACCACATAAGTAAATACCGGGTATCTCAAGACTGCTACCGAAAACGAAGCCGGGTGGTAGTTTTAGTGGCTACAAACACAATGTAATTAAAAATTTCGCCTAGAAACGCGACAATTTTTTTTTATGATTTTTTAAGTATCGTCATTTTTGGGTGGTAAATCCATAGTTTTTGCTAAAATAATAATTTAAACTCTTTTATACCTTAGAGTATTCATAAATAAAAGGGTATATACTATTATTTTAGGAAAAAATGTATTTACCACCCATAGGAAAAAAATAACAAAAAAAAATTGTCGCTTTTTTTTGCAACTTTTTCTGTTGCATTGTGTCTGAAGTCGCTTAAACTACCACCCGGCTTCGTTTTCGGTAGCAGTCTTGATATACCCTGTATGTACTGGCATTTTCAAAATGTTTATTTGGTATTAATAAACAAATATAAAATAATGTAATCCAATGTCTTATTCAAAAATATAAATTAGCTTATTCATTGTTTGCGTGATAAAAATACATTGAAGTATTTATTCAAAATTTAAATCATTCATGTATATTTATTAATAAGACATTGGATTACTAAATTATTGGAGAATGTATATGGCTAGAATCTTGTTTTTATTGCTCCTAAGTCGCTCATTAACCGACCTAAGGCCTTAAGCAATGGGCGTTGGCAGTGTATAAATTTGACATCGATTCACACGATACTGTCATCGAACAATCGCACATACTTATCATTGTAATTAAGTCATGATTAAATAAAATAAAATACGTAGCGTGAGCGCAGTGGTGGCACATTTGTTTTTGTAATAAAGGTACAAGCACGACGTAATCTAATCAAATCAATTTTATTAAATATTAATTATTAAGGTATTCAGATTGCAAATTATTATAATCATGTGTTGTTAATATCATGTGTTGTTAATTTTTTTTAGTTTAGTTAATAGATATTACATTTCTCTTTTTTGTTGTAGATACCGAAGCTTCTATCGGGAAGTTAGTTTTTTTAATTGATTGACTACCTTTTTTTGTTAATTGTATTAAATTACGTAGTTGTAACACACAGAACTATATTGCTACTTTACAAGTAATCATACCATTTGTTAAAGTGTATCCTCCATAAATGTGCCTTTTTAGTACGTTTAATTACTTTCAGATATCGATGACTCATGTCAAGGCCCATATCCATTATGAAGGGAAATATTTTCGTAATTATCAAGGCTACTTTTTGTGTTGGCATTAACTAAGGGAGAGGCTTGGCATTCTGGTGAACTTTGAAATGTCGAGACTTCGATGAATTGGCTTATTTAGTGAGTTAATTTTGAAAAAGGTTAGACAAGACATTTAACCCGCAACTTATATTTTATAACTATTTTTGTATCTACATATCTCATATGGCATGTGATAGCAGTGTTGCAAGAGAAAACGTAATGTAGAAACGAATATTATTCGATAAACGAAAAAAAGTCAAAATAGAACATTCTACGCTGTGTACATGGCGTATCTGCAGATATACAATTTAGAGGACAGTATAGACGGGGTTTTGTAACGTTATTATGCAATGCGAAAGTTGCTAGCTGGTGATGGCTCTACAGAGTAAGAGCGAGGGCACCACCCCGTACAGTATGGCTCGACTCCACCCACGCCCCTCGCTCTATCGACCTGCGCAGGCAACCCGACTCACCGCCGTCGCGGGCTCAGCGACCGGCCCGACCGAATTCAACCCCTAACCCCACCCGCCAGCCATTCAACAGCCCGTTTTATCCAATTCTAATCTTAGATGCTATGTTACCGGCTATTCAATAACGATGTTAATGTCATGAACATGCCATATTTATACGTATTTTCAAGTAATAAGGTTTAATTATTATAAGTATAACAAACATTAGCGGTTGTATTTTCTGTAATGTTTTTTGAATATATGAGTAAATTGTACATTTGATTAATAATATACATTTCAGTTATAGGTGTTCGAAAAGAATCGACTTCAAATAGCTATAGCAAAAATAAGATTGTCCTTCATATTAAATATATTTCTAAATCGTAGAAACAGTTTAAACCCGTTCCATGCTTAAGGGTAGACTTTACCACTAATACGTATAGTACATTATAATTGGTAAAGTGGGGTAGTTTTTTTTGCATAGTAAGTAAATACTTATATCTGTGAATCAATAATTGCTCATTGTTATTTTTAAATCACCAGATATATTTCTAGGATATTTTAGAAATATTTACTGATCGACATACAATTGTGTTCTGATTTCAATATGGCCCATATTTTCCAGCTATTTATTACATATCTATGATATTCTTGCTTGTTTCTATTTTCTCACTGGCGTTTGCCTCCGTGGTTAAACCTAGCCATAATAATAAACTAAGAATACGCAGGCAATTTCTAAAAGCCAGTGTTATACATATATCTAAGGTTTAATCTTGCGAGGATTGGTTGGCAACCGATATTCAATCAACTAAGCTTAAGGAATGTTAGCCGCTCCAACATGCAAAAGCTTTAACAATGTATTATTTATGATTTGATATATTATTAATAGTTTTTATACATACTCCTAAATAATGTATGCGGAATATAATAAGTATTTCTTGACGCCATAAATTTGGCAAAGATCTCAGCAAAGAGGTTGCTGAGTCTCGAATTACAATCTGATTGCATCTGTAATATTATAAAAAGTATTACGTACTTGAGTAGATGAAGGGTCGCTCGACGGTCGAAATTCGACCACAATTCATCTATAAATACTCGTTATCGGCATCAGCCCATATACGTCCCACATCAGGGCACGGGCCTTCTTTACAGTTTACACTCAAGAGGGGTTAGGCCATATTGTCTACCACACTGGCCAAATTGGGGCTAATCACTATGGTATGCGAATTTCTCACGATATTTTCCTTCACCGTTATAGTGCCTGGTGAATGAATATCACAAAAAACAGAGTTCTGCTATAGGAAGCGAGAATAAAAATATCAATTTGTAAACTGGCAATAAGCTTAAGAAGTGTTTGCACCACATAAAAAAATAGGATATATAAAAAAAAACGGACATTATTTGATTTGACAAGAACAAAATTAGTCAATATATACATTCCTTTTAATTTTAAATTACGTCACCCGTAACTGAAAGACAGATCATTTTATGCTTGTAAATAAGTATTAAGTAATTCAATCGTAAAGGACCAACCAACTTAAGATTGAATTACTCATTTTATGTCAATTTAATCAATTATATATGGCCTAACCACTCTCAATCTTACCCTCGATTGTAGAGTAGGCCCGTGCCCTGCAGTGGGACGTATATGGGCTGATAAAGGAAAAAAATAAAGTAATAAAAGATCCAACTAAAACTAAAAAATAATTGATAATGAGTTTAAGATTCGAAAGAAAATGGAGTAAAATACATACATTTTATTGTTACAAAGAGTGGGGTGTTTACAAAAACAATTTATTACGGGAACCTTTTATAACTATAAAATGTCTGCCTGCTTTTCTGCAACTTTATTCTACATTGTGCACTTTTATTTAAAACAGACTTAAGAGGATGGCATGACTGTAGTTAGTAACGGTAAGCCGGCCTGCTTACTGCAGACACTGTCAACGAACGGTACTATACGCAACACAGATTCATTGCAAACCAACTTCAAACATTTCAATAAGCACTACAATACTTATAATGAATAACGTATTCGTTAAGATAACGATTAATACCATATGGTTCTGGGGGCGCGGCCGAGCCCCCTCCAAGTCGAGCTATAGGCCGTAACATCCTTTTCTCGAAGCAATTCAGACCATTTTCAACCCCCTATAACTTCGTTGTGGCTAAAGCATGAAGCCTGAATTTTCAGTTACTAAGCAGGCATTGTGTAAACACGGTATATTTAAAATTTCATTCAATTTGAACAAGTAGTTTAAGAATTATAACTTGTCAAACTTTCGTAATTTTGTCACTCACTGACTGACTGACCGATCATCAAAAGTCTAAGGCACTTCTAGCAGACATAGAACCTTCAAATTTAGAATATAATTAGTGTTTAGTGTCTAAAGTAAGGGAAAATTCAAACATTTCATAATTTGTGTCTAGTTTTCTAGATAGACTAACTGCGTGAATAACTTTGTAATCCCATATAA
Source organism: Hyles vespertilio (assembly GCA_009982885.2). Taxonomy (NCBI): domain Eukaryota; kingdom Metazoa; phylum Arthropoda; class Insecta; order Lepidoptera; family Sphingidae; genus Hyles; species Hyles vespertilio. Next base: position 11,400,955 of record CM042806.1, on the reverse strand, counting down.
ATGTATAGGATTACAAAGTTACATTTGCAGTTAATGAATCATTGTACCCGTATATAATGGAATAATAGTTGTGGATAGATATCTATATACATGAGGCATAACAGGAGGGGATATAGAGAGGGAAATGGTGTATTCATCCCATGAAACTGTACAACATTCCTCTAGAAAAACATGACGAAGAAAAACTTGCAAATAAATAGATTAAATAACTCGAAAATATCAATTACAATGAAAGAAAGAACATTAATAATCAAATCCGCTATATTTGTGATAAATTGGTACCTACAAAAATAAGAAAAATCCATAAGACAGGGGCTTTAAGAAAAATCGTTAGTGATATTCTAGAAGTAAGAAGTACCGAAAAGGAAAAAAGTAGGACTCTACAAAAAGACGTGAGATCCCATCAAAAACATCCTGTAAAAAAATTCCAAGTCTCGCAGCTCAGGTTTTCTACCGCAAAAAGTTGTGAGATGCATGTAATACCAAGTCGATTAATTTATTTAGTCCTTAAGGAACCTTCTATATAAAGTTATTACGTTAGTTATTACCATATCAATATTAAAAATTCTTTACATTTTAAATAAATAGATCGACTTGGCCAGCAGCATTATGTATAAATTGTACGATACATTATGTTTTCATGCGATGGCCAAGTCGATCCATTTATTTAAAACGTAAAGAATTTTTAATATTGATATGGTAATAACTAACGTAATAACTTTATATAGAAGGTCCCTTAAGGACTAAATAAATTAATCGACTTGGTATTACATGCATCTCACAACTTTTTGCGGTAGAAAACCTGAGCTGCGAGACTTGGAATTTTTTTACAGGATGTTTTTGATGGGATAAGAACTTACTCGCAAATAGTGGATTATTTGGAAAGAAACAAATTGAACAAATTTGACTTTTTAGACCTTTTTAAGAAATACAATTTCCATTATACCTAATTGTTGCGTAACTACAACCGTTTACACAGCGCACGCAAACTACTAGCTACTCAAAAGAATATAATTTCGCCGTTTTTGCAACGTTTTTAATGCATCATTTCTTTTCGTCATAGTGTGACGTAATATCGCGTTTCGCGTTATAGACTATCGCTCAAAAGTATTTGCCCACCAGCATTTTTGGCTATTTATTATTTTTTAATTTATTTAGAATATCTAGGCAAAAGGATTCCTCAGATATCAATTTTCAGATCAATCGGACCACGATAAAATAAAATTTCCTCGTATTTGCTACAGTTTTCACTACTGATTTCGTCCTATAGGTCATAACGTGATGATAAATGACCTATCCAACACAAAAATATTTTTTCAATTCGAACCAGTAGTTCCTGAGATTAGAGTTAACAAACAAGCAAACTATTCAGTTTTTTTAATTAGTATAGATTTATGGAAAGTATCTGTAAACAAACAAATAAACCTTCATGCTGCCATAGTTTAGCGTTTAATTACAGATGACGTAGGTTATAGAACAAAATTTAAAAACATAAAACTGCAAATAATTTCATTATAGATATGGCATCAACGTACCAATATTTTTTCATTTTGGTGTGTGAAAACAATACTGATGCAGGATATCAATTTGTCCCCCACGTAAAAGTACCATTTTAAAAAATTAGGAAAATTGGTTCAGTCGTTCACGAGTTTTAGCGAGGCATTCATTATCAAACAATAACCATAAATTAATATTTAACTTTTTGACTTTATTGTTAAGGTATCTTGTTAGAGCGCATTAAGTATTTTAAATCATAGATAAGCCCTGTATGGTAGTTTTCATACTGTCTTAGTTCTGAGTTGCACTTTTGATGTAAAAATAATAATCTACTTTAAAACAAAAAAAAAACACTAAAAAGTAAAAAAATAAACTAACACTGCAAAGCATAAAATACTATTTATTTCATTGTACGAAAAAGACAAAAATCTCAAAGGCTAAAATTAATAATTGTATTTAGTACCCATACAATCCCTAATTTGGTAGTTTATTTTCCTTTTCATAACCTAAATTGAAGCGAGACAAATCATATAAGAAATTATCTGCAAAAATTCATTGTGCACATTTTCCATGTGGTGTTTTTACCCTTTAATATGTATGAATTTTCGCTTTGTGTATTAAATATAATACATACATATCATTTGACCAATATATAATGCGTTTCACCTACTAAGGGTGTTTCCTAATATACCCATTCGGCCTAACCCTGTATTTTAGAAACGTGGCGTGTGGGATAAGTTAAACTCAATGCATCTTAATTGTTAAGAAAAAAATACTTTTCTTGGACTAAAACTTCATCAATTCATGTATTTATATTTGTTCTAGCACTGTTATTTTTTAAGAACATTGCTTTATTAATTTTGACCCAAGTTTTTTGATATTTGTTTACGATTATGACATTCTGTGTATTAATTCGAGAAGGAAAAGATTTGTTTTGTTTGCACAAAAATTGCTGCAGATGGAAGAGCATGAAAAATTACATAGTTGATGTTCATGTGGAGAAGCGCAGAAACCAAATCTTTTTTGTGATGCAATTTCATTCGGGACGGAATTTGTGCCTGATATGGCGATAGGCTCACCCCTATCACATCGAGGGACGAAACACACAAGGCGAAACATGAAATCGTTGCGACCAGGATAACGTCTGCCTATAAATTATCTTATTATATCTCCTGCTGTTAGCTCGGCCGAAGACCCGAGAGCCGAGTTGATCCGACACTTTAGCGATGATATCCCGGACATCAGCCTGTGTGAGATTGAGATGGCCCTGAAGCAACTTAAAAACAACAAGGCGCCGGGCGAGGACGGAATAACTTCAGAGCTTCTGAAAGCGGGCGGAACGCCGGTACTGAAAGTCCTTCAGAGGCTCTTCAATTCCGTTCTCCTCGAGGGCTCAACGCCAGAGGCATTGAGCAGGAGCGTGGTGGTACTGTTCTTCAAAAAAGGTGATAACACTTTGCTGAAGAATTACAGGCCCATCTCGCTCCTGCGCCATGTCTATAAGTTGTTTTCGAGGGTCATCACAAATCGTCTCGAACGCAGGTTTGATGACTTCCAGCCTCCCGAACAAGCCGGTTTCCGAAAAGGCTTTAGTACCATAGACCACATCCATACGCTTCGGCAAGTTATACAAAAAACCGAGGAATATAACTTGCCGCTTTGTTTAGCGTTTGTGGACTATGAGAAAGCCTTTGATTCGATCGAGACTTGGGCTGTGCTACAGTCTCTCCAGCGGTGCCATATCGACTATAGGTACATCGAAGTGTTGAAGTGTATATACAACAACGCCACCATGTCGGTCCGAGTACAAGATCAAAGTACGAAGGCTATTCCACTACAGAGAGGCGTGAGACAGGGAGATGTCATATCTCCGAAACTGTTCACTGCCGCGCTGGAAAATGCCTTCAAGCTCTTGCAATGGAAAGGATTCGGCATCAACATCAACGGCGAGTATATCACTCACCTTCGGTTTGCCGACGATATTGTAGTCTTGGCAGAATCGCTGGAAGACCTTAGCACTATGCTCGAAGACCTCAATCGAGTCTCCCAACAGGTGGGTCTTAAAATGAACATGGACAAAACGAAGATCATGTCGAATGTCCATGTTGTGCCCACCCCCATCAGTGTTGGGGGCTCGACTCTTGAAGTTGTTGACGAATATGTCTATTTAGGACAAGTGGTCCGGTTAGGCAGGTCCAACTTCGAGAGAGAGGTCAATCGTCGAATCCAACTCGGTTGGGCAGCGTTCGGGAAACTACGCGACGTCTTCTCGTCCAAAATACCTCAGTGCCTTAAATCGAAAGTCTTCGATAGTTGTGTGTTGCCAGTGATGACTTACGGCACCGAGACGTGGCCTCTCACTATGGGCCTTATTAGGAAGCTCAAAGTCACTCAACGAGCTATGGAGAGGGCTATGCTCGGGGTTTCCCTACGAGATCGAATCAGAAATGAGGAGATCCGTAGGAGAACTAAAATAACCGACATAGCCCACCGGATTAGCAAGTTGAAGTGGCAATGGGCAGGGCACATAGCGCGGAGATCTGATGACCGATGGGGTCGGAAAGTGCTCTAATGGAGGCATGGAGGGGTATATCAAGACTGCTACCGAAAACGAAGCCGGGTGGTAGTTTAAGCGACTTCAGACACAATGCAACAGAAAAAGTTGCAAAAAAAAGCGACAATTTTTTTTTTGTAATTTTTTTCCTATTGCCATATTTTGGTGGTAAATACATTTTTTCCTAAAATAATAGTGTATACCCTTTAATTTATAAATACTCTAAGATATAAGAGAGTTTAACTTATTATTTTAGCAAAATCTATGGATTTACCACCCAAAAATGACGATATTTAAAAAATCATAAAAAATAATTGTCGCGTTTCTAAGCGAAATTTTTAATTGCATTGTATTTGTAGCCACTAAAACTACCACCCGGCTTCGTTTTCGGTAGCAGTCTTGAGATACCCGGTATACACGTTTATATACGTTTTCTACATAGAAAGTTGACGCTAAACAAGAAACTGAATAATAATATAAAACAATCATTTTATTTATAGTTGCTACTCGTTTTGGATGCGTCATTAAACAATTTAATGTTTATTCAAATATTTTATTAAGAGTGCTGTGGTGTATATCACACTATCAGTGTTATGTGTCGCGTAGAGTTTCTTTGCAACATAGTTTTGATTAACTATTGAGACTAAAACACTTCACACCTGAATATGGTCTGAAAACGTAAATAACTGTTTAAATGTTACCAATAAAATATAAAATCAATCCTATGTGTGTACTTAACATATACATAAGTAATATTCATTTATATAGGCGAAACGTGCGTGTAATGGTTGCTACCAGCACCCATGTCTACCCCTTCTGGGAAGAAGGCGTGAGTTTGTGTGTATTTATTTATATCTTTTATTCTTTACTGCACACAAAAAAGCTTAAAAGAAACTATAAATTATTTGAAGAGGTATTCATTATAAAAATAATACTAGTTGCGTAAAAAAAGGAACTGGGACAACGAAATACTTTATTTGGTTAACGTAATAATTATTATTCAGTTGAAATTGTTACACGGCTGAGCATTTATTCAACATTGGTGAGACTGAAGTAGCTATAGTTATTCAGAAAGTAGATGACGTCATCAAGCCGGTATCTCCGTTCCCCTCCCGCTCACCCTATCGCTCTGTTTGCGGCGGCAACACCGCCGGTGCACGTCGCGCCCCGCGCGGCGCCCCCCTGACGGCCTTCCAATACCACCTCGAACACACTCACACATACATACAGTTTGTCGAGTCGAGTTTCACGCGGAAACCGGGTACGGTGAGTGCCTGGCGGCGCGGCTCGGCGCGGCCATGTTGTAAGAACGTAAAACTGGCAACGTCGCATCAGACATCGACCGATTTAATCACTCTTTGTGGCGTCGGTTATATCTCTCGCACTTACGTCGAATTAATACTATATTTATGTCCTTTTGTTCATTTAATGATTTGATTATGACATGAGATAGACTGAAATTTAATTAATCTAAATCAAACATACTTGGTGTTTAAAGTAAAAAAGCTATTTTTTATAAATTGCTACTTATTTGACGATAATGACGATTTTTTCCCTGCGGCAAGTCCAGATTACTAAATTAATATTTTATAATACGAACAAAATAATAAATATACTTGAGGAGTTACAACTTGTCTGCGGACAAGCAAGTTTTCGACCCGAAACTTGGATCTTACTTTGATAAATATTAAATATCATACTAAAACTTAATCTGCCATGAACTTAGTTAATATAAAAAATACCTTATTTAAAAAATAAAGCACAATGTGTAAATTCATGCCCTTGGTTCTAAGTAATTGTTAAACGTTAAAATGGAAACGAGTATGAGTGTTTTTTTTGCTATTACGCAATTTTAATGGAGAGGAGCATGCCACTTATAATATAATTATGTTATTATATTTTATAACCAATTGATAACATTGTATTGAATATATGATTGATAATAATACATAGAATTGAAATATTTTTATGGTACTGCATTGTATTATAGATAATAGAATTGGAAGCGAACTTCAGAGCGGCAACAGCGCGTGTTTGTCTGCTGCCGCTAACTTGCTGATCAACACGGCAACTGCGCATTTTTTATTGTGGCTTCTCGCGCTCGCTCTCTCGCGTTACGCTGACGCGCACCACTGCTCGTCCGGTTAGACGTGTTCGGATAGTTGTTTATTTTTTAAAAAGATACCTGTCCATGATTGTTGCCAAAAGTAGGAGTTTAATTTTATGTGCTACAAAGACCTTAGAAATAAAAAAAAGTATTGTAAACGTGTTCTTTGTTTACTCATTGAGTTGAAATTATTCTAATTTAAACCGAGTCCGCTATGTATTGAATATGAATATTTAGTAACCTTATTTGTAGTTCGTGTGGTCATAAAATATTTGAATGAGTACGACGACCACTTGCACACACTCTCGAACTGGAATCAATAACAATTTTTAGTCACGATAACAAAGGTATATGGGGAAATATAAAAAAATTGGCCAACTTTTAATCATATTTTGGAAACAAAGTTTTAATCCATAATTTATAATATATATTTTGATTTAGTAAACAGGGTATCCTGTCAGCATATTATGTCCAGGCAAGTCACTTTAATGTATACAGGGTATCTCAAGACTGCTACCGAAAACGAAGCCGGGTGGTAGTTTTAGTGGCTACAAACACAATGCAATTAAAAATTTCGCCTAGAAACGCGACAATATTTTTTTATGATTTTTTTAAATATCGTCATTTTTGGGTGGTAAATCCATAGTTTTTGCTAAAATAATAATTTAAACTCTTTTATACCTTAGAGTATTTATAAATAAAAGGGTATATACTATTATTTTAGGAAAAAATGTATTTACCACCCAAATATGGCCATAAGAAAAAAAATAACAAAAAAAAATTGTCGCTTTTTTTGCAACTTTTTCTGTTGCATTGTGTCGGAAGTCGCTTAAACTACCACCCGGCTTCGTTTTCGGTAGCAGTCTTGAGATACCCAGTATAATTCAATGACGTAAAATATATGGACGAGGCGGAGAGCGGGAAAAGTGTTAAGATAAAGATAATATTTATTTTGCAAATATGGGTAATAATACAGATCAATATACAAAAAAGAAATACAGTACAGCCATATTTAACCAAAAGTTGGTGTGCAAAATTGCATTATTATGTACATGCATTACAATTTATTTAATTATTATTATTAACTCTAGAATTTATTAAATTTCAATGGAACAACAATTATACAAAAATACAAAAAATAAAGTATTAAGTAGGTACATAGTCTTGTCATCATTAAAAATTAAAATAATCTTATTAAGTCAAGTTCATGTCAATGTCAATTCCTTAGTCAATTCATTAGAGAGTACCGAAATGTCATTTATATTCCATTAAAAACTCTGATATATTATAATACACCTTATCAACTAAAATGCTTTTCAACTTCTTTTTAAATATTGATATGTCCAACTCTTTTAATTCTTTTGGTAATTTATTATAAATGACGGGTGCCATGCAATAGACACTGTTGCTCATTAACGCTGTTTTAGCAGTATGTAAGCGGAGTCTGTTATTGTCGCGTCTGTTCCGGGTGACTGTATCGGCCAGACGTTTGAAACGACTCGGATTGGATTTCACAAATACCGCCATTTCCAATATGTAAATACACGGCAATGTTAATATCTTAAATTGTTTAAAGAAAGACTTACAGCTATCATTTACTTTTAGACGAAACATAGTTCGAATGCATTGCTTTTGGGCTTTAAAAATAATGTCTTTGTCGGTTGAGTTACCCCAAAATATAACGCCGTATCGTAAATGGGATTCGACTAGCCCATAATACGCAGTGAGAATTGCATCTGTATTGACGGTTGATGACATTATATACTATGCATACGCAGATTTACTTATTTTTTTGCAGAGATTTTCTATATGTTGTTTCCAGCACAGTTTTTTATCAATTTCTAATCCTAAAAATGTTGTACTATTTACCGCCTCAATAGTGTTATTATCATAACAAATATTTAAATTATTATTGTCGGCAATTCGTTGACTGAAATGTACTATTTTTGTTTTACTAAGATTAATTTTTAAGTTATTACTGACCAACCAATTTATCACAGATGTCAATGAGTTATTTATTTCATTTCTATATAATATGTCAATATGTTTACAAGGAATTGTCAAAGTGCTATCGTCAGCAAAAAGTGTCATAGGGTAATTAATACATTTAGGTATGTCATTGATGTATAATATAAACAAAAGTGGTCCCAGAACGCTTCCCTGTGGTACGCCATACAGAACTTTACGTTCCACTGATCGAAATATTTGCTCGGTTTTTGTCTTAATATTAATACTATTAATTTCGGTTATTTGAGTTCTGTTATTTAAATATGATTTAATGAGACTATACACATTACCCCTAACACCGTATGCTTCTAATTTGTTTAAGAGAGTGTCATAAAGGACATAATCAAAAGCCTGAGTCATATCGCAAAAGATAGCGCAAACAGGTGTTCTTTTGTCCATGTTAATTAGAATATTGTGTATGAAATCATATATTGCCATATTTATTGTTCTAAATTGTCTAAATCCCTTCTGTTCGTCACACAGTATATTATTACATTCAATATAATTATATAATTCTTTGTATATGTATTTTTCAAACACTTTTGATATCACTGGAATGAGTGAAATTGGTCTATAATTTTCTAGTAGTTCTCTGTTTTCTTTTTTGAATAGCGGTTTTATTATAGATATTTTTAATGCGTCAGGATATACACCTGCACAAATACTGAGGTTTATCAAATGACTTATATGGCCGCATATAACATTAGCCGATGCTTTCACAATCCTTGTTGAGATCCCATCATATTCCACACTGTTAGTATTTTTTAATGTCATGATTATTTTGTGTATATCATGTGGCGTACAAGGCGCCATAAACATGGAGTTAAGTTTCGAGTTATTTATTTTATTTTTAATCACACTGTGGAGGTTAACATTCGGCTGGATTTTATCTACAAAGTAATTATTAAAAGCATTGGCGATATCAACTGGATTTGTGATAGAAAGGTTATCTATCATGATTTTATTAATTTGCTGTTTAGGAATATTCATTTTTGCTTGATTTATGATTTGCCAAATGGCCTTTGATTTATTTTTGGACTGCTTTATTTTATTTATATTTTGAATTTTCTTGGTCATATTTATAATTCTTTTATATCGTTTAGAGTACTTGGCAAAGTTTATTTTATTGGACAGATTAGGTTTACTTCTTGATTGCCATAATAGAATTCTCTTCTTTTTACTGCATAATTTAATACCCTTAGATACCCATTTCGGTTTTGAAATTAAATATTTCTTTATTCTGGTAGCAGGGAAACATAACCTATAAAAAAGTCCAAAAATGTCAGCAAAATAATTGTATGCAGTGTTGGGATCATCTGTATCATAAATTTCAGCAATTGATAAATTTTTCATGCATTCTATAAATTTAGCTATATTTTGTTTGTTATAATCGCGCCTAGTTATATACCAGTAATTGATAGGACACAAGTTTTGTACTGGACATTGCAATAGTTGTGCTGTATGGTCTGACAGAGCAAACTCAAAGACTTCCGTCCTACAGTTTTTACCAAAATTATGCGCAAAGTTGTCAATGCATGTCATACTGGCCAGTCTAGTGTTGTCACGAAAGTGGTCTGTAGCACCAGTGCAGCGGTTGTGACGTCACAGCACACCAGTCTGTAAGTCGTCGTAAAAATGCCCAATTGTATCGTGCGTGGGTGCAATAAATATCGAAAATTCACAAAAAATAAAGATAACATTTCTTATCACCGATAAGTAAAAATTATATTACTTTAAGTCAATATAACATTTATTTTAGCATTATTGAAAAATAATTTCATGGCCGCCATCAAATCATTCGGCGTATGTATTCTGCACGACATAACTTTGTACTTTGTAGCGGCGCAAATTTAGGAATGTGTAGACCTAAGCTATAGTCGAACTGATGCGGTGTAATTATTTGACATATTTAACACTTTACATATTTTTAATCCGTAGCAAATTATACTACTAAAACTACCTATAATGCAAATTAAAATGTGTTCCATTTAATAAAATAGGCCTACGAAAACGTTACAAATTTTCAGATTTATTATTTTTTATTAATTTTATTTTTATTCTTTACCATGATGTTTTTCTGTTATTAATTTGCACACTATATTTCACATATTATTGTAATACATAACTAATAGTATACAACATATTTAATGTTGAAAAATAATTTTTCCTGATTTATGGATATACATAGAAATCAAATCATTTTTTTATAATTTAACGTTTAAATAACTACGACGTGAAAAAGTTAGTCGACGGTCGGATCCTTTAGCACACTACGTAGTTACATGAAAATCTAACAGATGGCGCGATTTTCACAGGCGTCTTTTTAACCTACCCAATGTACTGAAGGGCCTAATCCTTAGTTTTTAAATCAGTGATATAATTAGACATTTATGTAACCCCTTATGCTGTTTACCTACATTTTATGCAAATAAAGGAGTTCTGATTCTGATTCTGTGATATTGTAGAAAACAGAGTACTGATGCTTAGGATATTAATTTGAAGTTATCTACTTAAACCGTGTTTTAAACGTAGTTCTAATTATTAAGATGAAGTGTATTTACGGATCACTTTTAATCATGCATAAAAAAAAGGGTAAATTCTAAAAAAAGAAACACTCGACCGAGTACTGACAATTTGACTGGAGCAAAACATGCGGGCGCGGTATTCAACGGCCCTTACACTGGTTCTTTAATGTTCACCGTCAAACTAGCACGTTTTCTACCAGCCTCTTCTACCAACATTCTAAACTATGCAGAGTTGATCATAGGTCGGTCATATTTTGCAGGAATTTTAAATTTAACTTAGCTCAAAATATTGATGGATAAATTTGATGACAGTTTTTATGAACATATTTTTACGGATTCTATGAATGAATCTGTGAAATAAGTTTAAAAGTACCTGGATGACCGAGCTTTGCTTGGTATTTTTTTTGGACTGAAGGGGTTCACTTAAAGAAATAACTCCACTAAAATCTTCTTGTACTTTTCATAATTTCTTATTCCAATACAGTTCAACATGGTCATGTTCTCTTTTACAAATTATTCCTAGTATCTGTAAAAGAGAATAAGACCGTATTTTTATTTTATTTATTTATTTATTAAAAATCACAAATTATGTAATTACATTTATGCAATGGTCCCACGAAACCGGATTTCGGTTTGACCGTGCTTTAATGCTTTATATATTCTCGCTCAATCCGGCAGTATACCTTTAATATATAATCATGATTCAAACAATTAGCCATAACCAAAATTAAACGCCAAATTACCAATATCACTTATTATTTTTAAAGTTTTGACATATATCCCAATATTAACCTAACAGCTAATAAACAATTGATTTTCTTGGTCCAACCTCAAACCAAACACTCATTGGCTTAGTGTTACTTAACAGCGCCATCTGCTGGAATCTGCTTAAGTGTTATTGTATTGTTAAATCTGCTTAAGTGTTAGTTGCTCACAATTAAAAAAATGGTATTATTAATCGCCAATAGATTTCAGGAAGAGTCATATTGTTTAAGTTGATTATTGATAAAGTTGATTGTTGAAAACACGAATAAAACAACATTTTCTAAAAATGAATCTTAGCTAGATCGATTTATCGCCCCTGAAACCTCATGTATACTAAGTTCCATGAAAATCGTTGGAGCCGTTTCCGAGATTCAGATTATATATTTATATACAAGAATTTCTTGTTTAAAGACATAAGATAAGATATCATAGATTATACCGGGTATCTCAAGACTGCTACCGAAAACGAAGCCGGGTGGTAGTTTTTGTGACTACAAACACAAAGCAACTAAAAATTTCGCAAAGAAACGCGCCAGTTATTTTTTATGATTTTTTAAATATCGTCATTTTTGGGTGGTAAATCCATAGTTTTTGCTAAAATAATAATTTAAACTCTTTTATACCTTAGATTATTTATAAATAAAAGGGTATACACTATTATTTTAGGAAAAAATGCATTTACCACCCAAATATGGTCATAGGAAAAAAATTACAAAAAAAATTTGTCGCTTTTTTTTTTTCAATTGTGTCTGAAGTCGCTTAAACTACCACCCGGATTCGTTTTCGGTAGCAGTCTTGATATACCCTGTATAAAAATAATTGTAATCATAATAAATATTGAATATTTTGTTATACAACCACTTCATTAAAAGATTTCGTGATTGTCACATGTCATAGGACTGATTTTGAGGATTTATTGGTTTATATTATAAATTAGCTTTTTGAGTGTGTAATTTAAATTAAGTGGACACATAAAGAGGATTTAGGAGCCTAATAATATATATAGTCTGTTATTAAAGTGCATACGTCTTTTATTTATTGATTGATGCCAGTAAGTTGGACACTTTTTGTATATTCACCAATGAGGACTATTTTCACATTTCTTCTGTTCCATTTTTCCTATTCCTCAATCATTGTGACCTTACTGAATGTTCAATATGGACTGATTGAGATGCCGTGAAAATAGACAACTTATTCGACAACACGTAGTACTTTACCTTAGAATTATGTATCATTATGTAAGCGTTTATTATCTATTTTTAAAGCTACGTGCGGTAGTAAATTTCCATTAAGTAGATTTAGGTTCTTGTTTGTATTACACAAAAACGCTAACATGGAACTGCAACCTAACCTTATAATATTGAAACAGTTTTGTGAATTTAAAGCAGGAGAAAAAAAGGTTATGGTTACATTTTTTTATACCAGATATGAAAAACATGTATTAGGTGCTAATGTTTCGCCTATAATTAATTGAGGATGTTAATATTGACTTAGTGTTTTTCCAAGTGACAGTTAATTCAAGTAAAAATGTATCATTTTTATTGAATAACTAGCTTTTGCCTGCAACTTTGTCTGCTTGATTAACTGTATTTACAATATCTTAAAAATCTATACATACTCCCCTAAATACGATTACGTCCCCATTTCTCCCCTAATAATGAGAAAATTCTAAAACTTCGAAGTACACACCATCAAGCTGAATGTTTTTACATCTAAATAAATCGAATAAACATAATGAACTCAGCCACCCGCGTGTCAAATTACGATAATTAAAAAATAACCTCAAAATTTAAGGGTATTTATTTTTGTGTGGAACCGTAATTTGGCTTTCAAAATTAAAGTAGCCTAAGTTACTCGCGCAAAAATTTGCTATCTTCCAGTGCAAGTCCCTTCAAAATCGGTCCAGCCCTTCTCGAGATTAGTGATTACAAACAGAACGACAGACAGATTTTTCTTTTTGACAGACAGTCTTTAAGATCATTTTCTGTATAGGTTTCGTGTAAATAACGACGTGTAGTGGGACATTTTCTTTTATGTTCTCTTAACAGACAGTTCAATTTTATACATATCTATACATCTATACATATAAATAAAATTGAAGTGTCTGTTTTAAAAGTGAAAATAAAAAAATATGTCCTACTACATATCGTTATATACACGATACCTACTCCGAAAATGATGTTTATTTTTTTGTCTGTCTGTCTGTTTGTTTGTTCCGGCTAATATCTGAAATGGCTGGACCGATTTTGACGGGACTTTTACTGTCAGGTAGCTGATATAATAAGGAGTAACTTAGGCTAAATTTATTTTAGAAAATATCTTTTATTTTAGAAAAATAAAGTAATGTTGCAATGCCCGCGCGCAGCTCATGCGCATGCCACTACTGGGCCGTCACGTCGGGCGCCTCCCACCACGTCTCCCACCAACGAATGAATATCACAAAAAAAAAACAACAAAAAAAAAACTAAATAAACTAATTAACTTTTTTGTTAAATTCCACGCGGACGAAGTCGCGGGCACAGCTAGTAGTATATGTATAAGGAAGATAGGAGAGAGATCTTGAAGGGAGCGTTATACTTACGTTTTAAACAATACAATCCCGATAATTTAAAATTGAGTTCATAATTTAAAGGTACATGCACATATATAAGATAATTGCGGCCGTATTCATTGACAGTATAAACCTATTTTTACACTTTACTTATATGTTTGTTTACATATATGTTTGTGCCGATTCCTTTGGGCGCGATTTAGACCCATTTTAAACGGTAATATTTCATTCAAACTATGTAGATTTGTCGAGGACCGATGACAATACAATAATTGAAAAATTATATGATATTAACTTATCCAGAAACTTCAGTATTTTCTTTTTGAAAAAAAAAGTCATTAATTTACGCGCAGCTATCTTCCTTTGATAAGATAGCCGTAGATAGATGTTTTTAGTGTAAACAGTTAAATAATAGTTATTTACAACAATTATCCGATAATTATAATTTGTCCGGTTGCTCTCAAGTTCGATATCTGAAGGCCCCTTCACCCCGATAATCTTAATTGAGGTTCAGAATTGAAAATTGCGGTAGCCATTTTGAACTTTTTAGCTATCGATCCGAATGTTGTAAAAATCGATATCTGAAGTACCCTTAGCCCGGATAAGCTAAATTAATGGTCAGGTTTGAAAATTATGGCCGCAATTTCCAAATTTTTAGGCATCGGTCCTTTTAGTTTTATTGTAACGAATGGCGAGAAGAGTATGCTGTTCGCCTGATTGTAAGCGATACGAGAGCTCATGAACAGTAGTAAAACCAAACAACACCTCGAATTACAAAGCAATGTCTATCAAACCGAAACACATCAGTGCATCTTAAGGCCCTCTTTTACTTAGGTGTTTAGTTATTAAATGTCATCTCACTTCGTGCACTCGGAGCGCGGCGCACTGCGCACACTGACATCAGCCGATGCCATAGTTCAAATAAGTTCAAAATGCTAACTCACCAACAAGCAATACCCATTTTAATAATTTTATACAGACGTTCCATAGTTGATAAAAGGAATGTTTATTTGACAATCTCTTTTGTTATACGTAGTTTATAATGGTATTTTAACCACTCCCAATCGTATTCTCGATTGTAGAGGAGGCCCATGGCCTGCAGTGGGATGTTATGGGCTGATACAACAACATAATTGTTTTTTACTTCTGAAATTACGGTTGATTACTAATAGACAAAAGTAATTAATATACACTGTTCTTACTTATATATGCTTCGCGCATTCGCGTCTGCTGAGATTTATTAAAATGTCCGTTCATAGACATAGACACACCATATATTTTTTTTCAGAGCATACAGCGTTGGATATAGGCTATTTTCTGCTGTTTATAACCAAAGGGTTCCCAAAATTCTTCCCAAGTTTTCAGCCCATTCGGTGGTAGGTCTCACATTGCACTTTCCATAACATAATACGTAGCGGATTTCATTATTATCATATATTATATTATATTAATTTGTATTTATTTCTACCACCTTGGCCGCGTGGTTTCCGGCGGAGTAGAATAGCACCAACCCATTATACTTTTGGGTGTCGTACAAGGCGACTAATGGTCGAGGCAGAACATCTGCAGCTTCCATAGACCAGAGAATGGGCAGCAGCGTTTTCTGGTATTCTCCATCCACTGCGATCGCCAACCCGCCTGCCCAGCGTGGCGATTAGGGCATTACCTCCCAATGATAAACGCACCAAATAAAAGGCCCCGAGTTCCCGGCCGCCTCACTAGGCTTGGCCACGGTAGCGGTCATAGCGTCGGTGGGGCACGGGGTGCTAAGAATCCCCGGGTTACGGAAGGCTACCACACATTGACCTTGGCTACGTATAACGGACGAACTCTGAGCACATCGAACATCTAGCCGAATTGGAGGTAGAGTTAGACAATATACGATGGCATGTTCTGATGGGGTTGTCTGAAGTCCGTAGAGAGGGGGAGGACACAGTGACCTTGGAATCAGGCCATCTACTCTACTTCCGAGAAGGCGACAGCCTCTCCCAGGGCGGTGTCGGATTTCTCGTCAACAAGTCCCTCACTGACAACGTTGTGGAAATATCCAGTGTGTCGTCTAGGGTAGCGTATCTTGTACTCAAACTGACCGATAGGTATTCTCTTTAGGTCATACAGGTTTATGCGCCGACCACCACGCACTCGGATGACGAAGTAGAAGCTATGTACGATGACATAGATAAAGCCCTGCACAACACCTCAAGGGCCCACTTCAATGTTGTCATGGGGGATTTCAACGCCAAAGTGGGAGTACGCACGGACACCGAATCGGTTATGGGCCCACATGGTATTGGGACCAGGAATCACAGGGGGCAAATGCTGGTCAATTTTTTGGAACGAGAAGGGCTATTCTTGATGAATTCCTTCTTCAAGAAGAAGCCCCATAGGAAGTGGACCTGGCAGAGCCCCGATAACGTGACTAAAAATGAGATCGACTTTATCATGACGGATAAGAGGCGTATATTCAAAGATGTCTCAGTGATCAACAGGTTCAACACCGGAAGTGATCACCGACTTGTACGAGGCACTTTGAATATAAACTTTAAGCTAGAACGCACCCGTCTGATAAATTCCACGCTCCGACCTTCAATGTTCCAAACCATTGCCGGCTCCAAAAGATTCCAAATGGAACTTCAAAACCGATTCGATGTGCTGGAAACCGAGTGCGACGTTGACGAGGACTTAAATAGAGTAGTGGAAGTTGTGAGGGATGTGGGCTACAGGTTTTGTCGGAATAGGCATGCAGGCAGAAAGTCCAAACTTTCAGATGAGACCCTGGACCTCATGAGAAAGAGACGCGCAAATACAGAGGCTGCGGTGGCAGACCAGCGAGTACTCACGAGACATATTCGAAAAGCGGTACGGCGGGATCTTCGGAGTTCCAATACACGCCTGATTAAGGAGGCAATAGAACAAAACCGAGGTTCCAAAGTATTCGTGAAGCGTCTCGGGAGGAGCCACATGTCCAAGTTAACTACCGCTGATGGTCGTGTCGTCTCCTCTAAGCCAGAGATCCTCTCGGAAGTGGAAGACTTCTATGGCCAGTTGTATGCCTCGCAATCTCCGCTACCTGAACCAATCCCCTGCGATCCCCGTGCTACTTTAGTCTGACACTATTCCGACGAACTTCCCGATGTCAGCATTGAGGAAATTGAGTTGGCCCTCAAACAACTAAAAAGTGGAAAAGCTCTGGGCGAGGACGGAGTTACAACTGAGCTCTTAAGAGCTGGGGGAACTCCTATCCTTAGGCAGCTACAGCGTATATTTAACTCCGTTCTCCACCAAGGGAGAACTCCAAGAGCGTGGAGCAGGAGCATGGTAGTTTTATTTTTCAAGAAGGGGGACAAGACCCAACTCAAAATCTACCGCCCTATATCGCTTCTGAGCCACATATATAAGTTGTTTTCGAGGGTCATCACAAATAGGCTGGCACGAAGGCTGGATGACTTCCAACCACTGGAGCAGGCCGGATTTCGCGGAGGATTCGGCACCATAGACCACATACACACCGTGAGGCAGATTATTCAGAAGACCCAGGAATACAATCAGCCTCTGTGTCTGATTTTTGTGGACTATGAGAAGGCCTTTGACTCCGTTGAGACCTGGTCTGTTCTGGACTCCCTGCAGCGCTGCCAAGTTGATTTTCGATACATCGAAGTACTGAGAAGCCTGTATGACGCCGCAACTATGTCCGTCCAAGTACAGAATAGTCAAACAAGACCGATTCCATTGCATCGAGGAGTAAGACAGGGGGATGTGATATCCCCGAAACTGTTTACAAATGCCTTGGAAGATGTTTTCAAGACTCCTAAACTGGAACGGGCGAGGCATCAATGTAAATGGCGAATACATCTCCCACTTAAGGTTTGCCGATGATATCGTAGTCATGGCAGAATCGCTGCAGGAAGCTCAAGAAATGCTGCACAGCCTAAATGAAGCCTCTAAACGAATTGGTCTCCGGATGAACCTTGACAAGACGAAAGTCATGTCTAATGACTTTGTCGCTCCGGGACCAGTTATCATAGATGGCATACCTCTCGAAGTTGTCTAGGAGTATGTCTACCTCGGGCAAGTAATGCAATTGGGTAGAAATAACTTTGAAAAGGAAGCCGATAGGAGGATTCAGTTGGGCTGGGCAGCATTTAGGAAATTGTACCATATATTTTCGTCGGATATACCACAGAGCCTAAAGAGTAAAGTGTTCAGCCAGTGCGTCCTCCCTGTAATAACGTACGGAGCCGAGACGTGGACACTGACTGTGGGGCTAATCCACAAGTTAAAGGTCGCTCAACGTGCGATGGAAAGAGCTATGCTCGGAGTCTTTCTAAAGGACAAAATTCGAAACGAAGTGATCCGTCAGAGAACCAAGGTAACCGACATAGCTCTGAAAGTTAGTAGGTTGAAGTGGCAATGGGCTGGCCACATATGTCGCAGAACGGATAACCGCTGGAGTAAGCGTGTTCTGGAGTGGAGACCGCGTCTTGGCAAACGTAGCGTGGGACGTCCCCTGGCCAGATGGCGGGATGACTTGCAGAAGAGGGCCGGCAAGAACTGGATGCGTAAAGCTACAGACCGGGCTCTGTGGTGTACCTTGGGAGAGGCCTATGTCCAGCAGTGGACTGCAACGGGCTGATGATGATGGTGATGATGATTTCTACCACAATCTATTCTGCTCAACCCTATCAGCCTCGTCACTTCCCCCTCTGTTCCATCCCATCCTTTCTTACTGCATCGCTCCCGTCCTCTCTTATTACGTCACATCCGGTCCCGCACCGTTACATTTCTTCGAATCCCATCAAAATAAATATATCACCCTCCCCAGTAACTTTGACTATAAATTTATAATATCGATACTCCGAGACCCTCAGATATCGATTTTGAGGCAAATCGGATATAGCAATACAGTTCAAAATTCGGCATAGATTTTTAATTTTACCTATGAATTTAGATTAATTTAATAATGGCTGCCTCAGATATCGATTTTGAGATTAACCTAATTAATAACTTAAAACCACAAAATGATGGCCACTGTATACAATTCTGAATACGGAATCAAATTTTGATATTGAAATATAAAGAAATATACTCTATTTTCGAATGTATATTAAATGTATCAAGTTTTCCCACCTGAAAGATATATCTCTATCTACCGATACATTCCTGTCTCTATCAAACTGCCCAAATTTACAGAGAAGTATTATAAATAGTATATTTCTCATCTTTCGGAACGGTTTTTAATTCTGTGTTGTAAGTATTTTGATATTTAGAAATTCCGAAAATAAGTCGTTGATAAGGTAACATTAATATAGGAGCCTTACACATGTTACGAACAAGAAGTATCTACGTTTTTGAAGACGTAAATATATATTTACGCCTTCGCCAGCGCTCCCTCTATTTTATATTCTCTTAAAGTTAACAGATACAAACCTATTAAAAATATGTCAGCTATCAACGATGTACAATTTACTTTACGAACCTCTTCCTAACCGCCTTGTTGTCAGAAAAGGCGGCGCGGCGTTATACTTAATAAATGAAACGGTGTTCTTTTGTTGCGAACTCAAAACGAATGCATTTAATTATCAATAGAGAAGATGGCTTGAACCTTGCACAAGCATGGGATCGAATTCAACACTTAATTATATCGGAACCCAAAAGACCAACTGCCTGACATCAAGACACAGTGAGCTTCATCTGCGTAGACCGAAATGCAAAAACAGATTAACATTTTAAATTAACGTTTTAATTTAATAATTGTAAATTACGGGTAGTTAAATTCCGCCCCGTGACCATGAATCCTTTAAAGTAATCGAAATATCGGGAAGTTAAAAAATATAAAAAATTAACAGACAAATCGATAAATATTAGTAAGCGATAAAATCAGTAAATAATAGTTTAATTTCAATATTAATTCATATACTATCTTAATATATATATTTCTTGTGTGCGTGTGTATGTGACTGAACTCCTCCTAAACGACTGGACCAATTTTGATGAAATTTTTTGTGTGTGTTCGTGGAGATTCGAGAATGGTTTAGATTTACAGTTTGGTCTACTGGAAAATGTTTTTTCAATTAATTTCTTATTTATAAGGAGTTGTTGATTTTGGTTATGGTTATACCATACAAAATGTTCATGGGTTTGTAACTGTCAAACATTTAATGTTCATACCGTCAATACGGTAAACTCTTCCCTCAAATTAAATAACGTATTTAAATAAAGGTTTCGAATCGACAACATATATCCACAATATTCGATTAATGGCGTATTTTAGATTTTAAAGATGTAAAATAATGACAGTAATGAAAAGTGGTTGACATTTAAATTGGTTGTCAAATATTTATGCATACGTTCAGAAATTTAATTTGTGTAAACTAAAGAGTATATTATGAAGCTAAATAAATATAGGACAATCAAATAAATAATATTCACACGTAAGAAGTTTTACTTCTTTTCAAGATAGAATGTCACTTGAAAATGAAAAATCTTTCATAAAATAACACATAAAAATAAAAACTGAACTGAACTGAATAAAATAACAATTTTATATAATTATGGAGAATATTGCAGGGATTCTCAAATTAGGCGTTGTCTGTGTCTTGAGAAACCAGTTATATATAATTGTTACTACCGTTACTCAATGACCGTTACTACATTAATTGTGTGTGTGAGTGTATTTCTATGAAAATTTATATTTAATCTCTTTATTACTAACAAAAAGTAATGGCGTAATGTTTTTGGAAAACAGCATACTGGGGGTGAAATAAGGGATGGAATATTGCATGGATAATCAAAATCGCTAAAGTGTTTAATGTCAAAAATTTATAAGGCACACTATTTGGATATGGAGAAACGGGATATAATAGAGTGGGAGGTAGGGGAGAGGACTGGGATAGCTGACACATTTGATAGGACGAAATGTAAATGCACGGTATAAGACGGGATGGTCAATGAAGAGAAAAGACGGGACGTATCGGGAAGTGACTGAACAGACGGGATGGGACGGAATTGAGCAGGACAGTAGGATAGCTAATTCATGTTTAGGTATACAAGAGCTTATACGAAAAATAACATGTATTTGGTGTGGAGTAAAATAAAAAAATATCTGCATCCAGGCAAAGGTGGGTCGGGCTTTTTTGCTATGCTAAATAATTCAATATAAAATTCATCATATAATAACTAAGCCATAGCGAAGCGTGGTCGGGTCATCTATGGTATCTTTTAATTGATTTCAATGAATGTCGTCGGAGTAGTAACAGTGTTATAATATTTCCACAGCAAAATAATGATTTGAATCTGGAGAGATGGGATAGAATAGAATATAAGGTGGATAAAATGGGACATAAGAATAGGTACAGGATGGGATTGAAAATGGATAAGCAGTTTAGACAACGGCTGTCATATTGATTTTAAATAAAATATGGACTGGAATCTGTATTTGCACCCAGGCGAAGCCGGGCCGGGCCGCTAGTATTTATATAAGATCTTAAACATCCGCATCCGCGGATGTGAGCTTTTGAAAATCCGCATCCGCATTCGCATCCGCGGATGTGAAAAAATCGACATCCGCAACATCCCTAGTCTAAATTTATGGCCATCTGGCGAAGCTGGGCTAGGCCACTAGTGTATAATATACACAGGGGCGCAATTACTTTAATAACTTAGATAAAAATGGTAGTGCCTTTTTCTGTCCTCCTATTGGCTGACATTCGACAGGTTGCCCACCACGGTTGACACCCACGAATTATTAAAAAAATATATATTGTTATTTAATTCCTCTCAAACTCCTTTTTGAGCGATAACAACTACATATACTTTCGTTACCAACTTGAAATTATTAGCTCAACGTTCATCAATGTATCAGTGCTCCCAAAATTACATACAAAATACCTCCTATAGTAGGCTAGATATTAAATACCGCTATGCGGGGTGAATAGAGATCGCGGGGCGAATGGAGATTTCTTTACGAAAAATATATTTATATCTAGGAAAATATATTTACAAAAAGTAAAAGTACCAGTAAAATGAGGTGCCAAAATTTACTTGTAACATGAAATTTATTTGTAAGCTTGATACAAAAATATGTTCCGTTAATTACTTGATGTGATATTTCAAATTATAAAAGTAGTTGTCCAAATCCATTTGCCTTACAGGTGTAATTAGGAAAATTCTAAGTATTTAGATATAAAATAAATTAGTATATGTATATTCAACTCTACATCACTCTTTGCAAATATTTAAGTTTTCACAAAGATCAATTCTTTTTTATTTCGTATGTCCGGCAAACGAGCAAACAGGTCTTCTGATGGTATGTGATCACTGATACCCACGAACATTCACATCGCTTAAATTAAGGATGTGTTACTGACCCTTCAAATTAGGACGGGAGCGGGAAGGAAAAAGATGGAAAGAGGAATGAGGTATTGCACATCCGGCAATGAGATTGCTGGATGTGCTCGCCGAACGAAACACTACAGCAAATCTGTCGCTTCATGTCGATCTCCTGTGATGATAATGCAGTCTGCATTATCGTGCCTGACGAGCCTGCCTATTCATGCTGAGTCATTGATGACACCAGCGAGACTCTGCCACTCACAAATAAATATACAAGTAAAATTTGCTAAGGTAACCCTGAAGAAGTCATAAAACAACATGAGACACATCAAATGAAAATAATCTTTAATCGGTACAGGTAAAACATTTAGGTGCAAATAAAGTTTGAAAATCAAAAATTTTTACTTTTACCGTTTTACGGTACTCTAAGGTGTAGAGATTACATTAAATATTTTACATGCAATTATATTGTAATACTAAATACATCAATAAATTCAGCTTCGTATATGTCAATAATAATACGTTAATTTCATTCAATACAGTATATCAATTGTATTTATTTTTACTGTGGCGCATTTACGCTATTGTTTCGGTGTATTTTGCGTTGAATGTTCAAGAAAAATCGGCGTGAGTCCGACCTCGATGACGCCTTGACGGCGACTGACGAGTAGGTGCGAACGCGTGAATTGGTTTAAATTGTAGTTTTTTTCTTCATAGAAAAAATAAAACAATTTTTTAAAATATTTTTTTACAGAACACTAGAAAATCAAAAAGATAAGATCCTATCGTTTGATATAACTTTTACTTTATTTTGATAGAATCTCTTAGAAATCTACGTGTTTGAATTCTAGATTAGACCCATCTTTGAGATGATTTTTCATCGATAAAGTATTGTAATTTATGTTTTTAGCTTTACACGATCCTTGCTTATACTCCCAATTTTTCTAAAATGCCCGGATTTTGTTTGGTATCTGTGTATTAACAGAGCTACAGATGTTTAAAAAAGGTAAAAATCAGTACAACCTCCCCTTAACTGCGGTATGTCGGGAGAAATAAACATTGTGGTACTTCCATCCATATTCATATTACAAAAAAGAGCAGTCCGCGCTATTTATAATCTAGGGAGCCGCGATTCTTTGCGATCTGTTTTTAAAGAAAGCAATATACTAACCGTGTCATCTGAATACATCTTTCAGAATATAATGCACGTTCGTAAAAATATTAATAAGTTTTATAAGGTCAGTGACACCCACACTATTAATACGCGGAATAAAAATAAACTAGCAATACCCTCGTTTAGACTAGAAAAGTCAAAAAAATTGCATTGTGTCTGAAGTTACTAAAACTACCACCCAACTTCGTTTTCGGTAGCAGTCTATACCCTTTATTATTCTGTATTGAATTGACTGCGGTAGTAGCTTCTAAAGCAAAAAAAAAAATTATTAACGTTGAGCATGTTTGATATTTTGGAATGGTTAGGGAATAATTTTGCACCAATTGCTTTATAAAAGTACTATCATTTATGTGGTAGAATACAATATTCATTTATTGCGCTATCGTACACAAACATGACAATTTATATTACATTAAAAATTTAACACTATAAAACTATTACAATTATTTTACATTAAAAAGTTTATCTCTCCGAAAAATCAACTTTCATCCATAATTTCAACGACTTTTTCACCATCATCATTACCAGAACTATCATCGCCAATCTCTAAAACTGATACGATAGGTTTATGGTAGCTGAAGTAAGAAACGAACAGTTTTGATTCGAACCTATTTAAATGTCTAATAAAGACCGCATCAATAGTAGTTTTGTATTTCGTTGTGCTAAGATTGCGATCATTCGACATAGTTAAACCAAATTCATTATTTAAAAATTCAATTAATAGTTGATTTTTATCGTCTGCGAAGTTTATGTTGAAATCTCCACTCAAAATCATTGGCAATTCATCAAAGCTTTATAAACTGACAGCTAACTGACAGCTGTCTACTCTCCATCCGTCTTACGCTTTTCGTCTTACGATCAGGTCACGTGTCCTGACGCGAGTTTAAGATTTTATACCCATTACAGAAAAAGTGCTCAACGCCGCTAAAGAAGTTTTCACTTCAAAAACAATACACTCTCATTCTTACGGCTCTATTACGTACATAGACTCCCTCCAAAATAGTTTTACTCTTATATTTTCCATGTGCAGACATGGATCAGTTATTAATTGCAGATAAAATCTTATCGAATTTCGGAAATGTAATAAAATATAACTAGATAAGACGTTCTTTGTGAATAATGTGTCCCATCGCACACGAATCAGTTAAAAATGCGTAAGTGCCATGAAATGCTCGGCGCTTTCGACCTTTTGGTCGCGAGAAAACTACACCCTGAAAGCGGTCTAGCGCTGCATGGTTATACTGTTTGGTTAGACGACTAATATTTGTTCCACGTTGCAGCGATTTAGTTACAACTTTTACCAAAATCGAACAAGACATTTGTATGGGATAGCGTCTCAATACTTAGTAATATATTTCAATGTTTATTTTACTTCAAATTCATTTCTCTAAGAAATCCGGGCCTTAGGCATAATTATGTTTATACTTATTAAAAAAATATATTTTTCCTCACACAAAAAAGTAGGTTTTATCGAGGTACAAAAATCTTCGCACCGATACCCATTTTCATAGTAAAATGGACATTCTCCGTTGAAACTCATAAGCAAGATATATTTCTTAATGTTCCGAAATATGATTGTCATTGTTACAGTAGTTAACAAATCGTATTTTCTTACGATTGATATTTTCCTTCAGATACACTTAAACGTAACAAAGCTAGAATTAGCGAATAGTTAGTATTAATAATTTTAGCCCGAGGCAGTACATTATTTTCTGCCCGTAGAACACTTGCAACAGTGAGTAGTGACACCCGGGTTTTTTGGATTCAATCTGTGAATGAGCCGTTGCGAAAAAATGGGCATATCTGTGTCGATCCAATATTATACACAGTCAGGTCATAAGTATTGTCATACAGTAAAAACTTTTCTTTTAGAATTCTTTTAGAATGCAAAAAAGTTTATTGAATTCGAATTTCGAATTGTTCATGAAAATAAAAATGTATACTTTTTAGAGTTTTACTTATTTTTAAATATGGAGTGGACGCTTAAAGAAGACCGTGTTGCAGTTATTGAGTTGCATCGTTGCGGTTACGCGCCAATTCAAATTTTTGACATACTGAAAAATTTGAATATAACCAAAAGATTCGTTTATCGTACCATCAAACGATACAATGAAGACTCTAGTGTAGATGACAGGTCAAGAAGTGGTCGCCCTCGGTCTGTTAGGACTCCAGCAGTGATAAAAGCTGTGAAGGCGCGAATTCAAAGAAATCCCAAACGTAAGCAGAAACTGTCGGCCCTTCAGATGGGGTTAAGCAGAACCACGGTGAAAAGGGTGTTAAATGAAGACTTAGGGCTTCGGGCATATCGAAGAAAAACAGGACATCGTTTGAATGCTCGTCTAATGGACCTGAGACTGAAGAGATGCCGCGCTTTGTTGAAGCGGTACGCGGGAAAAAAATATCGGAATATTCCTTTTTCAGATGAGAAAATTTTTACCGTAGAAGAGAGCTACAACAAACAAAATGATAAAGTGTACGCACACAGTAGTGAAGAAGCAAGCAACCGTATTCCGCGTGTCCAACGAGGTCATTTTCCATCCTCGCTCATGGTATGGTTGGGAGTTTCTTATTGGGGCTTAACAGAGGTACATTTTTGTGAGAAAGGTGTAAAAACGAATGCAGTTGTGTATCAAAATACAGTCCTGACGAACCTTGTGGAACCTGTTTTTCATACCATGTTCAATAACAGGCACTGGGTATTCCAACAAGATTCGGCGCCAGCTCATACAACGAAGAGCACACAAGACTGGCTGGCGGCGCGTGAAATCGACTTCATCCGGCACGAAAACTGGCCCTCCTCCAGTCCAGATTTGAATCTGTTAGATTCCAAGATATGGCAACACTTGAAGGAAAAGGCGTGCTCAAAGCCTCATCCCAATTTGGAGGCACTCAAGACATCCTTGATTAAGGCAGCCGCCGATATTGACATGGACCTCGTTCGTGCTGCGATAGACAACTGGCCGCGCAGATTGAAGGCCTGTATTCAAAATCACGGAGGTCATTTTGAATAAACTTTAGTGTCATAAGAATCTATGTTTTGTTAAGTTCATTTTGGTATATAAATGGTTACATAATGAATAAACTTGTTTCAATTATTTTATATTAAACATGTGACAGAATTTATGACCTGACTAGGTATAATACACTGGATGATACTTAAATATTAGCGATAATTTAACCCGCATGTTTCTCAACACCTCAATAGCATTGTAAAAAATATTGAAATAAATCAGAATATACGACAAAAGTTGCGAATTTAGTTTTCAAGGATCTTGATCACCAGGATTGTTAACCAATAAAGGAATATCCATGAAAGGTTTTTATTGGTTGTTAATGTTAGGGTCCAACTTCGCTCGGGTGCAGATATTTTTTTTAATCCAGTCCACATCAACAACATATTATTTTGCGTCTTTAAGATAAACAATCAAGAATACACGAAACGTAACACTCTTTCTATGTTCAATAACTTTTATCTCCCCCTCTTAACTTCCGTTAGCCTCGCCCAATCATACTTTTCGTAACGCTCGTTACGCATTCACTGACTTATTCCCCAAATCAAGCGAGCGTAAAGAAGTATTAGTTCAAAGTTCAAAATAACGGCAAAAGTATTCACATGTGACAATCAATTAAAAATTCGCGGAGTAAGGTATCCCTCAGATATGAATTTCGAGAACAACAGGACCGATAATTGAAACGTTTAAAATGGCAGCCACAATTTTTCATTTCTGATCTAGATGATAAAATTATCGGGGCAAGAAGTACCTCAGATATCCAATTTGAGAGCAATCGGATCGATAACTAATAACTTATCTACTACCGTATGGCTCGCCCGGTCACACGTCTTTTCTTAACGCTCTCGTCAAGCATTCATCAGCTTACTCCCCAAGTCAAGCATGCGTAAAGAAGTTTTACTTCAGTAATATTATGTTTCAGAATTGACGTATATACGTAAGCTAGTTTTCGCCGTAATAATGTTTCGTAACACTATTACTAACGAATTACATCAAGATTGACGTGGGAGCCTGTGTATAGTAGCCGGTTGGCAACAAACTAGACACAATTTGCGATACGATGTGCTTGCGTTCGAATCTTATCACACTTCTGATGTTTCGGATGACGTTCGTATTTATAGTTAATCAAACTATAGTTGATGGTAATGTATTAAAAAATCGATGTCGTGGTATTACACCAAATTTATTAGGATTCTAAACAGAATTAACGTTGTGTAGTTACCGTTAAAGGTCGTATTTTACGTTTACTTGACATAATAACATTTGTAATTGACCGTAGCAAGAACATAAATAGTTTCACTTTGAACACGTAAAAATAATGCAGCAAAGTACTTTTAAAAATTTTTTTTTTTTTCAATGAAACCAATTGCATTTTTTCTAATATATAACTTTTAATTTATTGCCTATATAGGTACATTACTGAATAGGGTATTTGACTATTATCGATTTTTTGTATTATTTCGTTTACAAACACAAATACGTTAAAAATAAACCCTTGCTGTCAAAAAAGTATTAAAGTAGATCGTAACTTAAGGCAAATATACATATTTAAAATTAAAGAGTAGGGGTGTAGTAGGGACATCTTGCTGTCTCTTTCACACGCGCACACTGTAATGTATAATAACCCTAATGACGTCACTAACTTGGTTTTGCATTTCTTTTCTGTTACCCCCACTACAAGATTTGAAACGTTTATATCTCGTTTCATTCTGAATGGATTTATAAATTTCTTTGATAGATCATAGCTATGGCTACCTTTTGATAAAAACAATAAAAAAAAGGAGTCAAATACCCTATTGAATGTTATAGTCCCATGAATTAATTAGTTTTGGTTGTTGTGTACAGTACCATAGTATAGTGTATATGAAACTTATTTTGTTGACTGAGCTTTGCAATCTATAGGTCTGTGAAAATCCTTCCATCCGCCGTAGTGTGAAGAGGCATCTTAGCAGGCCGGCATAATTATGTCGGAAGGCATGGGACTGCTGTCTGATGCCAATCGATACTCTGCCTGGACAACTTACCATCAGGTGTAGTGTGGTCAATATGCCGGGCCATTATAAAAAAAAAAAAATTTTTTGATAACAAAAAAATTAAGATCTTTGATAGCTAAGTTTGCTGTTGAAGATTTAACTTATGTGTTTATGTATAAAAATGAATTGCTGTTCGTTAAGACTCGCTAAAATTCGAGAACGGCTGGACCGATTTGGCTAATTTTGGTATTGAATTATTTGTGGAAGTCCAAAGAAGGTTTAAATGGTGAAAAAAAAAAATGGAAACATTTCACGGACAATACTAAAAACACCAATTTTTAAATCGTTCAAGACACGGCGTGTTTCGTGTAATTTTGTTAAATGTCAAATAAAACGACGTCCATATCTACAAAAAATACCCATGGTTTTTAGAGATGATTGCGCTAGTTTTCAACAAGGTATCGAAGCGTTTTGCCGGAGCGCACTAAAATATATCTGATTATAATTTAATGTTTTCATGAAGGACATTGTTTTTTAAGTTGATACTTTTAGGTGCGCTGGGGAACAAATTTAAATCCCGCATCAGTATTGTTTTCAGACACAAAAATAAAAAAAAAATTGATACGTTGATGCCGTGTCTAGACATTTTATTGTGAAACGTTATGCAGTTTTATATTTTAAAATTTTGTTCTATTAGTTACGTCACCTGGAACGGCAGTATGGTGGTTTTATTTATTTGTATCTGTATAGATACTCTTCTCAAATAAATAAAAAAGTATTTCACAGAAACGCGTGGTTGCCTGTGGTAACGTAGCAGACGTGACTGCCAAAATGTTTATGATAGTCACGGGTTCAAATCCCAGTGCACACCTCTGAATTTTTGGAGTAATTTCTATGTGGAATCAAATCCGTCAATCCGCACTAAACCACCGTGGCGGTCTATATGACCTAATATAATAAAAACACAAATGGTTTTCCCTCGGAAGGAAAAAAGAAAAATGTTGTTCATTACATTGCAAGGTAACCGACATAGCTCTGAAAGTTAGTAGGTTGAAGTGGCAATGGGCTGGCCACATATGTCGCAGAACGGATAACCGCTGGAGTAAGCGTGTTCTGGAGTGGAGACCGCTTCTTGGCAAACGTAGCGTGGGACGTCCTCTGGCCAGATGGCGGGATGACTTGCAGAAGAGGGCCGGCAAGAACTAGATGCGTAAAGCTACAGACCGGGCTCTGTGGTGTACCTTGGGAGAGGCCTATGTCCAGCAGTGGACTGCAACGGGCTGATGATGATGATGATGATGATGATTACATTGCAATAAAATAATTATTAAAATCTTATATTTTAGACAGAATTGATGGCAAAAAAATATACGAAGTTCGCCGGGTCAGCTAGAATGACATATTTTCATAATGCCGCACACATGCACTCCAAAATGCCTTTCAACTTTCTCTATAATTTTGAATAGTTGAAAAAATTTAATATGATATATGTTACATGTATGTATGTGTTAAAATGATAACGCTAAACATTGTTCAATCTAACATTCTTTGTATGCATCTGTTGTTTGTACAGCCTGACTCTGTTATGCCGACAATACAAATTGCATTTACCTTTCATTCATCTTGTGTTCACGCCTTCTTATTGCACTTCGTGTTTGCTATTGTAAAATAAGATTTATTGTATTAAAGATCGCTAATTTTTTTGTATTTACCTGGAATGTGTGTTTGTGTGTACCTTCACAGCTTGTCTCGCATGGATTTAGACAGATGAAAAGTGATCGTAATTGCTATGTATCATTGTATCCCCTATCTAGCTACTCTTGATAACCGAATCCAGATAGCTGTAGAATGCCTTTTCTCACGTACTCTTTGTAGTACGTTTACACATATTCCCCTTCGAACTGGGATATTTGGTGATCATTTCACATTCAGATTAAATCCTTGATAAAGATATATTGCAACAGATATCCAAATCTCGGCATGAGAAATTGGCTTGAAATATGCCAAAATTGGACAAATTGGAAAATTCCTTTATAGATACATTTTCTGAGCAACTCGGTTTTTTTATTATTACTCTTTATTTTGTTTCGGTGTATTTTGACCCTAAGACCCACGAACCTTGGCGAACTTTCCCGTGTCTCATCATTCCTTCGCGATGGGTAAATAGTATTATTCCTTTTTACAGCTATGGCCGAGTCCAGAATGTCAAATTATTGGGTCGAACAGAAAACGCTACCATTGGCGTGGGTAGTAGCGGGAACAGTGGCATTTGTGCCACAGTTGCATTCATGGACATCAAGTCTGCATCAAAGGCACACAATGCAGAGCATGTGCTGGACGAACGTACCCTTACCACCGAGTATTACGAGCCGGCTGCGATACCGTCGGCTGCGGGTGCGCCCTCGGCCGGCTCCTCACCTGCCGGTTCCGGTTACTCGGGCTCTTCGTCCTCCGTGAATTCCACTCCTGCCCCCGCCTCTGTATCGCGCTACCACATGACGTGAGTGCACCTTTTTCTTAATTTTTCGTTTATCTATCTGTTTTTTTCATATTCCAAGCATTCAGTATGTATTGATATGCCTTGATACCAAAGCATGCCTTTCACATCTATTCTAACCTCTAAACCATATCCATTTGCCAGGCTTATTTTTGTTATTATATATTTTTTTGTTTATGAAATGCATTCCTAGTATTTTCCTATTCGAATATTTTCTGTTCTTTTACCAAATATGAAAAAAACAGATAAAATGCAACTGTCATGTGACTAAAGATTTACTAAACCAGGTAGGATAACTTATATTGTCAGAAAATCCTTTTTGAACATGTTAGTACGCTTCTATAACGGGTAGCAGAATTTAATAAAATATAATTTGCCTATTGACAGGCAGAAAGGATATAATGTTTTTTAGACCCAATATTAATACAACACGCTTTACAAGATAACGACGCTAGTGAGTAAACCGCTTTATTTATATATGGCCATTTGATATTGGAGTAATTAATGCATGTACACGTTATTCCACGCACAAGTTTCGGTGCCGCCGCCGCCATGTCAATGATTCACCGCTGTCGTGCTGACGTCTGGTACGGATTGCAGTGACCTCGGATTGCAGTGCGGGAGTCCTTCGAATAAGTGACATAGTGCAGTGAGAAAAAAAATGTGTCAGTGTTCAGTTGTGTTAACGGATCACGGAGTGCAGTGTTCTACAACTGAAAAGTAATGTGAAATCACGAAGAAGCCTCTTGAATCTTTTATTTTGTGGCTGGCGGCGGCTCCTAGTTATGTTATGTGCACTTTGTTATTAACTGTGTGTGTGTGTCTTTTTAAAATACTTATTGATTTACATTTAAAACAGTCTAATTTAGCTATGTACGTTGAATCCCTCATAATTTTATCACACTATTTTGACCTCTATTTTTAGTCGATTTAATTCATCGGCAAATTCCATTTATCATTTATTAATTACTGTAATCACTTCGAAATTATATTTCATATATATTTTTCATGTCTATTTGAATTAAATGTCATGTCTATTTCATTATTTTTTCATTTAGGTTAGAATGAGAATAATTTCAGTGCGACGACATAAAATAGGTATTTGGTATCGTTAACATACGTGTAAAGTTAAATAATATTTTTATTTATATTAATTTGTTTCATAATATTCCATACTGCTTTATATATATTACATGTTTATTTGAAAAGGGCCTTTTACTAAACGCTCGATCGTTATACAGGGTATATCAAGACTGCTACCGAAAACGAAGCCGGGTGGTAGTTTAAGCGACTTCAGACACAATGCAACAGAAAATGTTGCAAAAAAAAGCGACAATAAATGTTATATTGACTTAAAGTAATATAATTTTTACTTATCGGTGATAAGAAATGTTATCTTTGTTTTTTGTGAATTTTCGATCATATTTATTGCACCCACGCACGATACAATTGGGCATTTTTACGACGACTTACAGACTGGTGTGCTGTGACGTCACAACCGCTGCACTGGTGCTACAGACCACTTTCGTGACAACACTTTTCCCGCTCTCCGCCTCGTCCATATATTTTACGTCATTGAATTATACTGGGTATCTCAAGACTGCTACCGAAAACGAAGCCGGGTGGTAGTTTAAGCGACTTCCGACACAATGCAACAGAAAAAGTTGCAAAAAAAGCGACAATTTTTTTTTGTTATTTTTTTTCCTATGGCCATATTTGGGTGGTAAATACATTTTTTCCTAAAATAATAGTATATACCCTTTTATTTATAAATACTCTAAGGTATAAAAGAGTTTAAATTATTATTTTAGCAAAAACTATGGATTTACCACCCAAAAATGACGATATTTAAAAAATCATAAAAAAAAATTGTC
Source organism: Hyles vespertilio (assembly GCA_009982885.2). Lineage (NCBI taxonomy): Eukaryota > Metazoa > Arthropoda > Insecta > Lepidoptera > Sphingidae > Hyles > Hyles vespertilio. The sequence goes on along the minus strand of CM042806.1, from coordinate 11,368,089 downwards.
GCGTTTCTAGGCGAAATTTTTAATTGCATTGTGTTTGTAGCCACTAAAACTACCACCCGGCTTCGTTTTCGGTAGCAGTCTTGAGATACCCGGTATAAGATGATGTCTCGAAATTGTAATTTAAGTGTGACAATCGACAAAAGATACTGTAAACATTTTCCATTTATAAAAAATGGTTGCCTGTAAAGTCGGTTTTACGGGCGAAGATTTTACGTGACAACGTCTTTTTCTCGGTAGAATATTTATTGATATGAATATAATTAAATTGCACAATAGGAACAAGGAATTGAATGAAAATAAGAATTGCACAAATTTTAACTATAGAAATATATTTTGTTTACTAAAACATTGTACATGTAATGACGAATCTAAGCACTCCATATTTTCACTACAGACACAGCTGACGATACTTTAACCACACGTGTGAACTTGTATTGTGACGCTTTCTTGTTTTTCCAACGCCAAGAACGTTCGAGAAAGACAAAGACAGAGACACAAGCATGCGCCGATTCAATGCGCCTAATTCTCTAGTGCTGCGCGCGCACCGTTACGTTACCGGGCGTTACACTTTTCATAAGTGACTCCCAGCCGCAACCTAATTTAAGACGTTGTCACGTCAATAAGAAAAATCGTATTTTGCCTGCTCTCGATTGTCGAGCTCGTCAAGACGATTCCTCTGACTCCAAACACGGGGGGTTTACTTTAAGAAATGACGGAGTTATGCCTGGACAAATATTTTAGGGGAGAGAGGGAGGAATTTGGGGATTTGGTTGGGGCCAATCTGTAGAGCTCACCGAGCCGGTTCCAAAGATACCAAACTCGGTGGGTCTACGATCTATATTGGCCGAGATAGGATTGGGGGGGGGGTGAGGTAAATTTTCGGGGTGGGGTAAGGGAGGGGGGGGAGGAAGGTTTCGTGGGGAGGCTAACTTAAATTAATTTTTTGGAGGTAAAATATTTTTTTTTGGGGGGGTAATTTTTTGCGTAATTTGGGATTTCTGGCGGGGTCAATTTGTAGCCCTCACCAAGACGGTTCCGAGGATACCAAACTCGGTGGGTCTACGACCTATGTTGGCCGAGATAGGATTGGGGGGGGTGAGGTAAATTTTCGGGGTGGGGGTAGGGGAGGGGTGGGGGGTAGGTTTCGTGGGGAGGCTAATAGGCACTATTTCGGAATAAGGGTGGGGGAAGGCAGGGGGGGGGCTATGGGACAATTTTGGAAAAAGTGGGTGAAACTGAAAAATAATTCTCTAGTGCTGCGCGCGCACCGTTACGTTACCGGGCGTTACACTTTTTCATAAGTGACTCCCAGCCGCAACCTAATTTAAGACGTTGTCACGTCAAAAAGTGTCTTAAAGAGGGTTAAACGTGAAATATACTATTTATATCGTTGGAGGAAATTTATTTCATTAATTTATCTGATCTGACTCTGACTCTCGTGATTAAACGGGAATAGGGTATTTGACTGTTTTTTGGAAAGTATCTCAAATTGTTCATTTTACCATAATACACTTGCAATTTGAGTATTTCTTTGTGAACTGCTATATGTATTTTCAATAAAAATCATAATTAAAGTTTGAATGATAAATAAGACCGCCAAAACGCGATGGACGCCATATATGCGGGTCACGTGATAATATTACGTCACTTGCTTGCAAAACAAACATTTTGATTCAATATCAAGATTAACATTGATCATGTTACAGCTAAAAATGCCTTATAAATGGTGTTGTTGCGGTATCTCTTCCATTAATTTTATAGTTTAAGTTAATTCTTTACGATAATTACGCTCTAGTATATTATTAATATCAATTAAATATTTAAGCATACCTATATTCTGATAATTCCTGCAGGTGCTTCGTTATAAGTGTCATTTTTGAAAATTCATTACACTTTGAATCGTTGTCGTTGCTGTTTCATTTGTAAATACTACAGAGCCAGTCCCTCAAAAGATGCGATAATTATTCCCATCCTTTAATACAGGTGTGTAGTCTCAAAAACATTACAAAGCACAGGATAAAATGTTCGTGAGCATTCCAAAGAACACCAAGATTCGGGTAAAGTGGTTAAAACTCGCTCTTATGATAATGAAATGATTATATGATATAATAGTGGAATACAATAATTTCTTGTATTTTTCATACATTGTTCATCATCATCATCATCAGCCTATTCGCGTCCACTGCTGGACATAGACCTCTCCTATGGCACGCCACTGGGCTCGATCTTCAGCCCAACGTCTCCAACCGCTGCCAGCCATTTTTCGGATATCATCACTCCACCTCGTCGGAGGGCGTCCTACACTACGCTTACCGAGGTGCGGTCTCCACTCGAGAACACGTCTACCCCAACGGTTGTCGGTTCTCCGACAAATGTGACCAGCCCACTGCCACTTCAACTTGCTGATACGCTGGGCTATGTCGGTCACCTTGGTTCTCTGTCGGATAACCTCATTCCTGATTCTATCCTTCAGGGAAACACCGAGCATAGCCCGCTCCATTGCTCGTTGAGCGACATTGAATTGGTGAAGTAGTCCCACCGTCAGTCTCGGCACCGTATGTCATTACATTGTTAGTATTTTTTTTTTATTGTATTAAATGGCGAGACGAACGTGCCGTTCGCCTGATGGTAAGCGATACGACCGCTCCTGAATAGTAGCAAAACCAAACAATACCTTGAAATACAAAGCAATGCTTGGCATTCCAATGCGCTTGCCATCCTAAGACATAAGATGTTAAGTCACAATATGTCCAGTAGTTATTCTGGGTACAATATCCTTCAATCTGAAACACAACAGTTCATTTAAAATTCTATTTGGCGGGAGAAATAGACATTGCGGTGGTACCTACCCAGGCGGCCTCTCACAGATGTGAGACCTACCACTCGAAAATGCTTTAGTTTATAATATAACTAATAGTGATATTTACATAGGTATGTTTATAAGGTATGACATTAATAATTTAATTGAGCAGCGTAAAAGTAAGGGATGTTTTAAAAAAATAGTCCGACCACTACCGCGTCTATTTTGAGAAAGTTTCTACTGTCAGCTTTTATGTTCTAGTTTCCTTAGTACAATTATTAGAGATAAAGTTCGCAGTGTGCCCTTAGCGGCGCGATTGGACCAATATTTCAGAAATTACTGCGAAAACAAAGGAAAACACTCATAAAATGTTCTTAAAATCGACTGACAAGAAAGTGACGTCACTCTAAATGCAACCAATGGCGTGCGTTTTTAGTCACGTGGTCAAGCTCGAAATTTTATTTAATTTTAAAATGATTTCTTAAGACAATCCAATATTGTTTTAAATATTTTATTAGTTAATATGGTTTAAAAAAATATTTACAGGTAGTCTAGTAACAATGTTTCATATTTTCATCATAGTCAAATACCTTATTGAGAAACGAGAAATATGGCGAGGAGGTAGGCATTCTGTTTTCGCTTCCGTATTTAAGTATTGACATAAATCTATAATATACCGGGTATCTCAAGACTGCTACCGAAAACGAAGCCGGGTGGTAGTTTTAGTGGCTACAAACACAATTCAATTAAAAATTTCGCATAGAAACGCGACAATTATTTTTTATGATTTTTTAAATATCGTCATTTTTGGGTGGTAAATCCATAGTTTTTGCTAAAATAATAATTTAAACTCTCTTATATCTTAGAGTATTTATAAATTAAAGGGTATACACTATTATTTTAGGAAAAAATGTATTTACCACCAAAATATGGCAATAGGAAAAAAATTACAAAAAAAAAATTGTCGTTTTTTTTTGCAACTTTTTCTGTTGCATTGTGTCTGAAGTCGCTTAAACTACCACCCGGCTTCGTTTTCGGTAGCAGTCTTGATATACCCTGTATACAATATTATAAAGTGACATATGCTATTTCTTTAATGTTATATTTGTTACGAAGGGAAGTGAACGAAAACATTTCCAAATTATCCTATTATTTACTTCATGATTAATTTCGCTGCGGGTTAAAGACAAGTTAGGCATTTTCGGAGACTCGCCGAGCTTCAATTCTCGGTGCCATTAAAATGCGTGGTCGCTGTTGATCCTGGCTTACGGGAATCACAGCGGCGGGTGTGAGGGCGGGATAATCTCTATGCTATATTTTTCCTAAATAGTTTGAAATATCAGTTGAAATGAAATATTGTAAAGAAAATCGATACCAATGAAATTATATCTAAGAGAAATTATAATTTAGCTCCATATTTAAAATGAAAATTATTGATGTGCATACATTTTGGAAGAAAAAGGGATTAAATATTGTATGGAAACTCAAAATAAAGATAGGTAGTGGCAGAATAGGACTTGGATAGCTGATAAACTTCATTTGATTTGAATTATAAAATGCAAAGGCACATGATGAGATATGAAAGGTTGCGATAGTATATAAAATATATATATAGGAATATTATGAAGGCACTGTATGAACGTTATGAAACTGTAATAATGATAATGAATTATTGTTTTTTTTCTTTAGCTTTAGTAGCTAAGGCAGTCAATTCAATACACAACAATATAATTCACAAAGAACAATGTGAGCGAAATCGAATTCGATAATCGCATCGATGCGGACTTGTCGAGCATACGATTAGGACGGCGCGGGCGGCATGCGGAATACGGATGTGCGGGGCGTGCCCTACCCCGCTTGTCACTTCATACCCTGAAACCTATCTCGACCTGTCGCGTACTGTACTTTTACGATAAATCATTTACTACAACATTCGATTACATTTTTTATCATATTTCTTTACGACTGCGTCGTTGGCGCAGTTGTATTACGGTATGCAAAACTGAGGTCTCGGGTTCGAATCCCGGGTTGGGCGTAGTGATTTTAGATTTTTATATTATTTATTATCAGTCCAGAGTAAAGAATTTGTGTTGATATGGCGATAGGCTCGCCCTATGCGAAACGTGAGTGTCCTGGTTGCTCCCTGTCTACCCCTTCTGGGGTAAAGACGTGAATTTATGAATGTATGTAATGAACTGTTGTGTTCACGTTTGAAGGACATTACAGCCAGAATAACTACTTGCCATATTGGGCCTTAACATTATATTTCACAGGATGGCGAGCGCAGTGAAATGCCATTGCATTTGCTTTGTATATTGTATATTGAATAAAACGCATTGTTTTCATAATCAAAAGGGAACCGTTATTATAATTACTACTACTTCTACTATTATACTTTTATATTGTAACCAGGGACCGAAACCCATTCGACATAACGGTACCGGTATCGACGAATTTCGGTTACCTTTAAGATTTCGGTAACCGCTATGACGCAATATAAAGGTTACCCTTATAGTACGGGAACCGTTTTAATACCGGTAACCTAAAAAGACCTTGAATGCAAAAGAAAATGCGTTGTTGTTGCATAACAAATAAAAATCATACTTGTCGTGTAGTTTACACAATATCGCTGGATACGGTTCATTTCAATTTTGGTGGGTAATTCTGTTGAAAAATTCATGAAATGAGTAAAGATAATTGTGTGGTATAGTGCCATAATGTTTAGTAAAGACAAACTGCGGTATAACCACACACAGGCACTGCCCCCGCTTTGACTTATAAGGAACTTCGCATGAAACATAAAGGTAACCCTTATTTCGGTTACCGGTATGATACCGGTTAAATTCTAGGAATCGAATAAAATTGGCGGTTACCGGTTACCATTAAAAATACCGGTATTATTTTTTTCGGTTGATACCAAAAAATACCGTCATTTTCGATACCGGTTTCGGTCCCTGATTGTAACGCTAATTGCTTTTGAAACCTTTGAACCTTTTGAAAAGCTGAAATAAAATGAATGATGGTTTAATTTACCATAAAACCAGGAAATGCAAATTGTTATAAGCTGGTATCCCGAAACATAATATAATCCAACTAATTTAAAATCATGTACAAAATGGCGTCCTCTTCGAGTAGTATACAGATTGTCATAATAAACAAAGTCAAGATAATTTGGTCGGATAATACGTATCGTAATCGGTCTTTTAAAATACGTATTTTTTATGCAAATATAATCCTATTTTTCAATGTATTCTATGAAATACTAATTGCAGATGTTAGTAATAATGAACGTCTACATTTATTTTTACCAAGATACTAAATAAAATGCACTTACCAGTGAGAGGTTATATTTTCATAGTATCGTTTAGATCGGCTATCACAGCCAATAATAACGCAGCACACCAAACCTTTTGTCTTATAATCAGTTTCAACACTCTTTTGCATACATTTTTGACCGCAAATATTCGTAAAATACTCAGTAATTCAAGTTTATAACAAACCGCACGTCCTATGTGTTTGGGTAACACAAAGTCTTCCCTACAAAATTATGTGAAACTATGACAAGGACCACAAATTGTGTTTTGTCACTTTAATTTTTTATGGTTTATGCATAAGTCTAAGTGAGATGGACTATATCGGTCTTATTACAAAAAGCGAAATAAACCTTGGTTTAAACCTAGTCTAGCAAAACCAGTCTAATCTGCAGAACCATGGTTTAAATTTACTTGTATTACAAAACATAAATAAACCATGGTTCCCTTGGTTCATTCTTTTGAACCGTAGTTTATACACCAACCACAGATTAATACAAATAATATTCGTTCAACATGATATCATTCCATCGCAACGTTCCATATCAACAGAAAAGAATACATTTTTATAAAAATTTCATGATTAAATAATGTTTAGTCGTATTGAACCTATTGTAGGTTGGACATTTTGCTAGAATGTCAATATTGGTTGGTATATCGATTATAATTTTTTTTTTTCATTTGGTTCATGTTATATTAGCTAGTCACACATCTAAACACGTGTGATGGAACGTAACATTCTGGCGCGTTACAAGAACCCATAACAATAAACAAAACTATCGAGAGTTAAAATAAGTTCATTAATCATTTCATTTAGCATTGGAATGCATTTAATATTTAGTCAACGAAGTATGTGAACTGAAGTGATATAAAATAATTATCGCTTAGGTAATTACATAGTAATCTAATTTAATAATATCGTGTTGTGGTGGACCTACAAAATGAAAAATGGTCTATGAATTTGAGTAGTAAGAAAAAAGTGAGTAAACCAACATTATTATATGGATGATTACATTGCAAAATGTTTGGCAAACCTATCCTTATGCGTATATATTTATCGGAAAAAAATTAAACAGGGTTTATTTTATTTTATTTTTATTTTATTAAGGTTCTCCAACGGTATATATACATTATCGTTGGAGGGTTTGACGCGTAGACGTATTTTGTTGGGTCGACATGACTTTTTAATCGCTCAAAGGCTTCAACATCCTTAATAACGAACAAATTCATCATATTAATATCATAATAGACACTAAATCCAAAAGAAATAGTTGGATGTTTACGATTTAGACCACTGTTAAACTAGGGGGCGGTCAGGTTTAGCGATAAACCATAAAAAAGACCATGGTTTATCGTTAAACTACTTTTTGTAATATGAATTTCATATAAACCATCGTTTATTGCGATTTAAACTAAAGTTTTTAGATAAACCACGTTTTGTAATAAGGCGGTATATGTCAAATGCATGTCAAGTCTATTTTGATACTACGTCTATGACGCTCGGCTTTCGCGCTAGGGTTGTTAACTATGGCTAACGCGAAAACACGTATCGTGTTAATAGCACACGTATCGTTTGATTGATTTTATTAAAATACTAGCGGCCCGACCCAGCTTCGCCTGGGTGCATATATTTTTTGATTCCACTCCACACACTCCTACTGGTGGTAGGTCTCTCATATGTGAGAAGCCATCTGGGTAGGTACCACCGCAATGTCTATTTCTCCCGTGAAACAACACTGCTTAAATGCACTGTTGTGTTTCGGATTGAAGGACATTGTAGCCAGAGCAACTACTGGACATATTGAGACTTAACATCTTATGTCTCAGGATGGCGAGCGCAGTGGAATATTGCTACTGTTCATGAGCGGTCGTATCGCTTACCATCAGGCGAACGGCTTGCTCGTCTCGCCATTCAAAGCAATAAAAAAAAAAAAAAAAAAACACCAAATACATGTTATTTTTCGTATTAATCTCTTGTATACCTAAACTTGACATAGCTATCCTACTGTCTGGCTCAATCCCGTCTCATCCGTCTGTTCAGTCTCTTCCCGATCCGTCCCGTCCTTTCTCTTTTATTATCCATCCCGTCTTATAACGTGCATTTACATTTCGTCCTACCAAATCTGTCAGCTATCCCAGCCCTCTCCCGTACCTTCCACTCTATTATATCCCGTCTCTCCATATACATGTACATATTAAGATTGCCTTATGAAATTTTGCAATTAAAAACATTAGCGTTTTTTATTGTCCATCCAATATTACGTCCCTTATTTCAGCACCAAAATGCTGTTTTTCCTAATAATATTGCACGCCATTACTTTTTGTTAGTAATAAAGTAATAATAACCATTTAAAAAAAGAATTGGCCAAATTGGTCCAGGCGTTGTTGAGTTATGCGCTTACCAACACTTTTTGTGATTCATTTTTATATTATAGAAGAAGATATTATAGTCCACCCTGCTTGCTTAGTGCGAGTTGGCGGATTTTATTTCACGTAGAAATTAATCCGAAAAGTCAGAGGTGTGCCCTGGGATTTGAACCCGTGACCATCGTTAACTTGTTGGCAGTCGCGTCTATTACGTTACCATATACAAATTAATAAAACCTTCATACTGCCTTACCAGGTGACGTAAGTAATAGAACAAATATTTAAAAATATAAAACTGCATATCGTTTCATTATAATGTCTAGATACGGCATCAACGTACCAATATTTTTTTTATTCTTGAGTCTGAAAACAATACTAATGCGAAATTTAAATATGTCCCCCAGCGCATCTAAAAGTATCAATTCAAAAAACAATGTCGTTTATGAAAACGAAAAATTATAATTAGATATATTTTGGTATACTCCGGCAAAAGGCTTCGATAAAGTATACTTTGTTTAAAACTGTTGCAATAATCTCAAAAAACAATGGGCGATTTTGGTAGACGTGGACATCGTTTTAATTTATATTTAACAAAATTATGCGCAAGACGCCGTATCTTGATAATATTATATACACGATATACACGATGTACACATTTTTTGAATTTTGTTCTATTTCGTCAGCCGTCAATGAAAGACAATGAAAAGATAGATGATTTTACGTTGGATGGTAGTTGAAGCTGGACCGTCTTTTACGTCTCCCGTCAAATAAACAAAGATCATCCTATATTGGCTGGACGCATCACGCTTAAACGATACCCAAAAAAAAAGGTTTTTAGTATCTTCCTCAGAAATTTTCCTATTTTTCTCACCCCTAAAACCTTCCCAGGACTTCCACGAATATTTCAAGATCAAAATCAGCCAAATTGGTCCAGGCGTTGTTGAATTATGCGGTTACCAACACATTTTGCGATTCATTTTTATATATAAGATATAATAAACAATGTTTTTGTATAATATAAAACTAAAACTTCTTACATAAAATAAATTTCTGAACGCATTGTTAGCCTACAGAAATATTAAAAAAAAAATTAATACAGCTATTTCGAATGGCAAAAATAAAAATATTAATTTATTTATTATATATGGCAACACTGTTTGCACAAGCGGGAAGAAAAACTTTTGGCGGGAATTCGCTTGCTCGCCCCGGCTATAGACGTCAAGGGTGGTCTTGAATTATTGCACACATTACTGGAATAAGTGTGAAACTGTACCCTTAAAAGTATAAAATATACTGATGTTAACAGTTATACAGTTTACCATTATCAGCTTCGATCAAATATACACTAGATACACAGTTCCCTGTAAAAGTTCTGTTAAAAAGTGGCACCGATGCATGACATGAAAAAAAGTAAACAAAAAGATCACATATTCCAAATATATTAACACAAATTCTACCTTATTCCTGGAGCTTAAAGTAGCTTTTTACATAATATTGTCTAAAATTCTGCAACGTTTTAGAAGCAACGGTCGATGCGTGACTGAAGGCGAAAGAGTGCTTAAAGCACTCTTTTTTGGTGCCATTTTCTAAGCGCTCATGTTGTATGTAGTGTATATTTGATCGAAGATTATCAGAGTAGATACTATTTAACAGCATGCATAAATATTTGACAGCCAATTTAAATGTCAATCCCTTTTCATTTCTGTCATTAATTTACATCTTTTAAATCTAATATACGCCATTAATGGAATATTGTGGATATAATATGTTGTCGTATCGAAACCTTTATTTAAATACGTTCTTTATTTTGAGGGAAGAGTTTACCGTATCGAAGGTATGAACACGAAATGTTTAACAGTTACAAACCCATGAAAATGTTGTATGGGAAAATGATTTTTCTTATTACTTTCGTCAATTTAATCGAGATAAAATCTATTCAATCTTAAATTGGAACAAATAACACATATCAACAAAATTTCATTGTAATCAGTTGTACTCAACTGTTTCGAAGATTAGCGTGAAAGAACATCGTGACACTAGATTTTATGAGTGAAATACAAAAATGTACCAACTTATCACCTTATTTTGAAAATACAATTTTCAACCATAATTTATATATATTTTGGTTTAGGTAAATGGGGTATCCTATCATCATACTATGTGTCAGGCCAGTCACTTTTTGTATATAAGACATATGGTATTGTAGACAACATACTGATGACAAAGTACTGATGTTTAGGATATTAATTTGAAGTAATATCTACGTTTCAACAAAAATTAAGATGAACTGTATTTACCGGTCACTTTTAATCGCGCTTAATTTAAAAAAATACACTTCATAAAGAAATAAACGCTCGCCAGATTACTGACAATTCGACTCCATTCCATTAAAACCCCCTCTATATATATTGTAATTTGTGCTACTTACACCTACGCATATATACCTATTTTGAGCTCTGTGTTATGAATTCTGTTAAATACTATCCCATCAAAAACATCCTGTAAAAAAATTCCAAGTCTCGCAGCTCAGTTTTTCTACCGCAAAAAGTTGTGAGATCCATGTAATACCTTCAATGCAATAAAAAAAAAAAAATCCAAGTCGGTTAATTTATTTAGTCCTTGATTGAGGGACGTTCTGTATAAAGTTATTACGTAAGTTATTATCATATCAATATTAAAAATTATTTACGTTGTAAATAAATAGATCGACTTGGCCATCGCATGAAAACATAATGTATCGTACAATTTATGCATAATGCTACTGGCCAAGTCGATCTATTTATTTAAAACGTAAAGAATTTTTAATATTGATATGATAATAACTTACGTAATAACTTTATACAGAACGTCCCTCAATCAAGGACTAAATAAATTAATCGACTTGGACATGGATCTCACAACTTTTTGCGGTAGAAAAACTGAGCTGCGAGACTTGGAATTTTTTTACAGGATGTTTTTGATGGGATCTCACGTCTTTTTGTAGTCCTACTTTATTCCTTTTCGGTACTTTTTATTTCTAGAATATATATAATGATTTTTCTTAAAGCCTCTGTCTTATGGTTTTTTCTTATTTTTGGAGGTATCAATTTATCACAAATATAGCGGATTTGATTATTAGTGTTCTTTCTTTCATGGCGATTGTTTTCGAGCTATTTAGTCTATTTATTTGCAAGGTTATCTTTGTCATGTTTTTCTACAGGAATGTTGTACAGTTTAATGGGCTGAATACACCCTTCCCCTCTTTATACCCCCCCTCCTGTTATGCCTCATATATAATATATATAGATACCAATCTACAACTATTATTCCATTATATACGGGTACAACAAATCATTAACTGCAAATGTATCTTTGTAATCCTATACATTTATATGAGATTACAAAGTTATTCACGCAGTTGGTGTATATAGAAAACTAGACAGAAATTATGAAATGTTTGAGTTTTTCCTTACTTTAGACACTAAACACTAATTATATTCTAAATTTGAAGGTTCTATGTCTGCTAGAAGTGCCTTAGACTTTTGATGATCGGTCAGTCAGTCAGTGAGTGACAAAATTGTGAAAGTTTGACAAGTTATAATTCTTAAACTACTGGTTCAAATTGAATGAAATTTTAAATATACCGTGTTTACACAATGCTTAGTTAGTAACTGAAAATTCAGGCTTCTTACTTTAACCACAACGAAGTTATGGGGGGTTGAAAATGGTCTAGTGCTTCGAGAAAAGGATAGTACGGCTGTGCCGCTTTTTAGCTCGACTTGGAGGGGGCACTGCCGTGCCCCCAGAAAATAAAATTATTATTTAAAAAGGGACCATCAGTATTGTTCCAGGTTTTGCTTGTGACAATTTTAAAGGAAAATAATTAAATCGTTATGGAATTTATTTTTACCCAATTACGGTACGATCGATAACGATAATGTAAGAAAGGATAACTACATAAATCCAGTGAAATTTAATTTGATCTGACAATAAGTTGTTTAGTCGAAAAAAATGTATTCAGCACACGCGTATTTCATTAGAATGATAGGAACCACTTATATCACGTATCAATATTGCGAAAATTGTCTCGTAAACATATATTTCCAGTTTATTTAAAATGACGCACAAACATTTTTTTAAAGAAATTATATATATTTTCGAACTCAAATGATTTTATTTGTTGTCATGGAAATTCAAGAAAACTTCAATGCGAAATTGCCATAGTAACGTTGGTTGTCAATGAACGGTTCTCCCATTGGTCAATGGTTTTACGCACAGAGTGAAACCTATATGAGAACCACCTTTTTTGTTGTTATGTGAACTACGATGCATGACGTCATGACGTTACCGCTTACCGCAGTGCCGCGCGTATTCTTCGCCAGACCAGGCCTTTAGACAGCAGTGTGGTTTTGCGTGAGTAGAGCTCTGCGTTTGAAATTTTATTATTTGACTAGCTTTGAAATAAAATGAAATTAAAAAATATTTATTAAAATACACAAATCAACGCTTATACAATAAGAGATCGTACAGTTAGATTATTTTTGCACATTAGTCCCTTGTTTACATCTAAACATTTTTACCGCGGTGCCCCACTAGGCATGCCTGGATCAGGGGCACCAAACATACGAAAACACACCCTCATGTTGGACTACACAGCACTTGAACTCAAACATTTAATAAATTATAATAATTGAACGATCATATCAACAACAGGCGTTATAAATCAAAGCGATCAACACAATGATAAATAAAAATAATAACGTAAATACAATACTAATAACAAACAAAAATGAAGCATGGAATGTTACAACTTGACGAAATTATTATTTTCAAGGAATTAATAAGTTCAAGACAATTTACTTATGATATTTTCTCCATCATGGTATGTTAAATTTATAAGCAAGTTTTGTAACTTATTTTTAGTCTCTCGCATGGGAAGGAGTCTAAAGTCACATAACTTTATGAGGTTATTGTATACATATGCGGATATAAATGCCCGCAACTTTGTCTGCATGATTAACTGTATTTACAATATGTTTTTAATCTTTATAATCGATACATACTCTCCTGAATGAGACATTACGTCCCAATTTCTTCCTTAGGAATGAGAAACTTCTAAAACTCCGAATTACGTTACTATTTATTTGTGAGTATCCTGTTGGAAAAAATATTTGGTCTATTACTTACTTTATCAAGAACAACATCTTAGATATGCATTACGACAAATATTTTGTCTACTGTTTGTCAATTGTAACAGATCGATGTCTGCACATGGATATTATACCTATAAGAAAAATATTATAGGGGCACTCTATGAACGTAATGGAACCGTAAGAATGAGAATCAATTATTGATTTTTTTAGCAATGTGTTACGGTTGTGCGAGGCGTACTCACATACCATCCTTTCTATATAAAATCCGTTTTGATCCTTCTCCTCCGTTTTATTTTAAAGAACGTTTTAATTTTTTGCATCTTTCCAATACTCATTCTATACTTTCTTTTAATCACCTTTCTATGACTTATCCTTTAGTATCCAAGTTGTCAGACTTTGAAACGGTTTGCCAGTCGGTTTATAAGACTATCAATATAAAGCTCAATTTAAAAATAATTTAAAGTAATTTTATCTAATAAATAAATTTTTAGTATAGCAAATTTAAAAAGTACAATACTGTTTTTATAATATGTTTGTTTCTTTTTTAAAATATTACTATTAATATTAATTTAATATGTATAATATATGTTTATACATTTACATTTTTGTGTCATTTATTTATGGCATGTTTGCATATTATGTTATATGTATGTACGTGTAAGTAATTATAATTATATTCAATATACAGGGAGCGCAAATAAATGGCGCACTTGCTCAGTTGGGTACAAGGGCATAATATTGATATCGTAATAAAAAAATAATATTTGGAAAATACCTATACCTATCGTTTTGAAGTTATGACCGTTTAAAGTTTTAAGTTTAATCACCACTTTTTCGCATAAAATCAGTTGGAATGGATGAAGAACAAGATTTAAACACATACGTATTTTTTCGTTTCGTCGTTAATTGAACGGTTAACGAAATATACCACGAAAACCATTTTTAACAGCATCAAAACTTTCTTAATAAGTTTAACAGCTGTTTACACATGAGTAAGGTCATGAACTCTTAGCTGTATAAGCTGTATAATTATCCTTCTCTAACTTCAAAAAAGGATATTTTTTGTTTCATTTCAAATAAATCAATCAGTTAAACAGGGACGTACTTAGATTTAAGCGTCAATAAATTAACAACATAATAACTTTAGGTGCAGTTGCATCGTGAATGGATTGACTATTTTGTTTGTCATTATTTTCCTTAGTGTCACAAATCCAAACTGAAAGATACCAAGAAATCACACTGGTCATCGCTTAAATCATGTAAGATTGCGAATTTAATTATAATTAGAAAAGTTTTGGTAATACCTACATAACATTTAAATTTTCTAAATAATTTAGATTCATTGAAAAAATAATCTGGTGACACTGATTAATAAAAAATAATATTTTTAAAATGATGGCCCAATTCGGCCCTATTTGTCAAAGGAAGCCGCCGGTCATAGTGTACTTTGTCGGATCCAACGCGGCTCGATTATTCTTCCTTTGAGGTCGCCGCCGCCGTTTGTGAGTGCGTGCCGAAAGGCGGCAATTTCTTTGTCGGTAACATTTAGCATTTTGCAAAAGAAGACCGACATCTTGAGGTGTGTTCACACTACACACTTGATATAACTTAATTGGATTAAGTACTCCGATATAAAAGTTACGTTAAAAAAAAGATCTTATTGGACTGATACTGATACTTGCTCAAGGGCTTATAATGTTATTTAAATATATCATCAGCCGATCCAGTCAATTACAAATTGCCTATTTACTTTGCTTATTATTGTATTTAACATTATTTTAATGTATTTTGAAAATAATGTTACTTTAAAGTGATAAAATTTCTTCTAAATTCTTATACATAGAGAAATGTCGTCTACCATTATAGCATAGAATTTGCATATGAGACTTATTTGAGATAAAATTAGTGAAATCAATAAACACTAACTACTAATTTACTACACTGGAGACCCCGTGCCCTGCAGTGGCACGTATATAGTCTGATACAGTAGTAATACCAATTGTTCAGATGAATTATTATGAACTCAAGTAGGAAAGCTTTGTATCTAATGTGAACAGGCCTTTATCTTTCAAGAATCAAAATAATAATTTATTTTTTATTAGTTGAATTCGGATTGCGATCCCGTGTGCATGTATTAGTCGTGTGCATATTATTGTAAATTCGTTTTCGTTTATTTTGAGTAAATTTTATTAATTTCACTATGCTTTGAACATTACCCAATTTGATAGCTTTTGATGTAACTTGTGTTATGTGAAATGTAAAAGAAAAAGTGATTTGTGCTACCAAACTGTGACAGTGTTTTCGTGCGGGTTTTGGCGGATCCTGCGCTTCCAGCTTTGCCTATCAAGGTCATTACGGTTTACATTACAAGGTCAGTTAACTATTTTGGTGGTCATTAATGACAACTAACCAGCCCATATGAGTCACCGACGGCCTCCGTGGCGCAGTTGGTAAGAACCGCCTGTGAAATGAGAGACCGCGGGTTCGGTTCCCGCCCCGAGGCAAATAATTTCCGTGAACCATAATTATTTTTCTAATACCCGCGACACAAGATTTGTATCTTATGGCTGCCATACATGCTACGGTCCATCGGAAAGGTCCACCTGTGCAGATATGCCTGCCCAGGTATACCGGAATGTGTGTGGGTATAGACCTGTGCAGTTTTTTGAGCCTGTGCAGGCAACCGGCGCAGTATCGAAAATCAATTCTTTCGAGTGACACCGTAGGGCGTACCTGTGCGTGTGTGACTGTACTCCGGTCGCCTGCGCAGGTCGCGTCCGTTTTTTTCTAGCATGACCGATTAACGTCCCTTAAAACATTTATGATCCTTTATAATCTATTCTTATACCATTACATGACATTTTATAAAAACATGTATTGTTGTTGCACCCTAATTAATTTAATTAAAAGTGTTTATTGTTATCTACATTCATGTTTGTTCCATTTCTTTTTTTGCGTTTATTTACTTTCCCTTTTTTCTTCTTTCGCTTCCTTTTCACTGTTTTGTATCTTTTATCTTAAAATTAAAGCAAGGCATAGCAATGCCAGCGCGTCATCGTCCTCATTCGATGCCATCGCAAAAAGAACTGAAGACCGCTCCGGTACACCGTAACTTTCCCATATACGGTACCAATGTTCGGTCTACCTGCGCAGGCATACCTGCACAGATGACCTCTCTGGTAGACCGTAGTGTGTATGGCTTACATTAGTGTGGGGTTAGTACCCATGTATGTGACTGTTGGCAGTATTAATTTAATATCTTTTTTATGTACCCTGAGCGTGATGTACACAATCGACTTATAAGTAAATAATGAGCTCTGCTTATTTATTGTTGAATGTCTACGGTTCAGTTGTAAGGTTCAATCTCTTTAGCTTAACATGTTAAGGGGTAGCATGTGTAACGTTAGTTTTTTTTTTTCTCGGCATCTTTCTTAATATTCGCTAGCGCCATACAAATCCGTCTTAATTAAGATTCCTTCACCATATACTGTAATGTATATTGGCAGGTGCGCCGTTTTCTTGTCCACCCTGTATAGTTTTTCACCACCATTAACCAGTAGTGAATTACTGTCCATTGCAAGGTTGTCTGATCGAAATCTTATAAAGCGGTGAGACTGCCGATTGTACCAACTGAGTGTAAGTTTGTTCATTTAAATGGGTAAAATAAAGAATATTGTGTCTAGTATTGTATGTTGGATTCTCTTTCTATATCTGTAAGTGTGCCACTAAGCAATAATATCTAACAGTAAGTCACTCTCCAATGTATCGACAAGCCAATTTGACTGTTGGGTTTTATTTATTATTAATTACACTACAGACTGTGGTTATATTTAGACATAATTTAAATAAGAACGTTTACGATCAATTTTCTTATTCTAGTATAGGAAACATAGATGATTAGATCTCTTATAAGGAATAGGAAATTGCAATAATGATATTTTAATGTCGTTTACTGTTAATTTTAATTACTGTTAACTTGCAACACATTATCACCAGATTCCTTATTTAATGAAGAATATGCGTAACTTCACATTTTTATTTTAAAATCATTTACTCCAATACATTTAGTATGGTACTGATGAATTACTCCATAGATAATACACTATATAAGTAATAGATGAGCCACACTTCAATATATTTGAGAACAAAAAAATACTCTGCTAAGTACGAGATGCCGCTGGAAATATTTTTTTTAAATAAAATCCGCCAGGTTGAGCAATTGTGCCTTTATAATTTCCAATAATTTCCAAAGAATGAAGGGGTCACGGCAATTTGGCGCCGCCGCGCCGTCAGTTCATTATTTTGTATCTATAAATACTTAAAAAATAATAATTTTGTTTGTGTATACTGAACGTAAGATGGCTCAACTTGTACCATAGGAATAAAGTATAAGAGGGTGGCACCTCCATGAATTACTCGGTCGAGCTTTAAAATAGATGCATACATACGTGTGTATGACACACATAAACTCACGTCTTTTTCCCAGAAGAAATACTTTACAATAATATGCAAAAAAAAAAATTGTTCCATCGGCTCTAATAAATACCACAGTAGTAAGTTAAGTTTTTATCTTATACGAGTATTTTATATTATTCAGTCACGATCCAAACACTTCGTTGTTGATATCACGAACGCTGACGTCATAGAAAGTTCGCGCCAAAATGACGTTTAAAACACTGATAGTATTTTTTATTATTCTTTGTACCTTTTTGGTTCATGTTTTAAAAGATTTTTTTCACTAATATAAGTAAATACAGAATCAATAAAAATAAAATAAAAAATGACATGCGTATTCCGTATTGCAGGAAATTAAATTCGGCGGGAATTTTATTTACTACCGCTATCAAAAGAAAAAATAAGGGGAATGCTATAACTTGCCTACAATTAGAACAAGAATAAAAAAAAATATTACTGGTCTCTGATATGTTAGAGGTTGCCTGGGGGATTACTCTATGCTCCGACACGAAGTTCGAATGTTTGGACGTTGAACGTCAGCATATAAGATAGAAGTTTTCTATTTCTAAATATCAATGCTATTTATTCTCGATCATCCCGTGGTTGGGTACATGGTTTTCTTCCAGAACCAGGCCTTCTCTCGACGGAACCGGTGTCTTGATACCGCTGCCAGGTCCTTTGAACCGTCGAGCGACTCACACTTAGCCTCTGACCCACGAAGCATTGGCTGCAACCCTCTTCGAGCAGCGCAATAATTTTGGTAGCTTCTACCACTTTCTCTAACATTATTGAGACAGCTAAACAGCAATAAATGAAGCTTTGACAATTAAGAATATGAAATAAATTCATAAAAATTTACTAAAAGTTATGAAAACCGATATTATCTTTTGGAACTTCGCACCAAAAATGTAGGATAAAAAGTGGTTTTCTGTAAAAACGAGCATCAAACGAAAATTTGAATTTAGAACGTACTGTTTTTAACAACACGGCATTTTTAAAACCGGCCAGTAATATGTACAAATGATTGAAATCATTTTGGTACCGTATTTTTTTAAAGAAGAATTAAAATCAAAACCGCCCGTTTTTTTGCAAATGAGTGTATATCGTTGCAAATTTCTAAATTTTTTTAAAGGAAAATTTAGATAAAATGTAAATACAAAGTCTTAGAACGTTTAATCCATACCCAACTTCATGCTTTCCTTTCCAAGAATAACCTCTTAAATCCTCTCCAATCTGGGTTTCGTCCAGGGCATACACAGATCACTCCCAATAGATACCTAATGCAAGGCAGCGGTTGCGCCCAACACATATAAGCTATCAGATAGATATAAACCGATGCCAAATGTCGCGTCATCAGTATCGTCCAAGTAGTGGACCTGCACATGTCGTCGCACGTTAGCGAAATTACATTTTGGGAACATAATATTACAGTTAAAAATGATTTGTTCAATAAAATGGTGTGTAAAAAACTCAAAAAATAAAGTATCTAAAAAAACACTAAGTTTTCATCGATAACTAACATTCTTTAAATTAATTAGGTCCCGAGCGAGCTCAATTTATACTGGTTAATGTATCAATGTTAAACAGTCGAGTTCGGATGGAGAATCAGCCGTCTCTTTTTCGCATAGCAATAACCGTAATAAGCCATCTTTTTTTGGCGAAATCACGCGTTCTTCTAGTGTTTGACGCATGTTTATAATATAATTCCCAGAAATATCGATATTGTAAAACAATAGTGTAAATTAATTTTATTAAATGACAATGTCACAAAATATATATTGATTTAAATAAAAACTGCAAGTTACCATAATTACGTTATTTTATGTAATTTGAAATAGTTAAATTTGTTAACAAGGTACTTTTACAATATTTTTTTATTTATTTTTATCTTTGGCGTAATTAAATTTCCTTTTTTCCCTCTAGTTGTATACGTTTTCAAATATAATGGAAGGGTATTTATCATAAGTTTGAGTATACTAGTAGCAGAAGCTATTGCACTAATTTTAACATACGTTGTATACAGGGTACCCAGTATATTCTCAAAAACATTAATAGTTCGTCAAGTGGGTTTCATCGTCACTTGTCGATATTACATTTACTACAGCCGCCGTCAGAATTCAAGAAACGGAATAAGTTATTGTAGCCCTTAAGGGCGTGAGGTTTAGTTATTTACTATTTCATATTTTTATCTGATATTTTATACCAACACTTCATTTGGGTATTTCGCCATTATGGTATACAAAAATACACGGTGAATAATAGAAATAAAACCGTTACATACTAAAGTATAAATCTTAATCCTATTTTATTCGTACATTAGCGGTTGCCGGTTGGTATAATTTATCAGATCAGGCCGGTGAAAAAATATTATCAAACATTTAACAAGTTGGTAATTAAGTTATAGAAGCAATCATAACACATGAACTTACTGGCAAATCGAACTATCGATACATTTTTTTATTTATCGACTTACGCCTCATCTCTCCAGTGAAGTCCACGTGACCGCACTGCAAGTCTGCAACCCGCCCACCCCCCGCGCAGTTCCCTTCGTTGGCGTTTTCGATTCAAAACAAAACTATCGTAATGCGGTATCTATTGGAAGTGATCTGTGAGGGCATAGTACGACAAGCACTTAGTCCAATATCACAGATGGCCTCAGATCCGGCATGGAGGTTGACAAGCTGACAGTCTTACGCTACTTTCACACGATTATCCCGTTTACAGTATCCAGCAAAAAACCGATCCGTCCGAATTTAACATTAGGTTTTCCCGCTACAAATTGGATGGCAATGTCCAGTAAAATGCAGGATCCATCAGTTTAATTACACGTATAGTTAAATGGGAGTGCTCCCACCTTGGGGTCCCCAGCTTCGTGAAATAAGCCGCAAGCTGTTCGTTTCACCTAAGTCCTTGCGAAGGTTAAGCAACTTTCTATTCGTCACCACGAAGATTTCACTTGCTCAATCCCTCCTTCTCTCCATTCTTCATTATGCCGATGTCAGCTATCTTGATCTCACCGAAGAAGAACTTAATAAAGTTAAACTACTTCAAAATTTCTGCATAAGATTCATATTTGGTCTACGCAAATATGATCATGTGTCTAAGGCCCGTATTCACAAACAATACTTTACTCAGTGTTGAAGCAACCCTATGCTAAGTAAGACATTTCTCATAGTGATCGTTCATTGTTTCGCTCATCCTTTTTATTCATAAACAATACTTAAGTCACCCTTTTACTATGCGAACGCACAATGTCCAATGCGGATCAGTGATTGGTCAATTATTGTTGCTAATTTCTCTCTGGTATTTGACAATTGATGACCGCTTTACACTCACGCGAGAATAACACGAGAAGCGTGAATGTGGAACCGATTTACATATTCTTCGCAGGTTCTCGCCTTGTTCTCCTATTCGTCGTATATTAAGTCGGTTATTTGGAAGGGAGAAAAATCGCAGAACAAGGTGAAAACCTGTGAAGAATATGAAGATCGATTCCACTCGTGTTTTTTTGCGTTCTCGCGAGAATCTCGCGTGAGTGTAAAGCACCTTCAACAAGTTCAAATATTTACGTTCAAAATATTTTATAAAATTTCTTTCACACATTTTAAAGCGGTCAATTGTGGTATTATTATATGCCTCCCCCAATTATTTCCCCAGTGACCTGTTGGAGGCAGCCTGCATCCAAATAGATGATTATTAACCTGAAAACTCCCGTATCTGTATCAGTCCATATACGTCCCACTGCAGGGCACGGGCCTCCTTTACGGTCGAGAGATCGATTGAGAGTGGTTAGGCTATATAGACCTCCAGACTGGCCTAATGCGAGTTGGCGGACTTACATACCATAGACATTTTTATAAATTGCTATTGTATGCAGGTTTCCTCACGATGTTTTCCTTCACCGTTTTAGTGCGTGGTGATTGACTATCAATACACACATGACTCCGAAAAGTCAGACGTGTGCCCTGAGATTCGAACCCAGGACCACCGTGAAAATGTTGTCATTCGCGTCTAGTCCGTTTACCAACAGAAAACTCCCAGACGAATAAAATCTTAAGGCCACAAGTAATTGGCAAACAGGCGGTATTGAAAGGCCTCTTTCAGTTAATTTTGTCAGATCTACATCGACAATTAGTGGCAATAGTACATGAAGAACAATATTCTTAGTAAATCGATAGCGTCTTCTAAATTGTTTGTCATTGTAAAAATCAAAAGGATTTTGGAAATCTCGAATAATATTTCTTGCACTTATAGTCCTGCGTTCGGTAAGGACATTACCCATATAATTATCGAACTACCTACTTCTCGCTGCTTTAATCCATTGTATTGAAAATGGAAAAAACCTAATGCAAAACTTAGTGTAAAACCAAAAAACACATAAAATGAAATGGCATAAATACATTCACAGCTGTCACTTTTACGTCTTCAATTGACAAATGTCCAGTCAATTTACGGCTGAAGATGGGGGAAATAAAAATTTTCACAAAATTCCACAGTTTTGGGATTATGAAGGATCGATAGGGGTATATAGAAAGTTTCGGATAAAAAAGTTAGTAAATTTAATTTAAAAGAGAAAAGGTCTACATTTTTTTGCCTAACACTAACCGTTCTCGAGATATCGAATTAAACGCGTTTTCATCGAAATGAGAGCTGAGAGCATCTTGAGCTGACCTCGCCAGATTCCTTCAAATTGGAATATATGCTCAGAATACAACTGCGGCAAAGCGTGCGGATGTAGAAAGGCCGGCCTGCTTTGCTCAGTAATTTGCACTAATTGCCAAGAGAACTATTGTTCTAATATCGCCAATGTTGTCAACGATGATATTTTTGACGCAATGGACGAGGACAACGTATGCCCTGATACCGTCAGGGCCTTTAATATTAACGATTCACTTCCATCGACCTCGCGTGCCTAATTTTACGAATTTTATGACCTATTTTTTTATCAATAACATGTATGAAACAGTTTTGATTATTAGTTTACTTCTTTTTCTAATCCTTATTCACATTATTATCCCATTGAATGGAATAAAAAAAATACCCAAATTCAAGAAGTACAATATTTAAATGATATTTCAACTATTTCAATATTTAATTAAATGAAGTACAATTTTTTAATAGTTCAATCGATTCACCTTTTGATACAGGTAAGTTGGCTAATAAATGATCATGGAATACTTTAATATTTCTTTCAAATACTAAATACCCACTGATGTCGATGATATTGCGGCAGTGGCACGGATTTCGCTCGGTAAAGTAATATATAACTCCGTAGGTTACATTAAAAATTACAGAAAAAAGTTGTTTATAATTAAAACTTACTAACTTAAAACTTTACTGGTGGTAGGTCTCTCATATGTGAGAGGCCATCTGGGTAGGTACCACCGCAATGTCTATTTCTCCCGTGAAACAACACTGCGTAAATGCACTGTTGTGTTTCGGATTGAAGGACATTGTAGCCAGAGTAACTACTGGACATATTGAGACTTAACATCTTATGTCTCAGGATGGCGAGCGCAGTGGAATATTGCTACTGTTTATGAGCGGTCGTATCGCTTACCATCAGGCGAACGGCTTGCTCGTCTCGTCATTAATAGCAATAAAAAAAAAAAAAAAAAAAAAAAAAAAGATCTACACTTTGATAATCGGTAAAATTTAATAAAATTGAACGGTTGGGGAGAAAATGGCGAAAAATAAAAAAAGGGAGGAAAAAAAGTAAAATTTTTGCCTTTCGGAAGCAATAAATTGAAAAATATTGAAGACAAAAAAATAGTTTCCGATAAAAAAAAACTCATCACTCAAGTATTGTTTAAGAATTAAGATTGACAATCCTGTGCGTTTGGCTGCACTATGCGTCCTAGTAGTATTGTTTGTGAATACGGATGTAAGTTTCGTGCTAAGCTTAAGTGGTTATAATTTGTGACCCCTTATCTTAAAAATTATTTATTTTTCATCATGACTCACATTAGAAGTCCCTCAGGTCATTCGAGAAACTTAAGCTGAGGATGCCTGTACACACCACGACATTTATGGACAAGTCTTTTACTGTTAAAGCAGTTCGATTGTGGAACGCACTTCTTATTGTGATGAGACAGGCGCAAACTTTTTTACACTACCTTTCTCTATAATTAAACAGATTTTAGAAGATATTATTTCCTACATTTAAATCATTTTACAATTTGTATTTATTGTATATTTATTTAGTACATACATATATGTACACGTGTGTATATTATTTACTTCGTATGTATGCATGTTGGTGTATTTTCATGTTTAGTTCGTATTAAGTAATATTATTTAGTTTCCTTTCTTTTTTATTTATTTTACACTGCTCTCTCTCCTACTTCTAAATCAATCTCATGGTTGTCTGTAAGACATTGCTTTAAGCGATAAGACCGCGATTTGTACTTTTTTTCTATATAATAAGTCTTTTTGAATGTGTACAATAAAGATTTAAATAATAATAGATGACTAATATTTAAACTAATATCTATTGCATTAGTATAAGCCGGATTGCAAAATTCTTTTTACGTTTGATAAGGCCCAACTTAAAAGCTGTAGATGTTTCATCAAAATCGGTTCTGTAGTTTTTCAGATAGAGCAGGGGTGTCCATTTTTTTCTAGTCCGCGACGCGCATTTATTTTGATTATTTTGTCTCGGCATCCTTACCTATCCAGTTAATCGAGATGGAGAATTATAATATATATATATACCTAGTCAGATCATAAATTCTGTCATATGTTTAATATAAAATAATTGAAACAAGTTTATTCATTATATAACCATTTATATACCAAAATGAACTTAACAAAACATAGATTCTTATGACACTAAAGTTTATTCAAAATGACCTCCGTGATTTTGAATACAGGCCTTCAATCTGCGCGGCCAGTTGTCTATCGCAGCACGAACGAGGTCCATGTCAATATCGGCGGCTGCCATAATCAAGGATGTCTTGAGTGACTCCAAATTGGGATGAGGCTTTGAGCACGCCTTTTCCTCCAAGTGCTGACATATCTTGTAATCTAACGGATTCAAATCTGGACTGGAGGAGGGCCAGTCTTCGTGCCGGATGAAGTCAATTTCACGCGCCGCCAGCCAGTCTTGTGTTATTTTGCGTCCCATGATGTGATAAGGGGCGAGCTTATCACCATATCGGGCACACAATCCTAACTCTGGGCTGATAATGAATAGTAAAATCAAATATAACTTTGCCCGTAACGGAATTTTAACCCAAGATTACAGTTTTGGAATCGTACCGTAGTACAACTGCCAGGCATCGAGGCAAACTACGCCACTGAGGCAATAACAATGATAAAAACACATATTTATTTAACTTTAGACAATATTATGTGAAAAGCTACTTTAAGCTCCAGGAATAAGGTGGAATTTGTGTTAATATATTTGGAATATGTGATCATTTTGTTTACTTTTTTTGTTTCAATGAATCGGTGCCACTTTTTAACAGAACATTTACAGGGAACTGTGTATCTAGTGTATATTTGATCGAAGAATTATTTTGTAATAATACAACAAGAATTTTGAAAATCGTAACGAGCGACGAACAATTTCAGTAACACTCCGCTAGAGATCTACTGGAGAGCGCGCACCACTTACGTCGGAACATTTTACGCGATTTCCGCCCTGCTCTTTAATTTATGAAAATTATTCAAATTCATAAAATAGTACAGCATGTTTAATAAGATGTTCCGGCCTTTGAGAATTATAATCATCTTTATTAAAATATACACAACAAATTCTTGCAGATTCATAAAATTTTACTGTTAATGGTATTTTACTGAATCACTTTTCCCGCCTGTCTGTATCTTTAGGGAAACTGTAAAGAGAAATTTAACTAAAGAATAATTTAAACTCATTTGAAGCAAAATAAAAATAGAAACGAAGCCTTGATTATAAAGTGCACACCGCAGTGGAGTACCTCTATGCAATACATTTTGGAACCATGTGTGACTTTAGTGGCTATTTGCTGAATGTTACTCATCGCGTCGGTATCTCCAATAACTTTTAGCAACAAGCACATCGAAAGGCATCTGTAACAATGTTGTCGATTTTTAACACATCTTGACTGTTGTTCAAAAGCTAGGTAGCATAACTTACCATAACATGACCGTTGGCTAATTTAACCTAACTTACTTAAAGATTCTGAAGTTATGTATTTACTGTCGGCAAGATCATTCAATTAGAAAAAAATGATAGCAACACTGCTTTTTCGGTATTTCGCTTATTAGTATATTAGTATTTCGCAATGACTCTAATTGCAGCCAAAGCTTCTAAAGGTTCAAAAACTATGGTCACCCTAGCCTCTTTGTTTACAAACTATTTAGAATGAAATATAATACAAATAATCATATTTATCTTTATGCTTAAATGAAAAAAGTGGTCATAAATGATACAGGACACATTAATCTCACAGTTCATATATAAAATACCCATGTGTTTATTACTTTTTGTCTAGATATTCACAATAATTATAACAATCGATTTACCTATGTAATTTCACGGTATATACTGGATGTCAAACATTTCTACAACTACACAATACACAACTTATTCTGGAATATCACTATACTTGCTGAAAAATACGAGAAAATATAGAATTATGTGAAATAAACGCAGAAAAGAACATTCACAAAATAACAACAGTAAATGATTTGGAAATTTGAAGTTGTCATTTTGTTATCGTGTTGCCTAGTAATGTATTCGCAATGATCGATTAAATGAGGAAATAATGTAAAACTGAAACTTTAATACAGTTAAATAATAAAGACCAAATGCTAATCGAATAGATAGTTTTTTAGGATATCATGACCATACAAACTTATGTTAACGTACAGGTCGAACACGGAACCTTATTATTTTAATCGGTTAATTAAAAACGACAAAAGCAGTAAATACTATGTGCTATTTGGGGAAATAATTCGGAAGCTTTGGCAACAAGAAAAGAATCGAAGACCACACCAAAGGTCAAATTTCTGTGCTTCAGTTTTCTAAACGGAATGCAATCTTCATTTGGGTATAAGCTTCTTGGTTTTAAAAAATAAATTGACATAATCCTCCTGTTTGCGTTAGTTACTTTATCAACAACAAGCATTTGCCCGCGACTTCGTCTGCGTATATGCGATAATGTGGACGTAAACGTAAATTTACGTTATATCGCTACAACTATTACTTTTTAACATCTACGAAAACTTTGTAGAAAAATGTAAGTGCAATATTCCCCTTACAACTCGTCTTCCATTCAGCTATAAATTCACGCTTTATCCATAACTCTCTTAAAGGTCTCATCAAAAAACCAAACCCTACTATTATTTTGTTGTATTTCGAGAACAATTAAATTGAAAGCTAAATATGTAGCTAAAGAAGACCGTGATTTTCACGGTCAATTCAATTTCTATTATGAGTGTAGAATATCGACATTAAAGGTTGGTTTTACAGGTATCGATTTTGAAACCCATAGGATCATAACAAATAGTTCAAAATAACGGCCAAAATGCTCAACTTTGATTATGAACTTAGAGTATCGTAAGAAAGTGTCCCTTAGATATCGATTTTGAAACCAAATAACAAAAAAGTTATGTATACATACATGGAGGCCTCCAGAACACCCACAGTTCGTTTGCATGTTCCGTCCCACGTAGTAATAGGGGCGAGCCTATCGCCATATTGGACACAAATTCCTGACTCTGGGCTGATGTGAATAGAAAAATCCATTATCATAGTATCCAATATCAATAACAAAAAAGGTTACACACAATTTTCACTACTGCAAAATTACGTTTTTGTTGCAAATAAAAAACAAAGTATTGATCCTTAGATTATATACTCGTCTAGATGACACATCACACTTCACCGCGCGGCTCAAATAAAGTCTACCAAATTTGGTAGACTTGCTTCTCACGTACGTCAGTGTCATTTGAACTACATATGGATAACGTGCTCCCGAAAAATAATTAATTATGCCGGTTTGTGCTGTCGAATTGTATCGCAATTGTGTGGGAAAACTATATAATAATACCAATATCACTTTCTATCGGTAACATTATTGTTAAACCACTATTATTTGAAGAAAACATGAACTTTTAATTCATTATTTTGAAGATGAGTTTCATTGGCCAGTGTTGTCCATTTATTACTAGGAAGATTTGTTGAAACTATGGGAGAAACTATAAAACACAAATATCATTACATAATATTTCGATCAGAATAACAACAAGAAGAATGGCTTTATTTATTTAATGAGTAAATAATACTTACCTTCTTCTTCTTCTGTATCAGCCCATATACGTCCCACTGCAGGGCACGGGCCTCCTCTACAATCGACAGTACGATTGAGAGTGGTTAGGCCATATAGTCCACCACGCTGGCCTAGTGCGGGTTGGCGGACTTACATACCATAGAATTTTTTTAAAAATCGCTATGGTATGCAGGTTTCCTCACGATGTTTTCCTTCACCGTTTTAGTGCGTGGTGATTAACTATCAATACACACATGACTCCGAAAAGTCAGAGGTGTGCCCTGGGATTCGAACCCGCGACCACCATGAACATGTTGGCAGTCGCGTCTAGTCCGTTTACCAACAGGCCACCACGCACTTACCTACACGATATTAATGAAACCCACGACGACATGCACTTCATAGTAATTTTATTAATTAATTGCCTTGCATGTGTATTACCATTCAAAATTTCACGAACGGGGTACTGCTATTGTCATTTTTGAAGAAACAGCGAGAACTTATTCAAGGTCCTAATAATATTTTTAGACTTCCTACGGATTCCGTACTAGCAAATTTCTGGAGAGACATTACACAGCGGAAACGAAAAGAAGACCATTCGTAGCCTCACATGACTTCAGTTGTGTGTTCCGAACATTTTACTTATGATTATTTATATTTTACATAAATACAGAAATCAGATAACAGCCCAGGCAAAAAATCCAAAGAGTTAATTCTATTCGGAAACAAACACTAGGAGATGGGTTTAGATCTTTATTGTTTTTACTAAAATGCGTTATAAATATAATTAATAGTATGATTACTTTAAATAAAGAAAAAATATTTTATTTAACCTATTTTGTTTATCAAATAATGGGGAAAAGTTAAGTTAATAATCTGGAGTAGGCATCCCTAAACACACACACCTTGACAGTTGGATTACAATAATTACACGACCGGTACTCACACATATCAACGAAAGTGAGGACACTTTTAGCGCATCGTTTGTTGACATTGCTCAATCTAGACGAGTATATAATCTAAGGTATTGATCTTTCCTATTTATTCGAATTTAAACAGTAATTCAAGAATGAAGTTTTATCCTATATTAATGACTAGCTGACCCGCTTGGTTATTGGGGCATTCCACGCGAAGCGGACAGGTAAAAAATCTCGATGTTTCTGATTTCAGAAATATTTGAGTATGTTCTACCTATATATGTCCTTGATTCGTGTATCAAATATTTTTCTAATATAGTGACTGGTTAAAGAATTAAGGACCTTTGAAATTTTGGCCAACTGGTGGGCATACAGTACTTCAAAGCCGATTATGTAGTCATAAAATTATTGATTAAAATAATTAAACCACTGGATTTAAAACTTCATTTAATGAGCTTTTTAATTGCATTTTTGGATACGAAAATAAATTGTTTTTTTCCATATTTTTTTTATTTTATTTTTTTTAACTTCGATTTTCACAAACTTAGACCATTTCGATTTTTTTATATTTTTTATGAAAATAGCTAGTATTGTATAGAACATCCTTGCCAAGTTTTATTATGGGTTGGGAAGTGGTTTACGAGCTATACTGGAAATATGCGCCGCACCGCGTCAAACGCCCGTCACGTGCGTGAGCTTGCAGACATTATTTCTTTAGTACTTTGATATAATATTTGAAATAAAACGAATTATTTTTATGTGACTAACTACAAATTTATTTACAGGCTTTTACAACTTTAAATGTCACACTGTTACTTGTGCGTGTTACCATAACACCTTCAGTAGTAGGAATGAAGGCATGATATTTTTTTGTGCCTGGTATTGTAGCTGCCGACTCAAATCTGCTTTTGAAAGACTCTTTTCTAGCATAGAAAATGTGCGTTTGTGGAATTGATTTCTCGCCCAATGGTACAAATGCTCAGCTGTGCAATTGCTTCGTTTGACGCCGATTGTAGACTAGCTGTTTTATTTTAAACAGATTTTGGTAAGAAGCAGAATTTCATTTTCATGCCACTGCTCACGGCAAAGGGCTATGTGATGGCCTTGGGGGCAACTTAAAACGTCTAGCGACTCGAGTTAGTCTACAATCGGCGTCAAACGAATAGGTTTGGGCCTAATCGGTCACTACAGAGAGCGCTCAATTTAGTTCATAATCCAAGGATGAACTAGTTCGCTCTATTAGTTCATTAGTTCTTTTTTTGAAATAATTTAGTAAGAACAATAAATAAAGAAAAAAATATAGTTATGTTTATTGTAAGTTTTGTTTATTTTTATTTAAAAAATACAAAGTATTACATGAAAATTTTACACGTCCATTTATGTAATATGAGATTTTTTATTTAAATAATGAAAAATAAAATAATTTATATTAATGATTAGTCAACAGCTAGGCTAGTTCCTAGTATAATGTGTAATTATATTAGAATACTTGAAAAGTATGAATTAAAGTTGACTTTTTTGTTATGGCACATAAAATTTTTTATCGAAATAATCGAAAACATAGCGCCACTGTCTAGTAAAGTGGACGCTAAAAGAAATATAAAAAGAACTAAGAGCGGGATTTTCAATGAACTAGTTCGCATAGTTCACCTAAAGGAGCGCTCTTCCCACCTAGGTCGTTCGCGAACTACCCAAGACTACAAACGAAGCAATAGCACAGCTGAGCGTTTGTATCATTGGGCGAGAAAATCAATTCCACAAACGCACATTTTCTATGCTCGAAAAGAGTCATTCAAAAGCAGATTTGAGTCGGCAGCGACAATACCAGGCACAAAAAAATATCATGCCTTCATTCCTACTACTGAAGGTGTTATGGTAACACGCACAAGTAACAGTGTGACATTTAAAGTTGTAAAAGCCTGTAAATAAATTTGTAGTTAGTCACATAAAAATAATTCGTTTTATTTCAAATATTATATCAAAGTACTAAAGAAATAATGTCTGCAAGCTCACGCACGTGACGGGTGTTTGACGCGGTGCGGCGCATATTTCCAGTATAGCTCGTAAACCACTTCCCAACCCATAATAAAACTTGGCAAGGATGTTCTATACAATACTAGCTATTTTCATAAAAAATATAAAAAAAATCGAAATGGTCTAAGTTTGTGAAAATCGAAGTTAAAAAAAATAAAATAAAAATAATATGGGAAAAAACAATTTATTTTCGTATCCAAAAATGCAATTAAAAAGCTCATTAAATGAAGTTTTAAATCCAGTGGTTTAATTATTTTAATCAATAATTTTATGACTACATAATCGGCTTTGAAGTACTGTATGCCCACCAGTTGGCCAAAATTTCAAAGGTCCTTAATTCTTTAACCAGTCACTATATTAGAAAAATATTTGATACACGAATCAAGGACATATACACAGTCAGGTCATAAGTATTGTCACACAGTAAAAACTTTTCTTTTCGAATGCTGGCCACAAAAAAGTTTATTGAATTCGAATTTCGAATTGTTCATGAAAATAAAAATGTATACTTTTTAGAATTTTACTCATTTTTAAATATGGAGTGGACGCTTAAAGAAGACCGTGTTGCAGTTATTGCGTTGCATCGTTGCGGTTACGCGCCAATTCAAATATTTGACATACTGAAAAATTTGAATATAACCAAAAGATTCGTTTATCGTACCATCAAACGATACAATGAAGACTCTAGTGTAGGTGACAGGTCAAGAAGTGGTCGCCCTCGGTTTGTTAGGACTCCAGCAGTGATAAAAGCTGTGAAGGCGCGAATTCAAAGAAATCCCAAACGTAAGCAGAAACTGTTGGCCCTTCAGATGGGGTTAAGCAGAACCACGGTGAAAAGAGTGTTAAATGAAGACTTAGGGCTTCGGGCATATCGAAGAAAAACAGGACATCGTTTGAATGCTCGTCTAATGGACCTGAGACTGAAGAGATGCCGCGTTTTGTTGAAGCGGTACGCGGGAAAAAAATAT
Organism: Hyles vespertilio; assembly: GCA_009982885.2. Classification (NCBI taxonomy): domain Eukaryota; kingdom Metazoa; phylum Arthropoda; class Insecta; order Lepidoptera; family Sphingidae; genus Hyles; species Hyles vespertilio. Next base: position 11,335,849 of record CM042806.1, on the reverse strand, counting down.
CGGGAAATTCTTTTTTCAGATGAAAACATTTTTACCGTAGAAGAGAGCTACAACAATCAAAATGATAAGGTGTACGCACACAGTAGTGAAGAAGCGAGCAACCGTATTCCGCGTGTCCAACGAGGTCATTTTCCATCCTCGCTCATGGTATGGTTGGGAGTTTCTTATTGGGGCTTAACAGAGGTACATTTTTGTGAGAAAGGTGTAAAAACGAATGCTGTTGTGTATCAAAATACAGTCCTGACGAACCTTGTGGAACCTGTTTCTCATACCATGTTCAATAACAGGCACTGGGTATTCCAACAAGATTCGGCGCCAGCTCATAGAGCGAAGAGCACACAAGACTGGCTGGCGGCGCGTGAAATCGACTTCATCCGTCACGAAGACTGGCCCTCCTCCAGTCCAGATTTGAATCCGTTAGTTTACAAGATATGGCAACACTTGGAGAAAAAGGCGTGTACAAAGCCTCATCCCAATTTGGAGTCACTCAAGACATCCTTGATTAAGGCAGCCGCCGATATTGACATGGACCTCGTTCGTGTTGCGATAGACAACTGGCCGCGCAGATTGAAGGCCTGTATTCAAAATCACGAAGGTCATTTTGAATAAACTTTAGTGTCATAAGAATCTATGTTTTGTTAAGTTCATTTTGGTATATAAATGATTACATAATGAATAAACTTGTTTCAATTATTTTATATAAAACATGTGACAGAATTTATGACCTGACTAGGTATAGGTAGAACATACTCAAATATTTCTGAAATCAGAAACATCGAGATTTTTTACCTGTCCGCTTCGCGTGGAATGCCCCTATTATAATATGATTAATATTATATTCAATTATTTGGCATAGCAAAATAGCCCGACCCTCCTTTGCCTAGATGCAGATATATTTTTTTATTTCACTCCACACCAAATACATGTTATTTTTCGTATAAGCTCTTATATTCCTAAACTTGACGTAGCTATCCTTTTGTCCTGCTCAATTCCGCCCCATCCCGTTTCGTCCTTTCTCTGCATTATCCACCCCGTCTTATACCGTGCATTTACGTCCTATCAAATTCGTCAACTGTCCCAGTCCTCTCCCGTACCTCCCACTCTATTATATCCCATTTCTCCATATCCCCCGTCCCCATTCTTCAGGATGCTCCCCTCTCAATGCGGAATGACCTAAGTATCCTTGGTGTGAATATCCGCTTTGATCTCAATCCAAGGAATCACATCGAGGGCGTAATAACTGCCACATCACGCAGGGTTGGAGTCCTGAACAGGGTGCGTCGGTTTTTCTCGCCCAGTCAGCTTTTTCGCTTATATAAAGCGCAGGTCCGGCCGGGTATGGAGTACTGTGCCCCAAGCAGGAACATTTGGCTCTATAGTATAGTAATCGTAATAGTAAAATTTTGTATGGGAATTTGAACAGCGCCATTGTGAGCGTATTTGGAACTAAATTATGGCAGCGGAAAACATTTACGATACTATAGTATGGTAATAACGATAGTTTTACTATACAAATGTATGAAAAGTGGTAGCAGGAATAATTTTTGACGTATAGTATCGCCGATTTACTATCGAGAAATACGATTGTTTTGTCACCGACATTTTTACCGTGAGAACATTATCGAGAGTATATTTTTGCATTTCTACACATCGAATTAAGGAAAAATGTGTTAATTACGGTCATGCTTAGTGTTTCCCGATGCCTTAGTGTTATTGTGTGTAATTATCTACTCCGTATTTCGCTAGTTACATGAAATTCGATGCTGCGATATGAAGTTATAATTATTGTGATACCTAACTCAAATATGAAGGTTATTTCTTAGACTATGGACTGTTTGGAATCGGAGCAACGAACTTGGGAATCTTGCGAACAAGTATGAGGATATAGAAAGTCTTAAAAGTTTGTCTGAAAAGTTAAAAACATACCTAACCTAAAACTGTAAAAAACTTATAAATAAAATATTTACATGGAACTTTGATTTTCGTTTTGCGTACCTACTTAATCATTTTATGTTATACTTATAAGCTTATAAGTCAATGTATAGTCGAGCAAGCTCTTAGGGCAGAGAAGTGTGAGCATATAATATGTGAAAATAATTGCCGAGGAACTTAACGAGCAAAAATATAGAGAATACTTTCATAAAGCTCTCCTCCTTAAAATGTAGAGGGATTTTATAAAACATATGTACATATCTTTATCTATAACTTAAATAATATGAGAGCATGTATGAGAGTTATTATTTAATAATTTGCATTAATTGTTTGACAACTAATAAAAAAAAATTGCTACGTTCGGAAATCTAAACGCATAATTAATTGGAGTCATTTTTGTATATTGCGGAATAAAAGCAAGAAATATGTATTTGCTTATTAATTTATTTCCATAACCTTTCTACGCGACATTAATGCATGTTTTATATTTTTTTGGTATTTTATAATAATAATAAATTAATGTACCCACGTAGTGAATGACAATTCCGCACGAATCATTCAATAACATTCGTTCATTACCCTAGGTTATCTGTCACTATCGTAACGTAATAGTATCGAGTTCACGAGAGTATGGTTAATCGATTCATGCTACCGATATGGAGTAGTTATAGTATAGTAATCGTTGTCACGATACTATTACTATACGATACTTCAAAATGTTCCTGCTTGGGGTACTGCTCTCACCTCTGGGATAGATCCGCCCAGTACCTGCTCGATCCCTTGGATGGATTGCAGCGGCGGGCCATCCGCATTGTGAATGATGCAGACGTTACGAGCAACTTAGAGTCGCTACAGCTACGGAGCGATGTCGCCTCTCTAAGCGTGTTCTACCGCCTGTATCACGGTGAATGCTCTGAAGAATTGTTCAACTTGGTCCCCTCCTCTCCATTCCTAACCAGAACCACGCGTGCTGGCTTGCAAAGCCATAGCTTGACGGTCCAAACCATCCCGGCGCGAACCAAACGGTTCTCAAATTCTTTTTTGTGCTGCACCGTCAGGCTGTGGAATTGTTTGCCGTCTCACGTGTTCCCTCCTTCCTATAATCCTGGGTCCTTCCGCCGTAGTGTGAAGAGGCATTAAGATGCCTGCTAAGGCAGGCCGGTATAATTGTATCTATTGGCATGGGACTGCCGTCCGATACCGTTCCTTATCTAAAATCTGGAAACTCCTGTAAATAGGCATTTAATGCATTACTGTTTAGTATCAAAAAATCATATCAAAGTATACTGGGTGGAATCGCTTATCGTCCGGAAAATTTAATAGTGTATTGTTTATGTGAAATTAACGTTATATACGAGATTTATCATTAAAAACTACAAACTACCCCATAAACAACATCAGTACAAGATATCCCCAAAACGCATATTATCTAAATCACCCTACACTTAAAAGTGCAACATGTCAATACTCAGGCGCGCGAGTGTATGAGTCACGCCACACAACAGCTGACTGTCGCGCATCGACCTTGAACTTACTTTGCGCCTATTTATCGGTATTATTACTCTAAATATTACCATATAACATTTTGATTTATTTAGAATTTTAGTGTGTTAGGATCATTTAAGTAAATTTAGTTGTTGGTAAGTTGTTAAGATTTACATTATTATTTTCACAACGTACCTACTATCTTAGAAAAAGCTGCATATGTTTTTATTTAAACGTTTTAATAAAGTCGAGAATAGACGACTTCGCTGTCGTAGGTCACGGATTCTTGCATGATTAGGAAGTCTGAACTTACCATGATCGAGTAGCCTCGGATAAGTCGTTAAAATAGTTCTTGTACTGGGAACTCGTGGATTCATCATTCATGATACCATTCCTACGCAAAGACTGCAGATGTTCTGGATCTGCATACATCCTTCTTGCATGACCCAAGTTATCATTGGATCGAACATAGCATGTCATTATTGTCACATACTCACTGTTCGTGTAATCACTCATTTTGACCGCAAGAAACTAACCAATAACCAAAATAATTTCGTACAACGTCACTCGGTACCGAATTTCGCACGACTGAGGAAGTGGCAAGATCCCTGGAAGGTGTCGGCGGCGCGGGAGCGGGCGGCGCGGCGCGGTGGCACGCTTTGTACTTGCGCTCGCGGCGGCGCGGCGGCGAGGGCGGCGCGATCAAAGGATTTTATTACTTAGATTTAGAAGTTTCTACTCGAATTCATATTGTATAAAGTAGGGTAACAATAATGTGTATTTATGAAGATTTTTTTCATTTATGTCATCTTTCTCTAAACAACGTTGTTTTATGAATAACTTATTCTAAATTAGTAACTAATAGTGGTAAATTAATTTTACACTACATAAACAAAAACATAAAAAAATTAAAAGAAGTATGCCAAAGTGTTCTAAATCATGCACAATTTTTTTCGTGACGATAAGCGATTCCACCCAGTATAGTATATACGATAAAACTCATGTACATATCTAACAGTACATACATACATAAACTCACGCCTATATCCCAGAAGGGGTAGGCAGAGGTGCCAGGACACCCACATTTTGCCTTGTATGTTCCGTAACATATCTAACATATATTTCATATCTAACAGTAACCAAAAAAAATTAAGTATCAAAACTATTCACTCCGACTTATTTGTTACAACGACTACGATTTTAAAATCGACGATTTTGTTTAAATTTGAACAAATTATTCACGGATCTAGCGATAAACCTTGCAAACAATGTTTCGCACATGCGATCGTAGAACTAATTTGTATATTTTAAGTATAGAAATCTTAAAATATTCACATCGAATGACATAACTCAAATTTTGAATCAGCTGTTGACCGATGGTATTGCCACATAAAAATAATTGTTTGTTTTTAATTTTATGCCATGAGATTCTGGTAGACCTATATCTTTAAAATCTAAAGTACGCCATTAATCGAATAATGTGGATATAGGTTGTCGATTCGAAACCTTCATTTAAATACGTTCTTTAATTTGAGGGAAGAGTTTACCATATCGATGCATGCTTAGAGTAATTACCTATAGAGATATTCACGTTGTAACCGCACATGAGACAATAGTTTTTTGGTGTTACCATATAATTCATCTTTCCTAACTTATGATAAAATTATACACATTATTAAAAATAACGGTAAGTGTGCAAATAATAAACACAAATAAATAATACATAATATTAACAGAATGGGTAGCATACTGAGAGGCCGCCTGGGTAGGTACCCCCATGATGTCTATTTCTCCCGTCGAACAGCAATGTAAATGCACTGTTGTGTTCCGGTTTGAAGGACATTGTAGCTAGAGTGACTATTAAAGCTGACTTCTAATGTCTTAGGATGGCGAGCGCAGTAGCGTATCGCTTAACATCAGACGAACGGCATGCTCGTCTTGTCATTCGTTGCAATACAGTTACAAGCACGTACCCAGTCTCAGGATGAGACTAAATGTTAGCTGAATTATTATGTCATTATATTTTATAATGATTAAGACTGAAATTCCCAATATACTCTTCTTGGAACAAAAGCTGGATTTCCGCCACTATTCCCTCACTTTTTTTTCGCCTACAAAATTTAGTTGCATTATGTCTGAAGTCACTAAAACTACCACCCGGCTTCGTTTTCGGTAGTAGTCTTGATACACCCTGTTTAATATCAGATATGACTATTTTTTGGTAAGCGGACAAAGGGAAACGTTTTCGAATGTAGTAACACAAACAAATGCGGTTATAACTTTTAAGGAAAGAAATAATAACGTTTTCGTGGTAAATTCATTTTAATATAGACATAAAGAAACGAAGTTAATAAATCTATTGATTTTAAGTCATCAATTAATTCAGATTAATTCTACTTACGAGGGGAAGGTGATTTCCATGTTCCATGTAATGTTTTTACTTTCAGTACGGCTATCACAGCCCATAATACTGCATCCTTCGATAACAAATCATAAATACAACAGAGAATTCTTATCAAATTAAGTTTTTATCTCGATTTTATTAGAAACTAGCTGTGCCCGCGACTTCGTACGCGTGGAATTTAACAAAATCTTTATTTTTCTAAAATAAATTTAGCCTAAGTTACTCCTTATTATATCAGCTACCTGACAGTAAAAGTCCCGTCAAAATCGGTCCAGCCATTTCAGAGATTAGCCGGAACAAACAGACAGACAGACAGACAAAATTTTTTAAAATATGTTCTGCACAGGTATCGTATATATAACGATATGTAGTTGGACATTTTTTTTTATTTTCACATTTAAAACAGACACTTCGATTTTATTTATATGTATAGATAATGAATTATTTTGGAAAAACAAACACTAAATGGCACGACATAGTAATGACGTCGCTTTGTTTGGCGAAATTCTTTTTTCGCCAAACAACAAAAAGCGGCACGTCACATGAAATAGGACATGATATTGCATCACATTTTGATATAAAGGAATTCGTACCGGTGTGTCTCATTTTTGCGATGTAATTATAGTAATTACCTATGGAGAGTCCAAATGTACGGACTCTCCATAGGTAATTACTCTAAGCATACATGGTATGAACATTAAATGTTTGACAGTTACAAACCCGCTTTTTGACGTGACAACGTCTTAAATTAGGTTGCGGCTGGGAGTCACTTATGAAAAAGTGTAACGCCCGGTAACGTAACGGTGCGCGCGCAGCACTAGAGAATTATTTTTCAGTTTCACCCACTTTTTCCAAAATTGTCCCATAGCCCCCCCCCTGCCTTCCCCCACCCTTATTCCGAAATAGTGCCTATTAGCCTCCCCACGAAACCTACCCCCCCCTCCCCTACCCCCACCCCGAAAATTTACCTCACCCCCCAATCCTATCTCGGCCAACATAGGTCGTAGATCCACCGAGTTTGGTATCCTCGGAACCGTCTTGGTGAGGGCTACAAATTGACCCCGCCAGAAATCCCAAATTACGCAAAAAATTACCCCCCCAAAAAAAAATATTTTACCTCCAAAAAATTAATTTAAGTTAGCCTCCCCACGAAACCTTCCTCCCCCCCCCCCTCCCTTACCCCCACCCCCAATCCTATCTCGGCCAATATAGATCGTAGACCCACCGAGTTTGGTATCTTTGGAACCGGCTCGGTGAGCTCTACAGATTGGCCCCAACCAAATCCCCAAATTCCTCCCTCTCTCCCCTAAAATATTTGTCCAGGCATAACTCCGTCATTTCTTAAAGTAAACCCCCCGTGTTTGGAGTCAGAGGAATCGTCTTGACGAGCTCGACAATCGAGAGCAGGCAAAATACGATTTTTCTTATTGACGTGACAACGTCTTAAATTAGGTTGCGGCTGGGAGTCACTTATGAAAAAGTGTAACGCCCGGTAACGTAACGGTGCGCGCGCAGCACTAGAGAATTAGGCGCATTGAATCGGCGCATGCTTGTGTCTCTGTCTTTGTCTTTCTCGAACGTTCTTGGCGTTGGAAAAACAAGAAAGCGTCACAATACAAGTTCACACGTGTGGTTAAAGTATCGTCAGCTGTGTCTGTAGTGAAAATATGGAGTGCTTAGATTCGTCATTACATGTACAATGTTTTAGTAAACAAAATATATTTCTATAGTTAAAATTTGTGCAATTCTTATTTTCATTCAATTCCTTGTTCCTATTGTGCAATTTAATTATATTCATATCAATAAATATTCTACCGAGAAAAAGACGTTGTCACGTAAAATCTTCGCCCGTAAAACCGACTTTACAGGCAACCATTTTTTTGTTTAACATTTTGACTTTACATAAAATCGCCCCGATATACATATTATATAATTATATTTCAACGTCGTACTTCCTACTAGTTTTTGTTATTCCATATCAGTTGCGTTTTGATATACCACGTTTTATGTTACTTCCCACGGGAACGTGATAAAAAGTATCCTAGTTTTAGCTGCCTTCCCGCTAATTTTCAGCCAAATCAGTTTAGCCATTCTTCAGTTATAAGTAGTGTAACTAACACGACTTTCTTTTATATATGTAGATAATATATATTCTGCTCGCAAAATGAATCCTCAAAAAGCTTTTCGATGTCGTCTTTCCGATTCTAATATTTAATAATAATCCTCAAAATAATCGTCAGATTTTATTATACCACTGAACTAATGACTGAACATCAAGCTGAACTTTTTTCTACATAAAAATCTGACGTTGAGGATGGCGATTTTTTTGCTTTTTCAAGCATTCACTATTAGCTTGTTTTACTTTCAAAACATCAGTGTTTTGAATGGAAGCATTTTATGGGTTCACTAGCTGTGCCCGCGACTTCGTCCGCGCGGAATTTTACAAAAACTTTATTTTTCTAAAATAAAAGATTTTTTCTAAAATAAATGTAGCCTAAGTTACTCCTTATTATATCAGCTACCTGACAATACAAGTCCCGTCAAAATCGGTCCAGCCATTCTAGAGATTATCCGGAACAAACAGACAGATAGACAGACAAAAAAATTGTAGAGATCATTTTCGGCACAGGTATCGTGTATATAACGATATGTAGTTGGACATTTTTTTATTTTCACTTTTAAAACAGACACTTCAATTTTATTAAATGTACAGATTTAACATCCAGTCTAATTATCTGACGTACGGTGAATCGCATATTATATCTATATATAGTCAGCATACTCTAAGGTTATTGCCTTGCGTTAGTTGACCGAGTTCTACAATCAGTACGTAAGCAGCAATCACCGCGCTTGCTCCCTCGCTCCGATACCATATAGTTTTCGTTTTTCAATCAATTATAAGTACTTATTATCTTACATTATTCAGGAAATTTCTACATGACGCGTTGGATAAACTACAAACTAATATAATATATATTTTCTATCTTTACCTGTGGCCTTCACCACGCAAACGGTCATATTAGGATACTTTTTTTTTATTAGGGAACCGCTGGAGCTTAGAAAATAATGATATTTGACATGCTCGAATATCTCAATGCGACTGTTTTTTTTGAATGTTTTATTATCTGTAGACGCTTTCCCAATCACTGAATGGAAAAACTCCATAGAGCCTTTTCTTTTTCTTATCATCTTACCTACTAAATATTTAACTCCCCAATTAGATCGTGGCATCCCTAACTATAATGGCCATAAACTACATTTAAATATGTGATCATATACCAAAACTCATAAAACATGATTGAACGTATCAGGCTGCTGGAGTACGATTTTAAATAAAGTAAGGTGGGTGACCCAAATAAAGCCTATGTCCTAATAAGGCCTATTTTTAAAATATCCCGCTTCTTGATTTAAAATTGCCGCCAACATTGGTAGATGTGTGCGTGTACATTAACTAACACCCACAAGCACAGCAAGGGGCCTGTGACGCGAACGTGTCGGAACCTGCAGTCGCAAACAAAAACGACGCGGAGCGCACGCTTGTTTTTATAAAATTCTGGCAGCTTGAACAGTAAGTATTTTTATTTTTATTTGTACACGGTGTGCTGTGTTTTGTTTATAGGATAATTATAGTGTAGCCATCCCCTCACGTAAGTGAAAAAGCTGTAATATCAGTGTATTTCCATATAATTGTTGTTTTGTTTACCCATGTGCCATGCCCTAATAAAGCCTACAAAAAAAATGTGTAGGCCTTATTAGGACATTATTTTATGTCAGTTAGAAAAGTATCACAGTAAAATACTAAACCCTTGTTTTTAGTAACATCATGGAAAACGAATCACCAGCTTCTACCACAAAGAATAAAAGGGCTCAATGGACTTCGCAACAGATGGAAAACGCTGTTAAAATGGTAGAAAGAGGTATATTATCTACATATGCTGCTGCAGCCAGATATAACATCCCAAGAAGAACCCTACGCAACCATCTAGCGAGTGGGTCGACTACACGAAAGCTGGGTCGGTCGGCTATATTGACTACAGAACAAGAAACTGGACTAGTCAGAAGAATCATACGTTTGGCTGATGTTGGAGTGCCGTTGACATCAAAGATGTTGCGCATACAGGCTTTTTCATTCTGTAAAATTAAGAAAATTCCAAACACTTTCAATGATGCCAAAAACGCCGCGGGGAAGAAATGGTTGAGGTTGTTTCTCAAACGACACCCTGAATTAGCACGTCGTAAAGCACAGATGATGAATCCAGCTCGTGCTCAAAAATTGAATAAAGATATTGTTAGCGATCATTTTTCCAAATACAAAAGTGTGTTGGATAGACTTGGAATTGAACATAAACCTGAATGCATTTACAACATCGATGAAAAAAATTGTCGCATATCTTTGCACCATCAACAGGAAGTTCTGACAGCCAAAGGAAGAAAAAGAGTTCATCAAATAGCGAATGAGCATGCTGAAAGTGTAACTGTGGTAGGCTGCGGAAATGCTATAGGATCAGCTATTCCGCCAATGATATTGTTCAAAGGCAAGAGACTAAAGCCAGAATTCCAAGACAATTTACCTCCAGGCTCTCTGGTGAAGATGACGCCAAAAGGAAGTATGACGACAGAAACTTTCATAGAGTTTATTAATCATTTGCATAAATACAGAACATCAGGGCCATGTCTCCTCATATTTGATGGTGCAAAATGCCACCTGGACTTCACTATTGTCGAGGAAGCTGAAAAATGTGGCATTACTTTATATTGTCTTCCGTCAAATACCACGCATGAGTTACAGCCCATGGATAAATCTGTTTATCGTTCTTTTGAGCACCATTGGGACCAAGAGTTGATTAAATACGTCAGTCAGCATCCCGAACGAACCCTTAACAAGACAAGCTTCAATGTCATTCTCTCACAAGTATGGCCGAAATGTATGACTATTACTAATATCTCGAATGGGTTTCGCGCTACAGGGTTATATCCATATAACCCAGATGCTATTCCTGAAGAGGCGTTTGTGCCCTCTGCGTTGTCAGAACTTCCAAATCCTACAAACAGTGAGAATATTGCTGTCTTATCTAATGGTGATGAATTAGGAGAACAAGAGATTTCAACTGCAAATGTGGAAGATTCAGATGGGTCAGGCACAGATACAGAGAATTTGCCATTGTCCTTGCTCTCAAAAGACAATCTGTATGCTGGAACTCCACTGAAGATAGACAGCCAATCAACCACGTGTGAGTTTCATAATTTTTTACCTACTCCTAAGTTTAAAGTTGCAGCGACTGCTCCACGCAAGAAGTCTCTGAATTACAGGGCTCAAGAGGTAACAAAAGATTTGTTTGGAGACAGTGCTATGAATTCCACATCACAGATTTCTGTACCATCGTCAAAAGTAGAAGATGTTCCTGGTACTTCGTCCATGATACAGATTAATACAAAGACACCAAAATCAATCTCTGTTACTGGTTGCACATCTGCACAACCTGCAGTTGCTGCAATGCGAAAGCGAACGTCAGTAAAGACTGCTTTTTTGATATCAGATAAGCTTACGGAATCTAAACCAAAACTTCACGATAGTAAACACGATTCTTGGTACTGTGCAGCTTGTAAAGAAGATCGAGTTGATGATATGCGACAATGTCTTACTTGTGCGGTTTGGTATCATGAGTTGTGTGTTGGACTCACACCCGATGATAAAATATTTTACTGTTCAGGAGATTGTTTAAAAAAAAAGATAAAAAAGGCTGATAAATAATTTCACTCTTTAAATCTGATCTCATTAGATTTAATATAAGTATTGACAACGTTTATATTCATTTAGAAGTTTATTGTTTACTTGTTTTATTAAGGCTTTATTAAGACACAGGGTTCCCAATAAGGCCAAAGTGACATTTTAATAATTTGTGTTCACAAAAGTGTGATTTTTGTTATTTAAAGCAATTTTGTTTTCTTTATTACAAAGTTTAATAAATCAATATAAATATTTCAAATTACCAGTGCATTATTATTATAAATCCGCTAGTTATATAATAAAAAACATAAGGTAGGCCTTATTTGGGTCACCTACCTTAACATTTATACGCCCTATAAATTAACATTAACATACCATTCACTCACCTTCGATTTGCCGACGATATAACAGTCTTGGCAAAATCGCTGTAAGAACTACACCTTACGCTCAAGGATTTCAGTCGAGTTGCTCAACAGGTGGGCATTACAATGAATACCGACAAGACTATGGTCATGTCGAATGTCCATGTCATGCCCACCTCAATTTGGCTGAAAACTAAACTCTCGAAGTTGTTGTGAAATATGTCAATTTGGGACAAATGGTAAGGCAGCTCCAGCTTCGAGAGAGAGTTCAACGATCGCATCCTATGAAGATGGCCCGCCCACTTTTCAGTAAACTACACCATATCTTGTCAAATATTGCTCAATGCCTAAAGACATAAATCTTTCATTGTTGTGTAGTGGTGACATACGGCACCGAAACGTAGCCTCTAGCTAAAGAGCAGTCCGCAGCCGCCAGACTTTCGTCAGTTTATAAAAGCTGATAGTTTGTCTGCCCATGCTTTTGGCACAGGCATTACACGATCAGTTATTATGAAGTTTATTATTATGGTGGCTTTCGAAGTTATTAGCTTCAATATGTCTGGCTAGATTGAAGAATCAAAGGGTGCGACTACCAAGGAAAACACCCTTTGAATTCGCATAACAACATAATAAAATTCATCTTATACGATAACTGGCAAAATTACTTTTTAAGAAAGACTCGCTGAAAACCCGGCTTCACTCAGGCGAAATGTGACTTATAAATACAAATCCAAAATCCAAAAGAACTTCAAATTCAACTTTGTATTTAGTAATCTTTTTTCTATGATTATGTTATGCCCAATCGGATAATTTCAGGTTTTATTAATAAACACATAACAAATAGTATATCCCATATCAAAGTGTCTAAAACAATACCTTTGCTATATGCTACCGGCAGTGGCGTGCCTAGGGTTGTGGACTAGGGCAAGCCCAATATTTTTGAAGTGAAAACTTCTTTAGCGGCGTTGAGCACTTTTTCTGTAATGGGTATAAAATCTTAAACTCGCGTCAGGACACGTGACCTGATCGTAAGACGAAAAGCGTAAGACGGATGGAGAGTAGACAGCTGTCAGTTAGCTGTCAGTTTATAAAGCTTTGATGAATTGCCAATGATTTTGAGTGGAGATTTCAACATAAACTTCGCAGACGATAAAAATCAACTATTAATTGAATTTTTAAATAATGAATTTGGTTTAACTATGTCGAATGATCGCAATCTTAGCACAACGAAATACAAAACTACTATTGATGCGGTCTTTATTAGACATTTAAATAGGTTCGAATCAAAACTGTTCGTTTCTTACTTCAGCTACCATAAACCTATCGTATCAGTTTTAGAGATTGGCGATGATAGTTCTGGTAATGATGATGGTGAAAAAGTCGTTGAAATTATGGATGAAAGTTGATTTTTCGGAGAGATAAACTTTTTAATGTAAAATAATTGTAATAGTTTTAAAGTGTTAAATTTTTAATGTAATATAAATTGTCATGTTTATGTACGATAGCGCAATAAATGAATATTGTATTCTACCACATAAATGATAGTACTTTTATACTGATAAAGCAATTGGTGCAAAATTATTCCCTAACCATTCCAAAATATCAAACATGCTCAACGTTATTTTAGTAACAATATGTATTGGTTCAAGAGCAAAATGGTATTAAGAAAGAAGAACGTGTTCATCATGCGATAGAGGGCGAGCCTATGCGATGTAATTAAATAAAAATAGACCCCAACTTTGACTTTACTTCTACGTCTACCCCAACTTTGAGAGACATCAACTTTGCGCCATCGAGATAGTCCCAGACCTACCACACGATCTATATAAGATTAGGATAAAAACCAATAAAATAATAACTATCTTTATCACCGTTATGAAAAAATCTATTACAACAAGTTGTTTCGAAAAAATCTAATAGATGGCGCGATTTCCACGGCCATCTATTTAATATTGCCAAAATACTGAAGGGCCCATCATTAGTTTTAAATAGATGAATAAAACAAATGTGTAAGTTAAATTACTTTTGGGCATGCATACGTAACTTTATATTGTAATTATTTTGTAAATTATTAATAAACGGCACTACAATAGCACAAGTACGGCGTCGTGTTTAACTTCGCGGCCACAAATTATTGTTAATATATTCATGTTATGTTTTTGTGTATGCATGTGATTTTTTGATTCATCATGAGCTCTGAAAGAAAGCTAAGGAATATCTGAAAAAAACTACGATTACTGTCTACGCGAGCATGTTTTGAAATCTCACCACATATTATGTATATGACGCATAAAGAGGTTTCTATACGCTGTTTACCGGAATTTTGAAAATATATTAATGCATTCACATGTTTTTGTCAATTACTATAAAAGTACCAGTTAAATTATTTAAATCACTGTAGCCGGAACAATTCCAAAAATTTAAGTACATCGTTGGAAAAAAATATACAACACCGACAGTATAACTTATTAGTATGAGAACATCCAGCAATCTATGTAGTTATGTGCACTGATCTATAAAATTGTATTCTATAGTTTTCACTACTTTCGAGAAATACACAACAAATCAGGCGTAGGTTTTCGACCAGATACGAGTAGTTGTTTGTCTACGAAATGTAATGAATTTACCTTTTCCTCGCCGATCAACACTTGCACACACTTCAAACCATCACAAGGCACATTTTCACCCATTATTATACATAATAAACGTAAAATACTATAATGAAACAAAAACTAAACGTATATGTTCAGTTGTTACTGGTTAATCGTCCGCTCGAAAGACATAATAATAAGCGTGAAGCTAGCCACAGGTCCTAAATTATGGACAATTCCAAATTAAGTATTCTAATTCTAATATATTCATAAAAATATTTAAAACATCATAATACGGTCTCAAAAAATATCTATTTATTTTATACAGGGTATCTCAAGACTGCTACCGAAAACGAAGCCGGGTGGTAGTTTTAGTGGCTACAAACACAATGCAATTAAAAATTTCGCATAGAAACGCGACAATTATTTTTTATGATTTTTTAAATATTGTCAATTTTGGGTGGTAAATTCATAGTTTATGCTAAAATAATAATTTAAACTCTTTTATACCTTAGAGTATTTATAAATAAAAGGATATACACTATTATTTTAGGAAAAAATGTATTTACCACCCAAATATGGCCATAGGAAAAAAATAACAAAAAAAAATTGTCGCTTTTTTTTGCAAGTTTTTCTGTTAGATTGTGTCTGAAGTCGCTTAAACTATCACCCGGCTTCGTTTTCGGTAGCAGTCTTGATATACCCGGTATATTATCCAATATAACTTGTAGCAAAACATAAATATTTTTCGATAAATTTGGATCTTAATATGACATGTCAAGTGCACAACTTCACTCCGCGAAGCCGGACATTTTGCTTGGTACCTTAGAGTAATTACCTCTAGAGAGAGCCGAAATGTACTGTACATCGCAAAAATGAGACACACCGATACGAATTTCTTTATGTCAGAATGAGATGCAAAATAATGTTCTATTTCATGTGACGTGCCGCGTTTAGTTGTTGGGCGAAAAAAGAATTTCGCCAGACAAAGCGACGTCGTTCAAGCAATAAAGCAACCTAATTTCATTGAAATAGGGTCTATTTTAAATCAAGGCCACAATATGGCGCTTATTTTCTTGTGTTGCTAGATATAGCTATTGATGTCTCATGTGCGGTTACAGCGTGAATCTCTCTAGAGGTAATTACTCTAAGCTTGGTGCAAATTGCATAAAAAAATAGCTATATGTATAGGTACGTAGTGTCATGCTATATAATAGCATTTCACCCAGAGGTGCGACTGAGAGGGCAATATACGCCAGAAGCCAGGTAAAGGCACACGAGAGAGAAAAAGATAGATAATACTTTGGTGTGTTCCATCTTTTTAAGATATTGCGTCACGCGTTGATTTTGAATGAAATAATTTTATATTAGTTTTAGACCGCGGCCTGGCGCTCGCTTAGGCGAGTTGCCGGGCGCGGCGCGGGTGCTTCGTCGCAGGCGCGGGGTCCATTATAGCGCGGTAAATTTAAAAATGATAGACGTTT
Source organism: Hyles vespertilio (assembly GCA_009982885.2). Classification (NCBI taxonomy): domain Eukaryota; kingdom Metazoa; phylum Arthropoda; class Insecta; order Lepidoptera; family Sphingidae; genus Hyles; species Hyles vespertilio. The sequence goes on along the minus strand of CM042806.1, from coordinate 11,319,863 downwards.
TGCATTAAACGAATATATTTTATTTAAAGTACTGATTTGTCTTTAGGATTGAGTATATGCGTATTAAGTAAGGCAAGCCGGGCTTTTGGGCTTGTATGGAAGTACCGCCACTGGCTACCTGCAATCTGTATAATACCTAAATAAAAAAATAAAATGCCTAGGCAAAGTATAGAATTCCTGGGGCGTCGAAGCAATGTGTGCAGTATTATGAATATTATTGTCTGTCTATTACATAATTTGCCTAGGCTATGTATGCAATGCCTAGGGATTTTATAGAATATCTGCTGTTCCATCGGCAATGTATCAAATAAGTGTGTAATCCGTTAATAAGTAAAGAACGGTAACTAATACAGAGGTCTAGACAAAGGGATACTTAGTTTAGGCTAGGTTTGGATTGAAATAAATTTCGATAACATAAAAAATATTCTGTTAATTTAATAATTTTATTATATTCCAAGGTAGACTGGTAGAGAGCGCCTCTGGCATTAAGACCTTTTTTTAAATTTTGAAATACCAATTCCAAGCATTTAGGATTTCAAATGTTCAATTTAGAAAGAAATAAGTATTAATAAATATACATTTATTGAAGGTGTAAATAAACAAAAGTAGGAAAAAAGATAATACATTAAATAAAACATGACAAAGTATTAATATGCTAACTAAATTAAAACAACTGTTGCGCCGACAGCGGCACTCCCATTCAGCTTTATGCTGCAATATGGCAAAAGCAGCACTGATTTTCAGAGGGGATGATTTTCAATTTGTTACGTTCTCATGGTTAAAATCAATCATAGTTAAATTCCGATGATGCGACTAATAAAACTAAGGGCCTTGTTCTCCAGCCTCAAGTAAAGTGTCAAGTAGCCATCAATAAGTAAGTAAGTCATCAATTAAAGTTACCCGCAACATTACATGCTAATTTCACGACGTAAAAGTAACACTAATCTTATGATTAAAAAGTACCTTACTCGCCACACCGTCCGCCAATTAGCGTATTTACTTGATGGTTAAAATAAGGTTAAATCTCAAGCACCTATTGATTGTTTAAAAAAATATTCGCTGTCTCATCAGCGGGGTCTGCGCGATATCTACGCTGTGCTAACGCCACTCTGTCGTTACGCTTGTTCTTAATTAAGTATGCAAGAAGCTGCCGGATGCAGGCCGTTTTCAATGGGGTGCTGATTGCTATAGAGATGTTATAGCTAGGAGGAAGATGATTATAATCGGATACATTAAATTAGGTTTTTGCTATTGCTAAAATCTATGGATTCTTTCAATAAATCCTTTTTTATTCAACTCAAGACAGTAATACTGATTAAATATGGTAGAAAATATTTAAACGAGAAGGGGCATCCAGCCTACCGGCCAATAACAACGAGCAATATCTCATTGAAAAGGTCTTTTCAGATTTTACAACTTTTATGATAACAAAACCCAAATATAATAGCTGTATTTAAAAAAATACTAATATAATAAGCTACTTAAAGACTGTACGAAAATCACGCGAAAGCGTTCGAAATAACAACAAGCTCAATCTCTCCATTCCTTCCAATTCTCTTTAATCCTTACATAATTCCAATCCTTTATGTAGATATACTTCTTTACATACGGAGAATCGGGGTATCTTGGCAAAGAAGTTGTTGAAAATGAAGAAGAGCTTTCGAATGACATATCGCTCGTCGTTATTGGTCAACAGGCTAAGACTCCATATACATATTTTCATCATTGCGTTACCTTAGCGATAATTTTTTCCACGCAGAGATCCTTTACTTGCCGCCTTCGAAGTTTTAGAATTTCAGAAGACCTTTCCAATGACGCATCGCTTGTTGTTATTGCTCATTATGCCGAGGCTCTTTCGTGTACAGCGATTTGAGTTTTATTGCTATATAAAAATTTGTAGCATCTGAAAAGACCTGTCCATTGACATATCGCTTGTCGTTATTGGTCCATAGGCTGGAGTCCATACATGTTTGCCCCTTCTCCTTTACACATAATAAGTCATTTATTTCCATTTCATAATATCCTAATGCATATTCAAATTATTTACACCCTACAAGCGTGGTCACCGCTCATTATTATATATATATTTTCTCGCCTCTACCGAGCGTCCTACCGCACAGGGTGTGCCGGAATCTTGGAGGGAGGCCAATGTGCAACCGATCCCCAAAAAGGGTGATCGGTCGGACCCTACCAATTACCGCCCTATCGCTATTACCTCAGTGATGTGTAAGGTCATGGAGCGGATCATAAACGCTCAATTGGTCCGCTACCTGGAGGATCACTCGTTGATCAGTGACAGACAATACGGATTCCGTCAATATCGATCAACGGGTGATCTTCTAGCGTTTGTCCTGCATCGCTTGGGTGAGGCGATTGACCGGCGTGGCGAGGCTCTTGCTGTGAGCCTCGACATAGCCAAGGCGTTTGATAGGGTTTGGCACCGTGGTCTTTTTTCCAAACTTCCGGCATACGGTCTGCCCGGCAACCTGTGTTCATGGATTTCCGGCTTTCTGTATGGGCGTAGAATACGTGTAGTCGTCGACGGACACGCTTCGGTGCTCATGTCAGTGTCATGAAACTGTGAAGGGACGCGAAGATCTTGTCATTGAGCTTAACCGGACCTTGGATCTCATTTCTACATGGGGTTCCAGGAATAAGGTTGAGTTCGATGCAAAGAAAACCCAGGTGTGTGCGTTCACGTGCAAAAAATCCCCGTTCTCTCTCCTCCCCATTCTTCAGGGTGCTCCCCTCTCAATGACCTAAGTATCCTTGGTATGGATATCCGCTGTGATCTCAATCCAAGGAATCACATCAATGGCGTAATAACTGCCACATCACGCAGGGTTGGAGTCCTGAACAGGGTGCGTCGGTTTTTCACGCCCGGTCAGCTTTGTCGCTTATATAAAGCGCAGGTCCGGCCAGGTATGGAGTACTGCTGTCAGCTCTGGGATGGATCCGCCCAGTACCTGCTCGATGCCTTGGATGGATTGCAGCGGCGGGCCATCCGCATTATGAATGATGCAGACGTTTCGAGCAACTTAGAGTCGCTACAACTCCGGAGGGATGTCGCCTCTCTAAGCGTGTTCTACCACCTGTATCACGGTGAGTGCTCTGAAGAATTGTTCAACTTGATCCCCTCCTCTCCATTCCTAACCAGAACCACGCGTGCTTGCTTGCGAAGCCATAGCTTGACGGTCCACACCATCCCGGCGCGAACCAAACGGTTCTCAAATTCTTTTTTATGCCGCACCGTCAGGCTTTGGAGTTGTTTGCCGTCTCACGTGTTCCCTCCTTCCTATAATCCTGGGTCCTTCCGCCGTAGTGTGAAGAGGCATCTTAGCAGGCCGGCATAATTGTGTCTATTGACATGGGACTGCCGTCCGATGCCAGTGGACACTCTGCCTGGGCGGCATTTGCGCTCACCATCAGGCGCAATGCGGCCACTATGCCGGCCCAGATAAAAAAAACATACACGCGCTCGTTTGAGTGTGTATAGTTTATGAATAGGCTTATTATGGTTGTGTGTATAGCCTAACGGCCTTATTCATAGACAGTGTTAAAACCTTTTTTAGTTATCGAATGTTGTGTCATCTTCTCTCGAACCGAATGCCAAAGAAGAAGAATTCCATCGAAAGGAACATAACATTCGCTAAGTAAAGATATACCTATATATGAAAAAGGCCGTAAATAGATTGTTTTGTGATGATAAAATTTATGGTAGGTATATTTGACCAAAAAAAGTCCTTTCATTTTTCATCATCATCATCAACCATATTATTTTCTTATTTGACTATATAAACGATTTTGTGATGACCTCCTGTTAAAAGGACATGGCCAGTTTTTGTATGGCGCTGTGCCTAGTACTTCGAATCTCGTCTACATCAATTAGTTTTGCATTGCTGGGGTAAGGTTTGTTCCAAGATTAATACAGAAAAGTTACAAAGCCTAGGAAGTTCAGGGTTTTTAGATATTTACAAAAACATATCTCATTTTGAGGTTAGGTTTTGTAGGTCATCTGTCAATTTATTGAATCGAATAAAAATACGTTTACATAAATGCTTTATCATCGAATTTGGAATTTAAAGGAACTAATATTTTATAAGTTACACAAAATATACACCGAGACGTATTTTAATTGTGCCACAATGTACACAAATAAACAAAGCATGGTTCTTGTCAAGCAACTGTCAAGTGTCAAGTATTTTACTGCAGCGTTTAGTTGTTGCAATGAAAGTGTGTAAAAATGGGAAGAATATATGTGTAAGTATATACTACAAACATTGCTTTATATATATTTAGTATTGTTAATTATTATGACTTATTACCTACTTATAGATTATTTTTAGGAATATTTTAGACTAAGTTATTATTTTTTTCCTACACTTGCTTTACTGCGAACGAAACGTTAATGCGGTGCCAACAACGGCGGAAATGGGTCATCAATCAATGCAAAATCTTATTAAACTTTATATTACTCCCTAAACTTCTACAGAAATATGACGTATTCTTAAATTAATAGTAGATTTTTTATATTCATTCAATTATTGCCTTGTTTTTGTACATGATAAAAAGTAACTAGGCAGAAACTGTGTGTATATATATATGAATATATATTATATATAATATTAATTATAAATAATTCGTCTATAATTCTTATTTTACTGGAGCTTGTTTCCTTTATTTCCTAGACTGCCCCTCTCTTCTTCTCCTTATCTCGTATCCATCCAAAGGTTGTCTGTAAGAAATCGCCTAGAGCGATAAGACCGCCTTCTGTACTTTTTATTTTATATTATATGTTAATGTTGTCCTCTTTATGTGCAGTTAAGAATAAATAAATAAATAAATAAATAAACTGTCCAGGTCCTTTGTGCACTCAAGTCAAAATAACTTTGTATAGGTTTAGGCCATATAGTCAACCACGCTGACCTAATCCGGGTTGGCGGACTATACATACCGTAGAAATTCATGCAAATTACTACGGCATGCAAGGTTTCCACACAATGATTTTCTCCACCATTATATTGCGTAGTGAATTTTTATCAAAACATGTACATGACTCCGAAAACTAGGTGTGGTCTGGAATTTGAACCCGCGGTCACCGTGAACATAATACTGGCAGCTGCGTCTGGTCTGTTAACAATGGTATAAGATTACGTAATTAGATTCACATCGTGTTATCCGCTGTGTTCTTCATTTATATTAAGCCACTATATCTCAAATGTATACGTAATATGTATATGGCAAGATTTTTTTTGTGAGGATGGCGAGGATTCTCGCTTCCGATACCCCGGGGAAGGTCGGAACTTTTATAACGGGACCTTCGGCTTAGTAACCTAGCATACGGGGACGACTGCCCTAGCCGCGCATGTGTTCGGCTAGGCTGGGGTCTGGGTCTGGGGCTGGGCTGTTTTTGTGTACTACAATCATTTGCTTTATTTCTGGGTGTTCGCGATACCGAAAATATTAGCGCACTATTGGATACCTGCTTGATAATACTGACGCGTGGCATCGGGTGTTGTCTAGAAACACACTGCGTGTGTCGCGTCTGGTGTCGTGTTTCCCCCCCACCACCGGCAACACGCCGATCTGGAACGGTGGGATCGGGTGGCGTGTGCGTGCGTCGCGTAGCGTCGGGTGTTCGTAATGTGGTTCTAGCCATAGAAAATACCACGATTTGATTTGATCAACACGTGTCGCGTCGGGTCGGGTGGCGTGGCGTTTCAGTAATATGTTTCCGCCTAAACACACTGCGTGTGTTGCGTCTGATGTCGTGTTTCCCCCCACCACCACCAACACGCCGATCTGGAACGGTGGGATCGGGTGGCGTGTGCGTGCGTCGCGTTGCGTGGCGTGTTGGTAATATGGTTCTAGCCATAGAAAATACTACGATTTGATTTGATCAACACGTGTCGCGTCGGGTCGGGTGGCGTGGCGTTTCAGTAATATGTTTCCGCCTTTAAGCAGTTGGTCGCTTAAACTTTACTGATATTCCACGCTATCCGACCCGACGCGACACGTGTTGAATTAGGACTGTTGATAATATATCGATATATCAAAATATCGATATCATTATTAATAAATATCGATATTTACTACTAATACTTTTTTGGACGATATATCGATAGCTCGATATTGAAATGTAAATATCGACACTCGATATTTTTTTATAACTTTTTTTTCGGCCAATTTATTTAATTTACCCACTAATGTTGTCAATTATCATTTGTCACTCTCAGCGTTATTGTTCTAACCAAGAAGCTTATACCCAAATGGAGATTGCATTCCGTATATAAAAGTGAAGCACAAAAATTTCACCTTGAATGACGTCGCTGTTGCCTGCTATCCTTTTCTTTAGAATGACAATGAATGAAGTTCACATGAAGTTGACATGAAGTTCATTCATTGTTACTCCAAATTTTTGAGCTTCAGTGTTATATACGGAATGCAATCTCCATTTGGGTATAAGCTTCTTGGTTCTAACTTTGCATCTCTACTTTATAATATGTTGATAATATATTTATAATCTATGGTCTGCAATTAGCAATTCGTAATGTATAAGTTCAGTTGCAGTTACGTTACGATCAAAACAGCCCTTTTCGTATTCTCGTAATACGCTCGCGTCAAGTTCGCGTCACGCGAGCGCTTTAGTGTATTCTACTGTAGCGCGTTGATACAGATCGCAATTCGATCGGTAAATTGTAATAAATTGACATGACATACGAATATATTTTTAAAACAGCCAATAAACTAAGATAATATCGGTATATCGAAATATCGATATTTTTTTCGATATATCAAACTCCGATATTGATATATTTGAAAATATCGATATATCGAAAATCCGATATTTAAAAAAATATCAACAGTCCTATGTTGAATCAAATCAAAACGACATCAAACTTCCAACACGCGATGCTACGTTGCGTGTCGTGTGTGTGAAAAAACATATCTACATGCATTGAAAAATAAAACAGGATAAGCAGAAAAAGTGTTTAGTTCTTATCTATATCGGAATAAAAACAAAATAATATTGAAAAAGTGAGTTTACCGGATGTGATTGCTTCCTAGAATTTGATCCTTAGTAGCAAAATTATCGAATGTTGCAATATGTAATACAGCGTGTGCTACTTTTTTTTTAAATCATCGGGCTCAATTTTTCGCTAGGAATATTGATTTTTCAAAATTTCAAATGTTCAGTTTTAGTATTCATCAAAATCGAGCTCGTGAGTCCTTTTAGTATTTCTCGTTATTCACCATGGTTTCGGATTTGGCCATACACGCCCACTGTTAAATATCTGTGATATTATTGGTTCTACATATAGGTGATATATAGGGTAATATTATATCACCCTATATGTAGAACGAATAAAATTTAATTAAACTGTGCAGGATATAATATAATTTGAAATAATGTAAGGTCTCGTCACACCTCGGGTCAAGGCGTGAAGATCGATTATAAAGCTTGTCGGATCGGGTTAGGGCATGAAATAATCGGATAATTCGATAAAACTATTTTAATCAATATAATGGTATAAAATATAATCCCTTTTTATTCTGAAATTAAGGGCCATGGTAAAAATGTCTAGGCAGAAAGGTTGCAGTTGTTTTTGATTGCAATTTAAGAAATTATAATACATTTATGATGTAGCATTTTAATCAATATTATGTGTCGAAAAAAATAATCGTGATATCTTACTAGACCTCCCTTGTGATATTTTGTCAAAACCCCTCCCCCCATTCAAGTCTCACGTGATTAATGGACGGCCTCTAATATTATCAGTTATTTAAATATTTCATTAAAAATAGATTTGAGCTTACGTTGCCATTGCAATCCCTTCACTGAACTGCTACCAAAAGTCGCCAGCAGTAGCCGTAATGATTTTGGACTATATTAACTACATTGTATAAATATGTATGAAATGCTATAGTTTCTTCATCGCATCACTTGAGAAAGAATAGCCCTTCCCGATTTGGTTACGTTTAGGCATACAAATTGTACAATATTCATAACAGTTCAAATGAGATTTATGTGAATTAAAAGCTTAAATATATCTCCGAATTCCAGAAAAACTGAGCGTCTTCCTTTGAGTTTCTTTTTTTAACTTCAGAACCATTCTGATTCAAAGTTCAAACTAGGGAATCAGATAAAACGCAATGAGGGAAAACAAAGGGTACATAATTAGATTGACTGAACATAGTGAAATTTATTTCCCGCACTGTTATATTTATATTTAAATTAAACTCTATTACTGCTTTTCCTGTCCCGTTCCGTTATATCCCGCCCCGTACCGTCTCATTTTGCCTCGTGATTTAAGGCAGGTAATCCTGTCTTCTCCTCTCCCGTCCCTGTCGAGTTTAAAAGTAACAAGTATAACTGAATTTATTGCGCATTCTTCGTGAATACTACATTTTCTGAAAAGAGTAACATTAGTGTTAATACAGAGTGTCAGCTACCTTCATACCAAATTTTATACCAATCTGTTAAATCGTTTAAGAGATTATCCTGCACAACCGCACAGACAAATAGACAATAATTCCAATAATAATGATTGTTTTATTCATACAGGCCCTCTGTTATAGTTTTTCTCAGATACATACCATGCACAGACATTGGTCGTAGATAGATATTCATAGAAGAAGATATTATGTTTTGTAATATAGCTAGTGTAAAAGCTTATACGTGAAATTATATGTTTATTATGTATAATGAAAGTGGTCCTAAAATATCAAACTGCAAGTTTCTAAAAACCTCAAAAATGATATTATATTACATATAAATCTTTACAGTTAAAAAGTAATGGTTTAATTTACGACGAAATCTGGAAGTGCAAATTGTTTTTGACTGTTATTCCCTTAACTTAATATAATCCAACTATTTTTTAAATAACACAATATGACCGCCTACTGTAGTAATCTATATACCGGGTATCTCAAGACTGCTACCGAAAACGAAGCCAGGTGGTAGTTTTAGTAGCTACAAACACCATGCAATTAAAAATTTCGCATAGAAACGCGACAAATATTTTTATTATTTTTTAAATATCGTCATTTTTGGGTGGTAAATCCATAGTTCTTGCTAAAATAATAATTTAAACTCTTTTATACCTTAGAGTATTTATAAATAAAAGGATATACACTATTATTTTAGGTAAAAATGTATTTACCACCCAAATATGGCCATAGCAAAAAAAAAATAAAAAAAAATTGTCGCTTTTTTTTGCAACTTTTTCTGTTGCATTGTGTCTGAAGTCGCTAAAACTACCACCCGGCTTCGTTTTCGGTAGCAGTCTTGATATACCCTGTATATAAAAGAAAGTCGTGTTAGTTACTCCACTTATAACTCAAGAACGGCTGAACTGACTTGGCTGAAAATTGGTGGGAAGGCAGCTTAGAACCAGGAGAAGGACATAGGATACTTTTTATCACGTTCCCGGTTTCCCGAGTTTCTATTAGCTTATTAACATTTTTTCATACAAAATGTTCATGGGTTCGTAACTGTCAAACATTTAATGTTCATCCCGACGATACGGTAAACTCTTCCCTCAATTTAAAGAACGTATTTAAATAAAGGTTTCGAATCGACAACATATATCAACAATATTCAATTAATGGCGTATTTGAGATCATAAAGATGTAAATTTATGACAGTAATCAAAAGTGATTGACATTTAAATTGGTTGTCAAATATTAATGCACGCGTTCAGAAATTTATTTTGTGTATACTAAGGAGAATATATCAAGGTACATAAATATAGGACAATTGAATAATGTTCACACGTGAGAAGTTTTACTTCTTTTCAAGGTAGAATTTCACTTTTATCACGATTTTTTACAGTAGCCTTTCCTTCGCTATAATTCACTGATAGAAATTAATGTATTATATTGTCTCTGAGTGAGATAGGTTATATGTTACCTAAATATTGCTTGCAATATTTTTGCACAAGCAGAATTGTGGGTGTGAAATAAGGGATGGAATATTGCATAGATAATAAGAATCACTAAAGTTTTTAATGTCAAAAATTTATAAGGCACACTATTTGAATATGGAGAGACGGGATATAACAGAGTGGGAAGTACGGGAGAGAACTGGGATAGCTGGCAGATTTGATAGGACGACGTGTAAATGCAAGATATAAGACGGAATGGATAATGAAGAGAAAGGACGGGACGGATCGAGAAGTGACTGAACAGACGGAAAGCTACGTCAAGTGTAGGCATATAAGTTGTTAAGTTATTATGCTAAATAATTGAATATAATACGAATCCTATGATAACCAAGGAAAAGCGAAGCGTGGCCGGGTCAGCTAGTATATAGATAATAATAATAAACAAAGTCTACATAATTTTGCCAGTTAATACTTTTTAGAATACGTATTTTTTAAGAAAATATAATTCCATTTTACAGTTAATTCTATGTAAAAACATAGAATTAACTGTAAAATGGAATTATACAGTTAATTCTATGTTTACACAAAAAAAAAAAACACATTTACCAATCAAAGGTTATATTTACATAGTGTCGCAAGTTCGGCTTTTACAGCCAGAATATAGCAACGCAGCACATCTTTTGTGTTGTAAACACTTTCAACCTTTGCCACCCAGAAATATGTGGAACTATGACAGACCACTAATTTTATATCTGTCATGTTCGATTATGTTCTTTATGGATAAGTCTGTCGTAGGCGCATTGTAGTCTCCGCCCTATTATATAACGATGCACCAGATTGTAAACAGCGCTGTTTTGTAATGCGTCGCGTCGCGTCGTCCCAACATTCAGGCGGATTGCAATCCGACTGAAAAAACTTACGGCGCAATGTAAGAGCAAACTGCGTTCGAGCAAAGCGCTTAACTAACGTTATGCAGCATAGCAAAAGGACTCATAGCCGTTTCACCGCACTACGTAGGTGCATGGTAATGCATGCAACAGTTGATAGGTTATGTTAGTTTATTTCTATCTTTTATTAAACATTATGATTTATATGTATTTTTTTTATAATGTTATCTACTTTTGCATAATTTACCACAATCCTAACCTAACCAAACCAAACTATCCCTTCGTCTAGGACCTCAGTATTAGTACATGTCTTCTGTCTCTTACAATCTGATTGAAGATCAGACGGTGCTTTGTAGACCGTATCACGACTAAAGTACACCTGCATGTTGGGACGGGACGTTGGAATTACAAAACTACGGCGTTTACAATCTGGCGTGCCTTTATATGGGCTGATACAGAAACGAAGCAAAATATGTTAAGCTACATAATTTTTTTTTTTTTTTATTGCACTGAATTCCGGGACGTGCATGACGTTCGCCTGATGGTAAGCGATGGGACCGCTCATGAACAGTAGCAAAACCAAACAACACCTTTAACTACAAAGGAATGCTTGGCATTCCACTGCGCTCGCCATCCTGAGACATAAGATGTTAAGTCTCAGTATGTCCAGTAGTTACTCTGGCTACAATGTTCTTCAATCCGAAACACAACAGTGCATTTAAACTGCTGTTTGACGGGAGAAATAGACATTGCGGTGGTACCCACCCAGGCAGCCTCTCATATATGAGAGACCTACCACCAGTAAATATGAAATAAATGACAAATATAGAAAGCGCATATTTCCGATCGATGTGAAATTTGGTATAATAACGTATTTTGACCTCCAAATACTAATATCATAATAAAAATTGGCGCAAACACAATTTAGAATTACTTTTCTTTCTCCATTTGGAAACCTCTTTTTGTTCAGTGTGCATAATCTCACATTCCTAACCGATATAGAATCGTTTGGCACGAGAAGTAGGTTGGGTTAGGGGAGAGTGGATGTCCCATTCTCACTGATTTAACTCCCATAAAAAGGTAATGCACCACCATTCATGAGAAAACTCAATTAAAGTAACCTAACCGCAAAACACTTATTAGAGTACTCGTGGTAGCTAAAACAATATGTAAAGTCGGGGTGCCCTGAGTCAGATGGGACAGATTCGACCTATTAATACGCTTTTATTAACTTCAAACTAGGGATGAGATATACTTGCAAAATTAAGTACCAGGGCTTCTAAGTACGAGTACGTAAAAATACTAGGGTACAAAACCAGGTTCTAAAATATTTTAAAAGTATTTTAAAGTATGAGTCGGCAACCCTTCGCGTCCCAACCGCGGCGCAGCACTATAAAATACTTGCATAGAATTCAATCCGTATTCCATAACGAATAAGGAGCAACAACGCATAAATAAAAAAAATACTTTGAAAGTATTTCTATTCACGAATACGATTGTGATTCTTATTTATACTAGGTTAAGGATAGTTTTTCTATGGAAGTATTTTTATGTATAGTGTTCCAAGTTCCTCGCGCACCGACGTATAGCGGCGCCTAAATTTGAAAATACTTGCATATGAATTCAACCCGTATTTGATGGCACATAAAGAACAAAATAGTATGAATAAAAAAATACTTTGAAGTTCAAAGTATTTGTTATTGACAGATACGATTGTGGTTCTTATTTATATTAAGTTATGAATCGTTTTCCTATGCAAGTATTTTCATGTGTAGTTTCCAGAGCTCTCTGCGCATAGACGTATGGCAATACTTTCATACTTGTAAGTATTTTCTGCTCGTACCAGGGCGCCGTACTTCAAAGTGAATACCTGGTTTTAAAACCTGGTATCGTAAAACGTCTCATCTTTACTTCAAACGTATGTTAGTATGTAACGGTATCTTTGAACAACATTTTGACCCCCTTCAAAACGTCGCGTCGGATTGACTCGAACAATACAATAATAATAAAAAAGGAATTAATCTTATAAAGAAAATTCAGAAATTTAATATTTTTGAAAAAAAAAAAAGATGTTAATTTGCACGCAGCTGTCTTCCTTTGATAACACAGCCGTAGATAGATGTTTTTAATGCAATCAATTAAATGATAGTTTAAAAAACTAAAAAAAAACATCTGTATCTGTATCAGCCCATATACGTCCCACTGCAGGGCACGGGCCTCCTCTACAATCGAGAGTACGATTGAGAGTGATTAGGCCATATAGTCCACCACGCTGGCCTAGTGCGGGTTGGCGGACTTACATACCATAGAAATTTTTATAAATCGCTATGGTATGCAGGTTTCCTCACGATGTTTTCCTTCACCGTTTTAGTGCGTGGTGATTGACTATCAATACACACATGACTCCGAAAAGTCAGAGGTGTGCCCTGGGATTCGAACCCACGACCACCGTGAACATGTTGGCAGTCGCGTCTGGTCCGTTTACCAACAGGCCACCGCGCACTTAAAAAAAACATACGTCTTTATAAACGATGCATACAACCTTTACTTATCCTCCGGCACCCCACGCTCTGTAACAATAAAATGTATTTATTTTACTCCATTTTCTAATATTAAACTCATTATCAATTATTTTTGCTTTTTGTTGGATCGTTTATAAGGCGTGTTTTTTTTTAGTTTTTTTACACTATTTTTTTTTAACCATAAATGTGCATGTTATTAACTTCCTTCTGAAACAACAAAACATCGACAATTAAATTTAAGTTGTTATTTAAGTAATAATATATGAACTACGACTGAATAGCCATAATTTTTAGAAGAGATCATGGTGCGGTATGGCATTATTAGGTGCAAAGGAAAAGTAAGAAGTAAAAGACCAGATTCATAATATGTCTTTTCATTCGTAAGTTTACCATGTTTAACTTATCATTGTCTGCATAAGGTGTATTTATACACCCACATCACTTAGTTTTTGGGGATTATTTGTAATTGAAAGTAAAATTATCAATAAATATAATTTGTAACTTAAATTATTCTCAGTTTGGTGTCAACAAATTATGGATACGTCTATAACAAGATATGCCAGGGACCAAAACCCATTCCACATTACGGTACTGGTATCGACGAATTTCGGTTACCTTTAAGATTTCGGTAACCGATATGAAGCATTATAAAGGTTACCCTTATATACGGTAACCGTTTTAATACCGGTAACCTAAAAAGACCTTGAATGCAAAAGAAAACGCGTTGTTGTTGCATACAAATAAATATCATTGTGTAAACAATACGACAAGTAGTCGTATTGTTAACACAATATCGCTGGATTCGGTTCATTTTTTTGGTATGTAATTCTGTTGAAAAAATAATGAAATGAGTAAAGATAAGTGTGTTATAGTGCCATAATATTTAGTGAAGACACACGGCGGTATAACCACACGCAGGCACTGCCCGCGCTTTGACTTGTGAGGAACGGCGCATGAAACATAGAGGTAACCCTTATTTCGGTAACCGGTATGATACCGGTTAAATTCTAGGAATCTAATAAAATTGGAAAATTACCTTTAAAAATACCGGTATTTTTTTTTTTCGGTTGATGCCAAAAAATTCCGGTATTATCGTTACCGGTTTCGGACCCTGGGATATGCATGTACGAAATGCATTTTTTAGTACATTACTTTGTACTCTGGAAGACAGTATTATGTTAATTGGTGCTGTGTTTTATTCTAAGAGATATAGCATTTATGTAACTGTATTATATTCATAATAAAATCTGATAATAAATAAATATGTATGTTGTTTTATTTACTTATAAGGAAACCTATTGATTAATATCAAGTTAAAAATTACACTTGTTGTGTGGGAGCCCCCTTTAATATTGACTTTATTTTTATTTAATTAATTATTATGAAAGGTAATATACAACTAAATATTCTGTGAAAATGTTAAGCGTCTACCTGTTACTGTTATTAATATTGATTAAAAAAAAAACTAAAAAGAAACGCGTTTATTGTATGTGGACCCCCTAAATATTTTTTATGTTTATTTTTAGTATTTATGTTATAGCGGCAACATAATTTGTGAAAAGTTCAGCTTTCTAGCTATTTATGAGATAAAGCCTTCTGACAGACAGACAGACGGACAGCGGAAGCTTAGTAATAGGGTCCCATTTTTACCTTTTAGGTACGGAACCCTAATTAAAATGTGTAAAAAATAAATAAAGAAACGTAATTATTTGTATATCGCATTGGGTAGTTGTCGACTATTTACTACTGACAAAAATGTGTCGTTCACATATAGCGAATTTGGTTTCTAAATCGGGACTATTGTATATACAGGGTATATCAAGACTGCTACCCTGTATACAGGGTATCTCAAGACTGCTACCGAAAACGAAGCCGGGTGATAGTTTAAGCGACTTCAGACACAATGCAACAGAAAAAGTTGCAAAAAAAGCGACAATTTTTTTTGTTATTTTTTTTCCTATGGCCATATTTGGGTGGTAAATACATTTTTTCCTAAAATAATAGTGTATGCCCTTTTATTTATGAATACTCTAAGGTATAAAAGAGTTTAAATTATTATTTTAGCAAAAACTATGGATTTACCACCCAAAAACGACGATATTTAAAAAATCATAAAAAATAATTGTCGCGTTTCTATGCGAAATTTTTAATTGAATTGTGTTTGTAGCCACTAAAACTACCACCCGGCTTCGTTTTCGGTAGCAGTCTTGATATACCCGGTATAATGCATCTTTGTCATAACAATACAATTAGAAACGTCATTAGTCGCTCACGGTCTTTTTCTTCATCTACCGTGAAGCTAAAAGTTTTTTTGCTATTCTTCGTCACGTAAAAATAACTAACCCCGCCACTCGAATTCGACCAGCACCCGTCAGGCAGGACACACATGTTAGATTTTGAGCAGATGAGTATTGAATCCATTCTTAATTTCGTCACTGTAATCGTCACGTGGTCTCTCACTGTGGGCCTCATTAAAGGGTCAAAGTCACTCAACGAGCCATGGAGAGGGCTATCCTCGGTGTTTCGCTACGAGATCGAATCAGAAATTAGGAGATCCGTAGGAGAACGAAGGTTACCGACATAGCCCATAGGATTGGCAAGTTGAAGTGGCAGTGGGCCGGGCACAAAGGTCGTAGAACCGATGGCCGTTGGGGCCGAAAGGTTCTTGAGTGGAGGCCACGTACTGGGGCCCTACTATATTAATCCGAAACGAAGTTCGGAACTTCAGACGATCGAAGTTTATCGATACGAATGTACCTACTCTGTAAAAGTTCGAATTTGTATAACGGACATCGTAACCATAAGTCTATGGTTATGACCGTAAGTCAATAACGACCATAAGTATATGTAGGTACTATATTATACTATATTAATCCGAAGCGAAGTTCGAAACTTCGTGACGTTTTTCGTTTCGAAACCTACTCTGTAACACGAAATTCGAGAGAATGAATTATTCCAATATATCGGCAATACGAACATTTACAGAGTAGGTACATTCGTATCGTCACAAACTTCGTTCGTCCGAAGTTTCGAACTTAGTTTCGGATGAATATAGTAAATAAAAATGTAAATGTTCGGATTGCCGATATATTTGAATCATTCATTCTTCGATCCGAAGTTTCGAATTTCGTGTTAGAGTAGGTCTCGAAACGAAAAAACGTCACGAAGATTCGAACTTCGGATTTATATAGTAGGGCCTAGGGCCCTAGGCAAGCGAAATGTCGGACGCCCGCCTACGAGGTGGACGGACGATCTGGCTAAGGTTGCAGGAAGTCGCTGGATGCAGGCCGCTTCCAATAGGTCATTGTGGAGGTCCTTGAGGGAAGCCTATGTTCAGCAGTGGACTTCCTGTGGCTGATATGATGATGATGATAATGATGATGAATCGTCATTTATATTTTGATCTATAATTTGCAATAAATGAAGTTAAATGTTGTGTACTCATTCATATAGTGTGTGAGTGTAGTACATATTCTTAGTATTCGTTTACGTCCCGCCAAGTTTTTTTTTAATTAACTTTATTGTTAACGTCATTGCCACCAACAACGATGTGGGAGACAAAGACGTATGTTGCGAACAATGGTTTTGTTCTGCTTAGTTGCTATTTCTGCTGACAGCAATCAGCTGCATATCAACATGTTCATTCAACATGATTTTGGTTTCAACCAAATACATCCGCAGACCGGTACGTGCTGAAGAATCAAAGTCTAAGTAGGTAAATATCAAGTGTGAAATATATTCGCCATTGATGTTGATGCCGCGTCCCTTCCAGTTTATGGTTTTGAACATATCTTCTAATGCATTTGAGAACAATTTGAGAGAAATAATCTCTTGTCTCACAATTCGATGCAGAGAAATATAAAGTCAGACTGCTTATTCCGTACTTGGATGGACATGGTACGTATGTGGTTCATGGTCTATATCCTTCGAAACCCGGCCTGCTCTGGAGGCTGAAACACGTCGAGTCTTCCCGCGAGACCATCTGTGATGACTTTCTAAAATAGCATATAGACATGGTTCAAGAAAGAAAGTTGTCGGTAGTTCCTCAAGAAAGATTTGTGTTCCATTTTCAAGATAAATACAACGACCGTCTTTCTCGATTCTGTAGAGGTTATCTCCGAAAAAAGAACGAATCGAAAATCCACTGGAGCTGGCCAAGTGCAACAACAGCTCAGTCGTAATTCCTTTCTCAACAGGAGCTTTTCACTTTTTAAGTTTCTTGAGAGCCCATTACAACCTTTGCTGGCAGATCTTGGCAGATCTCTGTCAGCTCTTCTGTGTATTTGGCGAGCTAGGATGGCCCATCGTTCAGAATTCCTCAGAATTGGGTTCTGGACGTGATATGTGAGATGCGTATAGTCTACCATATAAGTATTCGAGAGAATCTCCGGCTGAGAAGTTGTGATGGGGCGAATTCAATGCCAAATGTTTCTAGACGTAATTGAAAATTCTGAGGTGCGATTCCAAGATTTTGAAAAAATTGTGGACTTTACATCATTTCCTTTCAAAAAAAGATTTAAGTTAGAAACGAATTGGCCAATAAATTGCACACTTATTTGATATGGAGCAAAAGGTCTTAGAAAATGAAATTATAATTTTATCATCTGAATTCATCTTACAAGCCTGAAAATTTTAAAGAAAGTTTTCAGTCCGCCCCGTGACCACGAAAGCTGTAAAGTAATCGAAACGTCGGGAACTCAAAAAATGTAAAATTAAACCAAATCCGCTATAAAATCCGTAAATAATAGTTTTATTTCAATTTAAAGAATTTTTTTGGAAATACGTTAACCGAGAAAAGTATCCCGATATAACCAAATGTAGCGAATATATTTATTCTTACTTTGGATCTACTTACCTGTGTGAATCGGCAATTTTCATATTTAAAATTGACTAAAACTAAACACCGTTCTGTTCTGATCGATTCTCATACTGAGGACTCATTATTACTATCTTTGTCAGGATATACTCTAAATTATGATGCATTAGTAAAAGAAATGCAAATTCAGGTTTCCTATAAATTTATATTTTAAACAGTTTGAATGAATATATACTATTAATAACTACTCATGTTGTTTTATTTTCCCTGGACAAAGTTTTTTAACCCATTAAACAAATATTCATGTATGTTGCTTAACCCATAAATCATAGAACTCGCAAAAGTGCACGTCGGTATAAAAGCATATTGCATAAACGTCGCCTTTCTTATCTAAGAAATAGGTCGACCTCGATAATTTTTAAAATAAAAAGTTGATCTTATGTGCACAAAAGTTGGCCACACCTGCAATAGGGTATTGTGACTATTATCGTTTTTTTTTATATTATTCCGCTAACAAACACAAATACGTTCAAAATAAAGCCTTGCTGTCAAAAAAGTATTAAAGTAGCTTGTAAAATTAGGCAAATATTTATATTTAAAATTAAAGAGTAGGGGTGTAGTGGGGACATCGTGCTGTCTCTTTCACACGCGCACACTGTAATGTATAATAACCCTAGTGACGTCACTATCTTGGTTTTGCATTTCTTTTCTACTCCACTACAAGATTTAAAACATTTGTAACTTGTTTCATTCTGAATATATTTATACATTTCTTTATAAAAAAATAGGCGTCAAATACCCTATTGCAACTCAGTCATAATTTCGGTGCTCGTTTAACCCTACCGGGGGTACCTACCCAGTAACCCTAGCAGGGGGCGCTATAAAAATGAGATATAAAACAAATATACCAAAATAATAAAATAAAATATATTTCCGACCTGAAATTCTAAAATTGCGTGAGTGATGGAGAAAACTAGCCCGTTCGTTTGGAAGGGTAATGTGGTTTTCTTTCTGATATACCCGCACTTTTGGAGACAATAATAACGATGGAAAAAAAATGCAAATACTAAGATTGCTGGCAATTACATAAAGATTTGACTTGCAAAAAGATTATTTAGTGTAATAGTATTACTATTACACGTGAAGTGAGACAAATCGTTTCTAATATTTTGACAACAAACCATTCGGACGCCAGAGGATCCTAGAAGATCAAACCAAATGTAATAAACAGACCGATTCAAAAATAATGGGAAAATAAGGAGCTTCATACTGCTTCGTATGATCATTGCATTTTTACGGACTTTTCTGCTTTCTATGTTAGATGACGATCCTAGGGGCACCAGACGACACCTATTTTCTGACGAACGAAATGTGGACGATTGAGTAGTGTTATTATGTACTATGACCGTATGGCTACTTGCTAGCTTGGCGAAACGACTTATTTCCAGGGATCAGATGATAAAAGCACATAAAAACCTTACTTCACGTAAATTCTCATGGCTGATTTTAACGTATGTTTTTGAGAATAGGTGAATGGAGTGTGGTGATATTGTAGCATTAAGGTGGAAACATAGTTTCAAAACGCTGTTTTGATAGTGTGTGGTGTTCAACATAGGCGCAGTGCATGTGTGTTATAGTCGCGCGGTGTTTACCTTTAACTATTTCCGGTACCGCGTAAGACAAATTTTGAAATGAAAGTGATGAAAATGACAGTTTTCAAAAAATATTCAAATCAAATCTTTTGTATTTTGTATAGAACTGTCTTATAAAATGTCCATGTATTAATAAATATTTGTAGTATTTTGTCTCTGATTTAACGTATATTTTCCAGTGGTGGAGAAGACGGCACTGGCAACACGTGTCCAATAGCAGCGTCTGCAGCCGCGCCGGCTGCTTGGCGTGGTACTAATGACAGTGCCACGGAATACTGTCGTCGTGGCAACACTCCTGCAGCCTACGGCAGGTATCAGCGCAATAACTCTACGGCTCCTTATGCAACACCACCTTCCAATGTCGAGAGGTAAATTTAAATTTCATGCCATCTAATTATTTATTTATTTTGTAATTGTCTTTTTACATTTTTATTTATTTAAATCCTTATTGTACATAAATATTAACAAAAAAAAAATAAACAGAAAAATAAATACTAATAAAGTACAAACGGCGGTTTTATCGCTTAACAATTATGTCTTAGAGAAATCCATGCGATGGATTTAAAAGAAGAATATTTAGATACTATAAGGAATCAATGAGTTTAATTCTTCAAGTGGGCGTAAATCCAAAACTAAGTAAAATTGCTAAAAATACTCTAAATGAGTCACAAGCTTAAATTTTAATAAAACTTAAAACGACTTTTTTCATAAATAATTTGGTCTAAACCCTAGGGAGGAATCGAACTTATTGATTTTTGGAAAAGTACATTGTTATACCTAAAATGTATATTTATATTCGATAGTATTGCTAATAAGCATCAATTTTTCATGTTTTCTCGTGATTCCTAATGTCCATCATCAAATGTTACTTCTAGTTTAAGAACTTCGTCCAGAAAGAAAAAAATATACTTGGTGGTTTATTTGTTGACATTAATTTTGATTATTTTTTTAGGACAACACCTCATCACCGATGGCACGCCAGTGGGGAAAGAGTGGCAGGTGCAACAGGTGGAGAAAGCACGCCCAGCACACCGGGCGGCGGTACGGAAAGTGGCAGGCGACGGCGACATTCCGGCTCAGGCTCTTCGAGATCAGAATCCAGCTCGCCTGAGCCCAGCGACACGTCGCGCGCTTCCACACCTGCTGCGCAACCGTCGCTTGCCCAGCATGCCAACCATCGCGCGCCGCATGCCAACCAGCACCAAGTACGTGCTTTTTATTTTACTAAATTACACCTAGTTATGCTGAGCTGATAATTTGAAAAGAGACACTCTGGAATATTCGAGCTTACATAATTTCGCAATTATCGCAAATATTGCTACTCTGTTTGGATTTATATACTTCAGATCACTGCTACAGGCGTTATGGATATGTGGTTTGGCCGTAGTGGATAAAAGTTCATATTAATGAAATATGTATACTTGTAATGATTGCATCTGCGTAGTCAATTGATAAATGATAATAAATATTGAGATTATATACTGCTTGTTGCGACAGTGGGCGGCAGCAGCGGGCGGAAGGACTCTGGCCATATGCGTTCGAAACCTGCCAACAAGATCTACGGACAGCTCTTTAAAGGACGGACTCTATCACGAATACAAGAAGCATGGGAAAGTGATGTGGGTCAAAGTTGTCGGTCAGAATGCAGATCGATATGCCGTTGTACGATTTAAGAAACCGTCCGATGTGGAGAAAGCACTAGAAGTTTCGCAAGATAAGCTTTTTTTCGGATGTAAAATATCTGTGGCACCTCATCAAAGCTGCGACGAAGATGCAGATTCGGCAAAACCCTACGAGACTGATATAGACGAATACCATCCGAAAGCAACTAGAACATTATTTATCGGTAATTTAGAGAAAGATGTCACACAGCAACAGCTCCGAGACAAATTTAAACACTTTGGCCGAATCATTGAAATAGATATAAAAAAGGGGAGTGGTGGAGGGGCTGGCTATGCTTTTTGTCAATACGCGTCTATATCCAGCGTAGTAGAAGCTATACGTGCCATGGATGGCGAATATGTAGGCGGATCACGCGTAAAACTCGGGTTCGGAAAGCCAGTCGCTACCACGTGCGTCTGGGTCGACGGGCTCACCGAACACACGGAAAAACAGGTAAAATTGCTTTATTATTCTATTTTATTGAAATGGCATTAAAATAATATTACACAGGTGGACTGATGGTGGGTGCAAAAGGACACAAAGTGTCGAGCCATGTTCTGTGTAGAGGGGGTGTAGAGTGTGGAGTATAGTGTGTAAGCGTGCGGAGTGAGTGCAGCGCTGTGGGTGTGTGGTAGGTTCTGGGCGCGGTGTCGCGGTGCGGCGCGGCGACGTCGGTGTGCGTGGACCGCGCGGCGGGCGCGGCGCTGGTGCACTTCGAGCAGGCGGCGGCGGCGGGCGCGGCCGTGCGCGAGCTGCGCCGCGTCGCCGCCGCCGTGTCCGCCGCCGAGCCCGACCACCCGAGACTTTGCGTAGACTACGCGTCGCGCGAGTGTCAGGTGCTACAATCTTGCCAATTTATTTATGTTATCTGTATTATATTCCATATGCTCACCTTTGCCGTGTCTCTTCAGGACGCCTTTTACGAGCAACTGGAAAAACACGGCGGGACCGCGGCGTTGGCAGGCTCGGAAAGGTTGGTCGGGGACGTTTCCACGAGATATTTGCCGTCCACTCGACACGAATCTCTGCGGTTAGTTTGAATTGGGGTTGCATTTTTACGTATTATGTTCATGTTTAAAAATATATTGTTAAATGTTACAGGTATGAGAACTGTGGTTCTCGCTCGCGAGCTTCAAGTTACGGTCGTGGTTCTTCGCGAACTCCGCGCTACTCCGCTCTCGAGCATTATGATCCTACGGACTACGCTGCGGATCGACGTTACAGGTGAGCATCCATTTAGTCACAAATTCCGAAACACATAATAAGTTGAAAGAGTTACATACACGAAGGTGTTTTTGATATATCTCTTTGTTTTAAATTATATTAAAGTATTTTATGGATATTTTAATATCCAAATAAAAAACTATCTTCTGTCAGTTTTTAAATTTACTTGACACGACATTTTTAAGCTATTGCATAGCTTCTATCGCGGGCCTTGAGCGCGGAGACCGAATCCAGAAATTCCGTAACGAAAATAACCTAAGTCCGACCAAAATTTAAAAAAATATTTTTATTTTGATTCACAGTGCCAGTACTTTTAAATGCGAATTGCAAAGCTATTTTCGATATTTAGTTTTGCCATCTATCGAAGAATAGCAGAACTTTTAATGTCTTTTTGAAATATCACGCTTGTCTCTTTAGTTTTTTATTTTGATTCAAATATGTGCCAGTAAGCTATTGCGTGATTAATTGTAATCTAACCTCTTTCGATATTTAGTTTTGCCATCTATCGATGAATAGCAGAACTTTTAATGACTTTTTGAAATATCACGCTTGTCTCTTTAGTTCAGCAACTCGCCTCTAGGTGGAATTGGTTGTATCGGCGTTACTGCGCATGCGTAATCTCCCTCTTCGTCCCGCAATCTGGTGACTCATGCCTGCTTAGAGTTTCGGCGTTAGGGCACCTCCTCTTTGTATTTACTTCATGGTAAGACTCTACAAAGCTCGCACGTACAACAGTGAATATCTGTACAATTAATATCAAAGAAATACAAAGGAAAAAATACTGCACAAATAAATAAATAAATATTATAATTACATAAGTTGATAAAAAAATGCTATGCAATAGCTTTACCGCGGCAGTCTCCGAGTGCCACACGTCTTTTTTATTATTATTTTTTAAATATTGTCGAGTTTGGGTAGTAAATCCATAGTTTTTGCTAAAATAATAATTTGAAGCCTGGTGTACCATAGCGTGTTTAAAATAACAGGGTGTACATTATTATTTAAGGAAAAAATATCTATTTACCACCTTAATACGACGACAGAAAAAAATAAAAAAAATTGTCCCAATTTTTTGCACAAAATTTATTTGCATTGTGTCTGAAGTCACTAAAACTACCACCCAGCTTCGTTTTCGTTAAAAGTCTTGATATACCTTGTATACGTTTCGGGCTCCAGCTATGTATTAAATAGACTTTTTTTATACAATAGGGTATACGACGAATTGGGTTCAAGTCCTCAGACTGAAGAAGCACCTTACGAGGACAGATTACAATCTGTTGTTGTCTCACCACATCGCGCTCGAAGGCACAGGCGTGATTCGAGCCCTGAAGACAGAAAACACTCGAAGGTATGTGGTATCAAGCAATATTTCATAATGCAAAATGCCATCTAATCTAAAAATATGGTGGTTAACAGTGAGAGTGATTTTCAGGAGAGACATCCCAGGGTCGGCGGAAGACGGTCGCGTTCCGGATCGCGCGGGGTGACTGGCGATAGACACAGTGGGCGACGGCGTCATCGTAAGCGACGAGACGGGTCGGGTTCGCGAGCCGGCACGCCGCTGCGCGACGAGCCCGACGCGCTGCCCGCGGAGCCGCGCCGGCCGCCGCGCGAGCGCCCGCCGCTGCCCATGAGCCTGCCGCTGCCCAAGTTCGCCGTGCAGCTGCTGCGCACCGCGCCGCCCGCGCCGCGCCCGCAGCCCGCGCCCGCGCCCGACTCGCCGCCGCGCCCGCCCTCCGCCTCGTCTTCCAGTACGGGCTCGGCGCCGCATTCGCCCTCGCTCGAGGAGCGAATTCGCAGTCTTGACGAAAAATATGAAAAGTGGAGTGGATCGCGAGCGTCGGCAGATGCACCTGATCGTGCCAGACTCCGTCATAGGCTTCTAGAAGTAGATATTAATGAAGTGAAGCCATCTGAAGTGGTTCGTTCCCTGCTTGCCAAGCGATCTGTTTTCGATGAAGATTCTGAAAGACTCGAAGGTGCAGTGCGAGCACCAAGCCCGTCGGGCAGTCCGCGGTCAAGATCCTCTTGTAGCGGACGTGGTCTACGATTTCCTTATTCGATGCATGCATCTCATTCACCACATCTGTCCTTAAGCCACTTAGGGCTGAGCTCGCATTCTCCACATCTTGTTTTAAACTCGAATGACCCGGAGTCAGATTTATCGGATCGGCCTGCAGACCCTCGTTTAAACAGACCTGAGAGGCCGATCAAACTAGAGAAACTAGGAAAGTTTAACGAAAGCGACTACAAGTTAGAAACGCGTATCAGGCCGAGAACACCGTCGACAGACAGGTCACAGCCTGACTCGAGTGGTCGTTTGTCCCCTGGGACATCCAGGGATCCTTTGGACGAACTTAAAGAAGACATTGGAAGAAGAAAAAGGGATTCTTTTTCTGGAAATAGCGATCCTGAGAGGAATCATTCCGTTGATTTTGAGACAAAGGAGAGTAGGGGAAGTATAGAATTCATTGACTTTGATTTCAAAAATAAAATAGATACATCTGTAGATACTCCCCACTGTGTGAAAACGATCGCATGTGAAGACAAAGTTTCTTCGTCAATGACATCAAAAACTGAGTCATTTTTTGAAGAGAAACGAAATGAAGACTCTACAATTTATCATTCAGAAGATAAAAGTGCTCGTGATGTGATGGATATGTTAATAAGAAGAGTCGAACAGAGACATGATATTTTAAAATCTGAATTAAAAAATGAGAAGTCTAATGATTCAACAGATAAAAGTATGATATTATGTTGCTATCGAGAAAGTTCGGAGAATAGAGCAATAGTAGATAATGATCATGAATCAAAACTCTTATGTCAATCAATGAATGACAGTGAAAAAAATACTGAGACATTGATGACAAATCATTGTTCTATAGATATGAATGAAGCCGATTTGCATCAAAAGCAGCATTTAAATTCAATAAATAATATGAAAATCAGTAAAGAAAGTTTTGATTTCTCACCGGACTTGGTTAAAACTTCTGAAAAGAATGGTAAAGAAAGGTATCATCATAACATTTTAGATGTTTTACATAACACTAAACTAGAAAAGGAAAACATTCACTTCGATAAAACCTTTGAAAAGGATAAATATGTAAATAACATCAAACATATTTCTGTTGATAAAAAAATGACAATGAAAAGCATGACGATCGTTGTAAAAACGAAAGGGATAAATTGCGTCATGTTAAAGAACGCTCGGATAAAGATCGCCATGAACATGAAAAGAGCAAACACAGGGCGGAAAAAAGTTTCCGATAAAAACGAGAAAAAGTCCAAAGAAGATACTAATGTAGACAAATATACAGACAAAACGGAGAAGATAAAAACAGAAAAGGAGGCAGAAAAAACACAAAAGGAAAAGAAAGATGAACGTGATGTAGAAAAGTCTCTCAAACATTTTGAAGATAAACAATCGCGTTACGAACATCATCGGAAAGAAAAAAGTGAAAAAGAAAAAAGAAAAGAACCTGGAGATGACTTAAAATTAAAGAAGGATGATAAGCACAGACACGACAGATCCAAAAAAGATAACGATTTCAAAAAAGAAATAAAAAAAGAGTCTGAATGTGTTAAAATAAGGAAAAGTTCAAGAGATGAAACACCAAGAGAAGTAGGTCGCAAAGATTCTACTGATTCTTCAGCTTCAAGAACATCGCATGAATCAGCTAAACTTAAAGATTTAGAGAACCATGATGTTAAAGATGAGATTAAATTTAAATTAAAGCAAGCAGATTTATTTGGAAAAGTCGACAACGATAAAGATTTTTTATCCAAATCTATAGACATTAAATCCGAAAATGTAGTCAAAATCAAAATTGAAAGTCGAGAAGAAAAAGATTTATTGGACTATCACACTAAAGTAAAATCTGAAAATGTGGATAGTTGTTTAAGAGCTAAATCAGACAACATAGAAAAGCAAAGGCATTATTCTTTGGACTCGCCGAATAATGATTCCAAAAGGAAAGAGCGCTTAAATTCTTGTTCTAGTCTACCATCTAATATTGGGCATAAGAGAAGAATATCCTCTCAAGATAGTCTCGATTCTTTAATTGACGACACCAAAAAATCTAGAAATGATAATAAAGTATCCGAAAGAAGAGATTCTAAGGATTCCAAATCCAGTGATAGGCATAAAACGGCAAAATTTAACAAGGGGCATTTTGCAAAAATAATTGAAAGTAAGACAAAAGATGACAAGAAAAAACCAAGTTAAACCACCAGATGATGCTTTCGTGGAATACAAAGAGAACGAAGGTAAAGAGAAACACGCGGACAGATATAAATCTGCGAAAATAAGTCCAAAAGATGAAAATGACAAAGATAATGAAGCTCAATCGGAAGGTTTACATAAAGATTTAGACTTCCTTGCTACACTGGAATTGAGATCTAGTGAAGAAGATGAAAGACAAGAGCTCTTAGGAAAGAAATGAAAGAAAAAAAAACGAATTCAGCAATTGCAGCAAATTCAAGAACTACAAATGCAGCAAGATGCGTTGCAACAAGCTGAAATTATAAAAAATAAAGATGATAAGAAGCTAAGAGGTGATGAAAAGAAAAAGAAGCTGCTCGTGAAAAAAGAATGTCCACAGATCGTAAAAGTCGCGAAGAAAAAAGTGAAAGTAGTAAACGGAAAAAATCGTAAGCATATTCCTTCTAGTGACAGTTCTGATTCAGACGAACCCAAAAAACATTCAATTTTGACATAATTGATGATGGCCCTACATATATCTCAATGTATGATAAAGTTAAGGCGCGCTCATGTAAAAATATGCAAAAACAAGAGGAAGAAAAGCGTCAAGAAAAGATTAAAGCAAAATTTAGTCAGCTTAAACAAAGTAGGGCTAAGAAAGAAGAAAAGAAAAGATCCAGTTGGGATGAAGATAGTGACTCAGATCAAGATAAGAAAAAAGCGTCAAAGTCATCAATGATAACAGTTCTGATGAAGAAACTACGCAAATTAGTAAAAGGCATGAAAAATCACACCTCACAAATTCCGATTGTGACACCAAAAAAAGTGACGATGACTTTGATATGACATCTAATGATGAAAATTTACCAAACAAATTATCTAGAAAAAACTCTAGGACACGTATTATGTCAGATACGTCAGACGATGACACCCCTAAAAGAAGCATTAGTAAAGTCCAATATTTCTTAATGATATAAAGAAAGAACCCGTGTCAGACTCTGATTCCATGCAAGTAATAAAAAATGATGACGTCAAGGAAAGCAGTGAAAGAAAAGTAAAAAAAGAATTCACTATTAAATTTATTTGGAAAAAGTGATGGCGATGATATCAAAACCAATTGTAGCGTAGACATTGAACAGAAATACAAAAACGCCTTCATAAAGTCATTGTCAAATGATTTTTCTTCAGAGAATGAATCCATTGTTTCAAATAGGAATACTACAGAAATTCGGAAGAAACACAAAAAGAAACAGAAAAAACATAAATTCATGTATTCTGACGACGAATCTAAAGGTGAAAATAGGGAAATAATTTCCCAGGACAGTGATAGTAAACACAAAGGCGTTGAAAAGCAACGTCGTCATAGTAACAAAAAGATAAGCGAAAAGATAGAATCCGAGAAAGCGTTGACACTGATGACACACGTGACGAAAAAGTTAAATTTAGAAAAGAAAAGAACGTCACCAAATAACAATTGTTTCGATTTTATGTCCGAAACTAGTTCAAATAATCTGAAGAAGGATGGCAAAATGGAGGATATATTTGGACCATTATCAGATGAATCGGATAAAGAGACGAGAACACACACAAAACATAAGTTAGATTTTCCATCTAGGGAATATGATGGCAACTATTGCAAAGATTCAATAGATTGTAAAATTAATAACGTAGAAGGAAAATTCAGAGAAAAAGATGAAAACAGACGCAAAAAAGAAAAGAAGAAAAGGGAAAGGCGTTTATTCAAAGAAGACGACAATAGTTTAGATGTAGATGCTGTTAGCAAGGCCATTGAAGCTAGACTCTTCGCGGAATCCCTTACTGATGAAGACAACCGCTTAAAGATTGACTCACCCGAAGGCGCCGATAAGAATGAACATCAGGATACAAGTTATTTGATAAGCGAGTTTGTGAAGCAAGAAAAGATTAAAAAAGACTGTAAGGAAAAGAAAAAGAAGAAAAAGAGAAGCAAAGAAGACAGACTGAATCGAAAAGAGCATAATTTTTACCATCACGAGAAATATGAAAGACCCGAAAATATTATTGCTGAAGATAATGTTATAGAATCACCACCTAAAACTATGATTTTAGATATTCCCTTGCCAAAAGAGTCGCCAACGATGCCAGTGACGGATAAAACGGAGGATTGTAAAACACTTCCAGAATCTCCGAGCCTTCCTAGATTGACTGATAGTCCACCTACATTAAATAAAGCAGAAAAGACCGATGATTTAAAGAACGAGTGTGACAATTCAAGTAGCGCAAACGAGATTAAGGTTCATATTCCTGAAACGATAATTGATATTCAGGCAATACCTATGCCACCAACACAAGAAAACCTCTCAAAACCCATTGATAACGTAATTGAAATTCCTTTACCTCCAGACAATGTTCCCCAGACATCAGACGAAAATAAAGTGGACTTATTCAAACAATTTAATAATGACGACAGTGAAGATGCTGTCCGTACTATTTGCAGCTTAGAAAATGAATCAGAAAAGATAACTGATAAATCTACAACTGAAAAGCTCGATCTCAGATCCAATAAAATTGAAAAAAAAATAGATGAAAAACCTCGAGCAATTATTTCACAAGAAGAGACCGAGGATGCGGTAGCTGCACTTTTGGGTGAAAGTTTCGGAGGAAAAGAAGATAACTTTGCTAATTTATATGAAGAAACCGAAACCGTTTGTTGCAGCCAAAATGAAATTGTTAATGTTAATATTGAGACGGAAAACATTCCGGAAGAAGATGCAGAAGAAATGAGACAAGCGGTACAAAATTTAAATGCGTGTGAAATGGAAATGAAACCTGATACTCCAGTGTCAGATAGTGATCTTTTGTTAATAGACACTGACACTGAAGAAATGGAAGAAGCCCCTCAGGATGCAATCGAAAGATTACCTGTAAATATTATTGCTACAAATCAGGCCCTTAATGCTAGCAACGACAACATTAAACCATCTGAAGTAAGTAGTAATATTGTGGCACCGAAGCCGAAAACAGCCGTTATACAGGCAGGCCCTCCTGAAATTGGTGAATCCATTACAAAAGCTAACGACACAGAATTAAAATTACAACTAGCTAAAAGGGAAAATCCTCCAATTATGACGTCAGCCGCAACACCAGTTATAACGTCTTGGACATTAAGCAATAATAAATTAATTGAACCTCATGTATTAAATATTCAAACTAAAGCAATTATTAATAGAGATAAAATGAAAAGAAATCAACCCATATTTCGGCAAATATTGTACAAATAAAAACTCCGCAAAACCAGAATACATCATTAACGAATACATTAAGACCTATTTTGGCTCCAACGAGAGTAAGTGCCCCATACCAGGTTATTAATCAAATGATTCGTCCGACAACGACTAACATACAACCACCTACTATTAAAATTCCTGAACCACATATTTTATATCAAAACAACAAGGAATTGTAATATCTCCTCGGATGTCAACTGATCATAGTTTATTGAGTCCGAAAACTAGCCCACAAAGAGAAAATATTATATCACCACGTCATACTAACGTGGCTGTATTAAATACTTCACCGCAGAATATAAACTCCGTTGCATTGGCATCACCCAATGCTATCCAGCAAAGATCTCCAGGACAAGTTACTGTGGTTAGGATGCAACAACCGCCTTTAAGCCCCATTCAAACCGTTCATGTGCCACATGGAACAAGAGCTATGGTATCCCCAAACAGGCCTAATTCAGTGTTAGTTCAAGCACAAGGAAGCCCAATACATTTTAACCGTTTACCCATTGCACCAGTTTTAACACCAATTTCTAAGCAGATGAATGTAAACAACATTGTACAACAAAATAAGAATATTACTGTCAATTCACCGTCGGTACACCCACAGAAAATAATCGCGAACGAAACAAGAAAAACCGATCAGAATTTTTTATCTGAAAACGTCATAGAAAACTCTAAAATAATTCTATCTCCTACAAATCTTCAACATAGCTCAAATCCTACACTGATGGCTCAAAACCGACTAATATCAATGCAAAATGCTATACATGTGGGCAGCATGAATTCGTCTGTACACGTAAATAATAAAGTATTAATCAACAATGTTAACAATCAAAAGAGTGATAAGAGGGAACATCAAACTCAAAAGTCGGAGCAATTAAATCATATGCCATTTTGTTCCACACCAATTATTCAAGTAGCTGGAGTAAATAACTCAACTAGCTCAATCATTCAAACTAGTCCGAAACCAGTTGTTTGCAGTCTCCAAGAAACTAATACCGTTACTCGAGGCCAGGGTTCTAATGTTATACACACAATCAATTCTCAACGGTTGGTAACATCGGCTCCATTGCCAAATGTTATTCAAATAGATTCAAATAAACGACCACCATCAGTTTTATCAATGGCACCAGTTAAACCAGTGACCGTTTTAACAAAACTGGAAATGCCTAACCCTACAGTTGTAACACCCAACAATATGTCAAATATATCGCAGTTATTATTAAAAACTAGTACTCCAAATGAAATTTCTGGGTGTAATACTAAAGATGATAATGAACTCCAACATAATATTATAACGCAAACTCCTACATCTCAGGAAAATAATATTAGATTAGAATCTGATGAAAAACGAGATTGTATTGTTAAACATAATGTTCTGGAATCTGTCAAAACACCTTTGGAAAATGTTAAGTGTGGAACCGATTTTGAAGAACTACTCAAAGATAATACAAATGAAATTAAAGTAACTAATGATCCAGAAAAGAAACTTGAAGTAAATGTCGGTAAAACAGTAACCTTGTTTAGCACATCAAACTATGAAACTGCAAATAATATAGATTATGGCAAGAAAGAAGAAGAATCGGAGAAAAAATGTGACTTTACAATGTTTGACGAGTCTTCATCGCAACTTGCAATATTCGATGATAAAGATGATAAGATCATCGTTAATACCGATACACTAAAACTCACCTGCGAAGATAATGTGGGTGCGAATACAGAAATTAAATCTGAAGAGGATAGTATAACAGATATAGATATTCCTTTAGAAGGCACAGATATCAAAATCCCTGTCCCGGAAGACGACACTACCCATAATGCAGTAAATTTAAATAGCCTTGAAGACGAAAAGACTCTTGATGTGTTAGGGAATCTTTCCGAATCTTCTGAAATTCAAATTAAATGTATTGAGGAAAGTGATTCGTGGAGTGCTAAAGATCTTAATATAGAATCGGTTATAAAGAAAGTTGATTCACTGTGCAATGATACTCTGGAAGTAAATGAAATAACAGTTACTACTGAAAGTGAGTTTGATAAATCTCAACTGTTGAGTCTCAAAAATTCCCCCGTTGTAGACATTGTAACAGAAACTATACCCAACAAATTATCAGAAAATCTTGAATGCAATATTAAATCAGAAGTAACATCAGAAACTATATCCGACATTAAATCGGATATTAAATTGGAAATTAAATCGGATGTTCAATCTGATGTTAAATCGGATTTTAAATCCGATATGAAATCCGATATTAAATCAGAAATTAAATTGGAAATAAAATCGGAAAACAAATTGGAACTTAAATCGCCTCAAGAGCCAATTGTTGATAATTTTTTGCCCGCTGCTAAAAGAGGAGGTCGAAATATAAGAGGAAAAAAAATGGACAAAGCCCAAGATAGAATTCAAACTCGTCAAATTACAAAGCCATCACGTGGAGCCACTTCTGCAAAACGAGGTAGAGGAAGAGCAAAAGTGGATAAAAAAATAAAAAACTTGGTGAAAAACAATGCTAACACAATTCCAGGAGACGTGTATGATTTTCACGAAGATTCAGGTGACGAAACATCAAATAAAGTTGAGGCTCGGCCTAGACTTATCTTGACTATCAAAAGCCCACTATCTGGTCACACCAGCATGACTGCCACATCCACGCTAAGTATATCCCACAAAGACGTCAAATCTTCTGAAAAAATTAACAAGGAAGAAAAAACTGAAGATTTTGCATTACCTATATCTTCAACCACTAACACGCGGAAATCCAGAAGACTTCAGGAGAAAGATATTCAACGAAGCACAGTAGAAGATGTACTCGACGATGATATTAAAATGCTGCCTTCTAATCCAAAAATCGGTAAAGATAATAAGAAAAGACCCACTCGTCAGTCTGGAACCATCAAATCAAACGTACAAGAAAAGGCCACCACGCCTGACACCCGTAAATCGCCGAGGGGTGTTAAAAGAACGAGAGATAGAAGCCTGTCGGACGCGTCTGTAGGTAGTGGGGACGAAAAGATCTTAAAAAACGAGGAGTGCGCTGTCGAGGCTAAACTGCCGCGAATTCAGGAAACTACACAGCCACAGGCGATACGCGACGAACCTTCGCAGTCGACACCCACGCGCACCATCACCGCGGTTCCGGTCTCCGCCCCCAACCCGGCTCCTACGCTCCCGCCGGTGTCCACTGCCGTCGCACCCGCACCCGCCGCGCCGCCCGTCCCCGTGGCCACCTCCGCCGCCCCCGTCATCGTCGCCCAGAGCGTCGCACCCGCAGCTCCCACACCCATCACCAAACCGCCCAAGAAGATGATATCGGAAATCAGCGCCAAACTGGCGTGCGTTTTCGAGGCGCAACAGCAGTTGGAGCGCGCGCAGGCCGCGCCCGGCGAGGGCCGCGAGCGCGACAGCGTGCCGCCCGCGCTCGTGCCCGTGGGCGCCACCGAGGCCACGGACGCGCGCGTGCAGTCCCCCGCGCTGCCGCACCGCCCGCCCTCCGCGCCCTCCACGCCCGCGCCGCTGCGCCCCGCCGACCGCGCCACGCCGGTGCTCGTCAGGTCAGTTCTCTTCTTGCCGATTCTGTCTTCGTTATCGCCATTCCTATATCGAACACATATTATAGAGAGTGTAGCTCCGTATGCTAAATTAAAAAAAAATGTTCTGTTTCGTGTTTTAGAAGCGGGGAAGTGGACGCTGCGGGTAGCGGCGCTCGAGTATACCGCGCTTACGCTGGCGGGCCTAGCCTGCCGCGCGGCGCGCATCACCCTCCCGCCGAGCCCATGGCGGGCCACGCCGCGGGCCACGTGGCGGGCCACGCCGCGAGCCTCGGCATCGGCCACGCCAAACAGGTCGCCGTGGTGGGACCGCACCCACGCCCTCACCACCCCGGTAAGTTTGTTTATAGTATTATACAGGGTATATCAAGACTGCTACCGAAAACGAAGCTGGGTGGTAGTTTTAGTGACTTCAGACCCAACGCAACCAAATTTTGTGCAAAAATTTGTGACGAATATTTTTTTTTTCTATCGTCGTATATAATGGTAAATGCATAGTTTTTTCTTAAATAATAGTGTACATCCTTTTATTTTTAAAGACGCTATGGTATGCAAGGCTTTAAATTATTATTTTACCAAAAACTATGGATTTACCATCCAAACTCGACGATATTTAAAAATTAAAAAAAAAATATCGCGTTTCTTAGCGAAATTTTTAATTGCATTGTGTTTGTAGTCACTAAAACTACCACCCGGCTTCGTTTTCGGTAGCAGTCTTGATAAATCCGGTAGTTTACCGGTGGCTTTTCAGACCGATGGACTCTAAACGACCTCAGTGTGTATGTCTGTTACAGGTACACCTTCTCGAATCACAATTACCAGCGTGCCTTCCATTAGCCCCCAGAGCCAGATGTCAATCGTGAGTGTCCAATTATATGATTTTTTAAGTGTTTGACGGTGCTCTTTTGGACCAACCTCGATGGATGTTTGTGATTCAATGTTCACAACCCTAATTCTGTTCATGCCGACCGGAACAGTCAGCAAATCTAATGAGAAGTCCACCGCCTGCGCATCAACAGACTTCACCTGTAACTTCGGTATACCATAATGTAAATAAGTTTGTCCTCTGATAACTATACCATGTCACAGATTGGCTACTGTCTTGGACGAAATTATCAAGAAGCTAGAGATTAAAAGAGCTACTCTTATTCAAATTTCAGGGCGACGGAATGTACCCCCATTTCTCACACCAACACTATCAGATGTATCAACAACATTTCCGCGCCACGCAGCATGAAAATCGTGCTACACCATCTCCTTATACTAGGTACGTAAATTATTATAGCGACATTATTCAAGGACAATGCTGTTTACTCTCACATTATTGTAAATGATAGCTAGTAAATAGATTTTTCATAATGGTAGGCTATTGATTTTGGCATTCCCCAGGGAGTTTCAGGTCAGATCGCTTTATCTATTTTTGAGAATACAATACTTTATGATTTTTTGTTTCTTTCGATTTATTCAAAAACCAAAATAAATGGGAGCTAAAGTCGCAGTATTATAAAATCTTATTAGTTCTAATGTACTGCCAAATTGTGATCCAGATTTTGTTCTAGGACCGTTTCACATAATCCTTATCGTTGTATATGTTTTGATTTTTTAAACGTTCTTTAGTCATATGATGGGCGACAACTAATAAAAACCCTCACGAGCACACGTAAAACTTCTTTTACAGCAACATTATGACAAGTTTATAGATGATTGATGAAAGCCGGATGTAATTAAGGAGGCCGCGGGTTCGATCCCCCACCGAAACATGTTTTTGGGACTCATTAATTTATATTCTGGGCCCGGTTGTCGTCATGGTGTGGGTACCATTGATATAATATTGAGTCGGTGATCAGTAGGCGCCACATTAAGTAACATTGTACTCGGCAGCAGGTCGCTGGAGGCGGAGGGGTGCGAGGCGCCCACGCCGCCGCTGGAGCTGCGCCGGCCGCCCTGCGCGCGCGTGCCGCGCCCCGCGCACTCGCCGCGCCAGCCCGTCGCCGACGAGCTGCGTACGTACTGCCCGACATTATTCTTAACTCTTGTTCAAAACACTGACATCATATATTTTCACCTTTCGCAATATGTTATTCAATCTTAAACATTTTCAAACTATAATTAACTAGCGGCCCGTCCCAGCTTCGACTGAGTGCAGATAATTTTTGACTCCAATCCACATCAGAAACGTATTGTATCGCGTACTGACTATTTTATATTGAAAGTAAATGTGACTACCATCCCTTATACTATTTCCATCCCGTGCCACCACATCCTGTCCTGTCCCGTTGAATCGTTTAAGATGAACAATCCCGTCATACATGATTGTAGCGTAATTTCAACCGTTTATACAGCACAGGCAACGCATGCTCTAAAAGGAATAAAAATTCCACATTTTTAAACATTGTTCACTACTGCTCGGATCCTATTGGGCATAGCGTGATGTTATATAGCCTATAGCAAACACCGATAAATTACCTACCTATGCACACAAAAAAAAATATCAATTCGAACTAGTAGTTCCTGAGATTCGTGGGCACAAACAAACAAACTCTTCAGCTTTACATATCAGTATCTATAAAGCAGAAAGGTTGATTTAGATGTAAACGCAAAGCTCCGGATCTTTTAAAAAATCTTAGCAATGTTGGGTTGCAATGTTGCATCTTAAATCGAAACAACTTAAGTTATATTTCAGCAAGCAAAATTTTTAGAAAATAGGATTGTAGATGTGAAATAAGGAATGGAATATTGTATGAGTAATAATAAATCGCCCAAGTTTATAATGTAAAAAAATCAAAAGAGACGTCAGCGCGCTCCGATCGTTGTTTGAAGTCATGTCATAGTCATAGTTGGAATTGAATAAAACATATTTAAATATTTTCTTTAATAATTTCCTATGAACAAATAGGTTCTCAAAATATTGTGTTAGGTTTACAATACAGTTTTTAAAGCGTAAAACATAAATTTACGCGAATTAGTCATATGACTCAACATCCCTATTCAGTACCTATCAAATTTTGACTATGAATTTAGATTGTTCGAAGAAAGAGTGCCTCAGATATCGACTTATAG
Source organism: Hyles vespertilio (assembly GCA_009982885.2). Taxonomy (NCBI): domain Eukaryota; kingdom Metazoa; phylum Arthropoda; class Insecta; order Lepidoptera; family Sphingidae; genus Hyles; species Hyles vespertilio. The sequence goes on along the minus strand of CM042806.1, from coordinate 11,283,140 downwards.
TCCAATCGGAATAATAACAAAAATCGGAATAATAATTTTCAATTAAATTTTAATTATTTCTGTAATGTAAACAACAAAACAAGTATTAGGTTTTCATATCTTAGTGATTTCTATATAGAACAGAGCTAAGACACTTCTTTCGAAAAATCAACCCCTTTTCACGCCATCAAGCAATGCATCAAAATTATGCATTAAATTATTTTTCATTAAGGGTAACGGCATTATTTTTTGGTTGCAACAAAGAGCTGTAATATACATATTTATTGATTTTATTCATATAACTATAGTATTTTCGATTTTCCAATTAACTCTTATTTTAACGTCTTTAGGGTTAACTTGAAAAACAAAAAGTACATAGTTGTTTTTGATTATAATGAGTAACGTAAAGTGCCAAGTTTCACATCTGTAACTTAAAGGGTTTAGATATTTCCAGACACACTTTCATCCCTTATATCCCGTGGTCTAATTTATCTGTACCAAACATCATGCAAAAGTTTATTTGTGTCGGTATATACATAATATATAATTAATCGTGATGTGAAAATTAGGGATGAACGCGACGCGCGTGGTGGTGCGGTCACCTCCCCCGGCGCACGGGCTCGCGCACGGACTCGCCGCCGCGCCGCACGCGCTGCAGCTGCACCCGCGCCACCTCGCGCACGTGCGCATGCCCGGCCCGCCGCACGCCTCGCAGGTGCCGCGCGAGGCCGACTCGCTGCAGATGCTGCTCCGGGTGAGTGCACGCACACACACACACACACACTGTCTGCACCGAGCCTCGCTTGACCCTTGTGTTGGTGCGCAGCGTTACCCGGTGATGTGGCAAGGCCTGCTGGCGCTGAAGAACGACTCTGCGGCGGTGCAGATGCACTTCGTGGGCGGCAACCCCGGCGTGGCGGGCGACACGCTGTCGCGCCACGGCACCACGCCGCTGCTGCGCATCGCACAGCGCATGCGCCTCGAGCCCGCGCAGCTCGACCAGGTGCATCGCAAGATGAAGGTCGGTCTCCTTCTCGATTATTTGTCCTTGTGAGCCACAAAAGGCTCGGGAATGCACTGATCGTTTTTACTGTTCAATAGTTGGAGAACGAACATTGTATGTTGTTGGCGCTACCGTGTGGCCGCGACCATATGGACGTGTTGCTGCAGTCGACCAACTTGACTGCCGGATTTATTACTTACTTGCAACGGAAGCAGGCCGCCGGCATCGTCAACATTGCTCCACCCGGTCACCAACAGGTATGGAACCCTTGGATCAATTTTGTTTTTTACTTTTTCGCAATGTAATATTGTTTGACAATTTGACTGTAACTATCCAAAAAATATTCCTTGTGCAGGCGATGTTCACGGTGCATATCTTCCCGTCGTGCGACTTTGCTAACGAAAACCTTACCCGCATCGCGCCTGACCTGATGCATCGCGTCGCTGACATTGCACACCTATTAATCGTCATCGCCACCGTGTGAACCCTGATTATACTTCTGCCATCGGACATATATAAAGTCGAGGAGTCTGCGGAAAATACGTTAGTGCAGCTCATTCGACTAAGGACGTTAACGAGTAATTTACCGATTTGTGACGCTAACAGCAGTAGACGGTCGTTCGAATATTTATATTAAAAGCATTGTAAATATGGCCAGGTTGTGAAAACTTTTATAATCTTTTTTTTATCTTAGCAATCGATCGACCTGGTAAGAAATTTAGACGACAGAGATTGTTGTGAAAGTAATTTGTCGACAGAATAATAAACGTTCGTAGGAATTGAGTTACGATACCTCTGCGAAACTGAAGTCTCGTAGCAGACGACAAGAATGGTTTATTTATATGGAGCGCTCGCGGCCCCGTGCGCTTAGTTAGCTAACTACCCCTCACTTCTGTAAGTGCTAGATGTAAGACATAGCTTATTTGTATAATACTTTTGTTATGGTCGACTGGGCTCGACGTTATTTGGAGTTTAAATTTATAAAAAAATATTATACTAAACGGCAAAGTCACTCGATAAAATATATTTAACTTTGGGTTCCGATTAGATGAGCGGCAATCTATCGAGCATTTTTTATTGTTAGTGTAAATTGTTATTTTGTTTTAAGCGATTAGGTCTAAAATAATTTAAAATCTGTAAATATCGAATCTATTCGTACTAAATTTGGTTTTGTTTAAGACATTACGGTAGGTAATGGAAAACTCATGAATAACTGGGTCGAATGATTACGTTTTAATTGTAAAAATATCGTAGGTAATTAATAATTTTAAATTAAGGAAAAATACACATGGAAAATAAACTGTGATTCTGACTTAAATGTAGACTGTAGGTATTCTTACGGAGCATAAAGAACAGTGTGTGACTTGGCGACTGGCAGCGCATCCTCCGCTCCGTCGCGGCCGCCATCCTACCGCACCACCATCACTTGTGCACACACTACATATTGTATCAACTAATGGAAATCGTACATTTACAAATATCAAATGAAACTTAACCTCCTCAAAAATTGTATTTATTATTTTCCATCAGTTTGAATTGTTTCCTATCTGTCTTCATTTTTATAAGCAAATACCTTGCGATCATTATTTTTGAAGACATAAAAATATTCTTTAGTATTGTTTAAATGGTAAAATATGATGTAAACAGTGACATTTGATTGTCTCCTGCGTTGCGACGGTCCAGTGTAGTGTGTAGTGTGTAGTGTGTAGTAGTGCGGGTGGTGCCGCGGCGGAGCGGCGGGCGGGTGCAGCGTGACGTCACGGCGGCGCGCACCTGGTACGCGACCGGATCTCATTGCCGCAACACTTTTCCTCTTATACTGGCCATCCTCATTTGCCGCTACTGCACATTATATTATTGTTCACCTTAACTTATTACGTTTATGTAGGTTACAGTTATAATAATTGTAGTTTGGGTCGCTTGCAACTATTTTCTACTTCTCATTACGATAAACAAAATATTTTAACACAGAGTCTAACGATATTGTACTTCTCATATGGAAATTATTTTTAATCATCATTCAACATAAATTCTTGGATAACCGCATTATAGTACCATTGCACGTATAGTTAGATTATAGTGCGACAGTTCTGTCGTACGTAAAATCAAAGTACAAAATATTTTATGTATTGTAATTTTATAATGTACGATAGAAAATAATAGCACGTGTAATATTCATTTTAAGATTAAATTAGGATGTATATGTAATAATATATTGTTTGTCATGTTTCCGTCGCAAACAGTTCTCGACTTGGCTAAGAGAAACACTTAACGAACTCGTCACTTCGTCCATTAATTTTAACATACTTTATAATTTTATTAGTAAACAGATGCCCATTGATGTATGCTCTATATTTATTATAATTTGGATTCCTTTTAAAGGAACTCAATGTAAATAGGTACATAAGGTCTCCTAAAATATAGTGGAACACGTCAAATATAATATTTAGACACCATTAAAATGATAAGTAATAAATGAGGACTATAAATGTTTATATTCCGGTCAAAAAAGTATTTACGTATTCATTGTGTAACTTATGGGGATGTAGTCATTGACAAAACATTGTACCCCTTGTATACTGCAATCACACCAACCGCTTTTTTTGCCTTTTATTGGCAGTTCCTTAGATTTTGTTAAGAAAAGAGCCCTCAGTTTTACTAAGCAGAGTGAATGTTTCCTGTGTATCAGGATGTAGGTATTATATTCCATATACGGATAAGTCTTTAATTTGATCGGTATTCTAAATCCATTAGGTTTAGAATAGCGATTGACTAGTGTACTAAAGATGTTAAATTCCTAATCGCAAGATTTTCGTTGATGGTTACATCCTTCGCTCTATGTTATCGAAATGTCAATTACTAATATTTAACATTCTGAAAAAATTCCACTTTCGTAAAAATTAATGTTATTTCTAAGCGAATGAAAGAAACTGATTATTTGAATGATCGAAGTCATAAGTTGTTTGAATCCTAAAACATGAAACTAACTATACGTGAGAAGTATAATATAGTTTAGTTGGTTAAAGGCGTGTGGTTCTCCGCTTGCTTACTGCTGCATCGCACGAGCGGGTCGATGAGGATGGAAGGGTCCGCGCTGTAGCCTGTAGCTGCTCCGGGGCCGGCTGTTGCCACGTGCGAGATGATAGAGTTTAAATATTTTGTAACATAACATTTGATCTCAAGTGTGCAGCAAATGTGAAAGTGAGAGTTAGACTGTCGATAACGCAACAGCCGTTTCCGGACGCGAATTGCTGCTGTACTCGCCGTTGGTTTTGTTCTGACAGTGTATGGATAGCAAGAAATTGTGATCATAATTATAGTTTAACTGCTAGAATGTATAAGTAATTGTATATTTTGTACATATTAAAATAGTATTGTATCTTACTTCCTCCCTTTATCCAAACAACCCAGACTCCTGTGTGTTATGTACCTCCTACCTACCAATACTATTAAAAAATATTACACAAAAGTGTATTTATTTTTACTTTGTAACATTCGGTTTCCAATGATTTTTATGATACTCAATAATTAAGTGACTTAAAAATACTTAAAGAAATAATAAAAACATGAAAAATCAAGGATTATTTAATTGAAATCAAATCTCACATATTTGGATATTTAGCTTAGGGACATAACAAAATATTTTGTCATATTTTACTTTGAACTTAATATTTTATGTTAGCAATTGGTTGTCAAACTTGAGTTTTACATGAATTCATTATTTGATATATTCCATTATGTATTAAAGGAAGAGATCTGATTAAGACAGGACGGATATTTTTATTTTACATTATTTTCGTACTTAAGGATATTAAAATATTATTTGTTTCAAGTTTGTTTCACACCATTAGTTTATAATAAATATTTTTTTTTATATTGTCATGATTTCAGAATCAGAACACGTCCTCATGTTAAGACAAAACTTGAATTCAAGTAAATAAAATGTGTATACGCGAAGTTACAAAATATTATTAGAAAGGCATTTCTCCTTTCGTTATACATAAATACTGATACAGATATTTCCATTTAATTGACAAAACGACAAAATTACTACATCATCTATTTGCACTTCTGCAACTAAAATACAATTTGACTACCGAGATATGTGCTACACGTTATTGTGACTAGTTCTATCATTTTATTTCAACAGTTCACATTAATCACATATGAACCAGATAAATTACATAACTATGTACCTACGTAACATTTTAAAATGGATGTTTAACATTTTTAGTAGTATCTACATTGTACGCATAAAACAGTTAACAACCCTGCTTCGCCATGAGATCTGCGAGTTTGAATACTCTGAGGCCGCCGAGGAGTGGTGGCGGCAGTGGCGCGGACGCCGAGGTGGCGGCTGCCATTCGCTCGCTGTTGTGTACGGAGTGCGCCGGGGATTTCTTCACATTTTTTTGGCTTTCAGGAGATTTCACGATTGCTGGTGATGTCATTCTATAAACGAGAGCACACATTAATTACTTAACAAATAAGGAATTTTATTTTGCTGTGAGAATTTTATTAGCAAACACTAATTTGGATATGGAGGATGCGATGATGAAACACAATCGGTCTTGAGACCGTTTTGAAACCTATTTTAGTTATCAAACGTTTGACTTCTTCGATCCAATTGAGTGCAAAAAACTTTCCTAAGCACAGACCAAGTAGTACTACCTGAGGGACAAAACATTCAATAAGTCAAATAGGTATATAAACTGCCTGAATAAGGCTGAACGTTTCCTAAATAGGTAGGCACTTGAAGAAATATATTGCATAAAGTATACTTAAATTTCTTTAATAAAAATTTATTAGGTACTACAAGATGTAGGTTTATCGAGGGACTTAACTATACCTAAATATAATAAAAAGAACTCGCAACAAAATCCGCTTGCAATTTATTACACGCTTTATATTAGCTTCACTTGTATGTATGTTTGTAAAAAAACTGTGGGGTGCTTTTTAAGATATTATCAAAATGATAATCCTTTTACTTATATATGTCGATAAAATAATTATATCTATTGAAAACATGCACCCCACGCTTTTCTTACAATAAAAAATATTTTTTTCTTATTAATTTTTTACACTATCGTCAATTCAGTATTATTAAAATTTATTTTCTAATTTTTAGTTGGGTTTTCTATATAAAGCGTCTTTTTTAGTTTTTTTAAACTATTATTTTTTATCAGTAAAAAGTTAAATAAGTTTATATTACGTTCTTTGTTGTGTTTATGACTTATGATGAAGGTGGCCTACTTAAAGGTAGGTCTCTTCAGAAGAAACTGATGTTACTATTTGAAATATTAAATTTATTCACGAAGTTCTGAATGACTATACTTACACATGTATAGACCATACAGAAAGTAATCACTACATTCTAGTACAGTCATGCACACGTATTTACTATAAAAACAATTAAGTAATAGAGTTGAAACAGTCAATAACTAAAAACATAAATATTTATAAAAACGTCTTAAAATTGTAACATCTTTATAACATGTGCTGTGCAATAAAGATATTGAGTATTAAGTCTAGAAAATCTATTAAATATGTAGTTGGCTTGTAGTAGCCAACTATTTAATTGATATATTTTTTTCAAATGTACACTATTTTATAGATACGTAAAGTAGGTAACATTTGTGTGTAATCGGCATTGATTTAAAAACTAAAGATAGGCCCTTCAGTTCATTGGGTACGTCAAAAAGACGCCTGTGAAGATCGCGCCATCTGTTAGATTTTCATGTAACTACGTAGTGTGCTATAGCAGGGCTTCCCAACCTTTTTCTAGTGCGGACCCCTAGCGCCACTTTATTATGATTAGCGGACCCCTATAAATAATACGAAAAAAAATCTTTTATTTGCAAAATAAAAATCCATGGATATACAGGGTGGACAAGAAAACGGCGCACCTGCCAATATACATTATAGTATATGGTGAAGGAATCTTAATTAAGACGGATTTGTATGGCGCTAGCGAATATTAAGAATGATGCCGAGAAAAAAAAAAACTAACGTTACACATGCTACCCCTTAAGAGCGTATACACCTTGCGCGCAAAGTCAACTATAGGTATTTCTTCGTTAATTTCACGCACACATAAGCGACCAAAGCTGTGTGCGTAGAGCTGCCGCGTCGGCTCGCTATACAATCGGCTCAAACAACTTTGATCCGTGCGCTTCAAATATTCAATTGAAATGTAACTGTAATATAATATCATAAAAATATTTTATTTGCATTATAAGTAGACAAATATTACTGTGCAAGCAAAGAATAATACAAATTTTGGATACTAATCATATTTTCGTTATTATTACATTGTTAAGTTGCATTCAAATCAGTGTTCAATCAGTATACACTACGGACGTTTTATTAATCATTTCGTGTTCGAACACATAAATAGTGTTAGGGGCCTTACAACCCCTTACAATTACGAAATATATTTAATTTTATATTACAATACATAACATAATTTAGCCTCGGAATTACATCCCATTATATTACCTGAAACATAATTTATACTCACTACAAAATCATTGTAGGTAATAAAAATAATTAAATATTTTACTACCAAAGTACTAAGATGTGGTAATCGCATTCCGCGCGTGGCTATTTTTACTACGCGCGGCATAATCGACTGCAGCCAGGCCGGAGCGACGAGCGATACGTCCTCCCTCTAGAAGGCCTTGCGGCGGTCTGATTTGATCCACGTCCAGTGTTGCCAACTGCTACCGAAGGCCTGTTGCTAGGAATTTTAGAGCAAGTTGCTAGATTGAGTAATTTGTTCGTCCTGAAAAGTAGCTAGAAATAGCTAAATTTCTCAGTAAAATTAAATGCCGTTTTACATGATTATTAGAAATCACACAACTATCTTTTATTAAAGGCTTTAATATTTATTGCATTTAAAATTTTATTAACAAAACAAACTATAATAGTAATATTAGACTTTACATTATATAAGACAATTTAAAAAAGAAACACATAACTCAATTAACTACTAGAGGAAGATGTAAAAGGTTGTGAACACTGGGAAATAATGATAAATCTTGTGTAACTGAATCAGCTCGTCCACTTAATTTTGAATATTTTTCTACAGTACCCATTTTGTCAAGTACGGACTTAGGAAAGACGTAGTTGTGATAGCATTGGCCGCTTTTCCTAAGTGAATCTCTTATACAGAGGATAGAATTAAGAGTTACTAAACTCATTCTATTCTTTTATTTATTTTTTATTTTAATTCATTTGGGAGAATAATCTTTCTACCTCAGCATTTGAATGTGGAAGTGAAAGACATGCTATAGCAAGTTCGCTTATATCTTCAAGTATGTTATCTCCAGAAGCATTTTTATACTTTTTAACTTCCACCCATTTGAACGAATGAAGAATATGCCACTGTTGCATTATCTTATCTATTTTTTCTGGTGTGAATCCCAAAATTTCAGTAAGGTTCATAATATCGTTTATTTTCACGGGTTTTACTGTTTCTTCAGGACTTAACTTGACTTAGTAACTGCATAGATTCTAATTATTGTTTATAGTTATCTGGAAGTCTTTGTTGTAATTCGGTAACCAGGCGCATTAAAAGTGTGACGCAGCGTAGTCTTATGGCATTTGAAGTCTCGGAATCAAATGAATTATAATTATATTTTTCGGGGGTTCCCAGCCGGCGCGTTTTATTTTCAGCGCTCTGACCAACAACCAAAAGTTGCCAGACAAAGTAGCTAAAAAGTTTAGCTACAAGTTTCAAAAAATTGTAGCTGCCTGACATCAAAAAGTTGCTAAATCTAGCTATAAAGTAGCTAAGTTGGCAACACTGTCCACGTCGGACAGCGTGTTTTATAGTGGTTTTTAAAATATTTGTAGAAAACATGCAAACTAATTTTGTTGAAATATAAATATGGTAATTTATTGATAAGATGTTCTTCTATTGTAATATGTAATTGCTATAAAAAATTATGTACGATAAGTTGGTGAAAAAAAATATGTTCTTGACGAGAGTTTCTGAATAATTTCGCATTGTTTAAATTTTTATTTTTCAGGAACTAAACACTAAAAGATAATTTTTCTCAGCAAAATCCCTCCATAAGGGTCTTATTAGTCTGATAATATTTTTATTTTCATCTTATATTTAGTGGTTTCGGATATCTTAAGCTTCTAAATTGCCATTTAAAGCCTAAATAACGAAACTTGTGTTCAGTAATCCGTATAGTACTCACAAATTATCCATCAATCTATAATGTTTTCCACCAAAATCCCTAGATGACAACCTTTTCTAAAATTAGTAATAATTATTATTCCTTTAAATTGTTTATTGGTGGCTATTAACTCATTTGAAAAGTCCTGTTTTTAAGCCAAAAAGCGCGTGCAGGGTATAAACGCTCTTAACATGTTAAGCTAAAGTGATTGAACCTTACAACTGAACGGTAGACATTCAACAATAAATAAGCAGAGCTCATTATTTACTTATAAGTCGATTGTGTACATCACGCTCAGGGTACATAAAAAAGATATTAAATTAATACTGCCAACAGTCACATACATGGGTACTAACCCCACACTAAGATACAAATCTTGTGTCGCGGGTATTAGAAAAATAATTATGGTTCACGGAAATTATTTGTCTCGGGGCGGGAACCGAACCCGCGGTCTCTCATTTCACAGGCGGTTCTTACCAACTGCGCCACGGAGGCCGTCGGTGACTCATATGGGCTGGTTAGTTGTCATTAATGACCACCAAAATAGTTAACTGACCTTGTAATGTCCTTGTTTGCGTATTTGGCAGGATCGGTGGGATAAAGAGACGAAAGGTCGCGAGCTTTACAGTTTTTTCCCCGACGTGGCTGGGAGATTCGGCAACAGCTGGATCGCACCAGATCATGCAACTTCACAGATACTCACGGGGCATGGGTGCTTTAACAAGCGCCTATGCGATATGCGGCTCAGGAGTGACGGCAGTTGCGAATGCGGTGAAGAGAATGAGGACAGGCACCATGTTCTTTGTGCTGTCCAAGGTATGCCGAGCCCCGCTGGCGTATGCTTGAGGGACTCGAGATGGAGACGTTTGGCCCCGCTTGGTACCCCGATCTCGTGCGCACTAGGGCCAATTTCGGTAGGCTAAGGAACTTCGCGCACACGTGGTTCAATCTGCGAAATGATTTGAAAGGAGCAGCCGGGCACGAAGAGTGCCAGCGTCACGTGACGTCGTACCCCATGACGGGGAGAGCAGCAGTACATAGGGACAAAGGATATAGAGCAAACAATTTGTAGGGAGCGGTCTCAACGCGCGCGGCAGAGTGTGCATACTGCAACGCAGAAAGCAGGTTCCGCGCGCGTCGTCTCCCGATGTTTGGGCCCATATAATCGAAAGATTGGTTGGGCCATGGGTTGGTGGAGGGTTTGACCTTGTAATGTAAGCCGTAATGACCTTGATAGGCAAAGCTGGAAGCGCAGGATCCGCCAAAACCCGCACGAAAACACTGTCACAGTTTGGTAGCACAAATCACTTTTTCTTTTACATTTCACATAACACAAGTTACATCAAAAGCTATCAAATTGGGTAATGTTCAAAGCATAGTGAAATTAATAAAATTTACTCAAAATAACTGAAAACGAATTTACAATAATATGCACACGACTAATACATGCACACGCGATCGCAATCCGAATTCAACTAATAAAAAATAAATTATTATTTTGATTCTTGAAAGATAAAGGCCTGTTCACATTAGATACAAAGCTTACCTATTTGAGTTCATAATAATTCATCTGAACAATTAGTATTACTACTGTATCAGACCATATACGTGCCACTGCAGGGCACGGGGTCTCCAGTGCAGTAAATTAGTAGTTAGTGTTTATTGATTTCAGTAATTTTATCTCAAATAAGTCTCATATGCAAATTCTATGCTATAATGGTAGACGACATTTCTCTAGGTATAAGAATTTAGAAGAAATTTTATCACTTTAAAGTAACATTATTTTCAAAATACATTAAAATAATGTTAAATACAATAATAAGCAAAGTAAATAGGCAATTTGTAATTGACTGGATCGGCTGATGACATATTTAAATAACATTATAAGCTCTTGAGCAAGTATCAGTATCAGTCCAATAAGATCTTTTTTTTTAACGTAACTTTTATATCGGAGTACTTAATCCAATTAAGTTATATCAAGTGTGTAGTGTGAACACACCTCAAGATGTCGGTCTTCTTTTGCAAAATGCTAAATGTTACCGACAAAGAAATTGCCGCCTTTCGGCACGCACTCACAAACGGCGGCGGCGACCTCAAAGGAAGAATAGTCGAGCCGCGTTGGATCCGACAAAGTACATATGACCGGCGGCTTCCTTTGACTAATAGGGCTGAATTGGGCCATCATTTTAAAAATATTATTTTTTATTAATCAGTGTCATCAGATTATTTTTTCAATGAATCTAAATTATTTAGAAAATTTAAATGTTATGTAGGTATTACCAAAACTTTTCTAATTATAATTAAATTCGCAATCTTACATGATTTAAGCGATGACCAGTGTGATTTCTTGGTATCTTTCAGTTTGGATTTGTGACACTAAGGAAAATAATGACAAACAAAATAGTCAATCCATTCACGATGCAACTGCACCTAAAGTTATTATGTTGTTAATTTATTGACGCTTAAATCTAAGTACGTCCCTGTTTAACTGATTGATTTATTTGAAATGAAACAAAAAATATCCTTTTTTGAAGTTAGAGAAGGATAAATTATACAGCTAAGAGTTCATGACCTTACTCATGTGTAAACAGCTGTTAAACTTATTAAGAAAGTTTTGATGCTGTTAAAAATGGTTTTCGTGGTATATTTCGTTAACCGTTCAATTAACGACGAAACGAAAAAATACGTATGTGTTTAAATCTTGTTCTTCATCCATTCCAACTGATTTTATGCGAAAAAGTGGTGATTAAACTTAAAACTTTAAACGGTCATAACTTCAAAACGGATAGGTATTTTCCAAATATTATTTTTTTATTACGATATTAATATTATGCCCTTGTACCCAACTGAGCAAGTGCGCCATTTATTTGCGCTCCCTGTATATTTTGTGACATTGTCATTTAACAAAATTAATTTACATTATTGTTTTATAATATCGATATTTCTGGGAATTATATTATAAACATGCGTCAAACACTAGATGAACGCGTGATTTCGCCAAAAAAAGATGGCTTATTACGGTTATTGCTATGCGAAAAAGAGACGGCTGAATCTCCATCCGAACTCGACTGTTTGACATTGATACAGTAACCAGTATAAATTGAGCTCGCTCGGGATCAAATTAATTTAAAGAATATTAGATATCGATGAAAAATTATTGCGTTTTTTAGATACTTTATTTTTTGAGTTTTTTGCACACCATTTTATTGAACAAATCATTTTTAAGTGTAATATTATGTTCCCAAAATGCAATTTTCGCCAACGTGCGACGACATGTGCGGGTCCACTACTTGGACGATACTGATGACACGACATTTGGCATCGGTTTATATATTTCTGATAGCTTATATGTGTGGCGCGCAACCGCTGCCTTGCGTTAGGTATCTATTGGGAGTGATCTGTGGCCGCTGCAAAGTACAAAGTTATGTCGTGCAGAATACATACGCCGAATGATTTGATGGCGGCCATGAGATTGTTTTTCAATAATACTAAAATAAATGTTATATTGACGTAAAGTAATATAATTTTTACTTATCGGTGATAAGAAATGTTATCTTTATTTTTTGTGAATTTTCGATCATGTTTATTGAACTCACGCACGATACAATTGGGCATTTTTACGACGACTTACATACCGGTGCGCTGTGACGTCACAACCGCTGCACTGGTGCTGCAGACCACTTTCGTGACAACACTTTTCCCGCTCTCCGCCCCGTCCATATATTTTACGTCAATGGTAATCGGAAAGTAGGTTAATGGCCTCAGCGCGGGAGGCGGAAAATCTCCTTGACCCAGTTTTATCTTATATGGATGTACATAATGTTCTTATCTACAAAGTTCGTACTATTCATTCGAAAGAAGAATATTATGAAATATGTATTTTTTCTATAATACCGAAGATATCCTCATGTTATGTTTTCATTTCATGGGTTGGGCTATAGACATTTTAAATAGAATTTAGCAATATTAGCTTAGAGAATATAGGTAATAGGATTGTCAACACTACTATATTAGGGATCCACACTGTAAAAGTAGCTGTTAAGTGAATAAATTTATAAAATGCAAACAAATCTAATAATGAGGCTTCTTATACTATAAGGTCATGTAAGTACCTAATACGTAATTTGTGTCAAGGACATTAGAAGTTTCAAATCAAGTCAAAACTAGAAATTATCATTGCCAAGTTTTTGACTCCCTATTTGTTCCATTAGAATTACAAGCTATTAATTAAATCTTCATTATTTCATAACATAAGCACTAACATGATTTTAAATGAATCTGACGCAGTGTTTATTTTATATACTTACATAGTTTCGTGTTTAATATCAATTCACAACTTTCTTAAAAACACACTTCTGTTAGGTAGGTATACTAAGTTTAACACATCAGATTAGTAGGGATACCTTCAACAAATATATTTTGTAAGTAATACTAGTTTTTATTGAAAAATAGAATATGGTCCGCGGTTCGTTCCAAACGTGCTTCTCTAACCACTATCGTCCACTATTTGTAGCGGTCGTGGTTTATGTAACATCAGAATCGTTTTGTAACATAGGAATATGTGACGATAATACACATTTCTATGTATTTTATTTATTATTATGACCTTGACGTTTGACTTTTTCTCTTTGGTTTTCAGTGCAGTAACCTTATTTCCGTGGATCTAATGTATTATGTACTAGCGGCCCGGCCCAGCTTCGCCCGGGTGCATATAGATTTCTCTACAATAATATGCACGTATTATACACATAAACCTTCGTCTTGAATCACTCTATCTATTAAAAAAACCGCATCAAAATCCGTTGCGTAGTTTAAAGATTTAGCATACAAAGGGGCATAGTGACAGAGAAAGCGACTTTGTTTTATACTATGTAGTGATGGACATTTAAAAAGTAAAAAGTGAAGTAAATATTTCATCATAATATATAGTCTTAGGTCTAGGTACTAAATACTAATTTCATTCGAATTAAATGTAGCCCATTGAAAAATTACATTTAGGGTTGCGTCTTTTAGAGACCGCAATTTTATATTTAAGAGCGTATACACCTTGCGCGCAAAGTCAACTATAGGTATTTCTTCGTTAATTTCACGCACACATAAGCGACCAAAGCTGTGTGCGTAGAGCTGCCGCGTCGGCTCGCTATACAATCGGCTCAAACAACTTTGATCCGTGCGCTTCAAATATTCAATTGAAATGTAACTGTAATATAATATCATAAAAATATTTTATTTGCATTATAAGTAGACAAATATTACTGTGCAAGCAAAGAATAATACAAATTTTGGATACTAATCATATTTTCGTTATTATTACATTGTTAAGTTGCATTCAAATCAGTGTTCAATCAGTGAACACTACGGACGTTTTATTAATCATTTCGTGTTCGAACACATAAATAGTGTTAGGGGCCTTACAACCCCTTACAATTACGAAATATATTTAATTTTATATTACAATACATAACATAATTTAGCCTCGGAATTACATCCCATTATATTACCTGAAACATAATTTATACTCACTACAAAATCATTGTAGGTAATAAAATAATTAAATATTTTACTACCAAAGTACTAAGATGTGGTAATCGCATTCCGCGCGTGGCTATTTTTACTACGCGCGGCATAATCGACTGCAGCCAGGCCGGAGCGACGAGCGATACGTCCTCCCTCTAGAAGGCCTTGCGGCGGTCTGATTTGATCCACGTCGGACAGCGTGTTTTATAGTGGTTTTTAAAATATTTGTAGAAAACATGCAAACTAATTTTGTTGAAATATAAATATGGTAATTTATTGATAAGATGTTCTTCTATTGTAATATGCAATTGCTATAAAAAGTTATGTACGATAAGTTGGTGAAAAAAAATATGTTCTTGACGAGAGTTTCTGAATAATTTCGCATTGTTTAAATTTTATTTTGCAGGAACTAAACACTAAAAGATTATTTTTCTCAGCAAAATCCCTCCATAAGGGTCTTATTAGTCTGATAATATTTTTATTTTCATCTTATATTTAGTGGTTTCGGATATCTTAAGCTTCTAAATTGCCATTTAAAGCCTAAATAACGAAACTTGTGTTCAGTAATCCGTATAGTACTCACAAATTATCCATCAATCTATAATGTTTTCCACCAAAATCCCTAGATGACAACCTTTTCTAAAATTAGTAATAATTATTATTCCTTTAAATTGTTTATTGGTGGCTATTAACTCATTTGAAAAGTCCTGTTTTTAAGCCAAAAAGCGCGTGCAGGGTATAAACGCTCTTAAGAGAAAAAACGTTGTAAATGCGAAAATAGAGGTCACTTTGCAATTTTATTTCAAGTACTTTTAATACACTTTTAAGAATTCTGAAAAGAAGGGCCCATGCTCCATATAGTGTAGATCAACATATATTTTTTTTGAAGACCTAATAATAAAGATCACCAAGAAAAAACGTTGTGAAAAAGGCCATTTCACATAGACCCCCCTCTTAACAAAATTACGCGCAAGACGCCGTATCTAGATAATATATATACACGTTGTACACATTTTTTGAATATTGTTCTATTTCGTCAGCCGTCAATGAAAGACAATGGAAAGATAGATCATTTTACGTTGGATGGTAGTTGAAGCTGGACCGTCTTTTACGTCTCCCGTCAAACAAACAAAGATCATCCTATATTGGCTGGACGCATCACGCTTGAACGATACCCAAAAAAAAAAAGGTTTTAGTATCTTCCTTAGAAATTTTCCAATTTTTCTCATTCCTAAAACCTTCCCAGAACATTTACGAATATTTCAAGACCAAAATAAGCCAAATCGGTTCAGCCGTTAACACGTGATGCCGTGACAACGCGAAACGGGTTTCATTTATATATACTAGCGGCCCGGCCCGGCTTCGCCTGGGTGCAGATACTTTTTTATTTTACTCCACACCAAATACGTGTTATTTTTCGTATAAGCTCTTGTATACCTAAACATGAATTAGCTATCCTACTGTCCTGCTCAATTCCGTCCCATCCCGTCTGTTCATTCACTTCCCGATACGTCGCGTCCTTTCTCTTAATTAACCATCCCGTCTTATACCGTACATTTATATTTCGTCCTATTAAATCTGTCAGCTATCCCAGTCTTCTCCCCTACCTCCCACTCTATTATATCCAGTTTCTCTCTACTTTCTAAACACTTTATCGATTTTGATTATCCATGCAATATCCCATCCCTTATTTCACCCCCACTATGCTGTTTTTCCAAAAATATTACGCCATTACTCTTGTTAGTAATAAAGAGATTAAATATTAATTTTCGTAGAAATGCACTCACACACACACAATTAACGTAGAAACAATTATATTTAACTGGTTTTTCAAGACACAGGCAACGCCTAATTTGAGAATCCCTGCAATATTCTCCATAATTATATACAATTTTTGTTTTATTCAGTTCAGTTCAGTTTTTATTTTTATGTGTTATTTTATTAAAGATTTTTCATTTTCAAGTGAAATTCTATCTTGAAAAGAAGTAAAACTTAATACATGTGAATATTATTTATTTAATTGTCCTATATTTATGTAGCATCATAATATACTCTTTAGTTTACAATACATTCCTGAACGTATGCATAAATATTTGACAATCAATTTAAATGTCAACCACTTTTCATTACTGTCATTAATTTACATCTTTAAAATCTAAAATACGCCATAAATCGAATATTGTGGCTATGTGTTGTCGATTCGAAACCTTTATTTAAATACGTTATTTAATTTTAGGGAAGAGTTTACCGTATCTACGCTATGAACATTAAATCTTTGACAGTTACAAACCCATGAACATTTTGTATGGCAAAATGTTTTTTCCTTTTTTTTTATACTTTCGTCAATTCAATCGAGATAAAAACTATCCCACCTTTAAGTTGGAACAAATAACACATATCTCCAAAATTTCATTATAATCAGTTGAGTGGTTTAGGAGTCCATCGCGGACAAACAACGTGACACGTGAATTATATATATTAAGAAGATAGATAAAAGCAAGGCGGTTGAACCGAAAAACCATAACCGACGGCTTACCTGTGTGGTTTCTGACACAGTCAGTTGTGTTAACCTTTCAGGGACAGCATCTGCCTGAGAAGATTTATTGTTATTCTATGTCCATTCCAGTCGAAATTTACAACTTACCAACAATTCAATGTAATAGCTGTAGATTTGGACATGTTAATGCTCAGTGTCGATCCCAACCACGTTGTTATAAATGTGCGCAACCGCACTTAGGCGAGTCCTGTTCAATCCCTGAGGAAGAGTCAGTTTGTTTGTTTTGTTCGGCTTCGCACTTTGCGATAAATAAAAACTGTCCGGAACATTCTCGGCACAAATCCATAAAAGTTGTCATGTCTCAGGATAACATTTCTTATACTGAAGCCTCACAAAGATTCTCTAAGGTTAAGCGATCCTATTTGTCCGTTGCTAAATACTCGCCAGCTCAGTCCGCTCATGCCCCTCTCCCAAGAGGGTTTCAACAAAATTCGCAAATCCAAAGTTACAAAAAAACAATTTTATGTAATCCTCCTTCCCGTCCTACTCTTGGCAAGTCATATGACAAATTTGCTCACAACTCTATAATTCGAACTCCGGTATCTTCTTTGCCTAATGGCTCTGTTTTGTCAGATTCTAATATTATGTCTTCACAGGATAATTTGCTTATTTCTACCCTAGTTAACATTACTAGTAACTTTGGTGATGCCATACCGAACAATGTCATTGAAATGATTAATCAGTCGCTCTCATCAATCAACAAAATTCCGTCCCCTAACCCTTCTCCAATGGAATTGTAAGTCTATTCGTCCGAAAAAACATGAACTTACTCATCTTATAAATAACTTTCAACCATTATTCTTGGCCATCTCGGAGACTTGGCTGAGGCCGGGTTCGATTTTTCGTGTGTCTGGTTTCTCTTGTCTTCGGGATGACCGAGACGATGGTAGGGGAGGAGCTGCCCTTCTTGTTCGGAGGGATATTCCTTTCTCTCAAATTCCTATTCCCCCGCACTCCCCTCTTTTCAATATTGTTGCTTTGAAAGCAATGAATACCATCATTGTTTCCATATATATTCCTCACCCTTCGATTCCTTTAATATCGGAGTTAAATCGGATTTTCTCTTCATTTTCTGGTTCAGTGATTATTTTGGGTGATTTCAATTGTCATCACTCTATGTGGGGCTCAAATTGGTGTGATTCTTTTTCTTCTCATCTAGTTGAAATGTTTGATTCCTGCAATCTTTGTATTTTAAATGATGGTTCACCAACACGTAGAACTTCGCCCCTTCAGAATATAAGTGCATTAGATTTATCTCTTTGCTCCCCAAATTTAGCATCTCTTCTAGTGTGGAAAGTTTTGCCTTATTCATATGGTAGTGATCAATTTCCAATTGTTATTACGAATTCTGAATCTTCCTTCCCCATGGAACACCCTACTCCTTTATTAAAATATAAAATAAATAAGGCAGATTGGGACAAATTTGCTGATGAGTTAGATAAAAAGTTAGCTTCTCTTGTTATTCTATTTGACTCCTCTCTTCTTTCTTGTTATGATAATTTTGTGGAAGCTCTTATGGCAGCTGCTGATATGGTGATCCCTATTAAAAAACCTTCTAAGAATAATCTTCCCTCCCCCCATTGGTGGGATTCTGAACGAGACGCAAGGAGACAGAAAGGAGGTTTTCTATGGATCTTAGTCTTGAGGCCTATTTAGAGTTCAGAAAAATTACAGCAATTACCAGGCGTCTTTTTCAAAAAAAGAAAAGGCAAGGCTGGATGAATTTCTGTGAGAGTCTTTCTCCTCGTACTCCATCCTGTCAAGTATGGAGAAAGATAAGGACTTTTAGAGGCTCTACCAATAATTATGATGCAATTCATGTTGATCCATCTGAGTGGTTGGATGGTTTCACTGACAAACTGACCCCACCTTTTGTTCCTTCAGTGTTCATTTCCATCTTCGGAACAATCTGTGTCTTCTGGTTTCATGGACAACAGTTTTTCTTTTTCGGAACTGGAATGTGCTCTAAATAATCTACGAGACTCTACTCCAGGGTTGGATGGGATATTCTTTTATATGCAAATCTTCAAAATTTTCCAAATTGATTTTCTTCGTCTTATCAATAAAATATTTGAAACTGGTAGTATTCCAAATTCATGGAAAACTCAATTAATAATTCCAATTTTAAAACCAGGGAAGGATCCATATGACCCATCTTCATATCAGCCGATTGCTTTGTCCTCTTGTTTGGCTAAAATTACTGAACACCTAGTTAAAAATCGTCTGGAATGGATTGTTGAGCACAATAATATTCTACCTAAGTCTCAGGTTGGCTTCCGTAAGTCTATGGGAACTATGGATAGTCTAAGTATTCTTACTACTTATGTGCGGTTGGCTCTTACTAGAGGAGACCATGTTATTGGTGTTTTTCTTGACATAGCAGCTGCATATGATAATGTGCAGCTATCATTACTAAAGCAAAAACTGCATCGGTTAAGTATCCCTGTTAGAATCATTAATTTCATATGCAATCTTTTTATGGGCCGTTGTATATCTGTGCGATATAGAGGGAATCTTCAGCCGAGTCGTAAGATTTGGAAGGGACTACCTCAAGGATCAGTGATAAGTCCATTATTGTACAATTTATATACTTATGATTTGGACAAGTCTGTTAACTGTTTCTGTTCTATTCTACAATATGCTGACGATGTGGTTTTATTTGCTTCTAGTGATTCATTTTCTGATGCTTCCAATCGCCTGAATTCTGCTCTTTTCTATATGAACGATTGGCTCTTGTCCCATGGGTTGTCATTATCAATATCTAAATTTAAAACCCTTGTGTTTTCTAGAAAGCGCTCTATTCCAAACATCCAAATTTCACTGAATAATAATTTTATTCCGGTTCAAAATTATGTTAAATTTTGGGGGTTATTCTTGATTCAAAGTTATCTGGTATTCATCATTTAAATTATATTTCTGAAAAATGCGAAAAAAAAATTAAATATTCTTCGTTCCCTATCAGGTTTTTGGTGGGGATCGCATCCATATTGTCAAAAGTTACTTTACAATGCTATTATACGGAGTCACTTTGATTACGGGGCTTTCGTTCTGGAGCCCTGTAGTAAATTGGCTTTAGTTAAATTGGACAACATTCAGTCTAAATGTTTGAGGGTGATTTCTGGGGCTATGCGTTCTTCCCCTCTTAATGCTCTTCAGGTGGAATGCTTAGAGGCTCCTCTATTCCTTCGTAGGCAGTTTCTTGCTGATAGGTTCTTTTCTAAAGTTATACAATTGTCATCGCACAACCTCATTCCTTTACTTCAGAATTTATCCCGAGTTGTCCCTATCAGTCAATATTGGTTAAATAAAACAAAACCTTGTCTGTTGAAAAGCTATCTCAATTTCGTCAGTTCAGGTCAACAAATTTGTCAACTGCCTGTTAGCCCAATCTTTAGTGTTCCATTTGAGGCACTTATATTCCCACCTAAAGTGATTTTAAACTTCGGGATTACAAAAAGCTCCCTTGGAGCTAATCAAACATTTATTAGTCTTGTAGAAGCCAATTGGAGTGACTGGTTCCAGGTTTTCACAGATGCTTCCAAATTGGAGGGTACAAACAATTTAGGGGCAGCTGTATGGTTTCCAAAATTTTGCATAGCACTTAGATTTAAATGTCCATCAACTTTGTCTGTGTTTTCTGGTGAAGCTGTTGCTTTGTTAGAGGCAATATGCTTCATTGAATCACACAGCATACCCGAAAGTATAATATTTTCAGATTCATTAAGTTGTCTCCAGGACCTTCTAAAAAATCCTTTTCGGAGTAGAGATAATTTTTGCATTACCTTAAAAATACGGGAAATGTTAGCTAAATGTGAGTCTCATGGCTTAAAAGTTGTATTGGCGTGGATTCCGTCTCATTGTGGTATAACTGGTAACGAGATGGCAGACAGTCAGGCTAAGGAGGCTGTCAGTCAGGGTCTTGAAACCTATCGGGACAGTTTTGGTCGTGACCTTGCTAATGAGGCGAAACCACGGATGTTGAGGCAATGGTACGACATTTGGGCTGAATCTTCCGTTTTTAAAGGGAATTATTATTATAATATACAGCGTTCCATTCCTGTTAAGCCATGGTTTTTTAAGTTTCGGGCATTTTCCAAGAAAGCCACTTCAATCGTCATTCGTTCGGCCATGTTTGCTCTCCGGTTTTTTTTGAATAAAATAAGAGTTCGGGATCACTCGTTGTGTAAATATGGTCTAGAAGAAGGTACTGTGGATCATATTTTTTTTAACTGGAGAATACTCCACTCTTCTTTATATAAGTTTTTAAATTCTGATATCCCTAGACCAGTCAATATGTCTTTCCTTCTTACTCTCACCAATACTTCATTCATTCATACTCTTGTTAAATTTATTGAAGTAAATAATATTAAACTGTAATATTTCGTTGTAATGGTATTTAGTTATTTTTTATGGGTTAGTTATTTTTTCTCTTTATGTGAATAATTTCGCTTTGTTTTTAATTAAATGTATAGTTTTTTTTGTGTTGTTGTTTTCGTTTCATCAATGTTTTATTGTTTTCTCAATATTAATTAAGTTTATAATTTTTTGTTCCGTTTCTTTTTTTTACAATTTATACGCTTTTTATTTAATCTGTGTTTTCCAACACTTGACATTGGCAAAATTGTTGAGTCTGCGAAGAGCCATTAAAAACAAAAACTGAACTGAACTGAAGTGATTTTAACCAATACAGCATTAATCCTTATCCAATTAAATAGCTTAAATACATTGTTGATTTAATATAGATTCATATGGTCCTTTACAGCACAAGATTTAAATGAATATTTTCGAAGATATTACAGATTTAAAATTGCCGGACGTAGCGCTTGCGGCAGTACTGGCCGGCCGGGGCGGCGCGGCGCGGCGCGGCGGCAGCGTGCCTATACAGGGTATATCAAGACTGCTTCCGAAAACGAAACCGGGTGGTTTAAGCGACTTCAGACACAATACAATAGAAAAAGTTGTGAAAAAATGCGACAATTTTTTTTCCCCATGGCTATATTTGGGTGGTAAATACATCGTTTTTCTAAAATAATAGTGTATACCCTTTTATTTATAAATACTCTAAGTTATAAAAGAGTTTAAATTATTATTCTAGCAAAAACTATGGATTTATCACCCAAAAATGACAATAATTAAAAAAAGACTGGTTGCACTCCGGGACTGCACCGGGACGGTGCCGGCAGAAGTGAAAACTTGATTATTAACGTTGAGCATGTTTGATATTTTGGAATGGTTAGGGAATAATTTTGCACCAATTGCTTTATCAGTATAAAAGTACTATCATTTATGTGGTAGAATACAATATTCATTTATTGCGCTATCGTACACAAACATGACAATTTATAGTACATTAAAAATTTAACACTTTAAAACTATTACAATTATTTTACATTAAATAGTTTATCTCTCCGAAAAATCAACTTTCATCCATAATTTCAACGACTTTTTCACCATCATCATTACCAGAACTATCATCGCCAATCTCTAAAACTGATACGATAGGTTTATGGTAGCTGAAGTAAGAAACGAACAGTTTTGATTCGAACCTATTTAAATGTCTAATAAAGACCGCATCAATAGTAGTTTTGTATTTCGTTGTGCTAAGATTGCGATCATTCGACATAGTTAAACCAAATTCATTATTTAAAAATTCAATTAATAGTTGATTTTTATCGTCTGCGAAGTTTATGTTGAAATCTCCACTCAAAATCATTGGCAATTCAGTACAGTACAGTTTTTGTTTTTAATGGCTCTGTCGCAGACTCGACAATTTTGCCAATGTCAAGTGTTGGAAAGCACAGATTAAATAAAAAGCGTATAAATTGGGAAAATAAAAAACGGAACAAAAAATTATAAACTTAATTAATATTGAGAAAACAATAAAACATTGATGAAACTAGAAAGAAAGAAGAAAGAAAGAAAAAATGCTTTATTATCGCGCAAATTAGCCGCATACAACACAGTACAATAATTATAAAAATGTAACAATACAATAAATAAAAAAAAAAACAAAGAAGAGACTAAATATAAAAAAGGAGAAAAAAATAACAGGTAAGTATGTTGCGCAGCTCACTCGCGATAACAGGTCAACATCTCAGCATGATGCTGTGTGATTACAGAAGCAACCACACAGCGCTGGTTTTCAGATGTAACCTTAGGCGACGCGACGTACAGAAGCTAAGCTAGCTCAGCAACAATTACAATAATAACAAAGATATTGTAAATAAGAAGAAATAAATAGTGCAGGCAATAAGTAGTAATTAAAAATGATAAGTCCAAATATAATGCACAAGTAATAAAAAAAAAAAAAAAAAAGTAGAATTAAAACGAGTGTCAGATAAATTCATTCATATAATGTCAAGAAAATAATAATAAAAATTAAATGCATAAAAATAGTGTTTCAAAATGAAGCAAATTGAAATAATTAATATAATAAGTGTCAATTTAAACATCGACAAAACAGACGTGAACAAAATCGTGGTATCGAATAACAATTTAACAAGATTTTATATTATATTGTCTCGCTCGCACATCGACGCTCGAACAACAACGCACACGCCGCGCCGTGCGCGCCGAGAGCCCGGTGCGGCGCGGCGCGGCGCAGGGAGTAGGAGTAGAGGTAAGAGGAGTAGGGATGCGACCGGCCGCGGTGCCATGCCGCGCCGCTCCCGGTCTTAAAGACGAGCGCTGCCGGCGCGGCACGCTGACCGTAACTAGTAACTACACGACCGATAATAAAACCAAAACACTAAAACACTAAAACTAAAACAACAACACAAAAAAAAAACTATACATTTAATTAAAAACATAGCGAAATTATTCACATAAAGAGAAAAAATAACTAACCATTGGACTAAATACCATTACAACAAAATATTACAGTTTAATATTATTAACTTCAATAAATTTAACAAGAGTATGAATGAATGAAGTATTGGTGAGAGTAAGAAGGAAAGACATATTGACTGGTCTAGGGATATCAGAATTTAAAAACTTATATAAAGAAGAGTGGAGATTTCTGCAGTTAAAAAAAATATGATCCACAGTGCCTTCTTCAAGACCACACTCACACAACGAGTGATCCCGAACTCTTATTTTATTCAAAAAAATCGGAAAGCAAACATGGCCCAGACGCAACCGAATGACGATTGAAGTGGCTTTCTTGGAAAATGCCCGAAACTTAAAAAACCATGGCTTAACAGGAATGGAACGCTGTATATTATAATAATAATTCCCTTTAAAAACGGAAGATTCAGCCCAAATGTCGTACCATTGCCTCAACATCCGTGGTTTATTGGCAATTCATCAAAGCTTTATAAACTGACAGCTAACTGACAGCTGTCTACTCTCCATCCGTCTTACGCTTTTCGTCTTACGATCAGGTCACGTGTCCTGACGCGAGTTTAAGATTTTATACCCATTACAGAAAAAGTGCTCAACGCCGCTAAAGAAGTTTTCACTTCAAAAATAATAAAAAATTACTGTCGCGTTTCTTTGCGAAATTTTTAGTTGCATTGTGTTTGTGGTCACTAAAATTACCACCCAGCTTGGTTTTCGGTAGCAGTCTTAAGATACCCAGTATAGGAAGGTTTTTACAATAATAATACGTACATATTATTGTACATAAGCTATTTGTACCCGGGCGAAGCTGGGCCGGGCCGCTAGTTTCTAATATCAATAAATCTAATAAAATCAAATAAAAAACTAAAAAAAACACGCTTGCATAAAAGATTCAACTAAAAACTAAAAAAATATTTATAAAGAGTTAAGATTCGAAAGAAAATACATTTTACGAGTATTGTTACAAAGCGTGGGGTGTTTACAACAATTATTTATCCTATGGTCAGGGATGCTCCTATCTAGTGGTCATGGCCTGTCCTAGTATAGGTGCTACGAGTACGCGACCTCGGCCCCCGAGCTACTGCAGTCACCTTAACTTCCCTTCCGTGACTGCAGTATCCACTCCCTCAGGCCATACTTTCCTTTCCTATAACATCCTATACCCACAAATCCTATTTCCTTTCCCCGGTTAATGACGGGCAGCAGCGTCATTAACGCCAGTCCTCTACTGCGCTCGCCAACCCGCCTGCCAAGCGTGGCGAGTAACGGCAAATACCCCCACAATGGCGACACAAATAGAGACCAGGCCCCCAGTCCCCGACAGCCCCACTATTCCTGGCTATGGTAGCAGTCATGGTTACGGTGGGGCAGGGGGTGCTAAGAATCCCCGGGTTGGCCCCGGCTACCACCCCCGACGACGACTGGCCCTGGTAACACACAACGTACGCACATTGAGGACAGACGAGAAGATTGTCGAACTGGAAGAAGAATTGAGCAGGTTACACTGGGACATTCTGGGGTTATCGGAAGTCCGAAGAATCGGGGAGGATACGATAGCCCTGAAGTCTGGTAACCTGCTCTTCTACCGGGGGGACGACCAACAGTCCCGAGGAGGTGTCGGATTTCTCGTCCACAGGTCTCTCATCAACAACATCGTATCCATCGAAAGTGTGTCGAGCAGGGTAGTATACCTTATACTCAGAATATCAAAAAGATATTCGTTGAAGGTCATACAGGTATACGCGCCGACCTCGACACACCCAGATGAAGAAGTAGAGGAGATGTATGAGGACATAAGTCGGGCCATACATACTTCCAAAACCTACTTCAATGTTGTTATGGGAGACTTCAACGCAAAGTTGGGCAAGAGAAGCGATGCAGAGTTGAAAGTGGGGCAATTTGGACACGGGCAACGGAACCTCAGGGGTCAGAGGCTGGCCGACTTTCTGGAAAAAGAGGGACTCTTTGCGATGAACTCTTTTTTCCAGAAGCCGCCTCACAGGAAATGGACCTGGTTGAGTCCTGACGGTTCTACGAGAAACGAGATAGATTTCATCTTGACGACGAATAGACGGATATTCAGAGATGTCTCTGTGATCAACAGGGTGAAAACCGGCAGTGATCACCGAATGGTTAGAGGCACACTGAATATCAATGTCCAATCGGAAAGGCGTCGCTTGATGAAATCTACGCTCCGACCTACTCGCGCACATATCCAAAACCCCGAAAGCTTTCAATCGAGCTTACAAATCGCTTTGATTGTCAAGAAGAAAACCTTGCAGTGGACGAGCTTAACAGGGGTTTGGTAGAAGCTGTCCATACGGTGGGATCTAAGTATTTTAGACCCCGCCGTAGAGATAGACCACAAAAACTCTCGATCCACACTCTTGACCTCATGGCCGAACGTCGATCTTTAACGCTGCAGTCTTCCGATGACGCCGAAGCATATCGGCGGCTCAATAGAAAGATCTGGAAGTCCTTGCGACACGATGTCCGTGCTCACAATACTGTGAGCATTAAGGAGACAATTGAGCGGAACGGAGGCTCCAAAGTGTTTGCAAGAGACTTATCTATTGGGCAAAGCCAGTTGTCTAGGCTGAAGACGGACGACGGCCGCGTGGTATCGACGAGGGCAGAGGTATTAAGGGAGATTGAGAGGTTCTACGGACAGCTTTATACCTCGGTTGCCCAACCTGCTGTTAGCTCGGCCGAAGACCCGAGAGCCGAGTTAATCCGACACTTTAGCGATGATATCCCGGACATCAGCCTGTGTGAGATTGAAATGGCCCTGAAGCAACTTAAAAACAACAAGGCGCCGGGCGAGGACGGATTCACTTCAGAGCTTCTGAAAGCGGGCGGAACGCCAATACTGAAGGTCCTTCAGAGGTTCTTCAATTCTGTCCTTCTCGAGGGTTCAACGCCGGAGGCATGGAGCAGGAGCGTGGTGGTCTTGTTCTTCAAAAAAGGTGATAACACTTTGCTGAAGAACTACAGGCCCATCTCGCTTCTGAGCCATGTCTATAAGTTGTTTTCGAGGGTCATCACAAATCGTCTCGAACGCAGGTTTGATGACTTCCAGCCTCCCGAACAAGCCGGTTTCCGAAAAGGCTTTAGTACCATAGACCATATCCATACGCTTCGGCAAGTTATACAAAAAACCGAGGAATATAACTTGCCGCTTTGTTTAGCGTTTGTGGACTATGAGAAAGCCTTTGATTCGATCGAGACTTGGGCTGTGCTACAGTCTCTCCAGCGGTGCCATATCGACTATCGGTACATCGAAGTGTTGAAGTGTATATACAACAACGCCACCATGTCGGTCCGAGTACAGGATCAGAGTACGAAGGCAATTCCACTACAGAGAGGCGTGAGACAGGGAGATGTCATATCTCCGAAACTGTTCACTGTCGCGCTGGAAAATGCCTTCAAGCTCTTGCAGTGGAAAGGATTCGGCATCAACATCAACGGCGAGTATATCACTCACCTTCGGTTTGCCGACGATATTGTAGTCTTGGCAGAATCGCTGGAAGACCTTAGCACTATGCTCGAAGACCTCAATCGAGTCTCCCAACAGGTGGGTCTTAAAATGAACATGGACAAAACGAAGATCATGTCGAATGTCCATGTTGTGCCCACCCCCATCGGTGTTGGGGGCTCGACTCTTGAAGTTGTTGACGAATATGTCTATTTAGGACAAGTGGTCCGGTTAGGCAGGTCCAACTTCGAGAGAGAGGTCAATCGTCGAATCCAACTCGGTTGGGCAGCGTTCGGGAAACTACGCGACGTCTTCTCGTCCAAAATACCTCAGTGCCTTAAATCGAAAGTCTTCGATAGTTGTGTGTTGCCAGTGATGACTTACGGCACCGAGACGTGGCCTCTCACTATGGGCCTTATTAGGAAGCTCAAAGTCACTCAACGAGCTATGGAGAGGGCTATGCTCGGGGTTTCCCTACGAGATCGAATCAGGAATGAGGAGATCCGTAGGAGAACTAAAATAACCGACATAGCCCACCGGATTAGCAAGTTGAAGTGGCAATGGGCAGGGCACATAGCGCGGAGATCTGATGACCGATGGGGTCGGAAAGTGCTCGAATGGAGGCCACGTAGCGGACAGCGCAGCGTAGGACGTCCACCCACAAGATGGTCCGACGACCTGGTAAAGGTCGCGGGACGTCGCTGGATGCAGGCTGCCTCCAACAGGTCTCTGTGGAAATCATTGGGGGAGGCCTATGTTCAGCAGTGGACTTCCTTTGGCTGATGGATGGATGACTTATCCTACAGCATCCCACGCTTTATATCAAGAAAATGTATGTATTTACTCCATTTTCTTTCGAATCTTAAACTCATTATCAATTATGTTTTAGTTGGATCTTTTATGCAAGCGTGTCTTTTTAATTTTTGAAACTATAATTTAATTGCTTGCACTAAAAACATTATCTACGGCTGTTTTATCAAAGAAAGACAGCTGCGCGGAAATTACAAACTTTGATATAAAAAAAAAAAAATTCTGGATAAGATAATGTCATATACTTTTTAAATTATTGCGTAGTCATTGGTCCTGGATAAGTATGGAAAGTTTTATTTAAATGTGATCGTGCTAAGTAGGGCAAACATACAGGTGAAGCTAATAAAAGCGTGTTATAAAAAAAATATATCTATTAAAAAGTAAGATTTCTAAATTATATTCATCTGAGGTGCTTCAGTGACTCCCAGAAAACTCACTGTGTACCTATAACAAATAAACTACAAAAACGCGAATAAAGTTATACGAAATTTGGAGCGTGTCAGTGTAAGCAATTAAGCTGTTAATGCCCAAATACTGGAAAGCCAATTAACTTTTAACTCCGATTAACTAGCTCTAATGACCTGTTAAATTGATTCCAGTTAAATATAACTTCGATTAAACCACTTAAGAATTAAATATTTAATGGGGCATTATTCATCCGATTCGTATTCTCGAAAGCAACTTAAGAGTTGCTTTCGAGAATACGAAGACAGCTGTCAAACAGTCAATTTTTTAAGAACATTTTAAGAATTTCTAGTTTTAAGCAGCCGTCGTCTTAAGGCCGCCTGCGACCACTCTTAACTTTATCAATTCTACATAAAAGGAGATGGGCCAGAAATGTATGGGCCTTGGGCCGTTTGTAGTACATTACACCAAACTAAAATGACTCTCGCGTCGGTTTTATCGCTGTCTGATGACGATATAGCTTCATCAAGGCGAGTCAATCAAGAAAAAAATCAATGCTTTTGACAAATACAAAGAAGAAAACATTCAAACAAAGTGAGGTTCCGCCTGAAGAAAGAAACTGTTCTGCATCTGTGTTCCTTGCTGGATACAAAATAGAACCCACTACAAATAGAAGTCGATTGATAAAAACTTACGACCAACTGTTACTTGCTTTATGATATTCTACGACAGGCAGTTACCAGAAGATTATTGGAGATGTATTTCATGTGGAACAGCCGACTGTACAACACAAAGTTGCAGCAGAGTTAGTTAAACTACAAAATCGTGGCATGAAAATTCTCAACTAACAACAACAATGCCATATTGCGAATGATTTCTATGCGATCGCAGGAGTGATTGAAGTTATAAATTTCATACATATAAGGATCAAATCTCCAGGTAATTTCTACTTATAATAATGTATACATAACTATTAAGCTTTTACATGTACACAAATATATGTTTTCTTATCCTATTTTAACTAAATGTGCTTCTAAAATGCCTAGCGTATTTTATATTGTGTAGTAATCATTTAGAGTATCCCTTTTACTGTACATAATATTATATTATTAATCATAGAATAGAATAATATATTATGCACAGTATAAAGGCACACTCTAAATGATTTCTACACAATAATTTATATATATATGCTTGTTGGAATCAAAACATTTAGCAGGTAATTGGCTCTTCCCCAGCCCACTGTACCCCATATAACCAAGCTCTCTAAATAGTTGTAGAGCTAAATATATAATATAATATAATTAATCATACAATGATTTGTACTGATTGTAGCTATTCAGTATATACTGGAACAATGTTCAACTACAATAGTAGTTTCCTATAAAGAATTCAATTTTATGAATATATTTTTTCAATTTACATAAAATTATTTGTAGTTTGAAATAAGAATATTTGCTAGAGCTCTAATTTTTATTATCTTGTTTTTAGGAGGACCACAAGCAGAAACATTTAGAAACAGAAAAGGCCATTTTTCTATAAATGTGCAAGCAGTCTGCGACCCTAACTTGAGGATAAGAAACATTATAGGCCGATGGCCAGGCGCGGTGCATGATAGTAAAAATTTCAATGATTCTCCTTTATGTGCATTTCTGGAAAGGGGAGACTGAAGAAGCTTACAATCAAGACCATACTAAAACAAGAAACCCAGTGGAGAGGGTCTTTGGTTTTACAACAAAGATCTTCTTGTCTGCAAGTTGGGCTATAAGTTTTTGAAAATTAGCTTACTATTATAGAGGCATGTGCTGTGTTACATAATATAGCATTTTCCCAGAATGATCATATATTGGAGATTGATCTTTCTGAATCATTTCCACCAGCTCCACATAGTATAACCAATGAAAATGTTGCAACAAGGAATAATATAATAAAATACATATTTTAAACCGTACAGTGCATTTTATTGAATTACCATGGAATGAATACAAATAAAAATGAGTTATGTTTTATTGTAGTATATTTATTTTAATAACAGCATTAGTACATATTATATTTTTTTAATTATCTACATTTCTTTAGATCTGTCTTACATTTATATCTATATTCCTTTATAGACACAAAATAATAACAATTATTTTAACATTAATTTAAAACTAAATTAATAAATGTACTATTAAAAATGTACAATAGAAATATAATATGTCATTTTTAACAATGAAAATAGGTGAAATAAACAATTTATTTTATGTATTACATATTAATTAAAATTCATAACATTCTTCAACTTTGATTTAAAACACTGTTTTCTGATGCAAATATTTCTTCCTTGACACAATTTGTCTCATTCTTTTTTGTATATTTTTATATTACATACTCATTTCAAAAAGGTGTGTATTGTCCAAATGATTTGTTGTATGCATGATTTCTATAGCGTTACCTGCAAAAGTTAAAGTATGTCATAATTTTATATATCTCTTTTTATTTTTATATATATTTGTTGAGCTTGCTTATTTAGTCTATAGCTGATATACATGGCACTATATATATGAGCTATATTTCTTGGACGGTCTTATATAGGTACACATTGAATATTTATGTACTCCACTCCAGCTCCTGAAACAAAGGATTATTTATAGTTATACACATTGTACCATACTTTATTTTCCATATTTATTACATAATACTACTATATGAGGAGGAGATAATATATAGGAGGCATAATATGAGAGAAGCCTATAGGTACCCAGCAGTGGGATCCCACAGGCTGTAGATGATGATGATGATTTAAAATGTGTGAATAATCGATTCATATTATATATTAAATAGTTAATTGTCATATAAATTCGTTAAAACTTAGAGGAATACGTGTATACTTACCTGTTTATAATATCCAGCACAGCTTCTTTCTCATATCGTATTTATTTACATAGTCTTCTCCATTTGGTACTTAGGTGGTTCTGCAGCCGTTGTTTGGTATTTTATATACCTATTTATTGAAAAGATATTCCAAAAACTAACTTTAAAACCGAGTGCAATTGTAAACAATAAATAAAATAAACATTTTTTTTTGTTCTTTTCGTTCCGTTAGGAACCGGCTTAGATCCAAGACCATGCTACCAAGTCGAAAGTATTTCTTGTTTCTTAAGTATAGTACTTGTGGACTACTCTTGATATAATATACCGGGTGTCTCAAGACTGCTACCGAAAACGAAGCCGGGTGGTAGTTTTAGTGACTACAAACATAATGCAACTAAAAATTTCGCAAAGAAACGCGACTATTATTTTTTTAAAATCGACAATTTTGTGTGGTAAATCCATAGTTTTTGCTAAAATAATAATTTAAACTCTTTTATACCTTAAAGTAATTATAAATAAGAGGGTATACATTATTATTTTGGAAAAAAATGTATTTACCACCCAAATATGGCCATAGGAAAAAAATATCAAAAAAAAATGTCGCTTTTTTTGGCATCTTTTTCTGTTGCATTGTGTCTGAAGTCGCTTAAACTACCACCCAGCTTCGTTTTCGGTAGCAGTCTTGATATACCCTGTATAAGATAAAATATGTCTTCAGTAGTAGTGCTTCAATTTCTTGACTTTAAAGTCAAAACTCAAAGGTATTCATTAATATGTCATAAGTTTTCCCATCAGTGGATATTGGACAATTCCATTGGTGATTATGTACCTCTCAAGTACATATATCAAAGAAAATTCTTAATTCTTCACGCTCAAATTGGTATTTAATATCAAATTATAATATAAATCCAGTCAAGGGCCAATGCCGGGTAAATTAAAATATTTACAAACGCTCTATGTTAAAATTACCTTCCTTTAAATTATTAATTGTAAACCCATTCAGAGATAAATTAATTACTATATCTAGCATTACTAGTACCTATATAAAATGTGAATACGAAAGTTCAAATCACAAGACAGTAACCACAACAGTAACCAAGAGTGCAAATATTCAAAATTCTAACGTTACAAAGTATATACTCAGAGTGCATTAATAATATGTAATAAGTTATTAATCATCTACAGTGGTTTCTTAATTTATAAAATAATGGAGAATAAAAATAGAGAAATCAAATTAAAAACCCAAGATCTTATGTACATTAAGACGAAACTATTTACAAACCTCAATATTTACGAACAATTAAATTTGCCCAACAGTACCAACAATAAAGTCAAACAACGCTGTGTACATTGAACCATTTTCAAGAAGAGCCTGGATGGAGCGCGGAATTAAGTCCGTTTTTTTATAAATTTTAATCAGCTCACCCATCAGCACAAGGCGCTGAATGCCAAAGGATGAGCAATGAAAGAATAAACGAGACAGAGATTGCTCAACCTGAACATTACAATGGTCACAGTAAGGACTTTGCACCAATTTCAAACGAAATAGATGATAGTTTAAACGACAGTGTCCAAAACTAAGCCGCAAAACGGTAGTGTAAAATTTTCGACTTTTATAAAAACGACTTTTGCAGAACCAAGGTGTTGAGCCAATGGCGACATTGTAAGTAGCATACCATAGACCTTTATTTTGAATCTCAACTGTTTGTTTCCAATGCCTCGTCCACAAGTCGATTGATCTTCTTTTAAGGATAGGGACCACATCTGTGTGTGGTACAAAAAAATTTAGATTTCTACTGGAGTCAGGAACAGTTGTTGAAAAATGTGTAATAGTTCTGGCCAGAAAATCAGCCTTCTCATTTCCCAACACTCCCATATGAGAAGGAACCCACATAAATACAAGCTTAATATTATTAAAGAACAAATCCATACAAGTCTCCCTGATACGGGGAATTAAATAGTTAGTGTCAGCATTGAATCTACTGTTTTTAAGATTTTCAAGAACACTTGTGCTGTCACTGACTATTACCCATTCATAACAACCATCATTACTATGTTTTATATGCCTTAAAGCAGCAAGAATAGCTACAGCCTCAGCAGTGAATATGCTTGCATGAGGGTCTATTTTATGACCAACGCCAGAATTCAAATATCCATCATAAATAGCAATTGATACAGCAGACTCTGTTTTGGACCCATCAGAATAAACAAATCTATAATTGGTAAATTTAGAAAATTTACAGTATACATCTTCTTTAGAGAATAAATTGTGATCAATAATGATGTCAATTTCAGGAAATTTACTATTAAAATCTCCCTGATAACATGGAAGAGAGGAAGATTTATGGATATGCAGATTTTCAAGAAAATTTACATATTGTGAGAAGCCTTGGAGAATATATAGGGAGCTACAAGCAGAAGATTGAGCAGTATGTTTCAAATTTAAAAATAGGTGATTATTTGTTTTGCTGTATAATTTTAATAAAAACTTTTCTTTCAAATAACCAAATCTTATACTTAATGGGGCAAGATTGCACTCAACTTGCATTACGTTAATAGGGGTGCTTTTAAATGCTCCAGTTATTAACCTCAAGCCTTTGTTTTGTATATTATATTATAAGATGTCTACCAATCTCTTATCACCAGCAAAAGACAGGAACCCATACTCAAAGTGGCTACGAATTAGAGATTTATAAAGCAACAACAATATTTTGGGATCAGCACCCCAAGATGTTCTGCATAAAGTTTTCATAATATTAAAGGCTCTATTAGCTCTAGCACTTATTAACTCAATATACCTTCTCCAGGAAAGATTATGGGTAAATGTCACACCCAAAAACTTTGCATCATAGGAAACTGGAATAGAGACATTATTAAAATACACAGAGGGACTTACAGATCTACTTTTACCAAAACAACCAATTTTGATTTAGATGGATTTATGTCCAGATTTAAATAAGAGAAATATGCACACAGAGATGCCAAAGACTTGTTGAGAATGTTTGTAACATTATCCAAATTGTTCCCAGTGGTGTAAACAACTAAATCATCAGCAAATTGAAGATTTTTCAGTGCCCAAAACAAGATTCAAACGACGTATATACAAGATAAAAATTAGTGGAGAGAGTATTCCCCCCTGACATACTCCAACAGATGAAAGTCTTGGTCCATAATATTTACCATTGTACTTTGCATAGACTTCTCTTTCTGTTAAAAAATTCTTAATCCAGTGAACTATTTTGTTTGGCAACACTATTAAAAGCTCCAGCAACATCAAAAAACACTGACAACAATAACTCCCTATTAACAAGACTATTATGAACATCCAATTGAAGCAGTCCTATGCTTTCACGGGCCGACACTCCCTTTCGGAACCCAAATTGATTAGCTGGAAGAATATTATTATGCTCAACAAAATATTCAAGCCTTTGTTTGAGTAATTGCTCAAATACCTTGCCTACACATGATGTAAGAGCAATGGGTCTATATGAGTCAGGAGTCAGGACTCATTCGAGGTTTATCTGGTTTTAAAATTGGTACTAAGCAATCAGATTTCCATGACTGAGGTATGTCATTGTTTAACCAAAGGTTATTAAATATTTGAAGTAAAATGCAGAGAGCTTTGCGACTTAGTCGTTTCAACATTATATAAGAAACTCCATCCAAACCAAAAGCACTATCCTTTCTAGAATAAATGGAAGATATTAGCTCTTGTATTGAAAAAGGTTTGATTAAAAAACTATTTACAGAATTTGTTGCAGAATCAGAAGATAAATTAGGATGATTATTTACATAATCTGGAGTAAACTTTCGTAAGAAATCATTAACCCAACTATCATCATTAGTATTACAAGAAAATGTTTTGTTAAATTTCCGCATATATTTTCAGATCTTTGAAAGAGGAGTACACCGTTTAAAAGAACTGCATAATTGGACCCAACTATTTGATCTTTCTGTTTTCAAAATAAGTTTTTTTTGAGCTTGTAACCTTTTAAACTCAACATAGCTTTCATCTGAGGGATTATTTTTAAAATTGAGATAAGCATACCTTGAAATTTGAACTGCTTCAGAACATTTTTTATTCCACCAAGGAAGAGGAGGATGTTTAATAAATTTCCTGCTCGGGGAGTTAATATTAGGTGTATTTGTAGGAGATATCATGTGTTGATTACAATATGGAAGGGATTTATTGATCGCAGAATGCAACAATTCACAAAATAATGTGTACATTTTCAATGGAGTTTCAATGCAACTTTGAGTTTGGAAATTTGACAATTCCGAATCTACATTTAGTGTATACATTTTCCAATCCACCATTTTATAATTGGGGTAGATGGGCAAATGCACACTACCATTATTATTTGCAGCACAACTATGTATATTATTATTTACTAAAACTTTAATAATTACAGAAAGATGATAACTACCGAGAGGATCATTATGTACAGACCAGTCCGAAGAAAGAGCAAGTGATGGAGAGACCGAAGTTAAATCTAGAGCATTTGGACGCCACGTCAAAGAACCAACTGCAGTTACTTCACCAGAATTTAACAAAATCAAGTTATTGCCGTAAATGACATCCAAAATATCTCTACCTCTACCGTGCATTAACAGAGTTACAACCCCTCAGGGGGTGATGGGCATTAAAATCGCCAGCAAATATCATAGGTTCCGGGACAGACTTTTTAAAGAGTCAAATTTATTTTTATCAAAAGATGGAGAACAATTTGTAGGACAATAAAAGCTAACGATACTAATTTCTCTATTATTTAGATTAATTCTTATACAAATATTTTGCAATGAATTATCACAATAAGTATTAATTCTTTTGTAATCAATATTATTATGAATTAAAATAGCTACGCCATTATGTTCATTGCCAACATCATTTCTTTCTACATTGTAACCTCTTATTGCAAATGTTTTTTTGGGTGTCAACCAAGTTTCCGATATGATTGCCAAGTGGATTTGCTTCTCATATAAAAATTGAGTTAGTAAGATCTTATTACTTAAAATACTCTGAGCATTCCACTGCATGACATTAAGGTCCATTTTTCAATAAGGAACTGTTTCGGAGCGTTTGATGTAGTATATCTTTTATCGATGCTGAATTTATAGGATTGTCCTTCTGATTGATGATTATTTTAGTTAATGCTTGAGTCAATAAGTTCATGAAAAATCTGATTTTGTTAAATTTTGAAGTTGAGTTTCTATGTTAGATGCAGTTAATTGTGGGAATGATTTTTCATTAAATATCCCTGCGTATTGAGTATTTCTTGTTTTTATTTTATTTTCTTCTAATTTAAGTTTTTTTTGAGGGCAGGAGTTGGATATCGCTATGTGGTTGCCACCACAGTTAGCGCATTTCGCGTTTTTACTATCTACAGTGCATTTTTTAAAACTATGTTCCTGACTACAGATAGAACACACTTCTCCATTTTTGCAGAATTTTGCAATATGTCCGAATTTCATGCAGCGGAGGCATTGCTTAACCGGAGGGATGTACGTTTTAACCTCATGCCTCCAGGAGTCCAAGTAAACATATTCAGGTAGTTCTGTGGAGGCAAAAGTTACCGCCACAGTCTGCGTAGGCTGGTATTTTATTTGACCACTATCATCCCGTACTCTTCGCATGAAGCGCCTCACTTGAATAACATTACGGGAACTACCAATAAGAGAGAATATTCTTTTATTCGACATCTCTAGGGGGACAGAAGTAAGTACGCCAGTCGCCTCTGTGTCACCAGCAGGTATAGATGCTTTTAGCTCGAGTTCCTCCAGTTTTTTTTTTATTTTGTAAAAATACATTTGCGTTATTGGACAAATCAAATGTTATTCCTATTTTGAATCTATTAATAGATTTAAGATGTAGTACACCTGTGACGCAATATCTGCGTAAAGCGCGGGAAATAGACAGTCTGTCTTTATCGGTGAACATCTTTTGCTCTTTATGGTTTAAAATACTACAAATTCTTTTTTATTGCTATTTTCGGGATACTTCCTAAAGTATCCCGGTACCTTATAGATTTCAAATTTGCTCGTGGAGTCATCATCGGAGTCCGATGAAGTCGATGAAGGCAGCCCATCGGGAGGAACTTTTTTCCGCCTTTTCGTGCCTCCCATCTTCAAACAATATTGTCACTTTGCGAAATTACAAATAATTCGTTATGTTATAAGAAATACTATTAAAATACAAAGAAAATTGCAAGTAGCTTAAGGCAATTTTGGTTTCGGCGCCTTTCACTTCGAAGGTTCCCGCGCCAATAAAATAAACAATTAACAAACATCATAATATTTTTAATAAACTCGCTACGGATATAGGGACATAAGTTTTTTCACCCACATGATTTTATTAACAGATTTTTAAAAAATAACATGGCAATATATAATATAGCTTTAAACATAATCGTAACAAAAGTAAAAACGTTACAATGATTCCTCATATTAAATATAAAGGGTTAAATTTCCAATTTAGGGAAATCATGTATGAAGAATATTGCGTCAAATGGAACGTTTATATTTATACAATAAAAATTGTAACTCTTGTTTATTAGTCTGTGATTGTAACTGAAAACAAACTTTTCATTAATCTGTGGAATTTAGCTGGATGTTTGCTGAGTAGACCGATTTATGAGCTAAATGGCTATCCAGTATTTCATTTCGAAATTTAACAGAACCTCAAAATAACGTCATATCAAATGAGTCCGGTGGCTGAGTAGCTATCCAGTATTTGGGGGTAAGTATGTCATTGTTGTGAATATACAATAGGCACGGACGTCAACAGAAAAGGGAGATGATGGCAATTGGCAGCAAATAGTCGCATTTCACCCGAATTTCGACCTATTGCGATGAAAGAATTTTCTTAGTTCCAAACTTAGAGTATTTATATATAGAGGGAGCGCTGTCATACATCTTAGAGTATATACTTATAGAGGGGGCGCTGTCATACATTTGTGTTTTCGAAAACGTAGATATTTTCTTGGTCGTAATGTTGGTAGCATTGCTGCATTAGGGTTGCCGGTTAACATATTTTCCCCAACTGTATCAAAATTTAATTACGTTTTTTGGACCCAATAACAATGTCGATACATAATATTTTTAAAGAATGAAAAATTGTGGCGACTATTTTAGCACGTTTATTTATAATTCCGAATACGTTTTCACTGCGAATACGAAGTAATTTTACCTGTGCGTTATTATACAATAGCATTGCAATATTGGAAATGCTTGGTGGTGAAATGGTAAATGTTTTAGTCCCTATGCTTCGATAGCCGAGCTTCGTTCGTATTCGGTTTCACAAAGAAACGCGAGAATTATTTTTTATGATTTTTTAAATATCGTCATTTTTGGGTAAATCCATAGTTTTTGCTAAAATAATAATTTTAACTCTTTTATACCTTAGAGTATTTATAAATAAAAGGGTATACAGTATTATTCTAAGAAAAAAATGTATTCACCAAATAATATGGCCATAGGAAAAAAAAAATCGCTTTTTTTTGCAACTTTTTCTATTGCATTGAGTCTGAAGTCGCTTAAACTACCACCCGGCTTCGTTTTCGGTAGCAGTCTGATATACCCTGTATATACCTTCTACCAGAAGGCGCGCTAAGGCTCTAAAATTTAAATGGCGGCCAATATTCACAATCCGGATTAAAGTCAGACAGATTTAAAAATTATGTCCAATTATAAAAGATCAGAGATCACAAAATATTTATATTACAAGTCATATTTAGTCACAAATTTAGTAAATTTTCACTCATTGTCATATTAAATAAATGGTGGCAATAATTTTATTTTGTCGGTTTAATATAACGTCAAATTGTTTTTTTCATACAAATTTATTTATATTAAAAAACAGTTTAAACAATTTACCAGGATATCGAGTAATACATTTTTTTATAAATTTGCGACACTGAAAAATATGTCTATAGAAAGCGCGCTAATTCTATTTTTTTTTAAATAATATTCCGTTGATTATATTTCCCGATATATTAATGAATATGCAATGTTACCTATGGTAGCTAATTATATACTTATTAATTATGCGTTTGGTAGAATTTGGGCACAATTTAATGACGCAAAATGGCATTTTAAGATTTTTCTTTGTAGAAGATTTCATGTGTACCCCACGCTGTCTGAATCCGTACTGATTGGCGGGAAAAAAAGGTGGTCCCGGCACCACCATTTTTATCTACGTTTTTCAAGTACCAGCGCTCCCTCTATATGTATATATAAAAATTAGAATTAGCGCGCTTTCTATGGACATATATTTCAGTGTTGCAAATTTATAAAAAAATTAATAACTCGATATCCTGGTAAATCGTTTAAACTGTTTTTTAATATAAATAAATTTATATGAAAAAACAATTTGACGTTATATTAAACCAACAAAATAAAATTATTGCCACCATTTATTTAATATAACAATGAGTTAAAATTTACTAAGTTTGTGATTAAATATGACTTGTAATATAAATGCCTGTTGGTAAACGGACTAGACGCGACTGCCAAAATGTTCACGGTGGTCGCAGGTTCGAATCCCAGGGCACACCTCTGACTTTTCGGAGTCATGTGTGTATTGATAGTCAATCACCACGCACTAAAACGGTGAAGGAAAACATCGTGAAGAAACCTGCATGCCATAGCGATTTATAAAAAAATATATGGCATGTAAGTCCGCCAACCCGCACTAGGCCAGCGTGGTGGACTATATGGCCTAACCACTCTCAACCGTACTGTCGATTGTAGAGGAGGCCCGTGACCTGCAGTGGGACGTATATGGGCTGATACAAAAATATAAATATTTTGTGATTCTCTGATCTTATATAATTGGACATAATTTTTAAATCTGTCTGACTTTAATCCGGATTGTGAATATTGGCCGCCATTTAAATTTTAGAGCCTTAGCGCGACTTCTGGTAGGAGGTATATATTTAATATTTAACGACCCGTGTACCGGTAACATAAATACATAGACGGAATTGAATATTTTGGCCGCTATTTTGAACTATTTTGTTATCAACTCGATTGCTCTCAAAATTAATATATGGCAGTCCCTGGGTACGGATAACATAAATTTATAGTCAGAATTACATATTTTGGCCACCATTTTGAACTTTTTGGTTTTTAACCCGATTGCTCTCAAAATCAATATCTATCTGTTTAAGATATGTAAACAACCAAATCTATATAATGTTTTTTTAGGATACCCCTGGATCGAAAAATAAGACGCCAAAGCGTTAATATTATAAGAAGGAGTCGTTTAGAAGACTGTTGGATACCTACACAATATTTTATTATAATTAATATGATGAGAATACATTTTTTATTTTTAAATCGTAGTGAACCAACAATGTAGACGGTCGACCTGGCTAAGGTTTCAGGAAGTCGCTGGATGCAGGCCACTTCCAACAGGTCAATGTGGAGATCCCTGGGGAGGCCTATGTTCAGCAGTGGACTTCCTATGGCTTTTTATGGCTGAAGAGAGAGAGAGAGGGAGAGGGAGACAGAGAGAACCTTAGATTTTGATTCTGAGAGCAATGGCAGCCACAATACTTTACCTATAAATGTGGCTTAGCCGAGAAATCCTCAGATATTAATTTTGAGAGCAATCGGTTTAATAAATAAAAAGTTCAAAATGGCGACCATGATTTTCAATACCGAATACGAACGAAGCTCGGCTATCGAAGCATAGGGACTAAAACATTTACCATTTCACCACCAAGCATTTCGAATATTGCAATGCTATTGTATAATAACGCACAGGTAAAATTACTTCGTATTCGCAGTGAAAACGTATTCGGAATTATAGATAAACGTGTTAAAATAGTCGCCACAATTTTTCATTCTTTAAAAATATTATGTATCGATATTGTTATTGGGTCCAAAAAACGTAATTAAATTTTGATACAGTTGGGGAAAATATGTTAACCGGCAACCCTAATGCAGCAATGCTATATACCAACATTACGACCAAGAAAATATCTACGTTTTTGAAAACACAAATGTATGACAGCGCTCCCTCTATATGTATATACTCTAAGTTATTTAATAAGAAATTGGATTTATTGTCGGTGATAAACGAATACAAGTTAATAATTAACACCTAAAATAAATTTGGATGGAATTCGATTGCGTTAAACTACATTTTTTGATTTTTCCTTTCATGTAATTCATGCGTATTTCAAGCTGTCACAATTCACACTGGATGTAGGGAAAGAAAAAGGTGGCCCCGGCACCACCATTTTTATCTACGTTTTTGAAGTACCAGCGCTCCCTCTATATTTATATACTCTAAGGTTCCAAATAACCTTGCTCGTGATATCATCGATTAAACAAGAAAGAAGGGCGTTAACCCTAAACATTCATGAGCAGCAAAAAGGCTTTCTTTGTGTGTCTGTTTTTCTGTCACGTTATAGTGAAAACCTTGGTGAAAATGCTGTTGCCTAGATGTTTCGTAAAATGCCATTAGCTATTGGTCAAAGGATTATAATACCTAATATTACTTTGTGGTATTTATGGTACAAATAAAAAAATGCGTCAAATAAAAATACACTTGTTCATTATGCAAACACTGTGTGCAGATCTAATTAATGTTATTTAATACCCATTATGTTTTTTATTGTTGATTAGCTAATTTCTTTGTTGCTTTGTATATATTGCTTTATTAGTTAAATAACATAATTCAATTTAAAAGTGATAGTATGGACGATAGTATAATTTAAGTAGATAGCTGTGCTGGTACACAATAAACAAATCTCATATTTCATGACTACATTCTACAATAACACGAAAATGTATGAACTTGGAAAACATGATATTGTCATAAAGATCTTACAGCTTAATAAATAAACAGTAATATAATTTTTAAGGATGATTTAACTACACTAAAATATTGTACACGGGCTGAAAAGGCAACGATTATGATGCATTAGCCATTAGGTATGTATGTCAGATCTTACTAAAAGTCAATAGTCTAGTAAAATAGATGTGTCCGCTATTTACCTGAAATTCGGAGCTTAGCAGTAGCGTGGAAGTCGTAAGATATTATGGCGTTGGTCGACCTGAAGTGTTGTTATGACAACTATCACGTTTTAATTACCCGTACAATATATTGAGCGTTTATTTGGGCGGCCGAGCGCAACGAGCGGAGAGTCGGTAATGCCGCCCGCCCTGCGTGTGTCGCGCCGCGCCGAGCCGTAACGCCCGCCGCGTCGTTCTAGCTGCGCGTTTACGTATTCAAAATCCGTCATAACTAATTCGAGATGTTAATAAGGATGGTAAAACATTTTCATGTAAGTATTGGTTTTATAGCATTATCTTGTGTTCCGAACAGCAGACAAGCAGCAGCCTGTGATCTCAAAATCAAGTGTATGAATTTCACAGACCATAATATAAACATTTAGCCCAATAATTGTTGGGATATATTATGACACATGACACAAATATAAGCGAGGAAAACAAGTAAGTTTAATAATATTTTCGAAATTATTGAGACAACTAGTATCCATTCGCTTTTCAATCGAATCAGCTTTTGTACACATCCATTCATTGGACTGAATAGCTTATATCTCGTGTTTTATGTGTATAAAAGTGGTAGTGTTGGTTGAATTTTTTTGTCAATGCAGTTTGTACGCGCCAATGGATATTATAATAAAACATCAATAATATTTTAATACTACGAATAGATGGATATTCAGTGATGTCTCTGTGATCTACAGGGCGAAAACCGGTAGTGATCACCGAATGGTTAGGGGCACATTGAATATCAACGTCCAATTAGAAAGGCGTCGCTTGATGAAGTCTATGCTCCGACCTACTCGCCCCTATATCCAAAACCCCGAGAGCTTTCAACTCGAGTTGACAAATCGCTTTGATTGTCTAAAAGAAAACCTTGCAGTGGACGAGTTATACAGCGGTTTGGTAGAAGCTGTCCTTACGGTGGGATCTAAGTATTTTACACCTCGCCGTAGAGATAGACCAGAAAAACTCTCGATCCACACTCTTGACCTCATGGCCGAACGTCGATCTTTGACGCTGCAGTCTTCCGTTGACGCCGAAACATATCGGCGGCTCAATAGACGGATCTGGAAGTCCTTGCGACACGATGTCCGTGCTCACAATACTGTGAGCATTAAGGAGACAATTGAGCGTAACGGAGGCTCCAAAGTGTTTGCAAGAGACTTGTCTATTGGGCAAAGCCAGTTGTCTAGGCTGAAAACGGACGATGGCCGCGTGGTATCGACGAGGGCAGAGGTGTTAAGAGAGATCGAGGGGTTCTACGGACAGCTTTACACCTCGGTTGCCGAACCTACTGTTAGCTCGGCCGAAGACCCGAGAGCCGAGTTAATCCGACACTTTAGCGATGACATCCCGGACATCAGCCTGTTTGAGATTGAGATGGCCCTCAAACAACTTAAAAACAACAAGGCGCTGGGTGCGGATGGATCACTTCAGAGCTTCT
Organism: Hyles vespertilio; assembly: GCA_009982885.2. Taxonomy (NCBI): domain Eukaryota; kingdom Metazoa; phylum Arthropoda; class Insecta; order Lepidoptera; family Sphingidae; genus Hyles; species Hyles vespertilio. The sequence continues at coordinate 11,239,046 of CM042806.1, read as the reverse complement.
GAAAGCGGGCGGAACGCCGATACTGAAAGTCCTTCAGAGGCTCTTCAATTCCGCTCTCCTCGAGGGCTCAAGGCCGGAGGCATGGAGCAGGAGCGTGGTGGTACTGTTCTTCAAAAAAGGTGATAACACTTTGCTGAAGAGCTACAGGCCCATCTCGCTCCTGAGCCAAGTTGTTTTCGAGGGTCATCACAAATCGTCTCGAAGGCAGGTTTGATGACTTCCAGCCTCCCGAACAAGCCGGTTTCCGAAAAGGCTTTAGTACCATAGACCATATTCATACGCTACGGCAGGTTACACAAAAAACTGAGGAGTATAACTTGCCGCTTTGTTTAGCGTTTGTGGACTATGAGAAAGCCTTTGATTCCAATTCCAATATCATATTAGGAAACGTATAAGAATAATGGTTTCTGTAATAAAACACGTTGTTCAAATGAGAGTAATATTTTTTATCACAGGTAACAATCAGCGTTAAATTCTATAATACTTTTTTTGAAGTGAAAACTTCTTTAGCGGCGTTGAGCACTTTTTCTGTAATGGGTATAAAATCTTAAACTCGCGTCAGGACACGTGACCTGATCGTAAGACGAAAAGCGTAAGACGGATGGAGAGTAGACAGCTGTCAGTTAGCTGTCAGTTTATAAAGCTTTGATGAATTGCCAATGATTTTGAGTGGAGATTTCAACATAAACTTCGCAGACGATAAAAATCAACTATTAATTGAATTTTTAAATAATGAATTTGGTTTAACTATGTCGAATGATCGCAATCTTAGCACAACGAAATACAAAACTACTATTGATGCGGTCTTTATTAGACATTTAAATAGGTTCGAATCAAAACTGTTCGTTTCTTACTTCAGCTACCATAAACCTATCGTATCAGTTTTAGAGATTGGCGATGATAGTTCTGGTAATGATGATGGTGAAAAAGTCGTTGAAATTATGGATGAAAGTTGATTTTTCGGAGAGATAAACTTTTTAATGTAAAATAATTGTAATAGTTTTAAAGTGTTAAATTTTTAATGTAATATAAATTGTCATGTTTGTGTACGATAGCGCAATAAATGAATATTGTATTCTACCACATAAATGATAGTACTTTTATACTGATAAAGCAATTGGTGCAAAATTATTCCCTAACCATTCCAAAATATCAAACATGCTCAACGTTAATAATCAAGTTTTCACTTCTGTCGGCACTCCCGGAGTGCAACCCGTCTTTTTTTTTCTCGCGGGGAAAATGTTGAAGTGTATATACAACAACGCCACCATGTCGGTCCGAGTACAGGATCAGAGCACGAAGGCTATTCCACTACAGAGAGGCGTGAGACAGGGAGATGTCATATCTCCGAAACTGTTCACTGCCGCGCAGGAAAATGCCTTCAAGCTCTTGCAGTGGACAGGATTCGGCATCAACATCAACGGCGAGTATATTACTCACCCTCGATTTGCTGACGATGTTGTAGTCTTGGCAGAATGGAAGACCTTAGCACTATGCTCGAAGACCTTAATCGAGTCTCCCAACAGGTGGGTCTTAAAATGAACCGCTATTGGAGTTGGGGGCTCAACTCTCGAAGTTATAGACGAATATGTCAATATTAAGACAAGTGGTCCGGTTAGGCAGGTCCAACTTCGAGAGAGAGGTCAATCGTCGAATCCAACTCGGTTGGGCAGCGTTCGGGAAACTTCGCGACGTCTTCTCGTCCAAAATACCTCAGTGCCTAAAATCGAAAGTCTTCGATAGTTCTGTGTTACCAGTGATGACATACGGCACCGAGACGTGGCCTCTCACTGTGGGCCTCAATAAAAGGCTCAAGTCACTCAATGAGCCATGGAGCGGGCTATGCTCGGTATTTCCCTACGAGATCAAGGTTACCGACATAGTCCATTGGCAAGTTAAGTGGCAGTGGGCCGGGCACATAGCTCGTAGAACCGATGGCTGTTGGGGCCGAAAGGTTCTTGAGTGGAGGCCACGTACAGGCAAACGAAATATCGGACGCCCGCCTACAAGGTGGACGGACGATCTGACTAAGGTTGCAGGAAGTCGCTGGATGCAGGCCGCTTCCAACAGGTCATTGTGGAGATCCTTGGGGGAGGCCTATGTTCAGCAGTGAACTTCCTGTGGCTGATATGATGATGATGATGATGATGAATATTTTAATAATAATTTAATGGAGAACCAACATTTTTGTTTATTAAAAATTGTGTCTATTGATAATATTAGGGTGTAATGTAACACGCAAACAAAAAAACATTTAAAGCTTGTTAATTCGTTTAATATATTCGGAAGATGTTAAGTTATGAGTGACAACGATTGTCAAGTCACAAGTTCCGACTAGGTTTTCGCCTAAATAATGAGTTATAAAAATATCGAGAGCAATGTTTCTTTGGTAATCCTGGTTTATAAATACATAGATATCATTCAGCCAGCAAAAGTTTTCAATACGGTGAAACCATCACAAATGCGAGAAGTTACCGTGAAGTCACGTACAAGTCTTCGTACAAGTCAAAAGTCCATGAAAGATATTTAAATCGTTTAGTATCAAGTATCAACCATTTAGATAGAGCGCTGTTACCATTGTATTATATACCGAGAAAGATGCGCAACTCCACTTTTATTACTTTTCGACTTGACTTCGCCCTCAGAGGGCGCGCTAGGCAAACGCGCGAATTTAATTTTTTTATGTCAAAATTTCAAAATTTGTATCTTCCATAGCCTCCTCTAATTAAATTGGCAGAAGTTTATAATATAATATACAAAACATATAATCTTGGTTTATTGGCACACAACCGCCATTTAACAATTCCATATAAACTACTTACACGATAATTTCTCGTTCTCACCAGAGCATGGCGCTAGAGACGAAATAATCGTTTTCAATCACGTTTTTCATGTACGAAGTCGCACCCTTATGTTGTCATAATGTAAATGCAAAGAATGAAAGAACCAAAAGGAAAAAAATAAACAATTTTTTCAATGTCTACACATACAGCTAGTGCTCATTCATTCTCAGGTTACCTCCAATCTTTCCGTCTTATCATGAGAAGATTAACGGCCGTTATCGCATCGGTCACCAGTATTTGTAAGCAAAATAATACCTCAATGATTATAGTCAAATTATTTCCAGCTCTAATGTTTTCAGAAAAACAGTTAATTATTGGTTAAAATCCATTGCCTAAAGTAATTTGACAGAGTGAGACTGGACTGGATTGAATCTAACAGGACGGAACGGGAGCAGTAGTATAAAAACAGTCATGTTGAGTTTATCTATAAAACAGCACGTAAAATAACATGCTTGTGATGTGGACGGAGACCCAAAAAAGAAAACTATCTGCACCCGCAGGTAACTAGGCCGGGCCGCTACTCAAGTCATAAATAATATTTTATCACAGACCGCATTGGACCGCATGGTTATTTATAATATGCTAAGAATAATGCCATCTAATAATATAATTCTAAACGAGAACGAACATGAATATTATCTGAGCACTACGACACCAATTGATTTAAAAGAAATCCGCCAGATGGCGTAATTTACAAGCAGTGTAGCTTTACAAAAAGTTTGCGTTTGAACGCATAGGTGGTACCACAGATAATACCGTAAAATGGGGTGAATAGATAGGTTTTCGATCTTTAGTGGCGTTTTTTGTAGTGTTGCAAATGCGATACTCAACTTATAGCGCTTGTATATGTTGAGTCTTAGGTCAAACTTATGAAATATATTCGTTCTTATTGATGATATATTCTTGATTATTTAAATAATCCACAAAATACACGCGATTTCTATTGAACTCTCGTTAGGGGACAATAGTCACACCTAAGGGGTGAATGGAAAAATATCTCAGGGTTATCTCGTGTTAGTGTATCTGCATTATTTTATTGTTTAGGATTAAGGTATAAAAAAGAAGTATAAAATGATATTTAATTAACATTATTTTAATAAAATCAATCGTTTTCACAAATATCTTCCAAAGCTTGCTTAATAATATTACTGTCATATTTGCGATATTGCCTACCCCATAAAACAACAATAATTAACAAAATCAATTAATTGGTAATGTAGTATGTACATACGCAAGTAATTTTTTAAGAATTAAAACATCCGATACGAATTTAATAATAGGATTAATTTAAACGCTATACATATTTAGATAGTTAATAAATTAATACAATTCAGAAAAAAATCACACCATCAGTTAAATATCCAATATCTTATAAAAAGTAGAATTATAAACAAGTGGTACCTACCTAAATCAATACTAATGGTTTCTAAACTTTGTGGCAGCCCTATAGTAATAATTACTAATCACCTCACTTTCGTATCCAATCACCACTTTGCTGCATCTATTTACTATATTCGCGTGTCTATTAACCTTTCGGGTGTGTCTATTTACCGCTTTCGCGTATCTAGTCACCTCAATATTTCCAACAAAATTAATACTTGCGCAATTGAGCCTTTTTAATATAAAAATGCATATTCTTACCTTAAATTGTGTAGCCAAATATATTCACAATAACACTCACTATGGTATATACAACAAACTTCAAAAATATCACCAAAATTGCAACTTTAACAGATATTAGACTGCGAGTGTTGTAATCGCCACGATTTTGTTTTCAACTTTAACGTTTAATATGACTTTATTTTGAGAATGTGGCCAGAAATTCAATTTTGCCAGAGTAAAACGCGATGAACTGTCAATTAGTTACCAAGTCGGGATTTTCAGAAACATTGCCCCGTTTCCCGTTCCCGTAATTGGCAATAAGTAAAAAATGTTTGAAATTAAATTTCATTTTTTTGTCTATTCCCCCCGCGATTTCTATTCACCCCATTTTACGGTACACTATATAGGCAAAGTGGTAGGTACGTATCAGATTTACGGAAAAATACATATTTTATAGCGTTCTTTAATATATGTGACGGGGCGAGATGGCTTATTTAATATGTATACATGGCAATAGTGTTGATTTGTTTGTTTGATCCACAGATCACTATATTCTTTGTAGAAGGAAATAGATTTGTCTTTGGAAAATAAGATTTAAAGTGGGCAACACCCGAATGGAGTCGCACGCGGCAACACTGCTTACTTGTCTCAAAATGAAAGGATGACTTTGACAGTGGAGAGCAAAACGTTAGCCCATACGTTAGCCCATTTTGAAAGCAATTGAATCGCACTCGTGTGAACCCGTTTACTTTATATCTGTTTTCATACTTGAAAATCTCTGTAAGTTTGATTTCCAAACTATGTTGGAACAATAAAACTAATCGTGGCAATAGAACAAAGTGTTTATTTAGCTGCAATAGACTACTGGAGACCGCCGTTTTAAAAGAAACCACGAAGTGTAAAGACAAACTAATAACATTGATCGAGTTCAATCCAGACTTAACGGACAGCGATGCACGGGCCTGTTGTGAAACGGTAGATTTGTGTATGGAAGAAAAATTTAATCAGAAGTGAACTGATTTTACCGATAAGCAAAGCCTTAAAAGGTACAGCTGCAATATGGCTTACACAACATAGTTTTGCGGAATCACATAGCTTCATCTGAAAGACCTACTTTTGGCTTGTTGTAATAAAGCTGAGACACCTGCAGCTATGGCGTATATTAATTTTTACCGGAAAACCAAAAGACGGAGAATGTGTGGCGGCATGTTTGAGCCGTATAATGAACGCATTCATGAATCAGTGGAGCACTATGTTTATTGACAAATTGCTATTGCTGTAACGCTATCTCAAGTCGCAAAGATAAAACCTCGACTACAAGCACGTGATTTTACAAACGACATTAGTACTCGCGTGAAGCTGCAGCAAGAAGTAATAGCTCACAGTTATCGAAAGAGGGATTTAGTCAGCCAAGAAAATCAGCACCTCCGAAGCTAAGATTGAGCAACCCTAGAAATTGTAACAACTACGGGAAGCTGGGTCACATTGAGGCGGGTTTTAGATCAAGCTCAAATTGAGACTCAGTCCCTAACATGTCTTCTAAGTTTTCAGTTCCATCGACGGGGGCAGCGCAAAGATCAAAAAGCGAGGTACCTCAGGCACAGCCTATTCCGAAAGTGCCACCTACATGCTATTACGGCAGAGAGGCTGGACACATTGCATCCGGTGAGCTGTAGGCCGAGCACGAAAAACTATCGAATTCGTAACGTAAACGTATCGAGTTCTCGATACGTTTACCAGAGTATGTCGATAGTACATAGCACGAAGCACTTTCTGTCGACTATCGAGAGCTCGATACGAATACGTTAGTGACGTCATCCTAATGTAAGCAGTGATGTTGCTTTAAGAGCATAATGAGCGACTTGTTGAATGAATGATGCGTTCGAATACCATATCAAATTTAAAATAATCTTAAAAACTTGACTCCACCGTTTACTTATAGGACATTTAATTTAGAATATGCATTTACATTGAATAAAACATTAAAAGCGAGCTATTGGAAATTAAAAAGTGACGTTATCGTTGAAGAAATAACTAAGATTTTTAGATACCAAAAAAATATTATACGTGTTCCGAACGACTCCACTTGACATCGACGAGACGCCAAACCAAGGTTGAGTTTGTTGATGTTTTTATAAGTTTACAGCGAAAATGTTCTTGTTAGTTATTTTCATTAAATAATTAAAATATTTAATATGCATCCATTACGTATCAAATATTTTGCAATACTAAATGTTGGTGGAATTAATGAGCGTGTGAGTGAAAAGTTCTAATTAGTTTGAACGTTTACTTGAGTGTGCAAGATAATTAATTAATGTATGTAAAATATAAATAATAAATAATTTTAAATAAAGTAGGTATTTCAATTTAGCAATTTCTATTCCAGAAATGGAGATTTGTCTAAACTCTAAATCTTCTAGCGCCCCGAGAGGTCGCAATTACATTCGAGCAAAATGGAAGTTCACTATAAAAGCATGAAATTATTTTTTTATGTTTCGAAAGTTGTTGTCATTTATATCCATAGGGTTTTTGGTATTTCTTTTTCACTGCAATAAAAAAATATAAAGTATACATATATATTTTTAATTCATTTTTGAACTTAGTAAATAAATAAATAAAACATGATTTAATTCCTCAAACTCAGTTTCTCTTGATTTATATTCATTTTCAATTGAACTTCCAGCAAGAAATGCATTATAAAGCACTACGTTCATTTAGGGACAATCTTTGCATTATAGGTGATTTTAAGCACTTGATTGTTTTAATAACTTAAGAATAGTATTAGAACAAATTTCTATACAATAATCAACTTAAACAAAACTATAATCACGATTAAAACATTATTATAATAAGTTTCGAAACCTTTCTCACCGAAAAAATTTAAGTGAGAAAACATTCGACAATTCTCGATAGCCAGCCTTCGAAACTTACGATACCGTATGTCAAATCAACGTTCGTGCTCGCAAAATTGTTTATTTAACTCGAGTTTTGTTTACATTACGTCTCGATTTCGATACGAAAGTAAGTTACAATGCTTCGTGCTCGCAAAATTAGTTCCTTTTACGCACGATAGAGGCGCTGTACAAATCTCATACAAAATTATTCGATTTCGATACGAATACTTTTTCGATAGTAATTCGTGCTCGGGCCACAGTTTTCATTTTGTTTCGATTCTGGTGCAGACTGTTCTCTAATAAAAGAAAGTAACGTAAAAAGATTTCACGATGAACAACAATATAGCGCGGTGACACTTGTAGGAATCGGTGGTTTTAATGTGGACTGTAAACTTCAGCAATTGTCATTATTATTTCATGTCGTGGCTGATGATCATCGCACGATCTCATGATCGGACGCGATTTGTTACGAACAGGGTTTTCAATGTAGACGGTACATCAACCAGTAGAGTTACGACGGGTCAATTTGAGTTTAAGTTAACAGATCCAAACCTAGTAGTACAAAGTAGACCATGGAGGCTAAGTACGGATGAACGTGAGGTTGTGCGGCGTAAAATACGAGATCTACTCGACGCTAATGTTATATGTGATAAGTAATTGGCAATAAGTAATACTTAGTGATTGGCGTGTGCATAACTCCCAGTTTGAAATATGTACCTGTGTGAAGCTCTCGTTTGAATGTGTGTAAGATAAATGTGCGTGGCTGCCTCTCATTGTGTATAAAATCTGTGTGGTGCGTATGTGAGAGAAACATGTAGAGTACAATTCCTTTGTGGGACTCCATGTGGCATCTCCGTGTAACAAGCCTTAGTGGCAAGCCTGTGTGGCAAAGCCTGTGTGGCAAGCCTGTGTGGCAAGCCTGTGTGGCAAGCTTTCGTGGCAAACCTGTGTGGAAGCCTTTGTGGCAAACCTGTGTGGCAAAACTGTGTGGAAGCCTTTGTGGTGAACCTGTGTGGCAAAACTGTGTGGTAAAACTGTGTGGCAAAACGGTGTGGCAAAACGGTGTGGCAAAACTGTGTGGCAAAACTGTGTGGCAAAACTGTGTGGCAAACCTGTGTGGCAAATCTGGGTGGCAAAACTGTGTGGGAAACTTGTGTGGCAAAACTTTGTGGGAAACCTGTGTGGTAAGCTTGTGTGGTATACTTGTGTGATAAGCCTATGTAGCAAATCTGCGTGATAACCTTGTGTGGCAAAGTTTGCGTGATAAATATTTGTTGGAATTTTGTGTAAATGTGCGAAAAAGTGTTTATTTTTATAGCGTCATTATTTGTTCTGATAATCTGTCTGTGTAATTTTAAATATCCAGCCTACGTGGCAAATTTGTTAAGCTTTCTATTTCACGTAAAATGGAATGAAAGATACCCCGAATATTGCAGTGGATGTTCCTTTATGATATTAAGAGTTGCCCAAATGGACTTGGTGAAAGTATGCAGGTTACCGAGTATACGGAAAACAAACTAGAAGACGACCCTATTTAGTTACAACTTATGTAGTTGGTAGCTAAAGCGTGAGTTTTTCCTGTGTCAACAGAACAAGAAGATTCACACGAGGACGTATGAAGATGCAGGATGGCCGTGACGGGGCGAGATGGCTTATTTAATTTGGATACATGGCAATAGTGTTGATTTGTTTGTTTGATCTTTGTAGATGGAAATAGATTTGTCTTTGGAAAATAAGATTTAAAGTGGACAACACCCGAATGGAGTCGCATCGCGTTGATTTCCAAATTATGTTGGAACAATAAAACTAATCGAGGCAATAGAACAAAGTGTTTATTTAGCTGCAATAGACTACTGGAGACCGCCGGCGATACATAGCTATGGACGACTCACATGAACTGATGGCGGATGATTTAGGCTATCATTCTGATTCCCCGTCATATGTATATTATATAATATGTATAATACTATAGATTTGAATTATTCCTGAATATATTTGTGAACTATTTCGTTACTGTAATAATTTCTATAATTCCAATTGCATATATGTATGCATGCAGGTCTTATAATCATCATTAGTTAGATGAATACAGTCAATAAATTCGTATATCAGCTACTAAATGTGATGTATAGCTTCGAGAAATAAGGAGATGTAAGCCATTTACATTTTAAAACGTTCGAAAAAGGTATATGAGAGAGCTTAGAGCGACTTTACACTTGATTTATAGGCACAGGTAACTGCTAAAAAATTCAAATTTCGCATCACATACTGTAGTTCTAATTTAAGTCGCCACAGGCACTTGTTCAACTTTGCACCAGACCGCAATAACTGCCTCCACGCGTCCTGCTGCATTAAAACTTGTGTAATTAGTCAGTTTCAATACAAATTTCAGGAACAAATTTAAATTGCAAATTTTAAATAAGAATACACCGTTGAGGGTTTTTCAGATAATTGGTATCGCTTTAATTCCGATTAGTTCTAAGTCCTAAAAAGAACTTAGAATACCTGTCCTTAAAAGGTAGAGACTCTTTGGTTCTTATGTATCACATTATGAAATTATTCAATAACTAATTTGAAAAAGGTCCGAAAACTTAGATTTCATGACTATCCATATAAATTAGCATCTACGTTTTTAAAATGATGGGGCAGAGTAAAAACGTACCTACAATGAAGTATGCAAAAGTTAGAGCTTGAAAAAGTAAAAAAATGGCTAGGGTACCTTACAATAAATACGATATCAAATTACAAGCTTATTTTAAATGTCATGATATAACTATTAGCTTGTAATATTATGATTACCCGAATGTACGTAAAACTAATGCTCTAACTCTACAAGGGCTAATTCTTTAAACTTTATGGATTAGTCTACAAGCATGGCTTCGTCATATCTCGACCGTGGCCAGTGGCCACTCGTGTGTTTTTAATAAATAAAATGAACAAATACACACAACAATCACAGACATAGTCTTGACTCCACACGAAGATCAAGTTTTGTGTCGTGGGTACCATAAACTGCGAGAGACTTGTCGGTCTCACAAACACCCAAATCCGAAATAAATACCTGTGAACCACACAAATATTTATTAGCTTATATATATTTTTTACCGGGCACACCTGTGACTTTTCAGAGTCGTGTGTGTATGTGTATTCACCATGCACTATAACGACTAAGAAGAACGTGGTGAGGAAACTTGCATACCATGACGATATCTAAGCATTTCTATGGTATGTAAAGTCCGCCAACCCGTACTAAGCCAGCGTGGTGGACTATACGTCTCACTGATATTCTCGATTATTGAGGAGGCTCGTGTCCTGCAGGGGAGGTATATGGGCAGATAATCTATATATTTTATGCTAAAATGGTATACTGTTCTTATTAGTAAATACTTTCAAGGTTGACGGTTAATTGCATGGATTTGTGAGCGTTATTCACATTGGGGCTTAACGACAGACCTGTAATTTATTATATAGTTAAGGTTTAAAACAGTCAGATTGTGGTTGTGTTTGTAATTTATGTGCGGTGTTGCTAACATATGCCGTCTATATATTCAAGCTTGTAACGCGAACTTAGTTCAAGACAAGCTTTTATACCAAACCGTCATGTTTATTAGCTTGAAGCGGTTCGTACTTCCCAACACTTCAGAATAATTTAACCGAGGGCTTCTGACCAACTTAGCCTTGTTTAATTTGTTTGCGTATTTCTAATAGTATAGTATTTATGTTTTGTTAGTGATATTATATAGAAGTGCGTGGTGGCCTGTTGGTAAACGGACTAGACGCGACTGCCAACATGTTCACGGTGGTCGTGGGTTCGAATCCCAGGGCACACCTCTGACTTTTCGGAGTCATGTGTGTATTGATAGTCAATCGCCACGCACTAAAACGGTGAAGGAAAACATCGTGAGGAAACCTGCATACCATAGCGATTTCTAAAATTTCTATGGTATGTAAGTCCGCCAACCCGCACTAGGCCAGCGTGGTGGACTATATGGCCTAACCACTCTCAATCGTACTCTCGATTGTAGAGGAGGCCCGTGCCCTGCAGTGGGACGTATATGGGCTGATACAGATACATAGTGATATTATATTCGTATTCGCCCATCCCACCTTATATGATGCTAGAAAACCTTACTTAGTGACCCGCACAGGAATGTTGCATTTTGGGTTTAGCATTCATGTATGTATGTTAATGTTATAGACAGAATTGTTTATATTAGTTTAGTTATAAATATTAATGATTAATAGCCCCATTAGGCAATTCATCAAGAAAACCTTATCCTTTTAAAAGCCTAGAATCTGCAAATTTTAAGAAATAAAAGTACTAGGTTTTTCTTAAAATGTAGGCTATAATTTCTCTTGATCTTCCCTCTTTATGCTTATTAGTTAGGATTACAGCTTGTAAACTTAAGTTAATAACTTGCGCTAATATGACCTGATGGGTGTTCACAACAGGTGTCGGAGGTGCAGCAGAACCATGCTGTTCATAATATATTTAATTAAGCTGCTAAGTTATTTGCATTGTTCGTAACATCGGCTGCAATATCACAGTTTAATAAAGAATTTTCGTTGTAAAAAGGCGTTCTGGTTTGATAAATAATTTGTTATTACTTATTAATATGTTATGGGTATATTTACTTAAGAATAATAAGTAAATTGGTTTTAGTGTAGATGTGTTTATAGCAACAGCCATAGAATCTACAAAAATACAAACGATACGATAGACACTCGTATATTTTCATACTCTTGATGTTTTATTATTGTAGACCTCTAAAAAGGAAAGATTTTTACACCGCGGCGGCTCTGAGGTTGTATAAGTAAATATTTCATGAAGTCAAGGTGAATAGTTTCGCACAGATATTCTCTTTATATTTATTTCCAACAATTTCTTGTTTCGTATACCTCGTGGAAGATTTATCGCGACGTTGGACAAGGTAAGATATTTCTATAATCAAATTAGGGCGATGCCGCCTTCTGGCGTTTTTGCCCGCGAATGGTGAATTTTGTTTTTGTTGTATTCTCTAGTGGTTTTAGTAAATTGTAGCCTCATTTAATAGAAAAGTAGTGTTTGCTGTGATATTTTACTTCAAGTATGTAGAATGGAGTTTGTTTATCTGGAGGTTACTAATGTTTGCTTTAGGGGTAGACTGGGTACGGTTGAAACAATTTAGCTTGTATCGTTTATAATTTTGTTGTTTACGAACCAACTGACGATAATGATGCGTGAAATTCAAATTTGAAGTTTTAGGTACGATATGACAGTATCATTATAGTGTTCGGATAACTATTTTTAGAAATATATGAAATTTAAAAAAACAATAATTTGTTTCAATCGTACCCAGGGGCGGTTGAAACAGCCTTCGGGGTCAGTTGAAACACATGCAAATAATGCAATAAATACAAATGAAACATGTTTTATTTGTCATAAATACTAATTATATTAATAATTATGGCATCACATGACAACATTAATCAGTCTTCAAGATTTTAATACTTCTAAAACGTTCATCAGTCTTTAACGAGTAGTAAATATTAAAAAATAAAATAAAAAAAACGTGGGTAATATTAAAATAAAATGGATGGGCATAGCAGACACAACAATCCCCGGTATATCGTATATTGACATAGTTTTTCCTGGATGGCTCCTCATCCACGCATCACACGTGGAATTTATAGCCTTCTTCAAAAGGCCATATGCGGATCGATCGAGCGGCTGGAGCTTGTGAGAGCAATGAGGAGGAAAGAACAATAAAACAATTCCATTATTCTTGCAATAGTCCAGTGTGTTTATGTGTATATGTGAGGAGTGGTTATCTAGTATGAGTAACACTTTGTGTGACGGAGAAACCTTAGAATGCTTTTGAAAGTGTTCTAGAAAACGCAGGAATGATTCATCTTGCATCCAACTTGAGGGATTAGCGGTTCCAGCACATCCTCTGGCCCATCCCTAACAAAATGGTCTTGGTACCGCACGCGTGGAAACACAAAAAATGGCGGGAAGACATTTCCAAGAGCGTTTACTGCAAAGGTTACTGTCACTAAAGTACTCCTTTCAGCTGAGGTCACTGAACCAACTTGACGAGCACCACGTCTAGCTATAACTCTGTCAGGCTTTTGCACGGTGGTAATGCCGGTTTCATCTGTGTTATAAATGTCTTGGGGCTCAAATTTATAACGGTCCATGACTATGGACAAATTATCATAGAATACTTCTACATTTGTTTTATTAAACTCGTCGCCCTTGACAAGCTTGTAGCTTGTGCGGCTCGTACAGTAGGATAGGGCGTCTTTTCATAAACATCCGAAACCATTCCTCACCAGCCATTCCGTTGTCTTCCCAAGTTCGAGGTCGTGATAAATTATACTTAGTGGTTAGTTCGTAAGCTAATTTTCTCATCGCTTTCTTAGACAGTGCGAAATACATATCAGCACACCGAATCAAATATTTGGATGATTCTCGTTCCTGATCTTCATTAAAAACACGATTATGCGCTTTATACCCCATACCTGTGTCGTCTTTACCGGTCGCATCTCGCTTTCGAATGTATCTTAACAGGTGGTTTATACCATGCTTTTCCGCTGGTTTTCGTAGTGGATCTCCAGCTTTTACTTCCTCATATACATGACTCTAGCTCGATATGTCAATTTTACCTCTAGAAGTCTTCCTCACCCGAACTCTTGGCATCTACAAATAATAAAAATAAATATATTTTCTGTTTCAACCGTACCCACAAAAAATGTTTCAACCGTCCCCAACCCCTCTTTTTGTAAAATACACTTTATAGTTACGACAAAAATGATAATACATAAAAATAATCAGTATGCCTTATTCTACAAGCTTCATATTAATCAAAAACACACACTTAACACATTCATTAAAAAAGAACAGATAATTATAGGCGTTAATGTCAGAAGAAAAATACTTACTTTTGGGTATTTAAAAACAATATGACGTCCTGGACACAACAACAACGTGTGGGAAGCGGCGCGGCACTGTATTCGTGTTCGGACTTGTCGTCCACTACGTATTCCCCTTGCACCCCTCGCCCCTCGCGTAACCGGTTACGAGTTTTTTTACTCTGTTTCAACCGTCCTTTGCAAGAAGCTTATAACCAAATGGAGATTGCATTCCGTATATAAAAGTGAAGCACAAAAATTTGACCTCGAATGACGTTGCGACTGATTGCTATCCTTTTATTTCGAGTGACAATGAATGAAAATGACTTTTTGTTCATTCATTGTCACTCGAAAAAAAGGATAGCAATCAGTCGCAACGTCATTCGAGGTCAATTTTTGTGCTTCACTTTTATATACGGAATTCAATCTCCATTTGGGTATAAGCTTCTTGGTCCTTTGTATCCACCGTACCCAGTCTACCCTACACGAGTGAATTCGTCGATAAATTATTCACTTCAAAGTATTGTTGGGTCATAAAAGCCAAAAAATTGAAAATTTTCATTTGCATGTTTTTCGGAATAAAATGAAAAATTTCCGAATACTTTTCCATTTGAATTACTGTTATACGGGGTAAATCGAAACTCAGGGACAAATAGGAATAAATTCGATCCCTTGTTTAAAAACCAATTTGATTGACTTTTATTACAATTAAGAATAAATAATGATCTAAGACTGTTTTTGTTCAAAAGCAGCCATTAGATTTTAAGCCTACCGTGAATTTGGACTTTACGAATGTTTTTTTATTAGCAAATTAATGAATAACATAAAGGATGTCATAAATTTCAGAATTTACAAGCTCCAATAAAGCTCAGAAATTGATATTTTTTTTTGTTTTATCAAAGCAAAATTAACACTCTTAAAGTTTTACTTAGTACAACTTACCAGGAGAATAGATTTTTTCAAACGGTACAGTGGGATATAAATTTTGGTATCGTTTAGACCAGTCATTGATGACATTATAGTGTTATCATATTTTCATATATTCATTGTTTTGTCCCTCGTTACTAGGTATTCTCATTTGAAATTACGATATCGATTATAGTGGTCGTTTAGGTACAACGTCCGTAATTGAGGTTGGTCTAATCTGAACCGAAGCCTATCCTATCCGCCTTACAACTCGGCAGAGTCATAAAATAAGCAGTTTTCCGATCCGACGCTTTATCTGTCCTTTCGTATTTCCAAAGCAATATTCGTTTAGTAAACTTGTTAGCTGCGATTGGTGTCAAAAAAGCATGATTGTTGTTATGATTATACACAAGGATTTAAATTTAATAAATACATTACTGAAATTACACTGTGTGGAGCAAGCGAACAAATATCCAAATTTGTTGATCCTAGTTTATGATTGCTTGATTAATACATAAGTATATTGATTGGTACATATCCCATCCCCGGTGCAACAATATCACTTTTGCAAAAATGCAACTTTTCAAGAAAAGCATTTGAAACTTTGACATCGTATAAAAATATGATATTTCAAGACATAGATAAGTTGAACAGCTTCTATCACAATATTAACTTTTAATTTACCGTTAAAAAATTATGACCACGTAATATTCTAAAAATATAAGATTATTTCTTTATACCTTCCAACCTTTGAAATTCTTGCATAAGTGACATTGTTGCATCGGGGGTGCGATATATGTATGTATTATTATTCCATAACAGATAATGATCAAACCTCATATTGTTATCATGCTGTTGTCAAAATACTAGGAACAGTTTTTCTATTTTCACATATTAATATATTGGATATGTTAATACTATTAGATTACGAGTATAAATGCTTATTGATTATATTAAGAAAACATACAAACAATGCATTAATTATAGTAAAAATTTTCCTAACATTTTGACATCATGATAACCACGAATTATCACGCCACATAACCGTAGATATACCTACCTATATTTGTAGCAAAAATATAATGATTGAGTTCCCGGAACAGAGTTAGATTTTAAAAGTTTAATTAAATAAATCAGCACAATTTCGTCGTAATTTACTATGTAAAGCCGCAATGAGTATACGTGAGGTGGAGTTGGTAATTTAAGTCGGGACATAAATCAAAGGAGACTTTAGGAGGATCTCAAGACGTGTAGAGCACCTCTTCCAACGAGGCTATGCATGAAATGTAGCAAAATAATCTTCACCCACTTATATACTTTGCATACTCAGTTCTTCTCTTCATTTAGGTATTTCCTTTTGAAATATTATTTTAATATATTTAATATTCAAGTTAAAAAAATAATTGTTAATTTGTTTAATATATAAAGTGATATTATTTTGTTACTATGACTGTAATTTAAATTCAGCAAAGGTAATATGTATGATGAGTAATAATGATTCCAGCAGCAGTTACTATATATATATGTAGGTAGGTATAGTAACTGCTTGCGTTTTACGTGAACGTTATATATATAAACGCTCACGTTTTTCTCAGAAGGGGTAGGCAGAGGGGCTACAAGGACACCCACGTATCGCCTTGTGTGCTCTGTGATCCATCTCAGGATTTGTTAGGGAGCGAGGCTATTGTCATGTGGGGCTCTAATTTCTAACTTCGGATTAAGAAGAAAAATAAGAAAATAAGAAAAATAGCCAATATCACTGCTTGACACGGGATTTGAACCCGAAACCACAGCATTGTAATCGTATTGTAGTACAACTACGCCACCGAGGCACCGAGGCATACATATTGTTATGTAAAACAATAGAGAATGAGTCTTATTTGTTGGTTTATTTGGGACATACGGGTAAATCTCCGGAGAGGTCGGTATCAGTGATCCTCACAAAATTATTTGATCTCCAGTGAGCGGCAAACTTTATTTACTTCCTTCTTAGTTTCATTTCATATTTATGTGTTCATTTCTATTTCGCGTTTGCAAGTAGATGTACAGTAGTGTACATGTTTGAAGATCATTCTATTATCAAACGTAATTTGGGGCTAACGCATATGTAACCAGTAGTAATATTACTAACTAATGTGTCCATGGCAAAAATATGTTCTAAAATGTATTTAAAGTTCTCAATAAAATAAGTTGGACCAGGGAAGAAAGTAACGCGAGACGAATATTACAAACAAATTAGTTATAAAAATGTATGTACAATTATATCAGGATTTAGCGGCAGCAAGTCGATGCTGCGAAATTACTTCTTTGTAACTTTTCGCCGTTTTTTTCAACTGCGTTTATTTTTGTCATAGTAGATTTAATTATACGTCTCATCCATCAGTAAAATAACACAACTATTCTACTCTCCATAACGGTTTAAACAACAATTATTATCTAACAATTTAGAAAAAGTGGAATGTAGTGACAATAGTTACAACTTGTTATTTTTATCTCTTCATACAATTATGTTCTAGATATCACAAAGATTTCTTGTTTTATATGTCTAAATAATATTAGTCAGACTCAAGGAATAAAACAGAAAACCGGCAAAGAATGATACTACATACAAGCGCAAAGACAAAAAAATAATAATAAAAGTGCGTGGTGGCCTGTTGGTAAACGGACCTGACGCGGCTTCCAACATGTTCACGGTGGTCGCGGGTTCAAATCCCAGGGCACACCTCTGACTTTTCGGAGTCATGTGTGTATTGATAGTCAATCACCACGCACTAAAACGGTGAAGGAAAACATCGTGAGGAAACCTGCATACCATAGCGATTCATAAGAATTTATATGGTATGTAAGTCCACCAACCCGCATTAGGCCAGCGTGGTGGACTATATGGCCTAACCACTCTAAGTCGTACTCTCGATTGTAGAGTAGGCCCGTGCCCTGCAGTGGGACGTATATGTTCTGATCCAGATTGACTATCAATACACACATGACTCCGAAAAGTCAGAGGTGTGCCCTGGGATTCGAACCCGCGACCACCGTGAACATGTGGGCAGTCGCGTCTAGTCCGTTTACCAACAGGCCACCAAGCACTTGGTCGCGTCTCAAAATCTTGATATTTGATTCAAGTACAAATAAATATAATAAAAAGAGAAGGTGAAGAAAGACTGTATAATTGGAACTTATATTGCATGCCGTTCGCCTGATGGTAAGCGATGCGACCGCTCATGAACAGTAGCAATACCAAACACACCTTGAATCACAAAGCAATGCTTGGCACTCCACTGCGCTCGCCATCCTGAGACACAAGATATTAAGTCTCAATATGTCCAGTAGTAACTCTGGCTACAATGTCCTTCAATCCGAAACACACCAGTGCATTTAAACTGCTGTTTGACGGGAGAAATAGACATTGCGGCGGTACCCACCCAGGCTGCCTCTCACATATGAGAGACCTACCACCAGTGTTTGATAATTAGGGTAAAGTACGACTACAAAGATTGTTTAAAAATGGATAGATTGATTTTTTTGGTATTAATTTACAATTAAATAAACATCCCCTGACACTGTTACAACTACGGGAAGGGATAATAGTAACAAAATGCACTGTTTTGATTAGCTTTTTTTTATTATCTGTAATAGCAGTTGCAATGAAGTTGGTGATAATAGATAGCTGAAAGACTAATATTCTCCGAGTAGTAATTAGTTTTTTTTTTTAACTAATAAGGTCTGCGTGATATTATAATAAAATTTGTAATATTAGACAGGATACAACTTAAATAGAAATATATGCTTACTCAGTTATTGAATTTCGTACCTATATGATTTCAGAAGGTCGGGACATCGAGGAATGAAATGTCCGCAACAGAACCCGGCCTGGTGTGGCGCATTGCACGTACTCGTGCTTCTTCACAGAGCACTTAGCTTTAAATCCCTGTCACTTATCATAATATAATAATATATTGATTTATAAATGCATTAACTTTGACATTCAATTTGCTAGAAATTCGCATAGTGTGTACGAATGTTGGTATCTGAAAATAGTATTTCATATTTGATCAATTCAATAACTACAAAACTCAACTTTCTCTCTTGCAGTTTTAAGGGTAGGAGTCATTTGAAAGAAGGATTTAAAGATCACTTATAATCCATCGGAGGAAAAAAGCAATTATATTTGTATTAAAAGCAATAAATACCAATTTTCTAAAAGCATCGTTAATAAAATACTTCTAACAAAAGGGATTAATTTAACAATCAATAAAAAGGGATTAAGCGATTGGTGCGTTATTTGTTTCTCCTGAATCATATGAGAGAAGAAATTGAGTTTTCCAAGCGAATATTTACTGTTTTGTCCTAAAAACACACAGACCCTCATCTAATCTTAATTTGTGGAGGATTTGATCCGAGCGTTTAGGGTTGAGAGCTCGCAGGTCTGTTTAGTGCGGTTCGCGTATACCTCTCGAAACTCGGCGCCGGTGGATATGCAAATGTGTATACAATTATATACCACTCTCACTAATTATTATACAGAATACAGATTGAAACAAACACTTACAATCTGTCCCATCCACATTATCTTTTCCGTATGCCGTAGTCATTTTCATAATGTCTCACTCCTATATATATGTTATATGCCAGTCGTTGTGTATATTTTTTTGTCACAAACGTAGAGTAACTCTGAAATAACTTTTGAAGAACTCATCAGTGCAAGCGGCAGGTCGTTTTCCCACACAGGAAGTTAAAATTTGAGCTAAATTCTTTCAGTTTGTTATTGTTGTGAATAATTTGCGCGGCGTCGTCGGCAATGATGTTATTGAGCTGAAGATTGGGCGCTGGCAGGTGCGTCGTAAACCCGCCTTGGGGAAATTTCTACAAGCCGCCCCGAGAACACTCGCTGAGTACGCGAGTTTACATCCCCTGCTAGTACTTTACCTTTCCCAGTTCAGTTTTTTCAGTCTGCGCGCTTTTGTGTAAACGAGTTGGGTTCTTGGAATGATGATAAATAAACTGTCTGCTCGGGGAAATGGGAAAATATTGTTCATTTGCTTACCTCTACAAGTTTGGCGTTCGTTTTCGGTGAAGATGGAGGTTTTATACTCTTTACTAAGTAATTTGAAATAAAATAAATACTAAAATATATTATGTTTATTATAATATGTATATTCCTTAAATGTATGCGCTAAACTTTAGAGATAGCTGTGCATCAAGCACTATAAATCAATTCGATTTCATAAAAATATCGCCCTGAGATTTAGTAGATATGTCGGTACGGCCCACCGCATGCGTGGGAAATATGAAAATTGGAAAAACGCCCCGATGCCGCGTCAAATAAATTTAGAACTTGTACGTGTACACCACGCTCACTTTTTTGTTTTAAGCTTCATCTATTGTAAAAACTAAACACCGTCCGATATTCAATGTATGTTCTGATAAAAATATGGACGATAAACAATTGACCATACGAGTACCTACAATCCTTACTTCAATTAAATTAATATAAAATTAAATTAATAATGGTAATGTTGACTGGACACAAAAACTATCTGCACATGGGCGAAGCTGGGCTGGACCGCTAGTAAATCTGTAAAACAAACTACTAGATTATATAAAACCCAACATTCACATACGTAGTCCTGACACCACACTAAGATCGAGTCTTGTGTCGTGGGTATCAGATCAGAACTACGAGAGACTTTTCGGTCTCGCAAACACCCAGACCCAAAATAAATATTTGTGGGCCGCAAAACATTTATCTCAGTGCGGGATCGAACCCGCATATGGAGATAACAATACTTGTCATAAGGAGTTCTTATAATTAATTTTACTCTCACCTAACTTATTTTTTAAATCCACGCAGTTGGGATTTAAATTTAATAAAACATTGTAGCAATCAATTATTAAAGCAATACCAATCTACGCACCCATGTGAATATAAAACTATATGTACGTATCATATTCATTGGTGAAAATGGCATAGAATTTTAGTGTATAACTAACTAGCCGATCGGGCGAACCATGGCCCGCAAGTTTTTCTAGCCGAGATTAAAATAAAAGCTTAACAAGGGATTTTGTTGTTACGATTGACCCAGTTCGAGTGTAACCGAGGCGGGCTTCGCAAGCCTCCGTGTTCTCCCATCACAGTTTAATGTGTTTCCATCCGTCCCTGATTCCCGCCTCCACCCATCGAAAGCCAACTAATTACCTCTGTTTTTGCGAAATGTCTTTTATCCATTTTCATAAATAATTTAAAGATTTGTTTGCTTATTTATAAATATTCAATGAAATAAGATACAAAATATTCCATCTCAGAAATTTCTTTGGTTTTCGTGGATAGCTTATTGTATAGCGGAGACATAAAATACACTAAGAAACAAGACATCTTTAATTTAGTTCAGTTTATTGTTTTATATTTGCACTAGTGTGTGTTTAAGAAAACTTGTATTTAAGAGAGCATACTAACACACGTTCCTCACACAGGTAATTCAATCGTGAGTAAAAAGCACAAAACAATAGAAAAAAGTAACAAAAACACTGTATTACTGGGGGTCCTAAAATATATGTACGTTTAAAAAAAGACGGTGAACTGTTGCTTTGTATTCAGTTGATGCTCCCACCCAGTCTTGAACTTTGGCTTTGCACTGGATTAGTCACACTTATTTTCATACTATTAACTACTATTTACTAAGCTTCTGAAGTATTGTTTCGAGAGCATAAATGGAAATAAAAAAGCCATTGAATAACTTAATGCATAATATTTTAAATCATTTCATGAGATTTGTTCTTTGAAAAATGAATAAAACAAATATTTAATAAGTTTTTATTTTTGTCTTTTGTTGAATGTATGAAACGTATGTTGCCGAGTAAATTAGGAAAGATCCAACATTGCGGAATTACCTATATTTCCTTCCAATCCACGTTGTGAATGTCTAAGATAGTGTCACATCGGCGAGCGGGCTCTCAAAGAAGCGAAATACAACAAACGGAGTGGCCTGAATAGAAAATTGGCATTTCGTGGTGGTTGCCAGCCGATTCCTTTCGACACATTACAACACACTACTTTTCTATATAAATGTAACTATACTTTATTTTTAGATACCCTATTTTTAACTATAGCGTAAAGGTGTCTTATGTTTAATATCTATAAGCGGTTATGTATCGCTTATATGGATGGTATTAAATAATGATTTTGAATAAACAGAATGCCATACTTTACAGCATTTACATTACATTTACTGGTGGTAGGTCTCTCATATGCGAGAGGCCATCTGGGTAGGTACCACCGCACCACACCGCAACTGTCTATTTCTCCCGTGAAACAACGCTGCGTAAATGCACTGTTGTGTTTCGGATTGAAGGATATTGTAGCCAGAGTAACTACTGGACATATTGAGACTTAACATCGTATGTCTCATGATGGCGAGCGCAGTGGAATGCCAAGCATTGCATTGTAATTCAAGCTGGTTGTTTGGGTTCTGCTACTGTTTATGAGCGGTCGTATCGCTTACCATCAGGCGAACGGCATGCTCGTCTCGCCATTCACAGCAATAAAAAAAAGTCTTTCAAGTTTTCAATGTATAAATTAGAAAATAAAATTATACATACATTTTATAAGTATCAATCTATTTATGGATTTTATATATGTATTTTTTTCTTACTTCGTCATAAATGTATTTGCTCGGAATCTATAACGCACTCCATACTAGATAAATTCAACATCGTACATTGTAAAAACCATGTCAAACATTCAACCCGTCCACTGTTTGAAGAAATCGGAATAAAGTGGAGGAAATTGTCATCCATTTTACTATTCGAATAAAATTTTACGTGACGGGTGAGCTCAAATCATGCAGATTTTTGAAACCTACAAAGAAATATGGCAAATAAACATTACGAGTATAATATATATAATATAATGAATGATTAAATTAACTTTATTATTATTTATTAACGTATCTTTCAAATACGAGTACTCTATAAATACAATATATTATCCTAGTGTGATCTCCTTATTATTTATGAATGGAACTCTTAAATAATATCTCTTAAATATTTTTTAACTAATAACAAAGTAACTAATGTTCGGTGAAATATTTTGCGAAACGAAAGCTAATTTGTAGCTTCGAAATTTGATTGTCCGCTACGAAAACGTATCTAACTTCGCCAATGAAATGGTATTGCGCCAGTATATTCAGCATATTGGCCGCGCCGCCCGATACATTTGGCTAATAGGCTTGATACTATTTCATACAACAACCAATTTGTAATTTGAGTGTTTTTGTCTGAAGCATTTGCACAAATTGATTTTACGCTTGGTGAGCGCTAACATGAGGCTGCAAGCGCAACTAGACAGCGCTGCGATCGCGTCGCGTGCGCTTCGAATTCACATGCTGATCGTATGAGTACCCCAACACAACCCCATACCGAGAGATCTGCACTCTGCAGCTCTCTGTTGTACGCTGCGTTGCCGGGACACACGTCCCACGTTATGAAATGGGAATTAAATTGACATGTGAAGAATACAACAGGATTACCATTCCTCTCGAAACTCAATAGCGCGGTTAATGAATTGTACGGCATACACTGCGCTACGAAAATAGTCTAAATAACACGGAAAGCGCACTACAAACCGTAATGTATGTACGGATTTGCGATGAAACGAGTCAGACCAATGCTTGCCAGCTAGTAATCCTGTACAGGGAAACACCCTGCGCTGCAACCGAATCAACAACCCAATAGACGCTGACTCGAATTTGTATATCGTAAACATTTGCCAGATAAAACGCACCTACCTTTTTAAAAGGAATTTAGTAAAATAACTTATTTAAAATTATTTATTTCTTTCCAAATATATATTAATACGTATTTTATTATCAAAATAGTCAAAATGATGCAGTTCGTGATGGAAATACGACGGCTTAACAGATTTCGCAATAGGTTGATTTACTTTACTAAGAATTCTTGTGAAATAAAATGGATAAGATGTTTTCTCATACAAGTATTGATTGTTGTTTGTATGATATTAATTTTTTACGATTGTATAGCACGGGATACTGTTGAAACATAATTGGTTTCTTAGTTGTGGTTGGATTACTTAGAAATTTGATATATCCCATCATAGGGACTTTTAACGCTTTTTCATTGAGTGTCTGTGGCTTCCTCGTTGGTGCTTTATTATAAAATTATAGTTTTGTTTATTTGTTTGGACTATAGGAGCTAATGTCGAATGCGTCGGTGTTGGTAATTGTTAACTAGAAAACTATAAAAATTACCACTGGAGATGCATTTTCATATTTTATCGTGCCTAAAACTGTTGTTATTTGACTTTAAATTTGTTTTGATCGTTTTGGGCTTGGGATAAACATATTGGAACTTAATGTTTTCCGGGACGGTGTTGTTATTACTGAGTGGTTCTTCTTTTGAGCCACTACTTGCGTTTGCTCTATTTTGTTTATAATGTTCTCTATTTCGCGGAGGCTTAAGGGTGTATGTGTGGTGACAGCCACTTCAACTTTATTTCTAGATTAAAGAGATTTTCATTACTATGTTTTAAATAGATGAATGATGAATCACGTGGCTGAAAAAGGTTTTCGAAGGTGATCTAACAGATCTTTCCCAAAATGATCGAGAAGAATGACTGTCACTAAAAACAGGATGTATGGCTGTCGGTGCATTTTCCTTTTGTATCTCTATATCAACTTCTCTGTTGCCGCCTAGATCTATCTTTCTTATCATGGTTGCTATTTGTCTGCCTAAGTTGGAATAATAAGTGTCATCGGGATTAGGAATCCGTGGTCTACGTGGTTCTTCAATGCGGTATGCTTGAGCAGGTGCAGGCGAATATCGTGGCTGTTCATTATAGTTTTCTTCTCGGCCACCAGGAGGCATTCCTTGTTTGATTGGATATTTGGGTGGTTTGCGCGTGTTATTGAAATCAACTCTATGAATTAGCTGCGTCGATATTTGAAATCTCAATCTTCCATCGGGATATCTTTCCCAATTGCATTTGATTGAATTTGCCTACTGTAATCGTCTTTTGGGAAACCATCCATAACCTGGTTCTTCCACATCCGTATAATCATCCGGGATGAATTAAGGTGTGGGATTTGTTTCTTCTTTTATTTTTTTTCAATTTCGGTAACTGTAAACATGACTTTATCAAAAACATTTATCACCCCGACATATTATTATTTCCTTTTTATTATACTTACCAATTTGTTTCGCGGCCCGTGTTTATTCTTGTTTTTCATAATTCTTCTGTAAATAATAAAAGGATGTTGACAAATTACTATATCTACGTATCTGTCACGATAGCCACAACCGCGGGTATTCTTCGTTGGTAGGAAAATCTTCATAGTCAACAGTTACTCACGCAAGTGTATAGAGTTTTCGGTTAAGCCTTTGTGCAATTAAGGTTTTTGAGCAAATTGACGTAATTATGGCTGATGGGAGAGAACCATACACCATTCATTAAAAATCCCTTTAGATTTTTATTACAATACGTAACTCATAATTTAATTTAAAAAATATCTGTATCTCTGTATCAGCCCAAATACTTCCCACTGCAGGGCACGGGCCTCCTCTACAATCGACAGTGCGATTGAGAGTGGTTAGGCCATATAGTCCACCACGCTGGCCCAGTGCGGGTTGGTGGACTTACATACCATAGAAATTCTTATAAATCGCTGTGGTATGCAGGTTTCCTCACGATGTTTTCCTTCACCGTTTTAGTGCGTGGTGATTGACTATCAATACACACATGACTCCGAAAAGTCAGAGGTGTGCCCTGGGATTCGAACCCGCGACCACCGTGATCATGTGGGCAGCCGCGTCTAGTCTGTTACCAACAGGCCACCACGCACTTTAAAAAATATATATACTATGCGTGTAACATTAAGCCTCCCACAGTGTTTGGAAAATATATAAAAGGCAAGCCTCCGGCAAAACCTTCGTGCTGGTTTTTGGAACTAAGAATTAAACAAGCTTGCCTCGTTACGACTCTAGGCACCCTACAGGAAATAATTTGACATACTACCTAATGTGTTGTAAACTTGCACTGAATTACAAATTTGTGGTTCGTAATTACTATACAAGTTTGAGGCTAATTTAGCTTGCTTCTTACCCAAACTGCGATGGATCTCTTGCTCTTAAAGTGGGTTTGGTAGTGGTGGTCTCACTAGGAGCTGGTGTTGCAGTAGATGCTGCATCTGGAGTAGCCAAGGTACTTGCGCTAGTGGCAAGTGTAGTTGTGGGTCCAGTAGTACTTGCACCAGTCGTTATTATCGTCGTAGTTGTTGCAGACGAAGTTGAAGTAGAAGTTGGAGCAATGCTTGTTTCACTTTCATCGCACGGTGTGGTTAATCCTGTTTAACATAAAATTATTGTACATTTCTTTAGGATACCTCCAAGTGAAATTTTGCGCGGATTTACCTGGATAGGGAACCATTGGTGCCACCGGAGGTACTGGTACAAATGGGTACATAGGAATTACTGGCGGTGGTGGCAAGCCAATCGGTGGGTAAAAAGGTGTATCCATGTTT
Source organism: Hyles vespertilio (assembly GCA_009982885.2). NCBI lineage: Eukaryota > Metazoa > Arthropoda > Insecta > Lepidoptera > Sphingidae > Hyles > Hyles vespertilio. The sequence goes on along the minus strand of CM042806.1, from coordinate 11,212,376 downwards.
GGCAGAAATATGAAAGATGGTAATGGTGGCTTGGGCTTTTTATTGAAGATTAGGATCTTTTTATGTCCGTGATCTTTATCACTTTTCTCATTGTCGGATGAGGAATCAGTGTCACTGTCACTGGAGCCAGAACTTGTGTCTTCATCTGAACCAGAGCTTGAGCTAGAGTCAAATAAACTGTCATCTTCCGTAATTCTTAAAAGCTTTTTTTTAAACCGCCTCTCTTGTGTTTGATTTTTTACCCGTTTTTTTCCCACGTTACGGCTCCTTCGTTTAGATTTCTTTTTCATTCCATTACCGCTTCTTCTTGTTAATGTAGGTTGATTGTCACTAGTACTATTGATGACTTGGTTTCAATAGTTTTGAAAAACTGACTATATAACCAATCACCGAGATCGTCCGCGTCTTTCGTAATTTCGTCAATTTTAGCGTCAACGGGATTTGTTATTGTTGGAGTCAGGACTGTTGATGTTATTGATCGTATTCTAAGTTCTGAACGCGTGTAGGTTCCAGTGGATAATTTCGCCTGTATTCCTGGGTTAGTTTCATACTGAAAACAAATCAATTTTCTTGTAATTATCTATAATTGTACCCATAATTTTAATGTGACTATCGATTATCGCTGCAATACTAACTTAGGTTCGCATATCTTGGTGTCGGTATCGAAGTAATAACCAGGATGACAGTGGCATCCTACAACGCATCCTGGGATGCCATCGATACAATATTCAAACCTGCCGTGTGGCCCACACTCTGTAAAGTGGTCCATTAAACATTATTCATAAAATTATTGACAAGACAACATATCAAACACACAAACTTACCGTATTGAGCAGCGCCATGACTTCCGGCAGTTTGGAAGAAGGGACACCAACAAAAGCCAGATGCTCATTAGGATGAAAGCAATTAAACTTGACGGCTCTATTGGGAAGGTATCTTATTATCATTCTAGAATGTATTAAGTTACATTATGAACTTTAATATTAACATAATTATTCAATTAATATCTCCGTTTACAAATTTTTCGCTGGAGATTGAACGATAGCACATAATGGCAAGTTTTCAGATGGAAATGAGCCGTGTTTTTGTGTCGGTGTTCAAACAATGAAATGGTTCTACGACTGTTTTTTGTTAAGCCGCACAATACGTATATTGAATTGATAAACGAAGGACTATACTTCATTATTTTTACATTTACATGCATGTACATTTCCATTGATAAATATTGCATTTTAACCGAAATAAATATCTATTTGATCTTTATTTTACGGCTTAACTAATATAAATTACATTTTTAAATAAGGTCCTTTGTACGATTTTATCGTAAAATATAATATAAATACTAACGTCACACATATGGGTATATTATAATTTTGTATGCACATATTCAAAATTTGATTTAGTATTTGAAATCCTATTAAAGGACCTAGACCTAGGCAAAGAAATAATTAAGTTATTTGCTAATGTCATGCAATACAATAAGAAAAAATGTACCCCAAATGGTAATTTTGATAACAGAATATTTATATAATGTTCTGTCTTTCTATTACAGAGTAGATACCTTTATAGGAGCTTTCTATTTAGTTTGAATCGAAGGTGTAATTTTAAATGCAAGATTTTGTCTTAAGCACGACGAATTGACTACAATATCATGATAATAAGTGCAGTATAATATAAACAGATCAGCAAGGAATCATTAGATACTTATCACCGGTCGACACTATTATTAGTTAGCCTACGCCCAAATACTGGAACGCAACTTAAATATAATTTGCGCTTAACTAAGTTAATCCCGATTAAATGTACTGGCTAAGTGGGCCGTACGCTGTTAAGAGCAACTTATTATTTGAATGGCGTTCCAGTATTCGGGCGCTAGTTGAGCGGTTATACTAAGGAAACCACAGGAGTACGTCGGTAATGTGTGACTGAGATATTTCCGGACCTCCGACCGAGGGGGCAGACCAAAGAAGAGCTGGCTAGATGTCGTCAAGGAAGATAGTGAGGGTTCAATGCCTTACTATTGAGGATACCGAAGATTGGGTGAAATGGAGAAGTTGCCCGAAGGCGAAACCCTGGCAACCGGCCGGGATAACGCAAGGTAGAAGAAGAAGAAGAAGAGTTGTAAACAGTTATACTCATGCGGACCTCGAACCGCAAAAACATCTATAAATATATGTATAGCGTTTTTTTTTATTGCAATGAATGGCGAGACGAGCAAGTCGTTCGCCTGATGATAAGCGATACGACCGCTCATGAACAGTAGCATCGTTCCACTGCGCTCGCCATCCTGAGACATAAGATGTTAAGTCTCAATATGTCCAGTAGTTACTCTGGCTACAATGTACTTCAATCCGAAACACAACAGTGCTTTCGCAGCGTTGTTTCACGGGAGAAATAGACATTGCGGTGGGTGCGGTGGTACCTACCCAGATGGCCTCTCACATATGAGAGATCTACCACCAGTAAAATCATGAGCATGATCAGTTGTGTTGGAATATTAAATAGTACAGAAAATAAAATATTACTAAATGTATGTACATTTATTTATTATGTTACAAGAATTCATTACAACAATAGTTTATATTTCGTCGCCCAGATCGGGTATTCCTTTCAGCCCTCTGTAAAAACACAAAAAGTCAGTAAACTTACAAAATGCAGCAAAAAACATCTTTCCCGTAATAAATTAAAACTGTGGTCTTTTGTTATTTGTTATGACGAAAACCGCAATGAAACGGGCCTTCCAAAGTCACTTCTGTTTCACCTCATTCATTGAGATAATCTTCATTAAGAGGCCTTTAATTAGCGGTGAGCTTAATTTTATAAAACGACGTAGTTAGCTCGACTAATTCTTTTGGAGCAACAACATTTTAAATCCCCGGGTTCGTGAGCCGACTGATGTTCCCCTAATTAATGTTTGCTTTTAGACATCATTGCGAATTAGATCAAGTGTGTGGAAGTAGATAAATTAAAACTATCGTGCACCTCTAGTTTTCAGTTAATAGATAATGTTGATGAATCTTTGATATCCGACAGTGCTATTTAAATATCTTTGCCTAAGACTAGAATTGCGTGCAACCGCTTCACAGCGATACCGCATCGTTTCATACAACGCAAATATTCCAGTAAAATGCCTTACTTTGTGCAATCTTCAGGCAGAACACATTTGTGTGTCCTATCGTCCCGGACGTAGGGGTGAACGCATATGCAGCCGGGCTCGCAGAACGGGTAGCACGGGCGCAGGCGGTCGCGAGGGTTTGTCGCACGTCACCGACGCACAACCAGAAAAGCACGCCTCGTATCTACAACCATTTCCATAATAGACAATCCAAAGCGAGGTTATATTGAGGTACTCGTATATTTTACTTGTAACTCATTTTGTTCGACGGTTTGCCAAACACGGTAAAATTTTGTAATATTCACAAAGTAAGAAATGAACACAACTTCGTATAAATAATTTTACAATTACTTTTCGTGCGCTCTTTCACAGTTCATGGCGGCTGGTTTCCTTTCAGGTCTTTGTCTCTGAAAGTAAAGTAAAATTTATGTTGAGAATGGAATTCTAAATTAATTAATATTTAAATCACCAGAATTAAACGTTTTTTTTACGATATTTACTGAAATGCTGACGAATGCGCCACCTCTGCACTTTTTAGTCCCGATAGCGCACTTAATTTTTCCATGTTCGTCGTAATGACGTGGAACTCTGTATGAAGATGAAAGGTCCTGTCTCTCTGTCTGTCTAATCCGCTAAATACTTTCTGTTCTTGCTCATCTAAATACCGCGGAGCCTCATATTCGTGTCTCGGTCGTCCGTTATAGTCTTTGTGTTCATCAGTTTTTAGTAAAGCTTTTTTCCTCCAATTTCTTCTGTCATCTAAAAGTGAATGTCTTTTGTTTCCCTCAATGTCTTCGTAATCGTATTGTTTGGTCTTGTGGCGTTCGCCAAAATGTTATCTGTAATATGATTTTGTTCCTTTTAGATATTATTCTATTGTGAAAAAGCAGTGATATTTAAGTACTTACACAATATAAGCGCCCAGTAACAATAGTTTTCCTCATTTTCCTATTGTTCACACATAATCTTGATGTATTTCAAAATGGCGGTGCTTACCGGTCCGTTTTCCGCCGTGCCGCTGGTCTGCGGCAAGTAATCAATGACAATTAAAGTTGTTGAACAAAAAGTAGAGTAGAGCGGACGTGGGGCGCGCAGACGTTATCGATGCTAAGGAAAAATAGGCTACCGAGAACTAGTTTTTCTTATTGTATTCTCTAGGACGTTCGATCCGTGACAATTAAACCAGCTTTTTAATCATGAAATTTTAATATTGATCCCTAAAGTTGTAATAAACCATAATAATTTTAAAAGTGGTAGAGCTGTGCTCACCAATGACTCAGCTTGAAGAGCAGGATTTTCCAGGACAGTACCACTGTCTCACTGGAAAGCGACGTGCAGCGATAGCTTCACTGTCATGTTTCATTCGGGGAGTGAGATTTCCGGATGACGAATACCTCTTTCCTATTCACATCCTGCCCGCTCCATTCCTGATTTGATGTCCCGGCAACAAATCCACGGTCCCCCGTTGTGGGCGAACGGTTAGCACTTACCACGTGACTTGTTATAATTAAAATATACATATCTCTACAATTGGATAGTATTTTAACGATTCCAAGTCAATAACTTTTCGACAGTTGGTTATTGTAAGCATTCTCGTAGTTAAAGTATATGGAAATAATTAATTTAAAAGGTTATTTCCTAAAAATATTCAAATGAACAACCTTGATTTATAATGAACAAGTGTTAAAATTGCGACTGTCATAATAATACTACATACGTGCTAACTGCTAACACGCCTAGATCTTCAGGTATAGAGATATACATACAATGCCCCTACTACATATGTAAATACATTGCCTCAGGCATTTCCGAAACATGTTGGTGACGCCAGATTAGCACCATATTGCGTGAATATAATGGCAGATATTTTGGAAATAATAAAAAGTATTATTCTTGCCTGCAACTAATGTTATCCATTTTAAAGCCTGCATATACAGCAGTAATAATGCGAGAAATAAATGATGAATCATAATTACTGTTTATTATTCAGTTATCAGAATAAATTATAATTCAAAATATATTTAGTAATTGTACAGAGACATTAATTTAACTGATGTTTCTCTCTACTTCAGTTAGCTATTTGAAATACAAAAGAACAATCTGACATATTTGTAACTGTATTTAATACAATACGTAATAAAACTACATTACTCGTTTGTTTTAAATTCTTTTAATGGGTGCTCTGAAAGCTTCGTTTTGTAAAATTTTCCTCGGCTGGAGAGCTTGATAGGTGGGCCGGCGCAATTACAATATTGAAGTAATTGCCCATTCTGGACACTTCTGAGGTCGTTTGAACTCTTCCACTTTGTTGTTGGTCGGTATATCGTTCTCTGAGAAGTCTGCCGGTGGATCGTCTCTTTTACTGTGGCCCTCGGAACGACCTGCCCGCGTATTTTGGCGCAGGTGTCTTGTCCATCCTTTTTGTCGGCACCGGGATGCCCATTTGTGTTCTGCAAATTAAGGTAGCATTTTACAGGGAAGAAGTTAGTGTGGTCATTTTGTTAATTGTTTTTGCCTTGGAGTTTAAGCGTTACATTTTTTTAACACTTAAAGGTAAGGTTAAGTCATTTGTAGGATTATTGAAAGTTCATGTTTCCACAAAATAAAAAATACCACAAATTACAGAAGAAATAAAACATTGAAACCTTATAAATAAGTGAAAAATTGGCGGTCTTATCGCTTGAGCGATCACTTCTAGACAACGGCAAATAATAGAATGGGTCGTAAAGAAGAAAAAAAAAAATATGTAAAGTTGTATGAATCTAACAACAAATAAAAATCAAGTCGTTTTTGGCTTCTGGACCATGGGGATAAATAACTAATAAGTTTAAACTTTTAACTCCTAAAATGTATTTAAAAGCTAACACTAAATTATTTAATATTCTAAATAATGTTCCAGACTTCAAGGTAAATTCTTCCTTGAACTAGTGTATATTATACAGAACTAAATCGCTGTCTCGGTAATGCTAGCAGGTGATACAACAGTAGTAGACTATAGGTAGGTACTGACGGCGAGCAATCCTGGGTAATACACACTGATGTGTCCTGTCGTCCCGCCGTAGTGCTCTTCGCACACAGGCCCCGGTTCGCAGTAGGGGTAGCACGGACGCAAGTGGTTGCGCGGGTTGTCGCACGACACCTCCGCGCATCCGCCGAAACACGCCTCGTACACCTCGTTCGGCCAGTAGCAAGCTGGAAGGTATCATGCAGTGGTTTATTAATGCATTAAAACGTGTGTAGGTAGTTCTTTTGAACCTTCTCCTCCTGAGTCCATTTCCTCATTGCTGAGGGTCGTGACCCACCATGGGCAGTATTTCTTTAATGATGTTGCGCCGTCTGGATCTGCTTTTTGCGGTGTGTGTACGCGGATTTGATCGGACCATCGTAACGGGTTCCGGCCACGTGGTCTTTTTCCTTCGATCTTTCCTTAGATATTCGAAGCTCCTGGCATTTGGGTATATTTTAAATTAGGGTATAGTAATTAAATGAAATTATTTTTATTTAAATATTGTTAACATACTTAATTGTGCACACAATGTCTGTTTGTTAATCGCTAATACTTTAATAATATTTGCCTATGCTACCAAACTGAATCACGTTATATAAACTGTTCGTTATTCGTTGTCTGTTGAACAAAGAATTCTTGACAATAAATCGTGTAGATATTACTGCAGATAAATGGAAGGTAATGTGATAAAACGACAATGTAAAATAAAGTTTAATGTGGTCAGAAATTTTTCACACGTTAATTCTACGGGCGATTCCCTAAGGACATTATTGGTATCTAAGGAGAGTAAATCTACTTGCGGATACTAGATTTCTTTCCTTTTGTAGTCGTTTCCACAAGTCCATTAAAGCTCTCCCCGGTACCACTCGATAGCCCAGACTTACAATTCTACTAAACTAAACTTCCACATAGCGCTACCAAACAGATAAAATCGACGGTGTAGAAATCAAACGTTTAAGAGTTAAAGTACGTGTATCGGCTTGTGTATCGGTTAGCCACCTGGTTAATACTTATCTCTAATTACACTTGTAGCAGAACATGGAATGTTTTGTAAATTCCGTAAACTAGCACGCTTACTTCAGAGTTCAGAGTAAAAACAGCTCTTTCAGTTGGTATATTTTGTAAGCATCATTTCTTTGTTGGAAATCTGCGACGAAATATAGAGAAATAATTGATGTATACTAGTACCTTTCATAATTTTATCTTCGTCTCTACAGCTGGCGTGTCGTAATCCACGTGGTGACGGTGACGAATATCACGAAGTTCATATTGTGCACGACCTAATACTTCACGGCTGCCTAAACTTGAAATATCAGGCCATTGTTTATATTTTTTCCTTTTACGTCAATGGAAACATGCTTCTTTTATCATAATTTAGGGTCTTCATAGATGGATAAGGTCGGCAATGCAGCGTGATAAGGGTCGGTGTGTTTTGTAAACATGGAGAGAGCTCGGTTAAGCCGCGATTGATTGAATTATTGCTTGCCTTGTAATTTGGAGGTGGGGCTTGGTCACGTTTCTGTGATATTGTAAGCGCGGTGTGAAGCGCGGCCTCGTCTGCGTGTGTACTTGTGTATTTTCTATAAGCGCTGCGGATAAATGTTTGTCTCATATATTGGTGACGAGATTGGGGTCTTATGTAGGTGTATTAAACGGGTTTACTATTTGATGAATTATAGAAAATATTTTTCGAACTTTGATGTTAAAGGGGTTATTTTGGGTTTGTGTTAGTTTGAAAGTTGCAATTGTTAGTATTTGAAGGTTTTTTTATGCCAAATACTAAGGAACTCAAATCAATACCTAATACAAAATGGAAGATAAATATAAATATCTAATGCCGTCGCATTTACTAAGAACAATTGTTATTGAATCTCCTGGTTATTTTTGCGATATCTGTAACTTAACAATGATATGGATATTATGATTAAATTAGGTAAGAATCGGAAAAACATTTCCTTCACAAATTATATTGTTTGTTATGTAATAGAAAATAATACTACGTTTTTTCTTTCCGATAAGTTGTGTTAGAAACGATATTAAATGATAAATCGATGAAGTATGAGAGTTCACATCGTTGCCACCTTTGTAAAAACCAAGTTTTCCTTGTAGCAGTGTACAGCATTGCACATTTTGCCATCAACAAAGAAAAAGGATCAAAACAAAGAAATAAAACCATAATTTTTACGATCCGCAGTTCAGAAAATATTTTCTTCCTGTTATTTGTTATATGGTTTGTTGTGAATTTATTATGGATTGATTTTGTGAACAAAAGCTTCATATAAACTGGAGAGGAAAATTTTGTAAATTTCTCTATTACAAAATATTTTCCGTATTTCACTGGCTAGTGGGTTCTGTTGAAAAGGCTCTCAGTTTTCGGGCACCGGACGTAATTCTGTTGTGCATGGGTCGCCAGCTCTGAATGAACTTGCCCGTGGTGGATTTTTTATATTAATTACGGTTTTCAGTGCATATTTTCGTCTCGGTATATTATTGGAGTATATTTGAGTGTTGAATCGAAGTCTTTTTAAACACTGCTAACGATCGTTCAGAATTATTAGAATGAGATAAATTAGTGTGAACACTTGACAAAATAATGAATTCTTGTGCCTAAAAGATCATATGCGGTAGAAATACAGTTAAATATACATAGATGTATTAAAATATCATCAATATGGAACTTGTCGCATGAAACTAGTAATAATGGCATAATTAATTACATAGTAATAAGTTTGTAATGTAACATTTTAGACGTTTCATTTTTTAATTATTTTAGTCTAGCATTGCTCTTTAGGTCCATAAACTAAGTCGATACCAGGGTTTGTTATGTAGGTAGTTTTGGTTGAAATCAAATTGAAGCGTTTCAACATGAGGGACATAAACATGATGCCAGGCCGGATGCGTCGCCGGAAAATAGCTTTCCTGATGAAATATGATTAACGTGCCGTATTTTATTACTTATCCTGCTTCATTTCCAGAAAACTTACGGGATTATTGGAAAAGTCTGGATTTATAAAACTCACTAAGAATATTCGCGTTATTATTATGAAGATAATTAACAGATATCCGTTTTACTATTACTTCAATACAATTAGTATTATCCATGTAATATCTATATTAAAATATGAGTTTTTACCAACGACGTTGTAAAGAATCATAAAGAATACAATTTTAAATTTCGCTCTAAAAAGGAAATATCATGAAAGAAATAGACATTAAATATTAAAATTCATACGGAATACTTTAAATATTTTGTTGGATTTAATCAGTTTTTTATACAGACAATTTAAGATCCACTTATAAGTAGACCGGAATAATTATTCGTCCATTAAGCAAGTATAAGTAAAATTATCTACAAATTTTAGTTCTACGGTTACTTAACCATACGCGTTACCATTTGCGTTAACCTAGAACAATTGGACAAGACAGAAAAAAAAATTCTCAACACGTGCGATACAAATTACAAAGACAGTGATCTGCTGTACCCTTAAACAGACGCCTGTCGATAGCCAGTCCTTTCCATCAAACAAGTATTACCCCCTCACCGCAAAAACATCCTTATTTTTGGGAAATAGGGTTATTTCGTTCAACAAGAAAAATAAGGAATGATCACCACTAGTCGGTTGCTCGAGCTTGGGTCTCCAGGGCCTATACTTCCGATATATTTAGGCGGGTTATCTGGCAAGTCTTCAAGATTACTGTCAGCAAATAGGACGTTCGACGTGCTTTGAAACTGAGATGACCAATATTACCCGATGCAGGCTCCGGCCGCTTCTCGAGGGTGTCGTGTCCTTTACTTATTAGAGCGCTGTATTTATTTGTGCATTTGCTTAAGCAATTGCGTAAGAAATGTCTTGGGACACAGAGGTGTGCATTTCCTTGTTTGTTTATGTGATTCTGTTGTTGGAAGGGAATATTGCAGTATGGTTATTAATGGTAGTCATTATTGGTTATAATGATGTGATTATTAAAATTTATGTTGTATACATGCAAATAATTCAATATTAGAATGTTCTTTTTTATTATTTTTTGGATAAATTTATATTTAATTACGTTGTTATTTTTTGCTCACATTTCTGTTTATTTATTTTCTAATCTTATTTAATTTGTTTTTGTAATATTTTTGTTTTTGTAATATTAAGGCAATACAACACTCAACTAGCTCATAATGCTCTAACAAATATGCAATTGCTTAAAACAGCCATGAGGGGAATGGAAACAGGCAAACCGACAATAACACATTTAAAAGATAACCACGGTGTGAGACACGGTGATAGAGCCAAATATGTTGAAATATGTACACATTTTTATAGATCCCTATATTCTGAACATCACTTCCCCCATTTTGAGACCCATTTAAATGTAAACTCGGACCTCAAGTTGCCAATTATAACGGGTTTTAGAAACCCATAAGGCTCTTCTTGGCATGCAATACTATAAGACCTCCCGGTGAAGACGGTATCACAGCAGAAATATTAAAAGTTAGAGAAGAGATGTTTGCTACCACACATTTGCAACTTGTATATACATGTTTAAAATCCGGTTATTTTTTCCATAACGTTTTTGCATTCGAACATAATACTACTCCATAAAAAAGGCGACAGGTCCGATATAAACAATTACCGTCCCATAAGCTTAATATCCCATCTTTATAAACTTTTATAAAAATAATTGAACATCGAATATCTGACAAATTAGACGACTACCAACCCTTGACAAGCAGGATTCCGCCGTGGCCTTTCGACCACCGATCATTTACATACCCTAAATCAGCTGATAAAAAACATCAAGAATTCAATATACCTTTGTACAGTGCATTCGTTGATTATTAAAATAATCAACGTACCTTCAAGCTTTCGATAGCCTTAACCATTCAGCCATATTTAAGTCCCTTGAAAAACAGAATATCCACCCCGGCTACATACAATTACTTCGGAACATATATAACACAGCACAGCATCATCAGCATCAATGGTTCCGCAGGGCCTTCTTTTCCTATCCAAAGGGTGTGAAATAGGGTGACCCGCTATCTCCAAAACTTTTTACAGCCACGCTAGAAGTTTTTCGAAAATTGAAACCCAGTTGGGAGAACAGCGGCATTGTTATCTGCGGAAAGAGATTAACTATCTTCGCTTCGCCGATGATATTATCCTCTTCTCACTCATCTGCAGCTGATCTGACCCAAATGCTCGAACAATTGAGCCTAGCGAGCCTCGAGGTCGACTTGGCATGAATATGACCAAGACCAAAGTAATGACAAACAGCTTAGAGAGGCGCATAGAAGTTGGGGGAGTGGGGAGTTGAATATGTCCGTGAGTAACTTTACCTTGGCCAGATAGTATCCTTCCAGGCAAGACAAGACAAGGAAATCTCAAGACGAACCGAGAATGCGTGGAGGAACTACCTGGTCAATGAAAGATCTAATGAAAGGGTCATTACCTCTCTCCCTTAAAAGGAAACTTATGGACATGTGTATACTCCCCACCCTTACTTATGGAGCGCAAACTTGGTCTCTAAACCAATCGTCAAAAAGTCCGTCCAGGGGGTTTGCCAACGAGCGATGGAACGCAGCATTCTTGGAGTTAAACTTGTCGACCGCGTTAAGACTCAACGCTGCGTTCCAAAACCAAGATCGCTGACGTGGGACAAACAGCTGCCAAGTTGAAATGGAACTGGACTGGGCCACATCTGCCGCATGTCCGACGACCATTGGGCGAAAGTTACTACACAGTGGTTCCCCAATGGCTGAAACCGACTCCTTGGTAGGCCTAGAAGGAGGATGGCGGGACGAACTCGATTCATATCTTCCGAACTGGCCGCAATTAGCATCTGACCGCGACAAATGGAAGGAAAGGAGGGAGGCCTTTGCCCAAACAGTGGGAATTAAAGGGCTTGTAATAATAATAATAATTAGAAATGTGTGCGCCTTTAATTGATAGTATATCAGTAGTTTGGTCCAAGATTGTATTATTAGAAAATGTTTTTAACATGTCGTTAATGTGTGCTATTTTAATAAAATGAAATAAATAAATAAAATAAGTCTACAAAGATTTAAATATGTCTATTAGTAGGTACTCTAGTGCAAACGCGTATTAAACATGATTTTATTTCCAAATTAATAGCACAAAGGGTTTCTATGTCTACTCCACAAAGCGACTTGGCCATACTTAATGACAAACGTATTGCTACCTGGCTAGAATATCTATAGACATAGCTTACAGATTATTACGTCTCATCGTTCGACACAATTAATGCAACCGGTACGAAGCCGGAAATAACGGGGCTTCAGCTATTGTTCTAAAACGATGACTTATAACTACGCATAGATGAACGTATGCAATTTATTATAGTTCCAGTTAAATATAAGAATTTTAAGCTATATGAATTGATTTATTACAATAAGCAGGACTGCGATGGTGAGCTTTACGAGATACGGAGGGATTTTGTTATCAAATTTAGTCGATCTTAATCTGAATACCTACATCATTTTAGCACTCTAGTATTATAATAACCACGCAGCACCAAGTCCCTTTCATTTTATACTCGAATTGCGAAACCACATAACAGTTATTAACGTTAATGTTTTATTGCTATTTTACGGCTCATAAACTAAAACAAATATACCCGACTGCCATGAAGCTACATAATGCTGTGTACACACAAACGTATCCAACAAGGACATGTAGGAAGATGAGGCACGAACGCCACAAACTTAATATTCTCATAAACAAGGCTGGGACACGTAGATATTTGAAATAATGCAGTCTTAAGCCGGCACGTGTCTTGCACTCGACGCATTAAAACCAGCATGATTTACCTGCAAATTGTCGACGTTAAAATATATTATGCTAATATGAGGAAGTCAACGTGAGTTAAAGTTAGCTGAATTAATTTTGGACAGTTTATTTTAACGCTTTGACAGAGAAAAACAAATTTTGTGTACCTGGTTTTTGTGTAATATTCATTTTTAAAATTGAAAGTAGTTATGTTACCGGCAACCTGTGTAATTCAGGCATTCTAAAAATATCTAGGCAATATATAGAATACCTGAGGCGTCCAGGCAATGTATGAAATATTATGGACATTATCGTTCATTACATTACATTACATTACTTTGCCTAAGTATTGTATTAAATAACTCCTGGTCCATCGACAATGTATAAAAAATTCGTTAATGAGTACGAACGCTAACGAATATAGAGGTTAAAGGTTAGGATTGAGATATATTTACAAGAACAGAAGGATAAAATTAAAAGAAACTATATTGTTAGAAAAGTTTACTATGAAATCGAAAAAATACCTTATAAGTATACCTAGACCTAAGAATTATGTCAGACTTTGAGATTTTTAGTATTCGTTACTTCTTTTTCAATACGTAATTGTGAATAACTAGGTCTTGTCCCTTCCTTGCTCTCGCCTATTAAATACATTGCCGGATGCGCATTCGGCATTTTATAGAATGCCTAGGCAGAGGTTAAAATAAATAATATTTCATACATTGCCTACATGTTTAGGCATTCTAAGCATTGCCTAGGCATTGCATAAAATGCCGGGTTATACGGATTGCCGATAAAAGTTATACTTCGTGGTTCAGACATTATTTGATATAATTAATTGAAACCAGCTTACAAAGTGATGTGTTCAATAATAAAATATTAACTAAGTTATAATTACATTAATAGCCACTAAATATTTTAATATTCTTGTGGCATAAATATTATCTAATTTAAGTATATATTAATAAATAGTATTTAAAAATGAAGTCTGAATAAAAAAAATCCATGACTGAGTTGTAGCGACCTTACTAATTTTATAAGGCAACATTGCCACTACCCGGTATATCAGCTATACGTACTTTCAATATTTCATGTAACATACTGTAGTATTTTACTTCACTATTACCTTCATAATATTCACTAACTGTACATATCAACTTCGACCTACTTATCCACATTCTTTTCAGTTCCCTCATTAAAAATGAGCAAGCGTTTAACAAGATGTGGGCAAATAAAATAAAACCAAATGATGTTGTTAAGCTTTTATTATCTCATTATACAGATTACATTCAACACAAACGGCACGACCGAGTTATCGATTAGCGAAGATATAAAGACACCCAGTATCAGTAAAGACAAAAGAAATAGGCACGTGTTAATAAACTCACTTGAACAAAGATAATTACGACCTTATTGACTAAGTTACGAGTATTGAGGAACAGAACAAAGTAATGACTTAGTAAAGTAACCCACAGTAACTCTATATCACAATTGAATTTATATTTCCTCAATATAAAGTGTCAAATAGTAAAATAACCTCAGCAGTGATATATGTTTACAAACTCGTGAAAATTGAACCCAATAAAATGTTCAGTGTGTTTGGACAACATTCAGTTTATAATATCCGTTTTACTAACAGCAAATATGACGCTACACAAGTTTCAGGTCAGTTTGTGTGTAAAGTACTTCAGCAGCCGAGCGCAAATAGTGTCAACAACTGCGCAACTTTATATTACATTTGAGTGGTATATAAAAAGCGGGGCTTTATTGACGCTACTGCTCATTAGACTTTGCTATGTCATTCGCTGGTTTAGCCGCGCTACATAATTGAAAGCCGCGGTTTGGCCCAACAACAAGCGGCAGCGGGCGCGGGCGCGGGGCGGGCACGCTCCACGTTTATAAATTAGGGAATTATATTAATCACGGATAACGCATCGACATTGCGACAGAGCCCATATTATCGAGCGCTCTGCTTGCGGTACCTGCCCGCGCGTGCCAATTCATTACATTATATCTCTCACTAACTACATATTAATAATATTGCTTGTTTAATACCGTGAATCCCCTAAATAAACATTGTTTTTCCTGTTGAACCTCCAATTAGCAAAGTATTATATTTTGGGAACTTTTCTCCTCTTTCAATTTTACAATGTTTAAATGCCTACCATGTGCGAGTCTTAAACGAATATAATATCACAAGCTTTCGGTCTAAATTTGCTTTACAATAACTAGGTATATACAATAATAGTTGATACAAAGTATAAGGTTATAAAGTTAATAATGACTTACAATAATGTTCTTATACACAATTAACATTTAATTAAAAACATTAATTGATTTTGTGCCTCACTTACATGCACGAGTATGTGTAAAGTTTATAACTAAACAAACATTCACAAATTTGTTTTGGGAGTAGGTGCGGGGGCACAATCAATTTGCGTGACGATTACGGAGGTGAAATTAACGCAAGATAACACGGCGTTAGCGTCCCACCTGGGGAAGGATTACGAGCTTCAGATAAGTGAATGTATTACCTCAATTACGTACCAGAAAAGAACGGATATTTAAGGGAAAGCGCTCCAATTCGCGGTGCAATCTAATGAGTCTCTGTCGAAACTCCGGGGGAACGTCTTACAGTGTTTATCAGCACTTCGGTCTGGCAGCCTTTGTTTGTTGCCAGCCTTAATACACCGCTTAACATATTTTAATCTCTCCACGGCTTTGTTCCGCGGAGAGTCACTGAGAAATTAGCTGTCTTCAACAACGTTATCGGATTTATGAACATATTTTCGGCGTCATGGAAGTGAGACGTAAAAATATTTAAATTGAAACACGTTTACGCTTTGTTTGAGGAAATCTTGATTATATTTTATGTGTTCAATATTTACCAGCCTCGCCTAGTGATATTCCACAGTCAATGACGTAACAGCACCCAGTTACACAATTCGCTTTATTACTAGCCAGAAATTTCACCAGCTCGGCTACATTTTCACTGTCGGGTATTTTTTTCAGTGGAGCATTCATTTCTACGGCGGCGAACATTTGCGCGCTGCCTTCTTCCGTCATGCCGCTTCGCTTGAACATTTCAGTTTTTACCGGCCCCGGGTTGACGGCGTTGACTCTTACTCCTGATGATCCTAGCTGCACAGCCAGGCATTTTGTTGCCATGTCGATAGCCGCTTTTGACATACAATAAGCCATCACTAATGGCAAAGGTTTCGTCGAGAGAATGCTTGAAATGTTTACGATATTCCCCTTTGTTTTCATTAGATAGGGAATAACTTTATTCGTCAGATGGTAGGTACCGCGCACATTGGTTGCCATTACATGATCGTAGCCATCCATTTCTTTTTGTATTCCTTCTATTGCTGAAACTCCGGCGTTATTAATCAAAACGTCGATCTGTCCATATCTGTTTATGGTTTCACTCACAATTCTTTGTACGTCGTCATCGATAGTAATATCGGCTATAATCATTAACGGTTTGAGTCCACTTACTTGTTCACACTGATTGGCTGTTTTTGACAGGTTTTCAGCATTTCGTCCAACTAAACTGAGAAAAGCGGACGCTTTGGCAAATTTTAAACTGCAAGTGGCACCTATTCCAGAACTTGCACCGGTTATTAAAAACAACTTTTCCGTGGAACCACATTCTGTATCGGAGCTGAACGTTGACTGAGTGGGTAGCTCGGCAGTTAGCGGAATGAAACAACACACTCATTATACATCGGCCGGTAATGTTACGCTTCCGGATTTGTACTGGTATGTGACCACGAAGTGAAACTGCAAGATCCCGTGTCATATGGATCCGGCGCAAGTGTGTGTGTGTGTTCTAGGTGAAATCAGCATTTAATTGTCTATTTAGTAGTCAGTAATGATGTGCCATTATCGGATATAAATTGTTATATTGTAATTTGTAAAAGGGCTGGATGTAATTGGTTAATTATGTGATAGGTACTTACATTACAATTACATGCTAATTAACAAATAGGATAGGTAACATTCTTAATAAAAACATAATTACAATTGAAATATGTATGATTAGATTAATTCATTATATTAGGTTTTATTTTCTCGTGGCTTATATGGACCCCCTTCGAGTAAAAGCCTCCTCCAAGGACTTCCATCGTTCTTTGTGTCTAGCCAAGGATAACTAATTTACTTCTGCTTCTTTTGCCAGTTCGTCTGTCCATCTAGCGCATGGGCGGCCTCTAACCCTACGACCCGTAGGGCCTTGCCATTTCATAACTCTAATGGTCCACCTGTAATCGTTGTATCGAGCTATGTGTCCCGCCCATCTCCATTTCATTTTTAGTGAGAAGGTTAGAGCGTCGGTTACTTTAGTTTTGTTGCGAATGTGGTCATTTTTAATCTTGTCTCTTAATTTTATAACTAATAAGCTTCTTTCCATTCTTCTTTGCGTTGTTTGTATTTTGTTCACGGTTTTTAGGTCGAGATAAATGAATATGTTTTTGTGGATGAGTATTTAATAAGGTTTATAATTTCAAAGTACTTACAAATGTTTAATTATTATAGTTATTGATACGATAGCGTTGAATATATGTACTTCTATTTATAACATAAGAAAGTGAGGAACTGAAATAAATAAGTCTGCCAAGAAATTTTAATATAATTTAATTGTAATTAGTTTGTAACTTTGAAAATAGGGCGAAAGTAAATCACAGTTGTAAATAAAACACATTTAATTAATTTATACAATTTATTTGAGTCATCTCGACATACGAAAGACATTAAAATTTGAAGCGAGTTATGTACAATATTTGTCTTACATCAAATTAAAACTTACAGTAAAAGCTCCCTAATTGTCTTTGGCACTTTAATTACGAGTAATACTTGAACTAAGTTTAAGTAAACAGACTATTTTGTTTCTACGAGATCTAAATGGATGTGCATGGTGCTCGTACTTTTGTCTTTCACGAGCTGTGTAAATATTTTTAATTGAACTTTTCTAAATGGAAAATGTGCGCGAACACCATAAATTAAACCTATTTACGTATTTTTTTATTTATTTAAAGCCAACCAGTGTTTTTAAATCACAACCGTGTTTATTAATTTATTTCACATCCTTTTTTTCACGTGTTTTTATTTCGAAGCATTTAGATCAACTATAATCAAGTTCAACTTATTAATACATTTATGTGGGTGCTAAAATTATACGCAGCTAATATTGGTTATCTGCTGGGTAATGTTGATCCTTAAGGAACGGGATCGTGATCCTAATACTTAAGGAGAGAAACGGTTGGTTCTCCCAGGAGGGATTTGTATCGAGTGTACATTTGCATATTTATGCTCAGTCAACAACATTAGTATGGATATGATGAAACATTTCTATTTGTGGATAAACTAAGATTATAATCAAATAGATAGGGGAACGATGCTTATTAAAATTTAAATATGCAACAAAAGAAAACATAACAATATCCAGTAATAAATTAAGCCTAAAATATACAATAAAAATTTATTTTGTACAAGTTAATTCCATGTCTTTTAAGAAGTTATGTTTATATTTGTGGTTATGAATTTATTCCCTTGAAACCTTTGCTTGTGTATTGCAATATCGTTTTTTTTTATTATAATTCTAACAGTAATCGTGAGTTGCCTGCGTTAGCGTAATGCAAAGTGGCTATTTTCTGATGTCATTTTAATTTTTATCTCTACTAATCGATGTTATAGTTGTTATAGTTTGTTTCAGCATGCGTATTTGAACTGGTACTAATATTCTAGAATTGATTTGTAGAAATGCCATATACTAGTTTTACGACGTATATAATAAAAATACTGCCAGATAAATAATGATTTGCATTGTATGTACCGCAGTTCAGCAGTTATTTGGGCACGTGCTGAATATATTTAATGCACTCGCTGCAGTGTGTGATTTGCGCGAGTGATAATGTTTATCCTATAATGCTGTTGCACTAACACTTGTCGACAAATTATTGTCAATACGTGTTTGCTCCACCACAGTGGCAATCGTTATTAACTGGTGTTGCAATTTACTATTGTCTGTATTGCCGACAGTTGTATTGATTTGTATCGTGTAATCATCTTCTAGTCTCACAAACTAACCACTAAACACATACTATTTGATTGAAGCGGAAATCCGAAATCTACTGCTATTCAATTTCAGAAAGATTTATTTGAAACTAATCTGAAGCATCTCTACGTTTTAAAATATTGTTATAAATTTTCCACGTGCAGGAAAATGTATTGAAATGTACATAATCTATGAGTAATGAAGCTGTTGCGCACGTGGTTATATGAAGTGTCTAACCGAATGTCGATTTCTGACCGAAGCTAACTGATTAGCCAATACTCATTTTTATGACCAATGTTGGCGAATTCTAAACTTTCGCATGAATACTAGTTACAGATTATATGACTAAAATGCATATGAAAAGAGTGAGCAAAAATCGCAAAGTACTCTACTGCTTACTAGAAAAGAGAGCCAAATAGGAGCCGTAACATACATAGTAATTTTGTACAAAAATGATGTGTGTAAACACTGGAGGGAGTGCGATATTGGACGTTTGCATTCTTCAACCCTTTTACAATAAACATCTTAACGCATACGTTACACTTACGTCTAATACAATTAACTTGAATCTAGAATGAGGTGACTAGACTGAAGATAGGATTATTGCACCGCTTCCGACTTGTATAAGTGTGCGACTGTAATCTTACATGAGTAATGAGAATACAACCGAAAATTCTGTTCGAACCAATAAAGTATCGTCTTATCTATCTAAAAATATAGGCTGTTCAGAAATGCGGTATGGAATGCTGACATTGATATGTAATTACACATGAGAGGTGGACAAAGCAAAATATGTTGGTATTAGTGGGGGTATGTGGGGCACCGTGGGGTTACATTCGATCGATGTCGGTACGACGCGGTCCAATATATTATTATTTTGTTCAGCGAAGCGCGAAGGAGCCATACTACATCTCGCTCACAGCCATTTTAAAATGAATTTCAATTCACTTATCAAAACATTTTCTATAACAGAAAAATCCAAAAATACTATTATAACGCTGCAAAATATACGTCCGCATTCGTTTATTTCCAATATGAAACGAAAAACAGGCGCGCTTTACTTTTGATTTATTTTATAAAAGATAGCCTAAACTCGATTCCTACTGCACATTTAAATGAATATAAATCTACTTTTAATATTTAAATACAAGAACGTTATAAAAATAAATTACTAATTATTTCTACATCTACGGCTACAAAGCGACTGTACAAATGTAAGAGTAAAATATTTACATTGACTAAGGTCATCTACTTCCTATAACGAAATATAAGATTATAATAAAAGGACCTTTAACATTTACTAAATAAATAGGGCTCTAAGAAATCTTAAATTGAGATGGTAATATCGCTTGGCAATATAATTTTACGAATATAATGACTTGTAAATGACTAGCAATATCTAGATGAGATCATTTCTAAGGGCTAACTCAGTTGACAAATCTACTTCAACTATAAAATTATTTATCTTTCAAGCTCGAAGATAATCGCGCACAATAACTAGTGGGTAACATTTTGTGCGATGGAATTCATAAGAACAATATCATTTATAATTTATCAGACGTTGAACATTTGTTCAGATCTTTTGCATGCATTAAAAATACGGCGGTTAAAATTGTTATATGAAATTATTTTGATGAAAGACTAACTTGAGAATACAATTTTAAAATTACTAAACAAAAGGCGTTGGTGTATTAATTAGTAATAATCAATTAAGTACGTTTCCCGGTTGCCATAAAGCTTCCTTGTTACCTCGCCTAATTTTTCTGCGTTATTTATATGGCACAACCTTTTGTAAACATTCCTCTTAATTTAAATTATTTTAAGTTTTGGTTTCGATCGAAACGCACAACACTGCAGTATCCTAAAAAAAACTTTGTGAAAAACTTCAATAATACATAGATTTTTTCAGCGCTGTAATGCTGCTTACTTTGTATTGCAGCACAAAGCTGGATGTCCTTCGTGTTTTTTTAAATATGAATATCTCTACAATCATTTGTTCCGTCCCAGTATACGGCGATGGAAGTTGCGTTATGCGTTCCTATCTCAAGATAAGAGTTTAAGAAGTCTTCAGATGGTGTGCGTCGTGGTCGCAGCGACGAAGAACAGCGAAGTGCGTGACTTGAAATGTGTTGCTGGTCCGACTGCCTCGCTCCAATGTACCGGTCATCGTATAACCCATGTTGAAGTCGGCTTGCGTCACGTTGGTAGTCAGGTAGAGCTATAGGCGAAAATATGTTATTAGTTTCCGAATAAATGTTAAATTTTAATATTAGCTGGGTCTGCCAAAAAATATTGCGTTGTAGAAAATTGAATTTTTTGTTGATTAAACCACTATTTTATTTTCTGCCAATTTAAGCATTTTTCGTCGTTGGAAACATTGGGTTAAATATTGTTATACTACACAATAATTGTAGGAGTGTAGCTCGCCTTTGAAAATGGGGAGAGAAGGGTGATATAAATATTTTTAGACACTGGAATATTTTGATGAGTGAAAGGTCACGATAATTTTAAGTGGTAGTGGTGAAAGGTTTATGAGTATAAGTAGAGTACCATGAAAGTTAAAGTAGAGGAGTGTGTACCTTAAAGTCAGCGTCGGTACCGAGGTGTTTGAAGGTGCCGACGATGTAGACAGCGTTCACGCCGCTCACTACCATTTGCGCGTGAGTGCTGTGCCTGCAACAAACACGAGTGTTGTTTATAAGATAATTAACGTTATAATTCAAAAATAAAGTAGTCGTTTACATGGTCTTGACGCCATTGGTGGTGGTACCTACAGTCTCTTATTATTTGAGAGGGCGCCTGGGTAGGTACCACCGCAATGTCTATTTCTCTCACCAAACAGAAGTGTATAACACCGGCAAAATTACATGTTTTTAAATATTACTCTATTTTCAAACTTTAACATAATGTAATTTTGTCAGCGTTATAGTATAAAAGCTGAATTTTATACATATATATTATTAAGGCAACTATAAATAAATATTTCCTTGGTATTCATACAGTTTTTGATGGTTCTTTCATCTTGCCAGAAATATTGAAGCTCATAACTTCCAAAGCAACCACGATCGGAACTTCATAATAGCTGATTGTGTGATGCCTATGTTAAAGCCATACGCAGACAAACTTTCAGCTTTTATAAAATTAGGAAGGTCTGGCGGCCACGGGCTCATGGTCTATAATTTATGCCCGGCATGGTAATATGCTTCCTAATGTGTCCTTGCAATTCATAATTTTAGTAGCATACAAACGTTGTATGTCGTCATATATATAAACACATTTGCAAAAAAAAACGTTTCAAATGTTACTATTGGTTTGTTTGATAATTATAGGTAGTTTTACTTTCACAATTTTGTAAATTAATAAGCAAATAATCGTTTTCGTCAGTATTATCATAAAATTTTGATAAAATTTATGGGTTTTAATGCTAAAGTTCACTAGTAGTGTATGCTCGCTAGTAGAGCATATGCTCGTGAAGTAAAAGTTAACAAAGATTTTTGTTTGTTTTTTCTTTAATAAAGTAAAAGCAGATAAATGTTTAGTATCGAGTGTGACCCCCTCTAGCTGAAATCACAGCTTGAATTCGTCTGGGTATGCTAGCGAGGATATCCCGGATACTTGCTTGCGGAATACGTTCCCACTCCGCGGTAATCACATTCTTCAGCTCTCTGATGGTCTGCGGAGCCGGTTGTACTGATCTCACGCGTCGTTTCAGAACGTCCCAGACATGCTCTATAGGATTGAGCCTGGTTCTGGAAGAAAACCATGTACCCAACCACGGGATGATCGTTTTCTTGTGAGTCGCGCATTGAGAAATCGCAAGTCTTCGTATGTGGACCTTAAGAACAACCTCGAAGAAGTAAGAAATGTGCATATTAGTCTATGGACGGTCAGGAGGAGGCTTCTCGCGGCCAATATACGCAGTCATCGCTCGGCCCGCGGCCCTAAGTTACTCCGTGAGCACAGAGTTGCCAGGCTTAGGTTTGCTCGAAATTGTGAGTCATGGACTCAAGAAGACTGGAATAGGGTATTGTTCTCCGATGAAGCCAGGATATCTCTGTTCGGTGAAGATCGACGTCGGCGAGTGCTACGAAGACGAGGAGAACGCTTTGCAGAGGCTTGTTTTGAAGAAATCACACCTTATGGTGGGGGCTCTGTTATGTTTTGGGCAGGAATAAATTCAATGGATCGTTCAGAGTTAGTCTTCATTGAAAACGGCTCACTGACTGGATATCGATACATAACGGAAGTTCTAATTCCTCATGCACAACCCGCATTGGCCGCTTTAGGCGAAGACTCAATTTTATGGACGACAACGCTCGCGCCCACCGGTCTGGCGATATGGAAGCGTATGTGCAAGAGTTCGGCATTCGTCGTTTGGATTGGCCAGCTCGAAGTCCCGACGTCAATCCTATAGAGCATGTCTGGACGTTCTGAAACGACGCGTGAGATCAGTACAACCGGCTCCGCAGACCATCAGAGAGCTGAAGAATGTGATTACCGCGGAGTGGGAACGAATTCCGCAAGCAAGTATCCGGATATCCTCGCTAGCATACACAGACGAATTCAAGCTGTGATTTCAGCTAGAGGGAGTCACACTCGATACTAAACATTTATCTGCTTTTACTTTATAAAAGAAAAAACAAACAAAAATCTTTGTTAACTTTTACTTCCCGAGCATATGCACTACTAGCGAGCATACACTACTAGTGAACTTTAGCATTAAAACCCATAAATTTTATCAAAATTTTATGATAATACTGACGAATACGATTATTTGCTTATTAATTTACAAAATTGTGAAAGTAAAACTACCTATAATTATCAAACAAACCAATAGTAACATTTGAAATGGTTCATTGCTTAGGTGCCCGTTTTTTTTGCAAATGAGTTTATTTATGTCAGAATATTGATTGTTGAATACAGGCCAATATCTCTCACTCACGGCCTAGTAAACAAATAGATTAGTGCGCATACCAGCTATTGACTTGACAAGTGTTTTATTCGCACTAGTACCAAACTATTCACAGCCTCAGTAGCGCAGTTGGCCATGGCGCCGGCTTTGAAATAAGAGGCTGCTGAGTACCCTACACTGAAACAAATGTTTGTGTGTTCCATAGGCATTTGTTTCTGGTGTAGATGTAGGGCATCGAACGATCTCTCTTAATCTTTGGTACCAACAATAGTTTCTTAATAACTATGTGTCTATTGGCGTATCAATTGGTTTATATGGTTTTTTTATCGTATTATGTTATTATTACGCATCTTAAATTTTTTGTTACTTAAAAGTATATTCTTAACCTTCATTAGATTGTGCAGTAGATCTAAAAAAAAAGAAATTCCTATAGTTAAAACCTAGACATAATCAAGCCTTGTTGACGAGAAAAAAATAAAATATCAAGTTCATATCGCAAATTCTAGACCAATAAACATAGCCCTATAAATGTTTACGCAACAAATCTACGAACAATCTGCCACTATAATCTCAGAAACGTGTATTTTTGAACCAAAAATCTATTACGGCACATAATCTATGTTTATATTTTCAGGAGCGGAGAAGATAAGGCGTTGCGATCGTTTGTCAAGCCGTGCGAATTAGTGCGGGCTGCGAGTTTACCTGCGAGTTGGGACCGCGCCGTGTAATACCCGGCGACACTCTGATTATAACGCAGCACACTACCTCATAACACCTACTATCATACACGATACTTGCATCATGCCATGCTGCAAATTGGTAGTTGTAAATTATGGTGCTGATAATTTTAGTGTAGTAAAATTTTAGGGATTTGTGTTAACAATTTATTCAGTTTACATATACAAAAGTAATAGTTTGCAATACACACAATAACGTCATACCCACAGGTCATCTGTACTATGGTCATGCCAATGTTACTAATATCGTTAACAGCATCCTCAATGAAAAAAGTTGACTGCAAAACGAAAGTGTTCCCCAGAGGTTTTCGAGCCGTGATTTTACATAAAGCCTTCTTACATTTTCAGCGGCATTCAGCATTCGATGAATACTAAACAGCTTCAACATTTGTTTTCACTAATAACATTTTGCAAAAGTTTAATTAAAAATTATGAATAGATCTACTAAAATAAATTTTTCAAGAAAACGAAGGTAGTTACAAGAAAATCACGCGTCAACATAAATAAAAAGTTGGCGCTGACTGTTGCTCTGATGAGTTCGTTGAGAGTGCCGTCCGAACGCCGATCACGTATACCAGTTAGTAGGGCGCGAATCCAACACGTACCTAACGGAGCCCTAACTGTCTCGTAATGGCGCCCACCGTGTAATAGCGCTCGACATCTTACGCCCTGACGTCTCGACAAAATTAAAAATGTTATGAGCTCTGCACTCCTCCCCTCAAGGGTTTCGAGAAACTTCGGTCACTTACACTTGTGAATGTTCACACTGAATTATTATGTGGGTTGTTTTGGCATTTTATTGTTCAGCAACTGATGGTACAGAGTCGTAACTGAAGTACAGGCGTCGGTTTCCATACCCCAATCTCACACCTCTGATAAGCTATAGGTCAGTAAATACATAGTAACACGTCATATACTAATGTGATATTTCATAATATGAACTTTTTAACGTAAACCAATTTTAATAAAGAACGACTTGAAACGGTTAACATTCGAAGTTCTATTAACCTCAGGTGCTTTTAAGTGAAGCAGTTCTGACTTAGCCGCACCTGCAATGGCTATAAAACTTGGCAGATATTGCCAGAAAACATTTGCTTCACCGGAAATCAAATTCATCCGAAGCGGTTCAGTTTCTTAGCAAAAAAATTAAGTGATAGATGCAATGAATTACAGGTGAAGGTAATTGCGGTCCATAAGAACTCTCAATGGTTCTGGCAGCGTTTCAACAGGCCAAACTTACTTCCATTCTTCAGAGTTTACACTTTGTTCCAGTTCAGCAAGGAGCGTTTCAACGTTCTGTTGAGACGTGGAATTATTTTAATTAGAGTTTATTACTTTATTAGAGACCTGAATGAGTTTTTGAAAACAAAGTTCTATTGTTCTTCGTGAGGGTTATAATTGAGAGATTAGTTGAAAAAACATTAAGCGCGCTGAATAAACAATAATGCATTTGATGATAATAATAGACTTATATTGTGTTTGGTGAATATCGGAAAATACGAAATACTTTTTAGACTTACTGCACTTCACTTGTGTTTTAATCAATAGCGTTGTGGAAACTGACATGCATGCAAGAGGATTATAATTATTGGTCGTCTTTTTCTATATACACACAGTCACAAAGATAGCCCTGATAGCTTATCATCATGGATGAGAAGGAACAGGAGAGTTTTGTGGATAACCTTACATGATTACCTGAACTATGTATTTCTCTCCATTATTATAATTTAAATTATTTGCAAAGAACCCAGCGTGGAGATATTATCCATTTTAGATATTAACTTTAACGTTTAATAAAACGTAATATCGTAGATGGTAATGGGAAGTATATTAAAATTGAGAACGTATCCGTAGTATATCCGCCATCACGCAGACAGCATCCGCGGGGAGATCCCTGGATGTTATCATGATAGACGACTCGTTTAGGCAGAGTAGTGTGGTCGAGCAGTAATAATCGTTAATGTAAGCGATTCTCGTTTAGCCTTCGTACCGAAATGCTGGAGATTTTCCTTCGTAATACGTATTTCAGTTCTGTGCCATTCTTAATCTCGTATGATATTTAACTTGGAAAAACTTGTTTAATGTTGTATTAACCGTTGAAACTACGGCTATATAATGTGATAAAATCATGCCCGAAATGGAGTAATGCCTCTGCTGGGCGAAACTTTTATCGTGTGAGAGATATAATAATATATTAATTGAAACCATATAGTCTAATGACACTGATTCTTTTACTGGATATGTTTTTGCGTAAATTCAAAAACTGTTAAATATTTCATAGTGACATTCTTATAGTCATTAAATATTATTATGGTAACCATATTGTATCATGCTATTTATATAAAGATGGTGCGACTTTATTTGATGACATTATTACTTTTGTGGCGGTTGCAATACGCCAACTTAGATATAGCTTTTAAAGCGGTTGCAATACGCCAACTTATATTTAGCTTTTAAAATAACACGCTTATTAGTTGTAATTTGAACATTATTTAAACACGCATTTCATTTTAAAATATGACTGCAGATGTTTAACCATAAAACATCTGCGAGTCGTTTTATTACAGTAAGAATTTTTGTGTACCTTATTGTATAATATTTGTTAAAAAGATGCTGTGCTAAATTATTGTTTCCTAATTGTAATGGCCCGTTCATACCGGGGCAATAAAACTGTATTATTATAGTTAAGTTCTTTAGTGGCGGCAATTCTTTGCAACAAATTTATGTTTTTTAGACAATAGTTCACATGTTTTGTAAACCTTTCGGTTTGGACAATAGCCCAGATGTTTGGGCAGACCTTAATTTTTAGTTGAAAGGATAGACCCTATTTTATGGCTTAAATATATTTTCTGTAAGATTTATCCCCACCGATCCTCATTCGGGTAGTCCTATAAAAGGGTCGGTTTATTTGGATGAGAAGACAGTCTGCCATCTCTCGTCACGAGCACATCTCGCTGCGAGTCGCATAATTATAATTTTACTCTGTCTGTGAATGTATTAAGTGTTAATTTACAAAATTTACAATAGTTAGTTCCTGGAAGTGAGTGCTTATTCTAATACCTACACTTATAACCACCAAACTTTTAATACACCGCCGAACAGGACGTGTTGGTTATTAAAAGCACGTCCGCGGCATGTCTCTGGCGTGATCACGCGATAGTTGTGCCCAGCCACTTCCCGCCGTTTGTCAAACACGCCACCTACCGGCCCGCCGTCTAGCGTGTTGTGCTGCCAGACTTAAATAGAAAAATACCCACTGAATTAGGTATTTCAAATTTCCCAACGTAATCATAAAAGTTTATCTCGTACGACATTAAGAAACAACGACTGAACAAGGATTTACTATGCGTTAGTAGCAAATGTTATTTATTACATATTAAATATACGAATTATTATTTTTTTAGTTTACAGCCTCCGTGGACTCGTTTGGACGCTGGCTATAACACGAGATTGATCCCCGCACCGAATGATTTGGTGGTTCATAAGTATTTGTCTCGGGTCTAAGTTTTGTGAGACCGAAAAGTTTCTCGTAGGTACTAGTACCCATGACATAAGACTAATTGATCATAATGTGGGATCAGGACTATTTATATTTTAACCAGCGTGACATTCAATTATTTAACTTGACTTTTCCTTAAATGTGCCCGAACTCCATACATTTTTTCCCCAAAAGTCGGGAAATTTCCTGACATTAGGCATCACTGCTGGCGTGGCAGCTTACCGCCTTGGCGCTCCCACCTGAACCGCATCGCAAGGCGGTTAATTGCAAAAACCGTTCTTAATGCCCAACATAACGTGATAAAGTGTTTCCTTTTCAAAAGCGCGAATGCGTTTAATGTTAAGTTTAATTCCCAGTCCTTTAGACACCATAATTTCCTTCTTGAATTTAATTATAATCTTAACTTAATATTTTTCTTACGGGTAATTAGTATTTGGTAATGTATTTTACCGTGATATTATTTGTAGAACTAAATATGTAATAAATACAGATACGCGGAGCTTATTAGTTGGCACCAAAATATAACTTTTAGAATGCGACTTGAACGCGGATTGAAGTAACTTAATACATGTATGAATGTAATTACCTCCTAGTGCCGGCGACCTCGACGACCTTGCACCGGGAGCGGCGCCACCAGCACGGCTGCAACGTCCAGTACGACGACGACGCACTGCGCGCCCAACCCTCCTCCGGGAACATCAACACCTGCGCACAAACATACCACGTATAGCCGCTGCCTATTTCAACTGGGCCAATTAATTACATCAAAAAGCAAAAGGCCTCCAACCAAAGTCCAATTTGCATCGATGTTATCTCTACAATCATTGCGAAATTCTCAAAGTAATATTTTACATAACCGTTATCTTCAATAAAGGAAACAGAACGAAGGCTTCACGAAACGTTGAGTACGAATTAACTAAATTAGAAAACTTTACAAGCCTTTCGACGGCGGGTTGAAAAATAGCTTTTTGACTAAAACTAATATTGCGGGCCAGAAACAAAACAGAGCAGAGTTGTAACGAAGTTGTTTCAGACGCTGGAGTTTACAACCGCGGGCGACGTGCGCGTACCCGACCGGCGCGGCGCGGCGGCGCTCGTTTACGTTTACAGCCAAAGCACTTCCGCAGGGAACATCATCGATAACGTAAACGCGAGCGTATTGCCAGCGAGACTCGTTCGCTCGATTGGCTCGTGGCATTCCGTCCTCATTTTCTTCACCGCGTCTCGGGCAATATATTTTTTTGTAAAGTGTTTTCCTGCTTTCGACAATATTGCGTCAGTTTCAAAGAAGCGGAGCTGACGGGGATAAAATCGCTTTCGCATTGAGTGAGCACACTAATGATTGAGTTCCTGCGCGAGGACGGAGAACGGAGGACCGCAGCCGCCTTGTGACGGCGCGCTTCGTGCCGTCTGCCGTCTCTAGTGAGCCACTTCCCCCGCGTCCGCCATCTCCGCTGCCCACCCTTTGACGAATATCCTGTCATTTCATTGTTCAAAAACTTTCCGTTCAAAATGTACCGACCACTCCCACACATTGGACATTATTTTTAGTATTAATAATGTAGTTGGCAGAGCAATGACTATTACATTCCCAGCGGAGTAGGTGGAAATCGCTAAGTCATGTCTCTCCCCCGGCGTGCGCCGACTCGACGTTGTCCATTACGACTGTTATGAGTTTTGGCCAGATCTCTCTGTTCTAACTCATGATAACTACACTATCTTCCGTACCTTTGAATTCCAACTTGAAGCTCTCCATAAAGGCAAACATTCGAAGAAGTTATATTCTGTCATTAATTTCGAGGAAACTTCATAACTTTTAGTTGAGCGATAACTTGTTAAAGCAGAGAGTTTGAGGAGCATGGTATTAATAATTTTGAATATTTATGTATAAGTATATATAATTTTGGTTTATGTTGTTTTGTTTGCTTGTTATCCTGGCCATAAATGATTCAGACACAATAGACCACCTAAACTTTCCTAAACGCTTAATCTAAACAATTAATTGCCGAACGGAGGGCGACCACTCTTTTTGTGCCGTGACTGACAAAACCACTTCAATATCGACCATTAATATTCAAGAGCTCTTATAGCCTTGTTTATCGACACCTTTTTTGCATGAAGCAATAAATTCGCGTGATAGTCTAGGGTCGTCCAATTATGAACCGCTCTCAAAACGATCTATTAATTACGTCAAATTGTGTTCCATTCAATCAAATCTCTTTTTGGAAATTAATAACTAGGTAGTGAGTTGATTACGGCACAAGTTTTCCACTGTGACTGGAGCAATTTGAAACATTCTTGTTATTTGGGAACATAATTTAACTCGGAACAATTCGGTTCAGTGGAAACTTTTGACGGAACGGATGATGGAGTTTAAATAAGCAATCGTGGAAGTATTGTTCGCGATCGTGTAAGAATTTTTGCAGTGTTGGAAGAGGGCGGGTGCAATTCTTTTAGTGCTTAGTTTGTTCAGCGGATTAAGATTGCGAACAGGCGAAGTTTCGGCGGAGTTCGTCTGGTAGTTGGCGTGTCATTAACCGGTATTACTAATTCATGGGCTGCGCGAACAATTCATCTCGAGAGCGTCTTTACTGCATCGAATGAGTAAATTGAACTGGCTCAATTTTGAATATGCGTTGTTCCGATTGGATGTAATATTCATAATGGTACATCATAAATAATTGAAACATATTTGCATAGATATTTTTGAAAATCTAAAGGGTCTATTAAAAAATCGTTGTAAAGGATGAATTTTGAAGGTCCAAAATTCAACCGTAGGAATGAAGTAAGAACTGTATTTTAAAAATCTAATACACCTACTTTTGAAATATTCATTGAGGTAGTTTTTAAATCAATGGAAATATTTGTTTAGTGTTTAGTATTTTACTAGTTCAGCAATGCTCAATGCTGTCACGAAAATTAAGTTGCTTTTGAAGAGCTTTTCAATTTAAGTCACTCTTTTGAAAGGAAATTTATGAAACATGTGTTCGAGTTTTTGCATTGAAAAGAGCTTTTCTATATTTTTATTTCTACAATTAAATACTTCTCTCAATAAAATTCAATTCGAAAAGAGTAATTTATTTTCATAATTTCTTATAAACCAAATTTTAAAACTAGTGTTATAATTTATAAACCTTTATTTTTCTTGATAATCACAGACAAGATTGACTGTAATCGTTATAATATTGTCGATTCATAAGCTACTGGATACGTATTTAAACAATATATTAAGTTCTATACATATATAAAAATATGCTTGTAGCTGTATCAGCCAATATACGTCGTACGGCACAGGCCTCATCTATAATGGAAAAAACGATTGAGAGTTTTCTCACGATGTTTTCCGTCACCGTTATAATGCGTCATGATTGACTATCATAAAAGTCAGAGATGTGTCCCCGGATTTGAACCCGCTACCACCGTGAACATGTTGGCAGCCGCGTCTGGTCCGTTACCAATAGATCACTAACGTATATTTTATTGATATATGTATTTTTTTTATAAAACTAGATGTTAAAAGTACTTTAATAAAATAATAACTACCTGAATTTTCTTTAGTTTTGCACTTCAATAAACAAGAAAATCCTTTTCCATTTATTTCACATAGTTTTCAGTGATGTTAAATATAAAATATTTAGCCCATGTGCCGTCCGTGATCGCGCCGGCCGATAGTCACGTCCTGACACTCGACTTCACTCGACAGTTCGCTCCTCAACACTGCATCCGTGAGATTCACGAGGATAAAGCTTGGCTGGATGTAATAGTAAGGCTGAATGGTTGTCAGCCTTGGTGTTGTGTTTACTAATTGTTTATTGATAGCTTATTTTAGATCGTACTCCTACAACGCCCGAATACTCAAACGCGACTTAAATATTATGTTGCAATTAACTACGCAAATCCCGCTTAAATGTACTGGCTATGTGGGCCGTGCGCTGTTAAGAGCAACCTATTATTTGAAAGGCGTTTGATATTCTTGCGTAAAAGTCTTTATTAGTTGTATTATTAAATTGATTGCAAATCAGTAATACAAAACTAAGTTTTGTGTCGAATACAAATCTAATGGCCTTCTAGATGGTTTATTTAATGCCAGCAGCATCACTCGTTTAAGTTACTTTGATAAGAATCGGAGCTATAAAACTGTTACATGAAACAACTTCCACACTCCTTAATAAACACATCACTTGTAATGAAACCTTAAACGCAGAATTACTAACCCAACATCGCTGTTCTCTTAATATCTCGTTTGGAGCTCAAATTCGAGCTAATACAGGTTAATGTGTACCTGCTAGTACGCTCGCAGTCGCTTCCAGTAACATTAATGTAATTCCTCGAGTGTACGCCACTGCTTGGCGCCGTCCGTCGTAATTGGATTTAGTCTGGACTACGAATACGACGTGCGGATTACCGCTTTAAGGGATTTCACTAATGCCACAATTTCACTTCCTCTGAAAAATCACGTATATTATTTTCGGGAGGCGGTTGTTGCTTTATTTTAAACAATTGGTGCGGACTCAGGATTTGCAAGCATGGAATGTGCTGTTTGTCTCACAATGTTTGAGAGTTGATATACGTTAGTGTAGTTTAAAATATGGTTGCTATAAGTACAAATCCAAATTGACGTTATATTATTGAATTGTTTAATTTTAGTCACAACTGTACTAGAGAGACGAATGTATTTTGGATTTCTTAAACATAATAGTTGGAATAAATGGGTAAAAGCAATACTCAAATACTTAATATCTAAACCTTGCGGTTTTGCAACTTTTACCAAACAGGTCATCGACAACTTAGCTTGTTACACGCCGCGTTATATTACGATCTTAGAGTATATACATATAGAGATATAAAAAAAACTGGCCATTTTCAACTTTTTAGTCATTGAATCGATTGCTCTCAAAATCAACATCTGAGGGTATCTCGGCAGTCGGCACCAATAAACCAAATTTATAAGTAGATTAAAAAATTGTGCTCGCCATTTTGAACTTTTTATTTATTAAACCGATTGCTCTCAAAATTAATAAATAAATAAATAACACCCAACAGTCACATACATAGTCCTGACTCCACACTAAGATCGAGTCTTGTGTCATGGGTATCAGGAACTACGAGAGACTTTTCGGTCTCACAAACACCCAGACCCGAAAGAAATATTTGTGGGCTACACAAACATTTCTCTCGGTGTGGGGATCGAACCCGCGGCCTCTCGTTTCACAGGCGGTGTCTATTATAATATCTGAGGGTTTCTCGGTACCAATAAGCCACATTCATAGGTAAAGTATTGTGGCTGCCATTGCTCTCAGAATCAAAATCTAAAGTTTTCTCTCTGTCTCCCTCTCCCTCTCTCTCTCTCTCTCTTCAGCCATAAAAAGCCATAGGAAGTCCACTGCTGAACATAGGCCTCCTCAAGCCTGTGTGCCTTGCATCCAGCGACTTCCTGAAACCTTAACCAGGTCGACCGTCTACATTCCAACAATGTAGAAACTACTATCTACTATTTAAAATTAAAAATGTATTCTCATCATATTAATTATAACAAAAACATTTTGTAGGTATCCAACAGTCTTCTAAACGACTCCTTTTTATAATATTAACGCTTTGGCGTCTTATTTTTCGATCTAGGGGTATCCTAAAAAAAACATTATATAGATTTGGTTGTTTACATATCTTTAACAGATAGATATTGATTTTGAGAGCAATCGGGTTTAAAACAAAAAATTCAACATGGTGGCCAAAATATGCAATTCTGACTATAAATTTATGTTATCCGTACCCAGAGACTGCCAGATATTAATTTTGAGAGCGATCGGGTTGATAACAAAAAAGTTCAAACTGGCGGCCAAAATATTCAATTCCGTCTATGAATTTATGTTACCGGTACACGGAGACGGCCGTTAAGAGCCTACCTCGAAAAATATTCGCAGCATTTTGGGGCGTGGTTAACGAAAGTTGCCGCATCACGCCGCGGCACTGCGCTACTGGCGCACATTCCCCGATTAAATATTATCTACTGGTATTATTAACATTAGTAATAACAAATTAATGTAGACCTATGTATATTTATAATCCGTATGATTCTGACAATGTGCCTATATATTGTTTATCATACTTTTGTATTGATAAAAAAATCTATTACAATCTAAGTGTCAAAACACGAACTTTAAACTATTACTTTACGAAAACCTCAAAAACATTTACAATAATATCTGTATAAATACAAGATAGGTACGAATTGTTTTGCCGGTCACTCACTCTACTAGTGTGAAGCGCTAATCGCCTAGGCGCCCTTTGATAAATGCCGCCAAAGGCATTGCGCCTAGCGATGATTTATTTGTTTCTACTTCATTTGACCTGTGATTTGACCACTGACTTTCGCCTATAAAAGAATGTCATTCTTAGTTCTGCTGTTTTGTGATTTTTGACTTACGATACAACTGTAAATTTAACAAAAATGTGTGAAATAAATTTGAATTTTGTAATAACAACCAAACTAAACTGACTAGGTATTCCTGAAGTATGTACACAGAGCGGAAACGATAAGTAATTACATTAGATTATTGTTTAAATTCCACATAAAATAATAATTATTGATTTTCGAACTGTGCGGTCACACCGGCGCTCACGCTCTTATTATTACTGCTATGCGCTTGGCGCGAGAATGACGGCGATCACACCCGCCCGTTCCAGTTTGAACCTTCTTTCCAACCAAATAGGGATAATTTTTGTTTAACAATGTTTCTTTTATTTACGCTAGACAAATTTTTCGGCGAAATTATTTGATATCAATTACAATTATTTTGCTTTTGTTATATGAAAAGCATTGTAAATATTAATTTTATAGTAATACTAGCGATCGGGCCCGGGTCCGCCCGGGTGCATACACGTTTTGAAATGACGGTCAAAATGTTTAATTCTATCAGTTTAGAATATCGACCAACCGGACCAAGAAAATATCACTACTGGTTTCCTCCTATAGGTCATAGCGTGATGATATATAGCCTATAGCCTTCATCGATAAATGAACTACCCAAAACTGAAAGAATCATTCAAATCGGACCAGTATTTCCCGAGAGTAGCGCGTTCAAACAAACAAACAAACAAACTCTGCAGCTTTATAATATTAGTATAGATATAGACTTTCAGTGACATATAAAATGGATTCGTATAAAAAATATTCTAAATCTGGGGGCACGGCAATGCCCCCACCAAGTCGAGCTAAAAAGTGGCACAGTCGTACCATCCTTTTCTAGAAGCAATTCAGATCATTTTAAACCCCTCATAACTTCGTTGTGGTTAAACGAAGCAAGAAACCTGAATTTTCAGTTACCAAGCAGGCATTGTGTAAACACGGTATGTTTCAAATTTCATTCAATTTGAACCACTAGTTTAAGAATTGTAACTAGTCAAACTTTCTTAATTTTGTCACTCACTAACTGACTGACCGATCATCAAAAGTCTAAGGCACTTCTAGCAGACATAGAACCTTTAAATTTAGAATATAACTAGCTGTGCCCGCGACTTCGTCCGCGTGGAATTTAACAAAAACTTTATTTTTCTAAAATAAAAGAACTTTTCTATAATAAATGTAGCCTAAGTTACTACTTATTATATCAGCTACCTGACAAAAAAAGTCCCGTTAAAATCGGTCCAGTCATTTCAGAGATTAGCCGGAACAAACAGACAGAAAATAACTTTTCTAAAATAAATGTAGCCTAAGTTACTCCTTATATCAGCTACCTGACAAAAAAAGTCCCGTCAAAATCGGTCCAGCCATTTCAGTGATTAGCCGGAACAAACAGACAGACAGACAGACAGACAAAAAAAATTTAAATATCACTTTCGGCACAGGTATCGTGTATATAACGATATGTAGTAGGACATTTTTTTTTATTTTCACTCTTAAAACAGACACTTCAATTTTATTTATATGTATAGATTAGTGCTTAGTGTCTTAAGTAGGGAAAAATTTAAATATTTCGTAATTTCTGCCTAGTGTTATAGACCAACTGCGTGAATAACTTTGTAATCCCATATAAATGTATAGGATTACAAAGTTACATTTGCAGTTAATAAATAATTGTACCCGTATATAATGGAATAATAGTTCTAGATAGGTATCACTACATAGTATAAAACAAAGTCGCTTTCTCTGTCCCCTTGTGTGCTTAAATCTTTAAAACAACGCAACTGATTTTGATGCGGTTTTTTTAGTAGATAGAGTGATTCAATAGAAAGGTTTACGTGTATAATAACATCCATTAAATATTGGAGAAATACTGTTACATTTGAGGTTTCTAATGTGGTGTTGTTAATTATCAATTTTTTCCGCTTACATTGCAAACGCAGGCTGAACCCTACGAGATTTATCAAAATAATGTAGTAATTATTTGTACACATTGAAAAGGTCTACAGAAAACTCCGCGATGGTATATGTCCATCTCTTATGGATATCCCACAATAACAGTTTTTTGTCATTTACTTTTTACGACAAATACAGCATTAATCCTTATCCAATTAAAAAGCTTAAATACATTGTTGGTTTAATATAGATCTATATGGTCCTTTACAGCACAAGATTTAAATGAATATTTTCGAAGATATTACAGATTTAAAATTGCGGGACGTAGCGCTTGCGGCGGTACTGGCCGGCCAGGGCGGCAGTAGCGTGCCTGAGTAGAAAGGCTTATATGTATAATAATAATACGTACATATTTTTGTACAGAAATCTATTTGTACCCGGGCGAAGCTGGGCCGGGTCGCTAGTCTATAAAGGGTATATCAAGACTGCTACCGAAAACTAAGCCGGGTGGTAGTTTAAGCGATTTCAGACACAATGCAACAAAAAAAGTTGCAAAAAAAAACGTCAATTTTTTTTTGTTATATTTTTCCTATGACCATATTTGTGGTATATATACTTATATGAATGTATATAAGTATGTATATGTAAAATACTTATGTATGTGTATATAATATGCATGTATATGTGGTATGTATACAGGGTATATCAAGACTGCTACCGAAAACGAAGCCGGGTGGTAGTTTAAGCGACTTCAGACACAATGCAACAGAAAAAGTTGCAAAAATAAGCGACAATTTTTTTTTTGAAATTTTTTTCCTATTGCCATATTTTGGTGGTAAATAATTTTTTTCCTAAAATAATAGTGTATACCCTTTAATTTATAAATACTCTAAGATATAAGAGAGTTTAAATTATTATTTTAGCAAAAACTATGGATTTACCACCCAAAAATGACGATATTTAAAAAAATCATAAAAAATAATTGTCACGTTTCTATGCGAAAATTTTAGTTGCATTGTGTTTGTAGCCACTAAAACTACCACCCGGCTTCGTTTTCGGTAGCAGTCTTGAGATACCCGGTATATATATAATGTATTTATATGTTTTTTATGATTTTATTTGTCTCCATGCTTTCGTTATCTTTATTTTACACTGCCCTATCTTTTTTCCTGCTCATATATCCATCCCATGGTTGTCTGGTAGAAATTGCCTTAGAGCGATAAGACCGCCATTTGTACTTTGTTGTTTTGTATTATCTCTAAACTGTTATTCCTTTTTATTGTGTACAATAAAGAATTAAATAAATAAATATTTGGGTGGTAAATACATTTTTTCCTAAAATAATAGTGTATACCCTTTTATTTATAAGTAATCTAAGGTATAAAAGCGTTTAAATTATTATTTTAGCAAAAGCTATGAATTTACCACCCAAAAATGACGATATTTAAAAAATCATAAAACATAATTGTTGCATTTATTTGCGAAATTTTTAGTTGCATTGTGTTTTTACTCACTAAAACTACCAGCCGACTTTGTTTTCGGTAGCAGTTTTGAGATACCTAGTATACCGGGTATATCAAGACTGCTACCGAAAACGAAGCCGGGTGATAGTTTAAGCGACTTCAGACACAATGCAACAGAAAAAGTTGCAAAAAAAAGCGACAATTTTTTTTTGTTATTTTTTTTTCTATGGCCATATTTGGGTGGTAAATACATATTTTCCTAAAATAATAGTGTATATCCTTTTATTTATAAATACTCTAAGGTATAAAAGAGTTTAAATTATTATTTTAGCAAAAACTATGGATTTACCACCCAAAATTGACGATATTTAAAAAATCATAAAAAATAATTGTCGCGTTTCTATGCGAAATTTTTAATTGCATTGTGTTTGTAGCCACTAAAACTACCACCCGGCTTCGTTTTCGGTAGCAGTCTTGAGATACCCTGTATAAAAGGCATAACAGGAGAGGGTATTGAGAGGGAAAGGGTGTATTCAGCCCATGAAACTGTACAAAATTCCTCTAGAAAGACATAACGAAGAAAAACTTGCAAATAAATAGACTAAATAGCTCCAAAATATCAATTACCATGAAAGAAAGAATATTAATAATCAAATCCGTGTTATTTGTGATAAATTGACACCTACAAAAATAAGAAAAAACCATAAGACAGAGGCTTTATGGAAAATTGTTGGTGATATTCTAGAAGTAAAAAGTACCGAAAAGAAAAAAAAGTAGGACTCTAAAAAAAGACGTGAGATCCCATCAAAAACATCCTGTAAAAAAATTCAGCCATCCAGCAGCATTATGTAGGTATGAATTGTACGATACATTATGGTTTCATGCGATGCCCAAGGCGATCCATTTATTTATAACGTAAAGAATTTTTAATATTTATATGATAATAGCTTACGTAATAACTTTATACAGAAGGTCCCTTACGCAAGGACTAAATAAATTAATCGACTTGGTATCGGTATATGCATGTAGCATCTCACAATTTTTTTAGGTAGAAACCCTGAGCTGCGAGACTTGGAATTTTTTTACAGGATGTTTTTGATGGGATTGTGTCTTCATCTGTCTATTGATAGAGGTGCTCCCGAAAGGTACTATTTTTCTAATGGTATTATACTGGATGGTTTTGAAAAATATCACAATATTATGATGACCAGTTCATGACCAGACACAAAACAGTTCAAAATGGCGGCCTCAACTACCAATTCTGACTTACTCATTCAAATGAAGGAACCATTAGATATCGATTTAGATATCAATCGAATCAAAAGCAAAAAAGTTCAAAATGGCGACCATAATTTTCAATTCTGACTTTGAATTTAGTGAAACGGAATAAGTGCTCGAATGGAGGCCGCGTATCGGAAAGCGCAGCGTAGGACGTCCACCCACACGATGGTCCGACGACCTGGTAAAGGTCGCGGGACGTCGCTGGATGCAGGCTGCCTCCAACAGGTCTCTGTGGAAATCATTGGGGGAGGCCTATGTTCAGCAGTGGACTTCCTTTGGCTGATGCATGGATGGATGGAATAATATGGTAAAAAGGTTTTTCTATTTAATTCACTATTAATATATTTATTGGGCAAAACCCGATTAAAAGTTATAAGTAAATTCAATTGATTATAAAAGTTGGTGCGACCTTGGTGGGAATATCGCGTAGCCTTCGTATTATAGGAGCTAGCAACAAGAAATATTGTGATATCAGGTGAAAATATTTTTGATGAAAAATAATGATAATATATACTGAAAGAACAACACAACGAGAAACGAATTTATTTTAACCGAATTAATTCGATGACAATGATCGCAATGTCCATATCATAGGGATTACGTTGGATCCCTTATTTTCATATTTCTCGTATGTCGTGGATCTACATACATACATACATAAACTCACGCCTTTTTCCCAGAAGGGGTAGGCAGAGGTGCCAAGACCCACATTTCGCCATGTATGTTCCGTCCCACGATGTGATAGGTGGCGAGCCTATCGCCATATCGGGCACAAATTCCTGACTCTGGGCTGATAATGAATAGAAAAATCCAATATCACTTTGCCCTACCCGGGATTCGAACCCGAGACCTCACCTTTGTAACCGTACCTTAGTACAACTACGCCACTGAGGCAGTCTACAAATCGTGGATCTACAAGCTCAGGTAATAGTTGAAAGTTGAAATTAATCGGCCAATTGCCAATTCAAGTGCGTGGTGGCCTAACTACTCTCAATTGTACTGTCGATTGTAGAGGAGGCCCGTGCCCTGCAGTGGGACATATTATATGGGCTGACACAGAATTACCAATTCTGACCTTGAATTTAGTTTATGGAAATGAAGAGTCTCTGAGATATCGAATTAGAAACCAATCAGAACAATAACAAAAAAATCAATAAAAATGCTGACCACATTTTTTTCTGAGAATATTTTCATGTTTTCGGAACGAAGGTTCTTTCAAATATCGATTTGGAATCATTCGGATAAATAACAAAAAAACAAAAATTAAAATGACCCGGACTCGAACCCGAGACTTCAGCGTCGTAATCATATTATGAGGCAAAAATGTATAAAATTTCACGGGAATAATAACAAAAAAATCAATGAAAATGCGGATCACATATTCTTTTTTCTGAGAATATTTTCATTTTTTCGGAACGATGGTTCTTTCAAATATCGATTAGGAACATTTCGGATAAATAACAAAAAACAAGAATTAAAATGACCGGGACTCGAACCCGAGACTTCAGCGTCGTAATCATATTATGAGGCAAAATGAATAAAATTTCACGCGAACAATAACAAAAAAATCAATCAAAATGCGGACCACATGTTTTTTTTCTGAGAATATTTTATTTTTTTCGGAACGATGGTAATATCGATTTAGAACCATTCGGATAAATAAAAAAAAAACAAAAAGTAAAATGACCCGGTTTCGAACCCGAGA
Organism: Hyles vespertilio; assembly: GCA_009982885.2. NCBI lineage: Eukaryota > Metazoa > Arthropoda > Insecta > Lepidoptera > Sphingidae > Hyles > Hyles vespertilio. The sequence continues at coordinate 11,171,533 of CM042806.1, read as the reverse complement.
CTTCAGCGTCGTAATTATATTACGAGGCAAAAATGTATAAAATGTTACGCTCCCTTCGACTAATTTCGTTGAGCGCTTATACGTAAGTCAATGACCTTTCTCTTTTATTTTGGTAACTTAGCTAGTTAAAAATGAACTTAAAAATTAATATATACTGCTATTTATTTTTTAAATATATGTAAAAACATTAAAATGTACAAACAAAAAGAGTACCACCTAAAATAATAAGAATTACGTAAATTTGAAATTACGTAAAAAAATAATCGGCGGGCTAGAATTTCGAAACGTCGAGCGCAGATCCGTCGTCCACCAAGGCCCGCGGCCGTCTGACGGGAACGCCCCCAATGAGATAGCTTATATGGCCGTAACGTACAAGAATGGGATAGGATGGCCCATGCGCTTCTCAAAATAAAACAACATAAGCGCCAAACCATATTTTATTTTATTGTCATCGTACTATTTACTTTTTTCTTGTTTTTTTCTCGCGAAAAAATAATATTTAAAAATATGTTTATGTCAAATTAATCTTGAGTGTCTACACGGGGTAAGTTAGGAGTTCTGAGTTCTTAAAAAACTTAACAGCTGCTACTTTGGACTGTATTTTTGTTAAGGCAAAGTGGCATAATCATGTATTTTGGTTCATAAAATTGTTAATTATATCATCAATTAAAACATATCTGAAAATGGACTACCTAATCTTAGTAATTTATGATATGTAGGCTTTTAAAAAAGCCAAATTTTTCGAGGTATCCCCTTAAATATTAAATATATACCTCCTACCAGAAGTCGCGCTAAGGCTCTAAAATTTAAATGGCGGCCAATATTCACAATCCAGATTAAAGTCAGACAGATTTAAAAATTATATCCAATTATAAAACAAAATATTTATATTACAAATCATATTTAGTCACAAACTTAGTAAATTTTAACTCATTGTCATATTAAATAAATGGCGGCAATAATTTTATTTTGTCGGTTTAATATAACGTCAAATTATTTTTTTCATATTAATTTATTTATATTAAAAAACAGTTTAAGCAATTTACCAGGATATCGAGTTATTTATTTTTTTATAAATTTGCAACACTGAAAAATATGTCTATAGAAAGCGCGCTAATTCTAATTCTTAGAGTATTTATATATAGAGGGAGCGCTGTCATACATTTGAGACTTCAAAAACGTAGATTTTTCTTGTTCGTAATGTTGGTAGCACTGCTATATTAATGTTACCGATAAATGACTTTTCCACGAAAAATATATAAATAAATAAATAAACGGCAATTAACATATTCACGTTACATTGTTTTTAGCTATCATAATACAAAATATTAATAATAAACGAAAAATAAAACTCACCCTTGGCTTATTATAATTTATTTCGCTCCAAATTCAATATTTTATATTTTTTACCTAAAAATAATTCCGGAAGTTTTTCGGAATTTCAACAATTTATTTACTTGCAACATTGAATAAAAAGGCGTTCGAAAATTCAAAAATATGAATGTTTTTCTGTAAAATTATCTAAATTATTTCTTGTTAATTAATAAGAAATTGGATTTATTGTCGATGATAAATGAATACACAGTTAATAATTAACCCCTAAAATAAATTTGGATGGTATTCGATAGCGCTAAACTACATTTTTTGATTTTTCTTTTTCATGTAAGTCATGCGTATTCCAAGCTGTCACAATACACACTGGATGTAGAGAAGAAAAAGGTGGCCCCGGCACCACCATTTTTATCTACGTTTTTCAAGTACCAGCGCTCCCTCTATATGTATATACTCTAAGTTCTAATTTTTTTTTAGTAAAATTCCGTCGATTATATCTCCCGATATATTAATAAATATGCAATGTTACCTATGGTAGCTAATTATATACTTATTAATTATGCGTTTGGTAGAATTTAGGCACAATTTAATGACGCAAAATGGCATTTTAAGATTTTTCTTTCTAGAAGATTTCATGTGTACCCCACGCTGTCTGAATCCATACTGATTGGCGGGAAAAAAAAGGTGGCCCCGGCACCACCATTTTTATCTACGTTTTTCAAGTACCAGCGCTCCCTCTATATGTATATACTCTAAGATTACGATATTGATTCCCTTGATCAGTTAAATTGTAGGAAAGTGATTCAAGTTTTTATTTTTATTCAAGATCTCTAAGTTCAGGAGTAACCTTAATACTCGTAGATTGTATATCTATGCAGAGTACATCCAGACTGCTACCGAAATCGAAGCAAGGTGATAGTTTCAGTGACTACGGACACTACGCCACAGACGAGTAACAACTAAAACTTTCGTAAAATACCTGTTCATTCTTTTATAACTATTGTTAGAAATCAGGAATCAAACGCCAGCCTATCCTTAAATTACTATATTCGCCATATTCATTTCTAAAATCTAAATGCAATATAAAACAATGAGCGCGTTTTACCATAACTCTGGCGCGAAGTGAGTCTCTGTATGGCGGGCTTTTTAGCATTTCGGTTTTTAATATTGAGGCTCTATGCAAAGGTGTTCCAGTCTTACGGCCTTTTGCAAACACGCCCAATAAATAGTATGATATTAATTAATAATTATAACCAACATTAAAATATTAAATAATGAGACGTATAGTCTATGACGTATGCTAATTGTGTCGTATTAATAATAAATAATTGTTTACACTATCTTCGTGTTTTTGGGTGGCAAATACGTAGTTTTTGTTAAAATAATATTTTAAACCTTTGCGTACCGTTGTATCTTGGAAGATAAATGGGAGAACGTTAATGATGACCGCCTCCTTTAAACCTAATGAACGAGTTCAAATAAGGACTTCACATCCTATTTAGGTACAAAGGTGCTGTTGTCGATATCCTAGCAGCTACGAATACTATACGTCATATTTTAAGAAGCACTAGGCAGTGTAAGTTATACATCAATGTCCACTTTAATTTTATTCGCGATGTGAAGGGTCCAAAGTTTGCTCGTAAATGTTCACTTTTTATATTCAACATTCTGTTTGCTCGATTAAAAACGTTTACTTAGGATATGCCATCGAAGCAGTTTGATTTATTATTGTGACATGCATAGCACTTGGTATGATTTTTGAGTGTTCCTAGATTGACAAACATTTTATTTCATTTTATTTCAAGATTTAAATACATAAGTCAAAAAACTTTTATATTAATATTTAATTATATTTTAAGAGGTCACTAAGTCCAATTTTCTTGTAAACTAGCGTAAAAGCAAAGCAAAATATCCAACACACGTACGATAAGATAGGTCGACAGCCCGGCACATTTGCACGTTTCACCCGCGCAGTCATTGCTTCGTCCGTCTCTAATAGTATAATTCGGTAGCGGATCATCCACTTGGACAGTTTCCGTGTATATCGGATGTGGCAGTACATTCGGTGTCAAAATTTAATTAACCTGCAGCGAGTCGGTAAACGTAGCGGGCTGATGGGCGGCGACTATCGACAGCGTGGCGCGGCGCGCGGTTCATTGCGTTTCATTAGTGCATGCTGCATACTGCTCGTACCGTGTACATTACACATTTGGGTATTAAATTCTGTTTGTGATTGTACATTTAGTCCGTTTCAGGTGATCACAGTTTAGAATACGTGCTAGTTTGCGTGTTGAGTTTCCGACGTGTAATGCGCGGAAACTTTTAGTTATGTTTTGCACGTTAGGTAAACTTTAATGTGTTTTGCACATAACTGGTAGTTTAAAATTTTAGGGAAATGATTTCGTATATTAACAACTTGTAGAAGCATTGAATAAGTTATGGTCATTTCATATTTCAGAAATATTTTTTTAAACGACACAGTTTTTGAACCACTGTGGCATAATAAGTGAGTCCAGGTTGTTCTTTTGGAATTATTTGCACACGTCTTTTGATGCATTCTAATTGGTGCTAAGTGTTTCACGATGCAATTAGCTAGTTTAAAACTTGCATCCGTGCCAGCTGTTCGCATTGCTTGAACATTTTCACAGGCATTTTAGCGAAGAATAGATGCTTTTTAATGAATTACTTAAGAACTACACTTTTTAACACACTTTTTTAAATTTCCACCTCCATCCATCTCCGCTGCTCGTTGATTTCAGTATTATATACTGCATGTATCAATAAGATTTATGTTCCGTCTTAAAGATTGAGATATCGATGTTTTTTATTTAGCTACTTACGAATATAATTTATAACACACTGTGTAATACTCGAAATAAAATATGACGCGTTTATTTTCAATCACATTATATACATTAAATATTAATCCATTATGCTATCTTAATGAATGGATTAACTAATAATTTCCAAAATTGGCTGTAATTGCGTAAAAACGTAAATATTTCCAAAAATAAATAAAGATTCATTCTGACCCGTGAAACAGTAGTTAAAGAAAAGTCTGAAAAACATATTATTACAATCGTCCTTTGGCGAACAACCCCCGAATCTATGATATGATACGAATTGGACAAAAAATCTTATTTTTTTTTTGCATTGCATTTACTATTTTTTAATGTTTCCTTTGCTATCCTCTGATTGTGTCTGTATAAAATGTACAAAGATCTGGGGGCACGGGAGTGCCCCCTCCAAGTCGAGCTAAAAAGCGGCACTGTCGTACCATCCTTTTCTCGAAGCAATTCAGACCATTTTCTACCCTCTATAACTTCGTTGTGGTTAAAGCAAGAAGCCTGAATTTTCGGTTACTAAGCAAAAATTGTGTAAACACGGTATATGACTGACTGACCGATCATCAAAAGTCTAAGTCACTTCTAGCAGATATAGAACCTTCAAAGGATGATGGTCGTTTTGGTACCCATGTCCAATCAAAATGAATTTACCCTCGATGGATAGCTTTTTTCAAGAGAAGAAAATAATATTATGGCGAAAAACCTGTATGTATTGTCCGTTTTGAAATATAGTCATCAGGAGATATGAGATATACATATGTAATAACCAACTGATTCCGTAACTATGTAATGTGCTGAAGAGGGCTATACCGAAGCTGATAGCAAGTACGTATTTCATCGGAAAACTTACTAAGAATGCGTGCAGATATAGCTGAATTAATTCGAGGAAATGCTACATTACAGGTTAATTATCAATTAACTTTTTGACTTTTCTTCCCTTTTTTGTATGGATGTATACAAAATCCCAGATCGTATTCCCAGAAGGGGTAGGCAGATGCTAGTAGCTATGCTATGCTAGGGTGCTACCAGGTCAATCATGTTTCCAGGTTTTGATTCTAGGCTGACCATGAATAAAATTCCATGAAATGAAATTAAATGAAAATAATTTATTGAATCAATTTAAGATGATCTACATCATTTAGATTCAGTCATTTTGTTTATCTATCACCTGGTTTGGAAAACAGTTTTCACTAGAGAAGAACGGGCAAGAAATTCTGCAGTGTTGTTATTTTACAATTGGTTTAAATCACAACAGTTCATTCATAATTTGTTATAACATTTTAAATACGAATATGTTTCCTTATATTTAATATAGCTGAGTGAAGCAAAGTCGTACTAAGGAAGAATCAGTCATTATATGCATTGTTGGTATTTTTGGACTGGACGTACTACAGAACAGTTTAATGCAATTTTAGACCAAAAGACTTCGCTGCGAAATGCAAGTTCAGATCCCAGAACCGCTTTGGGTATTTTTTTGACAGGCTACTTACTGGAGAATGCAATGAGAGAGTTAGAGTATTTTTTAATATGTCAGGAAGAAAAGTCGAACGCTAGTTGGCCCTTGCACAACATTGTCCTAGAACTAACTATATTGTGCCTGACAAGGGTTTCGATCTCGAACCTAAAGACAATGTCCTTGATAGAAACCTCAGAATTCCTAAATTACTATTCGGAAATGAGGAGAGACGGATGCATTATAGATGTAAAAGAACCATACGCTGCCACTAACACTGATGCAAGATTTTATGAACGATGAGTAAAACCGATTGCTTCATCCCAATGATTTATTTATTTTAGACCGTGGGCTAAGAGACAGTTTAGGCAATATCAAAGAATATGGATACGAATACGACGTTTCTCCGACAAAAAACATGCGCCATGCACAACTTTCTCTTCCTGAAAATAATTCCCGACTGGTTACAATATGCCGATGGGTAGTGGAAGTGGTTAAACGGCCGAATCAAAATATATTTTAAGCTGTTGTGCCTAATATATTTTAATTAATATAATTCATAATATGTTTGCGGACTTTCCGATTGCAGCAGCAATAATAAATCACTTCCACTATCCAATTGCAGATGGCCAATATGCAGAAGCTTTTCTAGAAATAATAACTGAAAAAATGTAAATCCCAAACTTATTGTACAATTATGTAGAAGAAATGTAGTGATATTAAATGTAGAAAAATTATGTGCGCGGTGGCCTGTTGGTAAACGGACTAGACGCGACTGCCAACATGTTCACGGTGGTCGTGGCGTTCGAATCCCAGGGCACACCTCTCGGTGTCATGTGTGTATTGATAGTCACTAAAACCGTGCGTAAAAGTACCGACATGTGAGAGTAATATTATACTTTAACAATACCAGCCCATTAAACGTCCCACTACAAGGCACGCCTCAGCAATCGAAATACCGATCAAGACGTATCAAGCCATAGTTCACGCTGGCCAAGCGCGGGTTGACGAACTTTAACTAGACAGAAATTCTAGAATATCTCTATGATATTCAGGTTTCCTTCATGATGTTTCCATCACCGTTTAAGTGCAGGGTAATTAACTATCACTCTACACATGGCTTCGAAAAAACAGGAGTATGCTCTGGGATTATAATAATACCATGCCAAATTGAAAAAAAAAAAACAATAAAAGTATGTGTACATAATATTATGTAACAAAAAATGTTTAACTATAAAGTACGATTTCTTTGATTGGACAGCGAATCAGGTCTAGCGCCCTTGATATCATCAATCTACACTAAAATACCTTTCCAATGATGTATTACTCATTCCAATTGGAGCTGGTACCAGGTTCCATACATTTGTGCCCATTGTCCTTTAGAATATAATTAGAGTTTAGTATCTAAAGTAAGGAAAAATTTAAACATTTCATAATGTAATGTAATCCCATATAAATGTATAGGATTACAAAGTTACATTTGCAGTTAATGAATCATTGTACCCGTATATAACGGAATTATAGTTGTAGATAGGTATCTATATATATCAGGCATAACAGGAGGGGGTATAGAGAGGAAAAGGGTGTATTCAGTCCATGAAACTGTACAACATTCCTCTAGAAAAACATGACGGAGAAAAACTTGCAAATAAATAGACTAAATAGCTCGAAAATATAAATTACCATGAAAGAAAGAACATTAATAATCAAATCCGCTATATTTGTGATAAATTGATACCTACAAAAATATGAAAAAACCATAAGACAGAGACTTTAAGAAAAATCGTTAGTGATATTCTAGAAGTAAATAGTACCTAAAATGAAAAAAGTAGGATTCTACAAAAAGACGTGAGATCCCATCAAAAACATCCTGTAAAAAAATTCCAAGTCTCGCAGCTCAGGTTTTTTACCGCAAAAAGTTGTGAGATGCATGTAATACCAAGTCGATTAATTTATTTAGTCCTTGCTTAAGGGACCTTCTGTACGAAGTTATTACGTAAGATATTTTCTTGTCAATATTAAAAATTATTTACGTTTTAAATAAATATATCGACTTGGCCAGCAGCATTATGTATAAATTGTACGATACATTATGTTTTCATGCGATGGATAAACTTAATTAGAAAAACAATTGTATCACTGAAGCAAAAAGCAAAATATCTTTAGGTAACTCTACCTCGGATTAAAATGCTACACTTGCTTTGTTTCGGTACAGTACTCGTATTAGGCTTCTTGCACATCTGATAGAAGAAACGCTCGTATCATCGGTCAGGAAACACTAGAATGGATCAATAGGAGATCTCTGTACCTCTATCGAGAGTACGATCGAGAGTAGTTTGCCCATATAGTCCACCAAGCCGGCCTAATACGGGCTGGTGGATTTACACACAATATAAATTCTTATAAATCACTATGGTTTCCTCACGATGTTTTCCTTCGACGTTTTAGTGATAAATTATTCAAACTTTCACTCTTTACATATTAACAAATTTGTGGTTGATTGTATTATTGCTTTAAACTTTATCAATACGATTCTTTTTGTTTTTAACAGTCCCTACCTTCCATCCTTACTTATTCATGTGTTATTGGTAAGACCTTAGTAGCATATTATCAAAATAAGGAAGAGAAAAATGTACGAAGAAGAAACGTGTTTAAGATTCTATTTTCGTTCGAGTTTGTTACTTATGCTGAAACTTTAAGCAGCCGCTGTATACGGCCTTGCCAACAACATTATCTATTCTGATCCAATGAAGGGACCAAAGCGTCGTGTTACATACATAAATTCACGTTTTTTCTCAGAAGAGGTAGGCAGAGGTGCTATCAGAACGCAAACATTTGGCCTTGAATTTTCCGTGGCATGATGTGATAGGGGGCGAACCCATCGCCATATCCGGCACTAATTCCTAACTCTAGGATCATAATTTATTGAAAATCATATGTCACTTTGCCCGACCTGGGATTGGAACGCGACTTCTTCTTCTCTTACAAAAATCATGCGATAATAAAACTACGCCACAGGGGCAGTCATAGTACATATTTTATTATCTACGATTCGCGATTATCCTCCGTGAGATGTGCAAGAGGCTTTAGGCATGATACTTGCATGGTATAGAGCGGTGTAGTGGCGCGGCGTGGCCAGCGGCGCCGGCAGGAACTATCAATTTGCAGTTTGATGACGCGACAAAGGGGGCTGGTTTGTATAGAGCCACAATCTAACTCAATCCCAGCCCACTTGCAATTTTGGTTACCAGCGGGTAAACTATTTATTTCCGAGCCCCTGTTTGTTCCGCCCAGCTTTGTATTGCGATGATGTATGGAGTTTTCATCGTTAACAGTATTTAAAAAGTTCTGCGGTTAAAATACAAAGAGATAGCGTCAACGTAAAATATGTTTTGCTTTAAAATTTGTAACATTACTCATCCATTTTATAAATTTTACGGCAAAGTTTAATAATTTTTACATTTTTGGACCGCATATGGTTGATTTTTGTTCATGCTCTGGATTTGAGTGTATTTTTTCGATAGTAATAAATGTCACTAATTAAAATGCATATAAATTAATGCTTAATTATTAGATGATGAAATAGCTCCACAACTATTCTAAAAGGTAATAAATGATATTCCGTGATTATTGTAATTCCTGCATAATAATGTAGCTCTTACACTAATCACTTGTAAGAACAAAATCTGTTTCTCTCTCAGCGCACCCGACAGAATGACATACCGCCCAACTTTTGGGTCATTAAAATTGAGTTGTAAAGATTCTCCGCGCCCGTGATTATTACTTAACTTCAAATGACAGTAGTTTATTTAACTACCGACCATTATTAAGGAACTATCTCGCTTGCCTTTGTATAAACAAAAGCTCAAATACGGCCTCGAGAATAGAAACATTTTATAATATAATTAAATTTTACGTAAAGAATAATTGGCATTAATATTTGATATAAGTTAGAAATATTTTAAGGAGAGAAAACCATGGAGAAAAAAGTTTGTGATAACTATACTCGATGCTCTCTGTCTGTACAAAGTAACAAATTCCGCAATATCTTTCACCTCAAACACACAAGGAAATTAAAACTCCCGAGACGTTCGGCGTCCAGACAATTGTGTTACAAAAGGTTGATTCAGCCAACAAATCAATTTTCGACATCCGTAGCTTTTAATTGGATGCTACAAAGCAAATAAATTGCTACAAATAATTTGATTTGTGGCTTATTTGTTGCTATTTTATTGTGATACAAAGTTATTATACTACTGGATATTACAAAAATAATTTTGTAATTTCCCATCATATAAGAAGCTATTTTTTTAAATTTAAAGAACAATTAATTCTAGATGAAAATAAAATTAAAAATTCTAACCACGACATGAAAGTTCAATTTATGGATTATGAAAAAGAAAAGACCTTTATTGTTTTGCGTCTTACTAATAGTGGAAAACAAAATCAACGTTTTTTTGTACATATTTTAATCTGCTATTTTATGCAGTCCACTAATACAATAATATATGAAGCTAATCAAAATGTTTAAATAAGAATACCTAGTTCAGGAAAAATAAATTAAAAAGAAAACCTATTTCAAAGATTGCTGAGCAACTCCAATCAAGCAAAGAACAGCGGAGTAAGCACTTTCCGTCTTCCCCGTTTGGTGTGACGCGCGGAAGGGTGATGTGGCTTATCTGATAATTGACTGCAACTAGCGGTGACACCAGAGAAATTGCATTGAGTGCCCCTCGGCACACGTCGAACGAGATCTCTTGCATACCAATTCGGCCTTTATGTGTGCTTTACATGATGTAAATCTCAAATATAAATTTACATATCATTCGGACGCTATTTGCTTAAATATTTGGATTTTAAAATGGAAAATAAGTCTCATAAACATTTTTTTCAAAGCATCCCTCTTTGAATGGCGTGCATTTTTGTAATATTAGTGGCTCAAAATATGTCTATGTTTGTTCAACACTCCCATATGACGTAGGAAAATATATTGTCTTTTTCTTGAGTAATATAAAATAAAATATAAATTACTGGTGGTAGGTCTCTCATATGTGAGAGGCTGCCTGGGTGGGTACCACCGCAATGTCTATTTCTCCCGTCAAACAGCAGTTTAAATGCACTGTTGTGTTTCGGATGGAAGGACATTGTAGCCAGAGTAACTACTAGACATATTGAGACTTAACATCTTGTGTCTCAGGATAGCGAGCGCAGTGGAATGCCAAGCATTGCTTTGTAAATCAAGGTGTTTGGTTTTGCTACTGTTCATGAGCGGTCGCATCGCTTACCATCAGGCGAAAGGCATGCTCATATCGCCATTCACTGCAAAAAAAAAAGTTAATTAAATACTCAACTGATAATTCAATTGTTTTATATAAGTTGTTAACCATATGATACAGATATGACAAACTAGAAAAAATCCGTTTGTTTATAATTAATTCAAAAATACGGAGTTTCAAAGACCAAAAATAACTTAATGCCACCACGTTATGTAAAGACTATATCTACGGATAGCGCTGTGAAACGTCGGAGTTTTCGCACGAAACCTTTGCGTGTTGCATCCTATTAAAGTTTCGCGAGCACATCAGCATATCAGAGATATTAAAATGACAGCGCAAAGCCATGTTAAACTGAATCGTAAACTAATCATGGTTCATCATGCATGCATGAAGTTCGCAATCGAAACACGAGGGTTCCTTTCCTACACGTACATGTTATAAGTAAATTGCTACTACGTGATTCTTGAGCAAGGAAAGTACACACGAAATGAGACTCGATTGTAGTATCGGAATTTATTGCTTTAAGAAGCTTGTACGTTCTATTGCAAATTAAATACTCTTTATTGCTTGAACGAGTAGGTACTGCTTTTAGTAATTGGATTTTACTTTATTAATCAAGGACTATTTGGGATACATTTGGAACATTTTGATAGAAATATTCAACTGCTGTCTTATTAATATAAGCCCTTTTATAAACATTTTTAGAGTATTTTGAGGGTAAAATAAACCATTGCAAATTTTTTGCCCAAAACTAAAATTAAGCGATTGCACTACTTAATTTTAATTTTATAATAAACTATATCCTCTCTTTCCATCCATCTATCCATCAGCCAAAGGAAGTCCACTGCTGAACATAGGCCATCCCCAATGGTTTCCACAGAGACCTGTTGGAGGCACCCTGCATCCAGCGACGTCCCGCGACCTTTACCAGGTCGTCGGACCATCGTGTGGGTGGACGTCCTACGCTGCGCTTTCCGATACGCGGCCTCTATTCGAGCACTTTCCGACCCCATCGGTCATCAGATCTCGGCGCTATGTGCCCTGCCCATTGCCACTTCAACTTGCTAATCCGGTGGGCTATGTCGGTTATTTTAGTTCTCCTACGGAACTTTTTTTTTTTATTGCAGTGAATGGCGAGAAGAGCAAGCCGTTCGCCTGATGGTAAGCGATACGACCGCTCATAAACAGTAGCAACATTCCACTGCGCTCGCCATCCTGAGACATAAGATGTTAAGTCTCAATATGTCCAGTAGTTGCTCTAGCTACAATGTCCTTCAATCCGAAACACAACAGTGCATTTAAGCAGTGTTGTTTCACGGGAGAAAAACACTGCTCCTCATTTCTGATTCGATCTCGTAGGGAAACCCCGAGCATAGCCCTCTTCATAGCTCGTTGAGTGACTTTGAGCTTCCTAATAAGGCCCATAGTGAGAGGCTACGTCTCGGTGCCGTAAGTCATCACTGGCAACACACAACTATCGAAGACTTTCGATTTAAGGCACTGAGGTATTTTGGACGAGAAGACATCGCGTAGTTCCCGAACGCTGCCCAACCGAGTTGGATTCGACGATTGACCTCTCTCTCGAAGTTGGACCTGCCTAACCGGACCACTTGTCCTAAATAGACATATTCGTCAACAACTTCAAGAGTCGAGCCCCCAACACCGATGGGGGTGGGCACAACATGGACATTCGACATGATCTTCGTTTTGTCCATGTTCATTTTAAGACCCACCTGTTGGGAGACTCGATTGAGGTCTTCGGGCGATTCTGCCAAGACTACAATATCGTCGGCAAACCGAAGGTGAGTGATATAGTCGCCGTTGATGTTGATGCCGAATCCTTTCCACTGCAAGAGCTTGAAGGCATTTTCCAGCGCGGCAGTGAACAGTTTCGGAGATATGACATCTCCCTGTCTCACGCCTCTCTGTAGTGGAATAGCCTTCGTACTCTGATCTTGTACTCGGACCGACATGGTGGCGTTGTTGTATATACACTTCAACACTTCGATGTACCGATAGTCGATATGGCACCGCGGGAGAGACTGTAGCACAGCCCAAGTCTCGATCGAATCAAAGGCTTTCTCATAGTCCACAAACGCTAAACAAAGCGGCAAGTTATATTCCTCGGTTTTTTGTATAACTTGCCGTAGCGTATGGATGTGGTCTATGGTACTAAAGCCTTTTCGGAAACCGGCTTATTCGGGAGGCTGGAAGTCATCAAACCTGCGTTCGAGACGATTTGTGATGACCCTCGAAAACAACTTATAGACATGGCTCAGTAGCGAGATGGGCCTATAATTCTTCAGCAAAGTGTTATCACCTCTTTTGAAGAACAGTACCACCACGCTCCCGCTCCATGCCTCTGGCGTTGAGCCCTCGAGGAGAACGGAATTGAAGAGCCTCTGAAGGACTTTCAGTATCGGCGTTCCGCCCGCTTTCAGAAGCTCTGAAGTTATTCCGTCCTGCCCGGCGCCTTGTTGTTTTGCTCCAAAGTGGCTCCAAAGTGTTTGCAAGAGACTTGTCTATTGGGCAAAGCCAGTTGTCTAGGCTGAAGATGGAAGACGGCCGCGTGGTATCGACGAGGGCAGAGGTATTAAGGGAGATCGAGAGGTTCTACGGACAGCTTTACACCTCGGTTTCCAAACCTGCTAGCTCCTTAGCTAGCAGCTAGCTTGTTAGCTCGGCCGAAGACCCGAGAGCCGAGTTGATCCGACACTTTAGCGATGATATCCCGGACATCAGCCTGTGTGAGATTGAGATAGCCCTGAAGCAACTATCCTCTCTTTACCTTAAAATTAATCAAATATGAAATTTTACAATCATACAAAATTAAGTTGTGGAAATTGCTATTTATTTCTCTAAAATAAAGGAAAATAAAGGACAAGTTGAGGTTTTAACGAACTTTGCAAGTACAAGACGTATTTCATCGTCGAAAAAGTCGGTCAAAAAGCTGTTGAAAGTAAGTTTATATTGAAAGTATTTTTATAAAAATTCATATAACTTGTAGAGCGTGGCGTTTGAGGACGAGCCCTCTGTGAAACGACTGCGAGGAACACCCACATTTAGAATCGGAATGTAGGTCGACGTAACTTATCGGCCATTAATTATAATTTTCTCCCCAATCGGCAATTTAGCAGATAGGTGCGGTAGGTTTTGTGATTTGTATATTCTGTTTTATATTTTTTGGACAATTAAAGTTTGATTGATGTGAAGAATTGAGGTTGAGTTTATATTTCAATAAAGTATTGAGACATTATTACTGTTGGTTGCGATATAAACATTGTACGAAAGCATAATATATCGATGCCATGAAATTATATTGTCACTACATCAACAAATAATACAAATATTGCAAATGAGCGCTTTTAAGACAAACAAACTCATTTATCATAGCCTTGGAACAAGCGAGTTAATTCATAAATCATTACAAGATAGTCGGTAGCTAGCTGAAAAATATATTTTAATGTTCATTGATATGGAACTGACATGTCTATTGGACAAAAAGTTCCTAAATCAATAAAGGGAAAAAAAAGTGTTCAATGTAACTAGTAAGACATGTAGTAAGATCATTTTAGTAAGCATTTGACTTTGTCAACAAAACTTTATTTTATCATTACAATTTACTTTCGAAAATATCTTTGTCATCAAAATTATCATGTAACATACTATATATGAAGCAATCTTGTGAAAATATATTATAACTTTAGTTTTATATTAATTTATAACATTTTCTTATTGAATTTGCTGTTTGCTTCGCATAATATATATCCTAAACTTTGAAAACTATAACACACTAGGCATAAATAATATAGACCACAATTGTCAATTTTAGAGGCGAGAATATCTAAAGCGATACTATTGGTGATTGAGCTTAGTGGATTTGTTCCGGGCCTGCGGTGCATGCGGGTTGCGCCCCGGGCGAGATCCGACACGAGGTAATGCACAAAGGGCGCTAAGTGGCGGTAGCGGTCCATCGATGAAACAAAGCGAACCGGGAGTGTACCGACATTTAAAAAAAAACATCAGCAGAATACAGAAATATTTTAGAATTTTTATGGTAAGAATAAATTGGAAAGGAATGAGTATTTTACAAAGGTGAATATATTGTGACATTTTATGAAGTCTTTGCGTTGGATTGCGAGAGGAAGGCCTTTAATCCTATTGTTAATTAAAACGAATAGTTTCAATAAATGTTTACGTTAACATTTTTTATAAATATTTATTAGCTAGGAAGGTAGCAAGAACTAAATGGCTTTCCCGCGATTTTCCGTAAAAGAAAGCATCTGTAGCAGCCCATATACGTCCCATTGCAGGGCACGGGCATTCTCTACAATCGCCAGTACGATTGAGAGTGGTTAGGCCATATAGTCCACCACGCTGGCCTAGTGCAGGTTGGCGGACTTACATACCATAGATGTTTTTTTATAAATCGCTATGGTATGCAGGTTTCCTCACGATGTTTTCCTTCACCGTTTTAATGCGTGGTGATTGACTATCAATACACACATGACTCCGAAAAGTCAGAGGTGTGCCTTGGGATTCGAACCCGCGACCACCGTGAACATGTTGGCAGTCGCGTCTAGTCCGTTTACCAACAGGCCACCACGCACTTTGAAAAAGAAAGCATGAATTATGCGATTGTGAACAAAATAGGCACTGATAATATTCTTATGTAACGATGGCTAAAATTACAACTGTATGTAATTATTCATTTGTAGTTTAATATTCGTTATTTAAAACAGTTTTTCCATGTATATTAAATTTGCTTAGTATGCAAAAACAAACATTTGTAGTAAAAAAGATCTGAAATAAAAACCTCCGTTTCGCTTAACTCTTTTCCACAATAAAATGCGGTTATTACAAAGGTACGAGGGCTCTTTGCACATAAATAGTTATGTTATTTGATAAACATTGTTTGTCGTAATACTAAGTGAATCCGCTTTTACTGAGTTTTTTCTTGGAAAACTTGTCGCCTTTATGTTCTCGGTAAAGCTTCAAGAGAATTTCTTATTAATTTAGTTAATATATTTTCCATAGATACAGTTCTCTTAGTTTTGATTTATTGTATTATTTTTATTATACAATACTTTATTATAACAACCCAAAGAGATAAACTAAAATACTCTTTGTGTCTTTTTTACATAAAAAAAAAAACGTGTTTCTACACAGACAAAACGCCAGGTTATAAAATATAAACTAAACAACAACTAAAATAATCATATGTTAAAGTACATACATAAAAAATAGGATGGTTTTGAATTTGGTAAATTCCCCAAAATCATTTACAGCATGTTAAGCAAATACATTCGCTAAATAAACAAACACCTAATACAACAATACATAATTAGTATACAAAGATGTATCCGTTAATAGTGTCGGCAAACACATTAATGCCGGAAAGCGATATGTACTATGCAAATTACATTAAGACACTTTCCTTGTAAGTCAACGCACGTCAGGTGGCTATTTTGCATTGTAAGTCGATTAACATAAGCAAAGTTAGTAGTTAATCGTATCTATATCTCGATACAATTCATTGGCAACAAGTAACAAACGCGAGGGATCAAGCGGATCAACTGGGCAGGTTAGAACAGCCTCTCTAAAATCAAAGCACGTTGTTAAATAAATCGTTATACTAACAACGGGCGATTACCGAAGGCATAAAGTGTTCGGGACGAGCTAAATTTAATAGCTGGGCATAATTCAATTGTTCCGGGCTGGCGGCCTGTGAAACTGCATTCCTTTTGCCTCATGAACCGCACGCAGATGGCTCGTGCGCTCGTTCTGTTTTATTTGTTGCTTTTAATTGTACACGCTGCTCTTTTTTCATGCAAAAATAATGGAGAACTATTTTTAAGTACGGATTTTTAAGTTTATTATACTCAGTTTATTGGGAAATGTTAATTAATATCAGGCCAAAGAAATGATAAAGCTTTATCATATCGTGATTACTTTCCAATCAGCGGAAAAGTTTTCATGGTTAAAATAGGTGTTAAATACAGTTGCAAACGTTGCGCAACACTATCCTTATCATCAGCAGAGTAATAAGAAGACCACAAATACTGGTTATACTTGTGGAAGGAATTTTTCACGCAGCGCACATATTTAAGAGAATAACTCTAATACTTGTAATTTTGTTGTGATGTAAGGTGCTTGAGAACATATGAATGATACTAGAAAGATGTCCAATGGATTTAATAAGTGAAAGCGCGTGGTGGCCTGTCGGTAAAAGGACGATGCGGCTGCCCACATGTTCACGGTGGTAGCAGTCTCGAATCCCAGGTTACAGCTCTTTCTTTTCGGAGTTATGTGTGTATTGACAGACAACAACCGCGCACTACAACGATGAAAGAAGGCATCGTGAGGAAACCTGCATATAACAGGGATTTATAAGAATGTCTATCGTATGTAGACTCAGCCAACCCGCACAATGCCATCGTGGTGTACTATATGACTTAACCACTCTCAATTGTACTCTCGATTGTAGAGGAGACTCATGCCCTGCAGGGAGAAGTATATGGGCTGATGCAGATACAGATAATTTAAATGCTACAATTACCTTCTTTGAACGATCAAAGAGTTATCGCTGGTTTGAAACTCCGTTTTATTTTTCGTGTTATATAAGCTGTAATTTCTAAGCTAAATAACTTAATTTATATGATACACAGATGTTTTTGTTCAAACAAAGTTTCGTACGTTTCGAATTTCATAACGTAAAAAATCCCGCGAGCATCGGTGCTTGCATCAAAAATCTAAGCGCTATAAATTATTTTTAAAGACTTAAAATATAAACGCTTTTAAGGAATTCAATCGCGGAAATAGTGTTGACCTGAACCCATATATATGATACTTATCTCGGAATTGATTCCAGTTGCTGGGAAAAGAACGTAATTTACCTTGGACGTTTCCGTGGAAAATAAACGTTGGTTTCTGCCGATATCAGACTCTTTATTTTATAATATAAGCTCTGTTAAATAATGTTCCATTCTTGTGTGTTTATATATTTGTTAAAATATTTTTTTCTAGAAATTTACTATAAGCCATACCTTTTTTTTACGAATAGTATTTATTAAAGTTATTTATTAATCGTTTCCAATATTTTTTATTACAGTCAGAAACGAATTAATACATAATAGATATACACAGTCAGGTCATAAGTATTGTCACACAGTAAAAACTTTTCTTTTAGAATGCTGGCCAAAAAAAAAGTTTTTTGAATTCGAATTTCGAATTGTTCATGAAAATAAAAATGTATACTTTTTAGAATTTTACTCATTTTTAAATATGGAGTGAACGCTTAAAGAAGACCGTGTTTCAGTTATTGCGTTGCATCGTTGCGGTTACGCGCCAATTCAAATTTTTGACATACTGAAAAATTTGAATATAACCAAAAGATTCGTTTATCGTACCATCAAACAATACAATGAAGACTTTAGTGTAGATGACAGGTCAAGAAGTGGTCGCCCTCGGTCTGTTAGGACTCCAGCAGTGATAAAAGCTGTGAAGGCGCGAATTCAAAGAAATCCCAAACATAAGCAGAAACTGTAGGCCCTTCAGATGGGGTTAAGCAGAACCACGGTGAAAAGGGTGTTAAATGAAGACTTAGGGCTTCAGGCATATCGAAGAAAAACAGGACATCGTTTGAATGCTCGTCTAATGGACCTGAGACTGAAGAGATGCCGCGCTTTGTTGAAGCGGTACGCGGGAAAAAAATATCGAGAAATTCTTTTTTCAGATGAAATTTTTTTACCTTAGAAGAGAGCTACAACAAACAATATGATAAGGTGTACGCACACAGTAGTGAAGAAGCGAGCAAGCGTATTCCGCATGTCCAACGAGGTCATTTTCCATCCTCGCTCATGGTATGGTTAAGAGTTTCTTATTGGGGCTTAACAGAGGTACATTTTTGTGAGAAAGGTGTAAAAACTAATGCAGTTGTGTATCAAAATACAGTCCTGACGAATCTTGTGGAACCTGTTTCTCATACCATGTTCAATAACAGGCACTGAGTATTCCAACAAGATTCGGCGCCAGCTCTTAAAATCAGCTTTTAAAATTTCACCATAAGAAAAAATATAATTATATACACACATACCAAACTTTAGCAAATAAACATGAAGGAAACATGAATCGTACCATAAACAACGATAAAATAGCAAACACGACAATAAAATATCCATTAAGTTACAAAATGGTTACAAATTACACCATAGACACGTAGATACAATATCATTATGGCAGTCATCAAAACAAAATTGGGAATGTATGAGCGTCATAGCGATTTCGATTCAGTGGTTGATACCAAATATTGGCTGAACGCACGGCCCACTGGCTGCGAGCGAACAAAATAAATAATCCACATTTCATTAGATGGCCAATAATGTATCAAGTAACGATATAACAAATATACTTAAGGATATACCAGATTATTTATTTATTTTAATGCTTCATATACATAAACTGTATAAAGGCGGACTTAATGCCTGAAGCATTCTCTGCCAGTCAATCTTTAGGTGGTGCAGAGAGAGAGCACGGTAGGCGCATAAAATAGGTAATACATAAATACATTTGAATCAATTTGATTATATAGGTAGGAAATTAGTGTAATAAGTATCACTACATAGTATAAAACAAAGTCGCTTTCTCTGTCCCTATGTCCCTTTGTATGCTCAAATCTTTAAAACTACGCAGCGGATTTTGATGCGGTTTTCTTTAGTAGATAGAGTGATTCAAGAGAAAGGTTTATATATATAATATTATTAAATTATTAAATTGATCTTGAGAGTTTTCTGATTTTTACCTTGACGTTTAGTGATCTTATGTTTGAAATAAAACTATTATTTAACTATGTTTGAAAAATCATAAATATAAAAAGTAAAAATGTTCTAAAGCAAAGCGGACAAGACGGCGATACTCATTTTTCGTGGAAATAAGAATGATAATGAATGAAATCCGGAACTTAGGAGATTTGTCGGGATTACGTCGTTGGTGTGGTTTGATTAGCATTCCAATACTTGGATATTAGACGCATTCAAAGATTTTTTGACAGCCTCCGTGGCGCAGGCGGTTAGACGCCGCCTGTGAAACGAGAGGCTGCGGGTTCGATCCCCGCACCGAGAGAAATGTTTGTGCGGCCCACAAATATTTCTTTCGGGTCTGGGTGTTTGTGAGACCGAAAAGTCTCTCGTAGTTGCTGATACCCACGACACAAGACTCGATCTTTGTGTGGGGTCAGGACTATATATGTGACTGTTGGATGTTATTTATTTATTTATTTGTTTATTGTTTCAGAATTTAGTTTATTAACAGTGATGACACAGACATGACATGACAATAATAAATGGATAGTCACATTTACATATATCTGCAAGTAACTTATTGGTGGTAGGTCTCTCATATGTGATACCGTCTGGGTAGGTACCACCACAATATCTATTTATAATGCCAAACAGCAGTGTAAATGCACTCTTGTGTTTCGGTGTGAACGGCATTGCAGCTAGAGTAACTACTGCTCAGTTTGAGACTTAACATATCATGGATTAGGATGGCGCCCGCAGTGGAATGCCAAGCATTGCTTTGTAATTCAAGGTGTTGTTTGGTATGCACGACTCGCCATTGATTGCAATAAAAATAATTATTTAATTCAGGTATATTAAAAACGTGATACGCAATTTTGTACCTTAAATAATTCAAGTCAATACGTGAAGTAAACACAGAAACTCCTACACAAGTTCCTTTTTCCTTCAGACACGAACTTCAAATATTGACAAACCTAGCGTAAGCGACGTTTTTTATTACTTAAAATACTGTTGTAATATTTGTGATTCCCACAAGATCAGCACTATTATGAAAATAAACAGAGCGTCTGTGGTATTTGCTACATCAGCGAACAATCACTCTCGTTAAGTCCCCGTTGGGCGCCAATTACCGCCGGTATTGGTCTGATTGCACGGAAAATAACGCCACAATCACATTCATGTAAAGACTTTATAAATCAACATTATTTATTATACACTTTGCTATTTATTTGCGGCCGTAAGTTGTGTAATAACTGTTGTATTAATTTGTTTAATGGAACCGACATTAATTACGTTAATAAGTTTACTACAGAAATTATTAACATTCTTATACATAATTGTATACAGGGTATATCAAGACTGCTACCGAAAACGAAGCCGGGTGGTAGTTTAAGCGACTTCAGACACAATGCAACAGAAAAAATGGCAATAAAAAGCGACAATTTTTTTTTTGTTATTTTTTTTCTATGGCCATATTTGGGTGGTAAATACGTTTTTTCCTAAAATAATAGTGTATACCCTTTTATTTATAAATACTCTAAGGTATAAATGAGTTTAAATTATTATTTTAGCAAAAACTAAGGATTTACCACCCAAAAATGACGATATTTAAAAAACCATAAAAAATAATTGTCGCGTTTCTATGCGAAATTTTTAATTGCATTGTGTTTGTAGCCACTAAAACTACCACCCGGCTTCGTTTTCGGTAGCAGTCTTGAGATACCCGGTATGTTACGTGAACATTTTTCAAAACGTTCGCTGTCATCTTAAGCGACTTCTATCTGTATAAGCCCGTATAAGTGCAGGGCACGAGCCTCCTCTACATTCAAGAGTACGATTGTGATGGGATTGGCTATATAGTCTACCACGCTGGCCTAATGCGTGTAGGCGGACTTCACACCATAGGTTTTTTTACCATTCGATACGGTATGCTGGTTTCCTCACAATGATTTCCATAACCGTTATAACGTTATAAGCTACTTCTTACTTATTTCAAAATCATTTAAAGAGATAACTCTGTAAATCCTATTGCCTCTAACGTCAATCCATTGAGACAAGCAGGACCACGTGTGTAGGCTGTGATGCACCGTCCATTACAAAGCCCGTTCGGGGCCGCACGAAGCCGCCCGAAGCGACGCGGAGGTGTAACGAGTAATGTCCAATTTACAATTCACGCGTGCCGGTAATGTGATTTATCCAACCCTTTGTGACTCGGGCACAACAGAGCATTCCCCTCGGATAAATTACCCACGACAAAGTATGCAAAATTCATGGACGATTCTTTCGTTTAGTTTCCACTATAAATTGTTTGTCGAATCGACGCGCCGACAAATGTTTCTGTATTCGTGTATGAATTTTGATGTCCCATCCGATATGAGACAAATCAATTTCCCAATAGTTTGATATATTTCATTCTTTTTTACTTTTTGTTTGTGTTTTTTATGATGGATGTCGATTTCATTTTAAATGTACATAAGTAAATACGTTAATTAAAATCTATCCAATAAAATTACGTTAATTATCACAAGCACCTCATTAGAATAATCGAATAGTGCTCTATCTATCTATTATATCTCAAATGTCCTCTGAACTGTTATTATTTGATTTAAAAAGTCTAATTACATTTGTAAATTATTAACGATTCTACGTATATAAAACTAATTCAGATTTAATTTATCAATTTTCTTCTTATAAATAAGGCTTCAATTGGTGTAACTAGCCCATTATATTCGTCAGACGTTCATTGCACGCAAATTGAGTGAAGGAGGAATGTTGTCATGTCTCGTTTCCATAATTGAATAAACTTTATATTTTTAAAAAGAAAACAGAATGCGACAAGGGAGCGGGGAAGCACGTATCTGCGACGTAATTGTAACTCATAGTATAAATACAATTCTTATGACTGCTGCAAATGTTCGACAAGGACCAAGTTCATTTCGCTTCCGTCGGAAAAGTATTGAATTCGCGCTGAAGAGGGTTCTTATGAATACTCAATCGGTTCAAATTACTTGAGAACTTGTCAGGGCGAAATTAAAAGCATAGTTTCCTTTGTCCGACTGTCGATAACTATACGTAGGTTGGAATCAGCGCGTCTATTACAATATTCATACGTGCAAAAACCAATAGTCCGGTCAAATAACGCGAATGCAAACTGCCTTTAATATTTATTGTTACAAATGATTTTATACACGTTTGCGTCCAAAATTCCGTGTTTGAAAATGGATACAAAAATGGGTTTACAAACGATGGGATATAAGTAGATACAAATAGGTATTCGAACAGTGTAGGAGACTCCTGGTTGGGCTCCATGCAAGAGAAACGACAGGAATTCGATTTAGACCCTCCGTGCCCAGCGTCCTTCCCGAATGTAAATCGAGGGTAAATTCATGTTTCACTAAATTTCCTCCCCAACATTTTTAAATTATACCAACAATTGGCTTTTTTGGTTCACGTATTGCCAATTTCGTTCTATGAAGTACCATTTTATTTTATTATGATCGAATTGATACTAATATAATAGACTCGAATCATAAGGGCATGTTTTTGGACTTCAAATATGTGTGCTTACGATTCTGAGGCAAGACAAACGGGTATGTAGAGGTTAGTTTACTAATGGAATGGACCGTATTTTCTGAGCTTGGAACATTTTTCGTAAAAGTCTTAACTAGGTTTCATGTGCACAATGGAGATATAAACCTTAAAGATATATGTAGGTAATTAACTAACTACAAGTCACACGACAATATTACATGACTTGATTAAATTATATTTATATTATTATTATTATATATTTTAGTAATGATAAATTAAAATTCTGTATAATTATCCTATCTATATCAAAGGTTACCCAGACGAAATTGTCTAGAGTGATAAAGTCGCATCTTGTACTATGTCATTTCTTAACTGAAAATGTTTCTATATAGAGTGCAAAAAAGGATTAAATAAATAAAAATGCGACTAAACCTAGCTCTCATACATACATTCAAACTACCAAATATGATACAGTAATCGGTGGAACCTCAATCAGGCTGTAGTCAAAATTGGCTATAATATGGCTCAACCACACGATACATAATGTTCATTTGATCTGCGTATTTGAATACTGAATGAGTAACTTGTATGGAAATGACGCGATTCATGCAAATTAATTACAGAGCACGCATTAATTATACCCCAAGATGATTGCTCGTGTAACTTGTTAGCGTAATGACAACGGATCTCTATAATTTCTAGGTCATTTGACCCTTGCCATATCTTATTGAGTTCTTAATTAACCAGAGTAATTGGCTTCGCGAGTTATTGACTGGAATGATGTTGATGTTCAATGAGTTTTCACAGGGCTGATATGATTTTATTGACGTTCGGAAATTACGTTTTGCTATTAAAATATTTTAGGAAAGAGATTATAGTATCACGCATTTTGTGTACACAAATTACTTTAAAACGGTATCAGCAAATAAGGAATACTTTGAATTACTTATATAAATTTTATTACAAAAAATCCAACGTAAATAACTCACAAAACTTACATAATTCTTTGGCTTATGGCTTATGTAAAAAGATACAATGTTTCCATAAAATAAAGCTGACATGGCGCCTCTGATGCAAGTATTGTTATTTGCATTCGTGAATACAACAAATTTTATTTCGACATTTATTACGCGGCTGGCGAAGAACTTGTGTTTTCAGGCAATTTAAGTTGTTCAGCTGACTCGTAGCCGTATTGACTCGCTACGCCACTATTCTCGCTACGCCGAGCTCAGCGCTACGGGCTACAATACCCCTAGTTGTAGCTCGTCGCTACGTTAATAAAGTTTTGATTTATTTTGTAGAACATTGTTGATAGTTACCAGACATGGCAACTGGCAAGTTTATAACACTGAAATATTTTGTGACCCGTTTTAAGCCAATGCTACATTAGCCGTATTGATTTTTATGTGAGTAATTTTCCAACGCCATTGTGGTTTAAAGACATAAAAAATCGAATTATTAATTAAATAAATTATTTCATATCTTATGACCGATTCTAGAGTTGATTCTATAAGAACGTCAATTGTTCAGTAACTTATAAGGTCTCTCATTTGTTTGTACTTTATTATGTGGTGCTTATTAAGTGGTATGTATATGCATCTGTAAATTGGCTGTGAGTCTTGAAGGCCTGGGTTCCTGTCCAAGTTGGCCTTTCCCCTTAGTTTTGAAAAATACTTTAAAAAATCTCCATCATCACAACCTGCGTCACAACTCATAAAGTAATAGACGATCGAAGATAAACATAACATAAATAATGATATTATAAAGAGAAACAGTAAATCCCGAGCCACTGTTGACTAATTACATTGCGAAGATGAGATTATCGTCCTCAATGGAGCGACGGCCGATGACTCCAGATGTGTGATTATGTTATCGACTGTACGTGACGTGTTTACAACTAGAATTAGAATTATGAATCAACAGCTATAATATAACTGGGATATTTAGACATACAGGGTAAATCAAGACTGCTACCGAAAACGAGGCCCAGTGATAGTTTTATTTATTTATTTACACTTTATTGCACAAAAAGACAACAAATACGGAGAGAAATTACATATATAAAAAGTAAAATTGGCGGTGTTATCGCCGAAAGGCAATGTCTTACATACAACCATGGGATGGATTTAAGAATAGGATAAACAGAGGGCAGTCAAAAGTGTAAAGGATAGAACCTACCTAGAAGGGGAAAAGATTTGCAAAATACTAATTAAAATGATTTAATAAAATTACAAGTTTTAGTGACTACAAACACAATGCAATGAAAAATTTTGCAATGAAACGCGTAATTTTTTTTTTTGGTTTTTTAAGTATGATATTCCATGCGTGGTAAATCCATTGTATTTACTTACATATTTATTAAGTCCTACACTATGGGTTTACACTATTAATTAACAAAAAAAAACATTTACAACCCAAATACGACGATAGGGAAAAAATAACTTTCTTTATTGTAATTTTTTTAATTGCATTATGCCTGAAGTCATTAAAACTACCACCCGGTTCCGTTTTCGGTAGCAGTTTTGATATACCTATATAAAATTACTTGCTATTCAATGAAACACGTCTTCCAGCCATGATGTTTATTGACAGACCGAATAGGAAGAGAAACATATATAAGGATATGCCCAAACCATAGCTTTGACGCAGGTAATATAACCCATACATTACAATAACCCAAACTCGATTTTATGAATAAATACACCCAACAGTCACATAGTCCTGACCTCGTACTAAAAGATCGAGTCTTGTGTCATGGGTATCAGCAACTACGAGAGACTTTTCTGTCTCATAAACACCCAGACCTGACCAAGTCAAGAAACAAATACCTGTGGTTCACATAAATATTTGTTTCGTAGTTGGACTACGGTTACAAAGCCAAGGTCTCGAGTTCGAATCACGGGTCGGGAAAAGTGATATTGGACTTGTTATTTATTATCAGCCCGGAGTCAGGATTTATGCCCGATATGGCTATAGACTCGCCCCCTATCACATCGTAGGACGGAACATACATGTGGGTAAACTGATCTCTGCCTACCCCTTCTGCAAAAGGCGTGACTTTATGTATGTTTGTGAATAAATCTACAGTTCGTTTTTTTTCCGTGCAAATGCCGTGATTCATACTACCAGTAGACTTTTGAATTTGAATTATTAATAAGGCTTCGTAAAAGTAAGATTATCTCACTCTTCATTATTTTCTGAAACTAAATTGTGTCTTTTATTCATACAGTACTTTATTCATTGTTCTTTAAAGGTTTTTGTCTTAGAATTGTTGACCCTTCTTTACGATTTTATACCCAATCCATCTTCATTTTGAGGTGGCAATATCCTTAAATCGTAGAGCTACTCAAGTCTCCCGTGTAAATTTATTGAGGCACCATTTCTTAATTCTTTAAAATATTTGTATTTCGAGATTGGACGTTTCTCAATTGAATACTAAGAATATGTTTAATTTCTATTTAATTGTACTTTATCACGGAGTTTAATGAAAATGCTATAAAACCTTAGTTATTGTAGTATATTATACCGACGCCATTAAGTCCGCCTGTACATATTTTATTAAGTTTAAAAATTAATAAAAGTATAGTGGTCTTTTAAAGTATTTTCAATGATTATTATATTTTTATCACTAATTTTCTCGTGTTATACAATACCTAATAGCCGCAATATGAATAAGCAAAATCCTACAATCCATTAAAATATTTAAATCCCCCGGAATACGATGATGATGATGAGATGCGGATCTAAATCTTTCTTTTTCGCAATTACAAACCCACGCGTTTATTCCTACTTTCATATTCATGACCCTTTGATGACTACACACTATGGGGGACTTTGATTGTCTCCTTAAACTTATTAAAACTGCATCGCGATCTCAATGATACTTGGGATTGAAAAGAAAACATACATAGATACATACTGGACAAAGCATTACGGACTTTATACACCGTCAGATTTGGTCAATGAAAAATAAAACGTGAACTAACAGGAAAAATATGTAAAATTGATAAATACAATTAATCCTTAAGTATTTGTTTCTCAACTCTCGTATATTTTGTATAATATAGGGCCAATAATCATAGTGAATCACAGTGCTGGCTTCACAAAGTTCACTTTTCTATGGCGCTCGTCATTTGCGATCTCAAAATTTTAGAGAAAATATATTCAACAAATTGGAGCGCATTTCGGATTGGTTAAATATTTCAAATTGTGAGTGGGAAATATTTTCATTTGACGCCGCTAGTTGACTGTGGTAGCGTAATGGCGTTCTTTGTCGCGAAATTAGCAATCAGCCGGCTCCAGGCGCCAGCCGCCTGAAAAAAATAGCCTCCGAGGTTTCCTTAATTGCCTCGCAGATAAGCTTTACATCAACCCTTACCACGCAAATTACTATTATTAATTTAACGACTAGACCAAAGGAAATTATGAAATACAGGGAAGTCTCCAGACGCCAAAGGGTCAACTAAAATGACGCCATTACGTTCAAAACGGTTTATTATGACGTTGAAGTGTCTCACCCGCATCCTAACCGCGACTGGATTCCATTACAAAGGATGTAAAAGTTCCTATAAAAAAAATGAAGACGCCCGAAGTTTTCCACTTTGCCGACGTCAAAATGAACTTCGCCTAAGGACTAAATTGTATTTCGAACTTGATAATTCCGTCTACCGTTGCGTTGCTTAAGTAAGTCTTTCATTAGCGGAGGTCACGTGAGGGGAATTATAAAGCTGGCCTTTAAATGGTTGAAAAAAATCATGAGACAATAGAGCCCCCCGTCGAGACCGTCTCGCGCGTTTCGATTGGAAACCCTTCTTTCAACTCAATCCTCTGAATACAAATTGACACCAAACCTAACAAACATTTTATTAAGCGTAGCCGTTCACTTTTGTTACAGCGAGTTTCAGATCAAACGTCACTTCTGAGTCAAGTAACGTAGGCAATTTTCTGTTATATATGGCTTTCGTGCTTATGTTCAGTTTCTTTTCATGAATGTAATATGTTATACACAAAATTTACTTTGGGTTTCGTTCTTAGCAATAACTTATGAATTTTATTTATTTGTTTTTATTACGTTGTACACAAATAAATACTTGTAGCAGACAAATTTATGGTCCTAGATCTGAACTTTTACACTTACTTTTTGTGATCTTTGATAATATAGGATTTTAAAAAACCACAAGCCCTAGAGTTTCTGTTTCCATAATAGTATAATCAACTGCCTACAATGCACAAAGCAAATACAGTTCCAAACAAAATGTGCACCGGGGAGAGAAGGTTATTTCTACATATACGTAGAATACCTATGATAATGCATACTCTATTGCAAGATAAAAAACAAAAGACTGAAGTGCACGCGGAGCGTATAAAACTGCGGTTCAGTGAAGTCACCGTAAGATAGTGTTAACGTTTTACAATACACAATTAAACACAATAGTTCCTTTGAAAAAGAGCAAAGTCTTGTAGAGGCTCAGTGAACCCAAACGCAGGGGCGCACCTCCGTCACTCAGCTCAGCGGGAACTCCTCGCGACAATGAAAAACACTTTCACCCTACCGCGTGTGAATGCAAAATAGGGTAACACGCATCTACATGTGCCACATATTTTTATCGAACGTATAAAAAATTTATCGAAGGCCACAGTCGTTTATTAAATAAAAAAGCGTTCTACTTGTACGAAGAACAAAAATACTGCTTTTTACAATCATGGAGTTTCCTGTGCCCGCGGGATTGTTGAGGGACTTGTTTTTCTGTGTGAAGATATAGCTGATTTGAATAGCATGTGGTGAACAAGATTGAGTAAGTCTAATAAAATATAACCATATCAAAAATATTTGTGCACGTATAAAAAAACTGGGTATATTACCAAGCATTTGCACATATCAAGAGAAAAATATACGTCTCAAGTCTTGTGTTGCGTGCGGCAACAACTACAAAAAACCCTTCCCTTCCCCAACACTCAGACGCGAAACAATTTGTTGATTAATTGCACAAGCATTTGTCTTACTTTAAGGATTGAACTCCCATCGTCTCGTCGTTTCTCACCTCAGTCTCGAGGGCTGTCAAAAAATATTAAATGTATTACGGTACGCTGTAAAGGTTCGTACCCTATTCAGAAATAGTTTCTGCACTTTGATTGACATAAAATGGTGTGGTTGAAAATCAGTGCTCATTTCAGCGACACGGCGACAGCGGGAGCGACGCTCGTCTCGACAGCGAATTACCGACACCTATTATGCATACAGCCTAGTGTATGAGCTATGTCGCTAGATTTCGGCCTAATTGCTTTTCATATATTCAGGGGTCGTGTTTAGAAGATTTTAAATTTAGAATGTAATATTTTTGGTGGTTATAAGTGTAGGTATTAGAATAAGCACTCACTTCCAGGAACTAACTATTGTATATTTTGTAAATTAACACTTAATACATTCACAGACAGAGTAAAATTATAATTATGCGACTCGGAGCGAGATGTGCTCGTGACGAGAGATGGCAGACTGTCTTCTTTCATCCAAATAAACCGACCCTTTTATAGGACTACCCGAATGAGGATCGGTGGGGATAAATCTTCCAGAAAATATATTTAAGCCATAAAATAGGGTCTATTCTTTCAACTAAAAATTAAGGTCGGCCCAAACATCTGGGCTATTGTCCAAACAGAAAGGTTTACCCAAACATGTGTACTATTGTCTAAAAAACATAAATTTGTTGCAAAGGATTACCGCCACTGCAGAACTTAACTATAATAATAAAGTTTTATTGCCCCGGTATGAACGGGCCATTACAATAAGGAAACAATAATTTAGCACAGCATCTTTTTAACTAATATTATACAATAAGGTACACAAAAATTCTTACTGTAATAAAACGACTCGCAGATGTTTTATGGTCTAACATCTGCAGTCATATCTTAAAATGAAATGCGTGTTTAAATAATGTTAAAATTACAAATAATAAGCGTGTTAATTTATAAGCTAAATCTAAGTTGGCGTATTGCTACCGCCACATATTTATCCTTCTCCTGTCGCTTATCCTTTCATGTCCTCTCTCATTTTAGGAGGCCGGCAACTTATCTACGTTCCGTACGTGACGATATTCACTTGTCATCAGCTGATTTCGCATGCCCAGTAAGGATAGAATACAGAGAAACTTTGTATCTGCAGTACATATGTACCAATTGTTGTAACCTGTATTCTTCAAATAAATGAATTTGATCTGTTTGTTCTTTTGAAGAACTTATGACAAAAAGTAAGTATTTGCATTTTTGTTCAATTATAATTTATTATTGTAAGTAGCGGTGTTAGGGTAGAAAGTAGTTTGGACAGTCGCCCAGGGCACTAGAAATAAAGGGGAACCCCACACCGTGTTTTTTTTTTGTCGGTTCTTATTTCGGTAGATCTAGGGTGTCCAATTACTTTGGCCCGAGGGCTCTAGTAGTGCAAAAATCTGCACTGGGTAATATATACCAGATATCTGTATCTGTATCAGCCCATATACGTCCCACTGCAGGGCACGGGCCTCCTCCACAATCGACAGTGCGATTGAGAGTGGTTAGGCCATATAGTCCACCACGCTGGCCTAGTGCGGGTTGGCGGACTTACATACCATAGATTTTTTTTTATAAATCGCTATGGTATGCAGGTTTCCTCACGATGTTTTCCTTCACCGTTTTAGTGCGTAGTGATTGACTATCAATACACACATGACTCCGAAAAGTCAGAGGTGTGCCCTGGGATTCGAACCCGCGACCACCGTGATCATGTGGGCAGCCGCGTCTAGTCCGTTTACCAACAGGCCACCACGCACTTACCGCACTTACTTACTTATACCAGATATCACACTCTTTTCTAATTCTAAAAGTCGATAATCACATGTAAAAGTTAACCAAATAAAAATTACAAAGTCGATTTGCATATTTTTTACACAATTAACGTTAACAATAATATAACTAGCGTTCCTAGATATAATATATTAATTCACCTTAATTAAAATGATGCTTCATTGATGACCTCAATTGTCGTTATTGCTCTGCATAATGTATCATGGTCATAATCTAATCTTTATGCCAATTAAGTTCCATTACAAATTTTAGGTAAGCTAATTTTGCTTAAGTGTACAAGTACACTAGTCCAATGAATAAAAAAAACCCTTTAAAACAACTAAGCGTCAATAACTAAATCGCTTAGAAAATCAATAACTCTTTATACTGGGTATCTCAAGACTGCTACCGAAAACGAAGCCGGGTGGTAGTTTTAGTGGCTACAAACACAATGCAATTAAAAATTTTGCATAGAAACGCGACAATTATTTTTTATGATTTTTTCAATATCGTCATTTTTGGGTGGTAAATCCATAGTTTCTGCTGAAATAATAATTTAAACTCTTTTATACCTTAGAGTATTTATAAATAAAAGGGTATACACTATTATTTTAGGAAAAAATGTATTTACCACCCAAATATGGCCATACGAAAAAAATAACAAAAAAAAATTGACGCTTTTTTTTTGCAACTTTTTCTGTTGCATTGTGTCTGAAGTCGCTTAAACTACCACCCGGCTTCGTTTTCGGTAGCAGTCTTGATATACCCTGTATTACGAAACTGTTTCTACAGTCCACATTAACATCGAAAATATAAGTCCAGTACGTTCTAGTCCTATGGCCAACTCAATGGCTGTCTCGGAATGCCCTCATAGATTCTGAGAGGGGTGACAGTAGGAGTGTTTGCTCTGCTCCCGTCGACGTCGCCGATGGGATAATGGCCGCTCTCAGGGCGACACTGACGGCCAGATTTCGTTCCTATTCCCCGTAATGAATTCCCAATATAAATACGTGATCGGTTTATTCTATTTGAATTAAAGAGATCTGATCTGGTTTCAATTGCGGAACAAATCTTTTGGATTTTTGGGGATTGTGTTTGTTGTTTTCAGGTTTTTTCTTAGTGATGTGGCTTTTATATTTCTAATATAAAATGTTTCATCATAGCTTACTTGTAGCTCAATCCAGCATTGTCGGTTTATTGCCATATTTTTTCGTATGTCTTATATACAAAAGTGTAAAGTTCCATCAAAATGCATACATTATGTTTTGCATGTAAGAGTAAATTCAATGCAACCACGGATCGATATTTCATTTAAAATATTAGCACTATTCTGTATCAGCCCATATACGTCCCACTGCAGGGCACGGACCTCCTCTACAATCGAGAGTACGATTGAGATTTAATATTAGCACTATATTCATAAGTAATTCATAATGTATAAATATTTTGACAAATTATTTTGGTGGTATACTTCCAAGGTTTTCTGCTCCGCACAGTTTTATATTCCGACATATATGTATTTGATGGATGCGGTGGCGTTGTAACAATGAAAAAGTGCTGAAGCAATGCCGCTCTATTTGGAAGACATATCAATCAATCAAGCCACGTCATTCGCCTGGACCGCGGTCGATCTATCATCAAAACATAGGAACTACATCAACACAATAGATTCATACTGTAATATCTTCTTCTTCATAATGTAAAATCTTCATAAATTTTTACTTGATTAATACTTATATACGTCTAAAAAGGAAAGTAATTAAAATGAAGTTTCGAAGTTAATGTATTTATAATTATTTGTTTTTGTTAAAAGTCTATGTTCTCGATATAATTTAGCTTTAAGTAATGTATAATTAAAAGGACAATAAACTTATTTAATTTTATAAACTTTGACACCATTTTATACAATTACATTTGACGCACAATATAATGAAGACTTAATTGGATAACTAAATATTTTTATAAACAAAATAAACAAAGAATTATACACAGTATATCCTAATCAAAACTTATAACACTACAAGATTACAAAAACGGATAACATTAAACCAGTATATTTCCGAACACGATATCAAAAAACAGCATCAAAGAGCGTCACAAATACGAATATTTCGAAATAAACTTGCTCTCCAAGGAAATATCCAAAGAACACGCGGCCAATCGGAAAGACGTTGCTGTAAATATTTTGATATATCGTTGAGCACAACACCGGTTTAAAGTCACGTAGCCGAGTGTGATTTCAATTTGGTGCGAAGAGAACACGAGTCTCGAGGGAGGAAAAGTGAAGGTGCAGGGGAGATAAGTAAAGATAATAATGGGAAAGAGTGTGGTCAAGTGAAATATTCATTAGTACGGACTATTGTGTGTGTTTGATATTGTGTATGCTCACTGCTGTGGTTGGATATGTAAGTTTATTTTCAGTTATCTACCAATGTTTCCGTAAAATAATATTTCATTAAATTATATGCAATTTGTTTTGTTTTGCTCCGGCATCAAAACTTTATGGCCAATTATTG
Source organism: Hyles vespertilio (assembly GCA_009982885.2). Taxonomy (NCBI): domain Eukaryota; kingdom Metazoa; phylum Arthropoda; class Insecta; order Lepidoptera; family Sphingidae; genus Hyles; species Hyles vespertilio. The sequence continues at coordinate 11,137,966 of CM042806.1, read as the reverse complement.
TGTGTATTGTTATTTTATTTTACGAATTAGTTAACCTATTGTCAAAATATATGTAAATAATTAACATTATCACGTTCAACAATTGATAAATAGTGTAAACTTCTTAGGAAAATATGCCATAATACAAATATGTACTTATCTTAGATACGTATTTTCTGTCGGTATTAGTCAAAATATAATTATGTTTCTGAGAATCCCAAACCATTGTAATCTGTATCTGTATCAGCCCATATACGTCCCACTGCAATCACTGCACTCCCAACCGAAAGTACGATTGAGAAGGGTTAGGCTGTATAGTTCACCAAGCTGACCTAGACCAGGTTGCTAGACTAAACATATAATAACTTTGAAAATTTCAAATGATTACCGCTTTTTATTTAAAAAGAAAAATGCACGACTTGCATTTTTCGCTTGCATTTTCAGTACCATCCGTGATGAAATCCATCAGATATATACGATTTAATTAATTGACAGAATTTCTGCCGGAGAAAAACAGAAATGCATCGAGCATTCACACTATTTCCCGGTAAAAATACACTGGTAGAAGTTCGAACGCGGTACGTGTCGCGTGGGAATGCGCCCGAGCCCATATTAAATCTTACGTCGCCGGCGACTGTGAATATCCGGCTTTATTGCGCTCTTTAAAATCTTCCCGGCTCCCGCGATATTGAAGAAGTTTAACTTAACAATGGCAAAGTTAACTTGTAGATTCATTTCAGATACGCTTTTTAGGTATTTTAATGCTAATGTTCTAGTTTATTTCTAATGTCCTTACGAGGATTGGCAAAGATTACTATGAGAATTGACAAAGAAATGAATAGGCATGAACTTCTTATAAATAGTTTTTATCATCATCATCTCAGCCACAGGAAGTCTGAATAAATAGTTTTATTTTAACATCATTTCCTTTTGTGTTAATAAATCCAGTAAATTACTATGTATCGCTAGTATCATAAACTTTAAATCATAACCAACCTGTCCGGGATCAATCGATTAACTCTAAAACCAACTTTTTATACGCTTAAAGCAACGAATAGGAACTTTTATAGTATATAACAAAACGAAAAAGTGTCGAAACTGATTGGCTCGAACACTTTAGTAAAGTAGTTACCGTACGACAAGTTTCATGTTTGAACTCGCATTAGAGCAGAACCTAGACTAAATGCATTTTAAAATGTTCCACGAGCTGTCCAACTATCGACAAATAAAAATAAAAGAGTGTCAAGTGAAATGCACTAGTTTCTCCGTGGCAGATACTTTATATTCTCATCTCTATTGATTTATATCGATATACCTAAAAATAATATTTTGAAGAATGTAATGACTGGTCCTCGGTAGATTAAATTTAGAATATTCTGACTTAAGTGCTTTTTTAAAGATTCTTTTTTGCATAATAGTACTCATGAGAGGGCTTTATTGAAACTTTTTGAATAGAAAACCTTATAGTACTGGTTGAATGAAACAACATTCAAATAAACTATATCAGTACTTTCACAAAGGTTCTCATAGTTCAGGTTTTGTTAAGCGGGATAAACATGTTCCGCCGCATAACTTCTATTTATATTCTTCCTCCAACGCTACATTCAAGGTTGCCTTTTAAATACTCTGTGTGTCTTCTATTTCTCCGAACACGCGAGGCTCTTTATTATTTGGCAAAAAATTGTATCAATGTTTCGATTTATTTCATGTTATTCTTCGAAATTCACCAATGAGGGTAAATTAGATTTTACGTTTCCAAGAAGACACTCTAAGTTACGCAGAACCAACCCTAGAATTTCTAAGAATCGAAACCACAATAACTCGATTCGAAGCTTGATGTATATTTTTCTTTATTAATAACATAAGAATCGACCCTCTGTGATCATTGAAACGTAAAATGCGACCTCTTTCTGTGTGGTTTTATACAGGTGTGCTTCCAAATAAAAACCTCATTCTCATTTAATATGTGTTACTATTTAGCGGAGTGCGGCTTGACTGACAGAGGTCGAGGCCTCCTATCCACAATTAGACGGATTAGGTATGCGATATACGTACATGTTATAGAGGAAAATATTGCGCATTGTTGCCGAGGCTCCATCACTAAAATGCTAAATAACTAAACCAGCCTACCAGAGAATTGTCATTATAATTCACACAAATACGTTATACTAGTAACTATATTATTTTTGTATTTCTAATATAATTTTTATTTCTAAATTTATTATTAATTCAAAATTCTATGACACCCGTTTTAATTATACTCCACCGTATTTTATCTAAACAAAGTGTAGAAATAGAATAAACGTAACGTTCCAAAGTGTTTCTACAAAATATTTGTCACGATTTATCAACAACACACGCCACTCGAGTTGAAATCGCGTGCCTCGGCTCACTTCCACGATAGCAGTGATTTCCAGTGTGAAAACACTGGAAAATAAATAACTCATTTAAACTCATTTAGTGAGCACTTAAGAGGAATAAAGGAAGGCACTAAATCCAGCTAACTCCGTCAAGTTAAATAAAGACAAATAATATCTAACATTTCCAGTCTCCGAGCAGGGATTGTAGTCTCGCGCCGTGAAATCTTTTATATCCTGATGCCAAGGAGTATTAACACTCGTTCAGACGATGGATAAACTGTGAACGGATCTCTAAATGCCACTCAGCAGTGTAAATTATTACTCTCACCGCCCCTGTTTCTACCACAATTTATTACAGACATCACCCGGCCCATGCCTAGGATCTAGCCGTCTACGGCTAAATGTTACACCACCTTTATTTATGTTATATGTATATAATACATGTAGCCTCACGTGAAGCGAAAACTTTAAGCTATATTCCACGTAATGTACATTATTTTTTATGATAAATAGCCCTGTTTAACATCTCAGGCGAGTGTTTCTCAAAATATTTTAGCTCCGTAATCTTTATTGATCTTCTTTATCTTTATCCTAACCACTCTCAATCGTATTGTCGATTGTAGAGTAGGCCCGTGCCCTGCAGTGGGATGTATATGGGCTGAAGATGATGATGATGATGAATCTTTATTGAACCATTACAAGTCAGAATGTAATCCAATAGTATTATTTAATTTAAAAATGTGGACTTTACACAAAAATCCAATGACTTAATGAACTTACCGAGGAGGAAAACAAGTTCGTTGTTACACAAAACCAAATGTTAGGCATTGAGATTACTTAACGACTCAAGAATCCCTTGATTCAATATAAAAGCGAGCCTTTGTTTTACAGCAAAGCAATTTGAATGATTGTTTTTCTTTTAAATTAATGCTAGCGAATTTTCTCGTGTTTTCTAATATTACGAATACAGGGAAATATTAATAATATATCCCGATTAAGATTAACATGCCATTCTTCACACTATAAACTGTCTTTTTAAAATGTCAAAATAACCGGTTCTTATTTAACTGCTTAGAGTATTTATATATAGAGGGAGCGCTGTCATACATTTGCAACTTCAAAAACGTAGATATTTTCTTGTTCGTAATGTTGGTAGCACTGCTATATTAATGTTACCGAGAAATGACTTTTCCGCGAAAAATATATAAATAAATAAATAAACGGAAATTAACATATTCACGTTACATTGTTTTTAGCTATCATAATACAAAATATTAATAATAAATGAAAAATAAAACTCACCCTCGGCTTATTATAATTTATTTCGCTCCAAATTCAAATATTTTATATTTTTTACCTAAAAATTATTCCGGAACTTTTTCGGAATTCCAACAATTTAATTACTTGCAACATTGAATAAAAAGGCGGTCGAAAATTCAAAAATATGAATGTATTTCTGTAAAATGATTTTATTTATTTCTTGTTAATTAATAACAAATTGGATTTATTGTCGATGATAAACGAATACACAGTAAATAATTAACCCCTAAAATAAATTTGGATGGTATTCGATAGCGCTAAACTACATTTTTACATTTTTCTTTTTCATGTAAGTCATGCGTATTCCAAGCTGTCACAATTCACACTGGATGTAGAAAAGAAAAAGGTAGCCCCGGCACCACCATTTCTATCTACGTTTTTGAAGTACCAGCGCTCCCTCTATATATATATATTCTCTAAGTTTAACTGTAACAAAATACAATAGATTGACGATTATAATAGATATTTGAAAATAATATACACTTTTTTCTGTCCTTTTCTACAGTTATAAGATAGCGGTACAATGCCTTACAGCGTGATTTAAGTTATTATTGTACAATAAGACGCCTGCCTCGACACACCTCATGGTTAAACTAACTAAAAACCCGTGCAAAGATTGCCTCACGACTCAGGGATAAACACCAATGAAATATCTAGAGTAAATATTGTGTATAAATAAACAACGGCGAGAAAGATGTATCCCGGATACACGTGCAAAGCGATGTTCCTACGTTGAACTAAAAAGGACGACTAATCTCTGTATTATGTTAATGCAAAACTCTTTATCCTCTCCTTCATTTGAATAGATTCACTCGTCCTTTATTGATATTCAAATGTCTAACTGAAAAGTATGTTAATAGATAAGCGAAAAGTTATATGGAAAATACCACGGACGCCGAGAAACTCGCCAGAAAAAATTAATCCTCTCTGGAAAAATCGCTTTGAAGTCAATAACTTTTTCATTACCACAGCAGTTTGTACCAACAAAGGATTCGAAATGCTTTTAATTACAAATTAGCAACTCCAGCAGTTTTTCGGAGGAGGAAAATCACTTTTTTTAATAATTATTATTCAAAGCTTAATTAACTCGACGCAAATTTTCTGCCTTTAAAATCGTTGACAGTTTTCGTTACAATTTTCGACAAGTTGAATAAATTTATTTCGGCGGTGCTTTTAGCCGTAAAATATGCTAGTTTCGTCTTATATTATGAATATTTATTTTGAAGCTTTATACTATAGACCTATTATACTATAGACTTATAGTACCTATTATACTATAGACTTATAGTACCTATTATACTATAGACTTTTGTATCGATGCATTATCATTCATCACCAGAATGATGCCTAACTTTCTCCGCGTTTCTTATGCCGACATTAATACAATATAACAAACAAGTAGGATATATTTATTGTGGCTTTGTTTTATTCTATTTAGGCTCACCGCACGAACAAAGGTATCAAAGAATATGTAAGACAGTGTCTCCACGCACATACATCATATGCATAATATAAGTACAGATACATATCGCAGACACATTAGTAAGATTGAAACCTCTTTCCCGGACTTAGAATTGCAAAACAGTCAGTGCAACCACTCTCGAATGCCGTTTGATACAAAGAAAAACATCTTGTTTCAATGTTTCCGATCTTACCGTGAAAATACTCGGTATCAGACAGTTTGCACTCATAGATTTAACTTGCCACAATATTTATGTAACAGATTAAAAAGCATTTTAAGTAATTTTTCAAACGCTTATTTCATTTTTCAGCTGCTCTAGCAAAGCTAAGCCTGTACTAAGCTAAATACTGTCTGCAAAAATATTTCGTACGTGTAGTTTCAAAGGGAAATAATTCAACATTAGTTTGGTTTTTGCGTCTTGCCAATAAAACATTGTTTATAATTCTAAAATATTATTTTTATTTCTAATAAGCATAGGTTTTGTTACTAAACCCATACTATACTGGTTTATGGTTAATACATTACTCATTTTAACCGTTTTAGAGTTGATAAAACGAACTGAATTTGAACCAAACTGGCTAAATCAAGGCTGTTGACCGCTTTCAGTGACAAATAAGTTAGGTCGTAGCCAGTTCATATGGTAATCTCAGATGTCGGTAGAGCAACAGACCTTGAGCTGCGTCAGAAATCTACACCCAATCATCAATTTTGAAGCCTCGTGGCGTAGAATGTCATCCATCTACCATCCCGCACTGTGTCAGTGCATATCCAGTCAACTAGGATCTAAAATCAATCATCGTTGGAAGCCCTGTGCAACAGGATTAATATGATTTGATGTCATCAGTGACATGTAGACTGTAACTATTAATTGACTGATTGAGGACAGCGTCTGTGGCGTATTTGATTAAGAGCAGGCTGTGAAATGTTAGTCTAAGCTGTGAAACGAGGACCGCGGATTCGATTCCTACACCAGGACAAATATTGATATTGCCTACAATTTTTAATTCCGTATTTGTGTGTTGTCATACGAAAATAATGTTTCGAAGTTTTTGATAGCCAAACCACAAGACTCGTCATTTTCTGAGCTGTTAATTATTATGATACGTTACTGGATAAATCATATCTCGCTCTTAGAACTATGTGCACTTTATTATGTTCAGGGGGGGCTACTCAATAAAAACGATACGAACTTCGAATGTTCGGACGCCGTACGTAAAACTTCACTTATGTGTCTAGATTGGTTGGTTGGTCACAAAATGTTGGAATCCTCTATCATACGTCGTAACCATAGACTAAGTTAGGAGAAAATGGTACATATAATAGAGAATAGTATTGATGTTTAGAAGTGGAAATCTTATATCTTTCTCCGGACGTCGAACATTCGATCGTTCGAAGTTCGTATCGATTTTATAGCGTAACCTCTCAGGTGTATAGGTATTTGTAGTTTAAATAAAACGCAGTGGTTTGCAGTGTCTGAAACCCGTCCACTTGGTCTGAAGTCTGTCAATGTAATAATGGTGAGGATGGCTCGCACACTTATATTTAATCAGCATATTTGATTTACAACTACCTACAAGCTTATAAGTCTGTACACCACGCCCTCTTATTAAAACGAGGACCTTATGTATATAAATTAGACTAATTATATGGGCTCTGGACAATGTGTCGGTACATACTGTATATGGTAGTGTGAGGGAATGTGAAACGCGGGACCGTGGTTGCGATACTCGAAATATTTGTTCAATTCCGACTGTGGTGGGATAGGAAAGATTCTCGTTCGCATACCCACATGACACGTGTCTCTGAGATAGGAATTACATGTATTAGCAGGGTTGGCACTTGTTGAAGTAAAAAAGTATCACATAGACCGGAGATCATTCTGTGGGTAATGTTTATAATTCATCTAAATTCTATTGGCGCGCGGCGAAGTTTGGTACTACAAATTAAATTTAAAATATAGATATAAATATCAGCCTAATTGTTTGAAATATGTTTTTATCATTAAAAATACTTGTAATGCAATCTGATTAGTATTAACATGTCCAATTTAATTTAATATGAAGAGAAAAAATCTGATCCTAATATCTTGACAACAGCATAATCGATATAGGGTTATTCAGAGAGTTGTTCGTACGATTTTTTATAACCCAGTTAAAAGAAACTGAGGGTTTGTCGCTTCATATAAAAACAGGTCATAATATGTAGTCAGGACGTAACATAATCGTCGAAATTGCAAGAGTTTCGTTCAAAGCGCCTGTGTTAAGATATAATTTTAAATCATAACTCATTCATAGATTTATTATAGATTTCTTTAATTTGTATGTAGAATTTCGTTAATTTTAATACACACGGGACAAGATATTACAGTACTATTATAATTACAGTAGGGACTATTGGGTATACCTTTAAGTCAAATTAAATATGATAATTGGAGTATTAACAATTCACTAGATATTATAACTGCTTTTACAATCAGCTTGAATTAATTATCGCCATCCATACAATGTAATTGATTAAGGCATAGGTTTTATTTGTCGCCAGGGAACTACATTGTTAGCTAATGGCACAAGACTATTTTAGAGCCATCGTGTTAAATTCATAAATGATATGCAGATGCAATAAACCGACATTATTCGAAGGCGTTGACTTCTCAGGCTTATTCGGAGTTCTTCGAAGTATAATTGTTATGGGCCAAGTGATTAATGCGAGCAGTATTCATAATGCCCGGGCAGTATGAATATTGCCGAGCCATATCGGGCCAAGTGATTAATTACAATCTAAACTCACTTATTTATCACATAGCCCGGGCATTATGAATATGGCTACATGATGATTGGGCAATGTGATTAATAGGTGATTTTTTACGTGATGCGCTGCCGCATTGTCGCATCTGCGATAGACCCATAAATTAGAATGGTTGAATTGATCTGCTTATGTTTAGTTGTTTTTTAACGTCCGAAATATTATCTTCAGAAGAAAATTAGTGTACCCACTTTATGGATCAGTTAGGTCGATTGTGCCCCAAAACCGACTCGGAACACCCCGACTTCCCGTAGTCTTTTGGCTACCGACCCTAGAGTTTATATAAAAAGCCGGAGGCGCGGAGGGAGAGCAGCCCCCGCCCACTGTAACGAAGGATAGGGAACCGTGCAAGCCGTAGCGGCTGAGGCTGGTCGCCGGAGGGGACCAGCAAGCCGAAGCTGCGGAGGTGAGCATGGGTGCCTATCTTTTGTTACGCAAGGGCGAAGGGGCTGAACTTCCCGTAGCGCCGGAGACGATACAGAAGCTAATTTGTATTGACAACAAGTGTTTTAAGGGTTAGCTGGCTATAATAGATATTTCTCAGGAATAGTGCGTTACCTTTTCATGGGAGTGGTACCAGGGGAGGTGCGACACTCCCCCTTCCCCTTCACTCCTCCCAACCCACCTCCTCGTCCTGCCCTATTCTAAATTCTACCACTTCGGCTCATTGTTTTGATTTTGATTCGCTTTACATCACTCTGCCCAATAGGCACTTAGCATTATTCATAATGCCCGGGCAATGTGAATAATGCTCGATTAATCACTTGGCCCATAACATAATGACTTTGTAAGTTACGTGAATCTAACAGTTGCTAAGTATAGAATATTGTGATATTTTAGCTCATTCAGTTGTTTCCCCGAGGAGATTAAACAAAGCCAAGGCGGTTCGCGGAGTCAGTGAAAACTAATTTGATCCGAAGTTAGAAGGATTGCGAGCTACTTATTTGTGTTGCCAGTGTGTTTACATTAATGTGAACGTCAATGTTACAAACTTATGTACCACGAAATTGTCGCCAGTAGTTTAGTCGAAAGTACTTGTGACAACTTGCGGGAATATTTTTGCTATCTTATGAAAAGCCACCAATAATATAAGTAGTAAGTTTACACAAATTGAACACAAAGATATTTGTATCATTATTTTTTTTATTAGCGTAATCGTGAAAAAGCTGTGTCTTGCCGAGGTCGGATATAAACTTATAGATTGATGGTTTTTTATTCTATTTCTGAGCGCTATTGTCATGAAAATTAATTTTTTTAACGAACATGCAACACGTTTTAACTACCGGCGAGTGTCTAACTACATATACCAACTACATATCTTTAATAAAAATTCTATCCAAATGCAATTAATCACACAATTAATTAAAATAATTAATTTCATATCCAATATGGAGCATGTCAGAACGATTAGAGGGGATTGCGTCGCGTCACCGGCAATGCTATGAAATGTGAATTTGTGTGGCGCGACCAATCACCGTGCTTCAAGTCGGTTGAAACTTCGATGACAGTGGCTTACGCGCGCTCTACCTTGAAATATGAGGCGTACCTGACTGCCGGGAGTGCCAGTTAAATAACAACATTCAAATGTAACTTGTGCAGATTCATTTTGTTGATTACCTACTTAGCAATATGTTTAATTTGTTAACTACTACACACATTTATATATTACACTATAAATGGAATTGAAAGCTTTCTCAAAATTAATTATACTTATTATCATAGCATCACGCAAGATTTATTTGGTCAAAAAAATATTTGAAATGCTGTTATATATTCCTTGATTTTGATAAATTCATATAAGATAAACATTCAATCGAACCTAGTAAAAACAAATCTTCTGTTTTATTTTAAAACTGAGTTGATCTATACAATTGCTTACCTTTTTCGGCTTGCCATTCTTCCTAAGCAGCTTGGCGCAACAGAGTCCCCTGGTGTCGGGCAGCGGCGCGGGCGGGCGGCGCGCCCAGCACAGCCGCTGCGGAGTCACCGCCGCCGCCGCCTCGCTGCGAGCCTCTTCCTTATCTTCGCACATTACACTACCTACTACACTACCCGCCTCGACACTCACACAACCCGACTAATATCACAACCGACAAGATACCGATGCTTTACGAGAACCTCTGGCATCGTTTCCCTTCTAAATTTACGACGAATCGATAAAACTACTCCCTTGCAACATATCTTACAAAATAGCGTAAGCTCCTTGTATTTAAGCTTATAACGGGCTCTTAATGCGATGGCTTAAAGTAGAGTAAGTTCGATAATTTTGTACTATTTCTTTGCTTTAATTAAATTGATTATGGTGCGGAAGCTATGTTATTTCTACGATAAGCAGCTGTAACGTCCGATTAAGCATCTGAAACAAAAGAAAACATACATAGAGCCACATTTTTATACCGGGTATCTCAAGACTGCTACCGAAAACGAAGCCGGGTGGTAGTTTTAGTGACTACAAACACAATGCAACTAAAAATTTCGCAATGAAACGCCACAATTATTTTTTATGATTTTTTAAATATCGTCATTTTTGGGTGGTAAATCCATAGTTTTTGCTAAAATAATAATTTAATCTCTTTTATACCTTAGATTATTTATAAATAAAAAGGTATACACAATTATTTTAGGAAAAAATTCATTTAGACACAATTCAATAGAAAAAGTTGCAAAAAAAAAGCGACATTTTTTTTGTTATTTTTTTCCTATGACCATATTTGGGTGGTAAATACATTTTTTTCTAAAATATTTTGAAATTTTTAGTTGCATTGTGTTTGTAGTCACTAAAACTACCACCCGGCTTCGTTTTCGGTAGCAGTCTTGAGATACCCGGTATATCTTTGGATTACTTAAAGGTATTCATAGCGAAATCATTTTATAAATATTTGTATTTATCTCTACAACATTCCTGTTTCATACGATTTTGGTGTGATTTGACAACTTAAATTTTCACAAAATACTAAATATAAGAGACGATAAAAGTCCATCATAATAAGTACCTTTACAAAGCAACAAAATCCATTTCGTCAATCATTAACAAAGTTCATTTCAATCCATTGGTAGAGTGCTAAAAATAGCAAAAATGTCCGCAATGTCAGCGAACAATAACCAACTTTGTAACTTTGCGAGTAAAGTCCTTTGTAACAATCTGTGGTAACAATGCTCTGCTCAAAATGAACTTAGACTAATTTCCATGTCATTTGTGTTCTTACCCCGGATTTGGAAGGGAGTCGTAAAGTAAAAATGTTACTTGTAGACCGCACCACGTCGCCCTGATGAATATTAAACACAACACGACTAATGAATGCGCCAACTTGCTCTACATAATTACACAAAACTCATTGAATTCTTTGACAAACTCCTAGCGGCACTTGTTAAAATTCTCCATGACTGGTTGGCGCAGATTCTATGACGACGCTTTTAAATTATACTCTAGTCAACATTTTATTCAGAGCCTATCAAAATACCAACTTAATATAAATGGTTCCATGACACCTACATTGGATACGAGAGAATGAAATGGTGTGGAACAAACAGAGCCCGCTTTGAAAAGAACAGAGTGCCCTAATATATATTTCACGAAATACAAACGAAAGTGTCGAATACAAAGAGACAATGCGCGATTCCTAGACGTGGCACCTGCCCTCAGGTGCTTTCATTACAAATAAGTAAATACCTACACTTCACACCGCAGTTCGCAGTTCTGGATTCATTCCAAGAGTTAATGTCCCATTCTGTTTGTCTTTCGAGGCAATAAAATGACTTTTATGCAAATCATACGAATTCTATACATTTTTGATGAGCCAACCACCGACGCATTCGTAGCGTTTAATTAATATATTTTTTCATCAAAACTTTGAAATATTCAAACTTAAAATTTGTTTTATTAACGGTTTTCCGATCCATATCTTTCTTTTTTGTTCGGAACATTTTTCCATTATTCAATGGAATGTTAATATGGTGGGACAGATTTTCCTGCATCGATGATTACAAATGTTGATATACAAATGTTATGACAACTACGTGTAATTTGGTGCGAAGAATAAGTAAATTGAAATCGCGGGGTTATGGACACTATATCATCAAGTATACATACGCATATATTAAAAAAAGTTAATAAAAAGTGAATACCAATTATATAACAACGATAAGAGTACCTCAGTGTGGGTACTAAACAGCGTAAATTGGAGACTTCATTTTTTGCAATTTTAACGTTAAGCCTTTTGCTTTTCACTTAAGCTCATCTGATATATAGTGAGGATGTGTACCTCACGAATTGTTCGGCTACAGGAAAGTTGTAATAATTTCCTTAGAACCCCTAGGTTAAGTGTTTAGCATACGTCAGTACCTATTCTAAGTACTCTACTTCAATAATAATGCATAAATTGCATTATAGCATTCAATTTTTAGAAACCAATCTCATATATTTTGACATGCATTTATTATATAGCTTTTATATTTGATAATTCGCGCGCCTACTGCCTTTCTTGGATATGATTGCCGTATTTAATAAAAGGAGAGAAAAATACATAAATACATGCTTTTGTAAAAATTCAACTAAAAAGTTACACATTGATAATAAATTGATAATGAGTTTAAGATTAGAAAATGGAGTCGGTCACGTTCATTTCATTGTCTAAAAGCGTGGGGTGTTTACAATAATTATCATTCGGCACCCTACGCTATCAAATCACATCGTACAATGAAAACAAAGCGTTGCATAAATACCAATATCATTTAATTGATAGAACGACAAACACGTTCGGAGTAAGACCAAAATGATTGGAGTTAATTAATGATTAAGATTAATTTACAAGACACAGCAAACGAAATGTGAAAGAAAATTGACATTCAGTACAAACTCAGATTTATAACGGTGTTGAATGTACTACTTGCAACATCTAAGACAGGGTAATATATTTAAATATTGTACTGTACACAGATGTTAAATAATTCCATGAAAAGCCTTAAAATAGTGTGTGCCAGTTTAAAAAATCTTTTTTTTTTACATGTTCCGCTGTAAATATAATATGATTAAATGTATGACTTCAATGCATTTGATTGCAGTGCTATACAAATAAACTATCTACCGCCAAAAGATAGTTGTCATTTATAGGTTTTCCATCGTCGTGTACGATGCCCGCTAAAAGAATACGAATGCCCCGAAACAAAATTGAAAGTACCTAATTGAAAAATGTACCTCATAAGAATACAAATGCCCTACCACCAGACTGCAAGTACATACCTACCTAATTAAAATATTAAAACTACACTAAAATATCAAAATACATCACAGGAATGCACAAAAACGCAGTCAAAGCTGTCGAAAAAGTACTTTATGTTCACCCTCATTAATCATTGCAAATAACTGCTTAGAAAGCAGTCGACACTAGACGGGTTTGTTGACATGCGATAAGCAAGACTTTTCCCCTTTTTTCGCGGAGATTTCATCTCGGCGCCAACTGCGTACAAACTGTTTTATAGTAAAATCAAGCGCGTCTCACTCAAAAACGATAAGTGCAGTTTGCGCTTCAACAATACGGAAATAAACGCCTAAAGGGAAATTAGCTATCGTGTGTGCACTATTTTCGAAAACGCTTTTAAAATAAAATAGGTTATGTTCAACTGAGGGTAAGGTGCTTTGGTGTTGACGAGGGTAGAGCAAATGCATAAGTAAATAAAATAAAAGTTCAGTTCCCATTAAGGTTGACGGTGTTATTGCTTTGAAATGCGCTGTATACAAGCTAGTTAAAAGCTAAATGCAAGATAAACTTTGGCACTAATATAAGTTTAACATTATTTCTCCACATAGGCAAAGATAAAATTATTATTTTAATAGAGCATTTATCATTGGAGAGAAGCGGAAAGAACCCCAAGTTTTCTGATTGGTTACTTATGTAATCTTGGCCATAATTGGGAAACTTTTTTCTATTCCAACGGCCTTGCTCAAACTTTGTCCAGAAAAATATTGTGTTAATTGTAATTAACTACTAAAACTATGTAACGTTCTATTTGATTCATAAATCGTATCCTTTATTTTATGTTACGAGTAAAACACGCGTAATTAACTTGATAGACATCTATTATTAAGGAGATGTTTAAATAACGTATAAATGTTTAATACTTGACTACACTAAAATAAACTTAATAGGAAAAGGCGGCTCCACATAAATAAGAAAAGTCAATAATATAAAAAAACAATATCAAACAGAATCTATAACTAAATTCCACTACATTTCTTACCCAAAATCGCGAAATCTATTCACTTATCACCCACAAATGTAAACTCATGAAAAATATTTCCGTATAAAGTTAGTAGTGAAGTTTCAGGAGCGCGCGTAGCGAGTGCCGTCGTCGCCGAGAGCCGGGGCCGCTCTGAGCACCCAGCGTGTGCCGCCCGCCTTATATCGGCTTGTGGGCTCTGTACAGGTGAAATCTAGCCGGCACTCGCCCTACCGAACGCCCATCATTGATATTCGAGGTGGGTTTTCACCAAAACCGGTAGTACTTTGCCGTTTGCTGTGTAGTGTGAATGTAAACACGTAATGACCAGCGTTTTGGGGGTTGTTGTAGTTCATTTTTCATACGTTGATCATTGTTATTTTATTTGTATATTTTATTGTAATATGTGTGCATTTTAACTCTCGTTAACTCATTATAATTTTAGTATTTATGTGTGCTTTATTATGTGTAGGTACCTTTTGTTGTTTAAATTGTTGATTTAGCTTATAAGGGAAAACTTGAGATAAGCCTTTTACTATTTACTTAAATATTGATATTATGTATTTTTCTAGCTGTTAATTTTCCTAACACAATAAAAAAGGGGAGTATGCTTAGTAAATAATGCGGGATTTTTTGTATGTAAGAGCCTATGAAAGGTGAATTAAAGAAAAAATACTTATTTGAATAAAAAAATATTATTTTATATACAATTTATAGCGATTAGCAGGTATCAATATATTATGTGTATTGTGTATTTTTTATACTGTTTTATTTTTAAAATATGTGCCACTATAGCGATAGGCTCGCTTTCGTCACATCATGGGACGAAACATACAAGGCGAAATGTGGGTGTCCTGGCACCACTACCTACCCCTTTTGGGAAAAAAAGCGTGAGTTTATGTATGTACATGATTAACCGACTTAATTGCTTACCTACATTTAACATGAATAAGGTAATAAAAAATATAATGACGATTTTCTGGGTAGGTACGTCCCATAAGAGCACATAACAGAACCTACAGAGTAACATTATATACGCTATAGTTGCACCATTAACCGTGTTAATGGGATATAGAATTACGGAAAATCATATAACAAAAGAAACAAAAGTGAGGGAAACACGACACGTGCTATGTATCTACTTATAGAGGACAATCGACTGTACATGACAACATATTGCTTTCATTAGTTACATAATAATAACAACTTGGTACTTCACGTGCAAGCCAACATGTGTATTTATGATTTACATTAATTAAAAACATATTAATGAGCACATACCATAATATGCTACTATGAAAAAGTGTAAATATGTAAGACTTAAATGTAAACAATTAATAATCTCCACACGGTACTCGATACAGTAATGAAAAAATATTTTCATAAAATAAAGTGTCTAAATAAATAAATCAGCTAGGCACGTAGACAGCCGATTGACCAAAACGAAAAATAAGTTAGTATAAATAAACGTGAACACAACTTACCTTAGCTTCCTCACGCACACAGCTTTAAATCACATATTGTTTAACTTAGAACTTGTACAATACCGGAAACCTACTATAAACTTGTATTTCACAAATAAAAATAACAAATAGTGTTTTGTTTACATGAATCTATGCTAAATAAGATTTAATATTATCATGTTGTGCTTGGGCGGGATCGCAGCGCCAACTAGCGGCGGGCGCGGCGAATCTAACGCTGGGGCGGCGGCGACTGGGGGTCGCGAGGGTGCCAGCCGTCGCCCGCCGGCCTTTTCCATCTCATTCGCACACACTACACCTTAATTGACACAATTCTCTTTCGCGTTACGCAAAAACGACGCTTTTATCAATGACATAGGAGATATAATATTAGTAAGTAGGTTGGCGCGGCGCGGCGTGTCTCGCCCCCTCGCAGGCTGCGCGTAGTGGCCTTGAGTGGGCCTGATGTTTTCATCCCGTGTGCGTAATAAACCGTTTAGAGAGGGAGCACAAGTGACTTTAGCTGAAGGATTTATGGAGGAATCTCTAAAATTAATTCGACCGATTGCGCTCTTTAACGTTCCGCGGGCCTACATAATAAGCAGATTTAAATATTACAGATGATTTAAAATTCTTCTATTTACTATAGCGAAAAATTAGTTACATAAACATTATATAGAAAATGCTTTAATCAAACAATGATTAATCAAAAAATGGGTTCATCTCAATTTGTACACGGAACTACGACAACGTTTCTTACATTATTTAAATAAACATAACTCTCGGCGGCGATAAAAATAAAAATCCTTAGGTAACAAAAATATACGTATATTTTTAATGCACAAATAAATATTAATTATTTTGATATACATTTTCATCTTTACATTCAAGAAGGAATACATGAATGTTATTGTATTTCTATTGGCATTAAGTACAAAATTAACAAATTTCGCAAATTATATTACAAGATACTTGTACTCAGTATTGTCATGTTTTATTACAAGGTTTAGCAAGAGGCTATTACTTGTGATGTTTTGTTTTGTATTATAAATTTCTGTAGTTTGAAACAAAACATGATGAGTTTTCATGCTTATAGGAACATTTAAATATTTTCTACAGACAACATTGATTATTATCCAATTATCCAATATTTAAATCCAACTATGCTAGCTTCAAACTATGATGATACATGGAAGACCTTCACAGAAGCCACCATAAGCTAAAATAACATTTGTGTAATTCTATCACAATTTTGCAATAACAAAAAGAATACTATACTTAAAAAACTGAATTTAATGTATTATGCTTGTCTATGGTATGCTACAATTTGATTGTATTTAGCCGATAAGCATGGGCTCCAACTTTCCTGATGAGTACAGCGCTTTCACATCTGTGCCACCTCCTACACAGTTGCCATTGATGAATACTTGTGGCACCTGAAACAAGAGAAACATAATATTGAGAAATACCTATATAAACATAAAAAGTGAAATAAAAAAAAGAATAATCAAGTAAACTATACAAGATGATGTATGCTGGTATCCTCCAACAGATAGACAGCACTGTCACTAACTGTATCCATAGTTTTCTAAACTTATCTTTGTCCTATGTCAAAGATATAGATTTTAGAGTATTTAGGTAGAATTAAGCCTATCACCATATGTCGCACATATGTATATACTATATTTAAAGCCTAAAAAACTATGCCTATACTAAAGTATATAATAATTCTCTGATAACATCATATTTGAAAAAATGCATGCACGGATTAATATTTAATTAAAACCTGTACAAAATCATTTGTCTACCACTTTTATATTTTGCTTATTGTGGTCTGAATGAATCTTCATTCTCGGCATGACTTCATGACTTGTTTTTGCATTGAGGTATTATTATAGAGCAGATATCAGGATCAAAATCTCTGCGCATTGTGCTGGTGAAGGATTCCTGTATGCGGGCATATGGGAACCGAGCGCAGTAAGAGCAAAAATGATGTTAATATGTAGGCATGACATAGACAGAAACAAAAGGAGAATTACCATACCATTAATTTTTGTTAAAAAAAAATTGTTTGCAGTTCCCCTATAGTATAATATCTCAATTTGTTTTTGTACCCTTGTATTGCTATTCAATAATATTATATATTTATATTGAATACATAAAAACATTACTTTTATTAAGGTAAAAAGAAGGGTTTCAATATATTGATAATATTTTAATTGCTTTCTTTCCAAGTAGTGAGTAAGAAAACATAACAAATAACCTTACCATCAGTAATCACTCCCATTTTAAACTATTTTTCTATTATGTCATCACTAAACAGGTGACTAATAATAATGATGTCATTAAATAGGTGTAACTTAAGATTTAAAAATTACTTATTATTACAAAAACAACAATGTATAAATAGTACAACTATTCAAACTACATATTTCATCACATTTTCCTTATAACCATTATTATAAAGCAGTGACAACATTTTTGTTATTCCAATGAATCAAACTCCAATAAGTGAAATCTTAAACAGATCTTTAATATTTATTTATTTTACTTAAAAAAAACATCAGTTTCCTTGTCCTACATACAACAGTTCCATGTCTACTTATTTATTTTTTTATTTGACTGTAATGTTTTCATTATCTCATTGATAGTTGTAACAAGTGGAATAGGATGCAATATTATGGTACCTATCTATTATGAAATATATCTTCTGAGAATTTTCTTTTTAGGTTATAAAACTACTCATGTACTAAGTCATTTTAAAGGGCCTTCAAAGGGTATGCTTGATGCTCTAATAAGGTTCCTTGTTGATACTTACAGTTCTAAATCCAGTCATTTGAGCCAAGGTGTCTTGGATGGAGGCTCCATCATCACGCTCATCTAACTCGTAAACTTTTATTGGCTGTTTCACTTGTGTGAATACCTGTAAAATTGCCATGTAGGTACCATTTTTAATAACACAGTATTTATTATTTATGTATATGAGTGGAAAGAAGTAATTTATCCTTTGTCTGCCTATGTTTTGCTTGCATTATAATAAAATAATTGACTTATATCTAATAACATAATTAAAATGGCACAACAATAAAAATTGATCCTGTCTATAAAACCAAGAATCTGTAATTGATTAATTATATTTTGGACTGTAAATGAATTTTAATATATTATAATATAGTACTACATCTTTTTATTTAATTTTTATGGCATAAACTACTTGCATAATACATAAATATGTATATGAAAATCCTAATAGTTAATTTTGTGAAAAGCACACCAAATGTTGATAAATGAATTCACTAAAAAGCAAACAAATATCATACACAGCAGTTTCTAGCATTTTTCCATATTATTTGTATTTTGTAAACTGGGAAATGATAACTCACTAAATGAAAGGTAGTATTTTCATTTCAATACTTTTTTTCTTGTCAAACCAATTGTGAATCTATCTATGTATATCAAATAACTCTAGGAAGTAAAGAAATGTAAACAAGATAAATAAATATAAATGAAACAAATAGCTAACAAATGGCAATGCTAATCATTCTCTGAAAATAAAACAGGTGCAAAAAGCTTCGTCAAAATGAGTCACAAAAATGCTTCAATCAGTAATCACAAAAGAAAAGTACTTAAATAAAAATAATTACTCACGTCTTTAGCCATTTTACAATATGGGCAGTACGATTTTGAGAAAACAACCACTTTATCTTTAGTAATAGCATCTTTGATGAATAGTTGAATTTCGTGTGACCCAGCCATGGTTGTCGTACGAGCAATTTTGGTCGTCTGACTACCCATCAAGAAGGTTGTAGGTAGTAATAAGTATAAGTAGGTTTATGTAGGAAACAGTCACCAATTTTGTTGTTGCCAGCTCAGACAATAAAGTCTAGGAAACTATAAAATTCTTATCATGCGTATATTGATAAGTATTAATTTGACTGTATTGTTCTATTTCTAATCACTTCTCATAAATTAAATGATTGCATTACATTGGAAACTGTTTGTTCATATTTTAATTTTTTTTAAATCACATCTTGGTTATACGTACTTTACGAATATGAATTATGCAACATTATAAGATTATATAAAATATAAATGTTGTTTCCAAAAATAAAAAAAATATTGATGATATTAAAACTGCGTATTATTCAAGACTACATACACAGAAGTAGTATTCATTATTACATTACAGTTATTTAAGTTCCAAAACTTTTTTCAAAACATGCATTATTTCACAGTTTAAAATAATGCCCCCTCGACATGGGCTACCTGTACCGTGCGTTCCACTTGATGATTACAACACTCGCCAACGACTGCGATTTTTCCCGTTGCACTCGCTCGTGAGTGTTTTCATCGGAAACAAAAGAGCATTTTGAGCGTTGATGAATGGCATGTTAGAAAAAAGCCTTAGAAGTTAGAGTAATCTGAATAAATTTAAAATATAGTTTAATAATTATGGGTCTTTATTTATATTGAAAAAGTATAATTTTTGATACGTCACGTCGCAATAACGCTCCAGAAAGTAGTAATTCATTAATTTCGTATGAAAATGGATGTATATTGAAGATCCTCTACAGACACAAACTTCTACAAAAATAACGCTCCACATATTAAAATAAAATGGAATGTCCCGGTCGCCGTAAGCTTATTACATGACGTCATTCATTACGTTTTCACCGCGACCCCAACGATCGTGATCGTGAAGTGGAACGATGGCGTAAAGAGTGTTTTGAGCGCCGCGAACGCCAAGTGGAACGCAGCCATAGTTTAAAAACACATTTATTAATCTTGCAACACTGATTATAAAAGTGACGCAAATTTAAAAAAAATATATATATGAAATATGAAGTAAAGAAATCCTGATAATTTTGTAATAAGGAAGTGGTTTATTTGTCAGTGGTAATCGAATATAATTTAAATATTAGCTCCAAAAATTAATTTGGGTGGGTGGAAATTTACTGGTAGTAGGTCTCTCATATTATGTGAGAGGCCACCTGGGTAGGTACCACGGCAATGTCTTTATCTTCCGCCAAACAGCAGTGTGAATGCACTGTTGTGTTCCAGTTTAAAAGACATCGTAGCTGTAGTAACTACTATACATAATGAAACTTAACAGACCTCATAGCCATACGCCATCGTGTAGGGGGAGGTAAAATGCTGGCCTATACCAGCATTTTACCAGCGAGTTGGCTATCAATGACCATGTGGATGATGGAAACGTAACTACACGATGGCGACATTCAGTAGTGATCACCCACTCCCTTTGATGTACGCCGGAAAAATCGACACCGATGCCATTCTAATATCCGCTCTACACGATGAGCCGTAGCGATGGTCACTATGAATTATGATGACCCATCGTGCACAGTGTGTAGTGGTGTATAATGGCTTATGGCGCGTGCGATGGTCTTGGAATGGTGACTGTGTCATTTTTCCGGCGCATATCAAAGGCAGTGGGTGATCACTACTGAATGTCGCAATCGTGTATTTGCGTTTCCATTATTCACATGGCCATTGATGGCCAACTTGCTGATCTAGTGCAGGCCTATCGTGTGGACGGGATATAAGACCATCGCACGCTCCTTAAGCCATTAAACGCCACTACGCCCTGTACACGATCTGCCAACATAGTGGAGCATCGCGATGGCCCATCGTGTAGAGGCGACATTAGGATGACGAGCGCAGGGGAATGTAAGTGGTTGATGGATGTATCAGCTGTTAATTTTTGTCCGTGATGGTGCTATTGTAAAAAATAGAAAGTGGGTTGAGGGCTATACAAAACCATAGCGGACCGAGGCCATCTCCTTAAAAAATGCCATTTTCAATGGGGATCTCATTTGCACTCATAAAAATCGAGGTCCTCCATTTGGTCATGGTATTTTTCTGGAAATCAATTATGTATGGGCTTATTTTATAGACTTTTAACAACCACGAATGGGATATATACACGATCGAAACATTTCTGGTAATCTAGTTATGTAAAATGAAGCTCTTTACTATCTATTACCAGCTGTTGTCCACAATCTTTATAGCCTATTTCACCACCTTTTTGTTCATCCGCCTGAATGTACACTGTATATTTTTGTTTATTGATTTCTTTCTTAAACAAGCTTTATCTTATTATCATGGACCTCCTCAACAATCGAGAGTTTTGCTTAGATGCACTGTGCTAGCTTAGTGTAGGTTGGCCGAATTAATTATTATAGAAATGTTAGTAAAATCTTTATATTTTGCAGACTTCTCAATTTGTTTTCCTTCACAGTAAAAGTGCGAGAGGAGTGCCCTCAACTTCGAACCCGCAACTGCTATCTCAACTCTCGCATCCGGTCCTTTATCAATAGGTCACTACTGATTTTAAATTTATTTATTAATACGACTATCACGGATTTATCTCAAGATAAATTTGATTTTGCGAGTCATGCTCTATAAATTCGAGGTCTCGAACCATCGAAAATTTAAATATTTGTGTACATATACAGTTAGTGTTCTTTCTAGACTATATTCGACCTCCACAGTGGAATAAAATCAACAAAGAATTTCGTATAATGAATATTCTGCATTATAACATACCTGTAAAAATAACTAGGTTGGTATAGTTACATCGAAAGGAGAATTCCCATACATATTATGTAGTTAAAAAGTATCGTTGATACTGATACAAACATTGCTTAAAATTCATTATAGCAATATGTTGTTATCGTCTTTGATTATAGCAGTTTTTATGATTTGTCCTTAAACTGTTTTATTCCGGGAGACAGATTTTTATAAAATAAAATAAGTATCATCACATTACACATTTTGATCATAGAATCTAAGACAATTTTTTTTTACTTCAAGTTAATTTCTCCAAGAACTCCGGGCCCGGGACACAATTATGTTTCTATTTATTGAAAATAAGTATTTTACCCTACGCAAAAAAGTAGGTTTCATCGAGGCACAAAAATCTTGGCGGCGATACCAAGTTTCATAGTAAAATGGGCATTCTACTTTGTCATCTGTTAAAATAATTACAGATAATAACCTTATCTGATTAACCTCATTATAATAGTATCTTTATCATTAAGCCATTACGATACATGTATTTGCAGATTATGTTAACAATTGTAAGTTATTCATGATACTTTAAATAATCTCAAATCAAGATGACAAACTAGTAAGCACTCACCTGTTGGTGTGTGACGTCGGTAAATTTACTTAAACCGGATGAGAGGATCGCAGAATCGTAGATGACAGACGTGTTACTGGTCTACGGACATGGATATAGAACGAGGTAGAAAGAGGAAAAGGCAATGTAATCTCTCAACCTTCATTAATGTATCATAAGGCTATTAAATCCTCTTCTGCATCCTTAGTACATTCTCGTAAGTGAATTCAAGCCCTCAATCACCCAGCAGTAAAATAGGGCTATTAACTAATAGACTTAATCTTTGCTTCCAAATGGAATCTCGATTAGATCAATCATTTAAAATTTAAATCATGAAATACCAATTAAAATTGACTGAAAACCCCACTGACAATTAACATACAACAGACGAAAATAACCTTGTTTTGCTTTTGATTCCTATATTCTACATGGGACTTTGATGTAGGTTTGAATTTGTTCACTAAAAAAAACCTATGAAAAATAATCCAAGCATTACATGAGAGCGTCCATGTCCGGTTGCATTTTTATAGTTTTTTTCTGATTCATCTTTTTTGTTAAGCATTTCATCAAGCTTACTCAACGTTTTGACCACACGACTCAGGTTAAATGGCTTTTGGTTTTTATTGGTGCCTTCGCTACTGAGTTTGGAGTCATCCATTCCATTTATGGTACTGGGAAAAGATGCAGTTATCGTCGCATCGCACACAAACCTGACTTCTGCAATATTATGCGATGACTCAGCTAATTACAATTATCATTAAATAAAAAGGAAATATTTTTTACTGTGGCACACCGCACAGGTAAAGAGGAAATGTTTGTTATCATTTTGTATCTATGTGGAACATAACTATGCCCTCGTGTAATCATTATTATTTAACAATGAGTCTCCCGCAGTAACAAACCCTACGACTATCTGCATGCAAGTATTGTATGCGTAACAAAGTAATTATGGTACTCATTTGTTATGAGTTAGTCATTGAGACTATTCGATAATAAACATTCTTTACTTTCCTTTCCCGGTGTGTAATTTGGTAAACAGAATTAAACTAAAAACGTGTTGACTCATAAAACTAATTCATCAGCGGTTTTTTAACAATTTAAAACAATAATAGATGTACTTAAATGATAACATCATAGTGCGTTATTATGCAGGACAAATGGTGATATGAAATTCTATCTGGTCGTCACTTCAGGCGATCTGTGGTAACTAGTGGTATGTGATCTAAACCGCACCGCGACTTGCCAACGCGCAACATTTTGCTCACCACCAACGGTACTATCAAGTATGCACCGTTAACTAATTACATGGATTCAAAACTTATTATTATACCGCTTCGCTATTTAGCATAACAAACTAGTAATTAAACACAGATGTCTAAAGTTGTTTAATTTTAAAATTCATAATAATTTACAGCTCAAAATTACTGCACAGAGATCGCCGTTGGGTGAAAAATTAAAATTTCGCAATCATAACACCAGGTGCATATCTGCCCAATGAGGCTAAAAATAACTTGCTTGCCTTTAAGCAACAGGTGTTTTAAATTGTGCTATGGTGGAGTAAATACAGTATGCTACAATGCATGTAAGCGGCATGTTGCCATCCTTGTTTCTAGAAACGAGAAATTCTTGTGAAATATCACGCGACAGGCCACTTCCGGGTTGAGCGCAAAGGGTGTTTTGAAACTTGACACCGGCCAATCGACACCTGCACCACTGGCAATTGGCACTGCCCCGATTTGTAAGCATTGTGTCGTTAAGAGACATCAGAAGGAATACGAGTACTTTTTGTTAGTTCCCAGTTATTTAAACCTTCGAACGAGTCCAGTCCACATTATCATTTTTTGCTTGATCGTGATCATAAAACTGATTGAACGTTGGATGGCACTTTTCACGACATTTTTACAATACCATAGCCGCTATGGCATAGCGTATTATATATTATGGAAGGTTATCTAGAATTGTTATTGTTTAATGACTGTCTTTTAAGATAAGTGGATAATAATGTTTTTCCCCTTGTAGCTCGTTGGCTAATCATATCCAATGATTATTGTGAGTTCTAAGTATTCTTATTTCAAGATACTACTACCGCTACTGCTGGCCACAACTGCCGATTAATGCAAAATTGTCATTTTCAAAGAGTGTAATATAATAAACCTGCACAGAAAGATTGTGTAACCTCGTATCGGCGTTAATTTCATTGTCTCTACACACGCGGATTAAATAAAGCACGTACGTATCATGATTCATGACGTAAATAACTACTTAAAAACTAAAATAGTGAATAGTGATTTTCTATTTTTTAATTACTATATTTTATAAAATATTGATTGCATTTCGTTGTGATGTAGCAGAAAAGACTTTGTGACTTTAACATTAATTTAGCAACTATTTGTCGAACCAACCACAATATGTGTCACAAACAACTCAGTGCCAACATGGTGCTAACTATAATATTTTACGGGTCATAATGACACAGCATTTTGAATATACGGACTTCTTGTAGATAGTGGTAGGTGAGGGCAGCTAAGAGCCATAATACGACTTAGTAATTACCTCAGAACATATACATTATACATATATACATACATAAACTCGAGCCTTTTTCCCAGAACGGGTAGGCAGAGGTGCAACCAGGACACTCACGTTTCGCCTAGCATTTTCCGTCCTACGATGTGAAAGGGGGCCTATCGTTGTCACGGGAACAATTTAAAAAAAGAAACTATGTAAGTAGAAAAGGCAAAAAGGTACCTAATACATATCTTTACAAATATATTATTCAACGCCGGGATATCCTTTTAAAACACAATTCGAAAAATAATATAATGGTGACTTTACAGTTTGTTATTCATAGCAAATTATCGTAAATCGGTACTTAGAAAATTATTCAGGCATTGATATTGATTTTTTAAGAAACTATTAATATTTGCACAACACGTCAAATATTTAACTCAATGAATAACTAAAACAATAATTGTACTACTATAATATTATATTAAAAATATTGCAGATACTTTTTGAGTCCAGGCCTTATTAGAGACATATTTTATGGCACTGTTCTATATTTATTTAATTAACGTGATTGTTGCTCATAATGTTGCTTTTCCCATCTCGTCCCTTTATATTCCATTCTGTCCCATCTCCTTCCGATCCATGACTTCAGACATGCAATTACGTCCTCTTATATCCCATGCCATCCGCCTTCGATCCCTTTGAGTTTAAAAGATTAGCTTAGATTAGATACATTTTTGAATTCCGAGCTCATTTCACTGGAACACCAAATTTCCGGGATAAAGAGTAGCATTTGTGTATATCCCGGATGTCAGCTACCTCCATACACCAAATTTTATCAAAATTGGTTTAGCCGTTTGAGCGTGAGGAAGTAACAAACGCACTAACTTTCGCCAATATAAAACAAGAGGAAATAGGTTTTTTTTATTGCAATGAATGGCGAGACGAGCATGACGTTCGCCTGATGGTAAGCGACACGACCGTCTATAAACAGCAGAACCAAACAACGCCTTAAATTACAAAGCCATGCTTGGCATTCCACTGCACTCGCCATCCTCAGACATAAGATGTTAAGTCTCAATATCTCCAGTAATTACTGGCTACAATGTCCTTCAATCCGAAACCCAACAGAGCATTTACACTGCTGTTTGACGGGAGAAATAGACAATGCGGTGGTACCTAGCCAGGCGGCCCTCATATATGAGATACCTACCAACATTAAATTTAGTATCATTCTTTCAAAATGTTCATACTAACAGTTTGTATTTTTAACCGACTTCAAAAAAAGGAGGAGGTTCTCAATTCGACTGTATGTTGCTTTTTTTTTATGTTTGTTACCTCGTTTCTCTGTACTGTGTGAACCGATTTCGATCATTCTTTCTTTGATTGAAAGCTGGTGCTTGTCGTTTGGTCCCATAAAAATATGGTGAAGATCTGATGAATATCTTTGGACCTGGAGAGGCGAACTCCTTAATATTAAGGAGAATTGCAATGGTTCTTTTTGCGTTACGTTCATTAGAAAAGTTAAGTTACAGTTAGAGAGGGAAAAAGGGTGGGGGTGAGAGGGGGTGGGTGATAAAATTAAAATACACGTAAATTGTAATATCTTCGGCAGCTTTCAACCGATTTTAGTGATTTCATTTTCATTAGAAAAAACGTATTGACAGGTTGATCCCAGGAATACAACATGACGATGTGATGATTATGTTCGGACCTGGAGAATATAACTCTTCAAAATTTAGTAGGATTCCAATGGTTCTTTTTGCATTAGGTTTATTATAAAAGTTAAGTTACAGTGAGGGAGGGAAAAAGGGGTAGGGGTGAGGGGGGGGGGGGGGTAATAAAATTAAAATACACGTAAATACTAATATCTTGAGCAGCTTATAACCGATTTTAGTGATTTCTTTTTCATTAGAAAGAACGTATTAACAGGTTGATCCCAGGAACATAACATTAAGATCTGATTATCATGTTCGGACCTGGAGAGTAGAACCCCTCAAAATTTAATAGGATTTCAACGGTTCTTTTTGCATTGGCTTCAGTATAAAAGCTAGGCTACAGTGGTTGAGGGAAAAAGAGGTAGGCGCGAAGGGATGGGGGGGGGGGGGAGAAAATATTAAACATGTGAATATTCCAATATCTTTGGCAGCTTTTAGCCGATTTTAGCGATTTCATTGTCATCGGAAAGAACACATTCCTTGTGGGGACCAAATCTTCTTAATTTAAATGCCTATCAACACTAAAAAGATAAAAATAACTAAAATTTTTAATAAAAAAAAAACCGACTTCAAAACAAAAATCCACTAAAAACCAAAAAATAATTAATACCACTCCAAAGCAAATAAAATAATATTTATTTCATGGAACTCGAGCATGTTGATTAATTTGCTTAATGACTTGACTAGCCAACAAATCAAAATATATGCGTAACATACAGGGTATATGAAAACTGCTACCGAAAACGAAGCCGGGTGGTAGTTTAAGCGACTTCAGACACAATGCAATAGAAAAAATTGCAAAAAAGAGCGACAAATTTTTTTTGTTATTTTTTTCCTATGACCATATTTGGGTGGTAAATGTATTTTTTTCCTAAAATAATAGTGTATACCCTTTTATTTATAAACAATCTAAGGTATAAAAGTGTTTAAATAATTATTTTAGCAAAAACTATGGATTTACCACCCAAAAATGACGATATTTAAAAATCATAAAAAATAATTGTCGCGTTTCTTTGCGAAAATTTTAGTTGCAATGTGTTTGTAGTCACTTAAACTACCACCCGGCTTCGTTTTCGGTAGCAGTCTTGAGATACCCGGTATTGAAGACGGGCCGCCAAGTACCAAACATGTAGGACGTATGCCTTATATTAATTTAAATATCTATATGTTTGGTACTGGGCGGCCCGTCTTCAATATGTTACGCATATATTTTGATTTGTTGGCTAGTCAACTCATTAAGCAAATTAATCAACATGCACGAGTTCCATGAAATAAATATTATTTTTTTGCTTTGGAGTGGTATTTATTATTTTTTGGTTTTTAGTGGATTTTTGTTTTGAAGTCGGTTTTTATTTTTTTATACTGTAAAAATATAAAAAAGAACTATTTTTTAAACCTCAAGAAGTAGTCATTGATATTGCAGAGTCTTTTATATAGGTTCCTTTGTTTCGTACCAAAGATCACGCTTTGTTTTGGATGATGAAACTCGGAACAATAAGCTTATTTATTTGTTTACGGATGAGAGACCAAGATGCAACGTGTAGGTGTGGTATTAATGGCCTACCCATATGTCTATTGTTTTATAAAATTATGCCACTCAACTTGTGAAAAATATATTTTTACATTTTGTAAATATTGGTCTGCGTCATGCATTTCCCTTTGTGTGGTTGTAGCTTGTATTTATAAAAGATATAAGCCTTTTAATTCGATACAACATAACAATACACACAACTAAAATCTTTGGTCAAATATTTAAACAGATGCAATAAAGTTCAAAATAAATGCGGCCTTAAATATAGTATCCAAAAATATGTACTTACTTGAAATTCATGAAACAAGCCCGTGATTGTGTGGAGAATTAGTTTATTGTTTAGTTATTATTTTTAATCGCAGATTAGCCATAATTGCCCGTTGTAAATTCCGTGACTGTTTAATCTCGTGAAATGAAATGGTGTGAAAGTGTTCATGTCAGAGAAAAAAAATCATTGCATATTAGTCTAATTTTAAAATTTCAAAGACATGTGTACATAAAATATGAATATAATATATTTTACTTGATATTATACAGTTAAATGTTCCACTGGTTTAGGCAAATAAACTTAAAAATGTAACTGGTAGTAATGAAATCATTCGCGTTGAAGTTAAAAATTGCGAAATTTGAAAGTAAGAACATATGACTAATCATTGTTTCTTTGAATACTTTGCAGACGCAGACAATGACCTAACTACGTATTATTATCCAACCTTCACGATTTAAATACATGACAAAACCACTCTCAACTTAAAAAACATTCACACACTTTTAATAATTAAAATAAAATCTGAAATGGTTTGGTCACGTGACGAGGATGAAAGATGACTTACAATCGTATCCGACAAGAAAATGTAATATTAGGGCTTGGATGAATGGAAGGGCTTGAAGGGAACGTCCAAATAAAACCTAGAAATTTTGTCGAATAGGAATATCTTAGTGTATTCTTAACCGAGAAACAACAAGCAGGGAAATATGTAGGTATGAATGTAAGAATCGAAACCAGTGTCGTTATAATATAGTCTCTGCCCACCCATAGGATAAGGCATGAGTGTGTATATATTATGTATATCTATTTCCGTACGTGACACTATTTGCAATTCGAAGTAGTAACAGATCTCAGGTATTCTGGTCAGATAATACAAAATTATCTCGAGATATCGTTTCTTCCGTTGAAACCTTGAGAGTTATGTTATCTGGATTTGGATTTAAAAACATGTTTCGCTCAGTGAATTCTAAATAGGTATAAACGTTTCGATTTGATTTATATGTTTCTTAAGATAATTTTTATATAACCCGACCAATAAAATTGAATTTATAAAAAAATAGATCTGTTTCTCTAAGTAGAGTGACTAGTGAATAGCCTAGTTGATCAGACATTACGTCGTGGAAATTGGATGCAATCAAATTACTTAATTTTTCTATTTCATATCATAAAAGAGTAAACTGCTCAAGTTATGGTAAACGATCACTGCCGCCCAAACATACACAACGCTCATCATGGATGTGTTGCCGCCAATCAAATTGGGAGGAGGGTGGGAAGGAAGAAAATTCGGAATAGGAAAAGGGTATTGGCTATCCTGCAATCTCACTCACCGAACGTAATACGGTAGCGAAGCTGTCGCTTCACGTCGTTTTCCTGTGAGACAGTGGTACCGCCCCGAACGAGCCTGCCTGTTCTTGTTGAGTCATGATTGACAACGGCGTGGCTCTACCACATAAATATTAAATTATTCAATCAATTCTAAATCATAAATTTGGATCTTTATTTGAACTACAATTTTTTTAAACACACTAAATAAGTTTAATCTCTTTACCAATGTAAAAAATAAAAATTAATGTACTGTTAACTTAATACTCTTTATGTGGTTTCAATTAATATTGTCATGAGCACTCGCTATGTGAAATCATATAGAGAAGTCACTTTCAAGTTCTAACACACGATTTAGTACTTAAGTTACAGGATAGAGATGTACGTCTGGATACAAAAACGAGTCGTCAATATGGAAGATATCAGTATGCGGTTGGTTCTAGGAAAACACTAGGCTCACATATACAAGTTACTAATGAAGCTCATGTTACTTCCAGAGAGTAAACTGTTTAATCATAAAAGCATATCGATGAAATGCTATTCAAGCTTTATACGGCGTAAAGTATCGATACAAAATAATGAGATTTCGATAAAATTTTATAGCTTTAAATGTGTATGGTATGCTGAGTAGTAAAATAATGAGCTTGAAAATATAAATTGTAGGCATAATGTAGGGTTCTATGGGTAAAATAATTATTCAAATCCGCCCAGCAGTTTAAGAGCCTATTCAACGTAAACTAACAATCAAATCTTTCCTCTTTATGTTATAAGTTTAGATAAATCATATGAAACTATTTACAGAAGTTACAATCATTTTGATCTTCTATGGTTGATTTTAACAGAAAACTTTCCAATTTAAGATTTTGTATTCGTATGTAGGCAGTCTGTTTTATGGTGCTTTAAAACGAATAAATGTCTCGTGTCAAAATAATTTACCTTTGTATGTAATAAACTAACTGCAGGCCTACTTTCCCTAAATGAATCACAATCAATGTATTCTACCACACTAATTAGAACGGCCGTCCAGAGACATCCATTTCTTCAGTTGACGGAAAGAATTTTATTACATTGCTTCTATATGTTAATTCGTTGATTAATAGATACTAATATTTTATAACAACCTGACAAACTCGTTTCTGCCACCTTGAAAACGAACGTCCATAAACACAAAAACAGTTGCCGTTGTGATAGAACCATGGACGTAGTATCAAATGGACTCGACATTCGAGTTCCACCGTAAGGGACAGACATAAAGTAAAAAAAAAAAGCATTTTTAATTTTTATGCAAATATAATCCTATTTTTCAATGTATTCTATGAAATACTAATTGCAGATGTTAGTAATAATGAACGTCCACATTTATTTTTACCAATATACTAAATAAAATGCACTTACCAGTGAGAGGTTATATTTTCATATTATCATTTAGATAGGCTATCACAGCCAATAATAAAGCAGCACACCATACCTTTTGTCTTATAATCAGTTTCAACACTCTTTTACATACATTTTTGACCGCAAATATTCGTAAAATACTCAGTAATTCAAGTTTCTAACAAACCGCACGTCTTATTTGTTTGGGTACACGCAGTGTTGCCCTACAAAATTATGTGAAACTATGACAAGGACCGCAAATTGTGTTTTGTCACTTTCATTTTTTAAGGTTTATGCATAAGTCTAAGTGAGATGGACTATATGTGGCAAATGCATGTCAAGTCTATTGATACTACGTCTATGGATAGAACATATAAAATTGTTTCAAAGAATATTTTACCCCATTACAAATGTGACAGAAATGGATGCAAATTCTACGTGATCGAGTTACAAATGGTAACACGCGAGTATTAATGCATAATGGATTGATTACTTTCTTCAGAAACTATTTTATGTCGTCTAAATGAAGAAAATGTATAAAAATAAATACAAGTTTTCCCATTAGAAAGCCTTAAAGTATCGCAGGTTGCAGGAAACAGAGCATGTGAAGAGGAAAAAATATTTACATTTATCGAGACAAGCAGCCATAATTTGAAAGTAATTAATGATCATAATCATAAGAGGTGGACTCAGGACTATTAACTCTCACTGGTCATTAGATGATAATTATATTCCTGGAATTTCTGTAGTGGACGACTTATCGATTCCTCGTAAAGTTGAATGCAACACGCTTTCTCTATGAATCACAAGACATTGTTTATGTATAATTAGAAAGTGATTATCAATATCACAGTTATTATCGACACTAACTCATGTCATATGTATATTTTGTTTCCTGATAAAGGTGCATCTAATTGCATTTGAAGTTCAAATTGGTGACGTAGAGACAGGCCAGTGGACTGTAAATCTAAAAGGAAGTTTGGTTCTCCCTGTAGACTATTCATAAATCAATATAGTGGATAATTAGAGTGCGTATTAACCTTCCTTCCGCTGGTGTGGACGACGGAAGCGCCACGTGAGTCACATGACCGGTGCGCTCGCGCCTCGCTCGGTTCACTGCCCATTGTCTACACACCATAAACGCTGTCTATTTACGCCATAGATAATATTAAACAGGAACAATACTATGCGCGCACACATACGTTTGTACCTTATTATAATGTACCTTTATTCGTATGACACGCTTGGTTTTGACGGCTAAGACTTCCATAATTAACACTAGAAGACTAGAACGGTAACAATAGTTGTAACTTTGTAATATTTTGTACGGATGTTATAATTGTTATGTTAGCTTTGGTTTTGTACCAATGTTTTAAGAAAAGATATAAATTTGACAAAATGTATACTCAAATCAAGCGAACTTGGGCCGAAATGAAACGAGCACTGGGTGAGTCACATCTAAGAGCCATGAGAATGCTTGCAAAATTTAACAAGCTAACACGAATTAGTTTATAATCAATACGAGTAGGTAAATATTTGTCAATATCACGATTATTCCACAGTATTAGCAGGAATCAGCAAAAATTATGCGTTATTTCATCTGTAATGCTACATTGCTACATCATTAAATTAAAAACTATTTAGTGCCAGTTAGATATATCATGACAAACGATTACTCTTTCAGACAACAACCTTTTTGTTTAGTTAACGCCTGCTCGGTCGTGAGTCAACATTGCAGTCGTGTTGGTTCACAGATCACTCCCAATAGATACCTAATGTAAGGCAGCGGTTGCGCCCAACACATATAAGCTATCAGATAGATATAAACCGATGCCAAATGTCGCGTCATCAGTGTCGTCCAAGTAGTGGACCCGCACATGTCGTCGCACGTTAGCGAAAATTACATCTTGGGAACATAATATTACAGTTAAAAATGATTTGTTCAATAAAATGCTGTGCAAAAAACTCAAAACAATAATGTATCTAAAAAACGCAATAAGTTTTCATCGATAACTAATATTCTTTAAATTAATTTGGTTCCGAGCGGGCTCAATTTATACTGGTTAATGTATCAACGTCAAACAGTCGAGTTCGGATGGAGAATCAGCCGTCTCTTTTTCACATAGCAATAACCGTAATAAGCCATCTTTTTTTGGCGAAATCACGCGTTCTTCTAGTGTTTGACGCATGTTTATAATATAATTCCCAGAAATATCGATATTGTAAAACAATAATGTAAATTAATTTTATTAAATAACAATGTCACAAAATACAAATATTGATTTAAATAAAAATTGCAAATTACCATAATTACGTTATTTGATGTAATTTGAAATAGTTAAATTTGTTAACAAGGTACTTTTACAATATTTTTTATTTATTTTTATCTTTGGCGTAATTAAATTTCCTTTTTTCCCTCTAGTTGTATACGTTTTCAAATATAATGGGAGGGTATTTACCATAAGTTTTAGTATACTATGTTTATTGATAATCAGTAGCACAAGCTATTGCACTAATTTTAACATACGTTGTATATATCGTCTCAAAAACATTCATAGTTCGTCAAGTGGGTTTCATCGTCACTTGTCGATATTAAATTTAATACAGCAGCCGTCAAAATTCAAGAAACGGAATAAGTTATTGTAGCCCTTTAGGGCGTGAGGTTTAGTTATTTACTATTTCATATTTTTAT
This sequence comes from Hyles vespertilio, assembly GCA_009982885.2. Taxonomy (NCBI): domain Eukaryota; kingdom Metazoa; phylum Arthropoda; class Insecta; order Lepidoptera; family Sphingidae; genus Hyles; species Hyles vespertilio. Next base: position 11,103,812 of record CM042806.1, on the reverse strand, counting down.
CTGATCTTTTATATCAACACTTAATTTGGGTATTTCGCCATTATGGTATACAAAAATACACGGTGAATAATAGAAATAAAACCGTTACATACTAAAGTATAAATCTTAATCCTATTATATTCGTTGTTAGCGGTTGCCGGTTGGTATAATTTATCAGATCAGGCCGGTGAAAAAATATTATCAAACATTTAACAAGTTGGTAATTAAGTTATAGATACGATCATAACACATGAACTTACTGGCAAATCGAACTATCGATACTTTTGTTTATTTATCGACTTATGCCTCATCTCTCCAGTGAAGTCCACGTGACCGCGCTGCAACCCGCCCACCCCCCGCGCAGTTCCCTTCGTTGGCGTTTTCGGTCCCAAACAAAACTATCGTAATGCGGTATCTATTGGAAGTGATCTGTGTGTTGGTTGGAATGCATAGAGAATTGGTAACTTAAAAATAAAACTTTGTGTTTTCAATATGTTTATTTTTAAACTATAATATCATTCTAAAGGTTTCAGTCACAATTTATTATAATTTACAAACGTTGTGATGGAAACTGGTCATTAAGCAATATAACGTAGTTCATAAAATAGCCGTCTCAATTATTTACACTTACATAGCAGACTGAGTCACTAAAATAATTAAATAAATAGATACAAGAGAGCGAAATCAATTAATTAGCAAGAGAGTAAGATATTCAACATGCAACATGGACGGTACAAAAACGAGTACATTTCTTGTGTTTTTCCTTTCTCAACTAGTACATACATCAATAACTTAATACTGCTCTAACATCATACACCTGCACTCAAACAGACATCTCAACGCTTATTCTCGAACAATGGACACTTATAATTATAATAAACGCATCAGCAACGAATATTTTGCAAACATAGACTTAAACATAATAGGTAAATGCGCATATAAGCCTCACATGATTAAAGCATCTATCTACAAACCAATCGACTTAACAATAAGTGCTTAAATATAAATGAGATATTTTGTATCTACAAGTACTGGTTAGTCAAAAATACATTCGTGAATGTACAGAGGAATATGCGAAGTGAATACAGATGGAGCTAGTTGCATCCACGATCATGATCCGTACAGATGCGTCGAAACCAGAGCTGAGCACCGTTAGGTTCGCCGGGCCGGACGGAGGATGCGCCGACCTTATCGCCTCCCACTATGCCTCACTTTAATTCAATACCCACCGATATCGACTATAGCACAGTGAGTCGGCGCCCTAACCTGAGACCTTATAAATGCACTTCAGCCCCTAATGAGTACTTCATTATATTCCTAATAAGCCGTTTACGCTACTCCGAGCAGTCTCTAGTTTTACCATAGATCATAAATTAACACAATTCACTCGTTATCACAAAATGCATACCGAAGCACGTAAAATGCTTCGATATTCCGGTGGCGTGCTCAGGGACGGAGCTGTCCATTGTAACCACGTTGCGATCGCTGCGTCCGATAAGGGTCAATCTTTATCCCGCAACAATTCTGATTTTGCACTTTTTTCGCTACCATTAAACGAGAAATTCGCATTATCCTTTTGTTTGTATGCTTTGTCGAGTTTCGCCGATGGTAGATCGTTATCATCGGACGCAGCTGTCGTGACCGGTGTCACCGGCGCCGGACTGATGTTCTCACTCCGACAAAACTCCTGCAGCCATCGTTCCGAATTGTATGAAGGTCCCTCTCCGCCTAGTTCGGCCGGTAATATATCAAGTGGTAAAGCATCATGCAATGTTGATAAATTATTTCCATGAAGAACTATACGTTCTCTCGTCTTTGCTCTTAAATAAGGTTTTATCACCGCCAGGGCTGTCTCCACGTACCAAGGTTGTCCGATAAAATGTATGCTCTTAAATCTAACCGGCATACAGTCCTGCAGGCAGTCGATCATTAATTTTAGCACCTTAGCTTGTAAACTACACGATTGTTTAAAAGTGAACTCTGTCCAGTCAACGATGATCACATAACCGTTTGCTTGATTTTGTACGTCGTCGAGTGTGCGTTCCAGCGTGAGCAGCAGGGCTCGGTAGACAGAGAGCAGCGGGCAGGCGTGCGGCACCCAGTTGGAGGCGAACATGAGCAGCACGCAGCGGCCGCGCCGGTCCCGTTGCGCCAGCACGCCAGGTATCCCGTCGGCGAGCGCGCGCAGCACGCCGCCATCGGCCGGTGCCCACAGTTCCGGATGTTCACGGCGGTACTGATGATAACGCACTAATAGTTCGAAACTTTGTTGCACGTCATGTTTCCTTGCATATAGAAATCGCCGTAAAAAATTGTCGTCTTGGCAACGACTTTTGTCACGCAGGGCCAAATTGAGACTGGAATCCACCGCGTCTTTGAGCCCGACGAGGGCGCGCTGTCTGTCGCCGTCCGTGAGTCGTTTTCTTGCCACTTCACAGAGCCGCTCATTTTGCATTTGATGCAGCTTCCAGTCGTATTCGGCGTACTCGTTCATGACTGGTTTTGGTGTGAGTCATGCGGCCTTTCACTGTGTAACGCGTAGTTGCGCGCGCGCCGCTTGGAGCTCGAAGCCGACTGCGCAGTGTGCTCATGCCGCGCGCCGCCGCCATCGCTGCCCGTTCATTAAACCGTATAATGCTGCGTTCACACGCACCAGCTACTATTACGATCGCACTTGCGTACTTGCCAGCCCAAGTAAGCAAGTGTACCGGTGAGGATATAGAGTTGTGCTTTGTTATTATGTTGTACGTATTAAATAATGCATATATTTAATTTAATCTTATACTATAAATAAACTTAAATCATGGCAAATCAAGGGAAATCGATTAGAGCAAACTACAAGAATAGTATCGTTAGTGAAGTTTCATGGATAAACATTTTATTAGAGATAATTATAATTAAGAAATAATGGGTATGGTAACTTTAACTTCGGCTCATGTTTAAACATTTACTTTTAACTCGAAGTTTTGTGAAATTCGTGAAACTAGTAGGTTAATAAAGAAATAGTTCTTAATACTGAATTAAATAACAACAGTTATTTTTATTAATAAAATTAATTAAATGAACACTTTAAAGATATAAGCGCCGTTAAGATACAACGATGAAATTTGAAAAATCTACAGAATAAATAAGCGATTTGTACTCGAAACCTTGTTAACTAGTTTGGTGTCATCAAAATATGTAACCAAAGATAAGTTTTTCATCAAATAAATAAATTACGTCGTATAGAAAATGAGTTCACATGTGATAACAGTTGACTTGCGCCAGTGCAACAGGCAAGTGATACACACTAAAGAGAGCATAACTTACACAGTCAGAGCGAGTTATAAATAAAAAAAAACTGAAGGTTGGCAGTATACCGGTCAATTGGCTGGTTGGTTTCTGCGATGACGTAGCTTGGGTGCAAAAGAGATGAATAATGACGAGTGAGGGAGACGGTGATCTACTTTGTAACCATTATTTCTACGAAGCCTTATACATCGTATAGACGGATGGCCGAAAAACGTATAACGTCCGCGCTTTGTTTGTGTTACTCGATAATAGCTGGCGACCATAACAGGCGACGTTTCGCTTGTGCATTACAAATTACTATCATAGCTACTTGACCATTTGTCGGTAACAATACTTTTTGTAGTTATTGCTCAAGACTTGCACAAAAACCTGCAGACCTCCTTATATTATATTTGCTTTTTGCAATGTAAAAACAGTTAAAAATAAAATATAAATAGTTATTCACAAATAAGTGAACATATTTCATAATATTTTTGTCTGCAATACGGTGTTCATCACTCTCTGTGTCAAAGACATCAACGACATCGGCGATTTACTTTCTCGAACATATTTTAATGAGGTTTCGTCAGCCCTATATTTTTTTTGGTAAAGAAAACGTGCCTTACTATTCTTACGCTTACTTTCTATAATAATAAGAATTGTAAACTGGTATTCTTATTTTCTATTATAAAAAAGTTCACAGAGTTCTCCGTAAAACAATATCTATTTTTTTATTATATACAAAGAAAAAAATAAACTGTTCTTCAAAAGATGAAGAATGCAATTGTTAGTTTGAATAGTTCCAGGATTCTTTAGTAATTGTTACAAATGACTTCAAGGGCATTGACTTTTTTAAATTATCCGCGTCGCTGTAAGACATGGTCGTTGGCCTCATGCAATGAGTCGGCTAACGACTAGGCCTGACGCTCCCGCGTTAAAAATAGACACACCCCGTCCACGAAGATGGGTTGTTAAAACCTCCTTACTAAATATTCTACACAATATGAAGACCGCGAGACCAATTTAGCATATTATCTTTGTTTTTTAATAAATCAAGTCCTTATTAAAAATGGTATCCGTCCGTATCCGTATCAGCCCATATACGTCCCACTGCAGGGCACGGGCCTCCTCTATAATCGACAGTACGATTGAGAGTGGTTAGGCCATATAGTCCACCACGCTGGCCTAGTGCGGTTTGGTGAACTTACATAACATAGAAAATTTTATAAATCGCTATGGTATGCAGGTTTCCTCACGATGTTTTCCTTCACCGTTTTAGTGCGTGGTGATTGACTATCAATACACACATGACTCCGAAAAGTCAGAGGTGTGCCCTGGGTTTCGAACCCGCGACCACCGTGAACATGTTGGCAGTCGCGTCTAGTCCGTTTACCAACAGGCCACCACGCACGCTTATGGTATGTTAAAAATGGTATATGACGTATAAATCAGAGTAGTGATTAGACACACAAATTAGATTAATTATTATCATATTACGTTATGTACTATATTTACATGCTATTGTGAAATATTTATCTAATAATTAATACTTCCCGATTTTAGATACTGCATGACTTTGATTTCATCAATAAACATTCAAGGCCAAGAAAAATGTTGTGAAACTGTTTATATCTGGTAGTATATGCCTATGTATGTATATTCCAATAAGCCGCATGACTGATTAGTGCTCCGGTGCCCTGAATTTGAACCCTGAGTAGAAAACGTGACTAAATACTTCCTAGGCTGCAATGTATGCCTCCGACCCGACATTGAGAGTGCTAGTAGTATTCAAATATATAAGACCATGCTCCAAAATACAGTGTAGCTCCAAAACATCAGTATGGGAAATATTGTTCCTTAAACCATTGTGAGAAAACTTCGATAACAAACCGATACTTTATTTCGTATACAAAACCGAGCAAATACCGTTATCAAACCACGAAGTAATTCTATCGATCAGCCACGATAAGAGGCGATAAGCGGACATTATCAGGTCGATAGATACATGTGTGATATATTACATGGAGTATATAGTTCTGTTTACACAGTTTTCGTGAGGTAACTTTCAAGGTAAAGTGATGTCCTCTTATAGCTCGTTGTCAGTATGTAGAAGTAATAACATTTTTAGTACATTTTTGTTGTTGCTATCTATGGCTAAACTGCATATTATTTCTGCCTGATAGTAAGCGTTTGTGTGGTGTTGTTTGCTTTTGCTTTTGCTGCTTTATACCATTAGTATAAAGCAGCAAAAGCAAAAGCAAACAACACCACGAATTACAATGCAATGCTTGGCATTCCATTGCGAGCGCCATCCTGAGACAAGATGTTAAGTCTCAATATGTCAAATATATTTACATATATATTTCCAGTATATATACTCTGGCTACAATGTCATTCAAACCTTAATATACCAGTGAATTTGCACTCTATAATGTAAATTCAAAAAAAATGTAGAGTACGAAAATACTCAAAAACTCCAAGTAATAACCATTTTTAATTTTTATATTACATTACAATGGTTTTCATTTTTGAGACGTACCAAATCATCTAGAAGTAATAGGTACTCAAATGCGTAAATAATGAAAAACTAAAACTTAAATAAAGTTTTTTTTACTGAGATCATCTTTGGAAAGTTTTTTATCTCTATAGAGTTTCATCTTGCTCTACCATCATACACTTTTCTTGCAAGATTTTTAATATCATCTTTCCATACTATCTTCGTTAATTTCTGATAATCTTTATTATTTATTGAGCTCCTGGGCTATCAACTGGTATCTCCATATCCACTTGTATTTCATATATGTAGAGTTCTTTATTACAAAAAATACACAAACGTTTGTATCCAACCTGTATTTTATACTACGAGGAACTAAGTTATGTAAATATTTCTGAACCAGATGTTCAGCTTAGCATAGTTTATACAATATTATTGTTGCTAGTTGCTTACACCACGGGTTTACCTCAAAGAAAAACTATGCACTTATTTGCCAGTTAAATGCGATATCTAACTTATATTATTATTTAGCAACTTACAATTTATTGAATCTGTAAACAAATTTCAGATAGTAAATGTTATTCTTATTATTCTTCTGTTTATTCTTATAAAGCACGTAAAGACATTTCAATCGTCTCAAGAACAATAAACATTTGTTTTGAAACAATTACCGTAATCTTGACATTAACATGTAAAAATGTTGTCGGAGTTATTGAAGACTTGCTTCTTTATATTTTCCTGGTGTGATTAAAGGTTTTACAACAATGTTAATGTTAATTTTTTTCCATCTTTACTGCTTTTTAGGTTATAGCAGGTGACCAGTTTTAACGTTTCTCATAAATTAGTTATTATTCAGTAATATACCTGTGTGACATAAAATTAAATATATTATTTATTCCTGATATAGTTAGTCATTTACTAACACTATAGGCTCTGTAGAGTTGCTAACTGAATCTATAGTATAGACTTTATTGCATAAAAAACATCTGATTATATATTTAGAACTACATGAAAATATGTTGAAGGTATATTAGTCCACCTGACTAACCAGCAGTGCACGATGCCAGACGACATCCATAATATATCAAACAGTTTCAAATGTCAGAATGGTGATCGAAACACTATTCTTCATGGATTTATAAACCATAAATAGTGAAGTAGAAAGTGTGTCCGTGAACCGTCAGCGCTGTTTGTTTATGATCTATGACGTACTTTACCGCAGATGCTAAAGTCTAAATGATCACATCGTTCGTTAAAATTATCAATTGTCGTGATAACGCGATGGACAATGATTAAAAAATAATTGTCAGGAACGCTAGAAGATTATTTCATGCTATGTAATGTTGGGTCGCATAATGGCCTTAGGTATTTAGTTATAAACAAAGAAACATATTTATGTGGTTTTAACCATATGGAGCGACTTTTGAATTCATCTTAATTCAGTTTGAGCGAAGAATGAAAAACATTCGATGATTAAATTAGGTTTAAAACTGTTTATGAATATGTCGTAAGTCTTTAGGTGATCGTAAATATAATATAACTACGTATCTTCATCATGATATTCAGACACAGGAAGTCCACCAGAAAGTCTTTCCCAAATAATAAATATTTAAATTTTGCCACGCGGCTTGACGAGCGCTGATGATGCTGCCGCCCGTTATCAGCCTTTCATTTGACTTCGCTATCTTTCCGATGATTAATCTTCTATAGGTGAAAATAAAAGGAAAACATTCGCGAGGGGAATGTTCTTTGACTCCCAGCAGTCTTACTCACAGAACGAAACACGATAGCAAAGACTTGTAGGGTACGTAATGTGGGGTCAGGTCTATTTATGAACTGCTCTGAATTCAAGCTGCGACTCCTGTATAATCACTGTATTGTACACTTGTTTTGAAAAGAGCAACGCTAAAGTTTCTTTCCCGTTCTTGTCTGGTGAAAACAGCCTTGTGAGCCAAGTGGTAGAGAAAAAATGTGACTGAATCTAAATATTGTATAATATTTTAAAGATTCTATAAAGTATTTTCATTTTCATTTATGCGATTGTTGACTGTATAAATATTTGTATAAGTACTAAACAGTGGTCTAGTTAGTGTTAATTTGTTTGCAAATAAAATAATGAATCATAAAACAATTCATATGGTAAATATTCTCATCTGCGTTGGAACTAATAAAGTAAAGATTGAAATCAAAACATTGTTTGTACTCAGACGACTTAAGAAAATATAAATGTATGACTTAGGTCAATGTCAAATAAGTATGCAGCTAAGATAGCGAATAATTTATTATAATCATAAATATATTTTCCTGATAAGCTCCGAAAATACACTAAAATTAAGAAAGCGGTTATCACTACAATCATGGACGTACTCAGGGCGGGGCGGGGGGCAGGGGAGGGCAGCTGCCCCTCCTGGACTTTGTATACGCACTTACTTACTATCTACTTTTGTCGATAAAAGTTAAGAAAAGAATAATTTGCCATTTGCAACTTTTAAAAATCGCGCGGTGCGCCCTTCTACCTTAACTCGCTAGCAGCGCTGCAAGCAAAAATGCCGCGCTCTGCTGCCAGCGGGCCGGGCCGGGCGGGCGGTTTAGTCAAATTGTCACGGCCTTGAACCTCGAGCTGCGTTTACCTAGAACAGCAAGCCGCCAACAACACAGGGCAAATCAACCAGCTGCTTCTCTTAGCAAGTATTTTCGTCGCTGTTTATACGTGCCCTATTTGAATTCGCCATTGTCTTCATTAGAAGCGAGGTTCGGCAAAGACCAGCGTTTACTTTGTCGTTATATTGCACCCTGCTCAGATAATTAAAATTGCAGTTCCAAAATTAGTAAAATGTATGGAAGAAGTCTCCGAATTTTATGAATTAGAAGGGATCACATCTGAAGCTGCACTATGTCGCGCTTTTTGGATAAGTAAACAGCAGCAAGACTTTGAATGTATTGGAATAAGGGAGTTAATACAAGTAGCAGAGTCTTATTACCCAAAGCTGAAGACTACTCTTGAAATTTTACTGGCAATGCCTTATTCCACTTTTACAAATGAAAGGTCATTCAGCACTCTCAGACGCGTCAAAACGTGGCTAAGATCAACTATGATTGAAGATAGGTTGAATGGGCTTTGCATGCTGAGTGTACATAGAAAATTAGTTAATGCTATGGGTGATTCTTTTACGGAAGACGTCATAAATCGTCTCGAAGACCCTCGAAAGTTACTTTTAAAATAACTATTTATAATAATTCAAAAATTACCTTCTTTTACGTTTAAATATTTGTATAATTGTAATTCGCCTTTGGGTCAAAAAGCTTCTGGAGTAGTGCATTTTATTTCATCATCATCACCTTTAACTGCATAGACTTGTTATAAGAGAGGTGCACATTTATTTAAGCACTTGGCTAAGCTAAAATGAAAAAGACAAAACAATTTATAATTAAAGTATACTATAAATCAGTATCAGCCCATATACGTCCCACTGCAGGGCACGGGCCTCCTCTACAATCGACAGTACGATTGAGAGTGGTTAGGCCATATAGTCCACCACGCTGGCCTAGTGCGGGTTGGCGGACTTACATACCATAGAAATTATTCTATAAATGTATTAGTTGAATTTATATGCCACCGTAATCGCAAATAAACGGACAAAAATATAAAAACTGGTTTGTCTGGCTTTGTTTGTACGTTCCAGTTAGATGACTAACAAAATGAGAACACCCAACGAATCCTCAACGAATCATTTATGTAAACAGGTATTATATACAACTATATCATTTTATTCATATTTGGCAAGATCACATTACTTATTTTCGGGTGTATTAAATTGATAGATAACAAGTTCTGTGACGGTAAAACCATCAGCAACCAACTACCTCAGAATTTTTATTTGGTCTACTTACTTGTTAATGTTTTATTTGTTTAATTAAATATATACACGCAACATAAACATAATCACATCATGATAACTAATATTTTAAGGTCTTGATCCCAGCAGGTCCGGATCTAGGGGGGGGGCAAGACGGGGTCTGTGCCCCGGGCGGCAAGTTCAGCGGCATATTGAATCTTGGGGGACAACTATACAACTCATCAATAACGTAACACCACTTACACGAACATTGCAGAACTTTTTTTTCTCGGGGCGCGAATATTTATGAATATGCGATAAGGGCGCGTGAAAAAGAGTTGAAGCTATATTTGTTATGTTTAGTTTCCAATATTCAATTTGTGTTTCCTAGTTATAGTTGATTAATCGAACAAAAAAGAACGAACATCTTTTTAGGGTTGTGTTCTATCTATGTTCAATGAGTGTTGCCTAGCGAAGACATATCATTGATATGCAGAAAAATTAGGGTGGGCGGCCACATCAAGCCCTGAGCAACTCCGGCATTTTATGGAAGCGTGTCCGTCGACGATGACACATATTCTACGCCCATGCAGAAAGCCGGAAACCCACGAACACAGGTTGTCGGGCAGACCGTATGCCGGAAGTTTGGAAAGAAGACCACGGTGCCAGACCCTATCAAAAGCCTTGGCTATGTCAAGGCTCATAGCAAGAGCCTTGCCACGCTGGTCAATCGCCTTTCTCCAGCGATGCAGGAAAAACGCTAGAAGATCACCCGTTGATCGATTTTGACGGAATCCGTATTGTCTGTCACTGATTATCGATCACTCGATAATTCAACGAGTTTCTTGCCCGTTCTTCTCTGGCGAAAACAGCCTTGTGAACCGGGTGGTAGTGAAAAAAAAGTGACTGAATCTAAACAATGTATGACATTTTATGGATTCAATAAATATTTTCATTTCATTTCACACGTAGATGTGGCTCAGGGAACCAAGATCCATGTGCACCCACAGAGCGGAGAAGGAGGGGTCCTCCATGCAGCGCAAACGGCGACAGCAGATGTCCGACCGCCGGGACCCCGGACATCTGGTCACCAATCGGCACGACGGATCCGCCCAATATTATGCGCGGCATGGTGAGGTAGCCTCTCGTGTTGGTAGGCCACGATTGGGCCCCTGTAGTGTACCACAAGCGACCAGCGGACAACCGTTTCTACGGGTCTCCTTGGCTGACGGGTCAACATTCCTCCCTTCGACAGCGACCGAAAATAACCACACGGTACAACCTCATGCCCGGACTCAAACCCCTCGAAAAACCGCAATAACACGGTCTGATCTCTTGCTACCCGGGCGGACCACGAACTGTGTTACTCATTTGGCACTACCCAGAGGTCACGTGTAGTAAAACTAGAGTCAAAGCCTACGGACACGAGTGACGTTAACCCTCAAAAGTGAAGCTACAAGGAAGCTAATAGAAAGCGTGTAAAAACTGCGTTCTTTCCCGAAGGCCTGTGTCTTCAGTAGGCGTCTGGTTGCTAAAAATGATAAAAAAGAAAAATCTAGGCAGGGGGGGGAGCATTCTTCAGTTTTAGCCCCGCCTCGAAAAACATCAAGATCCGGCGCTGGATCCCAGTGAAACGCTAACCGCACCACCATCTGAGAAAAGGACAAAAGAACGAGAAACGGTCAACCGTTAGTCTCGTGCCAGAGATAGAGGATCGCCGCTTACCTTCTTTTTGTTGTTTTTTGCACAGGTTTGTATGGCAGATAATGGGGCACATTAATAATCTCACGATATTAACTTAGGCTCTATTTCCAAAGAGAAAAGAGCTGAATCCAACACGCCTAGACCGCGGTGAAAACCGTGTGTGCGTGTTAAACCTAGAACGTTTTTAATTGAAATACAAAAGTGAATAATTTGAAATATCATTCGATTATAACGAAATAAAAGATAAGAGAAAATGTTGTGCGTTTAGCACATTTAAATTAATTAATTTGGCTAATTCGTTTTAACTAAATTAACGAGACTTAAAGAGATTACTCTCCTTCCGGGATGCAGTGTCTTTGTTATGCTTTACCCTTGGTCTATGAGCGGCGGTGGTCGCTTACCATCAGGCGGGCTCATCTCATCATGTCGTCTGCCTGCGAACGCCATAAAAAAATGTATTATGAAGTTTATGGTATTATTCGGTACTTCTAACTTCCGCAGAGCAAAGATTTATTTGAAAACAATACACAATACAAAGGTGCAGATGTGTCAATACCGGCGTAGGATTCCAGCGCAGACCGTCTTCTTATGAAATGCATGAAGAATTGGCGCGTGACGAATCAACCCGTGCTCAATGCAAACACAACAGCCGCTGCCAGTACGCGGAATGTTAACAATTCACCCAGTTTGAACCAAAATTTTTAATTCTTACTTAAGAGTTTTTTTTTGTGTACGAATCAGACGTTCAAAGTCTAAATCTCGTTTAAACAGTATTTTAAAATCCCGTCACAACAACATGTAGACATAGATATACTGATAGCCGTAAGTTATAATCCGTCTTGATTTAAATTCTCATGTAATGTAATATTTCATGTGTACCGTATCTTTATGTTTTTTAAACCCCGATTCATCTGAATTTGCGCCTGATATGACTAGACTTGCCAATATATAAAGGGCCGATCCGTTGAGGAAATATTAATATGCCGATTTTAACTCTACCTATTTCAACGTATAACGGTATGTTAAAATACTTCAACTGGGACAGCTGCGTGTAGTCCACATCAATATCACAATTATACTAATTTAGTCACAGGTTTTGTAAACTCATTCAAACATCCAAATATTCCACATAAAAACCTGTCCCAGGTGATAATCAGCGTTGCGACACGACGTTTCCATATTTACATTATTACTTAGATAAGAAGATCTCATGAATTACTACAAACACAAACAGGCTAGCGTGTGTAAAAAAAACTAAAAGTAAACAATCTAATTTAAACAAGTTTACTCTGAGATTGTAAATGTTTGCCAACGTTGCCCGCTTTATTTCCACACAATAATCTAATTCCTTGGATAGTAACCTCATACACGAGGATAGAATTTATTATCTTATCTGATGTACTTAATTATAATTGGTTTGAAATGCACGTACATGCAAATGTGTTCATACCTCACGTGAAATCTGGAGAGAGCGTGTGCGCATTGAAGCAAGAAAATATATGGCTTTGAATTAATTCGTCCGTCAATACCATCGACAAAAACACATCAAGTTTATAATCATATACATAGACAAGTTTTTACGATAACGAGTCCTTTCACTGAAGCAGTGGTAACACTTAACAAAGTTGTTTGAACGACTCAGAATCACTGAACAAGTGTTATAAAGATTAATGTAATCTAGCATTTGTTCATCGTTATGTTAATGTTGAGTGAAATGGCGCAATTTGGAGGAGGCCTATGTCCAGCTGTTGAATTTAAAAAAATACACTCAACTGTCCCATACATAGTCCCGACCCCACACTAAGATCTAGTCTTGTGTCGTGGGTATCAGGAACTACTAGAGACTTTTCGGTCTCATAAATACTCAAACCCGAAACAAATGCTTAAATTTCTTATCTACGGCAGCTCATAATTGGCTATCTTTTTTATACAATTTTTATAATACATGTTTGTTTGCTATTTGACAGCTGTAAGCCACCCAAATAAAATAAAATAATATGTGTGTCGGTGCTCGGATCGAATCTGCCGTCTCTCGTTTCCCAGCCGGCGTCTAACCAACTGCGCCATGAAGACAGACGGTGATGATGCTGATGTTAATGCTATTATTTTTATACGGACTCGGTTAAATAACTACCTAATGGTTTCTTAAACTTACGCGAATGATACAATAGAATAAATCTGAAATTTACGGATTTTATCGCGATTAAAATAAAATAACTAAATAACTAAACCTGTGTGCTGTGTTTTGCGTCTATGAATACTGTCTACATCTGTCAAATTGTTAAGATGGAAAGCAATTCACTTAACTCCAGATGTAAGTAGTCTCTACGTAGAGCCGAGTATCTATAAACAGTCGTCACAATTATGCAGGTCTGCTCCGAACCGGATGCACATTATATTAATTTATTAAAAATAGAATATAGTACGTGTATTTAAACCAGACTCGTATTCAACTCGTTTCGTCCATTAACCCTAAGTTACATTTTATTGGCCGTAGAGTTTTGTAAAAAAAAAGCAACATACAGTCGAATTGACAACCTCCTCCTGTTTTTGAAGTCGGTTAAAAATTCAGTAGATTCAATACGTACAATTTTATGAAATGTAGGGAGATAATGCCACTGGCATTAAATCCGCCTTGTATGCTTTTGTATATGAAATTTAATAAATAAATAATAAAACTATCAACTGCAATGGTTCAATCAATTGTAATGTTTCATTTTCTTTAAAAATGAATAATATGTTGCAATATGTGTAAGGAGATTTTAAATTAAATAATTGTGGGAAGGCCGATGGATATAGACCGCTTCCAACAAGTCTCTGTAATATCTGTAAAATCCTTTGTGAAGATTTCCATCAAAGAACTTCTTTTGACTGAAAATCAAGGTAAACCATCCTTCCAACCAAATATTCCGGAATTTTACTCTACTCAGTACTTACACTTCTAGACGATACAACATTGTCGGATTTAGTGCAGATTAAGAAAAAAGCGTACTCGTTATTTAAAAAGTTAATATTTTAGCAGGTTTTACAATAAATATGATAAGATAACCGGCTCTACATAAAGAAAAACCCGGTGTAATCTCAGTCTAAGCCCGTCGTATGGAATAAAAGAGTCCTAAACAAACTGATTAAATCTATGTCACGTCATCCTTAATCCAAACTCAATGGATAATGTTTTGTCTGAACAAATGGATCATATACCCAGAAAAGCCGTCGCATCGCCGATGAAGTAAGTATCTTTAACTAACCACTCTTCTCTAACCCAACTATAAAAATATAATGACTATCTGTCGATAATTATACATACATTAACTCACGCTGTTTTCCTAGAAGGGGGAGGCAGAGAGGCTGGTAGCAACCAGTACACCCACGTTTTGCCTTGCCTGTTTTGTCCATGATGTGATAGGGGGCTAACCTATCGCCATATTGGACACAAATTTAAGACTCCGGGCTGATAATGAATAGAAAAATTCACTATCAATGCTCGACACGATTCGAACCCGAGACCTCAGTTTTGTAATCATAGCGGTTTTTTTACTTTGGCCCGAAATAATAACAACACTGTACCTGATGGTAAGCGCAAGTGCCGTCCGGACAGAGTATCGAATGGCATCAGACGATAGTCCCAAGACATTCGATACAATTATGCCGGCCAGCTAAGATGCATCTTCACACTACAGCGAAAGGACCCGGTATCATAGGAATGAGGGAACCCGCTTGACCGCAAACAATTCAACAGCTTGACGGTGGGGCACATAAAATAATTTGCGAACCTGGTTCGTGCTGAGATGGTTTGGACCATCAAGCTATGGCTTCGCTAACCAATAAGCAAACGTAGAACAACTATGCTACTAGAGTATCGATAATTATTTACCAGATGTATCATTCATTAATATATGTTATTAAAATCATTTCCTTCATTTAGATGGAATAATTTGCTATTAGTATTTTACTTTAGTATACGGTATACTCGTTTGCGAGTCGTTTAGTTTGTTGAAAAAACTGGCTTCTACGCGGCAAGGTTGCCAACCCGGTTTTTAACCATCGGGAATTTTTCGTCTGTTATAACTTAAAACGATACAACTTTTTAAGAATATTCTACAGTGGTCATTTTTTTCATCGAATAAGCCAATTTCCAAAATATTTAGTCAATACATGTGGATTAATAACTTGAATAACTGCACAGATGATAGATTTTCAATTATAAATGAGATGGCCTGTTACCATTAACTAAAATTAAATGTATAAGCTCATAGTAGTATAAAACATAAATATGAATCAAAATGGTATTGTAGAAAGCCACGTATTTAACAGTCGTAAATGCGTAACAGAGTCCCAGTTTCTATATCAATCATAAGTAGAGGTCATTGTGCCGCGAAAGCAACCTATTCTACAAAATAATACAGCATGAGAACAAAATTACGACTTGGTTCATTTCAAGGACGCCAACTCTCGTTTATCATTTGTACTTGTATGTAAATGTACCTAGATACTTAAGTTGTAGCAAGATGGACGGCGTATGAGTGCAATTTAGGTTTTTTACATTTACTTCGGTACATCAATTCTTTCCATCAGAAAATATGTACTATAAATAATCCCAACTTATTACTTTTAAATATAATTAAGCCAAATAGGTATATTTGTAATAATAGTTCATAAGTTTGCCAGCGAAACGTTAATTTTTTGTTAAGTTATACCGTTAACGGTATTATATTAGTAAGGGCAAGGAAAAACCAAAAAAAAAGTATTATTACTAAGCCATTTTGGTATGATAAATCGAAATGCAAAATATAAATACAACCGTGAATAGCATTGAACGTGTTTTGAACGCTTGCCAAATTCCATTTATCGTGTAGGTACGTAAAACTAATGACCAAGTTATAGGTACTTGTATGTCAAGTATTTTATAGGCTTCAGCCCTTACAAGGTCAAATATAAATCATAGCATAAAATATATCGTGTTTCTATCAGGATCGTGACAATCTAAAACGAAAATAATCATGTTTATAAATATATCAGTAAATACATTTAAAACTAAAGGAATTTAAAGCCTTATTAGCTAAAAATGAAAACAGCAATAATAGGCACGTAACCGAATATCCACGAACGTATAATTAGTAATGTAACCTCGAAACGCACGAAAGATTTCAAGAAAGAAGTTCTGCAATATGCTTCGAGGGTCATAAACTCCACGTTACCGTAACACATTGCACAGGAAGCGTATTAATTAACTACATATAGGTAACAAAATGTATTTTCTTTCAGCTAACGAACAGTGATATGAATCTCACGTGATTTATAGTCTACTTGACAGGAGGGTCTTTGTAGGCACCTGGTTCTTTGACTGCTGTGAAATATATTATCTTTCTTTCTTTATATTGATGTTTGTATTCCATGCTGTTTGTTACTCTGTGATTCACCAGCCATTATAAACGAGTAAAACTTCTCACCCTCGTTTTCACTTTAAATTTGGCCTGCGTTGGACAATTTTCTACGAAATGCTGTCGTACATTCAAGAAGGAGCGCTGTAAGTCTGTACATTTTTATCATTTATTTTTATGCTTGATTAGTATTGTAATTGCTACTTTAATAACTTTCTAGCAGTACTTATTGTATTTACTCCAATTTATGAATGAAGTTGGTTTAGAGTCATGTAATATGTTAATACTTAATGGTGTTATTAGAATGTATGTTCATAATTTCAAGGGGTCTAAATTTTAAACACACTGAAGCACCAAGAAACTAAAAGTGAATCATTGGTGAAGATTTTCCAATTGTTTCCATGAACTATAATATCGTAATATTTATAGATCATTCATTGTAACTAACTAAAATATTATATTGCACGATATACACATAATCTAACTGCTTAGTTATATATTGCAGTTCTGTATTGTATAAACAATATACATAAGTGCGCAGGCGTGTTTATAATATTTTCACGAAAATCCGATCGCGTTTTCTTTTAATTAAATCTAAAGAAAAAATAGAAAACTAACGCAAAGTCGGCTGTTTACTAGTGGTAGCATGTTTTCATAGTAATCAGAGTATGTCGTAATAATTGTCCGCGCAACAAAAAACTGCCGCCGCGACTTCCATCCGCATTGCGTTTGACCAATTTCTATTAACGGCTTGATTAAATTGATTGGAGGACAAATTAAAATATTCGTTAAGCTTACTGTCGTCGCTGTTACCCCTTACTTTACTTCTACAAGTTACAAATAAATGATAGACTTAAGATCGCGGCTATTCAAAATCCAACAAAACTTGGATTGACAAATAATGTTGCTGTTATATAACGAGCCAATAATCAAGTAACGTTACAGAAGAGAATATAGTGTATAGGTAACTGTAGCCGCCTGCTGCAGTGCAGCGCCAGATGGCGCGGCGACTTCACTCTCCTTCGCCGGCACAGTGATCGTGATGTAACATACCTAACAGATCTGCTTCTTTATTTGGCTTGAGTCTTTTATATAAATTTCCATCAATGCGTGTCGTGGTGTAACATTGTGGAGTTCGACAATGCAGTACATTTACCGAGGCAAATTCGCTGTTGCGTCGACGTGGCCGCAGAGGGGCGCTGGCAGCGGCGGCACCAACATACCGTGAACAAACATTGACCAAGCACGCACTGCGCTCCTACCGACAACTTACCGCAACATTCTTAGCGTAAAAGTTAACGTGGATGGTTTACTCTATGTAATTTGCGAAGTTTAAGTTGATTCTCCTAAGTTTACCCTTCGATACACAAATTGCGAACGACCTGTTATAAGTTTCGAACTACGACTGTGCTCAAGTGTTTTGCTGTTGTTCCGACGATGATGTTTTCACTGTACTACATGAAAATTGAGAATATTGTGCAAGATGCAATTGGTGAGTACTAACTCAACTTGTTTCAAACTTTTCCATTAATAGTTTTAATTATTTTACTGATAGGTCTCTTAAAGACTTGAAAAGTTTACGCGACTAACGGGATACGATCTCAATTCTAAATTGTGCATCTAGTTCAAATAACACAGAAAATTCCTACTCACGTTTATAAAAATATAAACATTATGCTAATGTGTGGACTGTGGAGTATTTTTCGTTTTTGTAGAAATATGAGACCTTGAGCTGAGATCAGACAC
The DNA here is from genome assembly GCA_009982885.2 of Hyles vespertilio. Classification (NCBI taxonomy): domain Eukaryota; kingdom Metazoa; phylum Arthropoda; class Insecta; order Lepidoptera; family Sphingidae; genus Hyles; species Hyles vespertilio. The sequence goes on along the minus strand of CM042806.1, from coordinate 11,085,402 downwards.
GTAGCGAAACAAAAAAAAACTTACAAAGCCTTCCAAACAGGATTTTAATGCTGCGCTCATTAGGAAACAGCTAGTGAGTGGTGTTAGATTAAAAAGATAATTCATTTAATACATTCTAGCTCAAATTAAAAAGAAATATTTATAAAATAAATGATGTGGATCGTGCTTGAATATAATAAAAACAATCGAGTGTTGTGAATTAATTTGTTGCGGCACATAAGTGTTGGTAAATATTATTTAATAACATTATGGCTATCGTCAATTATTATATTTAACATTGAACAACTCTACGATAGAACAAAATATTAAGTATAGTTGCATCTTTTACATTTGCCTGTAGACTTAAAAAAACCTTTTACTGCTAATAAATACTTGATTGCAATAATGACTGTATCAGGATATCGCACTACTTTCGGTACTTGCTTAATTTCAACATTTTAATTTGTTCCTTTTAGCTTTGCAAACACTTCTCAAAGATCATGGATGGCTTTAAATAGTTTTTAAAGCCATCTATCAATCATATGTAACTTATTCTTCACGTAAATAATCGATTTTATGATAAACTAGCCATACTATCAATTCTAACTAACATTAATCACGGGTCATAAACGTCCTCCAACATAATTTATAATTAAATATCACAGTGAGTACAAATGAAACTCTAGAAATAATTAAAATGCATAGTTTCACCGATTTCATTGTTGGCACAATTCACATGAAATATTACAGGGCTCCTGCCTCTTTCCCAACCATGGTTTCGGTTCGTTGCTATACCTACAAAAAGCAGTTACTTAACCTCTTATATTATGTACTAAGTGAAAACAATATTACACGCTTATTTTCTTAGTAGGTAAATGATTGTTTTGATTTACCTATCAGTGGTATGAGTTAGGTACTTTTGTAGGTAATTATTGTACATATATATGTACCTTCTTTTAAAGTTGTTTGTTCCTTCAAGGTAAAAACATATTGGCGGTTATAACATTATAATCAGATATATATAAAAACATAACTTTCATGTCGCACTTGATTTTGAATACTTAATATTGTAGACATCTTAGTCATGGCTAGAAATCGGGACTGTAATCACTTACACCTACTATTGTTATTCGCATACATGTCCATGGTTTATCTATATTTAGATTAATTGCGCTTTGAGAAATCTTGTGTTTGAAATAAGTATTTAATTATCATATTGTAGATTCCGTGTTAATTACCCCCATTTTTATAAAACCATGACGATGCATCGCGATTATGTATGCAAATGTTCGTTTTCATGCGCTGTCCGAATCAGATATTTCTTTACCAGTATGGAAAATATAAATGAAAAGCAGATTAAATAAGATATAATGTTCTAGTTACTAAAATAAACTGAAATATTTCCTAATTGCTGTACTCAGGCTGCTTCCAACAAGTCTCTAAGAAAAAAATCAGGAACAATTTTGGATCGTTGAAAATTCTGTACCTGATCATTATTTTAATTACAAAACAATTAACTGAATTCATCTAAAACTTTAAGTACAAAAAATAAAAAACAAGCACATAAACAAAGTAAATTATTTGAATTTATAATTCATACATTTTTCAACACCTATTGTATGTTCTCGAAATAATGGTTAGTAAGTAGCCGTCACTATCGCTGTGTTGTGCAACTGAAACCGGTTTCGTAATAAATCGTCTAACTTTACTTTTATTATACTTCTCTGTTGAATCTTGACAAACCACTAAAAAAAATACGAGAAGTAGATCAGCTTTGACTGTTTATAGATGCTGCTCCGAACTTTAACACGGTAATGAAATTCATCCACATGCAAATGTGCACTTCAATTTGAATAAATTGAATCAGTCAACAAGATCTTTATTTAATCAATTGCATAATAATATGGCCTACTTTTATCAATTCATTTTATGAGTAACGTTAAGTTTTAAACAAACTAGGAGGGAGTTTTGTTGGAGAGATGTATGTTTTCCTACAAAATTATTTTCATACGACTATCCCATAATATAGTTCCGGCAGCGATCTTCTCTACGATTGAAAGGGACTCTCTACAAGTCCTCATTGTGGTTCTAGAATACAAGAAATTGTGTTGAACTACATGCTGAGATCTATCATCTAACTCCATGGAATTATTTTTTATCAAATTCATTTTAAGAAGAATGTATAAATAGGTTACTATATTCCTTTGCTTAGCCAGAATAGCGCAACATTTTTTTAAGTTATCTTAGAGTTTGTTAAACAATTGCTGTCGAAATCTCTTTTTAATCCTCTTTTGACATTAATGGGTCTTTTTCTTACCTCTAGTTGGCTGGAAAGGTCTGGTTAGATTTGCCAGTCTCTCAAGTTTAGGAATGTCTCTATACTAACAATAACTTATGCTAGCATACTAAAATGTCTCATTGGCTATCACGCGCTTTGGCAGCCAAAGCATCTACAAGAACGAGAAGCAACCCGAATTAATTCTCTCTCTTTGTCTCTCTCTCTTTAGGAATAGGAAGTCCACTGCTTGGCATAGGCCTCTTGAATTAGCTACAGTACCAATTTGAAACAAACTCTTACCGTTAATATTCAGTCTCTTATCATCACTATAGTACCCTTTCAAATTACGTTACGTTACATTAACGTTACGTTTCACCCAACCATTAAAATCTCCTAGTATATTTTTTTCTCTTGTCACGCTTGCGCTATGTAGTATATTCCTCACTTTTTCACTTTCCTAGAATTCCTCTCGTTCTTTCACGGCACAGAAGAATTCGTAAGTCGTACCCACGTTTGTTAGAACTTAAGACGAAGATACGACTTAAGCCCATTTATAGTCTCACGCAGACAAGCCTTGAGTTCACACATTCAAATTCATTCACACGTAAAATAACAATCTTAAAATATATATTGATTGATTATGCCGATGTCAGCTATCTTGATCTCACCGAAGACCAACTTAATAAACTTGAGCGTCTCCAAAATTTTTGCATACGGTTCATATTTGGTTTACGCAAATATGACCATGTTTCTGAGTTTCGTCTTAAGCTCAAGTGGTTACCCATACAGCTTCGTCGGAATACTCACACTCTTTCACTTTTATACAATATATTATTTAACCCTCTCACCCCCTCTTATCTCAAAGACCGTTTTATATTTCTTCATGATTCCCATGAAAGATCCCTGAGGTCGTCAGAGAACATGAAACTGAGAATGCCCGTACACACCACGACATTTATGGACAAATCATTCTCCGTACTAGCTGTTCGATTGTGGAACTCACTTCCAGATGTCGTGAGACGGGCTAGAACATTGTCATCTTTTAAGTCACTAGTCAAGGAACACTATCTCTCTCTCTGAATTTACACATTAATGTGCTTTTACTATTTCCATTAGCATTTATTATGTATATTTTTATTATATTTTATGTCTATTTTGTATATGTATATATGTATGTATGTTGTACATATTTATATGAATGTATTACTTTTATTTTGTGTTTTTAATTTGTTAGTATAGTTTGTTTTTTTTTTTTTTTTTCTTTCATTATACACCCTAGACTGCCCTTTCTCTCTCCTGTGTCTTATCTCCATCCAAAGGTTGCCTGGAAGAGATTGCCTAGTGCAATAAGGCCGCCGATTGTACTTATTTTTAATATTATTTTTAATTTCTGTTATTGTATTTGTTTTTTTCTGGTGTACAATAAAGTTTATAAATAAAATAATAAATAAATATATATAGCTAAATACAATATTATCGGTATTAAAGACACTTTCTAATATGCTCCTCATTATATTATGAAACGTTAAAAAAATAGAAACCAGAGCAATTTTATACCATTATCAACAATTTACTATAAGTAACTTCGCTTTTAACTCACGTTCTATAAATTTTAAAATAATACATTTCACTACATACCATCGTGCAGGTTAATAGATAGGCACATAGTTATGAAATTTATGTATTAAGTACCTATACATATTCCATTCGTTCTATTGTGTAATAGTAATACAACAATAATTTATTCTATTCTATAATCTAAACTAAGCTCACATATTATACATCATATAAGTACTTTCATTGGTTTGTGCAAAACGAACTAAAACAAGAAAACATTCATAGAAAAATAAAGATCTCTTCAATAATGGGAGTGATGAGTATTGTACACGTACTAAATGCCGAGTAGGTTTATCTGGCAGCTTTGCATGCGTGATTAGGCGTTTTTGTAAGAGCAACAGCCACTCAAATGCTTACAAACATTCACATTCATAGTGTAGTCGATAATCGCCCATCAGTGATCGGGAAATTATTTTTATTGCAATGAATGATGAGACTATCATACTATTCGCCGGATGGTAAGCGATACGATCGCTCATGAGCAGGAGCAAACCAAACAACATCATTAATTATAAAGCAATGCTTGGCGCAATAGGGAATATGCATGTCATTTTTTAATATTTTTAATCAATTCTGTATGTTATTACATTATCGGAAAAAAATAGAAGTCTTTGAAAATATCAAACAAAAAAGTACAAAAAAATAAACTGCTATCAGTTTCGAAGCATTTAAACGCCAGAACGCGAACTCGCTGTGACGTCAGAGGGCACGATATGAACAACGTAGTATTTGGATTAAGTTTCTTTCATGAATTGCTACAGAACTGTATTTCGTGACAAAATAATCCATTTTATTTAATAGTATAAAGAAAGCACAAAATAACTCATAAATAAACGTAAAACAAGAACGTGCCCATTGTCGTCACTTTCCTTTTCAAGCAATAGATCGCGTTTCGGAAAAAATGCGCGGCAAATTTGAAATGTCATTTTTTAAGCATTTATTATACCGATTTAGAGTTGATAAATTTAAAAAATATCTTTAAGGTATATTTCTATATTAATAAAGATTACAAAAAAAATATTTTGACTTATTTTGAAGTCTCGTGCATATTCCCTATTGCGCTTGTCACTCTAGGACATACGATGTTAAATCTCAATATGTTCCGTAATTACTCTGGCTACAAAATCTTTCAAACCGGAACACAAAAGTGCATTTACATTGCTGTTATGTGGGAGAAATAGATTGCGGTGGTACCTACCCAGGCGACCTTTCACATAATGTAAGAGATCTTTTTTATAACGAGGGCAATAACTAATACATAAGAGACCTACCACCAATACAAATGCAAGTTCGATCAGACAGAATTTAGATTTGATCATACTTTACCACGCTAATCTAAAATGATTGTAAACTTGCAATACACAAACCATTTCGAAAAATCTGATTTGTGCCCTAGTATTTGTACTTCCAACCAACCATTCGGAAGACCATATTCGCTTCGGTACCAACAGGCCAACGCGCCTTTTTTAAACTATTAGTAAGATCTAGTAAGATATTTTTACAGTGAAATTCTCGTACCAAGAACTGCAATACGAACGAGTCGACTCGACCGGAGTATTATCATTGTCTTACAAAAAAATATGCATAAAGAAACGGCTTTGTTTTCGCGTTTTGTTCAGTACTCGGAGTACAATAGAGATACTACAATAGATGCTACAATATGTTCGGTAGTGAGATTGCCTGAGGGCCCAACCTGTCTCTACTTTGTTCCTCCTTCCCCAAACATTTGAAAAGGTTGAAATCATTCACCGATTAGTCGAAGACGAAATATTATGTGGTCGGCAACGAGTAACGACCCCTGACGATCCACCACCTTTATGCAGTGGGTGTAGATATTAATGGACGGTGGTGATCAGTGGCCATCAAGGTTCCCGTTTACTCGCTTGAGAGATTATATTTGCCGGATAGCAAATCAACAAATTGATTACCTACCTAAATAAACCTATTTTTAGCATCCAGTACCATACTATAAAGTGTCATGCTGCGGTTTGTTTGTCCCAGTTTAGAAACCACAGAATAATGCACAAAGGTATTATTTTTTGCGATTCCCACGCTTATTGCATGCGGTATCTGTTTTCATGTGCGAGTGCATAATTTAATTCTTCTAACAGTAACTAGGTCTCAAAGTTACATTGGCAAACGATTTGTCTTTTGTTTTATATACCTACAACGAGCTATGTCAACCGATGGTTAATATTGTTTATTTTTAGTAAGACACTAAAAATCGATCCGCTGCTGCCTGCAATGCGCTTTATGTATTCTATAACACCTGAGGGCCCATCCATTATTGATTGTGCTAGGTAGTATGTCGTATGTGTCTGCCTAAAAAGTAAATTAATTTAATAAAGAAGTGTAAAATACAGTTAAATTCAAAATTCACTATTTATTATTTTGTGGTTGTACTGGGACTTCCCCTTAGCTAATAGGGGATAATCCTTTCTCTTTAGTAACAATATATACAGCCTTGTCGGTATTTTGCAATAATACTTATTTAATGGTAAATAGTTTACAACAGCTTCGTAAGTCCGTTATGATTATTCAAATGAAAACTGTTTTAATTTAACTGAATATTATATCATTGCTTCGCAGGATACGGAGGTGTAGATAGGTAATAGTAATGTTGCCCAATTTTTATGCGATAAATAGTGTTACATACGTGATACGCGTCTATTAGATATATTTTAATTTGTAAATTAATTTTCCACTAGAAAGAACAGTAAATAATTAAAATAACATGCATTTACGAGTAATGAAATGAAAGTTAATTCATTAATTATCGCAAAAGCAAAAAAAATGTAATTATGAAATATGTACAAAATACAAATTATTATTTGCATGAAAGCATTTTTTTGCCAAATGTCAAATAACGACGTCGCATCACGCATGTGTTGAAGTTTTAAAACACCTGTTTTTATTTTCAGTCCGGTATGTTAATGTGAATAATTGAAGAAAATGAACAGAAACTACAGCAGAAGGGTTGGAGATTTCCACGATGAACATTGCTGCGCGGCAAATGCCAGTAATAATTTCCGACGCAGCTCTTCACTACGCCTGCGCGGCGAGAAGATGGTACAGCGCTCACCTCTTTCTACAAGGAAATTAATCCCAATAATCACGGAAAATAATCATCAAAAACAACGCAGCGATGGATCTCGTCTCCCAGAGCCGGGCCATCGCCAGCGGAGCCATGTAAGTTGCACATAAAACATGCAAGATCGTAACAATTTGCGAAATCATATAATTATTTCCATGGCTACTGTAGCAATGCCACGACAACATCCTTAACATATTGTCTGCAGTTTTTTGTTTTCTTTAATATTAATAGAAAATGTGTTTGTGGCTTTGAATATGTAATCTTTAGATATTAATTTGAAAATGTAATATTTTTTAGTCGCCAATGTTTCTATTTTTAACCAACAATATCAACTGATGTGTATTTATGAAAACATTAATTATTCTAAAATGAGTTTCTTATCTTTTACAGTCATTTAATTCGAATGCACAACAAAAACCAAAAAAAAACCTGTCTCAAGACACAAGATGTGTTGTTTGTGGATAGGAAATTAAGCATGACCGACTCTGCACACACACCACCTGGGTCACCTGAAGATTTACCAGATGATGAATCTCTACACAGCTATGGAAGTGCAGCGACGGCAGCATCTGTTGATGCAGGATATGCTCCATTCAATGGAACCACATTCAGTGGACGGTCGATGCGCTATGTTCTACACTGTTCTTCCCACGCAGGACTTGCTGGTGAAGAATATCTCACACCAACACAGCGTGCACAAAAACAGATTAGACGTCTCAAGAACTTGCTCAGTCAGGCTAAAAAAGATTTGGAAAAAAAAGACAGTGAAATATTTCACCTCACAAAGGAAGTTGTTGAACTTCGCCTGTACAAAGCTTCAATTTGCTCGCCAGATGAAAAGTCTAACTCCAGTGAAATAGTTACTATTAGAGAAAATGCTGAAGAAGTTTCCATATCACAAAGCAGTCCAAAATTGGAACAATCATGCAGAGTTTATGATGTTACTGACAGTCCACTGTTTAAAGATCAAACACCTACTAGATGTCGTAATGAAATGCAAGGTTCTTTCACTGATTCAGGACACTTTGATGACCTCACAAATTCATCGCTGCACTCAAAGGAATCTGTCCATATGCTTACACATGAGGCATCATGCATGACTGAGCAGGGAGATGCAGAGGAAGAGCGCCGTAACCTAATAGCCTACTATGAGAAAAAGATTGAGGATCTCATTCGATCTCATGTTGGTGAAACACAGGAGATGAAAAAGATTCACAATGATAAAGTTGAAGCATTACTGCAAAAGCTGGCAGATGTCAACACAAGATATTGTGAATTGTTGCCAAATTATGAACAAGCAAAGGAAAGGATTCATTCATTAGAAAAACAGTTGGAGGAGGCAAGCAAGCAACTGCAAGAGGAAGAAAATAAACATCGGTCAATGTACTTACAGATGTACAATAAGGGAGTTGAGGCTGCTAGATTTGATTTAGATAAGGTACGCAATATTCATTAGTTTTAAAAATTGTATCATAGCATATATATCCAATGCTGCAATTATGCAATTTATTATGTATATCACACACTGTAACTTCTGTACCTAGGTTATGCAGTTATTTCATCATCTAACAAGTAAACAAAAGTATTTGATGACAATGACTTCGTTTTATAATCCATCCTTATCTGAAACAAATTAGAACACTTTCTTTTTATCTTTAAATATATCTATCTTATTGATATTTTATTTTTGTTTGAAGATATTTGTGTTCCAAAAATGATGCTACATTTATGTTGTTATAGGACAGTGAGGCTGGAACTTCACAAGGGCAAGTCAGCCGGGTGTCTGTGGAGGAATTACTGGAGCAGTTGCAGATTACACAGACTGAGCTCGAGAAAGTCCGAGTATGTTTCCATTTTACCTTTAATAACAAATTATCATTCAATCACAATCAAATCACAGTGAAAAATAATATTTATAAATAATGTATCTCTAAATTATTATTTTTCATAGTGATAATTTTTTATCATCCAACCATCAAAAATTTGAACATTCTAACTTTTCCAATTAATATTTGAAATGTAGAAGAGATAAATTAGTGTTCATGAAGAAATGGATTTATCACTGTTTTAATAAAATTAACCCATACAATGTTTGCTCACTGAGATTGTAGAATGTGCATGTAGTGGCAATTAACTGGAGCCCGCTTTAACGTGTAGTGCATTACAGGACACGGCATTCACAGAGGACCGAACGGCAAAGTCACAAGTACTGCTAAGTGCAAAGGAGGCTGTTTCTTTATGGGTCCTAGGAGCTCGAAAGGTTGGAATTTTATACAGGACAACTGGCAAAGTTCACTAAAACACTTTATAAAATTATGTCACCTCGCTTTTTCACAAGGATATGATTACTCCTTTACTCTTAAATGACTACGCATTTTTAGGAATATTTACCCTTTTCATCATTCAAAACTCCCTATTATTTTTCAACAACTTGCGCCATGGAAATCCCTGCTAGATAAGTTATATTATGTTTTAAAATATGTGCTTGTGTATAATTTACAATAGCAAATAAAGTCGAATTGTGTAATGAATGAAATTAGTGCCATTAATGTCGTAGTGATTGCATCACACAAGCATGGCTAATGACTTGGTAAACCCTGTCTCTACATTTTGATTAAGTTATTAGGAAATGTACATAGCATTAACTGCTTGGACACTAACTATTTTAATAAATATAGCGTACTACTTTTAAAAGCTACTAACTCAAAAAACCATTTTGTAATTTTTTATTTCATCCTTGGCCAAGGCTTTGCATGCTAATGTTTGAAACAGCCTCTTTTGGTTTTCGGGTATATTTAAAGTTTAAAGGTTTAAAGTATTGCTCGTTAATTTAAGTTACTCTTAAATGTATATTAGTTATATTTGGTTGTAGCTATACTTAAACATTATTTTTGCGTGTAAAGAGCTTGTTAAAGTGAGGAAATTGTTTTTAGCAAAATATGTTTTATAGTAGTTTTGGATTTAGTTTTGTAACCTGCAAATATATTTTCATAAATATCAGATGACTAGAGCAATAATGCAATTACTGGGATATTTAATTATGTTATTTCAAGCGTAGTATAACAACTGTAGCTTTCGAAAACATATTTGCAGATAACTAGGTAGTTTGTTTTTGTAAATATTAATTTACATCCGGTTTACGTTGCGTGCGCATCGTAGTGCGTGCGTGTTGGTACGAGAACTCGATATTCAATAAAATCATGAATGTCTTTACAGGCGATGTATCGTCGCATTGTCGAGTCGCAGAAGGGTAACAAGAGCAACATTGATCCTGAGGTGACGTTGCAATTTTTAAAATCGGCTATTTATTACTTCCTTACCGATCCCGAAAATCATCAGGGCCATCTCAACGCTATTGAGAACATTCTTGGCTTCACCGACGCTGAGAAGAAAAATATACGCAAAGCGAGGTCGACGTAAGAAAGTGGGAAAGACTGCTGTGAATGTGTGATACGCCCTAGACTAGATTATTCTGTTACTTAATTAGATCTTAATTTTTTGTTACAAAGAACACAGCTCGTAGAATATAATTAGATTGTGTGCATTATGTTAAGCAGTAAGCGTATCTCGCCTCGTCGAATAGCATAATTTTGCACATAATAATAAATTTAGCTATGGTGATTATTCTGTTACTACATCTAGACTAGGTTTCTAATCGAATTTATTTTCTAGACACTGAATTGTGATTTTTTATATAGTTGTAAGCGCCAAAGAATCGAGTTTCCTTTTGAATCGTGCAATTTTGACTTTAGGTTTAAGTATAGATACCTTCTACATTCCTTATAGAATTTTAAGTGTTAAATCATATTTGTTTTCGGTGTTGCTTTCCTATTTTTTTCTTTTTTTTTTGTTTGCATGCTGGTCAGCATATAATATATTTAAAAGTATGCACATAATATTTATTAAGATTAAAACCACTATTATCGAAATTTCGGCGATTGTCGTTGGATATACTCGAATAATTTTAAAGATATATTTTAGTGTCGGCTCTCTCGTAATTATTTAACACAATGTTTGCATACTAAATAAAATAAGTATCTACACACCCATATAAAATTTATTTATAAAATTATTCAGTAAGCGCAATTAAAAAATGTTACCTACTGGCGTCCATTGCACCTTTTAATTCTTGCCACCTTGAAAATTGCATCTGTGATTATTAGTACCTTAATTAGTGGTGACATTGTTGAAAGAAAACATTAAATAATATTTCAAGTTCATATTTAATGAACAATGCTTCTGGATATTGTTATTAAGAGATTACAATAACTTGGATTTTTATTTATGGTTGTTTTCTATAATAATTTGCAACATAATCTATGATGCGTGAAATAAATTACATAATATTAACTCTTCTCCATTTGCCAGATGTAAAGAAATGTACGAATCTTATTATTAGCTGATACACCAGTCTTGTATGCACATTGAACACCATTTTACTTTACAAATGGCGAATTGAGAAGAATTTAAGGATACTAAATTGTTTTTAAAATTATGGAATGATTTTATTGCATAATATTAAGTTAAGCAATTAAATGCAAATTGTTAATTTTGCGTCTTATCTTGCCTTCCTATTGATTAGGAATATATGATAAAAATGTAAGGCAGCTATGTTAATAGCATTATTAACGTCCAATAGTTATAAAAATCTTGTACCTAAATTATATGCAATAGGTATTTTAGATTTTATCTATATTTTAATTTACAAAATGTAAGTTCATTACAACAGTATACATGACATGGTGTAGAGAAATAGCAATAGATATATTTTCTGTGACATAATTTGCTTGTCTCGCTTTCGTTATGATTACATCATAAAACTAAATGAAGTTGTTTTTTTAACCAATAACACTGAGCGGAAAGAAATTCCTTATCTACATTTCTTATTTTAAAATCTGTTAGTTTGAACGAGGGACTAATTTAACAGTAGATGGGTCATGTTTAATTACTGGGTATCTCAAGACTGCTACCGAAAACGAAGCCGGGTGGTTTTAGTGACTACAAACACAATGCAACTAAAAATTTAGCTAAGAAACGCGACAATTATTTTTTAAGATTTTTTAAATATCGTCATTTTTGGGTGGTAAATCCATAGTTTTTGCTAAAATAATAATTTAAACTCTTTTATACCTTAGAGTATTTATAAATAAAACGGTGTACACTATTATTTCAGGAAAAAAATGTATTTACCACCCAAATATGGCCATGGGAAAAAAATAACAAAAAAAAAGACGTTTTTTTTACAACTTTTTCTGTTGCATGATGTCTGAAGTCACTTAAACTACCACCCGGCTTCGTTTTTGGTAGCAGTCTTGATATACCCTGTATAAGTAATCAAAATACACATGATAAACATTCCTCACAGCAGATCATGACTAGCGCAAGCAACACGAATAAAAGGATAGCAGGGTGTGCTCATCAGCGCCGGATCTAGGTATTTTTCGAGGCGGGGCAAAAACTGAAAAATGCCGCCCCCACCTGCCTATATTTTTATCTTAATCATCATCATCATTTTTAGCCCCCATATGACACAGGTCACAGGCCTTCGGGAAAGAATAGCATTTTACCACCAGGTTAAGCATTTTTTACACGCTTTATATTAGCTTCACTTGTATGTAGCTTCACTTTTGAAGATTAACGTCACTCGCGTCCGTAGGCTTTAACTCTAGTTTCACTACACGTGATCCCTTGGTGGTGCCAAATGAGTGATACAGTTCGTGGTGGTAAGACTTAAGTGTCCACCCGGGTAGCGACCACCCTCCACGGGGCGTAAAGACCGCCACAGTGACCCCCTACGGGACCCGTTTCCGGGATCAGCCCGTATTATTCCGGTTTTTTGATGGGTTTGACTCTGGGCATGAGGTTATACTGTGTGGGTATTTTCGGTCGCTGTCGAAGGGAAGAGTGTTGACCCGCCGGTCTGGGAGACTCTTAGAAACGGTTGTCCGCTGGCTGCCCGCGGTACATTACAAGGGGCCAATCGCGGCTAATCACCACGAGAGGCTGCCTCACCATGCCGAGCATAATCTTGGGTACCAGATATGGGGTCCTGGCGGCTCATCCCGTGAGGGTACGGGGGCCCTTCCATCCGGCGGATCAATCCGCCACCTGCCGACCCTTTCGTGCCGGTGCCCATTCGGCCTTATTAATGTCCTGACTTAGGCTCCTCGATGCCTCTTCATCAAACCCATCCCCTCAATCTTATGACAGTGTAATAAAACAGAGCAGGTCCTTCAGCGGTGCATAACCCCACTACCGCGTTCACTTTGACTCCATACGAACCTCGTTGCCGTCCACCATGATCTCGAGACGGCCCGGCCTACTTTGCTCTTCTTGACGGAGACGCAGATTCGTTTGTTTTTCATCCGGCCAAAAAATCCTACCTGCTGTACCCCGGTTATTCGCTTAAAGAAAACTTAAAGCCGAAAGCCGGGGTATGCTTGTATGTTCGGTTGCACATATGCTGCCACCGTTTGTACTGCATAGAGGACCCTTCCTTCTCCGCTCTGTGGGTGTACTTGGATCTAGGTTTCCTGAGCCACATCTACGTGTGCCTTTACAGGTCTCACAACGGGAAAAATGAGACGACTCGGCTGTTCAGGTATCTTAAACAGGTGGCTGATGACGCGTGGTCGCAGTTCCCGTCGGCTGAAATGGGGTCTTGCGGGTCTTGGTATTCTTTCAATGCACATCACAAACTATGGCTGGGTTCCTCCAAGACTGATCATGCTGGTTCCTCTGGCCTCTGGGCAATTTCGATCAATGTCTGTTTGTCCCGTGCAGGTTAAGCGGAGGGTCTGGCATTACTCGTCGGCAGATTGGAATGGTCTGTAAAATTATTTCTCATCCATCCCTTGGACGTAGCACTGCTTTGAGGGTAAAGATCCCTCAGCGAGTGCCAACGCTATTGCTCAGAGATCAGGCTTGGAATGGAATACTAGATTCCTTCCTCCGAGATCGCCAGTAAAAGCTTAGGACGCTCCTTGTTCAATCGTGCCGATGCTGTCGGTGACAAACAGGCGGCGTATCGTGCTAAGATCAGGGGTCGCGCCATCAAGGATGCCAATATTAGTTCCCTCAAAGAAGCCTACAACCGAGCCACCAAGACCTGCAAGAAAGCCTACGTTAGAGCAGATGCCCAGCGTGTTAGCAGGATTGCGTTGGCCAATCACCCAATTAGCAGTAGTGCTTATTGAAGTTTGGCCAAGGCCGTTCATTCTAACTTCTGCCGTCCAGCGTTGCCATCGCTGAGTTATCCGGAACGGTCGCTGGCTCACAAGCTGCAAGAGACGGCCGCCTTACTGGCAAATCTCTTTGCGGCTCATTCCCGCCTCGAGGACCGTGGTTCCCAGACGCTGCATACACTTTCTGATTGCGGTTTCTCAATGGCGGATATCCGCATTAAGCAGTGTGATGTGCGGCGTGAGCTACGGTCTTTCGATGAGCGAAACGCCAGTGGCCCGGATGGAATACCGGCGGTGGTTTTAAGAGCTTGAGCAGCCGAGTTGTCTCCTGCACTGACTTTCCTCTACCGAGCGTCCTACCGCGCAGGAGTTGTGCCGAATCTTGGAATGAGGAGTTCCTCAGGGTCGGTGCTGCCGTCCACGTCGTTTATTCTCCATATCAATTATGTTGTCGCTAGGCAAAATTCATTGCTATGCAGATGACAGACCCGTTCTTGGGCGATACCACTATGGGCCTGCGGGTTGCCGGGTCGACACTGTGAGGGGACGCTAAGATCTTGTCATTGAACTCACATGGGTTTCCAGGAATATGGTTAAGTACAATGCCAAGAAAACCCAGGTATGTGCGTTCACGTGCAAAAAACACCCGTTCTCTCCCTTCCTAATTTTTTCAGGTGCTCACCTCTCAATGCAGAATGACCTGAAAATCTTTAGTGAGGATATACGCTGTGTATATCCATCTCAATCCAAGGAATCTCGGATTTTTGAATCGGGTGCGTCGGTTTTTCACACCCGGTCAACTTTATCGCTTGTTTAAACCGCAGGTTCGGCCGGGTATGGAATACTGCTCAGACCTCTAGGATGGATCCGCTGAGTACCTGCTCGATGCCTTGGATGGATTGCAACGGCGGGGCATCCATATTATGAATGATGCAGACGTTACGAGCAACTTAGAGTCGCTACAGTTTCTCTTTCTTTTCTCCGTACTAGAAATGTTATATTGTAACCAGTACCTTGATTTGTTTAGATACAAATCCAATTTGTCTTCAATTCATAAAAATTAATAATATGTTTTGATTTTGAATATTAGCTATATGGGGTTGAAATAAAGGATAATTTCATAGCAGAATAGAAGATGGGAAGAACCCAAGAGAATGTTTCATGTTGATTTTTGTAAAAAGCTTTCGTAGAGTTAACAATGTAAAGTAGATGTAGCGGTATAACGTTCGTTTGATTTTACAACCATATTATCATAATATAAACGTAGACGAAGTCGCGGGCAAACTCCTGTACCTAATAAAATATGTTTCTTCGTTCGGTTAATCAACAAAACTAACTACAAATTGAATATTTGAAACCAAACGTAGTCGTTGAGATCGATGAAGGAGTTTCCAAATATAGCTTCAACTCTTTTTTACAGTCCCCTATCGCACATTCATCAATATTAGCGGTCCGCGAAAAAAAAAAGTTCTGTAGTGCCCGTGTAAGTGGTGTTACGTCATTGGACAGTTGTGTAGTTGTCTCCCAAGATTCAATATGCCGCCCCCTGAACTTGCCGCCCGGGGCACACACCCCGTCTTGCCCCCCCTCCCCCCTAGATCCGTGCCTGGTGCTCATTAAAGGGGCCGTTTACAACCGTCTGTACTGTTGTATACTACACCTGTAGCCTGTATAGTTACGGGAGCACAGCCACAGAATACTAACAGAAGTCAAGCTTGTGTATGTACTTCACTTTTATTGCCACACTCACACTACGCTCGGCGTTCGCGCAAGGGTTGTTAACTCTGGCTTATGCGAAAACACGTATCGTGTTAATAGCACTCGTATCGTATGATTATTTTTTTAAATCAAATATATAAAACACAATAATATAATAAATACATTTTAATTGCATTTATGAAGTCATTGAGAATTTGTATGTCATTATTCTTCAAGTTTTATTGTTTTTGTATAAAATATCTATTTTTTAATGATATTTACATGATATTATTATAATCTGGTGTTTTATATACAAATGTAATAACTTTTATTCATTTGTTCTATCTTTGCACAAAAAATATCATTATTTGCGTGCCCGAAGCGGGTGACACTCGCGCTCGCAGTGGTTTCGACTGGTTTGAAATATCGTGTCGGTGAACGCTGTCTATGTGTGCGTTGCTTTAGCGCGCTTTGTATGAAGCTTGACTTCTGTGAGTTTAGTATTCTGTGGCACAGCGCTTCTAACTTATTTCAAATTTTTTTTTTAAACCTTCTCCCATTTGTTGGGAAGGCAAAGGGTTCTTGCCCATACAGCCTCGTCATTTGTACGAATTATTTCAAAATTGTGTTAATCTTTTTTTTTTATGTCGACTATTCATAACCCCGCTAAAATAAGTCCCCCGTTCTGCTTTACACCCTATTAAATAATAATATAACCCAAATACATCCAGATATGCACCATCTTAAAAGTCGTAAACATCGTAAATACCTTGATATTTGAGACATTACAGCTAACATGATATAAGAGTATAATCTATGGCTAACATCGATAAGAACTAAAAAACAATTATTTTAATATTCGTTAATTCGACTTCAAAATCAGGCATGACGACATCGTGTGCTGGCTTATCTGATTTTATTAACTATATTAACACATTGGTGGAAATCTGTCGTTAGGTGACCCACGCAGGTGAATCAAGTCTGGTTTAAGATCACAGCTCATTAGAGCCACCCGGCATCCGAACCGCGCCGCCTCACTTTGTGCGGTTAGGATTCTTTATATGGAATTTTATGGGTATGCGCGCACATGAAATCCGTAGCGTCAAGGGATCACTTCGTGGCCCACGCAAATAAGGAAAAATAATGGACGAATCTTGGATGGAGAATTAAAAAGCTGGAAAATTGTATAGGTAAACCTTTATTTTGGTTTACTTAACAGTCGTAAATCGTTTATGCGCGGAAGATGAGAAGATCACTCGGTATATAACAGCTCGTTGCTTGCAAGCTAGTCTGCTAGTCTTGCATTGCTGCGCGTTACTAAGGCACAAGCGTCGAGCGAACTGCGCTCTGCCATCGAATCGACCGCGCTGGAAGTTAGTCACCCGAGAACCATGCAAATAGCATAAGTAAAATATATTTTAATAGTCGGCTAACAAATATCCACGAGCAATCCATTATTCAGTCTATTTTTTTTTTCATGTTTTAAATGTTAGTGCACGCAATAAGCTTTATTTTTTATCGAGTGCGACACAGATACGAGAGGCGGGAGCCTATTCATGGATTGTATTTGACATAACCAAACATGCGTGTACAAAGAATAGATAGTGCGTGTAGATCACAGTGTAGATCTTACGCCAATCGCTGAAACTAGTGTTGAGTAGGACATACAAGAGGCAGTACATTTGTCCCGTACATGACGTCAAAATGTAAGAGCGGCTCAACTTTTTAATGTGTACTACTTCATATTTGGTGTACTACTTGGTCTGTAATGTCATTTCATTGGCGTGAGCCGTGAGGCAAAGTTGTGGGCAAAGTTATGACACACAAATAAGCATCAGTACGCCTCACTTCAATTGAAGTGGGACATTGTACTGGCTCAGTACAAAAATGAGGCTACTCTTACAAACTCTTTTTCAAGTCATGTCCTACTCAACACTAGCTGAAACACTACTTGGAAATTCGTGGACCCCGCGAATTGACTACGGGAGGGCCATTAATTGACCACGCGATTTCCACTCGTTGACATCGCGACGTTACATAATGGTGATCGCCGTATATAAAATTTACTCTGGGTTGACAACGCGACGTCCACCCGTGGACCACCTGCCGACAGCGCGTGGATGGCGAGCGACGAGGCGGTGCGGGTCAGGTGGCTCTAATGAGCTGTGACATTTAATCTGCGTATATCCGGTTTAAACCAGTCCTGAATTATTTTATATTGACCAGCATGAGGCACGGCACGGTGGATACAAATTATTTCGATTGCTGCATTTGTCTATCCGATATAGTTTTACTTTATGTTGACAGAATTAAAAAAACTGGGTTTGTCTCTTATGGAACCTTTTCCCATGTCACCTTATCACTCTGTATTATTCCTGTCCATTTGGCTAGTGGCTAGAATAATTATTATCGGGAATATATTGGAATGTGTCATAATTGCTTTGTTTTACCGACGTCAAAACTATTAATCAGATTTCTATGAAACAAATTGTTAGTTTCATGATTGGTAAAAATCGGGATTAACGGCAAACATACATTTTATTTTTATTTTATTTTAATTTTCTTTCAAATGTAAATGTATATCCAAGTTTTCCTTGTTTTCTTTATGATGAAACAATAATTTACTTTTATAAAATACTTCTAAAAATAATGTAACAAAATAAAAAAGAAAGTATAAAAGAATTATATTTTATTGTAAAAAGTGCTAAAAAATTTAAAGCTAGCGCAGACTTATGAAATATAATTTAGAGTAAATTGATTCACACATACATAAAAACTTTAATATTAACAACTAATGTGAGATTCTGTTAATTCCAAATAATCTAATACAGCTGCGATTGCTTTGCCTACAATAAATTAGCCTCACATCCTTTAAAAATAGTATCACAACCGCTGCATGTCGATATAGCGCAACAACACTATATTACAAATGCAATGATAACTTATTTAAAAATGCTAGTCATCCTAAAATAATATACAAATTGCTGCCATACACTCATACAAAAACTATTCTTAAACCGTTAACATTGTCAGTCACTTGGAAATATCTTTGCAAATGTTATGGCACTCATACCATTAGGTACATTCGAGGTTACATGTATCACAACAAATCTCATTAATGTCATGGATGTCTTTTAATATCAATCGGTAAAAATCATAAAGGTAGGTCCAATCAGTCTTCAATTTCTTATTAATAACGATAATAGTATGGGATTTCCATTTTCATTCAATTTGAAGTTATTTGAAATACTTATTTGAACTTTGTGTTTTTTTCTCACATAAAAATAAATCCACCTAAGCCAAGTAGATGTAAAATCACATGTCTTAAGCACATTAAGTAGAATTGCTCAATTGATATGACTGCGGTTTAGTCGAAGCTGAATTTAACTTCTTCCCGCGAGCGATCATTGTTGGCCGCTACAGCCTGCAGCCAGTAGCGGCTTATTTGGCTTTCAATAGAGGGCGTGCTCTCCTTGCGTGCGCTGGCCGCACGGGCTTTGCGTTTAGCTTTGGTGTGTTTTGTTCGGCGGCGTCCCACCTTCGTCTTCATTTCGGCGATTTTGACAGAAAGTTGGCTGTCGAGGGAGTTGCGCCTGGATTCCACGGACACGTGGCGAAGGCTGATGCTGATTTGCGAGTCTTGCGAATTGCGTCGATCCGGGGTAGAGCTGAGCGAGTGGTGAGTGTGGGCGGGCAGCACGAGCGCGTCGCGACGGCGGACGAAACGTGGTAGGTTGGCGGCCCACGAAGACGATAACTCACCACTGTTAAACAAATTGCAATACTTTAATAACATCAGAATGCATTATAAAATTTGTCTATAGTAAACTATTTGACTTATTCAGACTTATTCATAGACAGTTCATATATCTCAGTTTGAGCAAAGAGGATAAAACATTCGATATCTAAAATAGGTTTACAAACTCTATGAATAAGGCAGTTAAAAAAAATTACATAACAAACAAACTCAAAAACCATAAACAAAAACTAATCAAGCAGATTAATAAAACACAAATAAAAATTAGGAGCATTGGGTACGTACTACGTACCTCTCATGTTTGGCGTCTTCCGGGTAGTCGATGGGCGAGGTGTGGTCGAGGCACAGTCCCACGGGGTCCTGTCGCGAGCCGCCCAGCGAGATGGACAGGCGGCCGCGCGCCGCGAACTCCGCGCGGCGACGGTACGCGCGACGTATCAGCTCATGTTTGTGCGCTCGCCGCGTCACTTCCTCTTCAACAGAACAACCGCACTTTCTATAAATTAAAAAAATATAGCTGTAGCGTTGCGGGTAAACCTCACATTTACATACCGGGTATCTCAAGACTGCTACCGAAAACGAATCCGGGTGGTAGTTTTAGTGACTATAAACACAATGCAACTAAAAATTTCGCTACTTAAATTATTCGCTATTATAAATAATCTAAGGTATAAAACTGTTTAAATTATTACCTCGGATTATTTATAAATAAAAGGGTATGCACTATTATTTTAGGAAAAATGTATTTTCCACCCAAATATGGTCATAGGAAAAAAATTGTCGCATTTTTTTTGCAACTTTTTCTGTTGCATTGTGTCTGAAGTTGCTTTAACTACCACTCGGCTTCGTTTTCGGTAGCAGTCTTGATATACCCTGTATGTGGACTGTATACAATTGTAATATTGTATGCATATAATTATTGTTGGGGACACACTGTGACAGCCTCCGTGGCTCATTCGATTTGACGCCACCTGTGAAACGAGAGGATGCGGGTTCGATTTCCGCACCGAAAGTTGATAATGGTTGTACGGCCCACAGATATTTCTTTCGGGTCTGGGCGTTTGTGAGACCGAGAAGTCTCTCGTAGTTCCTGATAGCCATGATCTTAGTGTGGGGTCAGAACTATGTATGTGTCTGTCAAGTGTTATTTATTGATTTATTGTAATTGTCATTTATGGGATTGATATAGCTGGAGTATTGAAGCTGGTTTCTGATTGTGTGTGTGTGTGTACCGTGCGAGGTACCGCCTCCAAGCGGCGAGCGCGGCCGGCGTCCAGGTCCAGGACGCCATGAGCGCGCCGGCCGCCACGCAGCACAGCAGCCGCAGCTGCAGCACCGACACCGAGGGCCGCGCGCCCCACCCGCACGACACGCCGCTCTCCTTCAACGACTCCAGGCGGCAACTGCAGGCATTATACATATTATACTCAATTCACATCCTCTACTCTCGACTCAGTAGTCGATATCTATCTATTTTGCTGTCGATTTGACTGTCGATACCTACTGAGGTAGTGTTTACAAAATATCTAGATAGTGCAATCGTTTAATAAATCCCAAAATGAGCTCACAGAAGTGAGATAACATGTCTTAATATTGGATTTCGTCAATGCATAACTCTAACCTTGCGGGATTTTTGGCAGCATTTGACCAGTTTTTCATTGATATCCTGAATTATATATAAAATCTGCTAGCATAGAAGTATAAATAAAGAAAAATATCAAACTTATGATCTATTCATATTATATTCATCCCATTAACTGAACCAATAAATAGGACTACCACTAGTGAGTAGACTCCATGCTCCATTCACCAACCTGTCCACCTGAGTATGACTATAAACAAATCTTTCTAGATTACTCAAAAATATTTTAAAAAGGTGGCAGATAGCCACAGTAGACAAATACAAACAGATGTACACATAACACAATAATAACTCACATGATATTCTTCTTAAACGATTCCTTCCAGAGGTCAGCGTTGCGGAACTCATAGATGTGGCACGCGAATGTGACGCAGATGAATATGGCGACGAGCGCGGCGGTGAGCGAGCAGCGCGTGATGGTCTGGCGGATCTTGTTGGCGGCGCGCGGGGAGATCACGTCCTTGCTGGACACGCGCACCGCGATCAGAGAGAACACGCCTGCGAATATACGAAAATATTAGACTTCAGGTTGTAAACGTTTCCTCTGGATGGTTAATCTGAATTATCAATATTACCCGCTTCACACATGGAGCTACTCAAACGTGATGGAACTAATCAGCAACTTCAAATTACAAATCAATTAGGTACCAACCAACGCGTTACCAACGTGTTGGTGACTAATCGCGCCGTGTGCGAACCGCATATGTAAATGTATGAGCGGTGATGCTCAAGTTACCCGTTACTAATTAAGAGTTTGTAACCAATTCTTTTTGAGTAGCTCCATGTGCGACGGGCGTTAGGTTCACAAAAATCAGGACACAAAGTCGCTAATTTTACTTTATATTTATGTTCTTTATTAGTAAAATTGAATGTAAGAAAGTTTTTTAACAAAATGACTTCGTAAAATGTATATTTTGCATAACCTATTATGGGCAGTTCTAGTGGTTTTCGGAAAGTGTATTACATAGAAGAAATCATTACAAGGATATGGTTCCAACGGTAACTTACCTCTTAGTAGAAAATATCCTCCCAGAGTAAGTACTACTGCCAACGGTGCCAACAATAGAGCAGCCCTCATGGAATGGTTGACGTAGCCGACAAAACACACGCCAGTGACACTACTGCCGTCCACCTCGCCGAACGCCATCGTAGTTATCGTCAGTATGAGCGGCAGCGACCACGCAACCAGGTGGAAATACGCCGCCTTCTTGTCTATACGATCTTGAATTTTACCTACAATAAAACATGTATTTTATTACTTTATTCAACAAGTAAAAACAAATCTAAGTATTTACTAGTATAATACATAGATAGCCGATTAATTACTCTACTCTACTAACATAATTAAAAAAGAATAAAATTCCAAATCTAAATCTTACCTCGAAAGAATAGAGTCCAACTTTGACTGGAGTAATTAAAATAGATAAAAACAAAAATCAAGCATTAGAAAATATTTAATGGTTTTATTACACATGCTCAATAATACGCTAGTTAGACAATTACCTAGCGCTCGGAAACTCATGTGCCATGCGTACGTGAATATCACGAACCACACGCAAGCCGCCATCATGAAATAATATACCTGCAATGGAAAAGCATTGTTAAGTTTGACACACAAATCACACTAAAAATAAAATTAACAAATAACGAGTTAATTTTTTTCTTCTTGCTACTATACATTAAATATAGAAAAGCAAAATATTATTAAAATAAAGTGTAATATTGAATTACTTAATGAAAATTTCATCACTAAAAATGTGTTTTATTATGTAAAGTTTATAAATAGAAGTAATAACAAAAATAAGGCACTAACCAATACAAAAACGACGATGCAAGAGAGGTTCTCTTCAGCCGAAGGCTCGCCTTGCCTACGTGTGCCATCTTTAGAGCATACGATATCATCTCGAGATCCCACGCCAAACTGAACAAGCCACCTGTGGAAACCATGCTTGTTAAGTTGTAATTCTTTCGTCATTTCGTATTGTGAAGAGGCATCTCTACAGGCAGGCATAATTCATGGCATATGACCGTCATCTGCTGCCATTAGAGACTCTGCATGGCATTTTCGCTTATCAGGTGCAATGCCGTTATGATGCCGTGCCAGAATAAACACAACATATCGTAGGCTGCTCTCCTTCCTATTCCTTATCTTACGAACCACTGCACCATACCATGCACTACTGGTTCAATCGAAATTATAGCAGCAATTTCATTAAATTATTAAATTCACTAGTGGACAAGGCCTTTTAAGCCAATCACACTGCTGAAACACCAAGAGACAGTTTGATGGATTTCATGCACCATAGGAACTTAGTCAAGAAATTCTGAGGTATGGAGCTCATCATTGTTTTTTATTTTGCATTTCTACAAGTCATCGTTATTTGTAAATATTATTTTTTATTATTATCATTAAGTATGTCCAGGGCAAAGTTTTACAACTTGGTTATGTTTACAGATGACATTTATTTTTTTATTCCATATTCACTTAGGTAAGTAGCCATAATTGTGCTGGAGAGAGAAATATGTGTCTCTGATTACTCAATACATGACCTGATCGAACTAAGCATGGTCATTTACCATCATGACCTTCACTTCCGTCTTGTCTGTTAATGAACTCACCCCATAGAAGCGACAGCAAAACACACGTTGATATAGAATATGACGAGCGCGGGGTACTTGTTGGCGCTGCGCCAGTCTATCAGGAAGGTGGCGACAGTGAGCAGGTTGAGTGCGAGGCACACGCTCGCGCCCCACGCGATCAGACGGTGGATCTGCTGGTGCTCGTCTTCAGTATACAAGGGGTCACGGCATGGGAGACCGCACCCGGTTATGCCTGGGAAGGTTTTATAATTTTTCAATTTAAGTTTTCACTGGTAGGTTTCTCATATGTGAAAAGTCGCTTGGGTAGGTACCACCGCAATATCTATTTCTCCCGCCAATCTGCATTGTAAATGCATTGTTGTTTCGGATTGAAGGACTTTGTAGCCAGAGTACCTACTGAACATACTAAGACTTAACATCTTACGTCTCAGGATGGCGAACGCAGTGGAATGCCAAGCACTGCTTTATAATTCAAGGCGTTTTATGGTTTTGCTACTGTTAATGAACTTTCGTATTGCTTACCATCAGACGAACGGCATGATTGTCTCGTTATTTATTAAACGTAGACGAAGTCGCGGGCAAACTCCTGTACCTAATAAAATATGTTTCTTCGTTCGGTTAATCAACAAAACTAACTACAAATTGAATATTTGAAACCAAACGTAGTCGTTGAGATCGATGAAGGAGTTTCCAAATATAGCTTCAACTCTTTTTTACAGTCCCCTATCGCACATTCATCAATATTAGCGGTCCGCGAAAAAAAAAAGTTCTGTAGTGCCCGTGTAAGTGGTGTTACGTCATTGGACAGTTGTGTAGTTGTCTCCCAAGATTCAATATGCCGCCCCCTGAACTTGCCGCCCGGGGCACACACCCCGTCTTGCCCCCCCTCCCCCCTAGATCCGTGCCTGGTGCTCATTAAAGGGGCCGTTTACAACCGTCTGTACTGTTGTATACTACACCTGTAGCCTGTATAGTTACGGGAGCACAGCCACAGAATACTAACAGAAGTCAAGCTTGTGTATGTACTTCACTTTTATTGCCACACTCACACTACGCTCGGCGTTCGCGCAAGGGTTGTTAACTCTGGCTTATGCGAAAACACGTATCGTGTTAATAGCACTCGTATCGTATGATTATTTTTTTAAATCAAATATATAAAACACAATAATATAATAAATACATTTTAATTGCATTTATGAAGTCATTGAGAATTTGTATGTCATTATTCTTCAAGTTTTATTGTTTTTGTATAAAATATCTATTTTTTAATGATATTTACATGATATTATTATAATCTGGTGTTTTATATACAAATGTAATAACTTTTATTCATTTGTTCTATCTTTGCACAAAAAATATCATTATTTGCGTGCCCGAAGCGGGTGACACTCGCGCTCGCAGTGGTTTCGACTGGTTTGAAATATCGTGTCGGTGAACGCTGTCTATGTGTGCGTTGCTTTAGCGCGCTTTGTATGAAGCTTGACTTCTGTGAGTTTAGTATTCTGTGGCACAGCGCTTCTAACTTATTTCAAATTTTTTTTTTAAACCTTCTCCCATTTGTTGGGAAGGCAAAGGGTTCTTGCCCATACAGCCTCGTCATTTGTACGAATTATTTCAAAATTGTGTTAATCTTTTTTTTTTATGTCGACTATTCATAACCCCGCTAAAATAAGTCCCCCGTTCTGCTTTACACCCTATTAAATAATAATATAACCCAAATACATCCAGATATGCACCATCTTAAAAGTCGTAAACATCGTAAATACCTTGATATTTGAGACATTACAGCTAACATGATATAAGAGTATAATCTATGGCTAACATCGATAAGAACTAAAAAACAATTATTTTAATATTCGTTAATTCGACTTCAAAATCAGGCATGACGACATCGTGTGCTGGCTTATCTGATTTTATTAACTATATTAACACATTGGTGGAAATCTGTCGTTAGGTGACCCACGCAGGTGAATCAAGTCTGGTTTAAGATCACAGCTCATTAGAGCCACCCGGCATCCGAACCGCGCCGCCTCACTTTGTGCGGTTAGGATTCTTTATATGGAATTTTATGGGTATGCGCGCACATGAAATCCGTAGCGTCAAGGGATCACTTCGTGGCCCACGCAAATAAGGAAAAATAATGGACGAATCTTGGATGGAGAATTAAAAAGCTGGAAAATTGTATAGGTAAACCTTTATTTTGGTTTACTTAACAGTCGTAAATCGTTTATGCGCGGAAGATGAGAAGATCACTCGGTATATAACAGCTCGTTGCTTGCAAGCTAGTCTGCTAGTCTTGCATTGCTGCGCGTTACTAAGGCACAAGCGTCGAGCGAACTGCGCTCTGCCATCGAATCGACCGCGCTGGAAGTTAGTCACCCGAGAACCATGCAAATAGCATAAGTAAAATATATTTTAATAGTCGGCTAACAAATATCCACGAGCAATCCATTATTCAGTCTATTTTTTTTTTCATGTTTTAAATGTTAGTGCACGCAATAAGCTTTATTTTTTATCGAGTGCGACACAGATACGAGAGGCGGGAGCCTATTCATGGATTGTATTTGACATAACCAAACATGCGTGTACAAAGAATAGATAGTGCGTGTAGATCACAGTGTAGATCTTACGCCAATCGCTGAAACTAGTGTTGAGTAGGACATACAAGAGGCAGTACATTTGTCCCGTACATGACGTCAAAATGTAAGAGCGGCTCAACTTTTTAATGTGTACTACTTCATATTTGGTGTACTACTTGGTCTGTAATGTCATTTCATTGGCGTGAGCCGTGAGGCAAAGTTGTGGGCAAAGTTATGACACACAAATAAGCATCAGTACGCCTCACTTCAATTGAAGTGGGACATTGTACTGGCTCAGTACAAAAATGAGGCTACTCTTACAAACTCTTTTTCAAGTCATGTCCTACTCAACACTAGCTGAAACACTACTTGGAAATTCGTGGACCCCGCGAATTGACTACGGGAGGGCCATTAATTGACCACGCGATTTCCACTCGTTGACATCGCGACGTTACATAATGGTGATCGCCGTATATAAAATTTACTCTGGGTTGACAACGCGACGTCCACCCGTGGACCACCTGCCGACAGCGCGTGGATGGCGAGCGACGAGGCGGTGCGGGTCAGGTGGCTCTAATGAGCTGTGACATTTAATCTGCGTATATCCGGTTTAAACCAGTCCTGAATTATTTTATATTGACCAGCATGAGGCACGGCACGGTGGATACAAATTATTTCGATTGCTGCATTTGTCTATCCGATATAGTTTTACTTTATGTTGACAGAATTAAAAAAACTGGGTTTGTCTCTTATGGAACCTTTTCCCATGTCACCTTATCACTCTGTATTATTCCTGTCCATTTGGCTAGTGGCTAGAATAATTATTATCGGGAATATATTGGAATGTGTCATAATTGCTTTGTTTTACCGACGTCAAAACTATTAATCAGATTTCTATGAAACAAATTGTTAGTTTCATGATTGGTAAAAATCGGGATTAACGGCAAACATACATTTTATTTTTATTTTATTTTAATTTTCTTTCAAATGTAAATGTATATCCAAGTTTTCCTTGTTTTCTTTATGATGAAACAATAATTTACTTTTATAAAATACTTCTAAAAATAATGTAACAAAATAAAAAAGAAAGTATAAAAGAATTATATTTTATTGTAAAAAGTGCTAAAAAATTTAAAGCTAGCGCAGACTTATGAAATATAATTTAGAGTAAATTGATTCACACATACATAAAAACTTTAATATTAACAACTAATGTGAGATTCTGTTAATTCCAAATAATCTAATACAGCTGCGATTGCTTTGCCTACAATAAATTAGCCTCACATCCTTTAAAAATAGTATCACAACCGCTGCATGTCGATATAGCGCAACAACACTATATTACAAATGCAATGATAACTTATTTAAAAATGCTAGTCATCCTAAAATAATATACAAATTGCTGCCATACACTCATACAAAAACTATTCTTAAACCGTTAACATTGTCAGTCACTTGGAAATATCTTTGCAAATGTTATGGCACTCATACCATTAGGTACATTCGAGGTTACATGTATCACAACAAATCTCATTAATGTCATGGATGTCTTTTAATATCAATCGGTAAAAATCATAAAGGTAGGTCCAATCAGTCTTCAATTTCTTATTAATAACGATAATAGTATGGGATTTCCATTTTCATTCAATTTGAAGTTATTTGAAATACTTATTTGAACTTTGTGTTTTTTTCTCACATAAAAATAAATCCACCTAAGCCAAGTAGATGTAAAATCACATGTCTTAAGCACATTAAGTAGAATTGCTCAATTGATATGACTGCGGTTTAGTCGAAGCTGAATTTAACTTCTTCCCGCGAGCGATCATTGTTGGCCGCTACAGCCTGCAGCCAGTAGCGGCTTATTTGGCTTTCAATAGAGGGCGTGCTCTCCTTGCGTGCGCTGGCCGCACGGGCTTTGCGTTTAGCTTTGGTGTGTTTTGTTCGGCGGCGTCCCACCTTCGTCTTCATTTCGGCGATTTTGACAGAAAGTTGGCTGTCGAGGGAGTTGCGCCTGGATTCCACGGACACGTGGCGAAGGCTGATGCTGATTTGCGAGTCTTGCGAATTGCGTCGATCCGGGGTAGAGCTGAGCGAGTGGTGAGTGTGGGCGGGCAGCACGAGCGCGTCGCGACGGCGGACGAAACGTGGTAGGTTGGCGGCCCACGAAGACGATAACTCACCACTGTTAAACAAATTGCAATACTTTAATAACATCAGAATGCATTATAAAATTTGTCTATAGTAAACTATTTGACTTATTCAGACTTATTCATAGACAGTTCATATATCTCAGTTTGAGCAAAGAGGATAAAACATTCGATATCTAAAATAGGTTTACAAACTCTATGAATAAGGCAGTTAAAAAAAAATTACATAACAAACAAACTCAAAAACCATAAACAAAAACTAATCAAGCAGATTAATAAAACACAAATAAAAATTAGGAGCATTGGGTACGTACTACGTACCTCTCATGTTTGGCGTCTTCCGGGTAGTCGATGGGCGAGGTGTGGTCGAGGCACAGTCCCACGGGGTCCTGTCGCGAGCCGCCCAGCGAGATGGACAGGCGGCCGCGCGCCGCGAACTCCGCGCGGCGACGGTACGCGCGACGTATCAGCTCATGTTTGTGCGCTCGCCGCGTCACTTCCTCTTCAACAGAACAACCGCATTTTCTATAAATTAAAAAAATATAGCTGTAACGTTGCGGGTAAACCTCACATTTACATACCGGGTATCTCAAGACTGCTACCGAAAACGAATCCGGGTGGTAGTTTTAGTGACTATAAACACAATGCAACTAAAAATTTCGCTACTTAAATTATTCGCTATTATAAATAATCTAAGGTATAAAACTGTTTAAATTATTACCTCGGATTATTTATAAATAAAAGGGTATGCACTATTATTTTAGGAAAAATGTATTTTCCACCCAAATATGGTCATAGGAAAAAAAAATCGCATTTTTTTTGCAACTTTTTCTGTTGCATTGTGTCTGAAGTTGCTTTAACTACCACTCGGCTTCGTTTTCGGTAGCAGTCTTGATATACCCTGTATGTGGACTGTATACAATTGTAATATTGTATGCATATAATTATTGTTGGGGACACACTGTGACAGCCTCCGTGGCTCATTCGATTTGACGCCACCTGTGAAACGAGAGGATGCGGGTTCGATTTCCGCACCGAAAGTTGATAATGGTTGTACGGCCTACAGATATTTCTTTCGGGTCTGGGCGTTTGTGAGACCGAGAAGTCTCTCGTAATTCCTGATAGCCATGATCTTAGTGTGGGGTCAGGACTATGTATGTGTCTGTCAAGTGTTATTTATTGATTTATTGTAATTGTCATTTATGGGATTGATATAGCTGGAGTATTGAAGCTGGTTTCTGATTGTGTGTGTGTGTGTACCGTGCGAGGTACCGCCTCCAGGCGGCGAGCGCGGCCGGCGTCCAGGTCCAGGACGCCATGAGCGCGCCGGCCGCCACGCAGCACAGCAGCCGCAGCTGCAGCACCGACACCGAGGGCCGCGCGCCCCACCCGCACGACACGCCGCTCTCCTTCAACGACTCCAGGCGGCAACTGCAGGCATTATACATATTAGTGATGTAACGAATGTTAGTTTTCTCACATTCGCGAATGCGAATGCGGATGCGGATATTCATACCTAACATTCGCGAATACGAATGCGAATGCGAATGTTGATTTTCAAATTTGGCGTGCAACATTTCGGGCCAGCCATGTTTAAAACGAACATAGTCGAGCATGTCGAGCCGGCCCGTGCTTTGACAGGTTGAATGAACAAAGTCGTTAGAAATTATTTGTTTATTTTGTTTGAAGTTAATTTAGTATTACTGTATTTGTCAGATTAAAGTGGTTTATAGACATGAGTAAAGCCCATGTAAGTGAAGTTTGGACTTATTTCACAATTTGTGACAAATGTTAAATTGTAAGTTGTGTGACAAAAAATACTCTCGGGAAGGAATGACCACTAGTGCTATGCGCAATCACTTACAAGCTAAACATATTAATGACTACAACGAATTAAAAAAAAAGAGAAAATGAAAAGCAAGACGCTGCTAAGATTAATTCTTTGCCGTCTTCTTCACGACAGTGTACCAAAACTGACCTAAAACAGATATCTTTAAATGACTGCATCGAAAAAATTAAAAAATGGGATAAAAACAACGCCAAGTCTTTGTTGTTGGAGAATTTAATTGGGGAAATGATCGCACTAGAAGATTTACCGTTTAGTTTTGTTGAATGCGTCGGATTAGTAAGATTGATCAAGCAACTATGTCCCTCATATAATTTGAAAAGTCGGCAATATTTTACTTCCTTTATTTGCGAAAATTTATACAGCAAAGTGCAGTCAGAAGACTTACGAGACGTAGATATAAACAATATTATAAATAATTAAAAAAGACGCTAATTATAATAGTTGTATTATTTTTCCAGAACCATCAAATTTGTATAAAATTTGATGGTTTTTATTTGTCTAATACATTCGCCTAACATTCGCTTCGTTTCTTGCGAATACGAATGCGAATGCGAATGCCAAAAAATATGCGAATATTCGCCATTCGCGGATGCGAATGCGAACATTCGTTACATCACTAATACATATTATACTCAATTCACATCCTCTACTCTCGACTCAGTAGTCGATATCTATCTATTTTGCTGTCGATTTGACTGTCGATACCTACTGAGGTAGTGTTTACAAAATATCTAGATAGTGCAATCGTTTAATAAATCCCAAAATGAGCTCACAGAAGTGAGATAACATGTCTTAATATTGGATTTCGTCAATGCATAACTCTAACCTTGCGGGATTTTTGGCAGCATTTGACCAGTTTTTCATTGATATCCTGAATTATATATAAAATCTGCTAGCATAGAAGTATAAATAAAGAAAAATATCAAACTTATGATCTATTCATATTATATTCATCCCATTAACTGAACCAACAAATAGGACTACCACTAGTGAGTAGACTCCATGCTCCATTCACCAACCTGTCCACCTGAGTATGACTATAAACAAATCTTTCTAGATTACTCAAAAATATTTTAATAAGGTGGCAGATAGCCACAGTAGACAAATACAAACAGATGTACACATAACACAATAATAACTCACATGATATTCTTCTTAAACGATTCCTTCCAGAGGTCAGCGTTGCGGAACTCATAGATGTGGCACGCGAATGTGACGCAGATGAATATGGCGACGAGCGCGGCGGTGAGCGAGCAGCGCGTGATGGTCTGGCGGATCTTGTTGGCGGCGCGCGGGGAGATCACGTCCTTGCTGGACACGCGCACCGCGATCAGAGAGAACACGCCTGCGAATATACGAAAATATTAGACTTCAGGTTGTAAACGTTTTCTCTGGATGGTTAATCTGGATTATCAATATTACCCCCTTCGCACACGGAGCTACTCAAACGTGATGGAACTAATCAGCAACTTCAAATTACAAATCAATTAGGTACCAACCAACGCGTTACCAACGTGTTGGTGACTAATCGCGCCGTGTGCGAACCGCATATGTAAATGCATGAGCGGTGATGCTCAAGTTACCCGTTACTAATTAAGAGTTTGTAACCAATTCTTTTTGAGTAGCTCCATGTGCGACGGGCGTTAGGTTCACAAAAATCAGGACACAAAGTCGCTAATTTTACTTTATATTTATGTTCTTTATTAGTAAAATTGAATGTAAGAAAGTTTTTTAACAAAATGACTTCGTAAAATGTATATTTTGCATAACCTATTATGGGCAGTTCTAGTGGTTTTCGGAAAGTGTATTACACAGAAGAAATCATTACAAGGATATGGTTCCAACGGTAACTTACCTCTTAGTAGAAAATATCCTCCCAGAGTAAGTACAACTGCCAACGGTGCCAACAATAGAGCAGCCCTCATGGAATGGTTGACGTAGCCGACAAAACACACGCCAGTGACACTACTGCCGTCCACCTCGCCGAACGCCATCGTAGTTATCGTCAGTATGAGCGGCAGCGACCACGCAACCAGGTGGAAATACGCCGCCTTCTTGTCTATACGATCTTGAATTTTACCTACAATAAAACATGTATTTTATTACTTTATTCAACAAGTAAAAACAAATCTAAGTATTTACTAGTATAATACATAGATAGCCGATTAATTACTCTACTAACATAATTAAAAAAGAATAAAATTCCAAATCTAAGTCTTACCTCGAAAGAATAGAGTCCAACTTTGACTGGAGTAATTAAAATAGATAAAAACAAAAATCAAGCATTAGAAAATATTTAATGGTTTTATTACACATGCTCAATAATACGCTAGTTAGACAATTACCTAGCGCTCGGAAACTCATGTGCCATGCGTACGTGAATATCACGAACCACACGCAAGCCGCCATCATGAAATAATATACCTGCAATGGAAAAGCATTGTTAAGTTTGACACACAAATCACACTAAAAATAAAATTAACAAATAACGAGTTAATTTTTTTCTTCTTGCTACTATACATTAAATATAGAAAAGCAAAATATTATTAAAATAAAGTGTTACACTGAATTACTTAATGAAAATTTCATCACTAAAAATGTGTTTTATTATGTAAAGTTTATAAATAGAAGTAATAACAAAAATAAGGCACTAACCAATACAAAAACGACGATGCAAGAGAGGTTCTCTTCAGCCGAAGGCTCGCCTTGCCTACGTGTGCCATCTTTAGAGCATACGATATCATCTCGAGATCCCACGCCAAACTGAACAAGCCACCTGTGGAAACCATGCTTGTTAAGTTGTAATTCTTTCGTCATTTCGTATTGTGAAGAGGCATCTCTACAGGCAGGCATAGTTCATGGCATATGACCGTCATCTGCTGCCATTAGATACTCTGCATGGCATTTTCGCTTATCAGGTGCAATGCCGTTATGATGCCGTGCCAGAATAAACACAACATATCGTAGGCTGCTCTCCTTCCTATTCCTTATCTTACGAACCACTGCACCATACCATGCACTACTGGTTCAATCGAAATTATAGCAGCAATTTCATTAAATTATTAAATTCACTAGTGGACAAGGCCTTTTAAGCCAATCACACTGCTGAAACACCAAGAGACAGTTTGATGGATTTCATGCACCATAGGAACTTAGTCAAGAAATTCTGAGGTATGGAGCTCATCATTGTTTTTTATTTTGCATTTCTACAAGTCATCGTTATTTGTAAATATTATTTTTTATTATTATCATTAAGTATGTCCAGGGCAGTTTTACAACTTGGTTATGTTTACAGATGACATTTATTTTTTTATTCCATATTCACTTAGGTAAGTAGCCATAATTGTGCTGGAGAGAGAAATATGTGTCTCTGATTACTCAATACATGACCTGATCGAACTAAGCATGGTCATTTACCATCATGATCTTCACTTCCGTCTTGTCTGTTAATGAACTCACCCCATAGAAGCGACAGCAAAACACACGTTGATATAGAATATGACGAGCGCGGGGTACTTGTTGGCGCTGCGCCAGTCTATCAGGAAGGTGGCGACAGTGAGCAGGTTGAGTGCGAGGCACACGCCCGCGCCCCACGCGATCAGACGGTGGATCTGCTGGTGCTCGTCTTCAGTATACAAGGGGTCACGGCATGGGAGACCGCACCCGGTTATGCCTGGGAAGGTTTTATAATTTTTCAATTTAAGTTTCCACTGGTAGGTTTCTCATATGTGAAAAGTCGCTTGGGTAGGTACCACCGCAATATCTATTTCTCCCGCCAATCTGCATTGTAAATGCATTGTTGTTTCGGATTGAAGGACTTTGTAGCCAGAGTACCTACTGAACATACTAAGACTTAACATCTTACGTCTCAGGATGGCGAACGCAGTGGAATGCCAAGCACTGCTTTATAATTCAAGGCGTTTTATGGTTTTGCTACTGTTAATGAACTTTCGTATTGCTTACCATCAGACGAACGGCATGATTGTCTCGTTATTTATTGTATTAAAAAAAACGGAAGGGCTTGATAATCTGGATCCCTAGAATACCGGTTTTTTTATCGTAATTAAAAACAAAGGTCACTTCTAAACAAGATCTGAATTAATTTGATACTGAATATTTCTGTAGATAAACTACACCGATACATCTGGGTAGAGTCCCAGGCGCATAAGTTGAACTATGCGCAGTGACTAATTTTCGGGTCCCAACTGAAGTGCGGTATGAGGTGCGACGCGGGGAATGCGGCTCAAACACCGGCGCGCATGCGCATTAGGCTCTTTTCGTACTCCTACACCCGCGCACGCGTCCCTTTCGCCCGAGAGTACTGTCGCGTACGGAAGTTCTCACACAAATTTGTTTTTCTGAGAATAACATGGCTCGGCAGCCAACTTTAAGAAGAGAGAAGGATGGTCTACGATGTCTTTAAAAAAGTAAATTATGTTAGTTAAGGTGGTTTTAATTGTAACTAAACTAAATAAATCTCAGATTAGTTTTTATTTTGTATATTTTTAAAATAAAACCAAAACTAATCGTTTTGAATGTTGTAATGAAACAAATAATGTATAAATTATTTGTTTCCCAAAAAAAAAACGCAAAATTACCAATCGATTAAGAAGTTGCATTTATTTTTATTTTTTGCGTGCAACAGCAAGGTAACACTTCTCACTACTATTGTACCTGCGCAGACGTCAGCCATCTTTGTTCAACTTACGCGCCTGGGATTATACAGGGTATATCAAGACTGCTACCGAAAACGAAGCCGGGTGGTAGTTTAAGCGACTTCAGACACAATGCAACAGAAAAAGTTGCAAAAAAAAGCGACAATTTTTTTTTTGTAATTTTTTTCCTAATGCCCTATTTTGGTGGTAAATACATTTTTTCCTAAAATAATAGTGTATACCCTTTAATTTATAAATACTCTAAGATATAAGAGAGTTTAAATTATTATTTTAGCAAATACTATGGATTTACCACCCAAAAATGACGATATTTAAAAAATCATAAAAAATAATTGTCGCGTTTCTATGCGAAATTTTCAATTGCGTTGTGTTTGTAGCCACTAAAACTACCACCCGGCTTCGTTTTCGGTAGCAGTCTTGAGATACCCGGTATGTATTTTGAAGTTTAATATTCTCATGGCCCTACTGTGTTCTTTAACTAATCAAGAAAATATATTTTACATTTGATTCTATTTACCTTGGGTTTTCACTACACTTTTGTATGTTCTACAAGCTTAGTATATACAAAACCGAACGGGGGATCCTATACTCATCATATATTTTGCAGATTGAAAAGATTATTTTTGAATGTAACAGCTTTTTTCGCGATTTGATGTTGGCTCATTGGTAATATAACATCCTCCTTTATGACCTTGTATACAAGTCTGGTGATGAAGATTAGGTTAGATAATTTTTCCTACGAATCATTCTCATAAGTATGTAATCAAAGTTAACAAATAGCTACTACCTCTTGAACAACAATGTCTAGTAAATATTGATGTATTCCAGCACCATATAATCTAGAGAAAGTTGATTAAATACGGGAAATGACATGTACAATGAATAACTAGATAATAATAGTTCATTATTGTCACAATCGAAATAAGATTATTGCCAGTATATAATTTGTTATTATACTTATTGATAAGGCGTTGCATTTGACCTCACCTAACCACATATATGTTTGACACTATTGCATAAACTAAAAGATCGACGTTTTCGTATATCATAATAAAATATAAGCAGTAAGCACATTGTTATCTTGCTGAACAAGGGCCTGAGATTTCCAAAACAACCTGGTGAAGCGGCCTGCATCCAGTGACTACCTATAGAAGGTAATAGGTCGGCTAGTGAAATATAAAAATTAAGTCAATTAACTATTAACAGCCACCGTGGCGCAGTTGGTTTGACGCCGGCTGTGCAACGTGAGGCAGCAGGTTCGATCCCCGCACCGAGAC
This sequence comes from Hyles vespertilio, assembly GCA_009982885.2. Taxonomy (NCBI): domain Eukaryota; kingdom Metazoa; phylum Arthropoda; class Insecta; order Lepidoptera; family Sphingidae; genus Hyles; species Hyles vespertilio. Next base: position 11,049,024 of record CM042806.1, on the reverse strand, counting down.
AAATAACTGTGTGGTGCACGCGCATTTATTTCGCGCCTGGGGGTTTGTAATATTGAAAAGTCCCTCGTAGTTCCGGATACCCACGACACAAGACTCGATCTTAGTGTGGGGTCAGGGCGACGTATGTGACTGTTGAAAGAATTTATAAAAAAAACTTTATCTCACCTTCATAAAAATGCAATGGCTTGTCTGTCCGAATGAGCGGCGCTAAGCATTTCCCGGTCGTATTAAACTTGATCTCTCGAACAGCGTTATCACATTTCGGCGGAAACAGCGTAGTATTGCATTTCAGAAACGACGGAAAGTATGACGTGTTGTACAAAATGGCGCAAGGTTCCATCGTAATTTTACACATTTCGTATGAAGGCAGGTACACCATGTCTTCTCCCAGTACTTTTTCACACTTTGGCATAAATGTAGCACACAGCAGGGGCTGTATAACGGCCCAACAATTTGGCACATTAATCAGTTCTCTGTACAGTTCCAATTGATTTTGTATTTGTTGCTGGTTGTCGTAGAAAGTAAGACGAACACTAGTTCTATCATATGGCAGTTTTGATCCCAAACAAGTAGTTTTGTTGAGTCTCTCACAGGGAGCTTTTCTCACACAGCTATCGAGTTTAATTTCCCGTTCGGGGAACCACTGGTTGCTTTTGTCCGGTTTGATCAGTCTATAATTCGGTGTTCCATTGATAACTTCGAGTCTCTCAGTAACATTATCAGTGAGATCTGTGATGGAGTTTTTGTCTCCACCTGTGTCGTACTGGCTCGCCTGACAAACCGATACTAATATGATGTAGCACAACCATCTCTTAGAGAGCATCTGAAACAAAGAATTAAGGGATATTATTAACGAGAGACTTCATGCAAACACAGGGGTAGAATAAGTAAAAAAATTAAAACTACACTTTAATTCTCAATTGTTCTTTATTAAAGGTGGAGGGCGGTGTCAAATGAAACCCTTTAAATTTTCAAAATTTTATTAAATCTACAAAAAAGTGCAGCAAAAATTTCTTATAAGTAAATATTTAGAACGTCGCAGAGTCCATATAGGGTCCAAGGATACAGGATAGTTGGAGACCGGGGTCGACAGTACATTAGTAATGATGTAAAGGAAATGCCATATCGCATTTGGTATGAAAAGCTTTTCAGTATTTACAACAACTACAATGAACAGACATATAAAACGTACGTTGATCAATGACTCCGAGAATTACTTTGAAAAGATTGTATCCAAGCAAGTACCTAGGTAGTAAAACTAGCATCTATATCTACGCAAGCACACCTGTATGAATAAGAAAAGCCCAAAATAATTAAACAATATAGGGTAAAAAATGATCCAACTTGAGTAACGTTACTTTATTTTATCAGAATAAAAATGTTGTGCTATAATTGTTACATAGCTAAATTTGAGGGAAATAAATTCTACGGCATTCATTTACGATAAACAAACAACTAAATAAAATTAATCAACGGTAACATATACGGTGTAAAATACAGTTTTTAATATTTACAACGAAAACAACACAACGCGACATAAAACAATTTGTGACTTTAAATTTCGTTTCCAATTTAATTTAATTTCGACGTTTCAGAATAACTAAAACTCATGTGCCTATGATTATCAAGGGATGAATAATTTACTATCAACAGCTGCTAATTCACTTTCGGCAATGGCTTTTTACGCGTTCGATTCCTGCACTATAATATTTATGGGGACTACAAATATTTGGCCGGATATATATTTGTGCAAATAAAATAAGTGTTAGTAAAATGTATCCATAATACACAAAAGTGACCAAACATTTATAATATTTGTGGTGTTCTTTTTACTTTCTGTATAAGCCCAAATACATCCCGCTGCAGGGCATGGGCCTCCTATACAATCGAGAAGGATTCTTTTTTAACAAATGACAATAATTTCATGATACAATTAATTAAACACCAAAAAAGGCGTTGAAAATCACTCGGTAATTTCATCTAATTTTATTAAACATTCACCAGAGCACCAAATAAATAGTTCTCTTTTTTATTTTAAAAGTCTATCAGATAAAGTGTGCAACCAGATAATGCATGTAGACTCCAATAAATAAATATTATATTAAATAAAAGCAAAAAGCCATACATAAATTGGTTGTCATTTTTATACTACAAATTTGTTATTACCTGGAAATTTTAAAAATATGCACATTATATTGAAATAAAGTAATCAATAAAGACACGGCAAATATAAAAAAAAACTGTTTTCTTGTATAATATATCTTAGCTTATGGATGTACTGACGGAATATACATAAGGATAGGAAGATCCTAGGACCTCTAGATGTTTATTTTCTTTATTTTTCTTTTATTCATTTTTATTATAATATGTATTTACAAATTGATTGATATAGGGTTGAAATTTATTTGCGAATCTTTATTATTGACAAAACAAATTCAATAAATACCAGTCTCTTACTATAAAGTTCTCGACGATGTCACGATCAGATGTCTCGATGAATTATTCGCCGTTAAAAATGGATGGCGGGTGCCGCTGGTATACCTCAACGCCGTGACGCGGTGGTGAACATTCAAACTCTTCGTTTCTTCACTGGATAAACAATTACCTGACATCATAAAATCAGCTTTAACAAGTATCCTACTTGTATTACATATCGATTAGACAGATAAACTCACCATCGTCCGCCACATTCAAGGATATCACCTGTTTAAACATCTAAAAAAATAATTTAACATAATATTATGTATTTATTGTTTACAGCTTACCAAAATAAAAAAGCTGTAAATAAAAAAATATGTACAACCATTTGTTTCATCACTATATTGTCTTTGTAATCCGACGTATCGTAAATCCGACGACCAAACTTAAAGCGTGAAACAATAGTCCGTGCACAAGTTTAATATGAAGCCTATACTAGTTGGGAATTGGTTTGCCTCCTCTTCTAAAAGATCTATTGGCGCCGCTACCTCTACGGTTTCTAGGAGATCCTCGCATGCCAGGATTGCCTCTCCAGTTACCTCGTCCACCATGGCCGTTCATGCCGCGGCCCCTGCCTCTACTTCTACCTCTATAACCACCATCCCATCTTTGATTACGTGTATATCCCTCATTGCCACCATCTTCTTCATTGTAATTATTACTCTCCTCTTCATAGTTTTGCTCGTAGGATTCTTCCTCGTTAAATTCCTCATTATTAGGCGAATAGGATTGGTCGTAATTAGAATCGAATCTAGATTTATTATAGCCATTGTCAGAAAAGGGTGGTCGGGGCGGCATTGTTCCCATTGGGGGCATATTAGCCATTGGTGGCATGCTATTCATGGGAGGCATAGTGCCTATGGGCGGCGGCATGTTCGTCATTGGTGGCATGTTAGCCATGGGAGGAGGCATCCCTGTCATATGTGGTGGAATGAGCATGGGCCGCATTGGAGGTACCATTGGTCTCATTGGACCCATGTTACCCATTGCCATTGGTCGCATCATGGGAGGCATGCTATTCATAGAGCCCATATCATTCAAATCAGGTCCATTGTTGTAGTTTTCTTCTTCCTGTTGTTGAGTAGTTTCTTCTGGAGCCTCCATTTCAGTATCAAAATAATTTTGTTCGTCCTCATAATCATTAAAATTGTCTTTTTCATCTCTTTCCTCATCATTTCCATCTTGACTATCCTCTTGCTCTGGGTATTCAAACGGTTGGAAGTTTTCTTCATCTGCATCATCTTCCAAATGAGGCATAACATCATGCAACTCCTCTATTTCTCCTGTAGCTATGTATTTTTTAAGAGCCATAGGCCCATCTGATATGGCTTTTTCTAATTTTGAACCAGGCTCCACTCCAATCAATTTACCGTATATGAATATAGCTGATGGTGATATTTGCTGTAAAGGAATTGCTCCTGGAACAGATTCAACTAGAGCTTGAGTCAAAGCTTCAGATGTAGCATCATCAGTTGTGGGTCCATGATTCCATTGAGCTTGGAAGTTCCTGGGAATGGGTTTACTATATGGTACTTTCTTTATCTTTTTCTCAAATTCCATTGGAACAAATGTTGTGTCTAAATCCAAACCAGGTATCACTTTGTCTGTGTCTGAGGAAAATATCTCAACCTTGTCTTCAGGACCCATGCCAGGAATTAATGCAGGCTCCTCCATATCATTTTCATCTTGTACACCAAGGGGCAGAGTATTCAAATTGTATTTGTCTCTCATAAGATCACCAGGACGGTTGCGAGTCCAAAACTTTGAGGTATGATCGTTCGATCCTGAACACAATATGTGGCCAAGGGGATGCCAAGCCATAGTCCAAACAATTGATTCATGTGCACCTTCTATACAGCCCACTTCTTTATCAGTGCCAACATTCCAAAATAATATAGCTCCATCAGATCCGCCTGAACAAAACAATCCTTCATGTGTTGGATGCCACACAACACTAGAAGCCTCTTTTTTATGACCTCTGAATATTTGCAGCTCAGACCCAAGTTTCCTAATGTCAAATAACTTTAGCAAATGATCTCGAGATGCTGTTATCAGCCAATTACCATTATCATTCCATTTGAGATCCATAACTGTGGACTTATGAGCATGAAGAGTTGATAGAGCTGTTCCTGATTTTGGATCCCATAGCTTAATAGGTTGTTGGTTATCTTTACTACCAGAGACAATGAGCGCTTTTGTTGGATGCCATTGAACACATTTAACATCTGCTCCGTGGCCTCTTAATATCCTCTCTTCTTGACATCTATAGAAATCAAAGATACGCAATGTTCCATCATCAGAACATGTCACTATTTTGGAATCACTAGGACTGAAACTTATACCTCTAACTGCTTCTTTATGAGCTTGATACATCTTAACATTATTCATATTGCTTTGCCAGTATTTTATAAACCCTGAATGGTCACCAGTCACCATCCAACCTTCCCCATGTGACCATACCATGGACCTGACTGGTGAATCATGAGCCTGAAGAATAGTTTCAAAATTAAATGTTAAACCATTCCATAATGTAAATTCTCCAGAGGAAGCTCCAGTGATTAATCTTCGCCCTTCCGGCGTCCACGCTACGGCGAAAATAGGACACCTCATTTTGTTAGTTGCAGTTTGACGAAACGCGTAGTCACGGCATTTATAGGATTGTCAGGGTATGAGGGCGGCGGTAAGAGATCGGGAGTATACATAGCGTCCGGCTGCAACGCGTGTCTGTCACGCCAGTCCCGTTGCCAAACACGACACTCTAACGCTTTAATTATGGCAGCATTATAGTCTACAGTTTTACGCATAACAGATTTACGTAAGCGTTTACCATCGAAATCATCTTGAGACATGTTTAGGGGACCTTGGGGTGGAAATCTCATCTGGTAGCTGAAAGGCCTAAAGTTATGGCGAATGTTGTTGCGCCCGGGTGGGCCCATAGGCGGGCCCATAGGAGGACCCATGGCCATGCCGGGCGGAGGCATCGACAGATTCGGTTGCATATGGCCATAATCCATTGTTAATTACTTCGATACCTATTTAGAGAAATAATTTATTACAATTTCGGTCATAAAATACCAAATCAAGAGCGCGAATGTGGCTAATTTGTAACAGTTTTTATCAATATCTTACCTTGTGACGGTGAAATACGCTATAACATTATACAAATTTCCTTCACAATAACACAGTACACGAATCCTTAATTTATTGTCATAAAAATAATAGACACAGTAAACAAAACTCAGAATACAATTGGAATACAATGCTAACCTAATGAAAACGCTATCCAAGCAAGGAAGCCATTTTAATAATTGATAGTGTTGAGAATAATGAACAAATAAGCTCGCATAGTAGATTATTCGTCTACAAGATCGTTAATCGACTAAACGATATTTCACCCTAATCGAGGCGCATACGCTGTCATTTCATCACGTCGGGTAACTTTGATCCAGTTTATGATTTAATTTTTATATTCAAGAATACAAATTAAAAATAACAGAATTATAATTTACTCCCTATTTAATATTTCGTGAAAAATTAAATGTAATCGCTGATTTATGGTTAGAAACAAATTATTTGAATACAATGATTACAAGGGTACACTTTGTGCCAACCGCTTGTGGTCTTATTAAAATATTTTTTATGAGTCTGGGTTTGTGACTTAAAATTTCTTATATTAAAAATGGTTGCCTGTAAAGTCGGTTTTACGGGCGAAGATTTTACGTGACAACGTCTTTTTCTCGGTAGAATATTTATTGATATGAATATAATTAAATTGCACAATAGGAACAAGGAATTGAATGAAAATAAGAATTGCACAAATTTTAACTATAGAAATATATTTTGTTTACTAAAACATTGTACATGTAATGACGAATCTAAGCACTCCATATTTTCACTACAGACACAGCTGACGATACTTTAACCACACGTGTGAACTTGTATTGTGACGCTTTCTTGTTTTTCCAACGCCAAGAACGTTCGAGAAAGACAAAGACAGAGACACAAGCATGCGCCGATTCAATGCGCCTAATTCTCTAGTGCTGCGCGCGCACCGTTACGTTACCGGGCGTTACACTTTTTCATAAGTGACTCCCAGCCGCAACCTAATTTAAGACGTTGTCACGTCAATAAGAAAAATCGTATTTTGCCTGCTCTCGATTGTCGAGCTCGTCAAGACGATTCCTCTGACTCCAAACACGGGGGGTTTACTTTAAGAAATGACGGAGTTATGCCTGGACAAATATTTTAGGGGAGAGAGGGAGGAATTTGGGGATTTGGTTGGGGCCAATCTGTAGAGCTCACCGAGCCGGTTCCAAAGATACCAAACTCGGTGGGTCTACGATCTATATTGGCCGAGATAGGATTGGGGGGGGGGGTGAGGTAAATTTTCGGGGTGGGGGTAAGGGAGGGGGGGGAGGAAGGTTTCGTGGGGAGGCTAACTTAAATTAATTTTTTGGAGGTATAATATTTTTTTTTGGGGGGGTAATTTTTTGCGTAATTTGGGATTTCTGGCGGGGTCAATTTGTAGCCCTCACCAAGACGGTTCCGAGGATACCAAACTCGGTGGGTCTACGACCTATGTTGGCCGAGATAGGATTGGGGGGTGAGGTAAATTTTCGGGGTGGGGGTAGGGGAGGGGGGGGGGGGGGTAGGTTTCGTGGGGAGGCTAATAGGCACTATTTCGGAATAAGGGTGGGGGAAGGCAGGGGGGGGGGCTATGGGACAATTTTGGAAAAAGTGGGTGAAACTGAAAAATAATTCTCTAGTGCTGCGCGCGCACCGTTACGTTACCGGGCGTTACACTTTTTCATAAGTGACTCCCAGCCGCAACCTAATTTAAGACGTTGTCACGTCAAAAGTTTTGTAATATGATACTTACATGTACTAATGACACCTAAAATCCATTCTTCATAATCATATATAGGTGTACAAGACTCATACCAAAAACGATTGTATTTGTAGGTTTGTAGTCATCACGTATTCATTAAAACTACTACCGAATTCGTTTTCGGTAGCAGTCCTGATATGGGTGGACCCAATGTAGCAGGCAGGTCTCTAGTAATCTGGGGGCACGGCAGTGCCCCCTCCAAGTTGAGCGGCACAGTCGTACCATCCTTTTCTCGAAGCAATTCAGACCATTTTCAACCCCCCATAACTTCGTTGTGGTTAAAGCAAGAAGCCTGAATTTTACTGAGCAGGCATTGTGTAAACACGGTATATTTAAAATTTCATTCAATTTAAACCAGTAATTTAAGAATTATAACTTGTCAAACTTTCGTAATTTTGTCACTCACTGACTGACTGACCGATCATCAAAAGTCTAAGGCACTTCTAGCAGACATAGAACCTTCAAATTTAGAATATAATTAGTGTTTAGTGTCTAAAGTAAGGGAAAATTTAAACATTTCATAATTTCATATATATCAGGCATAACAGGAGGGGGGTATAGAGAGGGAAAGGGTGTTTTTAGCCCATGAAACTGTACAACATTCCTCTAGAAAAACATGACGAAGATAAACTTATACTTATACTACTACTTATATAAAACTACTTATATACTTATACTACTAATAGACTAAATAGCTCGAAAATATTAATTACCATGAAAGAAAGAACACTCATAATCAAATCCGCTATATTTGTGATAAATTGATACCTATAAAACTAAGAAAAAACCATAAGACAGAGGCTTTAAGAAAAATCGTTATATAAAAAAGTAGGATTCTACAAAAAGACGTGAGATTCCATCGAAAACATCGTGTAAAAAAATACCAAGTCTCACAGCTCAGTTTTTCTACCGCAAAAAGTTGTGAGATCCATGTAATACCAAGTCAATTAATTTATTTAGTCCTTGCTTAAGGGACGTTCTGTATAAAGTTATTACGTAAGTTATTATTATATCAATATTAAAACTTCTTTACGTTTTAAATAAATAGATCGACTTGGCCAGCAGCATTATGTATAAATTGTACGATACATTATGTTTTCATGCGATGGCCAAGTCGATCTATTTATTTAAAACTTAAGGTATTTTTAATATTGATATGATAATAACTTACGTAATAACTTTACACAGAACGTCCCTTAAGCAAGGACTAAATAAATTAATCGACTTGGTATTACATGGATCTCACAACTTTTTGCGGTAGAAAAACTGAGCTGCGAGACTTGGTATTTTTTTAAAGGATGTTTTTGATGGGATGAATATTTACTTCTTAGGTCTATTTTTTTGCTTCTTAGTCTGTAAATGCATAGTTCGCCAGCTTGATTTGTACAAAATAATACTTATTAATTACTATAGACACTATACTTTCTTTTGTTTTTGTTTTCAAGATTAAACCCGTGGTTAAAGTTTTTCGAAACAACCTGTATCTGTATCAGCCCATATACGTACCACTGCAGGGCACGTGTCGCTCTACAATTAAGAGTACGATTAAGAGTGGTAAGGCCATATAGTCCACCACGCTGGTCCAGCCCTAGTGCTGGTTGGCGGACTTACATACCATAGAAATTCTCATAAATCGCTATGGTATGCAGGTTTCCCCTCGATGTTTTCCTTCGTGGTGCGTAGTGCGTGGTGATTGACAATCAATACACAAATGACTCCGAAAAGTCAGAGATGTGCCTTGGGATTCGAACCCGCGATCACCGTGAGCGTGTTGGCAACCGCGACTAGTCCGTTTACCAATAGGCCACCACGCACTTTCGAAACAATACTATCGGTAATCTTCAATAACTTACCTTGAGAAATTTGAACAACTGCACCTGAATGATAGAGACTTTCCTTTACAGCGGTCTTACCTCCTACCGCAACTCATTTTTAGGAGTTCAGAAATATTCTCTTTAGTTTACCATATTGGCCATAATACAGACTCATCACTCACATAGTTATTTCAACACTATAAGAGAACTCATAAATAGTATAGATACAGAAAACTTCTCTGTTTTCCTCTACCGTCAGGTCTTACCGTTATATCTTGGAATAATGAATGGCGATAGTGAACATAGAACTGAGACCTTCACCTTTGGCAGTACGGTAATCACCCAGCCTAAACTATAGCCGCTCCGCTTTAACTTCTAAAGTTATTATGGTTGATTCTATTGAATGCAAAATATTATTTAGCTTTACTATGCATTTAAATGCACCCTGTTACAAAACATTTTTATTTAAATACATACAGAAACTCACACCTTTCTCCTGGAAGGTGTAGGCAGAGGTGCTAGCTAGCACACCAAGATTTCGCCTTGTATGTTCCGTCCCACGATGCGATAAGTGGCGAACCTATCGCCATATCAGGAACAAATTCCTGACTCTGGGCTGATAATGAATAGAATAATCCAATATCACTATTCCCAACTCGAGATTCGAACCCGAGCCTTCCCTTCCCTTCACCCTTCCCCGAGGTGGGGCGTTAGCGGTAACCCGGTTTACCCGCGTCAACAAAAAAAAAAGGTCTGCGTGGTGGACTATACCGGGTATATCAAGAGTGCTACCGAAAACGAAGCTGGGTGGTGGTTTTAGTGACTTAATACGAGTACACTATACTCCATCGGTTTAGGTACTTAACTAAATGTAAACAAACCATAAAAAAGGTTATTTAAGATTGCCGTTTCTCATTTCTAAATTAATTTAAGACAAAAAAATGTTTACGTGAATGTAAAACTACATTGCATGTTCAAATTTATTATAACGACTATAATTATGAATGTGTGAGCTTGGAAACAATTAAATTATGTAAGATCATAATTAAATTATTTAAATTAAAGTATCTAATTTTACATAATGCAATCTGTCTATAAAAAAAGACCCAAACAGTCAGGCATCCAAAACATTTTCATAAAAGTTACAAGAAATATTATGTTACAAAATCTAGAAGTACGACTTTACCCTAATGCGACCATTCAAATGAAAGATAATGCGTTAGGTCGGATAACTAAGCATCATCATATGTTATATATGGCAGTCAATATTATTATTCAATAATCATTGCGTTAATGTACTTACTGTTTTCGTGAAGTGGTGAAGTGTTTGGAAGTGTTCATCGTTGTTTTTACTCTGTTTTAGTTATTATTTGTTGTACGCTGCTGTTAATTGTTGTTAATACTTGTTACTTGGTTGACTAAGAAATATTCGTAAATTGGACATTGCAATAAAATGTTGAACAACCATGCGTCACGTGTTCTGGTTTGTTTACATTTAGTTAAGTACCTAAACCGATGGAGTATATGCAACTAAATTTTTGCAAAAAATTGTGACGATTTTTTTTATTTTTTTTCCATCGTCTAATTAGGGTGCTAAATACATAGTTCTTCCTTAAATAATAGTGTACACCCTTTTAGTTTTAAAGAAGCTATGGTACCAAAGCAATGGCGGATCCAGGGGGAGGTCATGGGGGTCATGATCCCCACCCTGGGATGGCTCTAGATTAACAGAATGTATTAATTATCTTGTTTATAAAATATATTAGTACAATAAATTATATGTATCGATAAGTAATGTTGAATGGTTGCTGTAACAACTTAAAAAAAAAATTACTATGAATTCGAGCATTGAAATCGTAACCAGTGTTCTGACAAGACAATAATATGACTCCCTCCTGGCTTGTAATCTGGATCCGCCCTTGTACCAAGGGCTTTAAATTATTATTATAGCAAAAACTATGAAATATGAATTAACCACCCAAAATCGAAGATATTTAAAAAATAATTTAAAAAATTGTCGCGTTTCTCTGCGAAATTTTAAGTCACATTGTGTTTGTAGTCACTAAAACTACCACCTGGCTTCTTTCTCGGTAGCAGTCTTGATATACCCGGTATGGCCTAACCACTCTCAATCGTACTCTCGATTGTAGAGTAGGTCCGTATCCTGCAGTGAGACGTATATGGGCAGATACAGAATATTTATTTCAGCGAGATTTTCACGGCCACCCTTTTGAAACGCCAAATGTATTCAAGAGCCTATCCTTAGTTTTTAAATCAATGGTTATGAGATTAATTAGTGGTTAAAATCATGAACCATTCATATGTATTAAATACGAGCCACTAGATCCCGTCATTGCGGTAACAATGCACGAAATAAACTAGTAGTAGATGTTGAGCATAACTTGGCCATTGATATTTTAAAATGAAAACTAATAATGTTTAAATTTATATCATAAATGAATTCCCATTCAAGTGCCAATTGGTGCGAGGAATCTATTTTTTAGAGTTCTAAATGGCAAAATCGGAACCCTTATGGATTCGTCATGTTTGCCTGTCTGTCCGTCCATATGTCACTGCCACTTTTTTCCGAAACTATAAGAACTATATATACCCTTGAAACTTGGTAAATATAAGTATTCTGTGAAACGCATTAAGATTTTCACACAAAAACAGAAAAAAAAACATGTTAGGGGCTCCCCATACATAGAACTGAAACTCAACACTTTATACTAAGTTAGTGCTAATATACTAAATACATGTTATTAAAACCACATTTCTGTAAGTAGGAATAATTTAATACAGTACAGATTTCACACACCAGTAGTCATATTATTCTGTTCTTTTTTGTAAGCTTATCAAATGCCCAGACGCAGGAAACAGCAATATTTCTATTTTTAGTACATCACATTCTGTTGAAGTTACCCTGTAACTTCTCAATATGTTTGCAAGAATACTTTTCATAGCCATAATGCCAAAATGGCGACCTGAAACACCAAAAGATGTGTTATAATAATGTTCCCAAGGCAAACTGGCTGATACGCTCGCAACACGTTTACCACGACCATACTACGTGGTAGGGAGTAAACGCCTAATTATTATAATAGAAGAATAAATAACAGTTGTGGAACAACAAATAAGCTTAAGAATGTATAACTAGAAATGTTAATTAAATATTGGGTACCTATGCAATTCCTAGGGCCGTAACTAAACGGAATAAAAGAGCATGGATGCCTTTTGGTGCAATTTTCCGGAAGGAATCTGTCAGGGTTGAAGGAATTAGCGTCTGGACCCCAGATCTTCTTGGACCGATGCAGGACAAGTGGAATCAGAGCGCAGCCAACATCTTTAGGTACAGTGCAGGTTGCTGGAAATAATTGAAACAATAAATTAAGCCAGTATTTAAAATAAGTATTTGTTTTAATGCTTTAAGAAAACGTGTGATTTAAGAATTGGTTACTACCATTCAACCACAATTTGAACAGCCTCCGTGGCGCAGTTGGTGAGACGCCAGCTGACGCAGCTGTGAAACAGGAGACCGCGAGTTCGAACCCCGCAAAAGCAAATGTTTGTGTGAACCATAAGTATTTGTTTTGGGTCTAGGTGTATGTAAGACTGAAAACTCTCATAGTTTCAGGACTATGTATGTGACTGTTAGCTGTATTTATTTATTTATTCATAATTGGTTTCTTAGCTTATGTATTTTGAATAGAAAACCTCTGACTTCTATTGTTTGGTCAAATAATCCGCTTTAATAACTTTGTTTTTCATAAACATTAGCAATACAATGTTTGTTAGTGGGGCGTAGTGCAGCTATAGACCTATGAAGCAAACCATTAGCATTCATGTTGTAATACTTACAAAGTTTCAAATCTCTTTGCGTTTTCCTTCCTATGATAGGTACAACAGTATAAAGCCTCATTGTTTCTTTTATTACTCTTTCCAAGTATTCCATTTTAGTTAGATCATCTTTTGTTGGTGAACGCAAGGAACCGTTAAAAATCCTTTTTAACCTGCAAGAAAAAGTATTGTTTACTTTTAGATATTTAAATATATATAATTTATTGACCGCCTCCGTAGCACAATAGGCTAAACGCCAGCTGACCAACGAGACGCTGCGGCTTCGATCCCGAAATATTTGTGTGATCCACGGGTATTTGTTTTGTGTCTGGGTTTTTTGAGACTGAAAAGTTTCTCGTAGTTTCTGATACCCACGATATAAGTGACATTGACTTAATGTGGTGTCAGGACTATGTGTGTATTGTGTGACTATTGTTAGATGTAAATTTATTATTATTTATTTATTATCCAAATATATGTAAGTCATCACATATCCTAATAATCTAGATGTTACCTATATTTTAAAGGACCGATTACAAATCATTATTATAAAAAAAACACAGGTCGCATAAAAATGTTTCAACGAAATCTATGTGAAATTACCGCAGTATGCGTTATAAGTTACACGTGTGGACAGACGTGGCAACCTTGCTGTTATTGATAAAACAAATTAACATCAGGAATGTCACGTGGTTGGTTTGGTCAAGTCATAAGAAAATTACAGAGCATTGAGCAATATTTATCGGAGCTTCGACATAGCAAAAGCAAGACTTCCCCATCGACCAAAGGCCGTAATATACATATATATCGTTAATCGTCAATCATTTTAATCATATGAAATGATAAACATTAATTAGGAAGAACGGGCACTGGCTCAATCAAAAATACCATTAATAAGAACTAATTCACTAAATACAGAACTACTATTTTGTAAATAAATAATAGTGGGGAAAAGGGCAAAAACTATTTATGGTTCTCTTTCCGCAAGCCCTAGGAGTGCAGAAAGGATATGTCTGCGTTTGGATGCCAACCTGGGCCCCTAACGCTGATAACACAGGTCTGCGATGAAAAAGTTTTTTAAATAAATTCATCGCAAATCTATACTAATATTATAAAGCTGCAGAGGTTGTTTGTTTGTTTGTTTGAACGCGCTAATCTCTGGAACTACTGGTCCGATTTGAATGGTTCTTTCAGTGTTGGGTAGTCCATTTATCGAGAAGAAAACGCCCCCTTGCCACAAGGCAGGTCACCAGGTCTAATTATATCGCTTTGAACTGGCACCAATTTCTCTGATTTACGTTTGACGCTCTTTCTGTGAGATAACTTGGAATATACCGCAAAAATAACACTTACTCTTGATAAACATTTTCTTGTTCTTCTTGATGGCATCCTAGCAACATCAGTGTATAAGATATCACCAATGCAGTGGTGTCGTTCCCAGCGATAGTAATCGAGTCTATATGTTCTCGGAGTTCTTTATCGCTCAGATTAAAGTTTTTTCTTAGTAGCAACTCTAGGAGGTCCTTCCGGGCTTAAAATAGAAGATTTAACAAATTAAAGTTAGTAACAAACCTGAGTGTGTTTAAATGTTAAGTCAATAGCAGTGGGAAGGTGTTAAGAGTAGTACGAGTATTAACAGTCGAATGTAACGTAAATATTTGTAGATTCTTTTTAATCACAGCAAGTAAACTGCTGAAAATAAGTCGGTTCTCGTCTCAAGAGCTACCACAGGAAGTAACTGTTAGCTGTCAGCAGCGTCTAGCGAGCTGGTCACTGCGTTTAAATAACTAAAAAAAACTTTAATTGGAAAAAAAAATTAATTTTTTGCAGTTCCGATCAAAGTTTTCCAACTTGCAATGAGTGAAACCGGCCTACAAACGGCAGACTGGTCGGCGACTTTAGTGTGTAGTGACAACATATTATCTAATTTATTTATAAAACTAGCGGTCCGGCCCCGCTTCGCCCGGGCGCTGATAGTTTTTGAGTCCAGTCCACATCAACAACATATTATTTCGTGTACAAAATATTTTATATGTAAATTCAATGTAACTGCCGCGCTATCGACTATATCGCTTTTTCAAACGTCCCGTTCCGTTATATCCCTACCTGACCAGTCTCATTCCGTCCCATAACGAAAAGCATGTAATTCTATTCTCTCTTGTGCCGTACCACTCATTAAAATTTGTAAGAGTAGCACAAATGTAAATTTGTATTCTAGACGGGAACACTACATTTTTTTAAAATAAAAAGTATTCTATGTGTATTCCTATGTCTTAACTGTTAATCCCGAGGTTCAGCAAGTTGGTAAAAAAAACACACAAATCGCATTTATAATATTAGTAGGATTATGTCAAATATGCTGGTTCCATCACAATGTCCTTCACCGCTCGAATGAACAAAAGATTATAATCATGTAACCATAGAACAGATGAATATGGTTAGAAGGGAAATAGAAGTGTTTGACGCGTCGCACGGTGGTGCATAAAAAGCATCACTGCCGAGTGCCGCGGAACAGATGATTTGTCAAATCAGTCGTTGTTGAAATTCCTTGGAGTTTGGTGCTCCGGCAAAATAGAGTAAAAATGAAGATTTGCAGCTATTTTATCTTGCAGGTCCAATACTAAAGCGTCGAATATCAATAGAGGAAGAATTTTATACCACCATTAATCCCGAATTTATTGATTTTCGCCTTTATTTCCAAAAAATGCGACATTTTGAAGAATTCGATAATATGATCGACGACATAACAAAAATATACATTGCTGATTACGCGTACATACAATGTACGCGAATTCAAAGTTCCTACGCAATGCATACGACTCAGTTTTGTTATGTTAACTTCGAATTTGTCACAATAGTAACTATATCGATGTAGTTATAGATTTCGTATACTCGTAAATCAGTTTTCATAGGAAGAAAATTAAATCAAATCCTATAGTAATTTTAAATTGTTGTACCCGTAACGTTTGATAACGTTGACGTTATCAAACGTTACATTAGAACATCTTTATGTTCTAATGTCATAACTCCGCCAACTTGAGAACAACATATATTTGTGTCTGAATATACTTTATAATATTAATTCATTCGTTGGCAGGTTTCCGAGAGTGAGTCGATAAAGGAAACATAAAGAGACAACTGAATTCTTAAAAAAATCCAGTACGAAGTAAAGTATCAATCAAGTATCATTTTCGTGAAACAGAAGACGATAAAAAATCTGTATTAAAAGGTATATACAAACCAAAAATAATTACGGCCAACGCTTATGGAAAAACTGTATCATGAGGGTGAAATAATGAATTATTGTTTGAAAAATCAAAACCACGGAAGCTATTGACGTAAAAAAATCATAATTTTATTGTAATAATTGCATATATGTGCTTTTCCAATTATAAAAATGTTAATATCTCACACACAGCTGAAAATCTTGAAAATCCTGTACATATAGATATGTAAAATAGTAAACAAATTAAAGTTAACTTTCAATATTAGATATTGGAGTCTGATTTATTTTCCGTTAAATAAGGGTCGATCTCCAGAGGCAATTTTTTCATGTCGGGCTGAATAAATCCATTTTAAATTCGAAAAACGGTTTCAAAATATATTTTTATATACAGTTCGCTGTCTAATCTACGTGGTACAAGGCTAATATTATGCATAAGCTTATTATAAATATTAAAAAAAAAAACTTCTAAAATCCTGATCGCTCTGGGTTGGTTGACCCAGCTCCCGATTGAATGAAAAAAATTTTTTTTTATTTTTTTAATAAGAAGGTTTATATGAAACAACTTATTTAGATTATATAACAGATAGTTAATCTTCATGGTAATAAATTATTTTTAGTTATATTAACAATACTTTTGCCACAATTTGAATTTAAAGTCGTGACCGGGCATTTTATCTCATCGCTCTGCGCTGGGGTAAAACATCGCGTTCATCCCTGGTTACGCATTTTAGACACTCTATTCCCTTCCCACGGGGTAACGCCGGTAGTGGACTAACCGCCGAGGAGGACCTGTGTACCAGGTTCCCACGCTCCAACATTACGATGGTAAGTCTATGATTGCTCTGGATTTGGTTATCGAATTTTATGATTGCTATGACGCGTTATTTAAATTAAATAATAAGCTTATGAATTTGATTGTTATGTGAATTAAGTGATCGTTATGATGGTTTTTATGAGACGTAATCACAATTTTCTACTGCTTTTAAATTCGGTTTTATTTATGATTTTGTGACTTTTTCTGATCGCTATGGCTGTGATTGCTCTGTCCAAAAAGACCAGAGCAATGATATTTTGCATTAATTGTACCTACGTTATAAATATATTTTAAGTAGTAGTACCGGACTGTAACAATGACAAACAATGATTCGTTAACAGATTTTGACGTCTTTTTCCTTGATAATATCACATTGGCATTCAGCTAACCACAACTGCAACCCTTTCTTCTCTACAATTTAAAGGCAATTATTGTTGAAGATTGAAATTATGCCTCGAAATAAATTATCTATTGAAGAAAATCGTCTTAGGAATTGGCTGAGCCTCGTAGAATGGCCAAGATGAAAAATGATCCAGATCTATACGCGCAATGGCTTGTAAAGTCAAGGGAGAGTTACCACGGAAAAAAGCTCGTGACACAGTCCTACCAATGAGTGATTTGACTCCAAGCCAGCAAAAGGTTCGTGGGAAGAAAAGTGGGCATAGCTCTCAACGATATTATTTAAAGAAAAAATTGGATAAGTTATCAGCAACCGATGAGCTCCCAATAAATTTTAATAAGTCTAAGTCATTTTATAACTATAAAAGCCGGTAGGTATTAATGATTTCAAAAGGTTTTTAATTTTGTCTCATTCAGCTAGAAGTGATTTAATTAAGTCCAAATAAATGAAATTAAGCCACAAGTTATATAATTATGTTAACTTTTTAGTTTAGAAATTATTTTATATAAAATATACCCTATTTTTTATTTGTATGACTGAATAAATAAAACGCCTAAATAAATAATATTTTATATATATAATATTTTTTTTTTGTTTCAAATTTCATCCTACAATTTCACCATTTATGATCGCTCTGGCACCAATTATGATTGCTCTGGTCGCGAATTTCTTGAACCTTAATATTTCCGTGACTGTTTGTGTAAATTGAAGGCCAATAGTAAAAATAAGCTATATGAATATCATTCTTTTTAATGAGATACATAATTACCATTAAATATCAATATCTGAAAAGCACCAGTGCGATCACACGAATACGCCCGATTTGGAGATTGACCCATAACTGTATCAGGAAAAACATTAAGCATATCGATAAAATAAATTCCGGTCTTATAACAAAAACATATTTTCATAATTTTATCGATACTTTAAATCGACTATTGCAAGCTTCCTATATAAGATTTGTAGAAGATTTGTGTTTCGAAAACGACGACACTGGTTTTAATACAATTTGACGGCTATGGCCTTTCTAACCATATTCAACTATTCAGTGCATGTAACTATGCAGTGGCAGCGAAGGTAAGGTACATAAAATATAACACCCAATACCAAACAAGCCTACACCGGACATATCGTGCACGTATGAAATCTGACTTTTATCATAGGAAAGCTATTAGGCTCTTCTTTCGGTGCCCCGGAGGCGGCTGGAACTGTATGTTAGTGTCACTGGCCTTCCAGCCTGGCACGTTACGGATGTTTTGGCCGAGCCGGGTTCCTCACAAAACCTATGCTAGCATACCGACTAAATTCCTTGGATGACTGTCAGACGGATTATGGGCGGCTCCAGGCATCACAAGGCGAGAAGCGCATGATTGATGCCTGCCTCAGCGTCCTATACAAAATCATTGCTGGTTCTTCTTTGAAAGGGGGCGACTATTTCAGGACGCGCGCCGCGCCGGTTAAAGATGTTTAGGTCGTCTACGTCAGAGATGAGGCCATGCGCCCTGTCGCCCATATCCGAGTTGCTGTAGGTAAGGGCGCACCGCCCCCTGCACAGTATACCCAGCCCAGCGTAATGTCGCCTCTTATGATGGTTAGGAAATACCGTGGCGAAATTCTTATACCCTACGATAGGGTAGAGGCGCCGCAGCGGTTCCGCCATTTATTGCCCGGCAACCCTTTTGTGCAGGTGGCGGTGAGCGGGATCGTTCCCCTCGCGATCCCGTTTCGTGCTCTTTTTCTGCGAGATCACGATTTGCTTGCCAAGCCCTCCGAATCTCGACCATGGAGGGCATCAGGGCCGAGAGCGAGAGGTCTACTCTGGCGGCTGCATGGAATATTCTGCGCTCGTCACCCCAGAGTGGACACTCCGAAAGAGTGTGTTTTTTCATAATGATGGCACACAGCGGTTCCATTCATTCTCGCGAGATATATCTAACGAAGCAACCGTGCCCCGATAGAACCATTGTCAGATGGACCGCAACATGCCATGGCGACTGTTCGGCCACTGGTAAAAAAATGACGCGTTGCCAGATTGGTCCACTCACCAGCACTGGGATGATTGTCCATCCTAGGGTACCACTCCTCCAAGACAGCCAATGTATCTCTCTCTAAGGCAGAGTTTCTTAAACTTTTTGCAGTCACGGACCCCTAACAAAAAATATTTTAGTAAGAAAAACAAACCATGTATTGAATACTCATTTTTATTGATAATGGACTTTTATTGTTAGTTTACAATAGTACAGGGTCTATGCCTTTTATTAATCATTATTTCTACATGCTTTTCACTGGAATTTTATAATTATAATTCTCTACTTTATAGTGTTTTTTTAGTTTTGAAGTTTTTTACTTTTTATTTCGAATTATAGTTATAATCTTTTTAATAATGATAGATATTTAAATGATAATTTTCTGATAAATATACATTAAAGTTTACTGAGCTCCTGTGGACCCCTGGCACACTTTTTACGGACTCCTAAGAGTTACGAAACCCTGCTTCAAGGGCTGGTGGCTCACCTTGACATGACGATTCCAGTCGCTAGTAATAAACCAACGACGAAAGGGCTTTGGCGTGAACGTCCCAGGGAAGGAAACCAGCCAGAAAACAGGCGGCCCCTTGGGAGATCGTACGATATCCCTTGAATAATGATCATCCGCTTCGTCACCACTCGAGAGAACAGTACAGTCTGTTCAGAGATTCAACCGAAACGGTATATGGTCGAATTGGCCTCAAAGTACCTGGTATGTTCAACAGATCGAGGCATTATATCACGTCGGGTTTGCAATGTTATGAGGCGCAGGTTCGGCCCCACGTGGAACATTGGCACCCATCATTGGGTAGGGGCACCCCAGTACCAACTTTTCTCTTATCACCGATTTCAACGTCGAGCAGGTCGATCATCGATACCGCTTTATTACCTTTCTCTCGATATTTTCTTCTACGTACAACAAATCTTGAGATCTAATTGCCAACAGCAGCATTTCCGGACAAATACGACTTGGCTACCTACAAGAAAATAACGCATTCTCGCCTTAAAGGTCGCAACGCATCTCTATGCCCATGGTGTTATAATTGTTCATGGTCGGCGGTGATCACTTACCATAACGTAAACCGTCTGCTACCTATGATATATAAAAAGAAACCGTAAAAGGCCATCGATCGCCCAACTCCCGCGTACAGCCTCTGGTAAGGGATGCCGGAATCTTCGAAGTTGAGTTGGTTAGACCAGGACTTCCCGATGTTATTTGTACTGTTAACACATAGAGAGACATTCACGGACCTTCAAGATATTTTTTTATGATTCCCTCAGACCAGCCCCTAATAATAGATTATCAGAAAAAACTCTTCATTTGACATTACTTTTGGGTAACTGATAATGGGAAGAATGTGCTTGCTTTTCTGAGCTATCCCAAAACGGGGCTCCAGTTTGACTCACTCGACTCGATCGCCCTTGCGATCATGCTGCGACGCCCCAGGGCGTCGTGACGCTTAGTTTGGGAAGCCCTAGGCTAGAGAATTCATCTGCTGCCTTAACTAGTTTCGATCTCAGGCTTTTGAAATGGAACATGAACATTCCATTACTATATAAGACAACTCTAACTTACTTCACCATGAGCTGATAGAGACCTGCACGCAATTTCCGCCCCCGTGCGAATGTATGGGATTGACAGTTTCAAGGTCAAAGGTATTGGAAAAGTTAGTTAGTGCAACTTGGCCTTAGTAATTTATAGTATTGACAGGTAAACAGCTTTTAAGCAATCACGGGTACGAGACGCCAGTTCAATAAATTTATATTGAGAGGGCTTTGGTCATAGTCTACCGCGCTGACCTAGTCTGGATTGGCAGACTTCACATACCATAGGAAACCTAGTTAAGATGTCTATGTTATGCAGGTTTCCACAATATGATTTCCTCCTCCATTAACTACTTGATAATTGACTTTCAATCCACACATGACTAAAAGTCTGAAGTGTGCTCGAGGACTCGGACTCACGAACATCGTGTCGGCAGTGTCCAGTCTGTTAACAGCAGGCCAGCACGGACAAATAATAATATTTGGCCAATGATCTATAACTAGAAAATAAGTAATTTCTTACCTCTATTGCCATTACAGTCTAAGCCATTTTGCTTATGGACCATCATTCGCTTCTTTATTACGACCTGAAAATATACAACGTAAATTAAAACAAACATCATTTTCATAATAAGTTTAGACACTGATTTTTATAAAGGTTCCAGCATCTGTTTCTCTCTTTGTTTGCTTGGCCTACAATTTTAAAAAACCTAAAACCAGTTTATAACGTATAAAAATTCTATATATCAATCACAATCGGTCATTAATTATTTAAAAAAATATCCAACAGATTTAGAACCTCCTCCTTTATGAAGTCGGTTAAAAAGAGCATAACCTTATCTTTACCTCATCAGTAAATTTATGCGTCATGTCTATATCTTTCTTTTGCTGTTTAGAATAAGACGTCAAATTAAATAGGGCATCTGGTTGCATCCAAGGCTTGAAGAGACGCATATTGATAATCGACATGACAGACTTGCGAGCACAGATGTATGGCGTATCTGGCTCATGCTGAACGTCCATTTTTTCACCCATTGCCGCTTCTAAAAATTGTATCACAAATTAATTATTATCTGCAGACGTTATGCGAAAACTTCAACTGCCGCCGGTCTTCGTCTGCAAAACCTTAACAACCAATTCTTCCGTTCTTTTATTTTGCCTTTCCCCTTCAATTTTGAGAGACCGATCATTTACTAATTTATTTACCTGGAACTATGCAATTCCAAAAATATACCTATATTATTTAAGTTTTTTTTTCATATTTAATTCAAGGAACGATACAAAATGTATGTATATCTAATTTTAGTTATGGAATAACACAGGCACACATGCTTAAAAGGAGGCTCCAGCGACCATTTATTTTAATCGAAACTTTGTAAAGACAAATAAACGTTATTATTATTTTAATTTTTAAAATATGATTATTAAAAATATATATTATTGCGTCCGTAACCGACGTCGCGCAGTTGGCTAACAGCCGTTCTGTTAATCTATCTATCTTTGACGAGAGATTTTATTAGATATTTCGATGCATTTTATGTTCCAGTTAAAAAAGATGGAGAGGTATATGTATATATGGTGCATACATTTATAAATAGCTAGGCAAAATAAATATATGTATATGTACTTATATCTTTGTTTAATAAAGCGTAGAATTGTACAGACATAGTAATGTTAGCTATTTAACCTCTTGTTAAAAATAGATAGGATATAGAGAATGAACATAAGAGTGGCTGTGAACCTAGAGGCCAGGATATGATATCCCTATACCACTTTTCAAGTGTGATCCATAAATAATCTGGTGTAGCGTAGTAGGACCATGAAGTCTTTCGTAGTTTCTAATACCGTCGTCATATTATAAAAGACTATAAGTGGAATCAGGTCACACAGTCTTAAATATATTGGATTTATTTACTTAATGAATTGATTATCCAGGGTTAGACAAGTAATTAAGATTTCATCTCGATTAATGTGTCTCCAAAGCGACCCTGAAGACCTCGAATAATTTACAATTGAAAGTTGAAGTTATTAATGCCTTAAATGTACTTAAACGAGATTTGAATCACCTTCATTGATTACGTTAAAGATATTAAAAAAAACTCATTTGCAATAATTGCCTTGGCCCTGCATTACATACTTAAAAATTATATTTAATGTTTTTCTGGTAAAATTCAATGTCACCTTATTGGTGTTGTCCAGAAAGCGTAGGCTGATAACCGCGAGTTCTGGCATAGATTAAGCCTGGAATTATTGCAAGATATGGTGAAAACCTCTTTTGATTTAGCATCTTGGGACTTAAAAAAGTCGGTAAACGTGACGTGGTGGTAAGGCTGATGTCCCAATATCAAATTGGGACATCAGCCTACCCTCTCGAGGATATAAACTTGTGTCATACACACGTTTATAGTAAGTACCCACATGCATATGTACAATCAAAATTAAATATTTACTAAAAAAAATATTATTATATTACCAAAAACAATGTCCAACATGCATGACGTAATGTAATTATGGACATCAAACTCCTGCTTTCCAACCTGGTCACTTAAACGGCTCACTAAAATAGTTCCTTGCTCGCCAAATACATCTATATAATCTTCGATGACTCGACTGTGGAATATTGGCAGCAGCAATCGTCGGTGAATTTTCCATAAATCCACTGCAAAAAGATTGATCTATCTATATCTATATCAAACTATACAGGGTATATCCATACTGCGATCAAAAACGAAGCCAGGTTGTAGATTTGGTGACTACAGGGGGAGTGCAAATAAAAATCGCAAAAATGCAACAATTTCTATTTCGTATTTTTTAAGTATCATCGTGTTTCAGTAGAGAATACATAGGTTTTGCTAAAATAATAACTTATACCCTTTAGTACCATTGTGTCTTTGAAAATAAAAGGGTGTAAATTATTATTTTAGAAAAACTATGTATTTTCACCCAAACACGACTGTTAAAAATCTATATTTTTATCTGAAGTACCTGGCTTCGTTTTCGGTCGCAGTCTGAATACATGGCATATCGTAGGTTTGTACACACGTCCTCCTGGTAACAGGAGTAAAACCATACAGTCCACCACGCTGGCAAAGTGCGGGTTATCGGACTTTACATACCATAGAAATTCTTACATGTCGTTATGGTATGCAGGTTTCGTCAAGATTTTTAAGTCACCGATAAAGTGCGCGATGGTTGACAATACACAATGACTCCGAAAAGTCAAAGTTGTGCCCCGGGATTTGAACACGCCGCCACCGCGAACATCTTGGCAGCCGCCTTTGGTCCATTACCAAATGGCAACCACGCAATTAAATAAAATAAATTGTTAAAATAACTAATATACTAAATCGATCATGATAAATATCATGGAGACTTGATAAGAAAACACGTTTAAATCTAATATAGGTAACTATTACATGGACGAATTATCTAGAATGGCATAAGCGATATTTATGAAACTGTAATGTACTATATAAACAATTGTATACTCTTATGCACTATTGTATAACAAGTATGTACCTAATGGAACAATTCAGAAATATCCGTTTTGAATGTTACTGACGTCTTCATTTTACGATCCATTGAAAAAGCAATAATAATAGGTGGAAAACACTGCACATAATTTAGTATTACATTCAAACACTACGATGAAGTGTGTTACCTTGTTAAATACGTCTGCGTATTGTATTTTTTTCATTTATATTCTATCTACATATTTAGACAAATTAAAAAAATAAAGAATAGATACTCACCCGGTGCCACAAACAGTCCGTTCCCCAACCAAGTTTGAAGAAACTTGTACGAAGAATCTTTTTCAAGACAACTCTCTAAAATTATCTGGATATCTTCTGGGTTAAATGTTACTGCAAAATTATATTTCAATAAGTACTTCATAATACTCAATAAAAGTCTTAAATATTGCATTAGTTCCTAATAACCAACAAAACTAACAGTAATCACAAGCAAATGAAATGAAAACAACAAAGTTCTATAGTTAAATCACAACATGCCATCGATGGAGTTGCAGGAAGTCGCGGGATGCAGGCCGCTTCCAACAGGTCTTTTTAGATCCTTGGCCTTTTTTTTGCTTTTGCCTTTGCCAATGTTCAGCAGTGGACTTCCTGTCACCGAGATGATGACGACGATGCCATCAATGGCTATTATAAATCAGGGCTCGGGATACACAAATAGGCCAGTAGAATTAAAAGCCCCGGAGTCCTCGCAGACTGGTACTAGGGACAGAATAAAAACAAAAACTCACCGATATAAAGGGATGGGCCAATCCATAATTTAGTCACTCCTCCAGCATTATCCAACATTTCACACAAATTCTTAATATTTTGCAATAAACCTGCGGGCCACATATTTGATGTTATTTTAATGATTCAAACTTCTCGGAATGTTTCTATTGTCCAAACTTACGTTCAGGTCCTCCTACGAACCAATGGGAATGCCCTAAAATCGGTAAGGCACCTGCCGTAGGCAAACTATCAGCAAAATGATACAATTCTTTATTTACGCGACGGATATTAATGTAGTAAATAAATATACAAAACAATAAAATTAACAATAGTAACATTCTTACGAATTTTTACTTAGATTCTTTGTTAGATTTCAAAATATATTATTATATAGAGTGAATGAAATGCAGCTTGTATCTTTGCAATCTGACCTGCACTGCGTGTAACATTAACCGAGAAAAGGTTTTAACGTTCAGCACTGTAAAGATGTTTCCATATAGACACTTGGTAAATACGCAAATAACACACAAGTGGACTGCACCTCAAGTATTCTGGAACTTTGTACCTTATTAGCATTGGAAAGTGTGGGTTTAATCTTCATGGGTCACGTTTTGTTAGAATATAAAAAATAAAATGTAGTAAATATTTATTATAATTGCAGTAAATATTCTCAATCGTACTCTCGATTGTAGGGTAGGCCCTGTGCCCTGTGCCCTGCAGTGGGACGTATATGGGCACAAGACAGCACAGATAATACGTAAATATTCATAAAATTATCAATTTCAGTTTCAAGTATTTTATTTTTGTTTTTGTTTTTATGAATTACGGAAATCTTACAGTTAGATTACGTATTAACATGGACACAATAAGTTATATTTCTTTAAATCAGCTCTTTATAAAAGTTTTTGTTATATTGTAATGTCTGAATGAGATCTATCAAAATTGATTTTCATTTGATCTACTGAAAAAAGTTACTTTCTTTCGTAGCATTTCGGGTTTACCTGGATAGCTGGATATCAGAAGAGCATAATTATTTCGACGAGAACGGCGCCAAATATTCATTTGATTAAACTCTGTACCGCACTGCGCTAACACTGCTGATTTATTTGTCGTATATTAATTAGTAAGTCTGCCATCAGGCGCGATCTTTTTTCTAATATATCAATTTATTTATTTTGTTAAAAAACAGGTTACAATCATGTAAGCATCATACGTAAAATAATACATATTATTGGGCAATAATTATAAACCAAAAAATGTGTTCCAATAAAATAATAAGTACCACTGCAAAGCAAAAAATAATATTTAGTTTATTGTACTTGTGCATGTTGATTAAATTGCTTAATGACTTGGGCCGTTAAGTAACAAACATGTAGGACCTGTTATGCCTTATATTAATTTAAATATCTACATGTTTGGTACTTGTCGACCCGCCTTCAATATGTTACGCATATATTTTGATTTGTAGGCTAGTCAAGTTATTAAGCAAATTAATCAACATGGACAAGTACAATGAATTAAATATTATTTTTTGCTTTGCAGTGGTACTTATTATATTATTTTTGAATAGCGCTGAATTTTGAGGAGTTCTACTCTCCAGGTCCGAACATGATCATCAGATCTTCATGTTTTATTCCTGGGATCAACCTGTCAATACGTTCTTTCCAATTAAAAAGAAATCACTAAGATCGGTTAAAAGCTGCCGAAGATATTAGTATTAATTTTATCAACCACCCCCCCTCTACCATACCCCTTTTTCCCTCTTTCACTGTAACTTAACTTTTATAATGAACCTAATTCAAAAATAATCATTGGAATTCTACTTAATTTTGAGGAGTTCCCCTCTCTAGGTCCAAAGGTATTCATCACATCTTCGTCATATTTTTATGAGACCAAATGACAAGCACCAGGTTTCAATCAAAAAAAGAATGGTAGAAATCGGTTCACACAGTAC
Source organism: Hyles vespertilio (assembly GCA_009982885.2). NCBI lineage: Eukaryota > Metazoa > Arthropoda > Insecta > Lepidoptera > Sphingidae > Hyles > Hyles vespertilio. The sequence goes on along the minus strand of CM042806.1, from coordinate 11,021,800 downwards.
AGAGAAATGAGGTAACGAACATAAAAAAAACATACAGTCGAATTGAGAACCTCCTCCTTTTTTTGAAGTCGGTTTAAAAGAAATTTACAAGTAAAGATACACACGACAGAGCTAAATAAGGTAATAGATAACTAGAGTAACAAGTAACGTTAACTAAACAATATCATTATGTGCGGTTTATGGGATGTGAATCTTTGAGGATATAGAGGATATACTGGTGGTAGGTCTCTCATATGTGAGCGGCCATCTGGATAGGTACCACCGCAAGGTCTATTTCTCCCGTGAAACAACACTGCTTAATGCACTGTTGTTTCGGATTGAAGGACATTATAGCCAGAGCAACTACTGGACATATTGAGACTTAACATCTTATGTCTCAGGATGGCGAGCGCAGTGGAATGTTGCTATTGTTTATGAGCGGTCGTATCGCTTACCATCAGGCAAACGGCTTGTTCGTCTCGCCATTCATTGCAATAAAATATATATATATATATATATATATATATATATATATATATATATATACCGGGTATCTCAAGACTGCTACCGAAAACGAAGCCGGGTGGTAGTTTTAGTGGCTACAAACACAATGCAATTAAAAATTTCGCATAGAAACGCGACAATTATTTTTTATGATTTTTTAAATATCGTCATTTTTGGGTGGTAAATCCATAGTTTTTGCTAAAATAATAATTTAAACTCTTTTATACCTTAGAGTATTTATAAATAAAAGGGTATACACTATTATTTTAGGAAAAAATGTATTTACCACCCAAATATGGCCATAGGAAAAAAATAACAAAAAAAAAATTGTCGCTTTTTTTTGCAACTTTTTCTGTTGCATTGTGTCTGAAGTCGCTTAGACTACCACCCGGCTTCGTTTTCGGTAGCAGTCTTGATATACCCTGTATAGTGAATTTGTCGTTTGTAAGAGTTGATATTATTATTAAATGAGTCGACATTAGGATATTCTTTGCTGATTTCATTATATTGTCTACACATACGTATTATGGGATTATAATAAGAAGTTTTATTGCGATATACTCTAAGGGAAAAAGTATTGGGCTTGCGACTTCTTAGATTAATGCTAATGCTTAAATTAGATAGTAAACAAGAAGAATCAATCTTAGAATGCATTATTTTAAAGAGATAAACGAAAGCTTTTTTTGCGTCTCGTCGTCGTAAGAATTTAATTAACGGTGAAGGTTTAGGCGGAAGCATCATAATATTTTCAAAAAGTTGCGCTGAACACGCTCTACTCGATCAATATGTTGCTTGAACCCAATCTTGAACCATGCAATAATTGATATATTTCGTGTCACGCAGCTTTAGACTCCTTTTTACTGCCTTGGGCGACCAAAAAACAACTTGTTTTTTGTAAAGTTAATTTTTTTTTAGAGCTAACAATTGCAAAATCTTTTTTAATAATTGAAATTAAAAAGAGTTTATTTTTGTTTGATTTTATGATAAAAACATCCCTATACATAATTCAAAAAAATCTTAACCAATGTGTTGTATGCTTTGTATTTAGGCTTTATTATTTCGTGATATGGTTTTTTAGTTTGTGAATAACACTTAATTTACACTTTGTTTCCGTCCATCCATCAGCCAAAGGACGTCCACTGCTGAACATAGGTGTCCTCACATGATTTCCACAGTGACCTGTTGGAAGTAGCCTGCATCCAGCGACGTCCCGCGACCTTTACCAATTCCTCTGGCCACCTTGTGGGCGGACGTCCAACGCTGCGCTTTCCGCTACGTGATCTCCATTCGAGAACTTTTTGGCCCCGTCGGCAATCAGTTCTCCGAGCTAGTATGTCCCCGCCCAATACAACTTCAAGTTACTAATCCACTGAGCTATATTCTACTCTCTCTACTGCTCTCTGCTACTTTAGTTCTCCTACGGATCTCCTAATTTCTGATTCGATCTCGTAAGGAAACCCCGAGCATAGCCCTCTCCACAGCTCGTTGAGTGACTTTAAGTTCTCGGTGCCTTATGCATCGCTGGCAACACACAACTATTGAAGACTTTCGATTTAAGGCACTAAGGTATTTTGGACGAAAAGACGTCGCGTAGTTTCCCGAACGCTGCCCAACCAAGTTAGATTCGACGATTGACTTATCTCTCTCGAAGTTGAACTTGCCTAACCGGACAACTTGTCCTAAATAGACATATTCGTCTACAAGTTCAAGAGTCGAGCCCCCAACACCGATGAGAGTGAGCACAACATGGACATTTAACATGATCTTCATTTTTTCCACGTTCATTTTAAGTCCCACCTGTTGGGAGACTCGATTGAGGTCTTCGAGCATAGGGCTAAGGTCTTCCAGCGATGCCGCCAAGACTACAATATCGTCGGCAAACCGAAGGTGAGTGATATACTCGCCGTTGATGTTGATGCCGAATCCTTTCCACTGCAAGAGCTTGAAGGCATTTTCCAGTGCGGCAGTGAACTGTTTCGGAGATATGACATCTTCCTGTCTCACGCCTCTATGTAGCGGAATAGGCTTCGTGCTCTGATCTTGTACTTGGACCGACATGGTCGCGTTGTTGTGTACACTTCAACCCTTCGATGTGCCGATAGACACTTTATTTATAAAATGCATATATTCTAAACTCATTTGCAAAAAAAATGGGCACCTAAGCAATGAACCATTTCAAATGTTACTATTGGTTTGTTTGATAATTATAGGTAGTTTTGCTTTCACAATTTTGTAAATTAATAAGCAAATAATCGTTTTCGTCAGTATTATCATAAAATTTTGATAAAATTTATGGTGGGTTTTAATGCTAAAGTTCACTAGTAGTGCATATGCTCGTGAAGTAAAAGTTAACAAAGATTTTTGTTTGTTTTTTCTTTAATAAAGTAAAAGCAGATAAATGTTTAGTATCGAGTGTGACCCCCTCTAGCTGAAATCACAGCTTGAATTCGTCTGGGTATGCTAGCGAGGATATCCCGGATACTTGCTTGCGGAATATGTTCCCACTCCGCGGTAATCACATTCTTCAGCTCTTTGATGGTCTGCGGAGCCGGTTGTACTGATCTCACGCGTCGTTTCAGAACGTCCCAGACATGCTCTATAGGATTGAGGTCGGGACTTCGAGCTGGCCAATCCAAACGACGAATGCCGACCTCTTGCACATACGCTTCCACATCGCCAGACCGGTGGGCGCGAGCGTTGTCGTCCATAAAAATTGAGTCTTCGCCTAAAGCGGCCAATGCGGGTTGTGCATGAGGAATTAGAACTTCCGTTATGTATCGATGTCCAGTCAGTGAGCCGTTTTCAATGAAGACTAACTCTGAACGATCCATTGAATTTATTCCTGCCCAAAACATAACAGAGCCCCCACCATAAGGTGTGATTTCTTCAAAACAAGCCTCTGCAAAGCGTTCTCCTCGTCTTCGTAGCACTCGCCGACGTCGATCTTCACCGAACAGAGATATCCTGGCTTCATCGGAGAACAATACCCTATTCCAGTCTTCTTGAGTCCATGACTCACAATTTCGAGCAAACCTAAGCCTGGCAACTCTGTGCTCACGGAGTAACTTAGGGCCGCGGGCCGAGCGATGACTGCGTATATTGGCCGCGAGAAGCCTCCTCCTGACCGTCCATAGACTAATATGCACATTTCTTACTTCTTCGAGGTTGTTCTTAAGGTCCACATACGAAGACTTACGATTTCTCAATGCGCGACTCACAAGAAAACGATCATCCCGTGGTTGGGTACATAGTTTTCTTCCAGAACCAGGCTCAATCCTATAGAGCATGTCTGGGACGTTCTGAAACGACGCGTGAGATCAGTACAACCGGCTCCGCAGACCATCAGAGAGCTGAAGAATGTGATTACCGCTAAGTGGGAACGTATTCCGCAAGCAAGTATCCGGGATATCCTCGCTAGCATACCCAGACGAATTCAAGCTGTGATTTCAGCTAGAGGGGGTCACACTCGATACTAAACATTTATCTGCTTTTACTTTATTAAAGAAAAAACAAACAAAAATCTTTGTTAACTTTTACTTCACGAGCATATGCTCTACTAGCGAGCATACACTACTAGTGAACTTTACCATTAAAACCCATAAATTTTATCAAAATTGTATGACAATACTGACGAAAACGATTATTTGCTTATTAATTTACAAAATTGTGAAAGTAAAACTACCTATAATTATCAAACAAACCAATAGTAACATTTAAAATGGTGCCCGTTTTTTTTGCAAATGAGTTTATAAAGGTGCCAGAACACATAAAGCTAAAGAGTTTTTACTGGCTATTGTCAAGCTTATTAAATACAGGGGGATTACTCTATAAAAGCGAAAAGAACGTCGAATGTTCGGACGCCGTACGTAAAACTTCACAATGTGCCTAGTTACTTCACAAAAAGTTGGCAACCATAGACTAAGTATAGTAGAGATTATTGCATTTTAGGAGTGGAAATCTTATATCTTCCTCTGGACATCGAACATCCGAGCATTCGAAGTTCGTATCGTAAGTATTTCATTAAGGAGCTTAGCAATGATGAAAAATGTTCCAAAACGGATTTGTATGCCTTCTGAGCATCCGGCCAGTTGCATACGCTGTTTAAACGGTTGAACTTACGAAATAATTAAAGTATGACGGGATTTTTCCTTTTCAAAAGTCTAAAAATGACCACCATACCGTATGTGTATCTTTCGAGGTTGGCTTATTATAATTTTATAATGGTAATGAGATTGTTTTTTAACAATACATTATTTGCTGAATGGTTTTTATTTTTATGATATCTATATATAAAAGAAAGTCGTGTTAGTTACTCCACTTATAACTCAAGAACGGCTGAACTGACTTGGCTGAAAATTGGTGGGGCGGTAGCTTAGAACCAGGAGAAGGGCATAGGATACTTTTTATCACGTTCCCGGTTTCCCGAGTTTCTATTAGCTTATTAACATTTTCTCATACAAAATGTTCATGGGTTCGTAACTGTCAAACATTTAATGTTTATCCCGTCGATACGGTAAACTCTTCCCTCAAATGAAATAACGTATTTAAATAAAGGTTTCGAATCGACAACATATATCCATAATATTCGATTAATGGCGTATTTTAGGTTTTAAAGATGTAAATTAATGACGTTAATAAAAAGTGATTGACATTTAAATTGGTTGTCAAATATTTATGCATGCGTTTAGAAATTAATAGACAAAGAAATAAATAATATTCACACGTAAGAATATTTAATTCTTTTCAAGATATAATGTCACTTTGAAAATGAAAAATCTTTATTAAAATAACAATTTTACATATGGCGAATATTGCAGGGGTTCTCAAATTAGGCGTTGCCTGTGTCTTGAGAAACCAGTTAAATATAATTGTTATTACATTAATTGTGGGTGTCAGTGTGAGAAAGTGCTAATAGTGTATGTTTGTGTGTGTGTTATGTGTTATTATGTTTAATTTTATCACGAATTTTTACAGTGGCTTTTCCTTCGCTATAATTCACTGATAGAAATATTATAGATTTGAAATGTTATGTCGAAGAAAATCGAAACCACTGAAGTTATTTCTATGAAAATTAATATTTCATCTCTTTATTACTAACAAAAAGTAATGGGATGGGATGGACAATGAAGAGAAAGGACGGGACGTATCGGGAAGTGACTGAATAGACGGGATGGGATGGAATTGAGCAGGACAGTAGGATAGCTACGTCATGTTAAGGTATACAAGAGCTTATACGAAAATTAACATGTTTTTGGTGTGAAGTAAAATAAAAAAATATCTGCATCCAGGCAAAGCTGGGTCGGGCTTTTTAGCTATGCTAAATAATTGAATATAATAATAATCATATAATAACTAAACCATAGCGAAGCGTGGTCGGGTCAGCTATGGTATCTTTAAATTGATTTCAATGAATGTCGTCGGAGTAGTAACAGTGTTGTTATATGTCCGTAGCAAAACAATGATTTAAATCTGGAGAGATGGGATAGAATAGAATATAAGGTGGATAAAATGGGACAGAAGAATAGGTACAGGATGGGATTGGATAAGCAGTTTAGACAACGGCTGTCATGTTGATTTTAAATAAAATATGGACTGGAATCTGTATTTGCACCCAGGCGAAGCCGGGCCGGGCCGCTAGTAATGTATATAAGTATATGGTCCTTATCCAATTAAATTAATTACAAGTAGTTTTGAACAAAGTTGCGATAAAAAAATTACTTCAAAGAATATTTTTAAAGATATATCACTTTATTATATCTCCGCAACAAAATAATGTTTAAGTCACGTGTGCAAATTTTTATTCGAGGAAATAAAAAGATAGGTCAGGACAGGATGTAAAGGGGCGGGATAGAAAAAACAGTAGGTATCAAGGATGGTAGTCAGTAGTCACGTTGTATTGAAATATAAAACGGTTAGGTAGTATGCAAAATAATATAATTCTGATTTGGACTGGAGCCCGCCCGAACGGAGCCCAGCCTGGCCGGATCGGGCCGGGCCGGACCGCTATTTTAAATAGTCTGTACTATTACTTAAATTTACTATTTGTTGGAAGCTGTAATTGCGATTTTTTTTTCTACAAACGAGTCTCGGCTACCATGATCTTTTGCCTATTTTCATGGTAATTATGTTCCATCAAATCTGACCTTAGCAAAAATGATGCGCAAAAAAATCAATAAAACTAAATTAAAAATGTAGTTTAAGTGCTTCACAATATTTTTTAATACCCAAAACATTCGTATGTCTACGCACTTTTAATATGCCTAAATTGTAGTATACGTATACGGTATACGTATACGTAGTAAGTATAAAATTCGATTTGGAATAAAATTGTTTCCCAAATCTTTCACACTTTGTTAGACGTACAAATATTAGCGTACATCTGCCGAGAGTAAATAGATCGTGTCTAACGACGATTTGTGGCTAAAACTTAGGGCCACATAAGTCGAGTCAAATCGGGTCTCGCTGTCACGCGTGTCGGTTCGAGAATACTTGAATTATGAAATAAGAGTATGTAAGTATTTTTTTTAATCTACCTTGATCACCAAAAAGAATTTAGTTATTTTTTTTGACCACATCTCAGTTGTTATATCATTTTTAATGAGGCAATTCTAAAATAAGGTATTTAATCACATTCATTTATTATTATTTTTACATAAACAATAATTAATCAGAATAAAAATATCCTCATTCTTTTTAATGTATATACGCTTTGTATACGTACTCGTAATAAATACAGGGTATATCAAGACTGCTACCGAAAACGAAGCCGGGTGGTAGTTTAAGCGACTTCAGACACAATGCAACAGAAAAAGTTGCAAAAAAAAGCGACAATTTTTTTTTGTTATTTTTTTCCTATGGCCATATTTGGGTGGTAAATATTTTTTTTCCTAAAATAATAGTATATACCCTTTTATTTATAAATACTCTAAGGTATAAAAGAGTTTAAATTATTATTTTAGCAAAAACTATGGATTTACCACCCAAAAATGACGATATTTAAAAAATCATAAAAAAAAATTGTCGCGTTTCTAGGCGAAATTTTTAATTGCATTGTGTTTGTAGCCACTAAAACTACCACCCGGCTTCGTTTTCGGTAGCAGTCTTGAGATACCCGGTATATTAATACCCATTTTGCGGTGTAATTGTTATTACCTAACAATGATTAGCAATAAACAAAGCAAAATACATAGCAAAGAATAATAAACATAATTTAAAATGTATATAAAATTAAATGTTATATATTTTGAAACTCTAATTATTAAATCATTAATATCTATTTATGTATTTTTATCTATGTTGGCTACAATTTAGTACAATTTTAGGGGAAATAAAAGAAATGCTTTAATTGACTTGTTTCAAATTTAAAAAACGGTTGATGATTATAAAAGCATAGTAAGAAATTATTTAATTTCTAAAGTTTTATCCAATAGTACCTGTAAATATTTTGACGAAATAAGATATTTGATTGTAGTACCAATTCCTTGCAATGATTTCCAGATATTCAATACTATGCAAATTAGAACATAATATGTATATATATATATATATATTACATTATATTATAATACATTACATTATATATATATATATATATATATATATATATATATATATATATATATATATATATTATAACAAGTCTTTTTTATAACTCTAGTTTTTTTAATTTTCAATTCACAAATAGGGAATATAGTCATTTTATAATTTTAATTAATGACACACATAGAATAGACAAGAAAAAGTGAAGTAGATTTTCAGATTGCATATTGCCTAACACTATAGAGACATGATGAATTTTAATAATTAATTTTCAACTTGCGTAATTTTTATGCGTGTCGGTTGATTGTAGGAAAACGTACCTATAATGATTATTCTGATCATTATCGCTGTGGCCTTGTGCCTATACTGGGTGTTTTGGATAGCCAAAGTTCAAAGGATGGACAAACTAACAGCTTCCTTACCAGTTCCTCCAACTATACCACTCCTGGGAAACGCTATGCTTTTCGTTGGAGATACACGCAGTAAGTATCAATATCATTATGATCATTGTATTTAAGAGCGAAGAGATTGCAGATTTTTCCATAATAATAAAAGTATAGTAAACATATTATTAATAATGTACTTTATACATTTCTGTAAGCATGTTATTTATTGATTAAGGCAATTATTAATAATTCTCTCAAACGATTCTGGTGGCAGAGCACATTGGTAAAGTAGGTAATCTTATTCTAATTCCCTTACCTAGATAGTCCCTAAATAGTGATTTCCTTATTCAAAGAAATTAGAAAAATAACTACTTTTTTCTTTCTGCGTCTAACTACCATCTCCGCTCTGGCACCACTCTATGCACATGAACGAGGCAGTTATCTTATTAAATAAACTAACATGTTCAATAAAATAAATATAATGTCAACCCCATACTCCGAATGAAAATAGACTGGGATGCCCTTGCAGACACTGCCCAATTTTTTGGATACCCCAGATTTACCTATTGGTTGAGGTTATGAATAGTATGTACCGTTTTACTCATGGTAATCTAACTCCTATTACCATTATTAGTATTCGCAGTGTCCTGTGCCTTGCACATATGAAAATATATAGTCATTACTGTAACACGGTAACTTTATATCTAAGACCAATAGAACCTATTTCTTGGATGGTAAGACATTTGTAACCGAGTAGAGCTTCTACAAGCTACGCACTGGAAGAACTTCGGAATGTTCTTTGTGAGGTCCGGGAATTTCTCAAAAGTACCGATGTAGCAATATGGGGTTTTAAAACGGGTAAAAATCCATCATTCTCGCCTATTGCAGGAATCCAACAGGATTATCCAAATTAAAGAAAATGGACATTCGTAACTGCCCGGGTAGCGACCATCATCCGTAGACGTATTGACCAACTAGCTGTACCCGCGACTTCGTCCGCGTGGAATTTAACAAAAATAATTTTTCGAAAATAAAAGATATTTTTCTAAAATAAATATAGCCTAAGTTACTCCTTATTATATCAGCTACCTGACAATAAAAGTCCCGTCAAAATCAGTCCAGCCATTTCAGAGTTTAGCCGGAACAAACAAACAGACAGACAGACAGACAAAAGAAAATATAAAATCATTTTCGATATAGTTATCGTGTGTATAACGATATGTAGTTGGTCATTTTTTTATTTTCGCTTTACAATCAGACACTTCAATTTTATTTATATGTATAGACTAGCTGTGCCCGCGACTTCGTCTGCGTGGAATTTAACAAAAAAGTTAAATAGTTTATTTAGGTTTTTTTTGCATTTTTATTTTAATTATCAACCTTTGTAACGAAACCATACCACGATCTAATTCTACGGTAGCGCCATCTCTTAGCGAGCGGCGGAAAACTCCCGTTACACATTTACTTTCAGTTTTTAGTATTAGCTTTATTGAAAAATTTCTTTATATACAATATTTTGTAAATGTGATATTGATTCGTTGGTGCGAGAAGTGATGGGAGGCGCCCGACGTGACGGCCCAGTGGTGGCATGCGCGTGAGCTGCGCGCGGGCATTGTAACATTTTTCTAAAATAAAATAATTTTCTAAAATAAATGTACCCTAAGTTACTCCTTGTTATATCAGCTACCTGACAAAAAAATTCCCGTCAAAATCGGTCCAGCCATTTCAGAGTTTAGCCGGAACAAACAGACAGACAGACAGACAAAATTTTTTTAAATATCGTTTTCGTCACAGGTATCGTGTATATAACGATATGTAGTTGGACATTTTTTTTTTATTTTCACTTTTAAAACAGACACTTCAATTTTATTTATATGTATAGATAGATATAGATATAAGATGATTGTATTCCAAGTTCTTATACATATTATGTATATCCGGCTCCTGAGATTAGCCGTAACAAACAAACTATTCACCTTTATTTATATTAGTATAGATTGCAAATTGAAAAAAAAGGAAGATAAAATAAAGTGAGTGTGGCAGCCTTCTCATAACGAAGACATTCTAATAAAGATCTCATTACCACATAATCAAGTTTTCTCAAAATGTTTTTCTTTCCCTAAAAAAGCCCAATACCATTTAAATGTGCACTTATTTTTAATAACAAAATTGTTACAGAAATCTTGGAAAATGTCGAAGATATCGCCTCTCTTGCATTCAAACACAAAGGATCAGCTAAACTATGGCTTGGACCTAAGATGTACGTAGGTAAGAAGATTGTTCGAACAATTAACACTGGCGTGTGATATAACTTACATAAAGAAAATGTACTACTGGTAACGAGCGTGTCGCAATAATATATTATACAATGTCTCACTTAACTAGGAGGCCAATATATTAACTAGATAAACAAACGCACACCAAATAATATTTATATGATTTAAAATTGTTGTTTAATTATTTGAACATAAAGTAATTTTATTTGAACATTACTAGGTATTCTGCCACTAAATAACCTATTAATTTATTTTATACCTTCTCACGAAGTAATTCCATCGATTTATATAAACCATATAAAAATCCGATATATGTTTCTTAAGCTATTTGTAACATTGAACTCATTAACTTTAAGGCGCCGCCGGCCAAAATTCATGCACATTTCAATAAATTTATGTAATTGCAACAGCTATAGGCGACCCCGAAGATGCTCAAGTGGTGTTGGAGAACTGCCTTGAAAAAGACGTCGTGTACCGCTTCATGCGACCGTGGCTGGGACACGGCCTTTTCGTCGCACCTGGTAAGCAAACCCTTTGTTTAAACAGAGCCGGCACACATTTAAACGTAATATCACTGAGGTTAACTATGTCCACATAATACCTACCATCTTGCGAGATGTATCCGGCAAATAAAAGTATAAGAATGCAAATAGATGCCGAAATGCAAAGTACTTTAAGTGCCTAATTCAACATACTTTGTAGTTTGTACAGCCAGTAACATAAATCACTACTCTACACATTTACAAGATTTCGAATGGTCGTAATATCCAAAATAATAATAATTATTTCCGATAATATCTTATGGCACTTCTCGACATAGATGACTTTACTTGATTATATTTTACAACTACAGACACAGAACAGATGAATATGGTACTGTTCTCTGACTATTTTAATTGATAAAAAAAGAGTTATCACAAAATGTGAATTGCGTAGAGTCTTATGTTGCTGACTCTACATCTACAATTAAACATTTTATTGTATGCACTTTGCTGCGGAATAAATTAGTGTTACTCTGGTAATATGAGGCAAATGTAAATATTTGTCACAGTTTTGTTCCTTATAAGCATAACTACAATTCTTATATGGTCAAGTGTCATAAAGTTTACAATGTTATAGATACAATGGAAATATATGTCGTTTTACAGGACTGAAAGATTTCCTAAGTAAATACCTAGTTGATATTGTAATGTAATAACTATAGGTTTCATTTTCCCGCCGTCCCGTAAATAATTCTGTTTGAAGCCCTGTAACTATGTGTGCCATATAAAATAAACTATAATAAAGGGCTTATAATTTTACGACCTGTCTCATATCAACCCTTTCGGGAATAAAGACATTGACTTCATACGTTCGATACATTTTTTCCTTTCGATGTGTGACATATAAACATACATTTTCAGTGGGATTGTGGAAGTCGCACAGAAAAGTACTCCTGCCAGTTTTTCACAACAAAATAGTAGAGCAATATTTAGGTGTAATTGGCGAACAGGCACAAATACTGCTTGATAGACTTGATGAACAGTCTAATGGAGACGAATTTGATGTGCTGAGATACATCACCGCGTGTACCTTGGATATAGTATTTGGTAAGTGTTATAAAAATACTCAGTTATAGGCGATACGTTCGACCCCTATCACATCGTCAAACGGAACACTCACGGCGAAATGTGGGTGTCCTCGCAGTAGCTTTGTCTATCCTTTCTGGGAAGAAGGCGTCAACTAATGTATGTATCTATGTAAATACCCAACAGTAACCTACCGGAGACTTGTCCTATATCAAGAACTACATAGGTACGGGAGCATTTATAACTGATATATTTTATGTTCCTATTATTATTCTTGATTATTTGTTAAATATAATAACGGTGAGGCGTAAATAACCTAAGTCCTAAATAGTATTACTAATAACACACAGAAACGGCGATGGGAGAGCGCATGGATGTCCAACACTCGCCGGACACTCCTTACCTTCGGGCTCGTCACACAGTCATGACAATTCTGAACATGCGCCTGTTCAAGGTGTGGCTACAGCCGGACTGTCTCTTCAACCTGACGCGTTACGCAAGCCAGCAGAAACACAATATTGACATCACGCACAAGTTTACGGATGAGGTAAATAAAACAAACATAAGAATAAGTAAGAATCCACTTCATTATGCCGTAGTTTCTTTGTACATGATTAACAAAAATGTTGTAGGTTTATGCAAATAGCATTGGACGCAAAAAACGAATAAAATACACCAAAATCGTTACGGTAACTTATAGCTTGTTACTATTTCTATGAAACTAGCAACGAGAGGTATATCTGTTTCTGTAGTGTGAAGACTTTGAAAGTAATCAGAGTTTTTAAACTAATCACTTAAAAGTCTCTCAGTCGGTCAGTATAGATTGACAAATTAGCTCCAAGTGTGTTGTTCCTAGTGTAGCTCTTATTATTAGGGATAATTCTGACACTGGTTTTATGAATGGCGAGACGAGCATGGTACTCATCTGATGGTGAACGATGCGACCGCTCATAGATAGTAACAATGCTGGGCGTTCCACATAGTTCGTTTCTCACATATGAGACTTACCACTAGTAAAACGCTTACCACCAGGCAAATATCCTGTTCGTTTGTTTCTACTCCGCTACTAGGAGGTCATGCAAAATATTTAGTTCGTCTGTTCTGGTCTTGCACCGCCACTACTCACCAAGCGCTATTTAAAATGAGTAGTGTGTGAATGCTTTATTAAGTTTTTAATGCAATTTGTTTGTCATTTTGCGCCAGATTGCTAAGAAGCAAAAGGGCAATATTGACTTTACGCATCATTTCCACAGCGTAGAGCTCACAGCATGCGCGACGATCACGGTCACGAGGCCTTGTGCGTTATAGAAATATATCAACTTCTTATGCATATTGAATAGTCCAAACTCCAAGGTGATGATGATCTTCTTAAGACTATCACATACGGGAAATGAAATCAATACCTATATCTTTAATTGGCTTAACCGTGTTAGGTTTTAAGAATGTGAAAGTAACCCTTTTTACGATCTCATCTTATTTACCAAACATAAGTAGAATAAACTCAATGCAGAACAAAAATATACTAAAATATATTGCAGGTGGTGAAAAAAAGACGTCTAGAATATCAAAGGAAAGTTGAGACTAACACCGAGACCCAACAATCAGGTAACATAAAATAAACTTTTCTCTTTGTCATTACAATAGTCTTTATAATGAAAAATATATTTAGCATCGTATTAAGTCCACTAGATGATAAGGTTTATTTTTCCATCACCGCATTATCCTCGTGACCATGAGCGTGTCACGAATACGTTAATGTTAAAAGAAAATGTTTTGCGACATACTAAAAGTGGCCATAGTACTTACGTATATTCACTTAATTTGCATTTGATAACAGTATACGGAAACACTGGTGAAGTTTTTATACGTTAATGGAAAACGCCATAGCACGTATTCATGGCCAATACTGTGTTTATTAATTTTATTAGTTATCACCTTACAAATAAATAAATTAACAAAAACATAAACATATTTTTGATTATAATTGATTATAAATTACTCTTTAGTCTGTGATTATAACATTGATATCGATAGAGGATTATACTGGAACGCGACTTAAATATAAGTTGCGCTTAACTAAGTTAACCCCGCTTAAGTGTGTGCGCTGTTAAGAGCAACTTATTATTTGAATTTTGGCGTTCCATTATCGGGCGTTAGTGATATAAAAATAGCGAAGCCATTTGCTCATTGGCCTTCTGTATTCTGTATCAGCCCATATACGTCCCACTGCAGGGCACGGGCCTACTCTACAATCGACAGTACGATTGAGAGTGTTTAGGCCATATAGTCCACCACGCTGGCCTAGTGCGGGTTGGCGGACTTACATACCATACAATTTTTTATAAATCGCTATGATATGCAGGTTTCCTCACGATGTTTTCCTTCACCGCTTTAGTGTCATTGGCCTTAATATAACCAAATCACTAAATAATGTTCTCACTTATTTGGTATAAACAATATCTGTCGTTTTAGGAATTTATACATATTTGAACAAACCAAGATGCGATAGATCAAACAGTGGGCTTTCCTCATCCTCAGAATTTACGTTATAAGTAAACACCACCGCCTCTAGATTTTTTGCCGTAGAACTGTTCCTAGGAAAACATGAACTAAGTCAATAGTTGCTCGTGCTAACTGATTTATAAATTTAAAAAGCTAATATACGGTCAAAATAACTCATGCATCAACGTGTATACGAGTATCAATAGTATTTGATATAGTAGAGAACGTGTGAAGAACAACTTTAAATATCATTGCCACAGGCACCTATGTTGTTTATTTAGATTTTCTGGAAATTTTCCGGAGAATTAACTGTGATATTATTATGCCCCGATTTATATAACAAAAAATCTGGTAGGCATAATAATTGCATAAGCAGTATGTACTAGGCAGATACTCGTATGTGGCATTTGGATAGGTAGAGCAAGGAGCAGGTTGCATACTCCTTGTTTTCCCTTATTTATAACAAAACACTAATCGAAGCTATAAACTTGAATGTGTAAATTTTTAGGTAGATAAAACTTCCGATCGACCTTTGTCATTCGAAATAGTTTGGTAATGACTGGATATAAAGTTTACCAACATCTAATTTCCATGGTTTTCGGCAGCGCAATGCCATCAAGCGATTAATGAAGTACATACCTACGTGGTAAAATTTCTGTTTATGAACCAGCATCGCGCTTACCATCAGGCTAGCAATAGACGCGTCTCGGCATTCTTGTTAATGAAAAAAACATAATTAAATGGCTATTGTATTTTCAGATGGTAAACTCAAATCTGTATTAGATTTGCTGTTTGGACGTGAAATAGCGTTCACTGATGAACAATTGCGAGAACATATCGACTCAATCACGATAGCTGGTAATGACACGACGGCTTTAGTGATTGCCTACACACTCGTGCTTCTCGGTATTCATCAGGATGTGCAAGAAAAAGCATACAAAGAGTAAGTAATTCTTCCAAAATTTGAAATCGTTAATTCCAGGTACTTAGAACTAAATACAATTATTTGTTTTTAGACAGAAAACAATTGTCGGAGATACAAAAAGGGGAGCAAATAAAGAAGAATTAATGCAAATGCAATACTTGGAGAGAATTATCAAAGAAAGTATGCGGCTGTATACTGTTGTTCCCATTATTGCTCGTAACATCGAAAAGGATATTTATCTCCGTAAGTCCTTCTGTAGCAAATTTTCACCTGTTTAATAATTTTTATATTATCTTCATGCTGCATTTACATGCTTGGCAAACCTCGACAAATATCCCCAGACACAAGCATATAAACAGGGTGTTGTTGATATTAATGGGCGACAGTGATTAGTTACCATCAGGTGACCCGTTAACTCGTTTGCCGTTGCCGTTAAAAAAATAATTTTAATGCAAAGAATCATATATGTTCTTCAATTTGCAGCTCGTTGCGGAGTAACATTACCAGCGGGTGCTGGTGCAGTTGTCGGTGCGTTTGCTATCCATCGATCAAAAGCTGTGTGGGGTCCAGACGTCAATGAGTTCGATCCCGATCGATTCTTACCAGACAGGTCCATTAACAGGCACCCCGCGGCTTTCTTACCTTTCAGCTACGGCTCTAGGAATTGCATAGGTATGTTCTAAGAGTAAGCCAGCCAAAATTCACTGCGCATTCATTAAAGACATAAATTAGTTGCATTATTTAATAAATGATATACCAACACTGGCGATATGTGAAATTGTCTATACTTAAGTACTATTGTTTGTAAATAGCTCATCAAAATGTCTTGTACAAAGTAAAGATATATAAGGTTTTGTACCTTTTTGATAATATAATATGAAATACATTAAGTAGATGTTCTTTTTTTCATTTTCAGGAAGGAACTTCGGTATGCTTATAATGAAAAGTATTATATCCAGCATAATAAGAACATATAAAATTGAAGCCGATGAAATCGGTCCTCTTAAAATAGAAATGCTGTTATTTCCTATCAAAGGTCACAGAATAAGAATATCCAAGAGGTAAAGTGGAGGACGGCGACAATAAATTGCACCTTTTGTTACTTTTTTCATAACTTATATGTATAACATTTGTTTTAATAAAAGTTTGTTTGCACTATATCAAGACAATCAATTTATACTTTTCAGTACCTAAGTACCTATTTAAAAGCTTTATTTATGTTGGTATACCTTAACTGATAATAATAAGAAATCACAGAGAATAGGATGGCAAGGCAGTTGTATCACGAGAAAACAAGTCGGCCAAGTTTCCTAAATCTATAGAATAGTAATCAAATAACATTTTCTCGTTTTCTTCAAAAACTAGCTTTTAATAAACACTTCATTTACATTATTAAGTGGTTGAATGGTTGTGGTGAGGGGGTGGAGTGATAGTGGACGGTGTGGTTGGTGCATCAGGTGTAGTATAATCTATTGACATGTCCACATCATGATACACCACGTCCCGAGAATCGTCCACTGCGCACGTCAAAAACTTGTTGAAATGAGCCAAGTCTAAGAAGCCCACTCCACAAGGTCTGTCCACCAACCGAGAAGTCATCATCCCGTGCACGAATCCTGAGCACACGATCACGGAGCCTAGGTCATCCTGTGGAGAATACAATAAATAATGTATTATAAAGACCTAGTTATCACTATCATTATTCTCATATTCAATGATCGGTTGGAAGCAGTCTTATCTGCACACCTTATGGGTGTACATGTGATGTTGCACTAAAACGTATACCTATAAAATAAGATGCGTTGGGGTAACACCGTTATAGTGGTGCGTAAGGGGTAAGAACGTAAACTAACATGAACTATAGAAATTTACGTTCTTACCCTTTCCATCCTTGTATTACGTTGTTAATCCAACGCACCATACTAAATATGACGTTTTTCATTTATGACTTTATTTATTTTAAGCCTACATACAGGGTATATAAAGACTGCTAGGTACCGAAAACGAAGCCGGGTGGTAGTTTAAACGACTTCAGACACAATGCATCAGAAAAAGGTTACAAAAAAGCGTCAATTTTTTTTGTTATTTTTTTCTTATGACCATATTTGGGTGGTATAGGTCTACCAGAATCTCATGGCATAAAATTAAAAACAAACACAATGATTTTTATATGGCAATACCATCAGTCAACAGCTGTTTCAAAACTTGAGTTATGTCATTTGATGTGAATATTTTAAGATTTCCATCCTTTCTTAGCAAAAATGTACAAATTAGTTCTACAATCACAAGTGCGACGCATTGTTTACAAGGTTTATCGCCAGACCCGTGAATAATTTGGCCAAATTCAAACAAAATCGTCGATTTCAAAATCGACGTCGTTTTAACAAGTAAGTCGGAGTGAATAGTTTCGATACTTCATTTTTTTTTTAGTTAGTGTTAGATATGTGCATGTGTTTTATTGTATATACTTTGATATCATTTTTTGGAACTAAACAGTAATGCATTAAATACCTATTTACAGGAGTTTCCAGAGATATTTAGATAAGGAACGGTTTATTATTATTCCTTTATCTTCATCGTCTTCATCAGAAGATGTACAGGAAGAGTATTTAGAAGTAAGGTCTGACTAAAGTGTTAATGAAATAAAGAAGACCGAAAATAAAATTATTCGTTTTTATTTTACAATCTTGCATCGTTCGTATAACATTTATCGAATCTAAAAATTATTTAAATAAAACCGACTCATAATCAAACTACTTACAATTTGGAAATTGAAAGTTGTTTGATTAAATGAGAACTAATAAAAAGAGAGAATTAAAACGAAACTGGTGGCTCGGTACCACCATTTTTATCTACGTTTTGAAAGTACCAGCGCTCCAGCCCTAATTTTATAAATACTCGTAAGGCACGTATGTACTTTATAATTTAAAACTGAAAAAAATCTTATTTGCCTATTTTAATTGGCTATTAATCTAAAAGTACAATTTTGAAATAATTTTAATGTTTAAATAACCTATATATTTTTACTTAAAACATTATTTACTTTATTTACAAAGTTGTACTAAAAAATAATCAATTTGAAATAATAATTAATTACAATTATTAAAGAAGAAAGAAGAAAGTATCAAAATATGTTCATCCAATTACCCCAGTATTGCAATGCGTAAATTCAAATTTCCCAAAATGCCATGAGATTCTGGTAGACCTATAAATACATTTTTCCCT
Organism: Hyles vespertilio; assembly: GCA_009982885.2. NCBI lineage: Eukaryota > Metazoa > Arthropoda > Insecta > Lepidoptera > Sphingidae > Hyles > Hyles vespertilio. The sequence goes on along the minus strand of CM042806.1, from coordinate 11,002,896 downwards.
AAAATAATAGTGTTATACCCTTTTATTTATAAACAATCTAAGGTATAAAAGAGTTTAAATTATTATTTTAGCAAAAACGATGGATTTACCACCCAAAAATGACGATATTTAAAAAATCATAAAAAATAACTGTCGCGTTTCTTTGCGAAATTTTTAGTTGCAGTGTGTTTGTAGTCACTAAAACTACCATCCAGCTTCATTTTCGGTAGCAGTCTTGAGATACCCAGTATAAGCCGCTAGCAGAACTAGCTTAGTTGGCTATGTAAATTGTAAGATGTTGTTCCCAGGATCGACTTCTTGCTCAATTTGTGTGAATATGTCAGTAAATCTCATATGGTTTGCCTAGTGCTAGAATTTAAGCTCTACATGGCGATAGGGTTGCGCTCTATGACTATCGCATCTTCAGAAAGTAAACTCGATGAATCATGAGTATGAGTATGAGAGTTGCACTAGTAACAACTCTACCAAATCTTTCGGAAATATTGCCATGACCTTACGAACATACGCATACGTACAACTGAAATCTATTTCTCAGAGAAGAATGATTTTTCGTAGACTTAACCATGATGTAGAAGATCATGATATTACAAAAGGTCCTTTTTCCTACCCCCTCCACTCCCGATTTTAACAATTTGTTTCACAATTAAAAATGCTAAGCTATAGCTAAGCTTAATTACAATAACATTAACAGAAACTGCAAGTTTCTCAACTACAAAATTGCAAAGTATCTACTAATACTTAAATGCGTTATTCGTCATGAGTGTATGCAAGTATATGTCAACAAAGAGACATTACGCGAGTTAGCACAGTAAACTATAAACACTCTACATTAAGTTGTTTGCTCAAACGATAACACTTTACAAATGGAGGTAACATGAATGTCTATAAAAAAATGATGTCGCACTTACCGGACACAATGCTCCAAATCTTTCTGACTGAAATGAAATAAAACCATAAATAAAATTTGTTAACCAGGATCTTTAACAGCATCTATACTATCTTTAGCCTTCATCTCTCCCTTCAGAAAACTGAATTGTCCAGATGCAAGTTCCTATACCGAATCTTCAGTTTGCCATTTAATTTTTGCATTATTTACTGCTTCTCAACAGCCTCCCAACGTCAAGCTTGCAAAAAACTGTTCTATGCTCCTCGAGAAATACGTCACGTGCCTGATATTATCTTTAGGATTTATGATAAGGCTTCGCCCAAATATATATTATTAAAAATTTAAAAAGGCAAATTACCTTGCACATCAACTGTTGTACACAAAGATATTTATTTTCGTAATTCCACATGGAAGGACATTTGTCTGAGGACAGAAGACTTACATCCACACGACGAAGATTGATCAATAATGGAACCAAGTAACCCTAAAACAGAGTTTAGGCATAATAATAAATCAAATTAATAACATCAGAAATAAATATTCGGGTAATTGGTGTTTTTTTAAATTATACAGCACACAGAGAAGTTTCAAAGAAAAGTGTAAACCCACGTTTCTCCTGCTGCCCCAGCCATATAAATAACAGCGGTCTCCGATACGACTTTCTTGCAGTGACGGAGTAATACCATAACGAACTCTGTTCATAATATAATCAGCTCCTGGCTCCCGTGTGTAAATTGTAAAGTGTCGGTTTAACACAAGAAGCGCTAGATTTTCCGTTCTGCACCGATCCCACCGACCTGAGTGATTGTATCCTAAAAGAAAAATATAACGAGTAAATCATCAAGAAGTCGGATACTAAAATTGAAATCAGTTAAATAGAAACGCAATACACCATCACTCATCAGTGATAGTTTTGTAGCAGACATTGTTACTTGTGGTGGGTCTCTCAAATGTGTGAGGCAACCTGGGTAGGTACCACCGCAATGTCTATTTCTCCCGCCAAACAGCATTGTTAATGTATTGCAGTTCCGGTTTGAAGGACATTGTAGCCAAAGTAACTACTGCACATAATGACACTTATGTCTCAGGGTGGTGAGTGCAGTGTGGGCACTGCTTTGTAATTCACCGGGTTGTTTGGTTTTGCTACCGTCAAGGAGCGGTCGTATCGCTTACCATTAGGCGAATGGCATGCAAAAAAAACATACCTACCCTTATGATAGCAGACATGATGTACACGTCGAGAAATTCCGGCATTTTCCAAAAACCTATGAGTGCCGGCATACACGTTGAATTTGGCTTTTTCGCCGAACACGCAACTGGCAGGTGTGAGCACCACGTGAGCTTCAATTAAAGCTCCCATGCAGAACATCATAGCATGCGAGAAAAAATAAATCTGGGACAAACACATTGAATTAATATTGGGTCAATTTACAATGTAATCCTGTAATTATATACTTAACTAGCTGTGCCCGCGACTTCGTCCGCGTGGAATTTAACAAAAAAGTTAATTAGTTTATTTAGTTTTTTTTTTTTTGGTTTTTGCATTTTTATTTTATTATTAACCTTTGTAACGAAACCATAACGCGATCTAATTCTACGGTGGCGTCATCTCTTAGCGAGCGGCGGTAAACTCCCGTTACACATTTATTTTCAGTTTTTTGTATTAGCTTTATTGAAAAATTTCTTTATATACAATATTTTATAAATGTGATATTGATTCGTTGGTGGGAGAAGTGGTGGAAGGCGCCCGACGTGACGGCCCAGCGGTAGCATGCGCGTGAGCTGCGCGCGGGCATTGCAACATTACTTAATTTTGCTAAAATGATAGAGTTTTTCTAAAATAAATGTAGCCTAAGTTACTTCTTGTAATATCAGCTACCTGACAAAAAAAGTCCCGTCAAAATCGGTCCAGCCATTTCAGAGTTTAGCCGGAACAAACAGACAGACAGACAGACAAAAAAATTTTAAATATCATTTTTGGCACAGGTGTCGTGTATATAACGATATGTAGTTGGACACTTTTTTTATTTTCACTTTTAAAACAGACACTTCAATTTTATTTATACCGGGTATCTCAAGACTGCTACCGAAAACGAAGCCGGGTAGTAGTTTTAGTGGCTACAAACACAATGCAATTAAAAATTTCGCCTAGAAACGCGACAATTTTTTTTTATGATTTTTTAAATATCGTCATTTTTGGGTGGTAAATCCATAGTTTTTGCTATAATAATAATTTAAACTCTTTTATACCTTAGAGTATTTATAAATAAAAGGGTATATACTATTATTTTAGGAAAAAATGTATTTACCACCCAAATATGGCCATAAGAAAAAAATAACAAAAAAAATTGTCGCTTTTTTTTGCAACTTTTTCTGTTGTATTGTGTCTGAAGTCGCTTAAACTACCACCCGGCTTCGTTTTCGGTAGCAGTCTTGATATACCCTGTATGTATAGATAGCAATACTTAATTGAGCTTCTACAAATACGATTAAACATACCACAAATTGCCCTTCGTTTACATCTGCTTTGACACCATGAAAGCCGGCGGCATTATCAAAATCTATGTCCACTGAAAAAGTACATCTAGGTATATTAGCATTAATACCGCATCTAGGTACCTAACGTCGAAACATAATTTTAAAATCTTTGTTAAAACATTACATAAGGTCGCTATGCCACCAATTTGACCCGCACCCATTTTGCGTCGATAGTCACCTTCATACAGTTATCCACAAAAATGTTTGTATTTCTCCGTTCCGCGAGATTATTTTTGTTGCGGTATTATGAAAACATTCTTAATTAAACCGATGAACAACTAACAGCATAACCAGTAAACCGAAAACAAACCTATTTAATAAAAAACCATTCGAAGTAGATTTCTCAAACATGCACACTCATTGGTGGTGGCCTGTTGGCAAACGGACCAGACGTGACTGTCTGACCAACATGTGTCAACTTTTTGTGGTTGTGGGTTCGAATCCCAGGGCACACCTCTAACTTTTTGGATTCATATGTGTATTGAATCACCGCGCACTATAATGGTGAAGATAAACATCGTGAGCAGTACTGCATACCATAGCGATTTTTAGGAATTTCTATAGTATAGTCCGCCAAACCCCACTAGGCCAGCATGGTAGACTATATGGCCTAACCACTTTCAATCGTACTCTCGATTATAGAGAAGGCCTGTGCGTAATGCCTTGCCGTGGCACGTACATAGGTATAGGCTGATACAGTCCACAAACATTATGTCAGGTTATTTTTGTTTTATTTTTTATTTTTATTTAATTATTCTATTTAAGAGAATATAACAAAAAAATACAATTAGTTTTACAAAAGCAATTGCTTGGTTTATCTGTGAGTACAAAGTGGTGTTTTACATTTGTGCTGAGCTGCGAAGTGCGAGTGCCTAATTTTATTGTTGACAGCAGATACTTTTTGGTGGTTTTAATATTAGATTTTTTTTATTAATTCGTGGAGCGATTTCGGAAGGGAGACCGTATGAACTCCATTTAGCTCCTGTAACTTCATAAAAATACACTTTAGAGTCCAAATGAGCCCAAAGAAAAAATTCTCACGTCTCTTTTCATTGTCCGCCCGACTATCAGGAGACTTGCTGCAATATCGTCCAAGGACTGTGCGGGCATCTGCATGTAATATAGCAATCAATTTTGCCGAGCTACAGTAGTTTATTCGTATAGGTATATCTAAAGTAAAGCGAACGGTAAAAACCGAACCAACTCTTGTTGATTGGCATTTACTCAAATAAGCTTCGAAGCTTGTTCTTCAACGAGGACTCGCCTTCTAAATCCATGCTATGAGCCACACATTCACGAAATGAGTTGTCGAAGAGTGTGAATGAGAGTTATATATTATAGTTAAATGGTTGTCTGTCAGAGATTGCCTTGTGCGATAAGACCGCCAATTGTACTTTTTTTTTTCTCTAGTTTGAATTGTTTCCTTTTGTTTTATTTATGGTGTACAATAAAGCTTATATATATATATATATATATATATATATATATAGATATCCCGCGAAACGGCGATAGGTAAGACGTATCGAGGCTTGGCTGTGTCAAGCCATGCCTGTATATTTTACTTTCCAACGCCTAGTGATGGAGGCTGGAGCGAAATGCGAGTTGATTGTTAGTAATGAAAGCTGTAGGCACTGCCATTCGTTGAACTACATAGCGGTCAGCGGACTAATTTATAGTCCGCTTCATGACTTTATTCACGAAATAGATAAGTTTATGAACTTGCAAGGAGTTGAGAATTAAGATTAATGAGATTTAGCCAAAAGGGAGGCTACCTTTTTAAATTTGTGGTCAAAAGAACAATCAGAATAAGCCATCGAGCAGCCAGGGACGGCACAATTTGCATTGCTAAGTTGCATGGACAGCATTCAAAGTTCAAACAAATCTTATTAATATAAACACCTCAACAACAAATCTTATTAATATAAATACCGTGGTTCCCAGACGCTGCCCACACTGCCTGATTGCGGTTTCTCAATGGCGGATATTCGCATCAGGCAGTGTGATGTGCGGCGTGAGTTACGGTCTCTCGATGTGCGGAAAGCCAGTGGTCCGGATGGGATACCAGCGGTGGTTTTAAGGGCTTGTGCAGCCGAGTTGTCTCCTGCACTGACTCACCTCTACCGAGCGTCCTACCGCACAGGTGTTGTGCCGGAATCTTGGAGGGAGGCTAATGTGCAACCGATCCCCAAAAAGGGTGATCGGTCGGACCCTACCAATTACCGCCCTATCGCTATCACCTTAGTGATGTGTAAGGTTATGGAGCGGATCATAAACGCTCAATTGGTCCGCTACCTGGAGGATCACTCGTTGATCAGTGACCGACAATACGGATTCCGTCAATATCGATCGACGGGTGATCTTCTAGCGTTTGTCCTGCATCGCTGGGGTGAGGCGATTGACCGGCGTGGCGAGGCTCTTGCTGTGAGCCTCGACATTGCCAAGGCGTTTGATAGGGTCTGGGTCTTCTTTCCAAACTTCCGGCATAAGGTCTGCCCGGCAACCTGTGTTCGTGGATTTCCGGCTTTCTGCATGGGCGTAGAATACGTGTAGTCGTTGAAGGACACGCTTCGGCGCTCATGTCGGTAAATGCCGGAGTTCCTCAGGGCTCGGTGCTGTCGCCCACCTTGTTTATTCTGCATATCAATGACATGTTGTCGCTTGGCAACATTTATTGCTGGCTTGCGAAGCCATGGCTTGACGGTCCATACCATGCCGGCGCAAATCAAACGGTTCTCAAATTATTTTTGTGCCGCACCGTCAGGCTTTGGAATTGTTTGCCGTCTCATGTCTTTCCTCCTTCCTACAATCCTGGGTCCTTCCGCCTTAGTGTGAAGAGGCACCTTAGCAGGCCGGCATAATTGTTTCCATTGGCATGGGACTGCCGTCCGATGCCAATGGATACTCTGCCTGGGCGGCATTTGCGCTTACCATCAGGTGCAATGTCGACACAATGCCAGGACAGAATAAAAAAAAAACACGACTGCAAGTTACTAGTTAGGCCATTGCAAGACACCCCCAACCCTAGACAATAAACACTTCACTTCTTACAGCCTTTGCCAATAAACAATCCCAATCCAAAATTTGCCGTTTGAGATTGACAGCTCAATCTTGTTCCTGATACTTTAACGCCAATAATCAATCTCAGTAGTATTATCTGTCTACGATCTCAGTACCTAGTGAAAAAACTATGGCAACATCAAGGGCAACATGGTAAATGACAAATCGAAAAGTAGAAAACAATCCAGATTGACTTCAATCTAATTTTTTCGATTGATTATTGGCATCGGCCGTTAGTGTGGCCGTTAGTCATAATCATGGACGTAGGTTTATACATAGATTTAGTATAAAACATAGATCGGCAATGTGAAAGAGATAGAATAATTTAACTCATATGTTAAAGCGAGATGCATGATGCGACCATACGTTTACACAGAAGTAGCCTGCAGTGACCCAGAGTCGAAATATGTCAAACTAAGCGAGCAACAAAATTCGCTTATTTTCATAATTTATTTAATTTATCAGTACTTGGTTATATTTATTAAACGTAGTTTATTATAGTGCATTGTGCAGTGCCAAGGTGTGGTTCATGCAGGCGTAAAAATCCGAAATAATTAAAGTTTTCACAGGTACCGGCCACTTTTGCACAATACTATTTTGTGACGATATTATAGAATTAAATGGAAATCTGTGTATACATATCGGTATAAAAGAATATAGTATTTCATTATATAAATAAGCTGAAAGCATCCATTACGTATAAAAAATAATATCAAATACGTGAATTTACAATAATTTCAACCAAAAGTTGCTAGGGATTGACTGACAGGTTCGATCAATAAAAGGTTGTCGATAAAATAGTCGATGACAACACATGTTTCCCTACATTTTTATGGAGCTATAGTATGTTGTGATAGTGTGCATTCTTCTTCTTCTACCTGGCGTTATCCCGGCCATATTTCCCCGGCCCTTATTATCGTATTCATTCTACAATATTAGTTATTACTTTACTTTTTCTCATTTTTTTATATTTGTGGAATAGTTAATATAACACTTCATGTGTGTGATTAATGAATTAAGAACCTGTTTCAGTCTCTGCCAAGAGGCTGTCAATTTATAATAGTAAAACAAGAACATATTCGATATTATTATAAAATATGCGATACTTCTATGCACAGTATGATCGTCCAAACCTTGAAGCAACATTATTCATTTATCATAACATTAGGTATAGGTTTAAAATTTATAATTCTCTTAGGAAAAACATTAGTTTAGGTGACGTGATCGAGAAAAGCTTCATAGTTTATAAAACTGTCTCTTTCTTCAGCCACAGGAATGCGACTAATGAACATAGGCCTTCCACAAGAATGTCTACATCAGTTTGTTGTAAGCTGCCTGCATCCAACGACTTCCTACAAGCTCCTCCGTACACCTCCAACGCGGCCTAGCAGGCGTCCAACACTTCCCAATGTGTTACAAGTCAATTAATTGACTTAAATAAGCATTTTTTTAAACTCTAGTATACATATATAATATATACAGGGAGCGCAAATAAATGGCGCACTTGCTCAGTTGGGTACAAGGGCATAATATTAATATCGTAATAAAAAAATAATATTTGGAAAATACCTATCCGTTTTGAAGTTATGACCGTTTAAAGTTTTAAGTTTAATCACCACTTTTTCGCATAAAATCAGTTGGAATGGATGAAGAACAAGATTTAAACACATACGTATTTTTTCGTTTCGTCGTTAATTGAACGGTTAACGAAATATACCACGAAAACCATTTTTAAGAGCATCAAAACTTTCTTAAACTTCGCTTTAACAGCTGTTTACACATGAGTAAGGTCATGAACTCTTAGCTGTATAATTTATCCTTCTCTAACTTCAAAAAAGGATATTTTTTGTTTCATTTCAAATAAATCAATCAGTTAAACAGGGACGTACTTAGATTTAAGCGTCAATAAATTAACAACATAATAACTTTAGGTGCAGTTGCATCGTGAATGGATTGACTATTTTGTTTGTCATTATTTTCCTTAGTGTCACAAATCCGAACTGAAAGATACCAAGAAATCACACTGGTCATCGCTTAAATCATGTAAGATTGCGAATTTAATTATAATTAGAAAAGTTTTGGTAATACCTACATAACATTTAAATTTTCTAAATAATTTAGATTCATTGAAAAAATAATCTGATGACATTGATTAATAAAAAATAATATTTTTAAAATGATGGCCCAATTCGGCCCTATTAGTCAAAGGAAGCCGCCGGTCATAGTGTACTTTGTCGGATCCAACGCGGCTCGATTATTCTTCCTTTGAGGTCGCCGCCGCCGTTTGTGAGTGCGTGCCGAAAGGCGGCAATTTCTTTGTCGGTAACTTTTAGCCTTTTGCAAAAGAAGACCGACATCTTGAGGTGTATTCACACTACACACTTGATATAACTTAATTGGATTAAGTACTCCGATATAAAAGTTACGTTAAAAAAAAGATCTTATTGGACTGATTCTGATACTTGCTCAAGAGCTTATACTGTTATTTAAATATGTCATCAGCCGATCCAGTCAATTACAAATTGCCTATTTACTTTGCTTATTATTGTATTTAACATTATTTTAATGTATTTTGAAAATAATGTTACTTTAAAGTGATAAAATTTCTTCTAAATTCTTATACCTAGAGAAATGTCGTCTACCATTATAGCATAGAATTTGCATATGAGACTTATTTGAGATAAAATTAGTGAAATCAATAAACACTAACTACTAATTTACTGCACTGGAGACCCCGTGCCCTGCAGTGGCACGTATATGGTCTGATACAGTAGTAATACTAATTGTTCAGATGAATTATTATAAACTCAAATAGGAAAGCTTTGTATCTAATGTGAACAGGCCTTTATCTTTCAAGAATCAAAATAATAATTTATTTTTTATTAGTTGAATTCGGATTGCGATCGCGTGTGCATGTATTAGTCGTGTGCATATTATTGTAAATTCGTTTTCAGTTATTTTGAGTAAATTTTATTAATTTCACTATGCTTTGAACATTACCCAATTTGATAGCTTTTGATGTAACTTGTGTTATGTGAAATGTAAAAGAAAAAGTTATTTGTGCTACCAAACTGTGACAGTGTTTTCGTGCGGGTTTTGGCGGATCCTGCGCTTCCAGCTTTGCCTATCAAGGTCATTACGGTTTACATTACAAGGTCAGTTAACTATTTTGGTGGTCATTAATGACAACTAACCAGCCCATATGAGTCCAGAGTCACCGACGGCCTCCGTGGCGCAGTTGGTAAGAACCGCCTGTGAAATGAGAGACCGCGGGTTCGGTTCCCGCCCCGAGACAAATAATTTCCGTGAACCATAATTATTTTTCTAATACCCGCGACACAAGATTTGTATCTTAGTGTGGGGTTAGTACCCATGTATGTTGGCAGTATTAATTTAATATCTTTTTTATGTACCCTGAGCGTGATGTACACAATCGACTTATAAGTAAATAATGAGCTCTGCTTATTTATTGTTGAATGTCTACCGTTCAGTTGTAAGGTTCAATCACTTTAGCTTAACATGTTAAGGGGTAGCATGTGTAACGTTAGTTTTTTTTTTCTCGGCATCTTTCTTAATATTCGCTAGCGCCATACAAATCCGTCTTAATTAAGATTCCTTCACCATATACTATAATGTATATTGGCAGGTGCGCCGTTTTCTTGTCCACCCTGTATATATAGTATAATATTTTTATAGTAAAAATGTGTTTCTTAGACTTACGCGAATGTTACTCATTGAAAAAAACTAATAATCACGGATTTTGTTGCAGACTGAGTCCACCCTGTGACTACGAAAGGTGTAAAGTAATTGAAACTTCGCGACGGGAAATTAAAAATGAAAAAACTAAACCGAAAATGCTAAAACTTCGTAAATTATAGTTTTATTTTAATAAAAGGTTTTTTGGTTCTCAATTTAATTAGTATATGTACTATGTATACATCACAATGAAAAAAATAATTTTGTTCAGGTGAACATAAAGACCCATACAAAACATCTCAAACAAAATGTTATCAAATAATATGACAATTTATCTTTATTTATTTGTGTGTTTATCAATCTGTATTGAAATAAACACACCAATAAGTTTCTGTTAATATATAATAAAATGTCGCATATATCCATAACATTTTATTTCGCAACTACAGGCAGACAGCTATATCGATATCGATATGATAGTATCGAAAGTGCATGGTACACCACTATATGTCAAGCACACATGTAAACTTCACGCACACAATCGTAAATCAGTTTTGGTCGCGCTCAAAATGACACATTGCCGATCTATGTTCTATACTACATCTATGGGTTTATATAATACGTCCATGGTCTTAGTTACTTCTGTGGTTACTTCTTAGTCTGTGATAAAGACAGGCTGTACCTTGGGCTGTACAAATATGTATACGTTAAAAAATGATTTCAACATAGATTTGGAAACATTTATATTACATATATTACATTCGAGAATGAGAAAAATCTAAATACCAGTAATATTTTATAACAATAATATTTTTTTTCTATAAAATCGACTATACATTCAGTAATCAATTTTAATCGTAATGAAACATGTCTATTTTGTCAATTGTCGTTGTTTTGCATTGTTTTGTCAAAACAACGACATTTTCTACGTTTCAAATCGTCAAAGCATGTTTTCTAGCTGCATGCTGGGACAGAACACGAAATACAAAATATACTAAATAATACGCTAAAAAGAGAAACACCGTGGAGAAAATTTATAAATTGATTGATTGCATTTTAGCATGATAAAGCGCATGATAGTGATGATACTGCTTTTCATGTGTCGCTGTGCACCATGTAAATTTGGATTATTCCAATTAGATTAGAATTCACAACATTTAAAATAAACATAAATTATCGCTACACCCACGCATAAACTGTATCAAATCACTTTATATCCTGTAATTCCGATAACTCAACAGTTCAGTGGATAGTGTAGAAGTTATACGTTGCGCGAAATATTATTATTTTTGTTTAAATCTAATTCTTTACCAATAATGCCGAAAATAAATAATTTTAACAGTTTGTGCTTAAGTTTATTTATACTAGTATTTTTACTAAACTTTAGAATATCGTTATCTCAATATAGCAAACCCTGGAGTGAAAAATATGAGAGTAACAAATGTCCTAAATTGTTTCCAAAAAATTTCGTCAACTATGCGCCCACCGGTAAGTATTATTTGCATACTCGTGCTTCGATTCAATTTATATTGCATAATTGACCATTATTTCTGAATCTGAGTTTTGCCCTTGTTTCAGTTTATTGCATTTTTGTGAAAGTACTTTGCCCTTGAAAGATAAACCAGAATGTTATCATACCATGTTTATGGCGATAAACTCCATGGGCCTTATTAATAAACTCGGATGAGCGAGGGATTAAACTTTAGCCCAATACTTTAAAATTGACTAATTTATTTTGACCATTCTTTTTACTTTTAAAATCAGTGGATTGCCATAACAGGATTATCATGTTAGACTGAAAAACATAGATTTTTATTAATTAATTATATCTAGCTATATATAATTAACTATATCTAGCTATTCATAATAATAGAGTGAATTCTCAAGCCCAAGGCCTAAAGTTAATCCTTCGCTCATCCGAGTTAATTAATAAGGCCCCATGAGTTTATCGCCATAAACATACAATATAACAGCGCCACATGAATAATTTGCTTAATCAATAAATATATAAAACTGGACCTTAAACTCCTAGTTAATATATTGACAAAAGTTCAAAGAAAGTTACTGGTTGATGAGAATTTTCAACAAATCCCTGTGTAAATCTTAGTCAAAAGCCTATTGTCAACTGTGAACTGTAGCTATGCAAATTGATAATAAAATGTAAATATTTGTTTTAGGCAATCTTACAGCTGGTAATTTCACCCAAAAAAGTGGCCTTAAAGGACTGCAACAATGTGTAATGTCATGCTGCCTCACCGATACATGTAATGTTGTGTTCATTGTGGACTCAAGGTGCTATCATGTTGAATGTGTCAGTAATGAGTTGTGCACGCCACTGCTGAGAGCAGGCAGCCGAAAGTGGGATCCCCATTTATCCATGATTTTGGTTAAACCAGTTCTACCTAATGGTAAATTTTGAAATGCATATTTTTATCAATTGCTGCAACAAAAAAATACTTAAAATTACTTACTCTACCATTGAAAAAACTTTAATTCCTTGCTGAGGTGTTACCATACCACAGTTTCTAATTTGCATAACTTTTGTTTATGTATACCAATATTTCTTTTTGTTTTTTAAAAAGACATGTTTACCCATATTATAATGAATATTCCAGAAAATTGGTCAGACATAATAGACCAGTCCAGCTATAGAGATGTCAACACTAATTATTCTCCAGAAGAAGAGGCTATTTATTCCCCTTATACAAGCCATCGCAATGATCTCCTCGCAGATGAGGAGGACTCTAACTTCCTATCACATTTTATTAACAACTTACCCACTATGGATGATGAAGATGCCCGAACCTACGAAAAGTATAGGGAAAATGCAGATAATGACATGATTATGGATGCATCAAGTTTCTTAGAGAAAATATCTTGTGAACTAGGAGCAGAAGATTGTCCATTCAATGCCGAATGTGTACCAATAGGTATGAAAATGCGACATGGTATTTGCAAATGTGTACCCGGGACAGAGGAGGATGCTCAAGGAGCATGTGTGCAAACCATGAGACCTTTTTCAAAAGGACCAGCAATCCCCATGAATTCAATGAAGAAGAGTGATGAGTCTGATCCAAAGACTGAATCAAATATTGAAACCACTTCACCAAAAAGTATACAGACTTTGACAGTTTCAATATTATCTAAAAAGGTAGTAAATTTAGTGTTATTACACTTTAATTAATATTTCAAATCATGTGACAGAAATAAGTTTGGCATTGCCTCTATGACAGTATAAGTAGTGTCTATAGATCTCATATTCAGACATGTTTATTTTACTATTTTAGGTACAACTACCAGAAAATGAAGTAACATTGGCAGCCTACACAATACCAGATGAGAAGGCAACAATGAGTCATTATAATTACGTTTGGACTTTAGTGGACCAGCCCAAGGGTGGATTTACGGGTAACAGGAAAATTAATATAATATCTACATACAAATAGCACCATGTTGCCGCACAAATGTAAAAGAAATCTATTGTACAGTTGATTTGTTTATCTTTCGTATCTTTAGTCACATACAACATAAATGCAACTCATTTGTTCTATATTTTATTTATTTCAGGAAACATGAACCAAAATGGTGCTACAGTGACATTGACAGACCTCACTGAGGGCCAGTACAGGTTCAAATTGACTGTGAATGGAACTAATTCATACGGAGAAGGGTATGCCAATGTGACGGTACTGCCTCCAAAGCGAATCAACACACCTCCCGTTGTGGTCATTACACCACAGACACAAACAGTGAAGTTACCTAATACCGTTGCTGTTCTCGATGGCAGTGCTAGCAAGGTAGGCATTTTCTATGACACCTTAAGAATCTTATACTAGTTAAATGTTTAGCCTAAATTATGTCTACTTAAATTATTACATGTAAACAAGTTTTTAGTCCTAACTCCACTAGATAGATAACATATCCGGCTTCATGTATGGTGTATTATCAGTAAATACCAGGAATCGTTTTATTTGAAATCTAGACACCAGTTCGGGACTAGCAGATGCGCAAAGCGTGTCTCAGAGAAAAGCAAAAAAACAGACCAAGATATAAAAAGAACCAAAAATATCTTCATTCCATACTGTTTGTCTGCAAATAGCCCAGCTGCAAAACATGTTTAGGTCTGAAAAGGTTGATGCAGGCTCAGAAAATTGATGCCAAATCAAAATTTAATTTTACATCTGATCATGAATGTTATTAAATACTATGACTATGTATTATATTTTTATAGGACGATGATGCGATTATATCTTGGCATTGGGACCTAACATCTGGACCAATTGGATACCAGCCGCCATTGCAAGATGGACCTACTCTAGAGCTGAAAGACTTAAAGCAGCCAGGCAACTATACCTTCAAGCTAACTGTTGAGGATTCAGACCATGTAAAGAATTCCACTACTGCCAACATTACAGTGTTGAATCATACCGATTATCCGCCGGAAGCTAATGCAGGTAAGTCTGATTTATGAAGGACAAAAGTTCAATTACGTATTTTTGAAGTGACTGTTACAATATGGATATTAAGGGTCCAAAACTGCTTGCAATTAAGATAATAATCTGTATTATGATTTATAATTAGAAAGACTTGTAGTTAATTTAAATCAAGAACATTTTACTGTAAATATGGAAATTAATTGATAACATGATGTTTTTCAGGTCAAGATGTAATAGTATATTTGCCGAACAATAACCTGACTTTAAATGGAAGTCTATCAACTGACGACCACGAAATAACATCTTGGGAATGGACTAAATCGGCCGAGGATGAAAATAAAGCTGTGGACATGCAGAATACACATTCACCATATTTACAAGTAAGTGCGGCATAAATGCAAAGTTTGTACCCCATGTTCATTATAGTGTAGTCGTCGTCGTTTTTTACAAATTACGAAAACTATTATCTATTTTTAGTTTCAAACTACACCGCATTGCTGTGAATAAATTATATTTTATACCGATTTTATATTTTACTGGTCTCTTATGTGTCGGAGGCCACTTGCGTATGTACCACCTCAATGCCTATTTCTCCCGCCGAACAGTAGTGTAAATGCAATGCTATGTATCGGATTGAAGACATCGTAACTACAGTAACTACTGGACATAGTGAGACTTAACATCTTATGTCTCAGGATGGCGAGCGCAGTGGAATGCCAAGCATTGCTTTGTAATTTGAGGTGTTGTTTGTTTTTTTTGTGGTGGTATCGCTTACCATCAGGCTAACGGCATGCTAGTCTCGCCATTAAATGCAATTTAATAAAAATCCATGATCAAGTACAATAATATTATGTGTTATGTTACATCGGTATTATATGATCTACTGATGATCAGATAATATACAACAGTTATTGTACGTATACCAATATAGATATAATGAAATAACGCCCATTCTCCCCAAGCCCACGATACCTAAGGATCAATCTTAGAATCGAATAGAATACGGAGAAAGAGAGGAATAGAAGAAGAACTTAAAGAAATATCCGGATTTTTTAATCAATGTCACACTTGTAATACACATGCAATATAATCGTGCGTTATCGAATCCGATTGTTATGAAGACAATTTTATTTATTGTCGTTAATAAGAGATTATATTCCTATCAATTGAGATCAAAATTACTTATTATTCAATATTCTACACACATGCGGGTGGCAGACACCTGTTTAAGAGCGTATACACCTTGCGCGCAAAGTCAACTATAGGTATTTCTTCGTTAATTTCACGCACACATAAGCGACCAAAGCTGTGTGCGTAGAGCTGCGGCGTCTCGGCTCGCTATACAGTCAGCGCAACCAACTTTGATCCGTGCGCTTCAAAATTCTAACATTGAATTGAAATGTAACTTATGATTTATACAGGGAGCGCAAAAAAATGGCGCACTTGCTCAGTTGGGTACAAGGGCATAATATTAATATCGTAATAAAAAAATAATATTTGGAAAATACCTATCCGTTTTGAAGTTATGACCGTTTAAAGTTTTAAGTTTAATCACCACTTTTTCGCATAAAACCAGTTGGAATGAATTAAACACATACGTATTTTTTCGTTTCGTCGTTAATTGAACGGTTAACGAAATATACCACGATAACCATTTTTAACAGCATCAAAACTTTCTTAGACTTCGCTTTAACCGTTGTTTACACATGGGTAAGGTCATGAACTCTTAGCTGTATAATTTATCCTTCTCTAACTTCAAAAAAGGATATTTTTTGTTTCATTTCAAATAAATCAATCAGTTAAACAGGGACGTACTTAGATTTAAGCGTCAATAAATTAACAACATAATAACTTTAGGTGCAGTTGCATCGTGTATGGATTGACTATTATGTTTGTCATTATTTTCCTTAGTGTCACAAATCCAAACTGAAAGACACCAAGAAATCACACTGGTCATCGCTTAAATCATGTAAGATTGCGAATTTAATTATAATTAGAAAAGTTTTGGTAATACCTACATAACATTTAAATTTTCTAAATAATTAATATTCATTGAAAAAATAATCTGATGACACTGATTAATAAAAAATAAGATTTTTTAAATGATGGCCCAATTCGGCCCTATTAGTCAAAGGAAGCCGCCGGTCATAGTGTACTTCGTCGGATCCAACGCGGCTCGATTATTCTTCCTTTGAGGTTGCCGCCGCCCTTTGTGAGCCCGAGCCGAAAGGCGGCAATTTCTTTGTCGGTAACTTTTAGCATTTTGCAAAAGAAGACCGACATCTTGAGGTGTGTTCACACTACACACTTGATATAACTTAATTTGATTAAGTACCTACTCCGATATAAAAGTTACGTTAAAAAAAAGATCTTATTGGACTGATAGAATGGTCCTTACTTGCTCAAGAGCTTATAATATAATTTAAATATGTCATCAACCGATCCAGTCAGTTACAAATTGCCTATTTACTTTTCCTTATTATTGTATTTAACATTACTTTAATGTGTTTTGAAAATAATGTTACTTTAAAGTGATAAAATTTCTTCTAAATTCTTATACCTAGAGAAATGTCGTCTACCATTATAGCATAGAATTGGCATATGAGACTTCGGTGAGATAAAATTAGTGAAATCAATAAACACTAACCACTAATTTACTGCACTGGAGACCCCGTGCCCTGCAGTGGCACGTATATGAACTGATACAGTACTAATACTAATTGTTCACATGAATTATTATGAACTCAAATAGGAAAGCTTTGTATCTAATGTGAACAGGCCTTTATCTTTCAAGAATCAAAATAATAATTTATTTTTTACTAGTTGAATTCGGATTGCGATCGCGTGTGTATGTATTAGTCGTGTGCATAATATTATAAATTCGTTTTCAGTTATTTTGAGTAAATTTTATTAATTTCACTATGCTTTGAACATTACCCAATTTGATAGCTTTTGATGTAACTTGTATTATGTGAAATGTAAAAGAAAAAGTGATTTGTGCTACCAAACTGTGACAGTGTTTTCGTGCGGATTTTGGCGGATCCTGCGCTTCCATCCTTGCCTATCAAGGTCATTACGGTTTACATTACAAGGTCAGTTAACTACTTTAGAGGTCATTAATGACAACTAACCAGCCCATATGAGTCACCGACGGCCTCCGTGGCGCAGTTGGTAAGAACTGCCTGTGAAATGAGAGACCGCGGGTTCGGTTTCTGCCCCGAGACAATTTCCATGAACCATAATTATTTTTCTAATACCCGCGACACAAGATTTGTATCTTAGTGTGGGGTTAGTACCCATGTATGTGACTGTTGACAGTATTAATTTAATATCTTTTTTATGTACCCTGAGCGTTATGTACACAATCGCACGACTTATAAGTAAATAATGAGCTCTGCTTATTTATTGTTGTGTCTACGTCAGTTGTAAGATTCAATCACTTTAGCGTAATGTGTTAAGGGTTAGCATATGTATCGTTAGTTTTTTTTTTCTCGGCATTTTTCTTAATATTCGCTAGCGCCATGCAAATCCGTCTTAATTAAGATGCCTTCACCATATACTATAATGTATATTGGCAGGTGCGCCGTTTTCTTGTTCACCCTGTATATTGGTAATATTATATCATAAAAATATTTTATTTGCATTATAAGTAGACAAATATTACTGTGCAAGCAATGAACAATACAAATTTAGATACTAATCATTATTACATTGTTAAGTTGCATTCAAATCAGTGTTCAATCAGTAGACACTATGGACGTTTATTAATCATTTCGTGTTCGAACACATGAAAAGAGTTAGGGGCCTTACAACCCCTTACAATTACGAAATATATTTAATTTTATATTACAATACATAATATAATTTAGCCTCGGAATTACATCCCATTATATTATCTGAAACATAATTTATACTCACTACAAAATCATTGTAGGTAATAAAAAGAAAAAATATGTTTTACTACCAAAGTACTAAGATGTGGCTATCGCAGTCCGCGCGTGGCTATTTTTACGACGCACGGCAAAAATCGACTGCCGCCAGGCCGGAGCGACGAGCGATACGTCCTCCCTCTAGAAGGCCTTGCGGCGGCGGTCTGATTTGATGCACGGCGGACAGCGTGTTTTATAGTGGTTTTTAAAATATATGTAGAAAACATGAAAACTAATTTTATTGAAATATAAAAATGCTAATTTATTGATAAGATGTTCTTCTATTATAATATGCAATTGCTATAAAAAATTATGTACGATAAGTTGGTGAAAAAAAATATGTTCTTGACGAGAGTTTCTGAATAATTGCGCATTGTTTAAATTTTTATTTTTCAGGAACTAAACATAAAAAGATTATTTTTCTCAGCAAAATCCCTCCATAAGGGTCTTATTAGTCGGATAATATTTTTATTTTCATCTTATATTTAGTGATTTCGGATATCTTAAGCTTCTAAATTGCCACTTAAAGCCTAAATAACGAAACTAGTGTTCAGTAATCCTTATAGTACTCACAAATTATCCATCAATCTATAATGTTTTCCACCAAAATCCCTAGATGACAACCTTTTCTAAAATTAGTACTAATTATTTTTCCTTGAAATTGTTTATTGGTGGCTATTAACTCATTTGAAAAGTCCTGTTTTTTTTAGCCAAAAAGCGCGCAAAGGGTATAAACGCTCTTAACACAAGTAAACAAAATTCCTAAAGTTCAGTTTACAATATTATGCACTTATAAAAGCAAACTTGAAACTTGGGTGTCATGGTGGCACCTCTGCCCACCCTTTTGAGGAATAAAGCGTGAGTTTATGTATGTAAATACGATTTCTCATGTGTTTTGAGCTGAATTTCATTTAACAAGCTGTGGAACAGTTTGCCATCCCATTTTCCCTTCTATCCTGTACTACTGATTTCTAAGTCCATCCAATGGATACTTCTGGACTGCATTGCACGTACCATCAGCTTCATACCAGCCACTTTATCGAACCAATATTTAATTATTAAGATCGAGTTAAAAATTGCTTAAAAATTACGTTTGTTGTATGGGAGCCCCCCTTTTATATTTGTTGTTGTATCAGCCCATATACGTCCTACTGCAGGGCACGGGCCACCTCTAATCTAAAAATCAGGTGTGCCATGGGATTCGAACCCGCGACCACCGTGATCATGTGCGTCTAGTCCGTTTACCAACAGGCCACCACGCACTTCAATATTTACTTTATTCTAATTTAATTATTTATTTTGAAAGGAAAGATGGAACTAAATATTCTGTGAAAATTTTAAGCATCTACCTATCACCGTTATTATTATTCAGCAAAAAACTATACGAAATAACAAGTTCATTGTATGGGGACCCCTCTTTATATGTTCATCTTTTATTTTTAGTATTTTTTGTTATAGTGGCAACGGAAATACATAATTTGTTAAAACTTCAGCTTTCTAGCTATCACGGTTTATGGAACACAGCCTGGTGACAGAAAGGCGAGGGTAATAGGGTTCCTGTTGAATTTTTTGGTACGAAACTCTAAAAATACACGTGAAATTATTGTGTTTATATTTCAGTTGTCGAATTTGTCGGAAGGCGTGTACACGTTCGTGTTGAAGGTGACGGACTCGTCGGGTCAGTCGTCTACTGCCGATGTCCACGTGTTTGTGAAGCCTCCGACCAACACTCCACCCGTAGCTGATGCAGGACCTGATGCGGTAAGTATTTTAAACACAATTACTGAGAAAATTATATAATTTAACCCTAACTAAGAGATAGATGGCAGAAGCTGTGGTTATCATTAAAAGAAAACTGATACATATTTTTTGTCAAGCTTACGCCCGAATACTCGAACGTCATTCAAATAATACGTTGCTCTTAACAGCTCACGGCCCACTTAGCCGCGGAATTTACGTAGTTAAGTGCAACTTATATTAAAGTTGTGTTCCAGTGATTTAAAAAATAGTGCAAAATGAATGTAGACAAAAAATATAATTTTTATGGTTTCAATAAACAATTGCAGAAATTTATATTTTTACCAGAAATAACACTTGCTTCAAATACAGCTTGGGTGCTTAAGGTGATCATTTTCAGGTAGTGCAAATATTGCATGCATTGTTATTTGGTTAAAATAAATTAAAACTAATCTGTGGTTTAACTAAACAAATTACATGTATTTTGTTGCAAGTTGAGATAAGGCATTAACCATACATATGTACATATTACATAGATGCCGGAATAACCGATGCATGTAGTGCGAGTGGGTGTATTTGCCGCAGTATATTTTATCACCATTCACCAGTCCTGATTGTATGGAGCCCAATGACATAAATAACTTACTAATAATACTATAATGTCAATGATAATTTTGTGTGAAGTGGGGTAACAATTAACTGGAAAACTAGGCTTGTTATTATTTTAAACGATTTAAAAAAGGAAGGTTGTTTTCGCGTGTGATTCGATGTAGCTCAAAGTCAGCCTCTTTTTACTTAATAACTCAGATTGATTATGAGATTTTTCATTCTGCCCATGTCTATGAAACAATACTAAGACATGATTGCAATCATCCTTATTTGCTTTATCAATATGGTGTACTTCGAAAGGTTCTAAAGGTGTTTGATTATAGCGTAATAGGAATTTAATTGAATTTATATTTAGATTGTAATCATTGAAATCGATAATAGTAATTAGAAATAAATATCGGATTTCATTAGTAGTCAATTTGTATGATGAATTTGCGTTGATACTAATTTTAAATTTCGCACAAATTTAATCATAAATTATTAGTTTTGAAGTTAATTACGTGCTTCGGATTTCCAGTTCATAAATTCTCATACATCTAACAAAACTCCACAATGCTACCTAGTACCTACCCTACCTAACAAAAATCACCTGTAAATATGTGTGAAATGTAATTACAGTTTATATCACTGCCACAAACATGGATCACCTTGAACGGTTCGGCGTCGCACGACGACCACAGGATCGTGGCGTACACGTGGCGCTGCCTCGCCGGCCCCACTAACTCTAACATTATAAGCTTTAACGAGTCCGTCGCCAACGCCACCGCACTTACTAAGGGACAGTACGTGTTCTCACTCACCGTGCTCGATGATAATGGAAACTCTGCTACTGATAACATCACCGTTACTGTTGCACAGAGTAAGTAATGTATCTACTCAAGTATAATATAGTAAGCAGCCATAGTATGCTAAAGTCTATAAGAGGAGAGGCTTTGTTTGGATTTGTCTGCGTACAATGATGAACTATGTCTAACTTGCGCATAATAAAATTGCTTCTTCTCCGCGAAAGCCAAACGAACGTGTAAAAATGTTCATACAAAACAGTTTATCTTTGAACAAAAACTAAATTAAGCTGAATAAGTTTAGTTAGTCCCTTATAAAAAAAATTTGGTCGTATTAATTGATAACAGACTTCCTGTCTAACACCCTACTTACCTGGTACGTATGTAGGAGATTCTTCACCTCAATATGATCGTCAAATACGTCATAGCATTACGCCCTTGCATGTAACATCATCACAATGTTTAATATCATTTAATGTCACTTATACGTACAATCAAAGATAACGCTTTTGTAATATACATATTGCCAGCATATAATATGGGCCGTGCTTCCTTAGACAATCGGTTCAATGTTGTGCAATTTTCATGACCTATTAAATGATTAGTTTATTAGTTTATATGGCGATGAGCTTGTCTATTCAATAACGTGGAATGTAAATAAAAGTCGTGAATTTGCCACTTTTAATATTCGACTAAATTTGTCTTTTATGTTTTAATCGTTGATACTAGAGGGGACACTGCAAACAAAATGTTTGTAACAGAAATTAATGGTACCGTACCACTACAGTAGTCTCGTTTTGCTGTACGCATAATCCTGTACCAGTACCCCAAGCAGGAACATTTTGAAGTATCGTATTGTAATAGTATCGTGACAACGATTACTATACTATTACTACGATACTAGACGTCAAAAAATATTCGTGCTACCACTTTCATACATTTGTATAGTAAAACTATCGCAAGACCGATTACCATACTATAGTGTCGTAAACGTTTCCCGCTGCCATAATTTAGTTCCAAATACGTTCACAATGGCGCTGTTCAAATTCCCATACAAAATTTTACTATTACGATTTCTAAACCATAGAGCCAAATGTTCCTGCTTGGGGCACAGTATAATGCGCGGAAATTTTGTTTCCGCTGTCCGCTCTACGATAATGTCTCAATGATTTTAAAACACAACATAAGGTAATAAAAGCCCAATCACCAATCAATATGCTGAAATATTCGCTGAATTATTATTTCATCTAAGTTTTTTTATTGAATAATGCGACAAAGTATAACGACCTCTTAAGGATAGCACAAAGCCGCCGCGTTGGATACAGGTCACTTCCAACTTTTCCCAATGGAAATCTGTGTTCAGTTGTGACTATTATTAACTATTTTCATGAAGAGAAACAAATAGATACACTGTTTACGGATTTACCGTAATGTCAGTAACCTTATTGAAATTGTAATAATGGACCCCAGTGACGCATAGGAAATATCCAATAGCTGACGAGGACGTTCACACGTAAATGAGGCACATGTCGATTGGCTACCCATATAACCATTCTCAATCGTACTTTCAATTGTAGAGGAGGTCCGTGCCCTGCAGTGGGACATATAAAGAAAGAAGGAGATGTTAATTGGCTCAAATAAATAAATAAATAACACCCAACAGTCACATACATAGTCCTGACCCCACACTAAGATCGAGTCTTGTGTCGTGGGTATCAGGAACTACGAGAGACTTTTCGGTCTCACAAACACCCAGACCCGGAAGAAATATTTGTGGGCCGCACAAACATTTTTCTCGGTGCGGGGATAGAACCCGCGGCCTCTCGTTTCACAGGCGGCGTCTAACCAACTGCGCCACGGAGGCTGCCATTAAATGTCACGTATATAAAATACACACTTTTTAAATATCTAATTACGCTAATATGTACATTTACACGTAAACAGATAAAAACAGCCCACCTAAAGCCGATGCCGGTGGCGACCAAGTGTTGAACCTCCCGCTGGCCCTGTTGATATTGAACGGTTCCAAGTCTTCTGATGATTTCCGCATCGTGTCTTGGAAGTGGACGAGGTCAGGCTCGGGGTTGGCTGCGGGCAAGGTCGTACTTAATTCGGATACTAAGCCAGTTCTCATGGTAAATACATTTTTATATTGTGTTTTATATTTCTATCTATAAATAATGCAGCTGACGGTTTTTATGTTATTTTAATTATAAGAAAGCACATTAACATTGTTTGATATAACAATGCACATGTTGAGTTAATTAAAATAAACTCGCAACTTCTCTCTGCACTCATGTGTTCATTTTTTTTTAAATCAAATTCCTTAACAATGTTAAAGTAAGATTGCATATTCTATTCACTAGTTAATTCTCCCAAGAATAGAGTGGCGGTTTGATAAAATAAATTTGCAATAATATAAAATAATAATTAGTAATAAACAAACGGATAACGATATATCTTGAACCTGAAATATTTTTATAACTAACATATTGAAAAAATATCGATTTTACTTTCAGCTTACAAACATAGAGCCGGGAAGGTATGTTTTCGAATTGACAGTGACCGACGACCAAGGAGAATCGGATAGAGACACAGTGAGCGTGCAGGTCAAACCTGACCCATTAGAGATGAATCTGCTAGAGATGACCCTTAACATTCCTATATCCACGTTCACGCAAGGCCAGTTGGACTCACTTGTACAGAAGATCACGTTGTTATTGAAAGGTGACATCAAGGTCAATGTGACAGAAGTACGCGGCCAGGTCGATTCGGGCAATACGCAGCTGATCTTCTTTTTATCAGAAAATGTAAGGTTTTTTGTGAAGTGTGTGTTTTTTTTTTTTAATGCAAGTAATGGCGAGACGAGCAAGCCGCTCGCCATCCTGAGACATAAGATGTTAAATCTCAATATGTCCAGTAGTTACTCTGGCTACAATGTCCTTCAATCCGAAACACAACAGTGCATTTACGCAGTGTTGTTTCACGGGAGAAATAGACATTGCGGTGGTACCTACCCAGATGGCCTCTCACATATGAGAGACCTACCACCAGTGGTAGGTTGTGTTTAAATATTCTTTTATAAAGTGTGTTAAAACGAATAAAATTGAGATTCTTTTAGTTTTTACAATAGGGTATTTGACTGATATCGATTTTTGGTATTATTTCGGTTACAAACACAAATACGTTAAAAATAAAGCCTTGCTGTCAAAAGAGTATTAAAATAGCTTGTAACATATAGTTCAGTCAATATATAAGGAATAATTAATTGCCCTCCGAATACAGACCTACCCTTATTTAACATTATTAATTGTTAGGAGGACATGTCAAGAGGTCACAGAAAAAATATAAAGGTCGCGCTGTTTGCTGATTTTGAGAAATTCAAAAAATGAATGAAAAAAAATTTAAATGCTTTTTTCTTGGAAACTATTGGTTTTAGGAAAAAGTTTTTTAAATAAAAAATGTAGAGGGCATTGCATTGACGTCATCCGACTTGAAATATTGTGATGCAAAACAGATAAATTCACCTAAGTTCAAATTTTTGCTGAACAAAAGTTCAAATTTTTTGATAACAAAATCAGCAAACAATTATTGCTATTCCATTTGAATTTTAAAAAAGATAAAAACTAAATGGCATGTGTACTGTGCAACGGCACAGTACATAATGTACAATTTGTGCACTTCAACAAGTTCCAGCTCGAAAACGGTAAATTTTATAAAAAATTGTTTTAAATAAAAGTTGTAGCTAATTTTGTGACAAACAACTTTCTAATTTACATTATTATACAAAAATCATTTTTTACTATCGAAAATAGCGTTTGAACAGTTTTAATCCATTAGCGCCCTCTACTTTTTGTATATCAAGTCGGATGCCGTCACTCCAATGACAAAAAATGTAGTCCGCAATGCCCTCTACGTTTTTTATTCAAAGAACTTTTTCCTAAAACCATAGTTTCCAAAAAAAAAGCGTTTTTAATGTTTTCTTTTATTAATTTTTTGAATTTCTCAAAATCAGCAAACCGCGCGACCTTTTTAATTTTTCTGTGATCTCTTAACATGCCATGCCCTCCTAACGATTCATTATGTTAAATAAGGGCAGGTATTTATTCGGAGGGCAATTTACATATTGACTGAACTAATAAGACAAATATTATTATTTAAAATTAAAGAGTAGGGATGGAGTGGGGACATCTTGCTTTCTCTTTCACACGCGCACACTGTAATGTATGAAATGTATTTATAATAGCCCTAGTGACGTCAGTATCTTTGTTTTGCATTTCTTTTCTGTTACCCCCACTACAAGATTTAAAACGTTTTTAACTTGTTTTATTCTAAACGGATTTATAAATTTCTTCGTTTGTTAGACCATAGTCAATAAATACAATAAAAAAATGGTGTCAAATGCCCTATTGATGAAAGACTGCTTCCGTGTCGATTAAATCATATTACGCGCCATGAAAATATGTTTCTGTTTTAGGTAAAATTTGTTTATGGCTTAATTATTTCAAGTTCAAGATTACGAAATATGAAAAAAAAAATAACTGTTTTAAGCTCAATATTACTAATATACTGGCCATTATTACCCACTATTAAACTAATACCAAATACCCTATTGTGTATACATTCAGAACAAGCCGATGGAAGGTATAAAGGCGCTGGAGTTGTCGCGCGGCGCGGCGGGCGTGGCGGCGGGCGGCGGCGGCGCGCGCGTGCGCTCGCTGCGCTGCCTCAGCACGTGCTCGGGGCGCGGCGCCTGCGAGCCGGCCACGCGCACGTGCCGCTGCGACGCCTTCTGGATGCAGAGTCTACTCACGCAACTCGATCCTGATGCTATGCCGGACTGCGGTGTGTACACCATCTACTAATTTATTTATAGTCGCTTACCTCAAAACATAATCCGCCTTATTACAAAAAAATAGCTTAATACCGGATTTAAACCAAAACTAAAAAGTCTAGAATTGTTACGGTATTAAAGTCAGTTCTTAGACTGAATTTCATTCTTAATACAAATCCAAGACCAACCGAAGACTTTATAGTATCGCACATAGTTCCTGATTACCACAGATTACAAGCAAAAAATTAAAGTGATCCATTATTTCATTCACTCGCCTATTTATGCATCGTTCCATTGAACATAAACTTGGTGGTAGGTCTACTGGTGGTAGGTCACTCATATGTGAGAGGCCATCTGGGTAGGTACCACCGCAATGTCTATTTCTCCCGTGAAACAACACTGCGTAAATGCACTGTTGTGTTTCGGTTTGAAGGACATTGTAGCCAGAGTAACTACTGGACATATTGAGACTTAACATCTTATGTCTCAGGATGACGAGCGCAGTGGAATGTTGCTATTGTTTATGAGCGGTCGTATCGCTTACCATCAGGCGAACGGCTTGCTCGTCTCGTCACTCATTGCAACAAAAAAAAACTTGTGTATAGAGATAAGTAAAATGTTAAAAGATCATGACGCCAAATATAAATAAAATATTTATATAGTCTTTATTTATATAATAATAGCGAAATGTTTACATATCATTTTATTATTGATTCTGTTTAACAATACATACTTTAAGTAATATAAATAAACATTGTTCGTTGTTGAAATGTGCGACGTGCATACTTTCATATTATCAAAATTACATGTATCCCAAATCTTCCAAATCCATTAAATCCATCGAATTTATGTCCATTTTCTATTGTTGTTGTTGTTAAGACTGCTAAGAACACAACTGCGACGCACAAGTGAAGTTAAAAATTTTACGTTTCGAGGTTAGTACTAGAGTTAAACTAGGGGTCTCGGCGGTTTAACTTTTGGTACCATAGATAATGCTAGCACTCGCCTTAAATCCGGTTTTGTAATAACATTTTATTTGGTCCGTAGTCTAAACCTGGTAACCTGGTCCTAAACTCAGTACTTTAGTTAGTTCACGTTTTGTAATGAGGCCACATACTACTCGGTCACAATATCTCTGCACCTCGCAGGAATGCGATGCCCCTCCCGCCGCCCCTTTCTCCTTACCGCGCTCGTCCGAACACGACAGTACAGTTAGCACTTTCGTTGCCGATACGCGTCTCAATAATTTGGTTATTTTCGTGTTAGTATTGTTTTGTTTTTGGACATTTATTGTTAAGTTTCGACTACATTTGTTATTGTTTTTCGAAGTTCAGTTTAACTCAAAAAACATGGGAAAGACTATACACATACACAGTGAAGCAAGAAATTTGATCCTAAAAGTGTTAAGGT
Source organism: Hyles vespertilio (assembly GCA_009982885.2). NCBI lineage: Eukaryota > Metazoa > Arthropoda > Insecta > Lepidoptera > Sphingidae > Hyles > Hyles vespertilio. The sequence goes on along the minus strand of CM042806.1, from coordinate 10,974,982 downwards.
TTTTTGAAATGGAGAAGGCTAATAAACATTTTGCCATACCTATAGACCAAGTGGTTAAACGAACCTGTGCTGCTACTGGGATATCGAAGAGGACTCTTATGAATATAAAAAAAGAGGCCAAAGAATTACTTGTATCGCCGCGTACTTTGCCACTGCCAGACACTAGTCCAAGTACTACCAACCATCCAAGTACTAGCAACCATCCAAGTACTAGCAATGACCTAAGTACTAGTCCAAGTTCTACTAATAATCGAAGGAAATTATCAACACCGGGTAAGAAGCGTAAGCAATACAACCACCTTGAAGACGAGAATATACGGCAGATGGTGATATTTCTAGGAGAAGAAAGTTCAGACAGTTATACAGGGTATATCAAGACTGCTACCGAAAACGAAGCCGGGTGGTAGTTTAAGCGACTTCAGACACAATGCAACGGAAAAAGTTGCAGAAAAAAGCGACAATTTTTTTTTGCTATTTTTTTCCTATAGCCCTATTTGGGTGGTAAATACATTTTTTCCTAAAATAATAGTGTATACCCTTTTATTTATAAATACCCTAAGGTATAAAAGAGTTTAAATTATTATTTTAGCAAAAACTATGGTTTTACCACCCAAAAATGACGATATTTAAAAAAACATAAAAAATAATTGTCGCGTTTCTATGCGAAATTTTTAATTGCATTGTGTTTGTAGTCACTAAAACTACCACCCGGCTTCGTTTTCGGTAGCAGTCTTGAGATACCCTGTATAAGCGAGAGCGACGACGATAATAGTATGTCAGGCATAGAATCAATTATTTATAATGAAGAGGAGTTTTAATTTTTAAACATATTGATGTTATAAATTAATATTTTCTGAAATCATTATATACGGCTTATAAAGTAAATAAGATTTAAAATAAATTGTTTTACTTTTTTTCTATCATTAAATTACGTAACATTTAACACAAACATTAATCCAATCATTACACAAAAAAACTTTTTTACACTCCGTACCTGAGCGCCGACGTGACGTCATCAACGCCGGGTGCACAGATATTTTGACCGAGTTATATGTTTATCTAGGGGTCCGAATAGAGAATAATACCTATTTTACTTTGAATCTTAGTATCGATGTGAAGATTGTTGTCCCTAAATGAAAAAAAAAAACTGCAATAATGAATTTTTTAGCAGTATCGGTATCGGGATAAACGATATTTTTTATCGATACCATGAATGAGCATTCTTCTTTAAAAAGGCCCGTGTTTGAGTTACTGCCCTCTCGATTGGCACGGCAGTAGCGTCAAGCGCGGATCCACCGCAGTGGGCACGATAGGCCCACAACCCTAACGGACTTATGACGTCACACTTCTACCACAGAATACTAAATTAACAGAAGTCAAGCTTCATACAAAGCGCGCTAAACCAACGCACACATAGACAGCGTTCACCGACACGATATTTCAAACCAGTTGAGACCACTGCGAGCGCGAGTGTCACCCGCTTCGGGCACGCAAATAGTGATATTTTTTGTGCAAAGATGGAACAAATGAATAAAAGGTATTACACTTGTATATAAAACACCAGATTATAATAATAGAATGTAAATATCACTAAAAAAATACATAAATTATACAAAACAATAAAAAAAACTTGAAAAATATTGACATACACATTCTCAATGACTTCATAAATACAGTTAAAATTTATTTATTTTATTATTGTGTTTTATATATTTTATTTAAAAAAAATAATCAAACGATACGAGTGCTATTAACATGATACGTGTTTTTGCATAAGCCAGAGTTAACAACCCTTGCGCGAACGCCGAGCGTAGTGTGAGTGTGGCAATAAAAGTGAAGTACATACACAAGCTTGATTTCTGTTAGTATTCTGTACTTCTACGTCTTAACATTATATCAAATGCCATACATACAGGGTATATAAAGACTGCTACCGAAAACGAAGCTAGGTGGTAGTTTAAGTGACTTCAGACACAATGCAACTAAATTTAGTGCAAAAAATTTTGACATTTTTTTTTAATTTTTTTCTTTCTTCCTATTAGGGTGGTAAATACATAGTTTTTTTTTATTAAATAATAATGTACACGCTTTGATTTTTAAAGAAGTTGTGGTACGCAAGCCTTTAAATTATTATTTTAGCAAAAACTGTGGTTTTTTTTTGTTACATTGTGTTTGTAGTCACTAAAACTACCACCCGGCTTCGTTTTCGGTAGCAGTCTTTATATACCCGGTATAATAAAATCGCAGAGATAAATCTTTTTTGCGTATAACGTATAATATCATGAGCAAGATCATACGCAGACACTTCGTTGATTTTGGGGTTGCCATGCCCACAACCTTTTTTAATGGCTGGATCCGTCCTTGAGTAGCTTCGTGTGTTGATTTGTTAGGCTGATTTTAGAGTCACGCTGACCGCGCGTTGACTTTCAGTGCTGAAAGTTGAAATGTATGAGCTAAGGAGCGTTTTAGAACAACGCGTAGTTGTCAGCGCTGAGCCCCGACGTAAGCTACGCGCTGAGCTGTCAGCGTGTCTCTAAAATCAGTATAATAGTTCAGTCAATATGTGAATTGCCCTCCGTATAAAGACCTACCCTTATTTAATATAATGAATCATTAGGAAGTCACAGAAAAATTAAAAAGGTTGCGCTGTTTGCTGATTTAGAGAAATTCAAAAAATGAATAAAAAACTTGAAATGGTTTTTTTAATTTTTCCTTACATATTGACTGAACTATAAGTTAGCGTGTTGCGTGCGTGTGTCAGAGTGGTCGGTGGTGTACGCGAGCCTGGGCGGCGTGGCGGCGCTGTGCGCGGCGTGCGCGTGCTGCTGGGCGGCCGGCCGCGCCGCGCGCCGCGTGTGTGCGCCGCGCAAGCCCAGACCGAGACCCAAGTACCGGCTGCTGCCGCTCGCCGACCACGAGGAGAAACCATGTCGGTACACACACTGCACCTACACTCTGTATTATACACGCGACAATCAAATATTACGGCTTCTATAGAAACATCAAAGATGCCGCGAACTGCAAGCCATAAACAGCCTAATGTAAATAGAAATAAGGTATATTAAAAAAAACCTATATAAACCGTAATACGGCCGATTTGACAATCGAGGTTATACAGTCATCATATCAGCCACAGGAAGTCCACTGCTGAACATAGGTCTTCCCAAGGATCTTCACAATGATCTGTTGGAACCGGCCTGCATATAGGAAGTCGCTGGATGCAGGTTATACAGTAAAATCTCAGTAATTTGACAGCCTCCGTGGCGCAATTGGTTAGACACCTCCTGTGAAACAAAAAGCCGCGGGTTCGATCCCCGCACTGAGAGAAACATTTTTGCGGCCCACAAATATTTCTTTCGGGTCTATTGAAGTACCGGACTAGTGACATTATACTGTATTTGCATCTTACACTATACTAATATTATTAAACTGAAGAGTTTGTTTGTTTGTTTGAACGCGCTAATCTCAAGAACCGCTGGTCTGATTTGAAAAAAACTTTCTTTGTTATTCTTCTTCTTTCTTTCTTTTCTATAGGCTATATAGCATCACACTATGACCTATAGGAGGAAATCAGTAGTGACATTTCTAGCATATATTTGTTTTATTGTATTTGTTTTTGGTGGTCCGATTGGTCGATATTCTGAATTGATAGTCGCAATTGAACATTTTAAAACGTGTATCCGTGTACTCGCGTGTTTTGTGTGTTGTGTTACATAATTGCATACAAAGGCAAGAGATAACTTTTTGTTGCTAATCGATGCTTTATACGGCCGGCATTGACCTTGCTATCGGGTGTAATGAAGTCAGTATTGCACGTAATTGGTACGACACACATCTGGTAATAAAGACAAAATAACACAAGGAAACATTACATGTATTAAAAAAAAAAATTTGAACCATGGCTGTGTTGAGTCTACAACTTAGAGTATATACATATAGAGGGAGCGCTGGTACTTCAAAAACGTAGATAAAAATGGTGGTGCCGGGGCCACCTTTTTTTTCCCGCCAATCAGTATGGATTCAGACAGCGTGGGGTACACATAAAATCGTCTAGAAAGAAAAATCTTAAAATGCCATTTTGCGTCATTAAATTGTGCCCAAATTCTACCAAACGCATAATTAATAAGTATATAATTAGCTACCATAGGTAACATTGCATATTTATTAATATATCGGGAGATATAATCGCCGGAATTTTACTAAAAAAAAAATAGAATTAGCACGCTTTCTATAGACATATTTTTCAGTGTTGCAAATTTATAAAAAAATTAATAACTCGATATCCTGGTAAATACAGGGTATATCAAGACTGCTACCGAAAACGAAGCCGGGTGGTAGTTTAAGCGACTTCAAACACAATGCAACAGAAAAAGTTGCAAAAAAAAGCGCCATTTTTTTTTTGTTATTTTTTTCCTATGACCATATTTGGGTGGTAAATACATGTTTTCCTAAAATAATAGTGTATACCCTTTTATTTATAAATAATCTAAGGTTTAAAAGAGTTTAAATTATTATTTTAGCAAAAACTATGGATTTACCACCCGAAAATGACGATATTTAAAAAATCATAAAAAATAATTGTCGCGTTTCTTAGCAAAATTTTTAGTTGCATTGTGTTTGTAGTCACTAAAACTACCACCCGGCTTCGTTTTCGGTAGCAGTCTTGAGATACCCGGTATAAATAAATTTATATGAAAAAAACAATTTGACGTTATATTAAACCGACAAAATAAGTTTTTTTTAATATTGTTTTAATTTCTGTTATTGTATTTTTTTGTGGTGTACAATAAAGTTTATAAATAAATAAATAAATAAAAATAAGTTTGTGACTAAATATGACTTGCAATATAAATATTTTGTAATTCTCCGATCTTATATAATTGGACATAATTTTAAAATCGGTGTGACTTTAATCCGGATTGTGAATATTGGCCGCCATTTAAATTTTAGAGCCTTAGCGCGACTTCTGGTAGGAGGTATATATTTAATATTTAACGGCCGTCCCCGTGTACCGGTAACATAAATTCATAGACGGAATTGAATATTTTGGCCGCCATTTTGAACTTTTTTGTTATCAACTCGATTGCTCTCAAAATTAATATCTGGCAGTCGCTGGGTACGGATAACATAAATTTATAGTCATAATTGCATATTTTGGCCACCATTTTGAACTTTTTTGTTTTTAACCCGATTGCTCTCAAAATCAATATCTATTTGTTAAAGATATGTAAACAACCAAATCTTTATAATGTTTTTTTAGGATACCCCTGGATCGAAAAATAAGACGTCAAAGCGTTAATATTATAAGAAGGAGTCGTTTAGAAGACTGTTGGATACCTGCAAAATATTTTTATTATAATTAATATGATGAGAATACATTTTTAATTTTTAAATCGTAGTGAACCAACAATGTAGACGGTCGACCTGGTTAAGGTTTCAGGAAGTCGTTGGATGCAGCCCACTTCCAATAGGTCAATGTGGAGATCCTTGGGCAGGCCTATGTTCAACAGTGGACTTCCTATGGCTTTTTATGGCTGAAGAGAGAGAGAGAGGGAGAGGGAGACTGAGAGAGAACCTTAGATTTTGATTCTGAGAGCAATGGCAGCCACAATACTTCACCTATAAATGTGGCTTATTGGTACCGAGAAACCCTCAAATATTAATTTTGAGAGCAATCGGTTTAATAAATAAAAGTTCAAAATGGCCCACAGTTTTTTAATCTACTTATAAATTTGGTTTATTGGTGCCGACTGCCGAGATACCCTTAGATGTTGATTTTGAGAGCAATCGATTCAATGACTAAAAAGTTGTAAATGGCGGCCAGTTTTTTTAAATCTGGCTATGTACTTGGCTTATTGGTGTTGACATAACGTCAGATGTTGATTTTGAGAGCAATTGGTTCAATAAATAAAAAGTTCGAAATGGCGGCCACAGATTTTTAATATAACTATAAACTAGACTTATTGTTGCCGAGTTATATTCAGCTATTGATTTGAAAGCAATTAGTTCAATAAATAAAAATTTCAAAATGGCGGCCACAGTTTTATTAAACCTTACTATGAATTTGGCATATTGGTGCCGAGATACCCTCAGATACTGATTCTGAGATAAATCGGTACAATAAGTAAAAACTTCAAAATGACGGCCACGATTTTCAATAGGTACCTAATACGAACGAAGCTCGGCTATCGAAGCATAGGGACTAAAACAGTTACCATTGCACCACCAAGCATTTCCAATATTGCAATGCTATTGTATAATAACGCACAGGTAAAATTACTTCGTATTCGCAGTGAAAACGTATTCGGAATTATAGATAAACGTGTTAAAATAGTCGCCACAATTTTTCATTCTTTAAAAATATTCTGTATCGATATTGTTATTGGGACCAAAAAACGTAATTAAATTTTGATACAGTTGGGGAAAATATGTTAACCGGCAACCCTAATGCAGCAATGCTACCAACATTACGACCAAGAAAATATCTACGTTTTTTAAAACACAAATGTATGACAGCGCTCCCTCTATATGTATATACTCTAAGGTCTACAATTAATATTCTTATAATTGTCATGGATCTGTAAGGGTCTCTAAAGAAATATAAATAAAACTGTTTACCTAAAAAATAATTAAATCGTTTCCCAACCTCTAAATTAATGCATATTGTTAGAGCTTGAATATTTCTCTGTTTTGCAGTTACCAGCAAAGACATTTCGGAGACTGAAACCGATTCTGACGTGTTGTTTGAGTCTAAAAGTAAAACTACGTCGTTCGGGTCGCGTGCCATGAACGGAGAGCCCCAAGGCAATGGATGGAAGAAAAACGGACACTATAAAGGTTCACGTAAGGTTAAAACGTAGCTCATTGTACAAATTGCGTTCGTGTTGTATGTTTACAGAAAAATAAGTAGCTAATTACAAACAGGTTTTAATCAATAGTGGGAAATTACGACTCAGAATACAATGGTTTTAATAACGTGTCGTGTAAAAGTCATTATTATACGTGAAGCATTTTCATTCTTAACAAATTGGTTATTACTATTTTCGTAATAAAAATGAAAAACGAAAAAGGCATTATGATATAAATGTATATTATTGCATTGAGGAAGAACAATAATGTTACATAGAATTATTCTACAAACATATTCTTTGAAATTAATTTGTATTAACTAATACTTGAGTATTGCTATTTTTTGTTGTTTATTTAAGTACCTAATGTTAATTTAGGATACATCGGCGTCGCTTTCTTTACGAGAATAGATAACGTTCACTATGTGTCAAAACTGCTAACTATGAATTGATATAATTTATGGAACACCACACACAAAAATAAGACAACACGTTTAATTAAAGGTGACAATTGACGGTCATACCACTTATGCGATTGATTATCTTAATTAAAATATTTGCATAATATGCAATATTCCGGGTATCTCAAGACTACTACCGAAAACGAAGCCAGGTGGTAGTTATAGTGACTACAAACATATTGCAACTAAAAATTTCGCAAAGAAACGCGACAATTATTTTTTATGTTTTTTTAAATATCGTCATTTTTGGGTGGTAAATCCATAGTTTTTGCTAAAATAATAATTTAAACACTTTTATACCTTAGATTATTTATAAATAAAAGGGTATACACTATTATTTTAGAAAAAAATGTATTTACCACACAAATATGGCCAGGAAAAAAAATAACAAAAAAAATGGTCGCTTTTTTTTGCAACTTTTTCTGTTGCTTTGTGTCTGAAGTCGCTTAAACTAACACCCGGCTTCGTTTTCGGTACAGTCTTGATATACCCTGTATAATATCTAGTCCCGGGGGGCCTTGTTAAAGAATTCAGGTAAGCAGGACGTCATAAAATCATTTCAGAAAGTGAATTATGTAACATTTGTCTTATTTATGTTTATAAAGTATAAAATATTTATCACTTATATTTTGTATATGTGCTTCGCTCTGTTTTAATCATGCCCTCTCTCCTAGCTATGGCATGTTTTAAATTTGTACATATAATACTGCTGTTAACATGTTCGCCGGGTTTTATACATCTTATATGTTTATGGCGTCGATTATAAAATGATTTGTACATCAGGTTTGATACATTGTAATGCGAAGACGTCCGTGTCCTATTATAACACATTATTAGGAAAAACTGCGGCACGGAAAAACAATGCAACTGATCCAACATTAAAATTCGGTAAAAGTGCACTTGAAAATTTCGATTTGTTAAAATTTACCTAGGAGTATGTTTAATTAAACTTAGAAGCGAGCTAGAGTTACTTTTAAAGGGTCTCGACAATTAAGTATATACAAAGCGTGGCAAAATTCTTGAATAATGGGCGATTTTTAATTAATTGTTTAATGAAATGTCTATTAAATGCTCATGATTGGCCAATCAATTGATTGCACTCTGCACTTGATTGCATTGTGTCAGCGCAGACCATTACGCTTTTTGCTCAATAAGATTGCCGCGCTCTACACCAAACAATATAGTGTATTTTATAATGTAACAAGAGTCTCTATTACTGGTAATCTTTATTTAAAAAGTGAATAAAGAAACGACTATGTTTAAGATTATAAAAAACTAATTGAAGATTAATATTTAATTGATATAATTGCCAACCCTTTTTTATTGAATTTCCAACCTTATTACTTTTACATATATTATTTAATCTATATGATTTTTAAATATGGGTAATATTGTACATTTTAATTTATTTACGTTCACATATAAGTTACATAATTTCTGATTTAAGACTATTATTCCACAACGACGAAGTATTTTATACTGAGTTCCTTTTTAAATAAATGTCAACGCACACTTGCATAATACATATAGAAATAAAATAAATAAGAGGTGTTAAATAATAAGTTTTTGCTGCTTATTGCATGATAGAATTTAAAATTGAATAAATTCGATTTTACTTTTACTTGCTTTCATAGCTCTTAGCATTATCATTTAGCAGTCACATACCATTTTTCATTTCACCTTCAATTAAGTATCAGACATTTATATGGATCACTAAGCCAGCATGGTGGTCTATGGCTTAACCCCCTCTTAATTGAAATATCGATTGAAGAGGAGGCCCATGTGACTTGTAATACAGTGGAATGTATATGGGCTGATACAGACCATTTATGTGGATTAGGTAGTAACTGTATGTCATAGCTATAATTATGGTGAGCTACTTAATTGTTTTTATTACTTTTGAAATAGTTCAAATAAAAATCTAGTCCTGTTAAGTGATAATAAAGTAGTATAGAGAACACCTATGCTGTAACCATATTTTGTGTTTCTGTGATTTATTGTCCTAATATTATAATTTTAATATTTTTATTTTACCTTAATAAAAAAATATGCTACCAAACAGTATTTTATTTTAACCTCTACTAATATGATTCAGTTATCATATTAAAGAAAGAAAATAAGGTAACATATACCTAATTAGGTAAAATCGAAACTCATTTTTTTATTATAAAATTTATTGCTTCTTAAGATATGATACAAGCTAAGTAAATAATTTTATCAATCAGCAAAATTTGAACACTTCATGTACTCTATTTTTAGGCAAAATAGGCACTCGATTTAACGGATATTCGATCAAACATTCGATAAAGGCTGATAAATATAAAAACGGTTATTGTTTACTTCATAGTTCTCTAGTAGGTGGTAATTGTAATGCATAATTAGAGTTATAAAAATATGGTGCTGTAATAATTTTGTGATAATAAAAAAACAACATACATTCTATTAATATATGTAGGTATATATATTTATATATTAAAATAAAAAAGTATAAAATACTAACAAAGACTTTAAATAATAACAAACTTAAATAAGATACAGGCTTTGGAATGTTAAAATTATATAATTTAAAAACGTAATGCATTTGTTCGACAAACAGTAATCACAATAGTAGTTGAGTATTTATTGCCAACTAAGTTTTTAAGTTATTTCTAGGTTCCTAGAAGTTTAAAGTCGTACATATATTTTAGTATTGAATTTTATAAGTAATAAAATATAACCTGGCATGTTATTAATCGGAGGATCCAGGAATCGTGAACACAACATTTGAAAATTAAATGCTGTATAATTATACACCCAAAAGTTACAATAGGGTAATAGACTCCTGTTGAAAAGCATACTATTAAGGAAAAAATCTACAAAGAAAAAAAACAGCTATAAGTCCTATAAAAATGATATTAAAACTAGCTTTTTAAAATTCCGCAAGTAAATATACGAATACGTTACAAGTCGTGTTTAAGTGATTAGGTTATTCGGCGCCGTAACCTACCCCGAGTAAACCACGCTGTACTTTGAAAGTCATGAATTATTTCAATAAACATAAATTCATCTCTTAGTATACAGATTTAATGGTCTACATTTTTTTTTTTTGTAGTTAAATACCCTATTGTGACACTATAAAAGATTCGAAAACACTCAAAAAAACTTCAAGATTTTGCCTCATTCCTAAAGCTTATGTTACTAATATATTTTTCATACAGAGTGTTTTATTGCCATTAAACCAACTCCTTCACAACCCACATTAATTATATAGTTTGAGTTTTGTCAGCATGACCTGCAATTGTTAATTACAAAAACTGTGCATGCAGGTAATTGTATTTAGGCTTGTACTAGCCTGACAACTATATCCTTGATAAAATGCTATTGTTCAGATTTATGAATGTAGATTAAATTACGATAAAATACAAACAGCAATATTAAGATAAAAAGGCTTATAAATATAATAGTTTTGCAATAAAAACTATGCCATATTAATTATATAACACATTAACTCCCAATTATAGAAACTTTGTGACATTTTTACAAAAAATAAAGTAAAAGTATAGAGTAATTAAAATATATTTAAGTAAGTAACCTTCTGAGTATTACATGGCTAATGGTCTATGAAATTTAACTACATAAAGTCTGGACCATTATTTATTATTATTAATGTAAAAACCATTGAGAAATAAATAGAGCTATTAACAAGTTAGTCTATCAATAAGTTTTATCTATTACTCTGAGAATATACTTCTAATTTAATTTATTGCTCAGATTCTCAATTGATATAGTTGTAATTGTTTTTTCAAATACATACTCCATCTTTATTTGAAACAGTTAAAACTAGTTTTTGAGCCCAAACCCACTTAAGCAAAAGCTTACTATAATATACCTACAATCATCCATACAAGCGAGGCTACTACATAACTAGGCATTCCTCTAAATACACCAACTAGTTCATTATTTAGCCTTCTTCTTTCCAGATTTAACAGTTTGTTCAACTTCCTTGTGCCACACATAACGATTGAGCCTCTCACCAACATTATAAAGACTGCAAACTAAACCTAGACAAATTACATAAAACAAAATGCGAACTGGCCAATTAAGTACATTCAAAATAGGATACACCCAGCTGCCAGTCTTGAAATATATAATATGAATCCATACCATATAACATAACATAAAAGTACAGAGAATTGAAAATCCGATTTTCTTTCGTGGATACATTCTAAATGATGTAATTAAATCAATCAGAATAAATACCATAATGTTTGTATGTAATACATGGTTCAGCCATGTTGGGAAGTACGGGTCCAGACTCCTTGGCAGAATCAGCTCTCTATCAACAGCATAGATACCCCAAAATGTGATACCAACAAACATGGCAACTGGGAATGCTAATGCACTAAACATGACATCCTTAATGCGTCTTATCAAAGGCTTCTCTGATGGTGTTGGCTCATTATTTCCAAACAGATCATTCATCAATGCTATTGTGAAGTATAATGTTTGTATCATCTGCAATCATAAATATAACACACTTATTAAAGATAAATTACACCTTCATTAGATTGATTATTAGATAAAATAAAATTATAAATATACAACGTGTAACAGGATTAATTCACAACCTCAGACACCCCAACTTTAAAATATTATTGCAATCATAGTTTATGCTTTAAAATCGTACTACCATAATTACAAAATCTTTTATTTATGAAATTAGTTATACCAAATATAGGCACTTAAGATGGTCACCTTATGAGTTACAAATAAGAGTGTACTACTTACACACGCTCGCGGACACGCACACATGTACACAAGAGCCATTCACACGAGTAATATATTATACCTAACGCCGAACGCTGCGCCACGCCGGCAGAAACAGCTGACAATAAACGAAATACAAATTACGTACGTAACTGATTACTGGGTGGTTTGGTAAACAAATTATTAGTAATTTAATCTGTAAGCATAACATTTGTGTTTTAACTATAAAATCTAAATATTTTACTTACTAGATATAATGCGTACGAACCCAACATAAGACAATATTTTGCATGAATCGGCTATAAAATATTATTAAGTTCACTTCCGCTAAACTTAGTTCCTACAGGCGGGCAGGATACGGGCGTCATTTATTTTGCATTACTAATGAATAAGATAATAAGATAACGCAATATCTAACAACGAAGACTAGATTGGGAATCACAACACAAAAAAATACAACAAAATTAACTTACGTGTTACATGGCACTCATGCGGCGATTTCTTTTTAAAATATGTTCGAAATGGTGGACATTGACCTTGATACACTTTGATGCACATTTGCGTAATTGTTCACGTAATTTATGTAAAACTTCAGTGTCACTCTTCACTTTTAGGAAGGCTGCCACTATTCTACTTTTTAGTTCCTCCACATTAGTACTTTCACTGAAGTATACCGATAGAGATTTATTACATCCCCAGAAAAAAAGTCAAGAGGCGTCAAGTCAGGTGACCTAGTAGGCCATTGCACAGGTCCGCCGCGTCCTATCCAGCGCTCTCCGAACTCAGCATCGAGATACTCTCGGGCACTACACTGGTGCCGTGCCTGTTGTTAAATGTCCTGCACGCCAATGATACATTATCACCACACAGTGCCAAAGTTTCTCACCATTTCAGTGTATTCAATATTCGAATACCGAAAAGACATCGCGCGCGAAATTTATCGAAATATCTACTTAACACTTAAACACAAGTAGACACAGATAACTGCGGTGCACGACTAGATTTTTTTCACATAGACGGTGCCCATTTAGGGATTGCAATAACGGGATATCCGACACACCGGGATTCCGCATACATTGTAGCAAAATTACAAACCGAATTTAATCACCATTTTTACGTTCCACGAAATTATTTTTCATAGAAATACCTACTTGTTGTTTCTTTTTATAGTGATTTTGTTACAATTTAATTTGTTTCATTTAAGTGCATGTATTGCGCGGGATTTGGATCGCCCGGTCTTGCGAATACCGGGAGTAATTTTTTTCGCGGCGCATCCCTATACCCACTTGCCAAACCTTTTGATGTACCGCCGCGCCGCGCGCGCCATCGTATGTCGGATGGATCAAATTTCATTAAACAATAGCTGCATCCTGCTCTATCTAGTTGTAGTTAAATGTGCGGAAAAGAGAATATGATAGTTATTTATTTTGGTAGCTTATTACGTTTATTCAGGCCTATCGTTGTGTGCGTTTGATTAATGATAGATTGCTTAAATAAACTTTATGACCATCGAAATAAAGTTCATTTTTGTTCATTATTTAGTTTATTAGAGTATTCGTTTAGTGATTCATTTATGGCCGGTTTCTATAATCCATCTATCTTTAACAAGAGATTTCTCTCGAAATTTCGATATTTTTTTTGCTTCAGTAAAGAAAGACAGTGGTATTTAGATAAGGTGCATATATTTATACATATCTAGGCAAGATAATATTGTATGTCTATCTTTGTTTATTGAAGCATACAGTGGTATCGACATAGTAACGATATCTATTATAACCTCTTGTTAAAGATAGATAGGATATAGAGAACGGCCATTAAACAAGATCTTATGTCCTGGAGTTACGTTTCAATTTCGTTTGTTCGAAGTACTAAATGAAAGAGTGTCTGTAATTACTTGGTCTTAACTAATTATTTTGAAAAAAAATACCTACCAAATAAAATGTTGATATCGATTCAGTAGCTGATTCTGAACGTACTACTTTCCGCTTTTACATTTTAATCTGTTACATGTTGTATATATCAATAATTGTACACTACATATTAAATACCTATTGAATTAGAAAGTTTAGGAAATAAATTGAATCATCATCTATTAACATCAATTAGCACATGTGGTGTTAGTATTTGGTAACCATTTGTTTATGTTATTAATTATTCTTAACTAGCGGCCCGACCCAGCTTCGCCTGGGTGCATATATTTCTTGATTCCACTCCACACCAAATACATGTTGTTTTTCGTATAAACTCTTGTATACCTAAACTTGACGTAGCTATCCTACTGTCCGGCACAATCCCGTCTCATCCGCCTGTTCAGTCTCTTCCCAATCCGTCCCATCCCTTCTCTTTATTATCCATCCCGTTTTATAACGTGCATTTACATTTCGTCCTAACAAATCTGTCATCTATCCCAGCCCTCTCCCGTACCTTCCATTCTATTTTACTTTATGTCCCTTCTCTCCATATACATCCATATACATATAAAGATTGCCTTATGAATTTTTGACATTAAAAACTTTTGCGTTTTTTATTGTCCATCCAATATTCCGTCCCTTACTTCAGCACCAAAATGCTGTTTTTCCAAAAAATATTGCACGCCATTACTTTTTGTTAGTAATAAAGAGTTGAAATATAAAATTTCCAGTGGCGTAACAATAGGGTGGCATAGTGCGCAAAATGCCACGGGCCCCCGACCTTAGGGGCCCCCGGCGACCCGGCTCCTCAGGCCTGAGAGGCCGTAAGCAGAGAAAGAACCTAGTCAATTTATTACCAACAAAATTGATAAACAAAAACTATTTTATTAGTTTTCATTAAAGATACCAAGGTTTTTTTTATACATAAAAAAATGGTTCTTTAGATTTACGCAAATTTTACTAAATTTTTTTTAACAATTATGTACTGATTATAGTGCGGATTTGGTTTAAAAAAGAACGAAACTTCAATATAAGGCTTCTGAGGGGGCCCCATCACCATAGCTGCGTTTGGGCTCCGGTCACGTAGTAAAGATATTACGATTACTAATTGGTCTCGTTGTGGAGTTCTTTTTATGGCCTGCATTCATACGAGCATACAGCCCGCCTCACGGTCAGCGGTCACCGCCGCTCATAGACAAAGATTTTGCAGATCCAAGGATTCAGCAAAATGAAGTCGCTTCTTACCGTAAGGAGAACACTTTCTTAAAGCCTAGTTTAAAGAAGGACAGGTTATAGCGCTCAGGGAATATCGAAGCATTCCAGAGCTTGCACGTGCGTGGTAGAAAAGAACACTGGAAACGTACTTTCCGGGAACGGATAGTTTCCAGGTAGTAAGAATGAATTCTACTGCGGTGACGGGAAGTGACGTGGCCTCACTATGGGCCTTATTAGGAAGCTCAAAGTCACTCAACGAGCTATGGAGAGGGCTATGCTCGGGGTTTCCCTACGAGATCGAATCAGAAATGAGGAGATCCGTTGGAGAACTAAAATAACCGACATAGCCCACCGGATTAGCAAGTTGAAGTGGCAATGGGCAGGGCACATAGCGCGGAGATCTGATGACCGATGGCGTCGGAAAGTGCTCGAATGGAGGCCGCGTATCGGAAAGCGCAGCGTAGGACGTCCACCCACAAGATGGTCCGACGACCTGGTAAAGGTCGTGGGACGTCGCTGGATGCAGGCTGCCTCCAACAGGTCTCTGTGGAAATCATTGGGGGAGGCCTATGTTCAGCAGTGGACTTCCTTTGGCTGATGGATGGATGACAGGAAGTGTGATGGGAGAATAGCGATAGTGGCACCATCTTCCTCAGAACACTTTCCGTGGAACAATTGATAGATTACACAGAGAGACCCAAAGTCTCACTGCAGTCCTAACGGCTCCACATTCTCCGTGAGATCGGGATCATCGATGATTCAAAGAGCTCGGTGCTGTAAAATCTGTGCTGTCAAGTGGGTTGAGCTGGTATTTTGGGATTACCTAGAGGTGAGAGCAGAACTTCACGTCGTACCGGATTGTCGCATTTATAGAGCAATAACCGATGATCCGACGATGGTGCTTTACAGCTGGCTTCTCCGGCTGTAAAAGTCTTTTTGCGAGGTTATTTACCTCTTCAGTTCAATGTTTTGTCACCCGCTTTGCACGGAGGGAAGTGGACAATAATTTATTTCTAACTCCTCCTATTCATTTAACTTTCTGATTAATTTCGTTGCGGGTTAAAGACAAGTTAGACATTCCCGGAGACTCGCCGAGCTTCAATGCTCGGTGTCATTACTTTGCGTGCCACTGTTGATCCTGGCTTACAGGAGTTACAGTGGTGGGTGTGAGGGCGGGACAGTCTCTGATCCGACGAAAAGTACCGCTTGGCTCTGTTGAGAATCCTTAACTTTTTGCTGGCCAGCAAAAAGTTAAGCAAATTGGCCAATTTGCCTACCGCTTGGCTCTGTTGAGAATCCTTAACTTTTTGCTGGCCTGCCCCAGAGAGTTCCGACAAAATTTGAGACCATCTTTCTTTAACGGACCCCCGATAGAGATTCTGTAGTCAGATGTATCTTGCCTCACTTGCACTAGTATCTGCATAGCAATGCCAGCTGATGATAGACAACATGTCATTGATATGCAGGATAAACATGGTCGGGAAAAGCACCGAGCCTTATGGAATACCAGAATTAATGGTCTTGGTCTCGATGTCGTCCAATACTACTTTTATGCTGCGATCATCCAGAAAGCTGGCGATGTACTTTCAGAGTTCCTCAGGTTGAAATACCAGGCAGGTAGCTTCCCCAAAACGACGCCATGCCACACTCGATGACAATTTCAAGGCCTACCGTAATCGCCTCACCCCCCCTATCCAATGCCTCCACCTGATGGTGGGTGAGATAAACGAGAAGATCACCATCCGAACGACCCTCAGTTGATGATCCTCAAGATACGTCAAGAACTGCATATTTATAACTCGCTCCAAGACCTTGGAGAGTCAGCATGTGATAGCAATCGGCCTGCGATTTGAAGGATCCGACCGGTCACCCTTCTTGGGGATTGGATGAACATGGGTGATATCCCATGAAGCCGGGCCTAGGTTGTTTTAATAGGAAAGACGCGTGAGTACGGGGGTTATCTCAGGGGCGGACATCTTAAGAACCACTGCAGGGACACATTCCAACCCACTCAACTAGTAGATGTGCAGTACCGCCCGAAATAGTACAGGGTTTTATTCGGTATGCTAGGGTAGGGACCCGCCTAGGCCGTAATTTACTGGCAGGCCAGTGACACGGTCTTCTCCCGGTCTTCTCTGGGGTACCGGAAAATAAGCTTAACAGTTTTCCTCTCCATACAAAAAGGGGGGCCCCCATCCGATGATTTTGCCACGGGCCCCAGATGGTGTAGTTACGCCACTGAAAATTTCACAGACATAACTTCAGTGGTTTCGATTTTCTTAGACATAACATTTCAACCCTTTTTACCCCCTTTAGGTATAATATAACCTATCTCACTCCGATACGATGTACATTTCTATCAGTGAATTATAGCGAAGGAAAGGCCACTGTAAAAAATCGTGATAAAAATGGCATTCGATCTTGAAAAGGAGTAAGTATAACTTCTTATGCTGCATTTACACGCTTGGCCAACCTCGGCCAGCCTCGACCAACGGCAGTGTGTAAACGGAGTGTTTGGCATGGCTGGCATGTTTTTCATAGTTAATAGCTTGGAGTTGGTAGAGGTTGACCCAGCCTCAGCCAACATGTAAATCCACCATTACGTGTGAACATTATTTATTTCACTGTCCTATATTAATGTAGCTAGATATATTCTCCTTAGTTTATACAAAATAAATTTCTGAACACATGCATAAACAATTAAAATCAATTAAAATGTCAATCCATTTTCACTACTGTCAATATTTTACTTCTTTAAAATCTAAAATACGCCATTAATCGAATATTGTGGATATATGTTTTCGGTTCGAAACCTTTATTTAAATACGTTCTTTAATTTGAGGGCAGAGTTTACCATATCGACAGGGTGAAAATTAAATGTTTGACAGTTACAAACCCATGAACATATTGTATGGGAAAATCACACACATTGTTTTGATAGATATGATTGAATTTGAATTTTGTATAGCGGTAATAAAGTGCAAATTGACTCTTTGACGTTAGGAACATACCTACATTGTTTAAACAACAGTGAGTGCTTGTAATTTAATTTGAACTTTATACAATAGCAATAAAGCTCAAATTAACTCAATGTTTTAGTTGGAAAACGTTTGTATGGGGTAAAGAAAAGGGCTGTTTTTAGGGCTTTTCTGGCAATTATTCGAAATTTTCTCGCCGTAAAAACCATCCTTGGACTTCCACAAACATTTTAAAAAAAGAATTATTGAAATCGGTTCAGCCGTTCACACGTGATGCCGTGACAACGCGAAACGGGTTTCATTTTTATATATATAGATTAAATCTAGATTATGTTCAAATTATACAAAAAATAACATAATATCAGAATTAACACTTACCGCGTCTAAGTGTGTCAGATATTTTAATTTTCCACCGTAAGGCGTCACCGAGGTGGAAGTACTCGGCACTCTAACATGGACCTGATCATAGTAGCATCCATAACAGAATTGAATAGCACCAATGAGGTGAAACATTACTCTGATCATCTTTTATTCTGAAAATAAATAGTTATTACATTGGAGACAAACGAAACTTTAATATATTGTAGGGAATCGCAACACGGCATACGCGCATTCGTAATTATTCAAGTGAGTTATTGCATAAAGCACTTTGACTACATCAGTACTACTTCATTTATTAACATGCAAAAATATTTACCTAAGAATTTCTTCTTCCTCGAATATATAATAAGTACCTATTAAATTATGCTTATAAGTCCTAAAACAAAAAATATGCCGCAACACCACTGTAGCAAAACGACGCAAATGACACATCACTGACATGTACAGTGTTGCCAACAGTTGTAGTAGCTTACCACCAGAGTCAACTTTTAAAACCACCAGACAACCACTAAATAAAAAAATCCCGCACATAAAATCGCCGAATATTCCACTAAAAAAAATTTTTGTTTTACAAAATAAAATAAGTAAGTGTCATTAGTTTTCTTTAATAGTATGTCAAAAAATTAACAACATACCTACCATTTGTAGGTAAATTTACATTATTAGATAAATCAACATACACAATATGAATTATGAAATGATAACAGGTAAATAAGTACTTTAAATAAATTCGTCTTCAGAAGAATCATTGCTGTTTACACCATCATGGACGAGATCTGATTTATATGATTCTTTAGTTCCGATTTGTTTTACAACGCTTTTTCGTGTTTTTTGTCAATGAATGAGTAATAATAATTGTATAGCAGTCGTTTATCTTTTTGTTTTGTAGATGCTTTTTTGACTTTCCATGAGACTTCAAATCTCCATAGTGATTCCTTAAAGTGGTACCACAAAACTTACATTTCGCTACTTGACCCGCATTACTTTCAATAACCTGTAGTCAATCTTTGAAATGTGGGTCTTGATGCCAAGTATCCCGAAATTTTTGCGTATATTGTGGTTTCGGCATAATTACGCACGAATAAAATGCGATGCGATAACACAGAACTCTTTGAGTAGTTTAAATTGCACTGCGTAGTGCGTAGTTTTAAGAACGAACGAGTTGACTGAAAAATGTTCTACGGGGAATCCCTGCGTATAAATCGCATCGTTCTAGCGGATCAGTATTGCAAACAAAACACATTAAAAATAAATATCCTTGAAAAATAAGCACGTAGAACAAAGAATGAAATTAATACCTTTGGAAAGGTGTGTGGCTGAGTGATCGCATTTTATTTGTAATTAAAATTGAATTTTACTAAACCACTAGGAAAATCCACTAGCCACTTAAACCAATATTTCGCCACTAAATAGGGGGTTAAAACCACCAGTTTTAGTGGAAAATCCACTAAGTTGGCAACACTGGACATGTACGTCTATGCCATAGGGGTGCGACTTCATACATGAAAATTTAAAAAAACAATTAATTCGACCTTAGCGCCGCCTTCTGGGGAAGTCAAGAAATTACCGTGAAATTAGTTTACATGGAATTGTTAGATGCCGGTAGTGTGCAACTAAACCAAATAATGGGGTCGATATAAATTACTTTTTTTTTATTTAATTGAATAACACATTTTTTTGTTCAATTAATGCTAACGAAAATAAATTATCAACACAAATATTTTATTTATACTATTAACATTTGGCACCAAAATCTAGTTCCTCACTGGCAAAACTAACATTTGTACCGTTGAAGTTTGAAGTTTTGAACCAGGGATCGAAACCGGTTGCAAATAACGGTACCGGCATCGACCAATTTCGGTTACCTTTAAGATTTGGGGACCCGTTATGATGGTAACCAATGCAAATTATAAAGGTTACCCTTATATACGGGAACCGATTTAATACCGATAACCTAAAAAAGACCTTGACGGCAAAAGAGAGCGCATTGGAGAATAGTTACTCATTTCCATATTGTATACCAAGTGAAACATATACTTGGCGTGTTGTTTACCCAATATTCCTGGAATCGGTTCATTTTACTTGCGATGTAATAGTGTTGAAAATAAAAGGAAATGAGTAAAGGCAAAGATTTGGTGTAATGTACTGTATAGTAAAGACATTTTTATATCTCAGTATACAATTAAATTACAAAATTCAATAAATAAATAGATAGATACCTAAATTCACATAAATAATATTATTTAGTAAAAAACCCTATATTTTTAAATTATAAAACATTAAAATAAGATAAGCCACGTCCCGAGCAAATGACCTTGAGCATTTATGTCTTTCTAATGCCTACTATACACGACGTCATATTCGGTTGCACCGACGTATAAAGGAGGTGATTTGTGCGTCTGTTATAGGTATTTAACGTCCACAGATGCGTCCGCCTCGAATCCGATTGTTGTCGGTTTTTGTGGCACGGATCAAAGGGTTTTGTTGCGAACGTCCGACTTCTGTCCACAAGTCTTCGCTTTTTTTACCATCGCACCACACTTTACCGCAGTAGTTCATTCGAGGGGGTTAATGTCACTCGCGTCCGTAGGCTTTGACCCTAGATTCCCTACACTTGACCCCTGGGTAGTGCCAAATGAGTGATACAGTTCGTGGTGGTAGGACTTAAGTGTCCGCCCGAGTAGCGACCACCGTCCACGAGGCGTAAAGGCCGTCATAGTGATCTCCATAAGGGGATCGCGTTCCGGGATCAGCTCATGGTTTTCCGGATTTTTCGAGGGGCTTGAGTCCAGGCATGAGGTTGTACCGTGTGGGTATTTTTGGTCGTTTGTCGAAAGGAGGAATGTTGATCCGCCGGCCAGGGAGACCCGTAGAAACGGTTGACCGCTGGCCGCCCGCGGTATAGTACAGGGGCTAACCACCTCAAGAGGTTGCCTCACCATGCCGCGCATAATCTTGGGTGGGTTCATCATGCCAGTTGGTGACCGGAAGTGGGGTCTCGGCGGCCCATCCCGGGAGGGTACGGGGGCCCTTCCGTCCGGCGGATCAACTCGCTTCCTGCCGACCGTTTCGTGCCGGTGCCCATTCGGCCTTCTTAGTGCCCGAACTTAAGCCCTTCGTTGCCTCTGCACCAATACCATCCTTTCAACCATGACAGTGCAATTAAACAGAGCAGGTCCTTCAGCGGTGCATAACCCCACCACTGCGTTCACTATGGAGTTAACTAATATCCGCGGACCCCATACGAACCTCAATGCCGTCCATCACCATCTCGAGACGTCACCAGGCGTCCACGGCCCTTACTGGCCATCTCAAAGGAAGGAATGTAATATTCCATTCCAAGTCTGATCTCGTCAGCAATAGCGTTGACACTTGCTGAGGGATCTTTACCCTCAAAGCAGCGCCGCCTCCAAGAGATAAATGTGAAATATTCCCGCATAGCATCCCAATCTGCCACGAGTAATGCCAGACCCTCCGCTTAACCTGCACGGAACGTGGTGGTGATGCGAACGGTAATGACGACCCAACCAGGCAGTTATCAGAAGTGCCCAGAGGCGCACTAACGGTCACACGATACCCGGCGGGGTGACCTGCCAGCAGAAGTTCCAGCAGAGAAGGCACATGACTCGCCACATCCGGGATCCTGGTGGGCTGATTCAGCAGTTGTGTCACGTCATGAGTCAGAGCGAATGCATGGGCAGCTCTGTCAGCATGATCAGTCTTGGAGGATCCCAGCCACAATTCATGATGAGCATTGAAATCCCCCAAGACCACCATTTCGGCTACCGGGAACTGCGCCTGCGCGTCATTAGCTGCCTGGCTAAGATACCTGAACAGCCGAGTCGCCTCATCGTCCCCGTGGTGAGAGCTGTAAAGGCACACGTAGATGCGGCTCAGGGAACCTAGATCCACGTGCACCCACAGAGCGGAGAACGAAGGGTCCTCCATGCAGTGCTAACGGCGACAGCAGATGTCCGACCGAACACACAAGCATACCCCGGCTTTAGGCTTGAAGTTTACTTCAAGCGAATAACCGGGATACAACAGGTAAGAATCATCGGCCGGACAACGAATCTGCGTCTCCGTTAGGAAGAACAAAGCAGGCTGGGCCGTCTCGAGATGGTGATGGACGGCATTGAGGTTCGTATGGGGTCCGCGGATATTAGTTGACTCCATAGTGAACGCAGTGGTGGGGTTATACACCGCTGAAGGACCTGCTCTGTTTAATTGCACTGTCATGGTTGAAAGGATGGGATTGGTGCAGAAGCAACGAAGGGTTTAAGTTTGGGCACTAAGAAGGCCGAATGGGCACCGGCACGAAAGGGTCGGCAGGAAGCGAATTGATCCGCCGCGCCGGACGGAAGGGCCCCCGTACCCTCCCGGGATGGGCCGCCGAGACCCCACTTCCGGTCACCAACCGGCATGATGGACCCACCCAAGATTATGCGCGGCATGGTGAGGCAGCCTCTTGAGGTGGTTAGCCCCTGTACTATACCGCGGGCGGCCAGCGGTCAACCGTTTCTACGGGTCTCCCTGGTCGGCGGATCAACATTCCTCCTTTCGACAAACGACCGAAAATACCCACACGGTACAACCTCATGCCTGGACTCATGCCCCAAAATAATTAGTACTCATTTTAGAAAAGGTTGTCATCTAGGGATTTTGGTGGAAAACATTATAGATTGATGGATAATTTGTGAGCACTATAAGGATTACTGAACACAAGTTTCGTTATTTAGGCTTTAAGTGGCAATTTAGAAGCTTAAGATGTCCGAAATCACTAAATATAAAATGAAAATAAAAATATTATCCGACTTATAAGACCCTTATGGAGGGATTTTGCTGAGAAAAATAATATTCGTATGTTTAGTTTCTGAAAAATAAAAATTTAAACAATGCGAAATTATTCAGAAACTCTCGTCAAGAACATATTTTTTTTCACCAACTTATCGTACATAATTTTTTATAGCAATTTCATATTATATTAGAAGAACATCTTATCAATAAATTGCCATTTTTATATTTCAACAAAATTAGTTTTCATGTTTTCTACAAATATTTTAAAAACCACTATAAATCACGCTGTCCGACCGGTGTCAAATAAGACCGCCGCAAGGCCTTCTAGAGGGAGGACGTATCGCTCGTCGCTCCGGCCTGGCTGCAGTCGATTTTTGCCGTGCGTAGAAAAAATTGCCACGCGCGGACTGCGATTACCACATCTTAGTACTTTGGTAGTAAAACATATTTTTTCTTTTTATTACCTACAATGATTTTGTAGTGAGTATAAATTATGTTTCAGATAATATAATGGGATGTAATACCGAGGCTAAATTATGTTATATATTGTAATATAAAATTAAATATATTTCGTAATTGTAAGGGGTTGTAAGGCCCCGAACTCTTCTCATGTGTTCAAACACGAAATGATTAATAAACGTCCGTAGTGTCTACTGATTGAACACTGATTTGAATGCAACTTAACAATGTAATAATAACGAAAATATGATTAGTATCTAAATTGCGAATGCAATGCGAATGAACTCTACTGCGGTAAAGTGTGGTGCGATGGTAAAAAAAAGCGAAGACTTGTGGACAGAAGTCGGACGTTTGCGACAAAACCCTTTGATCCGTGCCACAAAAACCGACAACAATCGGATTCGAGGCGGACGCATCTGTGGACGTTAAATACCTATAACAGAGGCACAAATCACCTCCTTTATACGTCGGCGGACGCAACCGAATACGACGTCGTGTATAGTAGGCATTAGAAAGACATAAATGCTCAAGGTCATTTGCTCGGGACGTGGCTTATCTTATATTTTCAAAGTATATAGGTAATCCGATTCCAAACCAAACAAATAATTCAACACTCTCGGGCGACGTGCGTACTGAATGAAATATCAATTAAGAGTCTCAAAATTCAAAAATCACAAAGAACGCGTTTGCGTCGAATTAATGCAAGTTACAATATGCACCAACCGGGGCGACGGCCTTGAGGTCGTGTTTGGTCGACACACGGCGCATCGACGCTTTGACTTTTGCCGACGACGCTTGAAACATAGAGGTAATCCTTATTTCGGTTACCGGTATGATACCGGTTAAATTCTAGGAATCTAATAAAATCGGCGTATAGGGGTTACCTTTAAAAATACCGGTATATTTTTTTTTCGGTTGATACCAAAAAATACCGGTATTTCCGGAACCGTTTTCGGTCCCTGTTTTGAACAGTTCTCCCAAGTTCTCCTGTGTTGTTGTGCGAGTATCCTGTGTTTTAATTCCTGCGATTTTGTGACCCTGCTTTGATTATTTGGACATCCCGATTTCTACATTTACAACGATATTCTTTTATTTTATATTTTTTATTTTTCTCTATATATAATACTAATCTATGGTCTATGCTGACATGCTGACATGACACCAATTGACACACTGACATTGACTGACACATTGATGACATATCAAGCAGAGAGGACGCGTTCAAAGGGCGCGTTCCATTAGGCGTTCACGGCGCCCAAAACACTCATTTCCCCGTTACATTTGACGATCACGATCGTCGTGGTCACGGTGAACACGTCATTGATGACGTCATGACAAACGCTCACGCGACGCCCACGACGACTCATATCAAGAGGTGGGTCGTGGTGCGCGTTGAGAATATTGGCGGGATTTTGAAATTTCAAAACAACAAAAAAGTCACTGCAGAAAATTACTTTAAACGCATAATGCACCCTAACCTTATTATAGCTACTTTAAAATATTTATTACCTAAAAATACGCCCCATACCTTCAAAACGCCCCATAACCAGTTCCACTTGGGTTTGCGATCGTAACGCTCACGACGCGAGGCAAGAGCAAGTGGAACGGTAAAAATCGCGGTCGTGAGCGTGGTCGTTGCGATCGTCAAATGGAACGTACTGTATATGCAGTGGCGTAACAATAGGATGGCATAGTGCGCCAAATGCCACGGGCCCCGGCCCCGGCCCGGCCCACTTGCCCTACTATATTCATCCGAACGAACGAACGAAGGTCCCTACTATATTCAACGAAACCCTTTGATCCGTGCCACAAAAACCGACAACAATCGGATTCGAGGCGGACGCATCTGTGGACGTTAAATACCTATAACAGACGCACAAATCACCTCCTTTATACGTCGGTGCAACCGAATATGACGTCGTGTATAGTAGGCATTAGAAAGACATAAATGCTCAAGGTCATTTGCTCGGGACGTGGCTTATCTTATTTTAATGTTTTATAATTTAAAAATATAGGGTTTTTTACTAAATAATATTATTTATGTGAATTTAGGTATCTATCTATTTATTTATTGAATTTTGTAATTTAATTGTATACTGAGATATAAAAATTTCTTTACTATACAGTACATTACACCAAATCTTTGCCTTTACTCATTTCCTTTTAATTTCAACACTATTACATCGCAAGTAAAATGAACCGATTCCAGGAATATTGGGTAAACAACACGCCAAGTATATGTTTCACTTGGTATACAATATGGAAATGAGTAACTATTCTCCAATGCGCTCTCTTTTGCCGTCAAGGTCTTTTTTAGGTTATCGGTATTAAATCGGTTCCCGTATATAAGGGTAACCTTTATAATTTGCATTGGTTACCATCATAACGGGTCCCCAAATCTTAAAGGTAACCGAAATTGGTCGATGCCGGTACCGTTATTTGCAACCGGTTTCGATCCCTGGTTCAAAACTTCAAACTTCAACGGTACAAATGTTAGTTTTGCCAGTGAGGAACTAGATTTTGGTGCCAAATGTTAATAGTATAAATAAAATATTTGTGTTGATAATTTATTTTCGTTAGCATTAATTGAACAAAAAAATGTGTTATTCAATTAAATAAAAAAAAAGTAATTTATATCGACCCCATTATTTGGTTTAGTTGCACACTACCGGCATCTAACAATTCCATGTAAACTAATTTCACGGTAATTTCTTGACTTCCCCAGAAGGCGGCGCTAAGGTCGAATTAATTGTTTTTTTAAATTTTCATGTATGAAGTCGCACCCCTATGGCATAGACGTACATGTCCAGTGTTGCCAACTTAGTGGATTTTCCACTAAAACTGGTGGTTTTAACCCCCTATTTAGTGGCGAAATATTGGTTTAAGTGGCTAGTGGATTTTCCTAGTGGTTTAGTAAAATTCAATTTTAATTACAAATAAAATGCGATCACTCAGCCACACACCTTTCCAAAGAATGAAATTATGAAAGTATTGCCATACGTCGATATGCACAGAGCCCTGAAAACTATACATGGAAATACTTGCATAGGAAAACGATTCATAACTTAATATAGATAAGAACCACAATCGTATCTGTCAATAACAAATACTTTGAACTTCAAAGTATTTTTTATTCATACTATTTTGCTCTTTATTTACCATCAAATACGCTATACGTCGGTGCGCGAAGAACTTGGAACACTATACTTCCATAGAAAAACTATCCTTAAATTCATACAGATAAGGATCACAATCGTATTCGTGAATAGAAAATACTTCAAAGTATTTTTTTCATTTATGCATTGTTGCTCCTTATTTGTTACGGAATACGGATTGAATTCCTATGCAAGTATTTTATAGACGCTGCGCCGCGGCTGGGACGCGAAGGGTTGCCGACTCATACTAACAAAATACTTTTAAGTATTTTAGACCCTGGTTTGAACCCTAGTATTTTTACGTACTCGTACTTAGAAGCCCTGGTATTTAATTTTGCAAGTATATCTCATCCCGAATTAAATGTAATAATGATTGGATCCGTGGTGCTTTACAGTTGGCTTCTTCGACTGTTAAAGTATTTTTGCGAGGACCTCTTCATTTCATTGTTTTGTCACCCGCTTTGCACAGAGGGAAGTGGACAATAATTTATTTCCAACTCCTCCTATTAATTTAACTTTCTCATTGATTTCATTGCGGGTAAAGACAAGTTAGACATTCCCGGAGACTCGGCGAGCTTGAATGCTCGGTGTTTTTTTATTACATTGCGTGCCACTATTGATCCTACGACACAGGAGTTGCAGTGGTGGGTGTGAGGGCGGGACAGTCTCCAGGGTCTCAGCTTTGAATAATGTGACATTAATAACAAAAGTAATAAGCAATAACAATTGGTATTTAATTGGTAATTAATAACAATTGGCTACATTTTAAACATGAGAAACATTGTATCATAATATTAATTCCATTTTTTTTTGTATAGTCTTAATAAGATGCCAATCACTACATAGTATAAAACAAAGTCGCTTTCTCTGTCCCTATGTCCCTTTGTATGCTTAAATCTTTAAAACTACGCAACGGATTTTGAATTGATTTGCGGTTTTCGAGACAGAGTGATTCGAGAGCAGAGGCGGCTCATCCGAAAGAGCGCTGGTGCAGTGCACTCCCACGAAAATTACATACTTAGCTAATTTATATATATTTATAAAACATAAATCCTTACATTACATTCTTTATATTTTACTACGCCTATAATAAGTCTATTATATTACCTATATAGGTACATGTAGCGTCAATTTGTAACGAGTGGAGCGCCAGCGATTGTGCTCCTATGAAACGAAGTTTAGTACGACTCTTATATATATTATAGTACTGTATTCAATGAGTGCGAAAGAGAGCTACGACTCGCGCTGACGCGTGAAACAAAAGATATCGTATGAGAAATTAGCGTAGTCTGGAGCGCCGCTCACGCGTCACTCAGTTAATTCGCAGTTTTTTTTTAAATCTATATATATAAAAGAAAGTCGTGTTAGTTACTCCACTTATAACTCAAGAACGGCTGAACTGACTTGGCTGAAAATTGGTGGGGAGGTAGCTTAGAACTAGGAGAAGGACATAGGACACTTTTTATCACGTTCCCGGTTTCCCGAGTTTCTATTAGCTTATTAACATTTTCTCATACAAAATGTTCATGGGTTCGTAACTGTCAAACATTTAATGTTCATCCCGTCGATACGGTAAACTCTTCCCTCAAATGAAATAACGTATTTAAATAAAGGTTTCGAATCGACAACATATATCCATAATATTTGATTAATGGCCTATTTTAGTTTTTAAAGATGTAAATTAATGACGTTAATAAAAAGTGATTGACATTTAAATTGGTTGTCAAATATTTATGCATGCGTTTAGAAATGAATAGACAAAGAAATAAATAATATTTAATTCTTTTCAAGATATGTCACTTGAAAATGAAAAATCTTTATTAAAATAACTATTTTACATATGGCGAATATTGCAGGGGTTCTCAAATTAGGCGTTGCCTATGTCTTGAGAAACCAGTTAAATATAATTGTTATTACATTAATTGTGGGTGTCAGTGTGAGAAAGTGCTAATAGTGTATGTTTGTGTGTGTGTGTTATGTGTTATTATGTTTACTTTTATCACGAATTTTTACAGTGGCTTTTCCTTCGCAATAATTCACTGATAGAAATATTATACATTTGAAATGTTATGTCGAAGAAATCGAAACCACTGAAGTTATTTCTATGAAAATTAATATTTCATCTCTTTATTACTAACAAAAAGTAATGGGATGGGATGGACAATGAAGAGAAAGGACGGGACGTATCGGGAAGTGACTGAATAGACGGGATGGGATGGAATTGAGCAGGACAGTAGGATAGCTACGTCATGTTAAGGTATACAAGAGCTTATAGGAAAAATAACATGTATTTGGTGTGAAGTAAAATAAAAAAATATCTGCATCCAGGCAAAGGTGGGTCGGGCTTTTTTGCTATGCTAAATAATTGAATATAATATTAATCATATAATAACTAAACCATAGCGAAGCGTGGTCGGGTCAGCTATGGTATCTTTAAATTGATTTCAATGAATGTCGTCGGAGTAGTAACAGTGTTGTTATATCTCCGTAGCAAAACAATGATTTAAATCTGGAGATATGGAATAGAATATAAGGTGGATAAAATGGGACAGATGAATAGGTACAGGATGAGTTTAGACAACGGCTGTCATGTTGATTTTAA
The DNA here is from genome assembly GCA_009982885.2 of Hyles vespertilio. Classification (NCBI taxonomy): domain Eukaryota; kingdom Metazoa; phylum Arthropoda; class Insecta; order Lepidoptera; family Sphingidae; genus Hyles; species Hyles vespertilio. Next base: position 10,945,430 of record CM042806.1, on the reverse strand, counting down.
ATAAAATATGGATTGGAATCTGTATTTGCACCCAGGCGAAGCCGGGCCGGGCCGCTAGTAAGTATTAAAAAATAGTTTGTACGCTTAATCAATTCCATTTCTGATTTTCACAAGAAAGAAATAGATATCTTCGCACGCCAAAAAGACCAGCGAATGGATTTTGTATACAAATATAATAAATAGTAAGCTCTAGTTTTTTAATTAGTTTTTTTGTGAACCCCCATCAAAAAATATTACGAGCCGCCTCTGTTCGAGAGGAAGGTTTATATGTGTAATACGTACATATTATTGTACAGAAATTTGTACCCGGGCGAAGCTGGGCCGGGCCTCTAGTAAACAATAAAATAGTATAATAGTAATACAAACGCGACTACGTTTCGCTGACAATATGGTGGAATCACTGGAGGAGCTGCGACAGATGCTTGGCAGTCTGGCTTCAGCTTCACAGTGAATAGGTCTTAAAATTCACTTCGACAAAACCAAAGTAATGATCAACCACCACCTTGACCTAAGACTTTTCGCTGTATGTGACCATCGGCTCAAAGTTATTTCCATACACCTACCTGGGGCAGACCCTTTAACTAGGTAGAAACAACCTTGAGAAGGACGCTACTCAGAGAATCCCGCTGAGCTGGGCAGCAATTGGTAAACTACGTCGAGTATTCTCGTCATCAAGCTACAAAGCTTGAAAATGAAAGTTTTCAACCAGTGCGTCCTACCTACGGTGCTGAGACTTGGATATTCACAGTACGACTTGTCCACAAGCTCAAGGTCGCTCAGCGAGCTATGGAGCGTGCTATGATCGCTGTCGCTTTGAAGCATAAGTTCCATAAAGTGCTTATCCGGCAGAGAACCAAAGTTATAGACTTAGTAAGCAGGATTAGGAAGGTGAAATGGCGGTAGGTGTTTTTCGAATAACCGATAACCGTTGGAGTTGGAAGAGTTGGTTAACAAAAAATTGCTCTAAATTTTGGTGGTTACGGAAGGTAAATGAGGTTATTGTCCTTCTATAATAAGTTTAAAACTAGAATTCAAAGGTACACCTAAACTCTTTTATTTTTCATATTAAAATTCATGCCTGTCAAATGTCAGCCAATAGGAGGGCAATAAAAGGTGGCCCAGCGGCCCGGCATCACCATTTTTATCTTGTTATTTTTTTTTTTGGGTTAAGATAGTTTATTTCTCAAAAGAATTACAAATTCACTTAAATGAGAAATTACATTTGTATTCTTAAAGCTAAAATATGAGGACGTATAATAGCACAGGTAACTTACAAGTAAATGGTAATAATCACTTTATATAAACAAAAGAAATGCGATTGCCATAAAAACAAGAACTGTACTGATCGAAAGAATGTGAAAATAAACAAAAAATCAATAATAAAAACAGTAGTGGGTACTCACAAGCAATATCGCAACTTGACCGAGAATCAGCTGAGCGGTAGTCGATGTAGACAACACGAAACAAGCATATCTAGATGTGGCTAGTTGATTGGTAATTTATGTGATTGAATTTGTTTTATATTACAGGAGTGTTATTAATTATATGCTGTTTGAGCTTATTTTTGTATGTTTGAATACTTTTTGCTTCTTTGATATTTTTTGGTAACTGATTATATATTTGTGCACCTTGGTACAGTATACATTTTTTGCCGTAGTTTGTCCGTGGCTTACGTAAACATAAATTATTTGAATTTCTCAGTAGCATTTTATGTATCGTATGTTTTTTGGTAAATTTTATTTCAGTTTTAATATCGCCTTTTAATATTTTTCTAATTAATAGGCAGTTATAGTAATTATACGTTTGTTTAATACTCAACAATTTAGTGTATCGATATATATTTTTTGTTGGTGTAAGATACTGATAGTTAAATATTCGTTTTATTAACCTATTTTGTGCAATTTGAAGGCAGCTTAAATTGCTTTTTGCAGCAGTACCCCATATCTCTATAGGGTAGTCTAAGTGTGATTTTATGAGAGAATTATAAATAGTGTAACGTATTTGACGCGGAAGGCATCGAACAACGCCTCGTAACATCCCTGTCAATGAACACATCTTGTCTTTTATTTGCTGTATGTGAGATTTCCATGTGAGGTGATTATCTAGTATGAGTCCGAGGTACTTTTCTGTGTCTACCTTAGTTATTGGTTGGTTATTTATACTGAGGACAGAAGTATAAGATATTTTTTTATTTTTAGCCGAAAATATTATATAATTGGTTTTTGAGACATTTATTGTTAATAAGTTACATAGAAACCACACATTCAGTCTATCAAGGTCATTTTGGGCGTCTGCAATGATATCATCCATAGAGTGGCCAAAGTAAAATAGTGATGTATCGTCAGCATATAAGGTCTAATCCCCTTTTAATTTAAGTTCGTGAACGTTATTGATATAGATGAGAAATAAAAGCGGACCAAGTATAGAACCTTGAGGTATACCAAAGGTAATGACATTTTCATTACTTTGTATTTGTCCAATTCTAACAACTTGACGTCGATTAGATAAGTAAGATCTCAACATGTCATGAGCGACCCCGTCAATACCTATGCATTTGAGTTTATTAAGTAAGATATCGTGGCTTATTGTGTCGAAAGCCTTCTTAAGATCTATAAATATTCCTAATCCTACTTTCTTATTATCAATGTTTGTTTTAATTTTAGTAACCAGATCTAATGTTGCAGAAAGGGTATTTGATTTTGGTCTAAAACCATATTGTTTTTCATAAAAGTAATTATGTTCCATGAGAAAATCTTCGAGCCGACGATATAATACTCTCTCGAAAATCTTCGACAATACTGGAAGAACCGATATAGGTCGATAATTATTCGGATCGGTTTTATTGCCAGATTTATAAATGGGTGTTACCTTTGCTAACTTCAAACTATCAGGGAAGTTTCCATATTCTAAGCATGTATTAATGCAGTTAGTCAATTCTTCCAGGATTATCGGAGCCACACATTTAAGAGATTTTGTACTTACACCGTCTAGTCCTGTGCTAGTGTTACAATTTAATCCCTTAACTATTTGAGTAAGCTCATTTATATTAGTAGGTCGAAATTTTGATAGTTTGTTTGAGCTGCCAGTTGTTACACCTATTCCGGTCAAATTCGTGTAAATTAAGTTACTGTGATAATGTTTAGGAATCTGGCTAGCAAGAGCAGAACCAATATTGGAGAAAAAATCATTAAAACAATTGCTTATTTCTTTTTCACTTGTGATGTACCCAGAGACTGTAAGAAGTTTTTGAATAGTTGTAGTATTTTTAATATTATTTTTAGATAAATTATTAATAAGTTTCCACATTTTTCTTGGATTATTTTTACATTCTTCAAAAGCTCTACGGTAATACTGAGATTTTGCTTGTTGAATTTTTCCCGCTATCTCATTTCGCTTTGCCACAAATTCTGCTCTTCTTATCTCATCATTAGGATAATTCTTATATTTCTTCCATAGTATATTTCTTTGGTTTATTTCGTGTATAATATTCTTACTTATCCAGTCTTGTCTTGGTCTATTTAGTACTTTAAATTTCTTCATCTTACATTTCTCAATACATGATTTAATTTTATCTCTTAATAGTTCAAATGAGCCATTTCCGCAACTTACTTGAGTGTCTGCCATGGTTTCATACAGTTTATTGTAGTCAATCGCATCATATTGTACTTTTTTAGGCAACTGTCTTATGTGTCTTTTAATTTCAAAGTAAATTTGTTTATGGTCAGACATGGGTGAGTCTATTAAGGCAAAGTGAAATTGATCATCTTTCAAATCCGAGCATACGTGATCTATAATAGTTCTAGAAGTTGTTCCCTCTCGAGTGCAATAAGCTTCATCAATTTTATTCATTATTTCAAGTCCGTTTTCTACTAAAATTTGTTTATAAGCATCCACGACAGAATTTTTTGTTAATAAGTTTAAGTTGAAGTCTCCAAAGACTAAACACCTTTTACATCCGTTTAGGTTTGCATTGTAAGATTCAAGAAAATCTTTAATATTCGTAAGCTCTGGTTTCCTGTATATGGCAGCAATGTTGAGGCTATAATTCTGAAGATGCACCCACAGGTAGTGATTATTGTTCAAACATTGTTTCTTTAATTCGTAATGGTGCAAGCTATCCAGGACAAATATTGAGACTCCACCACCTTTAGAATTATGTCTATAACTGTAATAATGGTGATAACCCGGAATTTCAGTTCTTCGTGCTTGTTCGTCATTATTTATCCATGTTTCGGTGAGAATAATTATACACAGTCAGGTCATAAGTATTGTCACACAGTAAAAACTTTTCTTTTATAATGCTGGCCACAAAAAAGTTTATTGAATTCGAATTTCGAATTGTTCATGAAAATAAAAATGTATACTTTTTAGAATTATACTCATTTTTAAATATGGAGTGGACGCTTAAAGAAGACCGTGTTGCAGTTATTGCGTTGCATCGTTGCGGTTACGCGCCAATACAAATTTTTGACATACTGAAAAATTTGAATATTACCAAAAGATTCGTTTATCGTACCATCAAACGATACAATGAAGACTCTAGTGTAGATGACAGGTCAAGAAGTGGTCGCCCTCGGTCTGTTAGGACTCCAGCAGTGATAAAAGCTGTGAAGGCGCGAATTCATAGAAATCCCAAACGTAAGCGGAAACTGTTGGCCCTTCAGATGGGGTTAAGCAGAACCACGACAAAAAGGGTGTTAAATGAAGACTTAGGGCTTCGGGCATATCGAAGAAAAACAGGACATCGTTTGAATGCTCTTCTAATGGACCTGAGACTGAAGAGATGCCGCGCTTTGTTGAAGCGGTACGCGGGAAAAAAATATCGGGAAATTCTTTTTCAGATGAAAATTTTTTACCGTAGAAGACAGCTACAACAAACAAAATTATAAGGTGTACGCACACAGTAGTGAACAAGCGAGCAACCGTATTCCGCGTGTCCAACGAGGTCATTTTCCATCCTCGCTTATGGTATGGTTGGGAGTTTCTTATTGGGGCTTAACAGAGGTACATTTTTGTGAGAAAGGTGTAAAAACGAATGCAGTTGTGTATCAAAATACAGTCCTGACGAACCTTGTGGAACCTGTTTCTCATACCATGTTCAATAACAGGCACTGGGTATTCCAACAAGATTCGGCGCCAGCTCATAGAGCAAAAAGCACACAAGACTGGCTGGCGGCGCGTGAAATCGACTTCATCCGGCACGAAGACTAGCCCTCCTCCAGTCCAGATTTGAATCCGTTAGATTACAATATATGGCAACACTTGGAGGAAAAGGCGTGCTCAAAAACTCATCCCAATTTGGAGTCACTCAAGACACCCTTAATTAAGGCAGCCGCCGATATTGACATGGACCTCGTTCGTGCTGCGATAGACAACTGGCCGCGCAGATTGAAGGCCTGTATTCAAAATCACGGAGGTCATTTTGAATAAACTTTAGTGTCATAAGAATCTATGTTTTATTAAGTTCATTTTGGTATATAAATGGTTACATAATGAATAAACTCGTTTCAATTATTTTATATTAAACATGTGACAGAATTTATGACCTGACTAGGTATGTAGAGAGTTTTCAAAAGATTTTACCAAACACAATAATTCATTTAGTTTTTGAGGATTGACGATGCTTCGCACATTTGCATATAAGAATCTGATCGACTTTTTAGTTGAGTGAATATCTTCGTAATTATCTACTTTTTGATATGTAATATTGTCTTCACAATTTGGATTTAAGCTAGTTTTCTTACTGATGTGATATGGACTTAGTTTTTTGTATCTCCTGTTTTGTGTTCAACAATTTTGGGTATTCCTTTTATGTATTTAATGATGAAATTCTTGTCACCATTGTTATTTAAGTGAGACAATTCCTTTTTCAGTTCTGTCAAGAACTGTTGTTGTTGTTTGGTCTGATCATAGTAAATCTTAATATTATTCAAATTAGAATGATTTTTTGCTCGTAGTATATTCTTGGCTATTTCTGTGGTTTGAAAACTTACTTTTAGGGCTCGATTTTTGACAGTACTATATTTTCCGAGTCTAATAACATTCGTTGGTTCTGGGCAATCAGATATTATGGTTCGCAAAATTTTGTTAACTTCGAATTTGTCCATATCCTTTCTCTCGTTGCTGTTTGTTGATACAGGTTCGGGAATTCCTATAATTATTATATTTTTGCCTCTAACCTCACGTTCTTTAATTTCCGTTATTACAGTTTCTAATGAATTAGCGAAAGATGGAGAAGGAGTTGCAAGGGAAACTTGCTTAAGTTCTTCAACTTCAGTTTGTATATTGTGTACTGTTTTTTGCAGGAGTGCTTCTTTAGTCTGCAAGGTTTCTATATCAGATTTAATACTATTTTGATCAATAATAATAGTATCTATGGTGGATTTTATATCGCAGACTTGCTCCTTAATAGTAGAAATATCATTGGTTATTCTTGCAATAAACTCCTTTTGGTTGAGATCAAAAGATGTCATTAAGTCCATCATTTGATTAAATTGTTTGCGCATCTCATCTAGTTCTTGTTTGATTTGTTCCTTGTCATCTGTTTGTTTCCGTTTCCTAGTTGTTGTGGGCCGTACACCAGTAAACTCAGCTGTTGACAGATTAGGTTGGGAATCACTACGTGTTACATTGGAGCCACTTCCAGTGGGTGAGCGTAGTACGTTCATAGCTCCGTGGTTTGTTTGTATCGAATGCATAGATTTAGTATAAAACATAGATCGGCAATGTGAAAGAGATAGAATAATTTAACTCATATGTTAAAGCGAGATGCATGATGCGACCATACGTTTACACAGAAGTAGCCTGCAGTGACCCAGAGTCAAAATATGTCAAACTAAGCGAGCAACAAAATTCGCTTATTTTCATAATTTATTTAATTTTACAGTACTTGGTTATATTTATTAAACGTAGTTTATTATAGTGCATTGTGCAGTGCCAAAGTGTGGTTCATACAGGCGTAAAAATCCGAAATAATTAAAGTTTTCACAGGTACCGGCCACTTTTGCACAATATTTTTTTGTGACGATATTATAGAATTAAATGGAAATCCGTGTGTACATATCGGTAGAAAAGAATATAGTATTTCATTATATAAGTACGCTGAAAGCATCCATTGCGTATAAAAAATAATATCAAATACGTGAATTTACAATAATTTCAACCAAAAGTTGCTAGGGATTGACTGACAGGTTCGATCAATAAAAGGTTGTCGATAAAATAGTCGATAACAACACATGTTTCCCTACATTTTTATGGAGCTATAGTATGTTGTGATAGTGTGCATTCTTCTTCTTCTTCTTCTACCTGGCGTTATCCCGACCATATATCCCCGGCCAGTATTATAGTATTCATTCTGCAATATTACTTATTACTTTACTTTTTCTCAATTTTTTAAATTTGTGGAATAATTATTATAACGCTTCATGTGTGTGATTTATGAATTAAGAACCTGTTTCAATCTCTGCCAAGAGGCTGTCAATTTATAATAGTAAAACAAGAAGATATTATTATAAAATATGCGATACTTCTATGCACAGTATCATCGTCCAAACCTTAAACATTAGGTATAGGTTTAAAATTTATAATTCTCATAGGAAAAACATTAGTTTAGGTGACGAGATCGAGAAAACCTTCATAGTTTATTAAACTGTCTCTTCCTTCAGCCACAAGAATGCGACTAATGAACATAGGCCTTCCACAATAATATCTACATCAGTTTGTTGTAAGCTGCCTGCATCCAACGACTTCCTACAAGCTCCTCCGTACACCTCCAACGCGGCCTAGCAGGCGTCCAACACTTCCCAATGTGTAATAAGTCAATTAATTGACTTAAATAAGCATATTTTTGTAACTCTGGTATAAATATACTTACGCGAATGTTACTCATTGAAAAAAACTAATAATCATGGATTTTGTTGCAGACTGAGTCCACCCTGTGACTACGAAAGCTGTAAAGTAATCGAAACTTTGCGACGGGAAATTAAAAATTAAAAAAATAAACCGAAAACGCCTAAAACTTTGTAAATTGTAGTTTTATTTTATAAAAGAGTTTTTTGTTCTCAGTTTAATTAGGTTTATGTACTATGTATACATCACAATGAAAAAAATAATTTTGTTCAGGTAAACATAAAGACCCATACAAAACATCTCAAACAAAATGTTTTCAAATAATATGACAATTTATCTTTATTTATTTGTGTGTTTATCAATCTGTATTGACATAAACACACCAATAAGTTTCTGTTAATATATAATAAAATGTCGCATATATCCATAACATTTTATTTCACAACTATAGGCCGACAGCTATATCGATATCGATATGATAGTATCGAAAGTGCATGGTACACCACTATATGTCAAGCACACATGTAAACTTCACGCACACAATCGTAAATCAGTTTTGGTCGCGCTCAAAATGACACATTGCCGATCTATGTTCTATACTACATCTATGATCGAATGCCTGTCGCTGTGGCGGTGAATGTGGCGGTGAATCAGACTATTGTGAGTCCGTCTCTTTCTATAAAGTTATAAATACAGTTTTTCTCACCGATATTCTGTCTTCAGTTGCTCGCAAACGATGAATAACTTTACATTAGACTACTAGGATATAACATTAATATTTACTTGATAATTTTGTGTACCTACTTATTTTTATTTTATGTCCGACAACAACTTGCAACACGTCTGCACTGTGCTACGTTCTCACGTATCATTCCATCTTCTCTCCATCCATCTTGTACCAGCGTTTCTCTATATTATATAGACTCTTAGATATGATCATAGTAAATTCAACAGTCAAATTAAGGGATTTAGCGCCCTCTGTCGGTGTACGACCTTACAAAGAAACAGGATTCATCAATATTCAAATTATATTTTCTCATCAATATGGGTATTCTTTCCAAACGATATATATAGTCATAGGCGACAAAAAAGCATACCAATTTTCTAGTGATTTAGCATATAAAGTGTTTTTGCAGAGCAATGAAATAAGAGTAACATGTTAAAGTCAATTTTATTATAATAATATGATTTTTTTAATGTTCAGTGTTACAATTTTCTATCACCATTCTCGCTTGTACTTGTGCTTGAGGATAACATACATAAATAAACTCAAGCCTTTTTAATGCAATTAATGACAACAATATGAGATAGAAATGGATTATTTGATCGGTTATATAGGCGGTAATTTAGCGTAAGGCATTGGAGCGTCATCTGGACATGGTGCCGTGAAGCCACGTGGACCGTGGCGAGCGTACCGAGGTGGCACAGCGGGTAACTCTGGCAATGCTCCGCGCACCAAACGCCGCAAAGCTGTATTTCGACGACGGAGAGTTAAGAGTTCTTCATGCAATCGCTCACGTTCTAAAAACAACAATACTTCTATATATCTCCTTTATACACGTTTTATTTGTTTATGTAGGATTTGTATAGACAAAAGAGCCATAATCGATAACATCGGTATCAATACGGTGATACCGTAGCAGTAACACTACGTGATGTGTTATAAGTTATAATAGTCTAAGATCCCGCCATACATCGACCTTCACCGAGATGTTTATTTGATGAAACGTATTTTATATTCAATTTAATATGTCAATAAATATATTGTATAGGGGTTGCCTAGCAAATTTCAGTCCAGAATACGATTAATTAATAATAAAAAAAAAAAAAACTTTTCACCTGTGTGATTATTAAACAAATTCTATACCAATCGAAAGTATGAAGCCCATAGAATATGCAAACGTTAGGTTGCCTATTTTTTTCCGGTCACAACCCTCAGGTTGCCAGGTATAAACAGGTAAATCGCTTCTAGCATTTTGCACCGGTCTAATTATTGAATGAAAATTAAATGAAAATAAAGATCATTTTATTACGAACACGGTGGTATAGGGTTGCCTGCGAAAAATCAGTCCCGAATTGCGGTTGTCGAATTTAGAAAAGTGAAATATTGCTCCGAGTGACCATCCCATGCGATAGAAGAGGACACAGCATAGCAGCTGTTCGAAGTCCGCCCATTTAAAGAAAGAGGGTGCACATGCTATTTATTGTTGAGAATGAAAAGGACAGCGATAGACTCGTATATGCTGTGCATCATTTTGGAGTAGATTGTGGTTATAGTTGCAATTGAAAAAACGTGCTACTATTTATTGTTAAAAAAAAGGCGAAAAAGTGTGTTTGTGTGATTCGGATGATGATTTAATTAATTTTAATGATGACATTTTTAAAATCTGTTGGCTCTGGCGCGGTTTCTGGTTGATTATTGGGAAAACGACCATTTGGTAACAATAATCCAAAAGAAAAAAATCTTTTAACCGTCGACCATCAGTAAATTAAAGTTAATTCTTGAACGGTCTTCATTTTTTCATCAATGAAAATATCAGCAGCATCTATGATGCAAAAACTGTTTGATATTTTTCATTTTTCGAAAATAGCTGAAATGGTTTTACTTTTCGTTTATTATAAAATGCTGTCGTGTAATCGGAACCTGTAAACGCATGGAAGGCTGGAAGACTTTGACATAATTTGATTCCTAACTTCACCGCTAAATCGGTGCAATTAATGCAATCAACAGTTTGATTATTAGTCTTTCTAGTTGCAGAAGTGGCAAGCCAAAATTCTGATTCGATAAGTTTGTGCATATTTCCTAACAAAATAATCAAAACGTCAGTATCAGAGGCTTTAATTAAAATTCTTGAGCCTGGTTCCGCTTTAGAAGCATGGTAAATAATCCTTGTATCTGCCTCTTCGTGATGACATTCATTATCAGTTTCTTCAGTTTTTTTTACGGAATTTCCCTGAACTTGATAAGAGTAGCACTGATGGTCGAGGGTTAAAAGATTTTTTTCTTTTGGATTATTGTTACCAAATGGTCGTTTTCCCAATAATCAACCAGAAACCGCACCAGAGCCAACAGTTTTTAAAAATGTCATCATTAAAATTAATTAAATCATCATCCGAATCACACAAAAACACTTTTTCGCCTTTTTTTTTAACAATAAATAGTAGCACGTTTTTTCAATTGCATCTATAACCACTATCTACTCCAAAATGATACACAGCATATACGAGTCTATAGCTGTCCTTTTCATTCTCAACAATAAATAGCATGCGCACCCTCTTTCTTTAAATGGGCGGACTTCGAACAGCTGCCATGCTCTGTCCTCTTCTATCGCATGGGATGGTCACTCGGAGCAATATTTCACTTTTCTAAATTCGACAACCGCATTTCGGGACTGATTTTTCGCAGGCAACCCTATACCACCGTGTTCGTAATAAAATGATCTTTATTTTCATTTAATTTTCATTCAATAATCAGACCGGTGCAAAATGCTAGTAGCGATTTACCTGTTTATACCTGGCAACCTGAGAGTTGTGACCGGAAAAAAATAGGCAACCTAACGTTTACATATTCTATGGGTTTCATACTTTCGATTGGTATAGAATTTGTTTAATAACCAAACAGGTGAAATGTGTAAAAAAAATTTTTTAAAATTAATTAATTAATTGTATTCTGGACTGAAATTTGCAAGGCAACCCATATACAATACATTTATTGACATATTAAATTGCATATAAAATACGTTTCATCAAATAAACATCTCGGTGAAGGTCGATGTATGTCGGGATCCTATACTATAACAAGGTATATTTTACTCCCAACTTATAAGCACTTTTACCTTGCAAAATTGTCAAGTAACTGTTAAGTCCAGTGAGCAATCCGTCCCAAAATCGATCTTTTTCCGGTGGAAACACATTCTTCCATTGAGTCCAATATTGATCAATTTCATCAACTGTGAGACGACGAGAGGGTGTAGAAAAATTTGGAGGCCTTACACTATCCCTGTGAACATTAACGATTGTTAAAATATACCATACCACTCAATATTTACTATATTTTTATAATACATACAGAATATCGAATAACTTCTTCTTCTCTGGCGGTACGAATACTTTGATAAATTCTCCGAGAGCAGTTAAAACTTGCATTGGTTCAATTTCAAGCGAATGTCCCACTGTAAGTCAGTAAATAATAATGTAATATCTATTTATGGTTAGGTACGGCATCCGTTCATTTTGTTTCTTTAACCGACTTAAAAAAAAGGAGGAGGTTCTCAATTCGACTGTATGTTGCTTTTTTTTATGTTTGTTACCTCGTTTCTCTGTACTGTGTGAACCGATTTCGACCATTCTTTCTTTGATTGAAAGCTGATGCTTGTCATTTGGTCCCATAAAAATATGGTGAAACTCTGAGCAATATCTTCGGACCTGGAGAGGGGAACTCCTTAAAATTAAGTAGGATTCCAATGGTTCTTTTGCATTAGGTTAATTATAAAAGTTAATTTACAGTGCGAGAGGAAAAAAGGGGTGGGGGTGAGGGGGGCTATGTGATAAAATTAAAATACACGTAAATTCTAATATCTTCGGCAGCTTTTAACCAATTTTAGTGATTTCTTTTTCATTGGAAAAAAAATGTATTGACAGGTTGATCTCAGGAACACAACATGGAGATCTGATGATCATTTTCTGACCTGGAGTGTGGAACTCTTCAAACTTTAGTAGGATTCCAATGGTTCTTTTTGCATTGGGTTCAGTATAAAAGCTAAGCTACAGTATCTGTATCTGTATCAGCCCATATATGTCCCACTGCAGGGCACGGGCCTACTCTACAATCGAGAATACGATTGAGAGTGGTTAGGCCATATAGTCCACCACGCTGGCCTAGTGCGGGTTGGCGGACTTACATACCATAGAAATTCTTATGAATCCCTATGGTATGCAGGTTTCCTCACGATGTTTTCCTTCACCGTTTTAGTGCGTGGTGATTGACTATCAATACACACATGACTCCGAAAAGTCAGAGGTGTGCCCTGGGATTCGAACCCGCGACCACCGTGAACATGTTGGCAGTCGCGTCTAGTCCGTTTACCAACAGGCCACCACGCACTCTAAGCTACACTAAGCTACAGTGGTGGAGGGAAAAGGGAGTAGGGGCAAAAGGAGGGGGGGGGGAGAAAAATAATAAACATATGAATACTCCAATATCTTTGGCAGCTATTAGCCGATTTTAGCGATAACATTATCATCGGAAAGAACATATTCCTTGTGGGGACCAAATCTTTTTCATTTTGATTCCTATCAACACTAAAAAGATAAAAATAACCAAAAATTTTAATAAAAAAATAAAAACCGACTTCAAAACAAAAAACCACTAAAAACCAAAAAATAACAAAATAATAAGTACCACTGCAAAGCAAAAAAATAATATTTGTTTCATGGAACTTGCGCTTGTTGATTCATTTGCTTCATAAGGCGGGCCGCTAAGTACCAAACATGTAGGACCTATGCCTTATATTAATTTAAATATCTATATGTTTGGTACTGGGCGACCCGCCTTCAATATGTTATGCATATATATTGATTTGTTGGCTAGTCAAGTCATTAAGCAAATGAACGAACAAGCGCAAGTTCCATGAAACAAATATTATTTTTTTGCTTTGCAGTGGTACTTATGTTTTTAGTGGTTTTTTGTTTTGAAGTCGGTTTTTATTTTTTTTTAAATCAATCATGATACCTAGGTTACTTACGTGGACATAAAAACTGATTGGTTTTGGTGGGAAGCGTTGGTTGGGATGAAACAGTCACACCACGTGTTCCAGTTCTCCGAGCTGAGACAGACCCGCTTCCGTCTGATGCAGTACCAGCTGGTGGGATGTTAGCTGAATAATTAAGAAATATATTATAAATAATGATAATTGTTGTTCTCATAGCAAGCCCCCTTAATTTGTTTTTAGTTATTATTTCAAATACCTAGGTAAGATGTAGACATTTACAAATGCAGTAAGTTTTTTTGCTGAATCTAGTGGGTACAATTTGAATATGGATCAACTGGTGCACTTATACCAATTCCTCGATATTTATAAAAATCATTTTAATTAATATAGAATAACACTCATATACCTTGGGGATCGCCGCACTTCTGTATTATCTCATCCGCCTCTGCCATTAGTTGTTGATCAGCAGGTGACAAATCATGACTCCTGATTAAAAATACACTCATTATATATAGTCGTGACAGTAATTATTCACTCTGTGTTAAGGGCGCATAAGAACTCCGCCACAGTATAGCCTGCCCGTCGTAGGAGGCGGCCCAAAAGGGGTCAACGGAGTCGCTGGGAGTATTGCGGTAACAGAGCACCCCCAGTAAATACGATTCCGAGACAGAGGACAGAGCGCGTTGCCTCCAGATCTAGTCTTGAATCGAAAGCATCTTTGTTCCACAATAAGGGAAACCTGAGATATCCATTACCGCCCGAAATACGTGCGACGGCCACCTAGAGATTTTAGTCAGTAAGCTGGAAATTGGTATTTGTTATGGACCCAACTCGGCCGCAACATCTGCAGCGTACCGGGCTGGTAGGCCAATGACACGGACATACGCATTTCGGCCTCCTCCGGGGTATCGAAAGGGGAAGTTCATAGTTAACCTCTTAACACAAAGACAAATGACGATAATTATGTAAGCCAACATAGTTAAAAATATATGGACCTAATTCCGACATGGGCTGATCTGGATGTGCTAGCAGAAATGCTTCTTGCAATACTTGTCCGACCCCTTATAGATGATCGGTCCCCTAAAATATAAAACATAAAAATTAATGTTACCAGAAACTACATTTTAGTTATACATTTTTCTATTGTGTTACTTATTTTACCTCTCATTGACTTGACGCTCATGCTTGCATGGTGTGAATCTTCCTGAGATATACAAGAAGGTTCCATCATCTCCGAGGTCATTTCTAAGCCGACACAAATGGGACAAAATGCATAATTCAAAAATGTTTTACACAATAGATCTACGTCTTCCTCGGCCTGTATTTCTAATGCCTACAAAAACATAGTTAATGAGTTGGTACATATTTATTATTTTTGATAGAAAGATGATCAAAACAGCAATCAATACCATAAATATAGCATCTAATGTGCATAAACTTCTGGCGGACGGCTGATATTTTTCTATTAACGTCAATAAACGATTTTCTACTAAAAATCCAGTATTGTCTGAAACTAGTTGAAGAATATGCCGGACCTGCAAAAACATCAGAAAATGAGACAAGAATGTTTAATATAATAAATCCTAATATTTTTTATGCTTACCAGTCTTTCCTTCTCGTTCTGTTCAGTGGAATTCTTTGGTTCCAGTACCACTTTTTCTCCAATTTTAGCATGTTTTAGAATAGTAGCTGCTTCTTCTTGTTCTGTAAATAATTTAGAGGAATACCCCTGTGTAATTATGTGCGTGGGAGCCTCTGTTGATAATGTACCAAATGCGGATGCCAAACATGTTCTTGGTGATCGCGGGTTCAAGTCTCAGGTTACAACTCAATTTTTTAGGACTCCTGTGTGTATTGATCAATCCCCACACACTATAATAGTGAAGAAAAACATCGTGAGGAAACCTACATACCGAAGATTTGTAAAAAATTCCAAAGTATGTAAATTTTGCTAGCGTGCACTAGACCAGCGTAATGGATTATTTGGCCCTGCTCAGTGGGACGTATATGGGCTGATTCAAGTAATGAGTATGATATAAAACAAACTATATTTTTATCCTTAAAAGTTCTAGCAGTTAAAAATCTAAAAAAAATAAGAATAGCCAAAATGTTACCATATTTCGCTAAAGGATTTTTTGGTGGCGACGGCGGTGGTGGTGGAGGAGGTTCAGCAAGAATATGAGCGTGTAATGCTACTTCGCCATGACGCAGATCACGACTCAACTGAGCACATTTAGCGGCTGCCATGCGCCATATTTGACTAAATTTATAATGATTGACTTGCTTAAATTGATCTGACTTCTTTTCTAAATCATCCATAGTCTGCATTAGTTTAACTATTTCAGCATCAGCTTTTATTTCTTCTATGGCTCCATCTTCAGCTGCTTTACGTATCTTTGCTCGCAGTGAGTTAGCTACGTCAGACATTTTATTAAGCTTTCGCTTTTGCTGCGACCTTACAAAAACGTTTTCTTCTTCACGCTTTTTTAATATCTTTAACAAAAAATAATATGAACTATTTAGAATATAAATAATTAAGAGTTTATCAGTAACTTACAGAAAAAAAAGAGTCGAAACCTGATAATTGTAGCCGATCTTCTCTGTGTTAATGATGCAAGTTGCCTTTAGCTTTTCCAATTCTTTTTGTAATTCTTGAATCAAAGATTCGAGTTCTATTTTCGCTTGACGATATTTTTCATAGTGATCCCACATTATATTTTCTATTTCATGTTTATATTCGTCTAACTATAATAAAAAAATACGGCAATGAGCATAATGACCTATCTTTTATTTTTCGCCAAACTAAGCACTACATTAATTTATGTACACTATATTATAATTAACTGAAACATATTTTTAAATTATTATATATATACTTTCCTGTTTAAATGTATATTCCATATGGGCAACTTCTTCTTTATCCCGCTGTTTATATAGAGCTTCCCATCTTTTGTTATTATGGTCTACCATTGCATCACGTTCTATATTGATAGCTTGTTCGATCAAACCTAATTGTTTCTCATAAGCTCTTTGCATAATAGTTACTTGCTTTTCTACTCTATCTGACAATTCTTTAATATCTTTGTCCTAAAAACAACACAAAACTAGAAGCTTTGATTCTCTTATAATGTTTCTGATTTAACAAAAATAGATATTGCCTACTTGCTTGTCCAAATCATCGTAATAAGCTTGATCCAACTGTTTTAAATTGTTTTTAAGTTCACCAATCAATATATTTTTTTGATCAAGTAAAGCGTCACATTTTTTTCTTTGTTCTTTTATTTCTGCGTCTATATCCAAAGGGTCTTTGATGACCAGCATAGTGTCCCAGTTCGCAGTAATAGCCTCATATTGAGTTTGCGCTTCTGCAGCTTCATCTTCTATTTTCTGCATTAAATCTATTATCACAATAATAATGCAGATACTGTACATAATTATATATACCTAATGTAATACACCATGACTTAAATCTCATTCATAATTTAAAGTTTAATTACCTGTGAATTTGCTAAAGATATAATTCGGTAAGTACCATGATGAATTGGTGCAAGAAATGAACAATGTAACTACAAAACGGATTACATTTTATAATAACGCGGATTGAACCGATTGATTGAAATAAGTCCCTGCTAACTAAACGGAAAGGTAACGGTCTAAGAAGAGGATCCGTGGGGGTCAAGACCCCATATTCGTAATCGTACATCAGCATATTAAATTAGAAGCCCAATAACTGTCCTCACGTCGAAAATAATACAAGAATTTGTTATACAGTGAATAATTTCATAAGTGAAATATTTAGGCTTCAAGTAGTACGGAAACCTACTTTTCATATTGTCTGCAAATAGCGCGCGTCGAATGACTTCGCGCTCATCTGTTGTGACCTTGACGTTGGTGACTTTGGCTGCGCCATCGAGTGTTAAACGCTGAAGTTCCTCTGCCGCTGATGCCGTCGCATATTCTATGGGCCCCGGTTCCTCTTCTGCGATTGCTTCTTCACTGGGTTGTTCAGCTCTACGAAACGATTACTAATATAAATTAAACACTCATCAGTCAAGTACATCGCCCTGACCTCGCCCAAGATTGTGTACTGGTGTATCTAAAACTAAGTGAGACTTTTCTTGACTTTTGTGGATGATGGGTTAAGGATGAGAAAACTGGCTAAAAAAACTATTTACATTCGGGCGAAGTTGGGCCCGACCGCTAGTTATTAATAAAGCCTACTAATAAATATCTCAATCGTAACTTTAATTTATTAAACATTTGCTAAGACGCCGGCCCCAATAAGAGGGCGCGTGTTTGATCCCTACACCATGATATACGTTTGTGAGGCCCACAAGTTTCTCGTGGTTTCTGATACCCATTTCCTAAATTAAGTATGGTAACTAGGTATCAATTCTAAAAATGAACTAAACTCAGTTGAACTTTCTTAAAAATAGAGAACTTGAAAGCAATGTCAATAGAAATAGGTATATCTCAATGGATGGACCATAATGAACACCAGTGGCGGCTTAAAGGGGGGGCGGGGGGGGCGGTCCGCCCCGGGTACCAAGCACCAAGGGGTGCCAAAGACACCCACAGAAAGCACACAAAATCTACCTGTATCCAGAAATAACTACCAACCCTTGTATCTAGCTATTTGTATACTAATAGTATATTTTGAAGTTCATTGCAACTGTAAATATCGTATTTTTTAAATATAATGTCTCATTCTCTTAAATAATGAATTCTAATATTCGGTAGCTGGGCCTCGTAGTGGATAAATTTGAGATTATCTGCTTGCACGAGTCTAGGAGCCACTTGGAGGGGCCCACATCACAGTTGATGGCGTGGAGGTCTCTATCATCTCCTGGTGAAGTATGTTAAAGTTGTCTTGTATAGTCTGTGGAATGTTCATGTCCATTTCAATGAAATGAAATGAAAATGAAAACTTGTCTAGCGTAGGCCTTCCCAAACTAAGTGTCACGACGCCCTGGGGCGTCGCAGCATTGTCCCAGGGGCGATCGAGTCGAGTGAGCCAAACTGGAGCCCAGTTTTGGGAAGCTTTGCTCAGAAAAGCAAACACATTCTTCCCATTATCAGTTAACCAAAAATAAAATAAATATATCTGTTCTTTTTTTTTCTAATTAAAATGTCATGTCCAATCAAGAGTTTTTCTGATAATCTATTATTAGGGGCTGGTCTGAGGGAATCGTAAAAAAATTCTAATTTCTTAAGGGTCTGTGAATGTCTGTCTATGTGTGAACCGTACAAATTACCTGGGAATGACCTAGGGAGGTCCTGGTCTTCTTTTTATATATCATAGGTAGCAGACGAACATACGGTTTACGTTATGGTAAGTGATCACAGCCGACAATGAACATCTGTAACACCATGGGGCATAGAGATGCGTTGCGACCTTTAAGGCGAGAATACGCTGGCAATTGGATCTCAGGATTTGTTGTACGTAGAAGGAAATTTCGAGAGAAAGGTAAAGTGGTATTTGGAGGTATGCCGCGTTGTACGTTGGCGGAACTCAGCAGTAGAAAAAAATCCGAACATCGGAAAGAACTCGGTCGTCAATGATCGACCTGCCCGACGTTGAAATCGGTCGAAAGGGAAAAGTTGGTACTGGGGTGTCCCTACCCAAAGATGGGTGCAATGTTCCACGTGGTGCCGAACCTGCGCCTTATAACATTGCGGACCTGACGTGATATAATGCCTCGATCTGTTGAGTATATCAAGCTTCTTTGAGGCTAATTCGAACATATACCGTTTCGGTTGAATCTCTGAACAGACTGTGCTGTTTTCTCGAGTGGTGGCGTAGCGGATGATCATTATTCAAGGGATATCGTACAATCTCCCAAGGGGCCGCCTATTTTCGGGCTGGTGTCCTTCCTTGGGATGTAGACGCCAAAGCCCTTTCGTGGTCGGTTTATTACTAGCGACTGGAATCTTCATGTCAAGGGGAGCCACCAGCCCTTAGAGCAGGGTCTCTTAAAGTGGGATCCACGGGCCCCTTAGGGGTCCGTAACATGTGTGCCAGGGATCCGCAGGAGCTCAGTAAACTTTTAATATATATTTATCAGAAAATTATCATTTAAATCTCTATCATTATTAAAAATAATATAACTAAAATTCGACATAAAAAGTAAAAAACTTCAAAATTAGAAAAACGCTATAAAGTAAAGAATTTTAATTATAAAATCCCACTGAAAAGCATGTAGAAATAATTATCAATGAAAGACATATACCCTGTTCTATTGTAAACTACCAATAAAAGCCGTGTTCAAAAAAATGAGTATTCAATACACAGTTTGTTTTTCTTACTGAAATATTTTTTGGCGGGGTCCGTGAACTATTTTAAATTTTGTTAGGAGTCCGTGACTGCAAAAAGTTTAAGAAACCCTGCCTTAGAGAGAAATACAGTGGCCGTCTTGGAGGAGTGGTACCCTAGGATGGACAATCATCCCAGTGCTGGTGAGTGGACCAATCTGGCAACGCGTCATTTTTTTACCAGTGGCCGAACAGGCGCCACGGCATGTTGCGGCCCATCTGACACTGGTTCTATCTGGGCACGGTTGCTTCGTTAGATATATGTGGTGGGTGGCGAGAATGAATGAAACCGCTGTGTGCCATCATTGTGAAAAAACACACTCTTTCGGAGTGCGCACTCTGGGGTGACGAGCGCAGAATACTTCATGCAGCCGTCAGAGTAGACCTCTCGCTCTCGGCCGTGATGCCCCCCATGGTCGAGGTTGGGAAGGCTTGGCAAGCAATGCTCTCGTTCCGCGAGATCGTGATCTCACAGAAGAAGAGCACGAGACGGGATCGCGAGATGAAATACAAAACCGCCCCGGGTGCCAACCTACCTTACGCCGCCACAGATGAACACTATTCGTATACTTACCTTTTAAGTGCTTCTTGCCTTCGTTTGATACGTAAAGCTCGAGCGGCCTTACGCTCAAGAGGATCATGTGAAGTAACTTGAGGTTCTTTCGGGGCAAGCACATCGTCGTCTTCATTGTCGATTTCTCCACCGTACATGAAGAGTTACCTAATATATCTCTATTAAAGTAAAATAAAATTCAACTATAAAATAACTAGATCCTGATGTTTGAAATAATTCAATTTAGTACAAAGTACTCTGTGGTTAGATCGATTACATCGGTATGGCAACATATGCGTTGTTATAGTAACGCATTATTTTTAACCTAAATTTTTACCTATAGAGTATGTAAACAGTTCCTTAAACACATTAAACATCGGCTGTGGAACATTGACTGTGGAACGAGAGGCCGCGGGTTCGATCCACGCACCTTGATAAATTGTGAGGCACACAAATATTCTTATCAGGTCTGGGTGTTTGCGAGACCGAAAAGTCTCTCGTAGTTTCTGATACCGTATATATCCTCAGGGGCGTTGCCAGCCTATGGCCCTCGGGGGAAATAACATAGATGTAGTATAGAACATAGATCGGCAATGTGTCATTTTGAGCGCGACCAAAACTGATTTACGATTGTGTGCGTGAAGTTTACATGTGTGCTTGACATATAGTGGTGTGCCATGCACTTTCGATACTATCATATCGATATCGATATAGCTGTCGGCCTGTAGTTGTGAAATAAAATGTTATGGATATATGCGACATTTTATTATATATTAACAGAAACATATTGATGTGTTTATTTCAATACAGATTGATAAACACACAAATAAATAAAGATAAATTGTCAAATTATTTGAAAACATTTTGTTTGAAATGTTTTGTATGGGTCTTTATGTTCACCTGAACAAAATTATTTTTTCATTGTGATGCATACATAGTACATACACCTAATTAAACTGAGAACAAAAAACACTTTTATAAAATAAAACTATAATTTACAAAGTTTTAGCGTTTTTGGTTTATTTTTTTCATTTTTAATTTCCTGTCGCGAAGTTTCGATTACTTTACAGCTTTCGTAGTCACAAGGTGGACTCAGTCTGCAACAAAATCCGTGATTATTCGTTTTTTTCAATGAGTAACATTCGCGTAAGTCTAAGAAACACATTTTTACTATATGTGTACTAGAGTTAAAAAAATATGCTTATTTAAGTCAATTAATTGACTTGTAACACATTGGGAAGTGTTGGACGCCTGCTAGGTCACGTCGGAGGTGTACGGTGGAGCTTGTAGGAAGTCGTTGGATGCAGGCAGCTTACAACAAACTGATGTAGACATTCTTGTGGAAGGCCTATGTTCATTAGTCGCATTCCTGTGGCTGAAGAAAGAGACAGTTTAATAAACTATGAAGCTTTTCTCGATCACGTCACCTAAAGTAATGTTATCCTTATAGTATAATTAAAATCCTTATAGTATAAGTAATTTTTAAATTTACATATTATAGCTCCATAAAAATGTAGGGGAAACATGTGTTGTCATCCTTTTATTGATCGAACCTGTCAGTCAATCCCTAGCAACTTTAGGTTGAAATTATTGTAAATTAACGTATTTGATATTATTTTTTATACGCAATGGATGCTTTCAGCGTATTTATATAATAAAATACTATATTCTTCTCTACCGATATGTATACACGGATTTCCATTTAATTCCATAATATCGTAACAAAATAGTATTGTGCAAAAGTGGCCGGTACCTGTGAAAACTTTAATTATTTCGGATTTTTACGCCTGCATGAACCACAGCTTGGCACTGCACAATGCACTATAATAAACTACGTTTAATAAATATGACCAAGTACTGTAAAATTAAATAAATTATGAAAATAAGCGAATTTTGTTGCTCGCTTAGTTTGACATATTTTGACTCTGGGTCACTGCAGGCTACTCCTGTGTAAACGTATGGTCGCATCATGCATCTCGCTTTAACATATGAGTTAAATTATTCTATCTCTTTCACATTGCCGATCTATGTTTTATACTAAATCTATGGCAAATAATATGAAGAATGAGAAAAATATGAGTCGAGAGCACATGAAACTTTTCACTTGTGGTTAGTGTTGAGTAGGACATGACTTGAAAAAGAGTTTGTAAGAGTAGCCTCATTTTTGTACTGAGCCAGTACAATGTCCTACTTTAATTGAAGTGAGGCGTACTGACGCTTATTTGTGGGTCATAACTTTGCCTCACGGCTCACGCCAATGAAATGACATTACAGACCAAGTAGTACACCAAATATGAAGTAGTACACATTAATAAGTCGAGCCGCTCTTACATTTTGACGTCATGTACGGGACAAATGTACTGCCTCTTGTATGTCCTACTCAACACTACTTGTGGTACGACGGTCAACATTATCGTACAATAGTATGGTATATGCAACAAAAAAATAGCGGCAGGTAGGGGCAGCTGTCCAACTTGGCGACGCCCTTGCATATAGTACGTAGGTATGTAAACTTTACTTTTTTAGATTTTGGTTAAATACATTCTTTTTCGATATAATTACCTAGGTGTTATATTGTACCTAGGTAGTCTTTTTAGTTTTCTGGACTTAGAGGATCTTTGATGCACTCTTACATGTATAATGGTTTAAGTTTTTAATCAACATATTTTGTTTCAGCCCATATACGTTCTACTCACAGATCACTCCCAATAGATACCTAATGCAAGGCAGCGGTTGCGCCCAACACATATAAGATATCAGATAGATATAAACCGATGCCAAATGTCGCGTCATCAGTGTCGTCCAAGTAGTGGACCCGCACATGGCGTCGCACGTTAGCGAAAATTACATTTTGGGAACTTAATATTACAGTTAATAATGATTTGTTCAATAAAATGGTGTGCAAAAAACTCAAAAAATAAAGTATCTAAAAAAACGCAATAAGTTTTCATCGATAACTAATATTCTTTAAATTAATTTGGTCCCGAGCGAGCTCAATTTATACTGGTTAATGTATCAATGTTAAACAGTCGAGTTCGGATGGAGAATCAGCCGTCTCTTTTCCGCATAGCAATAACCGTAATAAGGCATCTTTTTTTGGCGAAATCACGCGTTCTTCTAGTGTTTGACGCATGTTTATAATATAATTCCCAGAAATATCGATATTGTAAAACAATAATGTAAATTGATTTTATTAAATGACAATGTCACAAAATATATATTGATTTAAATAAAAATTGCAAATTACCATAATTACGTTATTTTACGTAATTTGAAATAGTTAAATTTGTTAACAAGGTACTTTTACAATATTTCTTTATTTATCTTTGGCGTAATTAAATTTCCTTTTTACCCTCTAGTTGTATACGTTTTCAAATATAATGGGAGGGTATTTATCATAAGTTTTAGTATACTAAGTTTATTGAGAATCAGTAGCACAAGCTATTGTACTAATTTTAACATACGTTGTATATATCGTCTCAAAAACATTCATAGTTCGTCAAGTGGGTTTCATCGTCACTTGTCGATATTACATTTACTACAGCCGCCGTCAGAATTCAAGAATCGGAATAAGTTATTGTAGCCCTTTAGGGCGTGAGGTTTAGTTATTTACTATTTCATATTTTTATCTGATCTTTTATATCAACACTTAATTTGGGTATTTCGCCATTATGGTATACAAAAATACACGGTGAATAATAGAAATAAAACCGTTACATACTAAAGTATAAATCTTAATCCTATTTTATTCGTAGTTAGCGGTTGCCGGTTGGTATAATTTATCAGATCAGGCCGGTGAAAAAATATTATCAAACATTTAACAAGTTGGTAATTAAGTTATAGAAGCGATTAAAACACATGAACTTACTGGCAAATCGAACTATCGATACATTTTTTTATTTATCGACTTATGCCTCATCTCTCCAGTGAAGTCCACGTGACCGCGCTGCAACCCGCCCACCCCCCGCGCAGTTCCCTTCGTTGGCGTTTTCGGTTCAAAACAAAACTATCGTAATGCGGTATCTATTGGAAGTGATCTGTGGTTCTACTGCATGGCACGAGCCTCCTCTACAATCGCAAATCCAATTGGGATAGGTTAGGCCATATTTTTATAGTCGACCACGCTGGCCAATGAGGGTTGGCGGACTATTATATAGCATACCATATACCATCAGGGCTGTAGCTATAGTCGAATTAGAGTTAGGGCAGCATTGGTTACAGGCAATGGAAATTTTCACAAATTATACTATATTTACGTTGCCCCTCAAGAAGTTTATACCCAAATGGAGATTGCATTCCGTATAAAACACTGAAGCTTTATTTGGGTATAAGCTCCTTGTTGTCGCTATAACATCATCATCTTTGTCATTTCTTGTCTTAGGTATATTACAGGAATTGACTCCTACAAAATCTGAAATATTAAATGTACTTTAGGCATTTCACTTTTAAAGGTATTAAGTGTATTTTTACTTTTAAGCACGACAAAGTGACGGCAATACCCCAAGGATAATAAGTTCAGTGTAAAGCTCAAAACACACTGTAGGTTTTTGTCTTACGCATAGAGTAAAGAGCGGTAAGTACGGGGCCAACTGACCAATCAGGACAATGGAACGTACAGGGTTCTTTCTATGTAGTCTGTGGTCACGTCTTAAGCTTATGACCTATAATGTGCACACAACAAAAGAATCCATTGTTCAGATCGCTGTAAGACGCGTTGCTCTAGTAGTTATGGCCGCTTCTTTACTCTATGCGTAAGACGAAAACCTACAATGTGTTTTCAACTTAATACTTCACCGAAAATCATGTGAGGGAATCCCTATGGGGAATCCACATACCATAGCTATCTGTAAAATAATCTATGGCATGTAAAAGCCTGTCAACCCACATCACGCAAGTGTGTTGGCCCTGTATGGTCTAGCCCATAGATTTAGTATAAAACATAGATCGGCAATGTGAAAGAGATAGAATACTTTAACTCATATGTTAAAGCGAGATGCATGATGCGACCATACGTTTACACAGGAGTAGCCTGCAGTGACCCAGAGTCAAAATATGTCAAACTAAGCGGGCAACAAAATTCGCTTATTTTCATAATTTATTTAATTTTACAGTACTTGGTCATATTTATTAAACGTAGTTTATTATAGTGCATTGTGCAGTGCCAAGCTGTGGTTCATGCAGGCGTAAAAATCCGAAATAATTAAAGTTTTCACAGGTACCGGCCACTTTTGCACAATACTATTTTGTGACGATATTATAGAATTAAATGGAAATCCGTGTATACATATCGGTAGAGAAGAATATAGTATTTTATTATATAAATACGCTGAAAGCATCCATTGCGTATAAAAAATAATATCAAATACGTGAATTTACAATAATTTCAACCTAAAGTTGCTAGGGATTGACTGACAGGTTCGATCAATAAAAGGATGACAACACATGTTTCCCCTACATTTTTATGGAGCTATAATATGTTGTGATAGTGTGTATTCTTCTTCTTCTTCTTCTACCTGGCGTTATCCCGGCCATTATTATAGTATTCATTTTACAATATTACTTATTACTTTACTTTTACTCATTTATTTATATTTGTGGAATAATTATTATAAAACTTCATGTGTGTGAATTATGAATTAAGAACCTGTTTCAATCTCTGCCAAGAGGCTGTCAGTTTATTATAGTAAAACAAGAACATATTAGATATTATTATAAAATATGCGATACTTCTATGCACAGTATCATCGTCCAAACCTTGAAGCAACATTATTCATCCATCATAACATTAGGTATAGGTTTAAAATTTATAATTCTCATAAGGATAACATTACTTTAGGTGACGTGATCGAGAAAAGCTTCATAGTTTATTAAACTGTCTCTTTCTTCAGCCACAGGAATGCGACTAATGAACATAGGCCTTCCACAAGAATGTCTACATCAGTTTGTTGTAAGCTGCCTGCATCCAACGACTTCCTACAAGCTCCACCGTACACCTCCGACGTGACCTAGCAGGCGTCCAACACTTCCCAATGTGTTACAAGTCAATTAATTGACTTAAATAAGCATATTTTTTTAACTCTAGTACACATATAGTAAAAATGTGTTTCTTAGACTTACGCGAATGTTACTCATTGAAAAAAACGAATAATCACGGATTTTGTTGCAGACTGAGTCCACCTTGTGACTACGAAAGCTGTAAAGTAATCGAAACTTCGCGACAGGAAATTAAAAATGAAAAAAATAAACCAAAAACGCTAAAACTTTGTAAATTATAGTTTTATTTTATAAAAGTGTTTTTTGTTCTCAGTTTAATTAGGTGTATGTACTATGTATGCATCACAATGAAAAAATAATTTTGTTCAGGTGAACATAAAGACCCATACAAAACATTTCAAACAAAATGTTTTCAAATAATTTGACAATTTATCTTTATTTGTGTGTTTATCAATCTGTATTGAAATAAACACATCAATATGTTTCTGTTAATATATAATAAAATGTCGCATATATCCATAACATTTTATTTCACAACTACAGGCCGACAGCTATATCGATATCGATATGATAGTATCGAAAGTGCATGGCACACCACTATATGTCAAGCACACATGTAAACTTCACGCACACAATCGTAAATCAGTTTTGGTCGCGCTCAAAATGACACATTGCCGATCTATGTTCTATACTACATCTATGGTCTAGCCCAAGTGGTCTATTCTTTGGTTCCCCTCTCAATCGTTAATTTCCTATGTATATGGTACCAATATTTTTGGGTTATGTATTTCAGTACACAGAACTTAATTACAGTTTTCTATAGTTTTTGTAAAAACCACAAAATTGAAGGAAATTAAAAACAGACAAAAAGACTTTTAAAAATTTTATTTTAGTTACTTATATTTTACTTTTTGCTGTTGAGGATGATACCATCGTACTTCTGTTGGAACCACTTCATGGCGTCTTCCTTTGTCAGGCGGTGAGGAAAACCAACCTTACCAGTCTTACGTCTTCTGTGAGCTACGTTGAAACCTACAAACAATATTATTTATGAAAAAAGAGCTCTAGGCTTTGTGAATAATTGTTGAAATATTCAGTTTTCATGAGAAGAAATCTAACAAACAATAGGAAATGTTGTTCATCTTCATACAAGGATATTTACTTTTGTAACAACATATCCCTAATTTGTAGGAAGGCAGTATTTTGTAGCACATGACTTACAGAGTGAGCATAAATTAAACTTTGACACTCCTGAACACATGTGCATAATCACAAATTGTAGAGATATATGTACATATTTGGCAATATGTATGTTAACTGTGTTTCAAACAGAGGTTTTTACAAGATAAACATGAATGCAATTATCATGACATTTTATTTCTCCTTAGAATAGTTCCTTTTTTGGTACCAGCAATCAATGTATTAATAATTGTAATAATAGGCAAAACGTTCGCACATTAATGTGTTTATAGGTTCTGTGGCTAGTTATGATAAACTATAATAAAAAATAATATCTTACCTGGCCGGCCAAGCACAACGTAGAAATCAAGACCGTAAATACCAATGGAGGGGTCATACTTGATACCCAAGTCAATGTGTTCCTGGATACCAAAGCCAAAGTTGCCAGTGGCAGAGAAGTTGTCACGCCTTAACTCGTATTCTCTTACCTAGAAATAAAAACCAAAATATAAACACTTATAATAATGTTACTCATTCGCTGGGAATACATGTTCATACATGTTTAATAACCATGCTCAATCTCAACTAAGTACAAATGTGTATACCATTCAAGTCTCAACATGAATGCTCAAAACCAACCAAAATGTTCAATTTGAGAATGTTTCACTTGAAAAGTTTCAATGCACACTAAACATGTTCTTCTAGCAAGTTTTTACATGTAGACACAGGGTTGAGCATGTTTGTGGATAGCCATGTTCAGATGAAACATGCTATGTACCTACCAATTGGTATCCATGAACAGAATAAAATTTCTTGCTATGCAAAACACTATTTAATTAATATATCAATGTTAAAACATTAAAATAAATAATTTACTGTCAAAGTTAAGAACAATAAAATTTTATCTTAGTATTATTTAAATCAATATATATGTGATTCATAACTTTGAAAATTGTCAATTGAAATATACAAAGCTAATTTAATTACTGTTTCAGGCCATATATGTGCCACTGCAGGGCACAGACCTCTACAATAGACAGTATGATTGAGAGTGGTTAAGCCATATTATTGGTCACCATTCAGGTAATTTAATTACATTAACAATATTTTAATCTTACTTTAAGACCCCTCTCGAGGATTTCCTCAGCCTTGGCACCACGGACAGTGCAGTGGACAGCAATCTTTTCATTACGACGAATGCCAAAAGATCGCACAGTGTATCTGGCCTTAGAGAACACTGGCTGTTGGCCAGTAAGTTGTTCCAACACCTGTAATCAACAGAAGTAAAACTTTAATCAAAATGGGAACATAATAACATAATTCTATATGTACTGATAACGAACATATAATGCAAAATCAAAAGTAATAAATCTTCAGACTTCTTGGTATGTTTGCCACATCCACATGCCAATCACCTGTTTTGAAGGGCATGTAATCATGACGGACACAACATTTTAGTACATAAATGGCTGCCTAATATTAAGTTTATATAAAAAAATTGGACACAATATATAATAGAAAGGATATGTTAGGAACAACTTAACAGTCACAAGTATAGCCATACGATAATATCTAGTACATAATAATCATAATCTCTCAATACAATTTCACAGGTTCAAACTAACCAAATATGTAATACAAAAGTTCAGTCCTAAATATTCTTACTAGGCAATATTAAATTAAATATGTTATTTCCATAAGTATTCTGAACAGTAAACATAGAGTGCTCAGAAGTTGCAAGTTAGAAATATTAATTTTGCATGAATTTACAAAGAAAAATACATTTAAGTATAGCTCTTGAACAATTCATGCCCAAAATACATATCAATGAATAATGTTTTATGTAAGTTTGTTGACTATTGGCTATCACTATTAATGTGGTTGCAGTTTTGATGGGGAAGGCTGAAGATGACACTACGAGAATAATGATAACAAAAAAGACAAATGGTAGGCATAAAACTATAAGTAAGGGCAAACAAATTACATAAAATACTTTTTTCTATTTGAATGTCACAACTTTAACCATTGCAGGCAGACTAATTTGAGAAGAAATTACATATTGGCACAAAGTTTAACAAGTTTATACACCGGCATACTATTTAATGTCATAATATTAAATACTACTTTAAATTACTGATAGTTATGTTAACCAATTGCTAAGTCACACACTACCTTTGTTTTCATTTTACTGCATGCAGTCTTGTTTAGTCAATATCCCCAAATATTTTGAAGGCAAACATGAAGCCATTAAAAAAACAACATAAACTGATTCTAAATAATCTAACATTAGCCATGTGTTTTAGGTATACAAACAAAGTAATGTTTTAGGTTTTTTATGATGTAGTAGAAGAACAACGATGCTTTGTAATGTTAACTGTGAGGAAAATACCAAAACAACTGAACCCGAATAAATCTGCAAACCACCGAGAAACACCAGCTAAGACTGGTAATAGTTTAATAATCTACACGAGACAAGTTTTGAGGAATTCTTGCTCATAGTACGTAACAATATATGTAATATGGTGTTCTTACTTTAGCAGCACGAGTCAGTCTGTCACCGGATTCACCAACACAGATGTTCAAGCACAGCTTTCTGATGTGGAGGTTCCTCATAACATTTTTAGATTTATCTTTTGGAACCTTCTTCTCCTTTTTGTCCTTCTTCAACGCGGGCGGTGGTACACGCTGCAAAATACATTTCATTTACTAAATTATGTGAATTATTACCACATTTATCACCAATACCTGTGTTTAACACAACAATTAGGTTATGCGGGATTTAAGTTCCATAAAATAAACTTTTGGTGAAAATACAGTTTCGAGGATAAGCACTACTTAATGTATTTTAATTTGTATATTCACGCATGGTAGCAAATATATATTTTTCACTGATTCAAGTGGATAATTTTGAAATAAAGAAAGAAACACCCACCGCCATGGCTACAACTTTTCAAAAAGAACCATAGACAAGTAAACAACTAATGTCACTGTCAATGATGAATGTCACAATAGGACCATAGAGTCGCCGTTATATTTTTTTTAACAATGTTTGTATAGAGCCACAAAGTTATCTGTAGTGCGATTCACGTATTTTAATAAGTTCAGCTGCAGTGCAGTTGCGGTTAAGTTTCGATCAAAACAGCCCTTTTCGTATTCTCGTAATTTTGACAACCGCTGTCAAATACGCTCGCGTGAAGTTCGCGTCACGCAAACGTTTTAGCGTATTCTACTGCTGCGCGTATATGTCAATGTCAAACAAATTTCATACGTCTGACGTACAGTTGACGCGCAGCTCACGCGCAGTTCACGCGCAGCTAAACACTTACAAGAATACCATTTTGTACTAAAGCGTAAACTTAATTGTAACCGCACCGCAACTTGATCGGCGCGTCAAAAAGTTACGTGAATCGTACTGCTGACCCTAGTCTGAGGCTGACCCGGTGAGAGAGTCGCTGTAATCGAATTTGGTGTTGCCATTAAAAATAGATATTGCAATAAATGGGGTAAAGTAAGATTTTTCAATCCGATCAATAGTGTCGAGAAAATGACCAGTTTCATCTGCATATTATTTTTCCTTCACACGATTTCTAACAAATCGCTCCCCAAAACCCTTAAAAAAGTGTATCTGTATTCTCCTCCACAATCGAGAGTACGATTGCGGGGGGTTAGGCCATATCACAGGCCATATAGCCCACCACGCTGGCCTCATGCGGGTTGGTGGACTTACATACCATAGAAATCCTAATAAATCGCTATGGTATGCAGGTTTCCTCACGATGTTTTCCTTCACCGTTATAGCGCGTTTTTATCAATACAAGCATGGCTCCGAAAAGTCAGAAGTGTGACCTGAGATTCCAACCCGCAACCAGCGTGAACAAGTTGGCTGCCGCGTCTGGTCCATTTACCAACAGGCCACCACGCACGTACCACAACGTAAAATGAGACGAGTAAGATACATTTTAGTTTATGATATGTACTTACATATTATATTCTACTAGTACGTACATAATTCTGTTTTCGTGGAATTTATTTTATATAGCTGACAACACAAACCTTTGGTGGCAGCTACGCGTTAATACAATTTTTCGAAGGGTATTATTGATGTCGGAAGACGCTTTTCATCCTACGTAAAATTTAATACCTGAAGTATAATGTTCCTAGCATCACTTTATATAGCTTTCGGCATTTTTCACTAGTTTTAAATAATGCAGGAAAAATAAATACATTGAGTAAACAACCAATGGCGGATATGTCAGCGACTGGCAGCTAGATTGACAATTTCAAATGACGTCTTTGTTTCCAGTTTTGGCCACCGGGCCAGATAACTTTGTGGCTCTATATAGTACTTTAGTACGTTTTTTTTATTTGAGCGCTTAGCTGGGGAATTCGATAATATAATACTCGTTTATTAAAATTACTGCTGGGTCTTAATAAGCTTACTTTTTTTATATATTCCGAAAAAAAAACAGAATTTTTCCGATCTTTTTTTCCGAAATTTACACACATCTAATCACACATCTAATTGAAATCATGAAAATAGCGTGTACCTACGATTTATCTTATATTCATTTTCGTTCTTTAGAATTAAATAAACTTAAAAAGGTACGGTTCAAAAACAACACCATAATAAATAGTTGAATACATCGTTGATTTCGATTGATTTACAATTATTTATTTTGGGAGACAATAGATACAATGTTTTATTTATAATTAACAACAAAAAATAGTATTAAACATAAACCCTACAGTTTTTTATAACACAATAGGTACCATGTAAAGACCTGCGTACGTACACACGGACCCAGCATACACATAAGATTGAAATAAAATGTAATTAAATACTTGTAGTAAAATAAATTAAGTAAAATATCTACAAAGATACATAGATGACTACAACAAAGAAAGGAAAAAAGGTAAATTCCATTGTGATATAGGTCTACCAGAATCTCATGGCATAAAATTAAAAACAAACATATAGATTTTTATGTGGCAATACCATCGGTCAACAGCTGATTCAAAACTTGAGTTATGTCATTCGATGTGAATATTTTACGATTTCTATAATTCCTTAGCGAAAATATACAAATTAGTTCTACGATCACAAGTGTGACACATTGTTTACAAGTTTTATCGCCAGATCCGTAAATGATTTGGTCAAATTCAAACAAAATCGCCGATTTTTAAATCGACGTTGTTTTAACAAACAAGTTGGAGTGAATAATTTTGATACTTCATGTTTTTTTGGTTAGTGTTAGATATGTATATGTGTTTTATCGTATATACTTTGATATCATTTTTTGAAACTAAACAATAATGCATTAAATACCTATTTACAGGAGTTTCCAGAGATTTTGGATAAGGATCCATCAAACAATGATATATTTTGCACTTCTAGTGAACAGATGTAATCCCAGAAGAGATCTTTATTAAAAATAATTATCACCAACATCTTCGTCTAATGACCTACAGCCAGGATCTTTATAAATAAGCCCTGATTAATTCGTTCATGATAAACATTAAAGAGACTGCAAATAAAATACTTAGATATGTTGTTTCACTCTTACATATCATTCTAATAACATATAATTGCAAATAAGACATTTAACTAATAAAAGTATTTCGTATATATGAATTAATGATAAGTTGTATAGAAAGTATCAAAATATTTCGATCCAATTACCCTGGTATTGCTATGCACAATTTTCAATTACCCCAATTGCCATGAGATTCTGGTAGACCTATACCTACTTGCCCAAAACAATTACTCGTAGACGCATGACAGGTATGCAATTTTGGCTCAGAACAATTAATAACATAGAATGAGTCTGAAACATACACATATACTTATCATGTTTTTTCCAATGGGCCACATCATGGGAGAGAATGAGACAAATAATATGTGCTAAGGACGGCTCATGTTCACTGATGAAACGTCAAATTGCTATGTTGGATATGATTACGCGACCAAATTATAAAGTGCAGTTATGTCAAATGTTACAAACGGCCAAAGCGCCGACAAAATTTAGTTACGACATATTCAATAGTGATGTGCTGCACATTTTATCCATGATATAAATAATGTATATTTTAGTTTACTGGCCATGTTACATAAATTGGCTTGTACTTTAAAATACCTACCCGGTAGTGTAGTTGTAAAAATCGCTCGGCCACTGCGCGAGGGCTGTGGTCTAGGATACTCTTCATAATTTTCGCTCTCACCATGTTCATGGCAAAAATTTTCTCTTTAGAGGCTTTGAGTACTAGCAGAGTAACGGAATCACACATGTAATGTTTTTTTTACATTTACATGCGGGAGTTTCAACTGCTAATTCAAAATGGGATTTCATGGGAGTTATCTTATATTTTTGGCGAGTTATTTTTTTATTTTAGTAACAACTGACCAGTGAACACCTTTTCAAAAAAAGTAGATCATCGTATTATATTTTTTATTCTGTAGCTACAAAGATAAGACACAAGTTTTTAATAAATAATAAAGATGGCTATGGATTTGAAATAAATAATAATGATTCATGGATGAATATCTACCACTGTGTCTACGAATTTGCTATAAATAAAGTTCATGTATCTATATCGATAAACTATCAGAAGAGATCATAGCACAATTATTTCTTGTTGTCAAAATTAGAGTGTGTGTTAGTGTGTACGTTGAAATGTCAATAGCGCTCCTTCTATAATAATCATTGTTCTGAGAATTTTGGCGCCCGCACCCCGCCTCTATCCCCTTGACATACTACCTATAGGGATACGCACTGCGTAGTCGGAAGTCACGTTATCTATGTCGATAATCATAGTATTTAATAGCGCTTTTTGAAGTCTTCAATCTGTTGTTACATGTTTTTCGTTTTGTTATTGTTGTTGATAGTTATGTAATGACGGTTATTGAAAGTTTGGACTCCGATTCTTTGTAAAAATGTATTTATTGATTATAAAAAATGGTTACCTACATAGGAATACTATTTTATTTAAAATAACAACCTACAATCTTCTCTTGAAAACAACCAATAGTATTGAATACATACATATGTACAAGTCATTAGTATGTAATAGGTGCTCACTAAATTATATCGAAAACTGTTCTGGTAAGAAGGTGTTCCCATCCCTAGTTCCAATAACATCTTAAGCTCAAAACACATTAT
The DNA here is from genome assembly GCA_009982885.2 of Hyles vespertilio. Taxonomy (NCBI): domain Eukaryota; kingdom Metazoa; phylum Arthropoda; class Insecta; order Lepidoptera; family Sphingidae; genus Hyles; species Hyles vespertilio. Next base: position 10,910,676 of record CM042806.1, on the reverse strand, counting down.
AGGTTTTCGTCTTACTCATAGAGTAAAGAAGCGGCCATAAATACTAGAGCAACGCGTCTTAGAGCGATCTGAACAATGGATTAGATATGGGTCGTTCGCGATTGAACGGGTCAAATAAACCAGCTCGCAAGAACCACGCGATCGATTCGATCTTTATGTACAATAAAACTCGTTCATTCGATCGATCGCGATAGGAGAATCGCGTCGGTTCAAACGAACCGAGAACCGAAAACCGAGAGCCGAGAACCAAAACCCGTGAACAACGGTTCGCGAGCCGTTAACGTCCTGTGAAGTGCGACCCGACCCGAGTCGAGCCGAATCAAGCCAAACAAACGTTCGGATATCATCGGTTTTAGAGACGAATACAGACACTAAATCGTTAGAATATAAATGACAAGGTTAATATTATATGCTTTGAGTGGTATAGGCTTTAAAGTTTATTTTGCGTTACAATTTTATAGTTTTATCTTTTTGAGTGAGTTGAAGTTAGTTACGTCTTGATTTATGATTACTTGCGAATTGCGTTTGAAAATATTGTCATCAAGTAATAACTCCTTTTTGTTCGTTTTTCGTAATTAGTATCCCATTGTCCTAATATTTTGCCTATTACGTTTGTTGTAAAATTGTTTTTCACGTGTTTCAGTTGTAAAAGTGATATTTTTGTGTAAAATAATAGGTAATATGAGCTTTAAAACGTGTTTACCTACCTATACTTCTACTAAGGGCCTATTCATTTATATCAATGACTTAAACGGAACCAATCGTTCGATTGATCGAGTCATTTGAACCGGTTCATTTCATAGTTGGATCAGTATTGATCCGGGTCTTAAAAATTGAACGAATTGCACATTGCTACAATGGATTCTTTTGTTGTGTGCACACTATAGGTCATACGCTTAAGACGGGACCACAGACTACATAGAAAGAACCTTGTACGTTCCATTATCCTGATTGGTCAGTTGGCCCCGTACTTACTGCTCTTTACTCTATGCGTAAGACGAAAGCCTACAATGTGTTTTCAACTTTATGCATTTCATTAAACATACTATGCGATTCAACTAACGCTGAAAACATATTGTAGGTTTTTGTCTTACACATAGAGTAAAGAAGCGGCCATAAATACTAGAGCAACGCGTCTTACAGCGATCTGAACAATAGATTCTTTTGTTGTGTGCACACTGTCGGTCGAAATTCGAGAGCATGACCTTCAAAAACAAAAAACGTCTGAGACATACAGCGCAACTAACATAAATTGACAAGTGGTGAAATTAGGAACTAGAAATGAAAGTAAAAAATATCTTCAACGCTTTCATTAAAAATATTCTTTCATAATTTATACAATGTACATTTATACTAGTAGTCCAATAGTAGTAATGATAATAATGTCCAATGTAATTAAATTTAAAGAGAGAAAAAAATAATGGTTTCTCCGTGCACCACAGCGCTTTTGAGTGGTTTGCGATTGTGGACAAACTTGAGTTTACACAACAATAGGTTTTGTAAATATGGCTACCAGCTTTTTAAGCCAAACTAATATAACATTTCTTAAAACTTACAATTAAATTAGAATTTATAATACGTACAAGGTATAATTTTCTTTATTCAATCTGCATACGAATAAAAATTGTTGAATACAATTTGGACATTTCTAATTATTTACATGAGGTGTGGCTGGGAATCTACCTTGACTTAATAGAAATAAACACCGCAGTTCTTTGACCAGTTGTTTGTAAATACTACACTGGACGTAATTGACAGCCTCCGTGACGCAGTTGGTTAGACGCCGCCTGTGAAACGAGAGGCCACGGGTTCGATCCCCGCACCGAGACAAATGTTTGTGAGGCCCACAAGTATTTGTCTCGGGTCTGGATGTTTGTGAGACCGAAAAGTCTCTCATAGTTCCCGATACCCACGACACAACACTTAATTGATCTTAATGTGGGGTAAAGACTATGTATGTGACTGTTTATTTATTAATTTAAATGCTTTATATACAAAGTGTAAAGGCGGACTTAATGCTTGAGGCATTCTCTCCCAGTCAACCTTTGGGTGGTGCAGAGAAATCAAAGTAGGCGCATCTCTAAATAATAATAAAATAAAAATTCAGGTGTAAACTAATACTAAAACAGAAGAATATATTATATACATAAATGAATATGATAATAGTCTGTATATTATATAAATAAATATAAATACATACATAAATATACAAAATTACATATATTTTATACTTATAGATACAAATACTACATAAAACATACTAAGATTATTCTGCCAATTTATCAATTAAATGTTGTCGGACTTTTCGAATTGTTGAGTGTATTTATTTATAAATATAAAGATAACGGAGTAATTTTTTATATTATATAATAATCAAATATTAAGTTATTGATGTTAAAATTTCAAAATACACGCGCTGTTTTAGGAATTATAATAGGAAAAAGTTTACTTTGTTATTTGTCTTCAGATAGTCTCTTTTTTGTTTTCTTTTAAAATGACACCGGTAGTAGAAATATATAAAAAAAAAACACAACAAGAACAAGACGTGTGCTCGAAACACGATCTTGCCTACTTTGGAATTCACACATTTTATACATAAGTATTTCTAATATGTGTACACGGCATTGTTGCTTAACATTTTTCCACAGTAAATTTATTCTCAATGTGTAATCTATGTTTGCGTACAGAATTTAATCAATCATAGTATTATATAATTGATTGATGTGTGATTTAATATTAATTGAATCATTGATTTTGACAATAAAACAGTTGCAAACTCGAATGTTCTAGTACCACAGATTATCACAGACTTAGGACTGTTTATAACTTAGAGTAATTACCTCTAGAGAGAGCCGAAATGTACTGTACATCGCAAAAATGAGACACACCGATACGAATTTCTTTATGTCAGAATGAGATGCAAAATAATGTTCTATTTCATGTGACGTGCCGCGTTTAGTTGTTGGGCGAAAAAAGAATTTCGCCAGACAAAGCGACGTCGTTCAAGCAATAAAGCAACCTAATTTCATTGAAATAGGGTCTATTTTAAATCAAGGCCACAATATGGCGCTTATTTTCTTGTGTTGTTAGATATAGCTATTGATGTCTCATGTGCGGTTACAGCGAGAATCTCTCTAGAGGTAATTACTCTAAGGTTTATAATAAGCGCCAACTAGGATTAATTTCATTTTAAAAAATATATTATTTATTTATTTATATAGAGATGAGATAAAGAGTACATTAAAATCGACTCTTTCATCCCTAAAAGCTTAGTCATTGGCAGACGAGAAAACCGTCCTTTGTCAATGAAATTAAAAGAAATAAAAACGTACGCGGGCCCTCTGACGACCCGTACGAACCATATCAGTCGCGGTCTTTACCATAGTTATGTACTCTTTACTCTATGCGTAAGACAAAAACCTACAATGTGTTTTCAGCTTAAGAATAGGACTGACCCGGCGCCATATTGGTTCGTAGTAGCTGTCAAATCGCACAATTTAGGTAGGGTGAGCAAAACAAGATTTCTTAAAATAATATTTTTGTTGAATAAAAATAATATTTTTAATATTAAATAATTCGTAAAAAAATTAATGAATGAATAATGTCGTGTTATAGTTACTTTATGGCGAATAATTACACATGAATTAAATAAAAAGTTAAAAAATTATACTTTTTCAAGCTATTTATGACTAAACATTCTTGTTTATGTGACCATATAACATTTTGTAATTGTTTTAATTTATTTAGTTAATTCATGTTCAGGAATTAGACTTTGCGAAAAAAAATATAATAGATGCGTAAATATTTTTTTTTTGCTAGCCATACTTTTCGTGTGATATTTGACAACTAAAGGTCACTGACGTTCCTATTCTTATTTGAAACGCATAGTATGTTTATTACAATGCCTCACAATTTAAATATTACACTACATTCTAAATACTTAAAATATTTATAACGCAAAATGTCTCAAATATTTACACAACTACAATACATTGAAACATGTTATTAAATTACTTATTTTATACACCTACAGTTAAATTTTTCGGGTTAACATAAGTACGAGTAGTTATTTCATCTGTCGATCTACCCACTTACATCTTAATAAAACTTTATAGTCGCGATATTTGGTAGGGTATTTCCCAGCAGTTATTGTACGTGCTACGTACAGTACAAAAAATATTACACAATGGTGTGTTAATAATACTATTATACTACATTACTCGCAAGTCCCAACAAAAAAGGGTCGCAACTCGCAACTTGTAGTCCGGTGGTGATATGGGTGGTGAATGTTGTACCTGCGTGAATTGACTGCGTATCGTAATTGGGTAATTATGCTAAATACCATGCGTTTTATATGCTATGCATAATAATAATCCTCCAGTTTTTAAACATATGCAGAATACAAAACATACCGGTAACATTTCATTGGTTTTAATTGCAGGTCAATAATTATTTTAAACCATAATACGGAAACGGGAATATACAAAATACTACATTATGGAAGAAATACGCAAAAGCAAGCTCTCTATACCTAAAAAGTACAGACGTTTCTATTGTAAAACATGTAATATATTTACTAACTCTGATAATCAATTGAACCAACACTTCGAGGGCGTACGACATCAGCAAAGGACATTAACATGTCGTACCTTAAACATTAATGGTGGAATAAATGGATATGAATGCGATCCGACGTTTTACATTCCAATATTCATCGTTATGGTAGTAACAATGTTCATATTCTTCTATGTTATCGTTATGGTAAGTAACTGTTGTATACTGTAGATAATTATCATAAATAAAACATTAAATTGTAATTTAACGGCTCCTCAAATTTCGCGCCATTATTTTAATTGGCGGAGAAGTCGTCCCCAAGCGTTCACGGCTTCTATGCGCACGAACGAACGCGCAGAACAATGAGGTAGCAGCCATTTTATGTCGGTGTTAAGAAAAACATAATTCGAATGGCCAATCTTAACGAAATTGTGTAATTAGTGATATAATTTATGTGATTCCGTACACACATCTATATTTAGGTGTTTCTTTACTTATGTGAGTAGAAACTAACTTTGCTATATATATGTAGCGATAGAATAACATAAACGCGAAGAAACTGAACATTTTGCATAAATAAGGAATAATAATAAATTACACCTGATTCCTTCCACACATTATAAAAGGTCATTGTATTTCCAATAGCTACAGGTAACTTGTTCGTAAATAATGTTTGTTTAGATACATTTTGCAAGTAAAGGCCGTTAATCCAAAGTAAATTCTGCAGATTTAGCATTTGTATAATATGACATAACTTTCACCAAAACGATAAATAGAGTATTGTAAACTAACATTGTTTACATGAGAGATATATTGGTTAGTAAATTACTTGTATGATGACAACCGGCGTCGCGCAGCCTCGGCTTGCAAGTTGAGGACAAAATTCAATAACGAATTGGCCATTTTATTGATGGCCGGGGGGAGGCTGGGTGGAGACAGTCGGTGAGCTTCCGCCATTTAATATTTCGCAAATGATATAAATCCTTTTCGCGTTTTTTGTTTACATTTACGCCCGATTACTTAGTGACAAATACATGTATATGTTACACCGTATGTATAACGCAAGAATGCGAAAGATAAGCGCGGTTTTACTCGTGTGTACATTATATTTGTAAGTGTATACATATTATAGAAGATATAATGCATGACGGTGGTTTATGATGCTGCCTGTGTACCCACATCGCTGTCAATGGCCTTAATAATTTATGCAAATAAACAATAAATAGCCATAAACAATAAAATATCGAATTTTCTTTGTTTCGTACCTTATTGATATTGCCGGCCTTTAGCCGACGCAAATTAACATGGCAGATTTTTTGTTGCTATAAGTTTATTTCCGCTTTGGTCTTTGGTGCTTTTATAATATTTTATTGTAATGTCTTATTAGATTCGTATTAGATATTAAGTTAGAAACTATTAGATATGATTCATAAAATTTTACATGCCTAGTAAGTAAAATTATTTGAATTGTGTTCCATACGATTATTTGTTAATTAATTTAAAATAATGTAGATACATTATTTTCTATTTATAAATCAACATTTAACGGGTTTTTTAACTCTCTCTCAAATTACTGGTATTTCGTAAAAAAAAAACCTGACTAAACATATTTATATACCTACTTTATTTAACTTATTATTTAACGTGATAACTTCTCTATAGAAGATTATTATAATAACGTCACTGTTACCTATTATTTTTTACCCTCGAAGTTAATGAACTTCGAGATTCGGATAATCGGTAACTTTAATATTCCAACCGATTATTTGTCTGCGCGACGAAAGCGCCAATTTTTGCCTCATAATAGCGAATTGCGATGCGGTCCAGAATTGCAGTGAATCAAACTAATTAATAAAAACAAACAACGTTTTTAACTCAATTTCATTTTCATCCCACTCTTCTGCACTTGTATCCTTCCCTCTCTTACTGACTTTGATATAAAAATTAAACATACTAAAAAAAAAGAAAAGAAACAATATTGATAAAGTATTTTACCTTAACAACTTGGAAATAAAATAAAATGTTACAAAAAAGTAATATAAAAATATTGGTTGTTTGTGTTTTTAATTCATTTTGCACTTTGTATACATCAATGCTATTTGAAATTTTATCACATTATTGGTTCAATTCAGAAACCTACTATCTTATGCTTACTCACATAAAATATAATATGTTGGTCACATATTTTCTCAAGACTGTAAGCATGTGTCCGATTAAATTGATCTCGAGAAAAGCATGGGCACCATACTTTTTATTTCAAATAGAGCCTGCAATATAAACTAGCATTTCTATATAAAAATAAAACTATATTGTAAATAAAGACTTGTTTGCTAAGTTTCACAAGTGTTCAGCAAACAGTTTTAGACGTGCATTTGTGTCTGTGTCTGCCAAATCAATTTTTTCAGTTGTATAGTTATTTCAATTATACAAAAATGGTACACTAGCATCATAAATCATATATTTTTAGATGAAGTATGTAAATGTATATAAGTGCGTGGTGGCCTGTTGGTAAACGGACTAGACGCGACTGCCAACATGTTCACGGTGGTTGCGGGTTCGAATCCCAGGGCACACCTCTGACTTTTCGGAGTCATGTGTGTATTGATAGTCAATCACCACGCACTAAAACGGTGAAGGAAAACATCGTGAGGAAACCTGTATACCATAGCGATTTAAAAAAATTCTATGGTATGTAAGTCTGCCAACCCGCACTAGGCCAGCGTGGTGGACTATATGGCCTAACCACTCTCAATCGTACTTTCGATTGTAGAGGAGGCCCGTGCCCTGCAGTGGGACGCATATGGGCTGATACAGATGTAAATGTATATGAGTATTTAAATGTATGTGCCCAGTATAGGCACACAGCTTAGACCAAAATAAATAAAAACTAACTTATTAATAGTTTAGATTCCAACATTAAAACCTTTTTGTTGATTTTATTCATTATTTATGATATGTCAATTTATTAGCAGGTGTGTTAGCAGGTAAATAAATATATTGGCAGGTTATTTTATCGTTTCTCGGCCTTTTGGCTAAGATCAAAGTGTATAAAAAGTCTGTTCTTTTCAGCAGGTTATTTAAAATTGTTTAAGATGTGTATTTTTTTTTTTCATTATTAGTACACCTTAAATCAATCACAAAAAACCGTTTAATGAGTAGATATTTTATTTATTTACAGACAGTCTCTTAGGCGCGGTTGGTTAGACGCCAACAGTGAAACGGGAGGCCGCGGGTTCGATCCCCGCACCGAAAAAAATGTATGTGTGATCAGAGTTATTTGTTTGGAGTCTGAGTATTTGGGGGACTGAAAAATCTTTCTTAATTTCTGATACCTGCAACATAAGATTCAATCTTATTGTGGGATCAGGACTATGTATTTAATTACTGTTGGGTTTACATATTTACATATGTATATCAATAATGGTGCTGTATTAACTGACTTTATTAATATTTTAGTTATTTTTTCACCTGCTAGTACTAAGTTTAATCTCCTCTCAACTGTTGAATATGCCTCTAACCAGAAATGGCATTCATTTAATCAAAATCAGAACCCATAAGTTCATTTTGATAGTATGTGATGAACTGATATATTAGATTTTCTTCAATTTTATATACTACCTGACACCCTTAGCAGCTGTAATGGTATTATAGTAAAACAACGGTTTTGAAACATTTCCATAAATAATTTATTGTTAGATTAAAAAGATATTGTGTAAACCTGTTTTTTTTGTTTTTATTCAGGTGGGTGGGGTTGGAAATGGGTGCGATGCATAGAGTTCGCCATTAGTTTCCCGGCACACTGGGGCGTGGGCGTCGGGGGCGTGGCGCGGGGCGTGGGTGTCCCCGTGCCACCCCCCGGCGACCTACTCGCCACGATATCCATGTTCGAACAACAGATCAAGGCTGAGCCTATGAGGTAAATAAAAACAAACATCTAAAGTTATACATACATACATCAACTTTCTTTACACAATTTTTAAGTGCTAATTTGTAATATTAAAACCATTGTTTAGTACATTATTTGTCTCATCCATATGCAACATTTATATCTCATTATTTTACACTTATTCTAATGTATACAATTTATTCACCTATAAATATGGAAATGATAGTATTCAAAACATTATTTTGTAATATTATTACCATTTACATGAATTTTATTATACACACCTGAGCAGAAATTCTATTTAATTTGTTAATTACTTTTTATTATCTAATAATTTTTAACTTTTAAATGAACACTTTTTTATCTTTAATATAACACTTATTTTTGTATTGGAAAATATATTGTTGGGGGTGTATGTTTTACTATGTGCACAGAAAAGGAATGAGCACTCCACTAATTTGTTTGAATATTGCAGCTTCTACACCTCCCATCCACACATACACTCTGGTCCCCCAACAATAGTCCGTTCAGATTCAAATCAAGGGATCATCATGCATCACCAGCAACACCAAGAGGACTCAAAGGACAGCCTTATAGTGCAACAACAAGTACAACAACACCAACAAGATCTTATGGAACAACACCAGCAACAGGAATTGCAACAGCAGGATGATGAGGTAACAACACCGCTATGTCTCATGAGCAAATTCATATTTTTTAAAGCATGGGCTACTCATGAAGCGGCTGAAATATGGGAAAGTGATTACTGTGGCCTATGAAACCCCTCTTGTTTTGAGGGATTATGTGTATATGTGTGTTCCAACCTTTAACATTTTAGGATCATTTTTCCAAATTTTCCTAAATCCTATTGGACCTGATTTAAAACACGATTGTGTGATGAATGAGTTACAGTATTTAAATTATAATAAAATAGAATTTTCATAAAGATATCAAGTAACCCTTTTCCAATTTTGCTATTAGCTTGTTGAAAATCGGAAATCAGTGAGCTGCCGAAATCTATACATATAAATAAAATTGAAGAGTCTGTTTTAAAAGTGAAAATAAAAAAAATGTCCAACTGCATATCGTTATATACACGATACCTGTGCCGAAAATGATATTTAAAAAATTTTTGTGTGTCTGTCTTGTTTGTTCCGGCTAATCTCTGAAATGGCTGGACCGATTTTGACGGTACTTTTTTTGTCAGGTAGCTGATATAACAAGGAGTAACTTAGGCTACATTTATTTTAGAAAAATTCTTTTAAAGAAAAAACTAATTAAATTTTTTGTTAAATTCCACGCGGACGAAGTCGCGGGCACAGCTAGTATGTGAATAAAATGTATGTTGTTTTTTTCTTACAGCTGAGCTTCAAAGGTATGGACGATGACGGCGTTGAAATGGAAATGGATAGTCGGCAGTGTTCCCAGGTAATTTACCTGGGATAAATATTTAAGTGTATGCAAATACAAATAGTTTCCGCCATGTATTATAAAGAGACATAAAAATCATAGCAAATTTAAAATAAGACTCGTTTGGATGTTATGACGCGGAAGCTTAAAAAATATTTTATTTATTCCTGCATAACGGTCGGCAAATGAAGAGCATTTTATCTAAGGCCGCCTATAGTGCTCAAACAGGCGCTAAGTGTAACGCTCCTCTGCTGAAATTAAAAACAAAAGTAGTACAATAGTGCTGTGTATAAAAAGTTTTTAAATTATTATTTTATTTAACAGGGTATGGGAGTGGATCTGGGTTCAGTACAAACTAAAATGGAAGTATCAAACGGTGGTCAGTCGGCACCACGATCTAAGCCGCAGGCTTGTAAAGTGAGTTTTATATTATCCATATTCCGTAATGGTTTCTTAGATTTACGCGAATGTTACACATTGAAATAAAACTATTATTTACGGATTTTATCGCGGATTTGATTTAATTTTTACATTTTTTGAGTTCCCGACGTTTCGATTACTCTACAGCTTTCGTGTTCACGGGGCGGACTGAGGTATTAGACGTCCGCTCTGTGACTGTTACAATTCAACTACCCTTATTTTACAATTATTAATTTAAAAAATTAATTTAAATAGCTAGTCTGTATTTGCGATCCGATCTACGCAGAAGGAGCTCACAGTGTCTTGAGGTCTGGCAGTTGGTCTTTTAGGTTCCGATTTAATTAAATGTAGTATTGGATCCCATGCTTGTGCAAGCTTCAAGCCATCTTCTCTATTGAAATTTGGATGTTTTTTAATTTCAATAGCCTTGCGAAACATCCTGGGCAGGAAACGGTGTTCTTTAGCGAGGACTTGGGGCTGGTCAAAGCGGAGGTAATGCTTGGAGCCTTCTTCTATATGTTCAGCAACTGCAGACTTCGTTGAGCGTCGATGTTTGACGTCAGCTATGTGTTCTTTCACGCGGGTCCCTATGTTTCGTTTTGTTTGACCAATGTAGGAGAGGCCACAGTCGCAATCTATTTTGTAAACGCCCGGTTCTTGCAGGGATATATGGCACTTGACAGGTGGTAGAAATTGGCTAATCTTCTTGGGCGGCTTGAAGTAGGTTTTAATAGAAGCACGCTTCAGGATATAGCCAATCTTGTCCGTGACTCCTTTAATGTATGGCAAGACAACCCCTAACCCCAACCTATACCCCTGCAAGAACCGGGCGTTTACAAAATAGATTGCGACTGTGGCCTCTCCTACATTGGTCAAACAAAACGAAGCATAGGGACCCGCGTGAAAGAACACATAGCTGACGTCAAACATCGACTCTCAACGAAGTCTGCAGTTGCTGAACATATAGAAGAAGGCTCCAAGCATTACCTCCGCTTTGACCAGCCCCAAGTCCTCGCTAAAGAACACCGTTTCCTGCCCAGGATGTTTCGCAAGGCTATTGAAATTAAAAAACATCCAAATTTCAATAGAGAAGATGGCTTGAAGCTTGCACAAGCATGGGATCCAATACTACATTTAATTAAATCGGAACCTAAAAGACCAACTGCCAGACCTCAAGACACTGTGAGCTCCTTCTGCGTAGATCGGATCGCAAATACAGACTAGCTATTTAAATTAATTTTTTAAATTAATAATTGTAAAATAAGGGTAGTTGAATTGTAACAGTCACAGAGCGGACGTCTAATACCTCAGTCCGCCCCGTGACCACGAAAGCTGTAGAGTAATCGAAACGTCGGGAACTCAAAAAATGTAAAAATTAAATCAAATCCGCGATAAAATCCGTAAATAATAGTTTTATTTCAATCCATATTCCGTGTTTTTTTTTTGTTGAGGTACTGAAATCTATTCATAGCATAGCATAGACGCACTGGCACTGAAATTGTGTTTTTATTCGCGCTGTTCGTATAAATAACTATTATGTATATTTTAGTCCTTCGAGCCGGATTAATAATGATATAGAAGTTGCTAGAAATTGTTTGTTTGTTTTCAGGTCTGCGGTAAAGTACTATCGTCCGCTTCGTCCTATTACGTCCACATGAAACTACATTCAGGAAACAAGCCTTTCCAATGCACGGTAAATAAAATTTGTCGACGTAAGCTAGCTTACTAATTCCCAGCTTAGAACTCGTTTTCGACGACAGTTGCAAGCTACTTTTGGAAGATATTACAAGATGGTTTGTAGTATTTTTATGCTAATAAGTGAACATATTTTAAAAAGTGGTGATGGGTATATAATATAAGTTCTTATAGCTAATGTGTGATAGAAATTCAAACGCGATGTGGGTGACATCTGCATACACATAAATATGCTATTTTTGTGATTTCATATTTGTGTCTACTAATAAACGTCATGTTGGGTTAGCCGCTTGCAACGATAGCTCTTGAGATCTTTAGAGGAGGCCAATTCCAGGGACGTATTTAACTTATTGCTTAGTGGTCGTCACCCAGGGTAGCGAATTTTACATACGCAACGCAAATCTGGAAAGATTTTTATATTGGTAATTTGGATTTGGAAAATCCACTTACACAGTCATTATGAGGGATTGTGGTATAATACCTCTTAAGACAATGAAGTTCGCATGTTTGAACGTAAAACTACTAATGCGCCTAGGTAACTACTCCAAAAATGTTAGAATAGTCTATCGTACGTCGTAAACAAAGACTATTTCGGAGTGAATGATAAGAATAGCATAGATTTTTAGAAGTGGGAAACTTAATTCGGGCGACGAACATTCGAAGTTTGTTCATTCAGACGTCGAACGTTCGAACATTCGAACATCGATTCGTATCATAGAGTAACCCCCCCCCCCTGAAATGTATGTAGAGATTGTTAATAGATGTGAGTATAGAGTAGGTACAGCGTGTTGTGTTGTGCAGGTGTGCGACGCGGCGTTCTGTCGCAAGCCGTACTTGGAAGTGCACATGCGCACGCACACGGGCGAGCGCCCATTCCAATGCGATCTGTGCCTCAAGCGATTCACACAAAAATCCAGTCTCAATACGCACAAACGAGTCCACACAGGTCAGTTATGTTGTTATTACTATACAGTATACATTGTACATTATGTTTTAATTGTGCCGGGCACGTATAAATCAGTTTGAATTTTATAGTTTCTCTCCCATACACTAGCGGTTATATAAAGTACTAGTAAATTAGTTACCTGAATTGGGGCATAATGATGTTTAATGAATATTACTTTTGTCGAATAAAACACAAGTTAATAAAATACAAGAATGTGTATAATTAATGGAAATAGTTGATTATTTTCCAATGAAATAGATTAAATTCAGAAGTTTCAGTATATCATGTTAATACAACTTGATTGTTTTAGGTTTAGGTTGAATGTAATTTCCATATTTCTTACTTACTTTCTAACAATTATAATTATTAGTTTGAAATTAGAGTACAATAATATTCCCCTAGTTTTATAATTGATGATATTATTTCACATCGAGATAGGCGCGTATGATCTGCATAGGAAGGAGGTTTAGGAAGGCCTTATATGGAAGTTACATTGTTAAAGTAAGAATAGAGCTATAAAACCATATAATTGTACGATATTGATAATCCCATATAATTGGTACCATGAGGGGATTGTTAAATAATGTAATTGGATTTATAAATATTTTGTAACGACGACCTCCTCCTGTTTCCGCGATTCATTAATTAAAATTGTTGTTTTCTTATTATTATTTTTTTGAGCTTATTAGTTTTTGGGAATGTCCAGGGTTTCTGAGTGTCACGTTATTGCTTGTCAAGATATTATGTCGTCTGTTTTTATTTTCTGCGTCTTTTTAAAGGCAAGGATTATGAAAGCAAACGAAACTGATATTGTGGGTTCATTCTAGCGTAGAGTTGAATCAGCAAATTGTCAATCTAAAACTCAATGTAGCAAATTCGTCCTTATCTCAACATGATAATGTACATATTTCTATAGACTTAAAAAGCTCTGGGCGCTTGCATTCGCGCTAATTCTGTAGAATGCGGGCGAATTCGCGAGTCCTTTGTTTTATTGCGTTAGGAATATGTGCACTACTGTTATGGACATAAGGGCAAAATTGCCATGTTACCTTTTAGACATTAGATAAAAGCTTTTCTGCATTTCGATTATGCGCTTGTATTAACCTGTACGCGCACAACACGTGATTTTCAGACTCTCGACGACTAGTATTCTATTTTGACGCCCTGATATTTGGCCACATGTTTGCATATAATATGTATTGTCGTGTTATATATTTTTTCGTTTTATATTTGTTTTAAAAAATATATCAATATTTTGTTTATTTTTTATGTCTCTTAAGCGGATACAGTTTTATTTTACCCCAGTATACGATTATTATTTGAATTAAAAGTATGTACATTTTAAACTAATTTGCGATATTATGGCTTAACACTTACGATATAAATTAATTTGTGTAATATACCGGGTATATCAAGACTGCTACCGAAAACAAAGCCGGGTGGTAGTTTTAGTGACTACAAACACAATCCAACTAAAAATTTTGCAAAGAAACGCGACAATTGTTTTTAATGATTTTTTAAATATCATCATTTTTGGGTGGTATATCCATAGTTTTTGCTACAATAATGATTTAAACTCTTTTATACCTTAGAGTATTTATAAATAAAAGGGTATACACTATAATTTTATGAAAAAATGTATTTACCACCCAAATATGGACATTGGAAAAAAATTACAAAAAAAAATTGTCGCTTTTTTTTTTGCAAAATTTTCTGTTGCATTGTGTCTGAAGTCGCTTAAATTACCACCCGGCTTCGTTCTCGGTACCAGTCTTGATATACCCTATATATTTGAGCTTGTTAATATTGTTGGAATTGAACACGTGACCTCTGGACGGAGCTTTTTATGAGTACATATGCACCTTCACGCGATTATTATAGTATGCAGTATACGTATACATAGCCACCTTATCGGTTCGTACTGAACATACATATGTAACACGAGACATGCTACGGCGACACTAGGACGCACCGTCGCACGGTCGCCCGGTCGTGTAGTAGACAATACATATGCTTAACTTCAAATGTGAATAGTTTTTGAGTTGTGTCCAAATGATAAAGTCGCTTCACAATAAAGATCAGGGCGTGAGGAAGGCTTCAATGATGTGAGGTAAACAGGGGGAGGTAAAGGATGCGCAATCGTCGCCGCGCGGTTGTGCGTCCTTGTTGCGAGCTTTACACGCAGTCTTGTTGCAATATGGCAATGTGGCCTGGGTTTTAGATGAGCACATGCGCGCGTTGATGGTGAAGGACCGGCCCTACAAGTGTGAGCTCTGTCAGATGCGGTTCACGCAGAGCTCCAGCCTCAACCGACACAAGAAAATACACACGGGTGGGTTGATCTGATTAAGGAAGCCCGTGCCGCCTCGCATTACATGTCTGTATGAACGATGTCTCTGTCCCTCCCCGCGCCCGCGACCCGCGCCCTCCGCGCCCTCTGCGCCTCTAGTCAACTTGCCGACTTGCCTCCCTCCTGTAAACGCTCAGATGTAACAATCATTTTGACGTGTACGATGGTTTCGTTCAGAGGAACACAAACGCGCGCTGCTGGCTAAGGAACGACCCTACCAATGCGGCATCTGCCTAGTGAGATTCACCCAGAAATCGAGTTTGGGCCGGCACGGAAAAATACACACCGGTGGGTCCTTACCTATACCTACAGAGTACTCTGTACAGCCAACTTGTGCGTGACGGATCTCCTTGACGAATGACGCAGGCACTCGATCGGCACTCACTGTAACTTGTCGTAGTCGTTAGCCTACCTCCCCCTGAATGTGTGTGAATGGTATTACATTAACAATAGGATTTAATGCAATAAATAATTTGTTTGAGCGAGTGCTGAGTTGCTATATCGAAACTCGTATAACTTATAGAGGAGCACAGACGAGCCCTGTTAGAGAAAGTGCGGCCGTACCAGTGCCACATCTGTTTTATGCGCTTCACTCAGAAGTCCAGCCTGGGACGACATGGGAAAATACATACTGGTAGGCATTTCCCCTAAAATCCTTATGTAGAACATGAATTTATTATTTTACGTTAGCATACGTAGGCACTATCATCATTGGCAGTGCGTGGAGCGGGAACGTTGTTGTAGCTGAATTTTGTTGGTATTTCTAGAGGAGCACATCCAATCGCTGATCAACAAAGTGCGCCCCTATCAATGTGACATCTGTGACAAGCGGTTCACGCAGAAGTCCAGCCTTGGCACTCATAAACGTATACACACCGGTGGGTCCCTTGATATTTCCTTTTATTTTCACCCGGTTTCGAAGCCGCAATTTCAAATACGTGACCGCTTGTACCATTTTGTCATTGCGGCTTTGACGCCTACTTTTTGTGAATAGTTTAAGGGCTCCCGTAGCGTTTGATTTTGTTTTCTTTAAATGTGAACAGACGGTCAACAATCAGCAATCGGGTACGAGATTTTTATTTTTGGTTTGAATAGCTAGCGCTATAGGCATGTGTCACATAGGGCGACACGCTCAAGAACTATTCACAAACAGTTGAAGCATGTGTACGTTGTGAGGATTTTCGTTCAGTTATAGTAGGAGACAGTGTCTGATGGACAAATAAAAGAAATTGTTTTAAAATTCCCTCATGGTAGTGCACAGTGCACAGAGACAATGTCTCGTACGAATTGGTAGCCGATTGCGGTGGCGACAAGTGGTAGAATTATTTGTCCATCGTGGTTTTGTTTTGTTTCTCTGTCCCCTCGTGTCCGTGTGTTGGCGGCGCAGGGGAGCGGCCGTTCCAGTGCACCGTCTGCCTCAAGTCCTTCACGCAGAAGTGCGCGCTCAATTTGCACGAAAAAATACATACGGGTTAGTAGCCCACATATATTATATTCCGTAACAATATCTTGCGGTACGATACTAGTGAAACTGGACACTCGATACGCAGTCATATATCTCATCTAGCGTCATGCTTCTCTCCTATTTTTCCGTTGCCCGCCTGACCCGTCGTTACATCCTCCGCCATCGACAGCTTTCATATCGTTGCTTCCGACTAACATTTCAATTCTTTAACTCATCCGAAAGCGCGCTTCAAAAACTTCTGCATACGCCGGTTATCTTTCGTCTGTCTCATTTTCAAGCCGCCGAACATTTGCCCCTCACCCTCCTCACTACGCGAGATTCGGTGATTTTAGCGTGCCATTTATATCATTACTTCATGAATATTAATTCTATCACAAAAGCGGTAATGCAATCGCTGCAATGACGCACATAACGCGCCGCGCGTCGTAATCGACGCCGTCTATCGAAATTATTGAACAAAATTGGGGAGGGTGTGGACGCCATCGCGTCGCATACGGCAGAATTGGCAGGGCGGGCGGCCTGGTGCGTCGGCGACGTGCGTTACTCGCTTTTGTGTGTGCACTGGGCGCAGTGCAAGGGCGTCCTTACGCGTGCGGGCTATGCCCCGCGGCCTTCGCACGCCGCCCCTACCTGGACATTCACATGCGCACGCATACAGGCGAGCGGCCCTATCAGTGCGACGCGTGTCTCAAGCGCTTCACACAGAAGTCCAGCCTCAATATACATAAGAGGACGCACACAGGTGGGTGACAGCCGCGGGCCGGACTGGCCGCCCGCCCGCCCCCTCATTCGCACTCCGCCTCCTCCGAATCTCTCATCTCGTGCCATTCCGTACGTACCGCTAGACGAAAGATTTGGAGCGGGAGCCATCGGCGAGCGGCGACCGGTCCGCGCCGCGACCTCCGTAGTGCGAGGGCGGCTAGCGTCCTTGCGACCTCGCCGCCGCTATAATGTATTGTTGGGCGCCAGTCCAGGGCAGACCGTTCCAGTGCCTGTCGTGCCCCGCCGCCTTCACCTGCAAGCAATACTTGGAGATTCACACGCGCACGCACACCGGCGAGCGACCCTATCAGTGCGACATCTGTCTCAAGCGCTTCACTCAGAAATCCAGTCTCAACATCCACAAGCGGACGCACTCAGGTATGTGGGCGCGAGCGATGGATGAACGACATATGTGGGCTACTAGCTGTGTGCGAGGTGTGAGGGGGTGAGGGGGTGTGCGGGGGAGTGTGGCGGTGGTGGGGAGGGCGCAGTGCCGCCGCGTCTCACGCTGGTGCTCGTCCACAGTGCAAGGCCGGCCCTTCCAGTGCCTGCAGTGCCCCGCCGCCTTCACGTGCAAGCAGTACCTCGAGATCCACAACCGCACGCACACCGGCGAGCGGCCGTATCAGTGTGACGTCTGCCTCAAGAGATTCGCGCAAAAGTCAACACTCAACATACACAAAAGAACGCACACAGGTTCGTACCGCCACCCGATGCACGTGTTCTGTTATGACATTTAATTTTTAATGTAACACAGTATATTTGTAGTCCCTTGGTGTACATTCATATTGCTGTACTTTTAATTTGGAAGTTGTCGGTGCCACAAGGACAGTATTGATTGTTTCGCGTGTTCCGTGAGTACGCACACGGGCTGCTCGTGTGTTCTACTGTGCCATTTATGATTGTAAACTAACATGTGCGCCGATGATCAGTGCAAGGGCGTCCGTACCAATGCATGGAGTGTCCGGCGGCGTTCACATGCAAGCCGTACCTGGAGATACACATGCGCACGCACACCGGCGAACGTCCGTTCGAGTGCGATGTCTGTTACAAACGCTTCTCGCAGAAATCCACGCTCAACATTCACAAACGCATTCATACCGGTATGGACATATAACCACGCGATCTATCAACGCCTCTTACCTCTAACCCACTGTGATAAAATCTATTCAAACACCAAATTACATTAGGAGCTTTTCTCCACTAAACCACGAAAGGCATTTGGATACGTAACAAACAAGTGTTACATGTTTTTCAAATGTCCTTCGTTTGGAAGATTGCTTGTGAGACGTCGGTGACTTATTCACATAAACGTTAGTTCATAAATCATATTGTACCGTGCAAATGTCCCTTAGCATCCGTGTGTGTGAATGTGTTCACCGTGGTCGGATTATGTGGTTAAGAAGGCGGCAACTTGCTTTGAACAGGTACCAATATCCATTCTGAACTTAATGATGTGGCACCGGCAATTTATCGTTGTTTTATAATTTTCTCATTCGCTACATCATCACTTAAGTTTCAGCATTATAATTATTATTTTTTATTTTCCTGGCTTACATTCATTAATTTCAGATTCGTCATACTGTCTAATTGCATCTTGCCGTCTTTCTAACATCATTTTGCCTCCACTGTCGCTTTTCGTTCATTACTTTTTAGTATTTTCATTGGAACCGTTGCTTTTGTTTTATTTAGTTATTATTTTATGTTTGGCAAAGTAAAGTCGTGTATGGAAATAATGATTAATACAAATGTCGTTTACAGGTGAACGTCCATACGCATGTGATATTTGTCAGAAACGTTTTGCTGTGAAGAGCTATGTAACAGCTCACAGGTGCGTTAAAACTGTAATCTATTTATGAAATAATACAATATATTTTGACACAGAATAATTACTATCCTTATCCTAATTCTCATACGATTCCTCAGTTGTTTTGTATTAATTGTTAATCACTATTCACTTATAACTAGAAATTCACGATACATCAGGGCAAAGTTTAATGAAACGATGTGTCGAGGTTAATATGCTCGTAGTAGTACAAGTGTGGTGCGCATGCATGACGCAGATGGTCGCACGTGGCGGACAAGCCGCTGAACTGCGAGCGCTGCTCGATGACGTTCACGTCCAAGTCGCAGTTCGCGCTGCACATCCGCACGCACTCCGCCGGCTCCTGCTACGAGTGCAGCGTGTGCGGACGCAGCTTCGTCAGGGACAGCTACTTAATAAGGTACGTATTCATCATTAAACTAAAGTTATATTAGGAAAGGAAAATTCTAAGTAATAATAGTAAGTAATAATCACTTTTACGGAATATCATGTTTGGATAAATAAATTTTCTTTCTCTTTTTGTTTCTCTTGGTCTTTGGACACATATTTTTTGTTTGTTGAATTTGTTGTTAAATTATTAGTTCAATTTTCACTAATATCTACGTTTTTGAAGATGCCAAGCCAAGACAGATCTTACGAGAGCAAGAGTACAATATAGCAAAATATTCTAATGAAATACGTTTTAGTCTAATGTTATTACAATTTGTAAGAAATTCCTGTGCAGCGTGGTAGATTTATGGCCTAACCCCTATCAATCGTTGTTTCGATTGTTGACGAGGCTCCTGCCCTGCAGTGAAATGTATGAGAGCTTATACAGTACAATACCGTAGAATGAATGTAAAGATAAGATTCCGTTACGATACGATTACCTTTAGAACTGGAGTCTATAATTATTTAGATAATGGTATGCGTTTTGTATGTTTCGCAGACATCACAACCGCGTCCACCGTGAGAACCACAGCAACGTGTCTGCGAACAGCATCGGCACTCTGAACAGCGTGGCCACCAACACTAACAATTCCAACAGCAACTATGACTCGCCCGGCGTTTGTGACTTAAGGTATGCACATGCATGCATACAAAACCATTCCGTCTGTGTCAATCAGGTGTTAGCACAAGAAAAAGATTTGCATTTTCCTCGATATTGATATGGCACTCGTTTCATTGTTAAATTAGGGTGGTTTGTAATTGTTTTCATCATCACTATCTCGGTCACAGGAAGTCCACTGCCACATAAGCCTCTTCCAAGGATCCCCACATCGACCTGTTGGAAGCGGCCTGCATCCAGCGATTTAATTGTTTTATCTAGAAAATATTATTCCTATTTTATGTGTTCAATACAAAACAGGTTCACGTATGCTTACTAAAGCGAATATCCTTTTCCATCTATATTAGCATTAGTAACCAATACGTTTTTTTTGCAGCTTTGTGCCAATGGTGAATCGCTACATGACATCGCAGGGCACTCAGGTGTCCATGCAGGACACGCAGAGTAAGATGTCGGCGATGTCACCGCAATCCATCGCCTCTATATGTAAGGACACAGTATAATGCACCAGCACTTTGTTGTTTAATGAGAGCTGTAACAGATTCTAAGAAAAAAAACCTGCATTATTAGTCTTTACTGTCTGAAGTATTTAAGAGCGTTTATACCTTCCGCGCGCTTTTTGGCTTAAAAACATGACTTTTCAAACGAGTTAATAGCCACCAATAAACAATTTAAAGGAAAAATAATTAGAACTAATTTTAGAAAAGGTTGTCATCTAGGGATTTTGGTGGAGAACATTATAGATTGATAGATAATTTGTGAATACTATAAGGATTACTGAACACAGGTTTCGTTATTTAGGCTTCGAATGGCAATTTAAAAGCTTAAGATATCCGAAATCACTTAATATAAGATGAAAATAAAAATATTATCAGACTAATAAGACCTTTATGGAGATAATCTTCTTGTGTTTAGTTCCTGAAAAATAAAAATTTAAACAATGCAAACTTATTCAGAAACTCGTCAAGAACATATTTTTTTTCACCAACTTATCGTACATAATTTTTTATAGTAATTGCATACTATAATAGAAGATTATCTTATCAATAAATAAGCATTTTTATATTTCAACAAAATTAGTTTTCATGTTTTCTACAAATATTTTAAAAACCACTATAAAACACGCTGTCTGACCTGCATCAAATCAGACCGCCGCAAGGCTTTCTAGAGGGAGGACGTATCGCTCGCCGGCCTGGCTGCAGTCGATTTTTGCCGTGCGTCGTAAAAATAGCCACGCGTGGACGGCAATTGCCACATCTTAGTACTTTGGTAGTAAAATATTTAATTTAATTTTTTATTAACTACAATGATTTTGTAGTGAGTATAAATTATGTTTCAGGTAAAATAATGGGATGTAATTCAGAGGCTAAATTATTTTATGTATTGTAATATATTTAAATACATTTCGTAATTGTAAGGGGTTGTAAGGCCACTAACTCTATTCATGTGTTCGAACAAGTGCGTGTCTGTTTGAACACGAAATTATTAATAAAATGTCCGTAGTGTCTATTGATTGAACACTGATTTGAATGCGACTTAACAATGTTATAATATGTATTGTTCATTGCTTGCACAGTAATATTACTGTGCAAGCAATGAACAATACAAATTTAGGTACTAATCATATTTTCTTTATTATAAGTAGACAAATATTTGTCTACTTATAATGCAAATAAAATATTTTTATTACATTATATTACCAATATATAAATCATAAGTTACATTTCAATTGAATATTTGAATTTTGAAACGCACGGATCAAAGTTGGTTGAGCTGACTTTATAGCGCGCCGACGCGGCAGCCCTACGCACACAGCATTGGTCGCTTATGTGTGAGTAAAATTAACGAAGAAATACCTATAGTTGACTTTGCGCGCAAAGTGTAAACGCTCTTAATATACGTCATGACGTATGAAGGCAATCGAATTTTATTCAATAGAATTGAGAAAACGGTGAAGAAACTTAGACCTGTTCTACATAAATAATAGTTGAGAATTTTTATACTATAAATTGAAGTCTTTAAGGGCCCGTAGGAAGAGTCTGGATTTGTTATTTTTATTTAAACTAATTAATAATCTCACAGATTCCCCAGAACTCCTAGAATCAATAGGATTTTGTATTCCGCGCTCTAGTAGCCGCTTATCAAATAGAAAAACTTTTGCTCTACCTTATAGTCGAACAAATTTAGGTTATTTCTCACCCGTTTCTCTTATGCTATCTTTTGCCAACTATGTTCGAAACGATATTGATATGGTTCTGTAGCCTCAATAAAGTCAAAGCTCAGTAAATTAATTACTTAATTAGGGTTTTTCAGTTTCTTGTGCTTCTTTCGTTTATTTTTGTTTTATAATAGTATTAATAACTCTTAATTTTCTTAACATAGAATAGTCAGAATAGTAATATCTAAATAATTATTCAAAGTGTATAATAATGCATGTAGGATTCACATCTATACTCCATCGGTTTAGGTACTTAACTAAATGTAAACAAACCAGAACACGTGACGCATGGTTGTTCAACATTTTATTGCAATGTCCAATTTACGAATATTTTCTTAGTCAACCAAGTAACAAGTATTAACAACAATTAACAGCAGCTTATAACAAATAATAACTAAAACAGTAAAGAACAACGATTAACACTTCCAAACACTTCACCACTTCACGAAAACAGTGAATAATAATTGGCTGCCACACATAACATACGATGATGCTTAGTTATCCGACTTAACGCATTATTTTTCATTTAAATAGTCGCAATACGATAAAGTTGTACTTCTCGATTTTGTAGCGTAACTTTTATGAAAATGTTATGGATGTCTGAGTGTTTGGGTCTTTTTTGATAGACAGACTGCATTATGTAAAATTAGATAATTTAATTTAGTTAATTTAATTATCATCTCACATAATTTAATTGTTTCCAAGCTTACACATTCATAATTATAATCGTTATAATAAAATTGAACATGTATTGTAGTTTTACATTTACGTAAACATTTTTTTGTCTTCAATTAATTTAGAAATGAGAAATGGCAATGTTAAATAACCTTTTTTATGGTTTGTTTACATTTAGTTAAGTACCTAAACCGATGGAGTATAGTAGGTGTCAATCAGGTGTTTTGATTTTTGTTATCTTTTGTTTAACATGTAAGATTGTACACCAGTTTTGTGAATTATTTTTCATGATTACTTACGTGCCATGAAATTATATGCGTCATTTTTGTTTGCAGCATCGCCACCACCCTCCCACACCCCTACGCCCCAACCACAGATGTCTGGTCAGATGCATCTTGCAGACTGATCGCGAAAATAGGTAAGACCAATTTCAAGTAAAATTACAAGGTGTAAGTTTAAAAGCGGTATTTAAGGACAAAAAAATTGCAACCCAAAACAACAACCTTACCCGAAGGAAAGTTGCGCTCTTAATGCTGTCGCACGCTAACACAATACGCGTTCGCGGAATAGTGATCCGCGCCCGGTATAACGCGAGATTTGGTTAGTCAAGGACCCAGGTATCCACAAGTAGTGATTTTTAACGAATATTTTGAAATAAGAAAGAAGATCTAGTTTAGTTTAGTTAAAATAAGTCCATCCGTCGATTAACCTTATTTATACCTTGTATCCTTAAGGTTGGAACAAATTCAGGTAGTATACATGTAGGTTTTGTTTCAGCTCTCGGTTGAGGTGCGCGCAGCCAGAGTGCAATATTTATAATTTGGCAGCCAGCATCAGGAGCAGCTAAGAGACTCGAGTAGAGGAGAGTAGTGGAGAGTAGGAGAGTAGAGTTGTGTACCGAGCAGCCGTGCCGCGTAGTGTTTGTGTGGAGTGGCTGCAGGCAGCTGCGGATTGGTTACTGGTTACTGGTTACTGGTTACGCTTGCGGAATCCCTCGACGACACGTGGACATGCAGAGTAGCCACGAGGAGTAGTTGAGTAGTCACGTAGCGATACCGCCTATATGTGCATTGTGATTTTTACCCACAACTGTGATTTATCTATACCAGCACACGATTGTATTGTTTCCGTGGTGGCGTTCATAAATCATTACTTAAAGTCTCATCGTTTAGAATGTAGGCCTAAAATTTTTGATCTCATATTCTAATTTGCTTAGTGATAAATTTTGGAATCATGAATGGTTAATCTCCAAGGGTGAAATTCTAAATTGTAACGTTCGTCATTCGCTTATTATTGTCGTACCCATGTTCATTAGGCGTAGTGAAATGTAACAATATCTTATTGCGATGCTTTAACTTAGAATGTGTCAGTGTATATGGAAGTTCAGTAATTTTATACAACTGTTACCGACCAGAGGTAAAGTATTTTGATCGCTGTGAATTTTAAAGGACTCTAGATGATACTCCTCACATTTAATCTGTAAGGATTCTTTAAAATAAATAAAGATTCAGGTTCATATAAAATAAAATACTAATAATAATAATTGATAAGTACAAAATAATACCATAAACTAGCAGAGTCCTGAGAGGCAATACTGAAAGCTTCACAAAAAAAAATGAATAACTTTAATATGATGTTTATTGGAGAAATCCAGAGAAGTGCCTGTTGCAACATAAAATTGGCAATATTTTTTAAACGTATTACGTTCAGAGTAATATTATGTTCAGTGTTGAGTGTGCGTGTCATCGCCCGGACTCTGGGACTGTAGTCGTTAGTCTGTAGTCTGTACTACTTGTGCGGGGAACAGGAAACTTTGAAATGTGGCAATAATTGAATACGTGACGATACCGCACAGGCGAGCCGCGGGCGTGGCACAGACAGAGCGTATCATTTGTGAAGCTTCTTACTAACTTTGTGTGCCTTCTAGCGGATAGCGACATTAGGCAATATCAATCATAACACCATGAAGTATCACCATTTGTTTTCTCATATACATATACATAAAGTAATGAGTATTAGGGGTAGTGTCGTATACACCATTATAATGTTCACCACATAGGATAGCGTCGTTTCTATTTAGTGAACGTGTTTTGGCAAATCCATTGTTTCCATTACTATTTTTCGAGTAATGATAATTACGATAATGAATAGTATATAGAGCAGTAGTCTTCCAATACCTTGAGACAGTTCTTGCACTGGAGTGCAGCTAAAGTGTCCGCTGCGGGGGTTCCTTATGGTTTGCCATTATTGATATCAAAGATAGATTGGTGCCATTTCTATGTAAATGAAGCGGTAGAGTAAGTTTAGTTAAGTCTGCAGGTCAGGGTAGAACTGGAAATAAAATATTGTAAGAGAAGCTATATTCTCGTAAGTATATTTAACTGACGTGTATACTGTATACCTTTGTATTGTTTGTGTTCCTCTGCTGTGTTGTTGTTTACTATACATTATTTTATTTCCATAAGGTACGATGTGGTTTGTGTCCATGTGCTGGCTCAGATTTGTAAATATTCGTAGGAATTTATTTATTCAAATATTTGGAAAAGGAAAACTAAATTATATGAAAGGATTTGCGATTTGTAGAACCGTCTCATTCTACAATCTGAATCAGATATCGTACTGGGAACTTTATTTCCATTTGAAGTAATGTTAGCTGCGTTAGGGCGAACTATTATTTGGGTACTATTGAAGATCAAAATTTCTTGTAGATGTACATAAGTATACATATAATAATATAATATACATATGAATGTTGTTTGATAGTCCTCAATATTTTTTTATATTTTGATAGTTCTGTATTTGAAAGAATCACGAAAAAATAGGCCAATATCTCATTATCATTTTAAATAAATAATATGTACACTGTATGTTAAGGTAAAATAATACGACGGATGCATTTAGTTGCCCAGAAATTATAATGTAACAATCTAAACTTACCCGTGTTTTAAATTCTTAATCATTTTAGTAAGTTTCTTACCAAGCCATTGATAACAGTATTATTTAGACAAACTAGAACTTGGATTTAAACATAGTGTAAATCTAACAGCTACCATTATAAAATGATCACCATTGAAAATTTAAAAACATAGTTACGAATACTTTGTATGTAATTACATTGCGAGGGTCGATCACCTCGATCACCAGTCGCGATCGCCCCCTCTCAATGTGCATTACCGTATATTATCCATAGATATTATGAATGGAAATAGAAACACCAACATAGTGACCTAGGTAGATTTAAATATATATACACTGTCTCGGCTCTTCACTCACTTTGTCGGGGAGATTGTTTCTTTATGGATTCTAGATTAATATATTTTGTTGTTATATGCTTCTTCTCTGTATAATTGTTTTCTATTATTACTCATGATCTTTATGTTATTCGCCCTGGTCGAGTTAATGGAGAAGTCGAGAGTATAGTTTAAGTCCCGGTTTCCCTGCGAGTTGTACATGGGGCGGCCAGTACGGATTACTGCAGTGTAATCGGTTTATTTACACTTGAATGATGGTACGCGTTCAATGTATAAATGGCAGCGAAACCAGGACGTTTCACGTACAATATATGGCGGTGAAGAATCACAAGTTGCAAATTTATAATCCGCTAGAGCTATCTATTGACACGTGGATAATTTGTGTATCTTCACTAGTCTAACTATTTTACATACCGATGTTAGTTTAATATATTATAGAGAGTAAATACTGAGCCATTTGAATTACGTAATCATAAAAACGGTATGAATTTGTTGTTTTATGTCTGTTTCCCCTATTTGTTTTGAACCGTAGAAAAGACTGAGGAATTCACAACGTCGAAAGAATACTCACAAAATTATTGGCAGCGTTATATATTGTGTTTGTTGATGTTTTTATTGTTTAACATCAGATCGGTTGTGGTGATGGACCAACCAAGTTTTTGTAAGCCGTATTTTTGGTTTAAGAAATCGTACATATCCTTACCCGTGAATGTAAAGTATACGTTGGTAGTGGCGCGGTCCGCGTGCACACTGCAGGCAGACTAGTCCCGGCGCGGTCGAAACTAATAACAGTGAGCCTTGTGTAATCGTATTCTCTAAGGTACATAAATATTTAGTTCTATTGTATGGTTAGATTTACGCGATCTTCCGCTTTGCCAACATATTGCGTTGCTTACATTATAATCATACAAGAGTACAGCCTAAGGATTTTAACTTTTTTTATATACTGAGAGCTATTTCTAAGTCACTGGTTTTATACTATTTATAATTATACGCTAATCGAACTAAATTTAACGGCTATGAGCCAACCTTACACTTTTGGAGTAATTTACATGATTTTAATTGCGATTTATAAATTAAAATTTCTGAGCAAACATCATGGCATGATGATTTACATCAGTGCGGTACTCGGTCATTTAGTTATAGCTCTTCAGAGTTTTGATGACCAATATTTTTAATTGCAACTGTTTTCTTTATTGTTAAAATTTTTAGGCTAGTTTATATTTGAAATAAGTTAGATTTGTTAATTGTGGTGTATTGAATTGCACGTGAATATAGCTCTCACAGCCTCCTTTACATATTATATAGTTATTTTTTTTATAGTCTGAAGTGAATGTGATAAATTTTTATTATAATAATTATTGGTTTGTTTATCTTTACTAAAAGTGCTTCATATTGTTTATTGTTAATACTTTAAGTATATTCTCGGCAGCCGACGCGGGCGTAGAGAGGGCTGTAAGAGCATTTATGTAGTCAGCATTATGTATATGCTTTAATGTGATTTTTTAAATGTACTCTTTATTATAGTCTCATCAATCAATATTATAATTAGCGAACTAACAAAACATTTAATTTTTTTCAGTTCATAGTGATTTATATTGAGATCAAATAATAAATACAGAGTTTATATTTTAATTTTATGAAAAGTATACACTGTAAAATTATTCTTTAGTGCTCATTTTGCAGAGCTCTAATAAAAAAGAAACTATATGAAATGCAAAATAACAAGTCACGATTCTTTTAGAAGTCGCCATGTAGTGGAGAAAAATAAACGTGCCATGATATTTGTGGCTATTCGTTCGTTTGATTTCATAACCCGCCCCGTAATCCATTCCTAAAATACATTTTCTAACTACATTACAATCTTTTTGTTCGCAGTGAAAGTAAACCCAACAGTTGACCGTTGTATGTACGTTTGTATGTATAGTGAATACCTAGTCCGAGCCCACGCTAAGATCGAATCTTGTGTTGTGATTATCAGAAACTATTAGAAGTATTTGGTCTCACACACCCAGACCCGAAACAAAAAACTGTTGATCACACAAAATTCCATCAAACCCAAGATCTCACGTTTTACGCCAGTGTCTAGCGGAGGTTGCCAATAGAACCATTATATTGCTGCTTCTTAGTAATTATGATTAATTTATGAAATAATGTAAAAATATGGGTCAATAATGTGACATTTTATTATTTTACACCGATATCAGCAATCCACAACAATTTCTTCTTTGACTACGTTTGCGTCTCCCGCTGGAGCCAAGTTATTGTCTGCGAGAGGTGCTGGACTTTTATAATATTTATTGCTGGCATGATGTTCTTTCAAATATTCTCCACCCATTTCGTAATATTCTTCTTTAGAAACGCACCAACTCTCAAACTCGTTGCTACCTGCAAAATCTCTCGCACCATACCACGCGTCAAGACTTGGATTTTTTGCTTTCACTACCTTATGTGTTGACTGAAATGGTCGCATTTCTAGAAGTTCTCTTTCCAGTCTTTCCTTCAAACCTAAAACAATACCCAAATAGAGCAACATTATTATTAACGTTATGATACGATATTTACAAAAATACACCTAAATTCTTATAAAATAAAGAAAAATTTCCATTACACACAAGACAAACGACAAACAGCATGGATAAAGGTCTTTTCGTGGACAGTTACCACTTACCGTCAATGTTATTTACTTATCTCAATTTGCACTTATAATGTAAGACAAGGAAATTCTTATCTCGGACTTATTCTTTCGAGGCAATAATTTGAAAAAACGAAAAGTAAAATAGTTAAGTTTACATACTTTTTTTCACATGAAATAGACTAGAAATAGAAAACATGTTATTTACTGTTTTTGACTTGAATTGCTACTACTATGCAATACAGATTTCGATATGGTAGTAATATATGTTAATTCAAAATATGTAATTTCTACGGTATGTAAGTTCGCCAACCGCACTAGGCCAGCGTGGTGGACTATATGGCCTAACCATTCTCAATCGTATTTTCGATTGTAGAGTAGGCCCGTGCCCTGCAGTGGGACGTACATATATGGGCTGATACAATACAATACAAAATATGTACTTGTCTTTATATACAGGGTGATATTAACATATTGTATTTAATTTAAACCACATGTTCCTAATATATAGGTAAATATTGTACAAAGTTTGATCAAAAACTGCCTGATAGTTTAGTCAAAAATCGCGATTTTATGTTCCAAGACTTTAGATCAACCCCTATAGATACCGAGTCTTTTTACGACACAGGTAAGCTCCCGAACCAAACCGAAGTTTAGCAACGCGGAAAAATACTCGTATCTATATGGGTGTCCAAAAATCGTGAAAACAAAAATAACGATTTTTGTCAAAAAATCTATACTTTTTTTAAATTATGCACAACGTTCCCTGGGGTAATGAATTACATATAGGTTAAATTAAGTACAATGTGTCAATATCACTCTGTATAAAAAAATTGTAACTGTTGGATATCTTTACATGGAAGATATTCGAGGAGAACTACACACGCCGGCACAATTAGAGGAACACGCACAAAAATTAGTTTTTTTTTAATTTTGTTTGCTGTTTGTTTAAATGGTCTTTGTTTTTATATTTCAGCACCTTTAAAAAAATAAATGTTGCAAAAAGATTTATGGATATTTATAGTTTTATCGTTAATTAAACGCTCTCAAGTGTTTTTAAGATTTTTTCACTTTCAAGTGGTTTTACAAAATTTTGTTTAATTTCATTTTATGTGACTTAAGATATTTTTATTGTTATTGTTTTTAGAGTACCTGTCTTGTAGGATATAAAATGAGTGGCTTACCTTCCACTGAAGTTGCCAGAGCGGTAACAATGATTGAAAATGGTCAAGGGTAGGATTCAGTAAGTCGCGCATTGGGTGTGTCGGTATCTGTCGTCTTTCTCAACGTTAAACGTTAGAGGCACATAGGCTCTTATGTGCGGATGCCAGGATAAGGTAGAAAACGGTGGACCTGGATTAAGACGGGCTACTTTTTGCCTCGAAAAATGTAGCGTTCCAGTGGCTTAAGCAAGAAATTCTAATATAGTTATTAGACATCTTGTTAACTCAAACTTCAAAAGAATGTGATGGGATAGAAGAGGACAGGATTATATGCCTTGAGTCATGGGACAGAATGAGGCGGGATATAACAGGACGAAACAGGAGAAGCACGACAGGAGATGGCAATCACATTTAATTTAAAATATAAATTAAACAGAAGGCGAATTTTTTTTACTGTTGTGCACTGGACTCAAAAAGTATTTGCAGCCTTGCCGACCCCTAGTATTAAAAAACAAATCGCTATAATAACTATGCATAAATATTTAAAGCTATAATATAATGATTACCTGGAAATTGTGAACAGCCTCCAGTGAGGAAAACATTGTTTGCGAGCAACAATTGGTCTTCAGGACTGAAGTGTTTGAAAACATACTCCATAGTCTCTGCTAAACCAGCTTCCAAGTTGCCCATCATCGAGGGTTGAAACATTAATTCAGGGGCTCTGTAAAAGTATAGTTGATCTATATTACTATGCTATATTACTATACTATACTTTATTCATAGACATTTTTTAACCTATTTTAGTTAGCCAATGTTTTGTCCCTTTCGAAAGACTTGAATTAAGTATGAATAAAGACACAGATCACTCCCAATAGATACCTAATGCAAGGCAGCGGTTGCGCCCAACACATATAAGCTATCAGATAGATATTAACCGATGCCAAATGTCGCGTCATCAGTGTCGTCCAAGTAGTGGACCCGCACATGTCGTCGCACGTTAGCGAAAATTACATTTTGGGAATTATGTTCCCAAAATGTAACATTACAGTTAAAAATGATTTGTTCAATAAAATGGTGTGCAAAAAACTCAAAAAAAATAAAGTATCTAAAAAAACGCAATAAGTTTTCATTGATAACTAATATTCTTTAAATTAATTTGGTCCCGAGCGAGCTCCATTTATACTGGTTAATGTATCAATGTTAAACAGTCGAGTTCATAATATAATTCCCAGAAATATCGATATTGTAAAACAATAATGTAAATTAATTTTATTAAATGACAATGTCACAAAATATATATTGATTTAAATAAAAATTGCAAATTACCATAATTACGTTATTTTATGTAATTTGAAATAGTTAAATTTGTTAACAAGGTACTTTTATAATATTTTTTTATTTATTTTTATCGTTGGCGTATTTAAATTTCTTTTTTTCCCTCTAGTTGTATACGTTTTCAAATATAATGGGAGAGTATTTATCATAAGTTTTAGTATACTAAGTTTATTGAGAATCAGTAGCACAAGCTATTGCACTAATTTTAACATACGTTGTATAAATCGTCTCATAAACGTTCATAGTTCGTCAAGTGGGTTTCATCGTCACTTGTCGATATTACATTTACTACAGCCGTCGTCAGAATTCAATAAACGGAGTAAGTTATTGTAGCCCTTTAGGGCGTGAGGTTTAGTTATTTACTATTTCATATTTTTATCTGATCTTTTATATCAACACTTAATTTGGGTATTTCGCCATTATGGTATACAAAAATACACGGTGAATAATAGAAATAAAACCGTTACATACTAAAGTATAAATTTTAATCCTATTTTATTCGTAGTTAGCGGTTGCCGGTTGGTATAATTTATCAGATCAGGCCGGTGAAAAAATATTATCAAACATTTAACAAGTTGGTATTTAAGTTATAGAAGCGATCATAACACATGAACTTACTAGCAAATCGAACTATCCATACATTTTTTTATTTATCGACTTCTGCCTCATCTCTCCAGTGAAGTCCACGTGACCGCACTGCAACCCGCCCACCCCCCGCGCAGTTCCCTTCGTTGGCGTTTTCGGTTCAAAACAAAACTATCGTAATGCGGTATCTATTGGAAGTGATCTGTGAATAAAGAAGACAAATTGCAATTATACGCTGTAAAATATACGAGGGCGGTTCAAATATGATGGAGACAAACGCTATAGATGGCGCACATGTATGTTTTGATGATCGTGGCTTCAGTATGTGATAGCTGCATCCCTTACGAACAGTGCGGCATAGTTTTTGTCGCGAACGCACGTGTCACGCGCATGCTACGACCATGAGTGAACGTCAAGTGCCGACTGCTGTTGCGCAACGTATCGTCATTCGTTTTTTAGTGTGGGAAGGCGTTAAAAACACGGAAATTTTTCTGCGTCTGCGAAATCAGTTCGGTAGTGAGTGCCTGAGTAGGGCTGCTGTATTTAAATGGGCCAAAGCGTTCAAGGATGGCCGCGAAACTGTCGAGAATCAGCCGCATGATCGTCGACCGCGAACCAGCATCACACCAGACAACATTCGCCGCGTAGAACAACTCATTTTAGATGACCGTAGGATAATTGTTCGAGACATTTCGATCGAACTCGGCATCAGTATTGGTAGTGTAGAGTTTATCATCCACGAACACCTTCAATATCGCAAAATAACGGCGCGATGGGTTCCCAAACTGTTGAACTTCGAGCAAAAATTCATACGGTTGGAAGTTTGTCGCCGCTTGCTGGCGCGATACGAGGCGGAGGGGGGCGGTTTTTTAACGCGAATTTTCACTACAGACGAGACATGGGTACACTATTACACTCCCGAAAGCAAGGTGTCGTCTAAAGAGTGGAGGAAGAAGGAGGAAGGGGCGCCAATCAAAGCGAGGACAACCAGATCTGCGGGTAAGGTTATGTGTACTGTGTTCTGGGACCGGCGGGGCGTGCTGTACGTTGACTTCCTGCGCACACAACGTTCCATCAATGCTGCATACTACTCTAATCTTCTGAAAACACACGTAAAACCCGCTTATCGTTCGAAACGGAGGAGCATTCCAGCACGAAGTGCGATTCTTCTCCAGGATAACGCATGCCCTCATAAAGCGCGTCTCACGCTCGATACAATATCGAAATTGGGGTGGGAGGTACTGGAACACCCCCCCCTACAGTCCGGATTTATCACCCTGCGATTACCACATGTTTGGACCACTGAAAGAAGCCCTCGGCGGACGAAGATTTAATACAGACGACGAGGTAGAAGAGTTCGTGCGCACATGGCTGTCCGAGTTGCCCAAGGAATTCTTCGATACCGGCATTAAAAAGCTTCCGGAAAGGTGGACAAAATGTGTAATTAGTGAGGGAAAGTACCTAGAATAACTGTAAATTTTTATAATTTTTTTCGATAATAAATAAACGTGCCAGAGCATTTGTCTCGATCATATTTAAACCACCCTCGTAGCTTGATAATTGTGACAGCTCACGCCTATAAAGTTACGTTTTTTTTTTGTTAAAATGTCATACAAATAAAAACTGTACTTCATGGACAGGTACCGCCCCCTTAGAGATGTGCCACGCATAACGATTAACCACAGACTATCAATAGTCGGATTTGAAATGAAAACAATACATAACAAAAATGTAAATATAAAAGTAACTTGTTTCTTAATTGGCGTAATATGTTCCATTTACTGATTACATTAAAAAAATATGCATTGAATAAAAGTTACCGATAATATAGTTAGTATATTTTCAGATGTTATTCTAAAGAATGGAAATAAAACATAGTATCTAATGACTGCACGATTGTAACAAAAATATTTCCGGTCCAGTCCGTCCGGTACCGGACGGTTGTTGTGAAATGGCAAGGTTCAAGGTTCACCGAATAAAAGTAGGCACGAGCCGAAATCGCCACTGTGGGACGGTTGTTATTGTAGTATTAGTAATAACTTATTTTTAAAGTAATAATAATAAATTTAAAAAAATCTGTTTTATAAAATCCATACATTAATCACGCAATTATTGATAACAAGATATAAAAAATAATAATCGAATAGATTCATTAACGTTTATACACTACCCTCATCCCTACTGCGATCTGTCACAATTATCATCGTATATTTTACAGCGTATAGTGCGCATCTATGACATATGTATGGGTACAAGGGGGGACAGCGCAGGGGCAGCTGACCTAACGGTATGTATTTTTGCTTAGACCATACTATTATACGATAATATTGACCGTCTGGGGGCCGCCGTCAAATTGTGTACCGTTATTACAATTCCCATAGATGTAAGGCTCGTACTACAAGTGAAAACCTTCATGTGCTCTTGACTTTACCTACAATTCATATTTTTCTTTTCCTCTACATTATTTATATCCCCCCCCCCCCCGGCCCACGGCTGGCAACATTCCACTGCGCTCGCCATCCTGAGACATAAGATGTTAAGTCTCAATATGTCCAGTAGTTGCTCTGGCTACAATGTCCTTCAATCCGAAACACAACAGTGCATTTAAGCAGTGTTGTTTCACGGGAGAAATAGACATTGCGGTGGTACCTACCCAGATGGCCTCTCACATTGAGAGACCTACCACCAGTATATGTGTGGGTATGTGTGGTAGCGGGCGGGGCACCTGTAGGGCTCGATGGCGAGGTGCAGCTGGTGCGCGTGGTGGTGCAGGTCGGCGGGGGGCGGCTCGTGTGTGTGTGTGTGTGTGTGTGTGTGTGTGTGTGTGTGTGTGTGTGTGTGTGTGTATGTGTGTGTGTGTGTATGTGTGGTAGCGGGCGGGGCACCTGTAGGGCTCGATGGCGAGGTGCAGCTGGTGCGCGTGGTGGTGCAGGTCGGCGGGCGGCGGCTCGTGCTCGCGCAGTGCTTCCTCCAGCTCCACCAACCGCTCGCCGTCCGCCTCCGAGTCCGAGTCCGCCTCGCGACTTATACTGCCAAGCGGTAGTGACAAACTCATTACACAACCAATACAAGATAATAATCTTCTTGTTGGTCTTGTCTAGATACCTAATAACTATAAAGTTTTTATAAAAACTCTCTCTCTCTTTGTTTCTCTCCAGCTACAGGAAGTCCACTGCTGAACTTACGCCTCCCCCGTAGATCGCCACATAGACCAAATATTTACAGCTACAATAAAATTGTTTGCCAAACGAAACGCAACTGTGAAAGACACATCAAATGAAAACGGGATAGGATGCATCTTGCACAACAACTTATGAGTAAGGTATTTTAAATATTTGAGTAATACGTGTATTGTATGCGCAGATCCATTGTAAGGTGGACAATAGATACCTCTTATACGCGTCCCAGTCGGAGTCCTGTTCTCCGAAGTCGTCCCCGGCGGCGGCGAGGCGCGAGATGACGCGCATGCGCTCTGCGGCGGCGGCCGAGCGACGCTTGGCCATGGCCGCGCGCCGCGCACGACGCGCCTCGCGACGCGTCAACAACTCGCGGTACTACAAAATACATTTTCAATACCTTACTAACTAAACACTTGGATTACTTCTACATAGGCATATGTATATCAAGATTTATAATATTAAACACCTTATTTTATTTTGCCTAAGTAAAAAGTTGCAATCTTATTACGCAGTCCCTATTAACTTATTTTAATATACCTATTTATATTAATATTACGTACAAGAATAGTGTTAATTATTTGAAGATCTCGAAAATGTAAACGATAATTTATACCTTCGTCCTCATATCTTTAAGCCAAGCTTGGAACGCTTCTGGGTCGGATGGAGGCTGCACGCGCCCGGGTGTGGGCCGTGCGTCCAGATTTTCTTCTGCATTGGCAGCTGCTATGATTCGTTGTTTGTTCTTTTCTATTCGCACGTTTAGATTCGATATTTGTCTCTGTAAAAACAACATGAAAAATATGTCAAAACATTTGAAGTATATTAAAAAATGCTGATATTTTTTTTATGGTTCCCATATAAGTTTAAAGGAGATGGGCCAGAAATGTATGGGCCTTGGGCCGTTTGTAGTACATTACACCAAATTTACTTAGTGAAATTGGCATTTGATTTCTGTATGAAATACTATTATACGTTACATATTAGCTTTATACAAAAATAAATACCAAGCCAAGAACAGCAACACTACAAGGGGACAATATGGCGTCTGAAACGGCATGTTTGACAACCGATGTCAAAACTTGACATTTATGAAATATGAAGTCGTAATTCGTTTTCCTATAAATCAAATATTATTTTTAGTCGTCTGTGCTATAAATTACTGTACTCTATATAACTCGTAAATGTTTTTACGTCAACGGAATTAGTATCATACTTTATTGATCATCTTATATAATGTAACATAATGTCTATACAATAAATTGCAACAAGTCTGTCAGAATCTCGTCATGTTTATAGTTATTTAATATTAAGAAAGTGTACCTATATCTGGCCGTAAGTGCGGTGCATAATACTTGCTAAACAACCTATATAAATAATCCACAATAAAAATCTGCTAGGCATGAGATACAGCACGGCACAGACTGATCACTTGTCGCGACTGCTAGCATCTGTATCAGCCCATATACGTCCCACTGCAGGGCACGGGCCTACTCTACAATCAAGAATACGATTGAGAGTGATTAGGCCATATAGTCCACCACGCTGGCCTAGTGCGGGTTGACGGACTTACATACCATAGAAATTCTTATGAATCGCTATGGTAAGCAGGTTTCCTCACGATGTTTTCCTTCACCGTTTTAGTGCGTGGTGATTGACTATCAATACACACATGACTCCGAAAAGTCAGAGGTGTTCCCTATGTGCATATGAATAAATAATCATTTTATTATTAGGCATATGCACTTAATAAGCTCTTAGTTATTATAATCCATACAAATGAATACGCTATAAAAATGGAATCGAATCTGATAGCAGCCATGTTTATTTCTATACCTTAATGTCTAGTAAAAGAACATACTAGCAATCATTTCTGTACAAGCTAACATTTCAAACATTATATTTAGTCTACCCCTAGAAGTCTTATATACTTTAGTATGTTAGACTTCTGCATACTTAAAAATAATATTATCCTAAGGTTTAAGATATTATTTTTCAAATAATGTATTTGACATTAATTCTAACTGGTTATTTCTGAGCACACATAAGGAAAAAGTAGGATTAATTGATGAAAGAAAACTAAAATCAAACAAAACTTAAGGACAATAAAGTACAACCAGATCTTGCTTTATATTTTTTATTTATATTCGCCTAAAAATAATCTCCAGTCAAAACATCTAGGAACAATGCCGGTGCTCCTATATTGTACTATTGGTAGCCCAACCTAAAGGCTAAATACCACAGTATAATCATGGTATGAGTACAGCAACCCACTGTCCAGTATCCAGCCATGTTCCTTTCAACATGAAGCACTTGTGGGTGTTAAGTATGTCCAAAAGAATCGAGATTGATACAATCTTTTTAAGGCGGAGTTGGAATAAAATCTTGCTCATTGTCTACAGCTCGATTTATTTGCAGCCAGCAGTTTGTACAGATAATTGCTTGTCCTGATAACTAAAACAAAATAAAAAAGATTTAATATTGAAGATATCGAAGAATTATGATGAATAAATAACTCTTTGCAGTCACATGTGTATGATCCCAGGTCTTCTTCTTTAAACAATAGCGGACTATTGTTTAAAGAAGCATCTTAGCAGGCCGGCCGGATAATTGTATGAAATGTCTTGGGACAGTTATCTGATGCCATTAGATATTCCTCGTGGACGGCATTTGTGCTTACCATCAGACATAGTGTTGTTATTATGGAAATAATAATAATAATATAATATATTATACATAACACAAGATCATCTGAGTGTCCAGAGGGAAATAAAAAAAAATGTAATTCATTTAACAATTTAAACAAAAGTATATAAAATATCACTTCTTACATATTTATGTACTAGTAGACTTGTCCTGTGGACACAATGCAATTCAGCTCTAACATGAATATTTTTGGTAATACTCCATACTTTGTATTGACCTTGATTAATTGGCATAAAACATACATTTCCCAAATTAATGAAGAAAATAGAATACTTACTTCTTGTTCTGCCATTTCAGCAATAAAACGTTTTGAAATACTCTACACGAGAGTGAATTGGCAGCCCATGTAGTTACTAAGATTCTGTTGAATGATAGAATCCATTTCAATTTTTGATTGCAGAAGTGCAATTCAACCATTTCACAACAATTGCAGAAGTGCAATTCAAGCAAAGCGCCACTTTTGATGTGCTGAAAAGCAGAATTGTGGGTTAGAAGAGAAATATGAACATAGAAAAACATAACAGTATTACTTACATGTGGCATTCAAAATAATAAATAATATGTTTACTCACCAAAATACGAACTAGTAATTGCGTTTAAACGTCAAGATATATCTGCGAGAATCAGAATCCATAAAACAAAGCCAGGTATACAGAGAAGCAAATACACATTTGCGAAATGTATGCGAATAATAAAAAATAATACGAATTACGGCCACAGACGTAGACAGATAACACAGAGTTTTGCAATTGCTGTCATGTTAAACATTATCGTTCTTAAACTAAAATCATGTAACATAAATAAAATAATAAAAGTGACTTCTTTAACAACATATAAATCGTCTTTTAAAAAGCGAAGAATATGGAAAAAGAAATATAGACAATAATTATAATTTGTAGGGGGGTTTTAAAAATAAGACATATTCAAGTTAAAGATAATGGGTTCGCGCATTTTTGAACGAAATGACAATTAGGCATCATGGAGGACAGATTATAGAAGAAAATATTGCTTCTGTACTAAAACAATCACATTTTTGTATAAAGCCCCCTGTTGTCCAAGAAATCTAAATGTATTTTATTTGAATTCCACATTTTTTTCTAGAATTTGTATTAGACGTACACAAAACGGCCCAAGATAGCACATCTCCTTTAAATCATAATCTAAAAACTGTCTGGTAATTAATACAGTAAAATAGCCAAAAAAAAAACATTTACCTGCAGATCTTCATAGCTTTTAATATCAAATCCTTTGATAGCTTCATTAAATTCATCAGTATCACCATCTTCTATCATGTCCTGAAAAAAAAAACAAATCAAGAATAAATAAAATGAAAGTTATCGGGCTATATACCCATACATTTGCGTAATGTTATACAGTTGGTATTTGCATTCAAGCTGTTCTATGTAAATTGTGATCATGTAATATTTAATTTATATTAAACTAGCGGCCCGGCCCAGCTTTGCCCGGGTACAAATAGATTTCTGTACAATAATATGTATGTATTATACTTATAAACCTTCCTCTTGAATCACTCTATCTATTAAAAAAAACCGCATCAAAATCCGTTGCGTAGTTTCAAAGATTTAAGCATACAAAGGGACATAGGGACAAAGAAAGCAACTTTGTTTTATACTATGTAGTGATTTACTTGTATTGCCAGTAGTTGGTTCAGTTGTTCTTCGTCTTCGACAAGTCTCTCTTCTCTTTTTCTAGCATTTATTTCTAATAAGCGGCGCGCCATTTCCCGTTTTCGCTCTTTTTGTTGCTCAGCTGAAAATAAAATTATTTTACATGTATGAAAATCAATAAAAGATGCCAAAAACTATAAAGCATAATTTTGAAATTTATATTGCTACCAGTATTGTATACCTGTAAGACCAGAGGAGCTTGCAGTTTGTACATAAGGTAGCTGTACTTTTTTCACATTAGCTTCATAATAGTCAGGATTGGCCCATTTCCTGATTTCTTCCTGGTAATCAAGCGCTACTGTGCTATGCTCTTGCAATATCTCTTCTATTCTAGACATGGTTATTGCATTCACATGCACTGGATATTTGAGTTGCAGAAGCTTGTGTAAATATGATATCATTTCACTACCCCCTGTAAAAGTAAATTATTGGTTAAGTAATAACTTATATGATAAATTGTAAAATATTTTAAGTATTACAAAAATATTAGTTTTGGTTTAACTAAAAAATGAAATAGGTCTTAACAGGAAGCTATAAAAGAATGAATGATTTTTTTAAATCCTCATCCCACATAACATTTAACTTTTATCAAAACTAATTTCAAACATTCTAAATATACATAATATGTTTATGAAGCCCACTGGAAAGTATTATAGGTTAATATGGGAAAAGACTATTTTAAAATGTTTACTACTTGAATTTTTAAATCATCTTTCTGGCATCCTCACCCAAATTAATCCTTCGAGCATGGTCAACAATCACTTTTCCTCTAATAACAGGTACAATATGAATAGTGTGGTATCCACAATTGACTATAAGGGCTGTGTCTCCAATGTCATTCCTGTACATACTGAACAAAGAGTCAACTCCATAGCTAACTCCAGGTACCCCATACCCTTCAAATAACAGTTCAGACATCACTGAAATAAAAACCAATGAGTAAAAGATGCAACTGTAAAATGTTGGTATAGTAATTCTTTACTACTGATAGTTTTATCAGCATTATCTAGTAAAATATTCAAGTATTAGCTAGGATGAAAACTGAATTTTAGTGGAAACATATTTACCTATATTTTTTAGACCATAGTGATATTGTGATAACAAGCAATCAAGATTTTAGGATGTTTGTAAAATTCATATAAATTATACTTACATTGGCGACAATAATTAGGTGTTACAAAGGCCTCAGTCATCACAACAGGATGAGGCACAGAGCCCTCATTATCAATGCCAAGGTGTGAGAATATATAATCACAAACTTGCTCTTGAACCTCAAAGTGTGTCACTACATTCTTATCAAACTGGGTTTTCAGCTGAAATCTGAAAGTTTAAATTATTGAGATCATTTTTATACAACAGACATTTTTGCAAATTATTATTATTTAAAGATTTTAATTAAGTACTGACTATTATTCTGTTTAAGAACTTAGAAAAAGATCTATGGATTGAGGGTACAAAATCAAGGTTCAAATAAAAAACTCACAATAATCGGTATATTAGAGAAATTGAAGATATTAATTACCTCACTGCTTCTATATTTAAAATATCGTTTCCAATCTGAATAGGAGGGGTTACCGGCGGTTCCGCATCTTTTTTACACCTATCCTTCCTGGGTCTCGCAATCAAATTCTTAAATATTAAATGTGGTTCCTCATATATCGACCAACCTACCCTGCACTGGTATGATCCTGCAATTTCAATAATCTAATTGATATTGTGTTTGTTTACAAAAATATGAATGAACAACAATAATTATTTACCATTATCTATCACTAAAGGGATGTGTCCAAACTTTAATGTAGGTCCGTATTCGTGTACTATATCTGGAACTGTTTTGTAATCTTTCAAAACAAGAACATTTTCCATTTTAATGAAAATAAAAATGAATATACTAATCACAACTTTACCGGACTGAATTACAAAATTATCCAAAATAGCTCCACTTGACAGCTGTCAAGATCTTATTTTTTTTTCTTTTCACTATGTAAAAGACAACGAAATGCAGCCCAGCCTGCATAAAGATGACATTCTCGATATCACCTCAGATTACATATGACCATTATTAGTCAATCAGGGTAACTTTGTCTAAAATATCTGCTAGCCCGGTTCGGCTCATAGTACTTATGGGAAATTAAATATTATTTTTATCCACAGATCACTTCCAATAGATACCGCATTACGATAGTTTTGTTTTGAACCGAAAACGCCAACGAAGGGAACTGCGCGGGGGGTGGGGGGGTTGCAGCGCGGTCACGTGGACTTCACTGGAGAGATGAGGCATAAGTCGATAAATAAAAAAAATTATCGATAGTTCGATTTGCCAGTAAGTTCATGTGTTATGATCGCTTCTATAACTTGATTACCAACTTGTTAAATGTTTGATAATATTTTTTCACCGGCCTGATCTGATAAATTATACCAACCGGCAACCGCTAACTACGAGTAAAATAGGATTAGGATATACTTTAGTATGTAACGGTTTTATTTCTATTATTCACCGTGTATTTTTGTATACCATAATGGCGAAATACCCAAATTAAGTGTTGATATAAAAGATCAGATAAAAATATGAAATAGTAAATAACTAAACCTCACGCCCTAAAGGGCTACAATAACTTATTCCGTTTCTTGAATTCTGACGGCGGCTGTAGTAAATGTAATATCGACAAGTGACGGTGAAACCCACTTGACGAACTATGAATGTTTTTGAGACGATATATACAACGTATGTTGAAAT
The DNA here is from genome assembly GCA_009982885.2 of Hyles vespertilio. Classification (NCBI taxonomy): domain Eukaryota; kingdom Metazoa; phylum Arthropoda; class Insecta; order Lepidoptera; family Sphingidae; genus Hyles; species Hyles vespertilio. Next base: position 10,868,146 of record CM042806.1, on the reverse strand, counting down.
TAGTGCAATAGCTTGTGCTACTGATTCTCAATAAACTTAGTATACTAAAACTTTTTTGTCGTTTGTTTTTTGACAGCCTCCGTAGCGCAGTTGGTTAGACGCCGCCTGTGAAACGAGAGGCCGCGGGTTCGATCCCCGCACCGAGAGAAATGTTTGTGCGGCCCACAAATATTTCTTCCGGGTCTGGGTGTTTGTGAGACCGAAAAGTCTCTCGTGGTTCCTGATACCCACGACACAAGGCTCGATCTTAGTGTGGGGTCAGGACTATGTATGTGACTGTTGGGTGTATTTATTTATTTACTTATGATAAATACCCTCCCATTATATTTGAAAATGTATACAACTAGAGGGAAAAAAGGAAAGGAGATAGGCCAGAAATGTATGGACCTTGGGCCGTTTGTAGTACATTACACCAAATTTACTTAGTGAAATTGGCATTCGATTTCTGTATGAAATACTATTATACGTTGCATATTAGCTTTATACAAAAATAAATACCAAGCCAAGAACAGCAACACTACAAGGGGACAATATGGCGTCTGAAACGGCATGTTTGACAACCGATGTCAAAACTTGACATTTATGAAATATGAAGTCGTAATTCGTTTTCCTTTAGATCAAATACTATTTTTAGTCATCTGTGCTATAAATTACTGTACTCTATATAACTCGTAAATGTTTTTACGTCAACGGAATTAGTATCATACTTTATTGATCATCTAATATAATATAACATAATGTCTATACAATAAATTGCAACAAGTCTGTCAGAATCTCGTCATGTTTATAGTTATTTAATATTAAGAAAGTGTACCTATATCTGGCCGTAAGTGCGGTGCATAATACCTGCTAAACAACCTATTTAAATAATCCACAATAAAAATCTGCTAGGCATGAGATACAGCACGGCACAGACTGATCACTTGTCGCCACTGCTAGCATCTGTATCAGCCCATATACGTCCCACTGCAGGGCACGGGCCTACTCTACAATCAAGAAAACGATTGAGAGTGATTAGGCCATATAGTCCACCACGCTGGCCTAGTGCGGGTTGGCGGACTTACATACCATAGAAATTCTTATGAATCGCTATGGTATGCAGGTTTCCTCACGATGTTTTCCTTCACCGTTTTAGTGCGTGGTGATTGACTATCAATACACACATGACTCCGAAAAGTCAGAGGTGTGCCCTATGTGCATATGAATAAATAATCATTTTATTATTAGGCATATGCACTAAATAAGCTCTTAGTTATTATAGTCCATACAAATGCATACGCTATAAAAATGGAATCGAATCTGATAGCAGCCATGCTTATTTCTATACCTTAATGTCTAGTAAAAGAACTTACTAGCAATTATTTCTGTACAAGCTAACATTTTAAACATTATATTTGGTCTACCCCTAGAAGTCTAATATACTTTGGTATATTAGACTTAGACTAGAATTCTAATATACTTTGGTATATTAGACTTCTGCATACTTAAAAATAATATTATCCTAAGGTCTAAGATATTATTTTTCAAATAATGTATTTGACATTAATTCTAACTGGTTATTTCTGAGCACACATAAGGAAAAAGTAGGATTAATTGATGAAAGAAAACTAAAATCAAACAAAACTTAAGGACAATAAAGTACAACAGATCAACAGATCTTGCTTTATATTTTTTATTCAAAACTTAAGTCAAAACATCTAGGAACAATGCCGGTGCTCCCATATTGTACTATTGCCTAGCCCAACCTAAAGGCTAAATACCACAGTATGATCATGGTATGAGTACAGCAACCCACCGTCCAGTGTCCAGCTATGTTCCTTTCAACATGAAGCACTTGTGGATGTTATATATGTCCAAAAGAATCGAGATTGATACAATCTTCTTATGGCGGTGTTGGAATAAAATCTTGCTCATTGTCTACAGCTTGATTTATTTGCAGCCAGCAGTTTGTACAGATAATTGTTTGTTCTGATAACTAAAACAAAATAAAAAAGATTTAATATTGAAGATATCGAAGAATTATGATGAATAAATAACTCTTTGCAGTCACATGTGTTGTCTCCTTCCTATGATCCCAGGTTTTTCCGCTATTGTTTAAAGAGGCATCTTAGCAGGCCGGCCGGATAATTGTATGAAATGTCTTGGGACAGTCGTCTGATGCCATTAGATATTCCGCCTGGACGGCATTTGTGCTTACCATCAGACATAGTGTTGTTATTATGGAAATAATAATAATATAATATATTATACATAACACAAGATCATCTGAGTGTCCAGAGGGAAATAAAAGAAAATGTAATTCATTTAACAATTTAAACAACAATATATAAAATATCACTTCTTACATATTTATGTACTAGTAGACTTGTCCTGTGGACACAATGCAATTCAGCTCTAACATGAATACTTTTGTAATACTCCATACTTTGTATTGACCTTGATTAATTGGCATAAAACATACATTTCCCAAATTAATGAAGAAAATAGAATACTTACTTCTTGTTCTGCCATTTCAGCAATAAAACGTTTTGAAATACTCTACACGAGAGTGAATTGGCAGCCCATGTAGTTACTAAGATTCTGTTAATGATAATGATAGAATCCATTTCAATTTTTGATTGCAGAAGTGCAATTCAACCATTTCACAACAATTGCAGAAGTGCAATTCAAGCAAAGCGCCACTTTTGATGTGCTGAAAAGCAGAATTGTGAGTTAGAAGAGAAATATGAACATAGAAAAACATAAAAGTATTACTTACATGTGGCATTCTAAATAATATACATGTTTACTCACCAAAATACGAACTAGTAATTGCGTTTAAACGTCAAGATATATCATCTGCGAGAATCAGAATCCATAAACAAAGCCAGGTCAACAGAGAAGCAAATACACATTTGCGAAATGTATGCGAATAATAAAAAATAATACGAATTACGGCCACAGACGTAGACAGATAACACAGAGTTTTGCAATTGCTGTCAAGTTAAACATTTTCGTTCTTAAACTAAAATCATGTAATATAAATAAAATAATAAAAGTTACTTCTTTAACAACATATATCGTCTTTTAAAAAGCGAAGAATATAGAAAAAGAAATATAGATAATAATTATAATTTCTAGGGGGTTTTTAAAAATAAGACATATTCATGTTAAAGATAATGGGTTCGCGCATTTTTGAACGAAATGACAATTACACTGACATGGAGGACAGATTATCGAAGAAAATATTGCTTCTGTACTAAAACAATCACATTTTTGTATAAAGCCCCCTGTTGTCCAAGAAATCTAAATGTATTTTATTTGAATTCCACATTTTTTTCTAGAATTTGTATTAGACGTACACAAAACGGCCCAAGATAAAACATCTCCTTTAATTACGCCAAAGATAAAAATAAATAAAAAAATATTGTAAAAGTACCTTGCTAACAAATTTAACTATTTCAAATTACATAAAATAACGTAATTATGGTAATTTGCAATTTTTATTCAAATCAATATATGTATATTTTGTGACATTGTCATTTAATAAAATTAATTTACATTATTGTTTTACAATATCGATATTTCTGGGAATGATATTATAAACATGCGTCAAACACTAGAAAAACGCGTGATTTCGCCAAAAAGATGGCTTATTACGGTTATTGCTATGCGAAAAAGAGACGGCTGATTCTCCATCCGAACTCGACTGTTTGACATTGATACAATAACCAGTATAAATTGAGCTTAGATTATATACATGTCTAGATGACACATCACACGGCACACCTCACCGCACGGCTCAAATTAAGTCTCGCTTCTCACGTACGTCAGTGTCATTTGAACTACATATGGATAACGTGCTCCCGAAAATATGTGGGAAAACTGTATAATAATACCAATATCACTTTCTATCGGTAACATTATTGTTAAACCACTATTATTTGAAGAAAACATGAACTTTTAATTCATTATTTTGAAGATGAGTTTCATTGGCCAGTGTTGTCAATTTCTTACTAGGAAGATTTGTTGAAACTATGGGAGAAACTATAAAACACAAATATTTCGATCGACAATACATAATATTTCGATCAGAATAACAACAAGAAGAATGGCATTATTTATTTAATGAGTAAATAATACTTACCTACACGATATTAATAAAACCCACGACGACATGCACTTCATAGTAATTTTATGAATTTTTTGCCTTGCATGTGTATTACCATTCAAAATTTCACAAACGGGGTACTGCTATTGTCATCTTTGAAGAAACAGCGAGAACTTATTCAAGGTCCTAATAATATTTTTAGACTGCCTACGAATTCCGTACTAGAAAATTGCTGGAGAGACATTACACAGCGGAAACGAAAAGAAGACCATTCGTAGCCTCACATGACTTCAGTTGTGTGTTCCGAACATTTTACTTATGATGATTTATATTTTACATAAATACATAAATCAGATAACAGCCCAGGCAATAAATCCAAAGAGTATATTCTATTCGGAAACAAACACTAGGAGATGGGTTTAGATCTTTATTGTTTTTACTAAAATGCGTTATAAGTATAATTAATAGTATGATTACAATAAATAAAGAAAAAATATTTTATTTAACCTATTTTGTATATCAAATGATAAGGAAAAGTTAAGTTAATAATCTGTAGTAGGCATCCCTAAACACACACACCTTGACAGTTGGATTACAATAATTATACGACCGGTACTCACACATATCAACGAAAGTGAGGACACTTTTAGCGTATCGTTTGTTGACATTGCTCAATCTAGACGAGTATATAATCTAAGATCAAAAACAGACCAAAATTTGTTTTACAGTTAGAAAAAATAAAATACCAAAAGCAATAACAAATCAAAGAAAAAAAAATCCGATTAGTAAAAATTAAAACAATATGAAAATTAGCAAAAATTAAAATCAAAACGACAAACAATCTGATATATCCTTTTTAAACTTTAAGAGGGAGGCTGTAAATACATCAACATGAGAAAACTTTTCATTATATTCATTACATACTCTAAAGATAAATGTGTTTCGAGCATAGTTAGTCCTTGTATGTGGTACATTAAACAAGAACTTACTAGAGTTGCGTGTACGTAAATTTGGACATCTGAACTGCAAACAACTTAAAATATATGGAGATTCAATAAGATTTCTTATTAATTTAAACAAAAACAATTGGTCTCTAAGTATTCGACGATCGACTAAGGACATCATAACAGGGGGGCAACATTTAATGTGTAGGTAATGTAATTTAGATGTTTAACTTTTCGCTGAATTTTTTTTATAGCATCTATGTATAATTTATATTTGGGGTTCCAAATTACAGACCCATATTCCAAAACAGATCGTACAAAGGAGTTTTGAGCGGGACCAGAACTGATTTACGATTGTGTGCGTGAAGTTTACGTGTGCTTGACATATAGTGGTGTACCATGCACTTTCGATACTATCATATCGATATAGATATAGCTGTCGGCCTGTAGTTGTGAAATAAAATGTTATTGATATATGCGACATTTTATTATATATTAATAGAAACTTATTGATGTGTCTATTTCAATACAGATTGATAAACACACAAATAAATAAAGATAAATTGTCATATTATTTGAAAACATTTTGTTTGAGATGTTTTGTATGGGTCTTTATGTTCACCTGAACAAAATTATTTTTTTCATTGTGATGTATACCTAGCACATACACCTAATTAAACTGAGAACAAAAAACACTTTTATAAAATAAAACTATAATTTACAAAGTTTTAGCGTTTTCGGTTTATTTTTTTCAATTACTTTACAGCTTTCGTAGTCATAGAGTGGACTCAGTCTGTAACAAAATCCGTGATTATTAGTTTTTTTTTAATGAGTAACATTCGCGTAAGTCTAAGAAACACATTTTTACTATATGTATACTAGAGTTAAAAAAAATATGCTTATTCAAGTCAATTAATTGACTTGTAACACATTGGGAAGTGTTGGACGCCTGCTAGGCTGCGTTGTAGGTGTACGGAGGAGCTTGTAGGAAGTCGTTGGATGCAGGCAGCTTCCAACAAACTGATGTAGACATTCTTGTAGAAGGTCTATGTTTATTAGTCACATTCCTGTGGCTGAAGAAAAAGACAGTTTAATAAACTATGAAGCTTTTCACTTTTCACGTAACCTAAACTAATGTTTTTCCTATGAGAATTATAAATTTGAAACCTATACCTAATGTTATGATAAATGAATAATGTTGCTTCAAGGTTTGGACGATGATACTGTGCATAGAAGTATCGCATATTTTATAATAATATCGAATATGTTCTTGTTTTACTATTATAAATTGACGGCCTCTTGGCAGAGATTGAAACAGGTTCTTTATTCATAAATCACACACATGAAGTGTTATAATAATTATTCCACAAATATAAAAAATGAGAAAAAGTAAAGCAATAACTAATATTGTAGAATGAATACTATAATAATGGCCGGGCTAATATGGCCGAGATAACGCCAGGTAGAAGAAGAAGAAGAATGCATACTATCACAACATACTATAGCTCCATAAAAATGTAGGGAAACATGTGTTGTCATCGACTATTTTATCGACAACCTTTTATTGATCGAATCTGTCAGTCAATCCCTAGCAACTTTTGGTTGAAATTATTGTAAATTCACGTATTTGATATTATTTTTATACACAATGGATGCTTTCAGCGTATTTATATAATGAAATACTATATTCTTTTCTACCGATATGTATACACGGATTTCTATTAAATTCTATAATATCGTCACAAAATAGTATTGTACAAAAGTGGCCGGTAGCTGTGAAAACTTTAATTATTGCGGATTTTTACGCCTGCATGAACCACACCTTGGCACTGCACAATGCTCTATAATAAACTACGTTTAATAAATATAACCAGCTACTGTAACATTAAATAAATTATGAAAATAAGCGAATTTTGTTGCTCGCTTAGTTTGACATATTTCGACTCTGGGTCACTGCAGGCTACTTCTGTGTAAACGTATGGTCGCATCATGCATCTCGTTTTAACATATGAGTTAAATTATTCTATCTCTTTCACATTGCCGATCTGTTATATACTAAATCTATGGTTATAGCACTAACTTTACGAGAAAATGATATGACACTACATTTCGCAACATTTAACTTTAATAAATTGTCTGAGCAATATCTACACAGCCGATCCAGATCATCTTGCAAAAGTATACAATCTAATGGACTAGAAATCTGTCTATAGATTTTCATATCATCGGCATAAAGTAATATTGACGAATTATGAACAATATTGCGAATATCGTTTATGAATAAATTAAACAGTAGTGGGCCGAGGTGAGAGCCCTGAGGAACACCTGAAGTGACTGGGACAAATGTAGAACAATAACATTTGATAGTTACTGCTTGGCTACGGTTACGAAGATAGGAGGATAGCCAGCGTAACAAATCTCCGTGTATACCAACCGTCGCAAGTTTATTTACTAATAGCGAATGAGATATCTTGTCGAAAGCCTTCGAATAGTCAGTATACACGACATCCACTTGCCGTCCACTATCCATATACTTAGCAACCTGGTCAACAAGTTGGCATACATTAGTTTCTGTTGATTTTTTATTGATAAAACCATGCTGATCTTCGATTAAAGCCGGTTTCAGTAATGGGAAGATCATATCATAAATAATTTTTTCGAACATTTTCGCTATTGTACATAATTTAGAGATGGGCCTATAATTAAGGACATTATGTCTATCCCCACTCTTAAAAACAGGGACTATGTATGAACGCTTCCAAAAAGAAGGCATTTCTCCAGAGTTCAAAGATTTTCTAAATAGCAAGTAAATTGGATAAGAGATTGTGTCACAACAAGATTTTAAAATAATGGAGGTAATTCATCAGGGCCATAACCTTTCCTCACATCAATCTGTTTAAGGTATTTAACAATAGTTTTATGCGGAATCTTAACCGACCCAATATTAACAGAGTTATGAGAAACTGGATTAGAAACATTTACACTACCCGAATTTGGTGATTCAAAAACCGACCGAAAGTAATCATTAAAAACATTACAAATTGCTTTACCATCATTTACTGAAATATTATTAAAATGTATCCTATTGGGTATACTATTGGTAGATTTTTTCGATTTGACAAAGGCCCAGAAGAATTTACCATTACTCCTAATTTTTATCTCAGCATTAGCAATATACTTTTCATAACATTCGAGTTGAGCTCGTTTTTGTCGGTCACGCAATAAACTAAAAGTTTCGTAATCCGAATACCTTTTATAAGTCTTCCATTTTCTATGGTAATTAAGTTTTTCCTGAATAATTTTTATTAAGGATTTTGAGTACCAGAAAGGATAACGATTGTCGTACTTTACCATTTTAACTGGAATAGGCTAGTTTCATACATTTTTATTTTTGTTTATAACGGAAGGTTACGTTACGCATAATCAAAATCAGAAAGAATTTTTAAAATCCGTTAAGTAATAAGCAAGTTACAAATATATGAAAGTTGGTGGTAGGAGTGATAGAAAAGGATGCAACATGCACGGCGTGACGTCATCTTCCATAAGGTGCACGCGTGCGAAAGAGACAACGAGTGTCCCCACCGTACTATTAAATGTATTAATATCTCAGTCATTTTACATTCAATTTTGATCTGTATCAGCCCATATACGTCCCACTGCAGGGCACGGGCCTCCTCTACAATCGACAGTACGATTGAGAGTGGTTAGGCCATATAGTCCACCACGCTGGCCTAGTGCGGGTTGGCGGACTTACATACCATATACATTTTTATAAATCGCTATGGTATGCAGGTTTCCTCACGATGTTTTCCTTCACCGTTTTAGTGCGTGGTGATTGACTATCAATACACACATGACTCCGAAAAGTCAGAGGTGTGCCCTGGGATTCGAACCCGCGACCACCGTGAACATGTTGGCAGTCGCGTTTACCAACAGGCCACCACGCACACATCAATTTTGATGCTGTTTTCAAATTCGTTTGTTTTTAAAAACGATGCTTTTAAGGAATGATTACTTACTGCTCAAATAAAATCTTGGATACAACCCTATTAGGTCAGATATAACAGTATTTATTGTTTCATAAAATACATGGACTGCCCTAGAAATATTACTGTCCTCCAATAGCTGTATCCAGTAAATTTTTGCTAAAACATCATTTATGGCATCATAATCTGCATCACGATATAATCGAATTGTACGGGGAGGACAAGTCAATGTTCGAGGAATTGATATATCCACCAATAAGTGCACGGCAGGATGATGAGGGTCTTCTAGCACTAAAGGAGGACAACGACTTACGGAACAGTCTAAAGAACTAAAAATAAGATCAAGAAACCTGTTATTAAAATTAGGTATAGAATTAAATTGCCTGAGACCTGTAAAATTTATAAAATTATACACTGAATTAATCAAAGGATCATCATCAAAGAAATTAATTAAACTCACTGAGGAACCCAATTGGGACGAATGGCAGAAGAAACATTAAAATCACCAACCATTACCATATTATCGTTGGGATGACTAAGCATCTCGTTGGAAACTAGTTCGAAATAATCGCAAATCGCTTCTTGATGATATTTATTGTAGGGAAAATAACAACAATAAACATGTAATAGCTTGGACACAGGAACCGACGATAAGACAATGGAGACTTTAACAATATCTGCAGTTAAATTGACCGAGGTGATAGAAGAGGAGGCTGAAACAGAGAGACTAGAATTGAGTGCGATCAAAACACCACCTCCCAGTTTATCTCCGCGCGCCTCATAATTTCTGTCACTTCTATATATGATATATCGTAAGTCAAAAATCTCGGAATCATGCACGCCATCATGTAACCAAGTTTCGCTAAGGCATATAATGTCAAAATTTGTTTGAATTAAATTACGAAAAAATGAATAAGTTTTTGTGCGTAATCCACGAACATTCTGATAAAATATAGTCAATTGTTTAATCATAATTGAAAAACTAATTTATTATACACATTAATAACACAAGAATATTTAACGTAAATCCAATGATCGCCGAATAGATAGAAAACCATTAACATATTATAAATTAAATTTAACAAATAGTTCAGAACCATACACAAAACGTTACACCCTGCAACTATATTGTAGAACATGACTACAAAAAGTAAGTCAAATATTAAAAACATTCCAATAAAATACCTAATGACAAGATAGCAAGTAAAGTCTATATTATTTAAGCTCCCGATAAAATGAGAACTGAGCAGCTCAATAGTACCTACACAAGTTTTTTTAAATCATAGGGTTTGGTAAAATGCAATACAGGACTAAAATCATTGCGACGAGCCATAATGGAACAGTTCTTCACCCAGACGTATTGATATTTTTTTTCCTGACAAGTCTTCTTGACGAGTTGCAATAGAGCTTTGTTGGAGCTAGTCAGGTGGTCATTAAACTATATTAGATTGGAGTTGGTTGTAAATCCGAGGTCACAACACTTGAGCTTCAATTTTTTAGCCTTAGAAAAAAAATCATCTTTTTTAAAACGACATAGAAACTTCACAATAATAGGTTTAGTTCTCTTATTTGGTTTATCCTTCGAGGCTATTCTTGTGATAAAGTCAATTTCAGATTCAACCTTTAAATTCAATTCGGCTTTATTAGCTATATCCTGTATGATTGTGAACAAATTCTCATTTTTCTTTTCGGGAATTCCATAAATTTCAACGTTTGATCTGCGAGCCCATTGTTCATGATTGTTATTTATTTATTTATTTATTTATTTATTATGTGCATGGAAAACCAACGGCTTACAAATATTTTATAAGTAATATAATGTACAACATAGAGCCAATGATAGGTCTTCACGGTTATATAGCAATATAAAAAAAAAGTAAACAAAAGCAATAGGAAACTAAAACTATAACAAAAGCCTTAAGAGAAAAAGAGAAATAACTATAACTGTATAAAAAAAGAACAATAACTGTATAAATCACTACACACCAAGATATTATTATGTAACTCATTCAACTACATTACCAAAAAAATTAAGGTTGAGTTCCTTCCTAAATTTCGACACACTTGTACAAAATGGGTCTAATGAAAACTCTTTGCATATGCTATTATAGTCTCTCAATGCTCGAATCATAAATGTATTTTGTCTATAGTTAGAAGATACGGGAGGGATACATAAAGGGGGATTAAACCTAGTTGATTTTGTAGGAATATTAAATTTAAATTTATGCAGAATATCAGGACAATCAATTTCGCCGGACAATATCTTAGTTACGACCGAACAATCAGCAATACGGCGACGCATATGTAACGGAAGAATATGAAATTTTTTACATAAGGCCAAATAATTTTCGGAATGATAGGTTATTTTTAATTTGTAACAAAGGTATTTCATAAATCGTTTTTGGATGTTTTCAATGCGATCGATATATTTTATATAAAGAGGGATCGATATATTTTATCGATATATTTTATTATCAACAATTGAATCCATAGTTGTTTTCACGTTACCGATTACAGAACATTTACTATCAAGTTGCTTTAAATTTGTTTCACATTTGTCTATTCTATTGTTGAAGTCATCGAACCTGGCGTTGACAAATTCAATACTCTGTTTAATACTAGAGAATTCTGTTTTCATTGCTCTTAATTCATCTTGCAGACTCACGATGGAAGACCTGAGTTCCGCCTTTAGACTACAAAATTCGGAGGATACTATAGATTTTACTTGCTCCAAAAAATGTGAATTCCCACGAAGAAGGTCTTCAGAATTAAATTGTGATTGGATCGACGAAGAAGCACCACCTCTACGTAGTGTAACGTTCTCATTGTTGTAAGCAGATTTATTCGAGCTATTACCACGTATTGGGGTGTTATCATTGTTAATTTGTCTCGCCTGAGAAAATGTACATTCAGGACAGACCCACTTGCACTTAAAATCCACTGATCTTTCACCATTTTTTTTTTGACGGATTTATTCAATCATTGTGGTAGTTGCGATTGCATTTAGAGCATATTAATTTATCACTAGCACCATCCGCAGTTGAATCACAGCAGGCAAACTTCATTTTATTTTCAACTAACGGCCCGACCCAGCTTCGCCTGGGTGCATATATTTTTTGATTCCACTCCACACCAAATACATGTTATTTTTCGTATTAATCTCTTGTATACCTAAACTTGACATAGCTATCCTACTGTCTGGCTCAATCCCGTCTCATCCGTCTGTTCAGTCTCTTCCCGATCCGTCCCGTCCTTTCTCTTTTATTATCCATCCCGTCTTATAACGTGCATTTACATTTCGTCCTATCAAATCTGTCAGCTATCCCAGCCCTCTCCCGTACCTTCCACTCTATTATATCCCGTCTCTCCATATACATGTACATATAAAGATTTCCTTATGAAATTTTGACATTAAAAACTTTAGCGTTTTTTATTGTCCATCCAATATTACGTCCCTTATTTCAGCACCAAAATGCTGTTTTTCCTAATAATATTGCACGCCATTACTTTTTGTTAGTAATAAAGTAATAATAACCATTTAAAAAAAGAATTGGCCAAATTGGTCCAGGCGTTGTTGAGTTATGCGCTTACCAACACTTTTTGTGATTCATTTTTATATTATAGAAGAAGATATTATAGTCCACCCTGCTTGCTTAGTGCGAGTTGGCGGATTTTATTTCACGTAGAAATTAATCCGAAAAGTCAGAGGTGTGCCCTGGGATTTGAACCCGTGACCATCGTTAACTTGTTGGCAGTCGCGTCTATTACGTTACCATATACAAATTAATAAAACCTTCATACTGCCTTACCAGGTGACGTAAGTAATAGAACAAATATTTAAAAATATAAAACTGCATATCGTTTCATTATAATGTCTAGATACGGCATCAACGTACCAATATTTTTTTTATTCTTGAGTCTGAAAACAATACTAATGCGAAATTTAAATATGTCCCCAGCGCATCTAAAAGTATAAATTCAAAAAACAATGTCGTTTATGAAAACGAAAAATTATAATTAGATATATTTTGGTATACTCCGGCAAAACGCTTCGATAGAGTATACTTTGTTTAAAACTGTTGCAATAATCTCAAAAAACAATGGGCGATTTTGGTAGATGTGGACATCGTTTTAATTTACATTTAACAAAATTATGCGCAAGACGCCGTATCTAGATAATATTATATACACGATGTACACATTTTTTGAATTTTGTTCTATTTCGTCAGCCGTCAATGAAAGACAATGGAAAGATAGATCATTTTACGTTGGGTGGTAGTTGAAGCTGGACCGTCTTTTACGTCTCCCGTCAAATAAACAAAGATCATCCTATACTGGCTGGACGCATCACGCTTGAACGATACCCAAAAAAAAGGTTTTTAGTATCTTCCTCAGAAATTTTCCTATTTTTCTCACCCCTAAAACCTTCCCAGGACTTCCACGAATATTTCAAGACCAAAATCAGCCAAATTGGTCCAGGCGTTGTTGAATTATGCGGTTACCAACACATTTTGCGATTCATTTTTATATTATAGATTACTCAGATTCAGATGGAACAAAGAATATTTTTTTTATAAAAAATTTCCAACTCGTCTAGTGCAGCGATGGCGGGATTTGAACACCCAGTCCGTAGCGAGCCACACAGCACGAGCCACGAAGTATATGTACGCAATCCGTTAGGCCAAGCCGCTGCATGCGTAGAGTTCCGAAATTGTCAGTCTGATGTGTTTAGTTCGGCAGAGGTGACAATTGACGAGTGTAGGTAGATGGATACAATCAAGATTTATTTGTAGTAAACTATCATCAACTGTATGTTAAATACTAGATAATCCGAATAGCTGCACTGTATTAAGGTTCACAACTCAGCAACCTCACTCTATCTTGAACTTGTCATCAAAATTCAGGAACTATTAGCCGCCACTTTAATTATATATTTTTCGACTATGATACAGTTTTTATACACGAATTACTGCCAATTTGTTAGTTATTTTGACACTGATCACTTTAGTTAAGATATGTTTACAGATTTATTAACTTTTATGTTCAGATTCACCACTTTTACTATTTTTACTTGCAAAAAATTGCGGAGACTATGTAAATACTGGCACAGTAGCGCCGCGACTATGACTATTTTCTTCGACATAAGGCTCCATTATTCCCTTCTTCCATAGAATCGAATAATTTTTACATTATTACCCCTGGGTTTTGCAGCATGCAAGTAATGTAAAGGTTTATCATCATCCGAATTCTGAACTCTCCGAGACAAACTCGGGTATGATAACATGCTTTTTTTGGTGATCGGGAAGATAAAAATTCATATTGCAAGTCCAGAATCCAAAGCAAGCTCATCTTCAGTCAAAGAATCATCACTCAATACTGGATTTACATGCTTGAAAGAATAATAAAAGCGTGTAGGATAAATTTCTGAAAAGTATCATAATGCATAGGAAACCATATTTGGCAGGCTCAGTGTTGACGAGAATGCATACGAAGCAAAAAACATGCAAAAAACATATCAAAAACCAAACAAAATTAAAAGAAAGTAAAAAACGTATTCTTATTGTATTCGATAGTTTTAAGAGTAAGCACAATTTTTCTTGAGGATCTCAGACCATGATTTACCAGTTTTTTTGACTAACAAAAGTTGCACTAAAATCGTGCCTCATACTCGCCGGCCGCGTTTTGAAATAAACTCAAATAGTTTTGACAAAAATTACTTAATGCACCAATAAAAAATACTCGTCGTCTTACGAAAGATCACTTCATATGATTACACTTATTTAACATTAATTTAATTATTAGTTAAACTGGAAAAAAATCACAAACTGTAGGAGCCATAAATGGCTTCGTATGCGGTAAGGGGTTAACTGTTATGATATTTATAACTGTGTTACCTTAATTTTATGGTTTGCATTATCCAGCCCATATATATCCCCCTGGAGGGTACATGCCTCATCTACAATCGAAAGTATGAGTACTACTTGGCCTGTGAAAGCACGATTTAGACGGGTTAAGCCATAGTCACGCCATAGTCCACCACGTTTATCCAATGCGGGTTAACCAAGTTCACATAGCGAAGAAATTACAATTCGCTGTGGTCAGCTGTGGTAAATCGAACGCAAGTTTCCTCTCAATGTTTTTCTTCACCTTCATGTATAGTGCGTAGTGATTGACTATTAAAAATGGGATTTGAACTCCCCACCACTATACTCTGAAATCGAATCCCAGATCAAAAATGTAAACAAACAAATGTCATTGTAAAAGTGACATTTCAGGGTTATGAAACATTTTCTCAAAAACATATTGAGTATAATTTGATTAGTGAATAGATTCAAATGTTGCGAGTACTATTTATTAATATTTATTTTTGAATTTTGAACTTTTTGAATGTTTTATTATGCCTGTCGACGTGACCCTTGACTTGGACCCAAACTAATTCTAATGGGTTTAACTTACAGTGATTTTCAAAGACCATAGTGCGTTCGTCTACGAACACGAGCGCCAGAAATCTTAGGTACAAAATAGAACAAAAACTTAACAGAAAACGTGAAACCAACACCACAACGACGTAACTTTATCGCATGATGCACATTCATCAAGTTAAGCAACTAAAAGAACTAAAGGAAGGTGTCGCGGGCATCAAAGCAACGTATTTGTAGTTAAGGAGACTAAATTTAAAAAAAGTTTTATTTCAGTGACCTAAGGTTACGAATTTCTGCATAATACCCGTAGCATAAAATATTTTCGTACCATTTTTTTCACATACTTAAAAAAGAAGTTGAAATTGTAGTTTATGTAAATATTATACCAAAGATTTTTTATTTGGCTTTGTTTTATAGTTATAGGTCTACCAGAATCTCATGGCAATTGGGGTAATTGAAAATTGTGCATAGCAATACCAGGGTAATTGGATCGAAATATTTTGATACTTTCTATACATTTTATCATTAATTCATATTAACGAAATACTTTTATTAGTTAAATGTCTTTTTTGCAATTATATGTTATTAGAATGATATGTTAGAGTGAAACAACATATCTAAGTATTATATTTGCAGTCTCTTTAATGTTTATCATGAACGAATTAATCAGGGCTTATTTATAAAGATCCTGGCAGTAGGTCATTAGACGAAGATGTTAGTGATAATTATTTTTAATAAAGATCTCTTCTGGGATTACATCTGTTCACTAGAAGTGCAAAATATATCATTGTTTGATGGATCCTTATCCAAAATCTCTGGAAACTCCTGTAAATAGGTATTTAATGCATTATTGTTTAGTTTCAAAAAATGATATCAAAGTATATACGATAAAACACATATACATATCTAACACTAACCAAAAAAACATGAAGTATCAAAATTATTCACTCCAACTTGTTTGTTAAAACAACGTCGATTTAAAAATCGGCGATTTTGTTTAAATTTGACCAAATCATTTACGGATCTGGCGATAAAACTTGTAAACAATGTGTCACACTTGTGATCGTAGAACTAATTTGTATATTTTCGCTAAGGAATTATAGAAATCGTAAAATATTCACATCGAATGACATAACTCAAGTTTTGAATCAGCATTGATCATTGATGGTATTGCCACATAAAAATCTATATGTTTGTTTTTAATTTTATGCCATGAGATTCTGGTAGACCTATATTTAACGAATGAGAATAATTCCAACCTATTTTTTTAACGGTTGTGAACATGAAAATGACATTTTGTTCATTCATTGACACTCGAAAGAAAAGGATAGAAGGCAACAGCGACGTCATTAAAGGTCAAATTTTTGTGCTTCACTTTTATATACGGAATGCAATCTCCATTTGGGTATAAGCTTCTTGGTTGTGAACAAACTACCATGACAAATTATTTTATTGTAGTGGTAACACTTTTGTTTACATTTTTGATCTCGGACTCCATTTCCGAGTGTATATGGCATTATCATATATTATCGTCAAGGCTTGACGAATTAGCAGGAAATTGGAAAAATATTATACTTAGCTGATTCCTTTTTTTTGTAGCGGGCAAAAGACAGGGGTGTTCCTTTATGATGCTAAACGAAGTTCGTATGTTCGTACGTTTGACGTTCGAATTTAAGTTTTCCACATCATTAGATACCTACTGTCTACGATTAGATAATATTCTTCATTACTTAGTCTGTATTCACTATGTACGACCGAGGATTCGAACATTTTATGGAGTACTCAGGCACATTCGTACAATTTTACCTACGTTCGAAGATTCGAACTTCGTTTCGGCTTATAGATTAAGAAATCCTCCTAAAGCGTCTAAACCAAACTCTTACAGAACTAATTAAAGTTATGACTTATGGGCTAGTTGATTATAGCTCTCAGAATAACTTTTCAGACTTTAAGTCTAAACTATACTTTTTTAAGCTTGTGGAATCGCCTGCGTGCCCATGTTCAACAGCTAATTGCGAATATGAACAATCCGCGCATCATATACTTTGGGAGTGTAGTCTTTGGCAGAATGAGCGTAAAACCATGCTAGATAGTATGCAAATATCATCTGGAGTTGTATACTACACGGACCTTGTAGCAGTGGCGTAACTACACTATCTGGGGCCCGTGGCAAAATCATCGGATGGGGGCCCCCTTTTTTGTAAGGGAAGAAAAACTGTTAAGCTTATTTTCAGGTACCTCGGAGAAGACCGAAAGGAATATATTAGTGTCACTGGCCTACCAGTAAATTGCGAGGCGGAACCGAGGCGGGTCCCTAACAAAAATCTGTGCTAGCATACCGAATAAAACCCTGACCTCCGCATTTCGGGCGGTACTACACATCTACTAGTCGAGTGGGTTGGAATATGTCCCTGCAGTGGTTCTTAAGATGTCCGCCCCTGAGATAACCCACGTACTCACGCGTCTTTTCTATTAAAACAACCTAGGCCCGGCTTCATGGGATATCGCCCATGTTCATCCAATCCTCAAGAAGGGTAACCGGTCGAATCCTTCGAATCGCAGGCCGATTGCTGTCACATGCTGACTCTGCAAGGTCTTGGAGCAAGTTACAAATATGCAGCTCTTGATGTTTCTTGAGGATCACCAACTGAGGGTCGTTCGGATGGTGATCTTCTCGTTTATCTCACCCACCATCAGGTGGAGGCAATGGATAGTGGGGGTGAGGTGATTACGGTAGGCCTTGAAATTGTCATCGAGTGTGGCATGGCGTCGTTATGGGGAAGCTACCTGCCTGGTATTTCAACCTAAGGAACTCTGAAAGTATATCGCCAGCTTTCTGGATGATCGCAGCATAAAAGTCGTATTGGACGGCTTTTGCATCGAGACCAAGCCCATTAATTCTGGTGTTTATCCTACATATCAATGACATGTTGTTTATTATCAGCTAGCATTGCTATGCAGCAGCGGCGTGCACAGCATTATGACACTGGGTATGCGGCGGAGTACTCGGTCACAAAAACTTTTTCTTTTTTTAGTTTTTTAGCATAGCCACAGCCACGCGACGGATCTCTAAGTCGGAAACCATGCCAACATAACAAGTCTTAGATGTACTACTATTCACAAGAAGCTTGGTATAAGCTTCTTGACTATTCATGTCCATCTTCTACGGCAACGCAGACAAAACAGCGATCGATCGTCGCGGCGGAAGAAATTCTAATAAGTAAAATAAAAAAACTCACCTAGTCAGCTTTCAATTTTCACATATTCAAGGTTCCGGTTAGTTGAGATTACTATACCTATCCCGATGTAAATAAACGCAAGATTTCGGACACCACATTCATTCATTTGATAAACATACATTTTTAACACAAACCTCGCAATCAAATAACATTTATAAAAATAAACAAACACACTAGTAAAAGCAAATGACTACAATTAATATCGAAACTTAGTAATAAACTGTTAAATGTACACACTTTCAAATGTTAAAATGAAAAATCCGTTAAGAAATCTATATTTTTTTACAAACATACTAGTATAAAATAGTAAACAATGCAAAAACTCATAAAAAAAGCAAAATGGCCCCCGCGAAACACAAAACATTTCTATTTAAACAAATAAAACCTTACTAACCAAAAATGCATAATGTGCATAGGGTATTTGTTAGATTCCAGCCTATTAATTTTACTCGGATTATAGGCAACGAACATTTACGATTACTCCCGACAACTGCCGAACTCCCGAGGCCTGCCGCAGGAGTCGCGGCTTACAATATTTATGGGTGTGTGCGTTTGCGACTGTGCACGGACACCAAAATTACTACACACATGCAAACAAATGTCATGCGGGAGGCGGCGGCATGACTTGGTTGATTAGGTACATTATTTTGCTTTGCAGCGCCGCTTGCTTTTCGTATGGCAACCATAATGTTTGCGTGATTGCAAATAGGTGCTATTTATAAAATATTAGGCGTTTTTAAGTTATTATATTTTGTTTATTCATTTATTTACTATAAATTAAAGTCATCTAAAACGTACGAACGTTATAATAAAATATCTGTGAATGGCAAGTAAAGCACTGCATTTCTGCCTACAAGGAGTGCACGCCCCTGCTATGCAGATGCTAGTGCAAGTAAGGCAATATACATCGGACTACAGAATATCTATCGCGGATCCCCGATTAAGGAAAGATGGTCTTAAAATTTTGTCGGAAGTCGAGACCTCTCTGGGGCAGGCCTCTCAATGAGGTAAATTGAACATAGCACAATTTAACCCCACGAAGATATAAGTTTGCCCGCTTACAAGCAAGAAGACCTCTTTTGTCATGGAGATTCTCTCTACGCATCCGAGAGTATTCATTGACTCAAAATATTGAGCAAGTTGCAGTTTAGGTGTCATTTGGAAGGCAAGAGCAAATTGGCCAGCAAAAAGTTAAGGATTCTCAACAGAGCCAAGCGGTACTTTTCGTCGGATCATCGGTTGCTCTAAAAATGTGACGATCCGGCACGACGTGGAGTTCCGCTCTCACCTCTGGGTAGAGCTCCAAAATACCAGCTCGACCTACTTGACTCATTGAAGCGCCGAGCTCTTCGTATCATCGATAATCCTGATCTCACGGAGAATGTGGAGCCGTTATCTATCAATTGTTTCACGGAAATTGTGCTGAGGAAGATGGTGCCACTATCGCTATTCTTCCATCACACTTCCTGTCACCGCAGTAGAATTTATTCTTACTACCTGAACACTATCCGTTCCCGGAAAGTACGTTTCCAGTGTTCTTTTATATAACCAATCCTTTAAACTAGGCTTTAAGAAAGTGCTCTCCTTACGGTAGGAAGCGATTTCATGTTGCTGGATCTGCATAGGTCTATGAGCGGCGGTGATGGCTGACCGTGAGGCGGATTGTATGCTCGTATGCCTGCAGGCCATAAAAAAAAACTCCACAACGAGACCAATCAGTCGTCGTAATATCCTTACTGCGTGGCCGGAGCCCAAACGCAGCAATGATAATGGGGCCCCCTTAGAAGCCTAATAATGAAGTTTCGTTCTTTTTTAAACCAAATCCGCACTATAATCTGTACATAATAGTTTAAAAAAAGTTAGTATAATTCGCGTAAATCTAAAGAACCATTATTATTATTTTTATGTATCAAAAATAAACCTTGGTATCTTTAATGGAAATTAAGAAAATCGTTTTTGATTATCAATTTTGTTAGTAATAAATTCACTAGGTTCTTCTCTGCTTACGGCCTCTCGGGCCTGAGGGACCGGGCCGCCGGGGGCCCCTAAGGTCGGGGGCCCGTGGCATTTTGCGCACTATGCCACCCTATTGTTACGCCACTGCCTTGTAGAGACTAGGGCGAATTCCCGTGCTTTCCGGCGTTTTTGCCATACCTATTACTGGAATCAAGTGTAACAGCTCACATAATGGGTCCCATTTAAATGTAATAAGGATTTGATCCGTGGTGCTTTACAGCTGGCTTCTCCGGCTGTAATAGTCTTTTTGCGAGGTTATTTACCTCTTTATTTCATTGTTTTGTCACCCGCTTTGCACGGAGGGAAGTGGACAATAATTTATTTCCAACTCCTCCTATTAATTTAACTTTCTGATTGATTTCGTTGCGGGTTAAGGGGATACCTCGAAAAATTTGGCTTTTTTAAAAGCCTACATATCATAAATTACTAAGAGTAGGTAGTCCATTTTCAGATATGTTTTAATTGATGATATAATTAACAATTTTATGAATCAAAATACATGATTACGCCACTTTGCCTTAACAAAAATACAGTCCAAAGTAGCAGCTGTTAAGTTTTTTAAGAACTCAGAACTCCTAACTTACCCCGTGTAGAAACTCAAGATTAATTTGACATAAACATATTTTTAAATATTATTTTTTCGCGAGAAAAAAACAAGAAAAAAGTAAATAGTACGATGACAATAAAATAAAATATGGTTTGGCGCTTATGTTGTTTTATTTTGAGAAGCGCATGGGCCATCCTATCCCATTCTTGTACGTTACGGCCATATAAGCTATCTCATTGGGGGCGTTCCCGTCAGACGGCCGCGGGCCTTGGTGGACGACGGATCTGCGCTCGACGTTTCGAAATTCTAGCCCGCCGATTATTTTTTTACGTAATTTCAAATTTACGTAATTCTTATTATTTTAGGTGGTACTCTTTTTTGTTTGTACATTTTAATTTTTTTACATATATTTAAAAAATAAATAGCAGTATATATTAATTTTTAAGTTCATTTTTAACTAGCTAAGTTACCAAAATAAAAGAGAAAGGTCATTGACTTACGTATAAGCGCTCAACGAAATTAGTCGAAGGGAGCGTAACATTTTATACATTTTTGCCTCGTAATATAATTACGACGCTGAAGTCTCGGGTTCGAAACCGGGTCATTTTGCTTTTTGTTTTTTTTTTATTTATCCGTATGGTTCTAAATCGATATTTGAAAGAACCATCGTTCCGAAAAAATTAAAATATTCTCAGAAAAAAAACATGTGGTCCGCATTTTGATTGATTTTTTTGTTATTGTTCGCGTGAAATTTTATTCATTTTGCCTCATAATATGATTACGACGCTGAAGTCTCGGGTTCAAGTCCCGGTCATTTTAATTTTTGTTTTTTGTTATTTATCCGAAATGTTCCTAATCGATATTTGAAAGAACCATCGTTCCGAAAAAATGTAAATATTCTCAGAAAAAAGAATATGTGATCCGCATTTTCATTGATTTTTTTGTTATTATTCCCGTGAAATTTTATACATTTTTGCCTCATAATATGATTACGACGCTGAAGTCTCGGGTTCGAGTCCGGGTCATTTTAATTTTTGTTTTTTTGTTATTTATCCGAATGATTCCAAATCGATATTTGAAAGAACCTTCGTTCATGAAAACATGAAAATATTCTCAGAAAAAAAAGGGGTTAGCATTTTTATTGATTTTTTTGTTATTGTTCTGATTGGTTTCTAATTCGATATCTGAGAGACTCTTCATTTCCATAAACTAAATTCAAGGTCAGAATTGGTAATTCTGTGTCAGCCCATATATGTCCCACTGCAGGGCACGGGCCTCCTCTACAATCGAGAGTACAATTGAGAGTAGTTAGGCCACCACACACTTGAATTGACAATTGCCCGATTAATTTCAACTTTCAACTATTACCTGAGCTTGTAGATCCACGACTTGTAGACTGTCTCAGTGGCGTAGTTGTACTAAGGTACGGTTACAAAGGTGAGGCCTCGGGTTCGAATCCCGGGTAGGGCAAAGTGATATTGGATTTTTCTATTCATTATCAGCCCAGAGTCAGGAATTTGTGTCCGATATGGCGATAGGCTCGCCACCTATCACATCGTGGGACGGAACATACATGGCGAAATGTGGGTCTTGGCACCTCTGCCTACCCCTTCTGGGAAAAAAGCGTGAGTTTATGTATGTATGTATGTAGATCCACGACATACGAGAAATATGAAAATAAGGGATCCAACGTAATCTCTATGATATGGACATTGCGATCATTGTCATCGAATTAATTCGGTTAAAATAAATTCATTTCTCGTTGTATTGTTCTTTCAGTATATATTATCATTATTTTTCATCAAAAATATTTTCATCTGATATTACAATATTTCTTGTTGCTAGCTCCTATAATATGAAGGCTACGCGATATTCCCACCAAGGTCGCACCAACTTTTATTATCAATTGAATTTACTTATAACTTTTAATCGGGTTTTGCCCAATAAATATATTAATAGTGAATTAAATAGAAAAACCTTTTTACCATATTATTCCGTTTCACTAAATTCAAAGTCAGAATTGAAAATTATGGTCGCCATTTTGAACTTTTTTGCTTTTGATTTGATTGATATCTAAATCGATATCTAATGGTTCCTTCATTTGAATGAGTAAGTCAGAATTGATAGTTGAGGCCGCCATTTTGAACTGTTTTGTGTCTGGTCATGAACTGGCCATCATAATATTGTGATATTTTTCAAAACCATCCAGTATAATACCATTAGAAAAATAGTACCTTTCGGGAGCACCTCTATCAATAGACAGATGAAGACACAATCCCATCAAAAACATCCTGTAAAAAAATTCCAAGTCTCGCAGCTCAGGGTTTCTACCTAAAAAAATTGTGAGATGCTACATGCATATACCGATACCAAGTCGATTAATTTATTTAGTCCTTGCGTAAGGGACCTTCTGTATAAAGTTATTACGTAAGCTATTATCATATACATATTAAAAATTCTTTACGTTATAAATAAATGGATCGCCTTGGCCATCGCATGAAACCATAATGTATCGTACAATTCATACATAATGCTGCTGGATGGCTGAATTTTTTTACAGGATGTTTTTGATGGGATCTCACGTCTTTTTTTAGAGTCCTACTTTTTTTTCTTTTCGGTACTTTTTACTTCTAGAATATCACCAACAATTTTTCATAAAGGCTCTGTCTTATGGTTTTTTCTTATTTTTGTAGGTGTCAATTTATCACAAATATCACGGATTTGATTATTAATATTCTTTCTTTCATGGTAATTGATATTTTGGAGCTATTTAGTCTATTTATTTGCAAGTTTTTCTTCGTTATGTCTTTCTAGAGGAATTTTGTACAGTTTCATGGGCTGAATACACCCTTTCCCTCTCAATACCCTCTCCTGTTATGCCTTTTATATACTAGGTATCTCAAGACTGCTACCGAAAACAGTCGGGTGGTAGTTTTAGTGAGTACAAACACAATGCAACTAAAAATTTCGCACAGAAATGCGACAATTATGTTTTATGATTTTTTAAATATCGTCATTTTTGGGTGGTAAATCCATAGCTTTTGCTAAAATATTAATTTAAACGCTTTTATACCTTAGATTACTTATAAATAAAAGGGTATACACTATTATTTTAGGAAAAAATGCATTTACCACCCAAATATTTATTTATTTATTTATTTAATTCTTTATTGTACACAATAAAAAGGAATAACAATTTAGAGATAATACAAAACAACAAAGTACAAATGGCGGTCTTATCGCTCTAAGGCAATTTCTACCAGACAACCATGGGATGGATATATGAGCAGGAAAAAAGATAGGGCAGTGTAAAATAAAGATAACGAAAGCATGGAGACAAATAAAATCATAAAAAACATATAAATACATTATATATATACATACCACATATACATACATATTATATACAAATACATAAGTATTTTACATATACATACTTATATACATTTATATAAGTATATATACCACAAATATGGTCATAGGAAAAAAATTAAAAAAAAATTGACGCTTTTTTTTGCAACTTTTTTTGTTGCATTGTGTCTGAAATCGCTTAAACTACCACCCGGCTTAGTTTTCGGTAGCAGTCTTGATATACCCTTTATAGACTAGCGACCCGGCCCAGCTTCGCCCGGGTACAAATAGATTTCTGTACAAAAATATGTACGTATTATTATTATACATATAAACCTCAGGCACGCTACTGCCGCCCTGGCCGGCCGGTACCGCCGCAAGCGCTACGTCCCGCAATTTTAAATCTGTAATATCTTCGAAAATATTCATTTAAATCTCGTGCTGTAAAGGACCATATAGATCTATATTAAACCAACAATGTATTTAAGCTTTTTAATTGGAGAAGGATTAATGCTGTATTTTTCGTAAAAAGTAAATGACAAAAAACTGTTATTGTGGGATATCCATAAGAGATGGACATATACCATCGCGGAGTTTTCTGTAGACCTTTCAATGTGTACAAATAATTACTACATTATTTTGATAAATCTCGTAGGGTTCAGCCTGCATTTGCAATGTAAGCGGAAAAAATTGATAATTAACGACATCACATTAGAAACCTCAAATATAACAGTATTTCTCCACTATTTAATGGATGTTATTATACACGTAAACCTTTCTATTGAATCACTCTATCTACTAAAAAAACCGCATCAAAATCCGTTGCGTTGTTTTAAAGATTTAAGCAAACAAGGAGACAGAGAAAGCGACTTTGTTTTATACTATGTAGTGATACCTATCTAGAACTATTATTCCATTATATACGGGTACAATTATTCATTAACTGCAAATGTAACTTTGTAATCCTATACATTTATATGGGATTACAAAGTTATTCACACGCAGTTGGTGTATCTAGAACACTAGGCAGAAATTACGAAATGTTTAAATTTTTCCCTACTTAAGACACTAAACACTAATCTATACATATAAATAAAATTGAAGTGTCTGTTTTAAGAGTGAAAATAAAAAAAATGTCCTACTACATATCGTTATATACACGATACCTGTGCCGAAAATGATATTTAAAATTTTTTTGTCTGTCTGTCTGTTTGTTCCGGCTAATCTTTGAAATGGCTGGACCGATTTTGACGGGACTTTTTTTTCAGGTAGCTGATATAAGAAGGAGTAACTTAGGCTACATCTTATACCGGGTATCTCAAGACTGCTACCGAAAACGAAGCCGGGTGGTAGTTTTAGTGGCTACAAACACAATGCAATTAAAAATTTCGCCTAGAAACGCGACAATTTTTTTTTATGATTTTTTAAATATCGTCATTTTTGGGTGGTAAATCCATAGTTTTTGCTAAAATAATAATTTAAACTCTTTTATACCTTAGAGTATTTATAAATAAAAGGGTATATACTATTATTTTAGGAAAAAATGTATTTACCACCCAAATATGGCCATAGGAAAAAAATAACAAAAAAAAATTGTCGCTTTTTTTTTGCAACTTTTTCTGTTGCATTGTGTCTGAAGTCGCTTAAACTACCACCCGGCTTCGTTTTCGGTAGCAGTCTTGATATACCCTGTATATAAAAATGAATCGTAAAATGTGTTGGTAACCGCATAATTCAACAACGCCTGGACCAATTTGGCTGATTTTGGTCTTGAAATATTCGTGGAAGTCCTGGGAAGGTTTTAGGGGTGAGAAAAATAGGAAAATTTCTGAGGAAGATACTAAAAACCTTTTTTTGGGTATCGTTTAAGCGTGATGCGTCCAGCCAATATAGGATGATCTTAGTTTATTTGACGGGAGACGTAAAAGACGGCCCAGCTTCAACTACCATCCAACGTAAAATGATCTATCTTTCCATTGTCTTTCATTGACGGCTGACGAAATAGAACAAAATTCAAAAAATGTGTACATCGTGTATATCGTGTATATAATATTATCTAGATACGGCGTCTTGCGCATAATTTTGTGAAATGTAAATTGAAATCATGTCCATATCTACCAAAATCGCCCATTGTTTTTTGAGATTATTGCAACAGTTTTAAACAAGGTATACTCTATCGAAGCGTTTTGCCGGAGTACACCAAAATATATCTAATTATAATTTTTCGTTTTCATAAACGACATTGTTTTTGAATTGATACTTTTAGATGCGCTGGGGGACATATTTAAATTTCGCATTAATATTGTTTTTAGACTCAAGAATAAAAAGAATATTGGTACGTTGATGCCGTATCTAGACATTATAACGAAACGATATGCAGTTTTATATTTTTAAATATTTGTTCTATTACTTACGTCACCTGGTAAGGCAGTATGAAGGTTTTATTAATTTGTATATGGTAACGTACTAGACGCGACTGCCAACAAGTTAACGATGGTCACGGGTTCAAATCCCAGGGCACACCTCTGACTTTTCGGATTAAATTCTACGTGAAATAAAATCCGCCAACCCGCACTAAGCCAGCAGGGTGGACTATAATATCTTCTTCTATAATATAAAAATGAATCGCAAAATGTGTTGGTAAGCGCATAACTCAACAACGCCTGGACCAATTTGGCCAATTCTTTTTTTAAATTGTTATTATTACTTTATTACTAACAAAAAGTAATGGCGTGCAATATTATTAGGAAAAACAGCATTTTGGTGCTGAAATAAGGGACGGAATATTGGATGGACAATAAAAAACGCTAAAGTTTTTAATGTCAAAATTTCATAAGGCAATCTTTATATGTACATGTATATGGAGAGACGGGATATAATAGAGTGGAAGGTACGGGAGAGGGCTGGGATAGCTGACAGATTTGATAGGACGAAATGTAAATGCACGTTATAAGACGGGATGGATAATAAAAGAAAAAGGACGGGACGGATCGGGAAGAGACTGAACAGACGGATGAGACGGGATTGAGCCAGACAGTAGGATAGCTATGTCAAGTTTAGGTATACAAGAGATTAATACGAAAAATAACATGTATTTGGTGTGGAGTGGAATCAAAAAATATATGCACCCAGGCGAAGCTGGGTCGGGCCGCTAGTTTATTATAAAAAAGTTCTTTTATTTTAGAAAAATAAAGTTTTTGTTAAATTCCACGCGGACGAAGTCGCGGGCACAGCTAGTTACATTCTAAATTTAAAGGTTCTATGTCTGCTAGAAGTGCCTTAGACTTTTGATGATCGGTCAGTCAGTTAGTGAGTGACAAAATTAAGAATGTTTGACTAGTTACAATTCTTAAACTAGTGGTTCAAATTGAATGAAATTTTAAACATACCGTGTTTACACAATGCCTGCTTAGTAACTGAAAATTCAGGTTTCTTGCTTCGTTTAACCACAACGAAGTTATGGGGGGTTTAAAATGATCTGAATTGCTTCTAGAAAAGGATGGTACGACTGTGCCACTTTTTAGCTCGACTTGGTGGGGGCATTGCCGTACCCCCAGATTTAGAATATTTTTTATACGAATCTATTTTATATGTCACTGAAAGTCTATATCTATACTAATATTATAAAGCTGCAGAGTTTGTTTGTTTGTTGTTTGATTGCGCTACTCTCGGGAACTACTGGTCCGATTTGAATGATTCTTTCAGTTTTGGGTAGTTCATTTATCGAGGAAGGCTATAGGCTATATATAATCACGCTATGACCTATAGGAGGAAAGCAGTAGTGATATTTCTAGCAAATACGAGGATATTTTGTTCGTTTTTCTTGGTCCGATTGGTCGATATTCTAAACTGATAGTCAGAATTAAACATTTTGACCGCCATTTTTAAACGTGTATGCACCCGGGCGGACCCGGGCCCGATCGCTAGTATTACTATAAAATTAATATTTACAATGCTTTTCATATAACAAAAGCAAAATAATTGTAATTGATATCAAATAATTGCGCCGAAAAATTTGTCTAGCGTAAATAAAAGAAACATTGTTAAACAAAAATTATCCCTATTTAGTTGTAAAGAAGGTTCAAACTGGAACGGGCGGGTGTGATCGCCGTCATTCTCGCGCCAAGCGCATAGCAGTAATAATAAGAGCGTGAGCGCCGGTGTGACCGCACAGTTAGAAAATCAATAATAATTATTTTATGTGAAATTTAAACAATAATCTAATGTAATTACTTATCGTTTCCGCTCTGTGTACATACTTCAGGAATACCTAGTCAGTTTAGTTTGGTTGTTATTACAAAATTCAAATTTATTTCACACATTTTTGTTAAATTTACAGTTGTATCGTAAGTCAAAAATCACAAAACAGCAGAACTAAGAATGACATTCTTTTATAGGCGAAAGTCAGTGATCAAATCACAGGTCAAATGAAGTAGAAACAAATAAATCATCGCTAGGCGCAATGCCTTTGGCGGCATTTATCAAAGGGCGCCTAGGCGATTAGCGCTTCACACTAGTAGAGTGAGTGACCGGCAAAACAATTGGTACCTATCTTGTATTTATACAAATATTATTGTAAATGTTTTTGAGGTTTTCGTAAAGTAATAGTTTAAAGTTCGTGTTTTAACACTTAGATTATAATAGATTTTTTTATCAATACAAAAGTATGATAAACAATATATAGGCACATTGTCAGAATCATACGGATTATAAATATACATAGGTCTATATTAATTTGTTATTACTAATGTTAATAATACCAGTAGATAATATTTAATCGGGGAATGTGCGCCAGTAGCGCAGTGCCGCGGCGTGATGCGGCAACTTTCGTTAACCACGCCCCAAAATGCTGCGAATATTTTTCGAGGTAGGCTCTTAAAGACAAGTTACGACATTCCCGGAGACTCGCCGAGCTTCAATGCTCGGTGTCATTACATTGCGTGCCACTGTTGATCCTGGCTTACAGGAGTTGCAGTCTCCAGCTCTCAGAATAATAACTGAAGTTGTAGTTTTTAACCACTGGCGCGCTCCATCCTTAATAATAAATAACTTTATTTCAGACAACATAGATCCAAAGAGTTAGTAAAATTATAGTAATAACTTATAAACTAATGTTAGTATCGTGACAATAATAAACTTATACTAAGATGTTACAATTCTTGTGGAGAATTAGAGAGCACAATTTAATTTATCATTCTCCACACAAAATGTTTCATAATAGGTGACACAGCCGTCTCCGCTACTGTTCTCAGAATACTGTTGCGACTAGCCCGGATGCGGCCCACAAGGGATACCGTTTGCTTGCGAAGAATAGCATGAAAACCATCAGTTCTATTCCTAGCAAACATCTCTGAGGCGCTACAGAAACGAGGCAGCCGCAACAACAATCTGAAGATATTATTATACTGTACCCGAAGTACATCTAGCGATCTTTTAGTATAGTTGACCCATAGATACCCTGTATAAAAACTCTGACAATATGCCTTAAAAAGTGAAATTTTGACTTGTTCAGTACAACGAGCGAATCTACGGGCCAACATATTACCCCGAACCGCCAGAGCCCTGCGGTCCCTTTCTATGTCTGCATTATCTTTTAGGTCTTCGACAAGGATATGCCCTAGATATTTAAACTGTGACACCCTTTTAATATTTAACCCATTAAGGGTGACAACAGGCACAATGTCTGGAAGCATATTGGTGGCACCAAAAATCATATACTCCGTCTTTTTGACATTATACTGCAATCCATGGGTAGCAGCGTATCTCTCACAGACTTTTAGCATGTCACTCAATGCTCTCACAGTCGGGCTGCACCATGTCATCTGCATAGCTTATATTATTTGCGCTTACACCATTCAGTTTGCATCCGACACGCATGCTGCTGAGCTCAACTATAAGATCGTCCATGTAAAGATTAAAAAGCCTCGGGGAAGTTAGGCCTCCTTGTCTCACTCCGCATTCCAGTTTGTATGGTGCAGAGAGAGTGTTAGACCACTTTATATAGTTGATCTGGTTAGCATACCAATATTGAAATATTTGCAGGACCTCCAGTGGAATACCTCTATTCTCCAGCTTTCTCCAGAGTACATCATAAGACACAAGGTCGAATGCCTTAGAGAGATCTAGAAAGCAGGCATAAACCGGTGTTCTTCGGTCAATATAATATTGGATAGTATGCTTTACACTTAAGATAGCGCTATCTGTCGATAGCCCTGATTGAAAACCAAATTGGGCATCGTGCAGATGTATATATTTTGCAATACATGTATCAAGCAAGCTCTCCAGTACTTTGGCCGCAGTTGTGGCAAGAGATATTGGACGATAATTCCCTTTATCCGATATATCACCCGTTCTGTTCTTAATTATAGGTATTATCGTTGTTCTCATTAAGTCCTCTGGTAAATATGAGTGACTAAGACACAAAGTAAAAAACATCGCCAAAACTCTGGGTAGGTGCACACCTGCATATTTATAGTGCTCTATGCTGAGCCCGTCATATCCGGGTGATTTGCCTCTACTCATTCTATCAATGACCGCCTTAACTTGCTTGGCCGAAAAATGTAATAGTTGCCCCATACCCTGATTGCCATGTTTAGGAGTGGCTTAGAGGAGCGTTACTAAAATAACTCATCGCTGATCGCTCGCAACGATTTTGAACATTCTTGCTTATATTATGACAGAAAGTTTAATAAAGATAAACATTCTATTTTTTGTCACCGTTTAGACGAAATTAACTAAATTAATTAGCACGATTTTTTTTGGGTTGTGTACCTACTTACATTATTAATGAATCCTAGAATAATAAAACGTCGACACTAATTTCATGAAGTTTATTCACAATACTGGTTTGAACTGTTACATCTCCACTTCACAAATCGCCACTCTAATATATATTTAGATACTACATGCTAAATATTTACTTTATCACATAGCCATTGAAATGACCATTAGGAATGTGCGCAAATCATTTCGAGAAACGATCTGTAGGGCAATATGGCTTGTGATAAATTGTGTACAGTTTGCGAATACATTAATAACAATTTTTAATCATAAATAGAACATTTGAATATTTACATTACGTCACTTTTTAAAATATATGCTTTCAAAATATTTATGTTCACATTTAATACACAATATAAATCAAATTGGGATGTTATGTACAAAATGGGCTACTTTGTAACTGCAATATAAGCCGAGCGCATTCAACAATAACAACAAACTAGATAAATAGATTTTATAACATTTAAGCTTTAGCTCCGACCACAGTGCCAGCCTGTTTGTCAATCTGTTCCTTCTCCAATTGCTTGCCGAGGTATTCCCTGAAAGGTAGAGGAAAACATTATAACAGTGCCACTATTATGTTTTACTTACATTATACCGGGTATATCAAGACTGCTACCGAAAACGAAGCCGGGTGGTATTTTAAGTGGCTACAAACACAATGCAACTAAAAATTTCGGAAAGAAACGCGACAATTATTTTTTATGATTTTTTAAATATCGTCATTTTTGGGTGGTAAATCCATAGTTATTGTTAAAATAATAATTTACACTCTTTTATACCTTAGAATTATTTATAAATAAAAGGGTATACACTATTGTTTTACGAAAAAATGTATTGACCACCCAAATATGGCCATAGGAAAAAAATTACAAAAAAAAATTTTTGTTTTTTATTTTGCAACTTTTTTTGTTGCCTTGTGTCTGAAGTCGCTTAAACTACCACCCGGCTTCGTTTTCGGTAGCAGTCTTGATATACCCTGTATTTGGAGACAAATTTAACAAACTTTCTTTAATACAGTTCACCACTTCAGTTAATACAGTTCATAAATAGGAAAAATAATTAATAGGATCTCATACCAGTTGTGGACCATGAGTTTTTGGACGGCCAGCAGAGCTTCGTATCTTACATTGGGGTCTTCGTGGCTCAACAGATACATGACGCGCTGCTTGCCACCCAATTGTTCAATGATGCTGTAAAATTCATATATTTATTTTAATACATATTCTTCCAATCACCCTTATTATAATATTGGGTAATTCAAATATTCTTAATTTAATAATATTTCATTTTGATGTTGTATGTAATAATTTCCGACTTCTGTAGTAGTTAAGGAAGTATGCATTAAGAAGCAATGGTGCTACAATGTCACGTCTAAAGTTGTTATCATACTCCTAAAAAGTAGATTGGCAACATAATGGAACTCACTGAATGTCCTCTTCCAATAAATTGCAATGGAAATCTTTTAACATGTGTTAAACAGACCACTTTTTTATGGCCTTGGATGACGAGCCGAGGCATTCAAGTTAATAAAATGGAGAGATACGACATTCGTCTCATAATAAGCAAGACAATCGCTCATAGACAGTAGCAGTAAAATGTGATGATAATTATTTTATAAAAATCCCTCACCTGGGATAGAAGACAGAAGAGAAACATTTAAGCACAAACCATAAACAATGCTATGACTAATTTTAATCAGAATCTATATCCAAACCAACGATTTTTTACCGATACTATTGCTCATTCTCCTTTCGTAGCACATCCAGTAGGACAAGAGAGCAAGCGAGTGTGTTGATATTTTTTACCGATCCTATATATATTGAGGCTGCCGAAGATCGGGCGAAATGGAGAAGAATTTTCCGGAAGGCCGACCCCGGCGCTGGCCGGGATAGCGCCAGGTAAAAGCAGAAGACTATGTCTCAGGATGGCGAACGCATTGGAATGCCAAGCATTGCTTTGTAATTCTAGGTGTTGTTTGGTTTTGCTACTGTTCATGAGCGGTCGCATCGCTTACCACCAGGCGAACGGCATACTCGTCTCGCCATTCACTACAACAAAAAAAAAAATGGAACGCAACTTAAATATAAGTTGCGCTTAACTACGTTAATCCCGCTTAAACAAACTGGCTAAGTGGGCCGTGCGCTAAAAGCAACTTATAATTTGAATTGCGTTCCAGTATTCGGACGTATGGGTCATTCTCGTTTGACTGTAGCATTGTATAAGACAAGACAGAAAGCTAG
Organism: Hyles vespertilio; assembly: GCA_009982885.2. Taxonomy (NCBI): domain Eukaryota; kingdom Metazoa; phylum Arthropoda; class Insecta; order Lepidoptera; family Sphingidae; genus Hyles; species Hyles vespertilio. The sequence goes on along the minus strand of CM042806.1, from coordinate 10,834,528 downwards.
TGTAGTGTATTGACACGTACTGTTTCCCGCGCGGGTAGTGTCGCACGTACTCGCCGACGTCGTAGCAGGCGACGGCGAGCACGACGGGGTCGCGGCTCTTCTCCAGCAGGTGCACGAGCGTGCGCAGCAGCTCCTGCCCGCGCTCGTTGAGGCGCGCCGCGTTCTCGCGCCAGAACTTAGCCGACTTGTGCACCGGGGACCACTCCAGCCTGACAAATATAACATTAGCGATGGAATAAATAGCAATAGCAATAGCAATCACAAATAGCAAGTCGATAATAACATTTCACAACTTATATACCGGGTATATCAAGACTGCTACCGAAAACGAAGCCGGGTAGTACTTTTAGCGACTAAAAACACAATGCAACTAAAAATTTCGCAAAGAAACGCGACAATTATTTTTAATGATTTTTTAAATATCATATTTTTGGGTAGTAAATCCATAGTTTTTGCTAAAATAATAATTAAAACTCTTTTATACCTTAGAGTATTTATAAATAAAAAGGTATACAAATTGACTTATATTCTACCGATAGACGAGGCGCGTCATAGAAACTATTTGTCCCGTATTTGTCAAAAGCTCAGTAGCGAAATCTAGTACGTTTATAAAGCCACAAACTTATCTGGCCCGGTGGCCAAAAGTGGAAACAACTACGTCATTTGGAATTGATAATTTACCTGCCACTGACCTGACATAACCGCCATTGGTTGTTTACTCAATGTATTTATTTTTCCTGCATTATTAAAATGTAGTGAAAAATACCGAAAACTTTAAAAAGTATCGCTAGGAACGTTAGACTCCAGGTATTCCATTTTACGAAGGAAGATAAGCGTCTTCAGACACCAATAATACATTTCGAAAAATTGTGTCAACGCGTAGCTGCCGCCAAAGGCTTGTGTTGTCAGCTTTCCAAAATAAATTCCACGTAAAAAGAATTTTGTACGTACTAGTAGAATAGGTTTAAGCACATATCATAAACTAAAATGTATCGTTACGTGCGTGGTGGCCTGTTGGTAAATAGACCTGACGCGGCTGCCAACATGTTCGCGGTGGTTGTGGGCTCGAAACCCATGTCACAAATCCGACTATTCGGAGTTATGTGCGTATTGATAGTCAATAAACACGCACTAAAACGGTGGAGGAATACATAGTGAGGAAACCTGTATATCATAGCGATTTATAAGAATGTCTATGGTATGTAAGTCCACCAACCCGCATCAGGCCAGCATGGTGGACTATATGGCCTATGATATGGCCTAACCACCCTCAATAGCACTCTCAATTGTAGAATAGGACAGTTCCCAGCAGTGGGACATATAATATATGGGCTGATACAGATACACTTGTTTAAGCAACACCAAATTCGACAACAGCGACTCTCTCACCGGGTCAGATAAGTTTGTGGGACTATACTTGGATATCACAAATTATGATCAAAGATTATTAGAGAGACAAGAACAGAAAGACAGTTCATGTCAATAATAGCTCTTCCTAAGCCTATACCCTATTACACTAAAATGAACCCTATTTCAATGACGGTAGGTTGCTTTTTGCTTGAAGCCGCGCTGGCGCTTGCAACAGACTACGGTCATGACAGTTTTTTGACAGAAAAACAAACGACAGTCGAGGGGATAAAAGTGTACAAGTCTGACAATCAGTCAATCAGTGTACAATCAGTCTGACATTTATTATAATAACATTTATGAATTTTTAACAAGCTGATAAACTTTTTTCGGGACTACTAGACAGAAGGAATGGTACAACAGAAGTTTTCAAAAATGACTACCGCATTTGGAATATCGGAAAGTGCTCGAATGGAGGCCACGTAGCGGAAAGCGCAGCGTAGGACGTCCACCCACAAGATGGTCCGACGACCTGGTAAAGGTCGCGGGACGTCGCTGGATGCAGGCTGCCTCCAACAGGTCTCTGTGGAAATCATTGGGGGAGGCCTATGTTCAGCAGTAGACTTCCTTTGGCTGATGGATGGATGGATGGATTTGGAATATCTGAAATCTTCGTGTCGAAAATGAATTTAACAAATATAGGTATATTCTGATGGTAGCCACTTATATCCGTTCCAATAATTCTGGACAAATATTATAGAGACCTCTTTTTTTCGTAACCGACGCGTAAGAATATAAAACAATTTTAAATGATATTAGTCTTCAATAACAATCAATGGGTTCGAATAGTCCATTAAGTAATTCATATTAAGAAATGGGGTCTAAATACTATCCACTTTTTCAAAACATACATACAACACACATATTTTGTGTTATTAATTAACAACATATCATTAAAATAAAATACTGAAATCTTCCTACATATTTGTATTTGTAATGTATACGACTTAGATTATACACTCGTCTAGATGACACATCACATCTCACCGCACGGCTCAAATAAAGTCTACCAAATTTGGTAGACTCGCTTCTCACGTACGTCAGTGTCATTTGAACTACATATGGATAACGTGCTCCCGAAAAATAATTAATTATGCCGGTTTGTGCTGTCGAATTGTATCGCAATTATGTGGCAAAACTGTATAATAATACCAATATCACTTTCTATCGGTAACGTTATTGTTAAACCACTATTATTTGAAGAAAACATGAACTTTTAATTCGTTATTTTGAAGATGAGTTTCATTGGCCAGTGTTGTCAATTTATTACTAGGAAGATTTATTGAAACTATGGGAGATAAAACACAAATATCATTACATCATATTTCGATCAGAAGAAAAACAAGAAGAATGGCATTATTTATTTAATGAATAAATAATAACTTACCTATACAATATGAATGAAACCCACGACGTCATGCACTTCATAGTAATTTTGTTAATTCTTTCTAATATTTTTTAGACTTCCTACGGATTCCGTATTAGCAAATTGCTGGAGAGAAATTACACAGCGGAAACGAAAAGAAGACCATTCGTAGCCTCACAAGACTTCAGTCATGTGTTCCGAACATTTTAATTATGATGATTTATATTTTACATAAATACAGAAATCAGATAGCCCAGGCAATAAATCCAAAGAGTTAATTCTATTCGGAAACAAACACTAGGAGATGGGTTTAGATCTTTATTGTTTTTACTGAAATGCGTTATAAATATAATTAATAGTATGATTACTTTAAATAAAGAAACAATATTTTATTTAACCTATTTTGTTTATCAAATAATGGGGAAAAGTTAAGTTAATAATCTGGAGTAGGCATCCCTAAACACACACACCTTGACAGTTGGATTACAATAATTACACGACCGGTACTCACACATATCAACGAAAGTGAGGACAGTTTTAGCGCATCGTTTGTTGGCATTGCTCAATCTAGACGAGTATATAATCTAAGGTATTCGAATAGTTTATGCCTATTTGGTCGACTGATATGAATGTCCCTTGAATAATCTATATCTAATATACCTAGTTCGTCTCTCTCACTCGACGGGCAATTTTTATGCGCAGAAATGAGACATACGATTAAGGAGCTCACCTTGTATTTTAACGAGCTCTAAAATATATTTAATCCAATCTATATATATTAAAGAGGAACCTGACTGACTGACTGACGTATCAACGCACAGCCGAAACTACTAGAGCTAGAAACGTGAAATTTTGCACAGAGGTTCCTATTATGACGTAGGGTAGCACTAAGAAGGGATTTTTGAAAATTGAACCCCTAAGGGGGTGAAAATGGTTAAAAACTGTTGTATGGAAAATCGAAACCGTTTGAGTAGCAATTGTCAAACTTTGCAGTTGAGTTAGCTAATCAAAGACAAATATAATTGCATACTTAATTTTTCTAAAATTAACCCTAAAGGGGTTAAAATAAGGGTTGAAGTGTTGCGAGAGTAGGGTGATTTTATGACTATCTAATCAACGCACAGCCGAAACTACTAGAGCTACAAATGTGAAATTTTACACAGAAGTTCCTATTATAACGTAGGGTTGCACTAAGGAAGGATTTTTGAATATTCAAACCCTAAGGGGGTGAAAAGGGTAAAAAATTGTTGTATGGGAAATCTAAACCGTTAAAGCTAGAATTCTCAAACTTTGCAAGTTAGTTAGCCTATCCAAAACAAATATAACTGCATACTTAATTATTCTAAAATTATCCCTAAATGGGTATAAATAAGGGTTGAATTTTTGTAGAACCGAACTATCGGATCAACGCACAGCCGGAACTACTGGAGTTAAAAAGGTGAAATTTTGCACAAAGGTTCCTATTATGATGTAGAGTAGCACTAAGAAACATTTTTTGGAAATTCAACCCCTATGGGAGTGAAAAGGGTTAAAAACTGTTGTATGGAAAATTGTAACCATTGAAATTGCAAATATTAAACTTGACACTTAGGTTATTCATCTAGGAACAAGAGTAACTGCATATTTTTTTTCCTATAATTAACCGTAAATGAGTTAAAATAGGGGTTGAAGTGTTGTATGCAAAATCGAAACACTGAAATTATTGATATCAAAATTCGTATTTCACGACTTATTTTAAACGAAAAATAATGGCGTGAACTACTTTTAGAAAAATAGCTCCAAGGGGGTGAAATAAGGGATGACATTTTCATATAATGTATTGCTTTTACGTCCATGTTATGATAACATAAACACGCAGACGAAGTCGCGGGGAAAAGCTAGTAATAAATAAAAGATCTCTATTATCGGCATTATTCTACAATATTATATCACTTACGTTGTATTCTATAATTATATTGTAACTTCAGAAAATTTTGCTGTCAGTTTGACGGGGAAACATCAAAACAAATTACATAAAAGTTTATTTAAAGAAGCGTACTGCTGCGTAGCTGTCACGCGGCAGACTGATTCGTGTGCGGTGCTTGCACCGCACTTGGGTGGGACATGTTTGTCACAAAGAACGTCTTATCTAGTGTAACATTGATATCGATGGGTATACACTATTATTTTAAGAAAATAATGTATTTACCACCCAAATAAGACAATATGAAAAAAAAATAAACAATTGTCTATAATACTATTTATCTGCAGCAAGTCGACGCAAGGTATTTTTTTAAACAAATATGTATCAAGTTGACGATCAGTTGCAACAGGAGCTGAGGCAATGGGCACACATGCAAGACACATTAATTATCATTTGGTGCTACTTAATGGTGAATAAACACATCGAATGGCATTTTTAGATACCGTGACATCAATTTAAAAACAATGGAGTTTATGTAGTGTTCCCAGCAAAAATCATTCAGTAAAGATCATTTCGTAAAAAATTGAATCCCCTGCTATTTCGTCCTGATTTGCGCTGACCCTAAAGTATAGGTATATTTTCGATTTGATCTTTTTTTCTGTTTAATTATTTTCAATGTAGTTCGTTTATAAACTGAATTGTAGTGGTAATTGAAATAGGCGCAATACAAGCCACACTTGATTAGCGTGGTGCAATTTGATCGATTGTAGTAAGGCAGTGCCTTAGAGCAGGAGATATGTGGGTTGGATTGAATTATAATTGAAAATCAATTAGTTCGCTCTGAAGTTAAATGCGGGTAGAGGCGTTCACATTTGTTCACAACATAGCCATACGTTTTTAGTTTGCGTTTACAACAATAGATACGTAAATTACCATTTTTCCAATTCTATTGATGATTTCTAATCATAAGTAATAGATTGGGAAAAAACAATGTATATGACATTGCAAATAATCATGTAAAATATGAATCACTTTATTTTATGTTTTCTAATTAATAATCTTTACTATATGCACTTGTGTCGTTACTTAAAACAATGAGATCATCATAGTCTAAACTTATGTTGACCATAGATCACAATGTGCCTGGATTATGATGTGATGTGAAAGTATTTGAAAAATCCACTGTTTTATGATGTCATTATTTGTGATAGGTATTATAAGATAGATAGCTTTTAGCATGTATTTTTATCTTAATCTTGTCAAACCAAGATTATATATTTACGGCCTCATTCATAGGCACTTTTAAAACTTAATTTAGTGATAGAATATTTTGTCCCTTTCGTACGAGTTTTGAATACAGTTTGAGCGAAGAAGACAAAACATTCTCTCACTGAAATACGTTTTTAAACAATCTACGAACAGGACCGTTAGTATTAATAATTATATTAGCCATTAATTTTAATTTATAAAGTGTTTTATAAAATTGAGATAATCTTACCGTCCACTCTTAACTTCAGTGGCGTACTGGTCAAAGGAACTAAGATCTTGCACGGAAGTTTGGAGACGTTCGTTCAGGAACTCGACGTCATTCATGATGTCTTCGTCGTCAGAGCGTTTTTGTTCAAGGATGGACAGCTGCTTCAACACCTTGCACTGGACCATGGCAATACAGTGTTCCTTGGCGACCTGTGCAGAAAATTACGATTGGATAATGATTTTCAAAAAGAAACTAAATGAAATAAGAAAAAATAATGAAAATTTACCCACATTTTGAATCATTAAATATTTTTTATAAGTGTCATTAAAGTAGCCATAACATCTACATCTTAACTCAATGTTATGTAAATCTAAAAAAATGTAAAGGGGACAAAACGTTAATATTACGTAATGTTTCTTTCCCAAGTCTACAATATACACCTGTTTTACTGGTAACAGTACCTACAGTGAAAAATTACTTATTTTATAATTACCTGTTGGTCTTGGGGCTTCTCAATCAAGTTGCGGAATACAGCGAGCACGATGCGAGTGACCTTCTCCTTCACAGAGTCGCTGAGGATATCAGCGAGTATCGGGATAGCATTGAACTTGTTCATCTTCTCAGCCAACAGCGGGTTGAAAGTGAGTACCCACAGGCAGAACACCAGTTGGTATTGCACCTGAAATTATCAATTATATTGAATAAACATCCAATGTTGTAGGACGGATAACTGGAGTAAGCGGGTTCTGGAGTCGATACCACGTCTTGACAAACGTAGCGTGAGGCGTCCTCTGGCAAGATGGCGGGATGACTTGTACAAAAGGGCCGGCTGCTACTATATCCATGAAGTAGCAGACTGGGCTCTATGGCGTACCTTGGGAAAGGGCTAAGGTCTATGTCCAGCAGTGGAATGCAACGGGCTGATGATGATGATTGAATAAACGAATCATTGATAACTATTTTTGTTCTCATTTTAAGAAATGAAGGGGGGGAATTTTAAGATTTGAAGGGACTTTGGTCCATGGCTTTATTGAAATGCTGACAGTTGACTGCGGCACAAAAGTATGTACTTTGTATGGAAATATCATGCCTAGTGGGTAATAAACTTATAGGTGTAGAGGTTAAGAAAAAACAACATACGTGTGAACATAGTTAATGTGCTAAAATAAAATAAAATAGATTTTCAGTCATTTTCTTTTTCTTATTGCTGAGGGTCGAGATCCCATGAGGATGGAGTAATCTTTGTTCTGACTATGTTGCGCTATCTGTTTATATCGTTGGCATAGTGGTGTCCAACATTACATGTTTGATTAGTAGGGTAGAGTTAAGTATAGTTGCATTTTTTATCCAGGCTATTTATATTTTTCTACCATTCTACCACTGCTTTGCTTGGTCTCTTCCATTTTGACAGTTTTTTGTAATTACTCCACTGAAAACAAATGCTTGTTTGTGTTCATTGAACATACCTGGAAGTTGACCCTGGAAGCCAAGATAGACAGCAGGGTAGAGATGCCATCAACGGAGAGGAATGCAAAGCGATACTCATCGACGCGCAGCATCATTTGCAGGCAACGAGCCACTGACTGGATGTAGTCATTGTTCTGTGTACAAATACATTATGTAACAACCCATCGTCATATTTTAGTGTTAAATATTTTAAGATTTTTCTAATGTTAACTATTTTTAGACTCTACAAGAAATACTATGTGTTACTAGGTGGATTAGAATTAACTACTTAGACATTTTTACAAAATTCATTATAATTTTTTTTAAATTATCAAGTTAATACATTATAATTCTAACAGTATCCTAAAGATTAGAAACAGAATTTGGATTACATTAGTAAGTTAATACATATTAAGCCATCACCTCCCCAAATATGTCCATAGAAGTATTTTATGTACTTACAAAATATACAATTAGTTGTTAATATTATATGACAAATATTTTTATAAAATCATTTATGTGTTCAATGTTGTTTATTAACATTTATTACATTTCAGAATTTGAAAACATTTTTTTTTTACAAACAATATATACAAAAATAATAATCTTAAAGCACATTTACAAGCACATATTCAATTTATTTACACTTAATACAATCACAAAATATTAATGCTAGCATTCAATAAGAACCATCATGTCTAGTTAAATCAATTCAGATCATCCAAAGTTAGTAAGAAATACTTACGAAGAGACGTTAGTCATTGTTTTGTTACATATTTAACATTCAGGTCTGTGACGACATCTACACATGATATCCAATACCTTATGCAGACCAGGAGGCAACCCCTCATGCGGTTTCAGCTCATCGAAAGAGCTGTAAAGGCTCACATATTTCTCTTCAGATGCATCAGTGTGATCCTTTTCTTTTCCGTGGTGTTTGTGTTTATCGGAGAAATGTTCTTTCTCATGCGCCAACATAACCTGCTCTGCATGCTCTAACTCCACAGACATTTGCTCCGCCTTACCAGAAAACAAACCTTTCAGTCTCAACACATCATTGCCCTCATAGCCCCACCGGTGATGCTTGCTGGCGATGCTCACAACATTGTGTTATCTTTGTGTACTCTCAAACACACTCAGCCATTGTGTCTTTCTTTACAAACAATTTGCACCATTACTGATGTCAAAATGATTGAAAAAATATACTTGTCATAGATGAGTGTGTTGGTCAGAGTCAGTTGTTTAGACACATAAAAGATTTTGGTTAAAAATACTGTACTAAGCACTGCTGCACTATAATACTAAGCTATTATATTATGTAACATTTATATCCTTATATCAAACCTTTGTCAATTCATAGCACTTTCCTAACTGATTCCAGAAAAGAGAGTACTTGTATATTCAGACAAAAAGAATAATTAAAATAATGTTTGGTGTAATTGAAAATGTATGATCAACGTAATGTGATTTTTTTTGTTTATGTAGTATTTTGATTGATTAATAGATGATTAGTATGATAGTTTGTTAAAATGTAAATAATAATGGAGTGTTAGTTGAACTGACAACCACTAATAAATCAATGGGAAACAACAATAAATTCATAACCACATAAATAAAACAAAGCATTTTCTACAGGCGAAGCTTCAATAAGCACAAGACAGTATGCATTCAAAATAATTCAATAAAATGACATCACTGGATAATATTTTTGTATAAATTTTTACATGCACAGTTTTTATATGCAAAAACCAGTTTTCATTCTCCACTCAATAAAGTTAAATTGAAATAAATAGCTTACATTCATCTTAAGTTGGTCCTTCAGCCAGGAGAGGTAGAAATGCAGGTCACTTTTGTCCATGAGCTGTGGATGCCAGCAGGCAAGCTTGGCAATGATACGAGCAGTCATGTGCTGGACAAACTCATCTTGACGGTTCAGTAGGTTCAGGAATGGCTGCCAGACATTTCCAGAGTATCTTGTCTCGCGGAATATCTTCACCCTAGACTTGTCCTCCTGAAATGAATTGTTTATTTTTTCTTTTGACTAATATTTTTCATTATATCATATACATCCTGTTCTTTTATTAAGGTAGTAAACATCATTAAAACTATAAGATTAGTTTTCAATTATTTTTCAATAAGTTATACAGTCTAAAGAAGGTTCGACAGTTAAATATTTATTAGAAATAATTACATAGAAGTGTTTTACAGTAATGTACTATTGAATATGTAGTCATATATTTAATGTATGTTAGTAATGGACAGTCAAGAGCAAACTGATGATTACCGATAAGATGTCATCAATGAGCACTAAGATGTACTGGATTGTGTGGTCTTTGCTGATGTGGGTCAGCAGGTTCAGGAACACATCAGCGCAAGCATCGGGGTTCTTGTCAGGCAGGTCCTTCTGACCGCGTTGGTCCAAATTCACGATGAAATCATGGTCCCGCTGCGTAATCATCTGAGACCTGGCCACAATCACTCCGATTACACACATCTCTCAATATCCATCACAAGATGTCAATGGGAATCAATACTTACTGCAGATACGACTGCCAGTTGATCTGGGTCTGGCGGATTTCGCTTGCGCGGATTTGCAGGACGCTGGTTGCGGCAATCATATCTAAAAGACATTGTTTTATGTACGACCATGCAATTTAGGGATTTTGTGCAAGATATTAAACTGGTATATACTTACCGATTTTATCGTCACCCAACGACGGGATAAGCTGGCTAACATTTTCGTCACCGATGTTAGCCATTTTGGCTCAAGAAATTTATAATCACACTTGATAGAACGCGGATAAAAGCCAAAAATTGACCCTCCCTATTAAAAACAGAGATTCGGAGGCAGCCTCAGCTGAGTGGTCTTGTGACTATGAGTAGTGAAGTTAGCTTTACTTACTTGGCTTATCGTTTGCTTACCTTCTCTTATGAACACTTTTCTTGCTGAAAGAAAGAGATAGAGTAACTAATGGAACAGTTGTCGATACTGGAATTTTTATATTGCCAACTTAATCAATAAATCAAATGTCAATTATTTTTTTAACGTTTTAAAAAATGCCCTAAGGTATGTGGATAATCAGCCTTACGTACGTCTATTGAACGAAGGGAATGTCAACTAGAAAAGAATTCTATCAATTTCTAATACGACGGAATAGTCCACATATTTTTATTCTGTATTAAATTAATTCATGCCCTGATTTGAATCAGGCCCGTTTAACTCGGGCTTAAAAAGTAACCCAATTTTCTTTCTCGCTTTCTCATATGCCGTTTTCGCCCCATCTCTTTCACTTTTATGAGTGTGTGCGTGTGCCGCCATATTGCCGCCATATTTTTCAACAGTCGATTGCTGTTTAGTTTGGATTTGCTTATTTTATTTTAATTGCATGTTATTTCATCTGTTTTGTAATCAGTAACGTAAATATTTAACAGTACAAACGTGATATAATTTGGTTTGTGTAAATCGTATCTAAAAACTTATGATTTACGTGATAATTAATAATTTTAGTTACGTGTTTTGTTCCCGAGTGCACAAACGAAAAAAACATAGAAATATCTGTGCAGCCTTCACAAACAACATATACAAACACTTTAATAAGTGAACAGCTATGTTGGCGGAGCAAGAAATACCAAATTATTGAAATTATTGAAAAACATAAATCTAACCTCATCTGACATAATTAAGGTAAATATAATAATATGTTATTCCGCTGTGACCCTATTTCTAGTTTAATCTGCTACAGGAATATAAGAAATAATAATAAGTTGAAATAAATACCCATTAAAATGCAGATTTATTAGATCTCTGAACATGTGATAAGGTTAACTTTTTGTTAGTGTCTAGAGTTGATGGATTATGTACCCTTACTCCTCTCATTCGTACTCTCGACTGTAGAGGAAGCTTGTGCTCTGCAGTGGAAAGTATAAGTCGACCCAGCACAGTACAGTGCAAGATTAAAGCTATTGGTATAGGTATTTCCAAGATCCTAACATATTAATGTATAATTATCAGTTTTTATGGTTATATGTATCTAAAGTCAGGAAAGCAGTCAACTTCAACAGATTGTGCCCTTATAATATTTATTTTTTTATTAATTGTTTTATAATTTCTAGGCTAGACTCGGGTGAAATTTCCAGTCCAAGCAATTTGCAGGCAAATGTGTTCATCGTTGGAAGTACAAAGAAAGTCTCTACTATGTCTGCAGGATCACTTTTTGTAGACTTATATGTTAATATTGGTGAAGGTTAAATCACAACAGAAGTAATTATGTTCATTAATAATCTGTATATAATATTTATACTTCTTGATATAATTAAGATTCTCATAAAAATGCATTTGCTAAAGATTTTGGTTATATTTTCAAATTCAGTGCAATGCAGTTGTTTATAAGATTATATTATAGACCTATATTGTGCATACTATAATAGTAATAGCATTAACATTCTTTAAAATGACTTTATTTTAAACATATGTTCTGCCTATTTAATATATTATAATAATTAATCAAAAAAGTTTTAGTATAGCTATCATGCATTTAATGCGTTCCATGATTTGACTAATTATTTGTTAATTGATAGCTTATTTTAATTATGTATGTCTTGTTTTTGCTTTTCAATTTCTCCAAAAGTAAGCCAAATCGCTTTGTTATTTACTTAATGTCAATTGTGTCTTAGATAAAATTTGCCAACAAAGTAATCTTGTGCTGTTTCATGGTATTGTAAAATATAATTTGCAATTATTAATGTTTCCATTTAAAATTTTATTTGTCAATGCATATTTCAATTCTGTAGTCATGTTCTTAAATTTGGCATTGTTTTATTGGTCCTAAAATTGAGAGAATTTTAAGTGATAAAATTAAGAGATATTAACAAATTGAAAATGTTTAAATTAATCTGAAATGTTTAAATAAAGTGTTTTAATATAAAAATATAACATCAAATAAATCAAAGAATATATTATTGATTAAAGGTTTAGAATTATAACTTGGTTTTATTTGTTATTTTCATTTTGAATCCATAAATTTGAACATAAAAGCATGAAACCCAAATATAAAACCGGTAAATTTCCGGTAGTAAAAATCGGATTACTGAAAGTATAACGTACATCCCTAAATATTTCAAAATCGGTAATTTCGGTAAAGTACCGATTTCAGATCAGCTCTGGTGGGAAACGCATCTAATATATATACGTATAACGTACGAAAGAGATGGCTCAAATACGATGAACAAATTCTTTAATACTATTGGTCAGTGACAAAATTATCAATGAAAAGAAAGAAAGATCCGATGAAGATTGAATGAATTATATATGTAGAAAAGCATGTTTGGTTTCGATGTGTGAGTTTTCATAACGTGTTAAAAATTTGTATGGAGTTGGCCGTCTGTATTTTTAGTCGTCTGTGATTTGAATTTTGAATGTTTACGTTTGTTTGGTTATACAGGTGATAAAAATAGATGGATTAAAATAAATTTATGGAATATATAGCGAAACTAACTGAGAGATTTTCGTGCGTTGTTAAAGTACTCACGATTATATTTGTCTTCTGTATCTTGTCGTCTTTCTTGTGATGGTTCCATTTTATTTCAATTTTAAACGAATGGATTAGTATCAATCGTCAGCTGCAATTTTGTTTACGAAATTTGTTATCAATTAGTATAAAATTGTTGAGTTTTCGTGAAGCAAAATCATAATTTGCGTTGTTCACTCGAAACCGTGACATTCGGCTGTAAATAAATTTGGGAACTGGCCAGTTCTTTTGTCATGACTACTTTGCAATCAGAAGATTGTCAAACTAATGACCCAAATGACTTATTTCCGATGTCTATTGAATCGCTAGCTTTACCATTAGATAATTCGATGCGAATTGTATTCACTGGATATTACAATGGATTTAATGTTGAAGTAAGGTCAACTGAAGAAATGGGATTATTGTATCATATGGGATGTTTCGGAAAAGGTTCGGCATCGCGATCTAAGCCAATGAATCACCGTGATGATAATACCTCACAAATATTGCGAAGGAGGCAGTATCTAAAGCGAAACTACTGGTTTAAAAAATTCAGTGCCCCTGAAGATACGACAGAATCTGATACATTTTTACAGGAAATAGATGAGTTAACTGCAAAAATTGTCAGTGATGCTGAAACGCAAGCGGAAAAAGATGTTATAGATTTAGTTTCCAGTGAAGAGGAAAATAATGATGGTGTAGAAGATACTAATAATCCAAAGAAGGATAAAGCATATCATACACAAAATAAAGGAGATATTGTTGTTATAGTACCTAATAGTGATTCGGAAGATGACAACTACTTTTGCAACTTGAGAACAAAATGCTGCATAAATAAAATCAGGATCAAGGAAAAATTAATATTGACTTTACAGGAAGCATTCTTTTTAACTTATGGGCTTGGGTGTCTGCAGGTAGTCAATGCTGACAACATACTGAGCATAGAGCAGTGTTGGCAGCTCTTTATAATGACAGACAAACGGTTTCTACAGAAATATGTTGTCTACCATTATTTTAGATCAAAAGGATATGTTGTAAAGCCAGGAATTAAGTTTGGTGGAGACTATTGTAAGATTTCTATAATCGACAAATGCTATTATACATATCAAAACTAGTATATTCTAATGTTTATATTTTTCCAGTACTGTACAAAGAAGGCCCTGGAATCTGTCATGCAGACTATATTGTCCTCATCAAATATGACAACATGCATGATGAATGGGTGTCCATACTTAGTCATGTTAGGATGGCAAATACCACTGTAAAGGTAATAAATAATGTTATTCACAATGCTCAACTATTATTGTCTTGATGTATAAAGTGATACATAATATCTGTAAGTGGTAGGTTAAGACTACCTTCTAAATCTGCCTGTCATTAACTTATACTACACAGGTTCAAATGTATGCGTTTTTAATAATGTTGCAGACAGGTGGTAGGTCTCTCATATGTGAGAGGCCACCAGGGTAGGTACCACTGCAATGTCTATGCCTCGCGCCAAACAGCAGTATAAATGCACTGTTATGTTACGGATTAAGACTTTGTAGCTAGAGTAACTACTGGATATATTGAGACTTACATGTTTTGTCTCAGACTGGCGAGCACAATGGAATGCCAGATATTGCTTTGCAATTCATGGTGTTGCTTAATTTTGCTACTGTTGATGAGCGGTTGTATCACTTACTATCAGGCAAACGGCATGCTCGTCTCACCATTCACTGCAATAAAAATATACAATTGGCAAACATTGAAATTATTTATGGAGAGCTCTCAATATTCTGGACTGTGGCAATGTTGTTTATTGCTAAAATTATTTTAGAAAAACAAGACTATACAAGACTATCACTACATTGCATATGAAATTCTTTCACAGAAATATTTGTATCATAACACAAAATAAACTAATGTGACTTCTTTTTTTTATTTTACTTTGAATAATCTTATTAATAGACAGTCTAATGAGTAAGTCTAATATTCATTTTATTTTCATTATCAATTTCAGAAGGTCTTAATAGCAGAAATTACAAAACCCTGCCAAGAATCAATAAAACTGCCTGAAGAACTTGGTTTATACAGTGTGCGGGAAGTGCTTCTCACAAGAAACATTCCAGTTACAATAAATACTGATGATTAAATACTTTATTTATTTTACAATAACTAATAAGAAATAAACTATAACAATTTTCAATAAGTCTTATGCTCTTTTCATTGGTTTCTTAACTCCAGTTCTTCGAAATTCACTTCTTTCTTTTAAATATTGTTCAGTACACTCTTTTTTGAAATCTTGATTTTGATACCAATTTGATAAACAATCTTTGAGCACAGAATTTTGAGGTCTACACTTTACTACCATTAATAGAGCTGCATCTTTACAACACTTTTCAAATTCGGCCACTTCTGCGGTGCATTTCTCTGTTTTAGCTTTGTCTCTAATGAGCTTTGGTATTAATACTTCTACTTCCACTTTCCTTAAGCTGCGATCTTCAGGATCACCTGAAATAGTTTTGAATTTTGTTATTACTACACATTATTTTTTATGATTATTATTTATATAAGTCTATATTTCAATGCCTACAATATTTACCTAAACCGTGTGGTCCAGCGGAATATTTTGGAGGTAATACAGACATCTTTGAGTCAAAAACTTTGTATTATTTATCCCAAATTCCAAAATGTAACCTATTTCTGCCTAAGTCCAACTTATCCACAGAATATAATATCCACAGACTAATAAACAGGCCGCTTCCAACAGGTCATTGTGGAGTTCCTTGGGGGAGGCCTATGTTCAGCAGTGGATGTGGCAGTGGACTTCCTGTGGCTGATATGATGATGATGAGATGAATAAACAAGAAACAAATAATATCCTTATAATATCACAGACTTATGAGTCCTGGTTATTGATCAAATGTGTTTGATTTTTTTTGCTGTTTTCACGTGCATAATTGTAATTGTGTATTTTTTACGAAATCATACGAGGCATAGAGTAAGTAATCACTAAGTTCTATACGAGGTAGGCTGACTGCAGCAAGCAAAAACTGAGCAAAATCGTAAACATTATCAACAAAACCTCAAATATGAGAGATTATCTAATAAAGTCCCTTGGAAATCATACCAAAAATTGAAATGATACACTTTATTCACTTTATCTACGACAATTTTTGTAATATTATTGTAATAAAAAAAAAAAATAATAAAATAAAAAAAAAAGAAAAAAATAAAATAAATAAATGCACACACAGTAAATTGCAGCAAAGAGTATAATTTTGATGGGAAATTAACATTTTCCACCTGGTAACAAAACCTAGTTCATGATACGGCATTTTCGACGTGTGCTGTCACTTTGTCAAATCAAAAATATTTCTCATTTTGTATTTTCATCAAGCATTTCATTTGTGCAATATATTCAACGATAAATGATTATTTAGTCGTTGGTGAGTATAAGAAACATGTGGTAGTTTTGTTTAATTTTGTTTATTGATAAATGTGCATGCAGTACACGGAAGCCGCTTTATAGTTCATTAGGCTCGTGCCTTGTTTCAGCGTGTAGAAGTTTATCATAGTCATGGATCGTCTTCTGCGTCTTGGCGGAGGTATGACGGGGTTGTCGCAGGCGCCGCCGCCTACCGACGCCCCGGCCGTGGACACCGCAGAGCAGGTGTATATATCGTCGCTGGCGTTATTGAAAATGTTGAAACACGGCCGTGCTGGAGTACCCATGGAAGTCATGGGTCTTATGTTGGGTGAGACCTTGTTATATTTTCAGCTTCTTAGTTTGTTTGTTAATTTGTTGAAGGAAAGACTTAAATCCATTTCATTGTTCAATTTATTGTTTAGTCATTGTAAGCTTTACAAATAATTGATTCTATTCGACTGTATACTATACCATTGTTTGTTTTAATTTATGAAATAATGCACATGTTAATTTATTTTATTAGTTGCATTTTTGTGGATTTCAACATAAAGAATAACAACAATTAGTATGTATAATTTATGTTTGAATGATTATTAATAAGATAATAGTTATTTTCTTATATAATGAATATGGAACAAATTTTTAAACTAGACATGATAATTTGAAAATTGTAAATTACCTGTGCTCATCTTTAAAATAGCTGAATAATATACAGCTACCAATGCAATGTCTGCTTCTCTTGCACTGGTGTGTTTCGGATTGAAGGAAATTGTAGCCAGAGTAACTACTGAACTTGTTGAGACTTAATATCTTATTTTTATTTTATTTTATTTTATTCGGAAAACGAAACAGTTCTATATCTAGGTAATATACTATATTTAACCCATTCAATGCGGCAACAAATTTTGCTCCCGCTGCCCAGATGCGGCATACTTTTTAACGTGAATGCCGATCGGCGTGAGCCGCCCCTGACGGATCAAAAATAAAACGCCAATTGGCGTTTTCAGCATTTCGTTATGAATTTCATTTTATTCGTTTCGAATTCATGCGATTTCCCCAGTAGTACGCTATAGTTATTGCAATAAGGGCTGTTTTTAATAAGTAGCAGAATTAATTTAATTATTTTAGCCCGTTTTATATGAGATTCGTGGAGATTTGTTGATAGAAATTTGAGAAAAGGAATATCTGCAGTTTTTTTTAAAGATTATGGTTTTAATAGTGAGTAATATATCTTTATTTGATAAGTATTTCTATTGTGTTCTCCCGTGTCACAAACATCCTTTTTTAAAGCATAAAAAAGATATTATTGATAACTTCGAATATTATCAGGGGTTGCAAACATTTTTTTTAAATTACATAATAATTAAATCTCAATACATAGTGCATAGGTACTTATTATTATTAAAATTATCAAATTAATAATATTATAAGAATAATTTAATAACATTTTTTACACCCTTCGAATTATTGTTGATTGTGGTTTTTCTCAATCTCCTTTAAATATCTTCATAAATATTTTTTCTTGATCTCCTTGATTGAAAACGTATACATTACTTAAATAGACAGAATTGATTTCAGTGTAATGGAAAAAATTTGATACTTTGAAATTTACTATTTTTCGCACTTACGTGGGAATATAAATCATATTAAAATACCGCGACAATATCCGGAAAATATAGTTTTACATAGTTTAATTATTACGTTGATTTTTTTTATTATTATGCAGTTCTTTTTCAGAGCGAAAACGTCTCTGGTCGTCTAATAAGTCAAGTTTGGGACGACATTTACTTATCTCGATCGTTTTTGGCACCACAAAAGAAACGGAAAAGTAAAAGTTCAAATAAAGAGATTAAAAAATAATTGAAATATCAGGAAGCATGTGATAATTGCAAGATTATTAATAAAATGTTGACAAAAAAGATAAACGAAATATATTTTTTGTCAATTTCGCATTTTGCTCACTGTTTTTACGCAGCAAAACCTATTTGTTTAGGACACTGTGCGGGACCAAGGAAAATAGGGATTCATTTATAATTAAATAGGACAAGCGGTCGGGCCCGGCTTCGTCCGGTTGTAGATAGTTTTAAATCAAGTCCACATCAAAAACATATTATTTCGCGTAATAACTATATGAATTTCCCGAGCGGTGTCGATTATTGGCTATTCCAATATATAATGCCGGGATTTTTTTTTTCGGGCTCATAACTAGCCTATGTATCAAACCAGGGTGTCAGGAATAGCCAAATAACAAATTTCATGAAAATCGATCGAGCCGTTTTTGTGTGAAAGAATAACAAACACCCATACATCCACACATCCATTCACACTCACAAACTTGTACATTAACATACTTATAAGTTTGTTAAATAGAATAAATAAATATAATATTTATGTTTTATAACCAATAGTTGTGAATCCCTGGAAAACGCCGATTGGCGTTTGCCGCACCTGAGTAAGAAAACTCTCATTTTCTAGAACTGAAATATCCAGAAACTATTTGTACCAGACTTTTCACTTATAAATTACATACACATTTGTCTACATTTTATAATTAAAACTTCAAATTTCGGCAAAATATAAACCAACTCTATATTACGCCGATCGGCGTTGTCAGTATCTGAGTTAGAAAAAATAATACGCCGATCGGCGTGCGCCGCATTGAATGGGTTAAATTACAATTAACAATTAACATGTTTTCACATTTATAAAGCTTAGAATATATTTATGTCTCAGAATGGCAAGTGCAGGGGAATGCCAGGCATTGCTTTGAAATTCAAGTTGTTGTTTGGTTTTGCTACTGTTTATGGGCATTCGTGTCACTTACCATTAAGAGCGTTTACACCTTGCGTGCAAAGTCAACTATAGGTATTTCTTCGTTAATTTCACGCACACATAAGCGACCAAAGCTGTGTGCGTAGAGCTGCCGCGTCGGCACGCTATACAGTCAGCTCAACCAACTTTGATCCGTGTGCTTCAAAATTCTAATATATTATAACTGTGTTCAGTTCAGTTCAGTTCTTATTTTGGCTTTGCGTTATTACCACCCCGCAATTCTGCCAGTGTCAAGTTATATAAACAGAAAATGAAAATGAAAATTGTGGAGTCTATTTTCCAAGTCGACATAAACCTGCAACACACAGAGACGAACACATTTCTAACTATGGGTAAAAATGATAAATACATAGACAATTTAGTATAATACAAGAATATTATGTATATATATTTAATATTAATATTGTTAAATTAAATTTTGATACTATTAGTGTTAATACATTTATTTAATAAATTTATAAATGGAGTAGAAGTGAGGGTGAGAAGCGTTTTCATGCAGGTGGGACGGGGAATTTCTGGAGGGAGAATTTCATAAAGTGGGAGGCGTAAATTAGGGCAGCTAAAAATATATGGTCCAGGTCGCCCTCATCCAATCCACATTCGCAGAGGGAATTATCTCGAATTTTGATTTTAGCCAAGTGAACTGGAGTGCAGCAATGGTTTAAGCGCATCCGACATATTATTGAGGAGGAGGATTTGTCTAGATGTGGAAACTTAAAAAACCATGGCTTAGGAGGGATTTCTGGTTGAATAGAGCCATAAAATTTTCCCTTTATGTTTTTAGAAGTTTCCCACTCCTTACTCCATGCTTCCATCATCCTCTCCTTCATGTTTGAACATACGTCAAGAGGGATAATTTGGAAGTGCTCAAGACAGCCAGAAATAACAGCCTGTTTAGCACAAGAGTCCACTGTATCATTACCTAAGATTCCCGAGTGACCAGGTATCCAGGCTAAGACAACTTTTAGGCCAATTTGGTAGCATTTAAAAAGATATTCTTTGATTTTGAGGATTACTGGAAATCTAGATTTTAATTTAAATGAGTTTGACGCAATAGACTGAAGACAGCTTTTGGAGTCTGAAAAGATAATGACATTATTTAACTTATGTGAAATTACAAAATTAATGGCTTCCAAGATTGCAATAGCTTCACCTCCAAAAACAGTGGTTACCGAAGGGCATTTATAGCTCAAAATAGTCCTATATGCAGGAATCCACACTGCAGACCCAACAGGACTGACATTTGATAGCTTGGAAGCATCGGTATATATGATAGCCAGTTTGGGAATTCTGAAGACAGCCTTTGTTTCAGTAATTTAGCAGCTCCTACAGTGCCTTTCTGTATACCAAAATCTAAAAGTACTTTAGGTTGGAATGCCAGAGCATTGTATGGTAAAGAAAAAAAGAGATTGAAAGGAAATTGGAGAATTGGGTCAGTCAGGCGGGAGAATTTGATGAAGCTACGAAGTAAACAGGGTAAATCAAATATTGAATTGTAGCCTCTACTTTCTACAATATTAAGTAGGGAATTAAGTTTTGCAAGGAGAGGGTGTTGCGAATTTTGAGACAATTTAAATAGAAATTTATCTGCGATAAATTGCCTGCGCAGATATAGAGGAGGTTCCACGCATTCTACCTGCATTGCATTGATAGGGGAGGATTTCATTGCTCCCAAGATTAAGCGAAGGCAACTTGATTGAATTTTGATAGCCTTTCCAAGGCTCCTTTGTTACCAGGGTCCAATAGAAAACAGCCATAATCTAGATAACTACGAATGATAGCATTATATAAAATTTTTTGGGTGAAGGGGTGGGATCCCCACCAAACACCAGACAAAGATCTAAGAATATTAATATTTTTATTGCATTTAGAAACTAAATATTCACAGTGAGAGGCTCCTGTCATTCTGGACTCCAACCAGATACCCAGAAATTTTACTTTATGTTCTTGGGGAATGGGCTCATTCTTCACAAATACGTTAATTAATGGAGTATTTCTACGCCTAGTGAATACCACTGTACTAGATTTTGAGGGGGAAAGTGAAAGACCATGATTACTCATCCAAGATTCAAGAGAAGACAAAGCGTCGTTAAGAAGGGAAGATGCATGATTCGGATTCTCAGAAGAGATGTAGAGCGCGAGATCATCTGCATATTGAAGGATTGAACAATATTGATTGACGGCTTGATCGAGATCTCGGGTATAAACATTGTATAAAATGGGACTGAGGACAGATCCTTGGGGTAAACCCTTCCACACAATCCTAGGATTTGATAAGGAATCCTGAGTTTTTATTACAATACTACGCTCCATAAGGAGATTGCAGATGAAATATGCCAGCTTGGCAGGAATCCTCAGCTGAACAAGCTTGTTCCTGAGGACTGGAAGCAAAACATTATCATAAGCAGACGTAATATCCAAGAAAACCCCCAACTAGAAATTCATTTTTGAGGATAGCAGAGTAAATGTCGGTGGTAAGAATACCAAGACTGTCCATGGTGCTCATATCCTTTCGAAAGCCGAATTGAGAATCCGATAGTAAGTTATTATTTTCGAGATACCACTCCAGGCGATGTTTAATCATGTGTTCTACAATTTTTAATAAAACGGATGATAATGCTATTGGTCTTCGGCTATTGGGGTCAGATGGATTTTTTCCTGGTTTCAAAATAGGAATAATTAATTGGGTTTTCCATGCTTTCGGAATTTCCTGGGAATCATATATCAAGTTTATTAAATTTAAGAAATACTGTTTGTTTTTTTCGGATGATTTTACAAGGAAGGAGTAGGGAACATTATCTAAACCAGGTGAAGAGTCAGAGAGACCCTCTAGAGCTAAATTAAGCTCATTGAGGGTAAAGGAATTATCAAAGAAAGAGGATGATGATGACGGAATTAACAAAGTGGGTAAGGTATCTAAATAAGGAACTGTAGGAGGAGCCAATTTATTAGCAAAGGCATCTAGCCAAGATGAAGGATCATTGGACTGGACACTCTCAATGCCAAATGAACCCCTATAACGTCTAATTTGCTGCCACACTAATGTAGACGGAGTTCTAGGAGACAATGATTCGCAAAAACTGCGCCATCCAAGTTTCTTTTTAGACTTAAACATTTTTTTTGCTTTCGCCACTTTATGGCGAAAGTTAATAAAATTACTAATGGTCATTGCTGAATTATACATGTGTTCAGCCTCTTTTCTCTCTCGAATAGCAGACGAGCAATCTGAATCCCACCAAGGGGTTGAGATTTTAAAATTGTGTTTTTTTTTTTGGGAATATGTTTGTTAGCACTAGATATAATAGCATTTAAATAATTTGAATATGATGAAAGGACATTGTTGTTATTAGGCATTTGAAGATTATTTATTGAATCGTCGAGACAAGCAGAGTAGGATTCCCAATCTGCATGGGAGACCCTGTACTTTAGGGTGGGGGTAAAATTAGTAGTAGGAATTACTCTATTTGAAATATTTAGTATAATAGGGAAGTGATCGCTGCCATGGGAAGAGGAAAGAATAGACCAAGACATAAGAGAAGATATGTTAGCAGAGCAGATAGAAAGATCCACTGCACTTTTAGGATTTGAGAGGGTAGTACCCTACGAGTAGGTGACCCATCATTTAAAATGCACAGGTTCAAGTCATCGCACATGTCAATAAGGGAGCAACCAAAACCATCATTATGACTGCCACCCCAAGTCATGTGATGTGCGTTAAAATCACCCAATAGGATGATAGGAGGAGGAATAGATGAAATAATGTTACGGATGTCTTGGATTAAAGATATATTAGGGTGAGGGATATAAATTGCTATAATGGAAATATTTTCTACTTTAGCTGCAATTATGTTTATGTTAGCGCTAAAAGGAGGAAGAGAGATTTTAGAGAAGGTTAAAGAGCGTTTTATGAGTAATGCACATCCTGCATATCCATCAGATCTGTCATCTCGAAGACAAGCATAACCGGAGACTCTGAATCTCGATCCTGGTACCAGCCATGTCTCGGAGATGGCCAAAACAGAAGGGGAGAATTTCAATATAAGATGAATTATTTCGTGTTTTTTAGAGTGTAGACTTTGACTATTCCACTGAATTATTGTTGTTACTGGGTCCATAATTACTTAAAAGGTTATTTAAAGAAGAAAGTGTACTGGCAACGTGGGACGGTAAAGATGAATTATTTTGTGAGATAAAATTGATTATAATCTGAACAAATAAATTAAGAAGGTTCTCAAATTGATTGATCTGAGGTGAGGAAGAAGAAGAGTTTAAAAGAGCACAACCATTAGGTTGGGAGGAGGGAGGGTCAGAAATGATTGATTGGTGTAAGGAATTGTCAAAAGATTTACTCAGAGGAGCTTTGGGACGGGGATTGGAAAATATGGTTTTATTATAGGATTGAGAGGAAGATATTTGTGGGGGGGAAATGGGGACTGAGATGGGCGATTGGGAAATAATATTAGTAGCAGGGTGTGATAATACCTCAGAAAATCTTTTTTTTGGTTAAACGTGGATACTGTTTCTGAGCTTCCTCATATGATATGCTTTTCTCTGCCATTGTTTTTTTTGATAGACACTTGCCTGTCATACTCAGGGCAGCATCTATTGTTGGCAAAATGATGCCCCAAGCATGACAAACAAGTGGCTTGATTTTCGGCAACATTACATGTGAGTGCATCGTGGGGTTGGGAACATTTAAAGCAACGGGGAGGGGATCTGCATTGGATTTTAACATGTCCAAAACGGCAGCAGTTCATGCATTGAATAGTTGGGAATTGATATGTTTCAATAGGGATAGAAGTATGGAACGAGTAAATTCTTTCTGGCAGGATCTGCCCCTGAAACGTGAGGACTACAGTTTGAGTAGGTGACCAAGTAGTTTCCTCATTATTAGTTAATTTTTTGCTAAGGCGGCGAGCCTTTAGTACGATGCCACATCCGTAGGGTAGGACAAGGCTCTCTACGAACTCATCCATGGAGAAGTCTACAGGGATATTCTTGGCAATGCCCATACGTGTGATGTTATATGACGGTATGATGGCTGTATAATTGTTTTTAGGGAGAATTTCATTGCCCAAAAAATTATTTGCATCTGTTGCCGAGCAGAACTCGACAGAAATTTTGTTTCTGCCAATGCGTTTAACGCCATCTTGTTTGATATTTTTAATTTTATGTTTAAATAAAAATTGACCAATTTAATGGGTCGTATAGATAACCCTGATGCGAGTTCCGGTTCGGATCTGGATACTTGCACGATGAAAGGGCCTTTGTCAGTATCGGAGTATGTGTGATACCAATGACCAACTTAGGGTGTACAAATAGGCGCTGAATAGAGGCTGAGGCCGAGTCAACATCCGTTATTGTTTTTTTAGGATTTACATTGTCATCTGTTACTAAACGGCGTTTAGCAGACGACACTGCGGGAGGGACCAAAGGAACATGAGTATCCGGAGGGTCTGGAGGGTCAGGAGGATCTACCTCCATAATTGTAAAAAAAAGAAAAGTTTAGTAAAACAACAAAAATAGTTAGTAATAAATCTCACCACATATACCAGACAGACACACAACACAAAATTAGACAAATATTTAAAGAATCTACTTGGAAAAATCCAATAATATCAAAAAATAACAATTGTGAAATGACACTGACCTATAACTGTGTTTTATAGTGTTTTTTAAAATATTTGTAGAAAACATGAAAACTAATTTTGTTGAAATATAAAAATGGTAATTTATTGATAAGATGTTCTTCTATTATAATATGCAATTACAATAAAAAAAATATGTACGATAAGTTGGTGAAAAAAAATATGTTCACGACGAAAGTTTCCGAATAATTTTGAATTGTATTATTATTTTTCAGGAACTAAACATAAAAAGATAATTTTTCTCAGCAAAATCCCCCCAGAAGGGTCTTATTAGTCTGATAATATTTTATTTTCATCTCATATTTAGTGATTTCGGATATCTTAAGCTTCTAAATTGCCATTTAAAGCCTAAATAACGAAACTTGTGTTCAGTAATCCTTATAGTACTCACAAATTATCCATCAATCTATAAAGTTTTCCACCAAAATCCCTAGATGACAACCTTTTCTAAAATTAGTACTAATTATTTTTCCTTTAAATTGTTTATTGGTGGCTATTAACTCGTTTGAAAAGTCCTGTTTTTAAGCCAAAAAGCGCGCGGAAGGTATAAACGCTCTTAAGTGTATGGCATGCTCATCGTGCCATTCATTGCAATAAAAAAACCTTCCTATAAAGTATGAATACTAAAGAGTTGATAATTATTTTCAGGAGAGTTTGTAGATGACTATACAGTGAGAGTGATTGATGTGTTTGCAATGCCACAGACCGGCACAGGTGTGTCTGTCGAGGCTGTGGATCCAGTATTTCAAGCCAAGATGTTGGATATGCTGAAACAAACTGGCCGACCTGAGATGGTTGTTGGATGGTAATCCTTTTTTTCCTCATGAATCTTTTCTTGAATATGGGGTCAGCAAAGTTACTGTACTATCTCTGATGGTAAGTGCAATGCGATCCAGATGCCAATATGTATTCTGTATATTGGCAGTAAAAAGTGTTGCTTATACCGGGTATCTCAAGACTGCTACCGAAAACGAAGCCGGGTGGTAGTTTTAGTGACTACAAACACAATGCAACCAAAAATTTCGAAAAGAAACGCGACAATGATTTTTTATGATTTTTTAAATATCCTCATTTTTGGGTGGTAAATCCATAGTTTTGCCTAAAATAATAATTTAAACACTTTTATACCTTAGATTATTTATAAATAAAAGGGTATACACCATTATTTTAGGAAAAAATGTATTTATCACCCAAATATGGTCATAAGAAAAAAATTACAAAAAAAAAAATTGTCGCTATTTTTTGCAACTTTTTCTGTTGCATTGTGTCTGAAGTCGCTTAAACTGCCACCCGGCTTCGTTTTCGGTAGCAGTCTTGATATACCCTGTATGGTATTATACTGTATTATACAAGATGCTTTTAATCACTAAATTGTGGGTTTGCAAGCCAGTAGACAGGGGTCTGATAAAAGTAGAAGAAAAGATAAGTAGACAAACCTATTCATTATGTCCTTAATGATTTGTGTATTAAAGGCAATGGTATACAGGGTATATCAAGACTGCTACCGAAAACGAAGCCGGGTGGTAGTTTAAGCGACTTCAGACACAATGCAACAGAAAAAGTTGCAAAAATAAGCGACAATTTTTTTTTTTTTTTTTTTTTTTTGAATTTTTTTTTCCTATTGCCATATTTTGGTGGTAAATAATTTTTTTCCTAAAATAATAGTGTATACCCTTTAATTTATAAATACTCTAAGATATAAGAGAGTTTAAATTATTATTTTAGCAAAAACTATGGATTTACCACCCAAAAGTGACGATATTTAAAAAATCATAAAAAATAATTGTCACGTTTCTATGCGAAAATTTTAGTTGCATTGTGTTTGTAGCCACTAAAACTACCACCCGGCTTCGTTTTCGGTAGCAGTCTTGAGATACCCGGTATAATTAAATGCAGAAACTGGTCTATTACCATTGTCAGAATAGTGTGTTGGGTGATATCTTAGGATGCCATAAATATAGTTTGTATTTTTTACTGTTCTGTATGGATTTGGGTGTTAAGTAAGTGAGGGAACTCAAATATACTCAAATATTATCTGGTTGCCAGTTTTGCTAAATCTAGTACAGTATTGGCCTTCATTATAAGTGTCACTTAAATTAGGTTAATTTAGTATTTATTTATTGCAGGTATCACTCACATCCTGGTTTTGGCTGTTGGTTATCGGGTGTGGACATAAACACTCAACAGTCATTCGAAGCATTGTCAGAGCGAGCTGTTGCTGTTGTAGTTGATCCCATTCAGTCCGTGAAAGGGAAAGTGGTGATTGATGCATTCCGTCTGATCAACCCTAACATGATGGTCCTTGGACAGGAGCCGAGGCAGACCACATCCAACTTGGGGCATCTTCAGAAACCCTCAGTGCAAGCTCTCATTCACGGTTTGAACCGTCATTATTATTCAATCAGTATAAATTACAGGAAGAATGAGCTAGAACAGAAAATGCTTCTCAACCTCCACAAGAAATCATGGATGGATGGTCTAACACTATCAGACTACAAAGAACACTGTTCAATAAATGAGACAACAGTAACAGACATGTTGGAGCTAGCCAAGAATTATAATAAGGCTTTGGAAGACGAAGAGAAAATGACACCAGAACAGCTGGCTATTAAGAATGTCGGCAAACAGGACCCCAAGAGGCATTTAGAAGAGAAGGTTGACATCCTCATGTCAAATAACATAGTCCAGTGTCTAGGAGCCATGCTTGATACTATGGTATTCAAATGATCTTGTGTGTGACATTTTATATTATTGTTTTAAGGCTATAGTAAAGTGGAATATGAATGAATCCAGTCTTGCAGTTCTCCATTGTATTGATAAATATGTACTAATCTACTTAATGTACTAAATGCAAAATAAAACAGTTCTTTTTAAAAATAATAGTTTAATTAATAGAATAGTCGCTGAGGTGCAATTTCAATGCGTATGTCAACCAATCGTTTTTCAACATTGGGGTAGTGGCTTAAATTAGCAAAATCGATATCAAACATTGGCTTTATAATTTTCTGAGATTCTACAATTTCCCGAACTATCCTTTTAGCTTTAGTAAACGCCTCACCACGATTATCCATGATTATCTGTAAGAGACATATGTTTCCTAAACATGGAATAATATTCACTCTATTATGACTATAAATTCACCAAACTAGGTCTTGTACCGTGTCAGTCATAAGACTTTAAAACACTTAGATCCGAAAATAATATTTGTGGGCCGTACAGACATTAGTTTCAATGCGGGGTCGATGCCGCAAACTTATTTCGCCAGTCGGCTTTTCAATCAACTGCGCTAAGGAGACTCGATGATCACAGTTCATAATAGAGGAAACAATAATAAATTATATTACACTGTTCCCAGTCGAAATAGATTGCCAAAAATAATACTCGTTACTGATAACAGATAAGCAGATTATTTATTTATGCTATACACTAAGATGTTTATAAAGCATAGATGCGTTGTCCGAGCTTTATAATGGCAAAACGTTTGGAAGGTATTTGCCTCCCTTGCAATTAGTCACGTTTCAACCAGTGTCGCGGATACACGTTTCTCTGACTATTTGTATTCTCGAAACCAAATGCGGAAAAATAGATTAGAGTGATTTAAAATAATGTACAAATGATTCTGAAATTGTGAAACAAAAAAAATGTTTTATTTAGTGCGCAAGTACACACTAATTTAATTTTTTATTAAATAAAATTAATAAATTCGCTCTCATGGCGACGTTTGACAGCTCGCCACGTCACCCCGTACTTCATGCTTGGTGCTACGTCACAGGCGCTTTGGCCAATAACCATGCGGCACTTATTGTTACGTAACTACCGATGTCTATTCATCTTCTTCTAACATATGTTTCTTGCTTTTTTACTCTTTCTTCGAACCAATTTGAAATTATTACTCGGTCACAATATCTGCACCTCGCAGGAATGCGATGCCCCTCCCGCTGTCCTTTCTCCTTCCCGCGCTCGTCCGAACAGGACAGTACGGTTAGCACTTTCGTTGCCGATACGCGTCCTTAATAAAGTTTTAATTTTTAAACATATTGATGTTATAAATTAATATTTTCTGGAATCATGATGTACAGTTTATAAACTAAATAAGATTTAAAAAAAATAAACTAACTTTTTTTCTATCATTGAATTACGTAACATTTAACACAAACATTAACTCAATCCATAGATTTAGTATATAACTACATCTATGATTCAACCCTCAGACTAAATACTCTCTAGACGTAGCCATGCCGTGGCCGCACAAGAGACAGATATATAATTCTTCAGTGTGGCCATGTTGGGAAAAATTCCTACTTTTGGTGGGTACTAACACAGGCCAACATAAGCGTTGCCAACCGTACGATTTAAATCGTATTTATTCGTATATCATATTTATTATTAAATGATAATGAGTTTATGATTATTTTTTACTTTTTAGTTCGATCTTATATGAAAGCTTGTTTTTTTAGTTTTTAAACTATAATTTAATTGCTTGCACTAAAACATCTATCTTCGGCTGTCTTATCAAAGAAAGACAACTGCGCGCAAATGACCAATTATATAGGTTTTTTTTTCTACAATAATATTTTGTTTATTATTCTGGATAAAATATAAAATAATATCATATACTTTTTAAATTATTGCGTCGTCATCAGTCCTGGATACGTATGCAAAATTTCAAGTCAATCCGACGTTTTGAAGT
The DNA here is from genome assembly GCA_009982885.2 of Hyles vespertilio. Taxonomy (NCBI): domain Eukaryota; kingdom Metazoa; phylum Arthropoda; class Insecta; order Lepidoptera; family Sphingidae; genus Hyles; species Hyles vespertilio. Next base: position 10,804,840 of record CM042806.1, on the reverse strand, counting down.
GCTCGAAAATCGACTTCACAGATTCTGTTACATACATATAGGGGAAGTTAATAAAACGGTGTTAAAAATAATTAATGATCAACTACTTACATGAACATATTTTATTGGGACTGCTTTTGGTTTTACTATAACATTCTTCTTTTTATAATGAAAGGAATCAATCTCGAAATGTATTGAGCAAATTTTAAAATTATTTGTTGGTTGCCAATTTTGGTGTCCATTAGCTTCCACCCATTTAATTCTAATTACTGTTAGTAGGAAACCTAAAATAAGAAGTAATTTTATTTTTTTACGTATGAATAACGCTATAATAATATGCAAGTATTATCTAGGGTAAACCAATTTTCATAACAAGGCAACACTAAACTTTTAAGAAATTAAGGTTATTTAATATTATTTGTAGAATTTCTAAATGTAATCGATATTTCTCTAAGTAAAACAATTTGTATTGATATTAAAATACAACATTATTTACCAATAAACGACAAAATAATTATAATGTAACATAAATGAGTAACTTACGAGTGAAATGTTATTCCACAAATTTTTCGTTCACTGCAGCTTTTGCAGCCTAAAATACTACAACCCACCATTGCATATACACTATAGTCACTAATATTTGTATAAATTGCTGCTTTACACTATCCAAAACTATTAAAATATCGGAAAAACTGATTGACGTATATTTGTTTGACAAACTGCGCTTATTGACAAATAAAAAAACCGGCCACGGTGACAAGGACAAAGAAAAAAACTCTCTGTCTCTTTTACGCACACTAATTTTTAACTTGCGGTCTCACTCTTATTTCTCACGTTCCAGTTATGGCTACGTCTAGAGAGTATTTAGTCTGAGGATTCAACCATTACACAAAAAAAGTAATGGATTGGCATTGATATAAAAATTGTATATCAATGTGGATTGGTATTTGAATGGTTATTTTACACTCCGTACGCGCTGACATGACGTCATCAACGCCGGGTGCACAGATATTTTGACCGAGTTATAAATACGCATCGCGCCATTTTTTTGTGCCATTAAGTTCGTGTATGACGTGTCTATTTGTAAAACGTCATTGGCTATACAGCCACATATACAGCAAAAGTTTAAAAAATATTGTGAAGTATTACCGTATCCCAAAACAAGCCAGGACATTTACGATGTATTGTTTCATAGTCATCTCGAATTGTAGTAGTGTCAGACTCATCAGGCATCTGAAAATATACCTATGTCATGCAACTAAACAACTATAACAATGCTAGTTCAAATATATATGAGCTTACATTTTTATAGTAGTCCATTTGAGAAATAATAGAATCTGGATTATCTACTTTTGTGTCATCACGTTGAACGGTATCATCACCTGGAAGTTTTATTATAACATATATACCTACATCACTGGTTTAGAAACTAAGGATAGGCCGTGTATAATCTATAGATAGGTCCTTCAATACATTTGGAGCTTCAAAAAAATTTCCGTGTAAACCGCGCTAAGTATTACATTGATTTCTTCGTCTAAATCATCATCATCATTTTTGTGACCCTGGATGGTGAGACCAGCCATTCAAGGCAATAAAATGGAGAGATCTGACATTCGCCTGATAATAAGCGATAAGATAGCTCATGGACAGTACCTAGTAGTTAAATGTGATGATTATTATTTTATATAAATCCGTCACCTGAGATACAATACGAAACATTTAAGCACAAACCATAAAAAAATGCTATCATTAATTATAATCAGTATCTATATCGGTACCAACAATATTTTACCGATACTATTGTTCATTCTCTTTTCGTAGCACATCCTGTATGACAAGAGAGCAAGCGAGTGTGGTGATACCATTATCATCAGCCTATTCGCGTCCACTGCTGGCCATAGGCCTCTTCTATGGCACGCCACTGGACTCGATCTTCAGCCCAACGTCTCCAGCCCTCCAACCGCTACCAACCATCTTTCGAATATCATCACTCCACCTCGTTGGAGGGCGTCCTACACTACTACTCTCTACACTACGTCCTACACTACTACTCGGCGCTTGCCGAGGCGCGGTCTCTACTCGAGAACACGTCTACCCCAACGGTTGTCGGTTCTCCGACAAATGTGACCAGCCCACTGCCACTTCAACTTGCTGATCCGCTGGGCTATGTCGGTCACCTTGGTTCTCTGTCGGATAACCTCATTCCTGATTCTATCCTTCAGGGAAACACCGAGCATAGCCCGTTGAGCAATGGAGCTTCGTCTAAATGGTGATAAGAAATATGATCTTCATTTTTATTTAACTTTCTGTCATAATATAAGCAAGCATTATCAAAATCGTTGCGAGCGACGACTTATTTCAGTAACGCACCACTAGAGATGCACTGGAGCGCGCGCACCACTTACATTGGAATACTTTACGTGTATTTCGCCCTATCCATATATTTATGTCAAAGGCCCGGGCCCCGGAGTCAAGATTTTGTACCAGATATGGCGATAGGGTCGCCCCCTATTACATCGTGGGACGCAATGCGTAAGGAAAAACATGAGTATCCTGGTAGCAGCTCTGCCTACGCTTTCTTGGAGAAACGCGTGAGTTTAAATAATGTATAATGTTTGTAAGGCTGGATATGCTGGAAGCCTATTTAGGCTACTTAAGTTGGTTAACTTAGGCATGCCAGAAAAAGACAGCCATGCTTAATAGCGCGCATTACATACAGGGTATATCAAGACTGCTACCGAAAACGAAGCCGGGTGGTAGTTTAAGCGACTTCAGACACAATGCAACAGAAAAAGTTGCAAAAAAAGCGACCATTTTTTTTTTATTTTTTTCCTATGGCCATATTTGGGTGGTAAATACATTTTTTCCTAAAATAATAGTGTATGCCCTTTTATTTATAAATACTCTAAGGTATAAAAGAGTTTAAATTATTATTTTAGCAAAAACTATGGATTTACCATCCAAAAACGACGATATTTAAAAAATAATTGTCGCGTTTCTATGCGAAATTTTTAATTGCATTGTGTTTGTAGCCACTAAAACTACCACCCGGCTTCGTTTTCGGTAGCAGTCTTGATATACCCGGTATACAGGATGTTTTTGAAGTGAAAAACTATGAGGAATAGCGAAAAATGCTGAAAGGACTTCTAAATCAGCCCATATACGTCCTACTACAGGGCACGGGCCTCCTCTACAACCGAGAGTAGTTAGGCCATATAGTCACCACGCTGTCCTAGTGGGGGTTGGTGGATTTACATACCATATACATTTTTAAAAGGGCTGTGGGCGGCAGTCTAATATTGTACGCTGTGTACGCTTCATTATGATATCTACCTAATTAGTAGCACTGTACGTGAAAATATACTAAAATAAACAAAAATATATAGATACTGATAGAAGAGCTAGCGACGTCGCTAGCTTGCGCTAATCCGGTCTCGGTGAGGAATGCAAGCCACAGATCTTGATCGTCCAGAGAACCACCAGAGCCCAGACGTGAGAGTCCACGAGGCCATGGTATTCTCGTGCTGATTGATCGTATAGCCCTCGACTTTTCTGCAACCAGGCGACATTTTAACGCAATAGCATCAGTTAAATCTTAAAAGTATTGAAAAATCTTACCATTTTTCTCTGCACGTGGTTCAATCAACATTCCCATAGGATCGCATTGATCTTGGTTCTCTTCGTCGGCGTTGTCTTGAGATGTAAAAGTCACCGATTTTGATGATTTTGCACTATCTGGCACTAAAGGAAAAGGTATTTTAATAATTGAAATGTATGGGCCGTGAGACACAGTTTGTTCTAGTTTCTACTTATGAATTTTCTATTTGTTGCATTTCAGATGGAATGGAATAAAATAGATAAAATGAAAATGATCAACAAATAAGAGTAGGTAGGTAAATGGGTGTTCGCCTGAAGACAGTAGTTTTGGTTTGTTTTGTGTTTGTTTACTCATCCTTGTTTGTTGACCCAGAAAGTTGAAACTTAGCGCAGACTTGTAAGCTGACAGGATATTAATGAGGCAGAATTTTGATTTTGTTTGTCAGAGGGTCTGATGAACTAAATCTAGCACCGTATTCAAAACAAGTGGTACATTGCTGGAACTACTCGTATATTCGAGTCGAGAATATGGTAATGCTTTGCCTTTCCAAGTGGAGGACGCGTATCTGCTAAAGTCAACACTTTTAGGATGGGAAAAGCTTGAATGTTTATCTTGTTTGGTTTTAGATTGCCGGGCTTCGCTGGATCTGTATATTTAAAAAGTGTGAATTACAATCAATCATTATAGGTAGATAAAATACTATCTACGTCATGATTTTAGCATTCTTAAATGCAGATAAATTCTATAATGCTCAATAAATAAAAATACATAATTATACAACATTTACAAATATTTCATAGAAGTACTTAATGTTGGTTGTAGGTACCTAGTACCTGCTCGTACCTAACATGTGCAATATACGTACTTTTTAGGTTGGTTGCGCTCTTGGTAGGAATTTTGTCCATTTACGTAACTATTATACTCATCTGTGCCTTGCGATTCTTTGTACAGAGAGTATAGACTTGGGTCCATTTGGCTGTTTTTGTCTTGGGCTCGTTTACAAGCATTTTCCAAAGACGATGCGCTCTACAAAAAGTCATGAAAAATAATTATTATATATTATTTTACATGTTTATTGTAAGAAACACCTTTGACTACAATTCTGGATTTCATACATTTTGTCAAGTAATTTTGAAAATTATTGCTAATCAACAGCTTAAATAAATTGTGGAATTAAAATAAATTATGTTAGGTATTTGTCTTTGTGACCCTATTACACAGCGTTGTTTGCTAAACTAGAAACTCGTGTTAAGGTAATTTGTATACGGAGTTTAATCAGCATGTTCTATGTGGTTTCGCCAAGTCTTTAAGTTGCATGGTCAAGGTTACGATATTAACCTTAAGTGCACAAGATGTGGCTTGTGAGTTCGCCAAAATTGTGGTAGTAAGTGGTCACATCCCTGAAGACGTTGAAGATTAGGCCAAGTAGTTAGCATTTATAGAAAGCAAGTTTGAGCAAAAGGACGAATAAAGCACAGATAAAGAAGTTAAGCAGTACAAGATAAATAATTAATCATGCATCATGGGTTATATAATATTATATTGGTAAAGCGATAGTAATTTGATGTTTTACTATAACACGGCCTTTATCACAAATGAAAGTAACAATCTTTAATTAGAACAGTACATAAAATGAACAAGTACTTATTTACCTACCGACCTTTTTAACAAAAATCTCCGATTTCATTTAAAGGTCAGTTATTTCTGGTAAAGGTTATTTTTGAGAGTCCTTTATAACAGATTTATACTTAAAAACATAAGTATCTAGCCTATCTCAATTGGAATACGTACAGAAGTTAACAGCGTCAATATATTCACACCCTTAGCGAAATCCCGAACAGCTTGTCGAGCCTCGCTGTCCATCATTAGCGAACATTCCGACTCTATCACAAACTCGCTCTGTTCTTTCTCTTCCGGCAAGGACTTAAAAAAATAAAAATAAAAGGAAATTAAAAAATATAAGTTTGAATTCCCGCAAATGGGACCTATTTCCCAAGAAAGTTACACCCACGCCGGCGTATAAAAAAGTATGTCATTTAAAGGTTGTAAGATTTTTTTATGTGTCGATATTTAGATTTTATGGGAGCATAAACCATTTGTAATGAAATGGGCAGTCACCAATAGTATTTCGTTGAGTATTCCCGTGATTATTATACGACCGGAAAGGAGGACTTGCAACGTAGACCTCTCTAATGGCGTTTCTAGAGATATTCTTCGCTGATTAGCCATGTTACGAACTCTGAAAAAAAGAAAGGTTTTTTAAAATAAACAAAAATATTCCGATTGTTATTGTGTATATTATGTATTAGTCCATATAAATCCCAGTACAGGCACGCGCCTCCTCTACAATCGAGAGTACGATTGAGGGTGGTTAGGCTATACAACATGTAACAGATTTAAATGTAAAAGCGGAAAGTAGTACGTTCAGAATCAGCTACTGAACCGATATCAACATTTTTTTTGGTAGGTATTTTTTTTCAAAATAATTAGTTAAGACCAAGTAAATTACAGACACTCCTTCGTTTAGTACTCCGAACAAACGAAATTGAAACGTAACTCCAGCACATAAGATCATTTTTAAATGAATCACTAAACGAATACTCTAATAAACTAAATAATGAACAAAAATGAACTTTATTTCGATAGTCATAAAGTTTATTTAAGCAATCTATCATTAATCAAACGCACACAACGATAGGCCTGAATAAACGTAATAAGCTACCAAAATAAATAACTATCATATTCTCTTTTCCGCACATTTAACTACAACTAGATAGAGCAGGATGCAGCTATTGTTTAATGCAATTTGATCCATCCGACAAACGATGGCGCGCGCGGCGGTATAGGGATGCGCCGCGAAAAAAATTACTCCCGGTATTTGCAAGACCGGGCGATCCAAATTCCAAATCCCGCGCAATACATGCACTTAAATGAAACAAATTAAATTGTAACAAAATCAATATGAAAAGAAACAACAAATAGGTATTTCTATGAAAAATAATTTCGGGGAACGTTAAAATGGTGATTAAATTCGGTTTGTAATTTTGCTACAATGTATGCGGAATCCCGGTGTGTCGGATATCCTGTTATTGCAATCCCTAAATGGGCACCGAATATGTGAAAAAAATCTAGTCGTGCACCGCAGTTATCTGTGTCTACTTGTGTTTAAGTGTTAAGTAGATATGTATTTCGATAACTTTCGCGCGCGATGTCTTTTCGGTATTCGAATATTCAAATACACTGAAATGATGAGAACTTTGGCACTGTGTGGTGATAATGTATCATTGGCATGTCTGACGGTATCTCGATGCTGAGTTCGGAGAGCGCTGGATAGGTCGCGGCGAACCTGTGCAATGGCCTCCTAGGTCACCTGACTTGACTTGACGCCTCTTGACTTTTTTTGTGGGGACGTAATAAATCTCTGGTATCCTTCAGTGAAAGTACTAATGTGGAGGATCCAGGATGAGGAGGATAATGTGGAGCAAATTCCTAAAAGTGAAGAGTGACACTGAAGTTTTACATAAATTACGTGAACAATTACGCAAATGTGCATCAAAGTGTATCAAGGTGGTGGACATGTCGAACATATTTTAAAAAGAAATCGCCTCATTAGTGCCATGTAACACGTAAGTTAATTTTGTTGTATTTTTTTGTGTTGTGATTCCCAATCTAGTATTCGTTGTTAGATATTGCGTTATATTATTATCTTATTCAATAATAATGCAAAATAAATGACGCCCGTATCCTGCCCGCCTGTAGGAACTAAGTTTAGCGGAAGTGAAATTAATAATATTTTATAGCCGATTCATGCAAAATATTGTCTTATGTTGGGTTCGTACGCATTATATCTAGTAAGTAAAATATTTAGATTTTATAGTTAAAACACAAATGTTATGCTTACAGATTAAATAAATAATAATTTGTTTACCAAACCACCCAGTAATCAGTTACGTACGTAATTTGTATTTCGTTTATTGTCAGCTGTTTCTGCCGGCGCGGCGCAGCGGTCGGCGACCGGCGTTAGGTACTCGTGTGAATGTGTCTTGTGTACATGTGTGCGTGTCCGGCGAGCGTGTGTAGTAGTACACTCTTATTTGTAACTCGTAAGGTGACCATGTTAAGTGCCTACATTTGGTATAACTAATTTCATAAATAAAAGATTTTGTAATTATGATAGTACGATTTCAAAGCATAAACTATGATTGCAATAATATTTTAAAGTTGGGGTGTCTGAGGTTGTGAATTAATCCTGTTACACGTTGTATAGTCCAATTAGTATAATTATACCGGGTATCTCAAGACTGCTACCGAAAACGAAGCCGGGTGGTAGTTTTAGTGACTACAAACACAATGCAATAAAAAATTTCGCATAGAAACGAGACAATTATTTTTTATGATTTTTTAAATATCGTCATTTTTGGGCGGTAAAACCATAGTTTTTGCTAAAATAATAATTTAAACTCTTTTATACCTTAGAGTATTTATAAATAAAAGGGTATACACTATTATTTTAGGAAAAAAAAATATTTACCACCCAAATAGGGCTATAGGAAAAAAAAATAACAAAAAAAATTGTCGTTTTTTTCTGCAACTTTTTCTGTTGCATTGAGTCTGAAGTCGCTTAAACTACCACCCGGCTTCGTTTTCGGTAGCAGTCTTGATATACCCTGTATACATCGTACAAACAATCTTGAGCGTAAATACTAATAAGATGGGGGAAACTAAATGGATTACAATTTGCTATATGAAATAATTTAATTTAGGTATGGTCATTAAAGTTTATTGCCGCTTACGCTTTCCTGTGCTTTTGTCTTTTGGCCAAAGCCTTTTTATCCGCGCACGACGTCAGAATCAAATATGGCCGCCGTCCACGTAATTTCAGCATCAAAGCTCCAAGTAAATCCATGCTTACTATTTTCACTTTGCCATCTTTTATGAAAGCTTCTTCGCGGCCTACAAATAAAGATGTAGTGCATTGTTGGACACAATTGTCGATAATAGTAATCAACCGGACAGAAAACTATAGAGCAAAAACATCGGAATGCACTAATTGGCTAAGATCAATTTACACTCATTTGCAAAAAAAAACGGGCGGTTTTGATTTTAATTCTTCTTTAATAAAATACGGTACCAAAATGATTTCAATCATTTATACATGTTACTGGCCGGTTTTAAAAATGCCGTGGTGTTTAACAGTACGTTCTAAATTAAAATTTTCGTTTGATGCTCGTTTTTACAGAAAACCACTTTTTATCCTACATTTTTGGTGCGAAGTTCCAAAAGATAATATCGGTTTTCATAACTTTTAGTCAATTTTTATGAATTTATTTCATATTCTTAATTGTCAAAGCTTCATTTATTGTTGTTTAGCTGTCTCAATAATGTTAGAGAAAGTGGTAAAAGCTACTAAAATTATTGCGCTGCTCGAAGAGGGTTGCAGCCAATGCTTCGTGGCTCAGAGGCTAAGTGTGAGTCGCTCGACGGTTCCAAGGACCTGGCAGCGGTATCAAGACACCGGTTCCGTCGAGAAAAGGCCTGGTTCTGGAAGAAAACCATGTACCCAACCACGGGATGATCGTTTTCTTGTGAGACGCGCATTGAGAAATCGCAAGTCTTCGTATGTGGACCTTAAGAACAACCTCGAAGAAGTAAGAAATGTGCATATTAGTCTATGGACGGTCAGGAGGAGGCTTCTCGCGGCCAATATACGCAGTCATCGCCCGGCCCGCGGCCCTAAGTTACTCCGTGAGCACAGAGTTGCCAGGCTTAGGTTTGCTCGAAATTGTGAGTCATGGACTCAAGAAGACTGGAATAGGGTATTGTTCTCCGATGAAGCCAGGATATCTCTGTTTGGTGAAGATCGACGTCGGCGAGTGCTACGAAGACGAGGAGAACGCTTTGCAGAGGCTTGTTTTGAAGAAATCACACCTTATGGTGGGGACTCTGTTATGTTTTGGGCAGGAATAAATTCAATGGATCGTACAGAGTTAGTCTTCATTGAAAACAGCTCACTGACTGGACATCGATACATAACGGAAGTTCTAATTCCTCATGCACAACCCGCATTGGCCGCTTTAGGCGAAGACTCAATTTTTATGGACGACAACGCTCGCGCCCACCGGTCTGGTCATTCGTCGTTTGGATTGGCCAGCTCGAAGTCCCGACCTCAATCCTATAGAGCATGTCTGGGACATTCTGCAACGACGCGTGAGATCAGTAAAACCGGCTCCGCAGACCATCAGAATGAAGAATGTGATTACCGCGGAGTGGGAACGTATTCCGCAAGCAAGTATCCGGGATATCCTCGCTAGCATACCCAGACGAATTCAAGCTGTGATTTCAGCTAGAGGGGGTCACACTCGATACTAAACATTTATCTGCTTTTACTTTATTAAAGAAAAAATGGTTGCCTGTAAAGTCGGTTTTACGGGCGAAGATTTTACGTGACAACGTCTTTTTCTCGGTAGAATATTTATTGATATGAATATAATTAAATTGCACAATAGGAACAAGGAATTGAATGAAAATAAGAATTGCACAAATTTTAACTATAGAAATATATTTTGTTTACTAAAACATTGTACATGTAATGACGAATCTAAGCACTCCATATTTTCACTACAGACACAGCTGACGATACTTTAACCACACGTGTGAACTTGTATTGTGACGCTTTCTTGTTTTTCCAACGCCAAGAACGTTCGAGAAAGACAAAGACAGAGACACAAGCATGCGCCGATTCAATGCGCCTAATTCTCTAGTGCTGCGCGCGCGGCAGACCGATCATAGTTGAGTGGGAGAGAGACGCAAGGCATTCGGCGGGCCTCTCTCTCGTTCGGTGAGTCATCGTAACGTTACCGGGCGTTACACTTTTTCATAAGTGACTCCCAGCCGCAACCTAATTTAAGACGTTGTCACGTCAATAAATTTTTTGGAGGTAAAATTTTTTTTTTGGGGGGGTAATTTTTTGCGTAATTTGGGATTTCTGGCGGGGTCAATTTGTAGCCCTCACCAAGACGGTTCCGAGGATACCAAACTCGGTGGGTCTACGATCTATATTGGCCGAGATAGGATTGGGGGGGTGAGGTAAATTTTCGGGGTGGGGGTAAGGGAGGGGGGGGGGAGGAAGGTTTCGTGGGGAGGCTAACTTAAATTAATTGTTTTGGAGGTAAAATATTTTTTTTTGGGGGGGTAATTTTTTGCGTAATTTGGGATTTCTGGCGGGGTCAATTTGTAGCCCTCACCAAGACGGTTCCGAGGATACCAAACTCGGTGGGTCTACGACCTATGTTGGCCGAGATAGGATTGGGGGGGGGGTGAGGTAAATTTTCGGGGTGGGGGTAGGGGAGGGGGGGGGGGTAGGTTTCGTGGGGAGGCTAATAGGCACTATTTCGGAATAAGGGTGGGGGAAGGCAGGGGGCTATGGGACAATTTTGGAAAAAGTGGGTGAAACTGAAAAATAATTCTCTAGTGCTGCGCGCGCACCGTTACGTTACCGGGCGTTACACTTTTTCATAAGTGACTCCCAGCCGCAACCTAATTTAAGACGTTGTCACGTCAAAAACAAACAAAAATCTTTGTTAACTTTTACTTCACGAGCATATGCACTACTAGCGAGCATACACTACTAGTGAACTTTAGCATTAAAACCCATAAATTTTATCAAAATTTTATGATAATACTGACGAAAACGATTATTTGCTTATTAATTTACAAAATTGTGAAAGTAAAACTACCTATAATTTATCAAACAAACCCATAGTAACATTTGAAATGGTTCATTGCTTAGGTGCCAGTTTTTTTGAAAATGAGTTTATTTCTAGAGTTTCTTGTTAGCATGAGAGATTCAAAATGAAAACGTGTTTAATTTCTGCCAAGTGTTTAGCGGGCTACTTCAATGATTGAAACTCCTATACACTATACTATTTCATCAACTTCATTGTGGATTAAATATTTCTTAGAGATCTCTGGAGCGTCGTTGAGCTTCACTGCTCGGTTTCAATAAATACCTACTTTGGTGGCTTCTGCTGTCACTCCTGCGCGATGAGGGCGGGACAATTTCTATTCCATAATTCGATATTGCAACAAACAAGTTCAAAATTAGATCTACCAATCAAACACACACACATCACCTTCTTAAGCTAATAGAAGAGGAAACAAATGTTGAAAGCAAAAGCAATACATCAACTAACACAATTTGTTACATGTGGAGTCATAAGTATGTTTTACTGCTTTGAACCTTCGCATTTGTTCTTTGTGGGGTATAATATATTATTACTTAGGCCATAAGATTCGCCGTCCATTTCGCCGTAAGTGAGTAATTCTCCGGCTAGTAGCATGTCGTCGAACTTGCTTCTGGTTATTTCTCTGTAGTGGTCCGGGTAGTGGTAGGGCGCGGTTGTGTGTTGGCGAGACAGTTCTATATTCGCACTACATTCGTGTGCAAGGCGACGAGCTAGAGATCCTAACACCAATAATAATTTGATTACCTTGCCATAGTGGTGAATAAAATTATATTTCTCGGAAAAAATCGAATTGGATAAATAATGAAAAAATTCGCTGTGTTATTGGAGCTTGTAAAATTTATATAAAATAAATGTTACAAGCTCGTAACATTTATTTTATCCTTTTATATTCTCGATTAATTTGCTAATCAAGTAAACATCCGTACTGTATACACAAAAATGCAGACGGAGCTAATATAAGCGTATTAATAATTCTTTCAATACTATAAACTCATTTTTATGCACCAACTTTAATTTAAACTACTAGATCATTTACGTTTACAGTATTTAAAACAAAACACGGACTAACTTTAGTAGCTGAAGGAGTTCATATGAGGCAGAATGCGTATTTACCTTTGCCGACAGCTTCGTACCCGACAAGAACCACTATGGGCACTTCAGTGCTATCAGCCGGCGGAATGTACGGAGAAACACGAGCCCTCGACAGTTGCTCAATGTACAATAAGCGAAGCAGACGTCGAGTCGCAAAAGTAGTCACGTCTGGGTTCATATCCATTTTTGAAGTTCGCTTTAATTAATGAACTTGACAGTTAATTATCATTATAATGGCATTGTTTTAAAACATTCCTTTCTGTGTTGAGCTGTGTGTAATAAGAATTTTAGTATCCGTGAAATTTAGATTGTATCTCGCTGACAATTTCGTTGTTTGAAAAGTTAGGCAGTTAATTTCGCTTTGTACTAGACAAAGTTGGTGATTTAAGTATAAAATGAAAGAAAAAACATATAACTTAGCTACTAAAACTGCATTATACATACAATTAATGTAGTAGTTAAAAAACAAATCCAACAGATACCTGTTCAACGGGATCAAGTTGTTCCGCATCAAGAGATAGAAGTATGGGGAAGGTATTGATTACAACGTCTTTGTACCCCGGCGTGGAACAAATAGGATTGGCACGCAAGTCTAACACAATCAGCCGGTGGAGTTGTCGCATGTACACCGCCAGCTCTAGGAGCATGCTCAGGCGATTGTTACGGGCGTGAAGCTCTCGCAATCTGCAACGTTAAATTGATAAGTAAATTAAAACTATAAAATTATTTTTATTTATGTCTATTCAAAGATAAATCTCTTATCAAATATATGTACCCTACTTCTGTCGTCTCAGCACCATCTCAAGTTAGTCTGACAGAGAAGGCATGACAATGCCTGTATATTAATAAAATGAATATTTTTTAGGGATAAACTGTGGTTTCTAAATTTTGTTTTATAAACAAACAAAAAAAATATGTTTTAATGAGGTAGTGAATAGATGACTAGGATTCTTTCTGATGGTAATTGTCACCCCTACCGATAAAAAGGAGCAATAACCTACCTATAAACCAGAACTTATTAAGCATTGCGGTCGTAATATGGAGAACAATTTTACTCGCTATACTGTGGAAAAATAATGTTGCTTGACCTTGAAGGCAGAACTAGGGAACAGCGTGGTGCGTACTGCATAACTAGAAGGCTTCTCGCATACGAGTGAGCTACCTCCTTGTAAATAAAGAAGACGCGTACGTGTGTGACCAGCTTTCCAAATCTATTCGCCTACAAACAGGCATACTAGGATTTCAAGTTTTTATCATTGATATTCTTCAACATGCTATAGGCAGATTTTACTCTTAAAAAGTATAGTCAAAATCGTGTAGCGCAATGCGAATGGAGCTAAATGTACTTAGTTATTCCCTTAGTGTACTTCCAAATTAAAGTGGTGAAGTGTCGGTGTTTGATAGTAACATGTAAATTAAGTTTTAGTTTATGTGACACGATTTTGGCTGCAAACACCGCAGTGCTAAACTTTGTGTTGGGTATTATTTAATTAAATGTTTGTATGTGTCAGATACCATTACAAAATTACATTTGTATTTAAGAGCGTTTACACCTTGCGCGCAAAGTCAACTATAGGTATTTCTTCGTTAATTTCACGCACACATAAAGCTGTGTGCGTAGAGCTGCCGCGTTGGCTCGCTATACAGTCAGCTCAACCAACTTTGATCCGTGCGCTTCAAAATTCTAATATTCAACTGAAATGTAACTTATGATTTATATATTGGTAATATAATATCATAAAAATATTTTATTTGCATTATAAGTAGACAAATATTACTGTGCAAGCAATGAACAATACAAATTTAGATACTAATCATATTTTCGTTATTATTACATTGTTAAGTTGCATTCAAATCAGTGTTCAATCAGTAGACACTACGGACGTTTTATTAATCATTTCGTGTTCGAACACATGAATAGAATTAGAGGCCTTACAACTCCTTACAATTACGAAATATATTTAATTTTATATTACAATACATGACATAATTTAGCCTCGGAATAACATCCCATTATATTATCTGAAACATAATTTATACTCACTACAAAATCATTGTAGGTAATAAAAAAAAATTCTACCAAAGAAGGTACTAAGATGTGGCAATCGCAGTTCGCGCGTGGCTATTTTTACTACGCACGGCAAAAATCGACTGCAGCCAGGCCGGAGCGATACGTCCTCCCTCTAGAAGACCTTGCGGCCAAATTAAGTGTTGATACAAAAGATCAGATAAAAATATGAAATAGTAAATAACTGAACCTCACAATAACTGATTTCGTTTCTTGAATTCTGACGGCGGCTGTATGCATGTTTTTGAGAAGATATATACAACGTATGTTAAAATTAGTGCAATAGCTTGTGCTACTGATTCTCAATAAACGTAGTATACTAAAACTTATGATAAATACCCTCCCATTATATTCGAAAACGTATACAACTAGAAGGAAAAAAGGAAATTTAATTAGGCCAAAGATAAAAATAAATAAAAAATATTGTAAAAGTACCTTGTTAACAAATTTAACTATTTCAAATTACATAAAATAAGGTAATTATGGTAATTTGCAATTTTTATTTAAATCAATATACAGGGTATATCAAGACTGCTACCGAAAACGAAGCCGGGTGGTAGCTTAAGCGACTTCAGACACAATGCAACAGAAAATGTTGCAAAAAAAAAGACAAAGACAGAGACACAAGCATGCGCCGATTCAATGCGCCTAATTCTCTAGTGCTGCGCGCGCACCGTTACGTTACCGGGCGTTACACTTTTTCATAAGTGACTCCCAGCCGCAACCTAATTTAAGACGTTGTCACGTTAATAAGAAAAATCGTATTTTGCCTGCTCTCGATTGTCGAGCTCGTCAAGACGATTCCTCTGACTCCAAACACGGGGGGTTTACTTTAAGAAATGACGGAGTTATGCCTGGACAAATATTTTAGGGGAGAGAGGGAGGAATTTGGGGATTTGGTTGGGGCCAATCTGTAGAGCTCACCGAGCCGGTTCCAAAGATACCAAACTCGGTGGGTCTACGATCTATATTGGCCGAGATAGGATTGGGGGGGGGGTGAGGTAAATTTTCGGGGTGGGGGTAAGGGAGGGGGGGGGGGGGGAGGAAGGTTTCGTGGGGAGGCTAACTTAAATTAATTTTTTGGAGGTAAAATATTTTTTTTTGGGGGGGTAATTTTTTGCGTAATTTGGGATTTCTGGCGGGGTCAATTTGTAGCCCTCACCAAGACGGTTCCGAGGATACCAAACTCGGTGGGTCTACGACCTATGTTGGCCGAGATAGGATTGGGGGGTGAGGTAAATTTTCGGGGTGGGGGTAGGGGAGGGGGGGGGGTAGGTTTCGTGGGGAGGCTAATAGGCACTATTTCGGAATAAGGGTGGGGGAAGGCAGGGGGGGGGGGCTATGGGACAATTTTGGAAAAAGTGGGTGAAACTGAAAAATAATTCTCTAGTGCTGCGCGCGCACCGTTACGTTACCGGGCGTTACACTTTTTCATAAGTGACTCCCAGCCGCAACCTAATTTAAGACGTTGTCACGTCAAAAGCGACAATTTTTTTTTTGTTATTTTTTTCCTATGGCCATATTTGGGTGGTAAATACATTTTTTCCTAAAATAATAGTATATACCCTTTTATTTATAAATACTCTAAAATATAAAAGAGTTTAAATTATTATTTTAGCAAAAACTATGGATTTACCACCCAAAAATGACGATATTTAAAAAATCATAAAAAAAATTGTCGCGTTTCTAGGCGAAATTTTTAATTGCATTGTGTTTGTAGCCACTAAAACTACCACCCGGCTTCGTTTTCGGTAGCAGTCTTGAGATACCCGGTATATTTTGTGACATTGTCATTTAATAAAATTAATTTACATTATTGTTTTACAATATCGATATTTCTGGGAATTATATTATGAACTCGACTGTTTGACATTGATACATTAACCAGTATAAATTGAGCTCGCTCGGGACCAAATTAATTTTAAAAGAATATTAGTTATCGATGAAAATTTATTGCGTTTTTTTAGATACATAATTTTTTTGAGTTTTTTGCACACCATTTTATTGAACAAATCATTTTTAACTGTAATATTATGTTCCCAAAATGTAATTTTCGCTAACGTGCGACGACATGTGCGGGTGCACTACTTGGACGACACCGATGACGCGACATTTGGCATCGGTTAATATCTATCTGATAGCTTATATGTGTTGGGCGCGACCGCTGCCTTTGGGAGTGATCTGTGTTTTTAAAATATTTGTAGAAAACATGAAAACTAATTTTGTTGAAATATAAAAATGGTATTTTATTGATAATATGTTCTTCTATTATAATATGCAATTACTATAAAAAAATTATGTACGATTAGTTGGTGAAAAAAAAAAAATGTTCTTGACGAGAATTTCTAAATAATTTCCCATTGTTTAAATTTTTATTTTTCAGGAACTAAAAAAATTATATTTCTCAGCAAAATCCCTCCATAAGGGTCTTATTAGTCTGATAATATTTTTATTTTCATCTTATATTTAGTGATTTCGGATATCTTAAGCTTCTAAATTGCCATTTAAAGCTTAAATAACGAAACTTGTGTTCAGTAATCCTTATAGTACTCACAAATTATCCATCAATATATAATGTTTTCCACGAAAATCCCTAGATGACAACCTTTTCTAAAATAAGTACTAATTATTTTTCCTTTAAATTGTTTATTGGTGGCTATTAACTCGTTTGAAAAGTCCTGTTTTTAAGCCAAAAAGCGCGCGGAAGGTATAAACGCTCTTACGGATATAGTACGGTACGTAGATTGTGATCTGCAAGTTTGATGTTGTATAATCAAAAGTACGTATTTGATGCTAATACAAAATATGTTTTTATCTATAAAGGTACTGAATGAAAATCACAATGAAAATAAATATTAATTGTGAAATTATGTATGGTAGACTATATGGCCTAACCACTCACAATCGTACTCTCGACTGTAGATGAGGACCGTGCCCGTCAGAAGGTCGTATAAGTAAGGGCTGATACAATAAAATTATAATTAAATCTTGTAATTATTATTGTTGATATTAAATCGTGTAGTTGGACCATTGACAAATATGATTCGGATATGTTCGGATATAAATGTTTTATTGTCAATAAGGATTAAAATTTCAATCACCAAACAAAAAATATGAACATTAAGTACGAATGAAAATGACAGCTGCAATAATAAAATTGTTGCATTGTGTCACTTTTATGTGCCGTCAGGTTATAATTTATTTGATGGTAACTTTTATCCGACGATTTAAAATTGGACGTAAATAAAGTTATAGAATTACATTTAGCCCCATTCAGATTTTCGCTTAAAATGAAATGAAATGAAATTGGTTTATTGATCACGTGGGCAATTAAATGGCTTTTATGACAAGCCAATACATAGTACTTAGACCGCCGTTTGTACTTTTTATATTTTTTTGATTCTGTATGTTGTATTTTTTTTATGTGTACAATACAGATTTAAAATAAATAAATAAATAATAGTACTTATCCTAAAGTACAAAATTATACCATTATATAAATTAAATTCTTAGTCTTATTTATTATATATAACTATTTATAGTAAATAATATGCTATTCAAGGAAATACACTATTTATTCACATCTCATTATCCGTCTGAATATTCACTAGGATTTGAAATGATTACCTGGTGCACCCTGAGAACATTTTCAACGAGATCAGGTTGTTTTCATTTAGATTCAAATATTCTAAATGGAGTAGAGTCCAGAGTCCCGAAACAGAACTGAATTCGAAGCTGGAAATATTATTGTAAGATACGTCCAACCAGAGTAAACGTAAGTTGTTCAAATTCTCGAGCCGTTGAATATGGTTGAAGGATAGATCCAGGCGCCTTAGATATCTTAAAACAAAAAGTAATGATGATAAAAAGAAGGCACAATTGATACCTCCCTAGGCTTCTAGATTCGGCACGTATTTTTCTTATTGTAATGAATGGCGAGACGAGCATGCCGTTCGCTTGATGCTAGGCGTCTCACTTTATATAAGATACTCTATGGGCGATCCCACCGGCAAAACTAAACAACACCTTGAATTACAAAGCAGTGCAGTGCAGTGCAGTGCAGTCCACTCCGCTCGCCGTTCAAACAGTTACTCTGGCTACAATGTCCCTCAATCAGAAATACAGCTGTGCATTTACGTTGCTGATTGTGTCAATTTATGTTTTGCATTAAGATAGGTTTGTACTATATCTTAATTCGAGATAGAGATAAGCTCTGTCAAATGCAGGTGGCACAAGTGGTACCTATCCCATGACGTCACCTCTTTTGATGTACAATAAATAAGTAATTGGTGGAGTCACACCAAAATGTTCCATATTTTTGGAATTACGACAGCAAAGAAATACTAAACAATTTAATGTATCTAATCAACATTGAAATACAATGCAAGCGAATACTCAAAAGTATAACAAGTTTCGTTTCAAAAGTTAATATTTAAGTACCTCAAGTTTTCAAGACCGCTAATATTCTTGATGTTGTTATGCGACAGGTCAAGAATTGTAATCGACCAAAATGCGCTTAAATCTCTGATCCTCTTCACAGAATTGAATTTATAATGAACTTCCGTTAAAAACCATTGCGCTGGGAAACACCAAATCGTTGTTATGCCCGTTTATTGCAAAAGTTAGAAGTAAATTACACTCACCAGTATTATACTCCAAAACTGTGCTAAGCCTGTTGAATGCCACGGATAGAAACTGTAGATACGGTAAGTGAGAGAGAACTTTCAACTCCGACAACAAGTTAGACGACAGATCCAAATATACCAAATACTTATAATGTTGCAATATATCTATATTGATCAAGTGCTGTAATTGATAAATGTTCCTCAATCGACAAAAAATACTAAATCAAATTACCAAAATCACGTAAAATTTTCCTCGGATGATACTCGAGCAACATGTGTAAGTAATAAATGTATTGAAGCTAACCTTTGAGGAAAGATCCAATTTTATATAAACGTAGTCTCCCAATATTGGAGTGCGTTTCAAATAGGAGAGACATGGAGTGATAGCGTCGCGGGTCAGCACCCCTGCCACACTCTCCGCCACATCTTCGATATTGCGAATCCTTACAGTCGGCGAGTAAACGTCTGCGTACAACTCCGGAAATATATAGAAACATCCCCATAACTGATCTTCATTCATTAGAGGCGTCACATTTATCGGAAACTGAAAATATATACTTATTTGAACATACATTCATTTTGGTACACACAATATTTTTCATGCCAAATAAATTGACTCTATTACACCGAAAATTCATTTCACGTATGAGAAATCACGGCGATTTATAGCTAATATAAATGAAAACAACGACGACCAAAATATTTTTACCTTTGGGAAATACCAACTGTGGAGAGTGATGAAATGTGACCCTACTCAAAGGACGCACATACGTCAAATTGGTCAGTGGTCCCCGCTGGCTCGCCGCTGCTTTTTAGTTCAACATCGTCTCAAAAGATGTTTAACGCCCCCAAAGGCACGCGCTCAAAATATTAAAAGCGCTGCGGGTACGTTGACGAAAATATTTCATATAAACTTTTCATGAATATTTCGTGTAAAATTAGACGCCAGTTTACCTTTTCTAAGTTAAGAAGAATTTAATAACGTTTACGTATCGTGTCGTGTAGAGGGGGTTCTTGTGATAGCTCTTAATTAAAATATTTCAACGAGGAAATTAAAATCTCTACTTACTACTTTGTTTAGATCGGTATTTTTAAATAACGTTAAAAATCTGGTCTCGATATTTTTATTTTTAATACGCTTTTATTAACTTCGCCTGTATGTATGTAACGGAATCTTTGAAGGAATGACAATACAATCATTTAAAAAAATATATAACATAATCCTATCCAGAATCTTCGGAAATTAAACTTTTTTGAAAAAATAAATGGAAAATATGGTAATTTATTGTTACAAAGCCTGGGGTGCTTACAACAATTACTTATCCTCCAGCACCCCTTTATAGCAACAAAATTGATGTAGTTAACTCTATTTTCTAGTCTTAAACTCATTATCAGTTATTTTAATTTTTTTAGTTTGATCTTTGATATAATCGAGTTTTTTTAGTTTTTTAAATTATAATTTAATTAAGTACTACAATTTTACAAGAGTTTGTTAAAATGAAAACTGGTATGGCAGCCTTATATTGAGCGACTTTGCAATATAATATAATTATCTCACTTGTTCCGCGAACAAATCTTCTTCACTTTTGTTGCGTAGTTCTGCGGGAACAAAATACTGTATCGAATATTCTTTTGCAGGCAAACCAATGCTGCGACGTCTTAGTGTGCTCTGACCTGAAAAATGTTAAAATGCGATCGGAATTTGTGCCAGCCCGATCGAAATCGCTACTGTTCTTTGTTACAGTTAAATGTTGCACTGCTCCAATTTTTCGTCGGCACATTTTTCGGAATCTGAATTTCAAATACCTAAGTAAAGCTGAAATTAGATTTTGAAGGCATAAATGGTATGCAATAGCAAGCTTATGTCATAGGGGTTTCTATCTATTGTTATATGCTTGATAATGATAGCTTCCATGGCTACTCTGGTTCAGATACCGGTGGTCTTAAATCAAAATAGAGGCAGCAGAATAGATCAGTTCACCGAAAGAAACGCATTTATTGAAACCAAAAATAAAGTTTCTTGAAGCTTCTGATACTTATGGCACAAGACCAGCATCTTATTGTAGGGAACTCTGTATCAGATATTGGATGTATTTATAAAACATGGTTATAGGCGAAACAGAATTTGGTTTTGTATGTATTAAATCACCCAAGGGCGTGCCATAGGCAAGGCCTATGTCTAGCAGTGGAAGGGAATAGGCTGATGATGATGATGTATAAATCTCACCAGAAGTAATTACATCTAACGGCTGTGAAGACATGTAGTTGATCCTGGAGACCTCAGCCCACATTCTTAGAAGGTTGCCGACTCTCAGTCCACTGAAAGTACTTTTGGATGAGCCAGTCAAATGTTTCTCATCACTCTCCGAGTCAGAATTGTCGGTCTTGGTCTCAGGGATAGGTGTGCTCACTTTCATCTCCGTGGAATGTCTAATACTCATAATTGTTTAATAAATGCTGATTATTCATACGAAAATGACAGCTGAAAATTTGTTGTTTTTGTTACTTGAATTGTCAGGCAAATATCATAGAGAAAATAAACACTACGTTATATAAACATTTTATAATGAAATACGAGGGTAGGAGTTGATTTTTTCAAGGTTCTATATCTAATGTAAAAGGTTATTTTACATTAGATTATTTTAAAAGGTTATTTTACATTAGATATAGAACCTTGAAACGGTGAACTTGAACCTTTTTACTGGTGGTAGGTCTCTCATATGTGAGAGGCTGCCTGGGTGGGTACCACCGCAATGTCTATTTCTCTCGACAAACAGCAGTTTAAATGCGCTGTTGTGTTTCGGATTGAAGGACATTGTAGCCAGAGTAACTACTGGACATATTGAGACTTAACATCTTGTCTCAGGATGGCGAGCGCAGTGGAATGCCAAGCATTGCTTTGTAAATCAAGGTGTTGTTTGGTTTTGCTACTGTTCATGAGCGGTCGCATCGCTTACCATCAGGCAAACGGCATGGTCGTCTCGCCATTCAATGCAATAAAAAAAAAATGTTCATCATGTTGTGTTTTAATTTATTGAAAGAGCGAGATTTCCCTGTTTTTGTAGGTACACTTTATTTCATTATTTTTGTGTGATTTAGACATAATTAAGACCTACTCTGTGCCTGTAGATGTATGAGCCATATACATATTTTTATGAACACCGTACAATAACTCATTTCCAAACAGCTCATGTATTGTGAAGTCTTAACAGATATACGTGTGGGTAACAGACCACCAAAGGTGTAAATTAAAGGCGCATCACAATATTTACATTATTGTATTACGGTGTCATAATAACAACACAGAAATACAAGATAATTTATCACATTACATCACAAAAACAGTTTTTTATTTAATATGTAAACGATCTGAGTGTACTGGAGTCAGGATGGTGGCCTTGCGGACTGCTAAAGAAATGAGATAACCAACTCATGCTTTTGTTTCACAATCTCTTTTGGTTGAACAAAAAGCTTTTGTTGATTTTCGTGGCCACTACGTCCCGTCTCTGCTTTCAAATAACTCTAGAAAGCTTTCTGAATGTCTTTTAGTCTTTTTGGTGCTCAAGTACGATAGATTATGCGGCGTGGACAACCTATGCTATGTTTCTGCTTTTATTCTGTGTTCTTATTACTAAGAATACAATATATTTATGGCAAGACTACATATTTTTATTCGTTACCTTATTTGAGAAAAATCAGGTCCTACACAACCAAATAATGTAGAAAGTCACTATACAATTCATTTTCTTATAAGGATAATCCCATAAATCAGACATATTAGAATCAATGCAAGCATCTTAAAATGTACCCAAATCAAACAGGCAACATTGACAAAATAAAATATAAACACAATATTACACTACCTGGCTTCAAGACGGTGCTGGTAAACTATCTACCTAGTTTATCCGGATAATATGTATTTAGTAAGAATCCCTTATTCGGTGCAAGGCTTTGTGGGTGGTAATCCCCGTAACTTGTAACTTGCGACATCTAAATTATCCTACATGCTTCTTCTTTATCAGGGTACTATTTTATTGGATAGTTTCCCGTGGGTATTGATGGGGTTTAGTTTGATTTTGGTTTTACCTCGTATTTGTTATAGAAAAATTGTGGTCACAATATCTGAAGATCTCTGTAAAATCGATACATCTCATACATACCGGATATCTCAAGACTGCTACCGAAAACGAAGCCGGGTGGTAGTTTTAGTGAGTACAAACACATTGCAACTAAAAATTTCGCAAAGAAACGCGACAATTATGTTTTATGATTTTTTAAATATTTATTTATTTATTTATTTAATTCTTTTTTGCACTGTACAGAAATACTATGAAGATATTATACAATAAGAATAATAGTACAAGTGGCGGCCTTATCACACTAGGTAATCTCTTACAGGCAACCATGGGATGGATATACTAACAGGAGATAGAAAGGGCAGTCTAAGGCGTAAAAGAAATAATAATCATCTACAATTAATAACTAAAAATATAACATAAACACACAAAATATATATAAATATCCATATACATACACATATACAAACATACCTATAATACTTACATATACATAAACATATTATATACTTATCCTAAAATATACCAGGAAGAGAATGGACAAATTATTTCAGCTACACTCTTGTTGTGAGAGGAAATGTTCTTTGACCTTTCTTTTAAATGACGACAGTGTTTCAGCCCGTTGCAACTCAGCTGGTAGAGAGTTCCACAGTCGGACAGCTTGGACAGTAAATGATTTGTCCATGAATACTGTGGAGTGCAAGGGCATTCTTAGTTTCAAGTTCTCCGACGACCTCAAGGATCTTGAAAGCGAATCATGGAGAAAGACGAAACGATCTTTAAGATACGAAGGCGTTAGAGGATAAAACAAAATGTTGTATAGAAGTGAAGGAATATGAGTATTCCGACGAAATCGGATGGGTAACCACTTGAGCCTAGTACGAAATTCTGAAACATGGTCATATTTGCGAAGCCCAAATATGAATATGATAGAGAGATTTTGGAGACGCTCAAGCTTATTAAGTTGGTCCTCGGTGAGATCTAGATAGCTGACATCAGCATAATCAAGGATAGGGAGAAGGAGAGTTGCGCAAGTGAAATCTTCGTGGTAATGGGTAGAAGATTGCTCAACCTTCGCAAGGACCTTGCCGAGGCAAACAGCTTTCGACTAACCTCACGAAGCTGCGGACCCCAAGTGAGAGACCTCTCAATAAATAAACCTAAATTCTTGACGGTTTCACTATATGGGATAATAGAGCCATTACAGGTGATGGATGGTAGTAGATCCCAATTAATTTTGGAAACCAATTTAGGGCTACCGACCACAATCACCTGGGTTTTGGATGGATTAACCATCAATCCATGGGTCCGGCTCCAGTCACAAATATGTTTAATATCAGTGTTTATAATAGAAATAGCGTCAGCCAAGTTGTTCAAGGGCGCCCGGGAGTAAATTTGGAGATCATCTGCGTAGAGGTGGTAGGAGGAGCAAATGTGATCAGTGATGGAATTTATAAAAACTGCGAAAAGTAAAGGAGATAGCACGCCGCCCTGTGGAACGCCAGCAGATACGGGGCACCAAGAGGAGAAACTATTCTCAACACAGATGCGTTGCCGGCGTCCAAACAGGTAACTACGAAACCAATCAATTGCCATTGGAGATATGTTAAGAGAACCAAGTACGCCGAGTAACACATCAAAATCGACAGTGTTGAAGGCGTTGCTGAAGTCTAGCAGTGCTAAGACTGTCAGCTCGCCATGCTCCATGCCCGATCTGATGCCATCCGCAATATGAGTCAGGGTGGTAGTGGTACTATGCCCAGGACGAAATCCAGACTGGAGAGGATTCAGGAGGTTATTACTGGAAAGGAAAGTATTAAGTTGGATATAGATCAGGCGTTCGAGGACTTTAGAAAGGAATGGTAAAATAGAAATAGGACGGAACTCAGACAGGACTGTGGCCTTAGGTTTTTTTGGAATGGGGATGATATGGGCTTCTTTCCATGCAGTAGGAAATATCCCGGTGGAAACGGAATGGTTGAGGATGTGACAAATGACAGGAAGGATTTCGTCTAGGATAGGAAAAATCATATTACGGCTGACACAGTCGCTTCCCATGGCATTTGATGAAATAAGCGTAATGGTTTTCTCAACATTACATGCAGCAAATTGTTTAAGAACGAAAGCAGAACATTCAGGAGTCTTAATGGTAGAAAGATGCTTAATAGTTTTATCTTTGATCGTCATGTCAAAATAGAATGGACAAGAAAAGTGATTATTCAGAGAATTTAGATCAATGGTTTTCGGAATTGAGTCTTGTGTAGGTTTACCCACTCCTAATGTCTTGAGAAATCTCCAGACTTTAGCTGGATCTCCGTTTTCAACAGAATCATGGATATGTCGGCGTTGAGCATTCCTACACACCTTACTACAGTGATTCCGAATGGCTACGTACTTCAACCAGTTCGACTCGTTGGGACGGCGTTTATACTTAGACTTGGCTGATGCTTTTTTACACAGTAACTCTTTAATTTCGGTGGTAAGCCATCTTGGCATCTTGGCATCGAGGCAATCGGACTGAAAGAGCGCACTCCAGTTAATGTCGCCGGCATCCTTTCGAAGCCTAACAAGATTCATACCACGGAAATTTCGCTGCAACAGAACTTTAGGTGAAGGTTTAGGAGGAAGAACACAATATGATAGGAATATGAGGTCGTGATAAGAAAAAGCGTCAGCAGAACATTGACCATGTTTTGCAACGAGGTTAGGAGAGGAGACAAAGATAAGGTCTAGGAGAGAAGGAGTGCAATTAGGAGAATGATGGGTTGCTGAAAGTGGTAGAATAGAAAGGTTGCAGGATTGGATAGAATTCGTGAGGGAGGAGGAACGACGATCGTTGTTGAGGAGACAGGTGTTGAAATCACCCATGATTATGGTTTAACTGTACAAAGGAACTAAATTTTCGAGAATTATTTCGAGAGAAGAAAAGAAATCAATGCGAAGCGAGGGACAATAATATACACCGAGTAACAGCTTCTTGAGGGAAAATTCCACCTCCAAGAAAATATGTTCACCAGCATTTGGTGGTGGAGGTTGCGGTGACGTACTAACTATCTTATAACGAAAATAATTTCGGAGATAGATAGCAACACCACCTCCACCACGTGGCACGCGATCATTTCTAATGAGGTGGAATCCAGGGAGAGAGTACGAGGTCGAAGGGAGGCAAGGCTTTAGCCAAGTTTCTGAAACAAGTATAGCATGGATATTAGTACAGTCAAAACTAGCCAGCATATCGGGGAAATGAGCCGGAATACTCTGGGCATTGAGATGAACCGCATTAAAATTCCTTGAGACATCGGAGAACTGAAAAGACAGAGTGTCAGAAAGCGAAGGGACACTTACAAAACTATCGTCACTATGAGCATCGCTACACGCCGATAGAAACTCCTCACTATCACTACTTGACGTCATATTATAAATATATATATAATATCAATACAATAATGGTAAATATACTAAAAAAAAATAATACTAACTACTACTAATCAAAACAGACTGAAAAAGAATAATATTTTGAAAATAAAAATAAAAAAAGTTACGATTGTAATACAACATCCATCTGCCGGTTCTGACAAGGCAAAAATTAACAGTTAATACAGATAAGAACAAACATAACAATAAAACAAAACCTATGAAAATCACTAAGCAAAACTAAACATATTATTATAAAAAGTAAAAATAAAGAAAAAGCAAAAAAAAAGCAAGGCCTGTCCAGGTAAATCAAGGATTAAATACAAAAAGATAAGAAATTCCGAACGAAACGCAGCTGTCAAAAATTGACGCTTGTCAAAAGTCAATATTAATAATAGTTATGTTTATAGATTTTGAAAGCCGGGTATATTAAAAAAAGTTATGGAAACAAGTAAACAAACTAATTTTAACATTGAAATACAGAATCATCCATCCATCCATCCATCAGCCAAAGGAAGTCCACTGCTGAACATAGGCCTCCCCCAATGATTTCCACAGAGACCTGTTGGAGGCAGCCTGCATCCAGCGACGTCCCGCGACCTTTACCAGATCGTCGGACCATCGTGTGGGTGGACGTCCTACGCTGCGCTTTCCGATACGCGGCCTCCATTCGAGCACTTTCCGACCCCATCGGTCATCAGATCTCCGCGCTATGTGCCCTGCCCATTGCCACTTCAACTTGCTAATCCGGTGGGCTATGTCGGTTATTTTAGTTCTCCTACGGATCTCCTCATTTCTGATTCGATCTCGCAGGGAAACCCCGAGCATAGCCCTCTCCATAGCTCGTTGAGTGACTTTGAGCTTCCTAATAAGGCCCATAGGGAGAGGCCACGTCTCGGTGCCGTAAGTCATCATTGACTAGAATAGGTCTAGGTTTCGATGACGACGAGGGCCGACCCATCCTGTGGCAGCGCTGGATGTCACCAACACTGAAATCAGTGATGCAAATGTGTTTCTTGACCACATCGACAATCACCTGCGCAGGATTCTCTCAGAATTGTTGAAAAATAGCTAAAAAATTATTTTTAAATATAATTATTTGTAGAGCAAAATTTGTGTTACTACTTCTTACGACTACCCACGCAGAAAAATATCGTCATTTTTGGGTGGTAAATCCATAGTTTTTGCTAAAATAATAATTTAAACACTTTTATACCTTAGATTATTTATAAATAAAAGGGTATACACTATTATTTTAGGAAAAAATGTATTTACCAACCAAATATGGTCATAGGAAAAACATAACAAAAAAAAAATTGTCGCTTTTTTTTTTGCAACTTTTTCTGTTGCATTGCGTCTGAGGTCGCTTAAACTACCACCCCGCTTCGTTTTCGGTAGCAGTCTTGATATACCCTGTATATTTTTTTTCAAAATGGCATGAGTTTTTTTTTTTACTTTTTTATTTTTTTAGGTCTGGCTAATAAGCAAACAGGTCACTTGATGGCAAGAGGTCTCTGGTGCTCATGAAAATCCACAATGCTTGGATTTTAGATATTTTGCCGGATCGTCAAATTGGGTCAAGAGCGGGAAGAAAAAAGGACAGGGAAGAGTATACTTCGATCTCCTGTCGAACGTTGGTGCCACTGAATGAGCCTGACCATTCATGCTGAATCATGATAAAAAAAAGCATGGCACTACCACTTTTAAAAAAATTATATTCGTATCAAAAATAGTTTCTACCATTTACCAACCCGGAAAATCTAGTTAACTCTCTCGCAGCCGATTCTTTTATTCTTGAGTGGTTAAAATTACACATATAGCCGCGTACTGACGAGCTGCGCAGCCTCGCGCGGCAGCCTCAGACGTTTGCTGCGGGACGGTTGCCTCGCGAGGCAGCCTCGATGTGTACATTTTTTGGATCGAGGCAGCTTCGCGCGGCATGGCCGAGCCAGTTTTGCTCAAGAGAAGTTTTGAGGCAGTACGTTCGGAAAGCTACCGCCACCACTGCCATTCTAATAATTTTACGGCTTGTAAAATAAAGAAAACGGAAACCTAAACGTTTTTGGATGAAACTATTATACCAAAACAGATTAGATTTTTTTCTTCAAGTCAGCTATTGGAATGTTCATTTTCTAACTTATTCTTCATGCATCTCCTTTTAATCCTCTATTAGTATAATCGGGACATTGCGCATCCCAAAGTCTTCTATATTCACCGTATAGTTGTATTAATTTACGATACTGTTCTTTATCCATGGCGCTAACCTGCGACGAACAAGCGAGGCGAAACACAACCGTCTTGATTGAGCGCGGCAAACGTAGCGAGGCGCCTTTGAGCATGGACAAAAATGGTTGCCTGTAAAGTCGGTTTTACGGGCGAAGATTTTACGTGACAACGTCTTTTTCTCGGTAGAATATTTATTGATATGAATATAATTAAATTGCACAATAGGAACAAGGAATTGAATGAAAATAAGAATTGCACAAATTTTAACTATAGAAATATATTTTGTTTACTAAAACATTGTACATGTAATGACGAATCTAAGCACTCCATATTTTCACTACAGACACAGCTGACGATACTTTAACCACACGTGTGAACTTGTATTGTGACGCTTTCTTGTTTTTCCAACGCCAAGAACGTTCGAGAAAGACAAAGACAGAGACACAAGCATGCGCCGATTCAATGCGCCTAATTCTCTAGTGCTGCGCGCGCGGCAGACCGATCATAGTTGAGTGGGAGAGAGACGCAAGGCATTCGGCGGGCCTCTCTCTCGTTCGGTGACTCATCGTAACGTTACCGGCCGTTACACTTTTTCATAAGTGACTCCCAGCCGCAACCTAATTTAAGACGTTGTCACGTCAATAAATTTTTTGGAGGTAAAATATTTTTTTTTGGGGGGGTAATTTTTTGCGTAATTTGGGATTTCTGGCGGGGTCAATTTGTAGCCCTCACCAAGACGGTTCCGAGGATACCAAACTCGGTGGGTCTACGACCTATGTTGGCCGAGATAGGATTGGGGGGGGTGAGGTAAATTTTCGGGGTGGGGGTAGGGGAGGGGGGGGGGGTAGGTTTCGTGGGGAGGCTAATAGGCACTATTTCGGAATAAGGGTGGGGGAAGGCAGGGGGGGGCTATGGGACAATTTTGGAAAAAGTGGGTGAAACTGAAAAATAATTCTCTAGTGCTGCGCGCGCACCGTTACGTTACCGGGCGTTACACTTTTTCATAAGTGACTCCCAGCCGCAACCTAATTTAAGACGTTGTCACGTCAAAAACCGACAACGCTCGGCTTCGGGCCGCGGCACGCTCGGGCGAGGCGGCGCGGCGTGTGCGTTTGCCTCGGGCGAGGCACGTCCGACTAGCCGAGCATTTGCTTCGCGCGGCAGGCCTCGCGAGGCTGCTCAGTCAGTCAGTACGCGGCTTATAACATACGTAATTCCAGGCTAAACTGGAAATTATATCAAAAATATACTAGTTGAAATACCCAAACTAAGCATCGAATTCAAGAAGGCACTCGAAACACATAACCTGTTACAATCCCAACTAATAATAAAATATTGGTTTTTATATAATTATTAATAAAGCTAAAGAAAAATATGTACACCTTTAAAGCACCTTCCTTCTGCTCTTAGCATTACAGAATGCAAATTTTATTTGTAGGAAATTTAAGAATCAAGCTACAGACAAAAGTTCTTTGATTGTAATCTCCAGAAGAATTAATTCATGCCCCTGTGTTTGAATTTATGCTATAATTTGATGCAATTGCTTTAGAATTCTAGTGGCCTAGTTAAGAACGCAACAACGGTTTCTGGTGGCAAGCAAACTGGAATCAATTATGTTAATAATAACAAAAAGGTTGGATAGTTGTTCTATTTTTCCTCGCACTGGTTATAGGTGAGGTTTTTATTTATTATTCTTTATTGTACACAAAATATTATAAATAATTTATTAATTAAGGGACTTGAAACTTAATACAAATAGGAGCAAACTGGCGCCTTATCGCTTATGGCAATTTCTTCCAGACAACCTTTGGAGGAATTGGAATGAATATTAGAGTTGCGTAAATACTTAATACATAATATATTAATGAATTTAAACTTGAGTAGATAAGCAGATGTGCTACTAATGTATTCTGCATCAAATCTGATAAGGTCTGATAGGCCACCAGCATGTCACCAACTCTTGTACGCCAGGGTCAACATTGGCACGCATTGTAATGACATCGAGTATTGAAGCTCGGCGAGTTTCTGGGAATGTTGAACTTGTCTTTTACCCGGAACGAAATCAATCACAAAGATAATTAATAGGAGGAAGAGCTTTAAAATAAATTATTGTCCTCTTCCCTCTGTGACAAAGCGGGTACCAAACAATGAACTAAAGAGATCAATAACCTCGCATAAAGAATTTTAAAGCCACAATTTATAACATAGTAGCGATTCATTAAAGCTACTCAAATACCTTTTGCTCTAGAAAATCATCAATTGGCCGTGCAACCCTTGTATTTCATGCCGGCGAGTAAATCCTTCGATTCTCATACCGGAATTCAAGCATTGTGAAAAGATGGAAAAGAGGGAAATAGTAAAACACAAAAATTGTAATATTTTTTTGTAGAAGTAATGTACAAATGTAAAAATTCATAAGCAGAAACAAAATATTTAGTTTTGGTAATCTTCATTATATTTTGCTGGTTTCTCTTGATATTCGTAATGAGAAATTTTATCTTCATACTCAAAATTTTAATAGTGCATGTACTCAAATTTTTAGTAGTAATGACTCTAGGTACGATGTAGATTTAAAACGCAATCAGTAAGAAAACAGCGGTGTTAAAATGTTTTTATTTCGAGTAAATTTTATAGGTACGAAATTAACTTCAGAGAGATGGAACATAATTTCCGTCTGCCGCAGGGAGAGTGAATATAAAGTGGCGATGAATTCGGTCGCTTGCCAGTGTCGCTCCTGACGCCTCACTTCCCTTGCGTTTAGTTTAGTTCTGTTTAATATGTCAACATCCTACAATTGCGAAATTGAGCACTCTTGGTGTGAAAAAATATGGAGTTGAGAATGATTGAAGAGTAGCTGTTAATAAGGAGTTGGATATATTAGTTCAAAGTATTGATGAGGACGCCACGTGTAGTGACTTAATTCACAGACGAAATAAACTCATTTGCAAAAAAAACGGGGACCTAAGCAATGAACCATTTTAAATGTTACTATTGGTTTGTTTGATAATTATAGGTAGTTTTACTTTCACAATTTTGTAAATTAATAAGCAAATAATCGTTTTCGTCAGTATTATCATAAAATTTTGATAAAATTTATGGGTTTTAATGCTAAAGTTCACTAGTAGTGTATGCTCCCTTCGCCTTCTATTATTGATTGTGTGCTTGTTGAGTTGCAATCCGTATTGGGACGTCATATCATAGGTTGTGTGTACATTCCACCCAATCAAAACAGAGATATATATGGATCATCATTGAATTATTTATTAGAAATCTTAGATCGTGACAAAATAGTAAATATTTATTTAGCTGCCGAAAATTCTTTGGACAAAGCAAGGAGATAATTATCTTGTACCTATACCTTGCGCCACGTCGTTCGAGTCCATTAATATACTGTTGAATTTTATGTCCATGTTAAACTTACAACAATATAATAGTACTCGTAATCCGAACGGCAAAACTTTAGATCTTTTTTTTATCAAATGACGAGGAATGCATAGCGAGTAAAGCACGTACAGAATTAGTCCCGCCAGATGATCATCACCCCCCTTTCTCTGTGGAATTCCCATTTAATAGTAAACACAAAAATATACATAGTAAAACTAGCGTCAAATACTGTTTTCGCAATGCGGACTATACAATTATTAACAGAGAAATACTAAACACTGAATGGTTAAGATTATTCGCCAACACTACCGCTGATAATATGGTTGACATTTTTTACAACACCATATATGGTTACATTCGCAAATACATTCCTTCAAAAGTCGTTACTAGTAAAAATTGTTTCCCACTTTGGTTTAACACACCTCTGATACACATGTTTAAAAATAAGAAGAAAGCTTGGGTCAAATGGAAAACTTACGGTAACATCTCTGACTACGAAACATACTCCATGTACAGGGAACGTTTTAAAAAAGAATCTACACGCCGTCATAATGAGTATATAAATACAGTAGAGGATAGTATTAGGTGTAATATAAACTATTTCTGGAAATATATGCACAGTCAGGCAAAAAACAATTGCATCCCAAATAACATGGTTTACAAACAAAATAATGCAAATACCCCCACTGAAATCTGTAAGTTATTCTCAAACTATTTTTACTCTGTCTTTGAAAAAGGTGACATATCACCAAATTATAATATTTCTAACATAGACTTACGTACAGAAAATGCTTCAGCCTTAAAAATCAGTAGCATCTCAGTTTCCTCAGAACAAGTTCTTAAAGAACTTCATAACCTTGACGTGACTAAAGGGCCTGGTTTGGACAATATTCCCCCAAATTTTCTTAAAAAGACTGCGAATACATACCTGTACACCTAATCATTACAAGATGCCTAGAAGATGGTTTCTTTCCTCATGTCTGGAAAGCCGGTCGGATTGTACCTATACATAAATCAGGACCCAAAAGGGATGTTCAAAACTACCGACCCATTTCTATACTACAATCCCTGTCTAAATTATTTGAAAGACTAGTACACAAAGCTATCTATCCGTTGCTTCATAATATTATAATACCACAACAACACGGGTTCATAAAAAAAACGGTCTACGGTTACAAATTTGTTAGTGTTCACTTCATTTTTATTTGAAAATATGGACAGTAATAAACAATCTGATTGCATTACACGGATTTCCAGAAAGCATTTGATCGGGTCGATCACAAGATTTTACTTGAAAAACTAGCATTTAATGGGATACGCGGTAATTTGTGGCGCTGGTTTAAATCTTACATCATTAATCGCACACAAACAATCGTAATTATTGAATATGAATCTGATGCAGTTGTTATTAGTTCCGGTGTGCCACAAGGGTCCATCCCCTGCTTTTTGTGTTATATATAAATGATATACATCATTGTTTTAAATTTAGCCAATTTATTTTGTATGCTGACGATCTAAAGATTTTTTATACTATCGAAAGTCATCGCGATTGTATTTGTCTCCAAAGTGACTTAGATCGCTTGTCCGAGTATCGTGAAAAAAATAAATTGAAATTTAGTTTAAATAAATGAAAAAGATTAGTTAACATTTATAAATACTCACTTTGTGGGGTTCATCTCGAGCATGTGAATACGATAAGTCATAAGAGATCTGGGAGTCACATTAGACTGTAAGCTGAACCTCGATGCACATGTCGATACTATTATTAATAAAGCGTATAAAGCATATGGATGTGTGATGCGAACAAGTAAACATTTTAAAAAGACATCTACGTACCTTTATCTATACAAAAGCCTGATTCGTCCACAATTGGAGTATGCAGTTTGTATCTGGAATCCTTTTTGCCAGAAATACGTAAAGAGACTGGAAATGGTACAAGGCAAATTTTTGCGAAGCATGCATTTCAGAAATACACAATCATTTTTGTCATATGAACAACTACTTAAAACTTATAATGTGCCAGACTTAAAGTCAAGACGAGAGCTGCTAGAAATGATGCTATTGCATGACTTATGTAATAATCGATACGATTGTATACAAATAACTCGTAAAATATGCTATAAGGTTCCTGCTCGATCTCACATACGAAACACAAGAACGCATAAATTATTTGCATTATTAAATAGCCGCACTAATGCGGGAAAGCGCTCACCTCTTAATAGAATTGTAAACACATATAATGAAAGGTTTTCAGATATAGATATTTTCTGCACTAGTGCCTGGGCTTTCAGGAAGTTGCTCATGGAAAGTATTCAATTGCAATAGCATGCACTGTGCAGCTTACTTATAAGCACATATGTTTTTTTTTCTTTTTACCTTGGTTAATAATGTGATGAACCATTTATATTTATTAGTTCATCTTCCTTTATTATGAAAGAGGTTGAGTGTAATTTTATTTTTATTTTTACTTTTTTTTTTTATATACTAATCTTTGTAGGTATATTGGCGCAATTTTCTGATTTCTTTATCGTATCTTAAAGGCCTGTTTCTTTTTTATTGTGTCATTTATTTGTTTTTATAAAATTTATTTTTGATTGTTTTCTTTTTTTAACTTTATTTTTTCTATTAGAATTGATATCTTCCACCTTACTGTATTATGTATTTTGTTAAGCTGTGGTTAACGATGTTGGTTTCACGCTTACTATATCTGTCTGCTTAGCACTTTTATGTTTGTTTTATGTGTGATGCTGTTGGTTGACCCTAATAAATGAAAAAAAAAGCCCTAAGTCTTCATTTAACACCCTTTTTACCGGGGTTTTGCTTAATCCCATCTGAAGGGCCAACAGTTTCTGCTTACGTTTGGGATTTCTTTGAATTCGCGCCTTCACAGCTTTTATCACTGCTGGAGTCCTAATAGACCGAGGGCGACCACTTCTTGACTTGTCATCTACACTAGAGTCTTCATTTTTAGAGTATTTATATATAGAGGGAGCGCTGGTACTTCAAAAACGTAGATAAAAATGGTGGTGCCGCGGCACCTTTTTCTGCCCTCCTATTGGCTAATATTTGAACAGGTTGTGCAACATACATAAATTACTTGAATTTTTTTTTAAATATATAGAATATGTCTATTTAATTTCACTCAAACTCGTTTTAAAAGGATAATAGCTAAATATAATTTCGGGTATCAAAGGAATTTATAGCAATTTATTGCTAAATAATTAATTCAATTTTTACTAATATAGGAGCGCTACCAACATTACGAACAAGAAAATATCTACGTTTTTCAAAACGCGAATGTATGACAGCGCTCCCTCGATATATAAATACTCTAAGTCTTCATTTTATCGTTTGATGGTACGATAAACGAATCGTTTGGTTATATTCAAATTCTTCAGTATGTCAAAAATTTAAATTGGCGCGTAACCGCAACGATGCAACGCAATAACTGCAACACGGTCTTCTTTAAGTGTCCACTCCATATTTAAAAATGAGTAAAATTCTAAAAAGTATAAATTTTTATTTACATGAACAAATGGCCAGCATTCTAAAAGAAAAGTTTTTACTGTGTGACAATACTTATGACCTGACTGTGTATATAATGCCACTATATGTGTATAATATGCGTACTGTGTGTACATATACATATATTATATTTGTGGTATGTTCATACAATATAGTATTATGTTGCGTTTATTTATTGTACAATTATATTCTATTATATCGTTTTTGTGCTTTAACTGCACACCGAAAGTTATTCTTGTAATTCCTGTCCATCCAAAGGTTGTACATAATTATGTAAGATTATCCTGTAAATTGTGTGTTATCTTGGTGTACAATAAAACATATTTTAATTTTAATTTAATTTAATAATTTGTTACGAAACTGTTTTTATCATTTATGTGGTGCTGTTTCTGTTGAGTGATATTTCGCTGCCGTTTAATGCTTAACGATGGGGGCATCAGAATAAGTACTTCGTTTTAATGAAATACAATTTATAGTCTTTGATATCCTACACAATATTTTGATTAAAATAAACTTTAACCACTCAAAATAGTTTAGTTTGACGTAAGTTGCTTTAAATTAAATGAAAGTTGTGTGGCGTAAAAGTACTTTCGATTTACCTAAAATTTTAGGGTTTGGGTAAAACCGATAGGCTTTGTTCGCGGTACTTTTCAGTGAACCAGTTTCATTGTCCGGGAAACTACTTGAAACTACTTACAGCGTTCGATTTGAAACACTAAGTGGATTCTGTGAGCAAACTGTCTGCCCGTAGTTGTACTAAGTTCCTAACGTATAAACGGCAAAACTTACACTACTATAGCACTGACTTTAACGTTTTATGTCATTTAATTTTCAATGCTCTACAATTCTACCTGAACTATTCTGTTTGTTTAGTCTTTGCGCGATGGGGATTTCAGATCTTTATCTTGAATATTCGCTTTGAGTGTCGTATTTGTTTGTAATATACAAATTTATCGCCTCTGGCTGTTATGGTCGTTCGCGTACTGAAGGTTTTATTTTAGGTCAGAAATAACCATTGTTTCATAGCCTTCGTAAACGAGAGGCCGCGGCTTCGATCACCGCACCGAATCAATATTTGTGTGATCCATAGGCATTTTGTTTCAGGTATGTCTGTTTGTGAGACCGAAAAGTCTCTCTTAGTTTCTAATACCCACGACGCAAGACACAATCTTATCGTGGAGTCAGAATTATGTATGTACCTATGAGACTATCAGGTGTATTTATTTATTTATTCTATTATTAGATTTTCCAATTTAAAGCCCATATTTTTTTGAAATGGGACCTTTTCCGTTTAGACTTTAGATTGAGGACAGATAGCCGGTCGTAAAATACATTTCATCATATAATAAAATTCCTCACATAACGTTTGCCTTTAGGTAGGTAAAAGAAAAAGTTTGAATCAAATCAAATCCTCCAATTTTCGCTATAGAATTTGGGTAAGTGAAGAGCCGGTGGCAGCGGGCAGGTGGCACAGACAATTAAATTATAAAAGTTTGGCAAAGCCCGAGCTGCAAAAATATAGTGACGTCAAACAACAACAAAGTGTCATAATTCAAAGTTATCTGCGGAGCTGCGTAAATATGAAGGAACCCGCTCACGTTTGTGAGCTGAATAAAAAGATAAGTGTCGCCTTGTCGACAGCCGCTCTAGCCTTCCGTGCGAACTCACTGTTCATTTTCTATGTAAAAATGATATTCTATTATTTTATATTGAGTTATAGTTCCAGTTATAATGCAACGATAGAATTGGCGACAAATCTAAACAATTATGTAAAAGAGGAACTTATGCATTTATTAATAAGCAGTGATTTGTGTGATTGTGACTTCCTTATAGCAGGACCGATCGCATAACGGTTAAGTTAGACTTGATTTTCTCTTTTTTAAAGGGTTTAATAATAAGAAGTAGCCAATTGAATAATTTAATATCTTGATATTTATTTTTTTAGTGGGTCTGCCATTGAATGTCGCCATTTAAACGTAATTAGGGTTTCAAATTATACATCTACTATAAAACGAACAACCTTAAGTTTGTTTGTTAAATAATACATATACATCATTTGGCATTTTGTAGCCGATTTGCAAATTGAAACATATTACCCTACTAGTGTTATATCTGTAACTTCTAGGCACTTAGACCGCATGAATCACTATCCTAATAGTATTAATGAGATAAGATTAAAACCCAAATACTCTGACGCAATAATTAATTTTCCCATTAAAGTCGAGATCTAGCCCAGTTTACATTCGCTAAGAGGTCACTTAATTACCGTATGTAAACAAGGATATCGAGTAAATTTGCGATAGTGTCAAAGGGTAGGTCGTTCCAACTTGTCAGAATTGCAGGTTCCGGGTCGTCGGGCTCGTAAAGAGCGCCAAGATTGGCATGATCCTAGCTTAAACGGTTAAATAGCGTAGTTTTGAACCACTTTAACAGTGTACCGTCTTAGTCTGCACATATTCTCAGACTAATTGGGTAGTGTTTGTAATTCCATTTTTACTGTCGTTTTAACTAGCAATTAAAGTTGCACAACTA
This sequence comes from Hyles vespertilio, assembly GCA_009982885.2. NCBI lineage: Eukaryota > Metazoa > Arthropoda > Insecta > Lepidoptera > Sphingidae > Hyles > Hyles vespertilio. Next base: position 10,766,576 of record CM042806.1, on the reverse strand, counting down.
CAGATTTAAAGAATGTGATCAAGTTTAAAGATCCTCCAATTAAGTTTTTTCCTAAGGATGTTTTAGTCAGACTACACTTTTATTTTGTTCTTTTATTTAGCGATTTAAAATAATTTGAGTTTCTAAATTGCTATTCAAACCAAAATAAGATAGCCTCTGTTCAATCATCCTTATGATATTCACAACTTATCGTTTGTTCAAAAATGTTCCCCACCTAACTTTTTAAATGTATGTTAATATTTTCTAAAACTACTACTTATTAACTTTTCCTTTAAATAATGTTTTGATGGAGTAAAACTGGTTCGAAAAGTACTATTTTTGAGCCAATCAGCGCACGGAAGGCGTAAACGCTCTTAATTAGCTTTTGTAAGAATGTTTTTACAATTACTTTTATTAGGTCTCTGATGTTACAAATGACTGCACCAGCCAGTACCAGCGAAATAAAACAAGATTACAAATGTTTCAACTGGGGTAACAGAAACATTTTTGTACTTCAGGTAAGAGGTAGGAAGTGAGAACATTTTTTTTTCCATTTTCAAAGCAGTTATTTCATAGCTGTGTATTGAAAAAACTATAAAAGACGTCCCGCTACCTGCCATGGAGATGTCTGATAACAAATTTTAGACTCTTTTGACGACTTGCGAAAAAGAAAGCATTTTTATGGGCAGTTTCTTTTTGTGTCATAAAAAGTATTCTTTCGCTTTATAATTTAATTTTTGTTTGTATCATCGGTTGTATTCTTGACGAATATTTTAGTACTTATAACGATGACAACGTTTTAAATATTGCGAGCGATACTATCTTAATTCCTGTGGTTAGATTTATACTAATTATATGGCATTAAAGTCATTAGTGAAAACTTCACGGTGTATGTATGTATGTATATTTCAGTTTACATATTTTACATCGGTGGCGCAGTCATACAGCGGTACGATTACAATACAGTACGATAAAATACAATTTGGCCTCGGTTTCGAATCCCGGGTCCGGCAATTTTACCATCCTTTATCAACTCGGAGTCAGGAATTTGTGTCCGATATGGTGACAGGCTCGCTCCCTATTACATCGTGGGACGGAAAATACAAGGCCAAACGTGGTTATCCTGGTACTGGTATCTGGTATCTGCTTACGCCTTCTGGGTGCGAGTTTCAGGATATTTGTATGTATATCTTACGTATTTTCAAAGTTGTGAAAGCTCCCTGATGTTCTTAAGAGGTATCAGATGATTAACTTCAATATAAAATCCTAAGAAGTAGTGAGTATAATATAAAAATTAGTATTGTGATGAATTTAATTCAAAGTTTTGACTTTTTAACTAGTGTGGATATAGAATGCAGATAGAAAATGGACCCAAACTAAGATCGGATCTTCTATCGTGGTTTCCAGAAACCACCCTAGACTTCGGTTTCACAAACACCCAGACCCGAAACATTACCTGTAGATCACACAAATATTTGTGTCGGTGCAGGGATCAAACTCCCGACCTCTCGATTCACAGCCAGCATCTAACCAACTGCGCTACGGGGACATTTGAGACAAATCAAATTTCTAGTTTCTTTTTGTGTCTTAGATAATTAGTTATTAGATGCCTCTGAATGTAGCTAATTTTTCAATTTGTGAATGAAATATCATAGGGCTTGAAAAATTAGAAAAGTTTATTTAAGAACATATAATCCACATTTTCCTAAGTTAAGGTTTTGGGCCAACGATCTTCCAATGTATTCTAGTCATTATGTCGGTATAAAATTGCCTAATTTTTTGGAATATTCCGTAGTGCATGTTTTTACGTCTATACCATTAACTTGATAACTATAGCTCATCCGAGGTAATGTATCCAATGTCAATGTTTATATTTGCGTTACCTAGGCATTAATTAATTAATACTAGCAAGTAGCGATATAGGCACCGACAAACAGAATAGGTTATGTATTTTCACGTCTATTTGATAGATAGCCACGTTTATCTGACACTGTCGAATGCATATTTGAACACGATACTGTTCTGTAGCATGTGTTAAAAAAAAAGTGTTTTTTGAGTTAGATCAAAAACGTATCTATCATTTTTTTCAATTAAACTCTCGTCTATAGTCGTACAACGGTTGAGAGCTGCACATTTGACGGTACAACACCGAAAAAATTGATTCGAATCAAATTGGCGTCGACTAGTTGTGAACTCAGGTTTGAAATATGTTATTGCTTTGCGTTCTCTGTTTCCTTTACGTCAAAGCTTTTGAAAAAATGCATTTTTGAGTATAGAAATGTTAGCGTTGGTCACGGCCTATTGCCTTCCTGACATAAATGGAACGGGATTTGCAGTTTTTTGGCACACTCGTCTATTATAATTTGGTGGTACAAATATCTGACTATTGGCCAGTCTTTTGTCAATATATATGATTTATTTTAAGACCCCGATTACTATAAAACAAGATTTGAGTCTAAAGGCTTAAAGCGATCTTAATTGTGTTTGGAAAAAAATATATTTAGTACTTCCAAAAAAACAAATTTTAATTCACAATCACTTTAGTGCGTTTAGACTGTTCATTTATCAAAATTGTGAGTCGACAGGCATTGTCCATGCGGATGGTAGAGGTTGTTATTTACGTCTTCTATGTACAAGGAAGCGCGATTAATGATCTTATTGAAGGACACCTTCTAAATTGTCACCAAGCTTGATGGCAGCGCTCGATTAGTATATTGTATACGTTTCAGGCACTTGTTTTAACAGTCTGTTCATTATCTTTATCCTTATCATCCTTTTGTTCCCATCGATTATTTTTTTAAACACGTTTATCAAGGATTAATTATAGCAGCATTGTTTCCATTATCACGCAAGTATAGGTAATGCAAATCAGTACAAAATGAAATCACCCAAAAATCATAATCTACATAAAGTTGGGTATTTTCAACCGTAGATAGATTTCCAGCGGTAAATCTTTGATGGATTCCACATGACAGCTAACTTTTCAATCAACACCGACCTGACCTATCCATTTACTGGGCGGCTTAAACTTGTTCAAACTGTAAGACCCTTTTCTTACATTGATCCACTTGTTTGAAAGGTATGTGTGCTTATGCGTCTAATCTACGGTTGAGTCTCGAGTTCAAGTTTCCTTACCTATGTAAAGAAAATAGTGAACAGCCGTTTAGTTACGAGCCCCGAGCCGGGTATATACTATACCATTCATTTCATTTCCTGATTACGCCAAGGTTTATATACCCTGTGCGGCCAAAAGTAAAATTTCATGTAAATTGGCCGTATTTCCATTTGAGTCGCGTTCTACGCTCGCTCTATATGTTGTTGCGTGCGCCAAAAGAATTTTTGTATTTCCGTGCCGAGTAAAAGTAAGTGGATTCGAAGATGTGCGGTGTCACGTGTCAAGAGGTCGTTTGTTTGCTAACTAAATGTTTATTTGAACGTTTCTGTATTATTGTGTTTTCTTTCGATGGGGATATAAGGATTTTTGGGAAAGTTTCCAATTTCCGTCACGCTTTTATTAGTTATCTTTTTTCATCTTAGATGTTAACGGAGTCGTACCTCCTTTTAATAGAATCCCAAACTTACACTAATATTTGTAAGCTTTACAATTTTTAATACATGTTGATAACATATTGCGACGTTTACCATAAAGGCTAATTGATTAGCTGGTTCTTTAATTTGGTCCTCCATCCGATATTCAAATGTCAATACAACTTACGAGTACATATCGAAACCTTTTTTTTATCTGGAATTCCAATCACAATACCCAACATTTATGACCTACAGCTCTTGATTCCGATTCTGACTTTCACACCGTTAAGGCCCACAATACAACACATAAATCGAATATGGTATTTAAATGAACACCCGATCTGTTCTCTTGCGGCGTACGTAATGATTGATTGTAGGACCGGACAGAGGGTTCTGTACGCTGTCGCCCTTATTAATTGAGATCGGGACCGGAAAATTCGTGTTTGTAGTAAAGTAGGGTTGGGTATCGTATTACTTTATTTGAGAGGGAAATTAAATCAAACTAAGAGGTCGCGTCGAGATGTTTAAAGTAGGTCGAAGTTAGTTTATGAGACTTATAGACTATGTACTTACAATGAGGCGTCTAGTTTCTTTAATAGTATGTATGGGTAGGAATATCTCTTGAGTTCAATATATGGCTTATTTGGGAAACTTCTCTGTAATTATTTGTCACGAAGGTTGATTTTAGGTTGAGTAAAATTCTATTAAATCATGCTTAATTTACATTAATTAACCAATGACGTTTTACAAATAGACACGTCATACAGATGAAATATAAATGAAATATAGGCTTAATTTAATACGATAAGTTTTTTATTTATAAGCACACAGTCATTCAGTTACAAGAAAGATTCGCCATGACACTCACATAAAAAAAGAGAGAGAAAAAACAACAAGACACTATCTATCCTACTCTTACTATTACATTGCACTATATTATTTTTAACACATACACTAACATAATGGCACAAAAAAATGGCGCGATGCATATTGTAATTTCAAATTGGTTCGAAGAAAGAGTAAAAAAGCAAGATACATAAGTAAGAAGAATATGAATAGACATCGCTAGTTACGTAACAATAAGTGCCGCACGGTTATTGGCCAAAGCGCGTGTGACGTAGCACCAAGCATGATGTACGGGGTGACGTGGCGAGAGCTGTCAAACGTCGCCATGAGAGCGAATTTATTAATTTTATTTAATAAAAAATAAATTAGTGTGTACTTGCGCACTAAATAAAATATTTTTTTTGTTTCACAGTTTCAGAATCATTTGTACATTATTTTAAATCACTCTAATCTATTTTTCCGCTTTTGGTTTCGAGAATACAAATAGTCAGAGAAACGTGTATCCGCGACAGTGATTGAAGCGTGACTGATTGCGCGTGAGCCAATTACCTCCCAAACGTCTTGCCATTATAAAGCTCGGACAACGCATCTATGCTTTATAAACATCTTAGTAATAAACAATATAAAATAAGGCCTTTAATAGTTAGACGCCAATTATGAGGCCCACAAATATTTATATCGGGTCTGGGTGTTTGTGAGATCGAAAAGTTTCGCGTAGTTTCCGATACCCACGACACAACAATTTAATTGCTCTTAATATGTGGTCAGAACTATGTATGTGACTGTTGGGTGTATTTATTTATTTATTCACCAACCTTTTTTCATTATACACTAATTACTACATATCGCTAAGAAGTATCATTATTTTTTATTATCTTCTCATACAATCTATTAGTCAATTAAAGAATTAGGCCCCAAGTCCATCACGCTAATTCACTGCGAGTGGGTACACTCTATTACTGTATTTTCATTTACGGTAAAATTAAGCGATAAATACCTGACTAGAAATACATACCTAATTTTAAATAGTCAGCAGTATAAAATTTACGTTGAACCCAAGCTTTGGTCTTGGCTTCCATTTAGCGCTCAATGAAAGCGCTCATTTACATAAAAAATTAAGAATAAAGTAAAGAAAAATGCATTCCATTATCATTCTGCGCTCAGATAATTCCTACACAAACCATATCCATTTAATATATTTACAACGCAATAATTATCACATTTTACTATACAATACTCAGCCAAATTGTGAGTAATGTAATCGTTAATAACATTACGTATTTCCTATTAATTATAAGCAATTTATAACGCAATAAAACCTGACCTCGTTTAGTGAACTTTCGGCGAGGCTAGGCTGAACGTTATTTGATTACGTGCACTAATGTAAGAATAATTAAAAACGTTGTGATTTATGCGCTGTTTCGCAACATATTGCTTAAAAGGAAAGAATGGTTGGCGGAGACAGCGGTCGTGTAGACAGCTTGTTCCATTTTGTAAGACAAGCGTGCGATAGTCGCGGCCGTGTTTGTGTAACAGCGCTGGCTTTAGGCCGACTCAGCCCTCACCGCATTTCTTCTTATTTTGTAACATGGCTTTGCATGCGGTTCTTCATTGATGACTACACAGTTTGTTTTTAAAAAGAGTTTGTGCTGAGTAATGAGGTCAGCGGTTTAAGCTGGTGGTGGAATATTTGTTTCCACTCGGTTTTCAACTACAGTATATGATTGTGCATACCCCTTCATAGTAATGAATGTGAATCGTGTTACGAGCTCTCGTTTTGTATATTCAGTTGTATAACAGTGCGCGCGCTTACCATCAGATGGCAAGTATTCGCTTTGAATTACCATAATAAAATTGGTTACAAAATTGTTGGAACTACAGCTGTAATAGAATGTTATGGTTACTGTCAATATCGAGGTATCATCCATATGATAAAAGGTTTGTTTAAAATGTTAGAAAAAATGTTTTGTTACAAAATTATCTAATCAAATAAATTAAGTTCTAAATGTAATGTTAGGCAACTATTGTCCAATATCCCTAGTTGGTGTTTCTATTATTTATTTATTTATTTAATTCTTTATTGTACACAATAATAAGGAATAACAGTTCAGAGATGATAAAAAACAACAAAGTACAAATGGCAGTCTTATCGCTCTAAGGCGATTTCTACCAGACAACCATGGGATGGATATATGAGCACATTTCTATATACACGTAGAAGAGAAATCAGATGGTTTTCAGTGAAACATTATTTCCGCTAGAGTAGAATGCTTACCTCAGACTCACAGACCCTGTTATGTACCAGTATTACACATATTTATATTAACATACCGATGCATGAAAGCCTTTGGTTCAGTCCGATCGTAGAGCAAACTAGATTAAATCATTTAATAATTTATGAGGCTACATAGAACATACGGCCACTGTTGGGCGTAGATTTCGACTAGGATTGTGATTTGGGTGTAGAGAGCTCATGCCATGTAACTTGAACTTTTTTTTATTGCCATGAATGAAGAGACGAGCGTGCCGTTCACCTGATTGTAAGCGATACAACCGTTCATGAATAGTGGCAAAACTAAACAACACCTTGAATAGCAAAGCAATGCTTGGCATTCCACTGCGCTCGCCATCCTGAGACATAAGATATTAGGTCTCTATATGTCCAGTAGTTACTCTGGCTGCAGTATCATTCACACTGAAACACAGCAGTACATTTAAACTTAGCGGGAGAAATAGACATTGCGGTGGTACCTACCTAGGTGGCCTTTCACATATGAGAGACCTACTATTAGTTATTAATTACGTTCCTTATTATCCCAATTGCTTTGGCACTACATTGTTCTAGATAGTTGTACTCTAATTACTATATTGCATGATAATATCGACTTAATCGTATTTTAACCGTTTTGAATCTGTGTTATGAAGTGAAATGCCATAATGAGTGTGATTTATGATCTCAAAATTCAAACAATAGCAAGTCATTGCAGATGATTTAGAGATGTAATAATTGCCACTCATTAAACAAGCGTGATTCATGTGTGTAAAAACACGCATGTTGTAATAGTCGAAAAGGTTGCGTCCAGTTTTTGTTTAATGAAGGTTGCCCCAGGCGTCCGCATATTACCCAATTTATCTATGCAAAGGAAGAGTTATATTTTCTGTAAAATTGTTCTGTGTGACATTGACCACCTTGGCTATATACTATATACGTATTACGATCACATAAATACTAGATTGGTAATTACGCAAAACATCTGCAAATTTTTTTGGTATTGCACTATTCATTATATAACATATAAACGGATATAGAAAGTCTCATATCGACTGCGAAACTCTTTTATAAAGTATTTCATGAAGATGATAGATTCCTTCCGTCTTATTTCGTTCGAGAACGGATGTTTGCAATTCCTTCAACGTGTGGGTTTGACTTTATGTCTAGTATTTGTGGAATTTCCTGACTAAACTTGATATGGCTAACAGTCTCATTTAGATTTCCTACGAATTTTTAGTAGTACATCCACACCAATAACAGTAACTGACTCTTTATATTTATCTAGATAATAGCTGATACCCTGGATTAACACAAAATGTAGTGTTATAGTGGGATATGCAAGAAATTGAAACCCATTCGATACTCTTTCACACCCAAAGGAACGGTACGGGAAGTTTAAAGAACGGCAGTAACGTTGAGTTTAAATATTGAAAACAGTTATTACGTGAAATAGCTCCTGTTTCTAAAGTGCACTAGACTCGAAAAGTATTAGCATCCGGGCGAACTCGGACTAGACCGCTAGTTATTTATAAACAACAGAATCTAAGCTTTCAAACAGTCAGTGATAATGTTCCAAAGTGTATGTTGTAACCGCTGCTCTCCCTGGTCAACGCAATACATTAGACTTTATTTGCTTTGTCGGCCAGCACGATGTATAAGCAGATGATATAGACGAGTGCAACTGCCCATACAAACAAACAATGTGCGAAACTGTATTTAGTTAAGGTCACTTGTACATGTAGGTGTGTGTTTGTGAATAAAGTGCTCTCGAGCGCTTTGCCGCACGCTCTCCTATTTGTTTTAAAACTATTTCGTATAGCCTATTTGTTCCATGGATTTGCAATGGGTCATTAAAATTCAACTGCGATGGTGTGCTAGCACTCGTTTACAATGATTTGTTATTGATGTGTTTGAACTTTTTAATTGGAGATACATATTTATGTTGGTAAATGTTGGCTCCAATGCCAAATTAGTGATTGTGAATTAGTACTGTACATTAATCATAGTGATCATTAATTTGAAATACCGTTAACTGCATTTTTTACTTCGTGTTCTTTTCGTTCATTTGTATATGTTTATTATAACAACAACAATAAAATATTCCTATCAATGGCTAGACAACCATGCCAGTCGCCTGTTGTGTGCGATAGGACTGCTCATGGAAAGTAGTAAAGCTTGGTATGCTACTGCGTTAGCCATTCTGAGACATATGATATTAAGTCTCAAGTCCAGTTACCAGAAACATTTACCACCATGATGTAGGGCTTATCATTGTTTTATTAAGACGAATATTATAAATAACGCTATGTTTAAACTATGTATCTTATGAATATATAACATTATGATTAAAAAGATAAGTATTGACACGTAAAAAATTCAACGTAACATCCAATAATCACTAAAAATACCTTCCAGTATTTTATAATTTTTCCGCTGTTAAATTACAACGCCAACAAAGCCCCTTGAGAGGTGCTCTTTATTACTTGTACCAGCAAACAGAGGACACAACACCATTTTTCCCTGAGAAAATGTGACATGAAAAACATCGTAAAGCACAGCTGTTATTTTGCATATAATAAAGTACCCACAGTGCATTTTAATGTAACGTTATAACAGACATCTTGTCTCGAGAATGTACATGGTGATATTTATTAAAGTTATGAAGTCTGTTCCACGTATTCACTTTTGAATCTTGCCGAAAATAATTGCATTGGATACAGAAAGAGTGAGACAGCATTACAAAGAATACCAACGTCATAAAAAAAATTGGAATATTAAAAGTACTGATCGTAATTCCTGCTAACTCTACTCATAATCATACGATATTACGAACTCATGAAACATTCTGTCATGTTCATGAACATAATAACAATATTCCAATTTTTTTTATGACGTTGGTATTCTTTGTAATGCTGTCTCACTCTTTCTGTATCCAATGCAATTATTTTCGGCAAGATTCAAAAGAGATACGCAAACCACGCCACTTCTGCTTATTCATTTAAAAGAAAACTATTGAAAATATTGTCTAATACCTAAATGAATAAATAACTAATGAGCAAATGTAGACTATGATTATACTTTATGTTAATAACATAGAAAGACGTATATCTATTTTGTTTTAAAAATATATAGTAATACTTATCAGCTGCCAAATATTGTAAACTGGTATCTCGTACGAGATGTTATGTTAAAATCCTCAACAACACAGACTAGTGGCTTCAACCACCAAATTAATGAATTTGAGAAGAATTGTAATGACTGTCTTAGTTTTAGTTTCTGTTTAATGTAATTATTATTTTTTTCTAATCATCTAGTTAATTTAATTTAATTTAGTATCTACTTATTTCTTATTAAAAAATAATATATACAAAATAGAGAGAAATTTCTATTTGGTATATTTTATTTTTTAATGTGTGGTAAACGGTGTTGATGGCATGATTAGCATATGTAAGTACTTAAATAACTGTTATTCGTATCTCTTGTATTGTGTCATTGTTTGTTTACCTAAATAAAGAGAAAAAAAAAAACAGTTGAGAACGACCATAAATGGTCCGAGAGTATAAGAGTCATTGCATTTTCATAAACCCGATCATAAATTAATCAGAAAAAAATACGAATAATTTAAACAATACATTGTTCACTTCTGGTTTTTCTGGGACAAAGAATTATTATAGACGCGACAAACGATACTTCATTATTTATTATTTAACCAATGAGCTCCTGTGTTGCTCAATATTTATTACTTATCTTGATTTTTAGGGAATCGTAAATAATTATAACATTTAGACATATTAAGAGAACTTTTAGACTTTGTTGAGTTAAATTTAGAACAGTTGAGTTAAATTTGCCAAAGTACGTTCAAATTCCTACAATCTCTTGCAAGACGCCTAATTATTTCGTAAATGGCATTAAGACGACGTAAACTGTACCCAAGTGCCAAGATCTATCGCATAAGAACAAACCATGGAACTACAAAGGTTTATCGTTGTTAATATGTAAATATACATGTATCAGAAATAATATGCCAGAAATAAAATATAAATTATTTAACGATAGTTGATAATTAGTAGTCACTGGATGCAGGCCACTACCAACAGGTCGATGTGTAGATCATTAGGGGAGGCCTATGTTCTGCAGTGGACTTCCTGTGGGTGAAAACAACGAAGTCTTTGACGAAATCTACAAAAAATGCGGCGGTTTCTTTTTTTGAACCATCATATTTTTATGATGTTATTTTTTTAACCTTGTACGAGTACTATTATAATACTAAACAATCATATATTGAAATACAACGTATTTAACAGCACATTTTAAAATCTTGTCAATATTTAAGTTTTTTGGTGGCATGTAATTATTTCATTGAGGATACTAAGAGTCGCGAAATATATTAAAATTATTGATGGAGCGAGTTCGTCATAAAATAAATAATAGTACAGTACAAGTTCTGTTGTACCGAAGTTGTTGAACAGTTTTCACGAGTTTGTTCAGTAATTTCTTCGACGGATATTGGTTTTGGAAAAATTGCCCTCAATTGTTTGGAAGCTTTTAATTGTTTAACAAGGTTTCTTGGTTGTTGTTAGGATTATAGTTTAATCGAATTGTGAGTTTAACCAATTAATAAGATTGTAGTCAGGTGTATGTTGGCAATGTACTAAATCAAATACGTATAAATTTATGAAATTACTTAATTTGCCAGATCCTGGACGGGTAATCCACTTTAGTTTGTTTACCATTTTATAATACTTTGTCGAGTGTAATATTAATTATTAAGTGTACTTGTAATAACGCTTCGAATTTGTACTAATTTATTCTGTTCTCAAATTATTCTGTCTTTGTTCTTTTAATTGTTTTATTTAACGTAAACTCTACGCAAAAAAAGGTATTACATTATATTATTTATATACTTAAAAATTGACATATTCTATGGATTTATTGTTTTAAAGTTGTCTAGAAGTCACCTCAAGTATCATCTTTGTAGAGCTTAAAACATAATTTATTTTGAATGGTTCGACGCGAGAAACTTATACTCCCTAAGTATTTACTACGACAAGTTATAATAGTCAAATAAATTTGTATTTGCGCTTAACTGGAATATCTTGTTCCTAAAGTTACATTAACTTTGATAAATTAGACATACAATACCTACAAAATTTATCTGTTTCATATTTACAGGTCCCCAATTTCAGTTACCCAAATCTACCACGCTTTATTTTGTAAATTTGTACACACAAAGAAGTGACAAATGCACCTACGCTGTTAAGTGCATCGCAGACTAGGTAGAGTTTCACTTAGCCAAAGATAGTCTGTATAAACAAGCTAGAATTAAGCAGAATGCATGCGTAAACGCGTAACTCACGCGTTTTTTCTCAGATAATATATTAAGCTTATATGTATTCCTTCGTACGATGTGATAGGGGGGCGAGTCTATCGTCATAACGAACACAAATTCCTGTCTCCAGGCTGATAATCAATAAAAACATCCAATGTCACTTTGTAGGGAGAGGGCACAAAGCATGTTTATTTTAAGTATCTTTGATTTATTTAGTTAATAATATGCAGTAGACATTCCATGCATTGCTTTAAATTAGTCACTGTAGAAATGAATTATCACAATAGCCACCAACACAGCCAGCTACTTCTAACTTGACATATTGTCGCATTATTCATACTGATAGTACATTCTATAGTTCAAATGTTTTGCTCAATTTATTAAACAGTTTACAACACGCTTTCGTCTGGACCTGTAGACAAATAGGCGTCGGTGTATCTTCAGCCATTGGTTAATTAGTAAAGTGCATTGTGAAACCACTAGGAGATGTTGGCAATTTTCCAAAGCTGTTGAGGTATTACCTACTTGATTTTTTAAACAACGGTGTATTTCAGGAGAATGTAGCAGTTAAAAAAAAATAATTGTCAAGTTCTAATTTTAAAGCAGAAAGTACAATCACGATTAGAACTCATTTTATATCATTTTAAACTACAACAAGTGTACTTACTGATGGTAAGTACGGTGCTGTGCTGTAAGTTTGCTATGCCTGGTAAAAAAATATTTACTAAAATGTTATATGATATGTATTACAATATTTTATTGTCAATACAATTTATAACAAATTTTTGTCCCATGTGACGTCTGGAGAACCAAGTCCTATATATGTAATGATGAGAAACTAATATTTTACATAAATATTTAGCCAGCCAATACCCACTTTCTTTTAAAATAGAAGCATACGAAGAATTTGACTAATAAGCCTTGTTGTATACGTCTACATTATAATATTAAAAGATATATTGTTGGGAATTCATTATTTTAAGTGTATTAAATTATAATCGTCTATCATAATATGAGCGCTCGCTTTATGTTCGCAGCGGATACATCATTAATTTTGTCAAGACATATCTGATATTTCATTATACGCTGCCCTTTCACGCCTTCTAATTAATTAAACTAATGTAGCTTTATATAGTTAAGTGCTAACAGTTCTATCGTTGCAAGTATCCCCGCTATTAGTAAATGAACGTGGTCGCCATACTAGCTCAGCGTTCGTCGAAGCCATGACGCTACCGGCGGTTCGGATAAATACATTCGTTCAAACTACTTCTAAACATACGAGACCTACCGTGGACCTTCTATCCAAGATTTATATTATAGGCGGAATACTTATCGGCATTGACAGACTGCCTGTTCTAACTCGCAGGCGTATTTTCACAATTCCGAGCCAATTATGCGTTCTTTTCTGTATCATATCCAATTTATACGTAGCTTTTTCAAACAAAATTGTTGTATTATATTCTGTATTTTTCACTTATATCTCTATTGCGCATGTGTGCTGTTTATTGCTCAGTTTCATATGCAACAGGCGCATGCGTCGGTACTACAACGAAATCAGTAAGTTTGATATGGAATTTGGTTGTAGACCAAAGACCGAGCGATTGTCTATAGTATTTTATACACAGATGTGTATTGTCATGGTGGGTTTCCTCGTATTGTTTATTACACAAATTGGAGCGTTACATATTTTATCGGGATATGCGTTTCATGTAATACCAGTACATGTCGTATATATAAGCGAACTACATTACTATGGTCACATCGTGAGTCTGTTGACGCCAAGACTACGTTTGATCAATTATTATATGCAAATGTCACTATGCCATGCAGGAAAGGTGAAAACAAGAATAACCAAGAGATACGTTTTCTTCAAGAATTACAATGAAAATGCAAACTGTCAAATGAAGAAAATAATGGACGCGTATTACATAGTTTATCAATCATATAATTACTTAATTGAGGCTATAAAATGGCAGGTATGGTGGCATCCTAATACTAATAGAATTGTTAAATATCAATTAATTATTCCTGTATGTGTTTTTTTCAGCTGTTGGTCATAATTATTACATCGTTCGGCGCGGTACTGAGTTCCTGTTACCATTTTTCATTGAATATCATCAGTGGAGAGGTAAAAAATTACTGTTACGTATTTTTTACTTTTTCCCAAAGGGGAAAGTTCAATTTTCGCACGATGCCAGTAGGAATACAAAATTGCAAGTGGCCGCATGCAATTACAAAAATAAAATTAAGTGTAAACGGAATAAACATATTAAATCGACAAGGCGCAGTCATTAATATGAATTAATTTCAAAATAATAACATTTTTTTAATCTATATCATCCCACTGCTAGGAATATGTCTCCCCCTGTCTCTCCACAATTCGTTCTAAGGAAATTTCAGGCCACAATGCTAGAAGTCTATAACAGTCAGTCAGTCAGTCTTATAACAGTATAAAGTTTTTAACATTACGGTACAACAAGTTGCAATTTTTACTGCGGACAAATGTACTCGTATGTGACTGATGTGATGTGTATGCATTATTTATTTATACATATCTTGAACTCATGTGATTGCATGTATTATTTAACATACATACATAAACACCCCACTTATTCCCAGAAGGGGCAGACAAAGGTGCAACCAAGACACCCACCTTTCGCCTTGTATTACTTGTCACACTATATGATAGAAGGTGAGCCTATCGCCATATCAGGCACAAATTCCCATCTCCGGACAGAAAATGAATAAAAAAATGCAATATCACTTTGCCCGACCCGGTATTTGAACCTTAGACCTCAGCTACGCAATCATAGCGTAGTATAACTTCACCAACGAGGCTGTCATTTATATTGTTTACATTACCGCATATATTTTAATACCTTTTACAAATAAACTGAACAGCGAATTCAAAAGGTAGCTTCCGTTGCGTGTAGCCATATACAACATAGTATTTTAGGTCCAAATGGCTGTAGATTTCAATCTTATCGCAAATCTAAATAGGATCTCGTTTAAATGTGTTTTGTTATTTGATTTTCTCCTTCTGGTATGATATTTGCATTACTATAGAAGCCTATATTACACATATGTATATGGCACTGCTGGATTCGTGTTTCAAGAATTTAGTAGGGTTAAAACTTGATTGAACACGTTGGATTAGTTAGGGTTACCAGATTTGATATACCTACCTTACCACCGCAATGTCTATTTCTCCCGTCAAACAACACTGCTTAAATGCACTGTTGTGTTTCGGATTGAAGGACATTGTAGCCAGAGCAGCTACTGGATATATTGAGACTTAACATCTTATGTCTCAGGATGGCGAGCGCAGTGGAAGCCTTCTCCCTTTCCTTCCAGATTGTGCGGTCTTGATCGATTTGGGGCCAATTCTAAAAATTCAATTTTAAACATTTATTAATATAATGTTTATTTTCAGCGGTCCCTGGATAATCTAGTATCGGACATGGGTCTTTCCCTGGTGACGATGGTGCCTCTGTTCGCGCCGTGCGTGGCGGGAGACCAGGTCCACGCCCAGGTGCGGCATCTTCGGGAACTAATCGCATCCAGACTCTACGCCAACAAACTAGGTAAAAGTGAAACGTTTATATAATTATTTTATTTTATTTACCAACCCGTATTAGGCCAGCGTGGTGGACTTTATGGCCAAACCACTCTCAATCGTACTCTCGATTGTAGAGTAGGCCCATGCCCTGCAGTGGGACGTATATGGGCTGATACAGAAGGAAACATACAGTGATACCATAACATTAAGAACAACTATACACTAATTACATGTTTCCGCAAAATATCACCCGATTCCTACTGGCTTACCTTTTGCCATTAGGTTTAATTGTGATTTTATAAAAAATAGCAAAGAAAATATAAACGGTTAAAACTAGTCGATGTCGAGATTTTTGGGAAATGCTTATGTTGAGCAGTTGACTTACTGTGGCTGAAACGAATGAACCAACTACTTGTCGCTGTGAAAATTCTTGATAAAGGTCTATGTTGGGCAGTAGAATTTCTGTAATTGAAGAAAAAGGAATAATATTTTTATTAGGACTTTGCCCTTTGTAAATCAATTCGTCTTTAAAAGGTGCTAGTTGTAAAAATGCGCTGTTGAATGTTATTTATGTTTCAAAAGCCTCAAAAAAAACAACAGCGTGAGATAAACATAGTTTACCAAAATATGCTCCAATACCTAGAACACGAGACTGGCTACAAGAATCTCGGTTGCGTGTACGTAATTAGTGTATGACACAATATGAATTAGACCCCGTTAAGTCTTGGGCTAGATATTGCCACAGGAATACAATACTGAGAATAATTTTCATATAATCTATTACGCAAAAACTTTTATAATGTTTAAATTTCGGAAATGTTTTGCCATGTTTTTTTGTTATTTTGCGTTTCTTAATTGTTTCTAGTAAATTGAAATAAATTTTAATTATTTAGTCTATATTTAAATAACTTTCCACATGCTAATTTAAGCCTTATTTTTAATGCATTAAATATCAAATTTAAAGGTTAAAATAATTACATTCCGGGTAATAATTTAGCTCGTGGCGTGTGATATTGAATGTTAAATTTCCAGATAAATGTGGCCGGGGCATCGCCCGGGCGCTGCTGGAGTTCACTGAAAACCGGGACTTGTCATTCCGACTGCTGCGAATATTGGACGTGGACATTTCTCTACCCTTCAAATTCGTGGGATTGATCGTCACGTACCTCATAATTCTGCTGCAATTCGACAAAGTAATCAATGCTTAAAAAAATTCATGCAAAATTAAATTGTTCGAATTACTTGGAAATATGCTATGAATTAAATTAAAAAATATATCAGATTTTGACAGAGTTATAGTGAAGCTGTATCGCCATTTCCCTTAACCGATGTAATTTCCTGCACGTAAGAGTTTTCGTGATATACGCTGGCGTATGAAAGTGAAATGTGAAAGCAAAAATAAGTTCCTTTTGCGAACAAAACGCGAATCTTTCCATCAAATTAAATTGGCAATAAATCTTGGT
The DNA here is from genome assembly GCA_009982885.2 of Hyles vespertilio. Taxonomy (NCBI): domain Eukaryota; kingdom Metazoa; phylum Arthropoda; class Insecta; order Lepidoptera; family Sphingidae; genus Hyles; species Hyles vespertilio. The sequence goes on along the minus strand of CM042806.1, from coordinate 10,749,600 downwards.
TTACAAGTCGTTGAGTTGTTTCAAAGTTTCCTTTCATTAATTAGTAAGAAAGGACAATACTTGACATTGTTCAAGTTCTCGTATCTCGTTATTTGAATTATTAATTTAAGCCAAGCTGAATTGAATTTTCTTGTTGCCGAATACAAATTTATGTATCCATCAAAGTGTAGTATAATTCTCGGCACTTTATTGACTCGTGGCGTCGTAGCCTCGTAGGTCGTAGCTTAGTAGCTGACGCGTAGCAAGTGTGCACTACGGTGGAGCAACGTTAAGTATAGTCGATAGGATTTATGCAGATTCTAAGGACGTAGCCACTAGCCTCCTTCGGGGGCACCTCCCACACTCTCCCCGCGTTTTAAAGGTGCTCGTTATTTTAATATGTCATCCTACACCACATAATATTTTACCATTCACAAGAGGAAGAACTGCGTGGTCGTAATCTTTTTATTTGGAAATAATAAAGTAAAGCTCTGTTAAGAGGTCAAGCACAGAGACCAGATTTTAATTGTATAAAGTTTTTACCTTTTTTCTTGTTTATTATACCTTAGAGTTAGAGTTGAGAGTAGGAAAAACTTATATTTTGTGTAATGTTTTAGCATAATTCAAATGGCTAATTGTGATATAGTTAATTATGGAATTTGTGATTTACTTAATAAAATCATAATTACTAAAAATTCTATTAGTTTTACTTAGGCGTTTCTGAATAAACATCTAATTTGAAAATTCCAAAACACTATTTGTTTGCAAAATGAGTACTAATGATATCGTTAAAGTTACACGATTGGAGCCTGATAGAGCTCATAGAGCGTCGTTAAATCCAAACCAAACTATCAAATGCAATCTTTTAAAAGGCGTATATATATATATATATATAAATGTGGAGTATGAATATTGCGAAGGAGGCATTAGTACGGCATAACAAATTACCCTTTAACGACGAACTGATTGCAGTGTGGCCATCACTCAAGTCCCGAGCCAAGAGCCATGTACACACGCCGCTCGGCCGCATGGAACCACTCTATACTATGTACTACACACATACATGTATCTCATCTCAAATTGGAAGGATTTGAAAACCTTCAATATTCAAATTCTTCCAATTTGAGTCATAGTGTTTCCAGACTTCGACTGAAAACGAAGCCAGGTGGTAGTTGTATTTGGGTGGTAAATAAATAGTTTTTCTTAAAACTATAATCATAATTTCCTTTTATTTTTGAAGACACTATTGTGCACTTGGGTTTAAATTACGATTTCAACAAAAACCATGAATTTACCATCCAATAACGATATTATTTTAAAAATCACCAATTGTCGCTTTTCTTTGCGAAATTTTTAATTGTATTGTATTTTGCACTAAAACTGCCACTTGACTAAGTCTTCGGTAGCAGTTTTGATATACCTCGTATATGCATGTTGAGCAGATATTAGGCTAAGAAATTAAAAAATCAAATTCGCGATAAAATTCGTAAATAATACTTTTATTTCAACGTGATATTCGCGCAAATCTAAGAAACCATTAACTGGGTGGGGATAGACCACAGGATAGACATTATGGGCCTTATTTATAAACTACGGATGAGCAAGAGATTAACTTTAGTTGAAGGCTTAAGAATCGACCCGATAATTTTGTTCATTCTTTATACTTTTATAATGAGTGGGTTGCCAATATATGATTTTCGTGGTAGGTCGAATTACATCCGTACACTTTTGACAGTCAAAGCTTAGTTTTTAAACATTTTGCATACTGCATACTTATGCGAAGTTGGTCTGTAACTGAATTTTGAATTAACTGTGGCCTCAGCATTCACAATCAATCTATCAATTTTAGAGGAGTACTGTGTTCTCCATCAGAATATGATGATAATATGAACTTTATTAAGGTCGTGAATACCTCGCTACTCAAAATAATCGAGTCACTTCTAAAGCTTTGGGTCAAAGTTAATTCCTTGTTCATCGGAGTTAATTAATAAGGCCTTATATGTTTATAGTGAGTATCAAAAATGGATAGATATTTCAGTTTATGCACGGTACACAGGTGGCTTGCAAAACCGTTTACAATTATTCCTTGATACACAAGGGTTGTAATTGTTTTTTAGTACGCATATTGTCATTGTTATTGTCTGCTGCTGTATCAGCCCATATACATCCCACTGCAGGGCACGGGCCTCCTCTACAATCGAGAAAACGATTGAGAGTGGTTAGGCCATATAGTCCACCACGCTGGCCTAGTGCGGGTTGTTATTGTATAAGATTTAATTTTTGACAGCCTCGGTGGCGCAGTTGGTTAGACGCCGACTGTTGAACAAGAGGCCGCGGGTTCGATCCCCGCAATGAAACAAATATTTGTATAAACCACAGGTGTTTGTTTCAGGTCTGAGTGTTTGTGAGACCGAAAAGCCTCTCGTGATTTCTGATACCCACGATAAGACTGGATCTTAGTGTGAGGTCAGGACTATGCATGTGACTGTTGGGTGTATATATTTATTTAATTGCAATGTGTAGCAGTATAGCTCAATGTCACAGCAAACTTTTATCAACTCTATTATATTATGCTATCATAGAGGCATACAAAACCTACCCAGAATAGTAAAAAAGAAAGAAAATGTCCCGCACCAAAGAATTCCGCCACATCACATATTTTTTGCTTACAGTCCTAATACATGGCCTTATACTTTATACTATGTACCTAATCTAGTGAGCTATGATTTTCGAGGCCGCAATGGATTGTGTTTTCAAAAGGTGACTGTACGTAAACTGAGGACAATAAATCATGCGGAGTGAGCCCGAATATTGGGCGCGGTTTGGCTCAACTCTTGTGGTTTGATCGATTTACCTCTATTTATATCTTGTAAGTATGTGCTTGATATATTTGGAGTGGCGCATCTCATGAGATAGGTGAATTTTTATTGTAAATCTTAGGGGGTAGACACTTTCCCTGGTAGCAACTAGGACACCTACGTTTCCGCCTTATGTATTTCATTGCACGATATCACGTGGCGAGTTTATGGCCATATTGGGCACAAATTCCTGACTTCGAGCTGATAGGGAATAGAAAAATCATCACTTTGCCCGACGTAGGAATCGAACCAGAGATCTCAGAGTTCTAAACATATCGTAGTACATCTACACCACCGCGGCAGTGGGTTTTGGTATACACGTATTGCTTTAGCAGTAAAAAAAAGGAGCAGTAAAAAAAACTCTACTTAGGCAGCTTACTTGGTGTGTTTTTAAGTATTATAATATTTTTATGGATTTAATCTTCACAATAAGTTCATTACTAATAACGTATTAAAAATTGTTTGTATAAGGCTAAAAGTTCAGTGTCAGTCGACTATATTAAGTATAGGAGAATTTCTAATTGAGAAAATAATTTGCTATAACAAAATTATTGCACAAATGTTATATCATATGATATATCAAATTAATGCATAATACACGATTCCGGAAAACGTTTGAAAACATGTAGTAAGGAGCAAAATAGAATACAAAGATGGCTTTAATTACTAACGCAATATTAATTTAAACAAAATGTAATGTAATAACAGTAAATTAATACATGAATACATTTTCGTATCGAAAAAGTAAGTAATATATTTCTGAGATACCATTTTTTTACGAAGCACCTTTTCAGATTATATAAAAGCAAGATGTAAATCTCGCCTCAGACAATACACGGAAACACCTGTTTTATTATTAAACAGCGGCTTTGGACAATACCATGTCAAAATACATTTTGGAGTGAGACCCGAAATCTATTGTGTTGCGCGAAAAATCTCAGTTGTAGCCCTTTATATTGTGCGAGAAACATTTCTGGAATATTCTGCTAACGTTTTTTTCTGCTCGCTTGTAACAGCGTCGAATGAGGAATATCCTGCGAGCAAATTTATTGCTACACAAATTCGGAAAGTGGCTATTACAGAATTCCACGGCCTGCGTTTGTGTTTCGGAGTTCGACGAAGTTCGGTTTCACTGTAGGTCGCTATATTGTAATTCCAATTAGTGGTCTGTTAATAAACTTTGCTTAACAGCCCTTTTATCAGTCCAAAATGGTTGTAATGCTATTACAGAGGAAAATTTGAGGCGCGTAATTGTTGATTTAAGATCGTATGTGGATTTTTTAGGAGTAATCCGAATAAAATAAAGTTGATTCGTTTTGAGTAATGAGGTATAGGTACTCAAGTCTTTTGTCTTGTCTTTTCTTAACAACTTAAAAAAGAAAATTAGACAATTTGTTATTTCCCTTATCGTATTGTTATTATACATTTAAAGACATTTGTATGCGTACCATTCAGTCTCAATGTTTACCCTACATAAAAATAATCTTTTACAATCGTGTTTGTGAGGCAATTTTATATGTAATGTAATGAAATTAAAAACAAGCGTGCCGTTTTAGCCTTTTTAAATAAAACGCACGTTTTGTAACATTCAGACGTGTAGTAAACCAGAATAGGGTTGACAGGCCCGAGGTCGGCGTCACCGCGCCTAATCCAATTATAACCCTTGAGATTTGGGATGCCGGCGAAATCGTTGACAAACATTTGTGAGAAATATTTTGAACATGATTTTTGTGTCGGCGCTGTCAGGCCAAGCAGTGCCCATTATACCGGATGTGTCATGTTTATTGAAGAAACTCTACCGACGTTGGATATCAATTTGTATTGAAGGCAATGATGAGGGATACTTTGAATATCCTTCATGAAATTGTAAGAAAAGTTGAAAATTCGGAGGTTCAAATACTTTTTATATTTGTTCCTTATTAGTTTATCTTGACTTTTATTTCATATGAATTGATGAGAGATAAAAAATATGAGATAGATTCCGTTTCATATTGCAACGTTTATTTTTGCTTAATTTGTTCGTCTTTTTTAAATTTTTTATTGCAATTAATGGAGAGACAAGCGTGCCATTCGCCTGATGGTAAGCGATAGACCGATCATGGGCAGTACCAAAACAAAACAGCACCAAGAATTACAGAGCAATTGCTTGGCATTCCACTGGACTTGCCATGCTGAGACAGAGCCTCAATAGTTACTCTAGCTGCTAAATCCTTGAAACCGTAAGAACGTAAGAGTGCGTTTACACTCCTGTTTAACGGGAGAAATAGACATTGCGGTGGTACCCACCCACGCGGCCTCTTACATATGAGAGACTCAGTGTAGATTGGTGGACCCAAAGTATAATCTCGTAACTGGTGATTTATGAAGTAACTCTGTACCAGATTTTTGAAGAAGTCGTGAATGTCTAGTATTCAGACATGCATAAACAGAGATGGAGTGCATTTTATGCATTCCTCTCTGAACCGACAAAAGAGCAATATTTTAAAGGCGATATTTTCCACCATTTCGACAGACAAAATGTCTATCATTTCGCTGAAGGTAGTTTAAGCTCATTTTTCACGGTCGCACGGGTGTGTTAGATGAAAAACATTTTTTCTTTGATGAATGTCGGCTATAAGGAGGCCTTGTTATTAACGAAGACGAATCGCGCCGCCCAATGACCGTGGGAGAGGTGCTAAAAAACTTTTTGTGTCGCTCGTCGAGTTCACGTCGAATAATTCTTCTGTTTCGAATTATTTCTTTGAAGTTTTGACGGAATTAGCCTTTTTGGGGGATTTTGTTTGTAATAAGTTTCTTATTGAAAGACCTTTGTAATTGGAATATAATATGAAAAATAAGTTCAGGTAAGTTGCGGTTAGTTATAATATTAATCTTACACATCATGAGAGTTGATTTCTATAGAGTTATTATTATGGTCGATTCCTCTTACAAATTAGAAATTATTATTAATTAAAGTATAAAGTAAGTATTTGTTATGTATATAGTATATAAAAAGTATTATTTCGCTTTAATAATATATTTTTGACACTGCCATCTTAGTCTCCTTTTTTAAATCCACTGCATGGTAGTCTGATTATTTTAGAGCGACAAGACCGCCATTTATACTTTTTTTTATATATCGTTTCTTTATAGTATTTTTCTTATATTTGTGTACCATAAAGATTTAAATAATAATAATAAAGTCTTAAAATATCCTCATTAACATTTGGCCCCATAATACTTGGGTCGGCTTTTAAATAAACATCAAAACGTCGATTTATAAATATAAATATGTCCATCAATTATCGATAAAGTGCTAAAAGTCAGCATATTCACATACAGACTTTCACAACGCATGACCGGGCAGAATGTATGAATCTGGAGCTGTCTATCGGCTGTCAGAGCACAGAGCCACGTCTATTCTAAAAATGCCCGAACACGAATAACCAAGTTCATGCAGTTCAGACTTTACATGTCAAAATCTCCATACGTGTATTTTCTATAGATTTAAAAGTCCTTTATGGACAGGTAAATATCAAAATAGAGGTTATATTTAAATTGGTCGTTGAAAAAATTAAACAGTAAAATGGTTGTTTATATTTGAATGGTCCACTATAATAACCATGAATGTCCTATGTTTGTAGTTTTGAGATAATTGAATTTTTTAGTTTATAGACGATGAAATAAGCTTGGACATAAAGATCAGAAAAATGTTTTAATCATTTTAAAGAATATATATATCAAAGTATTATTTTTTTGGATAGTGTAAAACTCATTAAAAACCCTATAATCATAACTTGGACTTCAAAGTTTAATACTATAATGATCTGTGTTCATAGTCAATAATGATATTTGTGCATATGTAAAATTTATATTTAATACTATTTGCAGCACAAGGAAAAGAACACATTGCAAAAACGTTTCATTTCAGGCTTTTAGAAATATTTTTTCTTTTTTGTTTTTGATATATTTGGACTCGGAACCTGTTACTCTAAGTGTTACATCCGTGTTGCTAAATATTGAAAATATTTTTTATCTCGGAATCGAAAGCGATATTCCTGAGTTTTTGAACCGTATTACAAACTGCATCAATAGGGAATATGCATGTCATTTTTTTATATTTTTAATCAATTCTGTATATTATTACATTATCGGAAAAAAATATAAGTCTGAAAATATAAATAAAAAAAGTACAAAAAAATAATCAAAACTGCTATCAGTTTCGAAGCATTTAAACGCCATGTTGGCGCGAATTCGCTGTGACGTCAAAGGTCACGATATGAACAACGTAGTATTTGGATTAAGTTTCTTTGATGAATTGCTACAGAACTGAATTTCGTGACAAAATAATCCATTTTATTTAATAGTATAAAGAAAGCACAAAATAACTCATAAACCAGCGTAAAACAACAAGCTAAAACTTCATAAGAACGCAACCATTGTCGTCACTTTCCTTTTCAAGCAATAGATCGCGTTTTGGAAAAATGCGCGGCAAATTTGAAATATCATTCTTTAAGTATTTATTTTACCGATTTAGAGTTGATAAATTTAAAAAATATCTTTAAGGTATAATTCTATATTAATATAGATTACAAAAAAATAATGTTCACTTATTTTGAAGTCTGGTGCATATTCCCTATTGATCGAATGACAATACTAACCCAGATTCAAATATTTTTGGAAATTCATCATTATGAATGGATAATGACTAAGTCTAGTGTATATTTAGTTATACTTGTGTGCTTTCTCATTTTTTAATTTTTGACTCTCTTGGTGGACGCATATTTCATCTTAATAATGCATTTTCTTAATAGGTTTGGATATAATCTATGCCTCACCAATTTAAACAAAAGAGTATTTAAACATAAGATATAAATTGCTAATATTAAAATTTATAATAGAGGTAATAAATATCAGAACAATGGAACATAACTGTTACGGCCGTTTATAAACGCACTTATTTGCAGATAAATTCTTAAGCGTCTCATTATTTTCTTGAATAGAAGCCAAGCTGGTTTTAATCACAAAAGAAATACTAGAATATAAATCGCAATATGGTTTCAAATATCTGCAGGACAATATGATACGGGTCACATCACGAAACAGCTTCAGAAGCATATAAAAATCGAATGTTAAAATATTTAAAACCCCGAGTATATTTTTAGAGCGGTTTTGTTTCATTTGAGATTTAAGTTAAATGGTTGTGTGAGTAATGTCGATGCCAACGCAATCTAGTAATACATTTTAAGAATAACCGTTTAATAATTATTATTCTAAACATACTGTAAACTATCTCACGTATCGAATACTGAACTGATGTGTGCTCATTATGTTAAAAATTATATGCTTTAGTCTTCTTATTTCAAAATAATATCAAATTAACGCTTTTTGCGATTTAAAATAGGTCTTGCCTGTCCTTATTTATAATATTGACGCCCTTGCAATTTCGACACGGGAGCAATTTTGCGCCGATTTAGTTTTAGGTGATTAAGGCTTGTTGCAACCACGTTCGGTCTGAATGCGTCCTATTATCAACTAATAACGTACAGAGCTCTGTAATCTACACAGCGCTCTCCACAAATTATTTAGCCATTCTCTAGTCATTGTCAATTAGAGGGTTCCTAAATTCCGTGTATTTTTAGTTATTCTGGTATGACAAAGTGACTAATTGCAGGAGATGTTTTGAAATCAGAGTGTAATAGGGTATTGACTCCAATTTTTCTTATTGTATTTATCAAAACGTATCCACAGCTATGGTCTAACAAAGAACGAAATTTATAAATCCATTCAGAATTTTAGAAATTCAGAAATTTAAATCTTGTGGTGGGAGTAACAGAAAAGAAATGCATAACAAGATAGTGACGTCACTAGTGCTATTATACATTACAGTGTGCGGGTGTGAAAGAGACAGCAAGATGTACAATACCACCACTCTTTCATTTTAAATGTTAATATTTGCATTATGTTACAAGCTACTTTAATATTTTTTGACAGCAAGGCTTTATTTGTAACGTATTTGTGTTTTAAGCAAAATAATACCATTGTGGAGATCCTTGGGGGAGGCTTATGTTCAGCAGTGGACTTCCTGTGGCTGATAAGATGATGATGATGATGAATACCAAAAAGCGATAATAGTCAAATACCCTATTGTAGTAGAATTCTTATCATCATCATTATTAGCCCTTCTGCGTCCTTTGTTGGACAAAGACCACTCCACTCCACATGGCATGCCACGGGGCTCGATCTTCAGCCAATCTTCTCGCAACGATGGACGTCCAACTGTCTCCATAGGTTGGAGACGAGAATTCTAATAGAGTCGACATAATTACGCCGTAACATAGGCAATTGGATAATGGATATTATACATAGGCTGATCCTGAAACCCATTGTTGGCTATGACGTATGTTTCCACCATTGTTTAGGATGGTCACTATCCGGAAAGACATATGAACTATGACCATGTAATTTATCATTGCAATTCGGTTCATAATGCGTATCGCTTTAGGACATTAGAATAAAATACATTAAGAAATAGTACATGAAATTTAATTTAAAATTTAGTTCACTAATAGGTTAGATGTTGTTAAATGTCCATACTTTGTTTTAGCAATTTGTATTTGAAACTCGAGTCTAAAATAAAGGCTCTCAATGAAATTGGTATAAAATGAAATAGATTTGTTCTTGGCATATATATTTGAAATTGAATTAATCGAGAAGAGCTGAGGAGGCTAACGACCTTCACTGAAGGACTTTTAAGGGATTCACTGTAAAAGCTATAACTGCGTTGCGCACTTTACGATCTGTTACGGACGCATTAGGCTTGGTGTACACTACACAAGATTTTCATATATTTAAGGCTTATACGTGTCGGGATAGTCACGTTAGGTTGGTTACAAATGCATTTATAGTTTATACAAGGGAGGTTTAAGTTAATATTATAATTATTTTAATCTTTTCTTTTTAGTACTTGTTTGGTTTGTTCTTAAAAGGCGAAAGGAGATATCGTGATGTAAAAAAGATTTAGTTTTCTTAAAATATTTGTTTATTATCTTTACGAAGGTATCAAATTTCTCCTACGGTACTAATATAACTAAGTATAGGGCCCAAAATCGTAGGTAAGGAAGGCGCGTGCCTTGCTATGGAAATGTTTAGTAATATCATTAATATAAACAGTAAAACTTCTAACATCTTGAAACAACTGGGTCAGAATTTCAAATCGTGTTTTAAAATCAGTTCCCGTGACTTGTCTTCCGTTGGTGGTCGGTTCAATTGATTTCTGGGTTACCTCGCCATACTTTTATCTTACGGATATGCGTTCTCGATTTTATTTGCTCCAATGGTCGCTATCTGTTTACAAGATACGACTTACCCGTAGTGCTCAATTTATACATCGTGGATATGTACGTTACTAAGAATTTATTCTATGTATCTTAGAGTTGTTCTTTACCTAATGTTATAAAGAAGAACGATGTTATTGTTTGCATGGAATACGCTCTTAAAACTAATGGACCGATTTTAAAAAATATTACATCATTAGAATGCTCCATTTGGCCTGATGAACATGGGCGATAGGATATTTTTTAAATGTGTCTCTGCACCTGGATGAAGCCGGGACGGGCCGCTAGTTCTGTATGATAGATTATTTAGTTCATTTCGTAAAAGGTTATATTTCTCAATCTGCAATCTGATATTTTCCGGCTGTATTTGATATTTAATATTGTGTGTTAAGCCTTATAGAAAGTGAAGTCCAAATGTGCGCGACCTGAGCCCCAGTGTTGGGAGATTCTCACATTTTACGAGCTAAACGAGGTAATGCCATTTTCAAGCTTCGTTTCCTTCTATTATCTGTACGAACAGATAGTAAATCTTGCAATACACTTACGGTAAATTTTATCACGCACCGCGCAGTATTACCAGAAATAATTATCAGCTTTTATGTTTAAACACGTTTAAACGCGGGGAGGGTTAAGCCATATTCCACCGCGTTAGCCCCAGCTAGCGTACTCTTTAAATAATTTACGACGTAGAAATACACTTTATAAAATTACGTCCTGTTAAATCCAAAGACGTCAACTTCAACTAGGAACCTAAAGTAATAGACAAAGCAAATGTCTGACAAAATTAAATTATTATTCTGATTAATTGAATCAGTAGTGTTTATGGACCAGACGCCCCAATTGATGGGTAACGCAATTCTGCAGGGTAATCAACCGCATTAGATTTCTACCTTTGCCCACAGCTAAATTGTTAATTTAGTTAATAGCTAGAATTTGGAGTCGATTCAGTCCCAGCCCGTAATAGATAGAGCGGCACCTCTTGAATTGGCTGTTTAAGGCCTTAATCAATTTGAAATTTCAATGCTAATAAATCTAGCGGACTTGTTACGCGGACACTTTATAGGTATTGTAGTGCGTTGAATATTGAGGTCAGCAGGTAATGTGTTCGTAACTTTATTTTTCATCCACTTATCTTTGCCATAGTTACATCAATCTATGTAAGGTAACTAAATTGCAAAAGCAAATTACTTTTAGCTTTTTAGTTTGTAACTTAATGCTAATAAGATATTTTAGTATATTCCCAAACATAGACAGAATCGGAAATCAATGTTGATTTACGTTACAGAATTTTACTTTATTTTTAATTTATACGTTTCTATATATTTCGAATATAACTGACTCTTCATTTAAAAAATATGTCACTTCGTCTTTTATGTCTATGTCTACGTATTATAATCTCACATTACGCATTCACACAAGAATTTACCGGTGTTAAAACATTACTTAAAAATTATCCAAATTTTTATCGCATGTAAAATGAATTCGCACACATTAACCAGTAGTTTAATGAAAGTTAAATATGGAAAGCGCTGTAGCACAAAACTTATTTGCTCGAGTTTAAACTCATTCATACATTTCTAATAAGGCTGGTTAACTTTTGCAATCATTTATTCATAAAGTTTTCCTATTCTTCAAAATATGCTCGTGTGGTGCATCGTAGGTGGTTTTACAATGGCCAGTATAAGTTGGGACCTAGAGGGCGACTTCAACCTTCCATTGTGCGTTGTCATTAATGGACCTGAAATGGTTTGAATAGATTGAATTTTGCACCGGAGATTTATTCCGTGTAATTATTCCTGAGGACGCTACGAATGGCTGAGATGTTTTTGGACGATGGGATGGAAATCATAATGGGGGTATTTAAATGACTTTTTTATGTTAATTACAAACGTCCCGGGGTGATTTGCCCTGTACAATTATGTGAAGCTTGAACTGTATTTACTGCTTTGTGTTAATGTGAGTACGTAATACTCGTAATACTTTAATAAGACGCTTTAAAATCTGAACAGCTTTTATAAAATTTACATTGTCCAAAAATAAAATGAGCTTATCATTCATCTAAAGTACCACTTTAATTTTTCGAATCAATTGTTAGAATAGATCCGTTGATATATATTTAAAAAATAATTTCCTATATTCGATATACGATTCAGTTCGTAAGGCCTGTCGATATACATAACTCTTAAAATAGCAAGTTTTAAATAGAGTCCGTAAACCCCCACCTCATTATTGCCAAATCACAATGCGTGTGTCAGGTCAAAAACCACGCTGATGGTTTGACATCAGTATATTGACAAGTGAATTGAAATGAACGGATCAATACGAGCCATTGTCATTTGGATTCACGCGCGTGTAGATATTTATCCGCGGGCACTTTAATTTCCTCGGGATGTCTTTCATGTTACCCTGGCGTACAAACTATTCGCATGCCAAAATCTACTGCCTCCACGATTATCGAGATATAATGTAAGAATCGATAAGGTAAGTATGCAAATAAATGTCGTTGAACTGATAATTACTGTTTTCATAGTTAATTTCGTTGTTTTGACAACAAATTATATTGTTGCAGTTTTGGTATCATCGATAAACAGACACTTAATTCATACATTTTGTGAAATAGATAACATGATTTATATATGTGTAGTTTTTGTGACCTGGATATATTCTTCATGACCTAGATCCATTTTAGAGAGTCTATTCTGTACCGACTACAACGCAGCCCTATTACGAATATGCCAGACGAAAAATGTTCTCTGTATAAATTACCGTGGACCGTTGCCCACTGGAGCATTTCGTCACCGGCTTGTAACGTTCATACAAAGAAAACTATTTTATTTGATACGTTCATGATCTGGTTATAGCCTGTAATGTATCAGTATCTGTATCAGCCTATATACGTTATACTGCAGGGCACGGGCCTCCTCTACAATCGACAGTACGATTGAGAGTGGTTAGGCCATATAGTCCACCACGCTGGCCTTGTGCGGGTTGGTGGACTTACAAACCATAGATTTTTTATTAATCGCTATGGTATGCAGGTTTCCTCCTTCACCGTTTTGGTGCGTGGTGATTTACTATCAATATACACATGACTCCGAAAAGTCAGAGGTGTGCCCTGGGATTCGAACCCGCGACCACTGTAATATAGTAGTAGAAAAATACTTTAACAGTTTATAAAAAATCGTCACTTATTGTACAATAATTGGAAGGCTTGTTCGGGTAGTTACACTGTTTCTCAGGAGTTCGACGGACAGCTTTGCCGTTACGTTGCGTTCGGTGAATCACATTGGCGGATGTCCAATACCCCTTTCTTCTTCCCATCCAATTTTCCTAACCGCTTCCCTTCCTATTTGATGGGCCGGCAACTAATCTATTATATCCAAGCTAGTATGTGATGTGTGATCACTTACCTACTTATCTACTGTTTTTGAAAGAGAGACGCGAAAGGCTTGCTCGTCTCGCCATACATTGCAATAAAAAAACCGTCAGATGACCCGTTTGATCGTTTACTAGACCTCTCTTTCTCTCTTTCTCTCTCTCTCTCTCTCTTCAGCTACGGGAAGGCCACTGCTGAATATAACTCTACCCCAAGTATCTCTATATTGATTTGTTGGAAGTGGTTTGCATCCAGCGCCTTCCTGCAACCAGAACCTGGTCATCCATCCACCTTCGGTAGTAAACGGTTGTCCAAATTGCGCTTGTCTGTTAGATTGTGTATTGAATAAAAACAATTGGAGCACTGAGGAGATAGCACAAACTGTAATTCTTTTTTAAAATCGTCATCCATGTAAGCTGATAGCTGCCTTTGTAGAATATTTGCGAATGTGTTTTTTTCCGTCGCAAAGATGGATTCGACACCTGTTACACCTGCAACTGGAATGGGTTACTGTGAAATGTGGTTATCTCTGTTTTATTGCGCGGTATTTTTTTGCGATCGCTTATGGAACACGTATTGTAAGCGTGAGGGTCTGAATTGAAATGAACTCTCCAGTTGTTATCGAGTTATTGCTCGTTTTTCTTTTGCCTGTCCTTATTCCACATTTAAGTAAGGTTGGCGCATTATTGTTTGCTTTTCTCGGAGACTTATTGCACTGATTGAACATGCGGTGGTTTACGGTGGCAAGTGTGAATAAGGCTTTAAATTGGTATAATTGATTTTGACATTGGTATAATGTAGGGATACATGTCCATTAATAAACCGTCAAAGTTTTTTGTAGGAAACAAATACAATTTTACAATATTAAAATTGAATTTACATACAAATATTCTTTTATTACTTAATTTTACAATTTCAATTTTGAGTGATACGAACGCCATTTGTGCTCTGATCTTATATATTTTTTTATTCTTAATAATGATGCATAAGTGTACAAAAAGTATAACACAAATAAATACAGCTTTCAGAATGTTGAATGCAAACTTTACCAAAGAGTATATTATGATGTAAGCTTAAGATTTTATTTTTGTCTTATTTATTTTATTTATTTATTTATTTCCAAACTTACATCTACTTTTACAGGATACCCTAATGCAGATGTATGATGAGATGCTTAAACTGTTGTTAGATATTTTCGCATCTTCGTTTCCCAAAAGAAAAAAAATCTTTACATGAATGTAGCTCCGGGTAATAGCTATTTACTTTTATAGAGCATAATCGGGAGTTTACTTTATGCCCTCCGTGTGATGTTATGGAAATAACATCCACCATCGAATGTAAACGATATTCAATTTTAGCATACTCCGTAGTCCGTTCCTGTGGAATACCCTTAAACATTTATGTATATTAGGGGTTATGAATGATCGGTGTATCCTAGTTTAGTATTTGAGGGGCCATATGTAAATATTTTAAGAAACCTTCTAATAAGTCATCGAATTTTACATAATCGAATGGCGTAGATGTTGTATGTTTTGGATAGTCATAATTATATTTGAGCACTTATCGCAAGACAGTTAAAATCTATTGATGGGTATTCTTACGAATTTGTTAAATTAATCCTTGAAGTTGTTTGTAGTGTAATTTTTATTTAAAACAGGCATTAAACAAAACCTTTAACCAAACTAAACTAAGGGCTTCCCAAACTAACGTAATTTGGTAAAAGTTAAATTTTATCGGTTGATTTATGCTCTAAGGTGGGCAATGAGAGCAAACACCGCGAGGGATCAAAGCTATTTCTTACCGCGTATTTGTAGCGAATGTGTGGGGTCGCGAAAGTTTTCCATTGCGACCGCACCAGGCCGATTGTACCCTTCATCCAGCGACCTGATTACCCTAACTCCACGACAGGGTCGGAACTAAGTAGGAAATTCACGAGGGTGACCAAAATATGTTGGGAATTAAATTAATTATGAAAAAAGTGAATGTGCGTATATCATGGGCCGATTGCAGTGCAATTAAATTTGTGGCGGTTGCAATACGCCAACTTAGATATAGCTTTTAAAGCGGTTGCAATACGCCAACTTATATTTAGCTTTTAAAATAACACGCTTATTAGTTGTAATTTGAACATTATTTAAACACGCATTTCATTTTAAAATATGACTGCAGATGTTTAACCATAAAACATCTGCGAGTCGTTTTATTTAAGTAAGAATTTTTGTGTACCTTATTGTATAATATTAGTTAAAAAGATGCTGTGACCCGTTCATGCCGGGGCAATAAAACTGTATTATTATAGTTAAGTTCTTTAGTGGCGGTAATCCTTTGCAACAAATTTATGTTTTTTAGACAATAGTACACATGTTTGGGTAAACCTTTCTGTTTGGACAATAGCCCAGATGTTTGGGCCGACCTTAATTTTTAGTTGAAAGGATAGACCCTATTTTATGGCTTAAATATATTTTCTGGAAGATTTATCCCCACCGATCCTCATTCGGGTAGTCCTATAAAAGGGTCGGTTTATTTGGATGAAAGAAGATAGTCTGCCATCTCTAGTCACGAGCACATCTCGCTCCGAGTCGCATAATTATAATTTTACTCTATCTGTAAATGTATTAAGTGTTAATTTACAAAATATACAATAGTTAGTTCCTGGAAGTGAGTGCTTATTCTAATACCTACACTTATAACCACCAAAAATTAAATAAAGCGGGGGCAAGGTTGTTTAAATATACCAGCGTATCTACACTGCTACATACTTCGATACATACACTAGATACACAGTTCCCTGTAAAAAATCTGTTAAAAAGTGGCACCGATGCATGACATGAAAAAAAGTAAACAAAAAGATCACATATTCCAAATATTTTAACACCAATTCCACCTTATTCCTGAGAGTTTAAAGTAGCTTTTCACATAATATTGTTTAAAGTTCTGTGACGTTTTAGAAGCAACGGTCGGTGCGTCACTGAAGGCGAAAGAGTGCTTCAAGCACTCTTTTTTGGTGCCATTTTCTAAGCGCTCATGTTGTATCTAGTGTATATTTGATCGAAGGCTACATAAAACGAATCCAGATGATAGTATATCTTTTAAGTATAATCGTTTGGTGTAGATATAATACTTTTGTTAAGTGGGTAGACTAAAAAGAATTAGTTGTCTGACACTCGAGTCGTTTCATTGAACATTAACATCGTGTTTGGGTAGTGTACATAGTTTTTTATAAAATATAATGAAAAGTGTAAGACTCGCCCTGGCTTCGGTAGCAATTTGGACCTTAATACTGATACTGCAATTTGTTTTTATTTCACCCGACGCGATGGTCAAATGATTTCAAATACAATTATGATTCAGTTACGTTGGTCGATTGTTGACAGCAACGTTGGCTTGATAAAAATCGCATATAAAGGAGCTGAAGCTAAAAGGCAATGTACTATTGTAAGTACAACGGTTTTTTTACTATCGTGTATAACTGCAGCCATCTCGGTGCGTGTAAATATTCTACCACAAGCAATTAAACCTTCGACGGTGTCTTTATTAGGCAAACCATTCGTATGCGTACATAGATAAACAGGTGTAGGCAGAGGTGCGATAAGGAGTGGGTCTATCGCCATATCGGGCACAAATTCCTAACACCGTGCTGATAATGAATAGAAAAATCCTACATCACTTTTCCGGACTCGGGATTCGAACCTGAGACCTCAACTCAACCTCAACAAACTACAAAATACAACTGAATGCTTAATTTACATAATTTATGCCAATGTGTGTTAAGAGCGTTTACACCTTGCGCGCAAAGTCAATAGGTATTTCTTCGTTAATTTCACGCACACATAAGCGACCAAAGCTGTGTGCGTAGAGCTGCCGCGTCGGCTCGCTATACAGTGAGCTCAATCACAGAATACTAACAGAAGTCAAGCTTGTGTAAGTACTGCACTTTTGTTGCCACACTCACACTACGCTCGGCGTTCGCGCAAATGTTGAAACTCGCTCTCACAGTGGTCTCGACTAGTTTCGAATATCGTGTCGGTGAACGCTGCCTTGATTGTGTGTGCGTTGATTTAGCGCGCTTTGTATGAAGCTTGACTTCTGTTAGTTTACTATTCTGTGGCTCAATCAACTTTGATCCGTGCGCTTCAAAATTCTAATATTCAATTGAAATGTAACTTATGATTTATATATTGGTAATATAATATCATAAAAATATTTTATTTGCATTATAAGTAGACAAATATTACTGTGCAAGCAATGAACAATACAAATTTAGATACTAATCATATTTTCGTTATTATTACATTGTTAAGTTGCATTCAAATCAGTGTTCAATCAGTAGACGCTACGGACGTTTTATTAATCATTTCGTGTTCGAACACATGAATAGAGTTAGGGGCCTTACAACCCCTTACAATTACGAAATATATTCAATTTTATATTACAATACATAATATAATTTAGCCTCGTAATTACATCCCATTATATCATCTGATACATAATTTATACTCACTACAAAATCATTGTAGGTAATAAAAAACAATTAAATATTTTACTACCACAGTACTAAGACGTGGCAATCGCAGCACGTCAAAAATCGACTGCAGCCAGGCCGGAGCGACGAGCGATACGTCCTCCCTCTAGAAGGCCTTGCGGAGGTCTGATAATATTTTTATCTTCATCTTATATTTAGTGATTTCGGATATCTTAAGCTTCTAAATTGCCATTTAAAGCCTAAATAACGAAACTTGTGTTCAGTAATCCTTACAGTACTCACAAATTATCCATCAATCTATAATGTTTTCCAACAAAATCCCTAGATGACAACCTTTTCTAAAATTAGTACTAATTATTTTTCCTTGAAATTGTTTATTGGTGGCTATTAAATCGTTTGAAAAGTCCTGTTTTTGAGCCAAAAAGCGCGTAGAAGGTATAAACGCTCTTAAATATGTACTAGTAGAAGAGATGGATGTTTGAACTCAAACAAGGTTGAAATGTAGTACGTAAACTTCTCAGGAACTCACGTCAATAGTTTCCGTTAAGTTTAGGATTACGCTTTGGAGGAACTGAATATTTTATACGGTGCTTTGGTTTAAGAAAATCCGGAGGAGGATAATATTTTCTATTTTTTGAGTTAACATTGCTTATTCGAAAAGGTTAGTGAAGAAAGATTTGCCTACTAAAAAATACAATATTAAACACACAAATACATTACAATAAGTAAAATTGAATTAAAACAACATTAGATTCATACGATTTCGATAGGAGTTAATGTATGGTAATTCCAGGAGATCTTAGAAAATCGTAAACGTACTGACTTCACGAGCGGCAGCGGTCGCCATAATGACGGGTATAAAAAAATAAGTACAGCAATTGAGAAAAGTTCGGGCATAAATAAAACGCAACTTAGTCAACCACGACTAAAATATATATGAGTGGTATATATGTGAGCAGAGTGAGCCCCAATCGCTCTTGCCTAATTGCGGTACTGCTCTGACCTACCCTCTGTGTGATTTTAACTACGCACACTACACACACACACACACACACACACCACATATGTGGGACTTGTAAGGGAAATGCAAATTACCTATATGAACACAAATACACTGCGTAAATTTAATAGTTCCTTAATAACATCTCGGGATGATTGAAGGGCCTTGTACGCTATTGCTGAAATTAATGAATGACTTATTAATAGATCAGTAAATATAAACGTTAGTAAGAAGTGGTGAATGTGAAAGCAAAAACTTTGTAACATTGATTTAAAAACATTGCATATCGTTTCAAAATATTGTTTTGTTAATTTACTTTTCAAATTAATTAAAATTGAAATAGCTTTTGATCTTCTTAATATCTAATAAAAAACGTTAATACGATGTTTGAATTGAAATGAATTATTATGAATGGGAGTTAATTAAATATTGCTACGCGTGTACTTTGTCTTTACGAGAACACATTTATAAGTAAACTTGTTACAAAATATTATGATTGCTACTTAATTCATATTTAAATTACACTAATATTGAAATTGCTTTTGATACTCTCAATTCGGACATTAAACAAATAACGTTACCCGATATAATATTTTTGTGCATATAATCTCTTTTCTCTCAAGAGCGGTGTTTAATGACATAGGTCTACCGTAAAGCAAACTTGGTCGAGATGATTATTATGAAAATTTTAATTACGAGATCTGCACGACTTTAAAAAGTTGTCACAAAAGATTTACTAAACTTAATGAGCTGGCCACAACATTTACAATATACATTCGTATACCTCCTAAATATTCTTAATTCTAATACGTTTCTACTACGTACCTATTAACTGATTGGTATCTAAGTTTCGAAGATGTTTTCAACAAGCAACCCAATGTTAATTTGTATTTAATATTCGTGAAATGTTTATTTGAAAACCAGTGGTACTGTGGTGTCTAATGTTTATTTTCTGATTTCCCCAGAGAAGGCCTAAACGTTTTATGTTACACTTCAAGAAAATTCGATTTCAAATTAACGACTTCCCCGAGAATGCTCAATAATCATTTTTATTTCACCGAATGTATTTTAAGTATTACAATTGGCGGAATACCTTAAATAATTTATTACTTTTGTTTCGACTTTGCCGTTTGCTTTTGTTTCGCATTAACGAGGACCGAATAAAATTTCGTTTTGGTAACAATCGGCTTCAAGATATTCGCATTACCTTTTACCTTCCCGCGGTGGATCTACAGGGAATAATCGTCATATTGTGTCAAAGATTTTAATGAACCCGTATCTGCGAACCGGCTCATTGTCATTAACTTACGTAGGTATATCCTAATCTGATTCAGAGTCTGCCTTCTTGACTTTTTTTGTTTTTGTTCTTCAGAAAGTTTTCCTTATTGTGTTTTGTAGTGTTTTACAATGTGCCCAATGTGTCCCCAAGGGACGATTGTACAATTTCGGAAACTTTTGGATCGCGATGTTAAAGAAAGGAATGGATTATACCCCTTACGCGGTGAATCCTATCCCGAATACTAATTTGTTACATTATCTTGCCACCAGTAGGGTAGCGGAAGAAAAAAAAGCGTTGTCTCTTTGTTTCCTACCAGAGATTTTTCATTGCTAATTAAAACTGCCGGAATCTGGAGCAGCGAAATTGTTTTCCGTTCTGTTTTTTTCTGATATTTCAATTTCATTAGAGATATTTTGTACTCTTGGAAAGGAACGTTTATGGCATGACTAACCATTTGGTACGCTTTCATTACTGCGCCATTCATAAGGTTTACAGAGCCTCCTAAAATCGTTAATGTCAATATAGATTTGGCGTGTGGCCAGGTCCCTGCTGTAAAAAGTTCATTAATCATACTATGACCACAGCGGAGAGTGTCGCTTTAATTGATTTTTATACAGAATGTGCATTATGTCCCGTATCAGTTACGCTGTACACGTGACATCCAGTTAACGTGTTAGGCAATCAGTTTTCTCTTTTCAGTTGGGTTCGGTGACTATACATTTTAATTTACACGCAACGTTTTTGCGGCTTTTGGTGTCATGTTGCAGTATTTTGTCATTTCTATTCAGTTGGTGTATACGTTAGAAAATACAATATTTACCTACGAGTGTATATTTTTTATGGGTTTAATAAAAATATTAAAGAATAAAATACTAATAAATTGCTTCTGGAATCACAATTCGTCTATAATCAATGTCGTGATTCTTCCGTGATATTCTCTGTACAATTGTAAAGACAATGCGAATCGTGACATCAAAGCGTGACTGAAGAGCAGGCGTCTCGAACGGCGGCTCCCGGCTCCGAATGTGACGTTAATGAATATCACTGTCACCGATGTAATACCAGGACTTGCTTTGAAGCATTTATTTTTAATTTTACGAAATCAGTTTTTCCCCACTTTGTATTTTATAAAGTGATCATTAAGGTTCGCGGATGTTTAAAATAGATATAATACACAAGAATGCCATTAGTTTCCTAAGTTCGAATAGTGTCCAATAGTAAGCTATGGTAATTTATTTTTTGGTAGTTGACAATATTAAGCATGCTGGTAACCAGACATATCTTAAAAAGTTTATTTAGTATACATACATTTGCATAGGATATCATTATCTTCAGAAACTTGGAATGCAGTGCCAATATTGACCTTTCCCAAAGATTTCAATAGGAAACATTTTGGAAGAAACTTGCACCCAGCGACATAGTAAATACACTAGGTTTCGTAAGTAAATATATTCTTTAATGTAACAAATACGCAGTAATCTATTTGTGGACACGTGACGAACCCACATTACTCGTGAGTTGATGCGACACAAAGCTTATCTATTCGGTTATCTGAGACGTTAAGCTGTAGAAGTTTGGGTCTCACACACGTATGTATATCACTAGATCCTTTCTCTAAACTTGTGGTACGTTAGTATGGTGGAGATAAATGAGTCAATAGCTTCTTATTATTGTAGTCCATAAAAACACATTCGCAGTTGCTATGCCGGTTCTTTTATCAGCCGATCGCTAAGTGAGATATTTTACTAAATCGAGAAATCGATTGAAATGGTTTAAGTCTTTCTCCACGCTGGTCCATTGGGGGTTTGCTGGTATGTTTTTTATAAAAATCTTTGTGGTATGCAGGTTTTCTTACGAGGATTTTTTTACACAGTCATTGTGCGTGGTCGTAATTGCGCAACAAGTCAAGGGAGTGTCTTGGGGACAGAATCCACTGGTGCTGTAGTGTTTTAAAAAAAGAAAACATTTTAATGCACTTCAAAAATGAATTTATAATTAAAATAGTGTGCATACTTTACAAATAAGCAGCCACTGATTCCTCCATGCATCGTATAAAAGAACAAGTCTGCGTGAAACCTTAAACATTTCGTGTAGTATTTCATAAATGATAGAGAGGTTGAAGAGGGAGCCGAGTGGAGAGGTCGGGCGCGGCGTCAGCGTCGCTCGAGCGCACTACTCACATGTAATCTCTTAACCGCATCATATTCCGTCACACCCAGCAAGGCGATGACTTGATCATAGCAAAATTAGTTTGAGTATTGGTTACGGATGAATTGATTATATAATTATTTTTTTCTTATTTCAATGTGGAAGAGACGAACATGCCGTTCGCCTGATGGTAAGCGATCCGACCGCTCATGAACAGTAAAACCAAACACCTTGGATTACAATGCAAGGCTAGGAATTCCACTGCACTCGCCATCCGGAGACAAAGATTAAGTTTCAATATGTCCAGTAGTTAGTCTGGCTGCAATGTCTTTTAATCCGAAACACAATAGTGCATTTACACTGCTGTTTGACTAGAGGAATAGCCATTGCGGTGGTATCTACCCAGGCGGTCTCTCACATATGAGGGACCTATCACCAGTAAAAGTGTTTTAATTTAGGTACCTATTTGTTGTATAATCTACTATAAGATTATGGTGTTTGTTATCTCGTGTCGGATATCTATTTCATAACTACATCGTATTACGTCACCCTGTGAGGCGATGACTTAATCATAGGAAAATTCGTTTGAGTAGTGGTTACGGGTGGATTAATTCGTGAAAATTGAATAATTAACCGTCATTTTATATATTTTAAGGCATTTGACGGTTTTGTTGTATAATCTACTATAATACTTAATCTGGAAATAACAGTAATTAATTTAAAGAATATTGCCTGTAAAAACGTACTTTTTGCTCATTTGAATGGATTCTAATCTTATGCGTTCAATCGGTCTGTGAGGTGGAAGAATGTTGGCGAAAGAAATCACGCAAACAATTATCTTAAAAGGATCGATGCCGGCTCCTAATGCTATTACGTCGCCATCATTATTTATGCCTTTATTTTTAAAAGTTACTTTATTCGATAAAATTACATATAACCACGAATTTTCTAAAAACCATTGATTTTCCAAAGACATGGCAGTTATTTTATAGTATCCAATAATAATAATTTTAATATTGTGAAACGGTATTTATAGTTTTTTTATTTTATTTTTATTGCAGTGAATGGCGAGACGAGACAAGCCGTTCACCTGATGGTAAGCAACATTCCACTGCGCTCGCCATCCTGAGACATAAGATGTTAAGTCTCAATATGTCCAGTCAGTTTCCTTTGAAGTAAACCTTTGAAGGAATCTCCTAATAAATAATATAAGTTGATTTTTTTGTGAATATTTTTCCATGATCCTTTCCGTGAGGAGTGCTGTCCCGAGGGAATAAATCTCGTTTTAGATGTCAGGACGTCATGATATAAATTAGCGTGAATGTGTGATTTTTGGAGATTTGCGAACTAACATTTTAAGCTATTGCATAGCTTCTATTGCGGGCCTTGAGCGTGGAGACCTAATCCAGAAATTCCGTAACGAAAAAACCTAAGTCCGGCCGAAATTTAAATTTAATATTTTTATTTTGATTCAAATATGTGCCAGTACTTTTAAATATGAATTGCAAAGCTTTTCCGTGATTAATTGTATTCTAACCTCTTTCGATATTTAGTTTTGCCATCTATCGATGAATACCAGAACTTTTAATGACTTTTTGAAATATCACGCTTGTTCAACGCTTGTCTCTTTAGTTTTTTATTTTGATTCTAATATGTGCCAGTACTTTTAAATGCGAATTGCAAAGCTATTGCGTGATTAATTGTAATCTAACCTCTTTCGATATTTAGTTTTGCCATCTATCGATGAATAGCAGAACTTGCAATGACTTTTTGAAATATCACGCTTGTCTCTTTTGTTCAGCAACTCGCCTCTAGGTGGCATTGGTTGTATCGGCGTTACTGCGCATGCGTAATCCCCCTCTTCGCCCCGCTATCTGGTGACTCATGCCTGCTTAGTGTTTCGGCGTTAGGGCACCTCTTTGTATTTACTTCATGGTACGACTCTACGAAGCTCGCACGTACAACAGTGAATATCTGTACAATTAATATCAAAGAAAAACAAAGGAAAAGAATACTGCATAAATAAAAAAAACTATGCAATAGCTTTACCGCGGCAGTCTCCGAGTGCCACACGTCTTTTTTTATTAGATAAACTCCATGGTTTATTAACATTTATGTTAATAATTTCACGTTAAGGTTTTTTACCCAACATAGCGCACCATATTAGAATCGGGCGTATTTAGTTCATAAATATGCAGCAACTAAAAGAAAACATGATAACCGATATTATTTTCACCCGAATGTGCCTACACCGCGCCGGCCGGTGACTTTTTATAATAATTCATACAAAGACTTTTCTGTGTGATATATTCAAAGCAAGGTTGCGTTGTGCTTCGTTGGACTGTACAGACTGGTAAGAATAGAATACAGTCTATTATTTCATTATCTTCATTGTAACAGGTATATAGGCGTGGGAATAAACTAATAAAATATCGTCACGTAGACTTTCATACAATTGGATCCGATGTGTTTGAAAGCAGACCACTATTTTATTAGTCTATACTGTCCGTTGAAGCTGGCCGTCCGGACCACGTCGACTATATCGTATGCATATTAAGACGCACTATCAATGTTTTATGTGTGGAGAGGTCGTGGTGTTTGTGGCAGAAGAATATTCCCATCACGTAGCCGAGTCGCGGATACCAATAACGGTACCTACGTGCTTCCTCCCCGATGCATAATTTTCTTCTTAACGTTATCCATATTTTGACCCGTGTATTGAAATTTTGTAAAACAACATTGTTTTAAAGAAGTGAATTTATGTTTACAGATTTCGTACACTGTTTAAAAACCTATTTTAGTATAACTAAAAATCGTTAGTGTTACTTGTTGCTTTGTTTTTGATTTACAAGGAAAACTTACTTGGGTAATGTGAAGTATTCAGAGACTTGTGGTACTATTGATAAACCAACACTATACACTGTCATTCATTGTCCTAGTGGCAGCGTAAAAGACTGCAAATTGTGAGGCGATTCGGTTCGCAGGTCGAGCATTTCATAAGGTGTGAGTTTTGGTTCAAGAAATTTCACATGAGTTCGGGATTTTTTTTCCTGCTATCTTCATCTTGGGACGTAAACACTACACGACTTCCGCCCTCTACAAAGCTACACAGACTTGTGTACAAATAAATACAAATAGTTTTTCATTAGCAAAAGTGTAATTAAATATGTATTTACATGCAAATATACTTGACAACTTAATATACTCGTATGCCGGGGACAAACTATTGATAAAGTTTGAGACGTATTTGGCCGGATACCGAACAGGATTTGAATCAAGCCTATAGGCCGAATTTACATACAACCGTATCCGCTCGTCACGTACCTACGCCTAAGGCTAAACATGCTTTTGCAACACGAGTAATATTGCCACTTCCCACTTCTGGGGAAATTGGGATGTAGATGACATACCTACTTACCTAATCTCAATTTAGATAAGTACGAATATTTAGTTTGGAGAAAACTAGTATTATCGAGTCGATTGACGAGATATAACTATTTTTCACCGATGCAAGGGATAGTAAAACTCTATAAACTGCGCTTACCCAGTCGCTTTCTAGTCGCGCTTACCTAGTAGCATTCTAGTCGCTTTGTTCTAATAGTGTAGAAAAATGTAATAGCCCATTTTTAGTGAATTGTAAGCATTAACCATACTGGTAAAATAAATGTTATTCACTCTTTTTCGTAATCTTAAACTCATTAACAATTAATGTTTACTTTTGTACTCCTATGTGTGTTTTATTAGTTCTTTAAAATATTCATTTTTTCTTTGTATACATATAAAACACGCAAAGGTTCTGAAATATTTATATAACGTACAAATATTTTAGATTTTCCTTATGACATCGTGAATTGAGTTCCGCGCGAATTGAACCATTAAATCATAAATTGACTTCTGGTAGGAATTGAGTTCCACATTACCTTCAGCGTTACCATCTCTCAATAATATTATTTCTCATACTCATTCATAAAGTCAGAGATTACGTTATTTCATTTTTCATTTATTTTATATGATACTTCCTCATAATATCAAAGCAGTCTTCATGAAGTACTCAGAAATATTCCTTACATTATTTGGGCAATCTAGAATAACTGAATAAAAAGCATAATAAAAACCAACAGGAATCATTATTCTCCTCCCTAATAAGCTATACAGGATAGTCATTAGGGCCATTTTGCCATAACGCCGTATTGAAAACAAATGAAAATGCAAAATCTTATGCGGTGATGGCATGGCCCATTATTAAAAGCACTCAATGTCGTAGCAACTCCTCATTTGCTCGGTATGAATGCCATTTGAAATTCAAGATGTCCTAAAATGTTCCGTTGTTTGTATTACAGTACATTTTAATATTTGTCTATTGAGGTTGGGTACTTTGCATAAAATGCAGATGTTCAGATTCTCCTGACTGAATTTATTGTATGCTTACATTTTGCTTTGTGTAAATGGTGGAAACTGGAGACTTAATGATGATTGCATATTTTTTTAGTTCGCGCTGCAATTTTAAAGGATTTTTGTAGTGTGTAATTTATAAAATTATGTATTTGTGTGTACAAATTTAGAGGTTTTTATACATGTACTAGTCCCCTTTTTGTAATAGTTTGGCTAAAATAGAAACAGTTGGCTTGAATGTTAACGATTCATAAACCGATGTTTTTAAATGTCGAGTTGTTTCATCATGTGTGAGCGGTAAAGAGCTGCTTCAACAGTAACAAAATTATACAACCTAATTTAACAGCTTTAGAACTTCTAAAGTATTAATCAAATACGAAAATGTAATATCGTATTTATGTATTGACAAATTGCAAATTACATATTTGCAAGTATAATTCAATGTTTGTGCCGAATAAATTACGTCAGTGTGTTTGACATATTGATTTTAAGAAGTAAACTCAGCAACATTTCTGGCTTTTCAAAGAAGCTCAAGTCAAGGTAACTTTTACGGTTTGATTTGCATTCTTTATTCGTTGAAGGCAGCGCTCTTAGGCAGGTATTCAATAACATTCGAAAAATACTAAAGGAAGTTGTGAATGATTTGTATGCAACGAGTTTTCGAGCACTTCGCATTTAGAATTTTCTTTCTCGAATTTATTCGCTGTTGGATGTTTAAATCCTAGGATTTGTTTATTGGGTTCGAGCAAATCCTCGTCATTGTGAAATCGCGAAGGATTAACCTTTGTTGTTTATTGAATCCTTGAAGGTAGAATGATTTTTTTTGCTAAATTTTACTTTTTTTTCGAACATTGAGGGATTCATTATAGCTGCCTTTTGTGTAAGTATGATGGTTATACGGAGGAATTTAAATTTTGTTGAGAACAATAAATATTATTCGTTATATTCATGAAATTCGTTCTTCAATTTTACCTCATTATTCGGTAATGGCATTTTTATTATGCTGTTTTATCATTCGTTATACAGAAAATTCAGAGCAAAATACATTTACAAAACCAGTTGAGTAATGTCGCAGAAGTAAAGTTAAAAATAACGCAGTTTCGTGGCTCATGTATGCATAATTAATTGGCAAAAATAAAGGGACTTTAGTCTTGCCCCAGATTTATTTCGGCAGGCATAGGCCAGCGGCAAGCTTATCCTTGTCAGAAATGAAGCAAAATCCAACTTGTGCAGAGTCGACAAAAACGTGACCCGAATTCAAATATTTTTTTCTGTTGACAATCCTAAGCATTACATTTGCAATGTATGTGCCTTCTACGTCAAATCAAATTTATATCCGAACATGAACTTTACATCCATTATTTTCGTTTAGGGTTACTGTGGTGGAAACAAAACCAATACTGTATGTTAATTGGTAAAAATTTTCATAAATTATAATTAGTTACAATTTGAAATAGAATAATTGTGTTCATATGTTCAACCTTGAGTATCAATCATTTTACGAAGTAAGCAAAATCGTATCTTTTCATGAAGATTTATGATCACAGTAGTGAATGAGTTCCTGTGCATTTAAGTAATAGTAACTTTTTACAATTAATCAAATTGCTTAGGTCGTTAATTAATTTGCGGTATATAAAACGAGTACTAGATCATAGATCTTATGTCGCCGTGTCTGGTTTTTTGTATTTTTCTTATGCTGAGCATACATCTTTCCATTCCTCTTTGGCAAGTTATAACCTTCTTTTTAAGAGCGTTTATACCCTGCACGCGCTTTTTGGCTTAAAAACAGGACTCTTCAAATGAGTTAATAGCCACCAATAAACAATTTAAAGGAAAAATAATTATTACTAATTTTAGAAAAGGTTGTCATCTAGGGATTTTGCTGGAACACATTATAGACTGATGGATAATTTGTGAGTACTATACGGATTACTGAACACAAGTTTCGTTATTTAAGCTTTAAATGGCAATTTAGAAGCTTAAGATATCCGAAATCACTAAATATAAGATGAAAATAAAAATATTATCAGACTAATAAGACCCTTATGGAGGGATTTTGCTGAGAAAAATAATCTTTTTGTGTTTAGATCCTGAAAAATAAAAATTTAAACAATGCGAAATTATTCAGAAACTCTCGTCAAGAACATATTTTTTTTTCACCAATTTATCGTACATAATTTTTTATAGCAATTGCATATTATAATAGAAGAACATCTTATCAATAAATTACCGTTTTTATATTTCAACAAAATTAGTTTTCATGTTTTCTACAAATATTTTAAAAACCACTATAAAACACGCTGTCCGACGTGGATCAAATCAGACCGCCGCAAGGCCTTCTAGAGGGAGGACGTATCGCTCGTCGCTCCGGCCTAGCTGCAGTCGATTTTTGCCGTACGTAGTAAAAATAGCCACGCGCGGACTGCGATTACCACATCTTAGTACTTTGGTAGTAAAATATTTAATTATTTTTATTACCTACAATGATTTTGTAGTGAGTATAAATTATGTTTCAGGTAATATAATGGGATGTAATTCCGAGGCTAAATTATGTTATGTATTGTAATATAAAATTAAATATATTTCGTAACTGTAAGGGGTTGTAAGGCCCCTAACACTATTTATGTGTTCGAACACGAAATGATTAATAAAATGTCCGTAGTGTCTACTGATTGAACACTGATTTGAATGCAACTTAACAATGTAATAATAACGAAAATATGATTAGTATCTAAATTTGTATTATTTTTTGCTTGCACAGTAATATTTGTCTACTTATAATGCAAATAAAATATTTTTATGATATTATATTACAGTTACATTTCAATTGAATATTTGAAGCGCACGGATCAAAGTTGTTTGAGCCGAATGTATAGCGAGCCGACGCGGCAGCTCTACGCACACAGCTTTGGTCGCTTATGTGTGCGTGAAATTAACGAAGAAATAACTATAGTTGACTTTGCGCGCAAGGTGTATACGCTCTTAACTTTATTTGTAAACTTCCATGTCTGACATGCGTAAGTTAAGCATGGAATGAGACACGAGTCCATTACTTTCCTTTTAAGGTTTACAGGCATATTGCTTTTAAATAATTCTTTTAAACTCCAGTATTTATTCCATGTATTTTTAATTCTTCTTTGAACTTCCAGATCATTACTGATTTTACTGCAACTGATTTGTTTCCCTAGGTAAATGTATTGCTCAACGTATTCAAGTATTTCACTTTCCAATTTTATGTCTTTTTTATGTGATTTGACATCAGTTTTGTTTTGGAGATGTTTATTTCAAGGCCCACCTGTTTGCTAGCCGTACAGAGATCTACAATCATGTCTTGAAGTTGAGAACTGGACTCTGAGAACAGCACTAAGTCGTCGGAAACGAAGGTGGTTCAAATATTTGCCATTTACATATAAGCCATTATTACTCCAATCCAATGTGCTAAGGATATTTTCTAATATTGCAATAAATATCTTTGGTGATAGTGGGTCTCCTTGGCGTACGCCTCTTTTGACAGGGAATTTTGGTCCCGTGGTCTCTAGCTTTACTCCACTATATATTACTACTATATATACTACTATATATTTTTTTTATAACATCGATATATACTTTCTCCACTTTGAGCTTCTAAACATAGCCATATGCTGTTATGTGAGACGGTATCGAACGCTTTTTGGTAATCAATGTATGCGACGTATACGCCTTTGAAACTCTTGGTATTTCTCGATTATTATTTCTAGTGTATGTATATGATCTATGGTGCAGAAACCCTTTGTAAAGCGGGCCTGTTCCACGGGTTGTTCTTTTTCTAACGATTTAAAACAAAAGCAATAGATGCACTTAATCACGCACGAAAACTGAAATGGAAATGGGCTGGACATATCGCGCGGCTCAATGATGGCAGATGGACACACAAAGTGACTACTTGGAAAGGACCTGACGGCAAACGCAATATAGGGAAGATGATATCCGCAAAATAGCTGGACCACAATGGCAACACATCGCTAAAGATAGAAAAAAGTGGCAAATGTTGGAAGAGGCCTTTACCTGAGAGGGGTTCCTAAAATAAAATATTTTTTTAATACAAATTAGAAAGTAGTAGAGAATAAGTTTTGTTAAATGGTTTTAAATATTTACTACTAGATTATAAGCAATAAGGATTTATTTGTTATTATTTTATTTTTAAGAATTATACTAGAAACTAAATTAAGCAAATGTACCTACTCTATTTAAGCTACTAGGAAATAAAAGGATTTTTATTTTATTTTATTTACATTTATTATTATTATTATAAAACGAGTACAATCTACGCGTTTTCAGAAGTTTTATTAATTTTGAACGAGGTGCTCGTGTTGTCCGTAACACATTTGCTTTCTCACTAATTGCTGTATAACTATGTAGTTTGTTTTGATTACAATTCGTTAACGTGTACGAATTTGAAAAATGAAATAAAACAAAAGGATGTTTTGAAAATGATATTAGATAATACCAGCGATCCAGCCCAGCTTCCCCCGGCTGCAGATTTTATTAATGTCCCTATTATATTGATTATATATTGACTTTATATAGCCTAAAGGCATCCTCGATAAATGCTGACACCTGCAAGCTGAGCTGAAACAAGCTATCCAACACCAAAAGAAAATTTCATTTGACTCTAGTAATTCATGGGATTAGCGCGTTCAAACAAACAAATTGTGGCCTGTTGGTAAACGGACCAGACGCAACTGCCCACATGCTCACGGTGGTCGCGGGTTCAAATATTGGGGCACACCTCTGACTTTCCGGAGTCATGTGTATATTGATAGTCAATCACCACGCACTATAAGGGTGGTAAGTGACGTATATGGGCCGAAACAGATACAGATACAGTAGATAAATTCATCTTAACCACAAAAAACAATTACATCGCACGTCCTAAAATCCTGAAAATCCTATAAGTGACTACATACAACCCAGCCCTACAACTTTCTTTTATCATTTAACAACGACAACAAGCATTTCAAAGCAGTGGACGAAGTCGGTCCTAAAATAAACTAAATTACAACAAGGACTCGGATGTATTGTTGGATAATGATGATAAAGAGCCCAGAGGAAAACTTGCATGAATAATGGACTCAGATTTAATGTACTGTCATCCGTCGGAAACAGCCACAGGTGCTGTACTTTTATTGTCAAGTCACTGAAACTTGCTGTAGAAAGTGACTTGAGCGACCAGTGTCTTAATATTCACTTTAATATTTGCTATTATGTAGAAAAAAAAACAAAAAAAACCTTATGGAAGCTACTGAATTCAGCGACTCATTCTCTCGCTCAATTCAGCTAGTACATAAAATGTACTAGCTTACAAACTTCACGTACCTTAGTTATAAAATAGGACGAAATATTCGGCCATTTTAAAATATTCAGAAAATAGGCTATCTATTTTATTTGATTCCTAAGAAACAACAGTTTTTGCCCTTCCTCGCTTTGCGTTTCATGACATCCAGTTGTGATTTTTTTGACATCAAAAGCTCTTTATGTCCAAGTTGTAATCAAATAGTACGTTAAACAAAAAAAAAAAAATACTCACCCGATGACAGATGAAAACTGCGGTGCTGATGATCAAATCGTGGTGCAAGTAGCTATTTCACTCACTAACAACATTACTTATTTTCTTATTTTTTACAACACAAAAAACAACACTGATTGGCAGTATTACTGTCTACTACTAAAACATCGCGCGTAACCGACATAGTGCGAGCCTCAACGACGACCGACATCGTCTGAGTCTCGGTAACAACTGAACTTTATTAAATAACTGGCGGGTTTATATACCCTGACACCGGTTGCAAAATCACAAATACCCACAACACAAATTGTAAAAATACGCCACCAATAACTTCGCTGCAAAGTATTGCATTTATTTTATATTTTATTTAACTAATAATATTTTAAAAATAACCATTCAATATTCTTGAAAATTAAACAATGTTTTTGACCGCAAACTTTGCTTAATTTACTTTTGCAAACCTCTTAATAAGCAACACAAGGATATAATATAAAAAAGGAAGTAGCCCTAGACTCAAGTAATATGGATTGATCATTAAATAAATAAATAAATAAATAAATAACACCCAACAGTCACATACATAGTCCTGACCCCACACTAAGATCGAGTCTTGTGTCGTGGGTATCAGGAACTACGAGAGACTTTTCGGTCTCACAAACACCCAGACCCGGAAGAAATATTTGTCGGCCGCACAAACATTTCTCTCGGTGCGGGGATCGAACCCGCGGCCTCTCGTTTCACAGGCGGCGTCTAACCAACTGCGCCACGGAGGCTGATCATTCATGTACATATGAATTGTATGGAAGTTCAAACATGTTCGGGTATTATATTAAATAACTAGCGGCCCGATCCAGCTTCACCCGGGCGCATATAGATTTCTCTACAATAATATGTACGTATTATACACATAAATCTTCCTCTTGAACCTACTCTATCTGTTAAAAAAACCGCATCAATATCCGTTGCGTAGTTTTAAAGATTTAAGCATACAAAGGGACATAGGGACAGAGAAAGCGACTTTGTTTTATACTATGTAGTGATAAATACAAAACCATTCTCTATATTCCAACTACTAAACATTTCAGTCCATGTACAAACTATCTGAATATTTCGCCGATAGCTATAAGAGTCTCTTTTAATTCAAAAGTACCTTATTTTAAGAGTTGTATTGTTTTCCCTTTGCGTTTCATTGAACTGATTTGTACAAAAAGTATCATCATTATTAGTCCTATTTAAAACCATTGCTGAATTTGACTTCTGCACATGTCATACAACAGAGCAAGGGCCTCCTCTACAATCGAAAGTATGTTAGGTCATACCATCGCAGTCCACCACGCTGACCTAGTACGGTTTGGCGGATTTTACGTAATATGTTTTTTACATAATTATAAAAATATGGTATGCAGGTTTCCCCACGATATTTTCCTTAACCGTTGAATATTGGTTTATCCCAAATATTTTTCTATCGACCTGTTGCGAGCGACCTGCATCCAGCAACTTTTTAAAATTTTTATTAGTTCGCTGATCTAGCTTGTGGGAGGGCATCCGAAGGTGCATTTGTTAATATGTGACTTTGATTCGAAAACTTGTCGACCCCATCGGCCATCAGCTCTCTGCCCTTCCTGCCCTATCTCATCGCTATTTACAATTGCTATTTTTTTATTGTTCTAATCATAATATGCAGAGCTAAACACAAATAACCTTTTTTTCCGTAACATAATCCAATTATTAATATACAATTCGTTGTTTTTTTGTTATTAAATTTGTACACAGTCCAATTTAATGACCAACCTGGTTATAGCTGCGTTCAGTTCTTAGGTTTATTGTATTAATTTCTGAACTAAGCCTTTTAAATATTATGGCAGTTTTTTTATGATAGGAATATCATATTGGAAGTCTATATGTTTGCGAATATTACTGCAATATAAGCTTTGCTTCAATAAGAAACTAAAGCATCTGGCCTATTTCAGGTTGGTTCATAGTTTATACACGATATTTATATGTCAGAATAAAACGGTGAGATTGGAAAGACCCCGATTAACGTGTCGTCGCAGTGAGATTTGATCTGGTTCACCTGCCCGCTCCACTCGTTTATTGAACGATCTATTTTATTTACACTCCCTTACCACCTATATTCTTTTTGATGTTCCAAATCGTTCATGTTATCGAAGCAATTCCGATTTATTCCTCTAAGGCAGGATATTTATTATGTATAAACTTTCAGTCCAAAAATATAGTGTTAAAATATTGGTCGTTGTTTTTTGAATTTATTGTATGATTACTTTTTGTCCAATGCGTGGTTTAAGCAGACTAAAGATATCATCATTAATTATACCAAACGAAATGAAGACTTCAAATTAAAATTCTGTATGAAAATCTAAGACATTCGTAATCACAATATGACGATTGTTATGTAATAATAAGTATGAAGTACGTTGCCTACGTATTTACATTTTGGTGCTTTTTATTCAAGTGAACTAACCACAACGTAGATTGTACTACTGGGAATGAAAGTCACAATATCATGAGGCCAATTGCTTTTTGCCCAATGAAGCGAAAATATCATCATCATCATCATCAGCCCGTTGCAGTCTTCTGCAAGACATAGAGGATGGGGGGGGGGGGGGAGGAGGGGAATATATGTGAGATTAATTTATTTTATATCTAAGCATTTCGCTTTTTAACGATACTGGGAAGTGGGACATGAAAAAGATAAAACAAGTATCTACGCCAATAAACGTACAGATAGGGACCGTCAAAAATGCGAAGGTCATTCTACAACAAACTGGGAAGTAACAATTTTAATAGCCACTGTTATTTTCTCATTAAACCTAAAGGACAGCATTGTGTAAGAGGAACAATAAAAATTTTATGTGCACATCGGCCTTACCTGCATTTTCCACATAAATTCAAGGAGACTTATTGCCTCGTATATTAAAAGGTGTTTTTAATTTTATCCCCGAATCGCGTGTTTTATAGGCTAGTTATAATCTGCTGATGGTGTAATGCTTTATTATGGTGCTTACCGTAAATTTTAGATGGTGTCAAGAGGACAATAAAATATTTTGAGCGAGCACAAAGTTCGCGAATTTATGAGCAGTACGGCGGTCGTTGCGCGAGCCTGGTTGTGTACCGAAAATAAAGTATGCACTTCTGCTTTAAACGTCATTTTGAGGGTGTACTGGATTTGTCAGTTTCTTTACTTGCTCTTGTACTTCAACTACGTGAGTAGTTTAGAGTAGATTTGTTATCTATTTTATGATGCAGATTTAGTTTATCATTTTACGACTGGTCGTCTGCCTGCCATAAAAGCTTCATGCTAATAAGTCCAACTGTAATGTTTTTAGAATTTAAATAATCAATCTCGATACAACACCATCGGCTACGTATGACCATTAGGTCTTCAAAAGCCGTGGGCACATGTATACTCCATCGGTTTAGGTACTTAACTAAATGTAAACAAACCAGAACACGTGACGCATGGTTGTTCAACATTTTATTGCAATTTCCAATTTACGAATATTTTCTTAGTCAACCAAGTAACAAGTATTAACAACAATTAACAGCAGCTTATAACAAATAATAACTAAAACAGAGTAAAGAACAACGATGAACACTTCCAAACACTTCACCACTTCACGAAAACAGTAAGTACATTAACGCAATGAATAATAATTGGCTGCCATAGATAACATATGATGATGCTTAGTTATTCGACCTAACGCACTATCTTTCATTTAAATGGTCGCATTATGGTAAAGTCGTACTTCTAAATTTTGTAGCATAATATTTCTTGTAACTTTTAAGAAAATGTTTTGGATGCCTGACTGTTTGGGTCTTTTTTTAGACAGATTGCATTATGTAAAATTAGATCATTTAATTTATATAATTTAATTATGATCTTAAATAATTTAATTGTTTCCAAGCTCATACATTCATAATTATAATCGTTATAATAAATTTGAACATGCAATGTAGTTTTACATTTACGTAAACATTTTTTTGTCTTCAATTAATTTAGAAATGAGAAATGGCAATGTTAAATAACCTTTTTTATGGTTTGTTTACATTTAGTTAAGTACCTAAACGAATGGAGTATAGGTACGAAATTAAATCAATTACTCATGTTCACCAATGTATGAAAAGAAAATAGCTACATATTTTATCTAAACGTTAAATTAGGAGCAATTGCCAATTGGTAATACGATATAGATTTAAATTAGATTTTCCAATAGAACAATTTTGTTTGAGAAATACGTCAGTGAATCAAATAAATTACGCATTTTATGTACGCACAGTCGGTTACATAGCAGTGTCTCTCTCAACACCTAATACTTTTAGGCTTTAAATAAGCCATTCGCGCCTTTATAATAGAACAATTATGTTATTTATCTTGTTATATTTATTTAACCCGTTTTCTGCGCAGACATTAAATATTTTATTTTTGAACTATTTCGAATGTTTGGTCGTCATTTATAGCAATAGATTTGGGTTATTAGGTTCTACGAATAAATTTAAAAACAAAGCACACACAATTTATACATTCTGGCAGAAAACATTCCGAGGAAGATGACCAGCACAATGGCCCAAAGCCTCAACCCTATTCAGTTGTAGAGGAGGACTACGTTCAGACATGCGACATGCTTACATACGCTCATATATTTAATTAATAATATAAAACTTTAAAAGAAAGGAAAAATACGGAGTCCTTGAAACCGACGAGCGTGTATGAAGAGATTAATGACAGTTAAAGAAGCGAAAGAGATATGTATAGACCGTTTCACTTGGTGCTCAATAGTTTCTGCCTACCCCAATGGGATGTATGTATGTCATATAAAACTAAATAAATGTATGACTGGAAGGAATGACTGGAAAATTCGATATTCACTCAGAAAAATATCACAAAGTAGTTTTGCAATAGCGGCTCGCATATAAGCTCACACATGCGGCTCCTACAGGATAGGAAGAAAGCAAAATAGTGATATTCATATTACGCAGTATAGTTTTGTCCTAATTGTGACCGTGGGCGTCCCTATCACTATGCCTGACATGCCTTTAAATCCAAGTAATGTATGTAAAAAAAATCAAAAAAATTAAATAGGATTTTTTGAACGGAGTCCGGAGAGAACTCATAACTAGTTCGTTCACTGACTTAGACAATAAAACCTAGGAGCCCACAGTTCACGACTCATTCATACTACAACTAGAACTGCATATGAAGAGCATGCTGTATGCAAGAGCTGCGTGTGAAGAGGCATCTTAGCAGGCTGGCATAATTGTATAGAATGACATGACTACCGTCTGATGCCATTCGATACTCTGCATTTGCACATGTTATAAATATGCCGGACCAGTGTAAAAAAAATTGTACCTCACAATCACATAAATAGACTAACAGAAGATTTGATTCGAAAATAACGAACTATGTATTAGCTGCTTTGGTTAATAAAGCATTGGTGTCTATAAAAGTATTAAAGAATTCAAAATCGTTTATGTACAAGGGAACAACCCGCATGTACTAAAACACCTAACCACTCGTACGAAATATAATCTGCATTACTTGATGGTATACGAAGTTGTGCACTCACTGCACTATTGAAGTGGTCGTCAAATGTCAATATGCAACATTAATCTTCTGGCAATGTTGCCGACGAGCCAATTTGATAGAGTGAGCAATGCACTCCAATACCACCACTATTCATGTAATAATGATCATAATTGCTACTGCATATTACTGTTTTTGGCTTAGATTATAATTAGACGCGAATTATAGATTAATTTAGAAAATAAGTGGTTTTATTGGGAACTATCAGTCTGGCTCGATCCACCCGGGTGCAGATACACTTTTCAAAATGGTGGCCAGAATGCTCAATTTCGACTATCAATTTCGAATATCGAACAATTTGCCCATAGAAAACGGATGAAAGTTCCTCGTATTTGCTAGAATTTTCACTACTGCTTCCTATAGGTCATAGCTTGATACTATATAGACTATAGCATTCCTCGATATATGGCCTATCCTACACAAAAATATTTTTTCAATTCGAATCAGTAGTTCCGGAAATTAAAGGTAGCAAACAAACTCTTCATCTTTGTATATTAGTATAGATTATTATTGTAAAATAAAATAACTGTAGAAGTATATTAAGATTTTCGTATAGATGTTAGTAGGTATCTTTTTGTTATGCACTATGCAGATGCAGGAAAATATTTTTCAAATTTGTAACTTTTCACAGAAAGTGCTGACCAAACGAATATTGAACGGGAAGTGGTCTGGTGGTAATCGCCTAGAAGCAAGAAACAAATGCACAGATAAAAGTATAGGTTAGCGGATAAAAGATAAAACTTTTGGTGAAGTATTATCTGTACGATTGATTATTATCGGTATGAATATATGATTGATTTCTACCAAGTATATAAATAAACTCAAGTCTTTTCCACAGAAGAGTTAAGCAGAGATGCCAGGACCCCCACATTTCACCTTGTATGTTCCGTCCAACGATATCATTAAGGGCGAGAGCCTTTCGCCATATCGGGCACTTCTGATTCTGGACTGATAATAATGTTCGTATTGTGGAAGCCCGTGTGCAGTGAGATAATTACACGATCATCAAAATATAATTAAGACGGTAATTGTGGTTGGAATAATCAGAGAGTACATAACAGTAGCTATTAGTCGTTTATAATTCAGCTAATATCTCATGCACTAGCTCATCGCCGAACATCATTCATAATCGTCAGCAGCTAGTCCGAAATGAATGATGCGATCTAATGAAGAATATTTTGCAAAGCCTGTCCATAGTGCTGACTTTTATCACCCACGTAACGCACTCACAAATTGTCTTCAAATAAATGTGTATCAGCCTCTATACGTTCTACTGCAGGCTATGGGCCTCTTCTACAATAGAGAGTACGATTGAGAGTGGTCACGTCATAAAGTCCACAACGCCGGCCTATTGCTTTTTGGCAGACTCTTACATACCGTAGAAATTTTCATAAATCGCTATGGTATGCAGCTTTCCTCACGATGTTTTCCTTCACCGTCACAGTGTGTGGTGATCAATATGCACATGACTACGAAAAGTCAGAGGTGTGTCCTGGGATTTGCACCCGCGACTACCGTGAACATG
The DNA here is from genome assembly GCA_009982885.2 of Hyles vespertilio. Taxonomy (NCBI): domain Eukaryota; kingdom Metazoa; phylum Arthropoda; class Insecta; order Lepidoptera; family Sphingidae; genus Hyles; species Hyles vespertilio. The sequence continues at coordinate 10,710,094 of CM042806.1, read as the reverse complement.
TTGGTAGCCGCGCCTGGTTCGTATATCAACAGGACACCACTCATTACAAATGCTTATACGTAAATTTGTGACTTCTGCGTTTAAAATGGAGTTAAATATTCCCGTCCTTGCTCTACGACAAGACTATAAAAGCGCTGCGTCTGACATTTGGGTGCTCTTTCATTCTAGCTCGGTGTTCCGTGCAATGTTTTGTCTACCGTATTGTAACTGCTAAAAGCTTAACTGTTTCTATCGTATGGAGATTTTAAATGGGCCACTCTTCGAGTATTGTGCATCGATTTTCAGAGGTTGAAATTGCATGGAATTTTTACATAACAATCGAGACTATGCGTTTTCTAAATGATAATTATAGAGTGGTATTATAGTACGAAATAAGGCTTTCAACGTTAACAACTTTGGTGAAACAGTTATATTAAATAAAAAAGCAATACATTTTTTTACAACAGATGAAATATTTTTCTATTTGCTTGGTGAAAGGAGATTAAATGAATATAAGAATGCGTTAAGCTTAAAACAATATTAAAATACATATTTGAGAATTTATTTGCTTATCTTGATAAATATAATTATATTTATATATTATATTCTGCCTCGGTGGAGCAGTTCTACTACGGTAAGGTTACAAAGCTAAGCTCTTGGGTTCGAATCTCGGGTCAACCTGGAGTTAGGAATTTGTGCCCAATATAGAGAGAGGCTCGCCCCTTATCACATAATTTAGTTTTGGTGGCACTCTACCTGTCCCTTAAGGATAAAATGTACGATGGTAAATAATTTAGAAGATCATGTCTGAGGAGATAAATCCTAGGACGCCTGACCTTAAATTGAATTCCACCGAAGTTGAGATCTAAATTACTATTCCTGTTAAGACTGAATTGAAGTTCTAAAGCTGGGGGTTTCCATAAATCGGGAGCCCGATTCTAATTGTCAGCTGTCCTGCTAACAAATGTCTGCTAGGTGTTGTAAAACAACTGTATTTCACAGTTGGTGTAATTGAAAAGCGTTTTAATTGCAAAGTACTGAATAACGCTGCTCATAAAATATGTACAGCGCTATCGCTCTGCAAGTTTGTATACAAGCCATTTAACATCGCCGGCAAAAATGAAAGAGACTAAAAAACTCGAGTTTTAATGTAAATTGCGAGAGAATATTGAAATCTTTGTGGATACAACTAATGCGCCAATTGTTTTTGTTCTGTTTTATATTACTAATTTAAAAGCGTTGAATGTGAAAGTTTATTTTTCAAATGTGGCTTTGATCTGTGATGATCTATTTGTCTCTATATCAAGAAATTATGTGTTATTACTACGCATTAGTTTGTCTTACTTATTCAACATATTGAGTGCGGAAACGTTACAGCTTTATCATATACATAAAAAATATACATTTTATTATCATTTATCCAATATTAAGCCTCCTTCGCTCAAACTAAGCTCTCAAGGAAATTTGATTGCTAAAATAGGTTTTAAAACTGTCTCTGAATAAGCCCGTCAGTCTAAATACGCCTAGCTGTTTGCTTCATAAATATTTTACACACATTTTCGATGTCACATAATTTGGATAGCTCCACATTTAATTTAACAAGAGTGACACATTTAATTTGGAGTTTGGAGACATTTTGAGAATTTCGTTATTAAAGATAATATATATTTATGCTTTTTTTTAGTATAATGACGAACTGAATGTTGAGGCATTCTCTGCTAGTCGACCTTTAGATGGTGCAGATAGAAAAAAAAGTAGGAGCATAAACTAAAGTGTGTGATGAATGATGATATAGAAATTATATATTTATATTTATAAATAATCATAACTGCGAATAAAAATAAAAACATTAAATTAGTGTTCGCAGCAGGCTGTCATGATATTTTGTTCAATGACGATCGAATTCATTTTAAATAAGTAAAAACGTGCATATCACTCGTCGTGTTTATTTATTACTTAATAATATAAATACATTTTAATTGATCACCCGGTATCATTCAATTACCATACATACTGCGGTAATAATATGTGCGTTAATTATATTGGTCATTATGATAAAGTGCGCGTAGCTTGCGTTTTCTGCACGTAAATATGTACATATTTATAATGTACCCAATTTAAGAGCGTTTATACCCTGCACGTGCTTTTTGGCTTAAAAACAGGACTTTTCAAATGAGTTAATAGCCACCAATAAACAATTTAAAGGAAAAATAATTATTACTAATTTTAGAAAAGGTTGTCATCTAGGGATTTTGGTGGAAAACATTATAGATTGATGGATAATTTAAATAAGTTTCGTTATTTAGGCTTTCAATGGCAATTTAGAAGCTTAAGATATCCTTAACCATTAAATATAAGATGAAAAAAAAAATATTATCAGACTAATAAGACCCTTATGGAGGGATTTTGCTGAGAAAAATAATCTTTTTGTGTTTAGATCCTGAAAAATAAAAATTTAAACAATGCGAAATTATTCAGAAACTCTCGTCAAGAACATATTTTTTTTTCACCAACTTATCGTACATAATTTTTATAACAATTGCAAATTATAATAGAAGAACATCTTATCAATAAATTACCATTTTTATATTTCAACAAAATTAGTTTTCATGTTTTCTACAAATATTTTAAAAACCACTATAAAACACGCTGTCCGACGTGGATCAAATCAGACCGCCGCAAGACCTTCTAGAGGGAGGATGTATCACTCGTCGCTCCGGCCTGGCTGCAGTCGATTATGCCGCGCGTAGTAAAAATAGCCACGCGCGGAATGCGATTACCACATCTTAGTACTTTGGTGGTAAAATATTTAATTATTTTTATTACCTACAATGATTTTGTAGTGAGTATAAATTATGTTTCAGGTAATATAAGGGGACGTAATTCCGAGGCTAAATTATGTTATGTATTGTAATATAAAATTAAATATATTTCGTAATTGTAAGGGGTTGTAAGGCCCCTAACACTATTTATATGTTCGAACACGAAATGATTAATAAAACGTCCGTAGTGTCTACTGATTGAACACTGATTTGAATGCAACTTAACAATGTAATAATAACGAAAATATGATTAGTATCCAAAATTTGTATTATTCTTTGCTTGCACAGTAATATTTGTCTACTTATAATGCAAATAAAATATTTTTATGATATTATATTACAGTTACATTTCAATTGAATATTTGAAGCGCACGGATCAAAGTTGTTTGAGCCGAATGTATAGCGAGCCGACGCGGCAGCTCTACGCACACAGCTTTGGTCGCTTATGTGTGCGTGAAATTAACGAAGAAATACCTATAGTTGACTTTGCGCGCAAGGTTATACGCTCTTAAATTAACTGTTTAAATTATCAGTGAAAAATTATTTTTTTTGATATTGTAAAATGATATTATATTAAATATCGAGTGTATAATGTGTTACTGTAAATCATTTTTAGGGTTCATTGTAAAGGTATTCAGTGTTTGGTGATTAATTTTGTAAAGGCTTTTGGTAGCACACGTGGATGGTTTCTTTTAGCGCAAACAATCGTAAATGTCCTACCAATGATTAATTTCATCATTATGTGCACTTTTGAGTAAGCTCTAATACTCCAGTTTTCAATTAAGTATAAGATTATAAATGTACTTTTCTGATTTGATACGTTTCAGAGTGTTGCATGTTGTATTCATATTATGGCAGTAAATCATTTTTTCTTTCAGTTTATTGTGTTAAAATAATATTTCGTAAATTTTTATATTGCTGTCAAGAAACGACGAACTTGTATGGCTCTTATTACTGTTCTTCTAGTATCGGAACAGTGTTCGTAATGCGGAATTTCCGTACACCAGGTATGAGAATTGCAGCAATATTATGTTTTATATTATTACTATATACGTTATAGTCTACTATATAACAACCTCTAAAACTAACTCCTTACATTTTTTTAAGACATATTCGTTCCTTATGTGAGTAGCCATTGCAATTTTAGCTTATTATCGTATACTCTTTTTCTGCAGTAGATAAGCATTTATGTTGGTCATAATTAAGAGTGTATTTCAAAGTGGACCACGGTGGTTGAGTAAGATTTAATTAACTGTGGTTGGTATTATTCCGATGTAGTATTTACTCTACTACTCAAAGGGCGCCAGTATGGCTTAACCTCTGTCAGCGCTGTAAACAATAAGACCATTTCTGCTGCTTTATCATGTAATTGTTTGTGGGTGGTAAATGAAGCAAAATATAAATTAGAATGTTATTGATATTGCGTATCTAAGGTTTTTTAATGGGTGGCGGTTAGGCCATATTATATACTTTGATGGTTTAGTGCGGGTTGGCGGCCTTTATATGTCATATGTTATTTTACAATTCGCTATGGTATGTAGGTTTCCTCACTATGCAATGTTTTATTGTACCGTAATATAACGTGGTCAGTGGTGATTGACTACCAATACACATATTACGCAGTGTGTCCTGGGATGTGAATCTGCGACCGTAGGTACGCGTACAAATTCATATTTTGAATTAATATCTAGATAATACGAGTAGCATCTTCCGCAACTTAGGCAGATAGCAAATTATGGCGCATAAGGTAGTAATTTATATAATGGAACAAAAAAAAACAGGATAATATTAACAATTTTGTGACATAAATAATTTAAGAAATAAGAATAAACCGCCTTTCATAGAACGTAGGCGGAATTTAAAGTATTCATGGAGCCGACGCGATTTGCCAAATTAACCTTAAACCCACGTCCAATCGATCAGTGTACCGCACCTGCTACAAATATGGAAATGGAATCGCAGAATTGTGCTCATTACTTTTTGCGGAGTAGCCCATTTGACTAGATAAGATGCGCAAAGAAAAGAATGAACCCCAAAGTATTTGCGCGATGAGCCAAAGGAAATTGATAGCCTCGCCGACATTTGAATAATAAGCAACAAGAAATGCCTATCTCAAAACTTTCGCGAAACAATTTGAATCGAACAAAATAAGGGGCCGCCGATAATTTAAATGTATTTTCTGTAGATATTGAGAGAAGTAATTTTGGATTTTGAGTTTGGAGTCTCCGAATATCATAACTGTTTGATAGCATTAAATTATTACAATGCGGTGGTTTAAAAAAATATGATCTATGTATTACTCATACGCTAATTAGTTTTTATTACTTCTTGGTGGGTTGCAGTTTAGTTCGTAGCGCATGTTTTGTAGTAAGTTGGATATGTTTTATGCCTGAAATCTTGTCTTACCTATTTGATGAAGTGCACGGTGGGTAATTAGTCCCATTGAAATGAAATGAAATGAAATGTATTTGAAATGAAATGTATTTATTGGTCACGTAGGCAATTTAAAAGCTCTTATGACAAGTCAATGCACATAGAAATTAATCTCTATATACAATATATTTCCTATACTTAGTATTACTTATTTTAATTTCTTGGTTTAATTAATTCATTTATTTTAAATTAATTGTGTAAGGTGATCGCTATTAGACAAAAATATGCTACCGCTATTCGATAGCAATATATTCTAGTTTGACAACCTGATGCTATCTATGTCTGTAATAAATTTCTTCATACCGATTCATACTATTGTATAAAAAAATATCATAAAGGGCGATCAAACAAATCGATCGAAACAAAACTATTATTTACGGATTTTAACGGATTTGGTTTGATTTTTACATTATTTAACTCCCCGATGTTTCGATTATTTTACAGTTTCCGTGGTCACGGGACGTAATATTTCTTTCTTTACCGTTATTAAATTAGGGTAGACGTAGATATTAATTTTCGATAATCATATTTAATACTCTTATTAAAAAAAACATTTTTGGTTGTCCAAAATGACATCCGCGGTGAAGAATGTCGGGAATTACGGGTATTTTAAATTAGAAGACCCCATGAACATTATTCAACAAGATGAAAACTGCGAATGGGGGTGACGTCAGCGAAAACGGCAATAAATAACGCCAACTAAGAAAATCGTACCCGAGGCGTGAAAAGAACTTTTGTATCAGATGAGGCTCTGCATAAATACTCAATTGGACTAGTTATTTATATTTATACTTCGTCTGATAAACAAAGATTGGTCTAGAAATCTCTTATTAAGGACTATTTACATATTCAGACTTGTTTTTGTCTTCCTAAAGCCTGTTTATAAGGCCGTATACACGTGGTATGTTTAAGTAAATAAATACATAAATACCCCACATAGTCCTGACTCCACACTAAGATACACGCGAGCGCTTTAGTGTATTGTACTGCTGGGCCTTTTATGTACGTGATTCAGATTGCAACTTAATCGGGAGGTATTCACCAATTCATATGACGTCTTAAATGACTGTTTAGTCCGATCATCGTGCAGCATATATACATTTTCGGCTTTCACAATAAGAAAACATCCTACAAATTGTATCAGTTTATATTACTTAAATGACGTACTTACAGTTATGACTGACGTACAGTTGACGCGTAGCACACTTGCAGTTTATGCATAGCTTACGTTATAATTTCAGACCCGAAACTAATACCATCCAGTGGATCATACAAATATTTGAACCCGCGGCCTCACGTTTCTCAGCCGGCGTCTAAGCAACTGCGCCACGGAGGCTGTCAGTATATTTCATATTTACCTTACGGTGAAACATGGTTTATTTGTATTTACCAAAACAATCGCGGAACAAGGGACGGGTTATTACCATAATCTTTCGTAATATGCGACGCACGTAAGCACCCATGTTTGTCTTAATTACTACCGCTCATGTGATGGACGCCATTCCATTGTGAATACCAACTTGTTTCGGATACATTAACAATAGGATTACTCGGAATTCTCAGGCGTCACTCTGTGTGTACAACGTTGCGGAAACGAATTGATTGCTTTTAATATTTGTCGGAGAATTTGCTGAATATTACAGAGCAGATGCTTTAGATACACAAATACGTTATATTTTGCTGATGCTCTTGAGATACGCCGTGTCTTATTTTTAGATTGTGAATAGATTGCCTCGATGGCGTAGTCGTACCTACTACGGTACGACTTCAAGGCTAAGGTGTTGGGTTCAAATTCCGGGTCGGGAAAAGTAATATAATTTTTCTATTCATAATCAGTCCGAAGTCAGGCATTTGTGCTCGATATGGCAATAGGTTCGGCCTCTGTCACATGGTGGGAAGGAACATACAAGGCGGAATGTGGGTGTCCTGATAGCAAGCACATCTACCTACGCCTTCTGGGAAAAAGGCGTGAGTTTATGTATGTATGTAGGTATGAATAGTCTTATTTTTATTGAATTATGCATATTAGGTATATTTTTAAACATACAATCAAAAATATTGAAATTTGAAAAACAGAATCATAAAATCAGTTAGTCGTTGGATTTAAGTGTACATAACACAATATACCGGGAATATTTTAATCTAAATAGATTTTTGCCTTACTGAACTCGAAATATCCTGAACATTTTAGTATTAATAAAAACACTAACTAAAACATCTGTCCAAAATTACATTTGTATATTTTATCTCAAAGTACATAGTTGGACGTTACACAAACTAGACCGTACAAAGTCGGCCAAAATTAAATAAGTGCTTTAAGAGGACCGAAAACATGTATTTTATTAAGGCTTAAAGAGAGCCAGACTGTATGATTATTGTCGACAAGAGTATTATTAAAAGCTAGTTTTGTGCAAAATAACCACTACCGCAGTGTTATGGTTGACTGCTTCGGTTTAACATTTGGGGTTCTACACTATCCTCTAATACCAAGTTCGAATATGCGAACATTCGACGTCCACGATACAGTTTTCTATTTTTAAGTATCAATACTATTCTCTACTATTGTAGCCAGCGTAACTACTTGATATATTTTTTTTATTGCATTGAATGACGAGACGAGCAAGCCTTTCGCCTGATGGTAAGCGATACGAACGCTCATGAACAGTAGCAACATTCCACTGCGCTCGCCATCCTGAGACATAAGATGTTCAGTCTCAATATGTCCAGTAGTTGCTCTGGCTACAATGCCCTTCAATCCGAAACACAACAGTGCATTTAAGCAGTGTTGTTTCACGGGAGAAATAGACATTGCGGTGGTACCTACCCAGATGGCCTCTCACATATGAGAGACCTACCACCAGTAAAAATAAAAAAAATAATCGAGTATTAACATATTATGTTTCAGTATGGCGAGCGCCGTGAAATGCCAAGCAGGACTTCGGAATTCATGGTGTTGCTTGGTGTTGCTACTGGCTATGAGCGGTCGTATCTCTTACCATCAGTCGAACATATATACAATGAAACTTATCACTTCGAACTTAGTCTAAAACGTACGATTGAGGATTCAAACATTTATGATATAAGTAATTAGACATATCATACAGTTTTGCGTGCGACGTTCGAAAATTCGACGTCGAGTCGGAGTATAGAGTAACAGCCCAGGTTAGCTTTAGTTCGCGTTATGTTAAAAAATGCGATAAGCAGTCTGTTAACAAATGTAGCCGATTTAACTGTTCTGGTCAAACAGCGAGCAAAACCTAGTTAACAAATTCTACATGACACGCACGTCCTTATAATTAGACATGACGTAACAGCAGCCAGCAAAATCCAAATGACCGATTGTGTAGGTGTTGTTGATACCGAATTATGATAATTCTAAGTTAAATGGTAGGGGCTAGGGATCAGGTTAAAATATTTTGATGATTTGTCTGTAGAATAGTATAGTGTAATTCTACGAATTTAACGGACAATAAAGTTATAAAAAGCCAATAGTCAGTCTCGAGAATACACAGCTATTGTTCTGGAAGGCTTTAGAGTATTGTCTTTCGCCACTTGAGTTTCAAACCAACTATCAACAGGAAAACACTATTCGCAATGTGTGAAATTGACAGGTCTCTGAGTGAAATCCGTTGAGATTGGAAAATTTTCCTTTGTCTCTACTCCATTAGAAACCGCAAAGAAACTTTCCGCCGCGCCGCGCCGCGTCGACTCTCACGCCTGTTTCCCTATACGATTTAAAATGAATGATTTCCCCGCGTTATTTTATTTACAATGAAAATAAATCAGACGCGACTCCGGCAATGTGTTGCTTTATTAATGTGTTTTAAATTTTCGCCAGCTGGGACCGCCCTACACAATCGCATACCAATGCGTGACGCATGGAATCAAATTACGAAATGCCTGTGCCATGTGAAAATTCAATGGAATTACTGAATAAAATTTTAACTGAGTTTCATTTGGCATTCTTTATTCGGAGATAAAATCAGGGCCAAATCGGATTTCACTGATGATATTGTCTATTGGGTAGTTAGGGAAGGCGAGGAATCGATACGGCGACCGTTTGGCAGCCTCTTGAAGGCTTACTGCGTGAATTTCCGTGGGCAAGATCCTTCAGCGAGTGGAGTGGGGACTGCCGGCGCCGCACAAAGTGGTCGGTAATCGCGTTACTCCGCATTATAATCCAACTCCGTCTTATATTAACGTCTACCTGTTTTCATTCAGCAGCGTCCGTTATTACACTCCACTTATACAGTATTATTTATGGTAATGCTCTTTGTGCCGGTGATTACATTAAAACGCGGACTGTTTCTATGTTCTTATATTTTATTTATAGCTAAAATTGTAAATCACACTTTGGTAAAAAACAACAAATATTTTTAACATTAAAATATAATTATAATACATCTAAACAATCGACCGTAACAATAACAAACGGAATCCTGCTAAAACGAGTTCTAAGTCGTCACAATACGTTATGAATAAACTATGGAAATTGACTTGTTCCGCGAAACATAATTATATATTACAAAAAGTATGTCTAACGTCTTACTCCTCATTTCAAAATATAACTATGAATATGAGTGAATAGGAAATTTATATAATAGGTAGTTATTCCGTAGGCACAATATCTATAGAACAGACTTTAATGAAGATGCTTTATCTTAGTATTGACTGGAAATATTATTGAAAGGTATCGTTCCTACGACATATAAAATACGACTATCAACTACATCGACGAAGGTCCCACGAGTACTTTGAGAATTAGAAGAACACTATCGTACATTTTAATATTACCACTTGTTTATACAAAGCATTACCTGGAACAGTCCGACAACTGTCACTCCTTCACTCCGATAAAGCGTATTGGAAACAACGAAATAACTCTGCGATGGAATTATTGCTTCGTTACGAACTACGTACAACTATTGACTGAACTTGATAGTACTACGAGAGTATATTTACAACTTATATTTTTATTAGTTAAATGAATACAACCGCGAATCAGGCGGCCGTATAAGAAATTCGTACTATTAATTATATATCATACAGAGGTGGTGATTTGTTCGATGAGGTGGTGTTCGCGGCGGCGGCATGTGGACCTGCACGAGCCGCCTCGAGTCCAGGTGGCGCCGCGGGTGGCGAGACCTTCTGGGACGCTTCGTGACGGGCGCAGAGGCACCGACCTTCGGTAGCAGTCGGGGCAGTGAGCAGCCGAGCAGCACACGCGGTCTAGTGGCGCTGCGTATGATAGTGATTTGGGCAGGCGAGTGGTGCAGGTGGTCCCTGTCCACGCGCAGTATGCCGTGGCTCCTCCAGCACTGCAGGCGCACCAGGTGGGCTCGCAGCGGGGCGGCGGCGTCACGCATGGACAGGCCTCCGATATGGTCGGCGCGGGGGCCGGCGGCGGCGGCTCTGGCTCCCTCTTAGAAAACCCAACGAAGAACAGCAGTAAGGCACCGGCCAACGTCGTCACAGTTGAGAAGTAGAACCCTGCGCGAGGTATCTGCTGGTTGATATACCCGGTCACTGGCACTCCCACTATCACTGGTATGGCTTCCGCACCTTGTACGTAACCTGCAAAGTATACCTGTGATTATGCGGTCTCAATTTGTAATGGCACTCGAGATATGTAGGTATCACTCACCCCAAACCTTAGTGAAGTGGCGACCTCGAACTCTTTCCATTGTTAACATTTTCATTGAATACAAAAATCCTCCCAAACACAGCCCATACATCCATGCGAATAATACGTAACCGTGATATCCTTCAACGCTACTTAGAGCGAGCATTGATATTCCTAAAAACATGTTTCATGATAAAGATATTTCAGAAAATGCTGAATACTGAGAGCGAAGGATATAAGTAACTCACCAATTCCAAGCATGGCGGTTTGACACAAATACTGCTTAGAAACAAGACATTGCGCCGACGGGCGTACAAGAACAAGGCCGAAGCCGGCACATCCGAGAACCGCGGCAAATCCCAAAAACGTCTGCAGTAACACCAAAGCACTCTCCTCCAAACCCTCTTGAAATCCTTGCAAAGCCTTAAAAAAATAATCTCTTAATCAATGAAATAAGGAAAGTTATCACAACTTCGTCAATTAGACTCACCAAGAAAAACACTGGAGTGTAAAGTCCAAAAGCTGCTAATCCTGCTGCTAACAACAAAACTTTTGCGGGCCGAGATTGGAGAGGACTTAAATCGATGAGCGGCGGCCTTTTTAGGCCTTTTTTTTCCTTAACCTGAAAAATGAAAATATCATTTTTGGCCAAATTTATTTTGATGCGTTTGAATTGATATTTTAAGAATTTTTGTTCGGTGATTATTAATTTTATGATTTAGGGAAAAAAATATGGGTTTGAAAATTTATTGAATTTACCTTTCGTCGTTGGTTTTTGAGGTGTAGTATGGCTCGGCGTTGCGGATGATATAAAGAAGCGCTTCGATAGACTGCACTAAGGAAGAAAGCTAATACTAGCACACCTGTCACCGCTTGTAGCCCTAAACGCCATCCGAGTTTACTGAAAATGTTAATAAATATTAAAAATCCGAAATATTTTATACATTTCGACAAACATGCAACAATGAAATTTACGAAATTGTATGGTATTTTTGCACACTAATTTGTTTAATTGATATCAGCTTTTATATCATTTCCAATATATAAAATTCAATATCGATGAAATTTTGGAATAAAATGTAAACACGATTTTATGCACAGCGACAAAGCGACAACAACGCATTGAAATATATAGTATAGGTAAATATATATTAAAGTATAAGTTTGGTGTTTTAAAAATAGAGTATCTTCTGGTCAGATATGATTATAATACTATTTAAAAACGAGTTCTAAACGCGGTAGACATTTTTCTTTTTTGTTAAGAGTTTTTTTATTGACACGTATACGCCATTCCCATTATAATTTATTAACTCTACACTACATATTTGTCTAAAATACCTTAGATAATATTCAAGGAGTGTTAATGGATAAAAAAAAAAACAATAAAGAATTATGATAGGTTGGGTCTACCATTGTATAGAGTGGTATAACAACCATATGTAATAATAAATACATTAATAAAAAAAAATATGACTTACCCAACAGCCTCTTTGTACGCGACGCTGAAGAGCGCTATGCCCACGCCGCCGCCTGCGTGAGCAACCAGCTCGACAAATTGTCGCCTTCGACGGAAATATGCACCTAGGACTAAACCAGCTGCTTCCCTTACTAATCCACAACCCACTCCAAGGACCACTCCTGTTAGAAATCATAGTATATTTTATTAAGTGTTGCAATTAATTTATTTCTTGTAAATGAACTTTTGAGACGCTTAGATAATTTTACTGAAGATGGAAAAAAATTAGATAAGAATGAACTTTAATACAATCAAATAAAGATTGATTTTGTAATTCTGCATTAGTACTTGTCACGGAATTTACGGACTAGGTTTTGATTTTGGATGGGATCTGAAAAAAGAGATTAGATACATGATTTTCTGAGGGGATTGTTATAAATACTCTAGTGCGTAAAATGATAACATAATTATTTCAGCAAAATGCTATGAGCTACGTAAATTTGCGATCAAACATGATAAGAAACGAGAATATTAATGTAGCAATGGGAGTTGAACCAAGCTGTTATCGTGTTATCGTGAGTTTAATCTTCGAATAAATGTTCTCGATTCTCATTCCCAAGATACAGCCGTCTGCCTAGTTTCCAAACATCTGGCAAACATTTATACAGCACTGTTTCCATATTAAAACCACTGGTGCGACATATAAATTAACTTTGTTGAGATTGTATATGTAGGTTCTAGTTCATCTCACATTTGTGACAGAATTTATTAAATTTATATAAAAATTCTGTCGACATTTTATGGATGAAATGAAGATAATTATTATGAAATTACAACACCAATCAGATTTTACAACCGTAAATATTTATTCATATAGTAAAACTCGTTGTCACTGAAAAAGATTTCTTTTTCAGTGTTTATCTGAAATGGGATACATGTGATTTTCGTGTTGGGTCGACGTACATAAAACATTAAATAATGTAATATAATATGTTGAATAATATAATATTATTCAATGTTCAATAATATTTTAATTAGCATGTTCAATATGGCATAAAAGAGTACGATAGAGGGACAATAGGCCTTAAAGTTAAATAATTTAGGCAACATTATTAAATATTTCATTGTGTTCATTGAATAATTTTATACGTAGGTATTTCTATATATGTTTTTACGGTTTTTGTTTGTTAAACCAATAAATACAAATAACAAGTATCTAAACATTTTTCGTCGTAGTATTTATATCGGGTTGCCATATTAATATTAAATTTGATCTTACCGCCCTCATTAAAACAGACTTTTTTGCCAAGCTATACTTACTGTACGCGACAGGTCGACATGGCAATATAGTTCTAAACTTTCGTTAAACAAGAGTATCTATGATCAAAATTAGATAAGCCGTTCAATAGTAAACTTAATGAGCACACGCAAGACTTAGGTTCAAACTTCTTGTGATGAAGTTTACTGGAATGAAGAAAATAAATAAATAAATAACACCCAACAGTCACATACATAGTCCTGACCCCACATTAAGATCGAGTCTTGTGTCGTGTGGTACCAGGAACTACGAGAGACTTTTCGGTCTCACAAACACCCAGCCCAAAAAAAAACGGGTATTCCTTACACGAACTACCCAAAAGAAACTGTAGCAAGAATTAAAAAGCAAACACGTCTAATAAATTTAAAGAGAAGAAAACTATCGAACCGGAACGAACGCGGTTTGTTTATACAAGCCATTTAATTCGCTCACTGTACGAAGGATATATCCGTGCGTTACAAAATCGGTTATTTATCTACGAAAGTCTCGAGTAGACGTGGCCGTCGAATTTCTTATGAGTTATTAATTCACCACGTTCCTCCGCAAGAATTTTCAAGGCCTTAATTCTCAGAACGGCGCATCGGTTTATTGCATGTTAAATATTCATTCAATTAATATTTTGTAGAAGTAAACTAAGCTACAAAATACACACATTTAGTATTTTTTAAATAAAATGAAATAGAATACGATATTGTGGTGATTCTGTTGCGAATGACAATTATAATTAAAAAGAAAAACTGTAATAGACGAATAGACACGAAACCGGATTCCATTATTTTAATAATTTAAATTTTCATTCGAATACAATACTATTAATAGTTCAACTAATAAGTGCACATATAATGATCATGTTTAATATCAATTATTTAATATTTATGACTGTTTGTTTTCATCTCTTGTGTGTGTGAAGTTAGTATCATTAAACATTTGTATGGACAAGAGCATTGGTAGTATAGTGCAATATTTTTTTGATATTAATAAATTACAATTACTCACCATAACTTAGTAAAGTTTGATGCAGTTGCGTGGCGAATGACGTGAACAGGCAAGCCAGTGGTAGAAGGAGCCCTCCGAGGAGTGCTACCAGCCTTGGAGACCTCCTCCGACAAGCGACCAGCGCGCCGGCCGCGCGCGACACGCCCACGCAGATCGCTCCGGCCCACACTATCCAATATCCAAAATTACATTCAAAGGTCACATACATAGCCTTGAGATAATAATACGTAAGGTTCAAGTCTTGTGGCTGCAATATATAGCCTAACCACTCTCAATCGTACTCTCGATTGTAGAGGAGACCCGTGCCCTGCAGTGGGACGTATATGGAATGATATAACAGTTTTGTGTCGAGGTTTTACAAAGTTTAAAATACTTTTCGGTCGCATACCACCTATCACCTCAAAACAACAGAATTTATGAAAAATTGTAAACATTTAATTTACATTTAAAATAATGGCAAGACGAGCATCCCATTCCCTGTTGGTAAACGTCACGACCGCTCATGTACCGGAGCAAAATCAAACATCATGAATGCAATGCTTGGCATTCCACTGTGCTCGCCATACTAAGACATAAGATGTTAAGACTCAATATATTAAGTGGTTATTCAAGCTAGAATATCCTTTAACCGGAACTCAACAATGTGTTACACTGCTGTTTGACGGGAAGAAATAGACACCGCGGTGGTAACCTACCCAGGCGGCCTCAAACACTTGAGGGGACCCTACACCGGTTAAAACATCATTTACATTCTCGTTAAAGCAGTTTTCACTAGAAACAGCAGGTAAAAACATTCAGAGCAGTTTATTAATTACATTTGGATCACACAAAACATTTCTTTCGGCGAGGGATCGAACCCGCAGTGTCCCGTTTTACAGGTGGCGTTCTAACCGACTTCACGAAGGTTGTCCCATAAATCGGACTTCAGTATACAAGGGAACAAACGGGCCCCTCCTGCCTTCGACAACATTTATCACTTATTTTTCAGGGGCCTCTTCTATGACACCGCGATAATGTGAACATGAAAGAGCTTTCGGAAGTCAAGATAGTATCGTTATTTATAAGCGTCACATGTTTTATTAAAAATATTTCATTAATATTCGTTGAATGGCGAAATAACCGAGGAAAGTTTATTCATTATATTGGGTATGTGACTTATCGCTCCAAACATCAAAACTTAAACTGCCATAGGTTGTGGACTTAGGTTTATTATTCTATTTGAAAGTTGGTTATACATGTTTTTTAGTTAGATACTTTTATAACAAGTATAAATGCTAAGTTGCAGGAGACTGCCTCGTATGAATGAAAAACTGTGGTCTCGGGTTCGAATTCCAGGTCGGGCAAAGTGATATTGGATTGTTCTATTCATTATCGGAGTCAAGAATTTATGCCCGGTATGGCGATAGGCTCGCCCCCTATCACATTATGGGATGGATAATACAAGGCGAAGCGTGGGTATCGTGGGTGTGGTTGTAACTCTGCATACGCTTTCTGGGAAAAAAGGGCGTGGACGTTATGTATGTATTTGTATCGTAGGAGACAAAAACCCGAAGCATCGCGTTGGGTTATACGTATCAATTCTCTTCAGCCCACATTCGAATTAAAACTCATTGAAAAACTAAAGTGAAAATGGGCATAAAACCGTTTTAATTTAGACTAACCCATACCATTTGTGGTTGTAACTAATGACAGCTATTATCGCACTCCATTCCAGATATTAGTGGCGTTTACAATGAACTCATTGTGTTTCCCGCATATTGTGCACCGGCTCGATCGCAAAATAGTACGTACCTTCACTTCTGCTAGAATTTAATTTAATAATCATTGACTTTGGAAATTGTGATCTTCAGGCAAGCACAGTGTAACGAGCATTGTACGCATTTTTAAAATGTTAACTGGAGGAATGAGTTCTTTCCCAATTCACAAGATTCTTGGTTGCAATCCACTACATAGCATTTTATAACCCTCATCATGATCATTCTGTTTAGGCGCTATCCCAGCGTTGTCAGGGTCGGCCTCCTGCCAGCTGAGTTTCCTCCGTTTCGCCCGGACTTTAGTATCCCCAATAATAAGGCATTGATATCTTCCTTGACGACATCAAATCAGCGCTTTCTTCGGTCTACCCCTCGGACGAAGTCTTAGATTGTTGAGGCTCAGGCACACATTGCCGAATTGATTAGTAAATAATATGGTGGATGTTTTATTTGAATTTGATTTGCAATTTCAGTGACTGGCTCGTACCCAATTTTGGTATAGACAATTTACAGCCGGTGAATTGTGAGTGGCATCACTTCACGTCACGGCTCGTCTGCCCACATTTTCTAAAATATATGTAAGTGTGAGCTTATGGCATATGTATGAATATAATAACCATAATAGCTTTTATTTACAGTATTTTAAACTATAACAATATAGGTAAATACCTATTTGACACTGCTATTGACATGGGGAGGCTCAAGTGGGAACTCAAGACAATCTCACTACCGATGTCTTTATAATTTAAAGAAAAGGCACATAGTATATAGCTATAAAACCTCAACTTTTTAGGGAATCAATTACTTTTTGAGAGTGGTCTCACTCTCAATCGTACTGTCGATTGTAGAGGAGGCCCGTGCCCTGCAGTGGGACGTATATGGGCTGATACAGAATACTTTTTATAATTGGCTCGGGTTCATCTAAAACATAAGCTATAAAATACATTAACTTGAATATGAGAATGCGGGTAATTTGACACACGGCACACGCGTCCAAGTTTCACTTAACACAATTAGTTTAGGTGAGAGAAGTGGCACACTTTGTGTGGCGGACAAATGTTTGTCCTGTAATAGATATTCTATTCCTGCGCTTGAATTTGTACAAAGAAGGAGACACCTCGTTTGTAGTCTACGTTATAGACGATGTGACTATATTCATAATAGATATAGGAAATACATAAAATATTACAAAATCTACATATATTTTATACGGAATGACTATGTCCACCTTGTGGCAAGTGGTCACCGTCCCAATTGCTGAGAAATTTTCGGTCTTTTGCCGTTTCTACAAAGTGTTGGCTTTTATTTTGAAGGTATGAATAAATAATTAAGTCTGTAGATTATATCAGCCCGGCAACACAGATGATAATTTACACATTATTTTCGTAATACAAGTTAGCATTAGACAACTTAATTGAGTTCGTGAATAAATAGCAAATGTTTATTACATCAATAAACATTGTGCAATGGTTTTTTAATTATCCACTAATAGGTATCGATTTATAAGTGTCAGCTGGTCTAATCTGATTCTGAAATCGATTCTACGATTTATTTTCGAACGTTCAACTTATCATAACTTAACTAATTTCCGAACATGACAGAATTATGTTCGGCCGGCCCGCCCACCGTACTGACAACAAGACCGCGCTCATAGCGAAATAACTTCTGTTCTTAATATTCAACCCAGGTTAGTGAATCTTGGAAAATTAATTCAATAAATCAGCCCTCTCTCTAGGAAACTTCATTTAATGTCCGATCTTTAATTTTTGCTGTCAAATCTGTTATGAACGTGATTAAATAGAACGTTATGAAGAATGGCAATAATGGCCAAGCGTTACTGGAGTCAAGCGTCTAATTAAGTTTGCCTTTTTATTAGCTACGACAGGACACCCTGATTGTAAATGTACTGTAGGCTAAATATAGTACCTAAAGATAATATCTCTCGCTAGTCATTTAACTTTTAATTCAACATGTTGAACCTGGATATAAACAGGACTTAACCCGAAATGCGAAAACACTTGTATGCTTATATTTATAATGGATTTTCTACCAATCGTACAGTCAACAATGCAGGAATATCTTAAAGCCGTTTTCGAGTCTTCTGCAATCTCATGTACCAAACGAAACTGAACATTGAAGTAATTAAGCCACGGTCAGATTTCCAAGAGTACTATGGTGTCAACACGCTCGTTTCCAGCCACCTGTACAGAAGCTTTAACGAACTACATCAACCTTCTAACAATTTCATAAAATATGCAATTAAAAGTTGCGAAGGTGAACTGTCTCTGGTTGTGGATATCGCCATTATGCTTTCATCTCCTGTCGCCGAAGAAAAAGTTTGTCGCCGTCGTCTGTTTATTTAATATTACCAGAGGGTTGCCGTTGATAGATTACTTTCCTCACCGGCGCCACGGCCGCCGCCACGCATTCCAAATTGTTTTCTTCCTCAATCTTATATTCTGTTGTGATGGACGTACGTCACTTAAATATTTCCTTCCGTGTACATTCATTTTATTTGGCTTTCATGAGTCGGAAGACAAATGTTTTCATTTTGAATTATGGTTGTAAATTAAGCTCTTTTATGACTCTTCAATTACAAAAGCAATATATCGCTATTTTACAATTAATTGCCTATGAATAACGACTCTGTTATGTCTGGTTTTCTTTTATCCACTTGCGGCAGAAAGCCAAGAGAACTGTAATAAATATAGCTCTGTGTCATTCATACCATATTGTTACTTTATTGTATTTAAGTTGAGTTAAAGGTTTTATGGATCTATTTCCTCAATTATAACATTTTCCGTTGTAAAAAAATA
This sequence comes from Hyles vespertilio, assembly GCA_009982885.2. Classification (NCBI taxonomy): domain Eukaryota; kingdom Metazoa; phylum Arthropoda; class Insecta; order Lepidoptera; family Sphingidae; genus Hyles; species Hyles vespertilio. Next base: position 10,690,897 of record CM042806.1, on the reverse strand, counting down.
AAAGCTGTAAGATGTCGGGATAATGAGTTGATATTTTTGTATTGTTAAAAAACACGGAATAATAAATGTTCTTTTTGATAATACGTTACGGCTGGTCAGCTGAGGGTCCAAGATGTCTGAGGGCGTAGACGTGTAGTGCCTCCGTAGGCTAGCTGGAGTCCGTGGACAACAAGTGAGCCAGGAAGGCGGCTCCACACACGATCCATCTGAAAAACAAGCAACTTAATACCATATCCAGGTTATAACATGATCAGATACTAGATGAAACACTGCAAAGAAAAAACAATGGGAGCATACTGTAATTTCTACTCTCTGTCCTTATCATTCCTATGCAGTCATGAGTCACTCTATCTTTCGTCCCATTCCAAAGATTTATCGTGTATCTTGTGCGTATGTACTTGTTTGTTCGCCATGTCCGCTCCATTATAATACCTCATCGGTAATACTTAAATCAGCGCGTTGTGCATTGTTGATAATATAAAGGGCCTCCTAATGACCAGTCGGACGGCAACAATCCCATGAGAACACCCCGGGATGCCTTATTTTGATACTTATGTAAATTAGACAATTAGCCACAAGGGACTCCCAACATTGTTCGGAATTGTTACTTTATACTTCGCATCATGTAGTCATATGACTTGTTTAAGTCGAGGGAGTTACTGTTATACAGATACGACAATATGGCAGCTAGCAGTCGCGAATATATTTCTTAAATGAGATTGCGAGCTTAATCACAAGAGTATGCAAATGAGTTTTTCAAAGTTAACCAACGCGAAGGGGAGCACGGTGACTGAACCCGCATGTTATTAGAATATTTAATTATAATCTGTGTTTAATTTGCGACTCACAAAACTAGTTAGTTGCTTGTTTTTGCGAAATGCTAAAATAGTAGCATTAATTATCCGCAGCAGTTTATTTCGATTTATTACGATAGTTAATATTGGTAATTGTTGCGGTCCTTTTACAAACACACATTTAATGTAAGTCTGCTAATTTTTTGCTTGAATTGTATGTTAACACGAAATTGTGTCATTAACAGCCGCGGCGCGTTGGCGATGGCCAAAATATAAATTGATTTTTTCGTTAAAGAACAGACCGTCGTATAACGCGCTCAGAATAAACAGCTCTAAAATGTGAAATTTTGGAGTAAGTAAATTTCTCATGATTTCTGACCTAAAATATTTTATCTTCATCACGTTTGAACTGTCACATATATTCAAAAGTAGTGCATGCCGCATGATACCGCACTTTTTGTCACGATATCAATGATATATTATACTATGAGACATTGTCCGTGTACACCAGTTGACTTGTTGTCTGAGAATATCAAGTAAACGTGATCTAATAAATTCTGCTTCATAGTGAGAAGATAAATGGAAGTTGATATACTTTATAATACGTGGAAAAATTCAGTCTTTGCAAATAATGCCGATGGAATCTCAATTTATCGCAGCGCATAAAATGGGGCAATAAAAAGTGTTCCTGAAAGTTTTGCCTGATAAAATGACAACCGTCAGACGTCGGGTTTATAGCCGCACTGGTACCTACAGAAGTTTCTCTATCTCGTCGCAGTTAAACAATACACTCGAAACATTATTATGAACATACGTATTCATTTTCGGACCGTGCATATGAAAGCGAAAGATAATTACGAAAATGTATGTTCTTATTTGTATAGCATTTAATCAGAGATAAGTGGGAGTGTTAACACAAGACATTCTGAGTTATTTAATGTCTATTTGCTTCATTCAATTCTGTAAACCGCGACGGACCCTCGGTCGAGGAGGACTTGAAAAGTGGCCGAAACGTTAGAATTAAAAATGTTTTATTTAATGAGGTTGTTGAAAGCGTTAGCGTGTTTAATGCGGACTTTATTTAAATTTTATTTCACGAGTCAATCTCGTTTGCCTTGGGTCATTATATAATCTCATTTATACGGGCATGACAAAGTGGGTACAATGCGAAATGTAGTGCAATGCAAATAGAATATGCATTGGTGAAAGACAACAAGACATAATTGGCAGAGAATGCCTCAGGCATTAAGTCCGTCTTTACACATTACATACATATTGTATATAAAGCATAAAATAAATAAATAAATAAACAATTCATTTACGTGTGTCACTATGGCTGTTTGTTGGTTTATGTTTTCCTATCATCATGTTTGGTGGATAGCTACCAAAGGCCAATAAGATTATCCATACTAGACTCTTCACTATGATATTATAATGCTGCTATGCTAATTAAAATAAAATAATCCAGATCTTGTAGGGTCTCCAGCAATTCAGGTGTGCTAGTGGTACTCGTAATCATTTTCTTTTTTTAATACTATGAATGGCGAGACAAGCATACACTTCACCTGATGGTAAATGATACGACCGCTCATGGACAGTACCAAACCAAGGAACACCATGAATTACAAAACAATGCTTGACATTCTACTGCGTTCGCATCCTGCGACATAATGTGTACTCCTAGTATAAATAAACACTATCTGGGTATTAGATCTATTCAAAATTGCAATATATAAAGGTATTACCCTATAAACTTGAAACCCCGACTTCTCGGGCTGGAAGTGATGTAGACAAGTTCAGTACTACAAACGTAAGCCCAGGGAGTGGTTACCCCCATCCTCCTTCGGGGTAGAAGAGATGTAGACACATTTAATATAATAGATTAAAGGTAGTGGTTACCCCCATCCTCCTTCGGGGTAGAAGAGATGTAGACACATTTAATATAATAGATTAAAGGTAGTGGTTACCCCCATCCTCCTTCGGGGTAGAAGTGGTGTTTGATGGCGCGCGTGTCGAGCTCGCGGCGACGCAGCGCGGGCACGGTGCGGTGCAGGGAGCGCAGCTCGCGTTCACGCAGCGCGCCACCTGATGACTCTTCTTCGCCGTCGGGCCAGCCATCTAGGTAAATAATGGCAATATTAATTGTAAATACACGTTTATAAATCCTAGGTGTCTTCTCCACCGTAGGGGTAGACTAGCTATGTCCGGTCTACCGGCTGTGTCCCATTGCGTTTTCATCCCATGATGTGACCGAGCCTATCGCCATATTGGGTACAAATTCCTGACTTCGGGCTGATAATGAATAGAAAAACCCAAGATCACTTCCTAACACAACATGGATTGAGAACCCAAGACCTCCGCTTTGTAATCATATCGTAGTACAGCTGCGCTACCGAACTGGTCCTATTTAAGAATGATGATATGTAATTTACTGTAACCAGCGCAGTGGTATCGCGAAATTGTTCCCAAAAACTGCACTACAAACTCTTCAAAATGTAATTTAATATATTGTGAAAGTAAGGACATGTCGCAGTAATATCTGTTTTACTAAATTGTATACTAGCTCTGTAAAGTCATTAGCGTGCTTGGTGTAAAATATGGGAGAATTTACTGGATTCAATTACATTTTGATTGTACTGAAGTGTTACAATTGTAATATCTAAGTATTTTAAATAGTCGCTGGGCTCGTCTTCATTTGAGAAAAGTGTTCTCTGAATGATTATGGAATATTAACGAGCGGTGAAGGAAAAGGAACATTCTAGTAGATATGTAATATAATCGTACGGTCATGCTACGGTATCGGTTGTAGTAGACAAAAAAGAAAATTAACACTTTATTGTATGTTTAAAATGTTATATATGATTGAGATTAACTTTTTTTTCTTTGTCACCCAATTCATAAGGCTGTCTCAGAAAAGAATTTCAGAAAAGAATGGGCAAGAAACTATAGCGTTGTTCTTTTCAAACAAGTTTACAATAAAGTGATGATATTAATTAACCACATTGCATATTATCTGGGGGCGCGGCCGAGCCCCCTCCAAGTCGAGCTATAGGCCGTAACATCCTTTTCTCGAAGCAATTCAGACCATTTTCAACCCCCCTATAACTTCGTTGTGGCTAAAGCACGAAGCCTGAATTTTCAGTTACTAATAGGCATTGTGTAAACACGGTATATTTAAAATTTCATTCAATTTGAACCTGTAGTTTAAGAATTGTAGCATGTCAAACTTTCTTAATTTTGTCACTCACTGACTGACTGACCGATCATCAAAAGTCTATGGCACTTCTAGCAGACATAGAACCTTCAAATTTAGAATATAATTAGTGTTTAGTGTCTAAAGTAAGGGAAAATTCAAACATTTCATAATTTGTGTCTAGTTTTCTAGATAGACCAACTGCGTGAATAACTTTGTAATCCCATATAAATGTATAGGATTACAAAGTTACATTTGCAGTTAATGAATCAAAGTACCCGTATATAATGGAATAATAGTTGTAGATAGATATCTATATACATGAGGCATAACAGGAGGGGACTATAGAGAGGAAAATGGTGTATTCAGCCCATGAAAACTGTACAACATTCCTCTAGAAAAACATGACGAAGAAAAACTCGCAAATAAATAGATTAAATAACTCGAAAATATCAATTACAATGAAAGAAAGAACATTAATAATCAAATCCGCTATATTTGTGATAAATTGATACCTACAAAAATAAGAAAAATCCATAAGACAGAGGCTTTAAGAAAAATCGTTAGTGATATTCTAGAAGTTAAAAGTACCGAAAAGGAAAAAAGTAGGACTCTAAAAAAAGACGTGAGATCCCATCAAAAACATCCTGTAAAAAAATTCCAAGTCTCGCAGCTCAGGTTTTCTACCGCAAAAGTTGTGAGATGCATGTAATACCAAGTCGATTAATTTATTTAGTCCTTAAGGGATCTTCTATATAAAGTTATTACGTTAGTTATTACCATATCAATATTAAAAATTCTTTACGTTTTAAATAAATAGATCGACTTGGCCAGCAGCATTATGTATAAATTGTACGATACATTATGTTTTCATGCGATGGCGTCTGCGAGACTTGGAATTTTTTTACAGGATGTTTTTGATGGGATATTTTCTTCCAAATTAATCCTAAGTAGTCATTTACTATATGATCCATCAAAAGTAATAAAACACGAAACCTACTCTAAGTAATTCATACCAAGAAAAGAATTATAAAATTTTTAGCAGTGGCTTTAAGTTAAAACGCATGACGTCCATAATACGTGTATTCTTATACACGTATTATGGACGTTCTATTTTATATGTTAGGATAACTACAATATTGTCGTAAACTTTATTCATAATATTACGAGTTATGTGATGTATATTATACCTTTATTCTCCTTCGCTCTACCGTCGTTCTAGTCAACCCAGATTAGGTCTGCGATCTTATGAAGCATATTTTGAAGTATTCATAATTCAGAAACGTTTTTTATTGTTCTTCAAAAGATCTTAGGATTCTTTTCAAGGTTGTAAAGTATTGTTGGTTCTACACGATAAAGTCAAATATTTTTAGTTGTGTAATTTACATAACTTAAGTGTCTTTCGCGTCTGTAAGATGTAAAAATGTTTCTCATTTTATGCTTTCATCTTTTATTTGAATACAGCGGCGACCTATTTTTTTATAATGAATCAAATTCCAACAGTTACCGGGCTTAAATGTCATCTTGAATTACAGTTAAATTTATCAGAATAATAAACATAACATCTTGGAGATTCTGCAATTTTGTAAGGTTTTTAGTTTCATGTATCAGGCATGTGGTCAAATACAAGTATTATTCAGAACTACATAAATCAGATCAAAATATAAATAAAGCAAAAGCACACGAAACAAATAAATATATGCAATCAAATAAACTTTCTAGCTGATTCAGTAAGATATTTACGGAGATATCAAACAATGACTGGGTATTTTTCTGATGGGTACCTCTCAGAGGCTTTATCATATTGCTATCGTTAGATGTCGTGACTCAGCAAAATCCTCAACAAATTATTTGTATTATTTTAGGGAAATATTTATTCGGGATGAAAAAATATACATTCCGATTCAACGCGGAGCTACAAGTAGAATATTCACCAAGCCCATATGTTGTAACGACACATCTTTATGTAATGGTGTGGACATCATCATCATCATCACCATCAGCCTATTCGCGTCCACTGCTGGACATAGGTCTCCTATGGCACGCCACTGGACTCGATCTTCAGACCAACGTCTCCACACACTTGTGTTTGCAGACAATAGGAAAAATAGTCGCGAACCATTATTCTGTTAAATGGGTGTTGTTAACTCGAAGGAAATTTGGTTTCCTATAGTTTGCTGAGCTGTAAAAGTGAGAAATGACGAAGTTTTCTTGTCACGCCAAGTTCGTGTAGTGTACCGCGACCCAAGTTATTAGGACAGACTTCCTCATTCCCACTCGGGAAGTTAGACAGCACCTGAATATTATGAAAATGATGTTGTTCCACAGTTTGTTCGATAGAATTAACAAAAATATTTAATATGAAGTACAGAATATCCTGTATTTTTATCCTACATTTGGGAAAGCAAATATTATTTTGCCAGATATGAATAATGGTATTTGTCTTGTTTGTTAAATTTTACTAATTTTATAAGAATTTCTCTGTTTAAGTATTGGCAGTTTATTCTTTTGTTTGCTTAAATTGTATAAAACATTCATAATGATTTTACTTTAATCATAATGGTTTCAGCCAATATCATCACACATAGTTTATCGTTATAGACTCATTTATATACATCTAACCAGGCCATTTTTGTCCAAAATATGGGCAAGATATGGGCGCTCTGGTCTGTTTCTTGTTTTTCCATTTCAAAGTTTTATTCAGTCTTGTCAGATCCATAAATACCAGTCTGCCTCGTCCCACTTCGTTCCATTCTTTTTATTGATGTACCTATTTATACACCAAAGGAAATTTCACTTCTGGATATAGGCGACCTTCAGAGATTTTTACAACCGACCCGTTAAAAAGGGACTCCATCCAGCGACTTCGTGCTACTGTTACTACCACCTTCTTCAATATGGACATTAATAAAGGATATAATAAGGCCCACAAGTAATTGTCTCGGGTCTCAGTGTGGTGAGACCGCAAAGTCCTCTCATGGTTCCTGATACTACGACACAAAGTGCTATACATCTGTAGATATTGTGATTGTTGTGTGATGTTGACTGTTTTACGAGTGGTATGTAACGCGTGGAAAAAAAAAACTGCTTCTAGTACTTGTGTATACTGTCGTAGTGTGTACATGTGTAGCTGGTGGAGTAAGGTGAGGACAGCGGCAGCGCGGCGGCGGTGCGGCGTGGCGGCCGTCGTCGCGCGGCCGACATCGACCGGCTACCACCACCCGGCTCCATCAGCGCGCCATGGCTGCACCCGCGAACCCGCAACCCGACGACGACCCGGCCGCTACCTGCACACACACAAGCAATGGTAATGGAACAATGCATACTGTAAATCAGCCACATATACAGCCCACCTGCAGGGCTCGGCTTACTCTACAATCGAGAGTGCGGTTGAGAGTGATTAGTCCACTACGCTGTCTAGTGCAGGTTGGCGGACTTACATACCATAGAAATTCTTAAAATTGCTATGGTATTCAGGTTCCCCCACGATGTTTTTCTACACCGTTTAAGTGCGTGGTGATTGACTAATCAATACACACATGAATCCGAAAAGGCAGAGGTGCCCTGGGATTGGAACCCGCGACAACCGTGAAACATGTTGGCGGTCGCGTCTAGTCCGTTTACCAATAGGCCACCACGGCACTGGCACAATAAACCATGCATAAATTTGTTTATCAATTCTTTATAAGGGCACGTTTATCTTTAAATTCCCAAACTGCCCTCTTTTCTTATCCATCCAAAGATTGTCTCTAAGAAATCGCCAATGGCGAAAGACCGCCAACTGTACTCTTTAATTTTATCTGTGAAATATTTATGCTTTTTCTTCTTTTGTGTAGAATAACATATAAATAAATAAATAAATAAACCTTTTCAAATACTATTGATAATAAAATGCTAACTAATGATAATAATAGCGATAGGTCGCAAGTAATATCAACAAAATGTACTTTTGTTTCGTATCCGTATTTGTATTGGGCGTGTAATAATAAAGTGTTTATTTTTTTGTATTTATTTACAACTCGAGTCCATATATGTTCCACTGTAGAATACGCGCTTTTCCTGTCCTGGGACCTGATCTTATTTAAAGTTCGTAGGAGAAGCTAGATCATTATCAAAATAGCCAAAAAATAAAATGCATCTAATCTGTAGTTAGTTCAGGACGACTACTGCAAATTTTAAAGCTTTTATATAATTGCTTATAATGTCCACAAATTGCTCAATGTAATGCCACAAATTCCCTTCATGGAACAGTATAATAAATGGGAGGTTGAACACCTCTAACAAATAATTATATTGCCTTTAATGCATTAGGCTGGTCATTGACCAGTGCTATCGCCACTCATACATACAAGTACAAATAATGAAAATAATAGACAACTCCACGAATCACACATTAATTTGTGTAACAGACATCGTGTTAGATTGAACAAGAGGGATGCGTGTTATCCGCGGTTACAAGGTCAACTTTACGTGGAACTATTTTAACTTTGAAAATATACAATAAGCTTTCACTTTATATTAGGGGCTGCTAAGAAGAGTTACCTTAGCTATTTTACCATCTGGAAATCTTAAAAAATTAACAATCACGATGTTTCTTAATTTTCACAAGTCAAATATGTTCTAGAAATCCTATTGACGGAAGTGTCTAAATGGCACTACATTTTACAAAGTCCTTAAAGCGATATGACCACGATATAACTAGTTATGAAAGGGGACCGCTGTCGGGACGGTACCAATTGCGCACATAAAGGCCCACTCTGCGTCGAATAGCTTTGCTGGCAAGTCTTGTGTTACCGAGGCTTCGGTAGTGATACTTTTTACATATTTCTGCCCTTTATTAAATGAAAAATCTTGCAACAGACCATAAATAATAATCAACCGTTACAGTAGGTGTTTGTCGATTACCTGTACGTTGAATTAAAAATAGCTACTAAATGAGTTCAAATATAACTATGTGTTGTATTATATATAGGTATATGTACATCTCAACTTATAACACTTTTGAAATGATAAAAATAAAATAAATAAATACACCCAATAGTCACATACATAGTCTTGACCAAACAGAAAGTCAGTCTTGTGTCTTGGGACTTTTCGGTCTCACAAACACCCAGACCCGAAACAAATGCTTGTGGTTCACGCAAACATTTGTCTCGATGGGGGGTTTGAACCCGCGGTCTTTCGTTTCACAGCCGGCGTCTCACTGACTGCGCTACGGCGGCTGTCAATTGTACGAAACATCGTATTTTTTACACTCGCACGGCATAACGATTGCATTGCACTTGATGGTAAGCACAAATTCCGTCTGAGTAGAGTATCGAATGATAAAGACGATAGTGCCATGTCATTCGATACGTCAGCCTCTCGTATTTAATATTGCATCCTTCACCGGCGGACAATATTTTAGGAAAATCTTCACAAAGCCTTTAATGAGGGGAGGTAGGGCTACTTTGTCGAATATCTTTTATATTATTGCCTTTTTATGTATCTCGAACTTCTGGTTCGATTTCAATTTAGTTATTTTATTAGGATGTTATTTTAGAGGTGTTGATTGGTTATTATAGTGAGCATTTAGTGTTTGTTTTGGGATCCACCTTTGTGCCAAGTATCACGCGGAACAACAACAGAATGCCGCTTAGCTCTATTGTTTTACAAACAATATTATGTGTTATTGTTTCGATAGTATTATTCGCGCTTTATTTATTGAAGTTTCCGATTATATGCTCAAGGCTTATCTTGGATATAATGGACACAACTATTAATTGTGAAGTTTGTCGAATAATAAATAAGAATAGGTTACCGATCTATGTCTGTACACGGAATATAAACGAGAAAAAATAATATGGTAGGACTACATCAACGTAGTAGAAACAAAAAAAAATTAATAATGTTTTCTTAGATTTACGCGAATGTTACACATTGAGATAAAACGATTATTTACGGATTTTTATCGCAAATTTAGTTTTTTGACTTCCCGACGTTTCGATTACTTTACAGCTTTCGTGGTCACGGGGCGGACACAAATGTAAAAAAATAAACTAAATTCGCGATAAAATCCGTAAATAATAGTTTTATTTAAAAAAATATTTTTAAGCATTTTAGCCTGCTTGTTGGTCTGTGCCCGATAAACTCAGAAACAGCTTCGGTGGGATGTGGAAGGAATTCCGATATATTTTGGCAGTATAATAGCCATTGAAGTGGTATCGGGCATTCTCTCATTACGAGAGACCTACCAAAAAGCACATAAAATAAAATAAAAACAATGGTATTTTTTTAATAGTTTAAGATAGTAAAATAAGAAGAGTATTAGAAAAATGTACAATGATATATTTCGAACCGCACTTCTTAGACGTTCTGCAATTTACTGAACATGACACAATTTCCATACCCGACTAACAAGATTTATCGAACCGAAAATCCAAAGAATTACTTGACCAACAAGCGACGAAAAGAGCGAAATACTTTTTACACCGCGTTAAATGCTGTACCTAACGCTTTTAATTACCGTCCATCGCAACGAGGGACGGTCCGGGCTTGAGTTTGATTAGCCTCAACGCATATCGACCGGAGCGCCACCGCACGGCTGACGACAACTTTATACAGTTTTTTCACGACTATTGCTTCCCGGCTTATCCAGTCCGATACAGAGGTCGGCGCACGGAGATTGATTTCTGACTAAAAAAATTGAATAGTTTTCTATGTACCTCGTAGATGGGTATTATATTATGGGTATTATTGAATAAATATAGGGAATCACTTTTTGAACATATACATGGCGAAATGTGGGTGTCCTGGCACCTCTACATACCCTTTATGGGATAAATGGCGTGAGTTTACGTATGTATGTACTTTTTGTGATCATATCAGTCTTAATTAATAAGTTTTTTTTACAAAATAAACCGTAATAGCCCTTTGCAATGCACTAATTGTATTACGAGACGCGATGTTTCCCCCTTTGAAATATGTTTTCCGTTACAAAAATATATCACGTTTATTCTGTGGATGACGCGTAAATTAAATCGAATTAATATCGATGACAGTGACAAAAGATCCACTGACGCGTTCTACACAAAAATCATATTGCAAAATAAAAATATAACAGCGTGCGGGCTCCGGTCGCTTGTAAAACTCTTTTATATTACTTTTAATATAAAAGGACCATTATTCCTTAATCTCGAAGTCATAAGTTAGCGGAATAGCAGATGCTGCAAGACAGAAGAAATTTAAACAGCCTGCCGGAGTGTGGGGAAACTTGTTCCGCTTGACAACGTGGCGAAGCCTATAGTTAGTCATAACTTTTCTATTACGACCTGTCTTGAATATTTTAAGTTTATCTTGACGTCAGCGTACTTGAGAACAACGCTGGTCTGCGGTTACCGCTTTTGAGTTTAAACACAGGTAAATATATTTTACCTAAAACATTAACCACATGCACAAACCTTCTACAAGTTTTCGGCATTTTGGACTATAATAATAAAGCGTGATTAAATATTTATACCTATATATATATTTTACGAGTTAAAAAATGTAAAAATTAAACCAAATCCGCGAGAAAATATGTAAATAATAGTTTTATTTCAATGAATTCAATGTTGACATCGACTTCTTTAAACATAATTATATTCCTTAGCACTCGGCATTGCCACTGTGTTTAATAACGAGACAGCGGCTAAAAGCTTTTTGTAACTCAGCGGATTAGGTCTTTCAGGGTATAGACTTTTGAAAGTTAATCGGTCGTTGCCATCTCCGCAAACCTCATTAACTAATAGAATAATGCGATGATTTCAATTGTTTTCTTTGTCTCGTCTGGGTTTAAAAGTGACAGTTCTTATATTTACTAACTGTAGAAAATAAATATTATCATAATTGGATAAATGGTTGGTGGCATGACTGTAAATGGTCAGGCCCTAGTTATATTATTCATAAGTTACAGTATATGAGTTTTCCATTCAGAAGCGTATAATTTTAAGAGATGAATAATTGTTGGCTTAATTATAAATAATGAAAAGAATATAGTGTAGAAAGAAATGTATAGATAAAAAAATATAAAAAAAGGAAATATGAACAAGCTTCGTGGAGTTCACAAAGGAATGAACATAGGTGAAGCAAAGTAGCGAGCCAATATTGTTGGCTGTACAGTTTACATGTTCACTGATGACTCGCCAAAGGAGAGTCCCAATATATATTTAATATAGATACTAAAATCAAAAGTTATTACATAATGCCATAAATGTATTTGGACTAAATCCGTTTACAGCTATTTCCTAAGTAATTATAAAGACAACTGTCTTACGGAATAATATGAGCGCTTATATCAATCCAAAGAATTGGCAAGGATATAATATCTTCTTTTATTTAATTGTCAAATACAAATGTTGATAGAAAAAACAATTGAACCAATTAATATAAGGTATTTATAATCGGTAATTGCACTTGTCGTATGTTGGCTTGGCAATAAAGTTTGGCATCCACACCTTTAAAAATAATTGGATATTATAGAGAAATCGAGTAGAATCATGTGAATAGGTTCACAGCACCATTTAACGACATTGGGCAGAGTTAGTGCGGTGTAAGGAATAAAAATCCTTATTTTACGTTTTACAACCACACCACGTGTTGTATGGAAAAAGGGAAGCAAAATGTATTTATTTTTCCCAGTTTTAACGTGTACTGTGCAGTAGTATTGTGTTATTTATACAAGCGTGAATTTCGTATTATTTACTGGCAAATATTGAATATGTACATAAGAGTTCATAACCACAACCATCAAGTGACTTGTCAGGGTTCTAGAATCTTCTTCCATTAAAACATTAATGACATTATTTCTGAGCATCATGCCAATCGTGATTTTTGTCCATGGTCCTATCGATAGTCACACTTAACGACAAATCTTGACTTTTAACATAAAAGTGAGAGTGCAATTCCCAAATCTTTCAAGGAATTTAAGTGTCTGTTCTCTTCGACATAAGTTTGTTCAGACGATCATCTTCTTTAAGTGGATCGCAAAATAAAAGCGACAATTCGCATGTCTAGGACAATAACGTCGGGAGTCATGAATTTTATAATAGTTTACCCTAATGTCTATTGATTTTACTGTTATTGTGTTCTTGGTTAACAAACAGTGTTGTCTTATTTTATTTGCCAACTTAATCAACTTTTTTGTTTGAATCTTTTGATTAGAAAATCATTTATATCTATATTTTTTCTGCGATATGCAATGAATTAAATAACTCTTTAGCGTTGACCCTTAAGTATGGCGTACATTTATCTCAGTAAAATAAGCCGAATAATTGTTAATGTAACTCTATTTATATACCATAAATTATTTTATGTTAGTGTACAAAATAGTAATTGAGGGTGATGCCAAAAATGAGAGAACGAACTAAAAGTATTATGGTACTGTTTAGAATATTCAAAAAATGAAAGAACCTTTTTGTTTCTCGTAATTAAGAAGGTACAACTACATTTAGTACTAAATTATATTTACGAAGGCGGGCAGTTTGTTCCCGCGTTTATTCACAGGGCGAGACGAAGGGTTAAGGCGCATTATTACTTTTATTTTCAATGCATTTCCTTTGCGTGAACCTCCATTCATAAAAGTCAGAGTTCAGTGAATATTTAATCCCTGTAGGGTGACGGCAAACGGTTAGTAATTAAACAACACGTAGAGTGTTCAGACCGGATAATTAAAGCGTTCGGTCCGGACAAACCGATAATTAAGATACGGATAAAACTGGAGTGCTTGCACTATCTGAATTAAAAAGTTGAGATAAAGCTGCCAACGTTCCTCCGCAGCTCGGGGAATGTCAAACGGTATCTGCAACTTTGCTTAATGTCTTAATTACAATTTAATTTTTGGCTGTCGTCACACGTTTAATGCTCAATTTATGATAATTGGAGTGAGCACGGGTTATTTTTTATGTGTTGATAAAATACAGTTGTTCTTTATGTAAATCTCCTTAAATTAAATTAAGCACACGGCTATTAAAATAGTTTGAATGTTTAAAACTACATAAAAGTTTAATAAATTTGTTTGCGTACAGAGCAATGGACCCGTCAGAATAAATCAAGATAAAACATACACGAAATTAATGCACACTGTTGATTGCCGTACCAACTTGATATTTTAATCAAAGTGGAACGAAAAAGTTATTTGTTTTTGGAACGAAATGAGTTTTTGTGTACATTTGTTTTGATAACGTTATGCTGGCTGTAAGCTAATTCTTCCTAGTTGCCTTTAGAATATTTATAATATAGAGCATATATATATATATATATATATATATTTGGTAGTAATGTTAGTAGCGCTCCTATAATAGTAAAAATTTAAATAATTATTTAACAAACACATTCCTATAATTTCCTATGATAACCGAAAGTATGTTTAGCTATTATCCTTTTAAAACAAGTTTGAGAAATTTCAGTCAATAGGAGGGCAGAAAAATGTGACCCGGCACCATCATTTTATCTACGTTTTTGATGTATATTATAAATACTCTAAGCTAGTTGCATACTTCTTTCGAATTTCGAGTTTTTCATTTCTTACCTTGACTCTCATGTCTTGAAGTGATAAGTTAAAAAACCAATGAACTTAGGAAGAACTTGTTTCCATATAACCTTTTTTACATTGAGACTATATACACCCTTATGGTGAAGTATTTATTGTCTACGTATATAGCTTTTTATTAAATCAGCTCAAAGAAATATTTACCCCCAATCTAGAACTATTGTTTTGTATTGAACCAAATATTTGTGTGAACAACAAAAGAAGAAAAAGGAAGTCTACTGCTGAACATAGGCCTCTCCCAAGAATCTCCACTTTGACCTGTTGGAAGCAGCCTGTATCCAGCGACTTCCTGAAACTTTAGCCAGGTCGTCCATCTACCTTGTAGGCGTGCGTCCGTTAATTCGCTTGCATGTACATGGCCTTCACTCTAGGACCTTTCGGCCCCAACGCCCATAGGTTCTAGGCATTCATTACTATTATTAATTATTGTTTGCAAATAAAACTAACGTATATTGTACTAGATGTCCGGTCGGCTCCGCCCGGGTGCAGATACACTATTCAAAATGGTGGTCAAATGTTCAATACCGATAAATATTTTTTGCATCTAAAGAAAAAAAAAACCTTACAAAGTATCCTATATTACTTCTAAAACCTCCAAAAATATGTATACAAAGTTTCATGATGATCGCTTCAGTAGTTTTTGCGTAAAGCGTAACAAACAAACTTATATTCACATTTATAATATTAAGTAGTGATAGGGACGACGTACCTAGTGCAGGCGCACCGCTCCACACCTTCGCTCACGCTGTAGACCGCTCCCTCGCCGCATCCGCCGCTGAGTGTCGCGCGCCGTCACTCCCGCATCCTCATGCCCTCACATCCTCCCATGCAGCAGTATTAGCTCGCCACGCCGCGCCACAACATTGACATCTTCTACGAGTATACCCACCTCGCTTGTACTTCACTCACATGTACCTGAAACAAATTCATATTTACATTAACATACTTGTATTTGATAAAGAATTCATAACATTGTATAAAGCCACATACATGTATTTAAATTTATTTATAGAAATAACCTGCATACATTATTATGCATGAAGTATTAGTAACAGGTTGCAGCAAGTCGCTGGATATAGGCGGCTTTCAACAGGGCGATGTGGAGATCCTTAGGGAAGGCCTATGTTAAACAGTGAACTTCCTGTGGCTGAGATGATGATGATGATGATTCGTACCTATTGTTTGTAATTGTCATGATTCCATAACTTAACTTTATTTAAACTTTTAACTATATATTGCGTGCTCACTGTACGATATGTAAATATATGTAAGTCAATCTTGTAATTGGAATTTTAAAATATCTTAAGGTAATAAATATTATCTTTAAAGTTTTAACAGAATCAATGACGCAGTTGGCTAGACGCTGTATGTGAAGTAAACGTGGCGGTATAGCCCCCGCATCGAGACAATTAATGTTTGTGCACCCACGTATATTTGTTTCAGGTCTGAGTTTTATGAGCCCGAAAGTCTCTCGTAGTTTTTGACTTACTTAAGACTTTACTTAAGACTTATGAATTGATCTCTATGTGGAGTAAGAACTATGTGTAAATATTAAGTGAATGTATTTATTTTCTTTATTTTTCTGCTAAATGCCGATGTTTGTACTATTATTATTTTCTATTTGTGGAAACATTTAATTGATATTTCAATAGTTGTTCAAATTTTAAATGTGATTTTTAATTACTTGTAAGTTTTCCTAACATAAATAAAATGAAAGAAACAAAATATTCAAATGTAATGTAACCTGGTTAGAGAGCTACATTCAAGTATTTTTTTTTATCTGTAGAAACACTTACGGCCTCATTCATAGACCGTTCAAAACCAATTTATTTATCGGTTGTTTTGTCCCTTTCAAATGACTTTTCAATTCAGTGTGAGCGAAGAAGACAAAATTTCGACAACTACAATAGATTTTAAAACTATCTATGAATATGGCAGTTACAGTAAAATTCAAGCAAGCTTTTCGGCGGAGCTTTGCGTATCTTTGATCGCCGTTCAATTTCGTTTACCCCGTTTTATCCCTTCCCTCCCAAAAGGAACGTTTGTGCACAATAATTCTGCGGGACTCACGAGGCGCCCTGATGAATGCTCTGCCTTTTACATTCATATAAGAAACGTTTCGTGTTTTTATTACGTGATCCCTGTTTTGAAGTTCACAGACCCAAAAGAAGATAGCGGAAGAGCAAATGTTTATTTTGTCGCCGCGATTCATTTCTTGGGTCGTGATATATATTTTTGTGTAAGTGTTAACATAATATTATCCTTGCAACTTTGACAAAATATTTTTGAATCTTTATCTTATAAAGAGAGTTAACTTGTGATTCGTAAAATAAAGGATAACTGGCTTATAAAATTCCGTGTCACATAAAAATCGGACGATAGTATTGTATATATCTTATTACATAAAATTATTTTGTAAAACCACGATACTTCGGACAAAAATCTAAAACAGGGTAGCGGGCAATACTTATAAAAAAATGTTTTTAGTATTAACATAAACAGTTGCTATTGCATATCTGTTTGCGAAATTGAAATAACACTAAATAATAAAAATCAGTACCGTAACCGCACAGTAAATATGAGATATAATAACTTTATCAGTGTATAACGATGTATGTTGGCTAACAAATATATATTTGAAATCAAAGCTTAATGATTTTCCCGTATTTATTATTATTTTTAAATTTTTAAACAGTTTTGAACTACCAACTTTTGTGTAAAATCAAAATTGTATTCCATTTGGACTTTTATGGACGAATGTGGATTTTACTAAGCTTTTGACTAACATTCTTACAATTAACTTTTTAAAATTCTGGCTAACACTTCTCTGTGGAATATTAATTTGATATCTGCGAAATATTTTGTGTAATTTGAATTCAAATGATCGCACTAAATGCTGTTACTGAATAATTATTGTCAATAATAAGTGCCTATTGTGTTACTAATGTAATGATATTTAAATATCGCTATAAGAATGCAAACACAAATCCGACGACAACGTGTATTTTCCCACGAATTCTTCGACATTGGAAATCTTAAACTTATCCATACAAAGCACGTAAATGTCAGTACATTTTGCGTGCAGGTTGCGTAGTTCGTGACTATAAAAGTACTCTGACGTCAGTTTTTGCGATAACTGAATAAAATCTTCACGTTGGCAGTAGGTAGATTTTTTTAATCTAGCACAGCAATGAGTTATATTCCGAACCTCCTTTTGGATAGGTACATATCAAATCACACCTAATAACTACGTAAAATTTGCGTATTTCTTGATTATAAGTTTACTAAGAATCGGCCATAATGCGACCCGACAGAGATGCAGTATACTAGACTTGTCACGGATTATCGTTCCCAGACTGGTGTCTGTAGAACCGATAAACTCCGGGAAACGAGATCTATCGAGAAACAGCTTTTAGTTACATTTCGGACTGGCCGAGGTGTTCCGACGAAGACAGTTGGCAGTAATTACTTAAGACGGAATTTGGATTTGTGGTTTCGGGCGAATACAGACTAACAGCCGTTCTCAATAATCTATCTATCTTTAACAAGAGATTTTATTAGATATTTAAACGCATTTATGTGTCAGTTAACAAAGAGAGGTAAGGATATGGTGCATATATTTATTTATAGCTAATTTATAGCTAGGTAAGATAAATATGTATTTCTATCTTTGTTTAATGAAGCGTAAAATTGTACCGATAGCTAATGTAATGGTAGCTATTTTAACCTCTTATTAAAGATAGATAGGATATAGAGAACGGCAGTAAATGTACATAATATATTGTTGCGGACAATAGACAAGCATTCTATAAATAGCGCCGGATTATTACAGTTATATTGGAATAGAAAATTGCAAATAAGTTTTTAGTTTTAAATAGGTACTGGTTATTGGAGAAGAATTTGATTGACTTAACGAAAATATATACGTCGTATATTGTCGTGACAAATTATCTAGTTTTTTCTTTTAGATATGCACTTTTTTGTCTTTATATTGATTGTCTATCATACGGATTAATAATATGATCTCAATTATTCGTCCTTATGATAGACTTTCAAAATTGAAAAATCCCGATGCCCATAAAGATTAATCACAAAGTGAGTTTGGGATTTACTAAACACTTCATAACATTAGCGCTTTGTTCCTTAAAACTTTCCCTATTGCTGGCTTAGGTCCTGATTGCGGCTACAATATGGCACATGTATATAATATGTGATTATGATTATATTGTACTTATTGTAGCCAAACGTTTTATCTATCTATCTATCTTATTAATGCTTCATCTGTATTTATGCTTCACAGGAATTTTATTATTACAGTTGAATTTTACAATATAGGTAACAAAGGAATGTCAAAGAGTTTATAATGTTAACAAAATGGCGATGTGTTGGCCACGCGCCCACGCTGCGTGATACATGGCGATCGAGTTATGATGCATAGTTTGTGCAATATTGCAAATATGTACGGTTAGAACATATTTTATAGCGAATCATGTCTTCGTAAACATCAGCGGCGTGCACAGGATTATGACACTGGGTATGCGGCGGAGTACTCGGTCACAAAAACTTTTTCTTTTATAGTTTTTTAGCATAGCCACAGCCACGCGACGGATCTCTAAGTCGGAAACCATGCCAACATAACAAGTCTTAGATGTACTACTATTCATGTCCATCTTCTACGGCAACGCAGACAAAACAGCGATCGATCGTGGCGGCGGAAGAAATTCTAATAAGTAAAATAAAAAAAACTCACCTAGTCAGCTTTAAATTTTCACATATTCAAGGTTCCGG
The DNA here is from genome assembly GCA_009982885.2 of Hyles vespertilio. Taxonomy (NCBI): domain Eukaryota; kingdom Metazoa; phylum Arthropoda; class Insecta; order Lepidoptera; family Sphingidae; genus Hyles; species Hyles vespertilio. Next base: position 10,671,555 of record CM042806.1, on the reverse strand, counting down.
TTAGTTGAGATTACTATACCTATCCCGATGTAAATAAACGCAAGATTTCGGCCACCTCATTCATTCATTTGATAAACATACATTTTTAACACAAACCTCGCAATCAAATAACATTTTAAAAAATAAACAAACACACTAGTAAAAGCAAATGACTACAATTAATATCGAAACTTCGTAATAAACTGTTAAATGTACACACTTTCAAATGTTAAAATGAAAAATCCGTTAAGAAATCTATTTTTTTTTTACAAACATACTAGTATAAAATAGTAAACAATGCAAAAACTCATAAAAAAAGCAAAATGGCCCCCGCGAAACACAAAACATTTCTATTTAAACAAATAAAACCTTACTAACCAAAAATGCATAATGTCCATAGGTGATTTATTAGATTCCAGCCTATTAATTTTACTCGGATTATAGGCAACGAACATTTACGATTACTCCCGACAACTGCCGAACTCCCGAGGCCTGCCGCAGGAGTCGCGGCTTTCAATATTCATGGGTGTATGCGTTTGCGACTGTGCACGGACACCAAAATTACTACACACATGCAAACAAATGTAATGCGGCACGCGGCGGCATGACTTGGTTGATTAGGTACATTAATTTGCTTTGCAGCGCCTCCTGCTTTTCGCGTGGCAACCATAATGTTTGCGTGATTGCAAATAGGTGCTATTTATAAAATATTAGGCGTTTTTAAGTTATTATATTTTGTTTATTCATTTATTTACTATAAATTAAAGTCATCTAAAACGTACGAACGTTATAATAAAATATCTGTGAATGGCAAGTAAAGCACTGCATTTCTGCCTACAAGGAGTGCACGCCCCTGGTAAACATTTAGGGCTTGAAAATGTCTTTTGCTTTTTGTTTATTAAATAAATAAATAAAACCCAACAGTCACATACATAGTGCTGACCCCACACTAAGGCCGCTTGTCCACCGCCGCCGTGACCGGACCGTCACCGAGAACGAGATTATTTCGGGCCGAGTTTAAGAAGACGTGACGGCGATCGTGTGTCTACAGCGCCGATATATCGATGGCTTAGTTCTCGAGCTTTATCAAACGTGGTAGTCGCGTTTTCAGTTTCAACCGGCAAAAATTGCTTCTTTTGCTTTTGTACGTTCGAAGGCGTAGGCGATGCAAAGTATTATGGATTTATCCGCTAATACGTGAACGATACATCACAGGAGCGTTTTATGTACGTCACCACAAGTTGCGGCAGTATGATCACAAGTTTTTTAACTACTATAGGATGTCCACGACTACGTTCGATTATGTCCTATACCACATAAAAACCGGGTGAACTCCGCGGTGCGACAGTAGTGTGTGGACAAGAACAAACGTGTTTTGTATAGCCGGCACATCGCCCGTCATAAAACCGTGCCAAGTTCTAGCGGTCACGCCAAACTACTCGAACTATCGGCGGCCTTGATGACGGATCGCGGGGGATGGGCATGCGGTGGACACATGGCCATAGTAAACGTATGTATCGCTAAATCGGCGTCGTCATCTCGTTCTCGGTGACGGTCCGGTGACGGCGGCGGTGGACAAACGGCCTAAGATCGAGTCTTGAGTCGTGGGTATCAGAAACTACGAGAGACTTTTCGGTCTCATAAACACCCAGACCCGAAAGAAATATTTATGGGCCGCACAAATACTTCTCTCGGTATGGGCATCGAACCCGCGGCCTCTCGTTTCACATGCAGCGTCTAACCGACGGCGCCACGGAGGCTGTGTATTACACGATCTAGAGATAGTAGACGCCACTCGAAAGTATCTACCTACATAACGCAAGATGAATATCGAAGCGGCATACCAAAAAACCTGGCTTTCAGGTAAGGCGACATTTAAGTAGGTAGTGAAAACGTTTGTCAATAAAAAAACCTGTTTTTATAAAATATAAATTAGGTGTGTTAGAAGTTATAACCCAATCCCACCTAGTCTATGAATAATTTCATTTGATAATTGATTTATCGCTGTAACCATACCTTAATAGATTATTATGATAGTTTATGCAATTAAAGACTGTGTACAGACCAATAACCTGAAGGTAGATCAAAATATAATATGCGTGCAAGCCACTCCACTACTAATGCACTGACTTCAGACGGAGTGGACGGGTCTCAGACACTGGAAATCAACCTAACTTACACACCTGAATATAACAAATACCATAAAGACAGACAATACTTACATTATAATACAATACAATAGATATTTGCGAGTGTATTAAAATATTATTATATTTTATAGATTATTTTATATCATGTAAAATAATTTCTCATAAAAGAAAATATTTTCGAATCGAAATTCACTTCGCCAGTTCCATTGAAATAAAAGACGCAAAGCCAACAGTTAATAGATTTCCAATTCCGAGTTCAATTCTCAGAACCAATTATAAATTGCACCTCAGGAAATGTACAAGAATGAGATGTTAAGGAAAGAAGTTATTACTGAAGAACATTTTCGCGTAATATTTAATATTTCGCAAAAAAGCCAGCGGAGTAATGCCTCCACATTAAATATTCACCGTCCGCAGCTGGATGAAGTATTGATGTAAAAGCAATTCCTTGCATAACGTTTTATACGAATGCCTCGACCAGGCACACAATATGCGAGTGAGGTCCACACGAATTATTCAAAAGCGAGCTTCGCAAATATATGGATATGAAAGAAGGGAAAGATACATAAACTCACGCCTTTTTTGTTAGGCAGAGGTGCCAGGACGACCACATTTCGCCTTGTATGTTCCGTCCTACGATGTGATAGGTGGCGACCCTATCGCCAAATCGGGCACAAATTCCTGGCTCAAATCACTTTGCCCAACCCGGGATTCGAATCCGAGACCTCTGCTTTGTAACCGTACTCTAGTACAACTACGTCACCGAGGCAGTCTGAAGAGAGGGATACTTTACGTCAATGTGGTAAGTTAAAATGTTTGTATTATAGGACAATTAATTTTCAGCGTGCTGTAACGTAGAAACAAAAATATTTTTTTTATAAAATTAATATTAATTGCAGTGCAACGTGAAATATATTATTATCAATATGCTAAAACTTTCTTTCGTCCGCTGTTACAAAGGGGCCTACAACTGGTTATACTCAGTTTAAACCTGAAAGACCACAACCTTGCGTAGCTTGCTTTGAGGGGTTTTCCACCTTCTTACAAAGTGGTCATTATCTGGTCAGATAAAATCCTACCACCTTTTGTATCACTGGCAATCCGACTTATCGAACGGAACACATCAGTATACCGCCACTGTCTGACGTCTGCTATGAATAGTTATGAATTTAGAAACATTAACTACCGTTCTCTATAAATTACCTATCTTTAACAAAAGGTTAAAATAGTTACCATTAATATGGCGGTACAATTCTACGGTTAATTAAACAGAGATGGTTGGATGGATGGATATTTATCTTACCTAGATACATATAAATATTTGCCCCATATCCATATCTCACTATCTTTGTTCACTGAAACATATATTGCATCGAAATATCTAATGAAATCTCTTGTGAAAGATAGATTATAGACACCAGCTGTTAGACGATAAATATCTTTGGTTTCCAATACGTAATTATTCCGCTCACAATATTAATACAACATTTAATCTATCAATAAATTTACTAAGAAAGTTCTCGTTGTGAGCCATCTGGACACCAGCTAATTTATGAGTACCATTACTCTGCGCGGGGTCGGCGCCGGAGTGACGTCACGCGAGCCAGCTCACGCAAAGCTTTTTTCCACTGATTGGCTACCGAGATTCAAATGTTTACCTCGTTAACCTTAATAGAGGCTATGATTTGTGGCAGCTATTTAGTGAACGAGTGATCCGCCGGTAATTGTTAAAGAATATAAACTATAAATTGAAGCTGGCCGTTTCTTAGAATGTTCTTATTTTATACTTAGAATATTGTATTGACAGATTGTGGGTTTTGTTTGCGGTGTGTGTTTCGATATCTTTGACTAATAAAGTAACATGATGTGATTTTATATTTTCAATTAAAATAACCATTGTGCTGTTGCTCTGCTACAATGGTTATGGGCCCAGGCTAACATTTTTGCCCAGACCAATATTAAAAGAGCTGCGACGATGAATTCAATGATGAAGTTCGAGCCGCTGGCGAAAGAAAATTTTGAGAGTTGGCGAATGCAAATGCAAGCCTTTTTAATAAAAGACGGAGTTTGGAGGTATGTCAACGGAAAGTGTCAACGACCTGATGAGCAAAACGAGGCAGAGAAATGGGAAGCAGAAGACGAAAAGGCCAAAGCTGATATAATTCTTTCGATCAGTGCAAGTGAGTTGCGGCATGTAAGAGGGTGCACAACTTCACGAGATATATGGTTGAAATTAGAGTCTGTTTATGCTTCGAAAGGTCCTGCAAAGAAAGCCACATTATTAAAAAGACTCATGTTGCACAAAATGAAAGAACCTGAAAATGTTCGAGATCACATGGATGCATTTTTCGATGCTGTAGATAAATTGACAGACATGGATGTAGTAATACATGATGACCTATTATCGGTTATGCTGTTGTATAGTCTACCAGGTAGTTTCGAGAATTTCAGGTGTGCTATCGAATCTAGAGATGAGTTGCCCAAGCCCGAGATTTTAAAAATTAAAATTATAGAGGAGTGCGAGTCAAGAGGGCATGACGAAGTACGAGAAGGAACTACAGAAAAAGTATTATTTACTAATCGGAAAGGCAATCCACCAATTCGGACTGAAACTGCAAGAAAGAGATTTCAGTTTAAGTGTTTTAAATGTCATCAAATTGGACACAAGTCTTCAGAGTGTACAAGAAAATTTAAGAATAAAGCACATTACGTAGATGTTGATGAAACTGTAATGAATCTTAATGTTTCAGGTGCTGACACCAATACATGTCTAATAACAAACATTCAAAAGGATGATTGGGTAATCGACAGTGGGTGTACGTCACATTTAAGTAATGATGCGAGCAAATTCGGGAACACTTTAGTGAAGACAAATTGTAAATTAAATTTGGCTACAAATACAACTGCAATTGTAACAGGTAAGGGTACCGTAACATTATCAGCATATAACGATCATACAAAAAGCGTAATGGAATTCCGTAATGCGTTATTTGTACCGGAATTGCGAACTAACCTTATTTCAGTTTCTAAGATTACCGATAGCGGCTATAACGTCATTTTTACCCGGGATGCTGCTAAAATTATTGATAAAAACGGGGAAGTTAAGATGACAGCTTATCGCAAAGGTAATTTGTATTGTGTGCAAAAATATGAATTTGCATATGCTATAAGTTCGGACATTGGCTTACGCGTTTGGCATGATCGATTAGGGCATCTAAATGGAAAAGATGTAGTTAAACTTCTGAACAAGTTAGGTGTGAATATAGATATGAAAGAGGTACGACAGTTACAAGATTGCGATATTTGTGCTGAAGGCAAGATGACTGCACTTCCATTTTCAAATTGTTCTGAATCCTGTAAGGAAAAATTGAGAATTGTTTATTCCGATATAGTAGGCCCTATGAAATGTCAATCAAGAGAGGGTGCAAAATATTTTATTACTTTTATAGATGATTGCACAAGATGGTGCGAAGTTTATTTTTTGTCATCAAAAAGTAAAGCTTTGGATGCATTTAAAATATATAAAAGTAATGTTGAGAAATTACAAGATCTTCAAATCAAATTTTTCCAGAGTGATAATGGCGGTGAATACTGCAACAGAGAATTCGATGAGTTTTTGCGTCAAGAAGGAATTTCAAGGAGGTTAACAGTTGCTTATACACCGCAGCAAAATGGAATTGCCGAGAGAATGAACAGAACGCTGGTGGAGATGGCCAGATGCATGTTATTGAACTCTGAACTTTCAAATTGTTTTTGGGCAGATGCAGTGGATACAGCTTGTTATATTAGGAACCGATGTCCAAATAGTAAACTGGGAGGTAACATTCCTTATGAGAAATGGTTTGAAAAACAACTATCTATTGAACATCTCAGAAGATTCGGATGCAAAGTGCACGTTCTCGACAAAAATCCGAATAAAGATAAATTTGTTGCTAGAGCTAGACCAGGCATATTTATTGGTTATCCAAAACTGAATAAAGGATATCGTGTTTGGATACCAGCGGAAAATAAGTCTGTAATTACAAGAGATATAAAGTTTTATGAAGAATGGCAGCCTAACACTAAGGTTCAAGAAGAGAGTGATTCGTTAAGCAAGAATAATAATAAAGAATTTATTGAAGTTATTTTCTTCAAAGAAAAGGAGCTTGAAGAAACATATAACGAACAAGAGATGCAAGAAGTTTGTTTAGATAATAATAGAGAAAACACAGATATAGATAACCGTAGAGAAAATTTAGACACAGAGGATTCCACTGTGAGAAAACGTTTAAATAGTGTTGATTCATATGAACTACCCTCAACATCACAGAGAGCCCGTGGACGTCCAAAATTATTACGCACTGGTAATGTCGGTCGTCCCAAAAAGGTCTTCAAGACGGTTAAAGAAAAAGAACCGCAACATTTCGAAGTGAATCAAGAGGAACGGGACGTTAATTTTGAAAATTCTGACGATTCTTTTGAAGATTGTAATAATTTTATAGGAATAGCCGAAATTACTCTGAAAGAAGCATTAAACAGTGAAGAAAAAGATCAGTGGGAAAATGCAATATTATCAGAGATACGGAGCTTGATACAGAAAGGCACATGGGAACTAGTGAAAAGGCCGGAGTATAGAAATGTCATAGGTTGTCGATACATTTTAACTAACAAACTTCAGCTTGATAGAACAATGAAGAAAAAGGCAAGATTAGTAGCACAAGGATTTAGTCAACGATTTGGCGTTGATTATGACAAAACTTTTGCACCAGTCGCAAGACTACAAACCATTAGATTGATGGCTGCTTTAGCTGTTGAATTAGGAATGGAAATACACCAAGTAGATATAAATACGGCGTATTTGAATGGTTCACTAGATGAGGAAATATACATGGAGATTCCGAAACTACTAAAGGAATGCTTAATCAAAATTACTATAACCGAAGGAGAGGACGCATTGACTGTAAGTCGAGCGAATGAAATGTTAGAAAGACTTAAAAACGGTTGTGATACTTGTATGCTTAGAAAATCATTATATGGATTAAAACAGGCTGGTCGTCAATGGAACATTAGATTAGATGAAAAACTCAAAGAAATGGGATTGAAGCAGAGCGTCAATGAACCATGTCTCTATTTTAAGCAAAGAGATGGAAAACATTTGTACGTATTAGTTTACGTTGATGATATTCTCATTGCATCGGAAGAGAAAGAATGGATATCGAAATTTAAAAAGGATTTATCCAATGAGTTTAGTCTAAAAGATTATGGACCGGCAAAATATATTTTAGGGATTGATTTTACTCGACTTGACAATGACAATGTCATTATTTTATCTCAAGAAAAATATATTAATAGTATTTTAGAACGTTTTAATATGCTTTCGTGTTCCCCATGCAAAACTCCAATGGAGATTAATAGTAAAAAAATTGATACCAAGAAAAAGACGGACAGTGATGTAATTCAGGAGAAATGGCCGTTCAGAGAATTGATTGGTTCGTTGATGTACTTAAGTGTTGGGACCCGACCAGATATAGCAAATTCGGTTACTAAACTATCGCAATTTGCTACTTGTCCTGAAGAGTCTCATTGGAAGGCAGCAAAACGCATCTTGCGATATCTGAAAGGTACTGTAAAGTATGGACTCGTATTTAAGAAAACAAATAAAAACGTACAAGGATTCTCAGACGCAGACTGGGGAAATTGTTTAATTGATCGTCGTTCATATTCGGGATATGCTTTCATTTTAGGAGGTGCTTGTATTTCTTGGCAATCGCGTAAGCAACGTACAGTAGCTACTTCAAGTTGTGAAGCTGAGTACGTAAGTCTGTCAGAGAGTATGAAGGAAGCTGTTTATTTGAATAGTTTGCTAAACGAAATAGGACTTTCAAGGTACAGTAAAATTATGTTATATGCTGATAATCAGGGCGCGATATATTTGGCACAGGATCCCTTATTTCATGCTCGTAGTAAGCACATTGACATTAAACATCATTTTATAAGGGATGTGTTGAAAAATAATTCAGATATTGACTTGTGTCATATACCTACTGTCGATATGGTGGCTGATATATTGACCAAACCCTTATCTCAGGTCAAACATGCTCAGTGTGTCAGTGCCTTAGGCATTAAGGGTCAATAATAGGTATTTCGGTGTATTTAACTACCTAGCTTCAATTTAAAGGGGCGTGTTAAAGAATATAAACTATAAATTGAAGCTGGCCGTTTCTTAGAATGTTCTTATTTTATACTTAGAATATTGTATTGACAGATTGTGGGTTTTGTTTGCGGTGTGTGTTTCGATATCTTTGACTAATAAAGTAACATGATGTGATTTTATATTTTCAATTAAAATAACCATTGTGCTGTTGCTCTGCTACAGTAATAAATGGAAAGCATCGATTAACCAAGGCGAAACGCAAGCACGCAACGCCGGTTGTCTTGATGAAGAATCGGTTTGTTTTGTCGCGACTAGCTTTTGTTTGTGACAAATAAAAGTATGAAGAAAGCGACTAATCTATGTCACTTTTTATTGTCAACGGGCATTTGTCTCGGGATGGTAATCGGGCCGTTTACTTTCATAATTGTTTGAAGAATGGAGTGTCGGCATTGTTAGAGTGGGTTACAAAAGTTAGGATGTCTATGCCTAAAGTATCTAAAGGATGTTCATAAAAAATACACAAGCAAAACACGACACAGCCATTGAGTTATTGCACGAGAATATATTAGCATCGTGTACACGTGTAGGTGTGCTGTACTGTACACCATTTATCATGTGGTAGACCAAAATAGATCAAATTAATATTCCGGTGGACATTGTAGATGGGTAACATATCCTCTCGTGTGGATCTATTCATTGGCTATTTTGTTATTGCGATAAATAAAAACTTTAAGAGAATCACAATAGAAAGCCCTACAAAAATGCTTACACAATTATAATCTAATTGGTGCTTTTCTTACACTTTGTTTTGTTATTTCTTGGATGCTTTTGTAAATATAAACATATAAATGTGCTCTATGCTCATATTGCTATGGTGGCATAGTTGTACTATGGTACGATTGTACGGTATTGTATGGTTTCTATGGTATGTAAGTCCGCCAACCCGCACTAGCCTAACCACTCTCAATCGTATTCTCGATTGTAGAGTAGGCCCGTGCCCTGCAGTGGGACGTATATAGGCTGATACAGATACAGATACGATTGTAAAACTAAGCTCTCTAGTTCGAGAGTATTTGATTTTTCTATTCATTATCAGCCCGGAGACAGGGATTTGTACCCGATATGGCGATAGGCTCGTCCCCTATCACATCGTTAGACGGAAAATGCAATCCGAAATATGGGATGGGAGATGCTACGAGGACAGTAGCATCTCTGCCTGCCACTTCTGAGGAAAAGACGTCAGTTTATGTATGCATGTACATACGTATATGTTCGATACTAAAGGCACTCACTTACTTTGTATTATACTACCTATACTTACTTACTATACTTAACCTACGTAAAAGCAAACTTTCTGATTAATATCATAATACTGGTTCCATTTACTGCTTTTTACATTTTTCTTTTAAAAAATAGCTGTCACTTAGTATCAACTTGGTATATAAACGGATAAATGTAAAAAAGTGCGTTCCAAAATCATATAAAAGAAGTTACATAAAGTATTCTTTAGATTAACCGTGTGTTCGCTTGAAAGACGTAAAAAGAAATGTCGGATATAAGATTGTAGTTTATGATATGATAATAATGTCTTTATCTTTCTGCCGCGGAGGATAATGAAGGTATGAAATCACTTTATATGTTATAAGGATTGTTACGATCTAGATTTACGATTAATTAAGGTGCTGGTCGCGAAATATTGAATTATTAATATTTACTATGACATTTATTATCGTCTAGAGGTAAATATATTTAATAATGTGTTTCAGATAATAATATAGTATTCAGTAGGTGAATATGATATGTTCACTTTATTTAACGTACTTTCATATATACCGGGTATCTCAAGAGTGCTACCGAAAACGAAGCCGGGTGGTAGTTTTAGTGACTACAAACACAATGCAACTAAAAATTTTGCTAAGAAACGCGACAATTCTTTTTTATCATTTTTTAAATATCGTCATTTTTGGGTGGTAAATCCATAGTTTTTGCTACAATAATAATTTAAACTCTTTTATATCTTAGAGTGTTTATAAATAAAAGGGTATACACTATTATTTTACGAAAAAATCTATTTACCACAAAAATACGACCATATAAAAAATTTAACAAAAAAAAAATGGTCGCTTTTTTTCCAAAAATTTTTGTTGCATTGTGTCTGAAGTCGCTTAAACTACCACCCGGCTTCGTTTTTGGTAGCAGTCTTGATATACCCTGTATGTTCACTAAAATAATCAACCAGAGAAGGTCCACTAATGAACACAGGATTAAGAAATTCCTCATTTGACCCATGGGGATATTCAATCCGACGCTGCACTTAGAAATTATCTTGCATACACACATAATATGCACATGAAGGATTTGAATGTTATAAAGTAAGATTAGTAGAATGAAACATTAGACGAATGACTCATATTAAACGTGGTATGAGAAAGAGATGACGAATAAAACTACTCAAGAGTGAAAGAGTGAGTGGTAGTGAATGGTAAAGATGTTGAAGTACGGAAGAATGGAATAATCTAGAACGGTATGGAAGAAGGACGAAGGATGACGAATTCAATATGTATTTTGAAGAAGATTTATATATTGAACATTACCTGAACAATCTGTGTTTGGTTTGACCCGAGACCATAGACGTAGTATCAAAATAGACTTGACATGCATTTTACATATTATAGTCCATCTCACTTAGACTTGTGCATAAACCATAAAAACGAAAGTGACAAAACACAATTTGTCGTCCTTATCATAGTTCCACATAATTTTGTAGCGTTCATATTGTACCGGCCAAGCACATAGGACGTGCGGTTTGTTTTAAAATGAAACTGAATTACTGAATATTTTACGAATATTTGCGGTCAAAAATATGTGTAAAAGAGTGTTGAAAGTGATTATAAGACAAAAGGTATGGTGTGCTGCTTTATTATTGGCTGTAAGAGCCGATCTAAATGATAATATGAAAATATATCTATCCCTTACGGTGGAATTCGAATGTCGAGTCCATTTGATGCTACGTCCATGCCCGAGACGGACCTATTCCCACATATATACATACATAAACTTACACCTTTATCACAGAAGGGTTAGGCAGAGTTACCAGAGCACCCACGTTTCGTCTTGTGTGTTCCATCTCACAATGTGATAGGACCCGAGGCTATCTTTCTAACTCCGCGCTGATGGTGAATAAAGAAATCCAATATCAGTTTCCCCGGTATTCGAACCTGAGATCTCTGCGTTATAATCATACCGTAGTACAACTCCGCCACCAAGGCAGTCAAAAATGATGTTATAGTGAAATATAACAATATTTTGCGGAAAAATGGCACAATAAAAGCTTTTACAGCAAACTAACTATCCACATTTGTTCCAAAGGTGAAATGTGGACCGTTAATCCTAATGTCGGCGTTTAGTGACATATAATTTCATTAGGAGTTAGTCCACAATAAATTCTCATCAATGGCTATTGACGGGAGTAATGTTTGTACATTTTCTATTTAGGCCTTGCGTCGATTTAAGGTAGGACAATGATGGTTTTCAAATTTTTGTACTGGAGTTTAATTCTTTATTTATGATGTTTTATATGGTATATTTGTCATAATATATATATTTATTTTTTCTTTTTTTCATTATTAATTCCATTGGTACTCTACTACTCTATACTCTATATGTGGAAATGATGATCAATTCAGTTACAACAATCTCAAATAAGCAAATAAAACATAGCTACGACTACCTTTATACAAAATGCTAGGCGCCGCGTTGCAAATGCATTTCTAGTAACCCGAACAATTTTCACACACGGCTTTGCGTGCGTTATTACTTTTATCTCTAGGGAATTTTTCATTTTGCCGGATTTTACTCTCATATGCTTAATGACGTCATACAGATTGTATGAAAACCGATTTGAGAACGATTGCTTGCACCGTGCCGGGTTAGAAGGTAACATAATGAGTGTATGTTATACCTACAACGTCAAGTGAAACTTTCCATTTAGATACTTCAATGATAGAACATTTATAATAATATTACAGAATACTTGACCCGGACATGGAATCTATGACGTGGCGCATAAAATCCACGAACAAACATGAAGTAAATATACTATTAAAATTAGTCTCTAGTCACATTTAGTTCAGTGACGCCCACGGCCCCAGTTTTTGCTATGTACGTAGGCAGCATAGTCTAAATTAAAAAGGCTAAGACTGCTCTAATAAGTGTCCACAATAGGCTACTTGTAATGCGAGTGTGAGTGACTCCGCCCATAAAACATTATTTGACTGACTTAATGGCTCCCACGCAACTATCAAACAGAGTTCTTGACATTTTGTCTTTGCTTGCTTGTTGCTACGCTTGGTCAATGACCATACCATATCATGTCTGATTAATAAACTTACTGTGCTTATGTATGCTTCCGCATGTGGGATAGATAAGACAAGAACAGAGTTGAAACATTGCTTTAGGCCTTAAAGCTACAATGCCAAAGATCCGACCCTTAGTTTACCAATAGAAATATAGAATGAAGAATTTACAAATAAAATATATCTATAACTAGCGGCCCGACCCAGCTTCGCCTGGGTGCATATATTTTTTGATTCCACTCCACACCAAATACATGTTATTTTTCGTATTAATCTCTTGTATACCTAAACTTGACATAGCTATCCTACTGTCTGGCTCAATCCCGTCTCATCCGTCTGTTCAGTCTCTTCCCGATCCGTCCCGTCCTTTCTCTTTTATTATCCATCCCGTCTTATAACGTGCATTTACATTTCGTCCTATCAAATCTGTCAGCTATCCCAGCCCTCTCCCGTACCTTCCACTCTATTATATACCGTCTCTCCATATACATGTACATATAAAGATTGCCTTATGAAATTTTGCAATTAAAAACATTAGCGTTTTTTATTGTCCATCCAATATTACGTCCCTTATTTCAGCACCAAAATGCTGTTTTTCCTAATAATATTGCACGCCATTCATTTGTTAGTAATAAAATAATAATAACCATTTAAAAAAAGAATTGGCCAAATTGGTCCAGGCGTTGTTGAGTTATGCGCTTACCAACACTTTTTGTGATTCATTTTTATATTATAGAAGAAGATATTATAGTTCACCCTGCTTGCTTAGTGCGAGTTGGCGGATTTTATTTCACGTAGAAATGAATCCGAAAAGTCAGAGGTGTGCCCTGGGATTTGAACCCGTGACCATGGTTAACTTGTTGGCAGTCGCGTCTATTACGTTACCATATACAAATTAATAAAACCTTCATACTGCCTTACCAGGTGACGTAAGTAATAGAACAAATATTTAAAAATATAAAACTGCATATCGTTTCATTATAATGTCTAGATACGGCATCAACGTACCAATATTTTTTTTATTCTTGAGTCTGAAAACAATACTAATGCGAAATTTAAATATGTCCCCCAGCGCATCTAAAAGTATCAATTCAAAAAACAATGTCGTTTATGAAAACGAAAAATTATAATTAGATATATTTTGGTACACTCCGGCAAAAGGCTTCGATAAAGTATACTTTGTTTAAAACTGTTGCAATAATCTCAAAAAACAATGGGCGATTTTGGTAGATGTGGACATCGTTTTAATTTACATTTAACAAAATTATGCGCAAGACGCCGTATCTAGATAATATTATATACACGATGTACACATTTTTTGAATTTTGTTCTATTTCGTCAGCCGTCAATGAAAGACAATGGAAAGATAGATCATTTTACGTTGGATGGTAGTTGAAGCTGGACCGTCTTTTACGTCTCCCGTCAAATAAACAAAGATCATCCTATATTGGCTGGACGCATCACGCTTAAACGATACCCAAAAAAAAAGGTTTTTAGTATCTTCCTCAGAAATTTTCCTATTTTTCTCACCCCTAAAACCTTCCCAGGACTTCCACGAATATTTCAAGACCAAAATCAGCCAAATTGGTCCAGACGTTGTTGAATTATGCGGTTACCAACACATTTTGCGATTCATTTTTATATATAAGATACCATTACAAAAATATATTCCTTTGCAATACAACCACTGTATTTGTTTAATTATTAAGTATCTTAACAAAAATAAATAAGCAATCTTTGCAATACCCCAGCATAATTTCTTACAAATAAGCAGAAATGTATATTCAATTCCCTTATAATAAAGTTTTATTGACGCGCGATATAACTCGAAAGTTTAAACTTTGCTTTTGACGAGCTTGTAAATGCCTCGAAGATAATTTATAAGTTAGACGACAAGACCGCCATCCAAGCATTAATTGTTTTTAAAGTCTCCATTATTTATTAGAAAGTTTTTGTTGGTTAATTAGATATTTTATTCACATTATTGTCTCTGCGTTTTATGCGAAAACTTTGCTATAATAGATAATCTAGGAGGAGTAAAATCAATTTGCGCGGGCCGGTCCCTTTTGCTCGACCCACAGAGGCCCGACCGAAGTTATTAAACTGAATCGCTAATGCACTGCGAAACTTCATTAGCTCGTTATTTCTGTGGTTTGTATTATCCAACTCTTTAAGGAACGCTATATAATGAAATTTAAAGATATTCTAAGTCTTTTACGTATTGGTAAAAACGTACTTTTATACGGTGATTCTGCGTCTAACAGCCGTTCTCTATAACCTATCTATCTATAACAAGAGATTTCATTAGATATTTCGATGAATTTTATGTTTCAGTTACCAAAGATAGAAAGGTATGGATATGGTGCAAATATTTATATACAGCTAGGTAAGATATATTATATATATATATATTATGTCTATCTCTGTTTAATGAAGCGTATAATTGTACCGATATGGTAATGGTAACTATGTTAACCTCTTGTTAAAGATAGATAGTTTATAGAGAACGGCCGTAAGTAAATTTCAGGTATTAATTATCTTCGATATTTATCATATGGTCATAATATTACGTGCTTAAAAGTTAAGAAAACAACAGACATTTTAAAAATACAAATGGTTCCGTATTTAGCTGAATATGCAAGTTGTAAAAATATGTATTATTTAATATTAATGAATGTAATTAAAGTTCAAAAGTTGGCGAAGCTTTTTTATATTAGCCGTTAATGCAAATCAACGCAGTCGCTTGTATACAGACAAGATAAAAGAAATTAAGAAAATCCGCAGGAATGTTATGAATGTAAAACTAAAACTTTCTGTATATTCCAAAGCAAAAATGTTAACCATTTAAAATGCAAGAATGTATTTATAATATACAAATATTGTAAAATGTACACGATCTTATTTCTATACCCAACAATATCTATTTTGACATTGAAACATGGAAATTATTCATAAATGATATTGGAATAGATAGCATTGAATCGTATATATTTGATATTTGCGACTCAAACTGAATGTTTATCGAGTATATTTGTGAACGGAGTCGACGTGTAATCATCTCGCGACTGAAATATCAGGGGAATAATTAACAATAGTTCGACTGGCGAAAATAACTTGCTTTTGTATTTATAACCATTGGAAATGGATCTCGAAACGCGAGCATAAATATGGGACGAATATTATATTTTTGTATGATATCTAGACCAATATTTATTTATTTATTTGATACTTCATATAAAAATAGTATACAGGCGGGGCTTAATGCCAAAGGCATTTTCTAACAGCCAACCTTCAGGTGGTGCAGAGATAAATTCAGAAGGTGCATAAAAATGGGTTGAGACGTAAATCGAGGATATATACTCAATACTTATACTAGTACCTACACAAATATAAAATATGATATACATAAATACAAGATATAATATACATAAATAAATGATATAATATACATAAATACTAAGAATTATATATATATATTAAAAAAAAATTATGATAGTTCTGCCAATCCGTCTAGGAACAGTTTTCGAACTCTTATTTTGAAAACTAAACGTGTCGTAGATGTCCTAATCTCGAGAGGGAGCGAATTCCAAAGTAGGATAGATTGAATAAAGAAGGAAGAGTGAACAAAGTCTGAATTATGAGAGGGGCACTTAAGGAGAAGGTTGTTAGCTGATCAAGGATTCCTATCATGGTTACTACCTAAGTACTGGAAATTTGGAATTAAATAAGAAGGTGGGGAAGAGGACGTAAGAATAGAGAAAAGCGTGGAGAGAGCGTGTAGCAAGCGACGCTGGCGAATAGGTAACCATTTTAATTGAGATCGGAACGAAGAAACATGGTCATACTTACGAAGATTAAAATGAATCGAATGCAGTTATTGAGAAGCCGGTCAAGTTTGTTGAGGTGTTCTGCATTCAGATCAAAATAGCACACATCAGTCATCACCATAATCAATTAAAGGGAAAATCAAGGATTGCACAAGCATTATTTTGGTTTTGACAGGAAGGAAATTCTTGAGGCGATAGAGCGCACGAAGAGTTCCCGTGACCTTCTGGCAGACAGAGATTACCTGAGCTCTCCAGTTCAGGGTCGAGTCAATCAGTAACCCAAGATCCTTAACGACTGGACTCCAGACAATTACTGAATTATTAAATATAATAGAGGGGAGAGTTGTTGGATCCAGTCTGTTGAGCATCCTAGAGCTACCAACTAATAGGGCTTGACACTTGGACGCATTAACTGTCAACCCAAAACTATCTGACCAGTTCTTTATGTGGGTCAAATCCCTGTTCACCGAGTCGATTGCTGAAGATAAACAGTTGACATTTGCCTGGTAGTAAATTTGCAAGTCATCGGCATACAGATGATACGCACACTGAAATTTTCGGGTTAGTACATTAATAAAGATAGAAAATAACATAGGAGATAGTATGCCGCCTTGAGGAACGCCAGAGTCCACGCTACACCAATTGGACGATGATTCGTCAACACGTACTGACTGCTGACGTCGCTGAAGATAACTAGAGAACCAATCCAGAGCCGCTGATGAGAACATTAGGTGAGAGAGGATAGCGAGAAGGATATCATGACTGACGGTATTAAAGGCATTGGAGAAATCTATCAAAGCCAACACAGTGACTTTGGAATTCTCCATGCCCTCTCTAATATCGCCAGTCAATTTTAGGAGGGCGGAAACGGTGCTGTGGCCAGGCCTGAATCCAGATTGCAAAGGGCTTAACAAGTTATTGTTATGCACATACTTGGATAGTTGTTTGTGAGCGCAGGCCTCAAGCACCTTAGAGAAAAAAGTTAGGATCGATATGGGACGGAACTGGTTGGCGGTTGTGGGATTAGCAACTTTAGGAAGAGGAATGACGTAAGCTTTCCGCCATAATGACGGAAATACGCCAGTCTCAAGGGATGTATTGATAATATGGGAAATTACTGGGAGAAGAGGTTCGAGGATTGGGATTACCATGCGACGGCTGATGTTGTCACAACCCTTGGCATTGGATTTGATGGATAGTATAGCCTTTTTGATCTCATCAGGTGCCACTGGAGAAAAATGAAAGGGATTAATATTAAGAAATTAATTAATTAATTTTAAGAGCCAGTACATGGTCTTCAAGGCCCCTAATAGACAAATACATTACGATCCAAAAATCACTCTCAATGGTATGCCGTTGCAAAGAGTTATCACCTTTAAATATTTGGGGCACCTTGTTGATGAGAACCTTAATGATGATTTAGACATTGAGCGAGAACGCAGAGCTCTAGCTGTTAGGGGTAATATGTTGGCCCGCAGATTCGCTCGATGTAGTGAAGAGGCTAAAATAATATTATTTAAAGCTTATTGTCAAAGCTTCTACACTGCGGGTCTGTGGATCAACTACACCAAAAAGACTCTGAATAAATTTCGTGTACAATACAACAACATTTTTAGGATGCTCTTGGGATTTCCGCGTTTTTGTAGTGCATCTTGTATGTTTGCAGAGCAGCGGACTGACGATTTTTACGCCATTATTAGAAAAAAGACAGCGTCCCTAATGCTTGGTATGCGCGGGAGTCCAAATAGCATTATACAAATGTTTACGGAGAAACTTGATTCTCCGTTATTACACCATCATGTTGCTGTATTAGTGAGATAAGTAATATGAATTTGTATGTATGTTCTTATATATGTGGATTATGTATAGGTAAATGAATGTTAAAAATAATAAAATATATATTTTAAAATAAACTAACAAGTAGCTCGTAAGTTAAATATTGTACTACTAATCAAATGGACTGTAATTGTCTGAGTGAATAAAGATTTATTATTATTAAGACTGGGAAGGTTGTTTAGAAAATCCAGAGTACGATGTTTGGTATGTTGGTCAAGAGAAGTAGCGCTGGAAAAGTGACGATTAATATCATCCAAACCAATACCCTTCGGAAACTCCGAATTCTTAGTTTTGCCAATACCTAGTGTCCCAAGGAACTTCCAGATATTGGCTGGAGAAGAGGCAAAAATATTATCGAAAATGTGGCGGAGTTTAGCGTTACGAACCATCTGGTTACACCGATTTCTTGCAATTTTATAAGAACTCCAATCGGCTTCTGACCGATCCTTCTTAAATTTGCGAAAGGCACAATCTCGACGCCTCATCGCCATGCGAACACCAAGAGTGATCCAGGGAGCTGGAAAACGTTTCAACTTGATTTTTTTGATGGGTGCATGTTTGTCATACAGTGCAAGTATTTTGTTGTTTAATATGTGAACTTTTTGGTCCACTGTCGAGGCAGCCATCAGATCTTCCCAATTTAGCTCTTCAGCATCCCTGCATAGCCTGTCAGTATCAAGCTGTCCAAACAACGCCTGCGCAATACCTTGGGCTGAAGATTAGGAGGTTTTAAATTATAGGACAGAAAGATGAGGTCATGATGGGAAAAATCAGGAGCCAAAAATTGACCATGTCATGTGACAAGGGAAGGAGAAGAGGTAAGGATGAGGTCAAGCCAGGTATCATGTCCATCTGCATTGTGGTGAGTGGCTTGCAGAGGCAAGACGTGCAGGCTGGCTGACTCAAGGATATCGAGGAGTTTACGGGAACGTGCAGAACAAACAGAAAGGAAATCAGTGTTGAAATCGCCCATGATGATGTGATGTTCATATTCTGATCCTAAAGATTCCAGAATCGATTCGAGACTGGAGAAGTAGTCGATACTAGGAGGACAATAAACTACACCAATCAAAGTTTTGGCTCCCTTGACCCAAACCTCTAAGAAAAGATACTCAGCTGAAGCAGAGTAAGGAGAAGGCGACATGGCGACAATGTTGTAGGATATATTACTACGAAGATATATAGCAACACCACCGCCATTCTTTTCGAGTCGATCGTTCCTTATTAAAATAAAACCGGGTAGAGGATAAAAGGGGGCCAATAGATGAGGTTTGAGCCAGGACTCAGAGATCAGGACGGCATGCACGTTTGCATCAGTGAACGTTTCTAAGAGATCATTGTAATGACTTGGTATACTTTGGGCATTGATGTCGCACACATTAAATGAATGACGATGTTGTGTAGAAAATGTTCGTTGTACCAAATCACTAAGACCGTCGTTCAGCGAGCAGAAGCTGTCATCACTAGACGACATCGCAGATTCAAAGACAGAATGATACAAACCATCATCGGAAGACATAAGATTAAATATATATGATATAAATATATAACAATAATAATATATTAAACTACACGTTAATATTAATAAATGCAACAATTAGGCACAAAAAAAATATACAAAACATTAACTCCACACCACCCGCCAGCTCAAAATATTCGAACACATTATACAAAATTAGCAATTTTAGTTAATTAAATTACGATACTAAACAAGATCACAAAAATAAAGAAAACATTTAAAAAGAGAAAAAAAATATTAAAAATCAGCAACAACAAATCAAGGCATAAACATTTCTGAACGCAAACAATTAGAATGACAGTTTGACCCAAATGCAGAGTAAACACAAGTGAACGTTTATGTGGGTAACTCAATTAAATAAAAGCGTGAGTGCGTGTTTTGCGAATACAATACATTGGACATTATCATATTATCGTAGAATATAGACTGACAAAAATGCAAGCGGTAAAGATTGTTTAAAATGTTTACAATAGTGTCACTTGGAGTAAACAACTAACGTGACTTCAAATTGGACCCCGACGAACCAGCCGCATGGGTACTTGTCACTTCAACAGTCTTTGGATATTTAACTAAGAGCGGCTACAGTTCGTCCATGGTCGTCACCTTCAGTCTGCTGCCGTCTGGGACCTTCACGACGATGATGCCATCCTGAGTCCAACATGCTTTCATCCCGAAATGTTGACGCGCTTTTGCGAAAATGTGCTGCCGTGGTCTTGTGAGAAAGTCCTTTACCGAGATGGAAGTGCCCTTCAACTTGGATTTCACTCGCCATACTGCAGAACGGTCTTGCACCTGAGAGAACCATACTAGAACGGGCCGGTGATGGTCATTATTGGAGGTTCCAATTCTGTAGCATGCTGAGATTGATGATGCAGGCACATTTTTTATACCCATAGTATTTTTAATGGTGTTGAGCACTATGGTGGTACAGTCCTCACGAGCAGACTCAGAAACATCCAGGAAGAGTAGTGCTTTGTTCCTATGTCGAGTTTCAAAGGTGTCAACCATGCGAGCACATTCACCTATCTGCTGTCTGAGGAGTCGGAGCATGTCAAACATTAGTTCCCTGAAGGTCCGGAACTCTTCTGCAACTCGGGCGACTGTGTCCTTGGCTTGACCTCCAGGCTGTAGCTTCGCTTCCAATTGTGCCATTCTTTTGCAATATTATGCTGGTAAACGATGTTGTGTGAAATTTACCTCTCTTTTTCTCTCTATATTTTCAGGTAAAGGAAGTTCACTGCTGCTTCCTCCTCCATGAAATAAACCTTTATAGTACAGGCAACGAAGCAACGGGTTACTCTTGTCCGCAATGCATAATTTGCCAGGAGTTTTTTATTTTCATGAAGAGGTGGCATATGACCCCACTAAGTTAAAAACCCAAAATACTTACAAAAATGGCGTCCGCTAGAGCCGCCATTTTGGAAAACGCGTTTGAAGCCATATCTCCGGAACCGTCCACTTTAGGCCCATCATGCTAAGGACCTTTCTTGTATATAATTAAATTTCCCATCTTTTTTGTTCAATAATTTTTTTGTACCATTAACCGTTCGCGATTTACAATGTTATTAATTTTCATAATATACCTTTTTTACAATAAATTTTACATGGATTTTTAACAACATTTACTATTTCCTCATTGCTTTGTTCCCTTATGCTATCAGTATTTAATTAATTACGTGATAATCATGGAGAAATCATTGGATTTCATAATTACGCTATGCATCCTTCGTTTCCATTGACCTTGATTCGGTAGTACACCATTCAACGTGCGATAACTTCTAAAATATTGATTTTAGAGAAAAAAAAGTATGGGTGAAAAGTTGTTAAGAATTTATTGATTTAAAAGTTTAGTCATTAACAATTTTTTGTTTAAACAATTATTAACAAAGATATCGGCAAAAAGGCATGAAACGAATATTAATAACATTGTAAATCGCGAAGGGTTAATGGTACAAAAAAAATATTGAACAAAAAAGATGGGAAATTTAATTATCTACAAGAAAGGTCCTTAGCATGATGGGCCTAAAGTGGACGGTTCCGGAGATATGGCTTCAAACGCGTTTTCCAAAATGGCGGCTCTAGCGGACGCCATTTTTGTAAGTATTTTGGGTTTCTAACTTAGTGGGGTCATATGCCACCTCTTCATGAAAACAAAAACTCCTGGCAAATTATACAGGAAAAAATGCTTCGTTGCCTGTACTATTACCCGTACAGTGATTGAGATGTGATTTATTAAAATATAAATACACGGCTTTTTGGTGACAATACAACCAAACACGGAATATTCGTGGAGCCCACAAATATTTGTCTTCGTTCGGGAACTTAACCCAAGACATCTTATTTCACAGTCTGTGTCAAAACCATCTAGGTTCAAAATTGGCAATAAAAGTCATAATTTTCTTTATTAAAGTTTGTGAAGACTAGTATATACTTATAATATATAAATATATGTGTAAGTATATACACTCGTATATTACTTATTTCGAAATAAATACATTTTAGTAGTCAGTTGTGCCTATGTTACTCTGTATCTATTAGGGTCCTGAACCAAAACAGTTTGGAGAGAACATTGATGTACGATTACGGTATCTGTCCTGCCGGCAAGCCGAGCGAATGGCAGACAAGGCTTGGGGTTACAAAACAAAATGAAACAATTTGAAATATACATACATTTTATGAAGCTCGGAATGATATATGCTCGCACATATACAAGGAGACGCACAGATAATATAATATTTTATCTATTATCTGGACTTTTTTCTGTTTTTTGCCATTTGTTACAAAATACAAAGTTTGCAAGAGTTATAAAATTCTGTATACTTAAACGAGTATTTTATGATCACATCCGTGTTCAATATGATTATATGAGAGATAAAAATGTTTACCTGCATCGTTAATTTTTTTAAGAAAGTTTAGAAACACTATATTTTTGGAAGTGACAAAATTGCCATCACGTCTTGTACTTCTACCACGTAATATTTTAGTACAAAATTGGTTCCAACTATCAGTCAAAGGAAGTCCACTGCTGACCATAGGCCTCTCCCAATTATTTCCCCGGTAAACTATTAGAGGCAGCCTGCATCCGGCAACCTTAACCAGGTCGTCTGGTCATCTTGTGGATGTACGTCGTACGCTGCGCTTTCCGCTACGTGGCCTCCCTTCAAGAACTTTTTGACCCTATCGGCCGTTAGATATGTGCCCGGCCCATTGTCACTTCACCTTACTAATCCGCTGGGCTATGTCGGTTACTTTAGTTATCCTACGGATTTCCTCATTCCTGATTCAATCTCGTACAAAATTGGTTATATTTGTAAAATTTGTATTCATAAACCTACACCATTTAAATCTGTATAACATATTCTGCTTAGTTAATCCTAATTACATGTTTGTTTAGATAAAGTATTTAGGCGAGTTACGTGGCAGAGTAGCGCTAATTCTGTGCAATATGCACGAGACTACGTGAGATGTTAACGAATGCATCTTATTAGCCCCGGTATGAAAATGCAGCTTATTTTGTATAAAATAAAGGTGAGTAGGTAGACTTTACAGATTTATTTAAAGCACAATTCACGAAGTGTACGAATAAATCTATCATCGGGGACAAATGGGAAACCTACTCATAATTTTAACTAACATAGTGTGTGTCCGTTGGAAAATTCTTGCTACATTATTGAAATAATATTTTGAAGATGGGCGAGTATAATTGTAGGTAACTACATACGATTGTTATGATGGGGTATGATGTATGAAGTAAAGTGCTTAGACCTAGTATATCTCAGCCCCTACAACAAAATCGGTCACAAATCACATCCAATATTAAAATAATTTTCTAACAATATACTAAAAATATCTTGATACATAATATATGATACATAATACTGTCTATTAGTTCATTAACATACACCTCAATAACACTTCATACATATAAACACGCAATAGATCTCGCGGGACAGTATTCCAAAACAATTTGTCAGATCATCTCATTACCGCGCTGTGTGTAAGCGATCTCAGGTATTTGTTACGGATTACATCTCACCTTGCTAACACGCCACTAATATATTGGTTACATGATTATACATCACCTGTGATATATTTGAACGTGCTAGTTGATCATATCATTAGTTATCTGTCTATCGGGGTGTTACCAATGTCTCAATGTTCACATGAAGTTACCGCTTCGCTCTCGTGTTAAGTGTTGGAGCTTCACAATCTTAAGTTTTCTCGCCTTCAACGATAAGCAAAGCTTGATGCACTTTTGATTCTTTAGGTGTTTTCGATGTAACTACTATTTTATTGGCGAGAATTGAGACTAGCAACTCAGTCATCTCATGGTAGAAATCACAGTTTCATAATCTGTGCAAAGAATTTAATACTAAGCACTGGTTAGCACTGTGCTGCGCTAAACATGTTGAGTATGTGTTCTATAGTCTCTTAAAGACCAGCAATTACAGACTACAATGGCCTTTAAACCGAATCACAACAGAGGTTCCATACTGTACAGCGGAAAATAGTAAAACGATTTTTAATGACATCTTCTTTCTCTTTTCTTTGATACAAAAACCTACATTAGAGATATTTTGAAGATTTAGGTTGTAGAACAGTAGGCGCTTGCATATTTTGACTGTACTCTCATTCTGTGACAGACAGTGAGTCTATAACCGTAGGTGTTGTAACGTACATATCAGAAGAAATATATTTCCTGATTATATCCTGGTATCTCATTGACATGAATATATGGACAGGACAAAGAGCACGTCAAGTGTTCTAGCATAGGTATTGTGATGCTCCATTGTATTTAAGCTCACAACGATTTTTGAAATGCTTGCTTGTATAATGACAAAGAAAGTTATCAGAAAAAAATTAAATTAATATAATATTCACTTTAGCGCTATTTGCACGGCAACCTTTTTGATACTCCTTTGGTGGTTATAAGTGTAGGTATTAGAATAAGCACTCACTTCCAGGAACTAACTATTGTATATTTTGTAAATTAACACTTAATACATTCACAGAGTAAAATTATAATTATGCGACTCGGAGCGAGATGTGCTCGTGACGAGAGATGGCAGACTGTCCTCTTTCATCCAAATAACCGACCCTTTTATAGGACTACCCGAATGAGGATCGGTGGGGATAAATCTTCCAGAAAATATATTTAAGCCATAAAATAGGGTCTATCCTTTCAACTAAAAATTAAGGTCGGCCCAAACATCTGGGTTATTGTCCAAACAGAAAGGTTTACCCAAACATGTGTACTATTGTCTAAAAACATAAATTTGTTGCAAAGGATTACCGCCACTAAAGAACTTAACTATAATAATACAGTTTTATTGCCCCGGCATGAACGGGTCATTACAATTAGGAAACAATAATTTAGAACAGCATCTTTTAACTAATATTATACAATAAGGTACACAAAAATTCTTACTTAAATAAAACGACTCGCAGATGTTTTATGGTTAAACATCTGCAGTCATATTTTAAAATGAAATGCGTGTTTAAATGATGTTCAAATTACAGCTAATAAGCGTGTTATTTTAAAAGCTAAATATAAGTTGGCGTATTGCAACCGCTTTAAAAGCTATATCTAAGTTGGCGTATTGCAACCGCCACAGCATTCCCCTACCAGTGAATGACAGTTCACGAAAATCCACTTTGGAAATAGTCCGGGAAGCGGACGCGCCTTCCGGACCTTGTTCGCTGGTATGCATCTGTTTCGTGATGTACATCTTCAGTGTCTTGAGTTGTCCGTTGCCTTGGTGCTTGATGTTCTACGTCACCTGTGTTTTCAGGGTCAGCTAACACATAGGCTGGTTTAAGACGGTCAATGGAAATTGTAACGTCACGACCGCGGACGTTAACAACAAACGTCTTCTCCCCTCGCATGACAATCTTGAAAGGGCCCTCGTAAGGACTCTGCAGGGGCACTTTTGGACCCTCGCGGCGCACGAAGACTTGGTCAGTGGTGCTGAGGTCTTTAAAAATGAAAGTTCTTTTCTCGCCATGCCGAGATACTGAAGTCGGTTGCAGCTCTTGAAAGTGTTGCCGTAGCTGTTTCACAAAGTCCGTTGCACTATTGCTGTTGGTGATTGTCGTCTGTTGCACCAAAAACTCTCCTGGAATCCGCAGTGGCTGACCATATACCATCTCGGCGACCGTAGCCTCTAAATCTTCCTTCCAAGCAGCTCGGATGCCCAGCAGCACGGTAGGGAGAATTTCAGTCCACCGTGTATCCTGATGACATTTTATAGCCGCCTTCAGCTGACGATGAAAACGTTCCACCATACCGTTGGACGCCGGATGATAAGCCGTAGTCTTGAAATGCGTCATGCCTGCCAGTTGATTGAGGTGCCTGAACAGGTGCGACTCGAACTGTCTACCACGGTCAGATGTGATCCTTAATGGTGTGCCAAAGCGTGAGATCCAATGGTTGTAGAATGCTTTAGCCACCGTTGTTGCTTCCTGGCCTTGGAGTGGTATTGCTTCTGGCCAACGAGTGAAACGATCTATCATTGTGAGACAGTACCTGTAACCTTCAGATATAGACATTACGATTATGTCTATATGGATATGCTCAAATCTGGATGTCGGTGGAGAAAATGATCCAACAGGGGCAGATATATGTCTTGAGATCTTCGCACGTTGACAATCGATGCAGCTGCGAGCCCATTTTCTGCAATCGGAGTTTATTGACGGCCAAATATAACGCTGGGTCATAAGTTTGACTGTAGCATTGATTCCGGGATGCGAAAGTTGATGGACGGTGTTGAATGCAATTCTCCTAAACGGCGTGGTGATGAATGGTCGAACAGCTTGTGTTGATACGTCACAGGTTATGGGGATGTCCGTGCCTGGAATCAGTATACGTTTCAATTGCAAAGACGTATTTTCTTTTAGCAATTTTCGAAGTTCTTCGTCGTCCGCCTGCGAGTCAGCGAGTGCCTTGAAGTCTAGAGTTGTTTCGAGCTCTTCTACGCGAGACAATGCATCAGCGACAGGGTTATCTTTTCCAGCAATGTGACGAATATCCGTTGAAAACTGGCTGATGAAATCTAAGTGTCGAAATTGGCGTGGTGAGCATTGGTCTGATTTCTTCCGAAATGCGAAGGTAATGGGCTTATGATCAGTATAAATAGTGAACTTTCTCGCTTCTATCATGTGTCTGAAGTGTTTAATAGCAAGATATATAGCTAGGAGTTCGCGGTCATAAGCTGCATATTTCTGCTCGGTGGGGCTCAATTTCTTTGAGAAGAAGCCCAGCGGTTGCCAATGATTATCCACAAACTGCTGCAGCGCTGCGCCGACGGCGTAGTCCGATGCATCACAAATTAATGCTAACTGTGCGTCGGGTTGAGGATGAGCAAGCAAGGTAGCCTCCGCGAGACTCTCCTTGCACGCCTCGAAAGCCTTTGTAGTAGCTGGTGTCCAGGGCACAGGAGCATTTCCTTTAAGGTTACCCTGGAGTAGGTCGTTAAGCGGTGCTTGAGTTGCGGCTGCACCTGGTATGAACCTGCGGTAGAAATTAATCATACCGAGAAATCCACGTAGCTTTTTGACTGTGTCTGGTAATTTAAACCGTTGTATATCGACAACTCTGTCTGGAAATGGTCGAGTACCAGTTGCAGTTACCATATATCCCAGGAAACGAACTTCTTTCTGACCAAAAATACACTTGCTGGGGTTGATGACGACGCCATATTTCTTAAGACGATTAAAAACAATTTTCAAATGCTTGAGGTGCTCTTCATGTGATGATGATGCAATTAAAATATCATCAATGTACACGTAACAAAAGTCCAATCCCAGTAGCACTTCGTCCATGAAGCGCTGAAAGGTTTGGGCTGCGTTACGTAATCCAAAAGTCATGTACATAAACTCGAAGAGTCCGAATGGAGTAATGATGGCTGTCTTAGGTATGTCTTCCTCTGCGACTGGTATTTGATGGAATGCTCTTACTAAATCAAGAGTGGAGAAAATGTTCTTCCCGTGCAGTCCTTGTGCAAAATCCTGGATGTGACGTACTGGGTATTTATCGGGTTCTGTCCGACTATTGAGTGCCCGATAGTCTCCACATGGTCTCCACTCATCTCCTTTCTTGGGAACCATGTGTAGTGGAGAAGCCCATGGACTTTTTGATGGCCGACACAATTCTATTTTTTTTTTTTTATAGCCGTGAATGGCGAGACGAGCATGCCGTTCGCCTGATGGTAAGCGATGCGACCGCTCATGAACAGTAGCAAAACCAAACAATACCTTGAAATACAAAGCAATGCTTGGCATTCCACTGCGCTCGCCATCCTGAGACATAAGGTGTTAAGTCTCAATATGTCCAGTAGTTACTCTGGCTACAATGTCCTTCATTCCGAAACACAACAGTGCATTTAAACTGCTGTTTGACGGGAGAAATAGACATAGCGGTGGTACCCACCCAGACAGCCTCTCACATATGAGAGACCTACCACCAGTAAACCTAACTTTCCTAGTCGTAACATCGCCTCGAATTCTCTTTTAGCGGCAGCCAACTTGTCTGGAGCAAGACGACGGGGTTTGTGCGCAACTGGTGGGCCTGGAGTCGTAATGATGTGGTGTTTTGTGCTGTGGCTTACTGTTTTAGGTGCGCCATCTGGACGAATAATATCTGGGAACTCCTGCAGAAGCTCATGGTATGGTGATGAGCCATTAATAACTTTGATGCTTGGTTCTTGACACTCTGTTATCTCCGCCTTCTAGGTAAGCAGGGTGGAGGAGTCTATCAAACGTCTACGTTGCAGATCTGGTAGGAGTCCATAATATGCCAAAAAATCAGCACCTAAGATTGGCTTGGAGACATCAGCTATTATGAACCTCCAAGTAAAATCTCGTCTTAGGCCAAGGTCCAACGTCAAGTTAGCAATTCCGTATGTAGCGATCACTGTCCCGTTGGCTGCAGAAAGCTCGTAGTTTGACCTTTTTATGCGGGCCTTGGATACGATGACGAGGAAACACGCAGATGTCAGCTCCGGTGTCCACGAGGAATTGGATTTTGCTGGCTCGGTCACAGACGAATAAACGGCGTGATTTTTTAGGGCAAGAGTCGTTTGCCGTCATTAACGACTGCCCGGAGCGTTTCCCGTAGCCTTGCTGCATGGTGGAACACATTTTGTAGCCTTCGTATCAAACCGCCAGTGATACCAGCATAAATCGCGTGGCCTTGGACCGCGGCTTCTGGAACGTGAGCGAGATCCTATCTCGCACTCGCGCACGTGAAGTGGGATCGTTGATTTCTCGACGTAGCAAAGCGATCTCGTCTTTTAAACTGACGTACATCTTTTTCATGTCTTCCGATACCGATTCCTCTTGTTTGGTGGAAGTAGGACGAATTCCGGCCTCTGCAATAGCTGGACGCATTGGCAAGTATTCTAATGCTGCATGTGCAACTTCCGCAGCTTTCTCCAACGGTTGGTCCTTAACAGTTGCTAGGATGGGCTGTAAGACCGTTGGCAATCGTCCTTGCCAAAGTGTACGGACAGTAAATTCCGACATATTCTCACCAGCTAGGTTTCGTAGACGTCGAAGAAACTGTGACGGCTTATCATCTCCAAGTTCCTCGCGTTCCAGCAACTGACGTGTTCGCTGACTTTCCGATGTACCACAACGCTTTATCAAAATCGCCTTGAACGTTGTATACGGAGCGTCGTCGGGCGGGCTTAAGATGACATCACGCATTGTGTCTATGATGCTAGTTGGTATCTTCTGTATTATCAGTGCGTATTTTGATTTCTCCGAGTTGATGCGGGCGGCAGCAAACGCAGCTTCTACCATGGCGAACCAAACTTCTAAATCATTCGATTTGCACTCTGGTATATGTGGAGAACACGACGCAACCTCCGGGGCGGATTGTTCGCTAACGCTTCCGGTGTTCATTATACTGCTCACTTTTTCTATGTTTTACTCAAAAACAATGTCTCTTCCACGGAAAACTCGCGTACTACTATTAAACTTTAACACACTACACTCAAATCACTCTTTTTGCTTCGGGGTCACCACTTTGGTGGTTATAAGTGTAGGTATTAGAATAAGCACTCACTTCCAGGAACTAACTATTGTATATTTTGTAAATTAACACTTAATACATTCACAGAGTAAAATTATAATTATGCGACTCGGAGCGAGATGTGCTCGTGACGAGAGATGGCAGACTGTCCTCTTTCATCCAAATAGACCGACCCTTTTATAGGACTACCCGAATGAGGATCGGTGGGGATAAATCTTCCAGAAAATATATTTAAGCCATAAAATAGGGTCTATCCTTTCAACTAAAAATTAAGGTCGGCCCAAACATCTGGGCTATTGTCCAAACAGAAAGGTTTACCCAAACATGTGTACTATTGTCTAAAAAACATAAATTTGTTGCAAAGGATTACCGCCACTAAAGAACTTAACTATAATAATACAGTTTTATTGCCCCGGCATGAACGGGTCATTACAATTAGGAAACAATAATTTAGAACAGCATCTTTTTAACTAATATTATACAATAAGGTACACAAAAATTCTTACTTAAATAAAACGACTCGCAGATGTTTTATGGTTAAACATCTGCAGTCATATTTTAAAATGAAATGCGTGTTTAAATAATGTTCAAATTACAACTAATAAGCGTGTTATTTTAAAAGCTAAATATAAGTTGGCGTATTGCAACCGCTTTAAAAGCTATATCTAAGTTGGCGTATTGCAACCGCCACACTCCAAATATACAGAAACTAGCGGTCGGGCCCGACACCGCCCGGGTGCATACACGTTTTAAAATGGCGGTCAAAATGTTTAATTCTGACTAGCAGTTTAGAATATCGACCAATCGGACCACGAAAATCGAACAAAATTTCTTCATATTTGCTAGAAATATCACTACTGCTTTCCTCCTATAGGTCATAGCGTGATGATATACAGCTTATAGCCTTCCTCGATAAATGGACTACCCAACACTGAAAGAATCATTCAAATCGGACCAGTAGTTCCAGAGATTAGCGCGTTCAAACAAACAAACAAACTCTGCAGCTTTATAATATTAGTATAGATATTTGACCTATCCTTAGTTTTTAAATCATATACATATATCTGTTAATTATAAGAGCGGATATTTCAAAACTGTAAGGTAATAAACCCATTAATAGTTTATGTTTCAATTACTGTTGTTACTTTGGTTCAGAGGGCAAGTTTCTCACTTCATTGCTGTTTAACTTATTAAAACGTCGCATTTGCGATTGCAATGAAAAACGGATAACCTCAATCAGCACACAACCGGCAGATAATGTTGACAGAGTTTAATTAACACAAATGGGTTTTGATTGAAATCATTTTCTACACGACAAATATATTAAATGCCTTGTTCAATTGTTCAAATATGAGTATATTTTTATATAAAATTATTTATTTTATTTTTATTGCTTGTATAGATGAAACCCTCTGATATAGGCATTGTACTATCACCCCATTTATATCCCACTGCAGGGCACGAGCCTCCTCTAAAATCGCGAGTACGATTAAGAGAAAACCCGCACTAGGATAACGTGGTAGACTTTAGGGCTTAACCCCTCTCAATAAGCACTACTATTATATATTAGTATATTGTATCGCAGCTGATTTATGTATGTTTTTGTTGTGAGAGAAACATTACGCGCTGGACCAAAATTAGGTATATGTGGGCGAAAAACACCTCGCAAAGGACTTTGTAGAGATAGCAGATCTTTTTTAGTCCCGTTAGAATTGAGTTTTTTTTTATAATTATGATGTGCTTCAGTATTTTAGACGCGAGATGGTAGGAGGACACCAACGATTATTTGTTGCCATATTATCAAGCTGGTTTTCCAGAACATAACAAAAAAATATTTATATATTATTGTACACTCTACAAATTTCAGACATAATCAATACAAAAAAGCGCTTCAATACGTGTAACGCTTTTATAACTTTGAATATAAAATATACATATTAGTCCAATTATTAATTATTTTCATTTTATATTTTTATTCCATTTTTAGACACAATCTACTGATAAAAAAAAGAACGATCACCATGTGATAGTGAGATGCAAGACCCATGTACCTTATTCTTTATTTATTTATAACCTGAGAAGTTTCTATCAAAAAGCAGCTATATCAAGGAACTAAACAACGTTACAAAAGTAACAATAAATGTCAGATTCCACAACTTGTAGAACAGAAGCAAACGCTTTAACATTCGCACGTCTCAACTAGAAACAGGATTACAAACGGCTCGCACTAAACTACTGTCTTAAACGTACTGTTTATTAAGACGAAGACTCTGTTTAGAGTATACTTGATGTAATAAATAATAATATAAATTCTCAACTTCTATTAACTCAAAAACTGTTCTTAAGTTCGTCTTGTTGTAAGAGTATTCCATAAAAATACACATAAGGTTGAAAGACTTCACAGCTAGAGTAACTACTGGACTTATCGAGACTTAACATCTTATGTGCAGGATGGCGAGCGCAGTGGAATACCAAGCATTGCTTTGTAATTCATGGTGTTGTATGGTTTTGTACTGCCCAAGCGCGATCGTTTGGCTGATTATCAGGCGAGTGGCATGTTTTTCTTGACGTTCATGGCAATGAAAACATATAATATCGCTTATCTTCGTAGAGGTAGGCAGTGGTGCCACCATAGGGGTGCGACTTCGTACATGAAAAATATTGAAAACGATTATTTCGATTCTAGCGCCACGCTCTGGCAAGAACGGAAAATTATCTTGTAACTAGCGGTCGGGCTCGGCTCCGCCCAGGTGCATACACGTTTTAAAATGGCGGTCAAAATGTTTAATTCTGACTATCAGTTTAGAATATCGACCAATCGGACCACGGACTTTCACGGACTTTCCTCCTATAGGTCATAGCGTGATGATATATAGCCTATAGCCTTCCTCGATAAATGGACTATCCAACACTGAAAGAATCATTCAAATCGGACCAGTAGTTCCAGAGATTAGCGCGTTCAAACAAACAAACTCTGCAGCTTTATAATATTAGTATAGATTAGTTTAAATCCGATCGTTAACTGGCGGAAGTGTACCACTTAACCAAGAAATGTGTGTTATACAGGGTATATCAAGACTGCTACCGAAAACGAAGCCGGGTGGTTGTTTCAGCGACTTCAGACACAATGCAATAGAAAATTTTGCAAAAAAAAAGCGACAATTTTTTTTTGTAATTTTTTTCCTATGGCCATATTTGGGTGGTAAATACATTTTTTTCCTAAAATAATAGTGTATACCCTTTTATTTATAAATACTCTAAGGTATAAACAGTTTAAATTATTATTTTAGCAAAAACTATGGATTTACCCCCTAAAAATGACGATATTTAAAAAATCATTAAAATTAATGACGCGTTTCTTTGCGAAATTTTTACTTGCATTGTGTTTGTAGTCACTAAAACTACCACCCGGCTTCGTTTTCGGTAGCAGTCTTGATCCGCCCAGTGGTCAAGGGGCGCCAGAATTCCACCACGGTATCCCCTGCCTGTCGTAAGAGGCGACTAAAAGGGGTCATCGGGGTCGCTAAGCACACAGCGGGGGCTGTGTGCTCACGTCGGGAGTGACCCCGAGATGGGCGGCAGAACGTGTGGCCTCGTGTCTGTCGCGGACGCCCATCTCACCATGGGCATCCGAAGTAGGGAAAGAGGGGGCATCTGCGCCCTCCCAACATGTGAGGAGCCATATTTGGCAGTGCGCCGGGTGACACGGCGAGTTAAATGGGCGCCATTCGCCTGTCCACATCGCCTGTCACCCATAACGCGCGTGATGGCCACCGAGAGGTTTTAGTCGGTATGCCGGCAAAAGATCTTTTTAGATCTCGGTAGGGACCCAGCCTGATAACAGGCTGGAAGGCCGGAGACCCCGACACGCCCCTTCCGATCTCCCCCAAGTGTCGGAAGGAAGGCTAAAGGAGCTTTACTCTCGTTAAAAAAAAAAAAAAAAAAGCAGTCTTGATATACCCGGTATATTGATATTATGAACTTTCTTGATATTAAAAACAGCTTCAACGTGGTATTGGTGAAAATTACAAGAGGTAACGAAAGAAACATATTTTAGAATATTGCAATAACAAATATAAAATTTCGCCAGATTGCCTAGTGCGCCATCTGATGGCGAAATCACGTCGGAAAATAAATAAAAGTAAAGTTGCGCATCTATCTCTGTATACCGGGTATCTCAAGACTGCTACCGAAAACGAAGCCGGGTGGTAGTTTTAGTGGCTACAAACACAATGCAATTAAAAATTTCGCCTAGAAACGCGACAATTTTTTTTTTATGATTTTTTAAATATCGTCATTTTTGGGTGGTAAATCCATAGTTTTTGCTAAATAATAATTTAAACTCTTTTATACCTTAGAGTATTTATAAATAAAAGGGTATATACTATTATTTTAGGAAAAAATGTATTTACCACCCAAATATGGCCATAGGAAAAAAATAACAAAAAAAAAATTTTCGCTTTTTTTTGCAACTTTTTCTGTTGCATTGTGTCTGAAGTCGCTTAAACTACCACCCGGCTTCGTTTTCGGTAGCAGTCTTGATATACCCTGTATAATTCTAATCTATGGGTGCCACTAGTATACAAATCTCAAAGCTGGTTAATTTCCAAGGTATGATAGGAATAAGCTTATAACAATGCCGAGCATAAATTCTGAGCGTTATTATTCATTAGAACATAACTAATTTGATAAACAATAATGCAATAATTATATTCCTTACGAATGAAATCTCGGCGCGTACTCTACTCAATTCTTATATTTAAAAAGATGTTTAACAATCACTTTTACACAATTTCACGAACCATAATGCACTTAAAATTTATATTAAGCAATATAAAATAATGTTTATCTCCCTAGTCGGCAAAATCATACGGTCCTGAAACACACTCAAATAAAATAAAGTGAGTCACGCTAAAACGCTATCGTATTCAGCGCGGCGAGACTACACGCGCATAAAATAGTAAAATAACCGAGCTCGTTATATTTGTTACCTTATTGTATTTCTGTTGGCGGCTCGCAATTAGGTGGATGTGTTTATGCACCGCGAACCCTGTACACACGCGGCT
This sequence comes from Hyles vespertilio, assembly GCA_009982885.2. Lineage (NCBI taxonomy): Eukaryota > Metazoa > Arthropoda > Insecta > Lepidoptera > Sphingidae > Hyles > Hyles vespertilio. The sequence goes on along the minus strand of CM042806.1, from coordinate 10,636,657 downwards.
GATTGGAACACGATCGACACGAACGCCAATCATGGCCTCATGTCGTGATTTGTGATGCTAAGTTCTGATTATGACTTATTGCTGTAAACATCCGAAGTTGGCCTAGATCGACGTGAATGTTAGTTAAAACCTGCTAGCAATTATTCTATTGTATATACAGACATAAACTCATGCCTTTTTTCCAGAAGGAAAATAAGTAGAGGTGCCAGGACACCCACACTTCGCCTTGTATTTTTCTTCCCACGATGTGATAGTGGGCGAGCCTATCGCCATATTGGCATTATTTTCATACTCCGTGCGGATAATGAATAAAAAAATCCAATAAAAAATTTCCTGATCCGAGTATTTCTTTATTTATTTCTACATTTTAGAATATATCAAAATGACTAGTGTTCTGGTATCAGTGAGCCAATGTTAATACTTTGTAGACTTATTTGCATACATTAAGTTTTCATTATAGACACGACCAACACGTCTCTACGGACATCCCTGGGAAATACCGGTTTGCAGTACTGGATTTTATAATATGAAATTCTTAATACAATAAAATACATTTAGTAGTGATAATATTTAATCTGAAGAAGAAGAAGAAACACATTAATTGAAGGTACTCTTGAATATAAGTAAAAAGAGCTAAAATAATAAAAAAAATAAAAACCGACTTCAAAACAAAAATCCACTAAAAACCAAAAATAAATAAAATAATAACTACCACTCCAAAGCAAAAAAATAATATTTATTTCATGGAGCTCGTGCATGTTGATTAATTTGCTTAATGACTTGACTAGCCAACAAATCAAAATATATGCGTAACATATTGAAGGCGGGCCGCCCAGTACCAAACATATAGGACCTATGCCTTATATTAATTTAAATATCTATATGTTTGGTATTATTTTTATCTTTTTAGTGTTGATAGGCATTTAAATGAAAAAGATTTGGTCTCCACAAGGAATATGTTCTTTCCGATGACAATAAAATCGCTAAAATCGGCTAAAAGCTGCCAAAGATATTGGAATATTCACATGTTAATTATTTGTCCCTCAACTACTGTAGCCTAGCTTTTATACTCAACTCAATGCAAAAAGAACCGTTGAAATTCTATTAAATTTTGAGGAGTTCTACTCTCCAGGTCCGAACATGATAATAAGATCTTAATGTTGTGTTCCTGGGATCAAACTGTTAATACGTTCTTTCCAATGAAAAAGAAATCACTAAAATCGGTTAAAAGCTGCTGAAGATATTAGTATTTACGTGTATTTTAATTTTATCACCCCCCCCCCCCTCACCCATACCCCTTTTTCCCTCCCTTACTGTATCTTAACTTTTCTAATGAACGTAATGCAAAAAGAACCATTGCAATTCTCCTTAATTTTAAGGAGTTCCCCTCTCCAGGTCCGAAGATATTCATCAGATCTTCACCAAATTTTTATGGGACCAAACGACAAGCATCAGCTTTCAATCAAAGAAAGAATGATCGAAATCGGTTCACACAGTACAGAGAAACGAGGTAACAAACATAAAAAAAAAAGCAACATACAGTCGAATTGAGAACCTCCTCCTTTTTTTGAAGTCGGTTAAAAATAAAACGTGACATAGGAAAGTAAAATATGCCAACTAAATCTAAACAACTTTTACGCTGACCAAGGGTGTCCCACGCAGGTTTATGATGCAGTATGGTATGGTGAAGCGCTGATTTTCAATGGGGAGCCCTAACATCTACCATCTAAGTCCATATACCATCTTAATCAACCTATAGACAACAATGCCGTCTCACAATCAATTCGAGAGTGAATGGAGTTTCGTATTTAATATGCACCGTTTTACAATCAATGGACTGAAAACCTTCATTTCTTGTTAAAACCTTTACTAAACTATTCGTAAAAGGTGACGAAAGAAGTGCCGACAACTTCACTTATTTAATAAAAGTTTAAAACTGAAAAAATTGCTGGAGCGACACTTTTCTGCTACTCAAAGAACTGAACTTCTGGGCTGCATGTCTCCGGAACTTGCAGTTTTTAGTCTATTTTATTTTTTTATTTGAAAAGAATTATTAAATCTGTCAGCGAAACATTAAAAAAGTTGCTTAAAATATCGAGTAGTACAATAATTGAGCATCCATTAGTAATATTATCAAGACATTTTTTAATGTAAATAATGGCGAGACGAGCATGCCGTTCGCCTGATGGTAAGCGATGCGACAGCTTATGAACAGTAGTAAAACTGAACATTAACTCGAATTGCAAAGCAATGCTTGGCATTCCGTTGCGCTCGCTAACCTTAGACATAAAATGTAAAGTCTCAATAAGTCCAGTAGTTGCTCTGGCTATAATGTCCTTCAATCCGAAACACAACAGTGCACATACACTAATATTTGATAGGAGAAATAGACATTGCGGTGGTACCTACTTCCCAGGCTACCTCAAATATTTGAACAAGACATAAAATTATTTACCTCGTTAATTTCCACATTCAAACAGCAAAGCAGACTTTACCTTGCAAATGTACTCGCATACATGTGTGTATTCAAACGAAATAGTCTCCAAGCATATCCTTCCAAAGTGCATCACAATCTGTATCAATCAACGGATGGGTGGAGGTCGGCGGCGCGGCGCGGCGCGGCGGTCGGGTGACGGAAAACATTGCGCCCACATGTATTGTACTCGATGCCCGTGTCACATTTATATCAAACGTCCTGTAGATTGGATATCCAGTTTGAAGAGTTGTGGTTGATGACCTGTCTAAATTGAGGTTTCGAGTTCAATTCTACATAATATGTAGATGGCAAAGTACAGCGTGTATGTTATTGTAATTTGATGTTTGACCGGTCATGAAATACCATACGTGTGGCTTGAAAGTTTATATTGTAGGACAATTGTCTGATATTCACTAGATATTGGAAACTCCTGTACGTATTGAGATTTTGATAATAAATACCAATGCACAATGTTTAATAATGATACACAGTCGCTAACATTAAGCTGTAAAGAGGCAAGCGCATAGGAAACCAATTATTTTTAAAATACAATATATCTGTTTCATTGCTGCAAAATACATTTTATGACGCTTTTAAAATCACTAATTAATCTAGACAGCGACATATTTACCCGGCTTCGTTTTCGGTAGCAGTCTTGAGATACCCGGTATATGCACCTTATCTAAATATCTCTGTCATTCTTTACTGAAGCAAAAAATGTATCGAAATTTCGAGAGAAATCTCTTGTTAAAGATAGATAGATTATAGAAACTGGCCGTAAGTGAGCCGTGAGCTGTTAAGAGCAACTTATTATTTGAATGGCGTTCCAGTATTCGCAGGTTAAGGTAATATTTACTTAATTCCTTATTTATCACTTGCTCCGTCAATTTCAATCGAATACACAAATACACTATATTCGTGGGTATTACTTTACCATTGTTATAACTGAATCCTCAAAATCCCCGAACATACTTGAGCTTGAAATTGTTAGCGATAGTGTCCCTCAATTTTCTTGGTTAGTAATAGCGTTAATAAAACAACGCTTATCAGTCTGAGTAGAATTATAACTAGCAGTTTTATTAAATTTATTGTCTGTTCTTAAATTTATTTGCGAAGGTAAATCCAAATTTTATCTTTTAATTAATTTTATACGTTTGTGTCTGGAACTCCTTTTGAGTTTACCGTAAATGTGAAATATGTTTTAAATATTTGTTGATGGTAAGGGTTCTTTGAACTCTAGTTAAAGCTTAAAATACTTTGAGCATGTGTCGCAAAATGTCGCTTGATTAAAACTCAACTTCGCCTGTAAATTTTCTTACTCTCCGCAAATGTACGAAAAAATTTCTTTACTAAAAATACCGGATATATTAATAAGTTTATCGGATGGGAAAGAAAAGCAAATGAAGTACTTTTCATCTCACCTGGTGTTTTTGATCGAATGTGTACTCGTTTATCTAAATAAAATGATATACCTAATTAATGTATGTATTTTTATATCATAATAGTGTATCATTACATTACATTTTATAAAGATGTACAATGTATATTTTATAAACAATTTAGATAAGTTGTGTTTTGAATCTTTGTGTCAGGAAACCGAGAAGCCACAAATATTTCTTGTTTCCACCATACAACAAGACACGTATTAGTTTGAGTTCGGAACTACATGTGTAACAGTTAAGTGGCTCTTCGTCTGCCGGCTCTCATCCTATACACACGTAGGGTCGGCGCAACACGAGTTTTTAGCCTTGTTGCAAAATAAAAGAAATTCCCTGCTGGGATTCACACAAAGATTTCTTATTGATGTTGTGGAAAATATATGTATATTAGGTATAATAAGTATTTATATATTTGTATTAAGTAAGCGCATTTCGAAAATTCTACACCAATTTTCATCCATTATATTTAAAGATAACTCTTTAATAATTCCTATGTTTAGTTTTTATGATATGTTTGTATTTTTTACTATGTTCATATTACATAATCGCATGAATAAACTAAATTTTACTGGCAAAATTAAGTTGCTTACATTTATGTTTGGGTCATACACATACGCATGTTCAGAATGAATATTATCTTCAAATTTCTGGATTGATTCTCTGACTTAATTTTGGTAAATGACTTACAAGTATTACTATTAAGACATATACCAAATAATGAATTATCTTCAGAAATGATTAATATAACAACAAAAATTTCCTCAAATGTCCCCTTCTGTGGACTGTTCGTAAACGCACTTGGCATATTTTGATAGATATTTCTCATACTTGATATGCGTTATCTATTTAAGTTATATTAAATATCATTAGTATATATACTGACTATTAAAATTTTACTGAGTAAATTAATATATGTTAAAGTGACTCCACAAAAATTTCAATAAACTGTTGGTTACACGGTACTGCGACTTTTCTGTGGACCTTAAATTCAACCGAATAAATTGGGCTGAATAAAATACTATTTTACAAAAAAAAAAATTAAACTGGCCACACTGACGGGTGGCATCGGTCACATTGGATTTAATGACTGAGCCCAGCGTAGGTTCTTCATTAAGATATTGAGATCTTTAATAGTGTTATTGTCAAAGATCGGTGCTTCTTTTCTGTTCCTTCTGTACTTGAGTAAATAATTATTAGTTTTATTAATTCACATGCTGCCGAAATAGCTTAAGGGGAGTAGTTGTGGAATAAATTTACCTACTTGGCTACCCTCAAAACTAAATTAGCATTGCTAATTTTTTTTTAAAGAATGTCCTTTCTGTGGACATCTTTTCTGTGGATTTATAAGTCCACACGAAAGACAATGTCTACAGAAAAAAATAAGTAATAATGATTTAACAAGTAAAGCAGTATTTTGCTTGCCTGTAAACGTAGACGTGGAGTGCTGTGGGCTCGATAGTAATGTATTTGGCTTATAATAATATTAAATTATTACTCAGTATCGGAATAAAACCATGTTCCATATGATAGCGAATTATGTGAATGCCGTTCATCATTCTTTAATTTTAGTGATTCAGATAACTCAATTGCACCATCGAAAAAACAAAAAATAAATTCAGCGATGGAGACACTTGCTTTGTAACTATTTTTCATATGTTTGTTCTTTTGTGTAAACACAACACCCTTCTGTGCTCGAAAAAAATTTATTATAATTTCATTTTTTAGCCTAATCGAGGAAACGATCTTGTTTTATGTTTTAATTTAAATATTCTGATAATATCATATTAAATGAGACTGATTTCGTAAAAATCCCGACCATGTTTTTTTTATACAATTTTTCGCCTCGTTTTGTGTATGACCCGTTTACTACCTACCGCAATGTAATATGCAATATGTCTTGTTTGTGAGTTGCCTTGATGATGGTATGTGATTTATCTTCTGCAAGATATTTATCTTCAAATTCGCATGTATCCTTCCCATAAGTAATTTAATTTGTAGATCGGTATAATGGTTAGAGTATGGAGTCCCCGGATAAGATCGATATATCGTGTTGACAGGCTTGACTGGATATTTTGGGCCCAGAGCCCAGAAAAATCCTGTGGCAGACAACCAATTTAAAAGTGTACATTGATTAAAACTGATCGGCTCGCAATTCACTTTAGTGGAATCAGTACAATGAACATTTCATTAACATATCGAAAGCATAAAAACAGTTTTATTCACACAAAATAAACTTACAGAAATATGAATTATATAGTTGTGTAGATTTATTTGGTGTACAAAAATGTCCACCAACACGCATTAGGGCAGCGTGGTGGACTATATGACCGAACCACTCTTAATCGTACTCTCGATTGTAGATTAGGCCCATACAGTGGGACATATATGGGCTGATACATACATACATACAAAAATATGTTATTGTTCACACAATGTATTAAATAGCGGCTTTAAAATAAATAATTCATATACCGGGTATATCAAGACTGCTACCGAAAACGAAGCTGGATGGTAGTTCTAGTGATTACAAATACAATGCAACCAAAAATTTCGCAAAGAAACGCGATAATTATTTTTAATGATTTTTTAAATATCATCATTTTTGTGTGCTAAATCCATAGTTATTGCTAAAATAATAATTTAAACCCTTTTATACCTTAGAGTATTTATAAATAAAAGGGTATTCACTATTATATTAGGGAAATATACATTTACCGCCCAAATACGAACCTAGGAAAAAATAACCAAAAAAAAATTGTCGCTTTTTTTTCCAACATTTTCTGTTGCATTGTGTCTAAAGTCGCTTAAACTACCACCCGGCTTCGTTTTCGGTAGCAGTCTTGATATACCCTGTATGTTCCAAATTGAAACAAAAACACACTCGTGCAATTATTGTTTATTTTAAAACCTCAGTTTAGGTAATTACGGTTGTGTGAATACGGAAACTAATCAAAATGATATAATGACGGTCTGGAAGTTTAATAACTTCAGTGGAAGATATTCTGAGGTGTAGCGCAAGTTGCTCGTGGCTTCTGCTTGGTTTCTTAACTAGTTTTAGGTCTGAAAGTGCTTACTATATAACTGAATACTCCAGTCAGCCATCCTCTGCATATAAAGGTATTATACCATATAGAGGTATTATATATTTAAGCTGAATACTGTAATTTGGTTTGCAGTAAAGAATAGGTTTATATCGAAAGGTTACGTTATGCATTATTATAATCAGAAAGAATTTTATAATCCTAAATTCGTTAAATAATAAGGAAGTTGCAAATATACTGGGTATATCAATACTGCTACCGAAAATGAAGCCACGTGGTAGTTTTAGTGACTACAAACACAATGCAACTAAAAATTTTGCAAAGTAACGCGACAATTATTTTTAATGATTTTTTAAATATCTGGGGGCGCGGCCGAGCCCCCTCCAAGTCGAGCTATAGGCCGTAACATCCTTTTCTCGAAGCAATTCAGACCATTTTCAACCCCTTATAACTTCGTTGTGGCTAAAGCATGAAGCCTGAATTTTCAGTTACTAAGCAGGCATTGTGTAAACACGGTATATTTAAAATTTCATTCAATTTGAACCAGTAGTTTAAGAATTATAACTTATCAAACTTTCGTAATTTTGTCACTCACTGACTGACTGACCGATCATCAAAAGTCGAAGGGACTTCTAGCAGACATAGAACCTTCAAATTTAGAATATAATTAGTGTTTAGTATCTAAAGTAAGTGAAAATTCAAACATTTCATAATTTGTGTCTAGTTTTCTAGATAGACCAACTGCGTGAATAACTTTGTAACCCCATATAAATGTATAGGATTACAAAGTTACATTTGCAGTTAATGAATTATTGTACCCGTATATAATGGAATAATAGTTGTAGATAGATATCTATATATATGAGGCATAACAGGAGGGGATATAGAGAGGGAAATGGTGTATTCAGCCCATGAAACTGTATAACATTCCTCTAGAAAAACATGACGAAGAAAAACTTGCAAATAAATAGACTAAATAGCTCGAAAATATCAATTACAAGTCGATCCATTTATTTAAAACGTAAAGAATTTTTAATATTGATATGGTAATAACTAACATAATAACTTTATATAGAAGGTCCCTTAAGGACTAAATAAATTAATCGACTTGGTATTACATGCATCTCACAACTTTTTGCGGTAGAAAACCTGAGCTGCGAGACTTGGAATTTTTTTACAGGATGTTTTTGATGGGATCGTCATTGTTGGGTGGTAAATCCATAGTTTTTGCTAAAATAATAATTTAAACTCTATCATACCTTAGAATATTTATAAATAAAAGGGTATACACTAATATTTTAGGAAAAAAAATGTATTTACCAACCAAAGACAGGTCATAGGAAGAAAATAAAAAAAAAATTGTCGCGTTTTTTTTGAAACATTTTCTGTTGCGTTGTGTCTGAAGTGGCTTAAACTATATCACCCAGCTTCGTTTTTGGTAGCACTATTGATATATCCTGTATAAATGTTGGTGGTGGGAGTAATAGAAAAGAATGCAACATGCATGGCGTGACGGCATTGAAGTGAATGCATGCGAAAGAGACAACGAGTGTCCCCACCGCAGTGTTAAAAATATTAACATCTCAGTCATTTTACATCCAATTTTGATGCAAATTTATATTTTTTTTATAAGCGACAATCTTAAGGAACCTAAAAACTGCTCAAAATCGAAATTTGGACACAACCCTATTATTGTATTATACTGTATACCTATAATTTGAGTTTGGTTTCTGTACTTCATGAAGCTCCAATAGCTTCTGAATGTTCTGAATAATTATAATAGATTTTTCTTTGTTTATAAATATACAAATTATTATTCATTTTAGAATGAAAACAGTTTTGTTCATCAAAGGAAACGACCCGTCTTCACGGTTCGATAGAATTTAACACTGACTTTAATTAATTAATTTCATGAAAGTTGAAATGTATTAATAGTTTTAGCAATGGACTACGTTTTTCTTTTTGTATTAAAAATTCACCAAACGGCAACATCCTAGAATATCCTAGAACATAGTGATAAACACAGTCTATAAAAGTACGTGTTCTTGGTCCAATAATTTCAAGTTTAGCTTACATATGTACATATATTGCGTGATGGCCTATTGGTCAACGGACCAGACGCGGCGGCCATGTTCGCGTAAGTCGCGGGTTCAAATCCTAGGGCACACCTTTGACTTTTCGTAGTTGTGTGTGTATTGATAGTCAATCACCATGCACTATAACGGCGAAGGAAAACATCGTGAGAAACAAACTTACATACCATAGCGATTTGTAAGAATGTATATGGTATGCCAAGTCCACCAATACACACTAAATCAGCTAGAGATCAGCGTGGTGAATTATGTCCTAACCAATCTTAATCACACTCTCGATTGTAGAGATGGCCCATGCCCATGTGGGACGTATACAGAACCTCGAATTTCACAAAATTAAATGTATCTAATGCATGTCTACAATTTCCATGATAAAACCAAGTGCTTAATGGCATCGCCTGTGGAGAATTAAACGGGAATGGGAGTATAACCACAACGCATGTTAGAAAATAATTGCACGCCAATCTACTCAGAAAAATAAATTTAAACTACACAATTAAACGGAGTTGAAACTGCGTTTCTACAACTGCGCGTTCCGGGTTTTTGGTCGCTTATTGGGAAAAAGTTTTGTGTGCAGACCAGTGTTTGTGGTTTTGACTGTACGGATTTGCCTCCTAAAACAGGGTAACATTTTACAGTACAAGAGTATGCAAGCAAAAATCGCTTCGTGTTTTTGGTCATCAAGTGTAACGCAAAGGTCAAGTAATATTAGATTTTTCTATTCATCACCAGTTAGGTCTCAGGAATATGTACCTGATATGGCGATTGTCTATCACACCAAGGGACAGAACATATAAAGTGAAATGTGGGTGTCCTGGTAGCGCCTCCGACTATCACTGCTGGGAAAAAAGCGCGAGCTTATTTAAATATGGATTTAAGTTTATTCTTAGTTATTTATATTACTATTCCCATAAAACATTTACTTATAACTGAGGGTAAATTTAGAGTAGTGTAGTGACCAAAACACAATCAACGATATTGGTAAATACTGGTCAGATTGAAGTGGCATGTCAGGACTCAACAAAGTGACAATCTCTATTCTCTATGATTGTGATTATAATATATTTTTATTGCTATGCATGGCAAGACGAGCAAGCCATTCGCCTGATGGTAAGCGACACGTCACACAACCGCTCATAGACTAGAGAATTATAAAGCACTCGACTGCGCTCGCAATCCTGAGATGGATGATCACGATGTTAAACACTCAACACAAGAGTCTTAATATGCCCAGTTACTCTGGCTACAATGTCCTTCAAACCTGAACGCAACAGTGCATTTACACTGCTTTTTGCGGCAGAAATAGGTCTTACCCAGCCCTTCACATATGAGAGACCGGCAGTAAATATATTTGTATAATAATTGATCAATGTTCGGTAATATCTTTTAATGTTTCAAACAAATTGTAGGATTCCTAGCTGCCCAGTCGACAAATACACTTGCTAGTAAACCAATTAGGTCATGAATACTTAAAGCTACATGTTCCATTTCCAGTTTCCACTATATCAATAGCCATTAGGGTATCGGGAGACTTCATAATTAGCTAGCATGTGAACAATATCCGTTCCAATGTGTTCATTTTGCTACATTTCTTTTACAATGAATGTAATGGCGCTTGACCTCCCCAGAGGATACCTAACTCAGCTTTTGTTCACTAAACAGAATTGTAACAAAATTGGGATATTGATTAGGTCGCTTTGGTTGAAGAAAATGTTTTATGATTATTCTTTAATATGTATTACATTTCTAATTTGGCTACCCAATTATTTTTATATTATTTGTCCGAGCTTTTGTTCCCTTATTTTCATTCGTGTGTATTATTTTCTTTCTTTTTTTTTTTGCTGTGATCCCTTTTTCTAAATGAGTAATATGGTTAACTTTACCTGTGAGAGTTTTTAAAACCTCTGAATTATTTCTCAAAACCAAAAAGTTATACTCGTAATTAATGTTCGAACAGGCTTACAAGTTATTCCAGTTGATAATGTAACGATTCCGATTTTTTCTTTTATAATATACTAGTTTAATTGGTTTTAGAGAAATATTAGCTTTGTGTTTTTCATTGTTTTGTTTATATCTCTCTTAATTAGTTGTGTAGATATTTATTTATAAGGTACAACTGGACTGTCATGTACTTTCTAATAGTATCAAAATCCCTTATATTTTATTGAAAAAGAAAAGCAAAAAACTTGGCACTGCGATATTTTATGTAGATAACATTCTTAAACGATTTGGGTCTGAAATGTAAAATTATTTTATTAGTTATAGTCCTATATTATGAAATCCCGCTAATAAAGCATAGAATGTTAAAGGAAACTTGCTGTTATATTTTTCTTTCTTCTTTCTTATATTATCCAATAAAATTCAACATCTAGAATATCCTTAGGGACATATTGTAATCAAGAGGATATGCAAAACAGTCGGTTAATTTATTTAAAAGAATGGTGTAGTAAAACTTGCGTGGGAATGACAAATTTCGTGAGTTTTGAAGCTAAAAGATTTTTTATCTCTACGTAATTTGCATATTTCAGTTTTGATGGTTCCGGATAAAGTTTACTACGTTGTCAAAGCAGACATTGAAAATACACGCGGATATTTTATGAGGATAAATTGTGGAATCTATTATAAATGTTTAAAGGTTATTTTTTTATTAGATTTTTTTATAACGTAAAGATGAATATGTAATGTAGTTGTGCTTTATTTCCGATTCACAATCCCTATAAATTGTAGACATCGATTGTCTTATTTTGTGCCTTTAATCATTGTTTTCATCATCATATTCTGTTAGAAGTGGCGAATTTATAATTTATTTTATAACAATTGGAAATTTATATTATGCTGCCAAATGAATGCAAACTTTATTAGAAAACTATTCTAATAGGGTTATCTGCCAACTGATTTAAAACCAGTGGATTGTGAAAGCAATCGTCCCAATAATGTTAACAATTTGCAGACAGGTTGAGGTTGCAATGTTTTATTTGTGCCGGTGGGGCGCCGGGCACGCTTCCAATCTCTTCGGCGATATAATCGCAATTTTATCGCATCCTTCGACTATATGCTCCGCACTACATTCGTTAATATTAACCGCATACGCAATTCACGTCAAATACTGTCCTTACGCTCAGTAGATGTTTTATACGGTAATTCTATTTTATAAAAGCCGACGAGTTGAGTGCTCCATACGATGACAATAAATATAACGACTAATATATAACGACCCATACACGCCCATTGTTGAATTTACTTCTCTACAATTGAAGGTTTGACTGTGAGTGTGTAGACTATAGACCATAATTCACCATACATAAGTATACACATAAACTCACGCCTTTAATGTTTTTTAGGGTGTTACCAAGCCGCCCACGTTTCACCTTATGTGTTTCGTCAGACGACAGGAAGCGAGCCTATCGCCAAATCGGCTACAAATTCCGGGCTGATATTAAATATAAAAATGCAATATTACTTTGCATGACCTGGGATTTGAACCCGAGATCTCAGCTTTGCAATCATACCGTAGTACAACTGCGCCACCGAGCCAGTCACTTGGAAATAACAATAGGGGCGTAAATCATCATGCTAGCCTTTTGCTGGTTGACTGACTTCACATACTATGGTAATTCTTGTTAAGACCTGTGGCATTCTGGTTTCCAAACTTTGTGTTGCTTCAACGTGCATGATAAGTGATTACAAATACACACCACTGTCAAAAGATAGTTTGTGACGTAATATTCAGACATGTGACTTTTAGATTTCTCTCACATCTGGTTTTAGTCGTAACCTAAGCCGCCACGCACACGATAACAAAGAATATTTCCATCAAATGTTACATAAACAAATAAACGAAGAAAATAGTGGTTGTCTCCACCACACTCGTGCCAAATAAGCTCGAGAAGCGTTACGAGGGTCTCCGCAATTGACCCTTAGCAATATAAACGTGCGGCAGGTGGAGAGTGAAATAGCTGCCCTATATCAATGAGCGTTTACCATCGCCCGTGAAGCATTCAGTGGAATCTTTCGCCTCATAAATGGTAAGATAGGATCTGTGATTTTGACACGTGAGATCGGCCGCGTCGCCAACTCCCGCCCGATGTTGCTCGGACGCGCGCTGCGTTTCCACTTAATAAACTTCAAATGAACCGTGCCAAATGTTTATTATACCAGCAGTACACCAGAAAATCTATATTGGGAATCGGAATAGTCGGCTATTTCAGTAGTACTATGTTAGGGCGCGCAACTAATTATAAACATACGCAATGATGTCACAACAATGGCTATAATAAACAGAGAATTATTGGTGCTGAAATTGTCAGTCAATAAGGTATACAAACAGTATAAACAGGGCCAAAGGCCTATAGATGTTATTAATTATATTATTTAATGTTTTAACCTTAATTTGTATAAAATATATTTAATATAGGTTTTTCCTTTTCCATGTTGTCTCAGTCAATGTCAATTTTTGCTGATATAGTTTAAATTGTATCTGCATATTAACGCTATGTTAGTGATCATTTTAGTTGAAATTAATGTTTTTATCAAAATGTAGAATTATAAAAAGCTGCAAATATGCAGAACTGTAGTAACAGTAACTTATTACAGTGCATATTGAATGCAATACATCGGCTTAAACATTTCAAACGGTTAAAGCATAACACCGCAATAAAGCGAACGCACGCGTACGCTATATAAGGTAGGTACGTGTAAAAATGCGTGAAATTGCAGCATAATTTATGAATGAAAACATATTCACCCTTTCCATCGTATTTCACTTACATCGGGGTCGGCAACAGAACATTTTTCCGCCTTTTTTCAGGTATGTGCTGTGCATTTTCGCTAGCCTCTGTTCAGGAAGCTATTACTATCTTTCTCGTCGCTTGTTCTTTGTTTTGTCGGCTCTCGGCATAGTAAAAGTGATTTTTATAGAAATGAACAAAGGAAGGGTTGTGGACGGATTTGTTTAACGTTTCTTTGATTTGCGGCGGTATTGTTTTGAAGGTGTTGGCATTGTTAGTGCAATATAAGCGGTCATTATTTTTTTGTTTTATGTTTCATTTTATTATGAAATATTTATATAATGTTGTTTTATTTAAATAAACTTGACGGTATTAAAATACAACACGTTCGCTACGAGTCAATTCATACACTTTGCAATTTTCAAATTACGTTTCACATACAAATTTCAACGATGGGAGATGATTATCTCTGGAAACTATTATGCCAACCGAACCTTTAAAAGGAAACGGCCAACACGCGAAGGTTATTATAAGGGGCCTCCGTGGCCCAGTTGGTTAGACACCTGCTGTAAAACGAAAGGCCGCGGGTTTGATTCGTGCACCGAGATAAATATTTTTGTGATTCATATCGGGCCTGGGTGTTTGTGAGACCGAAAAGTCTCTCGTAGTATCTGACATCCACGATACGAGACCCGGTCTTAGTGTTGGGTCAGGACCTATGTATCTGACTGTTGGGTGTTATTTATTGGTTCTACCACAGGTATTGTTTTGGATTGAAACCTACATGTTTGCAGTACAATATCTACCTAACATACTGAAGACACCTTCTATCAACAGAACAACGGGCCTTTATAAAGATTTAAATTGTCTTCATAAAATATTTATTGAATACTCCTCAAATTGAGAAAGTGTTGATACAATGTCAAGTGTATTGACTTTCCAAACCATTTTTTATCAATACGGTTAATCAATCTCAAAGTGAAGTGACATCTTTTCGGTGTCCGAGTGGTGCTATCAATGAACAGCTCGGGTGACCAAAGTGATTCAAGGTTTCCAACTCACAAAAGACTCAGTAAGCAACTATTAAGTGCTTACTTTGAACAAGGTCGCCCAAGTGCCTCTTAGCTGACATACTGTTCATATTCCGCTACAAAAAATTAACAGAGATAATATTTACGACCCATATTGTCATTAGCCTTTGAGGTCTTTGTGTGGTGAAGCTGCAATATATATTTTTAATTTTTTGAGTTGAAATAAAGGTAGATTATTGACCTTATATATAATTATCGTGGTGATTTAGCATATTTAATTTTATTTAAAATAATTTTAGATGCGCTTGTGACTGGTTTGCTTCAATGTGTTACTAATTAATCACTACAATGTCTTTTAATTCTTTGCTTTTTAGGGACCTTCGTCAAGCAACAATTAACAAAAGATTTAATACAACATTACTTTTAAGCAAGATATTGGCTGATTGGAAATGTGTTAACTATCTAAACTGTTTATTAATTCAAACGTGTCTCCTGCAGCGTATCACATACTCAAACGCAATTAATGAGGAACCAATAGTGCATGCAAGACCTATTCACGGACTAAACTATATACCCATATTGTGAGACAACGATCTAAAATTCACCCCTTGTGCGATGAACTAGAAAATCTAAAAGTTACCCCAAGGAAATCACCTCATTTCCATCGGGCCTATTTTAGTCGTAAGCTTATCTTTTCTGAAATAAAGCGGATTACTCGAGACTTATGCGTATAATATCGATATAATCGCGTATTCATTCTCTCTATTATTATGGTAATGACGTTGCGAAAGTGTTAACGTGATGTAGTGAAGAGACTATAGTGGATTATTCATGAGGGTCCCGTCTCGGCTCAATGTGTGTCCCAGAGGGTATGATTGATCATTGTCACAAATACCGAGTTAAGATACTGGATAAATTTTAGGGATGAAACTGGTAAGAGTTCAAATATTGGGAACGCGTCTGTGAATGGATATAAGTATTTAGAACTTAGAACAGGCATGACTTATGTTAATTAAAACATATTTATTATTTACTTCAGTATAGCTAATTATTGGTAGTGCTCTTTTAACGTATAAGTTGCTAATCTGTAACTGTATTAAACGAGTCGTTTCTAAAGCCTTGGGTTAATCCCTCACTCTTCCGCGTTTATTAATAAGACCGTGTGCGGAGCCGAAACGTGTACCGTTTTTTCGAGTGAATCGCAAATGTAATGTGGACTCGGGCAAAGCCAGTCAGACCGCTGTCGAAATATCTCAGTATACAGGCAGAATAGTGTCAACTATAGATATAATTGTTTATAGCCCGCAGATATTTTATCCTAACGCTATTGAACATACAATTAGAAACATTGTAGTCTATCAGATGTACCGGAGTAAAAATTACTATTTTATCATTACTGCTTGGAGGAGTAAATGGTTTTTAAAGGTAAGTTTTATTCTTAAAGTTCTTCCTTAGAAAATTACTTTGTGGAACCAGCTTTTCTCTGCGGTGTTCCCGAATCGATACGACTTAGTAACCCTCAAGCATTAAAGTATTATTCTAGAATGGTCATCACGGACAAAATCTTTAAGTACGTACTAGACACGCGTAGAATTATTAAGTCACAAGTTTGAAGGAAAGATAGGGTAATCTATGACCATGAAGCTAGTGCATCTGATGTAAACAACTTTATGAAATAGATTAGCACTGTCGCTAAAAGGAACACGAAACAGTTGGTGACAATAAGAATGATGTAGAAAACAAACCCCCGTGGAATTGTCAAATGAGATTTCACCAAAGTCAAAAACGGCATCGATAAACGATAGACCAGTTTTTGTGACAAGGTTTTAGTTTCAGCGCGCACTTTAGTACAATAACTCAATGCTTTTGTTAAAGAAGTACTCCTGGCCTATGTAGTGCTAGGACAATTTGATGTAGGAATTTAAATATTCTGTAATTTTCAGTACAAGATTACCATGTGTTAAAAAAATATACGTTCCTGAAGCATGTAGTTATTAGTTGAAATTGTATTCAACGAGCTTCGTCAGACGACATGACAAAGACAATCGTTATCCTTATTTTATTTTATTCAGTGAGTTAGATCACGATTGTATTTAAATAAACACTCTAGAATATCAGCGAAGAATATTCTATGTCAAAAATGATCTTAAACTGTACACGAACTCATATTTCACGAGCGGATTGCTAAAGTAAACCTAAGTTAACATTTCTGTCTGCCTCATCAAATTCTGAATGACTAACAAGCGTATCTTTAGAGCTATTATCCTTCTCATACGAAACCCTCCTTGAAACCCAACCTTAAATAATATTTGATACGTAGGCGTCCTAGATTATACATTCAATCATATCTTTTCCCAAAGGAGTAGGCCCGCAAAATAAGTAGCCACATTCGCCAATATTTGCTTACGAGTGGGTGAGCCTAGGTTGAACACAAATCTAATATTCTTTTGGACAAATTTTGCTCCGTGAATGAGGATAAATTGTCTAACTTAGGGCTTCAGGTTTCCAAACTTAAGGGACAAAACCTTTATCATAATAGTTAGGCGGTTGGTAAAGTATATCACAGACTTCTTAGTTGATTTTCGATCGCTTTAGGGTTGAAGGAAAACCTTGTGAACAAAACCTGAGTCTTCTTTGTAAGAACATCAAAGGCAAGTGATGTTGACTAATTACTAACCGTATTGGAATTGCATAGTTGAGTAAAAGGACTTATTGCTAATATAGCTGATTATTATCAACTAAACAATTGTGTAAATTTAATTAAAATATTTTCAAACAACAAAAGTTAAGCAACACGTCACCGATGATTCTTATTGTGTGACCATTCTGTGACTGGTTTCGACTTTTCGCTTCGGCAACTGACATCTCCATTTTATATCATTTCCAATATCGTTGTCCATTGTTCCACGTCTACGGCTTTTATTGTTTGTTTGATCTGGACGTTAACAAACGAACCAAAATGATTTAAAAAAATATTCATAGTAAAATGCCTTTGTGGAAAGAGCTCTTCTGCTACCGCATCACACGGTTGGTCCATTGAATTTGTTAATCTAAATAGTTTGTCAGCGTTATCTGTAAGAATATGTTTCCCTTTCAATATTTTCCAATATTCGAGTTGTTTCAAATCCAACGATTCCAATTTATTTTGAATTTCCGAAATTTTTACTTTCCTTTTACATTTTCTTGCGAAGGCGCTTTTTACGAGAGTTTGTAGATGTGAAAGTTAGCTAAAAGGTTTTTTTTGTAACTCGATTCTGCCCAAATTTATATACATATCACATTTTACATTTAGCTAGGTAGAATAAGATAAAATTCGTCGCCTTTCAAATCGAAAACTTTGAAAGTAGATAAAATATTTGGCGGGGTATGTAAACTGGAACCCAATTTATTTGTGGAAATACTTAGTGATCTCGATGCAGTGGGCTAACTCGATCAACAACGTGAAGTAACAACTTTTCTAGTGCATTATAGGTGGTGAGGTAAAGTTTTGGTATTTAAGAACCTTCTAATAAATAAGGTTTTCTGAGCTCCGGATATTTTCGACGTTATAATTATTAATCGACGCAACAGAGAAAATAACTTTTTATTGATCACGTGGTTGAACTTTATATCAGTATCTACTTGCTCGTAAGTCAAATCAGTGCAATAAAAGGCTTATAATGCAGTATCGGCATTAGACAGATCTATATGATTAGGAGCGAGTATCAGTAGAAGCTTCTATGTGTGTTTATATTTACAATGAAATATGTAGCGGCCGAGTGCAGTAATGTAGTGAGCGCCAGCAGCAATGTTCCGCGCTACGGTCGGAACGTTGTTTAGCAGTCTCCAACAACTTCCAACACAATACATTTTGTTTCGCAGCCGGTTGCTTTGGTTCGCAGTCATATCGTGAGTGGATTTCCGCATCCACTGTGAGCATTATGGTTGAAATAGCTTCCCTGCACTCCTATGAATAGAACATAATGGAACAAACCATTTCAGATACCGCATTGTCATTTAAGTTTTTACAAATACTGTTCGCTTTTATCGTGTATCAGTAGAAACATCTTCACTGCAATGTAATCTTTTTTTCATATTTACTCCAATATATTTCAACGCTTCGTTGAATGTACGTCACATCCAGTGGAGGAAAACGGAAAGATAAATGTTTGTAAAAATATTGCTATCGAGACCACTGCGTGTTTTAATTTATATTCAAAGATTCTGGTCAGTTTTTACTGGCTAATCTCTTTTTTTAATGTTAATGAGTCCAAATTAGGTTTGAGTCGTGTAATCCTCGCATATAGATAAAGTAACTTGAACTCGGCTCGAAGTTGTAAGTGAAAGTTCGTGAAAGGTCTTTATTATGTTTGCGCGAAATTTCGTTTCCTTTCCGTCTTTGTTCCGGACTTGAAGGAAATTGTGCTATAGTCTTTGGAAAACTTAGTTGCGGACTTAAAACGCAATACTTGTTGTGGCATATCATTTGTGATAAGCACATCGAAGCGAGAATAAAAGAACGCGGGTAAATTGCGTCGAACGTACCGAGGGGAAGCTCGGATGAAACGAATAAGTCCGCGGGTTCAGTATCAATTATTACTTCACACGTAACTACAAACAGTTTCGCGCATGTTCATACCAATATCACTGTATTGTTTAATGTTTTACAATTACAGAATTGTTTATTATTTGAATTGAACTTTAGATGTGTTGATTCAAAAATAATGATACTTAATCTCCGTTAAAGGTCACATCATTAATAAATTCTTACGAAATCCTAACTGCGAAATTACTTCACCTATTAAAACATCTTCACGGAAATAACATTCTATGTATTTAGTGGTAATTTGCGGGGCCCTTTGTAGTATAAAGGGCTCTATAGTCTATTGTATCACTCTAGAGTAAAGAGGTTACTTAAGTCTGGAGGGCCACATTTATTCCCACTGTAATGGCCAAAAGTCATTGAGCCTTATGAGCGCCAAATTTTTTTATTACATGTATTATTTTTTCCTCCGACTTTGTCCAATGTATTTAATTTTAGCGTTAAAGTTACAAGGTCACACTCATTCGTGTAAACTACTTATCTAATATAGCTAACGTACATAACATTTTCGTCCAAGTAACTTTCACCTAATTCTTTGTTGACTTTTTTTGCTTCACGGTAAAATTCCCCAGCCAAATATTTACCATATTTTGGTTAGTAGCTAATATTAAATTTAAAACTGTTTGTCGTAACAATATATTCGCCATTGAAAGACAAGAATGACCCACAAATTGGTAAAACGTTCACGAACGTACGTACGGTTAACGTAAATTTGATCCAATTGTTGAAAATAAAATTTCGGCCAACGCGGGATAAAAAGGCCGCCAAGATGTTTCCCACACAGGAGTTGAAAAGTTTATACCCTACTGTCAAGGCCGAGGAGGAAATCCGAGTCTCGGAGGAGTGAAAATAAAGTGAAGGATAATAAAAGAAGGACGTGTGTCCCCAGAGCTAGTACAGATTTATTTTATGTCCAAGTGACAGCGTGTGGCTAGTCAATCTCACATATTCGATTAGAGACTGCACTGATTCATGAGAATATTAAAATAACTATTCGGTGTAGGTACTTACAATTATTTATGTTGTTAACAGTATCATGTATAAGGTAGTCTAGAATGATGAATTAAATTGTATTATATGTGGCGATCCATGTTCAGCAGTGGACTTCCAGTGGCTGAAAAGAGAGAGAGAGAGAGAGTGAAATTAATTTCATTCATATTAAACCTACTATAATACCACTACTACTACTTGCTTCGCGTTATACATTTTAACGAGCATGAACTTACAGAGGATTTCTAAAAAAATATGTTTTAAAATTAGAAGATAAACGACCTGTTCAGGTGATTTGGGGGCAGGTCAGGTATATTTACGCAATCTATTTTAAGTATGCTTAAACCTACGTCAAATTAAGTCAACATTATTTAATTAATGTAAGCTATGTACTCAGCGCTCTGGTGGAACCCAAAGGAATTTTTGAATAATTAATATCTAGGGATAAGAATGAAGCGAATTTCTAATAAATGCTTGCGTGTGTGCCACCTTATCTCGCATTTCCAGTTGGTTAACTTATCCGAGTTCAGTCACCAATTCGTTCGCGAATTTGTAAACCGTTTTAGATAGGTTTTAGATCATTTATTTTATTGGCGTGTTTATTCTTGTTTTTATTCAGTTGACTTTTGAACGGAAATAATTTTAAAAACAGTTTTGCCAGGCGCCAAACGCATTACCTACTTTTGTAGCTTTAAATAATTTATGTTTTAAAGTAAATTGTGCGTAATTTTTAAATGAAAGTATAAAACTATGAGCGTGTAATATGTTGGCGAAGTATAAAAATATAGGATAGGTTGGAAAGTGACAATAATGTGCGCAATAGACATCAACGTATTAGAAACATTTAAAAGTTATAACTTCGACTAAAATTATTAATTAGTATTAAACCGTATACCGTTTAACACGGTCTATTAATAATTTAGTTGTACGAATAGCTGATTCAAGACCCTCTATGTAGTTGTAATTAACGCTATCATATCTTCACTAATCCGTACATTATTTATTTATTTATTTAAATCTTTATTGTACACATAAAAAAATTACAACATACAGAAACTAAAAAAAAAAAACAAAAAATATTATTATTCATTTTAATTATTCAGGCATTTTAAAATGTAAATGTGGTTTAACCCACAACAAGCTAAGTATAAGACCTCCCAAAAGAATTCCGCACATCTGGAATGTATAGAGCCACTTCTCAATATGTAATTCCGTTTACCTTTTTCTTTGAAACGCATCACCTTTATCCCATTAGCATTTTTATAGGCTTTTGAGGGCATCGTCGTTATCTCGGGGAGGCATGCGGCTAACTCGGCAGGGATATGGATGCCTGTTTGTATTCCTTCTATTCTGAGTAGAATATTATGCGTGTCGTTTGCAACAATGCGAATTTATACCTACGTAATATTTGGGCCATTTTTGTAACACACTATAAAGTGAAAATAGTGAATCAGACGGTAGGTATAGTTCTAAACTCTATTGGTATGTGGCGAAATTTGGAACGTTAACTTGATTAAAATTAAAAAATATATATATTCAACGCTATGTTTGAGATACCTATGTTTATTTAATACAAACATCAAGCATTCATATTCGGAATCTAATACTAAATACGTTTCCAATATAACATAATGTGAGGAGAGAAAAACGTTTCCTAATATTTTTAACAGCATAACAACAACGCATTAGCAAGCCAAAAGATCGTAGACAATATATACTGACAATCTAGATTGCACGACATCAAACATTTTAATTATGTATTCGCGTGTTTAACATTGAGGGTTTTTGAGTATTCTAAACGGTAGTCCCTATACCTATAAATACAACCACTAAAATGGTTTTCATATTTCACCGGTTAGCTAAAACCATTTCAGCCAACGCTCGACGCATTTTAAGCTGATTAAAAGTGATCAATTATCCTGGAGGCATTTTGTAAAGCATTGTTATCCACAACGTCGCACCTGATATGCCTTGGGACCTTCACAATTCCCTCGATAACTATTACTCAACGTGTTAATCCATTGCACTAATTAAATTATACATTTTAGGATTAAAACAAAGCCATAATAATAACTACATAGATAGATATGTGAATTTGACTTAATCATGGATATACTCTCTAATAGCGATAAACTAAGCTGTGTGTTCGCTAACCCACCCACAAATTTGGCGACATCCTTCTAAAAGATTCCTAAAAGACCTACAGTGAACATTTTGTGGTTGTTTATGATGATAAAGAAATGTTCCTTTCTTAACTTGAACTTTAATTAAGTCTTAATTTTATATCGATAGTTTATAAATAAGTTATTTCCTGTTGTTCAGTACTTTAATTTAATAATCTGCGGGCGCGGCCGAGCCCCCTCCAAGTCGAGCTATAGGCCGTAACATCCTTTTCTCGAAGCAATTCAGACCATTTTCAACCCCCCATAACTTCGTTGTGGTTAAAGCAAGAAGCCTGAATTTTCAGTTACTAAGTAGGCATTGTGTAAACACGGTATATTTAAAATTTCATTCAATTTGAACCATTTTCATTCAGTTTAAGAATTATAATGTGTCAAACTTTCGTAATTTTGTCACTCACTGACTGACTGACCGATCATCAAAAGTCTAAGGCACTTCTAGCAGACATAGAACCTTCAAATTTAGAATATAATTAGTGTTTAGTGTCTAAAGTAAGGGAAAATTCAAACATTTCATAATTTGTGTCTAGTTTTCTAGATACACCAACTGCGTGAATAACTTTGTAATCCCATATAAATGTATAGGATTACAAAGTTACATTTGCAGTTAATGAATCATTGTACCCGTATATAGTGGAATAATAGTTGTAGATAGATATCTATATACATGAGGCATAATAGGAGAGGATATAGAGAGGGAAATGGTGTATTCAGCCCATGAAACTGTACAACATTTCTCTAGAAAAACATAACGAAGAAAAACTTGCAAATAAATAGATTAAATAACTCGAAAATATCAATTACAATGAAAGAAAGAACATTAATAATCAAATCCGCTATATTTGTGATAAATTGATACCTACAAAAATAAGAAAAATACATAAGACAGAGGCTTTAAGAAAAATCGTTAGTGATATTCTAG
Organism: Hyles vespertilio; assembly: GCA_009982885.2. Lineage (NCBI taxonomy): Eukaryota > Metazoa > Arthropoda > Insecta > Lepidoptera > Sphingidae > Hyles > Hyles vespertilio. The sequence continues at coordinate 10,613,176 of CM042806.1, read as the reverse complement.
AAGTAAGAAGTACCGAAAAGGAAAAAAGTAGGACTCTACAAAAAGACGTGAGATCCCATCAAAAACACCTGTAAAAAAATTCCAAGTCTCGCAGCTCAGGTTTTCTACCGCAAAAAGTTGTGAGATGCATGTAATACCAAGTCGATTAATTTATTTAGTCCTTAAGGGACCTTCTATATAAAGTTATTACGTTAGTTATTACCATATCAATATTAAAAATTCTTTACGTTTTAAATAAATAGATCGACTTGGCCAGTAGCATTATGTATAAATTGTACGATACATTATGTTTTCATGCGATGGCCAAATCGATCCATTTATTTAAAACTTAAAGAATTTTTAATATTGATATGGTAATAACTAACGTAATAACTTTATATAGAAGGTCCCTTAAGGACTAAATAAATTAATCGACTTGGTATTATATGCATCTCACAACTTTTTGCGGTAGAAAACCTGAGCTGCGAGACTTGGAATTTTTTTACAGGATGTTTTTGATGGGATTTAATTTATTTCATAAAACTTGGGGTACAGCATTTATACAAACAAAATGCCTTAAGACTAATGTGACACAAGTACTATTACATGTTGTGATCTTCAGTAAATTGAAGAAACACAATGTTTAAACTGCACATACAGTAAGTACATTAGCAAAGCTTGTAAAGTGTGTTCTTTGTTGGAAATCCTAATAATAAAAAATAAAATTAAGATGATGAAATTCGATGAGTGACTGGAGGTCAATTAAATGATGATGATGATGATAAAAAGTGAAAGTGAACAATGATAGGAGTGGATGATGTAAAGCCATTGCTTTACATAAACTATAATGATATAGCCGGCCGTTGACTATGACGATAAGATACTTACAACGTTTATGTTTTGGATTGAAATGAAAGAAGAGTAATTCGCGTTTTGCCTATGGCACAAACTGTTTGGATCGTTCTAAAAGGTCCCACCGTCCATAAAAGAAACGAAGGAATATCTTCAACATCTTATTTGTAATCCAACAGCATTTAGGTCGAATTTCCTATATTTAGTTGAATTATTTAGTCGTTGGACGGATTATGTCGCCGCTAAATGGTACACATTGTCATGCATACACGATTGATTGAACGTTGGCCATAATTACATCCCCGTCATCCTGTTATGTCCACACACACATACACACAGAGATGAACACACACACGCTCCTTAATTACTATTAGTATGTAAACGGTTGATTTGAAGTTGACATGAAAATTAATGGCCGAAACTGATGCTAGAGCTTAAAATAGAACTTAGCTGTACTAATATTTTGTGCTGTGCATTGGCATAGAAAATTTAGAAGCATGGATTTTTTTGAAAAAGTGATTTAGCTGATAATTAATTTATGAATTTTGCTTGCAATGTATGTGCTACAATGATAGCTAAACAAATCAAAATCAAGGTTTTCTAATAAAAATTCAATTCACGTACTAATCCTCTCTGACTCGTACAAAATACGAATAAAATTGTTTCATATGAACCACCAATGAATTTAATAATCACCTTCAATATAGCCTGCTGTATAAATGAAATTGTTAATTAAATTTAAAAAGAACATGAACTTTTATGTTTTTGTTAGACAACTAACTACCTATAAAAAGCTAATTGAATACAATGTTATAAAAACAGCCATTGTATCTTTTCCATTCTACCTTCATACCTAGGAACGGAACTGTCTGTCCGTCTGTCAGCTATATTGCTCAGAAACTGTTCGCTGCAAGTATTGACTTGAAAATTGGCACAGTTGCTCCAACGAGATATAAGTGAAAGAATATTGAGACAATTTTTACTTGTATTCAAGATGAAAAGCAAATCAGGTCAAAGGGACAAAACTTGAAATGTCTTTGTTTACATAGTAATATGAATGAAGCAAATATATTTGTATACATTATTAAATTAAACACATTAAATATTAATGGCTGTACACATAGATAATGGAAAGATATTTTCATAAGAATATATTTTCACAGACTATTGAAATATACATTTATCCAACCAACCACTCTCAATAGAACTTTCGGTTGTAGAGGAGACTTGTGCCCTGCAGCTTGTCGTAGGTATATGGGCTGATACAGATTGTAATATCGTAATATAAGAATGCACATTACCTAATTTTTTTACAGACTAATTGTGATAAAATCAGCATTATAAGAACTATTGAGTCATCGAGGTCATAAACAACGATATGGATTTAAATAATATCTCAGAATTAAAAATTCGTACAATCTATGAAATAAAACGCACCAAATCTGAATATAAATTTTCAATTGAAATCGTAGTAAGAGGATTACAAGACCCCGGGGAAATCTGAATACTACATTACGGTTCTTCATCCCATTTTTTCTCACTAATCGCTCCATATCTCAGGTACATGTTGAATTAAACAGTTATTGCCTTATATTTTTAAAGCATTGATCATACACTAAATATTTCTATCAATGAAATCTCCGTGCAAAATGAGGACTAATTAACATGAATAAAAAGTAAAACCCGCACTAGGCCAGCGTGGTGGACTATATGGCCTAACCACTCTCAATCGTACTCTCGATCGTAGAGGAGGCCCGTGCCCTGCAGTGGGACTTATATGGGCTGATACAGAAAAAGTAAAAGTTGGAAGAGCAGTCAAAAAGCTAACGACCTATTCACAACACTAAGCTTCTCCTTTGACTCCGCAGCAAGACGATAAAAGCGAAACTGAAAAGCGTAAACGTTATTACGTTATAGTATGTAATATCAATAGAATTTACAAGAAACATGACTCAATATATATAGGACATGTAGTGTCGTCACTCGTATCAATTTCCCCTTGAGACGCCGTCGGTGCTCCTTCGTCTTGGATAAATAAAATCAATTTATTTTCATGTCGCCTTGTCATTGTTATTTCGTGTAAAGGAAAACAGTGAATTTTTAAGAACGCATTTTCTTCTATACAAAAAATACCTATTGTAATGACGTATCTACCTGGACCATTATGTTGCCGGCTTCTTTCAAGCTTATGTAAAAAGGTTTGGCTTATCATCCCTGCGGGTCCGAGACGGGTTGATAGAAATAGTATTTACTAGAAAAATAGCCTCTGTGTTGTACACGGTTAGAATCCTGGCGGTGAAAGTAAAGGTTGCTGGTTTGATCTAGACCACCACATTTTTTGTATGATCTACTATTATTTGTTATTAATCTGTATGTAAGTCGGAAAAATGTCTAATAATTTCTGATACGCGTAAGGCATACTTTAAAGTGGCGTTTAGATTTGTGGTATTGTGTGATGATATCTGTTTATAGTATCAACGATGATATAATAAATCAGTGACCAGTTTGGAATGAAGCCATCGGAAGGTTTTATTACTAACTATGAGTACTATAACGATGAAGGAAACCATCGTGAGCAAACCTGCATATCATAGCGATTTGTAAAATTTGTATAGTGTGTAAAGTTCACCAACCCGCGCAAGTCCAGCGAAGTGGAATAAACGGCCTAAGCATTCTCAATCAAATTCTCGATTGTAAAGGAGGTCCTTGCTCTACAGTGGGACATATATGGGCAAATACTGTAAGAGTACTATACTGTAAGAGTTTCTGACGCTGCTTACAGATTGCTAAAAGCCCCTCAATCGCATAACACTTGAAAACACCGCATAAAATTGATGCAAAAACATTTCAATGTTTCAACCGTCTATTGGAGATGTTTGTTTTATGTAAAATAAATCTTGGCACCGTTGTGTATGCTAATAGTAATAGCTCTATCATTCACACGCCCCTGATCTTAGTGTGGCAATGACACAGCAATAACTATAATATATTGCCTCGTACCCCCTTTGTGGAGAGCGATTTGGGCGTAGATTCATGTCCCACCTGCGTATTTTTGTGACAGCTGGATTAATACCTATAGTAAATACATTGTTCTTTAATAGTTGCGTAACACAATCTGTATTGATAATTCCGAATTTAGCTTAAAATCTTCTTTTCTCCTAGCATTTATTTATTTATTTATTTATTTTATTCTTTTTTGTACACCAAATAATACTTATTCTAAAACTTATATTTAACATAAGAGTACAAATGGCAGTCGTAACGCTCAAGGCAATCTCTTACCGACTACCATGGGATGGACATAAGTGAAGGAAAATGAAAATAGCGCAGAATAAGTGTACTTTTAGAATATTAATAATAATATAATAATAATAATAACAGCCAACAGTCACATACATAGTCCTGACCCCACATTAAGATCGAATCTTGTGTCGTGGGTATCAGGAACTACGAGAGACTTTTCGGTCTCACAAACACCCAGACCCGAGAGAAATATTTGTGGGCCGCACTAACATTTCTCTCGGTGCGGGGATCGAACCCGCGGCCTCTCGTTTCACAGGCGGTGAATTATAAAAAAAATAGGAAATAATTAAAATATTTAGCTTGATAGATAAAAGGATACAAATATATGAAATTAAATAACATACCTACATGAATTTACTTAAAAATAAACATACCAATAAAGATATAAAAACCAAATATTACATTGCTCTCCAATATTTGAGATACATAAGCAAACAACCATTAGTTTTTAAAGAGACAAGTATTGTTCTTTTACCATTCTTTTGAAGGACAACAGTGTTCTTGCCCGTCTCACAGCAACAGGAAGTGCATTCCATAAGCGGACCGCTTGGACAGTGAACGATTTGCCCATAAAAGTTGTTGAGTGCACGGGCATTCTTAGTTTTAAGTTCTCCGACGATCTCAAGGATCTCGAATGTGAATCATGTAGGAATATAAAACGGTCTTTAAGATAAGAAGGAGTGAGAGGATTAAACAAGATGTTATACAGAAGAAAAAGAATATGAGTATTTCGACGAAGTCGTACGGGTAACCACTTGAGCTTAACACGAAACTCGGAAACATGGTCATATTTGCGAAGACCGAATATGAACCGAATGCAAAAATTTTGGAGACGCTCAAGTTTATTAAGTTGGTCCTCGGTGACATCGATATAGCTGACATCGACATAATCAAGGATGGGAAGAAGGAGTGTTTGTGCAAGCGAAATCTTCGTGGTAACGGGTAAGAAATTGTGTAACCTTCGCAAACACCGTGCTGAAGCAAACACCTTTCTACTTAGCTCACGAAGCTGCGGACCCCAGGAGAGAGTTTTTATTATATTCTCACAAACTTTGACACACAAAATATATACTTTTTTAATAAAATAATTATAATGAATACACCCTACAGACAGTCACATATGTATATAGTCCTGACGCTACACTAAGATTAATTAAGTCTTGTATCGTGGGTATCAAAAACTACGATCCCACGTATACCAGGTGTTTGCCCAAACTAGGGATAAATATTTGTGAGCCTCACAAACATTTGTCTCGGTGCGGGGATCAAATCCGCCGCTTCTCGTTTCATAGCCGGTGTCATAGCAACTGCGACACGAAGGCTGCCTATATAGAAAGTAAATGTGTATAGAAATAATAATCACATAAATCTGGATCATTTATTGAAATCAAACATTCCTAAGAATCTTTGCCTAATGAAGTGAGATAGACTATCGGAGGTTAATATACATAGTCAAGTCATAAGTATTGTCACACAGTAAAAACTTTTCTTTTAGAATGCTGGCCACAAAAAAGTTTCTTGAATTCGAATTTCGAATTGTTCATGAAAACAAAAATGTATACTTTTTAGAATTTTACTCATTTTTAAATATGGAGTGGACGCTTAAAGAAGACCGTGTTGCAGTTATTGCGTTGCATCGTTGCGGTTACGCGCCAATTCAAATTTTTGACATACTGAAAAATTTGAATATAACCAAAGGAATCGTTTATCGTACCATCAAACGATACAATGAAGACTCTAGTGTAGATGACAGGTCAAGAAGTGGTCGCCCTCGGTCTGTTAGGACTCCAGCAGTGATAAAAGCTGTGAAGGCGCGAATTCAAAGAAATCCCAAACGTAAGCAGAAACTGTTGGCCCTTCAGGTGGGGTTAAGCAGAATTACGGTTAAAAGGGTGTTAAATGAAGACTTAGGGCTTCGGGCATATCGAAGAAAAACAGGACATCGTTTGAATGCTCGTTTAATGAACCTGAGACTGAAGAGATGCCGCACTTTGTTGAAGCGGTACGCGGGAAAAATATCCGGAAATTCTTTTTTTAGATGAAAAAATTTTTACCGTAGAAGAGTGCTTCAATAAACAAAACGATAAGGTGTACGCACACAGTAGTGAAGAAGCGAGCAACCGTATTCCGCGTGTCCAACGAGGTCATTTTCTATCCTCGCTCAAGGTATGGTTGGGAGTTTCTTATTGGGGCTTAGCAGAGGTACATTTTTGTGAGAAAGGTGTAAAAACGAATGCAGTTGTGTATCAAAATACAGTCCTGACGAACCTTGTGGAACCTGTTTCTCATACCATGTTCAATAACAGGCACTGGGTATTCCAACAAGATTCGGCGCCAGCTCATAGAGCGAAGATCACACAAGACTGGCTGGCGGCGCGTGAAATCGACTTCATCCGGCACGAAGACTTGCCCTCCTCCAGTCCAGATTTGAATCCGTAAGATTACAAGATATGGCAACACTTGGAGGAAAAGGCGTGTTCAAAGCCTCAGCCCAATTTGGAGTCACTCAAGACATCCTTGATTAAGGCAGCCGCCGATATTGACATGGACCTCGTTCGAGCTGCGAAAGACAACTGGCCGCGCAGATTGAAGACCTGTATTCAAAATCACAAAGGTCATTTTGGATAAACTTTAGTGTCATAAGAATCTATGTTTTGTTAAGTTCATTTTGGTATATAAATGGTTACATAATGAATAAACTTGTTTAAATTATTTAAATTAAACATGTGACAGAATTTATGACCTGACTAGGTATATATTTCATGTTTATGTAAATCACGTAGGTGTTCTAAAAGTCAATATAAAGGACAACAACTGATCTGAGAAAATGTCAGTTTACAAAATACAGTTAATCTTATTTGCAAAGAACCAAGGCATTCAATTTTAAATCAGTTGTATAAATTCATCATCTTCAGTCAAAAGAAGTTTTTGATAGATCGTACCGCCTGCCTTAGGAAAGACTACACATGTTGTACTATCATATACCTAGCCTCGATTCGAGAACATTTTCACCCATCGGAGATTAGTTCTCCATCTTGCCAGCTCCTATTGAATTTGCTAATCCATAGGGCTATGTTGATAGCCCCAACAAACTTTATCACTAATTTGATCTCAAAGGAAGATGCCAAGCACACCCCTCTCCCTCAGTCGTTGAGTGATATAGAATTATTACAGCGACCTCCATCAAGCAACTTCCTGAAACCGTTACTAGGTCGTCTGTATCTGTACATCTTGTTTGTGGACGTATATGAGCTATCACTATAAACATGATTCAAGCTTCAATGACAAAGAATGTCAAAAACAAAAAGATATACGCAGTTACATTCTAAAATTTAAACACACGTGTTCTACTTAAAGTAATAAGTCATTAGCTAATCGGCTTTAAAGCGAGGAATTTAATTTTTATAAGCTTTTAGCCCCGAAAAATAGGGAGAATTCTTTTATTTTCTAGCTCTTTTGGGAATTAAACCTCATTTCGGTTATATTTCTAAACTTATATATTTTTTTCATGCCTTTTAATAAAATAGATGAAAAATATACCGTATAAATACAATGCAATCTCTAAAATAGTTCATGTAACTCGGTACTGTTACAAAATATATTAAATTGTTGTGATACTAATGTGCCTTTTGATCTCGTAACACTATTCAATAAACAGTTTGGGTTGCCTTCCTACGAGTACGGGTACGTCTTTATTGGACTTATGAATCCATGATAATAAGGCTAATTAATTAAATCAAATATTTTCCATCCACTCAAATATAATTACATAGAATGACACATAATATCATAAATGTAGTGGATGTTTTATACAATCAATGGAAAAGAAAAATCGACATACACATATACCAAAGGTAACTAAATATTGTTTAATATTTGTTGTAAGTAAAAATCAAAATTAGCCAGATCGAGAACCAGCGTATAAGCTGTTAATCAGTGTTATCGCAACACTGATTTTCAGCTACTCGCCGCGCCGCCGACATATCTCATTAGTATTGTTCATTTGTTTAATAACATAATAATAATTTTACAATCTAGCCTGACTACTGATTGTAAAATTGATTATTACATATTCGACATTTTCACGGAGCAGGGTAATATCCTCTTGCAATTTCCGATTTGAACTAACTGATATAAGTTAAGTATACGATTTAAGAAAAACTAAACAAATACTTACGGCCTTATATACACTTTATAAACTTATTTTAGCGATCGAATGTTTTGTCTTCTTCTTTGCTCAATCTGAATTCAAAAGTAGTTTGAAATGGATGAATCATTCTATAACCAAAATTGTTTTATAAACTTTCTATAGTTAAGGTCCTTAATGAAGTAGTCGCCCACTTCTTTTGGTTTTGATTTGGAATTAAAACCACGTTCATTATTTCCATTTCAAATGCTTTAGTCAGAACGATACGGGAGTTTACAAATATTCGCAATAACTTGCTTCCTACACCAATATTATATTGTGAATGACACACATTTCTACCATAAATATTACAAGTATGTATGTACTTGATGTGATGTAACTCAAGAAATTGTCAAGGGCGAGAAGACGCCGATATATTGCATCGCGGAGATGTATTTCATTTCAACATGCTCTCTCTCTGATACCGATGTGTCGGGAATAAAATAAAAATATACTAATACATTCTCTTTTATAAAATTGTATCTCATATTGCCTCCTTATGGAACTAAGTTGTTTACAATCTTCTTGCCTTCCCACAATTACGGTTAATTCATCGCGCTGGCGGCCTGTGTTACCCACTTTTTTGGGAAATTATCTAATTCTGAACAAATTATACTTTTGGAATCGAAATACTAATACAAAATGAGTAACCTTGGGTAGGCTTAGGAATTAACAATACATATTTATTTTTATTGCATAATTCCTGCAAAGAAGCAAACGACTCTCTTAATAAATACGTTGTCGACTTTTCAAATTTCTTCTCATAACTGGTATGGTAAGAAAGAAGAACGTTAAGGGGAAAGAGGGCCTTAAGTAATTCAATGACAGCTTCCGGGGCGCTGTTGGTTGGATGGTGGCTGTGAAACAAACCGCGGGTTCGATCGGGGGATCGAACCAACCGGCGTAAATATTTGTGAGAACCAAAAATATAATTATTTTTTTCGGGTCTAGGTGTTTGTGAGACCGAAGACATAGGACACGATCTTAGTGTGGGGTCAGGACTATGTACATATGTGATTGTTGGGTGTATTTATTTTTAAAAAGTCACTCACCATACGATACATAACAGGAAAAGCATTGGTTCACTATGTTTTTTGGAAGGCGTTTTTACCATCTAATTTGATCCGACCAATTCCTGCAGTAATCGCTTTGATGTAGCACTATGATTTCGAATGAAGAAACGTATTAACTTAATTCTATATTTAAATGTCATACAAAGTTACAAAAAATATATTTATTGGACACTATTCTCAAAACCCTCGCGTCTTGCTTTTATCTAAAAATTCCCACAATCAGTCGCGTACTTGTAGTGAAGACAATGCATGTTACGAAATGTCGTATATGCTCTAAATGCTGGCAACGCAACTTCACAATCAATTATACAAAGAGCTTCGTGGAATCGTGGCTAATATGGAAGGGCGTGGGTGCAATGCTTGTAAAGTAGTTAAAAGCACTTGGCATTGCTTAGTGACAAAACCCATAAGATCTCTTATAGCGTAAAGGCTGACCTAAATTCAGCTGTGCATGTGTGATTGGATGGTTTCGTAGAAAACTCAAAATTGCCTCTCTATTTTCATGTTAAATATTAAATTATAGCTGTATATGTGAACTTTAAAAGCCTGAATCTGAATACAAGATCTAATTCCTTTTTTGTTCGTTTTCTCTAGAGTAAATACCAGCGCGGAGGATAAAATATATGTAGCATTGAGGATAGAATTTCATATGAATTACGGTATACGATGAAAAATTTTAAATGTTATTTGAAAATTACTTGGAATTTGGTTACAATAAATTGATCTTCTTTTGAAATGAACTTAAAATTGTAATGTCCCAAAACCATCTCTAATTTGTATTTGTTTAAGTACATTTCAATGTCTCATCGTCATCATCCTAAACCAAACAAATTCTAAAACGAAGTTCCAAAGGCTTCTAAAACGACTTGTGAAAATCTACTTCTTACATAATAAAATTTATTACCATGCCTAATCTTAAATCAGCGCCAACATTCCCACATTATATCATGCGTATGAATAATCCATTCCGAACATCCCTTTGGAAAACGTTAAATAGACAATCCTAGTGGAGAACCCTTGGGAAAAATTGTTAATTCATGTGGGTAATGTAGACGACGTCTCTCGTGGCCGCTGAATTAGCAAATAGCACAGGCAACTTAAGTTACTTATTACAATACTTTGGTTCTTGACCGGTATGACTTTTAGAAATAACCGATCGATTTAAACATTGTAATATATATTTTTTGTTATGAGCTTACACTTCTTTATTATTCTAAATGTCTACCGACGGATAATGGGATATGAATAATAAGATATTGATATTTCGCAATCTTTGCTATAGAATGGTTTGTCTTTTTCACTCAAACCCAATTCAAAAGTCGTTTGAAAGTGATAAAACATTCAATAATCAATAAATAAGGACTGAATTAATGAATGATCTATAAATAAAGACGTAAATCACTACACGCCAATGACATCATGTTAATCCATAGATTCTTGTCTAGTCTTCTCGTTCCCATATATTTATAGCAGCGTCATTGAAATTTTTTAGATCCCCTTTAAGTGGCTAGAAAATGTTGATACCATTAATCCAACTACATTCGCCACAAGTGTAACAACAATTATCTATAATCTTAGACTAAAGTGTAAACCATATACACTGAAACATAATATGGAAGATGGCCTCGATCTTTTGGAAAGCTTTACTGTTGACTACTTTTAAACCCAAATATTTTTATCTGCGGACAAAACGCTACTACTAGTTACATTCTTGTTATCATGTTTTAAGCTATGAATATATTTTGTATGCGGCGTCGTAAAAATATTATGAATGGGTATGTAGGAGTGTTTATTACTCGGATGGTACCGCAGCGTGGATAAATGCGGAAGTTTGTCCGTGGTTGCTTATCCGTTTATATTCGAAATTCCTTTTATTCTGGCATATCAAACTGTTCCTACTCAAACAGATTAAAACGGCAAGCCAAACTAGATTTGCTATGTGTACTCGACGAAACGTTGGTAATAGTGATTCTGTATGAATGGCTTCCAGAACTGTATCAGCGGATATACGTCCCAATGCAGGGCATGAGCCTTCTCTACAATCGGGAGTACGATTGAGAGTTGTTAGGCCATATGGGTGGACCATATGGCCTAATACGCTGACCTAATGCGGCTTACCGTCTTTAGTAGTTTATTGTGTCTGTAGTCACTAAAACTACCACCCTGACTTCGTTTTTGTCGCAATCTGGATACATCCTGTATTGACTAATTAACCTGTATTTTTCGGGTTTCATTTTTATATATATCTATATATATAAAAATGAAACCCGTTTCGCGTTGTCACGGCATCACGTGTGAACGGCTGAACCGATTTGGCTTATTTTGGTCTTGAAATATTCGTAAAAGTTCTGGGAAGGTTTTAGGAGTGAGAAAAATGGGAAAATTTCTCAGGAAGATACTAAAAACCTTTTTTTTGGGTATCGTTCAAGCGTGATGTGTCCAGCCAATATAGGATGATCTTTGTTTATTTGACGGGAGACGTAAAAGATGGTCCAGCTTCAACTACCATCCAACGTAAAATGATCTATCTTTCCATTGTCTTTCATTGACGGCTGACGAAATAGAACAAAATTCAAAAAATGTGTACAACGTGTATATAATATTATCTAGATACGGCGTCTTGCGCGTAATTTTGTTAAATGTAAAATAAAACGATGTCCATATCTACCAAAATAGCCCATTGTTTTTTTAGATTATAGCAACAGTTTTAAACAAGTTTTATACTCTATCGAAGCATTTTGCCGGAGTACACCAAAATATATCTAATTATAATTTTTCGTTTTCATAAACGACATTGTTTTTTGAAGTGATACTTTTAGATGCGCTGGGGGACAAATTTAAATTCCGCATTAGTATTGTTTTCAGACTCAAGTTTAAAAAAAATGGTACGTTGATGCCGTATCTAGACATTATAATGAAACGATATGCAGTTTTATATTTTTAAATATTTGTTTTATTACTTACGTCACCTGGTAAGGCAGTATGAAGGTTTTATTAATTTGTATATGGTAACGTACTAGACGCGACTGCCAACAATTTTACGATGGTCACGGGTTCAAATCTCAGGGCACACCTCTGACTTATCGGATTAATTTCTACGTCAAATAAAATCCACCAACCCGCACTAAGGCAGCGGGGTGGACTATATCTTCTTCTTCTATAATATAAAAATGAATCGCAAAATGTGTTGGTAAGCGCAAAACTCAACAACGCCTGGACCAATTTGGCCAATTCTTTTTTTTAAATGTTTATTATTACTTTATTACTAACAAAAAGTAATGGCGTGCGATATTATTTGGAAAAACAGCATTTTGGTGCTGAATTAAGGGAAGGAATATTGGATGAACAATAAAAAAACGCTTAAGATTTTAATATCAAAATTTCCTAAGGCAATCTTTATATGTATATGTATATGGAGAGACGGGATATAATAGAGTGGAAGGTACGGGAGAGGACTGGGATAGCTGACAGATTTGATAGGACCAAATGTAAATGCACGTTATAAGACGGGATGGATAATAAAGAGAAAGGACGGGACGGATCGGGAAGAGATTGAACAGACGGATGAGACGGGATTGAGCCGGACAGTAGGACAGCTACGTCAAGTTTAGGTATGCAAGAGTTTATAGGAAAAATAACATGCAATCAAAAAATATATGCACCCAGGCGAAGCTGGGCCGGGCCGCTAGTATTGAATATATTATTGATGAAATAAAACATAAAATCAATCTCTTCTATAACTACAGATTAATTAAGCATTTAATTTCAAATAATCTAATCCATTAAATGGTCTGTATCAGCCCATATACGTCCCACTGCAGGGCACGTGCTTTTAGGCTTAGGGCACGGGCCTCCTCTACAATCAATAGTACGATTGAGAGTGGTTAGGCCATATAGTCCACCACGCTGGCCTAGTGCGGGTTGGACCATTAAATGGTAATGAAGAATAAATATTTCTATACATTTTTACCTCACCAAGATGAGTAAATTGGTGCGGAAATATGCATGGGAATAGCAATAGACGTCGGAAGGTTACCGCCGACCGCGCATTATCTGCATTGCAACGACTTTTCTGCACTGCGATAAAATTAATTATAAAGACAGCTGCCGACTTAATTCCCTCCAGGTATCTTATTCACTGTATTTATAATATGGGTTTTGTAAAGCTTTTTTTAATAATTTAAAATAATTGTATCAGTGTACTGGAATGATCATTTATGGAAAATCTTAAGGGTTAGTAACCATAAAATGTATTTGCAAACGATACAAATTATTTCTTATTATCTTTTTATTTATGTGACAGCCTCCCGCGCAGTTGGTTACACGCTGGCTGTGTGAAACGAGAGGCCGTGCGTTCGATCCCTACACCGAAACAATTTTTTGTGTAATCCACATTTTTTCGGATCTGGGAGTTGGTGAGACCGAAAAGTCTATCGTAGTTTCTGATGCGCATGACACCAGATGCAATCTTAATGTGGAATCAAGATTATGTATGTGACTGTTGGGTGGATTTATTTATTTATTATTTATTTATTGGAACGTAGTTCCTTATCGCGCGGTGTAAAAGGGGGCTAGACGGAAAAATTCTCACGAAAAGTTGTAACGACACTTTAAAACATTTGATAATCGTTTTTTATTTCTTTATTCGAGAATGATGTCATATATTTTACGAGTATTTAACGCTAATAGAAAATATCCAAATAGATATTAATATGTTAAAGGCTATAGTAAAAACTAAGAATACGCTGAAGCCCAAAATTAAGTGGGAAACGTTGCGACAATTTCTAATTTTCATCAAATGTCATAAATCAAATTGGTACAAAAGAAACATAAATTGCATAAATATGTGAAAAAAAACATAATGATGGTGATACCCAAATTATTCTTTTGATGGTGACATATAATTAAAATTACATAATAAAACCGTAATACATTGATTTTCGATCCTCCTTAATAAATTATTATTTACAATTTTAGTTTGTTACCCTGCTGTCAATCATTAACCCTAGATTTGACTATGTATATTTACCAATTATTATTAAAATTGAGCCTACTGATTAAGTTTATATTACATTATATTTGTTATTTTACAAAAAAAATCCGCTAACCACAATGTGTCGTAATCATAGACGTAGTATCAATAGACTTGACATGCATTTGACATATATTAGTCCATCTCACTTAGACTTATGCATAAACCTTAAAAAATGAAAGTAACAAAACACAATTTGCGGTCCTTGTCATAGTTTCACATAATTTTGTAGGGGAACACTGCGTGTACCCAAACAAATAAGACGTGCGGTTTGTTATAAACTTGAATTACTGAGTATTTTACGAATATTTGCGGTCAAAAATGTATGTAAAAGAGTGTTGAAACTGATTATAAGACAAAAGGTATGGTGTGCTGCTTTATTATTGGCTGTGATAGCCGATCTAAACGATAATATGAAAATATAACCTCTCACTGGTAAGTGCATTTTATTTAGTATATTGGTAAAAATAAATGTAGACGTTCATTATTACTAACATCTGCAATTAGTATTTCATAGAATACATTGAAAAATAGGATTATATTTGCATAAAAAATAAAAATGCTTTTTTTTTACTTTATGTCTGTCCCTTACGGTGGAACTCGAATGTCGAGTCCATTTGATACTACGTCCATGGTCGTAATTAATTTTGAAGATGGTTGTTCTGCGTGAAGTCGCAGCGCACCGCGAAGGCATAGGATTCGCGGAAGTTGCAAGCCACGCGCCCCTATTGGTCAGACTCGCGATAACGTGACGCAGCGCTCACATAATTGGAGGAATAGCCGCGCAGCGCTGCACTGCTAGAGTATTCTAAAGATGTATCTCGAACGCTTAGCAGATACAACAAAAAATTCCCTCATTTTAGCCGGTGATTTTAACATCAACTTCAGTAATGAAAAATCAAAACCATTGCTACAGTTTCTAGAGGAAGAATTTGATTTAAGAATTAACAATAATCCAACAGAGTCAACAACAAAATATAATACTACCATTGATGCAGTTTTTTCAAGACATTTAAATAAAATAGAATCCCAAACATATGTTTCCTACTTCAGTTACCACAAGCCAATTATTACTAAAATTGAGCCTACTGATTAAATTTATATCACATTATATTTGTTAATAATAAAAAAAATATTATTATAACTTAAATAAATATATTACAATTCCTTTACTAATTTAGTTTTTCTGGAACTATTATTACAATGATACTATGATGATATACACGTCATACGATATCAAAGTGAACTCATTTTTTGTACGCTTCACTATTCAATGCAATGTATTTTTATAATATTTTATATTTAATAAAAAATAAAATTCCCATACCTAAAAGAATACACCTCATGCCTTTATTGTGCGTTGTAGGTCCAGCAGTACGTTCTAGGAAGTCGGTAACAAAAATAGAACTGTGAATTAACAACGGACAAAAACTACCGTGTGCGTTTCCACGAATCGATGTAATATATTTGACAAATTTCAGTTGAATTTCTACATTGATTGAGGCAAAAAGGAAACAAAGAATATTTACTTTAAAAAAATAATCGTTTTAAAATGAACGAAATACTTGAGGATTTTTTTTTTCTCAAACTAGACACGGCCTACATCCAGGGATAACAACTTGGAACGTAATAACAAAAGTAAACAAACATTTGCACTACGAACCAATCAGCCTATCATAACGAGAAAATTTATAAAAATGAAAGCACTTAATTAAAACTTAACATTTTATGAAAGCAAACACAAAATAGAACGACTTATTTAAAAATGAAGATTACTCACAAATTAAAAATATACAGAAAATATACAACATACAACATTAAAATATTAATTAATTTCTGCCTTGGTGACGCATTTATGCTATGGTATTATTGCCCAACGAATATCTTGGGTTAGAATCCCGGGTCGTGCAAAATGATATTGGATTTTATGATTGGATTGTATGATTGAATATGCCGGCTCGCCACCATTACCATATACATTGTGAGATAGAAAAAACAAGGCGAAACGTTGTTATCCTGGTAGTGCGTCTGCCTAACCCTTCTGGGAAAAGGCGTGAGTGTAAGTGCAGAGATATAAAAAAGTAGTACTCATAAAAAAATATTTCAATATGTAGACCATGCGTCCATGCGTATGCGTGCGTGGTGGCCTGTTGGTAAACGGACTAGACGCGGCTGCCAACATGTTCACGGTGGTCGTGGGTTCAAATCCCAGGGCACACCTCTGACTTTTCGAAGTCATGTGTGTATTGACAGTCAATCACCACGCACTAAAACGGTGAAGGAAAACATCGTGAGGAAACCTGCATACCATAGCGATTTATAAGAATTTCTATGGTATGTAAGTCCGCCAACCCGCACTAGGCCAGCGTGGTGGACTATATGGCCTAACCACTCTCAATCGTATTTTCGATTGTAGAGTAGGCCCGTGCCCTGCAGTGGGACGTATATGGGCTGATACAATACAATAAAAAAAAATGTAGACCAAACTATTATATTGAATAAGGGGGATTCCGCATTGTGTTTATGCTTCAGCAATAGGTAATAGGCAAAGAATAGAAAGCGGGCTTATAATATTAATATTGTTTTGGGCATTCACATAACATTTTATAAATTTAGTTTCACATTAAGAGTAACAGAGGGCTTAATTCGAAATTTATTTATAAACATTATTTTACAATTATACATACACATATATTATGTAATGTTAATGTTTTGAATGGCTACGAATAATATATTACACAATTATACCTAGAAAACATAGATTATAAAAGAATAAATAAATTAAGCTTCCTAGCTTTGTATCTTGTATTACGATTCTCATTTCTTCCAACAAAAAGTAACAAAGAAAATAATACAATGTTCATTAATCAGATTACTATTCTGTAGTTATTTTCCGTTTGTCCGCACTGCGATTAGAAATACATTAATCGTTATATTTAGAGGCTAGAAAACTAAGTACAGTTCTCTCTAATTATTTATTTAATTAACTACAAATAAATACATACATATTCCTGATCTTAGACTAAGATCGAGTCTTGTGTCGTGGGGATTCGGAACTACGTAACACTTTTTGATCACCCAGACCCGAAACAAATACCTGTAATTCTGATAAATAGATATTTATCTAGTTGTGGAGATCAAAACCTCGGCCTCTCGTTTCGCAGCCGGCGTTCAAACAACTGCGCTACGGAGTCGATTATTATTGTTTAACTTCATTATACATTTAGATTGGCTTACTGCCGCAATTCTTATTATTAAATATTCATCTTATCACCAAACGATAACTCGGGAGGCTACACTCCTAAAATGAGTTCCACCTTATATAGAACATTGTAAATTAAGCTTAACCCATAAATAAATAAACGATAAATTTCAAAATGTTTAAGGCGTTTCATAATACGATATTTATTCAGTTCTTGTCTGTGTTCATAACTAAAATTAGAATTCAGTTTTGTGCTTCCGCTTCTCACTACTTAAATGACTTTTCATTTAACTTTATAATTATTGCTTTGAGATAGCCGAGCGAAATCTTGATTTAAAATACAAAAGAATATTTATACCAACAGAAATTGAGAAAACGGGTACTCTCACATGATGTAGTACTGTTACTTTGTAACATTTTGCATTTTTGTTATGTCTATGCTTAATTTATATTTTATTGTATGTAACCAATTAAATAGCGTGTTAACTAGCAAAATAAGATTTTATGTATGTCTTTTTAAATACGAGTATTTTTAAATTTTGAGGGAACCTTCAAAAATGACTGAAAGACTTCATAAATGTCCTATTCATTTTCAAATAAATCCAGTTTATCGATAAACCTAACCTAGTAATCTGATATATATATAAACAGCAAATATCCACTGTTATCATAAAGAATTAGTGCTCACACTGCAATAAAATAAAACCCGACACTAACAACATCAGAATAACCGTTTTTAAACTCCGTTTATCTCTATAAGTGAGATTTGTGCCCCATAAAAGTCTCAATAAATATCTGCAACGAATACCGATACTGCTCCTCATCAATACCAGTTGATATTCTTGAAACAATATAACACTAAAGCACGAATATTCATAATTTGTTTACAATCCCGAAGATCGTAATCGTAAATATGTTCGGTTAATTCCGGACCGAATTTTCAGGTTTCTGGACCCATAAATTAGATATGTATAAGAGGGTGTTTATGGCCTCTATTTTTTATTGAAATTCCTTGTAGAGGCCACGCGTGCCATACTTGCCGCCTCAATTGGTATTTATACACGCAACCGTAATATGTAATTAGATTGGCAACAACCAAATTATAACAGAAAGTTCACTTTAAATAATAATTACTGGTTTAAAGTTGAAGGTGAACCTTCTTTGTCATTCAAGAAAGTAATTAAATATAATTTTGAGTCAGTTATGGCTTTGTTTTACTGTCACGGATTTATCAGCGCGAGCAAAATTTTAATATTCACCCGAAGACAAAATTGTGTCAGTAATAATTTAATTTCATTACGAGATACCGGAAAATTGAGCTAAATAATTTATAATGAAAATGTTAAAATACACTTTAGACTGAAATGTTTTAATTTAGATAGCACGTCAGTGGTGATAGAAAATAATTATAAAGGAATATTTATATTAGAATACATAAGTGTATAAGAAAAGAATATTGGCTTTAAGTCATGTCGTCCACGTCTAAAATACCATAAAGAAATCCATTCAGATCTATTCATTGTAAAACAAAAAGGACGATGTTTCTCACTTAAATTTTAGAACAAATATTGAGGTAGAGAAAAAATATTTAGTAACAAATGGTAGGGGTCAGGAATATCTTCAATTTCACTGTATAGCCACTAAAATGATGGCAGTGTGTCGGAGTCGCTTCGTCGAGTGTTGACGGAGTGGTTCATTATCTTTTTAAAATAACTTGAGCTCATCATGAATTTAATCAAACAAATGAATGTCGTATGGACGCCGTCCCAGTCAATTAAGAAGAAGGTTTCGTAAAGTGAGTCAAAAGGAAAAACAGATATGAAATTAATTATCCTAAAATAACATCTGAGGAAACATGTATTTATATTCTTAAAATGAAATTTATTTTTAAGAAGCTGTAAAAATGACAATTGTTGTAACTAACTATTGAATTACAAAATAAAAATATTTTTTTATTATTGGGGTATATGCAAAAAATTATTACCTTTAAAATACCCACTAAATAACGTACATTAACAACAATACTTACAAATAAATTAAAATTATCACTTACTTTTATATTTCATCCGACAATGTATTAAAAAACCACTACACGGTCGTCACATTCACAACAACCACCGTCCGAGTTGACGCGAAGTGCGAACGCGGCACGAACAAAGCGGGAATATCACGAGTACGTGCGTAGAAAAGTGCGGAAAAGTTGCGCGCGTGGCATGTCGCGCGGTGCGAGGCGGCTTGCAGCGCGGCGTCTCGCGCTGTACTGGCCGCCCGGCGCCCGGGCTTGCGCCGCCCGGGGCGCGCCCACGGCAAGCCGAGGCTTTCAGCTTCATTCCACGGCCTCCGAAACATCCTTCACAGTTCGTGACACGTGTACACAATGCTTTAGCACCCAGTAGAATCGTTGTAATTCGATAATAATGTGCGTAGTTAAATCGTTTGCCGTTTAGTATTCATTTCACGCGCTTTACACGTTCCCAGTCTTAATCTTTAAACCGGTGATAGGTTTACATTTGAGAATATATTTACTTTGTAATTGAGTGAGAATAAGTTTATTTCCAAAATAAAATATTATATTTGCGGTATTTGTAGAATAGTTGTCGGTGGAACAAAAGATTTTATTTAGCGTGTAAGAATGAAACATGATTGCGAAAGCGTTGCAGGTGTACGTGTGCTGTGTACATAAATATCGTGACCAGGTTCTCGGGTTCAAACTACATTTCTCAGTCTCTAGCACTCTGTCACGTGAACACAGTAGCCAGGGAGCAAAAGCCGCGCTTGAATATTTGCGCTCAAAGCCGATGTGTACATTGTGTAGCTTTTTCACTTCCCTTTTGATGTGTATTATTATGAAACAAAGTACGACAAAAATATTGTTGGGTGATGTATTCTCTTTTCTGTATGTGTTTGACTCCAATTTATCTCTTAGGTTTTATCATGTAGGTAATATGCAAATATTATTCTTAATTTTTTTATTATTCGTTGAGTATAAATCTAAACTAAAGCTGGTGCTAAGTCTCTTATACGTGAGAAGCCGCCGGCGGCCAAATAGCAGTGTAAATTCACTGGTGTTTTCCGGTTTGAAGAACTTTGTAGCCAGAGTAACTGGCTACAAAGTTCCAGCCTTCCATTCCGGCATTGACAGCCACCGTGGCGCAGGCGGTTAGACGCTGCCTGTGAAACGAGAGGCCGCGGGTTCGATCCCCGCACAGAGAGAAATGTTTGTGCGGCCCACAAATATTTCTTCCGGGTCTGGGTGTTTGTGAGACCGAAAAGTCTCTCGTAGTTCCTGATACCCACGACACAAGACTCGATCTTAATGTGGGGTCAGGACTATGTATGTGACTGTTGGGTGTTATTTATTTATTTAGTAACTACTGGATTGAGACTTAACATCTTATATCTTAGGATGGCGAACACAGTGGCATGCCAATTATTGTTACTTCATGAGCGCTTACATTACCAGGCGAATGACATATTTGTTTAGCTATTCATTGCAATAGAAAAAAAACCTAAACGACTACAGAAAGTACGTAAATTTTAAAAATATAATACCACCGTTTAATATGTTTCAAGTTACATACCATAAAAATCTGTATAACCCTATGAGTGATATTTAAACACTTTGGCAATAAAAAGATTTATTACAAGGCTATTAAATTCAAACATCTCCCTGTATGTTCTTCATAAAATTACCCGAAATTCCGAAGCAATAAAAGCAAATTGAATATTTTTTTATCTTATCATTCAGTTATTTTCCAACGTAAAAGAAATAATTTGGAATGTTCTCACTTAGGCTGTAATTTAAGAGCACAAATTCAATAAACGTTGATGGCTTTGTGTTGAAAGAGAGCTGGATATTCTCGTGAATTTGAAGAAGAATTAAAAACAAACATAAACAGAAACAAGAAGAGTGATTTAAAAAAAGACATTGGTATGTTATCCAGCGTAATAATACTCAAGTCGAAAACTTTGTGGGGAGTGAAACTTTTTTAATTATGTTGCCTTACTTCGGTATCGGTTTTCATTATTAGTTTAACCAATTTGGCGGGCAAGGAATCTCGAGGCCCATAACTCCAGCGCCCGGACTATATAAAAATAGTCGATAATACAAAGTGATCGGTTCGATTACCATTAACTTTAATATCGAGCAAGGCGAATTCAAACGTTAATCGCCTACTTAACGTAAACTAAGTTCCCTTTTCGCGCGACATTATTACTACAATACCCGGGGGATAATTATGCTTTCCTTCCATTTTCGTAACGGGAAGGGCCAGCGGCACTAATTGTTACCTTTCCTTGCGCGAGAACTACACGAGTAAATTTTATTCAATAAACTGTGCGATAAGTAGTCGAATGAATCACTCACTGAAAATATGTGATAGGTTCAGGTACACGGCACAATTCGAAACTTTAATTACGGTAAAGGGGCACAAAGCCAATTATGTTCGAGCCGAAAACATAATAAAAATGTAAATTGCCAATCATATTGTCGACGGCCGACATTGCGGATTCGATTCGCAAGAGCGTCGTCAAAACATTTTATGCGCCACCGCATTTGAGGGAATTTATTCACATTTATGTATCGCATAAACATTGGAATATTAATGTCAAATTACGTCCTTGTAAGGAAGGTTTTAATTAAAATTGTCCTACTTCCTCTTATAATTAATTTTTATTTAGCAGTTTTTTTTAATAGTCTTCCCTAATTATGTTCATAAAATTGTTCGCACTGAACGAAGCTTTTTCATTATTCCTGTGCATTAAAGTTTTATTCGTAACATTTCATTTATCAACAAAATCCCTTTGTAGAAAGTATAAGTCATACGATAATCTAATACCATTGTCAGCTAAAGGAGTATCCTTTTTAACGTGGACTTCACTCTATGCAGAAAACGCTGTAGCTAATGACCTCTTTTTACCTCTAAAACCATTTCTGGTAGACGCCTAATACTGCACTTTTGCTACTGTCCATGCGCAGTCGTATCAGGCGAATGGCATAGTAGACTCCACACCCGTTGCAATAATAAATAAAGAAAAGCCTCCCCTGAGATTTATTTATATTTTATTTTATTTATTATAATCACCAACCAATATAACACATAACATTTATATAAAAAGACATATGTGTCCTGCGTGCATCTTCAATTACAGGAAAGTACAACTTGCACGGAGTTAGTTAACAACATCAATATTAGTGCAATAATAATTCCAATAAGAATATGGATGAACAGTCTGCTACTAAATTAGACTTATCTAGGGCTCTTTAATTTATTAAAATTTTTAATTAAACAATTGTGAACAATTAAGAAATGTAACATAACACTATAACTTATTGAGAGACTGTGGCCCAAAACTAAGCGCAATGCTTGTATTTTGGGTGCCTGAGTTGGACTAACGTTTATAACAAAGGTTTGCAAATTGTGTGTGTGTGTATGTGTTGCGCATTTGTTTTATTTGTAGAAAATATTGTTTTCGGTCTCCTCATAGTTAATGGAGCTAAGCCATTTTTTTACCAATTTTTGACAAGAATATTTTGAAACATGCTTTATTTCACAGTATTTGCTGACAACATTGTATATGTGTAGATGTAAATAATGAGAACTATGTCTGGCCATCAGCGACTTACGCGAGGCAAAGGGAGTGAGAACACACGCTTATAAATTAAGCCGAGATAGTCAGGTTTTGTCTTTACATTTTTATGTACATTGAGCACTGCTTTTATAATGAATAGGTGCCTTACTCGGAGAACAGGAAACTCTTTATAAAGAACGTCAGTAGGAAAGCGGATAGGATTTTTTAGCAAAACTTTTATGACTGCTCTTTGTGCCCTTTCTAATTCCAAGAATATGGTTTTGCTGGCCCCACCCCATATGGAAATTCCGTACTGCAAGGTGGATTGACAGATAGTGTGGAAGACTATACGGAGGGTTGCGCTTGGAGTACAATAGCGTAATTATGTTTTTTTAGTTTTAATTTTTTTTTTCATTGTTTAATTTTCTTTCTTTTTCGTCAGCTTGGTGATCAATGCTGGAAAAGCTTTTTCTCACATCACGCCGAGTTTGTGTCAGTAAATGGTATCAATACCATCCCTGTCAAGTTTACCCAATCATATAGTTTAAACGACCTAACAGTTTGGTTCTATCATTTACAAAATCCAATATTGGTCAATATCGTGATGAGTAATTACTAATTAGAACTCTTTGTTGGTTAATTCCTGACTACGCTCAATGTAAATGTTTGCTTATGCTGATATCGAATTCGTATCCACTTGCATCTCACAATGGAGTTAATTAACTGAATGAAGCAATCATTGCAGTATTTTTAATTACTAAGATTAATTAATAGGGATTCCTAAATTAAATACACATATCTGCTTAAGCATTTAACATATTTGGACATTATTTTTTTCTATTTTTACTGTTTTATAAGTATAGATTTAACTCCGAACAAACCATCATCATTAAAAATATCTTCGACAAATTAGGTGAGTTTGTCCAATGACTTGAGATTTTTTTTATGAACAACCATAAAATGTAATAAAACGATAAAAAGGTAAGAGTTTAAAATAGTTCACACAATTAAGAAAAATAATAATGTGTATGTAGGTAATCTACATAAACACTACGGGATTATTTTGTATTTGGTGGCATTTCTGGCCATTCATTTTGTGTGATTTCGACAATTTCGGCGAACATAATTTAATAATTATTGGGTACATTTTATGATAGGCGGTGAGATAGATGCATTCGAAGAGGCGTATGCTGGGCAAAGTAAAAGAGCTTAATCATTAAGGTGATTGGGTCCCCCCCCCCTCCCTTCCATATTCTAAGAGGGAAGTTCTTTTGAAATGTGGTCGAAATTGACGATACTAATGTTTCAATATCTTCAATTGCCACTGTAGAAACGTTTTCACTTAATAGAATGAAATCCAACAATATAAAGTGTTCTTACACCTATTTTGTTATTGCTTGAATATATAAAATATGCAAGAAATAATATATTTAAATAATCATATACTTATGTTAAGGAGTTTACTTTAAATTTTTGTATTACATATTTTATAAAAGCTTTTGGATTAAAGTGTAAAAATCTTTTACAAAAATGTGTAAAGTAACAGAGCGTAGGTGAGAAACGCAACATGGACTTAAATCAGGACGAATAAAATTTTCATCCTACTAGCTTTCCTCCTTCTAGCACTGGTGGTAGGTCTCTCATATGTAAGAGGCCATCTAGGTAGGTACCACCGCAATGTCTATTTCTCCCGTGAAACAACACTGCTTAAATGCACTGTTGTGTTTCGGATTGAAGGACATTGTAGCCAGAGCAACTACTGGACATATTGAGACTTAACATCTTATGTCTCAGGATGGCGAGCGCAGTGGAGTTCGCCTAACTTAGCGGATCCCTGGGATTATTTTTCGCGCTAAATTAAATATTTTTATTTGAAAAACCGCAGAGAAAAAAGATCACAGAGAAGCAAACCATTATTTATAAAACTACGTTTAAATTGTATGGCACTTGATTTTTGAATCAATATATCGAAATGGAAGACCTTACAAATTACTTAATAATTATTAGGTTTTAAATCCTTTTTTTAATTTATTTAACTAGACAAAGACTTTAAATAGACTAGACAAAGCAACTACAATTAAATTTACGGTAAGTACAAAGCAGTATAGCAATATCTAGGGGCTCCAGGTAATTTTATCAATTCACACTGATTGACACAATTATGTCGGCTTGCTGTCAATCCCTCTCTCTCCCGCTGGTTTCGATCTAGATATAACTACACAGATTGAATCTAAAAATGGGTAACTGACGCGCTTATTACCATGGTACTTATCACAATTCTTAAATTCTTTTAATTATCAAAAGACGCGAAAGCAATAGTTGCTATCTCATCACGAAGGCACATACCTCAACGGTAATTAAAGTTTCTCGACTGGTTTTAAAAATAACACCGGAATACTCAAACGCTACTTTAATATTAGGTTACACTTAACTCCAATTGTATTAAATTTTCAATTGTACACTAAGCGATAAATGTAACCGCGCTTATTGTTCTGCGGTGAACTCTCTTACTTTAAACCAACATAGCTATATTAACTATCTTCCCACAACGTTAATGTACAGTAAACGCAGACAGATGATTTCACGACAGATTTTAACGGCTTATTATAGCATTACACGTACTGCGGTGGCTTCGGAATGAGCCAACATTTGTGTAGACTCTATAGTGTCAGATAAAAGGACCTTTGCGCAAGTAATGAATTGAAGTGAGCGGGAGTCAAAGGAAGTATTGGTTTTATGCTTTTTTCTACTCTGGAGAAACTTTTAACTATTTTTATTACCCTTTTTTGTAGTCTTTTATTTAGTTAGCTCTCAAATATGAGTTATATTAAGTTTATAAAACCGGCCAATGAGGTAATTACCTGGTGGTAGGTCTCTCATATGTGAGAGGCCATCTGGGTAGGTACCACCGCAATGTCTATTTCTCCCGTGAAACAACACTGCGTAAATGCACTGTTGTGTTTCGGATTGAAGGACATTGCAGCCAGAGTAACTACTGGACATATTGAGACTTAACATCTTATGTCTCAGGATGGCGAGCGCAGTGGAATGTTGCTACTGTTTATGAGCGGTCGTATCGCTTACCATCAGGCGAACGGCTTGCTCGTCTCGTCATTCATTGCAATAAAATAAAAAAATACCGTCCAGGTGCAAATTGCAATGGCCTATACTTTGAGTTTCAAAAACACTCAAAAACGAATGAACACTTTTAGTTACGAATACAAAGGCTCAAGAAATAAGAAATGTACCTGCAATTAAAAGACACAATAGTTTAATTATAGTAAGCATGAAAGGGTAATAACAATGTGCTCCTTAACTGCATATTGCCTTTATACCTACCGCGTGTCATCTTTCCAAAACGGTGAATCTGTAGAAAACTGATTTAATAATAACAAATAAAAGCTGTGAGCACAAAGATGTGTCATCCGTCTTGATAATAAATATATGTTTGGAATTCCGAGTCGAACAAAACGGTGAAATAAAACCCCGATAATTTAAAAAATAGAGCAATAGAACAACATTTTATCTGCCGGCCTCGGATCCATTAATCCAAATGTCCGTGCCCGATCACGTTCCATGCCAATTGGATTTTTTCTTTTCTTTGGGTATAGGCGACTAACTGCACAGATCCTGCCATCCGTAGAAATTTCTGCCAACAAAACTCCTACTATTTTCGGCCTCTTAATCATTAAAATTGAAATATTTGTGTTCTGTTCCTTTAGGAATTATATTACCGGCATCCGAATTTCAAAATGGAAATCGTCAAAGCGATCGTTTAATTGAATCCACGCTGTAATAACTGTTCAATTAATTTACTGTCGAAACGTAATCTTCGATTTGTATATTTGGCTAATGACGAGGCACTTTATAGGCTGAATCGAATCTGTTTGTGGATTGACATAAATAAATCAACAATAGAAGTATCGAATTATAGCTTAACGATTTTCTCCGAGGGCGACGGGACAAAGAAAGGGGCTCAACATTATTGCGCTCTTACAATATTAAGATAGATTTATATGGCGGGTGTTATGGTTCCGTAATACCACAATTAGCGTAACCTTTCAGCAGTAAACACCATATGAATAAACATGATTACAATATTTTTTTCTATTTTAACACTATTTTAAATCAATAATAATTTAAATACACCCAATAGTCACATATATAGCCCGGATCCAACTCTAAGATCGAGTCTGGTGTCTTAGGCATCAGAAATTACGAAAGCTTATTTGTTTTCACAAATACCCATACCAGAAACAAATACATGTGGTTCACACAAACATTTGTCTCTAAGCGGGGATCGAACCCGCAGCCTCTCGTTTCACTGCTGGTATTCAATTAACTAAGCCACGGATGTTGCCTATCAAAATATGTTCTAATAAATAAGCGGGTATGTTTATCTTGTTGGGAGGCCTATTGTTTCACCCTCGATGTTGGCTTGATTCTAAAATCATGGAGGTATTAAGGGTCTATAAGGGTAATTTCTTTAAAGATCTTGATTGAATCGATGGCATTAGTATGCAGAGTATAGCACTATTAGAATATTGTAATCTTTTTTATTTCAAGGAATGGCGAGACGAGCATCCCATTAGCCGGATGGTAAGTGATACGAAAACTCATGGACAGTACCAAAACCAAACAACACCATGCATTTCAAAACAATGCTTGGCATTCCACTGCGCTCGCCATCCTGAGACATACAAGACATACATACATACATTCATTGTAAGATGTCAAGTCTTAATATTTCCAATAGTTACTCTGGCCACAATGTAATTCAATTCGAAAGATAACAGTGGATTTACACTGCTGTTTAGCCGGAAAAATAGACATTGCGCTGGTACCTATCCAGGCGGCATCTCACATATGAGAAACCCACCACCAGTTAATCTTATTTGACACAAGTCAAAAGATACAATTCAAAATAATATTCAGATATCTAACACAACAGACAACAAAGAAAACCGTAAACTCAGCCGCAGCGTGAAGAACCGAAATAAATCTAAGATGATCGCTATCGAGTTAGCTCTGTGAGTTCCAGAACCAAGTTTAGTTAATGCATGTCTCCAAGATTTCGCTTAAATACACTGAAAAGATTTAGTACCAAGAGAACCGTAAAAACGCTATCTAAATATCGTAAATCGACAAGGGCGAATGGTAATCTAATCGTAAATTAAACGAAGTACAGCGGTACCAGCAACATGATCACTGATGCAGATCATATTAAATAAATGGCACTGAAATGGAATTTCATCAATTTGAGTGCTCCTTGTTCAGGATGTTGGCAGCGAATCAGTGAACCGTGACTTTCTATTATTATTATATTCTTTTCTTCTTTATTATATAAAAATAAGTCGGGTTTTCCTTCCTGACGCTATAACTGCCGAACGCACGTACCGATTTGGCTGATTTTGGTCTTGAAATATTCGTGGAAGTCCTGGGAAGGTTTAAAGAGTGAGAAAAATCGGAAAATTTCTAAGGAAGATACTAAAAACCTTATGTCTTTTGGGTATCGTTCAAGCGTGAAGCATCCAGCCAATATAGGATGATCTTTGTTTATTTGACGGGAGACGTAAAAGACGGTCAAGCTTCAACTACCATCCAACATAAAATGATCTATCTTTCCATTGTCTTTCATTGACGGCTGACGAAGTAGAACAAAATTCAAAAAAATTGTACATCGTGTATATAATTATCTAGATACGGCGTCTTGCGCGTAATTTTGTTAAATGTAAAATAAAACGATGTCCATTTCTACCAAAATAGCCCATTGTTTTTTGAGATTATTGCAACAGTTTTAAACAAGGTGTACTCTATCAAAGCGTTTTGCCGGAGTACACCAAAATCTATCTAAATATAATTTTTCGTTTTCATAAAGGACATTGTTTTTTTAATTGATACTTTTAGATGCGCTGGAGGATAAATTTAAATTCCGCATTAGTATTGTTTTCAGACTCAAGAATAAAAAAATATTGGTACGTTGATGCCGTATCTAGACATTATAAAGAAACGATATGCAGTTTTATATTTTTAAATATTTGTTCTATTACTTACGTCACCTGGTAAGGCAGTATGAAGGTTTTATTAATTTGTATTTGGTAACGTACTAGACGCGACTGCCAACAAGTTTACGATGGTCACGGGTTCAAATCCCAGGGCACACCTCTGACTTTTCGGATTAATTTCTACGTGAAATAAAATTCGCCAACCCGCACTAACCCAGCGGAGTGGACTATAATATAAAAATGAATCGCAAAATGTGTTGATAAGCGCATAACTCAACAACGCCTGGACCAATTTGGCCAATTTTGTTTTTAAATGGTTATTATTATGTTATTATTACTTTATATACGGAAAAAACAGCATTTTGGTGCTGAAATAAGCGAAGGAATATTGGATGGACAATAAAAAACGCTAAAGTTTTTAATATCAAAATTTCGTTAGCCAACCTTTATATGTATATGTATATGGAGAGACGGGATATAATAGAGTGGAAGGTGCGGGAGAGGGCTGGGATAGCTGACAGATTTGATAGGACGAAATGTAAATGCACGTTATAAGACGGGATGGATAATAAAGAGAAAGGACGGGACGGATCGGGAAGAGACTGAACAGACGGATGAGACGGGATTGAGCCGGATAGTAGGATAGCTACGTCAAGTTTAGTTATACAAGAGTTTATACGAAAAATAACATGTATTTGGTGTGGAGTGGAATCAAAAAATATATGCACCCAGGCGAAGCTGTGTCGGGCTATTTAAGAGCGTTTATACCCTGTGCGCGCTTTTTGGCTTAAAAACAGGACTTTTCAAATGAGTTAATAGCCACCAATAAACAATTTAAAGGAAAAATAATTTGTACTTATTTTAGAAAAGTTTGTCATCTAGGGATTTTGGTGGAAAACATTATAGATTGATGGATAATTTGTGAGTACTATAAGGATTACTGAACACAAGTTTCGTTATTTAGGCTTTAAATGGCAATTTAGAAGCTTAAGATATCCGAAAGCACTAAATATAAGATGAAAATAAAAATATTATCAGACTAATAAGACCCTTATGGAGGGATTTTGCTGAGAAAAATAATCTTTTAGTGTTTAGTTCCTGAAAAACAAAAATAAAAACAATGCGAAATTATTCAGAAGCTCTCGTCAAGAACATATTTTTTTTCACCAACTTATCGTACATAATTTTTTATAGCAATTGCATATTATAATAGAAGAACATCTTATCAATAAATTGCCATTTTTATATTTCAACAAAATTAGTTTTCATGTTTTCTGCAAATATTTTAAAAACCACTATAAAACACGCTGTCCGACGTGGCTCAAATCCGACCGCCGCAAGGCCTTCTAGAGGGAGGACGTATCGCTCGTCGCTCCGGCCTGGCTGCAGTCGATTATTGCCGCGCGTAGTGAAAATAGCCACGCGCGGACTGCGATTACCACATCTTAGTACTTTGGTAGTAAAATATTTAATTATTTTTATTACCTACAATGATTTTGTAGTGAGTATAAATTATGTTTCAGGTAATATAATGGGATGTAATTCCGAGGCTAAATTATGTTATGTATTGTAATATAAAATTAAATATATTTCGTAATTGTAAGGGGTTGTAAGGCCCCTAACACTATTTATGTGTTCGAACACGAAATGATTAATAAAACGTCCGTAGTGTCTACTGATTGAACACTGATTTGAATGCAACTTAACAATGTAATTATAACGAAAGTATGATTACTATCTAAATTTGTATTATTCTTTGCTTGCACAGTAATATTTGTCTACTTATAATGCAAATAAAATATTTTTATGATATTATATTACAGTTACATTTCAATAGAATATTTGAAGCGCACGGATCAAAGTTGTTTGAGCCGATTGTATAGCGAGCCGACGCGGCAGCTCTACGCACACAGCTTTGGTCGCTTATGTGTGCGTGAAATTAACGAAGAAATACCTATAGTTGACTTTGCGCGCAAGGTGTATACGCTCTTAACTATGCTTAAAAAATGAATATAATATTATCATATGTATATGTTATGGGCCAAGTGATTAATGCGGGCAGTATTCATAATGCCCGGGCAGTATGAATATTGCCGAGCCATATCGGGCCAAGTGATAAATTACAATCTAAACTCACCTATTTATCACATTGCCCGGGCATTATGAATATGATGATCGGGCAATGTGATTATTTTTGATTATAGGTGATTTTTTACATGCTGCGCTGCTGAATTGTCGCATCTGCGATAGACCCATAAATTAGAAAGGTTGAATTGATCTGCTTATGTTAAGTTGTTTTTTAACGTCTGAAACATTATCTTCAGAAGAAAATTAGTGTACCCACTTTATGGATCAGTTAGGTCGACTGTGCCCCAAAACCGACTCGGAACACCCCGACTTCACGTAGTCTTTTGGCTACCGACCCTAGAGTGTATATAAAAAGCCAGAGGCGCGGAGGGAGAGCAGCCCCCGCCCGCTGTATCGAAGGATAGGCAACCGTGCGAGCCGCAGCGGCTGAGGCTGGTCGCCGGAGGCGACCAGCAAGCCGAAGCTGCGGAGGTGAGCATGGTTGCCTATCTTTTGTTACGCAAGGGCGAAGTGGCTGAACTTCCCGTAGCGCCGGAGACCACGCAGAAGCTAATTTGTATTGACAAGTGTTTTAAGGTTTCTTAGATTTACGCGAATGTTACACATTGAAATAAAACTATTATTTACGGATTTTATCGCGGATTTGGTTTAATTTTTACATATTTACATTTTACAGAGCGGACGTCTAATACCTTAGTCCGCCCCGTGACCACGAAAGCTGTAAAGTAATCGAAACGTCGGGAACTCAAAAAATGTAAAAATTAAACCAAATGCGCGATAAAATCCGTAAATAATAGTTTTATTTCAAAGTGTTTTAAGGGTTAGGTTGCTATAATAGATATTTCTCAGGAATGGTGCGTTACCTTTTCATGGGAGTGGTACCAGGGGAGGTGCGACACTCCCCCTCCCCCTCCACTCCTCCCAACCCACCTCATCGTGCTGCCCTATCCTAAATTCTACCACTTCGGCTCATTTTGATTCGCTTTACATCACTCTGCCCAATAGGCACTTGGCATTATTCATAATGCCCGGGCAATGTGATAAATTGATTGGTTATAATCACATTGCCCGCTCTTATTGGGCATTATTCATATTGCCCGGGCATTATGAATAATGCTTGATTAATCACTTGGCCCATAACATATATAAACTAAGCCACGGCGGAGCGTGGCCGGGTCAGCTAGTCTAAAATATAAAGATATCGAGTCGATGCCTTTCAACGCAGACTTGGTAAAAATCTACAGTAGTGGAGTACTGGGCCGGCATTTATTGAGTATATTAAAGTTGTCTATGGTGAATTTATTATCTATAGCCACAACACCTATATTTTTTATAAATACAAGCTACAAGGAATTCGATATTGTACTCTTATCGAAACCTTCCTTAAAACCAGGACCTAGCACAGCCCTATAAATACGAACGCTTACCGAGACTAGTTTTTTTTTTACTCTGTGCGTGGCGTTCGGACGTGGCGGTTATTGCTGTGACTTTAATTATAATTCAATTATTTAAAATTAATTATACGTTTGTAGCTTGATGTTATTTTTCTTTTAAAATAAAATCATTTTCCCTTCTGATCGATAAGATCAGAAGTGGGATAGACCACGTGTCTTTAGAGTTTTGGCCGTCATTTTTAGTTGTTTTCGTGTATTTTTTTTTATTGCTAACATGTCACACCGTCAGTCGAGAAACAAAAGACGTGATAGTTCTCGCCAACGCCGTCGTGACCGATCAAATTCGCGAGATAAACATCGTTCTAGGAGTCGTTTAAATACATCGCCACGTGATAGGCGTCGTACTCGTGACCGTTCCGTTGATTTAGAGGTTATGACACCCAGGCGACGTGAAAGCCAGCAACTTGATTCCCATAACCGTAGTACGTTAGATCTTATTCTTGCGAGGTTAACGGCAATTGAGGGCACCTTGCCATCTACGTCTGGTAGTATCACACCGTCGCATCCGAGCACCGAACGCCACGTGCAGTTATCTGGGCATACATCTGCACCCATCGCCATCGACACTGGTAAAGTAAGTGTGCCTGAGACCGTCCGAACTGCGCCATGCAATCCGTTGGCCGAGGGAAGCGCCGCCGCTCGACAGGACGACGCAACGGACAGGATTGTTGGAGCTTTGACGGCGTTATCGAGAGTAAGGTCTCAAAATTATTATATTTCACCCTTTGACCCGACTGTGCAAGAGTTTGACGTATGGAGTGCTGAAGTTGATCGTGCTAAAGAGCTAAATAGCTGGGATGATCGGGAGTGCATCGGGCGTATAGGTGGTAGTTTGCGCGGTGACGCTAAATCGTGGTTAAATGATTGGGTAACAAATGACCGCTCTTGGAGCAATTTCAAAGCCGAATTTAAATCTTTATGCCCGCGTAACATTGACGTAGCTACAATATTATTTGATGTAATGAATACCGACTCGAGTAAATTCACGACATACGCGGAATACGCTCGTAAGTCACTTTTACGTCTAAATATTGTCACGGGCTTGTCAGAAGAGTTAAAGGTTGCTATTGTCACACGCGGCATTACCGATATCCATGTTAAGGCTGCAACAACAAATGCTAAACCCTCGTCTAGACAGTTAGTTGAATTTTTATCTGCTTTCACTAAAGCCCACGCTCCCTCAAACTCCAACAATTTTGCTCGTTCCGTTAAAGTAAGCGCGCACCAGTCGCAGAAACGCGAGTTTAATAACAAAGACAATATTAGATGCCGTAACTGTGGTAAAATTGGACATCTGAAACACCAATGTTATCGTAAAACTTATAACAGATCGACACCGTACCAATCGAGTTCTACTACATCTAAACCGATACCTGCCGTCGCGATTGATAATAAAGTTAAACAGTGCTCTTTTTGTACCGGGCATACCGCGGAATCTTGTTTTCAAAAGCAGCGGTCGGTAGCTCACGGTAGGACCGGAGTAAGTGAAGTAAATTTTTGCTCCGAGCCGATCCCGAACGAACCAACGTGATTCCGGCGGTAGTTCAAAAAGTACCAGTTGACGTGTTGATTGATAGTGGCTCTGATATCTCCTTGATTTCTGAAACGGTTCTCAAACACTTTGAATTAAATAGAAAACCATGTTATTGAGTAATGCGAGGTATAGGAAGTCAAGAGATCCGATCTACTTCTTTCGTGGCGACTATTATTCAACTGCCAGAGATTTCAGTGGCTGCAGAGTTATATGTAGTTCCGGCCGAATGTATCAGCGCTCCTATCTTGATTGGGATAGATATTTTAAATCGCAAAGGATTGACTTATATTAGAACCAATGTTGGACAACGTCTAATTAGGTCTGATGTTCCACTAGTAGAACACTTCTCCTCAGATTGGGATGTTAGAACACCTCTACTAGGCGAAAAGAAACAGCAATTACTCGAGTTGATCAGGGAATTTTCAGATTCATTTGTTAGTGGAACAGCAACTACCACAGTGAATACGGGTAGCATGGAGATTAAATTAAATTCCAATGCACCTATAAATCAAAGACCATATAGACTTTCCGTTGACGAAAAAAATAGGGTTCGCGATATTGTTAACGATTTGCTTTCTAAGGGTATAATTCGAGAATCACAATCGGAATACGCAAGCCCTATTATTCTGGTTAAGAAAAAGGATGGTAGTGATAGGATGTGTCTGGATTACCGCGCGCTCAATTCTGTTACCGTAAAAGAGAGATTCCCTTTGCCGCGAATCGACGACCATATAGATAAACTCGGTAAGTACACATTCTTCACGAGCCTTGACATGGCTACTGGCTTTCACCAAGTGCCTTTAAAAGATGACGCTTCCATAAGCAAAACGGCTTTTGTCACCCCCGATGGGCATTTTGAATATCTGAAAATGCCCTATGGACTTGCCAATGCTCCTATTGTATATCAGCGGATTATATCCAAAACACTGAAGCTCTTCATAGACGCGGGTAAGGTTTTGACATATATTGATGACGTTCTGATTCCGTCCAATACAGTTGCCGAAGGTCTCGATACCTTGCGTGAGGTTTTACAGGTACTGACTTCTGCGGGATTTTCAGTCAATTTAAAGAAATGCACCTTTTTAGCCACTGAAGTCGAGTACTTGGGTAGACTGATTGGACATGGTCAGGTTCGGCCGAGCCCCGGCAAGGTTGAAGCACTTATTAAATCACCGAAGCCAACAAGTGTCAAAGAGGTTCGTCAGTTTCTTGGCCTTGCGGGATATTTTAGACGATATATTGCGGGATATTCCTCCAAAACTGCATGTATTGCTAAACTACTCCGAAAAGGTATTCCGTTTAAGTGGGGCGCCGAACAGGACACTTCTCGCGACTATATCATACATTGTTTGACGAATGAACCAGTTTTAGCGATTTTTGACCCAGAGTTGCCTACAGAATTGCACACCGACGCCAGTGCTGTGGGACTTGGTGCAATTTTGCTGCAGGAGCATGCCGGTAAGAGAAAGAGAGTTGTTGGTTACTTCAGTAAATCTACTCAGGGTGCCGAGTCGAGGTATCACAGTTACGAATTAGAAACTTTGGCGGTGGTTCGAGTGTTACAGCATTTTCGTCATTATTTAATAGGCATTAACTTCAAAATTGTTACCGACTGTAATTCGCTCAAACTCACCCAAAGAAAAAAGGATTTGGTGCCTCGGGTCGCGCGCTGGTGGATTTACTTACAGAATTTACACTTGAGTACAGAAAGGGTGTCCTTATGCAACATGCAGACTACTTGAGCCGGCATCCTCCTGTTGCTGTGTCTCATATTCGCAACCCTAATAACTGGGCAAAGATCGCTCAAACTGCTGATGAGGAGACACAGGATTTGATGAGTAAGTTAAGGGACGGATTACTTGATGCCTCTAGAGATAAAAAATGACTTGTTGTATTATAAACATAACGCCACTGGTTCTGACACGCGTCTTTTATGTTTCGTGCCCAAAGGTTATAGGCTTAGCTTGCTAAGATTATTTCATGACGAGCATAGTCACATAGGCGTGGATAGGACTACTGATTTGATATTACGAAACTTTTGGTTTCCAGGTTTACGCCAATTTGTTAGAAAATATATTGGTCATTGTCTTGTGTGCTTATCACACAAGAAGATACCTTCGGGTCCTTCACTGCCAATAGAATCTTGGACTAAGCCTGAGATTCCGTTCTTAGTTATACATACTGATGTACTGGGGCCTCTCCCTGAATCTAATGGATACAAATACATTCAAATCGTTATAGATGCGTTTTCAAAATATTGTTTACTATATCCAATGTATAGGCAGGATTCTCACGAATTAATACGAGTGTTTTGTAACGTTTTATCATTGTTTGGTACTCCAACTACTATTGTTTGTGATCGCGCGAGAATGTTCGAAAGCGCTATGTTTAGAACTTGGGTTGGAGAGTTAAGTTCATCGATACATTTTATAACACCGGGAATGCGTCGCGAGAATGGACAAGCGGAACGTTACTGCAGAACTGTTCTCAATTTACTCCGCGTCGAGGTCGGCAGCAAGGGCCCTCAGTGGTCTGACTTGCTGTGGAAAGTGCAACTCACTCTAAATATCACCAGGCAAGCGACCACGCAGACCTCACTGCTTCAGTTGCTCGTTGGTATAGAGGCAGCCACCCCAGTAATCAGATCTTTGGTGCGCGACGTTGCGCTTAACGATTCTTATACTAATCGTGAAACTCAACTAGTCCTTAGTCAACGGAGAGCATTTGAGTTACTTGCGTCTAATCAACGACGTCAAAACAGACGTGTTAACGAACGTCGACAGCAGCCCAAGACGTTTGCCGTTGGCGACTTCGTGTTTATCAACAAGTCGGCGCAGTCGACGGGCAAACTCGACTCCGGGATGCGTGGGCCTTACAAGGTCTTGCGTGTGCTCCCACATCACCGCTACGAACTGGAACTTCTCGCTGGGTCTTATGGCAAAAAGACTCAGGCGGCTGCTCAACACATGGTGCTGTGGCGCGGCGAGTGGACCCCGGACACATGCAACGCCTTCTTTGATACTGGTAAATGTGGTTGAGATGGACACTTTGGTGTTAAATTTCCCACACTTATTGTATGGTAGAGGTGGACTCTGCAGGGTTTTTATCTTCCCATACTGTGTAGATGTTGTGTTGAAAATATTCATAACCTGTATCTATGAATATTGACAACAAACATGCTACCTTGCTAGCCCGTAAAGGGCTAGTCATTTAAAAGATATCGTACTTGTGCCTTAAATTGCGCGGTTGAGACATTCGTACGGTATTGACTTCATTTTTATATTAACAAGTGTTGCAGTTGGCGAAAAGCCGGCAGTTCGACATCTGCAAATACTTTTAAGATCATTAGATTCACTAACCTTACTTAAAAGCTTTCAAATAGTTTTACTGTTTCTCCTCTAAATTTTATTTCTGGGTCCTTGACGCCGCTGTTTGAGTGCACGCTTACATCGGCGATTAAGGATTTCAGACCTAGAGTTATATTTTCAATTTTACCGAGTTTTGAAAGCTTTAGAACAAAAACTAAGTACTAGCTGCTTCAAATGTATTTTGTTATTCGCAGAAGGAGCTAACTTAGATGCCAACGCTGATGTAACTGGGAGAGACATGCCTCTAACAGATGATGAAGCGGTCGAGGACGTCCCGCCGTCAGGAACGGCCGTCTTATCGAAACCTTCCTTAAAACCAGGACCTAGCACAGCCCTATAAATACGAACGCTTACCGAGACTAGTTTTTTTTTTTACTCTGTGCGTGGCGTTCGGACGTGGCGGTTATTGCTGTGACTTTAATTATAATTCAATTATTTAAAATTAATTATACGTTTGTAGCTTGATGTTATTTTTCTTTTAAAATAAAATCATTTTCCCTTCTGATCGATAAGAGTACATATTATATAGAAGTTGTTCAAAGAATTCCACAACCGCCAGTTAGCATCTGATGATTTTAATATGAGGATTATCCTATCGTTTGCCACGATTTAATCAGAAATAAAAAAGAATGAAAAATTAAATTAATCTTTATGAAAATCATACAGTTATTTTATGTAATAATGTCCACATGATTGAATGTGTTTTAATGTACCCAAATTATTCTGCAAAAGTATTTTCCAAGTAAATAATGCACATAATATACTGAAGCTTGAATTTTAATTATATTTTTACGGGTGTCGTTAATAAAAAACGAAACGAAAACAATATTGCATAATTACATTATTTACAAAAAATATCTTGAATGACAGTCACCTCTGAAAAACTCTGAAAAGTTATAATGAAACGCAAAGCCTTGATTTTAATTTAAAATAGTATATTATTTTTCCAAATATCAATGCCATGTTTCGTGCTTACTTAATTAAATCATAGTTTTGAATTGATTATTTCGTGAAAATCGTAAAGGTAATTTTTTTATTATGTCTACAGTTTACTGCTGAATTAGGCCTTTTCATTTAAATCTGAGAAAAGCCTGCAGGATATTTTCCTTCTTCTTGTGGCTGGGCATATCGCACACCTAACAAAAGAGAGCAACAAAAATATCATTGAATAATTCATGCGTTAAGTTACATGAGCCATTTAAAAGAACGTGTGTAATTGTAAATACTAATATGAGCCTTTTTTAAAACATAAGTTATTTATTAATATTGCATACGTAAATAAACAAAATAAATAAATACACCCAACAGTCACATACATAGTCCTGACTCCACAATAAGATCGAGTTTTGTGTCGTGGGTACCAGAAACTACGAGGAAATTTTTGGTCTCATAAACACCCAGACTTGAGACAAATACCTGTGGATCAAGAAAGAAAGAAAAGAAATATCATATTTGTCTCTGTGCGGGAATCGAACTCGCGGCCTCACG
Source organism: Hyles vespertilio (assembly GCA_009982885.2). Lineage (NCBI taxonomy): Eukaryota > Metazoa > Arthropoda > Insecta > Lepidoptera > Sphingidae > Hyles > Hyles vespertilio. Next base: position 10,574,041 of record CM042806.1, on the reverse strand, counting down.
TTTCATACGTGGATTCTAACCAACTGCGCCACGGAGGCTGTTTTCTTCTTCTTTATTTACCACTTAATACATCTTAAAGTACACATAAGAACGAGCAAAATTCCTACGAAACATCTCAATGTTGCCCGTAACTGTGGAAAAGATTGTAAAAACAAAAAGTTATTTCTACAAACTTAATAAAGAACAAGTGAGACTTATTTTAGTGTAGCGTGTTTGCTTAGGGAATACCTACGCTTTAGTTTTCAATACAACACCTTATTCAACAACGTAGTTTTGTTTTTCTAAAATTGCTTTGTTTACATTGTATACTTACGCTTGTATCCCCATGGTAGAAGACAGAGGATACGATAGGGGTTAAGGGATAAGGGATCTCCAAGTTTATTTTCGACGTAGGAAGAAAAGTGGATGAGGCCATCTTTAAATAGGCAGAAATTTCTATCCTACGCGTATGCAAGTATTTCAAACAAAAATAGGTTTTAAATATGACAGTGACCAAATGCAAAAGGTTTATATAAACATAGCTCTTGATAGTTTTAACCAAAACTTACTTCTGATTCTTGTTCAGATTTTCACCAAAACCTCTATGAATAAATAAACAACAAAAGTAATTTTATATTTTACAATAAATGTAGGGAAATTGTCTGTCAACCTTCCGTCGGCTAACAGCAAGTATTCCCGAGGGAGTTAAATCCAGGCGGCTGGTCGTAAAACCAAACGCAATAAGCCAATACTTTACTACATAGAAACATGTTGCGAACTTACTGTACAATGACGATGCGGAGATGTTCCAGGCCCGGCTTTTATACAGGGTATATCAAGACTGCTACCGAAAACGAAGCCGGGTGGCAGTTTAAGCGACTTCAGACACAATACAACAGAAAAAGTTGAAAAAAAAAGCGACAATTTTTTTTTGTTATTTTTTCACCTATGGCCATATTTGGGTGGTAAATACATTTTTTCCTAAAATAATAGTGTATACCCTTTTATTTACAAATACTCTAAGGTATAAAAGAGTTTAAATTATTATTTTAGCAAAAACTATGGATTTACCACCCAAAAATGACGATATTTAAAAAATCATAAAAAATAATTGTCGCGTTTCTTTGCGAAATTTTTAATTGTATTATGTTTGTAGTCACTAAAACTACCACCCGGCTTCGTTTTCGGTAGCAGTCTTGAGATACCCGGTATGTTCTTGCCAGTATCCATTTTTTAGGGATTCAGTGACTATTAAATGTACAAATGAATAAGGAAATATTAGTATAAAGAAATCTGACTTTTCGGAGTCATGTGTGTATTGATAGTCAATCACCACGTACTAAAACGGTGAAGGAAAACATCGTTAGGAAACCTGCATACCATAGCGATTGTATGAAAGTCCGCCAACCCGCACTAGGCCAGTGAGGTGGACTATATGACCTAACCACTCTCAATCGTACTCTCCATTGTAGAGGAGGCCCGTGCCCTGCAGTGGGACGTATATGGGCTGATACAGATACTGATACAATACTGATAAAATATCCAATTACCGCCTACGTAGTTTATAGTACTGACCAGGCTTCCTAAACGTATTTGTTTAATATTATAATGTGAAATCCATATTGACTACCGGTGAGACACAGGTATCTTATACAAAAGATTTAGCATAATTATCAGCATATATCAGTCAACTGGTGTCCATGATCACCACCACCAAAATTTGCCAAAATTATGCCATTTCACCTTGTCTTCGGTTTTCCGAAGGTTTGCGTACTGTTGTAGTTTAAAATAAATATCCTAACACCCAACAGTCACTTACATAGTCCTGACCTCACACTAACGTCGAGTCTTGTGTCGTGGATATCAGGCTCTACGAGAGACTTTTCGGTCTCACAAACACCCAGACCCGAAAGACTGAAGAAAAAATATTTGTAGGCCACACACACATTTCTTTCGATGCGGGAATCGAACTCGTGGCCTCACGTTTCACAGCCGGCGTCTAACTGACTGCGTCACGAAGACTGTCAAAAAAAAGACGTGTGGCACTCGGAGACTGCCGCGGTAAAGCTATTGCATAGCATTTTTTATCAACTTATGTAATTATAATTATTTATTTATTTTATTTATGCAGTATTTTTTTCCTTTGTTTTTCTTTGATATTAATTGTACAGATATTCACTGTTGTACGTGCGAGCTTCATAGAGTCGTACCATGAAGTAAATATAAAGAGGAGGTACCCTAACGCCGAAACTCTAAGCAGGCATGAGACACCAGATTGCGGGGCGAAGAGGGGATTGCGCATGCGCAATAACGCCGATACAACCAATGCCACCTAGAGGCGAGTTGCTGAATTAAAGGGACAAGCGTGATATTTCAAAGTCATTAAAAATTCTGCTATTCATCGATAGATGGCAAAACTAAATATCGAAAGAGGTTAGATTACAATTAATCACGCCATAGCTTTGCAATTCGCATTTAAAAGTTCAAATATGTGCCATTTGAATCAAAATAAAAATATGAAATTTAATTTTCGGTCTGACTTAGGTTATTTCCGTTACAGAATTTCTGGATTCGGTCTCCACGCTCAAGGCCCGCGATAGAAGCTATGCAATAGCTTAAAAGTTTCTTTCACAGTCCAAAAACATCATAACGATCTAGGTACTACCTGGATCTACTATACGCTGCAGGTGATCCAAAATTTTGCATCCACACGTCCCGTGCTCCCTGAGAAAAATAAATGTCGTGTATTGTGTGTAGTTTCAGAACATGGAACTTTTTGGTCTCATGGGACATCCATTTATGAAATACAGTTTTGTCACGATCGAACCCGGCGCATTTTATTCACAACTTTTTTTTCATACACTGCATACAAATCGTTATAGATGAATGATTTTAAAAATTCATTTTCAACCACATCTTTTCCGTATAAAATGTTTTATTGTTACCAAGTACAACTATTTGTAGTGGTCCCAAGAATAAGGACAACTCATAAATAAAAGCATTCCTCGACTAGTGGTTGAAATATTCAAGCACCTAATGGTGTGTGGGTTAATTTATGTCCTCAACTTAAATCGGACCATCCCTTGCGTCCCAACTAATTATGATTTATAACGTTATACTTGTTGCCACACAAGTTTCATGACCCGTTGTTTGGCAAACACTTATTTTGTATTAGTTCTCAAGTTCAAAATACGTCTACGTGACAAAAATTGGTTATTTGTATGTTATACTTTTTCATGAACATAATTACGGGAAACGGATCAAGATACAAGATATAGACATATATATGTACACTTTAACCCCTCGTAGCCTTGACCTCCTCTTTGCTACCTACCTCGTCGACTTTCTTAATCTCAAAGATTTTGTGTCATGACTTTTGATCGACAATTAGCCGAAAAATCAGGAAAGAAAAGCGATTATGTGAGCGAGCTTCTACAGCAGGTGTCGAATCAGTAGTAATTAACGATTCAAAATATGTTGTAAAAACTGTTTGAATAAAGAATATTTTGATTTTGAGACCAAAAAAATGTTTTAGATTCGATAAAAAATTAACGTAAGTTCAGATATGTTTCATATAATATTAAGATTGTAAAGTTAAGAACGACATTATACCAACTTGTTACGACATTGAACACAAGATGATCTCTCGTATAGTTTATCGAACGTGCCGACAAATCCATTCACGCCCATTAGTAAATGCCGCAACATCACGCTTTGAGTTTTGCTATCACAGCAAACTATTCTTATAACTCCATTGTAATCGCGGCAGGTGTCAAAATTGTTATTCACTGAAATTGATCACAAAAAGGAACTAATGTATGCTTATTGTGCTAATATTGAATAGCTTTTCAACTGGATATGTTAATTTAGCGAAACCCACTCACAATAGCCACGTAGACATTATAATACTATTGATCAACAAAATATCCACGCCAATATAAATTAGATGACAACTATTTGTTTATTATCTTATTATAAATAAAAGTACTGAAGTGGTTGGGGCGTACATATTAAATAAAGTCGTAGGTAGATGTAAATGAAGTATGAGAAATATATAAAAATAAACGAGCGCCCAACACCGGTCAATATACATACAGAAGTCATACCGAGTGGACAGGACTGAGACACTGAACATGGATCACTGTGGTTTATAGTTCAGTCAATATGTTTGCCCTCCGAATAAAGACCTACCGTTATTAAAAATAATGAATCGTTAGGAGGGCATGTCAAGAGGTCACAGAAAAATTAAAAAGGTCGCGCTGTTTGCTGATTTTGAGAAATTAAAAAAACAAATTAAAAACGCTTTTTTCGTGGAAACTATTGGTTCGAGGAAAATTTTTTTTAAATAAAAAATGTAGAGGGCATTGCCAACTACATTTTTTGTCGTTAGAGTGACGTCATCCGAATTGAAATACAAAAAGTAGAGGGCGCTAATTGATCAAAAAAGTGTTCCAACGCTATTTTCGATAGGAAAAAATGATTTTTTTATAATAATGTAAATTAGAAAGTTGATCATCATAAAATTAGCTACAACTTTTATTTCAACAATGTTTTTATAAAACTTACCGTTTTCGAGCTGGAACTTGTCGAAGTGTACAAATTGTACATTATGTACCGTGCCGTTGCACAGTACTCATGCCATTTAGTTTTTATCTTTTTTTTTTAATTCAAATGAAATAGCAGTAATTGTTTTCTGATGCTATTATCCAAAAATTTGAATTTTTGTTCAGCATAAATTTGAACTTAGGTGAATTTATCTATGTTTTGCATCACATTATTTTAAGTCGGATGACGTCACTCCAATAACAAAAAATGTAGTTCGCAATGCCCTCTACATTTTTTATTTAAAAAACTTTTTCCTAAAACCAATAGTTTCCAAGAAAAAAGCATTTCAATTTTTTTAAATTTCTCAAAATCAGCAAACAGCGCGACCTTTTTAATTTTTCTGTGACCTCTTGACATGTCCCCCTAACGATTCATTATATTAAATATGGGTAGGTCTTTATTCGGAGGGCAATTAATTATTCCTTACATATTGACTGAACTACTATTTAAACTAGCAATCTAAACACCAGGACATCACATGGTCAGATGGTAAACATAGATAATACACAATATGTGGTAAAAGCTACATTTGTTTTTATACTTAACATAGGTGGCAAACGAGCATACGGTTCATCTGATGTAAGTGCGCCGCCCATGAACATCTGCAAGAATTGATAAAAGCTACTAGCTAGTCTGAGATCTGGAGTAGGATGCCGCATTCTTTTTTTTTTCATTAATTTATACATCCAATGGGATAAAGGATGGTAATGAGAGAAACTCATAACATTTATTTTAGAAATTGACATCAACTTATCGATTGTCAGTGACTTGAACCGACTGTCACATCACCAGCCTACGCAATACCTACAAACCAACAAAACTTTACATAACAATAATAATGAAATGAAATATGAACTGCAACCAAGCATAGCAGGGCTGAGTTGGTAGTCCAGTACAAATATTATATAAGTAGATTGAGTTATAGATATGAATGAGAATATACCCTCGGGCCACGCGATTTCGTTTTTTGTCATGTGATTCCCAAGAGCAGGATTATCTGTCCAGCGACACTTGGAAGCCATCTGAGGCGGTACTTGACGAAAATATTCGATTCATGATTGACGGTAGTCTATAGTCATGACACTTATGCTTTTTATTCTCCTCAATGGCTTTATTGACAAATGTCTTATTTGAGTTGCCCATTTTGGTTCTTTGTGATGTGAAAAACTTTTGGTCTTCTTCGACAAACTTGCCATTCACATAATGGTAAGTGATATGACTACTTATAGATAGTAGGAAAGCGAAACAACACTATGGATTACATTCCACTGCGTTCGCTATCCTGAGACATACGATGGTAAGTTTCAATATGACCAGTAGTTACTCTGCCTACTATATTATATTCTTCAAACGGGAACGCAACAGTGTAAATGTCTCTACTATCAACTAGTATGTAAATGTCTATTTAAGCATCTACTTAGCTTTACACATTATTTTATTTCAAAAAGTACATATTGTACGTTCCGTAGCTTGCTTCACGTTAATTTCTTGGGGAAATTCAATCCAGTCTAAACAACATTATAAAAATTATATTAGCGCTCGCGCTCGCAACTAGGGAATTGTATTCTAATGCTTATAGTTCATACGAGGTGTCCCCCAGAAAGTTAATAAAGGTGTTAATAGTATCTACTATAGATATTAAGGTTGTTTTGTCTCGGGATTTTATGAGAACCGGACTGGACCACTTATACACAACTGACAGTCTTGAACTCCGCATATTAAATAAAAACTATTACAAAATGCATTGCCTGACCTGGCAATCAAACTGAGAGGGCCAAATTACTCAGACCGCATAATAAATCTCTGGTTTAAAGAGTACCCAAAAAATAAAAATATATTTGCTACGTCCGTCAATATAGCCATGTTTTATGGCAGGATAACTAAACCTATGCTTATAAAATAAATCCTTTATTATATACGCGGATCGCGTATACATCACATACAAGTTACAACAGCTTACTAGTAAACCTCCCGTGCTCTACCTGAACGTAATATTGAAGGATTATCGGTAGAATAAACGCCTCGGGCATGATATCAAACGAATGCTCCCTTCTCTTCATTTATATGAATCGTTACATGAACGTGCCCTGTGCTTCGTTCGGCGAATTAATAAAAAAATGAGCCCGCCCGCTTATAGCGATAAGTTGTGTTTGTTAGCAATTTACATATTTTTGTTATTTATGGACTCCTCTCGATCGTTCGTCATGAAATTTGACGGAACGTTTTCACCGGAAAATTTTCACTATGGTGTTTTAATATGGGTTTATACCTTATCTTATAATTAAAATGAAAATTTCAATCTGGTAAACGTGTTATTTCAAATAAACAAGTCTTACAATCAAGGTAATTTGTCATGATGCATACATATTTTTTATCATTTTTGTGTAACTATTGAGTGGAGTTTCATATAAATTTACAAAATTGTAGATTATGTTTAGCCATAGGCTGGAATTGATTTCGTAAATCATTGTTCTGCTTTAACATCTGAGAACAGGTTACTACTGTTATGTCGTTTTGTTATATATAAATTTAATCTGGTCTGCACGTTTAAATTAATTCCGGTCTGTCATAGAGACGAAATTAGAATGTGTAAAATTCTACAGCAGTAATAGGTGTTGTGTGAGTCAGTCGAGGCGTCTAATTATCATGCAGAGATAAAACCGTGTCGCAGGGTCAGGCACTGCTTAGAATCTTATGTTGTCTACTACTGACATTTCAGGCTAACACCCATATTCTAAGACGTTCCTCCAAATTTTTTCGACTCCACTCGGCCTTACTTGGAGGAAATCTGTATTCATAGTTGAAAAAAGTCTCCTCAACTCAACGTCACTCAATACTTTTCCTTTCTCGTGGAAAAGAATCAACTGTCAACCTCGCGATCTATCTTAGGGAATACTTGAGGAAATATTTTCACTATGGAAACAGTGTTTAATAGTTACATGACAAATTTTGACTGTCACTTTTCAAGTGAGCATAATATTGAAATGTCAAATAGTTTTTGATAAATCTGTACCATATTATGATATTAACACATCAACGTATACACAATACGTATTTGATGACGTATTTCCTCGACTCAACCTCACTCGAGGATCCTCCAGGAAATAGATATATTTTTAACTAAGCATACCATTTTCGAGAATTCCTTGAATTTATTTTAAACGTCACCTCGACAAAGATAAGGTTGAGGAAGATTTGAGGAAACGTCTTAGAATACGGGTGTAGGTCTCTCCCAATTATATATACATTATATTTAGTTATTTTAAGCCAGGTCAATCCTAATTATGCACTCATGTATTTTATGAATATGTGTACGTCGTTGGTATAAAGATGGCGCGTATGCAATGATCTATGAGGTCATGAGTTCAAATTCTAGGTTATTTTCAGTGTGATATTTTCGGGTAATACTTATGAATGTTTTTTTATAGAGTATATTTTTTAAACCGCCCTTTCTTTCTCCTTCCCTCAAATCCGTCACGTGTTTGTCCGTAAGACATCGCCTAGAGGCTCTAGACTGAAATAAATTGAATTACTTAGATACATTTACCGAAACAATTCACTTTAGCACGGCAGCCTCGCATACAATTAAAATTCAACCTTTTTGCAAAATGTATAAATTCGTTTTGCATGTAAAAACATTAAAATATTCAATAGAATTGTAATATATATATATATTTGAATTTAAATTCTCATCGCAAACCTAGTTGGGTTGTAACAGTGGCGCATGTTAACAGGAAAATGGATCCGACGCGTTTCGATGCAACCCAGTTCAAATGGAGTCAGTTGAATGGAAAATATTCAGCCGAATAATACATAGGTGGCACAACAGTGATAGTACAGATAATTAAGAAAATGTGAGCAAAATCTACGAAATCCCATTTCTTCCTCTTATAATTTTCAACAATTTAACATACGTTAGAATATCCTGGTGTGAAAATACGTTGCTTTAGCTACGTAAGCAATATTTATTAATGCAACATTTCCAGATCTAATCATCTTCAAAATCGTAAACTAATGCTACATTGGATTTAAAACGTACATGGCGAACTGTACACATAGTTTTCGCGAAGCTATTGATTTATAAAAACATCCAAATTCAAATAGAGCTCCTTCTGTGTAGATCGGTTCGTAAAAAAACAATATTATTAAATTAACTTTTAATTTGATAATTGTAAATCAAAGTTGTATTAATTGTCACAGTCACAGCGGATGACTATTGACTAGTACCTCAGTCCGCCCCGTTACCATGTTATAAAGTTATCGAAACGTGGGAAAGTAAAAAAATATAATAAAACAAATCCGCGATAAAATCCGTAAACATAGTTTTATCCTATACATAGATTTCATATACATGTAATGTGCTAAGTATCACACCAACTTGTGCACCGAATAGTATTCATTATTGAGGTTGTTACAAGTGTAACTTTGCAATTGTGTTTTTCCTCACTACATTCTCTAAAACGTTTCCCACGGGATAAATAACAAGATGGTTTTCGAGCCTGTATTTTAATAAAGTTTTTAGCGAGAATCTAGCGCACCTCTTTAGGGAGCCAGTGTATAGACACTCTATACAGGGTATATCAAGAATGCTTCCGAAAACTAAGCCGGGTGGTAGTTTAAGTAACTATAAACAATGCAAATAAAAAAATCGAAAACAAACGCGACTACTTTTTTGAGTCTTTTAAATATCGTTGCGTATGGGTGATAAACCGATAGTTTTTCATAAAATAATAATTTTAAACCTTGCATCCCACAGCGTCTTCAGAAATAAATAGCTTTCACTATTATTTAGAAAAAAAACATGTATTTAAAACATATATGTAAAAAATAAATAGTCGCTATTTTTACAAAATTTTTAGTCGCATTGTGTCTGAAGTCACTTATACTACTACCCGGCTTCGTTTTCGGCAGCTGTCTTGATAATCAGCCCACCTTTAAGAAATCGTCGGATTATAGGAACAAAATCTTCTAATTTATAAAATTCTCGTGTCACAGTTTTCGTTGCCATACTCCTCCGAAACGGCTTGACAGATTCTCATGAAATTTTGTGAGCATATTCAGTAGGTCTGAGAATCGGCCAACATCTATTTTTCATCCCCCTAAATGTTAGGGGTAGTCCACCCCTAATTTTTATTTTATTTTTTAGACAAAATTTTTAATATCTATTTTTGTATGATACAACATACAAAAATACATACAATCCTCAATTTTCACCCTTCTACGATCAACCCTTATTTTTCTAATATAAAAAATTATCGTGTCACAGTTTTCGTTGCCATACTCCTCCGAAACGGCTTGACCGATTTTGATGAATTTTTTTGTGCTTATCCGGTATCTATGAGAATCGGTCAACATCTATTTTCATCCCCCTAAATGTTAGGGGTAGTCCAACCCTAAATTTTTATTTTTTATTTTTTAGACAAAATTTTTAATTTCTATTTTTTTATGATACATCATACAAAAATACATACAATCCTCAATTTTCACTCTTCTACGATCAACCCTTATTTTTTAATAGCCATTTTAGTAATTTAATCATTTTTCCTCTCCTATCGAAAACTGATCAATCGTCATTTAATTAGTTTTCCCCGCCAGATGTCTACAGGTGATTATCAATTTTGAGTGTATTTTGCACGATTAGTTAATCAAGTGATTTTCATAACCTCAAAAGTACTCAACACGTGGCACGAGCTTTCACCAACAACGGCTTTTGTGTTGTAAGTATACTTTTTTTAATTAATATCGAAAATGTTGCTGGAAACGGTCAAAAGATTCGGTAGAATTTATCTTTTATTAAAATTGGGCAAACTTTTTTTTTGTATTCATTTTTTTACCTTTTCTAAACATAAAAAATCGAAACCACTGAAGTTATGTCTATGAAATGTTATATTTTAACTCTTTATTACTAACAAAATGTAATGGCGTGCAATATTTTTTTGGAAAAACAGTATTTTGGTGCTGAAATAAGAGAAGGAATATTGGATGGACAATAAAAAACGCTAAAGTTTTTAATGTCAAAAATTCATAAGGCAATCTTTATATGTTTATGTATATGGATACATATGGGTAGAAGGGACATAAAGTAAAATAGGTACGGGAGAGGGGTGGGATAGCTGACAGATTTGTTAGGACGAAATGTAAATGCACGTTATAAAACGGGATGGATAATAAAGAGAAGGGACGGGATGGATTGGGAAGAGACTGAACTGGCGGATGAGACGGAATTGAGCCGGACAGTAGGATAGCTACGGTATACAAGAGTTTATACGAAAAACAACATATATTTGGTGTGGAGTGGAATCAAAAAATATATGCACCCAGGCGAAGCTGGGTCGGGCCGCTAGTACATTTATAATATTTCAGTTATTTCACACGAAAACCTTACTTCTACAAAAGATTACTTGGTAATAACGCAATTAATCTTCGTCTACATAAACAGCTATATTTAAAGGCTCAAAGTAGATTACTTTTATCAGCGAAATAAAAAATGAGGCCTGACAAAGGAAATTTTAACAAGAAAAGTCGTAGTCTTAAGATAATACGGCTTAATAAGCGAAGCTTATTGATTACGACGGCAGAAGTGGTTTTAAAAATAATGATGGGTTGCGTAATGAAAATTAATGAGTAAAATCTCATTAAAATTGTCCTTGTAATATCATTATTGAGAATTATTTAGTGCGATGAGTAAAAAAATAGCTAATATATTTAATAATGATCTGTTAGAAATACATTATACCGTACTAGATGTAAGAAAAGATTGATGATAGTGGAACAGCGAAGGAAATGTGTCACAAAAACTGAACTCCATAAACTCTGCTTAACCCACATATGTATGTCTGATATCATTAGTCTTGTCAAATTGCTGAATATATTTAGATATAATAAGCGCCCGAACATCATAGATAACGCTAATTAGGTTAATTGATTATTCCCAAATGCGCAATGAACTTAGGCCGAACAGTCATCTTGTCCTAACGTAATGACTAAAATTATTTCATTTTAATCAAGACATATCTCGCAATTTTTTCGACTACGGTCCTCGCTTTTAATATAATTATGAAACTTGTAATTTTATTTTAATTTGAACAAGCTTCGCATTTAAATTCCAGACTCGTAAATGAAATTCTAAAAGTTGGTCCTTTATGTTCCTCTAAGAGGATAACTACACGAATTAACATTGACAAGCAATAAGAAAATGTTTTCGGTAGCTGAATTACGGAACGGAAGAACTAACAAGAATGTTAGTTGATATTCTATCAAGTATTGACAACCTGACATAGACCCTGTTGACATAATGTGTCTTGGAAAAAGAAATGAATTTTGTTACATAACGTTTCTTAATAAGTATCTAGTTTTCTTCTGCAAATATTGCGACAATTGACAATTTACTTAGTATTAAAGCAATTCTTTCTATAGCCCAAATCACTGATCGAAGTTATTTTGAGTCAACAGTTTTAAAAGCACAACATTGATTATTCCAAATTCAAAACTGGAAAAGAACATATTTATATAACCAGAGACTAAAAAAATTAAACAATAACATATTAAGAAGCAATAAAAAGAGGTTGTATTGGAATACCTTCAACAAATTAACAAGTGCATTAGATGTTGTAGCAATTAAGGTTGAGATTGAATAGAGATGAAAGTGGGCCCACATCAGCGGATTGCAGCGGCTGTAATCTGAGGAGAGTGCATGCTCGCCCGGTCCCGACTGGGTCGACTTAATCTCGGCTTTATTTGTATTAACGACTACTATAATTGCATTACGGTATTTAGTCTTCCGCATAATTTAATTGGCAGGTTAGAGCTGTACACAACAGCACGGGAAATTAAATTGTTGCATCGACTCATTACACGCTCTAATATGTCGCTAGAACATGTATTTTCGCACGACATAAAGTATGTTTTTGTGTCAAAATTACAAGTCGTAGCGACCCCGTTTATTTCTTTTTTCCGCGATTATGTGAGTGAAGCACGAAGAAATATTATGTTTTCTATTCAAAATGTTACAAATTCATAGGTGATCCAATTATATTGTTTCAGCGCTAGATGCAAGTTGTCTCTTCGGTTAAATTAGTCCTTAGTGCAAATTAAGTTTTGAGCTTATAGATTTTATATTCCTTCGAAATTCCTACACAAAACTTTCTGGTACTCAGATTTATTTACGTATCATTTTCTTCATCGCAAAGCATTCGATAAGAACCGTAATAACATAAACTTCGAAAAGTTATTGTGATTGTGGCGAAAGGTTATAATATTATGCAACGTATCGAATAACTATATAGGGATAATAGAAGATAATAACCCAAGAATAGTGTGAAGACGAGTATTCATGCAAATCGAATAAACTATGGGCGTTGTTTATCGAAACTGCAGATACGGACTCAGCCGAAGATTTTGAAGATCACATCAATCTGAATTGGTCGTGCAACCACAAGGTGGTCAGACGAGCGATGACAGGTTGCGGGATGTCGCTGAACGCAGTCTGCCTCCAACATGCCTAGTTTTAGCAGTGGACTTCCTTTGGCTATGGATGATTAAGCTGATTTTACAGTATAGTTTTGATACAATAAAGTAGTCTATTGCGCATCTTAGAGTTGACTCCTAGTATTCCAACTTAATATACGAGTATTTATATTTAATTTCATTGCATAGAATTTTATGGAATTGATAATCTCTTACCGTCTACGTTACGGAAGCAAGCTGTAAAAAGGTAAGCTGCTGTAAGTCCAATTTCTATAAGTGGTCAATTATTTTGTGATCCTCTAGTATTTTTACTTTTCTGGATTTCATGAGGCTGGAAAGTTTCTCGTGGTTCAAGATATGTACGACTCAAAATTTGAAAATTATTGTGTGGTCAAGACTATCCCACGCCTGACTACTGGATCAGTTTATATATTCAATAGTTTATTTAAATAATACATATTTTAATATTTCACTATAGGGGGTCACAACACCTACGATCCTCCTCTAGCACCGTGCCTGCTCGAATGAATGTCCTTAGTTTCCTGCTACATAATAAAGTGGTCTTAATGTCTCGCGTTGGTCATTTGTTCGCTAAAGTATCCCGAAGCTGATAATTAAGAAATATTATACCTGTTTTATTCAATAGTTATACTCAGTTCGAGCTTAACTTTAAACTTGGCATAGTTACTTTAAGTTAAGTTCTTGGCAACAACTGTTTTATTTGCTTTCATTCCAACTACGCGCATACACAAGTTACTAACGAACGACTTGTTAGGAAACAGTCAAACAGTTTTTCTGCCTTCTAGATAGATTTATCGGCCCAAGTTTGGTAAATTTTACAGATGTTTTTCACTTTTTTTTTTCGTCTTATAGCTCCTGTAAAGTAGTAACATACTGGTTGCATCTAATAAATGTATTGCTTTAAATTGGAATTTCGGCGAGGTCTTGGTAATGTAAACTTACGTTTAATCCAGCACGCTCTCCGATTCAGTTATTCATTGATGAGTTTCAAAGAGCTATTCAATTCCTATTTGCTAAATATATTAGGTATGTAGAGTTCATACATTAATGTGCCTAGAACCATACATATTTCGTCGAGCTAAATTCAGCTCCAAGTTGTAATAGCATGTTAGTCTATTGCCATGTTTGAACGTTATTCCAGTTTCAACCCAGCTAACTATATGTTTTTCGCGTAACTTGAAATTTGAACCTAAAACCTCACAGATAACAGCCTATTGTTTTATACCACTATTACAATTAGGTTTAGTTTCTACGAGTCTATTTACTACAGTATTTTTTCCAGATATCAAATCTTCTTTTTCAAACTTATATGAAGATTAAAAGTGAATACCATTTAATTTGCTGACTAATCATTTCATATTTTATGTCTTAAAAACTGGCCTGTAAAAGCCTATCTATTGGAGACAGGGTTTCTACTACGTCAGATTTTTTTGTAGAAACAAACACGAATATAACTAATATTTTTAATATTAACAAAGTTTAAGTAAAACTTGCTTCATACAACGCATTTCCGCAATATCGGCACGACAATGATGCAGATCTAGAATAGGGAGCGATAATGTGTGACAGCAATAATCTAGAGTGCCGCCGAATGCACAACCCATTTCTAGTTGCCATTTGGCAGAAGCAATGGTAGATGAGTTGCTACTTGTTACAGAATCCATAGTACTACTTTAAATAACATTTTCTTAGTTGTAATACGCTCTAGCCAGACTTATAACATGCACCCACTCTGCCGAGACGTCACCAATGCGCCTTTGAAATAAAAGTAAAAAAATACAATCCTTGAACATAACGAAAATTAAATAATGTGTTGAAGTGTGCATGCTTCACAAACCTTCGTTATTCTCATTGACAACTCTCAAATACCCAAATTAACAATGTTTTCTGTACCGAACAAGTCATTATCTTGGACTTATAAACTTAGGTTACTTCAAAATCGATGTTCAACCCTTAATCAGCACTCAGCAGATAGATAATAATTTGACTTAGTTAGCCGCCGGCTGTGAAATGAAAGGTCTTAGGTTCGATCACCGTTTCGAGACAAATGTTTGTGAGGTTCTCAAATATTCGTCTTAGGTCTGGGTGTTTGTGAGACCGAAAAGTTTCTGATAGTTTTTAACAACCACGACACAAGACTTAATTGATCTTAATGTGGGGTCCTGACTATTTAAGTGATTGTTGGGTGCATTTATTTATTTACTTTATCTCCGATTATGACAGTTAGATACTCATATAAGCTCTTTTAAGGTATAGAAATATGTAGATTACATTAATGAAACAAACTAAGCTGTAACTATGGTGATGGTAATAATATCATATACGCACGAAAGTCGGCACGAGTCGATATCGCGATGCGTTAACAAAATCGATTTGTTTGTTGCTTTATTCATTAGGTTATTAATTGGATTCGGTACATTGTTACCGACGGTTTGAATAATACGCGCCTAAATTAGTTGCTACGTAAATAAATCGTCATGGCTATGCATTTGATAATTTGCATTTTGGTTAACATCGATGCGACTAGGTATTAGCGGCTTAGCGTTGTAGACGTTAATTAAGACATGAGTCCAGTGACTGTATCAGGCGCGGGTGTCGATCACGGGTACTGCTATAATATTTAATAAACAATATATTTTACAAGATGGTTTTACTATGAATTAAGTTTTGTTAATTATCGTCCGGGTTTTTAGTAGAATTGATATGCATACAGGGTACATATTATAAAGACAAGAAAAACAAAATACTGGTGGTAGGTCTCTCATATGTGAGAGGCTGCCTGGGTGGGTACCACCACAATGTCTATTTCTCCCGTCAAACAGCAGTTTAAATGCACTGTTGTGTTTCGGATTGAAGGACATTGTAGCCAGAGTAACTACTGGACATATTGAGACTTAACATCTTATGTCTCAGGATGGCGAGCGCAGTGGAATGCCAAGCATTACTTTATAGTTCAAGATGTTGTTTGGTTTTGCTACTGTTCATGAGCGGTCGCATCGCTTACCATCAGGCGAACGGCATGCTCGTCTCGCCATTCATTGCAATAAAAAAAAATACAAAAAAAGCTT
The DNA here is from genome assembly GCA_009982885.2 of Hyles vespertilio. Taxonomy (NCBI): domain Eukaryota; kingdom Metazoa; phylum Arthropoda; class Insecta; order Lepidoptera; family Sphingidae; genus Hyles; species Hyles vespertilio. The sequence goes on along the minus strand of CM042806.1, from coordinate 10,557,902 downwards.
TGCTTTTTTATGCAAATTTTTAGTTGCATTGTGCCTAAAGTCACTAAAACTACCTCCAATCTTCGTTTTCTGTAGCAGTCTTAATATACCCTGTATATTTATACAATAGATATAGAGCAAACAGTTCACCTGATGGTAAGTGAATACTGCCGTCCATGAAAATCCACCACGCTAGGATCATAGACGTGTCATCGGACCATTAGATCGGATGGAGAGTGAGAAGGAAAATGGACGGGAAGAGGAAAGTATATTATTTTTTGTTTCTACCACTTCTTAGCATCCCCTTGTAGATTCTCCTGATGATTTATGGGAATTATGGCAATTTTATCACGCATAAATACGAGATTTGAGTCTGTGCCGTGTGGGATATCATCCGGTTATGAAATTAACCCGAGACCGAATACTAAAAAAAAATAAAAGGTGTTTTTAACAGGTAAAGTAGGAATGTCGATTTAACAACATTTTTTATTCCAACAGAATATCGGTATTTTCATCCACAATATTCTTTCTACTTTTATCAAAAAAAACACTTGTAATATCGAATCAACACTATAAAACGCTGATCTATACCGCTGACATTTTCGCTTATAATTTACTACAATTATTGATATTAAAACTTCACATTTTTTTAAATGTGTTTTTCGAATTAATGTTTATAAAATTCAGTCATAAACCAACACGCAGACCGTTTGCGGGTTGATGATACTCACATATCACAGAAAGTATTCTAAAGCTATCTATCATATGCAAGATATCCCCAAAATATATTTCCTTCACATTCAAAAAATAGATTTTACTCAAATATGGCATATAATTTCTCCCCCCAAACAGCAGTAAAATGCACTGTTGTGTTCCGCACTGTGTGTCTGGAAGGTACTAGGTCTCTTATATGTAAGAGGCCGCCGGGTGGGTACCACTTCTATGAGTTCACTTCTACCTATGTATGTCTATTATCCCGCTAAACAGCAGTGTAAATGTCACAGTTATTTTCCGCTTTTGAGGACATTATAGCGAGCAATAATATACAATATTTATATAAAAAGTTAGCATAATCAGTTTGAAAAAGCATTGGAATGATGCTACTCATTTATTCTTCCGCCGCGGAGTACTGATAATGGCGCTCCACCCACTTCCGACTCCTCTAACAAATGTCATTGCACGCTAGATAAAGTGAAAAACTACCAGACATACATACCGGGTATCTCAAGACTGCTACCGAAAACGAAGACTGGTGGTAGTTTTAGTGGCTACAAACACAATGCAATTAAAAATTTCGCATAGAAACGTAACAATCATTTTTTATGATTTTTTAAATATCGTCGTTTTTGGGTGGTAAATCCATAGTTTTTGCTAAAATAATAATTTAAACTCTTTTATACCTTAGAGTATTTATAAATAAAAGGACATACACAATTATTTTAGGAAAAAATGAATTTACCACCCAAATATGGCCATAGGAAAAAAAATAACAAAAAAAAATTGTCGCTTTTTTTTGCAACTTTTTCTGTTGCATTGTGTCTGAAGTCGCTTAAACTACCACCCGGCTTCGTTTTCGGTAGCAGTCTTGATATACCCTGTATATTCAGAACGTTTTGTTGTTCCTCTTGAATACGCTTTGAAAAAAAAAAACGAGTGCACTTCATTACAAAATAGGCTAATATAAACACATTAATGCAATTGAATTATATGAATGAAAAATGAAATGAGGAGTTCTTAGCATGACAATAAATACATAGTACGTAGTACGTAGTTTCATTTACTATATAGAATAACCGGGATATATTAATTTACAATTGTTATTTTATATATAACGGCGCGCGCTTATTTTGATCGATTATTATGGTTTGAAAATAAATTAGAATGTTGGTAGTTAAAAATTATGTTCAAAATTGAAGATTGATTTATTTTTTGAGAGCGGGTACCACCCGAATGGAGTTGTAAGTGTCATGTCGGGCGAGTCATCATTCTTGGACGGTGATTCGCACGTGATGTTCGCTTGCAAACCCATTTGCTCTTAATCGCGATTTATTATTGTAATCTTAGAATATTTGTAGTGATTGTTATTTGGAACGAGTAGTACAATAGTCAAACTATATTGTGAGACTTTTATTTTGGTGAATACCTGTGCCTATACGCCCACACGATTCAAAGATGTCCGACCAACCTGCAAATATGCCGAGACAGCCTAGCGATGCTTCGGCATATATGTACTTTACTTTTTTAATTAATTTTAAATTTATTTACTTTACTTTTTTAATTAATTTTAAATACATTAAAAAAACAAATATGTAACAAAGTACAATAATAGCTTCTCTTGAAATAAAATGAAATTGGTTTATTGATCATGTAGGCAATAAAATAGCTCTTATGACAAGTCAATACATAGTGTTTAATCTATATTTACATAATAGAACTGATTTATTGTTATATAAAATAAATTTATTCCGTTTTGGTAGTCTTTTTTTGTTATAAACTTACTTTTAATAGTAGAGCCACGCTATTGCCAGTCATAACTTGTTGACCCGTACCACTATCCCACAGGAGATCGACGTACAGCAACAGTTTTGCTGTCGCATTTCGTCAGACGAGTGAGACTGCCGGATGCCCACTTCCCCACTTTCCCCTATTCCCTCCTATTCTTAATCCTATTTCCTTCCCGCTCCCCTTTCGATTTGATTGTCCGGCTATACATCCATGAATAAATATTGTTGAATGTTCATGGGCAGCAGTAATCACTTAACATCAAGTGACCGTTTGCTAGCTTGTCGGGCTTAAGCAATAAATAAATCTCCTGAAATTCATATGTACAAGTATACATTTTTAGAAGTTTTACTTGTAATGTAGGAGGAATGTGTAAGGAGGCCCGAGCCCTGCACTGGGACGTGTATGGGCTAATACAGAGAACCCTAGAACACAATTGTATTTCTTTGGTTTAAATAATAAAACAAATATTTGAAAACATTATCGCTTGTTTTTAACTGTTATCTGACTTTAAATAAGAAACGTATATAGAATTCCATTATATAAAGACATCAAATCAATAACCATTTCCAAAATCATTTGATTTTTCAACACACGTCGTTCGAATGTTCCAACATTATTCTCAAACGCATTGTACTGTATCTTTTACAATGGACTTCGGCCATTTTCCGTACATTTAACTCTATACCAATTCCGTCTCGATACATCGTGCCGGGTGCTCATTCCAAAGCCCATTAAATAGGGAGAGGCCATCATTGCACCCATTTTCCCCACTTTAGGTCAACACAATGGAAATGTTTCGTAGGTTAAACAAATGTGTGGTAGGAACCCTGAAAATTAGGGTGCTGCCGGGGACAGACACGTAGAACGAGTTTTTCAGTGTCCAAGGATTTAGTTTATTTCATTGTACGTACTACTTCAGGGATTAAATGTTTAAGCGTGCGTGCTCTAATTGCGACCTGGGACTAAGTTATGTTTGGCTCTCAGTATATTTATATTTTAAATCGTTTTTACAATTCGTTAGTCATGAAACTACTTTAACAAGATAGCTGCCAAGATGATTAAGAATCCTATCTCGAATAACATTCTATAAGAAAAAGTCTATTTAGACATGAGTGCCCAACTGAACATAAACTTTTCGCTATGTTTTCCATAGAGAGACCTGTTGGAAGGGATCAGAAAAAAAATAAGATCAGAACTAATAAAACAATTACATTTAAGTAATGCATATAAAGGAGTTATATTAAAATGTTAATTCAAAATTAGAGAGAATAAGCATTCATGAAGTCATGCTACCGGCGTTTGTTCAGATGGGAAAATATGATAAACTGCTCACATTCTGGGATATTAACTTATCTGCAATCCTGCGTATATACATCCTAATATATGTATGAGATATGTAAAGTGCTTATCTTACAATATTTCATATTCCGCTGAACACAACGTCAGAATCAACATTGCTTCTCGTTAATTGTTAGATACCTTAGGAATAACATCGTTTGAGATGTGTTAATTAATATGCTGTTGAAATAATGGATAATTTAACAAAAGACATGTGTATGCGTGTTTTAGAATACTGTCACAAAATACTGCAACAACTTTTATAAAATTCATTAAAACTACCCATTGTATGATTCACAAGTAGTGGGGAATCGGTAATATAAAGCGTTGTCTCACTTGGATCGTCACTTTTCGAGTGACAACGACAGAGAAAGGACCTTATCCTCGCCGGTAGCAACATAAGTTTGAGAAAGGAGACATATTTTGATCGTGAGTCGTTGCACTGAGCGGAAGCTCTAGGATTGAGCAGTGAGGACCAGGATTGGCAAGTTAAGTTATTAATATGATGTTCTGTTGCTTATTGTTCAGAATATTTAAATATTATTCTGTAACATTGTAATTGTGGTTGAATTAAACCATATTATTATAAATATAAATAACATTTAATATAATTGATGATTTTGTAACATTATAATAATTTTTGACCATTATGTTAAGTGATAAATGTTAAATTATATGGTGAAAAAATATAATTATAGATAAATCTTTTGAAATACCCATGTTTATATTATTTTATATACCTTTTCCCACAAAAATTCTAACACGTGCAAACATTGGAAATACCTATAAGATTCCGAAATGAAATACTTTACAAAATCAAACAATTTAACACGGAAAGGACTTAACTTTTTTGAAGTTAAGCTTCTGCCGTGCTTGAATTGCACATACTTTTCATTTTATTTGCCTGACATATTTAAATTATGCTCGATCGTAAGACCAAATCAATAAATCAAAATACAAAAATATTTTCTAGTAACTGAAATACTGATTGAGCAATAGCAAGCACAATAAACATAGTTACCTCTTTTCCTGTGTCCGCTCACAATTGGCTCGCGTACAAATATTTGTGAAGCGGTCCAGTGATCTCGACTGAAAACTTACGCACAGTTGATCGAACTCGTTGTCAAGTCCGTTTCGCTTGTCAATTTGGCTGCAATTGCTCAATTTATACAACCAAATGTAACAAGAAAAGTATTTATCGAAATGCCTTTACCAGCAGACGGAGCTTCCAAAAAACGTGCATATCAAACTCGAATGCATGCGGGTTGATAGAGCTACGCAGGATATTCGGATTCCCGATAATGTTTTACTGTGGAATGTTTTTTTACTTACTAATTGATACTGGAGTTAATAGTAACCATGACTGCGGTAGCCTAAGCATTATTTGATATTAACATAACTGAATAAGACATCTTGCTCAAGATGGCCTAATTCAAGGTAATAAAGCTCGCTTCTTTATTTTCTTTCTATCTTGTTAGTTCAGTCAATATGTAAGGAATAATTAATTGCCCTCCGAATAAAGACCTACCGTTATTTAACATAATGAATCGTTAGGGGGACATGTCAAGAAGTCACAGAAAAATTAAAAAGGTCGCGCTGTTTGCTGATTTTGAGAAATTCAAAAATGAATTTAAAAAATTTGGAATGCTTTTTTCTTGGAAACTATTGGTTTTAAGAAAAAGTTTTTCATATATAAAATGTAGAAGGCATTGCGAACTACATTTTTTGTCATTGAATTGACGTCATCCGACTTGAAATAATGTGATGCAAAACAGATAAATTCACCCAAGTTCAAATTTTTGCTGAACAAAAGTTCAAATTTTTGATAACAAAATCAGAAAACAATTACTGCTATTTCATATGAATTAAAAAAAAAGATAAAAACTGAATGGCATGAGTACTGTGCAACGGCACGGTACATAATGTACAATTTGTACACTTCAACAAGTTCCAGCTCGAAAACGGTAAGTTTTATAAAAAAATTGTTTTAATAAAAGTTGTAGCTAATTTTGTGACGAACAACTTTCTAATATACATTATTATAAAAAAAATCATTTTTTCCTATCGAAAATAGCGTTGGAACACTTTTTTTATCCATTAGCGCCCTCTACTTTTTGTATTTCAAGTCGGATGACGTCGCTCCAATGACAAAAAATATACTTCGCAATGCCTTCTACATTTTTTGTTCCAAAAACTTTTTCCTAAAAGCAGGTTTCCAGGAAAAAAGCGTTTTTAAAATTTTTTTATTTGTTTTTTGAATTTCTCAAAATCAGCAAACAGCGCGACCTTTTTAATTTTTCTGTGACCTTTTGACATGCCCTCCTAACGATTCATCATGTTTAATAGGGGTAGGTCTTTATTCGGAGGGCAATTTACATATTGACTGAACTATGTTACCCACATGTTACCAGTAGTTCCATTCTATATTATGCTAAGGTATATTCCATTTCTCATCCACTAAGACTTAAAAGGTACTGATGATTAGCTTGATGATTGTTCATAGCTGAATAACCATGCTGTAGTGAACATGATATTAATGATATGTATGCGTAACATGTCCTTGTGCCAACCAAGCGTAAACGGATGTGAAATTCGATAGAAGATCAGATTTAGCGCTTGGTTGTGACAAATGACAAGCCTGTCGCTTCATGTACAGAGCCACAAACTTATCTGGCCCGGTGGCCAAAAGTGGAAACAAAGACGTCATTTGAAATTGTCATTCTACCTGTCAGTCGCTGACATATCTGCCATTAGTTGTTTACTCAATGTATTTATTTTTCCTGCATTATTTAAAACTAGTGAAAAATGCCGAAAACTTAAAAAAGTGACGCTAGGAACGTTAGACTTCAGGTACTAAATTGTACGAAGGAAGAAAAGCGTCTTCAGATACCAATAATACCCTTCGAAAAATTGTATGAACGCGTAGCTGCCGCCAAAGGTTTGTGTTGTCAGCTTTACAAAATAAATTCGACGATAATAAAATTTTGTATGTACTAGTACAATAGATATACATAATAAACTAAAATTTATCGTCGTGCGTGGTGGCCTGTTGGTATATGGACTAGACGCGGCTGCCATGTTCATGTTGGTCGCGGGTTCGAATCTCAGGACACACTTCTGACTTTTTGGAGTCATGCGTGTATGATAGTCAATAAATCAGCACTAAAACGGTGAAGGAAAACATCGTGAGGAAACCTGCATACCAAAGCGCGAAATTAGTTGCGCGTTGCGCAGTCAGAGTAACCGCACGCACGTTATCTGACTTGACTGTACCTACATCATGTTAGTAATTGGTGTATGGTCCAAGTGAAAGAAAATGGCTAGTTGTGAGAAAGTGATAATAAATGAGTTTTTGACATTTGTTCAAAACAAAATCGACGTGCTTGACGAACTAAGTATACTCCAGATTTGCGCAAGTAACTTTAATGATGCAGAAATAGAGGCTGGAAAGAACGAGTTATACAATGCAATTGTGGCCGAAGGGATCCGGAATGTGACAAGGAAGGGTGAAGATCGCAAAAAGAAAAATATTAAAGATGTTATAAAAGTATTTAAAGAGACTGACCCCAACGTGCAACCAATATTTGTAGCCAAGGACCTCAACCGATTGCCACCGGTATCGTTTGACCATATAGATATTACGCGTCTCTTGAAAGACCTAGCGTGTATGAAACAAGAATTATATAACATCAGAAATGACGTTGCCTCTAAAGCAGAATTACTTCAATTCCAAACGGAAAGTACTTCTAGTATGACTGAACTAGACAATAAAATTATGAAGTTAGACGCTCTTTTTGGCGATGAAAGAAAGAATAAAGAAAAGCAAAGAAATATAATGACTACACCGAAAAGGAAATCAGGTCGTCATGCGCCTGTACTTGTACCACACACCAATAAATGCGGTTCGCCGGAATCTATTCATACTCCGATCTACCGAGATATTGTGATAAACAAGTCGCAGCGGCAAGGCAAATTGAACCCTACATGCGAACACATAAAATCGAATTTGCAAGTGACGCCACAAAGCAGTACAAATGCAAGTGTAGGTATAGAAAATAATTTTAATAAAATATTACCCGAGATACAAAATATTGAATCAAATGACGATGGTTTCACCTTGGTGAGTAAGAAAAAAACCTAAAAGACAAAATATGAGAGGAACTTTGCAAAATGTGCACTGTAAAATAAAGGGAGCTGAGCCTAAGATAGCCATTTATTTATCTCGGGCAAATAAATCTACCACTGAAGAGGACATAATGGATCATATACGAAGTATGAATACTGAGTGTCTGCAAGTAGAACTACTTAAGCAAGCACAAAAGTTAGATTTTTGCTCATTTAAGGTCACAATACGAGCTAGTCAGACCGCAAGATTCCTCAACAAAGACTTCTGGCCACAGGGCTTGGTGTACAGACGCTTTCGGGAGCGACGCAACCAGATCTCAAATAAAGTAACTCAACATCATTAAACATGGATGGACAGAATAACTACAATTATAGACTCGCATCATTTAACTGTAAATCTGCAAAAAGATCAGTAAATTATCACATAACATGTTTTGCAAGAAACATGGCTGCTTCCACACGATTTAAATTTTATCAATGAAATAGATGTGGAGTTTAATACCTACGCAAAGTCTTCTGTTGATACGAGTGTGGGAATTCTTCGGGGTCGACCTTATGGTGGCCTTGCCATATTATGGAGAAAAACATGCTTTTTGGACGTTACATTAATTAATTGTAATAGTGATAGACTAGCAGCTATTCGTGTGAAGATTGGAATGCGGGAGTTTATTGTGATAAATGTATACATGCCTACAAATAGTGAGGAGAATTTGCCGGAATTTACCGCGACACTAGCCGAGATATATGCAATTATTGATGATAGTGGGATAGAAGCTGCTTTTGTCCTGGGTGATTTCAACGCCCACCCAGGATCTAATTTCGGCCGTGAACTACTACTGTTTTGTGTAGAAAATGATATGGTCATAAAGGATATTGAGTTTCTTGGGCTTAATTCAGGCACATTTACTTTTGTGAGTGAGTCTCATGGCTCCAAGCGCTGGTTAGACCATTGTTTGGTGACAGCAGCGGCAGTAAATACAGTTAATATGGTGTCTATCGAATATGATGTCCTTTGGTCTGATCATATGCCTCTTATAGTGACTTGTAATATTGATGGTGTTTTGCAAAAATATGACTCTAGCAGTAATGAGAGATCTAATGTTATATGGGGTAATCGTAATACGGATCAAATAGACTGGTACCATGATCTGTGTGAGTCAGCTTTTGTGACCTAAGTAAATCTAGTCAAAATTTATATGATAATACCTTATTTAATAATTATGATTTTATCGATGAGTACTACAATAAGATTATTAGTATTTTAAAGTATTCTGCAATAATTATATGTAAAAATAAAGATTCTGGTAAAAGTCGCAAGAAAATTGCTGGGTGGAAGAACCACCACATGTGCGACGTTCATGCACGTGCAAAAATGTATTTCAGGTTTGGATCAGTCTAGGTAAACCAAGTGCGGGGGAAGCATATGAAAATATGACATCAAGTAGGAAAATATATAAGAGCAAACTGCGCTGGTGTCAAAAGAACGAAGATAAAATCAAATTGAATATTTGGCCACACATCGAATGAACAAAAATTTCTCAAAATTTTGGGGCGCTACAAGAAAACTTAATGGCACAACTAGTTTGCCAATGAAGGTAGAAAACTGTCATGAAAACAAGGATATTTCTGAACTGTTCTCTAGACATTTTCAAGTCTCACCATTGCAGTCTCACCAAACTGAACTCAGTACGGACCCCGTAAATCCTAGTGATGAAGAGGAACTGACCGTACGTGAAAGTTTGACAGTAACTCAAGAGGCAGTTGAAAAAATTGTGAAACGAATGCCTTGTGGTAAATCTCCTGGAATAGACGGTCTTAGTATTGAACACATCCGGTATGCTGGTGAAAGTATATTGGCAGTATTAACTTCTCTTTTCAATCTTTGTCTTCGATACGCATATTTACCTAAAGAACTAATGCGCACGGTGGTGGTTCCTATTCCGAAAAACAAGACTGGGGATTTATCCCTTCTAAGTAATTACAGGCCTATTTCTCTAGGCACTATTATAGGAAAAGTTTTGGAACGTTTCCTCCAACCCGAACTGTCTAAGGGGGTGATAATTGACGATGCGCAATTTGGATTTCGTCCCAAACTCTCAACAGATACTGCCATATTTAGCCTAAAGCACACGATTAAATATTACACTAACAAAAACACTTCCGTGTACGCTTGTTTCCTAGACCTGAGCAGAGCTTTTGATCTTGTAAATTACAATTTACTCTGGCAGAAACTCTTAAGGGCGGGTACGCAAGCTGAAGTTGTAAATCTGATGAGATTTTGGTACGAAAACCAGATTAATAATGTGCGGTGGGGCGACACATATTCTAACGACTATAGGTTAAAATGTGGTGTACGCCAAGGAGGCCTCACATCTCCGGATCTTTTAACATATTTATGAACGACTTGATTGTTGAGCTGAGAAGCACTAGGATCGGCTGCCACATCGGTAACGTATGTGTCAATAACATAAGTTATGCGGACGATATGGTGCTTCTCAGTCCATCAGTCAATGGCCTCAGAAAACTTATGTCTATATGTGAACGTTATGCTATGTCACATGGCCTAAAATATAATGTGAAGAAGTCTGAAATGCTTGTCTTTAGATATGGGAAGGGTCCGGACTATGTGCCGCCTGTTTATTTAAGTGGGCTACCAGTGCAGGTTGTACGTAGATTTAAATATTTAGGACACATTGTTAATGAACACCTTAAAGATGACGATGATATCGAACGAGAGAGAAGGGCCCTCGCTGTGCGTTGCAATATGCTTGCTCGACGTTTTGGCTGCTGCACTAACCAGGTGAAAGAGACTCTCTTTAGAGCATACTGCCAAAGCTTTTATACCTGCCAACTGTGGATGCAATACACTAGACGCTCATATAACACCTTGAGAGTGCAGTATAATGATGCATTCCGCATATTGTTCAAGCTCCCATGTTTTTGTAGTGCGTCGGGTATGTTTGCGGCAGCGAGGGTCCATGATTTCTATGCGATTATCAGAACTCGCATTGCATCGTTTTGGGGTCGCTTGAGAAAAAGCAACAACAGCATCTTAACTGCTATTGCCGAGGACCTAACTTGTCCTTATCTGAAATATTGGGTTATGTTATATTAGTATTATTTATTATAGTATATGTGTACTCATTGTGTAATTTATATGTGTAATTAAAATATTTGTATATAACTTAGATTTAAGTACCTCATGAGTCATTGTTACTTGCAATAAAAATAAAAATATAAAAATAAATAAATAAAAAAGCGACTTATAAGAATTTCTATGGTGTGTAAGTCCACCAACCCGCATTATGCCAGCGTGGTGGACTATATGGCCTGTGATATGGCCTAACCACCATCAATCGTACTCTCAATTGTAGAGGAGGATACAGATACACTTGTTTAACGGTTTTGAGGATAGATTTCTTGGAAATCTTGTGAAGGAAAAATAACAAGAAGATGAAACTGGTCATTTTCTCGACACTATTGATCGGATTGAAAAATCTTACTTTACCCACTTTATTGCAATATGTTTTTTAATGGCAACCCAAAATTCGATTACAGCGACGCTCTCAGCGGGTCAGATAAGTTTGTAGGACTATACAAATTACAATACAAATTTCAATGTCACCCGAGCACTGACATGGATTTCAATAGATGCCGCATGCATACGCTTCAAATGTCTTGAGTAAGCTTGATTTACTTACTTCAACAACGTTTCATTTAGTCGTGCTCCACCATTTTTTAATCTGGAACGCAAAAAGGGATGTTATAAGTTTGATGTGTCTGTGTGTTTGTCTGCGGTATCCTTTTCTCGACGCGATTAATAGGTTCTTCAACTGGTTAAAATTTAAATTGGTTTCGTACAAATTGATACTTTCTTCACTGATAGGGTAATTGTCTCCATACTTTTTATTGTTTTTATCAAAAGGTACATCCTAAATCTAACAAATAAAGAATTCAGAATCAAACAAGTTACAAACATTTCTAATCTTGCGGTGGAAGTAAACGAAAGAGATGCAAAACGAAACCAGTGACGTGACTAGTCCTAATATCAATTACAGAATGCAGTGACAGACACGGTAAGATGTCAAATATTTCCCTAACGTTAAAAGATACCTTAATTCTGTTGTGACACTAATGTTTTATTTTAATGATATTTGTGTTGATACTCAAATTATTTTAAAAGTATAAATCTTAGTAAAATACTCTATTCACTGATGTGATGCCACAGTACATAGGGAAACTCTGACACAAGTTTCAACGTATTTGAAGAACCTTGCGGTATCTATTTAGATCGATATCTGAGCACCCGTTTACAGAGCGAGTTACGCATCTGTAATTGTACATCTTGGAGCTTTGCCTGAAGCTGTGGTTAAACTGTAATATTGTACAACTTAAATTGTAATAAAGACAGATGAGCATTTTTTTGAGGGACAGTTGGTAACGGTAGTTGAGAGTTTGGGCTTTATGCTGTTTCGCAGGACTAATTGGTAATAGCCTACTTAGGTAATGTAATATGTCCTTGAAGAACTTAAACTGGATTACTTATTTTAAGAAACATCAACGATATTGAAACAGACGACCTGTTCCCTCTAAAATAAGGCAAATTTAAACGTTATTTTGGTGAATATCAAACATATTTACAAAATGTATACATCGATGTCGTTAGTGAGTCGTTCCTTTATAATATTTATACTAATATTATTATAAAAGAAAAGATTTGATTGTTTCTTTGCAATGAATAAGCTGTTAAACTATTAGACCGATTTGAAAATTCTTTTGCTATTAGAATCCCACATTATCCTTTATGAATATAGACGATAGAATATTAAAAAAATATCTTCTAATATTTCATATTCACATACTACTTTGCTGTTGAGATCCGTATAAATAACATTCTAACTTCTGTCAGCCAATGGGATGGTATATATTCGCTCAAACCGTCCTTTATACTGTAGTAATGGTTCTATAATTTATAATACACATGCGACTGTGGCTAAAACATATTTGTTTGCATGCAAATTAATATGACACAAAGGGCCGGAGTGTTTCATTCCGTATCTCTATTTCCATTATGTTAATCTTGCGTAATTGTTTATGGACCTGCTCGCCCCCTCGCGCCTTAAGTGGGCAGCTTGAAGCATTAAGGATTATCGCACCTGCTTCAAAGAAAATGATGTACTTTTATAGGTACCTTTATATGTATAAAGATTCACTTTTGCGGAACACAAATGATAAAGTGAAAAGCGATTTTATTATAGATCTTTTCTGATCATGAATGTCTAATTAGGTATTATAATTAAACATCCCATTTTTTTTTCAACTAAACGAAAATAACTATGAGTTTAATTAACAAATAGAATTTTCTTACTATGTTATTTTATTCGTAATAACAAGGAGTCACTACTCCTTGCCAACCCGCATTAGGCCAGCGTGGTGGACTTCATGGCCTAACCACTCTCAATGGTACTCTGGATTGTAGGGGAAGCCCGTGCCCTGCAGTGGGTACGTATGCGGTCTGATACAGTACCTAGTTATGTTTATTTAGGTTAATAGCGTTAATTTCAAACTCTCATATGTAATAGTACAGAATTATAGCACGTGTGCCGTAGCTCTTCATAAAGCACCCTGCACAGCAAACCAAACAGCAGTAGTCTAACTTATATTTCAATAGCCCGTGGCTGCATGACATTCGTCATTTTGTTATTTATTTATTTGCAAATTTTTATATTTGTTATTAAGGCAACTACAAACACAACAACTATCAAAAGGTGTTTCCTTGGTATTCAGACACGTTTAATGGTTCTTTAATGTTGCCAGACACATTGAAGCTGATAACTACCAACGCGAGTGGTCGCGTCAGCTACTAACTATCAGCTATTATGAAGTTCTGATTGTGGAATCAGAACTTCATAATAGCTGATAGTTTGATGCCTATGTCAGAGGCATGCGCAGACATACTTTCAGCTTTTACAAAATTACGAAAGTCTCGCAGCCATGGGCTCTTAGTCTATACGCAACACGGATGAATGCGATAGACCAACCTATAATAAATCACGGTTAAAAAGCTTCATTGTTGCCCCTGACAAAGGTCTTTGCGGTAATGGCAGTGCGTGCGAAATTAAAGGACCTCAGCCGCATTTCCTGCATCCGGCCTCTCACCACTGCGCGCACTTTTAATCCTCTAACTATTTTCTAACGCGAGATATACTCTAAGGTAAATACGGTAAAGAGTGCTTTCTAACTTTTTATTTCATTTAAATATAGCGGTCCGGCTTGACTCCGCCCTGGTGCAGATCAGGGATGTTGCGAATATTCGCATCCGCATCCGCAAATGCGGACCTTCCGCATAGATTTGGACATCTGCATCCGTATCCGCATCCGCAATAAACGATGCGGATATTTATGCGGATACGGATGTAATACAAGATTAGACAAGACAGAAATTTGGCAGTACCGGCGAATGGCGCGTGCCGTTTGCACGGGACATTGACCAATGGGAACGAAAGATATAGTGACATGATCCGACGCGTTTGTTGTTGCTATGATGTTAGATTCTTCTAGTGAAGATGAGAGTCAAGAAATACCAGAAAGTGGTAGCACTGAAGCTGTATTCAAAAAAGAATTTCTTTCTTAACGCATTTAAAAACGAGTCTACGAGAGTCGTTTAAGAACGAGGATGTAAATCCTCTTAAGTGGTGTTCATCGAGAGGAATTTAAGATATTATTGCCGGTAGCACAAAGATGTTTATCCACTTCACTAAGTAGTGATCCTAGCGAACGTGGGTTTAATTTACGAACCTCTTCCTAACCGCCTTGTATCAGAAAAGGCGGCGTTATACTTAATAAATGAAACGGTGTTCTTATGCGAGCACTTGGGGCTACTCAAAACGAAGGTAATTATCAATAGAGAAGATGGCTAGAACCTTGCACAAGCATGGGATCGAATTCTACACTTAATTAAATCGGAACCCAAAGACCAACTGCCCGACATCAAGACACAGAGAGCTTCTTCTGCGTAGATCGAAACGCAAAAAACAGATTAACGTTTTAAATTAACTTTTAATTTAATAATTGCAAATTACGGATAGTTAAATTCCGCCCCGTGACCATGAATCCTTTCAAGTAATCGAAATGTCGGGAAGTTAAAAAATATAAAAAATAACGTAGATAAATCCATAAATATTAGTAAGCGATAAAATCCGTAAATAATAGTTTATACTATAATATTTATGTAGGATCTTAAACATCCGCATCCGCATCCGTATCCGTATCCGCGGATGTGAGCCTTTAAAAATCCGCATCCGCATCCGCATCCGCATCCGCGGATGTGAAAAAATCGGCATCCGCAACATTCCTAGTGCAGATACACTTTTCAAAATGGCGGCCAAAATGTTCAATTCTGACTGTCAATTTAGAACATCGGCGCAAAAAGAGATTTTGAGACAACCGGACCACAAAAATCTAATAAAATTTCGTCGTTTTTGCTAGATTTTTCACTACTGCAACCTTCCTTTAGGTTATAACGTGATTATACTGGGTATCTCAAGACTGCTACCGAAAACGAAGCCGGGTGGTAGTTTAGTGACTACAAACACAATGCAACTAAAAATTTCGCAAAGAAATGCGACAATTATTTTTTATGATTTTGTAAATATCGTCATTTTGGGTGGTAAATCCATAGTTTGTGCTGAAATAATAATTCAAACTTTTTTAAACCTTAGATTATTTATAAATAAAAGGACATACACTATTATTTTAGGAAAAAATGTATTTACCACCCAAATATGGTCATAGGAAAAAAATAACCAAAAAAAATTGACGCTTTTTTTTGCAACTTTTTCTGTTGCATTGTGTCTGAAGTCGCTTAAACTACCACCCGGATTCGTTTTCGGTAGCAGTCTTGAGATACCCTGTATATAGCCTATAGCATTCCTGGATAAATGACCCATCCAATCAAAAATAATTTTTCAATTCTAACTATTAGTTCCTGAGATTAGAGGCAACAACAAACAAACTCATCAGCTTTATACCTAGTCAGGTCATAAATTCTGTCACATGTTTAATATAAAATAATTGAAACAAGTTTATTCATTATGTAACCATTTATATACCCAAACGAACTTAACAAAACATAGATTTTTATGACACAAAAGTTTATTCAAAATGACCTCCGTAATTTTGAATACAGGCCTTCAATCGGCGGCTGCCTTAATCAAGGATGTCTTGAGTGACTCCAAATTGGGATGAGGCTTTGAGCACGCCTTTTTCTCCAAGTGTTGCCATATCTTGTAATCTAACGGATTCAAATCTGGACTGGAGGAGGGCCAGTCTTCGTGCCGGATGAAGTCGATTTCACGCGCCGCCAGCCAGTCTTGTGTGCTCTTCGCTCTATGAGCTGGCGCCGAATATTGTTGGAACACCCAGTGCCTGTTATTGAACATGGTATGAGAAACAGGTTCCACAAGGTTCGTCAGGACTGTATTTTGATACACAACTGCATTCGTTTTTACACCTTTCTCACAAAAATGTACCTCTGTTAAGCCCCAATAAGAAACTCCCAACCATACCATGAGCGAGGATGGAAAATGACCACGTTGGACACGCGGAATACGGTTGCTCGCTTCTTCACTACTGTGTGCGTACACCTTATCATTTTGTTTGTTGTAGTTTTCTTCTACGGTAAAAAAAAATTCATCTGAAAAAAGAATTTCCCGATATTTTTTTCCCGCGTACCGCTTCAACAAAGCGCGGCATCTCTTCAGTCTCAGGTCCATTAGACGAGCATTCAAACGATGTCCTGTTTTTCTTCGATATGCCCGAAGCCCTAAGTCTTCATTTAACACCCTTTTCACCGTGGTTCTGCTTAACCCCATCTGAAGGGCCAACAGTTTCTGCTTACGTTTGGGATTTCTTTGAATTCGCGCTTTCACAGCTTTTATCACTGATGGAGTCCTAACAGACCGAGGGCGACCACTTCTTAACCTGTCTACACTAGAGTCTTCATTGTATCGTTTGATGGTACGATAAACAAATCTTTTGGTTATATTCAAATTTTTCAGTATGCCAATAATTTGAATTGGCGCGTAACCGCAACGATGCATCGCAATAACTGCAACACGGTCTTCTTTAAGCGTCCACTCCATATTTAAAAATGAGTAAAATTCTAAAAAGTATACATTTTTATTTTCATGAACAATTCGAAATTCGAATTCAATAAACATTTAAAAAAAAGTTTTTACTGTGTGACAATACTTATGACCTAACTGTGTATATTAGTATAGTATAGATAGTTCAGCAAACAATGAAATGAAATGTTCATGCATTGCATCTGATGCAGTTTTTATATTGCGTACTGTCTGATAAATTAATGAACAATTCCACTATAGATTTATATATATATATATAATTAAACTATACACAATAGAATTGTACAGGTGGAATGCACAATATGCGTTCTATTTTACGCATGTTTTAAAGGTTTCTATATTTTTCATAAAAAATCATCTTCACAATCACTTAAAGGCACAGGGTTTAACTGTCCAAAATGTGGCCATATTCGCCACGCACAAATCGGTCTAATTAGTAACCAGCGTAGGTGTACTTTCCAATCCTAACATGTCCCATAGCCGTCCGTTGCTGTTAATTGCCAATGATGATGATGATGATGATGTTGATGAAATTTGTGATATAAAACAGTGTAAGTACTTTAGATACTTATTTAGCAATATTTCACGTCGCCCAAATGATTCGGCTTAGTAACAAAAGCAAACTGATGTTGTTTTTGGCATTATGCATGAATGTCGCTGCGTAGCAGGTTCGTTAGTTCGCTATTTTGCACACGCCATTCAACGGTTGAATCGCATCCATCAGGGAACGGTCAGCTTTAACGTGATATTCGTTTAAAAAATTTAAAAGCAATGCTTGCACTTAGACACTTTCTCATATATTTATTCCGTCCGAAATCTTTGCGCAGTAACAGAATATAGCGAAATTTTGTTTTCAGTTCACCTAATTGAGTTCTTACACTGCTTTATACGAAAAAAATCCCTAGAGAATCGCACGCAAGTTGCTGAGGTTTAAAAATAAGGAAGAATAAAGGAAAGGTAAAAAGTTTTGGGTCTCGCTAACTTACTGTTGTTAGGAAATGCCAATTATACCCCATTTTTATTTACGTTACCTTTTTTTTTATCGTATAAAATGTATAGTCTCAAAATATACTGGATTATGATTGTAATATACCATCTGGCTGTTGTTGTCTCTAATATAAAAGATCACTTGCGTGAGGCTCATAATTAAGACCAAATACAAAATATATACACAAAACAAAACTAACCCTGTTCATCTGTAAACGTTATTAAAGTTTGATAACTCGTATAAAACTAATTGTGCATATGATCGTAAAATACTCAATCTGGTTGAAACGATTCCGTTCACTTTCCAACTTAAGTCTTTTGAGAACATCAAAAACTTTCAACCATTTGGAGTCATAAAATGTCTCGTGCGAGTATTTTATATCCAGAATCGAAATAAAAATATCCCTATTATATTTTAATCACATCCAATTCAATCATGTGGATTGCAGCCAATGTTAATAAGCTTGTCGGTTATTAAAAAGCATGATTGTCGGAAAAGTAACTTTGTGTTAACACAAGCTTTAGAAAGTAGACTCTTTATTGAGTCGTTACGACTGTTATGAGTGTTGAATACAAAGTATTTTGTGTTTAATCAACAGCGCGGGTAAGCTGCTGTTTTGTGTTTAAAATCAGTGGTGGTTTAAATCCCTCGATAAACTCAGCTACTTTATCTTTTTAATTAAATATTGTTGTAATGATAAGTAAAAAAGAAACTGTTGATTAATATTTCGAGTATTATGTATTTGATATTATTTAATTGGTTGAGTTATTCTGTATCAGTTTTTGACTGCAACGTAAATAAGCAAGGTTTTGCAGGGTACCTATTATTTTCCTATAAAATACTGGCGCAAAGTAGTATTTTTCATTATGTTTTTTGTATAGTATATACGTTAGACTGCTCGTAACTTAAAACAAAGCTTTAACGCATCTATCACCCTTCTCTGACCATTAAATTATTTGTCTCTTGCTTCCACTAGTAGTAGGTCTCTCATAAGTGAGGGGCCGCCTGAGTAGGTACCACCGCGTTGTCTATTTCTCTCCCCAAACAGCAGTGTAAATGCACTGTTGTGTTACGGATTTTAGGACATTGTACCAGTAGAAACTACTGAACATATTGAGTCACAATACACCATTTTTTGTTCCAGGATGGCGAGCGCAGTGATTGCACTGCGCTCGCCATCTCGCCATTGGCATTGGCCAAGCATAGCTTTGTAATTCAAGGTTTTGTTTGGTTTTGCTACTGTTTATGAGCGGTCGTATCGCTGACCATCAGGCGAACGGCAACTTCGTCTCGCCATTCAGTGCAACAAAAAAAATACCGTCACGTATCTTATTATTGATGTCACCCACACTATCAGTAAAAATCTAAATCTATATGCGTAACAAATACTGCTGATTATAGAAAAAAGGCTAGTCCTCATTCAAACCTCAAATAATAAAGTATCTTACGATTCTAATCTATAAAACGAATCTTCCCAGTAGATCCTATCTTTGAAACCTTTTATAATATTTATTAAACATTCCAACGACAAAAGTTGAATCCTTGTTGAAAATATGATGTATTGCCCTATAGAATACTTGTCCCGCACTACGGGCAAATAGATTGAATAACATTAGTTTCTATTAAATTTGAAGTAGCCAGTATTGAACATAAAATGGTTACGCTACTAGTACCCATAAACGCGGGGCTCTTCATAAATATGTAATTTTGGGATATTGCTTTAGTTATACGATCGCTGTCACAGGACCTTGATTCCTATCGATATTATATCGAGGGGTGGTTTTGGTGTGATTTTGTTTAAACGGGGTATCGTTTGACCCCATCTCGGGTAATGGTAAACGCCGCGGATGACTCGTCTTTCTATCACACCCTAGGAAACCTATTAAGATGCTGCACGTATGTTTTTTTAAGCGTAAATAACTATTTATAGCGACAGCTGTGTAGGATCTTGAAATTTATTCAAAAGACAAACATATTGTTATATTACATATTATTCTAAGATATTTGATACAATTTAAAAAAGTCTTTGTTAATTTATTAATTAGTGCAAAAGAATAAAAAAACTTTACATTAATAATTGTTGTACCTATTTATCTACCTACTTCTGCTAATTTGTTCTATTGAGAACTATTAACAAACCAGAAGTCCTAGAAATAATAAATTTACCTTACCAATCGTAGACACAATATAGACATTA
Source organism: Hyles vespertilio (assembly GCA_009982885.2). Taxonomy (NCBI): domain Eukaryota; kingdom Metazoa; phylum Arthropoda; class Insecta; order Lepidoptera; family Sphingidae; genus Hyles; species Hyles vespertilio. The sequence goes on along the minus strand of CM042806.1, from coordinate 10,537,624 downwards.
TTATCGATTCACCAACAAAGTACCGATATTTCAAGCTCTTTTTCGTTCAAAATAATCCCCAAAAAGTTTGCATTACCGAGTGCCCGTTGAAAAATGACCGCTTCCAAACTGTACGGGTAAATCGTTGTAAGCTAGTAGCAATTAAGCCACGGATAACCAAGGTAAAGAGCTCGTGGAGCTGAAAGTACGTCCGATGACCGCAGTTGTTCAACTTCATTAAAGTTAAGCTTTAGCTGGCCATGTTCCTAGGTATTCTACCAACCGCCAATCAAACGCACGTAACATTTGGCGCAAACTGCCCTTAAATACGCTGGGTGAATTTACTCGTTTATTTCTAATTACAAAACCAAATACGTAAGATTTGAAGTAGCAAAATATGTTACAGCGTTTATTCTCGTAGACAAAACTTATCAAACAACTAAATCCCCGTATTTAAAATAGATTTATATAACACAAAAGAAAGATAAATCATAATATATTTGACAGAGTAATAATACCTTTGCAAACTTCTGTACACGACAGATTTGTAAAACAACGCAACCTTCACTGATGAAACGACCAGCTGATTGGCTCTAAAAATAACAAGAAAAAAGAACAGGCCGAACATAACTTGTTAAGTTTTGCCACTTATAAAGTTTGCCATCGCTTCGAATTACAGCAAACACAATTCAACACCTGCGGGATTACTTAAGCTCAACTTTGGCCTTAAAATTAAGGCGCTCTGGGGCTTAATTTGTCCGAACTGAATGTGATTACTGGTTAAGTCGGAGCGACAAATATAACTTGCTTTGGAGAAAACAAACGAATAGCCCAACAGGCTAGCGTTAAATTTCTGGATAAATTTTTGTACAATATCTTTCTTAGTAATATATAAATAAGCGTGGTTTATGATGGGTAAATTTTAATGGTATGTAAAGTCCGCCAACCCGCACTAGGCCAGCGTAGTGGACTATACGACCTAACCACTCTCAATCGTACTCTCGATAGTGGAGGAGGTCCGTGCCCTGCAGTGAGATGTGTATGGGTTGATATATAAAGAATAAATAATATTTTGACTACCTAATAGCACAATAACATATTATACTTGTATTGTAAAAATCTGGAACCGTTTCCCAGAATTATATTAGTATTTAAACCCACAAAGGTAGACCTCTTTAACACTGTCGAATGAACAGGTCCAATGCCTAAAACATCAAGTAACATATGTACACAATATTCGAATAGGATCAATAGGTGGCTAGTGAGTAGAAATATACGTTTTCCGTACTAATTGTAACAACAATCGATAAAATCTCATCCCAACCACAAAGGATACCTAAAAATTGGCTTGTTTCTACATTATAATTTTCATTTATAATAATAATAATAATAATCAATAAGAGCCCTTCTACCGGAACGCATTTCTACTTAGCGGTAAAAATAGACCAAACGGTGTTTCCAACCCGCTCGGATTCAGCATTGAGTGAAAAATATGATCGCCAAAGATCGACGTTTGGCTATGAGGTCAAGAGTGTGGATCGAGAGTTTTTGTGGTCTATCTCTACGGCGAGGTCTAAAATACTTAGATCTCACCGTATCCCATCCCAACCGTAGCTTCTACCAAACCGCTGTTTAGCTCGTCCATTGCAAGGTTTTCTTTTAGACAATCAAAGCGATTTGTCATCTCGAGTTGAAAGCTCTCGGGGTTTTGGATATGGTCGAGACCCGAGACGTGGCCTCTCAAGCTCAGAGTCACTCAACGAGCTATGGAGAGGGCTATGCTCGGGGTTTCCCTACGAGATCGAATCAGAAATGAGGAGATCCGTAGGAGAATTAAAATAACCGACATAGCCCAGCGGATTAGTAAGTTGAAATGGCAATGAGCGGGGCACAGAGCGCGGAGAACTGATGGCCGATGGGATCGGAAAGTTTTCGAATGGAGGCCACGTAGCGGAAAGCGCAGCGTAGGACGTCCACCCACAAGGTGGTCAGACGACCTGGTAAAGGTCGCGGGATGTCGCTGGATGCAGGCTGCCTCCAACAGGTCACTGTAGAGATCATTGTGGGAGGCCTATGCTCAACAGTGGACTTCCTTTGGCCTATGGATGGATGGATGGATGATAAACATCCTTGTTGTTTTTAGGTAGGCTTAGTAAGTGAAAACTGCAAACTATTATTGAGGATATAACTAAACAGAAAATACATCTTATGCCTAAAAGACAATGCTTCAGGCGTACATATGTCTTATTGTACTTGAAACAAACACGAACGGGACCTGCTACTGGATCAATTTGAGTCAAATTTGTTTAATGTAGGTTTGGTTGAAAGCATTTTATCAAATCCAAAGTTAACTGATGTCAAGAAATTATTTACCCAGTAATATATACCTAGTAGCTATCCTTTATATGTAGTTTTAGAAATTAGATTAGTTAGATTATTGGAAAAATTTTGGTTGTATAATGTGTAAGAGGGTTGGTATATTCAATTTTGGATAAAAACTCCAAATCAAATAAAGGAAAAAACCTATGTGTAATGCATAAAACGCCTAATACATATGAGTTCTATCCTTTCTGCTAAGCCGGTTATAAAAATTAAAGGGATTGATATTGAAAAGGTGGACTCGGCACGTAACCTGGGTCTTATTTTTGATCCTGAACTTCGTTTTGAAGCGCACATGAGCAATGTGGTCAGGAACTGCTTCTACAGGCTTAAACTTTTATATAGGTTTCGAAAATATCCAGTGTTCCTATAAGAAAGAGGCTAGTGGACAGTCTGGTTCTTTCTAGACTTAACTACTGTGACACTGTCTACGGCCCCTGCTTACTTTCGCGAACGAATCACCTTATTCAGCGGGTACAGAATGCTTGTGCCAGGTTTTCCTTTAATATTCCACACCGTAGCCACGTCACACCATATCTTAACGATGCCAACATTTTGAAAATGGAAGCCAGAAGGAAATTGCATTTAGCCACACTACTGTTTGGTATATTTCTTAACAATAGACCTAAGTACCTAGTAGATAAACTAACATTTAGACAGGATAACCTCAAGTATGGTACACGTTCTATTTCGAATTCACTATCGATACCGCAACACAGGACTGCTGCTTTTAGAGGATCTTTCAAATATGCCGCCACTCACTGCTGGAACAACATTCCACCGTCGTGTAGATCTAAAAAGAGTAAACTTAGTTTTAAATATAATTACAAGAACAATTTATTACAATTACAGAAACAAAAAAACATTACGTACATAGTTTAATTATTTGTTTATTTATTTATTTATTTTTTATCTACTTATACTACCCATTAATATTTACTATCATACCTGCAAGTTTTCGATCGAACAGTGAAGTGGGCCGCTTTCCAATTTCGTTGAAGTGGCGGCAAAAAAACACGCTTCTTTTTCTTTTACAATAATAACACACTCAATATTTGCGAGCAGTTTCTACATAATTAATAATTGTTAACTATCTACTGGTTTATTTTCTTATTATCACTGACCGGAGCGACATGCGTTTCGACTGCCCGTGTCGAGGAGAATGATGGCGGATACCAATAATTTAATAGTTATTACTTTATCGGTTTTAAATTATTGTGTATTTGCAGATACTCGATCTTAGTCGCCCTCTGTCGGCGCCGGCGAATTTTTGCCGATTATTTAATATCTTTCTGAATTCTAATAATCTAAAAATATTTTCGTTAAATTTTAATTTTTTGTTTCAAATTTTTTTTTATGTTTCCTGTTTATATTGTATAAATTATCAATCTTTTTCTAAAATACATGTACAAGTACCTTTACTAATTTTAATCTGCACACCGACGTAGTGCCCGGATGTCACTAAGGTCACTTATTGAAAATCAGCGCTGTGGTACTGCTTATGCTGTACTGCAGTAATAAGCTGAATGAGGGTTCCTGTTGTTGGCACAAATAGCAATGGAGAATATTATTGTCTTGTGTTATCTTTATATAACTAACACTTCTTTGTTTTATTGTAAACACTTTTATTTTCTAGGGTTGGATTATTTTTATTATTAATATTAATTTCTTTGTTTTGCTTTTGTATTTGTACCAACAATAAACTTTTCTTTCTTTCTTATCTTTTTTTCTTTATATATTGTAAAATAACATTAACTTTCAGATTATTTATTTATTTATTTAAATGCTTTATATACAAAGTATAAAGGCGGACTTAATGCCTGAGGCTTTCTCTCCCAGTCAACCTTTGGGTGGTGCAGAGAAATCAAAGTAGGCGCATCTCTATATAATAATAAAATAAAAATTCAGGTGTAAACTAATAAATATCAGAAGAATATTATATATATACATAAATAAATGTGATTATAGTCTGTATATTATATAAATAAATATAAATACATACATAAATATACAAAATTACATATATTTTATACAGGGTATATCAAGACTGCTACCGAAAACGAAGCCGGGTAGTAGTTTAAGCGACTTCAGACACAATGCAACAGAAAAAGTTGCAAAAAAAAAGCGACAATTTTTTTTTGTTATTTTTTTCCTATGGCCATATTTGGGTGGTAAATACATTTTTTCCTAAAATAATAGTATATACCCTTTTATTTATAAATACTCTAAGGTATAAAAGTGTTTAAATTATTATTTTAGCAAAAACTGTGGATTTACCACCCAAAAATGACGATATTTAAAAAATCATAAAAAAAAATTGTCACGTTTCTAGGCGAAATTTTTAATTGCATTGTGTTTGTAGCCACTAAAACTACCACCCGGCTTCGTTTTCGGTAGCAGTCTTGAGATACCCGGTACTTATAGATACATATACTACATAAAACATACTAAGATTATTCTGCCAATTTATCAATTAAATGTTGTCGGACTTTCGCTTTAAATGTCATACGAGTACTAGACGACCTGATTCCGAGGGGGAGTGCATTCCACAGAAGAATTGACTGAATAAAGAAAGAAGAATGTATGAAATTAGAGGTGTGGAAAGGACACTGCAGAAGGAGATGTCACTTAATTATGTATGAAAAAATTAAATATAGTTTCTGACACTCGTCTCGCTTTAATTAAACTAGAAAATTTCGGACACATTTGTAGAATAGTGTGCCAATGTATTCTCCTCGATAGGAAATAAGTAAAATGCTTCAATATATGGATGAGTTCAAGTGACCGCGCGCGAAATTAGAACACCGACGTTCTCCGTTTGTAAATGGAAAATGTAAAGAAATTGCGACCCATTTCCTTCACTCATTTTCTAAACTACACTTCAATACACAACATTGACATGCGCTTTTAATGTTTACTTTAAATATTTCACTAAACAATAATATGTATATTCTCTATCTAGCAACAGTAGAGAGGTGCAAAGATTTGGTGGGTAACGTTCACAACTAATTTTGTAGTCGATAAATTGTTTTTGCGGTTTCAATATATGAACAAAAAGTTTTAAAAGTTTGAACCTGATTTAATAGTGCAGAATCGTAAAATTATAAGCTTTTTTATAAATAGAAAATAAAAACAAAATAAATGTTGGACAAAAAAATACTTTGTTTATTTTGAATGTCAGTTCAAATTCCGCCTACTTCTAGGCATCGATTACTTTTAATATTTAACGGATATTAGGCTATAATCACTGTATACCTTTAAAATTCTTATAGAGATCTCGTCGTTATTCTCTTTCATTGAAATGAGCGATTATTACCAACAAGTGACACATAACTACCGAAAATCATCAGGCTCTACCACTTTATCTTTGATTTGTAAGTCCGTTCCATAGCCGCTACGCAAACGCTATTAATGGTTATCAGCTATTACATACCGCTGACATTGGCATAAACATCAAAATCCGAAATATTGTACTGCGCCCAAACCGATAAACGGGAATTCTGCAACATAGTAACCCAAGCCTACCTGCGACGAAATTTCCAGCAGGGATATTTAATTCGAAAATGAGGTCAATCGTCGCGTCCTGCGCAGCAAGCCAATACTCGGAAAATACCGCAAAATCTTCACAACCGAAATTTAAATTCAAACTCATGGTAGAACACGGAAATCTAATATCACCAACATGTTTCCTGTGATTTGTAGCCACGCGGCAGCTTACTACATTACATTTGAGATAATGGTCTGAAAGTTTCATTTTAAATTAAAGTTAATTTGGTATCAACATAATTTTTGTTTTAGTCAATTTTATCATTATGCTTCGGTTCGGCCGTATCCCATACTCGAATGGATTCTTTTAAATGCTCTTTTATTCTATAGACCAATGAGATCGGTGCAAAATGAATTTACAGCAATATGATTCGGATGATGATACTTGTCTTAAAGTACCTGTTTAGTAAAAAAATATTTTTTTAAATTAATTTAACTTAGCCTCATCAGCTCACATTCATTCGAAATACGGCTCGCCAGTATTTTAACATTCTACATATTGTAAAAGAATTTGAAATCCAACTCATGGAATCTATTAAAAAATAATGTGAAACATGTTTACCATCCGACATTAAAGCACATTAAACTGTATAATGGCAGTTTTAAGGAAAATGTAAAAATAATGAAGTGCTTTTATTGCCAAAGCGGTATAAAATGAGTGAAGTGGTTCCGGCCTGAAAGCCACTTGACGATGTTCCATATAATGAGATATAAATAGACTTCGCAAACAATCCCCTAAGCGTGTCTTAAAAGGAATTAAACTGTAATTTTAAAGATCTATTATCGCTGAATTAATGAAACAGTGCGAAGTTGAGTATAAAATAAAAAATGAAAAGGAATAAATATTTATTAAAATATATACATTAACGCTTATTTAATAAGAGATCATACAATTAGATTAATTTTGCACATTAGTTCCTTGTTAATTCTAAACATTATTAACTCGGTCCCCTACAAGGCAGGCCTGAATCGGGGGTACCAAACATACAGAAAATTTACAGCCTCATGTTGAAATAAATAACACGTTTAAGTGTTATCAATTCAAGCATCTAAATGAACTATGTTAATTAAACAATCATGTATTAACAGTAGGCGTTATAAAAAGAAGGAATATTTAATTTAGTAAAGATAGATTGGCACTGCGGCTGAAAAGTTGGCTTTCTACGGCAGAGTTTTGAGTTCGATTTTAGCAAATATAAATCTGTATGACATGTACAGATATCTGTGCTTGTTAAATGAGTGTTTGGAAATTCACGACACGAAAAAATCGTACAGTAGAGCAATATTATTATTATTTTTTTATTAAAATTATGTTTACACTGCGAATTGTGTAACCACTCTCTTGAATTAAATCCGAGTAACAACGAAAAAAACTCCCAAAAAAATCTGACACAAAGTCTAGATACAAAATTCCACGTAGAACAAAAAGTATGTCGTGACAAGACCTCATAACACTTTACCAAACAAAGTGCTTAGGATTAACTGCAGGTCCTTCCATTAACCACGTCTGGGTCTATACAAATTACTTAGACACAGACTTACCATACACTGTATAGGCTTCCGTCTAGTGAAGGTGCATTACCCACTTCGATCTGCATTGAATTAACTTAATCCATTCAGCCGATGCTATTGATGCGAATTCTACACACCACTGAAAATAAGGACTGAGGACTCTCTTATTACAGAAGCTGCTGTAGAAATACGCTGACAGACGGGGTTTCCGTACCATTCCCCGTGAATACTAAACTAAAATTTAAATGCTAATGCACTAAGCTGTAAAATATACAATTTATTTCATTTCCAAGAGCGGTTTCGATTTACGTTAAAATATTTGCAGGCAACATTTGTTCTGTAACGCAAACTTTAATAGTTCAAGTTATTGCCACTGTTGAAACTTAGACGTAACAGGTTGCGGTTATTGTATCTTCAGAGCTTTACTACAGTTTGCCATGATTGAATCAATCACTATACATGGCGAAAATTGTTTGCGTAGCAATCAATTACAATAATCAAACGTCAACAATAACTAAATATTCCACTAAAATCTCATTAAGCCACGGTAATAAGTTCTCGGTCTTTTTGGTAGACAAAAAATGTTCCCACAATTAGAAGCTGGCCTTTCCGACGATGAAGATTAATTAGGGGCAGGCAATCAATCACGGTGAAGTGAAAACCTGTCCACATGTTTCACGGTAGAACTAAAACTACTTCAAGCAAACATGTACGGATTACACGTTAACGAAGCCTGCCCGGCGTAAACTTGCAGACCATCTCGCTGACTGAGTTTCCTCGGACGCAAACCTTGTTTGTGACGTATGTACGTTTCATTGGAGTGGAAATCGAAGATATTCCCTCTAATGCGCGACTGGACTTGCGTTTGAACTTCAAATTGGCTTGTTTTGTAACGTGCCCACTGACAAGGTACCTTGTTAGATCTCTAATAGTGGAGAAATGAGTTATTAACATCGTCTCAAATATTTGGAGCGACATAATATACTATGTAAGATCCTTCATTGAATTCGGATATCACGTAAGCTAGTGTTTTTCTATGCTACAATAGAATGGTTTCTAGTTTATTGTCGCAAGAAAAAAATCCACCGACAATTCACCAGCAGACACCCTGTAAGTAAAAACGATCACATAGGTGACTTACCTACAACCTACTGGTGGAAGGTCTCTCATATTAGGCAGGTCACCTGTGTAGTGTGTCTGGATAGGTACCACTGCAACGTCTAATTCTCCTGCCAAACAGCAGTGTGAATGCATTATTGTGTTTTGGATTGAAGGACATAGTAGCCAGAGTAACTACTGAACTTGTTCTTTAATTTGGTTATTTTGTCACTTTTCCCAATCGTTATTATTATTATACATTATTTTTTTAACGTTTTAATTCAAGTCAGATTAATGACTGAGCATCCGAACGTCACTTGGTCCTCGCATTGAAAATCAGCGCTGCGGTACTGCTTATGCATTACCGAAGCATTTAACTGAATGCGAGGTCCATTGTTGGCGCAGTGATAATTATTTTTAGTGTTTGTGTCTCACTTGTATTATCTGTTTTGTTTGTATTTCTATGTCACAGTCAAACAATAAATTCTTCTTTCTTTCTTTCTTTCTTTCTTCTTTCTTTAACTTATTGTGACTTAACATAATATTATGTCTCAGGGTGGCGAGCGAAGTGGAATGCCAATTCAAGGTGTTCTTTGGTTGTGCTACTGTTAATGAGCGGTCGTATCGTTTACCATCAGACAAACGGTATACTCATCTCGTTATTATTCACAATAAAAAAAAATTATAATTACCACAACAAACATTAAAAATATAATTAACCGACGCTACATAGGTATGAAAATATTATAAATACGCTCAATTAATACGAGTATAAAAAAATCTGCCAACTAAAGACCCAGCGAGAAAATACTACGTTTTAAACGCAATTACATTATTTCGCTCTTTTATATTCGGATCCTAAATAAATCCTGGCTGAATTATGTTACAATTAATCGGGTTGACATCATGAGCACTCGGGACACGTGTCCAATTAAGTTGACTGACGCTCTTTATCTCCGAAAGTAAGGGCTAACCATACTAGTTGGTTTTTCTGCAAAGACATCTTTTTTGCAAATGTTTAGTAAGTTTGTTTCACGAGTAGGTAATATTATTTGTTTTCTGACGGTATCATGATTTCGTTGTTTTAATTAATATTTGAAGGTAGTGTATATTTCAATATGTTTTCATTTCTTTATAGTACAAACATAGTAAAAAATCACACCTTTTCTTCAGAAAGGATAGGCAGAGGTTCTTTTGGTAGTAACTAGGAAAACAATGTTTAGCCTTGTCTGTTTCGCCTCCGATATGATAGATGGCGAGTATATTTGTTGTTTTATTTTTATTATTTTATTTTAGCTTTAATTTTTATCATACATTTATTTTTAATTGTTTTCTTATTCTTTGTTTTTTTTTCTTTTTTAACATAAATCTTGTTTTTGTTTTAAGTAATTATGTATGTCTGGAGGTGGGCGTTGCTAGCTGCGACACAGTTATGTCTTTAAGAGCGTATACACCTTGCGCGCAAAGTCAACTATAGGTATTTCTTCGTTAATTTCACGCACACATAAGCGACCAAAGCTGTGTGCGTAGAGCTGCCGCGTCGGCTCGCTATACAATCGGCTCAAACAACTTTGATCCATGCGCTTCAAATATTCAATTGAAATGTAACTGTAATATAATATCATAAAAATATTTTATTTGCATTATAAGTGGACATTACTGTGCAAGCAAAGAATAATACAAATTTTAGATACTAATCATATTTTCGTTATTATTACATTGTTAAGTTGCATTCAAATCAGTGTTCAATCAGTAGACACTACGGACGTTTTATTAATCATTTCGTGTTCGAACACATAAATAGTGTTAGGGGCCTTACAACCCCTTACAATTACGAAATATATTTAATTTTATATTACAATACATAATATAATTTGGCCTCGGAATTACGTCCCATTATATTACCTGAAACATAATTTATACTCACTACAAAATCATTGTAGGTAATAAAAATAATTAAATATTTTACTACCAAAGTACTAAGATGTGGTAATCGCATTCCGCGCGTGGCTATTTTTACTACGCACGGCATAATCGACTGCAGCCAGGCCGGAGCGACGAGCGATACGTCCTCCCTCTAGAAGGCCTTGCGGCGGTCTGATTTGATCCACGTCGGACAGCGTGTTTTATAGTGGTTTTTAAAATATTTGTAAAAAACATGAAAACTATTTTTGTTGAAATATAAAAATGGCAATTTATTGATAAGATGTTCTTCTATTATAATATGCAATTGTTATAAAAAATTATGTACGATAAGTTGGTGAAAAAAAATATGTTCATGACGAGAGTTTCTGAATAATTTCGCATTGTTTAAATTTTCATTTTTCAGGAACTAAACACAAAAAGATTATTTTTCTCAGCAAAATCCCTCCATAAGGGTCTTATATAAATTGCTATTTAAAGCCTAAATAACGAATCTTGTGTTCAGTAATCCGTATAGTACTCACAAATCATCCATCAATCTATAATGTTTTCCACCAAAATCCCTAGATGACAACCTTTTCTAAAATGAGTACTAATTATTTTTCCTTTAAATTGTTTATTGGTGGCTATTAACTCATTTGAAAAGTCCTGTTTTTAAGCCAAAAAGCGCGTGTAGGGTATAAACGCTCTTAACTACTGCAGCTAGCAACATACTATTGTACTCAGGGCTTGTAAAGTTCTTTTGTTTTGAATAAATTATTAAATTATATCGCCATTTCGGGCACAAATCCAAAACTCCAGAATGAAAAAAAAATACAACATCAGTTTGCTCGACCCTCGATACGAAGCCGAGACCTTAACGTTGTGACCATACTTTAGTACTACACCTTCGAAGCAGTTAGTCAGTCGTTATAGCACCTATACTTTTTAATTTTATTGTTTAGTATGTAGGTAAAGGTTGTCTACCGGTAAGTGGTCGGCACCAATAAAGTTTTAGCTCGGCACCAGATGCATAACTAACATTTTCATTATGATGATAAAATTTTACAGGCAAATAGTTCACGGTAACCACTGACGGAAACAAAATTGTTAATTCTCCTTGGTCTTTTCGTTGGACGATGAGCGCTCTTCAAAAATTTTGATAAATGTACTTGTGAACTATCACTAGTAATATACAAAAAAAACTAACATTATTACAATGCCTTCATTTAAACAATTAATTAATGATCCCGCATAAAACGGGATTTTTGACGAGAAAAAATTACCCTGGAACTAACCAGGACAGTGCTAAATATAATAAATAAAAGGGCGATTTAGTAAAATAAATCGACAAAGTACAGTGTTCGAGAATTTTTTAATCTCTTTATTGATATCGGAAAACAATCACCACAGTCCTCAAACAAGTACGATTACAAAGATTATCGTGATTCAAACAAGTATTTTATAGTGTTCTCTACATGCGACGTAACAACAACGTACTAAAAGTAATAGAAAGGAAATGAATTTAATTGTATACTCAGTGTAGAATCTGCTCTCAAAGCCCAAATGCTCTCGGCGTAAATTTGAGTCTTAAAAATAATTTACCGCACTTTATAATTACACTGCTTTGTTTTTAATAGCTTAGGAATAGCAGAGATGAAATCCAATTATGGTATCCAATTATAATCGTTTTAAATTAAAATAAATTAGAGTCACAAAATTTTATTTCTTTCAACGCTTTAGTCTTTAAGATTGATCGGTACTGAGAGCTCAAATATTTTACTAGTTTTATCGAATATGTTTGACAGTAACTTAAATATTCTGTTGTATTTCTGTTTAAATATTTTAAATATTTATTAAAATTATATTAAAGCGCTTATTTTTTTATCAATAAACATATAAATATTTTCACAAAGTCAATTAAATCAACATTATAATCTCCAACCACGGGAAATATACTTCTGACCTGTTTATTTATTTATTTTTTACTGCACACAAAAGGACAAAATAATACATTATTTAACAAATAAAATTAAAGAGTACAGTTGGCGGTCTTATCGCCCTAGGCGATTTCTTCCAGACAACCTTTGGATGGATATAAGAAAAGGATAAGAAGAGAGGGCAGTATAGAATTTGAAGGACCTGTTCAACTTAAATAATTGAAATATCTTCGCAAACAAATAAAACGGTGACATAATTGGAAAAGCTTATTACCTAGTCGATAATGTAAAGATCTTCGCAAGCAGATAAAACTTTCTTCATAGGAGTTGACTTCAATAATATCAATATAACGCTTTACTTACTTTTCATACAAGACACAAACAGCGGTGAAATAACAAAATCGTAACATCAATTGTTTACACTTCAGTACATTTATTTTATGTAAGTCCTTATTCCTTTTAATTTGTAGCAGTAACAATGAACAACAATAATCACGATATCGATTTGTTACTTTGTTTGACCAACTTTGTCGATTACTGGGCTGTTTGGAAGCTATAACCAAATATGCATAGGGTAGGCGAAACTCATCTAAGTTAGTGGATATGCATCTCTAATCTTCTTATATATAAAAATGAATCGCAAAATGTGTTGGTAACCGCATAATTCAACAACGCCTGGACCAATTTGGCTGATTTTGGTCTTGAAATATTCGTGGAAGTCCTGGGAAGGTTTTAGGGGTGAGAAAAATAGGAAAATTTCTGAGGAAGATACTAAAAACCTTTTTTTTTGGGTATCGTTCAAGCGTGATGCGTCCAGCCAATATAGGATGATCTTTGTTTATTTGACGGGAGACGTAAAAGACGGTCCAGCTTCAACTACCATCCAACGTAAAATGATCTATCTTTCCATTGTCTTTCATTGACGGCTGACAAAATAGAACAAAATTCAAAAAATGTGTACATCGTGTATATAATATTATCTAGATACGGCGTCTTGCGCATAATTTTGTTAAATGTAAATTAAAACGATGTCTATATCTACCAAAATCGCCCATTGTTTTTTGAGATTATTGCAACAGTTTTAAACAAGGTATACTCTATCGAAGCGTTTTGCCGGAGTACACCAAAATACATCTAATTATAATTTTTCGTTTTCATAAACGACATTGTCTTTTGAATTGATACTTTTAGATGCGCTGGGGGACATATTTAAATTTCGCATTAGTATTGTTTTCAGACTCAAGAATAAAAAAAATATTGGTACGTTGATGCCGTATCTAGACATTATAATGAAACGATATGCAGTTTTATATTTTTAAATATTTGTTCTATTACTTACGTCACCTGGTAAGGCAGTATGAAGGTTTTATTAATTTGTATATGGTAACGTACTAGACGCGACTGCCAACAAGTTAACGATGGTCACGGGTTCAAATCCCAGGGCACACCTCTGACTTTTCGGATTAAATTCTACGTGAAATAAAATCCGCCAAGCCGCACTAAGCCAGCAGGGTGGACTATAACATCTTCTTCTATAATATAAAAATGAATCGCAAAATGTGTCGGTAAGCGCATAACTCAACAACGCCTGGACTAATTTGGCCAATTCTTTTTTTAAATGGTTATTATTACTTTATTACTAACAAAAAGTAATGGCGTGCAATATTATTAGGAAAAACAGCATTTTGGTGCTGAAATAAGGGACGGAATATTGGATGGACAATAAAAAACGCTAAAGTTTTTAATGTCAAAATTTCATAAGGCTATCTTTATATGTACATATATATGGAGAGACGGGATATAATAGAGTGGAAGGTACGGGAGAGGGCTGGGATAGCTACCAGATTTGATAGGACGAAATGTAAATGCACGTTATAAGACGGGATGGATAATAAAGAGTAAGGACGGGACGGATCGGGAAGAGACTGAACAGACGGATGAGACGGGATTGAGCCAGACAGTAGGATAGCTATGTCAAGTTTAGGTATACAAGAGATTAATACGAAAAATAACATGTATTTGGTGTGGAGTGGAATCAAAAAATATATGCACCCAGGCGAAGCTGGGTCGGGCCGCTAGTACTTATAATATTGATAAACATTGTGCATACTTAGGGACAAACTTCATATTCAGGTGTTTATAGTGTTCTGGAGTGTTAAGGTTTCTTTATAGCTTTCGTGGTCACGAGGCAGTCTAGACCACGAAAGCTACAAAGTAATCGAAACGTCGCGTCGGGATATTGTAAAGAGTTACAATCAAAGTCGTGATAAAATCAGGGTAAACTAGTTTTATTTTCATGTGTAACATTCGCGTAAATCTAAAAATCCATTACCTTCGTAAAGTCTTCAAAATGCGATACATATGATACGCCAACTGTGAAACGAGAGGCTGCGGGCTCGATTCTCGCACCAAGACAAATTATTGTGCGGCCCACAAGTACTTGTATCGGATCTTGGTGTTTGTGAGACCGAAAAGTCTCTCGTAATTTCTGATACCCACGACAAAGGACTTAATTAATCTTAATGTGGGGTAAGGACTTTGTATGTGACTGTTGGGTGTATTCATGTAATTATGTATATAACTTGCGTGCGTGGTGGCCTGTTGGTAAACGGACTAGACGCGACTGCCAATATGTTCACGGTGATCGCGGGTTCGAATCCCAGGGCACACCTCTGACTTTTCGGAGTCATGTGTGTATTGATAATCAATCACCACGCACTAAAACGGTGAAGGAAAACAACGTGAGGAAACCTGCATACCATAGCGATTTATAAAATTTCTATGGTATGTAAGTCCGCCAACCCACACTAGGCCAGCGTGGTGGACTATATGGCCTAACCACTCTCAATCGCACTCTCGATTGTAGAGTAGGCCCGTGCCCTGCAGTGGGACGTATATGGGCTGATACAGATACAGATGTATATAACTTTACTTGCCTTGATGATAACAATATCTCTAGCAACTATGAACAAACATCGTGTATGTCTGCTTACTCCTGAATGTATTCAGACGTGATATATGTTTTATGTTCCTTTTTATATAACAATTAATACGTACGACCTTGTTTAGAAATGAATAATACACGTATTTTTAGGCAGCCATTATCCGCGGACGGAGTAAAAGATTTACAAGCATGATGGAACAATGAGAATCGCTTTTGCGGAACGCCTATTGTTTTCTGTTAATATTTTTCCGTCGATCGCATATTCACAATGAACAAATAATGTTCCAAAGATTGAAATGATAAAGAACAAATTCTGTGCTTCTACATAATACAGAACAGTTTAGGGAAAAGTTTCAGTAGGAGCTGGGTAGTACGCATAAGTTACTCGATAGTGAAACTAGTATACTAAGCTAATCTATTTAATACATTATGAATTATTTTATTAAAATGATATTATTGTGTTCAATTTTGCAGCCAGGTCAGTATTATGTTTTATATTTTTAAACAAAATACAAATGTGCAAAAATAGCACAATTATTGCGCACAAATTAAAATCAGTTTTAATTTACATTCTAACAAAGTACTACATGCAATCTTATTATAATTCAGTCTCGTGTTATATGGTACTTTTACGTGTTTGTTTGTTTGGTTTCTCATATGTGAGAGGCCGCTTGAATAAGTAGGTACCCACGCACTGTCTATATCTCAACAGCAGTCTGAATTAATTTTATTTAATTTTAAATGCACTGTTGTTTTCTGGTATATCTTAATATATATAATTCACGTGTCACGTTGTTTGTCCTCAATGGGCTCCTAAACCACTCAACTGATTATAATGAAATTTTGTAGATATGTGTTATTTGTTCCAACTTAAAGGGTGAGATAGTTTTTATCTCGATTAAACTGACGAAAGTATAAAATAAAGGAAAAAAACATTTTGCCATACAAAATGTTCATGGGTTTGTAACTGTCAAACATTTAATTTTCATACCGTTGATACGGTAAACTCTTCCCTCAAATTAAATAACGTATTTAAATAAAGGTTTCGAATCGACAACATATAGCCACAGTATTCGATTAATGGCGTATTTTAGATTTTAAATATGTAAATTAATGACAGTAATGAAAAGTGGATGACATTTAAATTGGTTGTCAAATATTTATGCATGCGTTCAGAAATTTATTTTGTGTAAACTAAAGAGAATATATTATGAAGCTACAAAAATATAGCACAATTAAATAAATAATAACGTAAGAAGTTATACCTCTTTTCAGGATAGAATGTCACTTGAAAATGAAAAATCTTTAATAAAATAACACATAAAAATAAAAACTGAACTGAACTGAATAAAATAACAATTTTATATAATTATGGAGAATATTGCATGGATTCTCAAATTAGGCTTTGCCTGTGTCTTGAGAATAATTTGAGTGTGAGTGTAATATTTTTGAAACACAGGGGTGAAATATTGCATGGATAATCAAAATCGCTAAAGTGTTTAATGTCAAAAATTTATGAGGCACACTATTTGGATATGGAAAAACGGGATATTATAGAGTGGGAGGTAGGGGAGAGGACTGGGATAGCAGACAGATTTGATAGGACGAAATGTAAATGCACGGTATAAGACGGGATGGTTAATGAAGAGAAAGGACGGGACGTATCGGGAAGTGACTGAACAGACGGGATGGGACGGAATTGAGCAGGACAGTAGGATAGCAAATTCATGTTTAGGTATACAAGAGCTTATACGAAAAATAACATCTATTTGGTGTGGAGTAAAATAAAAAAATATCTGCATCCAGGCAAAGGTTGGTCGGGCTTTTTGCTGTGCTAAATAATTGAATATAAAATTAATCATATAATAACTAAGCCATAGCGAACGTGGTCGGGTCGGCTATGGTATCTATTAATTGATTTCAATGAATGTCGTCGGAGTAGTATCAGTGTTATAATAACTCCGTAGCAAAATAATGATTTGAATCTGGAAAGATGGGATAGAATAGAATATAAGGTGGTTAAAATGGGACACAAGAATCGGTACAGGATGAGAATGGAATTGGATAAGCAGTTTAGAGAAAGGCTGTCATATTGATTTTAAATAAAATATGGACTGGAATCTATATTTGCACCCAGGCGAAGCCGGGCCGGGCCGCTAGTTATACATAGTAGCCAGAGTAACTAGTGGACACATTGGAACTTGACATCTCAAGTCTCAGAATGGTGAATGCAGTGGAATTCGAAGCATTGCTTAATAACTCATGGTATTGTTTAGTTTCACTACAATTCATAAGCAGTCGTATCGGTTAACATTAAGCGAATGGCATGCTCACCATTCATTGCAATAAAAATATGTCTAATAATAGTTTGTTTCTAATGCAGGTTATTTTCAAGAAAAATATATTTATCAACCAAGTAGTGCGACGGGACAATATGGAGGGTACCCCTATTGGCCGTTACAAATACAAACACCGAATGGAAAATATAATCCAAGTCCCAGGAGACATAAGAAACCCTGCACAAGGCGCATGAATTCTGAAGATCCTAACTCAGGTTTGGTACAATCTGATTGGATACCAACATATACTTCCCGAGTAGTGAAGCCGATGGAACAAAATAATGTACTATTTACATCTCGTTCTCTAAAAGATAAAGGTTTTACCTCAACGTCAAGCTCTACAACTGAAAAAATTGTTGAGATTAGCACAACAACTGAAAAACTAATGGTACAAACAGATTCAAAAGTACCAGTGGCTATATATGACAATATCTGTGGAACAAGTACGACTACAGAAGAAGTTGCTTACAAATCGCACTCTGACTATGATGGACAAGTTGGACCAAATTATGATTATGATGATGAAATTGAAGACAATAACGAAGTTTTATACGAACAAGACCATATAAGTGACGAAAGCCCTGAAGATCTACCCGAAGATTGTAATAATAGGGTAGAAACAGGAGGTAACTCTAGGCGTTTTTTGTCACCGTCTAGTGCTTTCGCTGAAGTGCCGGATGTCAATGATTTGAACTCAAATAACTCAGACATTAAAAAAGGCCTGCTTGATCAAAGTAACAATGCCATAGCACCAAATTTAGAAGTCGATAAAGATTCTGAAAATCAAATAAATGACAGACGCGGTTTTCAAAATTTGAATGCTTCTGTTCCAAAATCGAATGGCATAGAAAATAAATTAATGGAACCTACAAAGGGCCGTGGAATATCCCAAATGCCAGATTCAAGAGTAATGCTGATGCATAATTCCAAAGTGTGCTACGCTTGTAGCTCGGTAAGCGATCCAACATGTTGGAAACCTGATAGGAGGACTACAGTAAAGTATTGCCGTGTGGGACACGACTCGTGTGTAACTAAGACAATACGGAATTCAAGTGAGTACGCAGTTTAAACTTCTAACCCAAACTTTGTTTCTCGGAATACTGTGCGTTAGTTTAGAATGTACTTTCAATTCTAGTCTCTTAAATGTACAAGTTTCGTACAATGTAGGACGCTATCAAGAAATAGTGGTACATACCTATGTAACAAATCCTTACTTTTATATGAATAAAAAAGATATCTTTGATAAATATACCTACTAATTATGATAGTCGCAATCGTCTTTGAAGTCAATGTTACGACATGCTATGATGGTGATATAGGCATTATCTGAAAATATATTCTATCCCATTATAAAGAAGCCTGAACTCTCACTCAATTTGATTTTCTTTTTCTATTTGCAGATGGGTTGCTAATAATCCGGGACTGTGCGCATTCCTGTGACGACACTGACGTCACTGGCCTAATCCCGCGATACAAATCCTGTTCTATCTGCCATTACGATCTTTGCAACGGCGCTTTTTCCATCAAAATTTACAATTTTATGCTCCTTTCCACTTTACTCGCTTTAGTTAAAAATTCCTTTATATTATCTTTATAAACGAAGATAACAATTAGAATATTGTATATTTTTATAAGATAAATATTTGAAGCTACCGACTGCATCATCTGAATTCCTAAAAAATGAACAGAGACAAAAATGCAAACGTGAGTGCATCGGTGTACTATTCATTTTGATTAGGCAGAGACCTACTTTCAATGAACATTTTATTTCTTTTATTTCATAAACTGTAAAGAAAATAAAATAATGCAATTCTTTTATAGTTGTTTTAATTTATTTTTCTGGAATAGGTATAAAATATAAATATAATTTTGGTTTATAATATAAAGGTCACAAATATTATGAATTCTAGAGAAATGTTTCCAAAAATAAAATCGGAATTCTCCCAGTTTATGTCTAAATAATGCTTAATATTAATACAAAAACAAGATAATTACATAATGAAGTTGTTTGCAGAAATTGGAACGTAGTATATTCGTGAAACAAAACAAATTTGCAGGCCGACAAGAGAAGATTGATAGGTAGTTTGTGTTTATTCACGAATACGGAAAACATTGAGCGCCACTCCAATCCCTACTCCGCTGCAGAATGTTACCTTTATGAGCGTGGAACTTTACGAGCCCATCAACCGAACATGATTCATTCATTTCAATAATATAAAATGTGTTTTGCGCTAATAAATTATCGGAGAACACTCGGTGCATTTAGCAAATAAAGACTACGTTGAAGAACAAACAAAATACATTAGAAATATTTACCTACGTTCGCCATTAATCATGATGGTCATATTTTCCAATGTTATCGATGCAATTGCGGAGAGGTTTGTATTTTTTTACGTAGCATAAGAGCTCCAAGCAGATATCAATTTTATCTTGAGAAAATTCAATTATGTTTCGACCAATATTTAAAATAATTTGTTTATTGGTAGAATTGATGATTCCTGTAAGGAAAGCATAAGATAAAATGTTAATTGAACTGTAGGATAGCTGTTTTGACATATCATCATCGAGGATTTTTTGTGATTTCTGGGTTACAGAAGTCACCTGTAGAATTTCAGCGAGTCTTAGGTGTGTTTAAAGTTTTTGCAAGTGTCAGTGCCACGCTGATGTTACCAATGACTCAACATATATTGGCAAGGTTGTCCGGGGCGGTACCATTGTCTCAAATGAAATCGACAGAAGCGACAGCTTGTCGCCTTTCGCTCAATAGGTGAGTTTTCTGGATGTCCAGTACCCACTTTTTCTTCACATCCTTTTTCCTTCCCATTCTCCTCCTTATTTAAAGGCCCGGTAACATATCCATGATCTAAGGGATGTGGATGTTCATGAGCAGCAGTAATCGCTTACCACCAGGTAACCTGTCTGCTCGTTGGCCGGACAACTCAAATGCAATTCAAAAAAGAGTGGATACATTTATAGTGATAGAAAACTCGTTATAATAACCCATACCAGTGTATTGCATTTCGGCTTCAGCTTGCGCCAAGTTTACAACAAGTCTGCATAATTTTTGGATCGATGAGAGACGAGCACCATGTCTGCCACTGCAGCATAGTCTCGAGCCACCTGCGCGGCAGTTGGATAACTCTACATTGGAGCACCCAAGTCACTTGTTCATACCAATACAAAAAAAGAACACCCTGATTGAAGCCTGCATCCACCATTTACTTGTTCATTTGTTCATTACACATTTAAATACTGTAGACAGCAAAATTATTTAAGTGAATACTTCAAATTACCGCCCAAGAGAATGTATTGTGAGGTTCCATTTGTGGTTGTGTCGGTTTCAACGCTGTGCTAGAACATATTGCCAGCGGCGAGAACAGATGGAAATGCAATGCAAACAATATGAGAAGCAATACTTTACCACCAGGTGTGGCTTTGATGTTTGGAATTTCTTATTTAAATGTGTGTCACTGTTTTTTTTTCCCATGCAAATTGTTTAGCTGTTTTGATTTTATCAGTGTATTACTTCTATAGTTCTGTGTCTATAGTAAAATAAATCGACTACATCAAAAAATATTTTGGAAATTCTTCAGTATTTATGAACACATTTTTTATAAATTTATCATAAAATCTCTATTATGTCTAAATTGAAGGTATTTAGTCAGAGATTGAAAAGTACTACACTTACAAAAAAAGTAACGAGCCTTACATTTTGATAATAATATAAAATTTGGCAAGATGCTATAAAAAGCCAGTAATTTTACCCTTAAAATCCTACAATTCCAAAGAAATATTTTTAAATGTTCCAACACAACCCGCATCTTTGGAAACAATGAAGGAATAAAAGATATCTAAGCTTAAACAGGGAAAGTGAATTTACTGCCGACCATTATCAAAAGATCCAGATCGTAAACCCCGAGTTAAAACCTCTTAATAGGTGCGTCAGAAACAATTTATTCAAATTCCTACTTTTGCTTATAATGTATTCGCGTGGAAAAGTATTAGAGCACGAGCACTTCACTGTAATTTCTTTTCAGCGGCGTATATATAAATTAAAACATCTTCATGGTCTCTTGATGTTCTCACCACATCACTTAGTTGCACTGGGATGTGATTACAAAGCTGAGGTCTCGGGTTCGAATCACAGGGCGGACAAAGTGATATGAAATTTTTCTATTCATTATCAGAACGGAGTCAGGAATTCGAGACCGATATGGCCATAGGATTGCTTCCTATCACATCGTGGGACCGAACATAGAAAGCGAAATGTGGATGTTCTGGGACATCTGCCTACCCCTCTTGGGAAAAAGGTGTGAATTTATGTATCTCTCTTAACGAATGTTAATGCGTCATTATTGTAAACACCAACATCAATAAATTCGTTGGGGTAATACAATATCGCATATGTTTTCAGTCTCCATAACAAAATTCACTTAACTGTTCTGGAAATTATACAAAAAATTATGAAAACTTTTCAACAAGACTTGTGGAATTGCATTTTGAAATGTGTAAAATAACGTAAGAAGCGTACACCTTGCACGCAAAAATTTCACTCACAAATGGAAACAATTGGAAGGCGAGCGAACTCGCCGGGCGGCGCGGCGTGGCGCTGCAAAACCTCCGCATTTTCATAGGAATTTGTGTTGAATGCAAGCCGCATCCACCGCATCTACGTGCCCCATACAAGATATATGAAGGTGCATTCGACACAATTCGTTCACAACAAAAGTTCATCCAATACTCCCGGTGCAAAATCGAACTATCGCACCGGCAGGCCACTTCAAATCAATTCAACACGTTTTTCCTTTAGTCCCGAGAATTTCTTATGAAATATAAAATGTCGGTAACACCGGCTGTAATTTTTACGGCGAATAATAATATCAGTATGTTTACTAAAGAAATGTAAAAACTATGTAAACCGATTTAAAACGCAAATCCAACAAAGCTGACCCTTTGCATGTTAGGGATTTATTTTGGAGCGTATTAGTAGCTCTCCGTTGGTCATTTGTTTTAGGTACCTACTTGTTAATTTGCACGTCGAAAATAGCAATACCTTTTTCTTTTAGCACAATGTGTTTTGTTCTTATACATGCAGCCAATTATGGTAATATTTTGAGGTATCGTGGTAACCTATTTCTTAGATAGATAATTACTCGCAGAGCTATAACGGAGAAGCACGTCAGAAAATCCTTATACCTATTTGTTTGTTAAAAAAGCGAACATTATATATAGTACGAGAGATGACAACCAAAATTTTTGTCTCATAGCAATACGGCCACAACCGAATCAAATTGATAGATTTGATTATTTCGAACTCGAAAATACCAATTTCAGACATTTTTCGCGTAGCGTTTGACCGAACTGAATTTTCAAAAATGTCAACAAATTTTACCGGGCTGTATCATAGCAATCTGTCTGATTTTCTGACTGTAGTTATATAATAGCTATAAGATACCGAAAACATATTTTTCAGAAGTTAATATACTAACCCTAAAAAATGAGTCATTGGTTACTTGAATAAAGAATTTATTTATTATTATTATTATTATAGCAATCTGTCTGAAAATTGTTGAACTTGATGAAATGAATTAACCAGATGTAAAAAAAAATATATCAGAAGAATTCAGTGAAGCGCCTCCTTTATCAGACAACTTTTCGATATCGACCGTGTTGAAGCGTGACTGATTGCAAGTCGGGCAATCACCTTGCTTTTGTCTTGCCAAAATAGAGCACGGACAACGTATCTATGCTATAAAAACGTCTATTATCTATATATATAAAAATGAAACCCGTTTCGCGTTGTCACGGCATCACGTGTGAACGGCTGAACCGATTTGGCTTATTTTGGTCTTGAAATATTCGTAAAAGTTCTGGGAAGGTTTTAGGAGTGAGAAAAATTGGAAAATTTCTAAGGAAGATACTAAAAACCTTTTTTTTGGGTAGCGTTCAAGCGTGATGCGTCCAGCCAATATAGGATGATCTTTGTTTATTTGACGGGAGACGTAAAAGATGGTCCAGCTTCAACTACCATCCAACGTAAAATGATCTATCTTTCCATTGTCTTTCATTGACGGCTGACGAAATAGAACAAAATTCAAAAAATGTGTACAACGTGTATATAATATTATCAAGGCGTCTAGCGCGTAATTTTGTTAAATGTAAAATAAAACGATGTCCATATCTACCAAAATAGCCCATTGTTTTTTTTAGATTATTGCAACAGTTTTAAACAAGGTATACTCTATCGAAGCGTTTTACCGGAGTATACCAAAATATATCTAATTATAATTTTTCGTTTTCATAAACGACATTGTCTTTTGAATTGATACTTTTAGATGCGCTGGGGGACAAATTTAAATTCCGCATTAGTATTGTTTTCAGACTCAAGTATAAAAAAAATGGTACGTTGATGCCGTATCTAGACATTATAATGAAACGATATGCAGTTTTATATTTTTAAATATTTGTTTTATTTTTTACGTCACCTGGTAAGGCAGTATGAAGGTTTTATTAATTTGTATATGGTAACGTACTAGACGCGACTGCCAACAAGTTTACGATGGTGACGGGTTCAAATCTCAGGGCACACCTCTGACTTATCGGATTAATTTCTACGTCAAATAAAATCCGCCAACCCGCACTAAGGCAGCGGGGTGGACTATATCTTCTTCTTCTATAATATAAAAATGAATCGCAAAATGTGTTGGTAAGCGCATAACTCAACAACGCCTGGACCAATTTGGCCAATTCTTTTTTTTAAATGTTTATTATTAGGTACTTTATTACTAACAAAACGTAATGGCGTGCAATATTATTTGGAAAAACAGCATTTTGGTGCTGAATTAAGGGAAGGAATATTGGATGAACAATAAAAAACGCTTAAGTTTTTAATGTCAAAATTTCATAAGGCAATCTTTATATGTACATGTATATGGAGAGACGGGATATAATAGAGTGGAAGGTACGGGAGAGGACTGGGATATCTGACAGATTTGATAGGACCAAATGTAAATGCACGTTATAAGACGGGATGTATAATAAAGAGAAAGGACGGGACGGATCGGGAAGAGATTGAACAGACGGATGAGACGGGATTGAGCCGGACAGTAGGACAGCTACGTCAAGTTTAGGTATACAAGAGTTTATAGGAAAAAAAACATGTATTTGATGTGGAGTGGAATCAAAAAATATATGCACCCAGGCGAAGCTGGGCCGGGCCGCTAGTAATTGATAATTTTGAATTCTTAAAAACCTACTTTTCCATCCCCGAAAACTTCGTCAATGGCAGATGAGCAAACCATGCCTTAACATTGGGAATAGAAGAAAAAAAAACGTCCGCGAGCCCTCGGACAACCAGCGACACACCCACGTCCGCCTGAGCAACTTATAGTTTGTTGTCACTTTAAGTGAGCGTCATTTCAACGGTTAGGACAGCTGGTGAGTGACTATGTATAGTAAGAGAGTGGCAGGAGCATAATATATAAAAAACCATTCCTACCGCAGCAGGAACGTAAGAAGCGCTCAGGCATCGGCCAAGCGACTCCAAAACGTTCTTTTCTCTTTTGGGAGTACATGCGACATCTATGTCTGAAAACATTTTTTTTGCAATCCTGCCTTATTTACGAACGGTAGAAAAAAAAACATTCGGATTGCTATAATACAGGTCGGCTAAATTTGTTGACATTTTCAAAAATTCGCTTCAGCTATATACTACGCGCAAAATGTCTGAAAACCAACTTATTCGTCATAAAATTATAAAATCTATGTACATTTCCAATATCAGACGTATTGCTATGATACTGACTGCCTTTTTTTGGACACAGCAGAAATAGCCTCACATGCAATTGCTACCTACACTTTTGACCGTTACTACCTACCTAGTCGGGTTCAGAATCACATAATCTAACGATTTTATACAGTTTCGACCGTATTGCTATGATACATGGTTTTGGTCGTCATCTCTGGGACTATTACTAGTCTTTTATGTAATGAACATTTTAACTTCCCGTACTTCACATAAAATATAATAAAACAACAAATTCTTTATTAAAAGCTAAAAATATACTATTAAAAATGTATACAAAAATGAAAATGATACAATTAGAAATAAGCAATCTTTCTTAGACCTTATTAAAAATATGAAATTCCTGTGCTTTGTAGACTACACTTTCAAAATAATGATCTATCCAATCAAAAGTAATATAGAGCACAATAAGCTTCTCGTGGGAAATCAAAATTGTTTATGAAACTTTTGCGTACCCGCTTCAAGGTTTTGTTTCAATTTAGAAGAAAACAGCAATAATATAAATAACTTTCTTTTTACGAAATATGTTTTATGTTAAATTATTACAATATTGATGATATGCATTTCTTATCTCTTGGTGTGATACCTTATCGCTACGATCACTAATCCTTTCTTTGAGTGAAGAAACTCAACATGGATTGTGTAAGCTACCAACCGTAGTCTGAACACCAGAAGTTACAGTTTATAAATTGTTCATGTTCATTAATTAATCCTACAGGCTGCAAAAAACTTTATATACAACAACCATACATACATTAACTCGCCCCTTTCCCCCATAAGAAGGGGCAAAAAGGGGTGCTATGGACTCACATTTCACGTTGATTGTTCCGTCCCACGATATGATATACAGGGAGAGAGCATATCGCAAACAAAAACTAAAAATAATTTAGGTTCCTCAGTTGCTTACAATAGCCAATTAAAGTCTCCTAAAGATATTTCGTAATTAAACAAAGTTATTTAATTGCGTATAACTCTTTGGAGTGTGCTGTCTGCCAACCGAACCCTCGTCATGAACGGAACACAATCAACGAGCAGTATCTGCCGGGCCGGGATCACGGGATAACACTGGACTACAATTAATGGCCTACCTAACTTAATTCGACGAAGATAATTGACAAAATATAAACAGACAGTAAATATCATTAAAATGATGCGTATATTGTATAAGGAAAAGGGAAATTTCATAAAAATTGCTTACCAGGAATGTGTTTCGGATTGAAGGACATTGTAGCCACAGTAACTACTGGACATATTGAGGCTTAACATCTTACGTCTCAGGATGGCGAGCACAGTGGAATGCCAAGCATTGCTTTGTAATCAAGGTGTTGTTTGGTTTTGCTACTGTTCATGAGCGGTCGCATCGCTCACCATCAGGCGAACGGCATGCTCGTCTCGCCATTCCCTGTAATAAAAAAAAGCAAATAATAGAAGTATTGTAACGTTCATGTCACAGAGGGATGGTGTAATATTTTTTATTTCATTGATTTTACTCGGGTTAAAAAGTGTGTGTTGGTAAACGGACCAGGTGCGGCTGCCAACATGTTCACAGTGATCGCGAGTTCGAATCCCAGGGCACACCTCTGACTTTTCTGAGTCATGTGTGTATTGATAGTCAATGACCACGCACTCTAAAGATGATGGAAAACATCCCGAGGAAACCTGTATATCATAGCGATTGCGTGGTTGACTATATTGCCTAACCACACTCAATCGTACTCTCGATTGTGGAGGAGGCCCGTGCTCTGTTGTGGGAAATACATACATATGATATGGGCTGATACAATACAGTACAGTTTCGACTTAATGACTGTCAGAATAATACAAAAATGTACTACTGTTTTAAACATTTTGCACATGATAATTAAATGCAGTAAAGCAAAATTTTAACGTTGGAAAGGATGCTCTACAATCCTGCTCTGATCATAAAATTAAAGAAAAAAGCTACAAAACAAACTGAACTTCGCTCAGTTTTTAATCAGTAGTTGTATGCTAGACAGATAAAAGATCCATGAACAAAGGATCAATTCCAACCAAATGAAAATTCTCTAGCCTAACGATTTTATATACGTAATATAACTTCCTGTTAGCTCTCAGGTCTCACCAATTACAGAACAAAATGGTGGAATACCTACCATATGGTATGGATATAAATATCAACCGAAGACTACATCCTACAAATTATTTCAGCCCGATTAGAGCAAAGCTAAGGGAAAGCATGTCCGCCTTTGTCATGAACAACAATGATAAATAGAAAACCCACTTTCAGGGCCCAACAACTCAAGATAAAATCACTTGGGGAAACTGGTAAGAAAACCCACCGCCATCTTTAGGAAATACAGACAAATCAAGCAGACAGTTGAGTTTGTTTTTAGTTCAATGGTGTATTATTGGTTGTGTTAAATTAATTATTGTGTTCCCTGCCAAATAGCCATTGAACATTACATAATGTTTCTTTTGTCCGTGTATTAACAATAACGTCCTATATTTTTTTGTGCGTAAGCAATATTTTTATTATATATATATATATATATATATATATATATATATATATATATATATTTACATCCTATAGTGTTTTGGGCATCTAGTATGTAGTGCATCATTACGACGTCTCCCAGTTCCCCCTACATTTTTTTACATGTCTTAATGAATAGTGCTTAGTTTTTCGATTTCCAGCTCCGTGGGGTATGTCATTTTCCTATAAGTTTGCTTTTCGCTATATTCTTCTTGCAGTCGGGCCTCAACATTTTTGAACCCCGAACCATGGTAAAACATAAAAGGCATCCTGGATATATTGATCCTGATTTACCCTAGGCAACGACAATTTGACATCCTCAGAATGCGACGTTGCCAGTCACTTGTCTCTTTCTTTTATTATCACTTGTTTGTATTACACAGTTTCATCATTTAATTTATTCCAATATTGGTGAGTTCCATAGATATACGGACGTCCAATATTGATATAAAATGTATTTGTTATTACTTACCTATCTCATACCTACCATAATTGTTATATGAATGTATTAATTGGTAGATATTTGTCCGTCTTTCACGCAAAACTCATTAGACGAATTTAAATAAAATTTTGTTAATCAGATAGAAGAAAAGAATTTTAACTACTTCTGGTCATCCAACCTTTAGGTTGGTAATGAGTCACAGAGGTGAAGAAAGCCTTCTCCCGAAGAAGAAATTACAGCGTCTCAGATGCGAAGTTGGGGATTTTTACTGGTGGCAGGTCTCTCATATGTGAAGCCACCTGGGTAGGTACCACCGCAATGTCAAATTCTCCCGTGAAACAACACTGCGTAAATGCACTGTTGTGTTTCGGTTTGAAGGACATTGTAGCCAGAGTAACTACTGGACATATGGAGTCTTAACATCTTATGTCTTAGGATGGCGAGCGCAGAGGAATGTTGCTACTGTTTATGAGCTGTCCTTCCCCAAAGACGAAAGTGTATGTAAATTACTGAAAGAAGACATCATTTTAGTGTTGACTATCGTGCGTCCAGTTATAGCTATTGAACGTCCGTATACAGCTATTACGCATCCGTATATAGCTATTGGGCATCCGTATACAACATAATATCCTATAATTTCGCCTTGAATTTTCAAAACAATAAAATATTTACATACATACGTAAACTCACGCCTATATCCCAGTAGGGGTAGGCAGAGGTGCCAGGATACCCACATTTCCCTTTGTATGTTCCGTCCCACAATGTGATAAGTGGCGAGCCTATCGCCATATCGGGCACAAATTCCTGACTCTGGGCTGATAATGAATAGAAAAATTCAATATCACTATGCCCAACCCAGGATTTAAACCCGAGACTTCAGCTTTGTAACCGTACCGTAGTACAACTACGCCATCGAGGCAGTCGGAGCTAGAGAGTAAAATATTTAAAGATAAATAATTAATTTACTAAAAGAAGACATCACTTTAGTGTTGAACGTCCGTATACAGATAATAGGCATCCGTATATACTATTGGGCGTCCGTATATAGCTATTGAGCGTCCGTATATAGCAATTCGGCGTTCGTATATCTTCAAAGTGCAACAAAATTATTTATAATTGCTACGCTAATATGCCCAGATATTTGTTTCGGGTTTAGGTGTTTGTGAGTTCAAAAGTATCTCATATTTCCTGATAACCACGAAAGAACATTGAATTGATCGTATTGTGGGGTCAGGACTATATATATTCCTGTTGGGTGTATTTATTATTTACTAAAACATCTCAATTTAAAAAAGATTAAGTTGTTTGCTCCGTTGTTAAGCAAACTTTTGTGAATGTATGAGAAATTGACAATTTGTCAACTTCACCATACATACATTTAAAAAAAAGTTAGTTCCAAAAGCTGAAGATAATTGGACGCCGATTCAAACGCACCGCGTGCCTGATCTAGGACGATAAATATTATTTTGATTGTGTTTAATATTAGGTCATCTAGGGATTTCTCCGTGAACTTTTCAATATATTATTGCAGCCATTTAAGCGATTTTTTGGCTTCTGTCGATTTTTTGCCTACGGCCTCTCAGGAGTAAAAGGACCTAAGTGGCACCGGCCACCAAAGTGGCGTCCGGTATACGGACGCCCAAAGCAGGTGGACGCCAGTTTAAATGCACTTTTTCCTTCAGGGGCCGCCTATTTGTTTGCGGGTTGTATATATAATCACAATAAGAGGAGTAATCGTCCTTTTTATTACATACTAGCAAACATTATTAATAAAAAAAATAGGTATACAAAAATCACAAACTACGAGTAGTCCATTTGGGCAAAAAGATGCCAGTGCTGCCATCTTTTCATAACTCAGTAAAACTCTTGAAAACAATTATATTCTCGCTTTACCATATTTACGCGTATGTACACTAGATGTCGCTCTTTTGTAATATACTATAGTAATGTATTGTACTCAGTGCCCCAAGCAGGAACATTTGGCTCTATAGTATAGTAATCGTAATAGTAAAATTTTGTATGGGAATTTGAACAGCGCCATTGTGAGCGTATTTGGAACTAAATTATGGCAGCGGGAAACGTTTTCGACACTATAGTATGGTAATCGTATAGTCTAACAATAGTTTTACTATACAAATGTATGAAAAGTGGTAGCACGAATATTTTTTGACGTTCGTTCGTATCGTTGTAGTAATAGTACAGTAATCGTTGTCACGATACTATTACTATACGATACTTCAAAATGTTCCTGCTTGGGGTACTGTGCTAAGATGAAAAAAGTTCTTTTCAGTCTAGGCCGCGTCGGCCCTGCTCCGATCGGGTGCAGATAATTTTTGAATTCGTATTAGCAAAAGATTATGTCCCATACTCTTTTATTTACCTATATTCAAACTCAATGCCCCGTCTCATTCTCGTTCAAGGTATGTAATCCTATCCCATCCCATGCCTTTCGAGATTAAAAAAGTAACAATGATTTGAATTCCTTTCGAATTATTTGAACACTACATTTTTCGGGATGAAAAGTAGCCTACGTACCCCACATGATAAAACACAGGCAGAAAAAAAAAAGTAGCCTACGTGTTAATCCAGTGTATCTGTCCTGTGTGTGTCCAATTTCTAAGATCATTGTGCACAATAAGATAGACAAACAGACAAATAAATATTGCTCTGGGTTCTATTATTACCTTTCGATAAACATTATCTTTATTATCTATTCTTATCATTACATATTTCCTTCATCGATCAGTTACAAATCTATACATATCTATACTTAGATATTATGTACCTATACAGCTAAAGAGTTTGTTTGTTTGTTACCTATAATTTCATTTACAAAGCGTAGAGTGTTTACAAAATTACTTATCCTACAGCACCCCACGCTTTATAGCAAAAAAATGTATGTATTTTACTTCATTTTATTTCGAATCTTGAACTCATTATCAATTATTTTTTAGTTTTTAGTTGGATCTTTTATGCAAGCGCGTTTTTTTAGTTTTTTAAACTATAATTTAATTGCTTGCACTAAAAACATTATCTACGGCTGTCTTATCAAATAAAGACAGCTGCGCGCAAATTACCAACTTTTAATTATTAAAAAAAATATTTTTTTTTCTTTTCTGGATAAGATAATATCATATACTTTTTAAATTATTGCGTTGTATTGATAAGTATGCAAAGTTTATCGGGATACGTAATACCTATTTTTGCTGAGGAGTGCCGGTCACAGGATAGGAACTAAATGGATTAAAAAGACCATCTTCGCGAATAAACTATATTGTCGGAAACTAAGTACACACTACTACATCGACAACCGCGGAAGAGCACACGGGCCACGCCCGCGCACGCGTCTATCCCGGACAACAACCGACTCGACACTCACGAAGGGCGACGGGGTGTGAGCGCGGGCGCAACCCGTAGGCACAGTATGGTACGGGAGCCCGTGGTGCGGACGGGAGCGATATGGGGCCCGCGGGAGCCGTAAGATGGCGCGCTATAAGTTTGAATTAAATCTGATCGTTCTAAGTAAGGCAAAATCGAGCTCAAAGGAGTCGGTTACATACATACATACAAACATACAGGTGAAGCTAATAAAAGCGTGTTCAAAAGAGACGGTTAAGCAATGAACAAAGCGCCTGACAAATAGTAATAGCACTTGTTCATAATGAGCATTAAGCTATTCGACTTTAAAAAAAAAATACGTTTCTGGATAAGATAATGTCATGTAGGCTGAATTAATGTATTCGATTCCAGGGTCAGGCAAAGTGACATTACCTATTGGATTTTCATTACCAGCCCGACTCACCGCCGATCACATCGTAAAACGGATCACGGAACATGCAAGGCGAAAGATGGATGTCCTTCTGGGATAAAAGGCGTGAGTTTATGTAAATGTAATGTATGTTCCTACTCAATATGTACTAAGTACGGTATGCTTTGCTAATCATAATTATTATTCATGTACGAATACTTTTATATAGGTACCTATGTAAAACCAAAACGAATTCAAAAAATATATACTAATTTCAGATTAAGATAGCTACCTATATCATAAAATAATTTGACCTCCGATTTGCAATTCATGTAAAACAAGTATTCCGTGAATTCGTAATTGAGTGAATTCCATAAAGATTATTAGACAAGAGCGAATTGAATGAATAGCCACGCTTGCACTTGCGCACTTCCTGCTAGATTATCGATTTCCAACTCGTACGCGGCGCGGCGGCGTGATATCATTTCGTTCGCTCATTCACTTCAGTCGCGTGAGTGATTTCAACCAAACGTTGTCACGAGTGTCTAATAAAAGTCGAAATTATCGCCGTGTTTAAATTATATCTGACTTCCTCACAACACAAAAACGTGAGTTTCATGCTTTTCATATTATCTTTTTCGAAAACAATATATTCTATAATTTTCCATATTTTATATTGAGAAGATATCACGCGGCCGATCAGCGATATATTTAACCTATACGACTAGTCATTTTTCTTTAAATTTATCCTGGTGGGCGGGGAAATAGACATTATTTCAATAAAGCCATAGGTACTTATCCAAAATAATGTTTTCTTCTGTAATTTGCAACTCTTAGCACTTACGTAATGATGTCATGTTACGAAACCTTGTGCCATGGAATTCTCGCGTGACATTGATCCTGATCTACTTCTGTCTTGTGTGTTTGGTGGTTAAACTTAGATAATAGTTCGATATCGATTTTGAAGAGACCTTGTGAAGAACTGTTTTATCAGAGGTCATATCGCATTATGTAAAGGTTTCGTTAGGTCATGTTAAGTAACAGCATGTAATCAAAAAAATCTCAATTTTCCTTAAAATCTTGCTGATATTTAGGGGTGTGAAGTTTTAAGTGAAACTGATAATGAACATGCCATTTGTTAACATAATCTGTATTGTAAGCCTGTAACATATATTTGGTAATTATTCCAGAAACACAATGGGAGTACCTGCAGGCAATGCTGACAATGGAAAGAAAATCTTTGTGCAAAGGTGTGCACAGTGCCACACTGTAAGTACCTACTTATATCAAAATTAATAGAAATCACTATATTTTAAAATAAGTAAGTAAATCAATTATTTGATTACATAACTTACACATGCAACTTAAAATTCCATTGAATCTAATGTTGATATTGGAAAATGTAACATAATGTTGTGGCATTTTTTCTTGCCTCACAGACATACTACATGTGATGAACATGAATTGTTGAATTTATTGCCAAAACAATGAACTATGCGCCAGTCAATTTATGAGTTAAATGCATATTTATTCTGATACTTAAGTATTGTTTATGAATAAATCAAATTACAGGTAGAAGCAGGTGGCAAACACAAAGTGGGTCCCAATCTTCATGGCTTCTTTGGCCGCAAAACTGGTCAGGCCCCTGGCTTCTCATACTCAGATGCTAACAAAGCCAAAGGTGAGTTATTCTCTTTAAATAGCATTTCAATGACACTTATTACAACACTTATATCAGACATCCCCATATCTAAATGATTTATTCATGTTGTACAATTGTCAAGGTAATACAAGGAAATCATTTCATACTTACATAATTTGAACAGTGTTACAGATAACACGTAATGTGACACTATCTAAATTCTTCCATTAGACTAGATAAATCAGTACGTAACACTGCTTATCACATTGGTATTTTTTTTATTTATTGGATAATCTGATGTTTTTGATATGGTGACCTCATTATTGTATCAAAGTTCATAATCTATTTTTATGGTATTTTGTACAAATGTAGCAGACATTTTAGTAATTGATGTGCATAAAATTGTCGTAAATTAGTTTTGTGTAATACCATATTCAGTTTATGGTTAAAAATATTCAATAGATATCCAATTGCTTACTCATGCATGACTGGTTATATACAATCAGTCACAATGAGTCATTCAAATTAAATTGCCATAAATCCAGAAACTTAACAAGTACTAACTAGTTTATCTGCAGACTAATAAATAATCAATAGAACAATAAAAAAATCTTATGTTCACTTATGCCAAGTACTTTTTTTAAATTACGATGTAGTGACTTGTAAGTCTAAACCCAATACTTTAAAATTATTAAATATATGACACAAGAAAAGTAAAAAGCAATTTTTGTCCACCAAACTAAATAAGAAAATAATCCTTCAACAAGTAGTGAAGCTATTGATTGAATATAATTTAATATTTTTTTATCTACCCTGAATGTTATTTAATGTTGTCATATGCTATTAGTTTATGTTTTCATTTCAATGATTTTAATTTTCAGGCATCACATGGAATGAGGATACCTTGTTCGAGTACCTGGAAAACCCCAAGAAATACATCCCTGGAACCAAAATGGTATTTGCCGGTTTGAAGAAGGCAAATGAACGCGCGGACCTTATCGCGTACCTAAAGCAAGCTACAAAGTAATTTTTGAAATGGTCAAAAATTATTGTAGTAAGAAGTCTGTTCCATTATATTTCTGGAATGGACTTCTTATTTAGCCCAATCAGTATCATCAATAAGGTATTATGCAATACTAATATTGCACAATACAATTAGAATAATATCAATCACAAAACATTTAGTTGTTGCATATTGTGAGAACAATGTACATTGTGTGGTTGAATTCATACTCTCTTAACAATGCTGTGAATGGACTTAATGTTATTAAATTATTAATAGATGATTTAAGCTTTTGTGAATGTTCCTTCATCTCATGACTATGTTATGTCAACAAAAAAGGTTCAATTATTTTTAGTGATACCAACAGCGCCGTTGTTACCAAATTAAATTATTAAAATGTAAAATAATTTCAATAAAGACAATGTTCTTTATTTATTGGTTGTTTCTTTTTTTTTAACAAAATATATCTTATATCTTAGATTATATACTCGTCTAGATGACACATCACACCTCACCGCGCGGCTCAAATAAAGTCTACCAAATTTGGTAGACTCGTTTCTCACGTACGTCAGTGTCATTTGAACTACATATGGATAACGTGCTCCCGAAAAATTATTAATTATGCCTGTTTGTGTTGTCGAATTGTATTGTGTGGGAAAACTGTATAATAATACCAATATCACTTTCTATCGGTAACATTATTGTTAAACCACTATTATTTGAAGAAAACATGAACTTTTAATTCATTATTTTGAAGATGAGTTTCAATGGCCAGTGTTGTCAATTTATTACTAGGAAGATTTGTTGAAACTATGGGAGAAACTAAACACATTTGCAAAAAAAACGGGCACCTAAACAATGAACCATTTCAAATGTTACTATCGGTTTATTTGATAATTATAGGTAGTTTTACTTTCACAATTTTGTAAATTAATAAGCAAATAATCGTTTTCGTCAGTATTATCATAAAATTTTGATAAAATTTATGGGTTTTAATGCTAAAGTTCACTAGTAGTGTATGCTCGCTAGTAGTGCATATGCTCGTGAAGTAAAAGTTAACAAAGATTTTTGTTTGTTTTTTCTGTAATAAAGTAAAAGCAGATAAATGTTCAGTATTGAGTGTGACCCCCCTCTAGCTGAAATCACAGCTTGAATTCGTCTGGGTATGCTAGCGAGTATATCCCGGATACTTGCTTGCGGAATACGTTCCCACTTCGCGGTAATCACATTCTTCAGCTCTCTGATGGTCTGCGGAGCTGGTTGTACTGTTCTCACGCGTCGTTTCAGAACGTCCCAGACATGCTCTATAGGATTGAGCCTGGTTCTGGAAGAAAACCATGTACCCAACCACGGGATGATCGTTTTCTTGTGAGTCGCGCATTGAGAAATCGCAAGTCTTCGTATGTGGACCTTAAGAACAACCTCGAAGAAGTAAGAAATGTGCATATTAGTCTATGGACGGTCAGGAGGAGGCTTCTCGCGGCCAATATACGCAGTCATCGCCCGGCCCGCGGCCCTAAGTTACTCCGTGAGCACAGAGTTGCCAGGCTTAGGTTTGCTCGAAATTGTGAGTCATGGACTCAAGAAGACTGGAATAGGGTATTGTTCTTCGATGAAGCCAGGATATCTCTGTTCGGTGAAGATCGACGTCGGCGAGTGCTACGAAGACGAGGAGAACGCTTTGCAGAGGCTTGTTTTGAAGAAATCACTCCTTATGGTGGGGGCTCTGTTATGTTTTGGGCAGGAATAAATTCAATGGATCGTACAGAGTTAGTCTTCATTGAAAACGGCTCACTGACTGGACATCGATACATAACGGAAGTTCTAATTCCTCATGCACAACCCGCATTGGCCGCTTTAGGCGAAGACTCAATTTTTATGGACGACAACGCTCGCGCCCACCGATCTGGCGATGTGGAAGCGTATGTGCAAGAGGTCGGCATTCGTCGTTTGGATTGGCCAGCTCGAAGTCCCGACCTCAATCCTGTAAAGCATGTCTGGGACGTTCTGAAACGACGCGTGAGATCAGTACAACCGGCTCCGCAGACCATCAGAGAGCTGAAGAATGTGATTACCACGGAGTGGGAACGTATTCCGCAACCAAGTATCCGGGATATCCTCGCTAGCATACCCAGACGAATTCAAGCTGTGATTTCAGCGAGAGGGGGTCACACTCAATACTAAACATTTATCTGCTTTTACTTTATTAAAGAAAAAACAAACAAAAATCTTTGTTAACTTTTACTTCACGAGCATATGCACTACTAGCGAGCATACACTACTAGCGAACGACAAAAACGATTATTTGCTTATTAATTTAAAAAATTGTGAAAGTAAAACTACCTACAATTATCAAACAAACCAATAGTAACATTTGAAATGTTGTTTGAAATTGTTGTTTGAAATTCATTGCTTAGGTGCCCGTTTTTTTGCAAATGAGTGTATAAAACACAAATATTATTACATAATATTTCGATCAGAATAACAACGAGAAGAATGGCATTATTTATTTTATGAGTAAATAATACTTACCTACACGATATTAATGAAACCCACGACGAAATGCACTTCATAGTAATTTTATTAATTCTTTGCCTTGCATATGTATTACCATTCAAAATTTCACAAACGGGGTACTGCTATTGTCATCTTTGAAGAAACAGCGAGAACTTATTCAAGGTTCTTATAATATTTTTAGACTTCCTACGGATTCCGTACTAGCAAATTGCTGGAGACATTACACAGCGGAAACGAAAAGAAGACCATTCGTAGCCTCACATGACTTCAGTTATGTGTTCCGAACATTTTAATTATGATGATTTATATTTTACATAAATACAGAAATCAGATAACAGCCCAGGCAATAAATCCAAAGAGTTAATTCTATTCGGAAACAAACACTAGGAGATGGGTTTAGAACTTTATTGTTTTTACTAAAATGCGTTATAAATATAATGATTACTTTAAATAAAGAAAAAATATTTTATTTAACCTATTTTGTATATCAAATAATGGGGAAAAGTTAAGTTAATAATCTGGAGTAGGCATCCCTAAACACACACACCTTGACAGTTGGATTACAATAATTACACGACCGGTACTCACCCATATCAACGAAAGTGAGGACAGTTTTAGCGCATCGTTTGTTGGCATTGCTCAATCTAGACGAGTATATAATCTAAGATCTTATATCATCGTGGTCGAAACAGTAGATAACTGATCTTACCCAATAAATATTTCCAAAACAATGTCATTGGTGATTATTACTTTTGTAAGAGTGCCAAAAGTGCAGAAGACCGGGGGCATTTATTTTAAGAGTTGCCAATTTTACTTGACCTTATTTGTTTTGGTTTGCGATTGTGAAAAAAACTATTTTATAGCCCTTTAAAAACGACCCACAAGTCTGTTGAAGGGCCAGTCAATTTTTATGGCATGATAGTACAGTTAAGTATATTTGTTGAATTCTATTATACCGAAGTATTTAATAAAAAAACATGTTTAATTCTGGCAATAAAGGCCATCCTTTATGATTCCTAATTTGACACGCGTTAAAGTTATTAGGTAAGTATGCATGAGAATGCGTAAAAATGTCTAGTCGGACAAACAACTCGGAACTCGTGACTGCCAAAGTGCCAAAAACTATTTTTAAAGATCGGAATAATAGACTTCCCTCGTCTAATGATATTAAGACATAAGTACTCTGGGATTTTGAACAATTTCATATTGCGTTCATGTAAATGTGAATTTATTGATTTTTATACATACATACATAAACTCACGCCTTTTTCCCAGAAGGGGTAGGCAGAAGTGCCAGGGCACCCACATTTCGCCTTGTATGTTCCGCCCCACGATGTGATAGGTGGCGAGCCTATCGCCATATCGGGCACAAATTCCTGACTCTGGGTTGATAATGAATAGAAAAATCCAATATCACTGCCAGGATTCGAACCCGAGACCTCAGCTTTGTAACCGTACCGTAGTACAACTACGCCACCGAGGCAGTCGGTCGTTATTTTTATAACTTTGACTTTAACTTATTACTACGTTACACGTATGGAAATTGGAAACAACACGCCCCTAGTGTGGTAGCCGCAATCAGTTTTATGAAGTATGAAATTAACAAAAAAAGTCAACTTATTTTATGAGACCGCTTAATTGCAATTAGGATTGGCGAGAGGAGATGGGACCTTTTAGTTCAACGTTTGGAGTCTACTTCTAGCTATTGTCTGTACTTGTATCAGTAAATATATAAGTAATTAATTTTGCGGTTCCAGAACACCCAGACTCTAGAGAAATAGTTAGAATATAAGTAGGTAACTACATACATAAACGCCTTTTTTTCCAGAAGGGGATCTTTTGCCTTCTGTATTCCGACCACCATGTTAATATTCAAATAGTTACTGTGCGCATCAAAAATGTTCCATTTCAAGATCAGTGTTTGAGTTTTTCGGTAGTTTTAAAAAGATCTGATACGAATTGCTCGGTAGGTACCTACTGAAACTTATGCCGATCTGATTAAACTTAGGACAGAATTAAACTTAAACTATGAGGCCCCTCGTAAGTATGTATTTACGTGTATGTCCTAATTTAAGACTCCTAAATATTGTAAGAATCGCTTTTTAGTCTAGGTTGCAACAGGATAGCTCAACCAAGGCTTACCACTTTTTCAAAAAGGATGAAATACTTAAGTTTTAGCGACGCTTTTATTATATTTAGCTATTATCCTTTTAAAACGAGTTTAGGTGAAATTAAATAGACATAAACTAATAATTTAAAAAAAAAAATCAAATAATTTATGTATGTTGCACAACATGTTCAAATATCAGCCAATAGGAGGGCAGAAAAAAGTGGTCCGGCACCACCATTTTTTTTCTACGTTTTTGAAGTACCAGCGCTCCCTCTATATATAAATACTCTAAGCATAGTATCTTACCTAAAGATTTTGTATAGGTGTTTCTAAACGGTTCATCAAGATAACTAATCTTAAAAAAAAAAAACTCGGAAATTTAATGATAAATGATTTTAAATCTATCCAACGTTGGGCTGAATAGTTAAAAGTTCTTTTGAGTATAAAGGTAATAAAAAAAAACTGTTAAGTGTCATTCTGTGTCAGGTACTAAAACGCACAGACGCTAAAACGTCCCAGGAGATTCGCGCGGGAACCTTCGAAGTGAAAGGCGCCAAAACCAAAATTGCCTTAAGCTACTTGCAATTTTCTTTGTATTTTAATAGTATTTCTTATAACATAACTAATTATTTGTAATTTCGCAAAGTGACAATATTGTTTGAAGAAGATGGGAGGCACGAAAAGGCGGAAAAAAGTTCCTCCCGATGGGCTGCCTTCATCGACTTCATCGGACTCCGATGATGACTCCACGAGCAAATTTGAAATCTATAAGGTACCGGGATACTTTCGGAAGTATCCCGAAAATAGCAATAAAAAAGAATTTGTAGTATTTTTAAACCATAAAGAGCAAAAGATGTTCACCGATAAAGACAGACTGTCTATTTCCCGCGCTTTACGCAGATATTGCGTCACAGGTGTACTACATCTTAAATCTATTAATAGATTTAAAATAGGAATAACATTTGATTTGTCCAATAATGCAAATGTATTTCTACAAAATAAAAAATTACTGGAGGAACTCGAGCTAAAAGCATCTATACCTGCTGGTGACACAGAGGCGACTGGCGTACTTACTTCTGTCCCTCTAGAGATGTCGAATAAAGAATATTCTCTCTTATTGGTAGTTCCCGTAATGTTATTCAAGTGAGGCGCTTCATGCGAAGAGTACGGGATGATAGTGGTCAAATAAAATACCAGCCTACGCAGACTGTGGCGGTAACTTTTGCCTCCACAGAACTACCTGAATATGTTTACTTGGACTCCTGGAGGCATGAGGTTAAAACGTACATCCCTCCGGTTAAGCAATGCCTCCGCTGCATGAAATTCGGACATATTGCAAAATTCTGCAAAAATGGAGAAGTGTGTTCTATCTGTAGTCAGGAACATAGTTTTAAAAAATGCACTGTAGATAGTAAAAACGCGAAATGCGCTAACTGTGGTGGCAACCACATAGCGATATCCAACTCCTGCCCTCAAAAAAAACTTAAATTAGAAGAAAATAAAATAAAAACAAGAAATACTCCTACTACTAATA
The DNA here is from genome assembly GCA_009982885.2 of Hyles vespertilio. Taxonomy (NCBI): domain Eukaryota; kingdom Metazoa; phylum Arthropoda; class Insecta; order Lepidoptera; family Sphingidae; genus Hyles; species Hyles vespertilio. The sequence continues at coordinate 10,496,670 of CM042806.1, read as the reverse complement.
ATACTACTTTACTGGTGGTAGGTCTCTCATATGTGAGAGGCCATCTGTGTAGGTACCACCGCAATGTCTATTTCTCCCGTGAAACAACACTGCGTAAATGCACTGTTGTGTTTCGGATTGAAGGAAATTGTAGCCAGAGTAACTACTGGACATATTGAGACTTAACATCTTATGTCTCAGGATGGCGAGCGCAGTGGAATTTTGCTACTGTTTATGAGCGGTCGTATCGCTTACCATCAGGCGAACGGCTTGCTAGTCTCGTCATTCATAGCAATAAAAAAAAAAAAAATACTCAATACGCAGGGCTATTTAATGAAAAATCATTCCCACAATTAACTGCATCTAACATAGAAACTCGACTTCAAAATTTAACAAAATCAGATTTTTTCATGAACTTATTGACTCAAGCATTAACTAAAATAATCATCAATCAGAAGGACAATCCTATAAATTCAGCATCGATAAAAGATATACTACATCAAACGCTCCGAAACAGTTCCTTATTGAAAAATGGACCTTAATGTCATGCAGTCGAATGCTCAGAGTATTTAAGTAATAAGATCTTACTAACTCAATTTTTATATGAGAAGCAAATCCACTTGGCAATCATATCGGAAACTTGGTTGACACCCAAAAAAACATTTGCAATAAGAGGTTACAATCTAGAAAGAAATGATGTTGGCAATGAACATAATGGCGTAGCTATTTTAATTCGTAATAATATTGATTACAAAAGAATTAATACTTATTGTGATAATTCATTGCAAAATATTTGTATAAGAATTAATCTAAATAATAGAGAAATTAGTATCGTTAGCTTTTATTGTCCTACAAATTGTTCTCCATCTTTTGATAAAAATAAATTTGACTCTTTAATAAAGTCTGTCCCGGAACCTATGATATTTGCTGGCGATTTTAATGCCCATCACACCCTGTGGGGTTGTAACTCTGTTAATGCACGAGGTAGAGATATTTTGGATGTCATTGACGGCAATAACTTGATTTTGTTAAATTCTGGTGCAGTAACTACAGTTGGTTCTTTGACGTGGCGTCCAAATGCTCTAGATTTAACTTTGGTCTCTCCATCACTTGCTCTTTCTTCGGACTGGTCTGTACATAATGATCCTCTCGGTAGTTATCATCTTCCTGTAATTATTAAAGTTTTAGTAAATAATAATATACATAGTTGTGCTGCAAATAACAATGGTAGTGTGCATTTGCCCATCTACCCCAATTATAAAATGGTGGATTGGAAAATGTATACACTAAATGTAGATTCGGAATTGTCAAATTTCCAAACTCAAAGTTGCATTGAAACTCCATTGAAAATGTACACATTATTTTGTGAATTGTTGCATTCTGCGATCAATAAATCCCTTCCATATTGTAATCAACACATGATATCTCCTACAAATACACCTAATATTAACTCCCCGAGCAGGAAATTTATTAAACATCCTCCTCTTCCTTGGTGGAATAAAAAATGTTCTGAAGCAGTTCAAAATTCAAGGTATGCTTATCTCAATTTTAAAAATAATCCCTCAGATGAAAGCTATGTTGAGTTTAAAAGGTTACAAGCTCAAAAAAAACTTATTTTGAAAACAGAAAGATCAAATAGTTGGGTCCAATTATGCAGTTCTTTTAATCGGTGTACTCCTCTTTCAAAGATCTGGAAATATATGCGGAAATTTAACAAAACATTTTCTTGTAATACTAATGATGATAGTTGGGTTAATGATTTCTTACGAAAGTTTACTCCAGATTATGTAAATAATCATCCTAATTTATCTTCTGATTCTGCAACAAATTCTGTAAATAGTTTTTTAATCAAACCTTTTTCAAAACAAGAGCTAATATCTTCCATTTATTCTAGAAAGGATAGTGCTTTTGGTTTGGATGGAGTTTCTTATATAATGTTGAAACGACTAAGTCGCAAAGCTCTCTGCATTTTACTTCAAATATTCAATAACCTTTGGTTAAACAATGACATACCTCAGTCATGGAAATCTGATTGCTTAGTACCAATTTTAAAACCAGATAAACCTCGAATGAGTCCTGACTCATATAGACCCATTGCTCTTACATCATGTGTAGGCAAGGTATTTGAGCAATTACTCAAACAAAGGCTTGAATATTTTGTTGAGCATAATAATATTCTTCCAGCTAATCAATTTGGGTTCCGAAAGGGAGTGTCGGCCCGTGAAAGCATAGGACTGCTTCAATTGGATATTCATAATAGTCTTGTTAATAAGGAGTTATTGTTGTCAGTGTTTTTTGATGTTGCTGGAGCTTTTAATAGTGTTAATATTAATGTACTTTGTTCCGAATTACTTTCAATTGGAATGCCAAACAAAATAGTTCACTGGATTAAGAATTTTTTAACAGAAAGAGAAGTCTATGCAAAGTACAATGGTAAATATTATGGACCAAGACTTTCATCTGTTGGAGTATGTCAGGGGGGAATACTCTCTCCACTAATTTTTATCTTGTATATACGTCGTTTGAATCTTGTTTTGGGCACTGAAGTAAAAAATCTTCAATTTGCTGATGATTTAGTTGTTTACACCACTGGGAACAATTTGAATAATGTTACAAACATTCTCAACAAGTCTTTGGCATCTCTGTGTGCATATTTCTCTTATTTAAATCTGGACATAAATCCATCTAAATCAAAATTGGTTGTTTTTGGTAAAAGTAGATCTGTAAGTCCCTCTGTGTATTTTAATAATGTCTCTATTCCTGTTTCCTATGATGCAAAGTTTTTGGGTGTGACATTTACCCATAATCTTTCCTGGAGAAGGTATATTGAGTTAATAAGTGCTAGAGCTAATAGAGCCTTTAATATTATGAAAACTTTATGCAGAACATCTTGGGGTGCTGATCCCAAAATATTGTTGTTGCTTTATAAATCTCTAATTCGTAGCCACTTTGAGTATGGGTTCCTGTCTTTTGCTGGTGATAAGAGATTGGTAGACATCTTAGATAATATACAAAACAAAGGCTTGAGGTTAATAACTGGAGCATTTAAAAGCACCCCTATTAACGTAATGCAAGTTGAGTGCAATCTTGCCCCATTAAGTATAAGATTTGGTTATTTGAAAGAAAAGTTTTTATTAAAATTATACAGCAAAACAAATAATCACCTATTTTAAATTTGAAACATACTGCTCAATCTTCTGCTTGTAGCTCCCTATATATTCTCCAAGGCTTCTCACAATATGTAAATTTTCTTGAAAATCTGCATATCCATAAATCTTCCTCTTTTCCATGTTATCAGGGAGATTTTAATAGTAAATTTCCTGAAATTGACATCATTATTGATCACAATTTATTCTCTAAAGAAGATGTATACTGTAAATTTTCTAAATTTACCAATTATAGATTTGTTTATTCTGATGGGTCCAAAACAGAGTCTTCTGTATCAATTGCTATTTATGATGGATATTTGAATTCTGGCGTTGGTCATAAAATAGACCCTCATGCAAGCATATTCACTGCTGAGGCTGTAGCTATTCTTGCTGCTTTAAGGCATATAAAACATAGTAATGATGGTTGTTATGAATGGGTAATAGTCAGTGACAGCATGAGTGTTCTTGAAAATCTTAAAAACAGTAGATTCAATGCTGACACTAACTATTTAATTCCCCGTATCAGGGAGACTTGTATGGATTTGTTCTTTAATAATATTAAGCTTGTATTTATGTGGGTTCCTTCTCATATGGGAGTGTTGGGAAATGAGAAGGCTGATTTTCTGGCCAGAACTATTACACATTTTTCAACAACTGTTCCTGACTCCAGTAGAAATTTAATTTTTTTTGTACCACACACAGATGTGGTCCCTATCCTTAAAAGAAGATCAATCGACTTGTGGACGAGGCATTGGAAACAAACAGTTGAGATTCAAAATAAAGGTCTATGGTATGCTACTTACAATGTCGCCATTGGCTCAACACCTTGGTTCTGTCACCGCTTGTATGTTTGTTCTTGAAAATGGTTCAATGTACACAGCGTTGTTTGACTTTATTGTTGGTACTGTTGGGCAAATTTAATTGTTCGTAAATATTGAGGTTTGTAAATAGTTTCGTCTTAATGTACATAAGATCTTGGGTTTTTAATTTGATTTCTCTATTTTTATTCTCAATTATTTTATAAATTAAGAAACCACTGTAGATGATTAATAACTTATTACATATTATTAATGCACTCTGAGTATATACTTTGTAACGTTAGAATTTTGAATATTTGCACTCTTGGTTACTGTTGTGGTTACTGTCTTGTGATTTGAACTTTCGTATTCACATTTTATATAGGTACTAGTAATGCTAGATATAGTAATTAATTTATCTCTGAATGGGTTTACAATTAATAATTTAAAGGAAGGTAATTTTAACATAGAGCGTTTGTAAATATTTTAATTTACCCGGCATTGGCCCTTGACTGGATTTATATAATTTGATATTAAATACCAATTTGAGCGTGAAGAATTAAGAATTTTCTTTGATATATGTACTTGAGAGGTACATAATCACCAATGGAATTGTCCAATATCCACTGATGGGAAAACTTATGCCATATTAATGAATACCTTTGAGTTTTGACTTTAAAGTCAAGAAATTGAAGCACTACTACTGAAGACATATTTTATCTTATATATTATATCAAGAATAGTCCACAAGTACTATACTTAAGAAACAAGAAATACTTTCGACTTGGCAGCATGGTCTTGGATCTTAGCCGGTTCCTCACGGAACAAAAAGAACAAAAAAAAAAAAAGTACTTAGAGATGTGAGGTTAATGAAAAAAATCGATTAAATAAAAATCGATTTTTTTCTCTCATTTAAAAATCTAAATGCTTTTCATATTCCAAAAATGATCCTCCGAAATTCATACTAATAATTTATTAAAATAAAAATCAAACAAATTGATATGAATAAAAAAATATCATATTCAAAGCTAAAAATTGAAGTGAATGTTCCTTTAAACTTTCAATAAGGAAACCCAATTTATTTATTGATACAAATTTTCAGTACCATTAAACGTTTATTTTAATAAAAATGAAATGATGAGCATCGCAATAATATTGAACAGTATAAACTGACTCCAAGTTTTTTCATACGTCGCATAGATAGCACTGTTAATAAAAATCGATTTTTTACGGATAACTTATATATTCGATTTATAAAAAAATCGATTAACATTATTTTGAAAATCGGTTGTAAAAATCGATTATAAGAAAATAATAATCGATTAAATTAAAAATCTATTATTTTTTAACATCTCTAATAGTACTCCTTAGTCTGTGTTAGGGATGGGCAAATGGAAAAAAAATATCGATATTTATCGTATCGATATTTTTGAAATATATCGATATATATCGCCCAAAAAATATCGATATTTCGATATATCGATATTTTTTGCCCAATTTGCAATTTATTATAAAAATTGCCAAAATTATCGAAATTTTAAAGCAAATACACATCTGACTGTTTCAACAAGTTTTATTATTTTAAAAAAATTTGAATTACTCGACATAAAAAAAGGAAACAAAATAAAAAAAAAAACATTATTCAAACCAGTATTTGGTTGATATGGACATCAGGAACACTCTTTGTTTAATATGTTCCCCAGTTAATCTGCTCCTATCATTTGGCACAGCCAAATTTACTAATGAAGCTACTCTTTCAGATGACACTGAAGATACTTGGCAAATCAAATATTTTAAAGCAATATCTGAGAGAACCGGCGTAAAATGTTGACAATTTACCCAGAACTTTATTGGATCAGACTTTCTTTCCAACAGTGGTTGGTCCAAATATTGCTTTAGTTCATTGGGGACACAGCTACTGCTTGGAACCACTGACGAACCTATGCTCAGATTTAATAATTTTTCATGTCTGGACCAGATAGAGGACCCACTAGCTTGTTCTGATGCTGCTTGATCAGGATTTTTATCCGGAGAACGTTGTCCTCTACGCCGATGTTCTGCATGAATCTCAGCACTAATTTTAGAAATAGCATTTGACACGACAATTGGCGAGGTAAAGTGAATACGCTTGAACCGAGGGTCCAAAACAGTAGCTACTGAGAGAAAAGGATTTCTTTCTAAAGGAGCCAGTTTGTCTTCAACTTTTTTTAGTAAAGCCTTTTTTACAATCAACCCTAAAGAGGTTGATGGAGTTGCTTGGTCTGTAACTTGGGTAACTAAATTTATAAGAGGAATGGCTAAGCTTGACGTTACATAATTGGCACCACTTATTTCCTCAGTGGCTTCTTTGAAAGGGCCAAGAAGAGCAATAAAATCTCGTATTACATTAAGTTGCGACGATGGAACCATATCTGGTGTATTTTTGTTAGTTTGGCTTTTTGTGGCTAAAATTTTAGCTACTAGTGCAGACAGTTTAACGAATCTCTCTAGCATGTCAAAGCAAGAATTCCATCTAGTGCTGACAGCTTGTATCAATGTCAACACCTCACCTTCTTTTTTTCCACATGATTCTTGTTCGGCTCGTAATTGGTCCATAGCATTGACTGACTGCTTAAAGAACGTCACAATGGTTTTAACGTGATCGGTAAGTGCTGAAAATTCTTTAATTTCTTTCAGTACTCCATCAACTACAAGGTTTAAGACATGAGCCATACAGGGAATCCGATGATTATCACCTAAAAACAATCGTACCGCTGATACTATATTTGCGCCGCCATCAGTGGTAATTGATACAATTTTAGTTTTGTCAATTTCAAACTCTTCACATATTTCTTTCCAACATTCTTGAATGTACTGTCCGGTATGACCCTAAAAGTATATTTGTACACTGTAAAATGTAATAATTGCAAATCAAAATAATTTAGTGGGGTTAAAATTATAAAGTACATCAAATATACCTGAGAAAGTTTCTGGGCGCATAAGTTCAGGCTCTGAATGACAGGCGATCCGTCTAGGATGTCAATAAAGTGAACCGTCAGTACTAAGAAACTTCTTGTAGAATTAGTAATTGTAAGCAAGTCACTTGTGAAACATAAAAAGATATCTCTTTTAATCTTTTTATTATGACCTCCTTTGTAGTATTGTATCTGTTTTCTATTAAGTGAGTTACCTGAATGTAAAAAGTATCAATTATTTGACTGCAATTAAATATTAAAAATATAAATAAGAACAAATGTTATAGACAACCTTTTTTCTTGAAGGCAGTTTATAGAGAGGGCAAACTGTGCGAATAAATTTTTGTAGTCCCTCTTTTTCTACGCATGACAGTGGTAAATTGTCCTTGCATATCATATAAGTTAATGCTTGTGTAATTTCACAATGTTTTTGTCCACCTTCTGAAATATAAAAATTGTCTTAAGTAATATCATTTAATATAATTAACATTTACTTAGAAAAAAAATAGTTAGAAAACACAAATATAAAAAAGTCACATTCACATCTAAACTATCCATATATTTACAAATTGATTGAGGAATACCACTAAAATTTGTTGTGAATAACTCTGTTTATCGGAATGTATGAATGAATATTATTTTATCAAAACTAAGATAAAAATATATATTTTTAAAAACCGTGACACTAAGATACTACCTTCAAAGCTTGAACTTCTCTCAAAACACCTTATTAATGTAGGTTGTATTTCTTGATTTGACTTTCTTTTTTTCGCGGCTTGTTTAAAGAATTGGGTTTTTGGAGAATGTGCAGAATTTTCAGGTATCTCTTGTATTTGGGAATCGTCATTAGATGTACTCGTACTTGGTATTGATAAAGTAACCTGACAATAGTCAACAGAACAAAAATAATTACAAATCATAACCTATTTACAAAGTTGTCTTACTATTGCAATTTTAGTTTGGATATTGAGACTTACATCAACACTGGTGTCATCAAAGTTTGCCGACGCAACATCTTTAGTCGCATTGCTAGACTTTTCGATTTCTTTCGATGAATTTTGTATGTCTACCATTTGTAAATAAGCAAAATGGTGCTTCGTTTTTAAATGTGTTGCCAAATTTGTAGTGTTTCCACAAGTTTTATACATTTTACCGCACAAGTTGCAAGAAACAAGTTCTTTGTTCCCACTTTTTTTAAAGAACTTCCATACAGCAGACATGATGTTTAACATAAATATAATTCACACAAAAAAAATAACAATGAGCTACGCTTAGTTTACTCGTGACAATTGTTAAAGTTAAACAAAACAACGTTCGTACCAACACTCTAAAATGCAGTCAGTCCAGTGCAGGCAGTGACACCAACCAAACCAACAAGCAAAGTCATTGTCATAGACAAGCAAGTCATAGAGTGTAATTTTTGTTTGTCAAATTTGAAGCAAAGAAACTAAACCCATACAGCCTACGGCATATTTTCTAAATTTAAGAAATCGGGTTGGTCAAAAACATGATGTGACGCATGAGCAGACAGCAGAGCTTTAAAAATATATCGATTTTGATATCTAAAAATAAATATCGAAAATCGATATATCGTGGGAAAAAATATCGCTAATTTATATCGATATTTTTCTGAAAAAATATCGATATTTTGATATATCGATATTTTTTGCCCAAGCCTAGTCTGTGTGTCATTCGGAACTCGTCAGTGCTAAGTAAAGTGTAGCTATTTTATTTGTTGAATGTAAAATTTACGTAAATATTTTTATTTAGAGAAATTTCGTTAATCGTGATTTATTGTAAAATATTGTAAGTGTAAACGAATACTAGTTTTGATGTGCTGATTATAGGCAATAGTCGCCAAATGTATTTATACTTTGACACATGGTAAGTTAAACTTCCACTGCTTTAATGAATATAGAATAAATATGAATTATTTCGAGAATATCATACTAACCGTATTTTATAATCGTGATCTAATTTACGGCAAAATACATTAATAATGTGTGTTTTATACATTTATGTCATGATTCAGACACTAGACATATACGTCCTTTTCTTGCTTAGCAGATAATCTCGAGGTTAAATCGATGAAAGAAGTATAGTCGGAGTGCCATAAAGGTTATATTTAAAGTATTAAAATGGCTAAGGCGTCGGTTGTATTGAGCTTCCATGACATATTGTTGCATCAATCTGATGTAGAGCTACTGGAGGGACCATACTGGCTTAATGATACAATCATATCATTTTACTTTGAATATCTCGAAAAGACTATGTTCAGCCATACAAAAGACTTGCTGTTTGTTTCTCCGGAAGTAACCCAGTGCATTAAAATGGTGCCGTCTGAAGAGATTAAAACATTTTTAGAACCACTTGGAATGCAAAAAAAGAAATTTGTTTTCTTTGCATTGAACGATAATGATTCTCCAGATGTGGCAGGTGGTTCTCACTGGAGTCTACTTGTATACTCGAAACCTGAAAATAGTTTTTTCCACATTGACTCATCACAAATGTGCAATAAGCAAGTTGCCTGGGAGTTTGCTGGACACCTGATTCCCTATCTTTCATATGAACGTAAGTAATTATTTCATGGTACTAAAAAGCATAACATTTCATAGTAAATATATATATTTTTTTATGTTTATTGTTATATTTATTGCCAACCTGTGTAGAGTAGTAGTTATTTGAGAAATAAATTAGTGCATGTCAATTAATCTTTGATTTACATCATATACTATGATCGTGAGATGAAAAGCTATAGTTAATTTATTGTTTTTTTATTTTAATGTATTGAATTTGGTAACACATTTGTTTTGTACACAATCTGTGTGGCTATCACATTTTGTTGATCTACAGAATACACCTGAGTCACAGAAATGAAAGGTTAATTATTTTGATGCCATAGTCAATATGTTAAATCATCAATAAAGAGTTACATACATTACTGAAGTTTGCTTTTTTAGCATTACATTTATATCTGGAAAATACATTAGTAATCTGTTCTTATAATGTCACATAAACATATTATTGGAATAGTAGCTATATCTTTTAACCCATTGGTACTGGAACTGCCAGTTTTAAATTGTTACTGTAAATTTTGTCATGAATGTTATATAAATAAACCCAGCAAAATTACCAAACCACTCACAATGAAGGGGAGTTGGAGGCTTAAAATAACTTTTTTTTGTATAGGTTTGGATGGCAGAGACCCCAACCAAGATGCTGATAATTCTCAAACTGGTATGGCTCTCTTTTTGCATAGCTTCTACAAGCTTAATAAAATTTTGTCTTAACTAATACATTTATGGGGCCTTTGTTGTCATCAATGAATTTAAAGCCATATTATTAACTATATACAATATGCTGTAACTAAATTAAACACTTCCTTGACCTATTGTATTTGTCAAAAACAATATAGTTGAAGAATAAATATACAGCCATATCATGATCTTAAATTTTCGTATAATTATAAGTGTTACAGATCGCAGATACATTTTTTTAAAAATTCATTAAATCATTTAAATTTTTATAACACTTCTTTAGCAGAAAGCATGTAACACGATTTTTTTTTTATTATTTAAACGTTGATGAAGCCAAATGGCATGCTGGCAGTTTAAGTGATATTTTTCGTTGAAAATGTTAATTAAATTAGTATTTTATATTTTCCAGATGGGCTGAAATTTAGCCACATAGACTGCGTACAACAAAGCAATGGCTATGACTGTGGAATTCACGTCATCAGTAATGCCGAGAGACTTGCTGAACATGCGTACCTCCATGGGAACATCAGCTCATGTGATTTGCTAATCAAAGTGTGCCCCAATGTCAAAAGAAAAGAAATTGCTGACATCATAAGGAATCTCGCAAGTTCCTCGTAATATTTGTACATATTCTAAAATGGATGCTGTTTTTATTTTTCTAACATTATTTTATTAGGATGATTATAAAAATATAAATGTTTGTAAAGTTTTGTGCATTAATACTTCTGTGCAAAAATCGATGATTGAATCGCACCCTTATGGAATGAACAACACATTGCCGCATATCTTTTACAGATTTCATGTAGGAACCGATTTACCAATGACGCAGTAATATTACGTAAGAATTTTCGAGAAAGTTTCAGGGTAACAAACATTTTCCCTGTGAAAGTTTCAATGATTGGAAGGAGAATAAGAATACTTAGTACAGACGAAAACCAACAGAATATTTTTAGTGCAAGTAGCAAAAATAAAATACAGGATATACGCTAAGTATAGCTTTATATTCAAAATAATGAGTTATATTACAATATTATATTAAAATACTTAAAATCTGTTGATTGGTGATTTCTATACAAAAAAATGCGACTATCAAAAGCCTTTTACAAATATTATTAGCATTTTTGTGGCTCTACCCATCCTCCAAATGCTCTTTCTAACTCTTCGGCAACTGCTAAGCATAATCTGTCGTTGTTGTGATTTGATATTACTTGCAATCCTATTGGGAGGCCGTCTGTGCTGAGCCCTAATGGTATAGTAGTGGCAGGCAAGCCAAGCGAGTTAATAATAGCTGTGTAACCGAAGTTCAACGGCTTAACAATGGGTTCGTTATGGTACGGTGCCGGAGTGGGATGTGTAGGATACAAGAACACTCCATTCTCTCCAAGCATGTCGGTAAAGATTTTCTCTAAGTTCTCCCGTGATCTGAGAAAATGTTTATATTTCTCGTCGCCAAATGATGCTCCAGTGTGGTCAACTAGAGAAGTTACTAAACCAATAAATGTGTTTACCAGAGAGACCAAAATATTCTTTAGAATTTCCCATAAAATCAGTCCCACATTGTCTTTCGGCAGGATGTATTCGCCAAATAATTTTTCAGATTTCATATTCGAGAGCCATATAGGAATGGACTTTTGAAGTTGTTGGATTTTCTTTTCTTCTGCATCAATTTGGTGCTGCATTTTAAGGTATTCCACAACTTTTTTCATCGCAGTTATTATGTCCGAATCAACAGGATCTACCATTGGTGCTTCATTGGAGAACTGATAATAGAAGTTGACTTTACGAATATCTACTGGTTCGTCCAAATTTAACTTGCTTGCATTTTTATCCGAAATTATTTTCAGAATAGGTTTTAAGTCTACTGCGTGTCTAGTCATAGGTCCAATACCTGAAAACGATGCAAATTATATTAATTCACTACTGAAACAAATATCTAAAGTAAATACACGGCACCATAATTACCTAAGAATGAGTCATGTAGCTCCGATTCAGGGATAGGATATTGTCCTTTATTTGAAACTGCGAATTTTGACGGCTTGTGACCAAAGATTCCATTAAAGAACGAAGGCATTCGGATTGATCCGCCAATATCGGAACCTGTAAAGGAAATGCAAGAGTATTTACTAAAAGGAAATTTTGGTATTCTTATGCAACAAATGATATATTTTCTATATAGGCTAGAAAGGATTTGAATAGAATCCGTACCTATACCGAAACAGCTACCGGCAGCGCCTTGTAGAGAACCTTCGCCTCCTGACGAGCCTCCGACAATTCTTGTGGTATTGTACGGATTGTTAGTTCTTCCAAAAATATGATTATGCGTCTCCCACCTGTAATAAAACACGCCATACCTTAGTAATAATTTTACTGACGTCTGTATATTTGACTATAGGTACTATATCGGCTAACGCTTAAACTATAACACGAAAAAATTGCTCTGTTCACTTAACTCTACTGAGTGAAAAAAGATATGGTTTTCTAACAGAATCTTATGATACTTGTTAATGATTTAGGTGTAATTTAACTATCGACTCTACGAAACAACTAGAAACAACATTCCAAGCCAAATATAGGAGTTGAAAAATAAAACAAGCATACCAAAGAAACTGCAGAAACTTGTGAAAGATTACTGTCGTAGTGACAATTTTCCTAAAATTATTTCATACAAAAAATATACTTATGTAATTTATTAACTGCGCACTTATTGTTTGCGTGACTTGATATTACTCACATTAAATGTGGGAACCTTGAGCATAGCTCGTAGTTTACTCGTTACAAATTTATCAATTCGATACCATAACACTAATTAAAATGTGTAAACTATGTAGTAAAATGCGTGTAAGAACTACGAGGGCGTTCAATAGAAAGCATTTTACTTATTACTATTAGAATAATAAGCGTTGGTATACTTTGTTAACCACAATCCCCGCGATTAACGTTTAAGGACAAAGGGTAAAAAATGCAAATAATAATGCATTACTACAACAGTGTATTAGAAACACTTAAAATAAAGTTTGTGTTTTTACAAAAGTAGTGTGAATGTTTCTATAGGTATATTCATTCCTATTGTCTGTTAAAAAGCACACATATTTGCACATATAGTAGAAGCAACGACAACAAAGGCACAAGGGCATGTATGTCATATTAAACCAATAATTATACATACCACATACAAAGTTCAGGTACATTTGTGATCCCAATTATGATAGCCCCCTTTTCCCTCAACAGCTTAATAACATCAGCGTCTTGTTCAGCAATTACATCCTTACGTAATACCACTCCGGACGTTTGATGTAGCCCTATAACATGAAAGTCGGCACTTTACTATCAACACAGAAAATAGGTTAAAGCGCCGAGATATTAGAATTCATTATACGAGGTCCGTTTGTTAATCTTTGATAAGGAGTTTGGCTTAAGGGATTAAGAGTTAATTTTACCTGTCACAGCGATACAATCTTTGGTTGTGAATGGTACTCCAAGAAATGGTTTCTCTTTGGCCAATTGTTCGTTAGTCTTAGAACCGCTGCGTACGAGTTCATCGGCCTCTTTGGCTTCCTTCAATGCCAGTTCGAACCGGTCTTCCACGAAGCAATTAAGGGCTGAGTTGACATCCTTTATTCGCCGTATGCACGCTTCTAGAACTTCCACGCTCGTAATCTAGAAAGCGAGATGTTTCGCATCATTACAAGTCTTAATAACATGACGCATTACTGTTGTAAACTGTTTCTTAAAGAAATAAACATATCGTGTGGGAAGATCACATCACTTGATCCTTTATATTATGACGCTTACGTTCAATTCATGTTGCATTGTGTGTCTATTTGGAGCAATAATTTAACAGCAGCTCACAACCAATAACCTACGTCATATTTCCTGTACGAGTTGAAAATCTTTTCTTAAAATGCAGTATACATTCAAATACTAGTTAAGTAATAAAGTTTATGAGACATCAATCATTTGTATTTAAATAATAGTCCTTAATTTAATCTTCTTATATCTATGATTTTATAAAAATAATCACTCATTATTTTAGTTGTTTGCTTTAGTTTATTTGTGTGTTAATATCGTTTTATTTTGCTTCTATTATTCAATACAATATATTCGTTCTATTGATCCTAGAAAAATGTAAGGTGAATTAACCTAATTTGTATCTTTAATGATAATATCATAGATAATATGTATCATGGTGTATATTAAAATGTTAATATTAAAATGATGTCTATCTTTAGTGATGTATGTCTGTATCATATTGTTATATGTTAAAATTTTATAATAAATTATATTTTTACCAAATAAATCTCCTTATTCTAGGCCGATTTCAAATATGAAACCTACATGAATCAACTCTGAATTGACATCTAAAATAATTTCTACTCGAAATTACATTTTGATAGCTAAAGCTTCTAAGTACGGCAGTCTTATACTAAGATTTATTTTTATTTAGAAACTGGCCCTCGCAAGTCTAGCTAAAATGTATTTTTATCCTTGAGAACTGTTTCTGAGATAAAACCACGATGTTATACTATCCAGGCTTTAAATTATCTACCAAACAACAGAATATTCATAGTGACTTTAGAAATAAACATAAATATGCATAATAATAATTATATTAACGACTGAATTAAGATTAATGTTACTATTAATAATTACTGGAAGGGCAGCGATAGCTGTAATACAAGTTTTACCTCGTTCGATAAACATATGTGTTTTATTGATTTGCCTCTATTTATAGCCTTGTTGTTGTATACTATGTAATGCTTTTTGTGAAATAAATGAATGTTATTGATAACAAAACATACTTTTTATTACAACACGTGAATCATCTTTTCTATCTACTCAAAATTGCGAGCGTTCAATTATCTAATCGTTTATGTGAAAGATAAAATCATAAATAACACTTGTACTTTAAACATCGTTCTAATAGTACGGTAAGTTGATGTCATAGTTGTGAAGAGGAATATACTTTTATGCGTAGACTCGTAAAACGTTTGCACAAACACCGAATTATGAATTATACGCCTCCTTCCATAATGTGCTTTTTACAGTAACTCGAACGAAATATAATACGCACTATTACCGGTGTAGCTATTTTTCCTTATTGTGGAAACAAACCACTCACTGGGATTATATTTTTAATCCAATATTATCGGCTATTAGCGTCTTGATATTGAATAGTTTGAATATCCAAGTATGACGTCATACGTAAAATTTACTTTGTGATGTTTGGAAATATAAATGAATCATTTGATATTTACTTTATTACACATTCCGGAAATAGGCAATGTTACGTTATCGAGTAATGCAGTAAAAGGGTTACAATATCACAGTTACAAACCTCTTTGTTTCGTATTTTCCTCGCCACTTCGATGGCCGGTTGCTTCAGTATATCATCCGTTATAGGTGGAATTTTTTCTCCTTCAGTCCCATAATACAACTTGAAGAAAACCTTCCAACAATTCCGATATAATACCTCATATAATGCAAAACTTTGAGTTTCAAACTGATCGGTCTGTACGTTATCTCCGTAGTACTCATGTTTTTAGATAAATGTCTATTTATAATAAGCCACGCGATCAATATAAACACTGTTGGAGCTGGCGTTTATTAAAAACAACGTTATAAAGTTGTGTCGGCGCGGCGTCGGCGAACCACTCGCGAGTGCGACAAGTCTCGTGTCAAACACTGCACACGACGGACTGCTCGGCTCAATGAATGGACGATGTGAATAGTGGTCCGTGGACAGGCAGCCGATATGAACCACGTCATTATCGCCGTCTCGCTCTAAACTGTTTCGTGTAGCTCAACTGGCATCATGGATTATTAGCCTGCCGTGGAGCCGTGGGGCTAGACTTCCTTGGTGTAATGACTAACATGTATACACTGTATTAGTATTGTATAGACATTATGATAAGTAGCACAGCGTGGGCAGCCCTGACAGTATTCCGCTATCTGTGATATGAAACTATAAGTCAGAGATTCTCCGTTGTAGCGCGTTTCAGATTAGTTTCAGTTGGAGTTTTATTGTGTTATCTTCATACTTAGTATTTTTATACTATAAATATTTATTGGTGTGTGAGACGTTTCATATGCTTACTGTTCAGGCGTTTGCCACATTGTTGTAGATTTCCAATACATTGTAGAATATTTGTGCTTCTTGACGTAGTACGCCGCACTTTTCTAATTAAAGAACCGCTTAACAGTCACAGTCACAGGTTTTCCTAGAAATGTTAAATATTTTATTGCTTTAATACGATGTTTTTGAATGAAAAAGTACCTGTTCAATTATAATATTTATACTGAATATGTACTTGGATAATGAATTGTTGTAAAACTGTTTGTACCTATAAATCCATCGTAAAGGCCATCTGGTAAATGCTGACGATATATCATTACAAAAACATTAAACGGATATCTAATGTAGTAATTTCAGTGATAATGTAAATCTCAAATGGCTGTGTGATAATTGTATCGCAATTTAAATTATAGTTTTTACCGGTTTTAGGTTTTATAAAATCACTGCTAAACTGTAAATTTATTTGACGTTAGTTTCTTATTAAATTTACGATAAGAACTCCTTTGATATTTTCATTTAGGCACAACTTTGGTATAATTAAGATTTTCGTTTCAAAATTTTATTTTTATATAATATTTAGTCAGGTGTGTGTCTGGATAATATTTACCAAATCCAATGAAACATTAAATATTTGCAGACATTTCACATCTGCATAACACCACAAGTCCAGTCGAGCTATAGGCCGTACATCCTTTCCTCGAAGCAATTCAGACCATTTTCAACCCCCTATAACTTCGTTGTGGCTAAAGCATGAAGCCTGAATTTCAGTTACTAAGCGGCATTGTGTAAACACGTATATTTAAAATTTCATTCAATTTGAACCAGTAGTTTAGAATTGCAACTAGTCAAACTTTCTTAATTTTGTCACTCACTGACTGACTGACCGATCATCAAAAGGCTAAGGCACTTCTAGCAGACATAGAACCTTCAAATTTAGAATATACTTAGTGTTTAGTGTCTAAAGTAAGGGAAAATTCAAACATTTCATAATTTGTCTCTAGTTTTCTAGATAGACCAACTGCGTGAATAACTTGTAATCCCATATAAAAGTATAGGATTACAAAGTTACATTTGCAGTTAATGAATCATTGGTACCCGTATATAATGGAATAATAGTTGTAGATAGATATCTATATATATGTGGCATAACAAGCGGGGATATAGAGAAGGAAATGGTGTATTCAGCATGTCACATGCCCTTTGCAAATAAATAGACTAAATAGCTCGAAAATATCAATTACAATGAAAGAAAGAACATTAATAATCAAATCCGCTATACTTGTGATAAATTGATGCCTACAAAAATAAGAAAAAATCCATAAGACAGAGGCTTTAGAAAATCGTTAGTGTATTCTAGAAGTAAGAAGTACTGAAAAGGAAAAAAGTAGGACTCTACAAAAGACGTGAGATCCCATCAAAAACATCCTGTAAAAAAATTCCAAGTCTCGCAGCTCAGGTTTCTACCGCAAAAAGTTGTGAGATGCGTGTTATACCAAGTCGATTAATTATTTAGGTCCTTAAGGGACCTTCTATATAAGTTATTTCGTTAGTTCTACCTGCAAATAATGTATAGTCTACAATTTTATTTCAATAGTTCACGAAATAAACGACATAAAGCGTAGCGGCTCGCATTTTTTCATTTCAAGTGGTTCAATTCAGCCGGGGATTCAATGTACTGACGCATACGTATTTTTTCAGAGCAACATGGCCGACCTGCCAGAAAGCGAACAAATAACCTCGACGAGGAGTAATTCACTTAAAATATCCCTCCCAACTGTTTTATGCACCTCTGAATTCACAGAAAAATCTGAATTACTCAGCAAAACAAATTCCTTTGTGTCATCAGAGTCTAAATTGTCTCTTCCTTCAAATTTGGGTACTCCCACTTCTCCTTTAAGACTTTCTTCCCCTTTGTCGTTACCTACCTCCCCACTTATGAAAACTTCACAACAAACTAACAATTCTCTATGCAAACCTCAAGAAGATGCCAAAACACTGATAAACTCTGGGTCCGCGACAGGTGAGTAATTATTTTTAGATAACTCTTTTGTTTATGTAAACTTATCATTTATGTCTTCTTTGTTGTGAAATTGTATTCAAAGAACACAATTTTAATACTGCAAAGTATTTTTCCATTACATGTCTTGAGGATGTGTCTCAGAGGAAACACACGCCTCTCTCACATTTGTTTACATTCGCATTCAACGACTTTTGGAGCGAACCACGGAATACGTGGTAGAAATAAAGATAACAAAGAAGTGAAATACGCGATACAACGTTTTGTCTCGCACGTATTTATGTAACAATGTTTTTTGGACACTCGATAACAAGAACGACAGAAATCTTTACAATGTAATTTGTCCTGAATAATTATAGCACCAGCGCCTAGCTGTACAACCTGTTTTTCATTTGGGTATTTTTTTGTCAAAAAACTTTTTGTGACCTTGTAGCACTGTGTGCTAGTCATAAATCCTGACGTTATATTACTGTTTTGTTTTGAGAGAGTTTTTGATTCACTTGCGGAAAATAATTTGCTCTCCCGCATTATGGTGTAAGAATACCTAGTGAGAAAAAGTATGCGAAGATGTAAATTTATTTGTGTGTCTTTAAGTTATATTATAAATTATATTACATGAATTACAGACACGACTTCCTGATTTTCCATTTGAATAAAATAATCATACAGTAGTAAAAGTCTCCGATATGCTAAATTATGTAAATCAAATTTATCCCTGCCGAAGCTCGTAAAGTTACTAAAACTAAAATACTCTGCGATTTATAATTTCAGTAGTTTTGCTCGTTACGTGTACAAAAGTAGATAGGCACAAAACCGCAGTTACGTGATTCGCGTCGTTTCGGCTCTGGGGCATGTTGCCATTTGTGACAGAGACATTTAAGTGCTAATTAAGATGACGGTGTTTCACGTGGAGCTCAAATTGTGTTGTGTTTATGCTAGGAAAATGAGCAATATTTATTATCTTCGTTGAGGGAATGGATAGGATGTTTATGCAAATACATTATATTATACTCAGAGCAGGACATCACTATATATGTACATTTGTAAGTTAAGCCTTGTAAGTTAAATCTTAAAGGCTAGTTTTGGCCTTAGAGCTCTAAAATAGATGGACTGAGTTGAGTTTGCTGAAGTAGTAAGTCTAAAGGACTAGCAATTATAACAAGGTACAATTCATGGTAATATATCTGAGAAACTTGAAAACCGAAATTGTGCGAATTTTTTAAAGTTATTATAACGAAGTTATATTTAATATTTGAGTGATGTTTATGTCCACTTATATTTATTTAAATAATTATTCTTTTATTCACATAATGAGCATTATAAAAACAAATAAAACACGAAATGTTAAAACGCAGTGTAGTACATGTTCACGGGCTATTAACTCTATTTAAATGATTGATTTCACTGGTGGTAGGTCTCTCATATGTGAGAGGCCATCTGGGTAGGTACCACCACAATGTCTATTTCTCCCGTGAAACAACACTGCGTAAATGCACTGTTGTGTTTCGGATTGAAGGACATTGTAGCCAGAGTAACTACTGGACATATTGAGACTGAACATCTTATGTCTCAGGATGGCGAGCGCAGTGGAATGTTGCTACTGCTCATGAGCGGTCGTATCGCTTACCATCAGGCGAATGGCATGCTAGTCTCGTCATTAATTGCAATAAAAAAAAACGTAATTTTCGGTTGTCATAAAATTCACAACACGCGTAGTTTCAAGTTAATCTTGAGTTCATTATCTGATTGAACCAGTTATGTTATTACGTACAAAACTTTAAATATAAATACTTATATATGAGATTGCTTATTAACTGATACATCCTGGTCGTAAATTTCCAAGACTGCAGATAAAGTTTTGAAAGTTGTGGGTAGATTCAATAACGATGTCTCTACTTCTTATGTGTGGTTATTTTTCTATATGACGTAATATACGGTGAAGTTTTAATACTTCGGTCCGTGCAGTAATGATTTGGTTTATCATATCATAGGCGGAATCTGCTTGACTTCAGCTCTTTCGTAGATATAATTTACTAATGAATGCCATGCACATTATGGTTTCCAATTTTAAAGTTGTCTTCCATATTTGAAAATCTAGAAGCTTATGGATATATTACTAAGACTAAACATCTTATGTCATAAGATGACGAGCGATGATGGATGAATGCCAAGCATTGCTTTGTGATTCATGGTGTTGCTTGGTTTTGCTACTGCCCATGAGCGGTCGTATCGCTTACCATCAGGCTTATGGCATGCTCGTCTCGCCTGCATTGAAAAAACAAATAATACGCTCAATAAAATAATTACAAAGCTTACAAAAATATTTGCTGTCGTAAAAACGAAGATAATACAGATTTGTATGATTTATTTTATTGCCATGAATAAGGTTGGTTGCCGTCGCTCGAAAGCGCTACTCAGGAAGAAATGAATTATCCTGTTTTTTCCAGAAAAGAGTTTGCATTATTACATTGGCCTTAGCTGTAATTTTCTTTACAATGTCTATCTGATAAGTATGTTTGTTATATAAATCTTTCTATTCTTAACAACTCCTTTATTATTATAACTATAACGACACAAAATGCTATTGTTGTATTAAAACTTCACGAATTACTTTGATTATTCCAAAACCGCATTTAATTTAATGAGCGGTCTCCAGTAAGTTAATGAAACCATCGTAATTACAACACTTCAATGCTTCCAAACAAATTATAGTGTGTTTCGACAAACATTTCAAACAAAGACTAGATTCTTAGCTTTTTATTTATTCAATACAACATTTTAAGTTTAAATTCCTTAACACAGGTACCTACTGACCGTTAAAATATGTCGACCTCTATATTAATTAATGTAGGTCGATTCAATTATAATTCACGCTTAATTACTATGTTTTCTTAATAGAAGCCTTTGTTTATACGTCTAAAGAGAACAACTAAAAGCATGCTTAAAAATGCTAAAAGAAGTTCACTGGAAAATCTCTCGTAAAAGCTTGTTGGTAATGTTAAACGTCCTTATTCAAGGACAGATTTAAAACCTATTTAGGTATCGATATTTTTATCTTCTTCGCTCAAATTGAATTTAAAATTCTTTTGAAAGGGACAAATTCATTCGATAAATAAAATTCGTTAGTAAATTGTCTATCAATAATGTCGTAATTATATAATAATTGTAAATTAATGCATCATAATATGGGAAAACGCTCTGATCAATGTCAAAATTGAAGCGGTTGCCCACTAAAATATAATAAGGTTATGTTTCAATATTTAATCAAAAGCCATTATTTAACGAACTTATTGATCTGGGAACATTTCATCTGCATTAACGCTCACGTGGTCCCCTCGTTGCGAACCTAACCAACTGTGTTAATTGATTTATTTTATTTGATGTTATGCCAAGTTGCGACCTGGGATCTCATTTAACACGACCCTCTTTAATATATTTTAAAAAGCGATTCTATAGTCATTGTTTTCTGAAACAAAATTCTCTTTTATATTTATCTTCTACTCTCAATCGTACTCTCGATTGTAGAGGAGGCCCGTGCCCTGCAGTGGGACGTATATGGGCTGATAGAGATTTATCATCTAAATTTGAAATGTTTAATGTTTGTCAGTTATTATAATAATGTCTATTTTGGGATTTCCATTAATGATGACATTTTTATTTAAATCATCTCAGTGTGTCTGAAAGGGGATAGGTAGAATTGTAATTAGGATTCTACATGATATCTGCGAGTAGTATCTAAATGATCAGAATTATATTCAAGTATATTTGATAATATTATTAAACGGTTTTATTTAGCTTGCCCTGTTTGTTTGTTTCTTTGGGTCAAAGGGAAATAGCCAGTTTCTATGGTATTAAGGCTTAATACTTCAACTGCATCGCGTACATACAATGCTCGCGAATGCCAAGTTCCTACGCAATGCATACGACTCATTTTTGTTATGTCAACAGCGAAAATTGGCACATGTCACGTAGTGTTGTAGTCTTGTACATAGTAACTATATCGATGTAGTTATAGATTTCGTATACTCGTTAATCAGTTTTTAGTAATTTTGATGCATTGTAGTAGTATTCATCATTGTGGTAACGTTTGATAACGTTAACGACCTATCCTTATGTTCTAATTTCATACCTTTGCCAACTTGAGAACAACATATTTTAGTGTCTGAATATACTTTATAATATATTAACTTATTCATTTATACGTTTCCAAGAGTGAGTCGATAAAGGCAATAGGAAGAGACAACTGGATTCCTACAAAATCCAGTACGATTTGTTCTAAGTATTCATTTTCGTGAAACGGAAGACAATAAAAAAATCTGTATCATAAGAAATATACAAACCAAAAATAATTACGTGCAACGCTTATAGAAAAACTGTTAGGTATATACAAATTGATGTATCCTTTCTATTCGAAAAAAAAATACATTATAACACACCACGCCAAAGCGATTGTCTAAACTTGGCCTAAATTGAGAATCCTTTACTAATTTATATTTGACACCGTTCCTGTTCATATATTTAAAAAAAAGTCACATTGATTACCTCCTCTTTTGAAGTTGGTCAAATATACGTTTACTTAGATCGTATTTTGTCTTTGCTCTCTAAAATCCTACTTGATCTCTCATTTCAATTGCTTACTTATTCAGAATTTTTAGTTCAATAAGTTGTCAGTATTTAAATATATTTAAACAATAAGTTCACCTTCAACATCAACACAAAATGAAATCACGTTTATCTTTTTTTTATATTGAATCTTTGTTTATATTTTGAAACTCAAGGATTACCGTTTTCATGAATAATTTTATAAGAAACAAGACCTCCGATATTAACCGTAACAGAAGAAGATAATCCCTCGACTGAAAATCCCTTTTCAAAGTAAATTGAACTTTGTTAATAACCTAGTAGAATCTATGCCACTACAGCCTCTAATAAATATTATTTCCAGTCGCTTTACCTAAAATAATACATCAAAACAACCCACAAACCGGTACATTTTACTTTACGAAATTAAAATTGCTTTGAGCAGTCAATTTCATGAATAAACTCCCGAATTTTGCTAACATTGTTGCTGACAAAATGATTCACATATGGTTTTATTCAGATGATAAATGTTCTAAAAGTCCTTATCTGAAACATGAATTTTCTTTTAAAGCACATACGATCAGACATTATCATTATCGCGCAACATTTTGGAATAGGTGTACCCTTATCGTACCCTTCTGATGGTCCTAATGCTCTCGTCTCGCAATAAACATTGAGGGTTTAGCTTTTTTTCAGGACATTGAAAATGAGAGACCCTTTTCGCCTTCATTCATATTCAACCGCAGTTGAGCGCAGAGCGCGGTCGGGGACGGGCGCGTTCCCGTACTCACTTTCTGGAACGCATAACAATGCCGACTTATACACGATTTGTTTTTCTTGACAAAATGTGCTGGCCGAAATTATAACTGCTTCGTTTTCTATACGTTCTACAATACAGACATGTAACGTGGAATACGTTTGTTGATAATATTGTTTAACTTCGCCTAAAGAGATGTGAAAAAAGTTTTCCCCGTTGTATACAAACCAAACATCCACAGGAAAGTTTATTATGGAAATGAATGTGGTACGCCAAAGTGTGTTTCTAAACAAGATAACAAACTGATAATTGGATTTGTTTATATTACTTGTGTTTTGTGATTAGTGCAAAAACTCTAATATGAAGGTGAAACCTTGGAGAATTTGTCCATAGTGAAGAGCGTTATGCCGTGTTGTGGATGCTGGTGGAACGGCAGACAGAGGCATCGACCGCCCGACCCCGAGACATCTGGTTATTGTCCAAATAATATTAAGCCATTTCAGTTATCGTCCATATATTTTTAACAACTATTATTTTGCTCTATCTCGCGCCCAGATTCAATGTTCAATTTATTTGAGTGTTTTTCTTTATGGAAATGTGTCCATCTAAATTTCAAAGTGGTAGGTATAAAGTAGAAAGTAAAGTACAAAGGTTATTGCTCGCAACCTTGGTCAATTGCTAGTAATAACTCCGAGTGTAATTTAGGTAATTGATCCTTCAAGATAACAAGTTGGTAACTACGAAGGTCTTGCTAAAGTAAAAACACCGTCTTGGAAGTTCGGGCGAAAACCGCTGCATGTACTGCTGTGTGTATATTCATATTAGAAGGATTAAGCGGACGCTGGCTCTAATAATAAAACCGCATTTCAGAGAGCGAGATCATATTATTATACAAATCCCATGGTACTTAATTATAATGAAAAAGACTTCCTACGTACGACTCAAACATTGATCTGTGAGAGATTGTAAAGCTTCCTATTACTCTATTGTAGTTCAAAGGTATTATAAGTATCCATATATGTATTAGTGATTTTCGTTTACAATTCAGTGAATTTGTCTATCTGGTCAGAGCGCGATTTTCTTGGTCAGTTGTTTCTATCAAAAGCTGTCTATTCAATTCGACGAGATCACTGAAATCAATGTTCACGGATTTATTTAAAATCCATGTGTTGTCGACGCAGTTTCAATGTGAAATGGAATCATTTAATCTTTCATCTAAATAATTACGAGTGTTCGCGTATTTTACTAACCCATTTAATGTAGGAACGCCGATACATTTCATTATAAATGAGGCGCAAATGATAGATCAGTTCAGCATTTCGTTTACCCTATTGTCATGTTTACTCGTTGGCTTTTGCTGCTGAATAGTTCGCGAAGCTGGGTAATTCAACTGCTGAACTATTTCGCATTTTGGAGCTACAAGTTTTGGCTATGTAGAGCCACGTTATGTGCCATTAATGTGTAAGTTACCCATTACAAACTTTAGCCATTTATAATTTAGCTTTGCCGCGGAATAAAACAACACATATTTTTACTAAATTATTTTTTTATCGTAATTCGATATCTGAGGTCATGGTGGTAACTTTTACAGAATCATTAGATATTTTTTTCGAAATTATGTGATCTAGGTCAAATCATATTGCTGGAATGAAAGTGTTCATAAATTATGTCTTGGTCATCTTTGCCTTAGGACCAATGAGCAATACACAATATTATATCATGTTTCAACAATTTTTCCTTACTAGCCCCTAGGGCATACTTACACAAGGCTGAATTTCCTATAATATTAACACAATGCAGTCAAATATTCGCATTAGTGACCTTAATATGAACACAATCACGCACGTCACATTCAATGACGTTCAACAATAGCACCATCCCAAGTTTAATTTTGTCCAATGTATCTTGCATCGTAATGACATATTGATTGTTTGTTAATTTGTTTTCAATACCCGACCAGTGCGCGTCAGTTGATCCACAGAGCTGTGCGTTCAGATTCATAAATTTATAATGTTCTGTTGTTTGTTCTCGAAAAAGAATTTAAACAGTGATATTTCGTCTCATTCCTCCGAGGACAGTAAGTAAATGAAGCCGGTAAGATAGCACAAGTGCACAAAGAGTTCCCTTTAAAATTACATGAGAATTTCTTGGCGTGAAAATATTAAATGAAGTCACGTCGCCTGTTTGTGTAACAGGTGTAATTTTTTCTTGAGATATTATGTAAATTGGTTTAGAATTCTACGTGACATCGAAGCGATAACGTTTTTCCTTAAACAAACAATCGTGCGTTAATCATAATGGTATATATTTTACATAATCTATTATTAACGCATTGTACTGAATCCCTATCTAGCCGGTATTGTAGTTTTCTTTAATTTGATTCTTTTTGTCCTCGATATTGGTTTTCTCTGCATTCCTCTACCTTATTTGTACGATAAATTTTTCCTTGTTGGTCGCTTAAGTCACGGTGGTCGCGGGTTCGAATCCCAGGGCACACCTCTTGACTTTTCGGAGTCGTGTGTATTGATAGTCAATCACCACGCACTAAAACGGTGAAGGAAAACATCGTGAGGAAACCTGCATACCATAGCGATTTATAAGAATTTCTATGGTATGTAAGTTCGCCAACCCGCACTAGGCCGGAGGTGGACTATATGGCCAAACCACTCTCAATCGTACTCTCGATTGTAGAGGAGGCCCGTGACCTGCAGTGGGACGTATATGGGCTGAGACAGATCTAACCACGTACAAATCGCAAATTATGTCGTTCCACTTATCTCCAAAACAAATATCTAATTTGTGCGATAACAAGCTATTATGCTCATACTCTCTAATTAGCATTCGGCCTGGGATTGCTTGGCCGCAATTTAATTAACGTGTACTATGATACACCTACTGCGCCTCGTTTCCATAATAGTTTATGTAGGTATCAGGAATCGAAATTTGAATCTTCCTGTATGTCTTATTATAAATTCATGTAAACTCTATTGGTGCGTGGCGAAATTTAGAACAAAAAAAATTGAAAATATCTATTACCATATTTAAAGCATCTCAAACAGATAAATGTTTTCATATATTCAATATTCGTTATCTATTATATACGTAAGTAAGTAATTAACGCGTGTCCCATATAAAAAATTGGAGAGAACAACTGTTTCTAGTAAAAATACTATATAGGAACAGTTTTTCTTCGAATGCGATGTTGTCATGCTATTGTCTATTGACAACGCCAACGAACGTTTTCGAACGCCAAAAGATTTTAGACGATATATAAGACATTAATTGTTATCGTTGATGAAAACAATATTGCATCTTAAAAATTCCTAGATATAAGAGGGAATTTTAAATTTACTAATAGAGAATATTTTTATCATTATAATTTTCCTCCGCACCTTAGTTGGCGCACACCGATAAAGTAGCCACAAGCTCTATTTCTCACCGCCTGGAATACAAATATTACTAATCTAATTAAAATCAAATGTAACTTATGTTTCCAGCGACAGCGTAGCTTTCATTCAATTAAATCTTTTTTAGAACCACTAGTAGTTTTTCTACACATTCCAAAAAAATCTAATCCTATTATTTTAGTAATACGGAATGTTCTTCGTTCCTGTGAAGGTATAATAGACGAAAGTCATAAACATTGAAACTATTCAGTGAACCTGTATGGCGGAGTGGATCGAAGTTGTATAGTCTAGAATTGGATTCGTACCTTTTAATGTCGTGACTCATAGTTATGCTTGCCAAGTGCCAACACGACAGCAAGTTTAGTTTTGCTATACAGATTTATGTAAATTCGGGTTAAGCTGTTCTAATTCCTGTGCCCTAGCTAAATTGGGAATATGCTGTTGTGCCATTTTGGTCTCAAATTCTAACCACGACCAGGAACTAAATGGAATTGAGTTTAACTGCGAAGTTTATAAAACGGTATATCAAAAATAATAAAATAACATTGGTCTTATATCACGACTATTATATAATTTATATTTATTGTCCTAGCATTAAAATGTCATAAAATAATAATAAAACGTTTAGCTTATTATTCTTTTGCATCTACCAAGCATAAACCACATAAAGCTGCACAATATTACGCGTGTCCGACTTACTTGCTTGTCGTTCTCACCTGCCGCTTAAGTTCGCTGTATTACTGACATTACTGTGCAGTTCTGTGCAGCAGGCGCAGAACTTGTACAGCAAATGCAGCTAACTCGCTGTGAATAGAGCTGTTGTCCATTGTACCAGTAGTGTTGCGCCGCCGAGCTGAAACACTTTTGTTCTGTAGTTTAATTGACTGATACTAACTACACAGAATCTTTTTATACAAAACAGTGTATTATATAACATTCTATTTTTGTTGTAGAAACTTAAATGACTGTTAAAATTTAATCTAAAACTTAACCCAAATTTTCGCGATTGGGATCACTCCAGTCTCCACTCACATTCGGACTAACAAGAGTTTTGCTTTTTACCTAAGAATGGAAGGATTAGGGAGTGTAAAATTCTTCACAAGAATTATTATATGAAATGTAAAATGCTTTTGTTTTTATCAAATCAATAATATCGGGTATAATCGCGTTCGAACAATCACCTTTTTCAGCTTCCTTACTTCAGCAAAGAAAATTTTAACAGATTTTGAATGGTTTCTTAACTGGCAATGTCGAATATAATTCGAAGTAGAATAAATTAAGTAGAAGCCTCACCGTGGCACGCGAATAATGCCAGATAGAACGAACAAATTTTGCCAGGTAGTTGGCAGAATTCTGACAGTTGCTAGAATTCCGACGTTTGACATTCTACAGCTTAGCGTTAATTTGGTACCACCTCAAGGTACTTCGTAGAACTATTTTCAACTAGTAGAGAAGTTTCGTCGCGAGGGGATTACCTCGCTAACATTATAAATGTCAAAGTTTAGCTTTTTACGACTCAATTACGTAGTAAGTTGACAATTTATTTTATGAAGTTTAGTGTGGTACTTAACGAGGTTTTTACTTATACATGTGCATTTTGTATGCATGCACTAATACAATCGACTTAGGGTAAATTCTCATTTGGAAAAATGCTATATAGTTTAATCAATGTCTGCCCTTGTCCCTCAATTACATGGAGTCGGTACAACATAAATTTCAAATGAGCTTTTGAATAATTTGATTAACCATTTAGTATCGGCTTGACTGTCATCACTCCTTTCCAGAATTTTGACTTAAGAGGTGGCATCGAAAAATCAAAAGTTTATACTTAGCCCACATAAATGTATAAGATTGTAGGAAAAAAAAGAAAAGCCAATAACATTGATTACGCAAACTAGACCTCGAGGAATGATAATTTGAATATAAAGCAATATCCAGCAAACATTATCATATAAATAATCTGAAGTGTAATTCATCGAGATTCGCTCTAATTTGGTTCTGTCAGGCAATTTTGTTGAGGGTACAGTTTACGTCGAGATCAAATTAATGGGCCCGGAAGCCTTGAATTTGAAGTTGGCTTGGTCCCGTACATTCATACATATGGATGATGCTATAACACCTACGCAAATGCTAGCCTACAGTTTGAGGTCACGAGCTTCATACACACGCAAATTAAAAACTATGAATACGGTTGAATAAACACGAATTTATCAGACTTCATTCAGTGATGTACTAGACGAACTGTATGAAATAAGATCGCTATAAGGAATTTGTCAGTCGTAATTTTGTTGGATCAGAATTAGGGAGATGAAAATTGGCTCATTAATCTCCCTGGCAACATTGAGGCTTCTGCCCATTAGAACGTAGCATATCCTGAACGTTGTATTAACTTTTCAGGCAACAATACTCGTATATTCTTTGTAGAAATAAGATAAGTATGAAATGTTGTTCAGTAGACCGTTTCGTCACCGGTCTACGGCGTACTATAGTGATTCAAAGAAAACCTTTTTGTTTATAGCATTATAATGATATGCTTCATAGTAATGGAGAGAAATCTCAAAGTATATATTATTTATGTATTTGCAAGGGATAGGGAAAGACAGTTTAAAGTTCTCACGGGACGGACAAATCGTGGTATCGATGCGGGCTTTTGGAAATAGAAAATGAAAGATCTTTAAAGGCCTCCAGAGATACAAAAAGTAAACTCTATTCCATATGAATTCAGATATATAATAATTTTAGTATTTGTATTTTTTTTATTTATTGCAATGAATGGCGAGACGAGCCTGCCGTTCGCCTGATGGTAAGCGATACGAACGCTCCTTGCGAAGGTTAAGCAATTTTCTATCCGTTGCCACGATAATTTCGCTTGCGCAAACACTCCTACTCCCCATCCTTGATTATGCCGATGTCAGCTATCTTGATCTCACCGAAGACCAACTTAATAAACTTGAGCGTCTCCAAAATTTTTGCATAAGGTTCATATTTGGTTTACGCAAATATGACCATGTTTCTGAGTTTCGTCTTAAGCTCAAGTGGTTACCCATACGGCTTCGTCGGAATACTCACACTCTTTCACTTTTATACAATATATTATTTAACCCTCTCACCCCCTCTTATCTCAAAGACCGTTTTATATTTCTTCATGATTCCCATGAAAGATCCCTGAGGTCATCGGAGAACATGAAACTGAGAATGCCCGTACACACCACGACATTTATGGACAAATCATTCTCCGTACTAGCTGTTCGATTGTGGAACTCACTTCCAGATGTCGTGAGACGGGCTAGAACATTGTCATCTTTTAAGTCACTAGTCAAGGAACACTATCTCTCTCTCTGAATTTACACATTAATGTGCTTTTACTATTTTCATTAGCATTTATTATGTATATATTTATTATATTTTATGTCTATTTTGTATATGTATATATGTTGTACATATTTATATGAATGTTTTACTTTTATTTTGTGTTTTTAATTTGTTTATTCGTTGGTATATACTTTTTTTTTCTCATTATACACCTTAGACTGCCCTTTCTCTCTCCTGTGTCTTATCTCCATCCAAAGGTTGCCTGGAAGAGATTGCCTAGTGCAATAAGGCCGCCGATTGTACTTATTTTTAATATTGTTTTAATTTCTGTTATTGTATTTTTTTTTCTGGTGTACAATAAAGTTAATAAATAAATAAATAAAGGCTCATGAACAGTAGCAAAACCAAACAATGCATTGAATTACAAAGCAATGCTTGGTATTCCACTGCGCTCGCCATCCTGAGACATAAGATGTTAAGTCTCAATATGTCCATTAGTTACTCTGGCTACAATGTGCTTCTAACCGATACACAGCAGTGCATTTACACTGCTGCTTGGCGGGAGAAATAGACATTGTGGTGGTACCGTCCCAGGCGACCACGAGCCACCACTAGTAACCAAATACAAACATTATCTAACCAAATACAAAAATATTTGTACATTGTATAACACTTTTATATACAAAGTATAACAGCGTGGCAGTACAACGTGCCAACAGTTATGCGGTTTAGTTCGGGCGGTGAAATTGCTCGTTAGTTCCGTTTCCGTCTTGAGTTGAGATCTTGGGTAGAAATTGTTTTTTGTCCCGCGGGCTCTTTTTAGATCGATCCCTCTACCTAATATATAACACGCTCCCAGTATCCGCGAACAGGTATCGTTGTGAAGCAATTTGTATGATATTACGTGCTGTAAATTTCGTTTATTTCTCACGTGGCAAAAATTGGGACTGATATTATCAGGGCGTAAGGGGAATGCGTGGGCAATTTGGTTGAAAAGGATTGTTTCTATATAATTTTGTTGTGTACTGAATAAAATATTGTAATAATTAGCTGTTATGAACATTTAGGGGTATTTGTAGGCTACCGGTACCAACCACAATTCACAGATCTTATTTCCGTCTCAAGGTGTAATAAGGAATGAACCTAGCTTTGCCGGTCACAAATCACAGAGCCGAGCAACGCTTAACGTTTATTACCACTTTCAAACCACAAATGAATAGACTTCACTATAATATCGAGTTATTTTCATTTCTATAATTGGAATTTTAAATTATATTATATTTTCTACTCGAGATAGTATTATACTACTATATCACGGGTTACTCTAAGATATAAGAGCTTGCCGTACCATATACTTCGTTTAAAAGTGTGGGTACGCGCCTCTGATTTTCCAAGTGTGCTTGAGTTATGGGCGGCTTTAATCACTTTTTATACGAGCAGTTTGCTCGATTGCCGTGCGTATGCAATAAAAATTTGTAAAGAAAAAAAGTGATTAAATAAAAGGGAAGAGAAAAATTAAAAGAAAAGGATATGATTTGTTTTATTTAGAGGGTTTCGACCATTTCTTTTGTCGAATTGCATAAAAGTTCATTACATAATATGTCAAATAGCATTGCAATAAAGAATATTTTGACATATTCAATTACATAATAGATTCTTAGATTTACACGAATGTTAAACATTGAAATAAAAATATTATTTACGGATTTTCTTGCGGATTTTGTTAAAATTTTTATTTTTTTTGACTTCACGTCGTTTCGATCTCTTTATAGCTTTCGTAGTCACGTACTAATTGAACCAAATTTGCGATAAAATCCATAAATAATAGTTTCAATACCCAATTACTTCAAATGAAATTGCCTAAAATCTCGTGAACAAAAGCTGATATCAGCGGCGTTTCTATATTGTAGAGAGATGTAAGTATATTACAGCGTCCAAACTAAATAGGGTCCGTATAGGGACAAAACATTTACGTACGTGTGGATTACACGAACGCAATTATGGTAACCTCTGAGCGTCGTTTATGTATAACCTCTTTGTATATATCTCCTTAGAGCAGTAAAGCCTTGACGACTGGCCGTGATTTCGGTTCCTCTAATATTATGTATGCATTTAAATTGAGACAAATGTTTGGGTGAACCAAAAATGTTTGATCAACGTTTGGCTATTATGGTATCGAAAGTTTTACGATGTTTCTCATACCTACGACGTTTCAGATACTTGTTACTGTCGACTTGTTTGTTATTCACCTCTGGGCAAAAGCCTCTTCTTTATAATATGATAATCAGCTTAGCGCTAGCTATATGTAATCTTTTTGCAGACTACTTCTCTTTGGTTTATAATAACTCCAAAAAGGATAGCATGAATGTCGAATTTGGATCACAATTCTTAGATTTATTAAAAGCAAACAGCCAATGCTTAACTATTCCTCTTTTGGAAGAAGACTGTATACTTAAAAAGCTACAGTCCGTTAATATTAATAAGGGAGCTGGCCCTGATGGAATCCCACCTTGCTTTATCTATGCTTATGCTCCGGCATTGGTTACTCCGTTACATCATATCTTTAACACGTCTTTAGCCACTGGAACCTTCCCACAGTTGTGGAAAAAGGCAAAGGTTGTTCCCGTATTCAAATCAGACAAAAAGGAATTAATCTCTAACTATAGACCTATATCGATTCTCTCGTCGTTTGCGAAGATATTCGAATCACTGGTATGTCCCTTTATACAACACCATCTAAAATTATACATAAGTGATCACCAATACGGTTTTGTCTCATCGAGGTCTACTAACACGAATTTAGTGACATTTACTGAAGCTATTGTACAAGCTGTTGATTTCGGTGACCAGTACGATGTGGTATACACCGATCTAAGTAAGGCTTTTGATAAAATCTCTCATTCCATACTTGTAAAAAAACTCAGTGCATATGGAATTACCGGGTCTCTTCTGAAATGGCTAAATTGTTACCTGAACAATCGCGATTTTTATGTTGTAATAAATGGCTATCAATCCGAGAGTAAACGTGTTTTATCTGGAGTTCCACAAGGTTCCAATCTGGCCCCATTGCTGTTTAACTTATTTATAAACGATCTACCCCCACTGTTTTCAATCCTGAGATTGCTATCTATATGCGGATGATCTGAAAATTGCTAAAAGAGTTAAATCGTCTGCCGACACAATGCTCCTGCAAAATGATCTCAATCAGCTTGTTAAGTGGTGTGGAATAAATCATATGGAATTAAATTTTAAAAATGTTACCACCTAAAATTCTCTAGAAAACACCGTGAGATAAATTGTGACTACTTCCTAAACAATAATAAAATACAAGAAGTAGAAACGTTTAAAGACCTAGGGGTAATATTTGATAAGAAAATTACCTTTGTTCCACACATAGAATACATGATAAAAAAAGCAAACAAAATGCTGGGATTTGTTATAAGAAATACCAGGGGTTTCAAGCACAGTAGCACAAAAAATTTCTATACAAAAGCCTAGTACGGAGTATTCTGGAATACTGTAGTGTTGTTTGGAGGCCACATTTCGCGTCACATTTACTACGTCTGGAAAGAGTCCAGAAGCGGTTTCTGTGGCACTTGGCATACTCTATTGGTAAATCGAAGCACTACTCCTCTTACCATAGCCGCCCCAAGTTCTTTCGAATTCAAAAACTATCCTGTAGATATAATATTGTTGATGCTCTTTTCCTGTATAATGTTTTAAGAAATAAAATAGATTGCCCTGAATTACTTAATCAAATAAGATTTCGTGTCCCATCGAGATATCCTCGATATAGCATCACTCCACTCTGTCCTCCTCTGCGAAGGACGGTTCTAGGTGCAACCTCAGCAATTCCATGACTGTGTAAAATCCTAAACAGCATTAGTGATGAGGTAGACGTGCACTATGACAATATTGATAAATTTTATAACAAAATTATTGAAAACTTTTCTGATTCCTAATAACGGATGCATTGTGGTCTCATTGCCACGCTATATGTGTTTATACTGTCATATAATTTGTTTTCACTGCTCATTAAATTGTTTTCTTTTTTTGTCTAGATTGTGAAATCATTGTCTGGAATTTTTTATGTCTTTAATACTTAAACTATATATTATTATTATATCAAGTCGTATAAAATAACAATTAGGTATTTAATGTAAATGTAAATCCATATTTGTATTTTAAGTTTATTTCTGTTATTGTATATAAATCATAGCCTAATCATATTGTGCATGTGGTATTAGCCTGTAAGAAATTGCTGCACTTATATCTCCTGCAAAACTCCATATTATCATAAAATTTTATTGGTGTAAACAATTGTTGGCTGATCTAATAAATAAAATAAAAATAAAATAAAAGCTATTGTAATATTAAAACAATCGTTGGTTTAACAAATATATTTTATACGTATATCATTTGGAATGATTCTATGATCTATCTTCCCAAACGATCTTGTAGCCAAGGGGCTTCAATTTCTTTTCACATTCATCAAAGATTTTTGTCACGATATTGTGACTTTTGGGATCTTTCCTCGGTGTAATTCCTGACCGTAGATTTAAACAAACGATTTTTCACTGCAAAGAACAAATGCTCTACCATTCGAAAACAGATGCAGAAAATGGAAATCTGCATTAATAGCTCATTAGTAAGAATTAACAACCATCTCCAAACATGAATGCATGTGGGGCACAAACATACTTCAAATTTTAATTGCCATCATTTATTCTGTTAAAGCATAAAGCGGAGTTGCGGTGAATAACTACCCTAACGCAGAAATGTACATTTTACTCCGAACTCATTCGTGTAAAACACTACGCAGCTTAAATGGCGACAAAGTTTAATTTTATTTGCGTCTATGCACAAATGTGACAGGTATAAAAACTGGGTCATAGCCGGCGTCGTAAACAAATTTCTTTGATTAACGGACGGAGTTCGGGCGCCAAGTTGCCCGGAGCCAAGGACAAACACTTTATCGTCTTATGTGCCGTATTAAGCCGAGCTTTAGCTTACATGATACACACCAAGTATGTCTATCCGAGATGCATTGATTTAAAATCTAAGGAAAAGTCCTTCAGTACATTTGGAGTTTCATAAAGGTGATAATGAAAATTGCGTTAAAATAAAATTTAAATTCACTTAATTTAATAGATTCTGTTTAAACGGTGATAAAAAACAAGCATTTTCTAAATCATGACAAGTAAGGAATAATTTCAGTAAAGCTCCACTAGAGATGTACTGGAGCGCGCGCACCACTAACGTTGGACTTTACGCGCTTTCCGCCCCGTCCATATATTTATGTCAATGGCGAGGTGTGAGAATTTTCTCCCAGTTATAGTTATCAGGAATACGATAACGTTCTGAGAAACGGCTTCGTGTTTGCTGTGTAATTAAAACCGTCCTTGGAGTGATAATGTGTTCTGTATGGCTCATCAGAGTAAAAATAGAAATTTTAGATATGAATTTCCAGTATATAATTATATTCCATATTACTTTACTCCATATTTTCAACTTATAAACCTTTTTATAGTCAAACTCATTAAACACAGAGTATTATTTACTTTAATTATCGGGTTTTGAATACATGTATTAGATTAAATTGTACGTTGACCACTAAAAGCTTATAGTGGATTATACGTTTTTGTGTATTTTATCTTTGTTATTTAAAGTAATTATCCAATATGTATAAAGAGTATCTTAAAAGTTGGAACACTGTGTATGTTTGACTGTTTGTGTATGTTTGGTTTTTGTGTGTCCATCTGTTATGGTAATTAGTGACTGTGTATCTAGATATTTAACAAATGAATATTATTATTGAGGCGCCCATTATCAAAGTCGCATACAATCTCATTATTCTATAATTATGTTGAAATCTATCCTCAATATTGCGTAATTAAGGGTCATGAAATAAAGTTGACAAAAAAATTAATATGTTTAAGCAAACTCGCTTCAAACTAACGAAAACTCTGGCATTACATTTCTCAAAATCAAATTTAATGCGGTCTGTCTGTTAAACCAATAATCGATACGACTGTAATTGTACGCGCTTAATGAGTACCTAACATTTATATCGCGCATTAAACTTTCATTAGGATAATTGGCTACACCAACATTTATTTATATACGTTCTGAGAGAAATCGTCTGCCCGGAAAGTGATTTTTCAACCAAGATAGTCCGATGAAATTACTAAAATTCTTAAAAAGGTTCGCTTTTGTGACAAAGAAGGGCATTTAATCGGTCTGAAATATTTATCCTTTGGAAACCAGTCGGTGAAACAAAGGGAAAGAAATATCTGAACAAACTCAAAGGTAGCGATTCGAGGCACGCACAAAAAGACCCAAAGCTCTTCGTTTCAATGAAATAGTGAAATAAGATCTAACGTTTTATTATAAAAGATTTTTTTTTTAATAAATAACACCCAACAGTCACATACATAGTCCTGATCCCACATTAAGATCGAGTCTTGTGTCGTGGGTATCAGGAACTACGAGAGACTTTTCGGTCTCACAAACACCCAGACCCGAGAGAAATATTTGTGGGCCGCACAAACATTTCTCTCGGTGCGGGGATCGAACCCGCGGCCTCTCGTTTCACAGGCGGCGTCTAACCGCCTGCGCCACGGAGACTGTCAAATTTAATGATTTAATGACCACTGATTTAATGCTACATACGAGCAAGTTGCGTTCTCTATTTTACTACAAACGTTTTCCCTTTACACATAGTTTATATATTAAATGATTACTGTATAACGACTAGAGATGAAACGGATATCCGGTAACTATCCGGTATCCGGCCTATCCGGCCTATTTTCACTATCCGGCCGGATACCGGATAGTAGCGCACTATCCGGCCGGATACCGGATAATAAAATAAATAAATATACATGGTATATATCACTAGATGTTGAATTCTTTACGTTCTAAACTCGTCTATATCACGCTTTTCCGTCGGAATACAATTTTTTTTCTTTGTTTTTTTTTCCTTTCTCACTGTCTAATCTATTTATGTATCAAATTTCATCAAAATCGGTTTTGTAGTTTAGACGCGATTACACTCGAACGCCCCCGAGTCGTGCCGATCACGCCGAACGCGTACGAATATTTCCGATCATGATCGCGCGTGCATATTCAAATCAAATTGTAACGCTATAAGCGGCCGAATATCCGGTAGCCGGATATCCGGCGCTCCGGCCTCGTAGCTAGCCGAATATCCGGTATCCGGTATCCGGCCAAATCACTATCCGTTTCATCCCTAATAATGACTGCTTGGGTGGCGTAGTTGTACTACGGTACTGTTACAAAGTTAAGGTCTCGAGTTCGTATCCTGGGTCGGGCGAAGTGATATTAGATTTTTCTATTCATTATCAGCCTAGAGTCAGTCAATTTATGCCCAATATGGCGATAATATAAGAAACTCAATAATAGAGAAATAGCACAAAAGAGTGTTTTGTTTCCTTTTATTTCGCTCCAATAACGTTGCTCAACGAAAAGCGAGGTATACCGTTCGTATTAAAAGCAGCTACATGCAGTGCTTTGTAGTAAAGCCAGCTTTTGGATTTGGAATATGGAAATAGCCGCGTCGGGGTGTAGGCCAACCTCCTTTGACGTCACAAACTAGCCGACGATACTTCGACATAACTGATTTAAACGAAATTGAATTCTGTTAACAAATAGTTTACTTACGTATGAAGTTTACAAGACTAACACGTTTTTGGATTAAGCTGTGCAATACTGCCTGTTACGTGTAATATAATATCCCTTTAAAGACCACAATTATTTGTGTGAAATAAGGAGTGTAAACCAAATTGTTTTTTTTTCTAAGGCTCAATTGCGTCGACAAACGATTATAACCCTAACTTTTGAAATGTAACTTTTTCTGACATCCCAAATGTATGGCGATGACTTGCTAAAGTTTAAAATATTGTGCAAGTTAGGTTATGCAACTAGGCTTAAAAGCAATGTCACTTATCATTTACAGAGCAGTTGTTATCAACGTGTTATCATGCTATATCGGTTGTAACTAATGTCATCGGTGCTGTAGGCAGCGATTTTCTTGTGCTGGTACTTTAGCACTGAGAGGGTCCATGAGGTGGTGACCGCTTCCAATCAGACATGCTTATCTGCCCGCTTAGGCTAATAAAAAAAATATTTTCAATATGATCATAGACATAGTATATTCTGTTTAATCAATTCGCTATTTTAATATGGCTTCATATTGACTTAAAATATATCGAAAGTATGAATAACAAAGTGTAATGGAAAATTGTATTCTTAATGAAAAGTCCTTTGTAATAAAATATGAACGCATGACCTCTCTTAGAACGGCAAAGGGTTGTTTTTTAATTCTCAAGACTAGTACAAAGGATGTTCATGTCTAGGTTTTTTGCAAAACAGTGTGCTGTTAAAAAAACTTAGATATTAATTTCAGCGCTTTTCGGTACTAAGTTTTCACTGGTGGTAGGTCTCTCATATGTGAGAGGCCATCTGGGTAGGTACCACCGCAATGTCTATTTCTCCCGTGAAACAACACTGCTTAAATGCACTGTTGTGTTTCGGATTGAAGGACATTGTAGCCAGAGCAACTACTGGACATATTGAGACTGAACATCTTATGTCTCAGGATGGCGAGCGCAGTGGAATGTTGCTACTGTTTATGAGCGTTCGTATCGCTTACCATCAGGCGAACGGCTTGCTCGTCTCGCCATTCACTGCAATAAAAAAAAAAAAAAAAAAACTAAGTTGCCTATCAGTATAAAATATAAGATGAAGTCATTTCCTGTTGCACTACAGGTCATTCTTAATTACTTTGTCTTTTTTTATTAATTTGAAGCAATAAATTGTTTTTTAATATTGTTTTTTATAAATTAAGACCGTAAATGTATTTTTGCTTTTAGCATTTTCCATAATAATTGTATCCAAATATTAATTCAGTGTCTATGAATTTACGAGTACTGATTGCCTAATCTAATCCAATAGAAGCCTGTCGGATACTGAACCAATTAGTTTAACGTTAGTTATCGGTTCAAACAACGTGAACAATTTCCCTAAAGGTTGAAGGTTAAGTTGTTCATATTTCAAAGTCAAATCTTTCAGCGATGTCCATTAAAATTTACGCCGGCTATACTTTAGTGTTAAATAGGGCAGGTAGATAAATAAGGACGGCTTTTCCCCTTTCATAGTAATTAATTCATGCATTGGTATTCTGAATTAATAATTGATTTATTCAATACCCATGCTATTTTCGATTACATTTTTATTTTTTAAATATCCGAAAATTGTAATATTGTTATTTTGATACTATTATTGAAAACTACATGCGGTAGTGCACTATTTTACTCTATTTTACTTGAGTGTGGCTTTTAAAGAAGCTAAATGAAACTCATTTTAAAGAGTACGCCAACTGGTTTGTATTGTTCGGTAAAATCCGTAAGATTTTAAATGAAGACAGTAGACACCTTGTAGCCGTCGGGAGCGATCAATAGTCCGTACTCTGTACTTTCTGTTGACTGCTTCACTTAATTAAGACCGAAGGGACGACCCGTGAAACATTGTACAACATGACTGTACTTTATCTTGCAAACACTTTTTATAATTTCAAAAGAGTTGTAATTACTTGACCGAAATTGATCCTGTGCATAGTTTACGAAGGGTTTCTTCACCGTTCAAACTTTGTCAACTTTTAATTGGTTCGTATTGTTCAAATTTCAAAGTATTTCGAAGTTAATAAAATCACCGCTATTTTTAGTCAGATTCTTTTTGAATATTAGAAAGTTGATAATAAAGTTCGGATAATGGTCATGTATTAAAAATGGTTAATATTTATTATTCCGTTCCAGTTAACCGGTGCAGTTTGTATGTTTGTTTTGTTTTTCTCGGAAACTATAAGCGATTTCCACAAGTATAAATATTTGCGATTTATATGTTAAAAATAACTGCATTTGATTATTAATTTATATTTTAAATGAAATATGTAGAAAGTATTAAATATATCTACATTTCACAGCCTCCGAAGCTCAGTTGGTTAGACGCCAGCTGTCAAATGTGAGGCCGCGGGTTGGATCCTCGCACCTAGACAAATATTTGTGAGTTTCGGATTTGAGAGTTAGAGAGACCGAAAAGTCTCTCATATAGATACCCACGACACAAGACTCGATCTTAGTGTGGGGTTAGGCCTATATATGTGTATTTATATTTATGTACTAGCGGCCCGACCCAGCTGCGCCTGGGTGCATATATTTTTTGATTCCACTCTACACCAGAAACATGTTGTTTTTCGTATCAATTCTTGTATATCTAAACTTGACGTAGCTATCCTACTGTCCGGCTCAATCCCGTCTCATCCGCCTGTTCAGTCTCTTCCCAATGCGTCCCGTCCCTTCTCTTTATTATCCATCCCGTTTTATAACGTGCATTTACATTCGTCCTAACAAATCTGTCAGCTATCCCAGCCCTCTCCCGTACCTTCCATTCTATTTTATTTTATGCCCCTTCTCTCCATATACATCCATATATATACAGGGTATATCAAGACTGCTACCGAAAACGAAGCCGGGTGGTAGTTTAAGCGACTTCAGACACAATGCAACAGAAAAAGTTGCAAATAAAACCGACAATTTTTTTTTAATGTTTTTTTTCCTATGACCATATTTGGGTGGTAAATACATTTTTTCCTAAAATAATAGTGTATACCCTTTATTTATAAATAATCTAAGGTATAAAAGTGTTTAAATTATTATTTTAGCAAAAACTATGGATTTACCACCCAAAAATGACGATATTTAAAAAATCATAAAAAATAATTGTTGCGTTTCTTTTCGAAATTTTTGGTTGCATTGTGTTTGTAGTCACTAAAACTACCACCCGGCTTCGTTTTCGGTAGCAGTCTTGAGATACCCGGTATACATACAGGGTATATCAAGACTGCTACCGAAAACGAAGCCGGGTGGTAGTTTAAGCGACTTCAGACACAATGCAACAGAAAAAGTTGCAAAAAAAAGCGACAAAATTTTTTTTGTTATTTTTTTCCTATGGCCATATTTGGGTGGTAAATACATTTTTTCCTAAAATAATAGTATATACCCTTTTATTTATAAATACTCTAAGGTATAAAAGAGTTTAAATTATTATTTAAGCAAAAACTATGGATTTACCACCCAAAAATAACGATATTTAAAAAATCATAAAAAAAAATTGTCGCGTTTCTAGGTGAAATTTTTAATTGCATTGTGTTTGTAGCCACTAAAACTACCACCCGGCTTCGTTTTCGGTAGCAGTCTTGAGATACCCGGTATAAAGATTGCCTTATGAATTTTTGACATTAAAAACTTTAGCGTTTTTTACTGTCCATCCAATATTCCTTCCCTTATTTCAGCACCAAAATGCTGTTTTTCCAAAAAATATTGCACGCCATTACTTTTTGTTAGTAATAAAGAGTTGAAATATAAAATTTCATAGACATAACTTCAGTGGTTTCGATTTTCTTAGACATAACATTTCAACCCTTTTTTACCCCCTTTAGGTATAATATAACCTATCTCACTCCGATACGATGTACATTTCTATCAGTGAATTATAGCGAAGGAAAGGCCATTGTAAAAATTCGCGATAAAAATGGCATTCGATCTTGAAAAGGAGTAAGTATAACTTCTTATGCTGCATTTACACGCTTGGCCAACCTCAGCCAGCCTCCACCAACGCCAGCGTGTAAACGGAGTGTTTGGCTCGGCTGGCCTTATGTTTTTCATAGTTAATAGCTTGGAGTTGGTAGACGTTGACCCAGCCTCAGCCAACATGTAAATCTACCATTACGTGTAAACATTATTTATTTCATTGTCCTATATTAATGTAGCTAGATATATTCTCCTTAGTTTATACAAAATACATTTCTGAACGTATGCATAAACAATTAAAATCAATTAAAATGTCAATCCATTTTCACTACTGTCAATATTTTACTTCTTTAAAATCTAAAATACGCCATTAATCGAATATTGTGGATATATGTTTTCGATTCGAAACCTTTATTTAAATACGTTCTTTAATTTGAGGGCAGAGTTTACCATATCGACAGGGTGAAAATTAAATGTTTGACAGTTACAAACCCATGAACATATTGTATGGGAAAATCACCCACATTGTTTTGATAGATATGATTGAATTTGAATTTTGTATAGCGGTAATAAAGTGCAAATTGACTCTTTGACGTTAGGAACATACCTACATTGTTTAAACTACAATGAGTGCTTGTAATTTAATATGAACTTTATACAATAGCCATAAAGCTCAAATTTACTCAACGTTTTAGTTAGAAAACGTTTGTATGGGGTAAAGAAAAGGGCTGTTTTTAGGGCTTTTCTGGCAATTATTCGAAATTTTCTCGCCGTAAAAACCATCCTGGGACTTCCACAAACATTTTAAAAAAAGAATTATCGAAATCGGTTCAGCCGTTCACACGTGATGCCGTGACAACGCGAAACGGGTTTCATTTTTATATATATAGAAGATTTGCATTTTCTATTTGTTCTTTGTCTTTATTATTCAATTTTTTGTGTCCTACCTACAACACTTCGTCACGTCTTAGCAATACAACAATTTACAATTTAGGAAG
The DNA here is from genome assembly GCA_009982885.2 of Hyles vespertilio. Lineage (NCBI taxonomy): Eukaryota > Metazoa > Arthropoda > Insecta > Lepidoptera > Sphingidae > Hyles > Hyles vespertilio. Next base: position 10,453,780 of record CM042806.1, on the reverse strand, counting down.
TACTCGTGTCACGCTTTCTTCTCCGCACAAAGTGTCAGTGATGTAGTTTTATATTTCACCTTACGGAGATAATATTACAAAACAGCGGCTAACTGGAGCAATTTCATGCGAGTACATTGTAGGATTACGTGGGCCGTTTTAACGCAGTTTGTATGTACCACCAACTTCCTAAATGCCTTAATGGTTTTGGGCAAACGAATTGCCGTTGAATTTGCAGTGAGGCCGACGCGTCATGCGATACTTTAAATTTTAATACTGGAGCTTCCTAGGGCCCTTCTATATTCATCCGAAACGAAGTTCGAAACTTCGGACTTCGAAGTTTTTATACGATACGAATGTATCTACTTTGTAAAAGTTCGAATTTGTATAACGTACACCGTAACCATAAGTCTATGGTTACGACCATAAGTCAATAACGATCATAAGTATATGTAGGTACATTCGTATCGTACATAAACTTCGATCATCCGAAGTTTCGAACTTCGTTTCGGATGATGAATATAGTAGGGCCCCTGTTTAGGCGTGTATAACTTGATTTTTAGCGCAGTTTTCCCTTTATTATTATTTTAATGAATATTTTATCTAGTTTTTTTTAAGTAGTAGATAAGTTTTTGTCAGTCATAACTTGGCATAATTTCCAATCTTTTTTTCTTCCCGCTTTCGATTTGGTTGGCCGGCAATACGTCCATGATTCAAGCGTTATGGTTGTTTATTGGCGGCAGTGATCACATACCATAAGGTGACCTGTTTATTAGTTTGCCGGATCTAAGTTATAAAAAAAATGGTGTGATGTTTTTTCGTAATCTATTCCTATACTATAAAACACACCAATAGGTAAATAAACCTTCGAATTTGCCTCTATTATTTTTCGAAAACTACTCGATATGTCTTCAAGTATTAGTTGTCCACAAATAAAATAATTCATTTTAATGATTTGATGTCCAAGTATCCATCTTATGAAGACTACATCAAACAGCTCATTTGGTGCCTTCGGCTCATCATTAATTCGACTCGTGTGAAGTAACGAAGCCAACCTCGGTTTCCTTGTTCAAAGCATTGAGCAACACTGTTTGAGTTAGTTGCATTTCTTTAATTGTTTCATTTGTAATATTAAAGTAATTTCCTATTACTAAATAACCTTGAATACGTAAAATAATACGTACGTACGTTTTATACGTAATAAATAGTAATTATTGCGCTTGTAACTTATTGCCTTATATGCCGTTTTGTTTTTCATAAATGGTAAATTTCTGTATCTGTATCAGCCCATATACGTCCCACTGCAGGGCACGGGCCTCCTCTACAATCGACAGTACGATTGAGAGTGGTTAGGCCATATAGTCCACCACGCTGGCCTAGTGCGGGTGGTAATGGTAAATTTATTGATACATAATTACAAGTAAAATTTAAGTTATGACTTAAACGGTTAGAAATGTAAAATAAATATAATCGGAAAGCAAGCTAGTAATGCCTATAACTTAATATTAAAGTTGTCTTTACCACTTATGCACTACTATTCAAAAGAGCACATTTAATTATACCAAAATCTGCTCTATTTAAACAAAATTCTCAATTTAAATATATATTATTGCTATAAACATAACATTTTGTATACTTACATTATATTACGAAGTGCAGCGAAGTAAATGCAGGAGGTAGAGTTTGAAATGGAGCCACAGTTAAACACGGTATTGGCTTAGCTTGTAGGTGTTATTAAAATAAGAACAAAAGCGTTCTTCGTGTCGAGCCGATTATTAATTTCTACTTCAATAAGATGGATTGGGAGTTTTTTCACATCAGCTATTGATTGCAAAAAGATTCATCAAAATATTATTTCAATTTAATATAAATCTTATCACAGCTGTCAATTCAATGCATGACATAGTCTACACTAAATGGAAAATGAAAATATAGAACAAACATTCCAGAATATACCAGTGAAATATTTTTTGCGACATGTCGATACAGTTAACTCGTGTCACTGCCCACTGGGCGCACTACGACTCCTGTCATAGATATTCGTAGCCTTTTCGATATTTTGTTGCCATTAGATTTTTCCCACACGTTTTAGTTATTCAGTAAACAAGAAAATAATTTTATGATTCCACAACAAAATAACAAAACCTGGAAACCTAGCTGAAACTATAATAGATTATTCAAATGCAAAGATCATCTATCGCTGGTTGAAATAAATATGTTCGGCTGGATCGAAATCGCATATACACTTGAACCGAAAAGGCAGCTTCTTTCCTCTTTCCATCTTCCATCTTTTTATTTTAAAACAGTAGCAAAAAACTAGTAATCCTTTCGTCATTTATCAAACATAGCGGTCGGGCCCGGCCCCGCCCGGGTGCATACACGTTTTAAAATGGCGGTCAAAATGTTTAATTCTGACTATCAGTTAAAATATCGACCAATCGGACCACGAAAAACGAACAAAATTTACTCGTATTTGCTAGAAATATCACTACTGCTTTCCTCCTATAGGTCATACCGTGATGATATATAGCCTATAGCCTTCCTTGATAAATGGACTACCCAACACTGAAAGAATCATTCAAATCGGACTAGTAGTTCCAGAGATTAGCGCGTTCAAACAAACAAACAAACTCTGCAGCTTTATAATATTATTATAGATATTTATGAGAATTGGTATAATAATAAAAAATAATAGATTAATAGTCCTTGCTGGATGGAGTATTGTGTGTTTGAGCGAATATGCATTGCCTTCGACCCAGCATGTTATCGATAACCGCCCACGTTTCGCGCATTTCTAACAATAGAACCATGGCGCCGTCCGATACTATTTCATTAATTATTGCACTTGGTATAACATACTTCTTGGTGCCGTAAACAACTATAATAATACTCGACAAATTGTTGTTGGCGGTTCAAAAGTAATTTGTTGGCTCGCGTCTGCTTCAAAGCTTTTCGCCACTTTGACAATTTGCCTTTTATAAATAACGGAACTGCCGTCGGACGGAAAACAGAAAATGGTTTTCATGTTTTAAAATTGGCTCAAGTAATCAAATTATCTCAGTTCCAAAGATAAATCCAATAACATTTATCTTTCGAAAAACACGACCGCTGTTAAATCAATATAGGTACATTTTGAATTCCGCACAACTGTATAGCCGGTCTCAATTTGCGGAAGGGTGAAAGCGTTTTTCATGAACGTATATTGTATTTAAATTGTTTAAAATATTTAATCCATAAATTAATACAAAATTACGTTACAAATTGTTACAAATGAACAAATATTCCGAAATAATAAAATATCCAGTTTACACTAATCGAAACGCCAATGGCTATAAATACTTCGACGCAAATCATAGCATAAATAATTTTTATGATAGAAATGGCCGTGAAAGGTGATTTTATGGGCCTGTTATAGTTTTATATACCGAAACACAATAAGCCGACGTCTAGGAACCGGGCCTGAATCATCTTATCGATTGCTTGGCGTTTGACATTTCACAATATGGGTCATCGTGTAAGTAGTTGTTTATTTATGCAATTTATTTCATGGACATAGTTTTAACAGCGCCCGCAGCCTTGATAGTCTAATTTGCTGCTTGTTCCACTTTCGATGAATCACGACCATAAAATGATTTATCGCCGATAGCTCTGCTACAGCAATGCTAATTTTTTGGCAAAAAAATCAAAACGACCTATTGTATGTGTATAATATTTACAAATATGTACTGAAAAAAATATGAGTTAAATAGTTAAAGTTACTTAAATTGCCTCTGAGGCGCAGTTATACAACGCTATAATTGCAAAGGTCTCGGGTTCGAACCCAGTATCGGGCAAAGTGTTATTAAATTTTTCTGTTCATTATCAGCCCGGAGTCAGTAATTTGTGCTCGGAATGGTGATAGGCTCGCCCCTATCATATTTTGAGACGGAAAATACAAGGCGAAACGTGGCTGTATTGGTTACACGTCTACTTTTGGGTAAAAGGCGTGAGGTTATGTATGTATGTAAAGCTAATATTTTTAATTTGTCGACGGTCATGAAAAACGGAGATATTTATCAGTTTTAATAGCCTGGTGTTAAAAGTTATTATGGTCCATTATATTAGCACGACTTTTAGTACTTTACGCTCTAAAAACAAATTATCCAAATAGTAAAAGTCCCCGCCAGCATTTCCATAACATTATTATTAGAAAAATGCTTACGTAACGTCTTTAATGCGGAATGGAAAAGGTTATATTTCTTCAATGTCGTATTTTCTGCAGTAAATGTGTAAGAGATTGAGGTTAATTTGAAAGCTTCGGCCATTAAGTGTCCTAGTGCCGATGTAAACAGCCACATAACTCAATTCACTCTCCTTTCCCAAAATTTTGTCCCGGCCTAATAATTTTATATGGATTTATTCTAGTAGTAGCATTACAAATGCTGATTGTTAATTTTCTTCTCAATTTATATTTTAAAAAAATTGTTTCGTTGCGTCAGGATTATAAATTGAAATTGATAAGGATAATTTACGACCATTAATTATTGCAGTTTCATTAACTAAAACAATGTAGGCAAATTACTAATTTAATAATTTGAAATATCAATTCAAAACAGTGATCAGTACAAGGAGATGGTTAAGGATTAATTATAATTAAATCATTGACGTCAATGATTTGAATATTGTGATGTTATTACTTAAAGGCAATAATGAAGTGTAGTTTTGATTTGGTGGCAATAAAAATAATTGGTGGCAAAATGTTTTAACCGTTCATTTCAGAATTTTCCGACTGTTTTCAATTCCATCCAGCTCGCCAACAATTTGATTTTGCGGAACGAAAATTGTTTTGACATTTATATTTTTGCTGAACGATAATTTCGTCTAAAATTCCGCCCAGTCCACTAATCTAATCCCGTCCATCAAGTGAGATTCTGTCGGCGTCACCTACCGACATGAGGGAAACTGTATAATGTAGTGGATACGTAGGCTCCACTGTATATTTATGAGCTCGTCGCCAAGGCATATAGACTGTTGTTTTTGAGATCACAAATTCAATCAGCTATAAAAAATAATTTAAAATAAATGAAATCGCTGTCACAAGCAGAAAAGATACGGTGAATAAATTGAGCAATGAAATAAAAGTCAATTTGACGGTTTGTGTAATCTATTTTGATTGCATAATATACTCGTAAATTGACTGGGAACTGGTTGAATAGAAAAAGATGCGACAACTTTATAACTGCCTACCACTGAAATAATGCAGATAGATAGTACTTTATTGAACACCACAAATAACAGAAAAGAAAACATGAAAACCTTACAAATTAGTGAACAATCGGCGGTCTTATCGCTATGAGCGATCACTTCCAAACAACCAAAAAAGAAAATAATGGATCATAAAAAAATAAAAGTTGGCATTTATGTGAGAAAATATAAATCAAAATAAAATAAAAAGTGTGTGGGTAAGTTCAGTTATAACGGCAAATTAACTAAGAAATAAGAGGAACAAAATAATATGAAACATATAAATAACTAATCCTTTTTTATAATAACTCTCTCACTAGAGGTAATATTCGCATCCAATAGCCTTAAAATTGTCAATAAAAATAACCCACACCGATTCGTAATACCAGATAAATTAAAAAAACTGAATGCTGACTCGTCGAATGACTTGATGCGTCTGTGAGACCTCAATTCGGTCGATTCATGTGAGCGGAGTTTTCATTTGATAGCAAATAGAAAGTTAGCATATTCCGCTATAGCTAACCTAAGGTGGGTGCTTGTAGAATCACGAATAAATTTTTTAGAGTCTAGACTATGCATAATATCATAAAATAGCTTTTTTTTATCTTTATTATGTTTTCTTATGGATATCTGATGCGGCAATTGCCAGTAAGTGGCCGCCACATTAGAACTTCGCCCTCGGCCATCTTCTGTAGCGAAAGTGTATGATTCGGACAAGAAATAAAATAAATAACTAGCAAATAAACACAATTTATTTATTAGCTTCAGCACAAATCCAGGATAATGTATCTTTTGTTTATATTTTTGGCCTTCACAACTGTCTCCGTAGCAGGCTGCAGTTTCACGTCTGCAATAGACAAACTTCACAGTACAAAAACCTTGGCTTGGTTAAGTAACTTTTATTGTGATTTCGAACTTAAATCACCTCAATATTTGAATGCTTAAACAATATACAGCCACGATAATGTGTCTACAATGCACATACTCGTAATGATATACATGATGACATGTAGTGCAGTTCAAAGAAAGTATCCGCCGACGCGAAAGGGATACCTATCACTCGTCACACACATGTCGGTCGACACAATTACGTCTTTCTGATTCCATCCGGATATACACAGGTTGAACTCAAAAGCGACTCACTTACGTGGATCCCTATAAAGGTGTACGGTAGTACATATCCGGATGGATAGGAATATCTTACCATCACTTAAATCTTAGTCCTCCATGCTGACATACAAGATTAAATAAATAAAACGAAATATACCCAACAGTCTCACATACATAGTCCTGACTAGGGAATGCAATCTTATTCTCGCGAGATTTCGGCCTTTTTTAGCGAGATTGATCTCGGTCAAAAAAAAGGCGAGATCTCGCGAGTCTAACGAGATCTCTCTCTCTCTCTCTAACGAGATCATTTATAGAGCGTTTCCATCCGCAATACAATCTGAGTAATTCACAGACACAGACACAGACACAGACACAGACAAATTCAGATCCAACTTGGTCGACCTGACCATTAATAAATTGTACCCTTTACTTAGATTATACGCCAGTTAAAAGTACAGTTATACGAAGTGTTATACTTATATGATACGAGGGGTAGGATACAGTCTGCATTCAATGTTGGAACGAGTGTGGATTGATAGATACAAATTATATTATTATTAATTAGCAGATTAATTGTTTCTAACATGTTAATTATCGCGCTAATACGTTAATCAGCTATGATTTGAAAATTCATCTATAAAATATGATCTATAAATGATCTTTTACAAATACTGGAAGCGTTTGATATTATGATTTATATTTCATGACGAAGATACAGATAAAGTCGGAATAAAGGTATACGTCAAAATATTCGCATCGTACGTATCGAACGCATCACATCAAGAAGGCCGTATTATTCTTTATATAGGTACCCAAACAAGTGCGTCCATTGATCTGCATGATAAGGATCACAACAGGACGTTATTATTAACATTGCATTCATCATAAAAACTTATATAACCATCCATCGTCTGTCGATATTCTATTTGTATTTGGTACGAAAAGTTTATTTCATTCCAATACTCGTACGTCTAAAAAATATATATGAAATAGCTAATCCCCGTGGCACTGTTGGAATAACTATACAGGTGTTACTTCACAGAAATCACACAGGCGGCAGTAACGCGCTTCGTGAACGACTCTCTTGCTTAGAAACCCACTCAAATATTGATTGCGTCTATTAGAACCAGACTGTTGCATTTGATCGGTGTCGCTTATTAGCCAAAATTGAAACGTGACTTCAACGTTATTGTACTGCCATCCATTCTACATTTGTTTTCTGCTGGTCCATTGTTTTGATTAATTCCTCTTGAAATTACGATTGATATTGTCATCAGGGACTCGTAGATCTTCGGAGCTCACTGCCATTTTTAATACGAATATTATGTATGTGGCGTAGTTGTACTAAGGTACGGTTACAAAGTTGAGGTCTCGGGTTCAAATCCCGGGTTGGGCAAAGTTATATTGGATTTTTTCTATTCATTATCAGCCCAGAGTCAGGAATTTGTGCCCGATATGGCGATAGGCTCGCCACCTATCACATTATCGGACGGAACATACAAGGCGAAATGTGGGTGCCCTGGCACCTCTGCTTACCCCTTCTAGGATATGGGCGTGAGTTTATGTATGTATAATGTAGATTAGTCCCTCGGAAGTCGGAACTGCAGTATTGAGTATACGGGTAGGATAGTCTATTGTCAAGTAGATTTAAGATGATAATATAGTCGAAGCCGGAATCAATTCTTAAGATGTCTCTTCTGTATCAGCCCATATTCGTCCCACTGCAGGGCACGGGCCTCCTCTACAATCGACAGTACGATTGAGAGTGGTTAGGCCATATAGTCCACCACGCTGGCCTAGTGCGGGTTAGCGAACTTACGTACCATAGAAATTTTTGTAAATCGCTATGGTATGCAGGTTTCCTCACGATGTTTTCCTTCACCGTTTTAGATTCGATGTCGACGATTTAGATGTCTCTTGAATTGCGTGATCTTGAAAAAGACAAGGACAAGCCATGCAGTGAATGCATACAGGCTGATGTCTGAACGGAGAGCTATGACATTTATTATAAACTTGTTGATGTGCTTGTATATTTCCACAATACACACTCACTTCTACAAATAAATCCAGCATTAAGGTTGATTAACATTATTCCCTTTCCATGAGCTCTTTGGAATTCATCCAATGATTAAACACAACTCTCACCTCGTGTGTAAACACGGGGTTAAACAAAATCGATTGTATATTTCACAGTTGCACGCGTAACAGGATTCTTTGTTTGTCCCTCTCTTTGTGCAATTTAACGTTATTAAATTTTATATTAAAATTTCTGCCATTCTGGGATATTTTTCAACAAAAGCTTGATGATTGAATGATGTATTTCAGGATTTTAAAGCTGTTTTAACGTTATCTACATTGGTGTTTTTTTTTTCGAACCACTTTATAAGTGGATCTAGATTGGCCACTAATCTAAGCAATTAGCACAAGTGCTGGAATTTCGTCTATCTCATAGTTTAATAGTATATACGTACGTGACGTTGGATCCAGACAGTTATGTCATTATTTAGATTCTTTTACAGTCATGGATAATGCTCTGTTTCATGTTCGCGAACATAATAGGACTGTCCGAAGTCTTTGATCGTGGTATCAAAGCAATGTCCGGATTTTCCAAGACGTTCTTTTGCCGACGGCGGGCGCGAATAAAAATTAAACTAAGCTTCTCCGAGAAGTATAGCATACATCTTTTAAAGTAATCTAAAAATAAATTAACCTGAATAGAGACTATTTCATTCAATGCCGTAATGAACATAGTAGTATTGTTCGAATTGGCTACTATTCGATATTATAATATCTTATTGTATAATGAGTCCTAGCGATCGATTCACAGACATTTCTGTGTGCTAATGAAATTATGAATATTTGAACACTATCGACGCACGTTAAAATAAAAGTTATTAATTGAATACGTTCCAATATTATTATCTGGCTTTATTATGGTTACTGATGATGCCGATATGCTACACTTATATGAATTAATCATATTTAACATAAATTATGAAAATACGTAATTTTGATGCACATATTTTTGCAAAGTGTCATCACATTCACAGTTTTAGTTATGTTGCCACTAAGTGTTGGAACAACATACCTCCACCAATAAGGAACCTACGAAATATTTATAGTTTTAGGAGACAATTAATAAAATTCATTCTTGCTCATCAAATAACTGATGAAAAGCTACAACATGACACCAGTATTTTTTAAATAGTATATTTCTTAAATAATACTCCTACTATATCTATATCTATTTCAAATATTACTTAAGTCACATAAAGGCTAGTTATATGGTTGCTGTGCTAATTGATTAAAAAAAAAATATTCATTTATTTTTATTAACACTAAACTTCATATTTTTTAAAATTACTTAATTTTATTTAGTTATTTATTTATTTTTTACTTTGAATTATTATACAATTATTATTATTATTATTTATTTATTTATTTTTTACTCTCTATGGTCTGGATGCCCACCCATTGCAACGCCAACGTGTACGCGAGTTTGAGGTATTTTGGTGCAAGTATTGTACTGCGCTTGTGTTGTCTCAATGGATTACATGGATATTGGATAAGCAAATTTAAAAAAATATGTATTATTATTATTTTTCTCTTTTTTTTTATTATGATTTGTTTTAAGTTAGTTATAAACACATATTGTTTGTTTGACGCCCGTGACATCACATCACGGCCACACGGAAGACCAGCGCTGGTAACACCAGCACATGCTGAGTGTGGTCCGTTTTTGTAACAAGCATTATTTGTATCACTATCTTTGTTTAATATTTTGGTTTGTTACTGCTACTTGTTACAAATAAATAATTTTCTTTTCTTTTCTTTTTTTTTCATTCAGTTTTAGAACAATCTGTCGTCATGTGTCATTTTATTAAGACCCTTTATTGATAAAGAACCAAACCAGTCAATGAACTGGGTGGTGATGGCTAGATATTTTTGTAAAATGGTCCCTCGTGTCTAACAGGGTAAGAACCACTAATCTAGAGTAAAGGAATAACTGCACAAAATATAGAAAGCAAGACGTTTGTTTAGATATTTCAACCACTAAATTGAAACGATGTGTATTCGAATATCGAATCTCGAATCGCAAGCTTGCACGGTAAGCAACCAAAATGTCCATTTCCTTCGTCTCGAGAGCTCGTTCACCCGTTGAGTATGCTGTCAAAGAGCGATAGTTGTTAAGGCAACTCGGAAAGTTTGGGGATTGCTTGGGAATACTTTCGGTGAATTGGATTGCAGTCTAATATAATTAAGAGCAAGAAGCTTGTTAAAATAAAACACGTCCACAACCAGAGGCGACACGATGTGTGTTCGAATTTCGAATCTGGAATGGCAAAGTTGAACGGTTGGTGAAGAAAATGTCTATTTCCTTGGTCTCGAGTGCTAGTTCAGCCGCTTCAGTATGCTATCAAAGGGCGGTAGTTGTTAAGGCAAATCGGAAAGCTTGTGGATTGCTTGGGAATACTGTGTTAGTGGGTTGGCTTACAGTCAAGTCTTGGCAACTTGTATGCAATATGCATGTACGCACTACGTCCGGAGGATTCTATCGTAAAGGGAAGGATGACTAATGGGACTCGAGTTTATACGGGTTTTTATTGTGGTTTGTGTTGATTTATGATTGTATTTATATACTTAATACAGTATAGTGTGGATGGAAGACCTGTTTAAGCAAAGCCGCTGGATGCAGGCCGCTTCCAACAGGTCCATTCTTGAGGGAGCCTATGTTCAGCAATGGACATTCTGACTTCTGTGGCTGAATAGAGAATAGTGTATAGTCCGTAATAAAATTTAAACAAAGAGCGCTTTCATTGCAGATAAATCTTTTGTTCTGGTCCGTCAATGCACAGAAGCCAGTCCAGATCATTCGAATGTGGAATACTTTTTTTTGCACAGTGTATTGATTTTGTTACGATGGCTTTTTGGTAAAAAAACCTTGTATACATGTGCTGTAGTATATCAGATCCGGTGCGGTTCCCAATTCTCAAATCGAAAAGCATGAATATTTTTCTAAAGAGCTTACAGGCAACTAACTAGCAAAATTGATTGGTGCTATTCAATAATCATGTGAGTCTGGGATATTCCTATAGAGAACAATGTATTCATAGAAAACACAAACATTAAAACAAGCGATGAAAATACCGAAATTAATATACAACACCTCGCAAAACGGCACACAAAACAAAAACGCCAACTAAGTAAATTATGAACTTGCACTGTTTCAACTAGTTTCAATTTAGGTCGGCGTTGCAGTGAAATGCATAATCCGAGTGACTTCGGCCTCGCTTTGACTGTGTTCATTGCGACACCTATTATTTTGACGCCTGAAATATAACTAAAACCCGCTTTGAGCCACGTTGAATCATGCTCGCATTTTTTGAGCTGAATTCATGTGAATGGGGAAGGTGTCCGCGTGTAAATGTATTTGCAAATCGGTTTTCAATTGCATTCTAGTTATTTGGTCTGAGTGGCGCATTTGGCTAGAACACCCACTGTTAAACGTGACGTAGTGAATTTTTTTCCCATACAGAGACAATTTTTTGTGTGTCAAACAATGGTGACAAAATTTTAATTGTTTTTGACCTGGGTGATTATTATACTAAAATGTGTTTTGTTTTTGTTCCCACGACTTACGTTATTAGTCCATTGAAATGTTACATGAGCTTTGCATTTTTTAGAGGACGCAATTTTATTTTTGGGATATGTGTGGGGGGGTCAATAGAAGCTTAACCTAAATTTTGCGGGGTCGCCACCCTTGTCCCCCGGCCGCCATCTTGTAAAAAGGGGTGAAAACACTTTTTTCGCGATATCACGGAAACTATGCGACTTACAAAAAAATTTGTAAAACATAATTTGTAGCTAATTGTATTGCCTTCAAATATCTTTATATAACTTTTTGCCCTAAATTAAAAATTAAAGAAGTTATAAGCAAAAAAGTGAGTAAATTTTTATAAAAAAAATTTTTTTGTTCTATAACTTTTTATAAAAGTTCTCACTTATTTGCTTTTTTTTATTTTTATTAACCTATTCTGTCCCACTACTGGACAAAGGTCTCCCTCAACTCCTTCCACTTATCCCTATCACTTGCTGATGCCATCCAAGTGCTGCTAAATTGGCCGAGCTCGTCACGCCACCTTTTCCGAAGCCTGCCGCGTGGCCTCTCGTCATTCTTAGGCACCCATTGAATGGCAATTTTTTCCCACCTCTTCGGGTACATCGGGGTGACGTGGCCCGCCCAATCCCATTTTAGTTTAGCCGATTTCTGTACAACATTCTCGATTCTGGTTATGGAGCGCAAGATGTTATTGGGCACTCTGTCCATGCGTGTTACGCCTAGCATGCTGGGCTCCATAGCTCTTTGACAAACCCCGAGGCTGGACCTCTGAAGTTCGGTCTAAGACCAGGATTGAGCACCGTATGTGAGAATTGGTAAGATACAAGTCGAAGAAATTTCTTCTTCACTTTCTTCCTTATAGCTTCTTTAATTTTTAATTTAGGGCAAAAAGTTATATAAACATATTTGTAGATAAAACAATTTGCTACAATTTATGTTCTTACAATTTTTTTGTAAGACGCATAGTTTCCGTGTTATCGCGAAAAAATGTTTTCATCCCTTTTTCCAAGATGACGGTCGGGGGACAAGGGTGGCGACCCCACAAACTTGAGGTTTAGCTTCTATTGACCCCCCAAACATGCCCCAAAAATAAAATTGCGTCCTCTAAGAAATGCAATATTCGGTCCTTAAATTGTAACATTTCAATGGACTATATTGGTGTATTTATTTATTACGTTTATAAATACACAAATTCCTATGTTATCGACTGCAACGTATTTTATAGACTTGAACTGAAATTGATCTTTATACTTGACTAAATGAATTCGCCCACGTTGTCAGTTATTTAAGAAACGTGTTACTGCAACAAAGGAACGACTATTGATGAGCAGAAACCTTTCTGAATGAATATTAATGCTGCTATTTCGAAACAAATATAAAATATAATATAAATGCTTTTTTGTTTTACAATGTCGGTCCTATTTTCTTTTTTATTTATAGTAGCCACAATAGATTGTTTTGCCCTGCCCTGTCGCCATACGAAACACCTTTATGCAATTCGCATCAAAATGAAAGGCTTAATATATTGTTATGTAGATATTAAAAGCGAAGTGTAGCCCTGCATTTCAAATGCCAATGTATTCAAATATAAGATGTTATGAACACAATGTTCCTTACAGAAATGGCGAGTAGTAATCAATGTTTTCGACACTCTACAATTTTTGCCAAACAACGCAGACCACCAAAGTACCAATAATAATATTTTTTGGGAAAAGAATGTATACCTATAATTGATTTGCAATTGATTAAATTATTGAATACAGTCTCTGGGTAAGCTTGGCAAAAACGCTTGCTGTGATATGAATGCCTGCGGGTTTGATCCGAAACAATTGATGTTTGTGGTCCACAAGTATTTATTCCCAGCCGGGATAATAGGACCGAAAAGTTTCTCTTAGTTTCTTACACCGACGACACAAGACTGGTATCGAAATGTGAAGTTATGTATATGTATCACTATTGCATTTATACATCTTTTTTATCAAGATTTCACTGGTGAAAAATTATTAATTTGTCATACAATATTTTCTAACCTAACCACTCTCAATCGTACTCTCGATTGTAGAGTAGGCCCGTGCCCTGCAGTGGGACGTATATGGGCTGATACAGATACAGATACATACAATATTTTCAGATAGTCTCCATGGCGCAGTTGGGTAGACATCGGCTGTAAAACGGGAGGCCGCGGGTTCGATTTCCACACCGAGACAAATATTTGTATGATCTACCTGTATTTGTTTCGGGTCTGTGTGTTTATGAGAGCAAAAGCTCATGTAGCTTCTGATACCCACGACATAGGACTCGATTTATTGTGGGGTTAAGACTATATATGTGACTGTTAGGTTTATTTATTCAATATACTACCTAGTGTTTTTCGATAAAATTGATACTAATGTGATAATTTATGTGACATAACAGATTAGCTTGTCGAAAATCATTTTCTATGACGTGTGAAAGTATTTATTTATGTGAATACTGTACAAATGTTCCTCCAAGCACTAACGCTGGAATATTGTTTGCATCGAAAGTTTTCTTCGGTGTTTATTCGATTTCCTTCCTGACAGGCGCCACGGCGCGGCGGAGCCGCGCTTCAAACTCCGTCATCTAATATTACAAAAATTCTGAAACATCGCTTGTGTTCCAGAGTACGTTTGTATTATTTATTTATTGATCCTAAACTTTGATTATATACATAAACTCACGCCTTTCCCTGAGAAGGGTGGGTAGAGGTGCTACCATGACACCCACATTTCGCCTTGTATGTTTATTTTTTATTTTAGAACACGGAATTTATAGTATCGATTTCAATAGATTTTATAACCATGGAGAATATAGCCTAAACCTCCTCAATCCCCATCTCCTTTGTAAAGGAAGTTCGTGCCTTCCAATAGGATGAATATGACCTGGATTATTGTATTGACGGAATCAGAGGTCCCTGTGTAATAGAGCCGTACCATTTTGTCGGCAAATTAAATATAGCCGTTTCCCTCTTTTTCTCCCTGACAATAGAAGCAATTTGCAGCATCAATCACTCTTTTTTGGAGTCACGTGTCGTATCCGGATCGTATTTAATTATACCTACGGTTTGCAGAAATAATCCTATTCTATGTAGGTACGATATATTTAGTATGGAGCATCTGGGGTATTCTTCTGTGTCTAACATTTTACGAGGTAAGTTTTATATTTTATTTCTATTATAATAAAGGCTATAATCTTTAACTAATTTAAACCCATTCACATTCTAATGTTCAGCATTCTGTCTACATAAAGTTACTGAAGTTTTCAATTATAAAATATTAGCAAAAAAATATGTATTTTGTATTTATTGATTATAATGAAGTTTGTATACATTTTATATTATTAATTGTAATGAAAATTGGTTATTGTTGCTTTATTATTTCAACTTTATTCATATTACACTTTTCTCATACATAAATTAAATACGCTAATTCTAATTTCCATACACTCATTCAACTGGCAAGCTATATGAAAATAAGATTAAAATTGTATATAGCACGAGACCCTGAATAAAAGTCCACTCTTCATATGTTAATTGGAAATAAAAGAAACCCGAGTGGCTTTTATTCGCGCCTTTTAACGGCTTTTGCTAAAATCCTTGAATTTATGAAATTATTTCAATGTTGATTTTGTAACTTTGACTCCTGCCTGTTCTGATTTTTTTAGATTGAATCTTATTACAACTATGCCTTATTTTTCGGAATTGAAAACTACCAAACCGACCTCAAAAACTGAACCAAGTCAATGAACGACTATAAAGTCATATCAAACATTAAATACAGTAAGTTGAAATATATATTTATAATGCAAAAGATTAACATAAGATAATAATAGAAACATATCACTACAGTTGCTATGCAATTAAGCATTTCGAAGAATATAATGTCGTCAATATCGTATTTATGAATTATCATAAAGATAGTGAGGCATACGCAAATGGCATGTTGCCACCACGCGTAAATAATATTAAGATTATGTAGTGAGTGCATTTGTACTCCATACTTCTGTGATTATTTTTACAAAGCAGATTTTTTTGACTAAGATCTATCTATCTTGACACCAGTTGTAAAATAATAATATAAATTAGCGGCCCGTCCTGGTTCCACCCGAGTGCATATAAACTATTTTGAAAAAATAAAAACCGACTTCAAAACAATAAAAAGCACTAAAATAAAAAATAATAATAAAAATACCACTGCAAAGCAAAACATAATATTTATTTCATTGTACTTGTACATATTGAAATAAAACTATTATTTACGGATTTTATCCGCGATAAAATAATAGTTTAAATAATAGTTTTATTTCAATGTGTAACATTCGCGTAAATCTAAGAAACCATTGTACTTGTACATGTTGATTCGCCGACAAATCAAAATATAAAAAAAATAAAAAAAAAAAATTATTTTGTGGTATTTCGATAATATTATGGTAGGATTTTAATGATGTAAGAATTCTTTCAATCGGTCCAGTAGTTTCAGAGCCCGTTCAATGCAATCAAATCTTTCCTCTTTATAATATTAGTTTAGAATTCCATATCAGGTATGTTCTTTTTCAGCATTCTTGATGACTTTTTCTTCTTTTTCTGTAATTATTTAGCTATGATAGAGAAGTTTTGGTTTTATTCCAAGCTCTGGGATAATTTCTTTACATAAAGTGGACCAATTAAATTATTTTAAAATATTTAAAGAGGACCTCGACCGCGGGGTAGACCAAAGAAGAGCTGGCTAGATGTCGTCAAGGAAGATATGAGGGTCAATGGCCTTACTATTGAGGATGCCGAAGATCGGGCGAAATGGAGGAGAATTTGCCGGAAGGCGGACCCTGACACCGGCCGGGATAACGCCAGGTAGAAGAAGAAGAAGAAGATTTAAAGAGATTACCAGGGACATATGGACTACTCGTTCAAAACCACTGATTAATTGTATGTTTGGCCCCTCCTTCATGAACAGATAAACATCACATTCTACCTACTTTATCCCACTTAAAAAAATGTTCTGTGCGGTTAGCTAAAACATATATTTAAAATTATGGTTTTACTCTGAAACTGAACAAACTGTATTATAAAATGGCAGACCGACACGTTATTTTCAGTTTTATAACAAAATTGTTCTCTTGTTATTTATAATATTCATAGCAATTTTTATACTAAGACATTTCGCATTCCCAGACCGGTGTTACTTTACTTTTTGATTCTGTTATAAAGGTATTCGAGTTTCGTAAAATGAAAAAATACCCGGAGTAAATTAATTAGATGTTTAATGATGTCTCAACTTTCATTTATTAACTTTACGAAAAGTTTTTACTCTGCGGAACGTATAATTTCATATTTGAGCTGATTTATGGACGCCATTAATTACAACACAGTTGAAGCGACAGGAATGTTTTACAATTGTTTTTATTTTTAAATTTAACATGGTTGCTCTTTTTTGATATTCATATATTTGCCGGGATGGCAACGATAATTAATATGTAGGTATATTACGCCATTAAGTGAAAACTAGACCTAATACTCTTTCGTGATAAAACTAGACTTCGCTCTTTCAAAAAAACAATATACATAGACGGATCTCATAATTTAATTTAATTTCTATTCACACATGGAGAAACTAAAAACATTTTATTTATAGTAAAACAGATTGGAAGTAATTTAAGCTCTTTGATTAAACCGCCTAAGACCGTGCACCATAAAAAATAAAGGCTCGATTGAAGAATTACACTTGCCGGCGTTTTATTTCTCGGAAATCTTTTATCGACTCTATCTTATTTTCTCAGATCCCTCTTGTACATAGGAGTGAGTAATTTTCTCTTCCAATTATCCGGAAACGTTGGGCAATTTTCGTTTAGAATCTGTTTTTGCTGCATGCTTTACTTGACCTTTACTGAACCGCTCATGCTAGCCAATAATATTTAATCTTAGTAATACCGCGCCGTGTGTAGATAAATGGACGATAAAATTAAAATTTATTGAATACTTATTGGGGTATTTGATAGATTTATCTGACGGAAATTTAAATTAATTATTATGCAGAAAATACAGATCGTTTTTTTTATAGAATGATTATAAACAAATAAACGCAAGGAGCCACGGAATGTTTTCGGTAGTGCGTTTTCATACTAGTCGTAAATAGATATGGTTACTATGCGTACTAATGGTAAATATGGAATCTGTATCTATAATTAGTTTCTAGACTATTCTGTCTCCTTTCTTCCTGACTAATAATCTCACGTGGTGGTGGTGTGAGTCTTATTCCACTTTGCCCGATTAATTTCACCGTTGTCGGAAACATTACATGCTATGTATTATTGCATTATTTTATTTTAGATGATTTTCGGTCTTCCTCTTGATATTTTCCCAGGAGGAACAGTTCTATTACCTGGTTACCAACGGAACCAGATGTTTTTTTTAATTTTAGCCTTACCACTATATTGATACAATATATGTGGAAATTTAACTGCATCGAAATCTTTGTCTCATGAGGTGCGAGATGGTCTGCAGATGATTTATGATTGTTTTAAATCTTAATGAAATACATATGAACGTTTTTAATCATACTGTAAATTTGCCGCTATTTTAATAATTAATATGTCATGATCGATGAAGACTGTTGAAACTGCACAATATTATAGGTCTACCAGAATCTCATGGCATAAAATTAAAAACAAACATAAAGAGTTTTATGTGGCAATACCATCGGTCAACAGCTGTTTCAAAACTTGAGTTATGTCATTCGATGTGAATATTTTATGATTTCTATACTTCCTTAGCGAAAATATACAAATTAGTTCTACGATTACAAGTGCGACACATTGTATACAAGGTTTATCGCCAGATCCGTGTATAATTTGGTCAAATTTAAACAAAATCGACGTTGTTTTAACAAATTAGTCGGAGTGAATAATTTTGATGCTTAATTTTTTTTGGTTAGTGTTGGATATGTAAATGTGTTTTATCGTATATACTTTGATATCATTTATGAAACTAAATAGTACTTTATCAAATACCTATGTGCAGGACTTTCCAAAGATTTTAGATAAGGATCCATCAAACAATAATATATTTTGCACTTCTAGTGAAAAGTTGTAATCCCACAAGTAATCTTTATATATAAAAATGAATCGCAAAATGTGTTGATAACCGCATAATTCAACAACGCCTGGACCAATTTGGCTGATTTTGGTCTTGAAATATTCGTGGAAGTCCTAGGAAGGTTGTAGGGGTGAGAAAAATAGGAAAATTTCTGAGGAAGATACTAAAAACCTTTTTTTTTGGGTATCGTTCAAGCGTGATGCGTCCAGCCAATATAGGATGACCTTTGTTTATTTGACGGGAGACGTAAAAGACGGTCCAGTTTCAACTACCACCCAACGTAAAATGATCTATCTTTCCATTGTCTTTCATTGATGGCTGACGAAATAGAACAAAATTCAAAAAATGTGTACATCGTGTATATAATATTATCTAGATACGGCGTCTTGCGCATAATTTTGTTAAATGTAAATTAAAACGATGTCCACATCTAACAAAATCGCCCATTGTTTTTTGAGATTATTGCAACAGTTTTAAACAAGGTATACTCTATCGAAGCGTTTTGCCGGAGTATACCAAAATATATCTAATTATAATTTTTCGTTTTCATAAACGACATTGTTTTTTGAATTGATAATTTAAGATGCGCTGGGGGACATATTTAAATTTCGCATTAGTATTGTTTTTAGACTCAAGAATAAAAAAATATTGGTACGTTGATGCCGTATCTAGACATTATAATGAAACGATATGCAGTTTTATATTTTTAAATATTTGTTCTATTACTTACGTCACCTGGTAAGGCAGTATGAAGGTTTTATTAATTTGTATATGGTAACGTAATAGACGCGACTGCCAACAAGTTAACGATGGTCACGGGTTCAAATCCCAGGGCACACCTCTGACTTTTCGGATTAATTTCTACGTGAAATAAAATCCGCCAACTCGCACTAAGCCAGCAGGGTGGACTATAATATCTTCTTCTATAATATGAAAATGAATCGCAAAATGTGTTGGTAAGCGCATAACTCAACAACGCCTGGACCAATTTGGCCAATTCTTTTTCTAAATGGTTCTGTATCAGCCCATATACGTCCCACTGCAGGGCACGGGCCTACTCTACAATCGTAATCGATTGAGAGTGGTTAGGCCATATAGTCCACCACGCTGGCCTAGTGCGGGTTGGCGGACTTACATACCATAGATTTTTTTTTATAAATCGCTATGGTATGCAGGTTTCCTCACGAAATAATTCTAAATGGTTATTATTACTTTATTACTAACAAAAAGTAATGGCGTGAAATATTATTAGGAAAAACAGCATTTTGGTGCTGAAATAAGGGACGGAATATTGGATGGACAATAAAAAACGCTAATGTTGGAAGGTACGGGAGAGGACTGGGATAGCTGACAGATTTGATAGGACGAAATGTAAATGCACGTTATAAGACGGGATGGATAATAAAAGAGAAAGGATGGGACGGATCGGGAAGAGACTGAACAGACGGATGAGACGGGATTGAGCCAGACAGTAGGATAGCTATGTCAAGTTTAGGTATACAAGAGATTAATACGAAAAATAACATGTAAGTATTTGGTGTGGAGTGGAATCAAAAAATATATGCACCCAGGCGAAGCTGGGTCGGGCCGCTAGTCTTATATATAAAAATGAATCGCAAAATGTGTTGGTAACCGCATAATTCAACAACGCCTGGACCAATTTGGCTGATTTTGGTCTTGAAATATTCGTGGAAGTCCTGGGAAGGTTTTAGGGGTGAGAAAAATAGGAAAATTTCTGAGGAAGATACTAAAAACCTTTTTTTTTGGGTATCGTTTAAGCGTGATGCGCCCAGCCAATATAGGATGATCTTTGTTTATTTGACGGGAGACGTAAAAGACGGTCCAGCTTCAACTACCACCCAACGTAAAATGATCTATCTTTCCATTGTCTTTCATTGATGGCTGACGAAATAGAACAAAATTCAAAAAATGTGTACATCGTGTATATAATATTATCTAGATACGGCGTCTTGCGCATAATTTTGTTAAATGTAAATTAAAACGATGTCCACATCTAACAAAATCGCCCATTGTTTTTTGAGATTATTGCAACAGTTTTAAACAAGGTATACTCTATCGAAGCGTTTTGCCGGAGTATACCAAAATATATCTAATTATAATTTTTCGTTTTCATAAACGACATTGTTTTTTGAATTGATAATTTAAGATGCGCTGGGGGACATATTTAAATTTCGCATTAGTATTGTTTTCAGACTCAAGAATAAAAAAAATATTGGTACGTTGATGCCGTATCTAGACATTATAATGAAACGATATGCAGTTTTATATTTTTAAATATTTGTTCTATTACTTACGTCACCTGGTAAGGCAGTATGAAGGTTTTATTAATTTGTATATGGTAACGTAATAGACGCGACTGCCAACAAGTTAACGATGGTCACGGGTTCAAATCCCAGGGCACACCTCTGACTTTTCGGATTAATTTCTACGTGAAATAAAATCCGCCAACTCGCACTAAGCAAGCAGGGTGGACTATAATATCTTCTTCTATAATATAAAAATGAATCACAAAAAGTGTTGGTAAGCGCATAACTCAACAACGCCTGGACCAATTTGGCCAATTCTTTTTTTAAATGGTTATTATTATTTTATTACTAACAAAAAGTAATGGCGTGCAATATTATTAGGAAAAACAGCATTTTGGTGCTGAAATAAGGGACGGAATATTGGATGGACAATAAAAACGCTAATGTTTTTAATGTCAAAATTTCATAAGGCAATCTTTATATGTACATGTATATGGAGAGACGGGATATAATAGAGTGGAAGGTACGGGAGAAGACTGGGATAGCTGACAGATTTGATAGGACGAAATGTAAATGCACGTTATAAGACGGGATGGATAATAAAAGAGAAAGGACGGGACGGATCGGGAAGAGATTGAACAGACGGATGAGACGGGATTGAGCCAGACAGTAGGATAGCTATGTCAAGTTTAGGTATACAAGAGATTAATACGAAAAATAACATGTAAGTATTTGGTGTGGAGTGGAATCAAAAAATATATGCACCCAGGCGAAGCTGGGTCGGGCCGCTAGTCTTTATTATAAATAATTATCAACACCTTCGTCTCATGATGTACTACCAGGATCTTTAGAAATAAGCCCTGACTAAAGTGTAAATTAAATAAAGAAGACTTAAAATAAAGTTACTTACATTCGTTACATAAATACGTTATCTTATTTTACAATCTTGCATCTTTGGTACAACATTTTTGGAATCTAATAATTATTTAAATAATACCGACTCATAATCAAACTACTTACAATTTAGAAATTGAAAGTTGTTTGATTAAGTGAGAACTAATAAGAAGAGAGAATTAAAACGATACTGGTGGCTCTTTACCGCCATTTTTGAAACGTTTTGGAAGTACCAGCGCTCCCTCTATAAATACTCGTAAGGCACGTATATATATTATAGTGTAAAATTGAAAAAAAAGTAATCTAAAAGTACAATTTTGAAGTCATTTTTATGTTTAAATTACCTTTATGTACTTTATTTACAAAGTTGTACTAAAAAAAACATGTCAATTTGAAATAATAATTAATTACACTTATTCAAAGTATTAAAATATGTTCATCCAATTACCCCAGTGTTGCAATGCGTAAATTCAAATTTCCCAAAATGCCATGAGATTCTGGTAGACCTATAACAGCATTAAATTCTATTTTACTTTTTTGCCGAAAAATCTTTCTATAATTTATGGCAACTTTAACATTGACAAAATGTAAATAAAGACATTTAACGAACTTCAGCGTCGCTCAAGGTGTCTCTGCCATTCTTTAGGGACAAAATAAATAACGCCAACTAACAAGTGAATACAATTTGGATCAGTACCAAATAGGATTTTCGTGGATGTCTCAAGGGTTTTATACTGGATAAAGTAAAAGCCATCTCGTGTCTTAAAACATACAAGGCAAATGGAATAAGGCTGAGGTTCCGCACTTTTTGTTTTAGGCGTGAATTAAGAATGAAAAATTAAAATAATCAAAGTTATTTACTTTAATTTTTAAATACCTACTAAAATGGGAAGTACACTCAAAATATAATTTAAAAATAAAATTAAACCGCTTAAGTTGGGCTAGGCCTAAACTAACGCAAAAATATTTTTTGCGATAACTTGTACATTTTCACATATACGTGGACAAATATTCATACATTTATGAAATTAGCCACACGTGTCCAGACTAACATATCGAAAAACTGTGCAATTCTCACCAAATTTTCTTCATACATACACGTCCAATTAATAATCTCCCTTTTTTGAAGTCGATGAAAAAGTCATGTTATGCTTGCCTGATCGAAAATTATAATCTTCATGAAAATATAGAGTAGGTGAGTCACCGGTCTTAAGAAAGAGCATTGAAGCGACGAAGGACGGAAATTAGTATTGATTGTACGTGACAAATTATAACGTTGCGCAATGGGTGAATTTGGTACTGTTTTGTTCCGGTTTTAAGGACATTGTAGCCAGAGTAACTACTGGACATATTGAGACTTAACATATAATATCTCAATATAGCGAGCGCATTGAAATACCAAGCATTGCTTTATAATTCATTGCGTTGTTTGGTTTCGCTCCTGTCCATGAGCAGCTGTATCGAAAATATCAGGCGAACGGCAAGCTCGTCTCGTCATTCTTGAATTAAAAAAATAATAAAAAGATTCGCTAGTAAAAAAAATAAACAATATGGCACCTATAAATTCCAATAAAACGATATGATTTTGAACCCATGGTACCCTGAAACGAGATCATTTACATACTCGTATATACTCGTAAGATCAAGCACGAGATTAAAATGAAATCCTTTGTGTGCCCTTTTGATATAGAGCGACGACGGAAAACTAGAGGGGATTTCTTTCCAATCTCGCTAAATCGACTACTGTTTTATATCAACCGGATTTTATTAGGGAGAAAAATTATCGATTTCCGAAGATCTTTTCCTCTTCGAGAATCTAACATAGATTGTATCGATTTTTATTCCTGTTTATTTTAGAATTTATACACATTGTTAACTTTATTCGCGGCCGGGTTATTGACACGATTTTGAACTGTGCGGTCCTGAGTTCAATTTCCAAGTCCGACACTCATTTCATGTAAGTTTTTACGATTCAAAAATCTTATATGTTTTGTCCGTGACTGGTCTTTCCGGCATTGCTATTGATTCGCCTCCGTCACATTTTGGGACGAATATAAGCGAAATGTACGTGCCTTTGAGGAAATCTCTGAATACAGGCAAAGAATATACATGCATGAACATACCTTGCTTTTCACCCATATTTCGGCTTCAATTAATAAAAACCTACTATAAAAAAAAACAATTTATTGCTTCAATTGAATTACAAAATGAATTATATAACTAATAATAATGCCAGTAGAGCAAAAGGAAGTGACTCAGCTTATGCTGATCGGCAACACAGTACCGAGCAGCGCTGATTTTCAGTCACCCCTATCTCCCTAAGGTGTTATACGGGTGTTGGACAACACCTGTTCGCTTGATGACAAAATAAAACCTCTAATACAAAATTTGCTTCAGAAAAAACGTAGCATTAAGAAAGTGTATCACAAAAAAAAGACAATGAAACACTATTAAAATACATAAACAGAGTAGAAAAGTAACGTCAACATAACAGGCAATAACAATTGAAAAAAAAATCAACAACACAAGAACATGTCGGGGTGTTATTGTGTAAAGCCCATATGATAAATAATTGTAAATCGGCCCTTAGGAATCTACGGGTAGTTGCAGAAGTAATTTTATTAAATGAAACCCCGTTGTGGTTCTATTTCACTACCCACAGTCAGAGTAAGAGTGGGAGCATGACAGTTTGCAATATAAACCGCCTCCGAACCGTAGACAAGGCATTTGAGATCCAGCAGTCGGCGGTGAAGCGTAGACATACGCGTGTTTACTATAAAAGTAACAAGTTGTCGCAGATATTCAGATAAATCGTTAATCCGTTAATTATAACGTGTGGTGTTAATAATAATTAAATAATTAACACAATGGATTTTATTACCGTCATCCTACAAACATATTTATGGAAGTCTAGTATGTGTTTGAATGTGCGTATGCATGAGTGTGAATGTATGTTTATGTTTTATTCAATAGGGGTTGTGTTATATTCAGAGCTAATTCTGTTGGAACATTTACCCAGATTCAAAATTGCCCATCGGGTGTGCTTCAAATTCTCTGTAGCATGTTGTCTTTTGAGAAGAGCATATATGCTATAGCTATATAATATAAACTAATAGCACCTTAAATAACCTTTGCTTAAGTACTGGATTTCATTGCCCAGCCCCGACAATTATGGTCGCAATAAATAACATGATTTTCCCCGGACTAAAATAATTCCTAAAAGGCTTATCTTTAGATAGATGGTATGTCGTACAAAATAGGCCGAATTTTTTCAACATATAAAATTGTTTTGCGTCAAGCCCTTGTGGAAGACGGCAATCTGGAATCAATAAAAGTGAAATATTTTTGTCACGCACTATGAAACCTTTCCATAAATAATGTCGCATGTGTGTATGAGGGCGCATGTTTTTATTCCTTATTCTAAATGGAGGAAGTTCACAGGTCCTTCATCGACGTATTTTTTAAGGGTTAAAAGGGAAAGAAGCATACAGGCTTTAAAGTGGTATATTGTTTCAGGCGTCAACAAACACAGCTAAATTCCATGTTAACTGCAGGAGCAAAGAAGGTTCAGTTCTGAGATGGGGCATGGCCATATTTGGTAGTTATAATCGTAACTATTTTTGGCGTTTGGCAAATAAGTAATACCTAGTTAAGTCGAGTAGGAAAAACTACTGTTTGAGTTTTTCTTATTTTTCGCTGACTAATCAAATAAGTATATTACAAGATTTTTTTCCACTGAGCCGCAATTCTCCACCGAAGTAGACAATGAGTGGTAGCTTATTCCAAGCAATTTCTCATAATATGGGCTCTATCCAGCTTTGGACATTATATGTGTTAATAGAAAAAAAATGGTAATAATATGAATGCTCACAGAGATTACTACTCTCCGTAATACATGAGGAAACCATTAATGTAGCTCAAGTTATTTCTTTAATACCACAACATCGTACGGGAGCCAAGTTTAGTGCTAAAAGTTTTAAGCCGCACACAGGGTTTTCATTAAGCTAAGCACTCACAACGCTAGTGTTTATTTAACCCGTTAAATTTGGTTTATGGTAAGCCCTATCTATCGGACAAGACCGGCATATTAGCTGCACTCTTTTGAAAATATTCTGTCGCCCATTTTCATTAGAGCTAATGCCAAATTCTAATGATGAAATAATTATTCATATTGGTCCATTAGTTTCAGAGCCTATTAAATGCAAACAAATAATCAAACCTTTCTTCTTTGTAACATTGAAATTACAATGAAAACGAAAATAATTTATTGAATACATTCAAATGTTTAACGTCATTTAGATTCACTCATTTTTTTTTATCTACCACCCGGTTCGGATAGCGGTTTTCACTAAAAAATAACAGGCAACAAACTATAGTGTTGCTCTTTTCAAAACCAGTTTACAATGCAGTGCGCTTACACTGCTGAAATATTCATTGCGGTGGTTTCTACCACCAATTGGTATATTGGGTTTCAATTATAACAAGTTTTCCCAATTTTATTCACGAAGTGGGAACTAAATGTGTAAATTGGAAATCTGTACCAACCCATATATTTTTCTTCACCGTTATAGTGCGTGGTGATTGACTGTCAATACACACATGACTCCGAAAAGTCAGAGGTGTGCTCTGGGATTCGAACCCGCGACCACCGTGAACATGTTGGCAGTCACGTCAAGTCCGTTTACCAACAGGAAATTGGAAATAATTGTTTATTTAAAAAAAATATGGAAATAATGGTTTATTTTTAATCACACCATCCGTTATGGTCTGACAAATACACAGATCACTTCCAATAGATACCGCATTACGCTAGTTTTGTTTTGAACCGAAAACGCCAACGAAGGGAACTGCGCGGGGGGTGGGCGGGTTGCAGCGCGGTCACGTGGACTTCACTGGAGAGATGAGGCATAAGTCGATAAATAAAAAAATGTATCGATAGTTCGATTTACCAGTAAGTTCATGTGTTATGATCGCTTCTATAACTTAATTACCAACTTGTCAAATGTTTGATAATATTTTTCACCGGCCTGATCTGATAAATTATACCAACCGCTAACTACGAATAAAATAGGATTAAGATTTATACTTTAGTATGTAACGGTTTTAGTTCTATTATTCACTGTGTATTTTTGTATACCATAATGGCGAAATACCCAAATTAAGTGTTGATATAAAAGATGAGATAAAAATATGAAATAGTAAATAACTAAACCTCACGCCCTAAAGGGCTACAATAACTTATTCCGTTTCTTGAATTCTGACGGCGGCTGTAGTAAATGTAATATCGACAAGTGACGATGAGACCCACTTGACGAACTATGAATGTTTTTGAGACGATATATACAACGTATGTAAAAATTAGTGAAATAGCTTGTGCTACTGATTCTCAATAAACTTAGTATACTTAAACTTATGATAAATACCCTCCCATTATATTTGAAAACGTATACAACTAGAGGGAAAAAGGAAATTTAATTACGCCAAAGATAAAAATAAATAAAAAAATATTGTAAAAGTACCTTGTTAACAAATTTAATTATTTCAAATTACATAAAATAACGTAATTATGGTATAATGCAAAATGGTATAATGGTAAATATGCACACCATTTTATTGAACATATCATTTCTAACTGTAATATTATGTTCCCAAAATGTAATTTTCGCTAACGTGCGACGACATGTGCGGGTCCACTACTTGGACGACACTGATGACGCGACATTTGGCATCGGTTTATATCTATCTGATAGCTTACATGTGTTGGGCGCAACCGCTGCCTTGCATTAGGTATCTATTGGGAGTGATCTGTGGACAAATATAAATATAGATATATCAATTAACAAAAAAAAAAATATAATTTGTGCTAATAATAATTTTGAGATAGCTATGCAAATAAACAAAACAATATTCTTGACATTTTTTATATAAAGCCTTGCCCGTCACCGCATAGCGGATAACGAATCGTTGGATGTTTCAATGAACATAGCTTTAAGCTACATTTTAAAAACTGCGCAGATAGTGTATGAAAGCTCGACAACAGTGGCAGCCAGTAGCCAGTTATCGAGCTTAATTACGCCTAACCGGATTACTACAAGGGTATTAATCTAATGCTGTGCACCCATTAGGGCCACGGTGTGCTAGAGCAGCGGGTATTTTTTTGTTTTTCTTTTGTATAAAAGGAAACCCCCATGAATTCTCAAATTTATATTTTTTTATGTTCGTATTGTATAGTGGTATTTTTATTAAATTGCCCCTTAATTTATATGATTATTATTAATATGGAAGAATCAATAAGTCCTGCTTCGCGTTATTGTTGAATGATTGCCAAATATTTCACTTTTCAATGATCAACTATACACTAGCGGCTTTATTCATAAACAATTTTAATACCTATTTTAGCTATCAAATGTTTTGTCCCTTTCGAACGATATACATTAACTACATTTAAATTGGTCGAGAATTGTGGAATAAAATATAGGTGAGAATGTTTCGCAAAGTATTTTCTTAAAGCTTTTCTCATCTTAGTACATAAAAGAGTAGGATAAAGCTTAGTGTTAGCGAGTCACGATTTAATAATTAGGCTCTAAGAGGCTGCCATAGACTCATTGTATATAAAATTGCGTGAAGATTAATGAAGTAAAAAGAGATACACGTGGGTGCTACGTAATGAAAATTGTGTAAAACGGCGCTTATAGGGTAGCTAAGGCTATATCCTTGCGTATACTATGAAACTTTGTTTCGTCAGTAAAACAAGTATTTATCAGTTAGTTTTGTAAACATACATACGTACACTCACGTTTTTTTCCCAGAAGTGCTAGGCTGAGGTTTAACCAGGACAACCAAATTTCGGCGTGTATAATCCGTCCCACGGTGTGATAGGGGGTGAACTTATCGCCATATCCGGCACAAATTTTTGACCCCGGGCTGGTTATTTAGTAGAAAAATTCTATATCACTTTTCCGACCCGGAATTCAAACCCGAGACCTCAGCTTTGTAATCGTATTGCAGTACTAACCGAAGCAGTCTGTAAACATATGCTGAGGTTATATAGTTTAGTATTAGAACGATAAAGCTACTATAACTGATGTAAATGCGGTGCAATCCAAATGGAGTATTCACCGACAACAGACGATTATCTCGTTCAGACCGACACAACTATGGATACGTGCCCGAAACTAGGTATACACCTGGCATCTGCTGTATCAAAAACGTAACATTTGCATGGTTACCTACGGGCTATCAGTTTACCTGCAATGGTTCCTTTGAGAAATTTGACCTTACTAATACCATACATACATGTTACGTACATAAATAATATAAAAATAGGCTATGGCCTTTTTTCCCCGGAAGGAGTAGGCAGATGCCGCCAGGACCCACGTTTCACCTTGTATGTTCCTTCCCACTATGAAGACGGGATAACGTGACGTCGATCGTCGATATGAGGCATATGATTAATGATATATTATATTTACATAGCCCTTAGGCTAGCCTATCCTCATATCGGCTACAAATTCCTAACAACGGGCCAATAGAAAAATTAAAAATACCAATAAACCACATTCTTACTGGTGGTTTTATTGATAGGTTTCGCATATGTGAGAGGCCGCCTGGTTAGATACCACCGCAATGTCTATTTCTTCCTCCAAACAGCAGTGTAAATGCACGGGTGTGTTTTGGATTGAAGGATATTGTAGCCAGAAATAAACTAACTACTGGACATATTGAGACTTAACATCTTATGTCTCAGAATGGCGAGCGCAGTGGAGTGTTAAGCATTGCTTTGTAATTCAGGTGTTGTTTGGTTTTCCGACTGTTCATAAGCGGCCGTGTCGCTTATCATCAGGCGAACGGCGGCTTGTCTCGCCACTTATTGCAATAAAAAAAACACTCTTCAAAAACATCTCAAAAATATTGAGAAATCGGGGATGTTTTCTAAATTAAGCATTTAATATCCTAAGAGCGTCCTTTACATTACGATTTCTATATGAGATGGCAGATAAGACGGTCTTATTTAGTTAAAAGCCCGTTTTAGACATTTATATCCATTATTATGTGAAAGTTTGTAATAAGCGGGATTTTTAGAGTACCGGTACCCATCCATCTGTATGGCAGCTTGATCTTTTGTGTAGTTACAAAGGCATTTTGTCAATATAGTTTTATTCAACGGACAAGCATTTACTCAAGCTTTGGAGAAGAATGGGATAAGGAATCTCACTTAGCAAAATTAAATATTCAGCCATTTAGTCTTCGTGCCGCAGTTGTTTGATAGCTAACTGTGAAACTGGAGGTTGTGGATTTAATTCCTACCGGGTATATACATACTGCTACTGAAACGAAGCCAGGTGCTAGTTTTAGTGACTACAGATACTGTGTAAAAAAAATTATGCCCGACCGACCGAAAAGTCTCTCGTAGTGTCTGTAACCCGTCGTGGGTTACGAGGACAGGAGTCGATTTCAGTGTGAGGTCAGGATTATGCATGTGACTATTAGATTTAGATTGACTATGAGAACTATTAGTATTTATTTGATTATTTAGTGTGAGATTTGGCTTATTGGCTATACTTATTAATTTTATTTTATTCTTCGACAATTAAGCAAAAAAGAACAAAACTATGAGAGAGTATTTTATTTAGTATTCTGCTACAGACCGCAGCAAAGACCCTGCTAAGAATGGTTATCGAATAAAGAAGATACAGTAGTTCGGGATCAATTTAATATGTATTCCTTTGCTAATGCTTCATTCTAATATTTAATTCTTTTGCCGACACCTACCTACCTACCTATTTTAACAGTTAATCTAATTACGTGTTTGTATAGCTTTTATTTTTTACATAGCTGTATAAAAATACATTTATACTAATAATATGATATGGACACAATTTATTGTAAATCAATATTATTTTTATTTGACAAAAAACATTGCAAATTACATACATACATACATAAACTCACGCCTTTTTCCCAGAAGGGGTAGGCAGAGGTGCCAGGGCACCCGCATTTCGCCTTGTATGTTCCGTCCAACGATGTGATAGGTGGCGAGCCTATCGCCATATCGGGCACAAATTCCTGACTCTG
Organism: Hyles vespertilio; assembly: GCA_009982885.2. NCBI lineage: Eukaryota > Metazoa > Arthropoda > Insecta > Lepidoptera > Sphingidae > Hyles > Hyles vespertilio. The sequence goes on along the minus strand of CM042806.1, from coordinate 10,422,507 downwards.
GGCTGATAATGAATAGAAAAATACAATATCACTTTGCCCAACTCGGGAAATTACATTATTTACAAAAATATTTGTAATCATATTCATTAAATCATCATACACAAAAGCTTTTTTATATAACGTGAACAATTTAATTAAATCGTTGCTAATAAAATTTCTCCGCGGAAAATATTTTTATGGGTCAATCAGTTCACTCGCTTTTAAAAGAGAAAGTTTCATAATAGATATTTCGAAATTGTTAATACCGAATAATATAAATATACAATACAAATCTACTTAATAAATTCTTGTGGGATGCAATAACACTAAGAGGATCTGTTTTGCGGTGTACAGAATAACTCTAGTCTCAATTAATGGACGCCATTAAGAGAAATGCGTCTTACAAAATATATAACTGTTTCAGAGTTTGAAAATGTGGGTCTATTCAACCATCATTCTTTTAAGCATACTATCTAAATGCTCTCATCGTTTATACTATTTATTTTTTATGAAGATTGTATTTCCGCTGAGTATACATGTATCTAGTAAACATAAGCATATATATATATGCTTATGTTTACTATATATATATATATATATATATATACACTGGGTATCTCAAGACTGCTACCGAAAACGAAGCCGGGTGGTAGTTTTAGTAACTACAAATAAAATGCAACTAAAATTTTCGCAAAGAAACGCGACAATTATTTTTTATGTTTTTTTTAATATTGTCATTTTTGGGTGGTAAATCCATGGTTTTTGCTAAAATAATAATTTCAACTCTTTCATACCTTAGAGTATTTATAAATAAAAGTGTATACACTATTATTTTAGGAAAAAAATGTATTTACCACCGAAATATAATATAGGAAAAAAAATTGATGCTTTTTTTTGCAACATTTTCTGTTGCATTGTGTCTGAAGTCGCTTAAACTACCACCCGGCTTCGTTTTCGGTACTGCTACCGATATACCCTGTGTGCAGTCTTGATATACCCTGTATATGATCAACCTCAAGATGCGATAGCGACCAGCTTTTTACGGGCTAAATTCCATTCCGAAGAAATTCAAATGAAATTTATCATTTAAAAATATATCTGCTTATAACTTTGGATTTCATTCGCAAAAAATGTTTTCTATTGTATTATACCTTGTAATTATACCTATTTTATTATGCGCGCTAATTAAAAGGAGAATAGTAATCACTCTGTGAAATATCTTGTTTAACGAGACGTAATTGAAATAATTATGAAGCGAACATTATATCTACTGTTTAAAGATAACATTTTTGTCTCTCTTATGCGCGTTCGAAAATTTTTGATACCTATGTAATTTAATAATTTTGGCTCAATTCGTTCTCTTTTGAAGAAAGAAAGAAAAGAAAAAAGAAATTTCATTTCATTCTATATACATTTGTAAATGGGCAAAAAACACCCCTCGTATATTTGCAAGTTCTTATTTTATTCACTTATGTATCGATATTCCGTCCGTAAAAAATAAAAATAGAATTTGTAAGATTTTCGATCATTGGTCTGCTACGCTCGGCTTGTGTACAAAGAGGAATCGATATTTATGTTTTATTCAAATGTTTTTTATACTTACGCAAATATCAAAATAAAGGTACCGTTTTTCGTGTTCATTTCGTGTAAAATTAGCGGCTTCAGCACTTAATCTGCGCTAAGGTTACGTTGTGAGTTGTGACATCCTCATTAAGAAGAGACGGCTGCGGTGACAGTGAATAAGCGCTGTTATAATATGACAAGCATAAATAGATTTCCTGACTTTAGTCCTTGTTGAAACTTATCAAATCTACCTATTTTTGTACTCTTTGATGAAATATAATCTTGTATTCGTATAGCATATTTTTAGAAATAAAATACTTACACTTTGAAAGTGATATTGTTGCAGTATATAGTTTCATCCATAGAAGGTATTTGCGATTAGTGCTGTTTAAACAATTAAAAAAAACATTTTTTTCTTTATTATGTAAGTAAAATATAACATTCACTGAGTCATACATGTACATCCATATCTGTAAAATATCTGTCTGACTCAGTTTTTATCGAACACGTGCATATTTTCGGTAATGGTAGTATTTAAGAGCGTTTACACCTTGTGCGCAAAGTCAACTATAGGTATTTCTTCGTTAATTTCACGCACACATAAGCGACCAAAGCTGTGTGCGTAGAGCTGCCGCGTCGGCTCGCTATACAGTCAGCGCAACCAACTTTGATCCGTGCGCTTCAAAATTCTAATATTGAATTGAAATGTAACTTATGATTTATATATTGGTAATATTATATCATAAAAATATTTTATTTGCATTATAAGTAGACAAATATTACTGTGCAAGCAATGAACAATACAAATTTAGATACTAATCATATTTTCGTTATTATTACATTGTTAAGAGCGTATACACCTTGCGCGCAAAGTCAACTATAGGTATTTCTTCGTTAATTTCACGCACACATAAGCGACCAAAGCTGTGTGCGTAGAGCTGCCGCGTCGGCTCGCTATACAATCGGCTCAAACAACTTTGATCCGTGCGCTTCAAATATTCAATTGAAATGTAACTGTAATATAATATCATAAAAATATTTTATTTGCATTATAAGTAGACAAATATTACTGTGCAAGCAAAGAATAATACAAATTTTGGATACTAATCATATTTTCGTTATTATTACATTGTTAAGTTGCATTCAAATCAGTGTTCAATCAGTATACACTACGGACGTTTTATTAATCATTTCGTGTTTGAACACATAAATAGTGTTAGGGGCCTTACAACCCCTTACAATTACGAAATATATTTAATATTATATTACAATACATAACATAATTTAGCCTCGGAATTACATCTCATTATATTACCTGAAACATAATTTATACTCACTACAAAATCATTGTAGGTAATAAAAATAATTAAATATTTTACTACCAAAGTACTAAGATGTGGTAATCGCATTCCGCGCGTGGCTATTTTTACTACGCGCGGCAAAATCGACTGCAGCCAGGCCGGAGCGACGAGCGATACGTCCTCCCTCTAGAAGGCCTTGCGGCGGTCTGATTTGATCCACGTCGGAAAGCGTGTTTTATAGTGGTTTTTAAAATATTTGTAGAAAACATGAAAAATAATTTTGTTTAAATATAAAAATGGTAATTTATTGATAAGATATTCTTCTATTGTAATATGCAATTGCTATAAAAAATTATGTACGATAAGTTGGTGAAAAAAAAATGTTCTTGACGAGAGATTCTGAATAATTTCGCATTGTTTAAATTTTTATTTTTCAGGAACTAAACACAAAAAGATTATTTTTCTCAGCAAAATCCCTCCATAAGGGTCTTATTAGTCTGATAATATTTTTATTTTCATCTTATATTTAGTGGTTTCGGATATCTTAAGCTTCTAAATTGCCATTTAAAGCCTAAATAACGAAACTTGTGTTCAGTAATCCGTATAGTACTCACAAATTATCCATCAATCCATAATGTTTTCCACCAAAATCCCTAGATGACAACCTTTTCTAAAATTAGTACTAATTATTTTTCCTTTAAATTGTTTATTGGTGGCTATTAACTCATTTGAAAAGTCCTGTTTTTAAGCCAAAAAGCGCGTGCAGGGTATAAACGCTCTTAAGTTGCATTCAAATCAGTGTTCAATCAGTAGACACTACGGACGTTTATTAATCATTTCGTGTTCGAACACATGAAAAGAGTTAGAGGCCTTACAACCCCTTACAATTACGAAATATATTTAATTTTATATTACAATACATAACATAAGTTAGCCTCGGAATTACATCCCATTATATTATCTGAAACATAATTTATACTCACTACAAAATCATTGTAGGTAATAAAAAGAAAAAATATGTTTTACTATCAAAGTACTAAGATGTGGCAATCGCAGTCCGCGCGTGGCTATTTTTACGACGCACGGCAAAAATCGACTGCAGCCAGGCCGGAGCGACGAGCGATACGTCCTCCCTCTAGAAGGCCTTGCGGCGCGGCGGTCTGATTTGATGCACAGTGGACAGCGTGTTTAATAGTGGTTTTTAAAATATATGTAGAAAACATGAAAACTAATTTTATTGAAATATAAAAATGGCAATTTATTGATAAAATGTTCTTCTATTATAATATGCAATTACTATAAAAAATTATGTACGATAAGTTGGTGAAAAAAAATATGTTCTTGACGAGAGATTCTGAATAATTTCGCATTGTTTAAATTTTTATTTTTCAGGAACTAAACATAAAAAGATTATTTTTCTCAGCAAAATCCCTCCATAAGGGTCTTATTAGTCGGATAATATTTTTATTTTCATCTTATATTTAGTGATTTCGGATATCTTAAGCTTCTAAATTGCCACTTAAAGCCTAAATAACGAAACTAGTGTTCAGTAATCCTTATAGTACTCACAAATTATCCATCAATCTATAATGTTTTCCACCAAAATCCCTAGATGACAACCTATTCTAAAATTAGTACTAATTATTTTTCCTTGAAATTGTTTATTGGTGGCTATTAACTCATTTGAAAAGTCCTGTTTTTTTAGCCAAAAAGGGCGCAAAGGGTATAAATGCTCTTAAGTAGTATTAAAAAAGGACGAAAAAATATATCAAGGGACTCAATGTTTCACGTTTACTTTTTACAGCCTGACTTCAAAAACTACTAAAGTACTGTAAACATCGAGTCAAGACACGCCGAGTGACGTGTACACGGAGCGAGAGTTTACCAACATAGAAAGAAATGTTACATGAGAATGCTCACTCGCTGTAAACAATGCATCGAACACAGCCTCGAGCATCTACACAAGCGTTACATTGCAAAAAAGCTTCAGTAATTACTCACCCTTAGAAGCCGTCAAGTGACGGTTCCAAGGAAATGTTTTAAAATATTTCTCCGTAAGACCGCGATCAACGTTTAATTACACCTCCTCTAAGTTTTGATTTAAACCGCAAACTTTTCAATTTGTTAAATTAAACGTATTTCCGAGATTTCGAGCGCTATTTCCTTTTTAGGCCATGGAACATTCCAATCTTTAATTTATTTGTTTGCTTGTTAAAGACTCCCAATAAATGGCGCCGTCCCAACTTTCTTAAGTGTCAATTCAATAATAAAAATGTTTTCATGATAAATCAAGGCAAATCGCCTCGCTAGACTAATGAGGGCTGTACCACCTCTATCGGACTATTAAACGTGATCTTGGATTTTATACATTGCAAGACTATTACGCTGGCTTTATTTATTATGATAACGTGTCTATTCAGTACTGAATTAGCATTCAACATTCATGCCTACAAGGCCACTATTAAATTATAAGACTGAAATATTATTATCGAATGGAGTGGATGTATTCTTTTAAGCGCTTTTGGGCTAGCAGTTAGTTCAGGTAAATTAACTAAATATGTCGAAACATAAGGTCATACAGGTATACGCGCCGACCTCGACACACCCAGATGAAGAAGTAGAGGAGATGTATGAGGACATTAGTCGGGCCATACATACTTCCAAAACCTACTTCAATGTTGTTATGGGGGACTTCAACGCAAAGTTGGCCGAGGCCACGTACAGGCAAGCGAAGTGTCGGACGCCCGCCTACAAGGTGGACGGACGATCTGACTAAGGTCGCAGGAAGTCGCTGGATGCAGGCCGCTTCCAACAGGTCATTGTGGAGATCATTGGGGGAGGCCTATGTTCAGCAGTGGACTTCCTGTGGCTGATATGATGATGATGATGATAAGGTCATAAAACAAATAATATTTATTAATTCGAGTTAGCAATATGGGCTGGGTTGTCGCAGCTGTGGGTTTCAAGGACTGGCAATCCATTTTGTGTGAATTTTCAGTTATAAAAAGAGATTTAGCCTTGGTTAGAATATTTCTCGTAATGTTATGACCGTCGCGTTGGCGTCAGACAGATGGCTTTCTGTAAAATTATAACCAAATCCTTCTTTAGAAAGGATAATGAGAATCATGTTACGGTAACTAAACCGAGGAGTTATGGACAAAAATTATAGTTTAAAAAAACACGCTTGCATAAAAGATCCAACTAAAAACTAAAAAACAATCGATAATGAGTTAAGATTCGAAAGAAAATGGAGTAAAATATTATTTTATTGTTACAAAGCGTAGAGTGTTTACAACAATTACATAACCTACAGCACCCCACGCTTTATAGCAAGAAAATGTATGTATTTTACTTCATTTTATTTCGAATCTTGAACTCATTATCAATTATTTTTTAGTTTTTAGTTGGATCTTTTATGCAAGTGTGTTTTTTTAGTTTTTTAAGCTATAATTTAATTGCTTGCACTAAAAACATTATCTACGGCTGTCTTATCAAAGAAAGACAGCTGCGCGAAAATTACCAACATTTAATTTTTTATTCAAAAAAATTTTTTTTTACGATTCTGGATAAGATAATGTCATATACTTTTTAAATTATTGCGTTGTCATCGGTCCTGGATATTGGATAAGTATGCAAAGTTTGAATTAAATCTGATCGTTCAAAGTAGGGCAAAATCGAGCTCAAAGAAGTCGGTTACATACATACAAACATACAGGTGAAGCTAATAAAAGCGTGTTAAAAAGGAATATGGACAACCTAGAAAATTAACTGGGTAAATACAAGGAAAAAAATGAAACCAATAAAGTTCAAACTGCAATTATACTGAAAACCATTGAAACAGCTTTCAAGATTTTCATACACAAATCTCCAAAGGTAACTCGCATAGACGGCGCACAGATAATTCCTTTACACACAAACCGACCTCTTCTACTAACAAATAGAGCACAGAAATATAAAGAAAAGACCGCGATAAAAGGCGTTTCATGGCTCTCTGTTTTATACGACGCGCCGCTAGTTTTTGTTGCAGGTTACGTTTCATTTTATTGTCTAGTCAAACGGAAAAATGTTTTCTCATCGTTCTTTTAAATAGGCTTCATGGCGCTTTTCCTATTTGGTTTGTCCGCTTTTTATTCTTCGCATTAGCTGGAGCTATTTTTAGATTTTCTTTTCTAGTATTGAAGTGGGCGGCGGAGGTCCAATTAGAACCATCCACAGAATGCCGTTCCTATTTTCATCCCGAGACGGTGAAGGCAAGCCTACCGCGTTGCTGGAAACAAATTCAACCAAAGCATGTATTGTGTCTGTATAGTATAAATATATAAATAAATAAGAACTGCCGCAAAGTGGAGCTTGAATTTCAGGTTGTATTCAGGTCCCGAAATTGGTCACGTCTGTCGTATATAATGTGCTTTTATTTGTATTATGTTTATTACCACGATCCTACGTGAGTGAAGCTTAATTGAGGCGGCTCACATTTCTCTCCATCTATCGTGAGATATTAAATTCATCACACATGATATCGGATATTCAGAGTATTCAATAATTCCATTTATTATTTATACTATAGCACATTTATTCGATGATCCCTGAATTTTAGGGTTTACTTCGGCAGGTCATATAAGGTTTTATGATTTTACAATTTACGTATTTTATTTTATTTTAATCTTGTGACTTTTTTTCATTATGTTGGTTCAGCGTTATGTATACATGATAATTGATGAATCTCTTTATATTTTATAATACAAGGTACATTATATTAGTTTTTTACACATTATAAAAACATATATTTCTTTCTTTCTTCTGTATGGCACCAACGCAATCATAAGTATTAGGATCAAAGTTTAACGAGCTCAATCCACGCTATCATACATGACCACTGTCCACCCTGATTTGAGCCCACTCGCGTACAGCATCGCTGAATTGGATTTTACAATCCGACTAACCTAAAAGTGTCTCAAAGCTTTAGTAATACAACTACGTACATTTAAACAGCGCATATTTCGCTAAAACTTGACATACATTCAGTAAAAGCTTTGATAAAATTGATAGATATTCACGCTAGAGCAGGTTTTCAGCTACAACCAGCACTTTGCCTCGCAAATGCAATGTATTAGAACATCTTAAGCATACTACACACCAAAGCCGCCGGCCCGGCGGCACAGCTCACCGTCACAACCCGACGGACTATAAGAAAACACACGCCCGCACTTGTTGCTCGCTGACATGTTGGCGGTATGTGCCCTACTCAGTTGCTCGGCGACACTCTACAAAGACATAAAATATTCATGTAATGTCGGGCCGGCGACATGTCCACAACAAAATTTCTGTACTTGCAATGAGTAAAGCCGCCGACTAGCTCGCCAACAAAAAGTTTTCGACATGTGCCGGCACGGCGGAACGGCGTCTTCGGTGTGTAGTGCGCTTAAAGAAACACGAAGGTTAGTAAATACTAGACGCGGCCCTCTCAACGCTAGCTCTCAGGTAGACACTTAAGTTACTAAAACAGACTTCTGTGAACACATTCGTGTACATTCACACAACTCAGTTAATATCGACTCATTTCTAGAACCTTCGCTTTTGCGTCGCTGCATACAATGTGTACAATGAGTAATTGTTTACATGTTAATCCTGTAGTGGGACGTAGTATTAAGATACCTATTTTGGGGAACATTGCGGAAATATACGTTATTTGTAATACAATTGAGTTAAAATTATCTTTGTTAATTAATGTGTTTGGTACCACGAATTGAAATACTTGAGTACACAGATTGAGAGCTTTTGTTTGTGAACGTGAAGCATATTACGTTCCTTCTCGGAATGTTGTAAGCGGCTTTTTATTACTTTATTTTCCCCTTGTTTATAGAACAAGAAAATCAGCAATAATTTATTTTGTCACTCCTGACACGACAAATATGTTCTTGGAAAGCGTTCTTATTAAGAAATTTAATCCTACTAATATTATGAATGCGTTTTGTGTGTTTGTTACTTCTTTAAGCTCAAACGAAACTAATTTTGATGAAATTTAGTATAGAGATAGCTGATGCCTTGGATTAACACATAGGCTACTTTTTATCTCGACAAAATTGGTGTCATCATCGGATGAGTAAGATTTTCAAATACGTGTTATTGCTACTTTTTCAAACTAAAAGGGATAAAATGGGATAAAATATAGGGCTGATGAAATAGGATATAAGAGGACAGAACTGTATGCCTTGAATCGTGAAACCCAAAAAAGATGAGATGTAACGGGACATTACAAGAAAAGCAATATACTGCACGACAATCACATGTGTACTCGTAGTTTAAACTTACAACAGTTTGTACGCCAAATATATGTGTCTGAAGTGAAATGAACGCTAAAAGTATCCGCGTTCGAGCGAAGCTGGGTCGTATCGCTAGTGTAGCATAAATACAACCTCCAAAACACCTAAAATATGTAGGTAGTAATAAAAGATATTTTTACTTTAAGCCCGCTAGAAAATTAACGCTGTCTCGAGGTTGGGAATCGGTATTAAGCAATTAGAGAAGTAATTTTCTACGCCCTAAATAGGTTGTTTGTAAACAGCTTGGGTAGGATTAATCTCCGCTAATGCCCAGGTAGATAACAATACAAGTTTGCACTACAAACTACAACTATGAATAACATTTGCGTTTTGAATACTGAACGAAACTTGTAATAGGACGGAGTTGAAGGGATTCTTCGAAAAGTTCAGCGTTCGCTAAGTATAATTACGGACATGATTACTTTTTTGAAGTTTCCTTATTTCTCCGAGAACACGTGAAGCCGTACAAGCTTTAACAATTACAGCAATTCATATCTCCGAAACTGTTCACTGCCGCGCTGGAAAATGCCTTCAAGCTCTTGCAATGGAAAGGATTCGGCATCAACATCAACGGCGAGTATATCACTCACCTTCGGTTTGCCGACGATATTGTAGTCTTGGCAAAATCGCTGGAAGACCTTAGCACTATGCTCGAAGACCTCAATCGAGTCTCCCAACAGGTGGGTCTTAAAATGAACATGGACAAAACGAAGATCATGTCGAATGTCCATGTTGTGCCCACCCCCATCGGTGTTAGGGGCTCGACTCTTGAAGTTGTTGACGAATATGTCTATTTAGGACAAGTGGTCCGGTTAGGCAGGTCCAACTTCGAGAGAGAGGTAAATCGTCGAATCCAACTCGGTTGGGCAGCGTTCGGGAAACTACGCGACGTCTTCTCGTCCAAAATACCTCAGTGCCTTAAATCGAAAGTCTTCGATAGTTGTGTGTTGCCAGTGATGACTTATGGCACCGAGACGTGGCCTCTCACTATGGGCCTTATTAGGAAGCTCAGAGTCACTCAACAAGCTATGGAGAGGGCTATGCTCGGGGTTTCCCTACGAGATCGAATCAGAAATGAGGAGATCCGTAGGAGAACTAAAATAACCGACATAGCCCACCGGATTAGCAAGTTGAAGTGGCAATGGGCAGGGCACATAGCGCGGAGATCTGATGACCGATGGGGTCGGAAAGTGCTCGAATGGAGGCCACGTAGCGGAAAGCGCAGCGTAGGACGTCCACTCACAAGATGGTCCGACGACCTGGTAAAGGTCGCGGGACGTCGCTGGATGCAGGCTGCTTCCAACAGGTCTCTGTGGAAATCATTGGGGGAGGCCTATGTTCAGCAGTGGACTTCCTTTGGCTGATGGATGGATGGAAGGATATCTATATAATAATGAATTACTATTAATCTGAAAGGTGAAAGAAAACATCGTGAGGAATCCGGCATATTTATTTATTTATTAAAGCTTCGTATATTGAAAACATACAGGCGGATTTAATGCCTGAGGTATTCTCTGACAATGTACCTTAGGGTGATGAAGCAATGAAGCACAGCAAGTGTAAAAATTGATTATACATACATACATACATAAACTCACGCCTTGTTCCCAGAAGGGGTAGGCAGAGGTGCGAGGGCACCCACATTTCGCCTTGTATGTTCCGTCCCACAATGTGATAGGTGGCGAGCCTATCGCCATATCAGGCACAAATTCCTGACTCTGGGCTGATAATGAATAGAAAAATCCAATATCACTTTGCCCAACCCGGGATTCGAACCCGAGACCTCAGCTTTATAACCCTACCGTAGTACAACTACGCCACCGAGGCAGTCGGCATAAAAATTGATTATAATACATACATATACAAAAATAGTGCATATTATAGAGACCTATACATGTGAAGTTCGCTAGTACACAAGGTAGTAGTCAAGGACTATGGACTAAGTCCTGTCAATGTACCACAAGACTTCTATGCTTGGTAATAGGCGATTATAATCTAATATAGTACCAAGAGTTATGAAGTCGTTTCAGTACCGTAAAGTAATCCGATAGTTCTGGTTCTAATATAATCGATTTCTATGAAAGCATAAGTTTTATTGAATTACCAGCCGCATTAGGCCTGCGTGATCGCTCAAAGCCCCTCACATAAAGTGAAGGTTTGTGGGGAGAATTAAGGCGAGCACTGATTCATACAGATATTATGACATAGACATTATGAATAGTCTATCAATAGTTATTGTTACGTATAAAGTTATAGAAGCAAGTTAGCAAATATTTTCAGATAGCATATAAATCAACATTAACATTAAATAAATCATATTTCTTCGGCAGGTGCCTTTCGTGATAAATTGTACATCTGAGCATTTCATTTTTCTAACAGTATTCTATTGAATAAATTAAATCCTTAATAACATAGACGCCACAAAAAAGTTTCTTGATAATGTAGTAATAAAATCTCTGTCAAAGTTTCAATGTTCGTATAATTTACATAATTCTTCTTTTATTAGTTTTAGTTGCTATAGTATTCTATTGATAGCTTATTTGTCTACCGACTTTATACAACTGAAATGATCATCATCATTATTTTGTAGGTCTTTGTGGGCAAAGAAAAGATTTAATGAGAAAATACCGTGACATTTAGGCAAAAATATTACGAATCTAAAATACGTATGACCTGTCCTTCTTCAAACGAGGTTTAAAGAGAGTACTCCCCTCGAGGTAGGCAGCGACTTTGTTGTGCTGGTCCCCTGGCACTACGGAGGTCCATGAGCAGCGGTAGCCGCTTACCATCAGGCGGGCCGCTAGCTCGTCTGCCTACAAAGCAATAAAAAAATACGTAATTAAAAGTGAAGCTTGAAAATTCCCGAGCCTACTATTTTGTTTAATCTAAATTTGTCCAACCCTCGTTAAAATACGGTTTCTTATTCTAATTTTAATATTTGGACAGATTCCATCGACGCGAGAAATTAAAATCGACGCCCTCGCTAAAAGATTTTCCTCTAATTTCACTTGAATTTGGCCGAGACCACGGGAGTGTTTAAAATTGTATCCCGCAGGAAACTTCTTAATATAAACAAGGGCATTTGTAATCCCCTTAATTACCCTAGAGAATTCTCCACAGCGGCCACTTCGTCCTTGGCTCCAGGTTATATTCAAGCTTTCCATTAATGTTGCTTCAATATTTGTTGTACAAACCTTGCGAGCCACGAATTTTATCCGTAAAATCTTGAGGCGTAAAGTAAATATTATTCCATAACCTCTATTAACGTGTCAATACCTACCCGCTATATGAAAAGGCCTAGAGAGGAATTAATAAGAAACCTTTCGCTTGCTACATAGATGGGCACAAGTCAATATTTTGAAATAGAAAACGAGGTAAGTTTTTCCATCTCGAGAACTTTTGGCCCTGTTAAATAAATTTGTGATAAGTACCGAACCTTTCTCAGAAATATAATCCGCGCACAAAAGGACAATTCCTTGGAAGATAAAATGTGAAATTCTACTAACGTTTCGTAGAGATTCTGTTTCGTCAAATGACTGAATTCAATTAAGCGACAAATCATGGAATTTTTCTTTCTCGTATTTCATAAAATATATAAATATGAAAATTTGTTGCAGATCACTGAAATTCTTTGAAGGTTTTCTCATATGTTTTCTTATATCTACGTTTTTATTAAGGTTATTCACGAAAACCCCAAATAATGTTGTATTAATATTTATACACTTTTACGTGTCGCCCCTAATGAAACTCCTAAAAAGTTCCCACGAATCTGCACAGTCGGCAGATTCCATACTAATTAGTCACGCCGATGACCCACCAGCATCGTCGGACCACCATCACCGGGCAGCAGTGCTTTTTCTTCTTCGATCGCCGTCGAGGAAAGTCGCGACAACCAAATTTATTAGTGCCTATAATTAGTTTTAGTTCAATTTGTAATAATTGATTATATTATATTTTGTCCTAATTAAAATTTGTGTTTTTAAAAACCTCCTTCCGAAGGCGACTAACGTGACTCACTTTTAAATATTTATTTTAGAAAAAATAAATTTTTATTGCCTTTTTCTAATATTCATAGTGGGTAAGTAATTGCCTAGAGCGATGAATTTTCTATATATTATTTGGTTTGTTATTAAAGTTCATGTGTTGTCCGAAAAGTGTAAATAAATAAATAAGTTATAGTTCTCATTAAGTAAACTAATGTCAGTGACATTGTCGCTTGCCAAAACGTACACATCATGTTTTGTATAATGGAGTTCCTTGCTGCGTTTAACTGAATTACATAAGTGTGGCTGTAAGTGATTAGGTAGATATTTTGTGTTCGTAAATTGATGTTGAACAATTGGAGTGTTTCACGCCACTGCCTCTTGTTTCGGATGAAAGGCAAATGTAGTTACCTGTATATGCATGCTGAATTAATTAAGCCAATATTGATTCGCAGCGGAATTTGCACAGGCTATTACGCTTGTTATCAAACATACCGAATACCGATCCCCTACAGACCAAATTTATGACAACTTATTATTGAGTTTACGCTTTGGATAAGTCCACAAAGCTTTTGATCAAAATTGTGTGTGGAGGTAACCTACGGTTCAAATTTTCTGTTTTTTGTTATTGAAGTTCATATTTACGACGGTGCCGTCGAAAATCCCTACTGAAAATCTCATTTTGCAAGCATCAAAGCGATCTATAAGCGGCTTAAAGTGTTTCTCGCAGTACTAATATTTTCATTAGTCGAGATATCCTCCTCTGCTCGCGTTAAGGGACCGTTTCGGACGCTAGACGTCCCTCCGCACTGATAATAATAAGTTCATTACCCTGCTTCTTATCGGCGAGCTTAACAACGTAATATACTTTATGTGCTATAACCTTATCAACCTCTATTATCGCCATATATTTATTCAGTTATTTTTGCTCCTTACCCAGATTTGAATCCGCAGCCGGTGTCGAAATGTTTGGAATAATTTCTCATTTTATTCTTCATATCATTGTCCTATCTGGTACTGCAATATCTATTTTCCCAGCAATATTTTTTTGTTCGGTGGCCTTTTCATTCGCTAGAATAGTAAAAAAGAAGATATTCCATGTAAACACAGCTTTGATTAATCGGAAAATTAATTGATAATTTATATTATAAAAACAAATTTAATTTTGTATACTAACAGAATTAATGTATACATACATCCAATCGGCTGTTCCAATTTAGATGAAACAATTATAAAATCGATAGCCACAAAATTGGATGGTACGAAATTGTACATTACCAAATTAGTTTCTGTTAGAGATATTTGATAGGTACCTATCTGCAGGAAAAAGGGAAAGTTCGAAGGTTCGTAGAACTTTCATGAAGTTTCACTTATTGATCTATTCGAAACAGGTTGTTCCGTTTGTAACACAGGAATATAATAATAGCACGAATCGATTTTCAAAAATCATACCTATCTCGTCTCACTACACCGTGGCAACTGGCAAACAATGATCGTGCCGATAATGGCAAAATATCAGTGTTTGCTCGTATGAGTGAACCTATTCTGAATATACCTTTTGTTCTGCTGCAACACATGTGCTGCTAAACTTTTTTGTATTTAATATTATTACTTTTTTTTCTTAATTATTTTGTCCCTTGTAAATTCTAATAGTAAGTTTGTGGTTTAGTTAGTTTAGTTTTAAATCTGTGTAAGTGTACTTTAATGAACAAATAAACATTTTTCTATTCTATTATTTCTCTATTTATTGCCTCAGGCAAAAATAGGTTGTAGGTAAGTTGTAAAAATCACTACGGAATCTCATCATTCGGTGAAGAAATGGTCCATTTAATAGTAATTTACGTATACCGTTTTTTTTATGGCATGTCTATAGCAAATTCAAGTGTTCTTTTATAGTAGATAGAATCCTCAAATAAATATTTTGTGTGTATTCTGTAAATTAAATGCATTCCTTGCGTAGTACATAATTCAATTGTCCCGCAGTAAAAATTGATGAAATTTACGATGACATGGCAATCAGTTTTGTTCTGTCGGTGACATGTGTTTTGTTTAACTCGGCTCGACTTCAATTACGGCTGTTATCACGCAAGCCCAATTCCCTTTTGACATTCCATCTCCTCTGTTTTAAATGAATTGACAATTTATTTAATTAAAATCTTGTGTACTCAATTTATCAAGGGTATTGAAGATATTTTTATAAAAATATATGAGATTTATAATTTAAAATTCGTTCAAGTAAACTGTAAAGGATGAATTTATCTACAAATTTCTCTGAATAACTGCGTAGATTAAAATGTAAAAAAATATGATTTTACATTACATATTTTAAGTACGAGTTTGCCAATATTTTGTAACTTTTACTGGGATGTACCGGTGCGAATATGAAGTTATCATAACTCGTAAACTTTTCTGGTAATACACGTGAATAATTTCTGTCGGTCGCTCGCACCGAATATAAAACACGCTGAAATATTACGGCCGAATTTCAGAAACCGAACACAAAAAAATGTGATTCGTGCATCATAAAATTCACTTGTTTAATCTTTCAACGCTTTTGTAAAGATATTCATATGGATAAACGCTCGCTGCTAATTACTTTCATACTGAATATGTAGTAGCTCTGTTTATTGATTTGTACTGAAACACAAAAGACTCGTTCAAAGGTAGTGGTAATCAAACTTTACAGCGACCCATTCAAATAAACTCAAGTTTGTTAATTTTACTTCTGCACAAAATACAACTAGCAATTTTCTTTCACAGCTATAATTAAGACTGCTCAAATACCTACCTACTTATAAAGATGTTTAAAATTGGCTTTATAAAGTTTAATTAATATAAAGTAGTGGTAATATGGAGTTGTCATAAAATGAACGTAATATTCGTATATTTTAATAAGAATACAAATGTTTTATTAATGCAAATGTGATTACAGACCTCTAGGTCTGTATTCTAATACAGACGTGGATTTTCTAAAATAGTTTCGAGTTATTTGTACACGGGAAAATGTGAAAAGAACACTCTCGTAAAATATAACAATAAAAACAAATATTGAAAATAGATACACACCATATTTTATTCGACGAAAATAATAGTAGGCATAAAGGAGTATCTGCTTTTCTTACAAAAAAATAATAGGTACAGTCAGCAACATAAGTCGCTACACACTTCACATTTTTTGATAACCTTTTTATGAATTAAAATTTGTACGTACTACTCTGTAGTCGTAAAATATAACCAAGTAAAGTCAACTATGTCGAGAAATGCCATACGATATTGAAAATAATTATTATTTTGGATGATAAGACAATTCCAAATCTCGTGAATGTGTAGCGACTTATGTTGCTGACTGTACTTGAACCAAAAATTCAGCCAGCCCACGCGTGAAAAACTGTACACATTGTATTTTGGTATATCGATATACAATAAAAAGGCTTCCATAGACGTATACGTTTTGTTCACAAACGAGCGATGTAATATAATTGGATTCTGAATGTTGTTATTCGAAAGGCTACCCTGAACAAATGCGGGCCACAGGCCGATACATTTGGCTGGCCAACTAGAGCTAGGAACCTTATAAAACAATGCTTAAGCCAAAAATAGAACCATCGCACGCGTAAAAAATACATGCAATTTGGAATAAATCAGCTCCTGGATGACAAACAAATTATTACTTCAATTCCACAGTCCATTCGTTTTATTATGAAAATTATTAGTTTTTATCTTCTCTATTCTCAAAATTCAAGACTTTGTATGCCGTATATATTTATTAATGTTGCTATTTGCAGGCAACCCCCGCAACAAATGCGCGCTGCAGCCGGGCCACAGCCTGATGGACTGGATCAGGCTGGGCAACTCGGGCAAGGATCTCACCGGGGTCGGCGGCCGCATGCGACCCGTCACGCCGGGGGAGCTAGCCTTGCACAACAAACAGAGTAGGTTCTTGATTTGCTTAATGTATTATACCAACATTAAAATTAAAGACAAGCTAGTGTCCCTGAGAGACTCGCCGAGCTCCGGAGCTCGGTGTCAAATCTTTGTGTGCCAGTGTTGATCCTGGCTGACAGGAGTTGCAGTAGTTGGTGTGAGGGCGCGAAAGTCCATACCAACATTAAATACTTATCCATATATGCCCCACTGAAGGTGACGAGCATCCATCCATCCACAATTTTATTGAGGGTAAAAACAAGTAGTGAAGTATTATTGTATTGTATTGTACTCGTATAGCCCGTACAAGTCCCACTACAGGGCACAGGCCTCATCTACAATCGATAGTACGATTGAATGGTTAGGCCATATAGTCCACCTCGCTGGATTAGTGCTAGTTGGTATCAAAAACAATAATAAACAAAAAATATCTAAATTTATGTATAGACAATAGTCTATATCCAATTGCTGAAATCGTATTTTACAATCATAGTCACAATCACTTTATTTTTCAATAAAACTCTGTTTTAGATTATCTTCGTACTATGTTTATAAATGCAATTAAAACCTACTCCATTACAGTAGTAAACTTTACACAGTCTGCGGTATTTTTATCTTTAACTCAATGAGTCATGTTACATCTGTAGTCGAATTGTGTTCAATTATCTAATCTACTGTGTTGCAGACGACGCTTGGCTGGCGATCCGCGGTCGCGTTTACAACATCACACATTATTTACCTTATCACCCTGGAGGTGAGATACCAATGTTTTACTGCATAGTTCATATAAGACAATGTTTAAATTTAGAATTCTGGTTATAATTATTGCTTAATTCTCATTAGGACCAGAAGAACTAATGCGCGGAGCTGGAATAGACGCAACTCAACTCTTCGATAAAGTTCACCCATGGGTCAACTATGACTCCCTCTTAGCTAAATGCCTTATAGGTCCACTACGGTACGATTTACCAGACGCAGAAGAATTATTCGATATATCCAATCCATCACCAAAGTCCGACCGACTCAGAGAACCGTCTAAAGCACAAGAATTAGTTAGAAAATCTATGGAAAACTTAGCAAATTGCATCACACCTGTTAGGAAAAAAATTACGGCTAAAAGCGACGAGAACATGAAAGGAAGTCCGCCGAGCAAAATCATGCAGAGCTTAATACAATCCAGTGACTTACCCGTATCGATAAGCCGAAGAGCTGCCGCCAGTCCGGCGAAGAAAATAGACAAAAGTCCAGACATGCCGGTTCCTCTAAGGCACGATTGGATACAAACGTCGACTAAGCTAACGATCTCAGTGTACACAGGCCCGTTAGCAAATCCTGGTGGCTGTGCGAGAATAACCGAAGGCTTCTTTTGATAGAAATAGCGACGAACGGTTGGCTTAGGACGCTTAAAATAACACCTGAAGCGAAATTGCGCGAACCTTTGCAGTTGCGAGTGTTTGCCGAGAGTGGAAAAATAGAGGTGAGAATTTTATTTGTCGTTTCACTCAAAGCCTTTAAAATTAAAGTGAGGTATCGTCAATTTTCAATAAGTTGTGGGAGTTCTTTTTTAAAATTTCGTTAGAATAACGAGTCTTTGAGGCAAGACACCTAAAAAACTTTAAACAAAGTAAATAACTGATACGTTTTATATCGATTAATGGCAAACGATGGATGTCATAATCAAGGGAATTTGTTTCAGATTATAGCGCATAAAGAGGTACCTGCGATATGGAAAGGCTGTGGTGAAATTGTAATAGGTTCTCCTAGTAAAGTGTCTTCGCCACGGACTGTAGAATGTCGAGTGATGCGGGTTGGTCGTGTGTCTCACAATACTACGTTACTATCGGTGGCGCCAAGAGCAGGCCCCGTAGTTGTACCCCTTGGACATCACGTCCGGGTTCATAGGCAATTCGAAGGTAAGACTTACAACGATATTTGGATGACCTTTTTTCTTTGCGTAGGTCCGGCAAATGAGCAAACAGGTGATTTGATTGTAAGTGATTTGCGCCAATAAACATGTACGGTACTTTGATACGTTTCTTTGTGAGTCTCATATTGGAACGGGTAAAGGACAAAAAAGGACCTGACGAGAACAAAGTTATTGGGTCTCCAATATACTCAGTCAGCCAAATAAAAATATACTGCTTAACCTTCGTAAACATTATTGTTATTACAGCTGGCTTCTCCGGCTGTAAAAGTCTTTTTGCGAGGTTATTTACCTCTTTATTTCATTGTTTTGTCACCCGTTTTGCACGGAGGGAAGTGGTCAATAATTTATTTCCAACTCCTCCTATTAATTTAACTTTCTGATTGATTTCGTTGCGGGTTAAAGATAAGTTAGACATTCCCGGAGACTCGCCGAGCTTCAATGCTCGGTGTCATTACATTGCGTGCCACTGTTGATCCTGGCTTACAGGAGTTGCAGTGGCGAGTGTGAGGGCGGGACATTCTCCTAACCTTCGTAAACAGAATTGCTTCACGTTTATTTTGTTTCTAGTATACTGACACGTGTATCTATAAGAATCAATACAGAACTACACTTAAGTTATTGCAGGTTTAAACGTATTGTAACCTTACAATACAACGATATGTAACTACACACAGTAGATTCTTTTTACTTTGAATGGGACTCGCTTGTTGTGAACTAACGTTTAATGAATACTACAATACTCTGGGAATAAGACCCACATGTTATTACGACTCTCCATAAATATCTAGTGATGTAGCTAGGAAAGACAAGATAGTCTGAAAATTAGAAAATGTTGGTCTTATTTGTACATGCTGCCAATTGAGCTACTAATTCGAAAGCTCAATCACAGAGTGTCTTGTGAGAAAACCGAAAAATATGAATACAAAAACTAGGTCACCACACCAGCGCTCTAGTAGATTGCACGGATTTTAACTTCCTATATTATATATAAACTATGGAAGCTGAAAATTGACAAATATAACTCGAAAGTCGTAGATGTAGTGTAAAATTATAATGAAAAAGAGTGTGGAGACAAAGAACAGGGACTATAGCAATGGCGGATCCAGGGGGGACATCATGGGGGTCATGACTCCCTCCCTGGGCTGGATTCAGAATAGAATTTATTGATTATCTTTTTAATAAAATTAATAAGTAGGTACAATAAATTATTTGTATGTCGATAAATTAAGTAAAAAGTGTGATCACAAATCACGGCTGTAAAAAACTTATCATTATTGGGAATTCGATTGTTGAAATCGTAGCCAGTCTTCTGACAAGAACCTTATGACCCTTCCTGGCCTGAAAGTTGGATCCGTCCTTGGACTATAGTAAATGAATTAATGTCACTGGCGAATAAGGAACAAGAAAGCGACTAGGTAGTTGATAACAATGTTTTTAAGACCGATCATCGTGTAAGCCGCTTTATACCTACAA
The DNA here is from genome assembly GCA_009982885.2 of Hyles vespertilio. Taxonomy (NCBI): domain Eukaryota; kingdom Metazoa; phylum Arthropoda; class Insecta; order Lepidoptera; family Sphingidae; genus Hyles; species Hyles vespertilio. Next base: position 10,402,034 of record CM042806.1, on the reverse strand, counting down.
TGAGTGTAAGCTAAACTATCGTTTTATATATATTTAATAACTTACAGATTCGGAGTGTGTGCGTTCCTACACACCAGTAGGTGACGGCTGGGGTCCTTCAGACAGTAGCGACATGCTATCCACATTGAAACTTGCTGTGAAAAGATACGACTCTGGAATTCTCTCACCGCACTTATCTACATTGGAAGTCGGGGATGTAGTGACGCTGTCTGGCCCTTATGGAAACTTCGAGTTGCAGAAGGTACGTGAAGCAATATATTATTTTGGAAATCTGATATGATATTTGAATATTTAAAGAGACAAATTAATTCATATGTTTTAAAATTCGAAGATGATGAATTTATAGGTATGAATTCGATGATATTGTGATGTTATTTATACATTTCCGTACCTTACAACTATACTAAATTATTTTTTTTTCTATAGAATCTTCTGTTTCTATAGAAAGAGATTTTTGGCTTATACTTTTAGGACTTGAATAAAGCCACATTTACACGAGAAGAGTTTTCGCCTCGAAGATACGATTATCGTACAATCTTATGACGGTTATGTCATGCGATAGCGGCATACGATTCAAGCCGCGTAAAGGCCTGGTCTGTCGAAAGATACGCGCGGCACTGCGATAAGCGGCAACGTAATGACGTCATGCAACGTAGTTCACATAACAACAAAAAAGGTGGTCCACATATAGGTTTTACTCTGTGCGTAAAACCGTTGACCAATGGGAGAACCATTCATTGACAACCAACGTTACTATGACAATTTCGCATTAAAGTTTACTTGAATTTCCATGACAACAAATAACAATAATTTATGTTCGAAAATATATATAATTTCTTTAAAAAAATGTTTGCGCGTCATTTTAAATAAACTGGGTATATATGTTTACGAGACAATTTTCGCAATATTGATACGTGATAAAAGTGGTTCGTATCATTCTAATGAAATACACGTGTGCTGAATACATCCTTTTTCGGCTAAACAACTTATTGTCAGATCAAATTAAATTTCACTGGATTTATGTAGATATCCTTTCTTACATTATCGTTATCGATCGTACCGTAATTGGGTAAAAGTAAATTCCATAACGATTAAATAATTTTCCTATAAAATTGTCACAAGCAAAACCTGGAACAATACTGATGGACACTTTTTACAATAATAATTTTATTTTAGTATTTAACAGAATTCATAACACAGAGCTCAAAATATATATGCGTAGGTGTAAGTAGCACAAAGTACAATATATATAGAGGGGGTTTTAATGGAATGGGAATAGAAAAAAGGGGAAAACACAGAACTTGATACTAAGTTGAGGAATTACATATTTAAGATTTCACCATGTCGTCACATGATGCACTCCAGGTGCTAGGAGAGTGGTGCTACTTGTGTCGAACGGCGATAGTTTATTATATATTGGAGGTGGATTTTGTAAATAACTACGACGATAATATACAACCATTATACGTCTGTATGTATATATGCTAAATACAAAACTCATCATAAGATTCTTTGTAGCTATTTTTTCGGGCTCATATAAAAGCGGGTGCACTTAAACGATTGATGTTTTTATTGGGTTTGTTGTTTATATTTCTTTCTATGCACCTATAGGGATAAAGCCAGCTAGCGTGGTGGACTATAGTATGGCCTAACCACTCTTAATCGTATTCTCGATTGTAGAGGAGACCAGTGCTCTGCAGTGGGACGTATATGGGCTGATAAAGTGCCCTGCGAATAGGGATAAAAACTGATTGTATATAGATACCTACTAATAAATCGTCTCCAATTGTACCGTGATCAGTTGGGAATTAAATCCGTTGCTATATTTTGTTAAAAAGCATGGGGTACTAGGTACTTAGAACAATTAAAATACAATTCCGTTCGCCATTTTTATAACAATAAAATAAATGTAATTGACTCCAGTTTATAATCTTTTACTTATTTAATATTAATTATTTTTACTTTTTAATTGTATCTTTTACCAAAGCAAGGTATTAAAATTTTATTCCTACGTGGTGTAATATTGCGCCATTGTCATTGGGAACATGCTTGAACTGTTTTGAACGTATTGTGCGGCAGCACATAGTCGATATACGCGCCACAGCCCAAACGAAAGTTCAAACCAAACGAAAATTGATAAAAATATTGTCCTCAAATAAATTCATTGCGCAAATACGCTTACCGCGACGAAATGACGAGAATGACGGCACGTTGTGCGATGTATCCGCCCCGCGCTTCACCGCACTTGCCCCTCTACACCGACGCATACTGTGACAGCACAAAAGACCAGTCTACCCGTCACCCGGTTGACCCCTCACCGCAGACGCTGGCTGACGCATACTGCGGCGAAACGTCATACCAATGTCAATGTTTTTCATACAAAACCGAGTTTGACACCGCATTCCGCGCAACGCAACGCTGTGCGTAGCTTCGACAGACCAGGGCTTTAGACGCTCTTTCCGTGTAAATGGGCTTTAATCTATAAGTAGAAAATTCGACCGAGATATCACATCATGCCCAATCTAATTACGAAGCAAAAGACAGAATTTATTTAGATCTTACTTCGAATATTTGCCTTAAAGTTTCTTCTCTCTTCATTAAAATAGAACACCAATTCACGCCTAATAAAATTATTATTATGTTTATGAAGACGGAATTAAATGTGTTAATTATTTTTTATTGCAGCTAAAAGCAGTGAAGACGGTATATTTCATAGCGGCTGGAACAGGAATTACACCTATGCTGGGTCTTATGAGATTCATGCTGGCACGATCAAATCCTAGATGGTTAGTTTTAATGTAACACTTTTTCATTACGTATTCATTTAAGTGCGTGGTGGCCTGTTGGTAAACGAACCAGATACGAGTTACGACTAACAACATGTTCACGGTGGTCGCGGGTTCGAATCCCAGGGCACACCTCTGACTTTTCGGAGTCATGTGTGTATTGATATTCAATCACCACGCACTAAAACGGTGAAGGAAAACATCGTGAGGAAACCTGCATACCATAGCGATTTATAAAAATTCTATGGTATGTAAGTCCGCCAACCCGCACTAGGCCAGCTTGGTGGACTATATGGCCTAACCACTCTCAATCGGTAGTCGATTGTAGAGGAGGCCCGTGCCCTGCAGTGGGACGTATATGGGCTGATACAGAATCACCACGTACTATAATGGCGAATGAAAACTTAATGCAATAGCGATTTGTATGATTTTCTATGGTATGTAAAAAAGTTCGACATCCCGCATTAGGCCAGCGTGGGAAACTATATGGCCTAACCGCTCTCAATCATACAATCAATTGTGGAGGAGGCCCGTGCCCTGTAGTGGGACAAACATGGGCTAATGTTTACTACAGTACAGTACATACACAGTTATTGTTTTAATGTAGAGCTGAAATAATAGTAACTTGAAAATGAAAATAAGAAACTTTAGGGCATAATAAGAATATTTTCAGCTCATAAACAATTTATTTTGTTTGCTGAATCAAATTTTTATCTTCTCTCGGCTTTTTGCCTAACAACATCATCAGTTTTATAAAACCTGTATTAGCATTACCAAATAATAAGAAACGTTTATTGTTTCAGTGAGGGAGCACATTTATTATTTTTCAATAAAACAGAAGAAGATATTTTGTTTAATGACAATTTTAAAGAGATGACGCAAGAAGATAGCAGGTGAGTCAATAACATTTTAAACCATAAATTATGTGGTGCAATGAACACCTGTGTTTATTTAGCTGTTATTCATTATTAGTCATTGGTGTTCCGCAATCTGTTTGTTTAAACTAGGGGTTTTTTCCACGATATATTTATGACTTTATCTATACTACTCAAATCGTATTTTTTCTGCATATGCAGTAACATACAAGGCAACTCTATATAAAGAGAAAATGCAGCATTGTACTTGGGAATAAGGTTATGGTTATGGTTAGGCAAGACATGAAAAATTTCCCAAAAACTGTTTTATGCTAACTTGTCAAAAATGCATTTACTTATGTAGGTCTGTAGTCTCAAGCTGTAATAAGAAAACGGCGACTTTTTATGCATAAAAAGTTACATTAAACTATCTTTAATCAAGAACAAAAAGCAGTTTTCCCTAACTCGGGAATTAGGCTCAGAAATTGAAAAGTTAACCAAATTCTATGAAAATAATTTATAACTAAAAAACATCCTTTTTTCAGATTACATATAACTCATATACTATCGGAAGCGAGTTCATCATGGACGGGACATACTGGCCGCATCAGTAGACAAATTCTATCTGACGTGTTAGCAAAAGATGCAGTAAAATGTACTGAAAAATGTTCGCATTTCGCCTGTTTGTGTGGCCCCACTGAATTCACACATACCGCACTCGATCTACTGAAGAAACAAGGCATGAGAGAAAATTGTATACACGCGTTCATGGGTTAAAACAGCGACAACGCAGTTCCTCTCACATAAGTATTTTAACGGTTGTTTATCGAAAATATTTAATAATTCATCCATTTTATCAAATTCAATCATATTTCCTGTATAAAAATATAGATCATAGAAATAATTTTGAACACACAAATCATAATAATCTCTGTGAGAATCGAAGGCATACATAATCAAATAAGGGTAATAATTAGGATCGTGACGTCATCAATATTTTGTCCATTTCACATTCAGTGTCTTAGTTTTATTTTTGGGTCCATTTGACGTCACAAGAATATAAGTACAATTATAATAATAAGTATTCTGTTGCCAAAATAGCTGGATTGTGCAAAACTATGAAATGGTGCAAATAATTTGTATCGCATGAACAATACAAGAGCAATAAATATAGGTATTCATATTCTAACGGGTGGAGGGGTTAAGTTATCTAGTCTAGTCTCAAAATGGCGTTCTGAATTTTATTAAAGTTCTCAACTAAAATAGAAATACACAAATGAACTATGTAAGTAGGTACGTGTCACTATTTTTCGATGTAAATGTTATTAAATGTATTCTAGTTGTTTAGTAAAATAACTACACATTAATGTCCTACGAGTGAGATTTCGTTACTTTCGGTAGTCTAAGTGAAGCTCTTGCACCAAAATACTACAAAGTAAGGAATAGTTTCCTACACGCTAAATTAATTAAAAGAGTGTGATAAATTAGCTTTTTAGTATATCAATTGTCTAACAATAATTTATATTTCGTTTGTGATTAGCATAGGCATTTATTGTGATTTGAATTGTTAGTGTATAGTCTAATCGACAAGTTGAAAATGGTACAAAATAGAGATACTGCTCTTAAAATTATGTGCAATAGCTCATTGGATCCGGAATGACGTCTAGAAAAATGTGCCAAAAGCGTGTATTAGCACATAAAAAATTGCAAAAGCTATAAACAATTAAAGATGAAAAAAAATGGCATTTCGTTTTTTGCCAATATTTAATAAACTATTAATATTTAAGAAATTTCAAAAATTTCAAAGATTCTGAAAGAGGAGGAAATTTCCAATAAAAAACTCTTGACTCCCGGAACTCTGTCTCCATTATTTATAATTTTAATTTAACGCTGAAAATAGGTCTGCGCGTGACATTTTTCGTGAAAAGCGAGTACGGCACATTAATTAATTTATTTTAGGTATTGAATATTTTTTTTAAATTTGAAAAAATTATGAAAATATTAAAAAAAATATTAAACAACATTACTTGGTTCTTTTAGTTTTTGTTTAAGTAAAAAAAATGTTATAAACAAAGTATAAATTTTTTTTAACTTTTATGGCACGATCTTGTTAAATATGTATGTAAGAAAGGCTCTACGAAGCGAATTTTTTTTACGACCATTATTTAAACATTTTTTTTCACTTACAATTAAGACGGTAGTTCGAGAAAATTTCGTTAGTTAACAATTGTTTAACTTGTTGAAAAATTAACTTTAAGAAAAATTAATTATAGTGTTCAGAATACACCATAATTTTTTCAAATTTAAAAAAAAATATTCAATACCTTAAATAACTTAATTAATGTGCCGTACTCGCTTTTGACGCCACGCGCGCATCCTAAAAATGTCACGCGCAGACCTATTTTCAGCGTTTAATTAAAATTATAAATAATGGAGATAAAGTTCCGGGAGTTAGGAGTTTTTTATTGGAAATTTCCTCCTCTTTCAGAATCCTTTTTTGAAATTTCTTAAATATTAATAGTTTATTAAATATTGGCAAAAACGAAATGCCATTTTTTTTTCATCTTTAATTGTTTATAACTTTTGCAATTTTTATGTGCTAATACACGCTTTTGGCACATTTTTCTAGACGTCATTCCGGATCCAATGAGCGATCGCACATAATTTTAAGAGCAGTATCTCTATTTTGTACCATTTTCAACTTGTCGACTAGACTAGTAGCTCAATATACAGAAAGACAAAATTTACTATCGGAATTTTTATGTAAATAGTGGTTTTATTTATTACTTCATAAGCAATTTTCATCGAAACCTGTATCTTGTATGCATTGAGGTATCATACCGAGTGAACCATCATAAAATTCGTACATATACATAATGTATGGAAAACTGGAAAAACAGCGGGGAAGAAAGGGTTTAATAAACTAGAAATCATCATCATGGAAATTGGAATATGAGATTCTGTATCAGCCCATATACGTCCCACTGCAGGGCACGGGCCTCCTCCACAATCGAGAGTACGATTGAGAGTGGTTAGGCCATATAGTCCACCACGCTGGCCTAGTGCGGGTTGGCGGACTTACATACCATAGAAATTTTTATAAATCGCTATGGTATGCAGGTTTCCTCACGATGTTTTCCTTCACCGTTTTAGTGCGTGGTGATTGACTATCAATACACACATGACTCCGAAAAGTCAGAGGTGTGCCCTGGGATTCGAACCCGCGACCACCGTGAACATGTTGGCAGTCGCGTCTAGTCCGTTTACCAACAGGCCACCACGCACTTTATAATATGAGATTATAATTACTAAAAATTCCATTTCACCAAACTGTCCGGGCTAGACGAATAAACAGTAGACTGTAAATAATTAATAAATATACCCAACAGTCACACAAAAAGACTCATTCATTATCAGCCCAGAGTCAAGAATTTGTGCCCGATATGGCGATAGGCTCGCCACCTATCACATCATGGGGCGGAGCATACAAGGCGAAATGTGGGTGTCCTGGCACCTCTGCCTACCCCTTCTGGGAAAAAAGGCGTGAGTTTATGTATGTCACATAAAAAGACTGACCCCTCATAAAGATACAAGTCTTGTATGGCAGGTATCAGATACTGTGAGATTTTTCAGATAATAATAATAAATAAATATAATAAATACACCCAACATTCACATACATAGTCCTGACCCCACACTAAGATCGAGTCTTGTGTCGTGGGTATCAGGAACTACGAGAGACTTTTCGGTCTCACAAACACCCAGACCCGGAAGAAATATTTGTGGGCCGCACAAACATTTCTCTCGGTGCGGGGATCGAACCCACGGCCTCTCGTTCACAGGCGGCGTCTAACCAACTGCGCTACGGAGGCTGTCAAGATTCACACTCAGATCCAAAACAAATACTTGTGGAGCACATTTGTTATTGTGCGGGGATCGAATCAGCAGCCTCTGGTTTCACAACCAGTGTCTAACCAACTGCGCCACTGAGATATAAGAAATTATTATTAAGATAATATTTCATAATAGTTATAACTTACTATGAATCAAATGAATATTTTTTCCAAGTCTAGAAGTTTCTGAAAAAAATAATACGGTGTCCACTCTCGTTTAATACCTCAACGCATGTATATTATAGCAACATTAAGTCCAATTAAGTCCTATAAAAATAGAGCAAAGCAATATCTATAGCTTTATTGTTATATTAAAGTATAATTATTGTTTTCATGCGATTAGGGACTGGTCACACTGATTTTTTGTAAGTCATTACTCATTGCCATTGAATATTTTTTACGCCATGTTAGAATATTTTTAAGTCGTAGTCACATAAAGGTGTCTTTAGTTTAAAGCAAATCATTAACTTTCTGACAAGTTCTTCAGAAAATCTTTCTCTATTTTTTTCATATACGATGTTTTCTTTTTTGACTTAAGTAATTCACGTACCATAGAATTTTAGCCTTAAATGCATTTAAAAAGTGGATTATTAAAATGATTTTAATATAAAGTATGTATATCTTTGGTATATAAAGTGCTCGGAAAGTAAAAATGATCTGAGAATGATAGCCAACAAGATGATAGTGTATCTGTAATGTTTAAAAATATTTTTTATTCTTAGTCCCGCCTGTTTTAATTTTATCCTGTTGAGTACTTAAAGTAAATCAGGACACTCCATAAGGTATTTTACAAATTTTATCAATTCAATTTGTTATACCGGGTATCTCAAGACTGCTACCGAAAACGAAGACGGGTGGTAGTTTTAGTGACTACAAACACATTGCAACTAAAAATTTCGCAAAGAAACGCGACAATTATTTTTTATGATTTTTTAAATATCGTCATTTTTGGGTGGTAAATTCATAGTTTTTGCTAAAATAATAATTTAAACACTTTTATACCTTAGATTATTTATAAATAAAAGGGTATACACTATTATTTTAGGAAAAAATGTATTTACCACCCAAATATGGTCATAGGAAAAAAATAACAAAAAAAATATTGTCGCTTTTTTTTGCAATTTTTTCTGTTGCATTGTGTCTGAAGTTGCTTAAACTACCACCCGGCTTCGTTTTCGGTAGCAGTCTTGATATACCCTGTATAAGTTATAATAAGCAATATTTTTACATACTAATAACTACTCATTGAACAGGTATATTATCGCGTTATATTAGCAATTGTTTACAAAAATATAAACAGAATCCAGTAAACCAATTTTATTTATGTAAAGATGTTTTTATTGTTTTTGTGTGATAGATATTTATAAAATTAAATTTATTAATGACCCAGAGATTTGTGTATTTTTCGTGAAATAATTGATTTATTTTGGTATTGTACATATTTAAAAAGTGCCTACATTCCAGGTATAATGTTTTGGGTGTGTTGTTGATCTATAGGTTTGAATAAATAAAATAATAATTTCATTGACATTTTATTTAAAACATAATATAATATTTAAACTACCACTGCCGTATAACGTACTTTTGATTGGGTGAGAGTTTTTCTATTAAACAAATAAGTAAAACATACTAAGGAAATAATTATATATCCAAACTTGATACGCAAGAATTTCCAAAGTTATACAGCATAAAATAAAAAGAGGCAACAAAATAAATGCATTTTATGAAAAAGAATCAATAACGTATGCAGTGTATGAGTCCAAATACATACAAAATAACGAGCAACTAAATAAAAATAAACTTATCACATACTTAAATATTATTCATATGCCTACACTACATTAAAATTAATTTACATGTAAAAATCGAAATTATACACATATTATGCAAACAAAAAAAATACAGCACGAAACTTTTTGTGTCATTGTAAAGTTTATTAACAACGTTAGAGAACCTATCACTATTCTCTCGAAAGGAACTTTCATTATTATTCTAAAGATGTACTTTTATCAATAATAATTAACTAAAACGATAAAATGATAGCTGCCGCGTATATGCGGCGTCTTTTTATGCCTCATTGTTCTCATCGATGACTACATTCATACTTCACTTCAAACTGAAGTTGGCTAATAGACAAATTGATCCTAGAGCTCTTATTTTGGTGTTTGTGGTCTAGGTATGATTTATGGAAGTACACTCTAAAGTAGAGTTGAAACGGATATCCGGTAACTATCCGGTATCCGGCCTATCCGGCCTATTTTCACTATCCGGCCGGATACCGGATAGTAGCGCACTATCCGGCCGGATACCGGATAATAAAATAAATAAATATACATGGTATATATCACTAGATGTTGAATTCTTTACGTTCTAAACTCGTCTATATTACGCTTTTCCGTCGGAATAAAAATTTTTTTCTTTGTTTTTTTTTTCTTTCTCATTGTCTAATCTTTTTATGTATCAAATTTCATCAAAATCGGTTCAGTAGTTTAGGCGTGATTACACTCCAACGCCCCCGAGTTGTGCCGATCACGCCGAACGCGTACGAATATTCCCGATCATGATCGCGCGTGCATATTCAAATCAAATTGTAACGCTATAAGCGGCCGAATATCCGGTAGCCGGATATCCGGCGCTCCGGCCTCGTAGCTAGCCGAATATCTGGTATCCGGTATCCGGCCAAATCAATATCCGTTTCATCCCTACTCTAAAGCGCTTTTTATACGGGGAGTTCCTCGTGGCGAGAATCGTATGCGATTGTCGCATGACATAACTGCTATTGATTATTTTGTTCTGACAAATGATTACGCGTTGCAACTTTTTTATTTCCTTACAATAATCATACATTCGAGGCGAGAAACTTTCCCTGTGTAAATGGGCCTTAATTTATACTACGTGTTTTTTGTATTAGTCTAAGCCGTCTTGCATGGAATACTTCTGTATATCCCACAACTACTTTGTGACTCCTACACGATTTCGATGCTGCTACAGAATTATTGTGCTATATTTTTTTATCAATCTTTTTGGGAAATGCATAGAATACACAGTTAAATATAAGCTTTGTCCATGCATTATAGAAATAATAAGATATGTGCAGGTATGTGTATATGGAAATGAATTGTGTATAAAAATGGAAGGAAATTGAACGCACCTTATTGTCTTAGAAATAACTGTCTAAGCACGCAATCTCCTAGTTTTTAATTAGAAATTATCAACTATGAACACCCAATTACCTATTCAGGTGCGTTTTGCACGAGTGTAATCAAAATTTTACTAAAAAAATGTTTCGTTGATTTCACCAAAAGCAGAAATCCGCTGCATTGTATGTACATAAAATACACAGATTTAAAGTCAACCCGAGGAATTATTGAAGATGAGCATTTGGGGTTACATTCGCAATCCATCTTGTAAGCTTAATTTTCGAGGTTACTATTAATATATATTATTCACGGACACTGAAAACGTTATTTATCATGAGGGAAAACATTGACGAGTCTTGCATATGACCTTTTCCGTCTTTCTCCCACGCCTCTACTTCTTTCTATTAAATGCGCCAGCCGCTGCCTGCGAGATGCGCAAAAGTGTGTCCGCACGTAAACACCATAATAGCAAACGTTAAGCAATATAAAAAAAATGATTTTCTCTTTCATTCATTGTACGTCTGACGTCACATATAAAAATATATATTATGGCGTGTTTGAAAAATCGCAATTTTTTTATTACTTTTATCTATCCAAGGTGCGTCAGACACCACCGCTTAATTAATTTTGAATATTTCCGTGTTTCAATAAATTGTATATGCACATGACATTTAGGGTGATGAACGCTATGATGGAATATTCAAATAAATTTTGCAACGCTTAATTGATAGTCATATACCACGTTTTTAAAAATTCAAGTCACGTATTGCCTCATATATTAAAATCGTATAAGTTTAAAATCTGTCGGTTCCTGTAACAGTGCTCCCTTAAATGTTTCTTTTTCTGTTTTTAGAATTCTTTGTATATTATACTATTCATAATTGCTAAAATATTTTAATTTTAAAAGGTAGCTCACTTTTCAGTTTTCTATATCTGTAATAGCTATAACTAGAACCTAGAAATAAAATTCGAATTATTAATTTTTATTTACATCTTGTAATGCTTGTAATATCTGATGATATTGTGCCAATATAAGTCTCTGAATGTGGTCAATCGTTTATTAAATTTTTTATTTACAAATAGTTCAGAACAAAATACCAATCTGAATTTACCTGTTAACGGATGAAACACAGAAAAAATAATATTTATTATACAAATGCTCGACCTTAAAATTTCAAAAAAGACATTCAAGTAACACCTGACTTCCTCTAACATACAAAATCCGAAAACAAACAAAAATTAAAGCCGCCATCAAAATACATTTAATGGAGATATAACCCAAATTCCATGTATAATTTAAACATCAGACCATAAACTCTTCAGCATTTTTTTTTCCTTTTTTATGTGCATAGATTTTATTCCTAATACCATTGAATTTTTAGTGTCCTCTCATCCTCAGCCGAAGACATTTTAAGTGCGTGCAAAAGGTAAATGAATATCCACGGTGCCGTGAGATGCCAGTTTATTCCCAAGTAGAATATAAACGATATTGTCTATGCATTAATGTCGTTGACGAAGAGCACGTCTCTATCATTGAGTCCGACATCCCGCAGGTTGTGTGGGCCGCGGGACACCACGCGCTTCGGGAAGTTTGTCGTTATCTCGAACTCTTCGGGAGATTGCGGGTGACTGAACACGAAGTCGTATAGATCCTGGGAATTTAAAAAAAAAACAATCAGAACACGTAAAATTAATTCAGTCGGTGAGTTCGAGGTAGCTTTTTGATATGGGCTGTGGTTGAGCAAGGTCTTAGATGCTATTGTTGGATCAGGCATGTCTATTTGGAATTCTGTTAGGAAATTCCAAAATAAGTATTCCAGGAATATAATTTATGCTTGCTATGGTGATAGCTTATCCTTAATCACATCTTGGATCCGAAAAAATCATTGAATTGTGGATGGCACTAATACTACATCTGCCTCTACGGGGACGCTAGCTTAAAATGGATACCCATACTTCGTTCTGAGTGGTTTGAACATCGACCAAATACATACTACACTCCATCGGTTTAGGTACTTAACTAAATGTAAACAAACCATAAAAAAGGTAATTAACATTGCCATTTTTTTTTTTTTTTATTGCAATGAATGGCGAGACGAGCATACCGTTCGCCTGATGGTAAGCGATGCGACCGCTCATGAACAGAAGCAAAACCAAACAACACCTTGATTTACAAAGCAATGCTTGGCATTCCACTGCGCTCGCCATCCTGAGACATAAGATGTTAAGTCTCAATATGTCCAGTAGTTACTCTGGCTACAATGTCCTTCAATCCGAAACACAACATTGCATTCAAACTGCTGTTTGGCGGGATAAATAGACATTGCGGTGGTACCCACCCAGGCAGCCTCTCACATATGAGAGACCTACCACCAGTAAATTGCCATTTCTCATTTCTTAATTAATTGAAGACAAAAAAATGTTTACGTAAATGTAAAACTACATTGCATGTTAAAATTTATTATAACGATTATAATTATGAATGTGTGAGCTTGGAAACAATTAAATTATGTAAGATCATAATTAAATTATCTAAATTAAATTATCTAATTTTACATAATGCAATATGTCTATAAGTGCGTGGTGGCCTGTTGGTAAACGGACTAGACGCGACTGCCAACATGTTCACGGTGGTCGCGGGTTCGAATTCCAGGGCACACCTCTGACTTTTCGGAGTAATGTGTTTATTGATAGTCAATCACCACGCACTAAAACGATGAAGGAAAACATCATGAGGAAACCTGCATACCATAGCGATTTATAAAATTTCTATGGTATGTAAGTCCGCCAACCCGTACTAGACCAGCGTGGTGGACTATATGGCCTAACCACTCTCAATCGTACTCTCGATTGTAGAGGAGGCCTGTGCCCTGCAGTGGGACGTATATGGGCCGATACAGAATCAGTCTATAAAAAAGACCCAGTCATAAAAGTTACATGAAATATTATGCTACAAAATCTAGAAGTACGACTTCACCGTAATGCGACCATTTAAATGAAAGATAATGCGTTATGCCGGATAACTAAGCATCATCATATGTTATCTATGGCAGCCAATTATTATTCATTGCGTTAATGTACTTACTGTTTTCGTGAAGTGGTGAAGTGTTTGGAAGTGTTCATCGTTGTTCTTTACTGTTTTAGTTATTATTTGTTATAAGCTGTTGTTAATTGTTGTTAATACTTGTTACTTGGTTGACTAAGAAAATATTCGTAAATTGGACATTGCAATAAAATGTTGAACAACCATGCGTCACGTGTTCTGGTTTGTTTACATTTAGTTAAGTACCTAAACCGATGGAGTATAGATTCAGCGTCCGGAACAAAATCACACGCCAAAAGTGGCCAAGGTTGCTTATACTTATACATTTGAATTTCGAACTACGAGATATAGCAAAAAGGTTTTTTTGATCAACTTCAGGTAAGAATATCTAAACCTTATTCCTTTAAATTAAGATTTATTGTTAGGACCATACTAAAATCAAATAAGAGTACACGCTCATTTGTGGTGTTATTTTTCTTGCTGTTTTTTAGGCCATTACGTATAATCTCGTGTATATTTGATCTGTGGGTTTGAACTATAATACATGAGTGATGAAAGTGTTGAAGTTGTATTTTTTGGAGATTGTCCCGCCTTCACACTCGCCACTGCAACTTCTGTAAGCCAGGATCAACAGTGGCACGCAATGTAATGACACCGAGCATTGTAGCTCGGCGAGTCTCCGGGAATGTCTAACTTGTCTTAAACCCGCAATGAAATTGATCAGAAAGTGAAATTAATAGGAGGATTTGGAAATAAATTATTGTCCACTTCACTCCGTGCAAAGCGGGTGCCAAAACAATGAACTAAACAGGTAAATAACCTCGTAAAAAGACTTTTACAGCCGGAGAAGTCAGCTGAAAAGCACCAGGGATCAAATCCACCAGGGATCCATATTACCAGGGACCTATTACGCGAGCTTGATGATGACTTGATTCCAATAATAAGTATGGCAAAAACGCCGGAAAGCACGGATTTTTTTCCTAGCCTCTACAAGGTCCATGTAGTATAAAACTCTAGATGATATCTGCATACTATCCAGCATGGTTTAACGCTCATTATCCTGCCAAGACTACACTTCCAAAGCATATCCCACCCCCGGTGCAACAATGTCACTTTTGCAAAAATGCAACTTTTCCGGAAAAACATTTAAAACTTTGACATCGTATAAAAATATGATATTTCAAGGCATAGACAAGTCGAACAGCTTCTATCAAAATATCAACTTTTAATTTACCGTTAAAAAATTATGACCACGTAATATTCTAAAAAGTATAAGATTATTTCTTTATACCTTCCAATCATGCAATTTTTGCATATGTGACATTGTTGCACCGGGGGTGCGATGATGCGCGGACTGTACTGTCTGGACTGGACTGTATACTCGCAATTAGGTGTTGAACACGGGCACGCAGGCGATACAAGCTGAAAAGAGTAAAGTTGTTGTTGTATGTACATACCTGCGTGGTGTGCGAGAGCGTGAACCGGCGCGTGAGTCGCTCGCCGCCCGGCAGCCGGATGAGCAGCGCCACCGCGCCCGCGCCCGCCGCCGGCTCCGCGGGCAGCCGCGCCGCCGTCGCCGCGCGCGCCGCCGCCACCTGCAACCGCCGCAACGACACCGTCTTCATCATCGTAGCAACATCGTCATCATCTTTATAGTCATCAATATCACCATCATTACCATCAAGATGACAATCATATCATCAAGTACACCATCATCTCATCAAGATCACCATCATTAACATCATCAAGTGCATCATCATTATCACCATCATTACATATTTTTTTCTAGCAATGAATGGCGAGATGAACATGCCATTGAAAGTTTAAATTAAAATGAAAATAATTTATTGAATCCATTAAAATGTTCTACATAGTTTAGATTCAGTCATTTTTTGATCTACCACCCAGTTCGGAAAACGGTTTTTACGAGAGAAGAACGGGCAAGAAACTCTAGGTTCGTCTAATGGTAAGCGATACGACCACTCATGAACAGTAGCAAAACCAAACACTGAATTACAAACCAATACTTGGGCACTCCACTGCGTTCGGCATCCTGAGACATAAGATTTTAAGTCTCAATATGTCCAGTAGTTACTCAGGCTTAAATTTCCTTAGATCCGCAACACAACAGTGCATTTACACTACTGTTAAGCGGGAGTAATAGACATTGCGATGATACCTACCCAGGCGGCCTCTCACATATGAGAGACCTAGTACCAGGAAATTCCATCAGAATAACCGCGTAAATCATATATCCATAATACTTATTGCACGCAAATACATGTTATAACAAATATTTTACCCTTGTTCTCATCCCTACTGTATTATCTCCGTATATAATGTATATAAATAAAAATAAAATAATAATATGTAACACCCAACAGTCACATAAACAGTCCTGACCCCACACTAAGATCGCGTCTTGTGTCGCGGGCATCAGGAACTACGAGAGACTTGTCGGACTCACAAACACCCAGACCCGAATCAAATATAATTACCAATTGTAAGGTTGTTGATTTTTATGTTTTAGATGGAGATAAAGCAGGAAATTGTTATTGATACGAACGTGAATGAACGGCATACTCATGAATAATGACGTAATTCAGAGTTTTAGATGTTTTTCATTTTAGGGGACAAAGGGGGATGTAATATTTAGGGGAATATGTATCGATTTTAAGATATAAAACATATTGTAAATACAGTTAAATATGCAAACAAAGTTGCGGACAAAAACTAGTTATAAATAGAGTCCGTTGCATTGAATAGTGATGCGTACAAAAAATGAGTTCACTTTGATATCTTGTATATCATGTATCATTGTTATATATATATTATTGTTATACAATAGTATTAGAAAAAGTAAGATCATTTCAATCATACTGCCCAAACAATTTTGAGATTTGAACCAACAATGTCTAATTTTATAGCCAATATCTACCATTATGCTATGGAAGCTGTTTTAAGTATACTTGTCTATGTAATTATTTAATTATATTAATAAATAAATGGATAATAAATACAGTTAAAAAAGGCTATTGCCTTCTAGGCAATCTGCTAGTCTTAGAGTATCTATATAATATAGATGGAGCGCTGGTACTTACTAACTAACTTACTAAAACGTAGATAAAAATGGTGGTGCCGGGCCACCTTTTTCTGTCCTCCTATTGGCTGATTGGACAGGTTGTCCAACATACATGAATTACTCGGAAAAGAAAAGTAAAAATAAATAGTTTAGGGCTATTAATTTCACTCAAACTCGTCTTAAAAGGATAAGTGTTAAATATAATTTCGGTTAGAAGGAATTTATAGCAATTTATTGTTAAATAATGAATTCAATTTTCCCCTAATAAAGGAGCGCTACCAACATTACGAACAAGAAAATATCTACGTTTTTCAAAACGCAAATGTATGACAGCGCTCCCTCTATATAATATAATAGCTGTGCATATCCTACATCCAGCCGGCGTTGTTCCTCCAGCTGCATTCTCTGCAGGTCCTGATGCTCCTGCAGCTCGCGCGCGGCTCGGTCGGCCGCGCGCCGCCGCTCCTTCTCCTGGTCGGCCGCCAGCGACTCTGCGTACGCCTCGTCCTGGGCGGCACGGAGGCGAGCTGTCACCTCGCGCTCCACTCTGGAATTATTATGATAAGTTTCTAATACTGTAGAAGACTGTAGGTTGGAAGAGGCTTATGTTTGAAAGTGGGGTTACTGTAAATGGAGAGAGAAAGAGAATTAAGTTTTCGTTTTCAATTAGAAAGAAATTGAATATTTTTTCTATAGTCATTTATGAACAAAGGAGAATGCCCATTCTACAATTAAACTTAGTATCGGTACAAAGATTTGTGCCCCTCAATGCATCCTAATTTTTTGTGAAGGGAAAAATGTATGTTTTCAATGAATATAAAAAAATTCGTCCCTGTCCCAGAGTTCTTGAAGAAATGAACTTGAAATAAAAATTATTATTTTTGTCTTGGCTATGTGAACAAATTTTAAAATATGATGATTATTATTTTATGTGCTTTATTTTATAAAAATCTGTCCCCCGAGATAAAACAGGTCAATATTTATGGACAAACCATAAAAAATGCTATAATTAATTTTAAGCAGTATCTGTATACAGAATACAGATTCAATATAAATCAACAATATTTTTCACCGATACTATGTATGGGCATTCTCCTTTAAAAATCAAAATACATTAACCATGTCAATACCTGCCCGTTTAGCAAAATCCATATAGACTTAATTATCCAATACAACCCGTTTGAAAATGTAAAATCTAAATAAATAACGAGTACCTGTCAGCCCTAGCGGCGGCCAGATGCGCCTCATTATCCGCGACAACCCTGCGCAGTCGCTGCAACAGCTGGTGCGCGGAGCAGTATCCCTCGCTCCTCGCCACCACCGTCATGCGGTGTTCGCGCACGCACACCACGCACAGGAGCGGGTAGCGCCGCCCGCCCACAGACTGCGCCACGCGCCAACCCTCGCCGCTCTCCACGCCGCAGCCCCAGAACAAAGCGTGCGTGTTTATGTACTCGATCACCTCCGGGTCGGCTAGGGTTGTCCTGAAACACATTGGGACACAAAATATTCATTACTGGCACAATAAATTATAGATTAGTAAATAAGGTAACGGTTTCTTAAATTTACGCGAATTTTACACATTGAATTAAAATTATTTACGGATTTTATCGCGGATTTGATTTAATATTTACATTTTAGTCTGCTCCGTGACCACCAATACTGCTATGTAATAGAAACGTTGGGAAGTTAAAAAATGTACCAAATCCGCGATAAAATCCATGAATAGTTTAAATTCAAAGTTAATCAAAAATAAAGATAAATTGTATTTTGCGTTCATTATATTTAACTAAATCTTTTAGATTTAATCACTCTTGGCAGTTGTACTTGCTCTTAAGAGCGTTTACACCTTGCGCGCAAAGTCAACTATCTGGGGGCATGGCAGTGCCCCCTCCAAGTCGAGCTAAAAAGCGGCACAGCCGTACTATCCTTTTCTCGAAGCAATTCAGACCATTTCAACCCCCCATAACTTCGTTGTGGTTAAAGCAAGAAGCCTGAATTTTCAGTTACTAATTAGGCATTGTGTAAACACGGTATATTTAAAATTTCATTCAATTTGAACCAGTAGTTTAAGAATTATAACTTGTCAAACTTTCGCAATTTTGTCACTCACTGACTGACTGACCGATCATCAAAAGTCTAAGGCACTTCTAGCAGACATAGAACCTTCAAATTTAGAATATAATTAGTGTTTAGTGTCTAAAGTAAGGAAAAATTCAAACATTTCATAATTTCTGTCTAGTTTTCTAGATACACCAACTGCGTGAATAACTTTGTAATCTCATATAAATGTATAGGATTACAAAGATAAATTTGATTCGTTGTACCTGTATATAATGGAATAATAGTTGTAGATTGGTATCTATATATTTATATATGAGGCATAACAGGAGGGGGGTATAAAGAGGGAAAGGGTGTATTCAACCCATTAAACTGTACAACATTCCTCTCGAAAAACATGACAAAGATAACCTTGCAAATAAATAGACTAAATAGCTCGAAAACAATCACCATGAAAGATAGAACACTAATAATCAAATCCGCTATATTTGTAATAAATTGATACCTACAAAAATAAGAAAAAACCAAAGACAGAGGCTTTAAGAAAAATCATTATATATATTCTAGAAATAAAAAGTACCGAAAAGGAATAAAGTAGGACTCTACAAAAAGACGTGAGATCCCATCAAAAACATCCTGTAAAAAAATTCCAAGTCTCGCAGCTTAGTTTATCTACCGCAAAAAGTTGTGAGATCCATGTAATACCATGTCGATTAATTTATTTAGTCCTTGATTAAGGGACGTTCTGTATAAAGTTATTACGTAAGTTATTATCATATCAATATTAAAAAATTATTTACGTTTTAAATAAATAGATCGACTTGGCCAGTAGCATTATGCATAAATTGTACGATACATTATGTTTTAATGCGATGGCCAAGTCGATCTATTTATTTACAACGTAAAGAATTTTTAATATTGATATGATAATAACTTACGTAATAACTTTATACAGAACGTCCCTTAATCAAGGACTAAATAAATTAATCGACATGGTATTACATGGATCTCACAACTTTTTGCGGTAGATAAACTAAGCTGCGAGACTTGGAATTTTTTTACAGGATGTTTTTGATGGGATAGGTATTTCTTCGTTAATTTCACGCACACATAAGCGACCGTGTGCGTAGAGCTGCCGCGTCTGCTCGCTATACAGTCAGCGCTACAACTTTGATCCGTGCGCTTCAAAATTCTAATATTCAATTGAAATGTAACTTATGATTTATATATTGGTAATATTATATCATAAAAATATTTTATTTGCATTATAAGTAGACAAATATTACTGTGCAAGCAATGAACAATACAAATTTAGATACTAATCATATTTTCGTTATTATTACATTGTTGAGTTGCATTCAAATCAGTGTTCAATCAGTAGACACTACGGACGTTTATTAATCATTTCGTGTTCGAACACATGAAAAGAGTTAGGGGCCTTACAACCCCTTACAATTACGAAATATATTTAATTTTATATTAAAATACATAACATAATTTAGCCTCGGAATTACATCCCATTATATTATCTGAAACATAATTTATACTCACTACAAAATCATTGTAGGTAATAAAAAGAAAAACTATGTTTTACTACCAAAGTACTAAGATGTGGCAATCGCAGTCCGCGCGTGGCTATTTTTACGACGTAGGTACGGCAAAAATCGACTGCAGCCAGGCCGGAGCGACGAGCGATACGTCCTCCCTCTAGAAGGCCATGCGGCGCGGCGGTCTGATTTGATGCACGGCGGACAGCGTGTTTTAAAGTTTTAAAATATATGTAGAAAACATGAAAACTAATTTTATTGAAATATAAAAATGGTAATTTATTGATAAGATGTTCTTCTATTATAATATGCAATTGCTATAAAAAAATATGTACGATAAGTTGGTGAAAAAAAATATGTTCTTGACGAGAGTTTCTGAATAATTTCGCATTGTTTAAATTTTATTTTTCAGGAACTAAACATAAAAAGATTATTTTTCTCAGCAAAATCCCTCCATAAGGGTCTTATTAGTCGGATAATATTTTTATTTTCATCTTATATTTAGTAATTTCGGATATCTTAAGCTAAAGCCTAAATAACGAAACTAGTGTTCAGTAATCCTTATAGTACTCACAAATTATCCATCAATCTACAGGGAGCGCAAATAAATGGCGCACTTGCTCAGTTTTGTACAAGGGCATAATATTAATATCGTAATAAAAAATAATATTTGGAAAATACCTATCCGTTTTGAAGTTATGACCGTTTAAAGTTTTAAGTTTAATCACCACTTTTTCGCATAAAATCAGTTGGAATGGATGAAGAACAAGATTTAAACACATACGTATTTTTTCGTTTCGTCGTTAATTGAACGGTTAACGAAATATACCACGAAAACCATTTTTAACAGCATCAAAACTTTCTTAAACTTCGCTTTAACAGCTGTTTACACATGAGTAAGGTCATGAACTCTTAGCTGTATAATTTATCCTTCTCTAACTTCAAAAAGGATATTTTTTGTTTCATTTCAAATAAATCAATCAGTTAAACAGGGACGTACTTAGATTTAAGCGTCAATAAATTAACAACATAATAACTTTAGGTGCAGTTGCATCGTGAATGGATTGACTATTTTGTTTGTCATTATTTTCCTTAGTGTCACAAATCCAAACTGAAAGTACCAAGAAATCACACTGGTCATCGCTTAAATCATGTAAGATTGCGAATTTAATTATAATTAGAAAAGTTTTGGTAATACCTACATAACATTTAAATTTTCTAAATAATTTAGATTCATTGAAAAAATAATCTGATGACACTGATTAATAAAAAATAATATTTTTAAAATGATGGCCCAATTCGGCCCTATTAGTCAAAGGAAGCCGCCGGTCATAGTGTACTTTGTCGGATCCAACGCGGCTCGATTATTCTTCCTTTGAGGTCGCCGCCGCCGTTTGTGAGTGCGTGCCGAAAGGCGGCAATTTCTTTGTCGGTAACTTTTAGCATTTTGCAAAAGAAGACCGACATCTTGAGGTGTGTTCACACTACACACTTGATATAACTTAATTGGATTAAGTACTCCGATATAAAAGTTACGTTAAAAAAAAAGATCTTATTGGACTGATACTGATACTTGCTCAAGAGCTTATAATGTTATTTAAATATGTCATCAGCCGATCCAGTCAATTACAAATTGCCTATTTACTTTGCTTATTATTGTATTTAACATTATTTTAATGTATTTTGAAAATAATGTTACTTTAAAGTGATAAAATTTCTTCTAAATTCTTATACCTAGAGAAATGTCGTCTACCATTATAGCATAGAATTTGCATATGCGACTTATTTGAGATAAAATTAGTGAAATCAATAAACACTAACTACTAATTTACTGCACTGGAGACCCCGTGCCCTGCAGTGGCACGTATATGGTCTGATACAGTAGTAATACTAATTGTTCAGATGAATTATTATGAACTCAAATAGGAAAGCTTTGTATCTAATGTGAACAGGCCTTTATCTTTCAAGAATCAAAATAATAGTTTATTTTTTATTAGTTGAATTCGGATTGCGATCGCGTGTGCATGTATTAGTCGTGTGCATATTATTGTAAATTCGTTTTCAGTTATTTTGAGTAAATTTTATTAATTTCACTATGCTTTGAACATTACCCAATTTGATAGCTTTTGATGTAACTTGTGTTATGTAAAATATAAAAGAAAAAGTGATTTGTGCTACCAAACTGTGACAGTGTTTTCGTGCGGGTTTTGGCGGATCCTGCGCTTCCAGCTTTGCCTATCAAGGTCATTACGGTTTACAATACAAGGTCAGTTAACTATTTTGGTGGTCATTAATGACAACTAACCAGCCCATATGAGTCACCGACGGCCTCCGTGGCGCAGTTGGTAAGAACCGCCTGTGAAATGAGAGACCGCGGGTTCGGTTCCCGCCCCGAGACAAATAATTTCCGTGAACCATAATTATTTTTCTAATACCCGCGACACAAGATTTGTATCTTAGTGTGGGGTTAGTACCCATGTATGTGACTGTTGGTAGTATTAATTTAATATCTTTTTTATGTACCCTGAGCGTGATGTACACAATCGACTTATAAGTAAATAATGAGCTCTGCTTATTTATTGTTGAATTTCTACCGTTCAGTTGTAAGGTTCAATCACTTTAGCTTAACATGTTAAGGGGTAGCATGTGTAACGTTAGTTTTTTTTTCTCGGCATCTTTCTTAATATTCGCTAGCGCCATACAAATCCGTCTTAATTAAGATTCCTTCACCATATACTATAATGTATATTGGCAGGTGCGCCGTTTTCTTGTCCACCCTGTATAATGTTTTCCACCAAAATCCCTAGATGACAACCTTTTTCCAAAATTAGTACTAATTATTTTTCCTTGAAATTGTTTATTGGTGGCTATTAACTCATTTGAAACCTCATGTTTTTTAGCCAAAAAGCGCGCAAAGGGTATAAACGCTCTTAATGAATAAAACTACTAATTTTTCCAAGAAGTTGTAGAGATACTACCTGGTTACCCAAATTATGCCTAATTTCGCCATATCGGGCAGAAATACCTGACTCCATGCTGATAAGGAATAGAAAAATTCAATACCACTGCCCTACTAACATTGTAATCGTAATGCAGTGCAACTGTGCCATCCAGGCACAACCATTGCAAAAATGGAAAATTATATTAAGAGGGTTTTTAACTTAAACTCTTATCAAAAATGAGAGTAGTAAGAATCAACATCAACATACATGCCCCAGAGGAAATAATCATCACCACCAATATATCACCCTAATGTTTAATATACTTACTAACCTAAACCTGAGCTTGCTATAAATCTTGGCCCATCATAGTGGCGGCATTGCGCCTGTTGGTAAGCGCAAATGCCGCCCAGGCAGAGTATCCATTGGCATCGGACGGCAGTCCCATGCCAATGGGAACAATTATGCCGCGGCCTGCTAAGGTGCCTCTTCACGCTACGGCGGAAGGACCCAGGATTACCTTAGTTACCTTACCTTATTTATACCTTAGTTTTCTTGGCATTGAACTCAACCATATTCCTGGAACCCCATGTGGAAATGAGATCCAAGGTCCTGTTGAGCTCTATGACAAGATTTTCACGTCCCCTCACAGTTTCGACTCAGCAACCCGGAGGCCCGCAGTGGTATCGCCCATGAACCGTGCTATCATCTGCATAGAAATGAATGTTGCCAAGCGACAACATGTCATTAATATGCAGAATAAACAAGGTGGGCGACAGCACCGAGCCCTGTGGAACTCCGGCATTTACCGACATGAGCGCCGAAACGTGTCCGTCAACGACTATACGTATTCTACGCCCATGCAGAAAGCCGGAAATCCACGAACCCAGGTTGCCGGGCAGACCGTATTCCGGAAGCTTGGAAAGAAGACCACGGTGCCAGACCGTATCAAACGCCTTGGCTATGTTTGGGGATCGGTTGCACATTGGCCTCCCTCCAAGATTCCGGCACAACACCTGTGCGATAGGACGCTCGGTAGAGGCGAGTCAGTGCAGGAGACAACTTGGCTGCACAAGCCCTTAAAACCACCGCTGGTATCCCATCCGGACCACTAGCTTTCCGCACATCGAGAGACCGTAACTCACGCCGCACATCACACTGCCTGATGCGAATATCCGCCATTGAGAAACCGCAATCAGGCAGTGTGGGCAGCGTCTGGGAACCACGGTCTTCGAGGCGGGAATTAGCCGCAAAGAGCTTTGCCAGTAAGGCAGCTTTCTCTTGCGGCTAACTACTTGCTATATAGTAGCATACCATGATCACTGATCAAACTTTGAATCTGAGACAAAAAAATATCTTTGTATGTGTTACTGCAACTGACTACCAAAACTGTTCATAATGTTTTACAGTGATTCGTTCAAGCAATCCTTTTTACATTGCACTCATATTATAATTCATGCTTTGCAGATAGCAAGACACATTATTTGTCTAAATTGAAAATGAGTCTTCAATTTATTAGATAAACTGTAATCTTTATTACAGCCATCTGCTACAATATCATTCATTCATAACTCATAATAATTATAAAATAATAATCAAAAACACAATCATCGGCTGTTTATCAGGATATAAATCATCCAATAATTTATATTTTGCTAAAAATCTAAAGCGCTTATTATGGTCTTTTGACATTGTATGATTTTAAATCCAATATTCCAATACCAAATACAAACACACCAGCACACATGCTTAGGTTATGCATAACGTGACCATACGTCCCGCTTTGGGCGGGACAGTCCCGCTTTCAGGAAGTCTGTCCCGGTGTCCCCAGCAAAGCCGATATCGTCCCGCTCTTGCAAACAGACCAAATAATAATTTAAAATGTATTTATCGCTCGAAATGCTTTACCGAACTACTACT
Organism: Hyles vespertilio; assembly: GCA_009982885.2. NCBI lineage: Eukaryota > Metazoa > Arthropoda > Insecta > Lepidoptera > Sphingidae > Hyles > Hyles vespertilio. Next base: position 10,376,769 of record CM042806.1, on the reverse strand, counting down.
GAAAACCGTAGGGTCGTAATATACCAACACTTTCGTAAAAAACATGTTGATTTAATAAACTTTTCCACAATTATGGAATTTGTTATTTATCTGCCTGAAAGTAACGCACCTATCGAAAGACTTTTTTTCTCATATTATCAAAATATGGACAAGTGATAAAACACAGATGAGTGTCGCAGTAATTAAATTTATTTTGATTACGAAAATAAATATAAAGAACATTGGTAAAATCATTGTTAATGCAATTCTTAAGCGTCTATAAATTTCATGTATAAAAATGTAAATAATTAATTTTCTAAGTAATTTTGGTGCCTAGCTCACAGCGTACCTAAGCCTGAATTACGAAAACACATTTTTCGTAAAACTCTATTGATATTTGCTTTATTTTTATTGGAGAAGCGTTATGTCGTTTCAATGTTGCCATTTTTAAAATATAAGCTTGACTGGCTTCTTGCATTATCTTTCGCAGATAAATAATGTAAAAAAATAGTGCAGAGAAGTGAGAAAAGCAAAATAATCACTGATTAATTAATTAAGGAATAACAATTTGTTTCTGTCGCCCGAAAGCGCTATTGTGCAAATAATAAATAGCTGTCCCCTGTTCCTTTTTATTTCATTGCGCATGATATTACTATTAGATTAATAAAATAAATAAGTACTTGATATTTAAATTGCGTGTAAAATATATATATTTTTTATTTGTGCTTCATAACTGTGCCTCACGCCAATATAAATGCAACAAAATAACATTAACTACCCACAGAGTTTGATAAGATGTAGAAAATCTGTAAAACTTTATAGTGGAATATCTTTTTTCCTAGGCTTGCTACAATAGTAAATTTTAAGAAATAATTGTTAAGGAATTCGAAATATATATTTTAAAATATTTTTCATCTCAATACACACAAAAAAAATTACAACAAAAAAATGTATGGAGGATTATCATTATTCTTTACGACTTTCATTATTATTTTATGTTATTAAATCTTCTATGATAAAAACTTGTAAAACACTAAAAACTTTATTATTATTATTATTTAATTCCACTGATGTCCCGCTCTGGCACAAAAAATAAATGGTCACGTTAGTTATGCAATCTATCTTTATGGGTAGGTACTCAATAATTCATTACATATATAAATTAGATAATATTTTATACAGTAAAGACATCATCATTAATGTAACTAATGACCAATGATACACTCATTTGCAAAAAAAAAACGGGTGGTTTTGATTTTAATTCTTCTTTAAAAAAATACGGTACCAAAATGATTTCAATCATTTGTACATGTTACTGGCCGGTTTTAAAAATGCCGTGGTGTTTAAAACAGTACGTTCTAAACTCAAATTTTCGTTTGATGCTCGTTTTTACAGAAAACCACTTATTATCCTACATTTTTGGTGCGAAGTTCCAAAAGATAATATCGGTTTTCATAACTTTTAGTCAATTTTTATGAATTTATATCATATTCTTAATTGTCAAAGCTTCATTTATTGTTGTTTAGCTGTCTCAATAATGTTAGAGAAAGTGATAAAAGCTACCAAAACTATTGCGCTGCTCGAAGAGGGTTGCAGCCAATGCTTCGTGGCTCAGAGGCTGTGTGAGTCGCTCGACGGTTCAAAGGACCTGGCAGCGGTATCAAGACACCGGTTCCGTCAAGAGAAGGCCTGGTTCTGGAAGAAAACCATGTACCCAACCACGGGATGATCGTTTTCTTGTGAGTCGCGCATTGAGAAATCGCAAGTCTTCGTATGTGGACCTTAAGAACAACCTCGAAGAAGTAAGAAATGTGCATATTAGTCTATGGACGGTCAGGAGGAGGCTTCTCGCGGCCAATATACGCAGTCATCGCCCGGCCTGCGGCCCTAAGTTACTCCGTGAGCACAGAGTTGCCAGGTTTGCTCGAAATTGTGAGTCATGAACTCAAGAAGACTGGAATAGGGTATTGTTCTCCGATGAAGCCAGGATATCTCTGTTCGGTGAAGATCGACGTTGGCGAGTGCTACGAAGACGAGGAGAATGCTTTGCAGAGGCTTGTTTTGAAGAAATCACACCTTATGGTGGGGGCTCTGTTAAGTTTTGGGCAGGAATAAATTCAATGGATCGTACAGAGTTAGTCTTCATTGAAAACGGCTCACTGACTGGACATCGATACATAACGGAAGTTCTAATTCCTCATGCACAACCCGCATTGGCCGCTTTAGGCGAAGACTCAATTTTTATGGACGACAACGCTCGCGCCCACCGGTCTGGCGATGTGGAAGCGTATGTGCAAGAGGTCGGCATTCGTAGTTTGGATTGGCCAGCTCGAAGTCCAGACCTCAATCCTATAGAGCAGGGTTTCCCAACCTTTTTCTAGTGCAGACCCCCAGCGCCACTTTATTATGATATGCGGACCCCTATAAATAATACGAAAAAAAATCGCTCACGTACTTTTATTTGCAAAAAAAATCCATGGATATACATACATGGATTACTTTCATAAATTATTTTACTTTTTTTTTATTTTCTTTGACTGCCTCGTTGGCGTAGTTGTACTAGGGTACGGTTACAAAGCTGAGGTCTCGGGTTAAAATCCCGGGTTGGGCAAAGTGATATTGGATTTTTCTATTCATTATCAGCCCAGAGTGTTGTGCCCGATATGGTGATAGGGTAGCCACCTATCACATCGTGGGACAGAACATACAAGGTGAAATGTGGGTGTCCTGGCACCTCTGCCTACCCCTTCGGAAAAAGGCGTGAGTTTATGTATGTAAATTATTGTAAAAGTGCGATGGTTGATGTTGCCGTTTTGCGGCCAAATTTGTAATATTTGGGTCATTGTTGCTCAGTTGAAGCCTTAAATCTGCTTCTAGTTGTAGTCTATATCTGTATTTTAAAAACCCTTTTCGCTTAAATTTGCTGTGGGGAAAGGCAACAACTCATCATCATCATCATCATCATATCAGCCACAGGAAGTCCACTGCTGAATATAGGCCTCCCCCAATGATCTCCACAATGACCTGTTGGAAGCGGCCTGCATCCAGCGACTTCCTGCGACCTTAGTCAGATCGTCCGTCCACCTTGTAGGCGGGCGTCCAACACTTCGCTTGCCTGTACGTGGCCTCCACTCGAGAACCTTTCGGCCCCAACGGCCATCGGTTCTACGAGCTATGTGCCCGGCCCACTGCCACTTCAACTTGCCAATCCTATGGGCTATGTCGGTAACCTTGGTTCTCCTACGGATCTCCTTATTTCTGATTCGATCTCGTAGGGAAACACCGAGCATAGCCCGCTCCATGGCTCGTTGAATGACTTTGAGCCTTTTAATGAGGCCCACAGTGAGAGGCCACGTCTCGGTGCCGTATGTCATCACTGGTAACACACAACTTTCGAAGACTTTCGATTTTAGGCACTGAGGTATTTTGGACGAGAAGACGTCGCGAAGTTTCCCGAACGCTGCCCAACCGAGTTGGATTCGCCGATTGACCTCTTTCTCGAAGTTGGACCTGCCTAACCGGACCACTTGTCCTAAATAGACATATTCGTCTACAACTTCGAGAGTCGAGCCCCCAACTCCAATGGGGGTGGGCACAACATGGATATTCGACATGATCTTCGTTTTATCCATGTTCATTTTGAGACCCACCTGTTGGGATACTCGATTAAGGTCTTCGAGCATAGTGCTAAGGTCTCCCAGCGATTCTGCCAAGACTACAATATCGTCGGCAAATCGAAGGTGAGTAACATACTCGCCGTTGATGTTGATGCCGAATCCTTTCCACTGCAAGAGCTTGAAGGCATTTTCCAGCGCGGCAGTGAACAGTTTCGGAGATATGACATCTCCCTGTCTCACGCCTCTCTGTAGTGGAATAGCCTTCGTGCTCTGATCCTGTACTCGGACCGACATGGTGGCGTTGTTGTATATACACCTCAACACTTCGATGTACCGATAGTCTATGTGGCACCGCTGAAGAGACTGTAGCACAGCCCAGGTCTCGTTCGAATCAAAGGCTTTCTCATAGTCCACAAACGCTAAACAAAGCGGCAAGTTATACTCCTCGTTTTTTTGTATAACCTGCCGTAGCGTATGAATATGGTCTATGGTACTAAAGCCTTTTCGGAAACCGGCTTGTTCGGGAGGTTGGAAGTCATCAAACCTGAGTTCGAGACGATTTGTGATGACCCTTGAAAACAACTTATAGACATGGCTCAGGAGCGAGATGGGCCTGTAGTTCTTCAGCAAAGTGTTATCACCTTTTTTGAAGAACAGTACCACCACGCTCCTGCTCCATGCCTCCGGCGTTGAGCCCTCGAGGAGAACGGAATTGATGAGCCTCTGAAGGACTTTCAGTACCGGCGTTCCGCCCGCTTTCAGAAGCTCTGAAGTGATTCCGTCCTCACCCGGCGCCTTGTTGTTTCTAAGTTTTTTGAGGGCCATCTCAATCTCAAACAGGCTGATGTCCGGGATATCATCGCTAAAGTGTCGGATTAACTCGGCTCTCGGGTCTTCGGCCGAGCTAACAGTAGGTTCGGCAACCGAGGTGTAAAGCTGTCCGTAGAACCTCTCGATCTCCCTTAATACCTCTGCCCTCGTCGATACCACGCGGCCGTCTTCCGTCTTCAGCCTAGACAACTGGCTTTGCCCAATAGACAAGTCTCTTGCAAACACTTTGGAGCCTCCGTTCCGCTCAATTGTCGCCTTAATGCTCACAGTATTGTGAGCACGGACATCGTGTCGCAAGGACTTCCAGATCCGTCTATTGAGCCGCCGATATGCTTCGGCGTCAACGGAAGACTGCAGCGTCAAAGATCGACTGCTTCTGCTTAATCATATTTTAAATTTTGCCAAAAATTTGTTAAAGCATATTCTTTGAATGTTCTCTTTAGTGTCGAATCGCGACTTATTTCAATTAATTGATTTTCCTGAACCGTTGTAAGGCCTATGACGTCTGTAACATTGACACGGAATGGGTCAATAAACCAATTGTTACCGCGGTCTGGATGTGGAAAATAATCTCAAAATGAAGACTTCAAAGCTCGAAGGTGCTCAATGATTCCTTCCTGAGTCTCCTTTTGCAACATAGCCCCGCTAGTTGATAGCAAAAATGACGAAAGAGTAGGAAAATGATCAAAATTACCTTGAGAAGAGTGATTTGTTCGTAAATAAATTTTTTTTCATAAAAAGATTTTTTTGTTGTCGTAATTTCTATGTTGTCTGCGGACCCCCTGATAACGGTCCGCGGACCCCCAGGGGTCCACGGACCCCAGAATGTGATTACCCCGGAGTGGGAACGTATTCTGCAAGCAAGTATCCGGGATATCCTCGCTAGCATACCCAGACGAATTCAAGCTGTGATTTCAGCTAGAGGGGGTCACACTCGATACTAAACATTTATCTGCTTTTACTTTATTAAAGAAAAAACAAACAAAAATCTTTGTTAACTTTTACTTCACGAGCATATGCACTACTAGCGAGCATACACTACTAGTGAACTTTAGCATTAAAACCCATAAATTTTATCAAAATTTTATGATAGTACTGAGGAAAACGATTATTTGCTTATTAATTTACAAAATTGTGAAAGTAAAACTACCTATAATTATCAAACAAACCAATAGTAACATTTGAAATGGTTCATTGCTTAGGTGCCCGTTTTTTTTTTGCAAATGAGTTTATAATTTTCTTACAAGAAAACTAAATCTAGTCTATTCTATAATACCTGCAGAAATTTTGTGTTTCTGTGGCAGATTCTGAATGTAGGTATACAATGAGGAAACGCAGCTCATTCTTAGCATCATTGAGAGCCTGGGCATATGTTCCCTGGTAGAAGACTGGATGCGGGTTGAATCTTGATGTGTAATTGCTGATGAAATTCATAACATCACCAAGGGAATCGGTGACCACTAAAATAATACATGTGTGTTAAACAAAAATATTTAAATGGATTTATAATAGAATACCTATAACAACTAGAAAGAAAAGTTAACACAAAAATTGTACATAATTTTGATTAGGCAAAATGTCTAATAATAAAATCTTTCAAATGTAAAAACATATACTCAATGAAATATATATGTAAACTGTGTTTGGATTTAAATAAATTCTAACTGTATAAAACAAATTATAATTAATACTTACATCTTCTATCGTCATTACGGACAAAACTTAACAGTAAATTTAACACAGAGGTTATTGTACTATAGCACATGGATACTACTAAGTTAACAACATAACGCAGCAACCCTCGTACGCCGCCTGGCCCCTCCGGTGGGTCATCTGTAAACACCTGCTGCCCTATATGGTCATGGACTACTGGGGGTGCACGGGCTTCTGTTGCAAATACTGAAGGTCTTCCTTCTCTTATGTTCAATTGTTCCTGTATTGCTACCTAAAACAAAGAAGGAAAATAGTTTAATAGGCAAAATGTTTAGCTGTAACAAATAATTTCCGAATGCATTTGTCATAATATTATGGCAACCATTCTCATTTATAAAATGTATATTATATATTAAATAATATTATAGGTAATTTGCTGTGGGGTAATTGGTTTCAGATAACGGTATTTTTTGGTATCGTCGGCAAAGAAATTCGGCAATGTGAATCTTGGTTGTATTGTTGGCGGCGTTAGAATATTTCGACTTACCTCTAAATCCCATTGATGCCTTTGTAGCACATCTCTGCATATAGACATATCCTCTATGCCGGTTAAATCTTGAAACTGTAATATTTTATCAGTTTGTTCGTGGGTCAAACCCATGGCATTGTCTTCTAGATCCATTGGCCTAATTCTATTTACAACTTATTTTATGAATAAAGACACCGATTATTCTACACTATAGCTAATGTAAAACCTATGCATACATATAAACTCAGTTTTTAAAACATAATTTAATATCACACATAGATAAAGGGATTATGATGAAAATGTTTTCAATATTTTATTTGCAATACGATCTACATGTCATGCATGTCATACGTCCAAAAGGCACAGATAAAATAGAGTCATAGCATAGACTATTATAAAGTAAAGAAAGGAGAGAGATGTAAAGCCCGCTGCCCACGACGCTTGTTTTGCTGCTGGATTGCTTACGGCAGCTTACGGGGTTCGCCGATGGCTGCTCTGCTGGCAGCGCTGCGAGAAAGTGACGTCACTGCTGTCTCTGAAGCGTTTTCACGTGCTGGATTTCGGTGATCGAACGCGTGCTATTTTTCGTGATAGATTGCTTGCGTGTTTGGGGTTTTTATGTTTTTTTTTTTGGTTTTTCGTATAATTAGTGAGACTGGAAGGATCTTCAGTAGTGCGATTCACGTATTTTAATAAGTTCAGCTGCAGTGCAGTTGCGGTTAAGTTTCGATCAAAACAGCCCTTTTCGTATTCTCGTAATTTTGACAACCGCTGTCAAATACGCTCGCGTGAAGTTCGCGTCACGCAAACGTTTTAGCGTATTCTACTGCTGCGCGTATATGTCAACATCAAACAAATTTCATACATCTGACGTACAGTTGACGCGCAGCTCACGCGCAGTTCACGCGCAGTTAAACACTTACAAGAATACCATTTTGTACCAAAGCGTAAACTTAATTGTAACCGCACCGCAACTTGATCGGCGCGTCAAAAAGTTACGTGAATCGCACTGCAGGGCTTAAACAAAAATGTAATATAAATATATTAAAAATTGAAGTATGAAATTAAAAATGTAATAACAAATAAAGTTGAAATGTTATAGATACATACCCGAGCTCACTTAATACCATGTATGGTATGTACCAATGAACATTCTGTCCTATATCACGCCGTAACAGCCACTCGCAACTCCACAATCGACGTTTTCGTTGTTCAAACTCTTGTTTCCGTTTAAAAGCAATAACTGCAGCTGCCACAATAATAGTTTTTCTACGTCTAATTATCTCAGCAGCAATAGTTTTTGTACTCGAGCGTTCATGGTACTGCAGAAGTTATGAATACTCGTGTCTTTGATAGCGACGTCGCTTCGCATGCACGCCTAGCGGCGCGGCGTGTAGTGGCAAGCACCGTGTGAAGCCAACATATCGAGGGAGCCATCATTGCACCCAGCGCCACAGCCATCTTTGAACCCAGTAGCAAATTATAGCAAGCAATCCAGCAGCAAAACAAGCGTCGTGTGCAGTGGGCTTAAATGTTTTTTTTTTTTTATAATTAGCCGTTTTGGGCTTCGGCAACTGTGATATTGGACACTAGAATCTTTAAATTGGACGTTGTTCTTTTGTCTTCTGATGCGCTCTAGTGTGGCTTACGTACTCAAGTTTGCTCATAAAAGTACGAGCGCATTTTGGACACGTCAACACCCAGTTTAGCAGAATTGTAATTAATGCCCACAGGTGGTCGCGCCTTTAGCACGTTACGTTTTTTGTCGAGACCTTCGCGACGTTCAGCTTCAAAGGCTGGACTTGAACCAGACGTCTCCATTCAAGGCGTTGAGCTGCTTTGGCCTCCCATTCAAATAGATCTATATTGCATCTTTTCATATATCTCTTCAGAACATCCTTAAATCTTATGTAGAAAGCCACCGCATTTATCCTTACCGTACAGTAGTGCGATTCACGTAACTTTATGACGCGCCGATCAAGTTGCGGTGCGGTTACAATTAAGTTTACGCTACAAAATGGTATTCTTGTAAGTGTTTAGCTGCGCGTGAACTGCGCGTCAACTGTACGTCAGACGTATGAAATTTGTTTGACATTGACATATACGCGCAGCAGTAGAAGCTAAAACGTTTGCGTGACGCGAACAATGATAAAAGAATTATAAAGGATCACGCACAAAAGTAGCTATATATGTCAAGTTATAGTTATGTTAAGAATATCGACGCGGAATGTACATTTATGTATCTGTCTCATTTACACAAAGCTGACTGGTCCCTTAATGAAAGAGACAAATAATAATTCCTTTGTTTCGAATATGGCAATATTTTGTTCACTAACCACACTGGGACCGCCCATAGACCAAAATGACGCCATTTTAGTTATGCTTTCGAAACCACAGACTATTAAACCAAAAACTGCATGAAATGTCAAACTGTGGCGTTATCTGTCAATCGGAGTAAACAAATCTGCACAATCAAAGAATTTCGGATTATTCATTGGTTAATCTCGTTTGTTAAGTTTGTTTAGTTTGCTTATTAGTTTAGTTGTTAAGTTTTTAAAATGCCTCAGTGTTGTGTTAAAGGATTCGAGTCGAGTTCAAGCAAAAAGGACCCTAACATTTCTTTTCATAGGTTAGTAACTGTTTTTACGAAATACTAACAAATATGTACTAAATTTACATTTTGGGTTTATTTTTATCATTTATAAATGTATTTGGATCTTGTTGATTAAGTTTTAGACTCTTCTAGGCGTTATTTATACAAGTAGTGTAATAACAACCTTATTGTTTGTTTACACACAAGTTTAGAGATGAGTGGATTCGATACGAAATTATTCATATCGATATTATCATTTTTAAATATTTTGATCTTTATTTTTCAAAAAAAGGATAAAATAGTTTATATTTAAATATATATTCAGACCGACAAACAAAGTGAAATTAAAAATATTTTTTAGATTTATAAACATACAAACCAGGACAAAATGGATACAAAAAATTGGAAGCTATTGGAACCCTGCAATAAATACATTTATTTGTTCATTACATTTTGAAAAAGAAAACAGCTTTCCAACAATATTCCCGGTAAGTGAAATTGTAGTAATTATGATATTTTACCTAATAATCCTATTAATAATACAACTGTTAATCAATAACAAAGATGACATGCAAGATAATTTGGACAATTGGTAGTCTATTTTCTAATGTTCTGGAGAACCTTTTAATGAACAGAAATAGTTTTATATTTTATTATTAATTATTATAATTGTTTATCTTAACCAACACTTTCATATTCATTGATTGAATTCTAAGTGAGACATAATGATTTTCCTCAGTCAAATAATAGCAATAAAAATCTACCTGTTATTTTATTTTATTTGGTATGTATTAAATATCCTGATAGGTATTTTTGATTTTAGCAAGAATGGTGCAACGTAATAATGAACGAAATGTATTAGATGCAACTGGGTGTTTGTTTCGACAGGTATAACCTTGTAACGGTTGTAACATGTAAATTAGTATTAGTTGGTCATATGTTTACATTATGGCGACTAAAAAAGTAACGATAATTGTAAAGTATAAGTATATTTTTAGGAATATCAAGAAATAATTACCTCCAACCGTCACATACATAGTCTGACCCCACACTAAGATCAAAATGTTTAGTACATCATATTACTATTGTTTATGTAGCAGTTGCATTTTTATTAGTTTTGTTACAAATAAATTTATCATAATATTAATATTTATACATACATAAACTCACGCCTTTTTTCCAGAAGGGGTAGGCAGAGGTGCAACCAGGACACCCACATTTCAGCCTCCGCGGCGCAGGCGGTAAGACGCCGTTTGTGAATCGAGAGGCCGCGGGTTCGATCCCCGCACCGAGATAAATGTTTGTGCGGCCCACAAATATTTCTCTCGGGTCTGTGTGTTTGTGAGACTGAAAAGTCTCTCGTAGTTCCTGATACCCACGACACAAGACTTAATGTGGGGTCAGGACTATGTATGTGACTGTTGGGTGTTATTTATTTATTTATTTATTTCGCCTTGTATGTTCCGTCCTACGATGTTGTGGGTGGCGAGCCTATCGCAATATCGGGCACAAATTCCTGACTGTGCTGATAATAAATTAAAATCTATAGTCCACATTATTCACCGCTTGTATGTTTATGTATGTATGTACCTTATGATTTTTTTGTTTGATTCAATTATTCGAAAAATATTTTTATTCTAGTGCTGATTTCCTGCCTTCGTTCGCGATGTCCGCTACAATTCCTTTATTCAAAATCAAAATAAAAAAAATTCTTTATAATTTAAGTTCATTTCATTTGGCGATCTAGTGTTGTTACATAGTTTATTAAGTCTTTTAATTATTATTTTTTTTCGAGTTTCTTATTTTTTTATATAAAGCAGCTGTTAAATAAATAATTGTCGAAAGAGACTGACTTCTGTTATACAGGGCTTCCTAGTTCAGGAGTCAAGGTGTTATTATGTTGTAAACATGTTGTAATGAAATAAAGATTAATTATTATTATTATTATTATTATTATTTATTCAAATAGTCTTTCAAAAGATCTTTTGGATTGTTCATTTCTGCTACCACCGCTTCGGAACGTGTTGTAGCTGTGAAGAAGAAGTGGCGCAAGAAACTTCGTCAGCAACACGAACTGTCTTCTTTTTTCTTTTTTTTATATCGCCATTTAAAATTACAATGGTTCATGTCACAGAACACAATAATCACAGTTTATTTAGTTTGTTTGTGTTTTATTTATTGTGTTTATTTAGTTAATTGTTTAATTTCTATTTTTACATTTTAATTGTTAATTTTGTGTAGATATTTTATTTCTATTTATATATTTAAGTTGTTAGTTTAGTGTACATATTTTCATTGTTGTTTGCTAAATGTCTGTTATTTTTTTAGATTTTAGTTATAATTTGGCAAAAGAAATATTGACATGGTGAAAATTGGTGCTTAAGGAAAAAAGTGTGGTATATTCGAAGTCGCAACCAAATTCTAGCTATTAATAAAGTTGTATTTTATCTCACGTGTGTATTATTTGACAAATCCAATCCAATCATCAGGTTAAACTTACCCATCAAATAAATCATAGCATGAAAAAAATATCAAAACATTGACCTATTATTATGGGATTTAATTTTTAAAGACTTGACTGTCAAGTCCTAAAATCCCCTGTTTATACTCAATTGACATGTAAAGCAAAAATTAAAAATGTTATATTAATGTTAGTCGTATGCCACTGTTGATGATCGATATCGATAAAAAATTTGGTACTAGCGTATCACTATTTTTAGGGGCGGAGCCGCCGCCATGTTTGTGAATCAAAGTGGTACGCGTCACGTGACCTTATGCTTTATCCCCTCTATTCTTTAATCATTGGACGCGAACTTGACGCGAGCGTATTTGACAGCGGTTGTCAAAATTACGAAAATACGAAAAGGCAATGACGTTTTATAATAGACACGTCATACACTAACATAATGGCACAAAAAAAATGGCGCGATGCGTATTGTAATTTCAAATTGGTTCGAAGAAAGAGTAAAAAAGCAAGAAACATATGTTAGAAGAAGATGAATAGACAATAGACATCGCTAGTTACGCAACAATAAGTGCCGCACGGTTATTGGCCAAAGCGCGTGTGACGTAGCACCAAGCATGAAGTACGGGATGACGTGGCGAGAGCTGTCAAACGTCGCCATGAGAGCGAATTTATTAATTTTATTTAATAAAAATTAATTTAGTGTGTACTTGCGCACTAAATAAAATATTTTTTTGTTTCAGTTTCAGAATCGTTTGTACATTATTTTAAATCACTCTAATCTATTTTTCCGCATTTGGTTTCGAGAATACAAATAGTCAGAGAAACGTGTATCCGCGACACTGGTTGAAACGTGACTAATTGCAAGGGAGGCAAATACCTTCCAAACGTCTTGCCATTATAAAGCTCGGACAACGCATCTATGCTTTATAAACATCTTAGCGAAAAGGACTGTTTTGATCGAAACTTAACCGCAGCTGAACTTATTATAATACGTGAATCGCCCTACTGGAGCTTTGAAAAAACTGTTCTTTTTTTCATAATAATAAAGTTATTTTTGACCAACTAAACCAATGGAAACAAGGAAAAAACATTTTGTAGACTACTTTAAAAAGCATATAAATTATTATAATTGCTTGGTACCAATAGTAAAAGGAGTTATATTTACATTAAACCTTCGATCAAATATACACTAGATTATAAGTAATGGCCTAAAAAACGGCAAGAGAAATAAGAGCACAAAATGAGCGTGTGCTCTTATTTCATTTTAGTGTGATCCAAACCATAATAAATCTTAATGTAAACGAATAAGGTTTATTATCAACTGAAGTTGAAGTCACTAAAACTACCACCTGGCTTCGTTTTCGATCACATTCTGGATTTAGGTACCTTGTATAATACACCAGTACCTGTGTTCAGATCCGATGTTAGGGTAGGAGCGGCTGAGCGACGGCCCTAGGGCGCCAGTGCATAAGGACGCCACGCCGAATGTCGGTATTTACTGTACTCTACATTGTATTAGCTATGATTTATTGTCTTTCGCTTAGGTTTGGATAGCACTTATAGGGCACCATCTTAGAAATACTCTAAGGGCGCCATATAAGTCTCGCCCAGGGCATCCTTATGGACCGATATCCGCTACTGCCTGTGTTAGAATATGATTATTTTGGGTACAATTTAATTAAAATTATAACACCAATACAGTTTCAAGATGCTTGATAATGCGCTTGAGTATATTAAAACAACCACATGAATTTGGAAATAGTATCGTACTCATAATATTACTACTTCTTTTTTGCTGGTGCTTTTGCAGGTGTTGGTGGCGGCGGGGGTGGTTCCACGGGTGCTGGCTCCTCAGGAAGAGGCGGAGGAGGAGGGGGTGGTTCTTCTTTTATAATAACAGGTTCCGGAGGTACAGACGGATCTTCATCAGGATTGTCATACAAATAATCAATCTGAAAATCATGTTTCATTCATCATCCAAGTTCGTACATGTTGCTTCATTAAAGGTGTGGTGTATGTATAGAGTTTTTACTCTATGGATCGAAGCTAACTTTTTAATTTTATTCGTTGAATGTTCATTCCTTTTTCCTGTTTCCCGCCAAATACAAAATTATTTACAAGACCGTATTTTATTTATATTATATTGATAATTGAAGACGCATACAAAGTATATCACAACGACGAGAAGAAAAATCACTCACGTGTATTGGTAATAATTCATCTTTTATATATTTCGATTGTTGAAAATATTCAAGACAATAGAACATGGCTCTTGGCAAAATTCATGGTTTTGAACTTGGCAATGATGACTGGGACCTTTACATAGATAGGTTAGAACAATATTTTATTGCTAACGAAGTGAAGCCGGCGATGCATGTGCCAACATTAATATCAGTCATGGGTAGCGAGGACTATAAACTATTAGTGAGCCTATGTACACCAGAGAAACCATCATCTAAAACATTTAACAACTTGGTTTCAATCATGAAAGACCATTTACAACCGAAACCAAGTTTACTAGCAGAAAGGTACAGATTTAGACACAGAGTCCAACAAAACGGGGAAACGGTTGCTGAATACGCAGCAAACTTAAAAAAAATGACGAAGTACTGTGGATTTTCTTCAATAAATTTAAAAGAGAATTTAAAAGACCAATTTGTCTGTAGATTATCGCGGGACTACATCAGACAACGTTTATTTGCCGAGGACGAAATTACTTTTGATAATGCTTTCAAATTGGCGGTAACGATAGAAGCGGCTGAAGCGGACGCGGCTGTGGTGGAGGACCGGACCTGTAGGCGAGGCGACGGTCAACCAGAAGCGGCTTTAGCAGTGCATGTGACGGTAACTGGGAAAAGGAATCACAGCAACATGCGATTGAGACAAGTTACAAGATATCAAGGCGGTAACACAAGCGACACGAGTGGAGCGGAAATAGGCAATACCAATTACAAAGCAAGAAAGTGACGTGCCGAGTAGTCATGCGCAAAATGAATCACTGTAAAGAAAAGAGAGATATATATCTTTTGAGTCAAAAGATATATATCATTCTTTTATATCTTATATCTCTATCTCACAATGATCAATGAGCTAAAGAATGAGTTGATTAAAATTGAGTTATGAGTCTTTCTTTATATCTATATCTAAGATTGGCATTTTGGTAGACTATATCTTTATATCTCTATCTCTTAATGATTCATGAGCTAAAAGATGAGTTTAAATTAGTTAATTAGAAATTTTGTTGATTAGAAATTTAGTTATGAGTCTTCCACAATATCTATATCTAAAATTAACATTTGAGTGGACGTTCAAGAGGTTATATTCGAGTAAAAATTGCTTTGTGGATTAGATATAGTATTGTTATAGTATTGTTAAGTGCGTGCTGGCCTGTTGGTAAACGGACTAGACGCGACTGCCAACATGTTCACGGTGGTCGCGGGTTCGAATCCCAGGGCACACCTTTGACTTTTCGGAGTCAAGTGTGTATTGATAGTCAATCACCACGCACTAAAACGGTGAAGGAAAACATCGTGAGGAAACCTGTATATCATATCGATTTATAAAAAAAAAATCTATGGTATGTAAGTCCGCCAACCCGCACTAGGCCAGCGTGGTGGACTATATGGCCTAACCACTCAATCGTACAATCGTACTCTCGATTGTAGAGGAGGCCCGTGCCCTGCAGTGGGGCGTATATGGGCTGATACAGATTGTTACAGTGAGATAAAGAGATTAATTATTTTCTGCTGATATCTATCAACAGAAATAAATTGTGTTTAGAAATATAAATAAGGAGTAGTGAAATATGTAAAAATTCATGAACATTTAAACATTGCATAAACTGGATAGTTTTGTAATCAAAACTTTTGTGCTATGTTCACCACTGGTACAAGATATTTCACGAAAACAAAATACAAATCCGATAAAAAAAATGAATACAATGTATCTTTGCTAATTTGAAAACATGCTAGCGAAATTAGGCCTTAATTCATTGTAAATAGCTTTGTTTTCGCTTACACTCCATTTACTACTGTGATCGTATTCCACGATCGTACGCATGGCGCATGTATTACATTGTGAACATAAATATTCTCTTTTCCGCTCACACAAATATAAAAGTCTATATCTGTTTCTTTCTAATCTTTGCAGTGAAATTGAACCAATAATGATCTTTACGCGTATGGATATAATGAATTAGTTTGAGTGCAAGGGATATAAAGATATAATCGCTCCATACGTCGGATATATATCTTTTTAGTAAATCACTCCTGAGTTACACATGTCTACAAGGTAGTCATGCGCAAAATGAATCACTGTAAAGAAAAGAGAGATATATATATTTTAAGTCAAAAGATATATATCACTCTTTATATCTTTATATCTTTATCTCACAATGATCGATGAGCTAAACAATGAGTTGATTAAAATTGAGTTATGAGTCTTTCTTTACATCTATATCTAAGATTGACATTTTGGTGGAGTATATCTTTATATCTCTATCTCTTAATGATTCATGAGCTAAAAGATGAGTTTCAATTAGTTGATTAGAAATTTAGTTATGAGTCTTCCACAATATTTATATCTAAAATTAACATTTGGGTGGACGTTCGAGGCTATATTCGAGTAAAAATTGCTTTGTGGTTTAGATATAGTACTGTTACAGTGAGATAAAGAGATTAATTATTTTCTGCTGATATCTATCAACAGAAATAAATTGTGTTTAGAATTAATATAAATAAGGAGTAGCGAAATATGTAAAAATTCATGGACATTTAAACATTGCATAAACTGGATATTTTTGTAATTAAAACTTTTGTGCTATGATCACCACTGGTACAAGATATTTCACGGAAACAAAATACAAATCCGATAAAAAAAATGAATACAATATGTATATCTTTGCTAATTAGAAAACATGCTAGCGAAATTAGGCCTTAAATCATTGTAAATTGCTTTATTTTCGCTTACACTCCATTTACTACTGTGATCGTATTCCACGATCGTACGCATGGCGCATGCATTACATTGTGAACATAAATATTCTCTTTTCCGCTCACACAAATGTTAAAGTCTATATCTGTTTCTTTCTAATCTTTGCAGTGAAATTGAACCAAAAATGATCTTTACGCGTACGGATATAATGAGTTAGTTTGAGTGCAAGGGATATAAAGATATAATCACTCCCTACGTCGGATATATATCTTTTTAGTAAATCACTTCTGAGTTACACATGTCTAGTGCCGAGTGTGTGGTAACAATCACGAGTCAGATAAAATGTGTACATGCAAAGTGTGTAACAATGAGGGTCCTTTAAAAAAGATGTGCCCAAGGTTGACTAAATCAGTATCACTTAAAATATGTCCTTAGGAAAAGATGTAGAAGGAAATAATATTAGCGATAGCAGTGACGAGGTAAACAATTTTTCTATAGATACATGTAATTTAAAAAAGTTTAGACCATATACTATAGACATTTGTGTAAATGATAATATTTTGAGGATGGAGATTGACACTGGTAGCGCAATATCGTGTATTAGCAAAAAATGTTATGATGATTTCTTTTCTAATTGTACCATTAATCCATGTAATTTAACCCTTCGATACTATACGGGAGAACTTATCCAACCAGTAGGTAAATTTTCACCATTAGTTCAATATAAAGATGTACGCAAGCGTTTGGATTTGTATGTTATTGAATACGGTAAAACAAGTCTTTTGGCAATGGTTAAGTGAACTAAACATAAATTTTCCAATTTTAAATATCAACAATGTTAAATGTTCAGGTGTAACATTTCAATTCAATGATTTCAGTTCCAAATACTATGAAGTGTTCGCGGATGGGCTTGGAAGGTTCACCGGTGGAACGGTGGGGTTTAGATTACGTGCAGACGCGCGGCCAATATTTATGCGTGCGCGCCCTCTAGCCTACGCAATGCGGGAACCAGTCGAGAGAGCACTTGAGCAGCTCGTCAAAGATGGCGTAATATCACCAGTCACCACGTCTGACTGGGCCACTCCTATTGTACCGTGATGAAGAAAGATGGTTCCATAAGAGTATGTGGTGATTTTACATTAACTTTGAACAAATGCCTAGAAATTGACCGTTTTCCTTTACCCCGTGTAGAAGATTTATTAGCAAAATTGCATGGGGGTGAGAAATTTACGAAATTAGATTTATCTCAAGCGTATGCCCAATTTGAACTAGACCAAGAATCTAAAAAGTACACTGTTATTAATACACATAAAGGCCTATTTATGTACAACAGACTAATTTACGGCTTAGCGTCAAGTCCAGGAATATTTCAAAGAAAATTAGATCAATTATTTTGTGACATGCCCCGAGTTGGCGTATTCCTGGACGACGTCATTATCACTGGTACAGACGATCGTTCACACTTAAATACACTTCATGAAGTGTTTAGGAGACTGCAAAGATATGGTCTTAAAGTTAAGAAAGAAAAGTGCTCTTTCTTTACAGATAGTGTTTCATATTTAGGATTTGTCATAAGTAAGGAAGGCGTGCACACTTGTCCAGAAAAAATTAAATCAATTAAGGAGGTGAGCACGCCAAAGAATGTTACGGAGCTGCGTTCTTTCCTAGGCTTGTTATGTACTTTGCTAAATTTGTACCAAACATTAGCAATATACTTTCACCTTTATATTATTTATTAAAAAAAATGTAAACTTTGACTGGACTGAGCAACATGGCCTTTGAAAATGTTAAAAATACAGGGTATATCAAGACTGCTACCGAAAACGAAGCCGGGTGGTAGTTTAAGCGACTTCAGACACAATGCAACAGAAAAAGTTGCAAAAAATAGCGCCAATTTTTTTTTTTTTTAATTTTTTCTTATCACCATATTTGGGTGATAAATACATTTATTCCTAAAATAATGGTGTATACCCTTTTATTTATAAATAATCTAAGGTATAAAAGTGTTTAAATTATTATTTTAGGCAAAACTATGGATTTACCACCCAAAAATGAAGATATTTAAAAAATCATAAAAAATCATTGTCGCGTTTCTTTTCGAAATTTTGGTTGCATTGTGTTTGTAGTCACTAAAACTACCACCCGGCTTCGTTTTCGGTAGCAGTCTTGAGATACCCGGTATATTAGGTTCGAGCAAAATATTAGCTCATTATTCGCCGGATTTGCCGCTGGTGCTGACAACAGATGCGAGTTCGGTAGGAATTGGAGCGGTAATTTCGCACTTAACAGTAGATGGGGAGAGACCGATAGCCTATGCGTCAAGGGTTCTCAACGCTTCGGAGAAATCTTATTCGCAAATAGACAGAGAGGCTTTATCAATTATATATGGCGTTAGGAAATTCCATCAGTATCTTTATGGAAGAGAATTTACCCTTAGAACTCACCATAAACCTTTTGTGGCAATTTTTGGTGATAAAAAAGGCATTCCGATGATGGCTGCCAGTAGACTGCAGCGTTGGTCAGTCATATTGGCAGGCTATAATTATAATATTGAATATGTGAGAAGTGACAGGAACGCAGCCGATGAATTGTCTAGATTACCCGTAGGGAATGCAAAACGGGATGTTAGAGAGGAAACTTATATAAATTTTATTGAACGACAACGTTATTGAACATATGAAGAAAGGTAACATCTTAAATAGAGTTATACTTTATTTAAAATCTGGTTGGCCCGCACAAACAGAAGATAGTTCAAAACCATATTCTGTACGTCGCAACGAGTTATACTTAAATATGGGTTGTATAGTTTGGGGCTATCGATTAGTAATAATATCAGAGACATTGAGAAGCAAGATATTAAGAGAATTACATATTGGGCACATGGGTATTGTAAAAATGAAGAGCATTGCACGGAGTTTCGTATGGTGGCCGGGTATCGACGCGGATATAGAACGCACATGTCGAGAGTGTAGCACATGTGCAGCTGAGAGTGCCACACCACCGAGGGCGGCACCGCAACCGTGGCCTCATATCAGCGAGCCCGTACTACAGGCGTTTCTCCTGCTATGTTACTGCAGCGCAGAACTTTGCGCTGTAGGTTATATTTATTGCGAGGAAAACGCCATACAGAAGACCGAGTTCAAGGAATACAAAATAAACAGGTTAATCAAGCAGGAAGGACTAACCGCGAATTTAACGTGGGAGATAAGGTTTGGGTCCGTAATTATTCGGGGGGAAATAGGTGGCTTGAGGGTATTGTCGAAGCTAGAGAAGGTACTCGGCATTACCTGATACGGAGGGAAAACGGTTCAACTCTAAAAAGGCATGTAGATCAGCTTAAAAAGCGGTGGACGTATGTGAACTGGCCATCACCCGGACAAGAAGTATTACCTACAAAAACCGCGGATCCATCTGGTGTGGCTCAGGAGAGTTGTGTGCGTGCGAGTCATGGGATCGGTACTCCTTCAGAGGCGAGTGGGTCAGGAGTTTCACGTGGTGAATCATCATGTGAAATACCGGCACTTCCAAGCGCGTAATAAAACCAGTTAAAAGATATGGTTTTGAAATTGATTAATAGGATATATTTCTTATATTTGTTGTTGATTTATGTGTATTATATGTTTTCATTTATTTTATAAAGTTACATTTTCTTTTATGGTTTGTTAAATTAGAAATTTATATGAGCAGATATATTGTAATTTGTTAGCGACTTGTTTCGAAATTGTTATTAAGAGGGGAGGTGTGGTGTATGTATAGAGTTTTTACTCTATGGATCGAAGCTAACTTTTTAATTTTATTCGTTGAATGTTCATTCCTTTTTCCTGTTTCCCGCCAAATACAAAGTTATTTACAAGACCGTATTTTATTTATATTATATTGATAATTGAAGACGCACAAAAGGGTTTTGCATAATCATCATCATCATCATCATCATCATCATCATATCAGCCACAGGAAGTCCACTGCTGAACATAGGCCTCCCCCAAGGATCTCCACAATGACCTGTTGGAAGCGGCCTGCATCCAGCGATAAGTATATAAGTAGATAAATTCTACATCAAATTAATATCAAATCAATAATTAAAGTATTTATCTCTGATTAATGTGCAATTAAAAATTAAACATAATTGTTACTTTTAATTCTTTGAGTTCCGGTGCAACACTGAAGAGGCTTTCCACAAAGTCTTCGTAAAAAACATTTCCATCACCTCGCACATTTGCATCTCGCAAAATTTCTCTGGTTTCAGCTTCATTAAATGTATCACCGTATCTAGTTACAATAATTTGCAAGTCATCTGTCTCTAAAAAATTGCGTTTTTCTGTATCGAAAATCTGAACAATAGGAAAACAATTCAATCAATAAGAACATACCTACGTATTTTTTATGGTAACGTAAGTATAAAATAGTACCTTAAAAGCTAGCATTATTTCATGTACAATATCTGGCTCGATAATCCATTTATTTATCATGTAAATAAATTGATCTTTTGTCAACATTCTTGTTACACCTGCTTTTAATTTTTCTGCTTCAGTCATAATTTCGAAATATGTTGGGTAATGAAAGCTGCGTCTATGAAATCTGAAAATTATAAATTGATTGTTTTTATGTGAGGACTTTACCGAATACAAGGATACTATAATAAGGATGGGTACTGGTAAATAGAAATTTACTTTCTCTCCGATAAAAAATCCATTAGCTTATCAATAGTTACGACACTGAAAGGTTCTTGGTTCACTATCAATTGCGGCTTTGCGTTTTCCTCGAACCATTCCTCTAATATAATCATTTGTTCTTCTTTAATTCGAAGTGTGACATCTTCTAGCGGGTTCAAAAAGTCGAATGTTGTCATAACTGATAATTTTAGAGAAAAACGCTTTCAATCAAGTGAAAGCTTATGATTGTTATGGATTGCTATAATTGTGTCAAGGATTTCTTACAAGTGTGTTAAATACTGTGGATAAATAGTATTTATGCAAATCACAAATAAGTTTCGTTAATCGCCAATTATTTTTTAGGAATGCGAGTTTTTCCATAACTTTTGTAGTTAATGTATAATTATGTTACACCAAACAATTATAGCTTATGATTTCCATACCTATCGTTACTCAAAGATCAAACCGTAGCTGTATGTTGTTAAAATTAATAAAAATATAATAGGTACTCTATGTGTAATGTTTAAGGGGGTCTCTTGTTCAATTTGCAGCCCCAGATCGAAAATACAGGGTATATCAAGACTGCTACTGAAAACGAAGCCGGGTGGTAGTTTAAGCGACTTCAGACACAATGCAATAGAAAATGTTGCAAAAAAAGTGTCAATTTTTTTGTATTTTTTTTTCTTTGGTCGTGTTTGGGTGGTTAATCCATTTTGTCCTAAAATAAAAGTGTGTACCCTTTTATTTATAAATACTCTAAGGGATAAAAGAGTTTAAATTATTATTATAACAAAAACTATGGATTACCACCCAAAAATGATGATATTTAAAAAATCATTAAAAATAATTGTCGCGTTTCTCAGCAAAATTTTTAGTTGCATTGTGTTTGTAGTGACTAAAACTACCACCCGGCTTCGTTTTCGGTAGCAGTCTTGATATACCCTGTATATGATCTAGAAATTGATTACATTTTTATCTGATCCATGTCTGTTGTCCGTACATGGAGAGACTTGTCAGAAAACTAGCTATGATGCCCCCATCATAATTATTATATGTAAAGCTATTTACGTAGGCTCCTTTAGAAAACTATAGAAGTCACAGTCGCCGGCGACCGAGTTATGTTGCTGATGTGGACAGGGCGGTTACTCTATAAAAACGATACGAACTTCGAATTTTCGGATGTTCGAGGTTCGGAGTGAGATGTAAGATTTCCACTTTTAAAAATCTATACTATTCTCTATTATACTTATCATTTTCTCCGAACTTAGGTATGTTTGCGGCGTACGATAGCGTATTTCAACATTTTGTGGAGTATCTAGGCACATTAGTGAAGTTTTACGTACGGCGTTCGAACATTCGAAGTGCGTATCATTTCATAAAGTTAACCCTCTGGACTCTCTTAGACGAAGTTAGGCTTGTAAGTCGGGTCAATATGCCTATGGAAATTAAGGAATGGGATAAAGTTAAGGAATACCATGTAATGGTGTTCTTGAATCAGAATACGGCTGCGTTTCCACCAGAGATGTGCGAGGAAAATATATCGTAAGAGGATGCATTGCGAAACTGTGAAAGGTGTCGACGGGGGTGCGGTAAAGTGAGAGCGGAGTATATTTTGTATCTTCTGCTTCCATTTCTGCATGGCAAATGGTTAAGTATAAAAGTATCTTCTTTTTCCAATATCTATTTTACGCACTTCTACTTGTAACAAACTCCGTCTATGGACTGGCTGGTACAGCGGCGTGCACAGGATTATGACACTGGGTATGCGGCGGAGTACTCGGTCACAAAAACTTTTTCTTTATAGTTTTTTAGCATAGCCACAGCCACGCGACGGATCTCTAAGTCGGAAACCATGCCAACATAACAAGTCTTAGATGTACTATTATTCATGTCCATCTTCTACGGCAACGCAGACAAAACAGCGATCGATCGTCGCGGCGGAAGAAATTCTAATAAGTAAAATAAAAAAAACTCACCTAGTCAGCTTTCAATTTTCACATATTCAAGGTTCCGGTTAGTTGAGATTACTATACCTATCCCGATGTAAATAAACGCAAGATTTCGGCCACCTCATTCATTCATTTGATAAACATACATTTTTAACACAAACCTCGCAATCAAATAACATTTAAAAAATAAACAAACACACTAGTAAAAGCAAATGACTACAATTAATATCGAAACTTAGTAATAAACTGTTAAATGTACACACTTTCAAATGTTAAAATGAAAAGTGGCGCTGGTACAGTATGTCGCAAACAATCGCAACACATCCCTCGCAACACATTCCTCGCACACATCCCGCTTCTTTTGTATGCGTAAAAATCTAGCTCCGCTGACACACTCCGCTGAGCTGTTTCCACCAGAGCTATGCTGACCGAAGCGAGGAAATGAAGCGTTTTGGTTCTTTACATACACAACCCTCGCTATGCATCCTTGCACGTCTCTGGTGGAAAAGCACCCTAATACGGAAATAAATTACTTGAAAAGTTAGGTATTGATTTAGTTTGTGTAATTTGATAGAATGCTTATTTCAAATAACTTAATCTCTTTTTTACGGTGAAACTTATATTTTTCCATTACTTCTACTTTAATATAAACAATTAAATATATTTTTTCTTTTAGGCTCTATCTACGTCCTT
Organism: Hyles vespertilio; assembly: GCA_009982885.2. Taxonomy (NCBI): domain Eukaryota; kingdom Metazoa; phylum Arthropoda; class Insecta; order Lepidoptera; family Sphingidae; genus Hyles; species Hyles vespertilio. The sequence goes on along the minus strand of CM042806.1, from coordinate 10,352,874 downwards.
AAATGTTTCGTCCAATGATTATTCAGTCGAAAAGTCCGAAAAGTGGTCTATTCTTTGGTCGAAATTATATGTACCTTGCTGTAGACATGTGTAACTCAGAAGTGATTTACTAAAAAGATATATATCCGACGTACGGAGTGATTATATCTTTATATCCCTTGCACTCAAACTAACTCATTATATCCGTACGCGTAAAGATCATTTTTGGTTCAATTTCACTGCAAAGATTAGAAAGAAACAGATATAGACTTTAACATTTGTGTGAGCGGAAAAGAGAATATTTATGTTCACAATGTAATGCATGCGCCATGCGTACGATCGTGGAATACGATCACAGTAGTAAATGGAGTGTAAGCGAAAATAAAGCAATTTACAATGATTTAAGGCCTAATTTCGCTAGCATGTTTTCTAATTAGCAAAGATATACATATTGTATTCATTTTTTTTATCGGATTTGTATTTTGTTTCCGTGAAATATCTTGTACCAGTGGTGATCATAGCACAAAAGTTTTAATTACAAAAATATCCAGTTTATGCAATGTTTAAATGTCCATGAATTTTTACATATTTCGCTACTCCTTATTTATATTAATTCTAAACACAATTTATTTCTGTTGATAGATATCAGCAGAAAATAATTAATCTCTTTATCTCACTGTAACAGTACTATATCTAAACCACAAAGCAATTTTTACTCGAATATAGCCTCGAACGTCCACCCAAATGTTAATTTTAGATATAAATATTGTGGAAGACTCATAACTAAATTTCTAATCAACTAATTGAAACTCATCTTTTAGCTCATTAATCATTAAGAGATAGAGATATAAAGATATACTCCACCAAAATGTCAATCTTAGATATAGATGTAAAGAAAGACTCATAACTCAATTTTAATCAACTCATTGTTTAGCTCATCGATCATTGTGAGATAAAGATATAAAGATATAAAAGAGTGATATATATCTTTTGACTTAAAATATATATATCTCTCTTTTCTTTACAGTGATTCATTTTGCGCATGACTACCTTGTAGACATGTGTAACTCAGGAGTGATTTACTAAAAAGATATATATCCGACGTATGGAGCGATTATATCTTTATATCCCTTGCACTCAAACTAATTCATTATATCCATACGCGTAAAGATCATTATTGGTTCAATTTCACTGCAAAGATTAGAAAGAAACAGATATAGACTTTTATATTTGTGTGAGCGGAAAAGAGAATATTTATGTTCACAATGTAATACATGCGCCATGCGTACGATCGTGGAATACGATCACAGTAGTAAATGGAGTGTAAGCGAAAACAAAGCTATTTACAATGAATTAAGGCCTAATTTCGCTAGCATGTTTTCAAATTAGCAAAGATACATTGTATTCATTTTTTTTATCGGATTTGTATTTTGTTTTCGTGAAATATCTTGTACCAGTGGTGAACATAGCACAAAAGTTTTGATTACAAAACTATCCAGTTTATGCAATGTTTAAATGTTCATGAATTTTTACATATTTCACTACTCCTTATTTATATTTCTAAACACAATTTATTTCTGTTGATAGATATCAGCAGAAAATAATTAATCTCTTTATCTCACTGTAACAATCTGTATCAGCCCATATACGTCCCACTGCAGGGCACGGGCCTCCTCTACAATCGAGAGTACGATTGTACGATTGAGTGGTTAGGCCATATAGTCCACCACGCTGGCCTAGTGCGGGTTGGCGGACTTACATACCATAGAATTTTTTTTTATAAATCGATATGATATACAGGTTTCCTCACGATGTTTTCCTTCACCGTTTTAGTGCGTGGTGATTGACTATCAATACACACTTGACTCCGAAAAGTCAAAGGTGTGCCCTGGGATTCGAACCCGCGACCACCGTGAACATGTTGGCAGTCGCGTCTAGTCCGTTTACCAACAGGCCAGCACGCACTTAACAATACTATAACAATACTATATCTAATCCACAAAGCAATTTTTACTCGAATATAACCTCTTGAACGTCCACTCAAATGTTAATTTTAGATATAGATATTGTGGAAGACTCATAACTAAATTTCTAATCAACAAAATTTCTAATTAACTAATTTAAACTCATCTTTTAGCTCATGAATCATTAAGAGATAGAGATATAAAGATATAGTCTACCAAAATGCCAATCTTAGATATAGATATAAAGAAAGACTCATAACTCAATTTTAATCAACTCATTCTTTAGCTCATTGATCATTGTGAGATAGAGATATAAAGATATAAAAGAATGATATATATCTTTTGACTCAAAAGATATATATCTCTCTTTTCTTTACAGTGATTCATTTTGCGCATGACTACTACCTTGCTGATACCTGACAGTTGACACTGACAGTGATAAATGACAGTTAGACGTGCGTGGACGTGCGTCTTTCGAGTTTTGCACCTGTGTTTTGCACAAAATAATTTCAAGTTTCAACTGGCTTCAAGTTTCAAGTGATTGGTTTTGTTAGTGTTAAAAGCGTTGTAAAATAAATTTAATCTTTAAAACTTTTCTATTAAGTGTATTTTTTACAATAACATAAGTATATACTAACTGAAAGTCGACAAAATATTATCTAGAAATGTTTGAATCAGACGATTTTGATCAGGTAAGATAATAAGTTTCGTTGATGTTTTTATTTAATTGACAATTTGGCTGACTAATGTACAAGTCCTTTATCGTTGTTTTATGAAAGAAGATAAAAAATTACCTTAGTCGTATAATTTTTACATTGTTGATTTCAATAATATATGATAAATAATAAAATATGTTACAGGTTCTTTCTCAGTTTGAGATTCCTGGAGATGTGCAAAAACCTATAGGTAAAGAAGGTTCATCTAATCATTTCAAGAAACTTGACAATGGCATTGTAGATGATAGGGACACAAGCAGGGTTTTGAAGGAAACTACAACATTAAAACCACTAGTTAACAATAATGTTTCCAAAGACCAAGTAGTGTCACCAAAGCATACTAAACGAAAAATCATCAATTCATATTTTGACCACAAAAGTAAAAGGAAGTTCCCTGGTCCAGCTGGCATCCTTAACAGTAGCTTGGAGGAGCCTGAAGACAATAGTATAGCTCATTTGGAGCTGCTCTCTCAGGTAAATATTGGGTTTAATTTAATGACAAGTCATTATTGAATTGCAGAATTGAATTCAAAATCATTTATTCATGTTTTAATGCCCACTTTAATAGTGTCTTTATCATAGTATTTATCCTTTCTTAAGTATTTTAAAGGTTAATCATTTAATTAATATAAATATTGAAAAATCCTACAGTGCAGTTGCCTCATAGTTACTATTTATTATCTTTGCAGGATATAGATTTCACACAAAATCATTTGCAAAGGCAAGTGTTTGAATCACCACTTTGGGATAGATTGTTAAGTGACATAAAAAACTGGAACTTGGGAGATGTTGATTCAATTAAAGCTGTCAAACAACAAGCTGTTAGTGATAACTTAAAGAGAAGGAAAGCACAAACAATTACCGCATTTGTAGAGGCAGTTGACAGATCTGCCATAGATCCTTTAATTATACTTCGAGATACAAGTGGTATGTATTGAATATAATTAAATATGTTAATTAAGAAGTCTGTCCACCATGTGTCAGAGTGGCCTGTAGGTCTCTTATGATAGGTACTTATAATGAGAGACTACTTTTAGTGACTTATCACTGGAATGTCTCAACAAAATGTTGTGTTCTACGTCACCCATAGTCAGTTGCCATATAAAGAAATATATAACATACATAATTCAAATATTTATGGTTTATGGTCATCTTTTTACACTGCATGATCAGTTAAAAATAATTTACTTTGCCTAGTGCTTACTCTGTATGGACAGCATTACTTTTCAAATGTAGTCACTTTCTCAGGTTAATATATAAAAAAAATGAACTGCTTTATATTGAAGTTAAGAACAAATATTTTTATTTCCAGGATCAATAAAATGCACTCTACATAGAGATGCATGGTCAAAGTTTTCACCCTACATAGTCTCACAGTACTGTGCCCTGGTGTTATTGAAGCCTACAATATTGATAACTGGAAGTGCCTTCAAGAAACATTATTTGAATATCACATTGAGTAATATTAATGCCATATACAGTTCTGCTGTGTTGAAGGATGATGAAGAAAGGAAAGAAATGTGTGAAGGGTACAGTATTGTGTATGAAGAAGATTTCACTGTGATAAAAGCCAATAATTTAGAAAGTAAGTGAACCAAAATAACCATCTTAATCTATACAAATAATATTAAAGCTTGGATTTGATTGTTTGTTTGTATTGAATAGGCTCTGAACTATTGGACTGATATGAAAAATTTTTTCACCATAAGACTCACTCGGTACCTGCCTGGCCTCGCGCGATTAATATTCTTTATAAAAAATTGTATGGACTTATGCTCACTACATCAACTCTGTAACGTCACCGGATCGCCGCCGTCCATGCGTGGACCACTCGGTGACAACTCATTGCTCGCATGCTTGTCTTGCATTGTTGCGCATTGACAATTCACAACCCCAAATGAACCGCGCGTTGCCACCGCGTAGACCACGCGAGGTCCACCTGTGTCCCACCTGCGACAACGAGTGGGCTGCGAGCGATGAGGCGGTGCCGGGTGGGTCTAATGAGAGATAACCTTTAGAATTCCTGATGGACATAGGCTACTAGAGTATTTCCAATAAATGTCTCCACCTGCCAACCGCACTAGGTGCCATCAGCGTGGTGGACTATATAGCCTAATCACTCTCAATCATACTCACGATTGTAGATGAGGCCCGTGCCCTGCAGTGGGTCGTATATGGGCTGATACAAATCTGCACCTGGGCCGCGTCACTAATACCCAATAAATAATAGGACCAAAAGTTGAACACTAGAACAAATAAAAGCTTGTAAAAGGATAATATTTTAATTTTTAGAATGTTGCAGCTTTTGTGAATACATTTTTACCAACAAATCTTTAGGTCCATGGTGATATGATAGTGTTATGATTTACTACACTGATCATCTACAATTATTTAATAATGTGGAATTCCTTTCTTATAAAATATTTTTTTGTTTCAGGTACAACTGTAGATTTTAATAGTAGTGAAAACAATATGTTGGATGGTTTAGAGAGTATATTTTCTGATGACATATTTTGAAGATATAGATATTTATATTTATTGTATGATAGATCTGCCAACTTATTTAAGACAAGTTATTACTTTCAAAAAGATTGTACTGAATATGAAAATATAAATAAAGGAAGAGAAACTATATATCCAATCCAAGGAAAATATTTGCAAGATTGCAGTACCAACAATAGAACTGTATGTACTTTTCGTAAATAAAAATTTGATATTAAAAATATGTAAATTTATTTAGTTTGTCTTTAATTTAATATGCCTTGTGACAATATGCCTCGACAATGTCGATGGATGGTAGAATGTAGCAGGACACATTTTACACTTGTAAAATTCCTTGTCTGTATCCATTTGTTCAGAATCCTCCTTTTCACCGTCTGTTTTCAATGGGCTTGGAGCGAAATGAGTTTTTACGTGTTTTTGACAGTGGCTTATTCTTGGAAATGTTGCCTGAAACAAAATGTTGAGTTACGAATGTTAATTCAACGATATATTTTAAAGTACCATTCAGGTATATCCAGTAACGGCTTTGGAACTACTGCGTACTGGCGCCCTGTGCGAGATTGCTTGGTGAGATTGCGATGGTGCCCCATATCTACTAGAGATGACCATTAAAGGTTATAACTTTTAATTTAACTCATTTAAAAAGAAACCCTTAATGTCATAAATTGTTACCGTATTAAACATTAAAAGTTATAACTTTTAAAACGTAGTCATTTCACGCCATCTATAATGCTTCTATTTGAGCTGTTTGATTTTATACGAATACAAAATTAATGCGCCATCTTTGATTTCCTATGTCCTAATTTATTTTTGAGCAGTTTATGCGAATATGACCCTTCAATACTGGTAAGTTGTATTAAAACGTAATCAATATTGCTTGGACTAAAATGAAATTATCTTTTAATGCACATTTGAGTTGTTTGAGACTTGAGTTTACACGATTATGACCCTTAAATGTATGTATGCTGACTTAAAACACAATCAATATTGCTTGGCCTAAAATATTTATAACTTTTAATGTTAGTAGACGTTAATTTTTTTAAACCATATTAACGGTCATCTGACAGTTTGCCGCTAGTATCGAGGAATTTAAGTGTAATTTGTTTTAAGAAAAGTGTGATAATGATGTCGGGATGTAGTAAATGATGTAGGCATATCTAAAATTCCATCAATAAACATCTGTAATATTTCAAAAGAAAACAACTCCAATTTTTTTACTTTTAAAATTAACATCTTTCATTTAAGTCATTACTCCTTAAAAGTTATATTTATAACGTTTAATTAAACGTGTTATTTTTTTAAATAAACTTTTAACCATTAATAGTGTTTAACCGTTAATCACATCATTGATATCTACCAATCAAACTCGCACAGAAAATAACACTAAAGCTTGGGGCGTCCTCCATTTCTAGCTCCTTGGTTGCATGACATAATAGCAGTGGCCTGCCGAATTCAAATGCAATTTGAGGGAAATTAATTTCGTTGATGGCAACACTTTGTTTCAGTAGTAAACTTCGTCCAATCTTATTGATAACGAAAACCCTAATAGATTGCTGGATACGGATAATTATGGAAGTAAAACTCACATCACATTGTAGACAGCTGTACAGTTTATCTTTCCCATTCTTGATTATGCAATACGTTTCTTTATTCTTATTAATGACATCTATATCGATGGTCAAGTTGTCTTCAACCTCGACGCATTGCCCCTGAAAATATAATTCGTTTTAAGGACTGTCTTGTCTCATTAACTACACTATTTAAAACAATATAAATATCTTGAACATCAAATCAGCCAAGGAAATATGTATTGCTAACCACCACAAATCTCATACCACAGCGTTGATCGATCAAGAGACCAAAGTTCTTCGAAACAATTGTCAATCATATGGATGCGATAAATAAGCCCTATTGTACACACACGTTTTATGTGAAAATTAACGGTTAATTCGCCGAGTGAATTGTATTGATGCACTATGAGAGCTTGTAGACTTGCACGCCAAATACGGCGGCGGTGCAAAGGCGGATCCAGCTTTTACGCCAGGGGGGGTCATATAGTCCATGTCAGAACACTGGGCCCGATTTCAATACTCCAATTCAGCAGTTACAGCCGTGATTTGTGAACACACACACACCTTTTACTTTATTTATCGACATACAAAGAATTAATTGTGCTTATAAATTTTATCAACAAGATAATTAATAAATTTTGTCAATCTGGAGCCAGCCCAGGGAGGGTCATGACCTCCATGACCTCCCCCCTAGATCCGCCCTTGCGGCGGTGCCATGACATGAAGTACAAGAGACCTAAAGGTGTGGTGTTATTTCTGTCCCATTTGGCAGTGACGAATCATGCCTCTTTCATGATCATGAATCCTGGAATTTTCAGGTGGTGCTAGTGTGGTTCTAGTGACATGGTCGTGAGTGAATGATATAATTCACAGTACCACACAATGAAGTTTTTTTATTGAAAAACTATCGGACATATGGTTCTATTTTTTTTACCGTAGCGTCATACTCTCGTTTTTCAGTTGTTTATTATCTTTATGTTTAAGAACATCCTATATACCGGGTATCTCAAGACTGCTACCGAAAACGAAGCCGGGTGGTAGTTTTAGTGGCTACAAACACAACGCAATTAAAAATTTCGCATAGAAACGCGACAATTATTTTTTATGATTTTTTAAATATCGTCATTTTTGGGTGGTAAATCCATAGTTTTTGCTAAAATAATAATTTAAACTCTCTTATATCTTAGAGTATTTATAAATTAAAGGGTATACACTATTATTTTAAGAAAAAATGTATTTACCACCAAAATATGGCAATAGGAAAAAAATAAAAAAAAGAATTGACGTTTTTTTTTGCAACTTTTTCTGTTGCATTCTGTCTGAAGTCGCTTAAACTACCACCCGGCTTCGTTTTCGGTAGCAGTCTTGATATACCCTGTATAGTTAGGTGCATAATATAAACTATATTCATAAATGTATATTTGTCATGGTTAGTAGTACATTATTATATAGTACGTATACCTCCTGATGTTCTTCTAGAGCTTGTGGCGTTTTAAATATTGTAGCACAAGAACCGCACGCATACGTAGTTTGAGGTTTCCTTGATTTAAAGTTCAGCACCGAATCTACAGCAAACTCTGAAATTGCAAATATATAAGTTACAAAAATTTTGTTTTACATACATACAGGGTATATCAAGACTGCTACCGAAAACGAAGCCGGGTGGTAGTTTAAGCGACTTCAGACACAATGCAATAGAAAAAATTGCAAAAAAGAGCGACAATTTTTTTTTTGTTATTTTTTTCCTATGACCATATTTGGGTTGTAAATGTATTTTTTTCCTAAAATAATAGTGTATACCCTTTTATTTATAAACAATCTAAGGTATAAAAGTGTTTTAATAATTATTTTAGCAAAAACTATGGATTTACCACCCAAAAATGACGATATTTAAAAAATCATAAAAAATAATTGTCGCGTTTCTTTGCGAAAATTTTAGTTGCAATGTGTTTGTAGTCACTTGAACTACCACCCGGCTTCGTTTGCGGTAGCAGTCTTGAGATACCCGGTATATAAACTCACGCCTTTTTCCCAGAAGGGGTAGGCAGAGGTGCCAGGACACTCACATTTTGCCTAGCATGTTCCGTCCCACGATGTGATAGTGACCTATCGCCATAGGCAAAAATTCCTGACTGACTGGGCTGTTAATGAATAGAAAAATCCAATATCACTTTGCCATTGACATTGATATTTTTATCCATCTATTAAGGCAGGCATCCAATTATTCGCATCGTACGTATCGCACCAATCTATGAATGCGGAAATGTTTCCTGCCTTTAGCCCCACCGCAGGTAAACGAAAAATGTAATAGTGATCCACGATAGTGTTTTGCTTTTGCTGTGTAAATAGGTTTCGACCAAGCCGACATAATTGAATCAACCACTGAGAGGTAACTATCTCTCCTCTGTGGTAATCTAATTTGATTGCACTGCTCATTCACTTTTCAATTTTGGAGACTGTCCCGCCTTCAAACCGGCCACTGCAACTCCTTGTAAGCCAGGATCAACAGTACGCATTGTAATGACACCGAGCATTGAATCTCGGCGAGTCTCCGAGAATGTCTAACTTTGTTCTTGTCTCTCTTTTCAATCTATCTGTATCAGCCCATATACGTCCCACTGCAGGGCACGGGCCTCCTCTACAATCGACAGTACGATTGAGAGTGGTTAGGCCATATAGTCTACCAGGCTGCCCAAGTGCGGGTTGGCGGACTTACATACCATATATTTTTTTATAAATCGCTATGGTATGCAGGTTTCCTCACGATGTTTTCCTTCACCGTTTTAGTGTGTGGTGATTGACTATCAATACACACATGACTCCGAAAAGTCAGAGGTGTGTCCTGTCTGCAATCTTTAAAATTGGAAAGTATTGTATTAGGATATGTACTTACGGCGTTTGGCTAAATTAATGTGAACTCGTACAAGGTTGTCTTCGCACACCACCTCGGATACATGAATGTGAAAAATAGATAGATCATTTGTCACTAGAGTGCCGTCACTTATGTTTGTTGCTTTGTTGGAGACTTTCGTATTATTATCCTTGGAACCTGAAATACATAACATATTTTGGTCCTTCCACACCCGGACTTGTAATAAATATTTATGTAATGGTGCCATACTCCGAATCGAATCCGTATTTAGTTTATCCGTGTTTATTCCTCCGAATCCGTATTTAGTCGTTTCATGGAATGCGTATCACTCATTGCACCACGATGGTTTCTAATAAATATAATAATAATATTTTTTAGAAGTGGTAGAACCATTATCTTGTCAGTCATGACTAATGTCTACTAAATAAAAACTTCCGGGGCGGTACCACTGTTTCACAGGTAATACTTGAATTGACTTGTGTCTTGTAACATTCGGTGAGTGCCGGATATCCAATACCCTTTTCATCTTTTCAACCCTTTTCATTCCCACTCTCCTCCCAATTTGTAGGCAACACAACTGTCATCCAACCGCGTTGTGAAGGTTCATGGGCGGCAGTGATTACTTACCATCAGGTGACCTGTTTGCTCGTTTTACGAAACTATTGAATAAAAATAAAAAAAAAAACATTTGTTTGTTTGTTACCTCTAATCTCAGGAGCTACTGATTCGAATTGAAAAAATATATTTGCGTTGGATAGGTCATTTATCGAGGAATGCTATATGCTATATATCATCACGCTATGACATATATGAGGGAAGCAATAGTGAAAAATCTAGCAAATTATACGTAATTTTATTCGTTTTGTGATCCGATTATTCTTAAATGATAGTTGGAATTGGACATTTTGGTTGCCATTTTAAACAGTGTGTATGGATCCAGCCGGGTCGGACTGCTAAGTTAATATAATATGTATCAATGTACATTTATCTAGACAAAATCGTTGATAGTTGATATCGCGCCGTAGACAAGTAAAATTATGACTCATAATTAATTAACCAGAGAAATAATATTATAGAGCTATTTACCTCGTGTTGACAGCAAATTGTGCAATAAATTAGGTATGTGTGTAAAGCATTCTTTATTATCGTTAGATAATTTAACTTTTCCCGTGAGTAGGGATATTTTGTTTTTATGCATTTCATCATCATTGCCTTTAGTAGTTCTTATCTGAAAACAACATATTATGTTTAATTATTGTGTGTATTTTTTTTAAGATGCACATGGCTGTATAGCCTTTGGGGAAATGTTCTCCATCTAAAAAAAAACATCAACCCACAAAATGAACAGACATCCTATTTATACAGGTCACTTGGAAAATCTTAAGACATCCTATCCCTGACGATGATATTGATAATACCACTAGATATAAATGGAATTTCTCATTGTACAAAAGTATAATATACATTTTCATTTTTGACCGCCTCCGTGGCGCAGTTGGTTAGACGCTAACTGTGAAACGAGAGGCCGCGGGTTCGATCCTCGCACCGACATAAATGTTTGTGTGGGCCACAAATATTTGTGTCGGGTCTGGGTGTTTGTGAAACCGCAAAGTCTCTCGTAGATTCTGATACCCACGACACAAGACTTAATTGATCTTAATATGGGGTCAGAAGTATGTATGTGACTGTTGGGTGTATTTATTTATTTTTATATTTATTTATTTCAGCTTCAATTTCTGTCGAACATTATCTCAAGACATTCCTTAAAAATATATTTCTTGAGTTTGATTTGGTTTTATATTTAACTTGTGATGAACACATGAGAAAACTATGATATTTAAATGGCGTACGTTACAATTGGGTAAAAATATTACCGAACAAAGAATAGTTTCCTAAAATACATACAAATGATTTATTTCAATGATATACAACTTACCCTAGTCACTACAATATTTTTGTCAATAATGGACTGCCTCAAGGCGGGCACTTTGAGTAACTGTACAATGACTCCGTTTGCAGCTGGCACATCTTCAGCAAAAAATGTACTGGAGTATGAACGCAGAGCTTGATGGACCAAGCCCAAAAACTGTGCTTCATCAATATCTGGACCACCTGAATACAACAACATATTCTTGTGAAAATAACTACTAAAAAGTAAGGCTCAGCTGCACAAACTAACTTTGATCTTGAAACTGTCAATCCCATACATTCGCAAGGTCAAATACGTCTCAAATGTATGGCGATGACATTTTCAAAGGAAAAGGTATTGGCAAAGTTAGTTTGTGCAACTCAGCCTTAATGACGCAAATTTTATAACCACGTTCTTCGTCAAAGGAGAATGCTCATTTTAACATTTAAGTTATCGGGAACTTCGATATTTTTTACCGATACTATGAATAGGCATTCTCCATTACAGGGGATTTTTGTGTCATTCGCCTGATGGTAAGCGATACGACCACTCATGGATAGTAGCAAAACCAAACAATACCATGAATTGCACAGCAATGCTTGGCATTCTACAGCGTTCGCCTGAGATATATGATGTTACGTTTCAATATTTCCAGCAGTAACTTTGGCAACAATGTCCTGTTCCCAAGCCGGAACACAGCAGTGGATTTACTCAGCTGTTTGGCGGGAAGAAATGAGACATGTCGGTGATACCTACCAAGGTATAAGGTAGCCTCTCACATATGAGAGACCTACCTCAAGCAAACATTCCTACCACCAGGTCACAGTTTTATTCTATAATACCCTAAAAAAATTACGAGTTTCACCACAATCTGTCTACCTGTTGTCAATAATTTAGTTTATCGATAAATCTTATGCCAATCACTTTTTAAATGAATACAGTCACACCTAGCCGAATCTCCACTTTAGGAACATAATTGAAGAGCTTTCAGTTTATCCATTTAAACTAAATTTATGACATAAAATGTATTACTTACCTAATTGTTTATTTTCTACTATTTTATCAGATGCTGGCTGTGCTTTATTTTTCTTCACTACTTTGGCAACTATCCTTTTACCATTTGCAGTTTTACCGAGTAATATTTTATTTGGAATGTCTGAAAAATATAGGAATATTTAAATCATTTATTTCACTTGCGATACATATCTAGGTATGTGCTCTATAAACTGCCTACATATTATATTTTCTTCTAGTTATTATTATATTCCTGAGATGTTAAATATACTTTTCAGAAAAACATATTAGGATCTTTAAAAGTATAGTATAATGATTAGATTCTTATACTTACTATTAAAAATAAACTTAGTTTTGATTTTAATAGAATTACTATCTTGCTCTCTGAAAACTTCAATGGTTTCATTTTGTATGGCAGCAGATGGAGATTGGACATCATTTTTATCATCAAAATTTTCATCATTCACTTGTTCATCACTGGTACCTTAAAAATTATCACTGCATAGTATAAAACAAAGTCGCTTTTTCTGTCCCTATTTCCCCTTGTTTGCCTAAATCTTTAAAACTACGGAACGGATTTTGATGCGGTTTTTTTTAATAGATAGAGTGATTCAATAGAAAGGTTTACATGTATAATAACATTCATTAAATGGTGGAGAAATATTGTTATTTTTGAGGTTTCTAATGTGATGTCGTTAATTATATTTTTTTTCCGCTTACATTGCAAATGCAGGCTGAACCCTACGAGATTTATCAAAAAGATGTACTAATTATTTGTACACATTGAAAAACTCCACGATGGTATGTGTCTATCTCTTATGGATATCCCACAATAACATTTTTTTGTCATTTACTTTTTACGACAAATAATGGCTAATTTTCGAAGCGATTTTAACCAATACAGCATTAATCCTTATCCAATTAAATAGCTTAAATACATTGTTGATTTGTTATAGAATATTTTCGAAGATATTACAGATTTAAAATTGCGGCACGTAGCGCTTGCGGCGGTACTGGCCGGCCGGGGCGGCGGCAGCTTGCTTATACAGGAAGGTTTACATGTATGATAATAATACGTACATATTATTGTACAGAAAAATATTTGTACCCGGGCGAAGCTGGGCCGGGCCCCTAGTAATTTTTATATTTTATTTTATATTTAGTTTAGTTTAGAAGTGCGTGGTGGCCTGTTGGTAAACGGACTAGACGCGACTGCCAACATGTTCACGGTGGTCGCGGGTTCGAATCCCAGGGCACACCTCTGACTTTTCGGAGTCATGTGCGTATTGATAGTCAATCACCACGCACTAAAACGGTGAAGGAAAACATCGTGAGGAAACCTGCATACCATAGGGATTCATAAGAATTTCTTTGGTATGTAAGTCCGCCAACCCGCACTAGGCCAGCGTGGTGGGACTATATGGCCTAACCATTCTCAATCGTATTCTCGATTGTAGAGTAGGCCCGTGCCCTGCAGTGGGACGTATATGGGCTGATACATACATACATTTTATATTTATTCTCAATTTTTAGAGTACAAACTGAGTCATGTAGAATTAAAGTAAACCCACAGATCACTTCCAATAGATACCGCATTACGATAGTTTTGTTTTGAACCGAAAACGCCAACGAAAGGAACTGCGCGGGGGGTGGGCGGGTAACGGGTTGCAGCGCGGTCACGTGGACTTCACTGGAGAGATGGGCATAAGTCGATAAATAAAAAAATGTATCGATAGTTCGATTTGCCAGTAAGTTCATGTGTTATGATCGCTTCTATAACTTAATTACCAACTTGTTAAATGTTTGATAATATTTTTTCACCGGCCTGATCTGATAAATTATACCAACCGGCAACCGCTAAATAATAATAATAAATAAAATAGGATTAAGATTCATACTTTAGTATGTAACGGTTTTATTTCTATTATTCACCGTGTACTTTTGTATACCATAATGGCGAAATACCCAAATTAAGTGTTGATATAAAAGATCAGATAAAAATATGAAATAGTAAATAACTAAACCTCACGCCCTAAAGGGCTACAATAACTTATTCCGATTCTTGAATTCTGACGGCGGCTGTAGTAAATGTAATATCGACAAGTGACGATGAAACTCACTTGACGAACTATGAATGTTTTTGAGACGATATATACAACGTATGTTAAAATTAGTACAATAGCTTGTGCTACTGATTCTCAATATACTTTGTATACTAAAACTTATGATAAATACCCTCCCATTATATTTGAAAACGTATACAACTAGAGGGAAAAAATGAAATTTAATTACGCCAAAGACAAATAAAAATATATTGTAAAAGTACCTTGTTAACAAATTTAACTATTTCAAATTACATAAAATAATGTAATTATGGTAATTTGCAGTTTTTATTTAAATCAATATATATTTTGTGACATTGTCATTTAATAAAATTAATTTACATTATTGTTTTACAATATCGATATTTCTGGGAATTATATTATAAACATGCGTCAAACACTAGAAGAACGCGTGATTTCGCCAAAAAAAGATGGCTTATTACGGTTATTGCTATGCGGAAAAGAGACGGCTGATTCTCCATCCGAACTCGACTGTTTAACATTGATACATTAACCAGTATAAATTGAGCTCGCTCGGGATCAAATTAATTTAAAGAATATTAGTTATCGATGAAAACTTATTGCGTTTTTTAAGATACTGTATTTTTTTGAGTTTTTTGCACACCATTTTATTGAACAAATCATTATTAACTGTAATATTAAGTTCCCAAAATGTAATTTTCGCTAACGTGCGACGCCATGTGCGGGTCCACTACTTGGACGACACTGATGACGCGACATTTGGCATCGGTTTATATCTATCTGATATCTTATATTTGTTGGGCGCAACCGCTGCCTTGCATTAGGTATCTATTGGGAGTGATCTGTGGGTAAACCTGTCCCACCAACCATATTAAATATGTACTAAAATATCGCACACAAATAGTGGCACATTTCTTAAATTTCAAATTATTATTTTTTCGGATTAATACTTTATATAGACTCACCTTCTTTATCCACAACATCAAAGCATACATTTTGTGTGTTTTTTTCTGCTACATCATCATTGGCAACGACAAATTCAACTGGTGCCTGATTTGACACGGGATCTTGAGCAGTGTTCGGAACAAGATCGGCTCTAAGACATCTGCCATAAAATAATCTTGTTAGTTTTGCATACTACAGTCTATTTAACAAAATATGTTAAAAGAATATACCCAGCAACTATGTCAACATTGGCATTATTTTGTATTTCATTTTTCAACTTGTGTATTAATTCTGAAAAGATGATATTACTATTAGTATTATTTATTTAATGTATGTCATAATTCTACTATAAAATTATTTTAAAAAGTGGTAGAGTGAGTCAGTCATGGCTCAGTAGAATGGGCAGGCTCATCTGGGATGGTAACATTGTCTCACAAGAAATCAACATGAAGCGACAGCTTTATTTAGTGAGTGAGACCGACAGATACCCATTCCCCATTCCCTTTTCTCCTCCCTTATCCTTCCCCATCTACTCCTGATTTGATAGGCTGGCAACACATCCAAGTTCAAAGTGTTATGGATGTTCATGCGCGGCAGAGATCACTTACCATCAGTTGGCCTGTTGGTTCAATTGCCAGACTCCCCTCCTCGCATAGTTTTCCTCATTGCTGAGGGTCGTGATCCCCTAAACATGGAGTAAACTTTGACCGGATTATGCTGCGTCACCTTTTCCTATCTTTGGCATAGTGGAGCGCAACGTGAAACTTGATGTTAAGGGTCGAGCTGACTTGGTCCGACCATCTGATGGGACATCTGCCTCTTGGACTATATGCTGTAAAAATAATATTTTTAAACACTCACTATCATTGGTTGTTATGTCATGAAGTCCTAAAGTATTCAACACAAATATTTTATCATTTGCCTCCAGTAAAATCCATCCTTTTTGTTCCAGTGTTTGGTACTGTTCATCACTCAGAGTTATCTAAAAAATATATTTGTAAATTAAAATTTATGTGTTAATAGTAATTATGTCTCTTTGGGTACAAATACAATTATTATAGGTTCAGAAAAGTTCATTGGTGATAGTTGGGTCAAGAGAGAGATGAAAGAAGCAGAAATAATTGATATGGCATGTATTATAAGGGGTTTTCGAGTCTTGACTTTGAATCAGAAGTCTTCTTTTATATTTATTTGTATCTATATATTTAAGAGATTTAAAAACATATAAATTATTTTTGCTAGAAACATCAAATACCTCAGTGCAATTATTTGTTTGTTTATTATTAGTCTCGACAGCAGCTTCTGTAGTTGTCTCTTTGTATTGATCTGTTACATCCTCTTCCATCTGTGATTAAGAAAAATATGAAAATTAGATTGAATATAAATTGCAATAAGAAAATAAACAAGACAAAAAATTAATTAAATTTACCTGCTCAGTATTTGTTATAGGTTCAGATTGTAAAAGGTAGCTGCTGGTGTATAAATTATTGGTTCCTTCAGGTAATATAAGTTGCTCTGAAATATATCTAATATATAAAATTCTTCTGTCACGGGGTGCATAATCGAACTCCTCCGAAACGGCTTGACCGATTCTCATGAAATTTTGTGAGCATATTGAGTAGGTCTGAGAATCGGCCAACATCTATTTTTCATCCCCCTAAATGTTAGGGGTAGTCCACCCCTAAATATTTTTTTTTATTTTTTAGACAAAATTTTTAATTTCTATTTTTTTATGATACAACATACAAAAATACATACAATCCTCAATTTTCACCCTTCTACGATCAACCCTTATTTTTTAATAGCCATTTTAGTAATTTAATCATTTTTCCTCCGGTCGAAAACTGATCAATCGTCATTTAATTAGTTATCCCCGCCAGATGTCTACAGGTGTCACTTCCCACCAGACCCACCCAGTAAACAGCACGGAGTAGGGATGAGAACGAAGCCGGTCTCCTGTTTCTCTCACACAATACGATTATTGTTTATGCATCAAGTGTAGTAGTAACATTGACAATTATTATTTTGCTATCTCAGTGTAACTCTCATATTAAATTTTAATAATTCCTATTTTATATATAAGATGTATATGGATGTTTATGGAGAGAAGGGACATAAAGTAAAATAGAATCGAAGGTACGGGAGAGGGCTGGGATAGATGACAGATTTGTTAGGACGAACTGTAAATGCACGTTATAAAACGGGATGGATAATAAAGAGAAGGGACGGGACGGATTGGAAAGAGACTGAACAGGCGGATGAGACGGGATTGAGCCGGACAGTAGGATAGCTACGTCAAGTTTAGGCATACAAGAGTTTATACGAAAAACAACATGTATTTGGTGTGGAGTGGAATCAAAAAATATATGCACCCAGGCGAAGCTGGGTCGGGCCGCTAGTATTATATAAAATCTATTACAAATTGAATACGGGAAAGTTATACTTATCAGTTTCTACTCTAAAGTCATAATCATTAGAATGTTTAACGTGGCTGCTGTTGGTATGTTAAATTAAAATGACTTCTACCTGAAATCTCTTAATCAAGTTTGCTAATACTTCGCTCATGATTTGTAGACTGTTAAAGCCTTACTATTATTACCTTGCACAACGGAAAGAAGGAAAAAAGCAAGGCGGCACTATGGAGTGGAAGTTAAAGGTAACTAATTGGCTATAACATGTTTAATTTATCCACAACTTTGTCAATATATATTTGTATAAATGAGATTTAAATGACTCACCTGGGACAATAAATTCAGTGGAACCATTGACATTAACATAGAATTGCTGTGCTGGCACATCAAATACAGTACCTGCATCAGTACTCTCTGCTATTGGCTTATTTTCCTGTTGCTGTGTGACATATTGTATTTGTTTTGTGACTGAAAATGAAAAGTCAAAACACTTCAGTAAAATTATATTGAAGTCTGGTAATATTATACAAGACATTCTGTCTAGTACTGACACCAAAATATGTGTAACATAGTGTGGCACATGTAAATGCTAAATCGGGTTTTTCTGTCATTTTAGTAACATTTTTATTTATTTTGCTTCACTTAGTTTTAGTTGTTCTAGTTAGTAAACATAGACTTTTTTCAATATGTCTACTCTAGTAATGACTTACTAGTGTGGTGGCAAACTGACTTTAATATTTTTTTCCCCAAATACTTGTTCTTATAATATTTTTAATATAATTTGGGTAGGCAGATGTGATTTTATGTATGTTATTGTGATGAGTAATTATAATCCAGCCCAGGATTTCCACTCCTGATCATGGGATTCTCCTAAGGATTTCACAGCCACCTGTCCAACTGTACCACTGCAAGGCGGTAAGATGGGCAGACGACATAATTTGGCTGTAGGAAATCTGGGTATTCTGCTTGCAAATAATAAGAGTAACTTTATGTAACAGTGAATAGCGATTTTTTTCATACTTACTTAGAAACGTGCCGTCGTCTTGCATAACAAAAAATTGATCAGCTTCAGTTCCAACATTGTTTGTTGGCAAGAACTCATAAGTTTCATATGTACCCTTGTCCATTTTCTAAAATGTATACGAGAAATTAGATTTATGAAAGTTATAAAACTCAAATTGACAGTTTTCTTGTTGTAATCTTACCTGTACGTGTTAGTAGAATCTATGATATATATCTGTTAATTCATTGAATAATATAATATAGCATTAAAACATTTATTTTATCACAATATTTATGTTTTTTTATAAATTGTGACATTTCGATCAGCTGTTTTTGTCATATAAATATTTTTTTTAACTGGCAATAGCACTATCGATGCGTTCTTATAAAAAAAAATGTTTCGGTACAATGAAAAAGCAGAAAAAGCCACAAAAATGTCTTCTAAGGCAACGTAAAATCAAACACATAGTTCACTGTTGACAACGCCTCACAATTAACAGTATTTCTAAAAGCATGAACGTAATTTTTGAGCTCCACAGGTTGGTATACAGGAGCTTTAAAATGCCCAACTACCATTAATTTTATTATTTCTTTGAGCATAATATCTTTTTCTACGCATGTTGCTCGATTATCCCAATCGCACAAATGGAATTTGCAAAATTTGGCATCACATCGCTGATATTGTTTTACTATGGGAATATCGAAAGTGCAACCATAATATACTATTGTCCCAAAACGTTCGAGTAATTTTAACATAACATCTTCAAATCTTCCACCTAAGCAGTTAAAAGCCAAAACTGGCCTGGTTAAAGATGTATCGAAGCAAGTTAACTCTTCAGCCTCTTCTAACGTGTAGACAGCAGTAGCTCCAATACTCATGAGATATTCTTTCACAGGTTGATAGCCACAATGATTAGCTACTATATTGAAAGTATTTATTCCCCAGGCTTTACATAGTTGTATTATGCACTGTCCACATGGACTATTAGCAGCATTTTGTATTATAGTTTCACCAGGATGTACATATCTGAAATCTTTTATCATTCTGTATGCCATACAGGGGGCAATGGTCAGCATGGATGCCTCTGGCAATGCTAAGTTAGGGGAGATGACATGGACATCTCTTTCTTGAAATATTCCATAGTATCTCCAAGTACCTTTTAATCTTGAAGTGAGCACTACTCTATCTCCTCTTTCAACAGTGCATACATGCTCACCCACTTCAACAACTTCTCCCACTCCTTCATCTCCTGGGATGGTTGGTAAATAGGGAAGGCAAAAGTTTTTTCCTGAAAAAAAAAAACAATATTTTATTTCAACCTTCTTTTTAATCTTAAAATATCTTCTGTTGAAATCCAGGCTAAGTTTATTTTAAGTATTCAAATTCAATGTTAAGTATTCAAAAGTCATTTTGTTTTATTAAAACTCTTTGTTGAGGATAAATCTATTTTTATTCATAATCATGTATCTACATATAAACAAGGTATATTTTACAAACTAAGAACTAAAGTCTAGAATATATTTACATCCAGTAAAGCCTTTTACAGTAAGTGCATTAGCTAATGCATCTTGATATTGGTCAAACTTCACCATCTTATGTACAGGTCCTTTTAGATGGCCACTACACATTAGAGATATAAGTTCTGACATCATGCTATCTTTTTCAGACGGATTTGCTTTTTCATTCCAAGCTGTCATCCAGAAACCATAGAATGACAGGTTTTTGAAAATAAAAGAGGATGTGGGAATGAGAACTGGTTCCCTAGACATCCCCCCATAAGTAACCATTGACCCTGAATGCTGCAGGTGCCTGAGCATTTCCAAGGAACTCTTGCCTCCTACACAGTTAAGTGCCAGTGAGGGCTTTTCAATTTTTTTGTCTTTAAATATTGTTGTGGAACGGAGTTCTTCTTCAGTCAGCACATATGTAGCTCCTAAACATTCCAGGTACTTCTTCAGTTCATTTATTTCAGGCCTGTTTCTAACAATATTGATATTTTTCACACCCCAGGCTTTACAGATTTGTATGACATTTTGTCCGCAGGCACTATTTGCTCCGTTTTGTATCACTACCAATCCATTTTTGACACATTTAAAGTCAGATAACATTCTATAAGCAGTGCAAGGGTTTACAGTGAGAGTGGCAGCTTCTACTGTGCCTATGTTGTCCGGGACAACTTTAAGCACATCTTTGTTAAAGGTTGCAATGTTTCTCCAAGTCCCTTGAACTGGTTTTGTAACAATGACTTTGTTTCCTGGGCAAATCCCTTTTACATCTTTGCCAATTTCTTCTACAACACCGACGCCTTCGTTGCCAGGGACACATGGAAGATTTACTTTCACTGGATACTTGCCTAAAACAACAAAAATAATTATGTTTATACCTTCAATATGGGTACTCTTATAAATTCACGAAAGTAAAATAAATATATACCTTTTTAAGCAATCTTGGTGTTCAAATAAAAGAACAGCAGAAGTTTAATGCAAGTTATATAAAACACTTTCTGTAAGAAAAAGATATTTATAAAAATGAATGTACCTTGAATAGTGTTTATGTCAGCTGGGTTGACCGGCGCAGCGAGCATGCGGACCAACACCTCCTGACTGCCTACTGGAGGTACTTCGCATTCCCTGAACTTGACTACATGCAATGGATCTCCAAATTCACTATAAACCAATTGTTTTGACATTAAATTTCTTACGCCGACTTTGCTCTTGGTGGCATTTTTCGCGAAACATTTGACTGCAGAAAACAATGATTTTGTATATGGTAACAGAGCCATTTTCCTTAGGGTGTTAAAACAACTTTTAGCCGAGAAACTGATAATTTTCTAATTTAGGCAATTTATCTCTTATCGACTGACACAAGACTGACGGATGACACTGATTTGACAGTGACGTAAATTTTTTGCACGAAAGAAAATGACAATGACATTGCGGTACAAAAGTTTGTATTCTCGTACATTAACGGCCGGTTTCAATAATATATTGACAGTTAAGCGGTAAAAATTATCCCCGTTAATACGTGTCTTCTATCTTTGTTTAACTGTGGTTTAACCGATGTTTCGATAACAAAAACTAAACTAGGTTAACAACGCTGAACGTAGATATTGCATATATCTCTGGTAAGAACCGTTCCTCCCAAACGTTTAATTTTTGCACTTTTAATTGAGGTCAATATTTATTAGGTTAATTATTAACTTTATTTTGGAATTATCATAAATCATCATTAATGTATAATTAGAAGAATAAAACGTTAAAATATATTAATAATGTAAGTATTGTGACAAATAATGGCAAATTAAAAATTCATACAAAGCTTACATAGAACAACAAAACGCATCGTATGACTGATTTATGATATGTCAAATGTAAAAAAGAAGTTTACAAATATCAATGTTTACCAACAAGAATGAATTCAAAAATGAATTTTACGGCCCTATTTCTGCGACAGAGTTACAAATTTAAATTGTATTAGAGACCATAATATTTATAAATACGAAGAAAAGTGTGAAAATAAAACATTGCATAGTTGCATTACTTTAGTTTTGTAATCAATCTGACTTTAAAGACCTGAAATAATTTCAGTGCTAATCTACAAAGAAATACTGAGGAATATTATTATAATTAAAACAATATAAATCAAATTAAGAATAATAATTGATTCAGGTGATCTTACTATGCTAGAAGTTTTCGAAATTATAATGACTATATAGTTATAGAGAAAACAACTGTTACACATTTTATATATCACATAAAATGTATTTACAAATAAAATGTAAGAACCCCCTTTTCCGCAGATTGTATTATGGGTAAATAAAATATCAAATATAATTTGTGAAAAATCTTTAATCTTTATTATTGACAAAGTTCTGAAACTTTATTTTAATTTAAAATAAATAATTAATATTTATGTCTAGCCTAGCAGTGTTTGGTATGTCAATTTCATGTTTCACATCAGCAATGCTTTTCATTCTTCAAATATTATCTGACACCGCTGTCGCACTCATAATGTTTAAAGTTGTGTGCAATCCCAAAAGACTTATATAAAAAGATTTATATATTATTTTTAGTGAACGGTGTGAAAATCTTCTTTTCCAAACATCATAAGACCTGAAATAAAGATGAAAGAAATATGTAAAAGACGGAAGAGCAAAATATTAATTATAGTAACTTTGAGTATAGGTCTACCAGAATCTCATGGCATAAAATTAAAAACAAACATAATGATTTTTATGTGGCAATACCATCGGTCAACAGCTGATTCAAAACTTGAGTTATGTCATTTGATGTGAATATTTTAAGATTTCTACACTTTCATAGCGAAAATATACAAATTAGTTCTACGATCACAAGTGCGACACATTTTTTACAAGGTTTATCGCCAGATCCGTGAATAATTTGGTTAAATTTAAACAAAATCGTCGATTTTAAAATCGACGTCGTTTTAACAAATAAGTCGGAGTGAATAGTTTTGATACTTCATTTTTTTTGGTAAGTGTTAGATATGTACATGTGTTTTATCGTATATACTTTGCTATCATTTTTTGATACTAAACAGTAATGCATTAAATACCTATTTACAGGAGTTTCCAGAAAATTTAGATAAGGAACGGTTTATTATTAATCCTTTATCTTCATCGTCTTCATCAGAAAATGTACAGAAAGAGTATTTAGAAGTAAGCTCTGACTAAAGTGTTAATTATATAAAGAAGATTGAAAATAAAAACGTTTTTTTATTTTACAGTCTTGCATCTTTTTTATAACATTTTTGAAACTAATAATTATTTGAATAAAACCGACTCGTAATCAAATTACTTAGGGCCGAAACTGCGTTAAGCGGGCACTCGCGCGGTTTCATACAAAAGTGCTCCGTCGCGGGGATCCGCGCGGGCGTCCAGCACGGGGAGGCGCGTCCCGCACCCGCGCCGCGGGGCCCGCCTTCGTGCGTCGGAACCCGTCGCGGGGGCACGCGTGGTACAGCGCGCGGTGTCCACCAGCGGTAACATGGCGGTGATGACATACGGCACCGAGACGTGGCCTCTCACTTTGGGCTTCATTAGAAGGCTCAAAGTCACTCAACGAGCAATGGAGAGGGCTATGCTCGGTATATCCCTACGAGATCTACTCAGTAAGGTTCTAGAGTGGAGGCCACGTACAGGCAAGCAAAATGTCAGACGCCCGCTTACAAGGTGGACGGACGACTTGGCTACATTTGCAGGAAGTCGCTGGATTCCAACAGGTCGATGCGGAGACCGTTGGGGGAGGCCGATGTTCAACGGACTTCTTATGGCTGAGATGATGATGATGATGAATAAAAATAAAGATTTTTTACTAAGCGCAATGTTATTGCCAGCCTTTCCATTGGTGATATGACTAATACAGATTTTACTCTTAAATTGTTGACCTTCAAATATGGTTCCAGTTTCGAAGATAATTCGCCATAGACCAGTATCGAAACTTTGAAATATTTGTAAAATGAGTTTTCATTTTCTCTTCATTTACTGAACTTTACAACAAATTCTCCGCCTAGCAACCTAAATTCAATAAACAGCCTTCCTGGCTGTCGTTTTTTTTGCTAGTCGTCGTTTTGCTATGTAATAATATTTTAAGCTCTCCATCGACATGACTGTACATGCACACCTTTAAAATTGAACCAGCGACACTGCATAAATCCGGTCTCCGCGACGGGTACCCGCGACGGGGACCGTAGCGTTCTCACGGAGCCCGCCCGCGTGTCCACGTGAGGAGACGTGCGACGGTTGCCCGTCGCGGGCGCCCGCTTAACGCAGTTTCGGCCCTTACAATTCAGAAATTGAAAGTTGTTTGATTAAGTGAGAAGTAATAAGAAAAGAGAATTAAAACGACACTGGTGGCTCGGTATCACCATTTTTATCTACGTTTTGGAAGTACCAGCGCTCCCTCTATATTATAAATACTCGAAAGGATTTACCTAATTTCATTGGCTATTAATCTAATAATCTAATCGGACGATCTGACTAAGGTCGCAGGAAGTCGCTGGATGCAGGCCGCTTCCAACAGGTCATTGTGGAGATCATTGGGGGAAGCCTATGTTCAGCAGTGGACTTCCTGTGGCTGATATGATGATGATGATTAATCTAAAAGTACAATATTGAATGTTTAAATAGTCTATATATTTATACTTAAAACATTATGCACTTTATTTACAAAGTTGTACTAAAAAAACATGTTGATTTGAAGTAATAATTAATTACAATTATTGAAAGTATCAAAATATGTTCATCCAATTACCCCAGTGTTGCGATACGTAAATTCAAATTTCCCAAAATGCCATGAGATTCTGGTAGACCTATAACAGTTGTATATAGGTCTACCAGAATCTCATGGCATAAAATTAAAAAAAAAACAATGATTCTTATGTGGCAATACCATCGGTCAACAGCTGATTCAAAACTTGAGTTATGTCATTCGATGTGAATATTTTAAGATTTCTATCCGTTCTTAGCGAAAATGTACAAATTAGTTCTACAATCACAAGTGCGACACATTGTTTACAAAGTTTATCGCCAGATCCGTGAATAATTTGGTCAAATTTAAACAAAATCGTCGATTTTAAAATCGACGTCGCTTTAACATGTAAGTCGGAGTGAATAGTTTTGATACTTCATTTTTTTTGGTTAGTGTTAGATATGTGCATGTGTTTTATCGTATATACTTTGATATCATTTTTTGAAACTAAACAGTAATGCATTAAATACTTATTTACAGGAATTTCCGGAGATTTTAGATAAGGAACGGTTTATTATTATTTCTTTATCTTCATCGTCTTCATCAGAAGATGTACAGGAAGAGTATTTAGAAGTAAGCTTTGACTAAAGTGTTAATGAAATAAAGAAGACTGAAAATAAATTATACGTTTTTATTTTACATCTTGCATCTTTCGTATAACATTTATCGAATCTAATAATTATTTAAATAAAACCGACTCATAATCAAACTACTTACAATTTGGAAATTGAAAGTTGTTTGATTAAGTGAAAACTAATAAGAAGAGAGAATTAAAACGAAACTGGTGGCTCCGTACCACCATTTTTATCTACATCTACGTTTTGAAAGTACCAGCGCTCCCTCTATATTATAAATACTCGTAAGACACGTATGTATATTATAATTTAAAACTGAAAAAAATCTTATTTGCCTATTTTAATTGGCTATTAATCTAAAAGTACAATTGTGAAGTAATTTTAATGTTTAAATTACCTATACATTTTACTTAAAACATTATGTACTTTATTTACATAGTTGTACTAAAAAAATAATGTCAAATTGAAATTATAATTAATTACAATTATTGAAAGTATCAAAATATGTTAATCCGATTACCCCAGTGTTGCAATGCGTAAATTCAAATTTCCCAAAATGCCATGAGATTCTGGTAGACCTATAGTATTTCTGTTTTTATATGAGCCGCATTGTTGCAATACTCTATGGCAGACATTGAGCAGTGTTGTTAATAAAGTAGTATGTGGATATGCACTATCTCCAATTAGATATCTATTACTATTTTATTATATAACTTCTTCACATTGTACTGAAAATAAATATGTTATTTACAAAAAATAAAAGATTTAAAGTGAAAATATGTTTTGATGATTTCCATCAGGCTGTACCCTTTTGAAACTAGGGAACTATTAGGAAACTACTCACAAAAATATGTATTAATCTTAATATATTCTCTTAACCATTCTTCCAACTTAATTGTCATATTTGTTGCATCTTAAATTATTATTTGCCAATATGGCGGGTCATAGCTGCACAAAACAATTGAATATAACACCACTTTCACCTATGTACCACAATAAAGTATTTTGAATTTGAATTCTTTCAAAATATAAAGTATGAGATAAATACCTTTTAGCAGAGTTGTTAAATATAGTAGTTTCATGAGGTCCAGGCTAGCATTCCAATACATTCATGAAAAGTAACTGTGCAATACACATTTCTTGAACAATAATGCCTTTATTTTCCTAAATTCTTCTCCTATATTTGAATCTAAAAATAAAAATATTAAGATTAATACATTGTGATCAGATAACTGATACATAATACCAAGATTTATGTTAAAATCATAGACAATATTAATACATAATTATTAATTAATCCTAATATATGTAAAGGTAGTCATTACTAACCAGGTGGCTCTATGGGAATATAATATGTGCAGTGAATTGCACCATAGATTCTTGGGAAAACTGCAATTTTATGAAACTCATGCTGTGTGTTGTCTTATATTTTTACATATTGCTAATATAGCTCAGTTATAGCCCGAGGCACATCAGTAATGATTCGGCTGACTGTAGCTTTTGATACCCAAAATAGTTCAGTAGAACATGCATTCTCCCCAGTACATAAAACCACAATGATAGCAGCAATTAATGGAACAGTGACACATTATTGTTCCCAAGCTGTTACATTTATTATAGAATATATGATTTTGGAATAATTCAATACACTTATAAAACTTAATGAAATATTTGATATGTATGCTTACCAGGAGGAAGGTTCCTTGCAGGCTGGGTTTAAATGTAGAAATAAACATAATAGCTGATGTATTATTTCATCTAAAAAGTAAATCTGTAAATAAATTCTGAACTAGAATATTCGCATAGTTTTTTTGGTTCTCATAAATTATAATCGGCGTCAAATACACCAGCTTTAAACATTTCGTTATCACTTTCATCACTGAATATATTAATGTCAGTTTATTTTGCTGATTTTTTCCATAAAAATACTACATATCTTGGTTAATCGATGTATTATCCACCATATTGCAGCGATATTAGAAAACGTTGACAGCTAGTTAAACACAAATAACTACAGTAGTTCGAATCGTTATCGAAACGCGTATATTTTAATTTGTATGGAATTTTCTAACTATGGTTAGCGAGAGCCCTCCCATTGATAGATACAAATCATAGATATGTTTAATCATCTGTCTACGATTATTGGAACCGAAAAATGACAGAACTCATACTAGAGTTAGCGATTTTAACGGGTAGAAAAAGACAGACAGAGTATTGCACCCGGCCGTAAATCGACATAAGTAACAGGCGCATTCCTTTGTATAATATTCATAGCGAAAAAAAATGTCTTAAATTGATAAGTTAATACAAGTAATAGTAGTATGGATACTTGGTAATAAAATTGGAATAGGTACTAACATGTCGAAGAAACTACATTAGTAACTTTCATCAAGTTATGTCTTACCATGAACCATGGCAGTTATCATCTGAGGGCAAGATCGGTTTCACGGACTTTAAATTATCTCTAGAATCTAGATCAGTGATTCTCAACCACTGTGCCGCGGCACTTTTGTGTGTCGCCAAATTTCAAAAGTGTGCCGCCAAATTTTGCAAATATATAATAATGTTAATATTATTAAATTATATAATTTAAAAAGAAAAATATTTTTAACATGAATATTCAAATCCACAAAAAAGTTAATTATTTTATTATTTGCTTTGCAACGCGTTTTTTCTTAGTGCCAAATTATGATGAAGCGGCGTGCATAGCAATAGGAATATGTCTCAAGTCGGCGCACACTTGCCACTTCTGCGTACAAAACGTGTTGTTTTAGTGATAGTTGGGATTCACAAGGTGTTGCATAGTAGTTACTGCACCTTTTCTTTACGATATAAGAGTAGCATTGTCATTTTTACGACCAAATATAAATATAAATAAAATTATCAAAAAACATCAAGCTCAAATTTCGCATTAAAAATATTTTTATTATTAGCTTGTAATTAATCCCTTAATAAACGCTTAGTTATTATATTAGTTTATTTCGTATATTTAAAATTTTTGTCAAAATCTATTTATGCAGTGTGTTGTAGTAAGTAAATAATTTTTATCTTTTTCTTTGTGTGCCGCCAAATTTTGAAATCGTTAAATATGTGCCGCAACAAAAAAAGGTTGAGAATCACTGATCTAGATCTTAGACTACATAATACATACCGAATACAAAGATTATGTATACATATTAGCACAATGCAATGTTAATAAACAATTAAATATACCGGGTATCTCAAGACTGCTACCGAAAACGAAGCCGGGTGGTAGTTTTAGTGACTACAAACACAATGCAACTAAAAATTTCGCATAGAAACGCGACAATTATTTTTTATGATTTTTTAAACATCGTCATTTTTGGGTGGTAAATCCATAGTTTTTGCTAAAGTAAAAATTTTAACACTTTTATACCTTAGATTAGTTATAAATAAAAGGGTATACACTATTAGTTTAGGAAAAAATGTATTTACCACCCAAATATGGCCATAGGAAAAAAATAACAAAAAAAAAAATTGTCGCTTTTTTTTGCAACTTTTTCTGTTGCATTGTGTCTGAAGTAGCTTAAACTACCACCCGGCTTCGTTTTCGGTAGCAGTCTTGATATACCCTGTATAGTTACAATCATTGAGATTAATTAATAGAGGATGTCGGGTGAGTTTTTTATATCTTCTTCTCCCATCTTTCGAAGGAATTTAATTTTAAATACATTTTACAAACAAACACGTTGGGTGACAAATTGTGCTACGGCTGGTCCGAATTGAGGAGTTCATAATGACAGATCCAGCCCATATACACTCCATTGCATGGCGCGGGCCTCCTCTACGTTAGAGGGTACGAGTAAGACGGGTTTAGCCATAATCCGATTGGTATCATAAAATTTGTAGACTTCACATATATACCCTATATGCAGGTTTCGTATACCGTTAAAGTGCGTGATTATTGATTATCAATACACACATGACTCCGAAAAGACAGAGGTGTGTCCAGGGATTCAAACACGCGACCACCGCATCGGCAGTCGCGTCTGATCCGTTAGCAATAGGCAACTTTGCAAAATATTCCAAGTTCAAAAGATAATGAATACTACCTATGCCGAGAATTGGATTTGTGTTATAAACGACATTGCTGTACAAAATACACAATTAACTTTTAAAATATTTTTTTTGACCATTTTACAACGTGTTTACGTCAAAATGTATATTTTGCGGAGTTTTCGTCTTTCAAAAACTTGTTAACGCGATCATCCAAGTCTTTCCGCGCCAACGGCGCTGTCGCGCTGGGCGGGGCGGTAGCTTCAGGCGGTGGCATTTGCGGCTTGGGCATGCGCAGGCGCCGTGCGCGGGTCAGTTGCCAGGCCGTGGTTGTGTTGCGCATTGAACCGTAACTCACACCAGCATCCTCGTCAACCGCCGCGAGAGCAGGCCGCGGCTTGCTGAAATTGTTGCAATTGATTTACGTAATCGAAGTATAGGCACCTAAATTTTATGCGATACGAGTAGGACTTGAATTTTTTTTTAATATTGTCGTCAGAGTAACATATTGGGACACTAGACATATTGAGACTATATCTTATGTCTCAGAATGGCATGCGCAGTGGAATTGCAAGCATTGCTTTGTAAATTGGTTTGTTCTAATTTGGCTTATTGCTACTGTCCATGAGCGAGGCGAACAGCATGCTAGCAATTAAATTAAATAAACAAAAAAATCTTGGTAAATTGGAGTTATTTATGTACACCATCAGTTTTGCATTAGTTTTAAGTTTTTTTCACACTTACTTATTTACATTTATCTTAACATTCGTCATTCCATTGCGCTCTAAAGTTAGTCTACCTAGGTGATTAAATTCCTAATAACTAACGTATTTTAACAAATGCTACTTGTATTTAAGACACAAGGAATGCAATAAATTTCCTTGGTCTGACAACGACAATAAGGGACATAAATAGAACACTGATAAATCTACTCACTATGCCAATGTGATTGACGTCTTTAATCTAGCCGGCGCCATTATTGTGGGCAACTCCATTGAAGAATTCTTTTTCAATCCTGCAAACAGGAATATAAAAGTATCAGATGATGATAATAGCCCATAAATGTACCTTATAATACCTATACTGCAAAACTCTCATATATTTGAGAGACTGGGCTTTAGTCTCTAATTAATAATAATAAAAAATCAGTTGAAACTATGCGTTAAACAATTATATCTGGTGGATTTTATTACACAAATATAGAAAACGTTTTATCTGTCTTTAAAAGCCTACAAAGAGACCCGAGACTTAAATACATTCATTTATTACAGTGGTATCACGCCTTCAACAATAACAAGTCCTAGGGTGAACATAGGGTCTCAGAAGGATTTCATTCCACCATGACGTACTAGTAGCCTCCGGTATCCAAACACACGCAACTTTGAGGTTCCCGACGAGGTGGATTATGGTGGATAGATAAAAAAGATTGTTTCCTACAATCTTTTTTATCCCCATCCCATATAGGCCGTCATCATATAGGCCATTTCCACTTAATTTTTTGGTGACAAATAATAATAAATTTATCAAGTCAAATTTAAATTATAACTCAAATAAATGGCTATACTTAGGGTCCAAAAAAGAATGAGCGTTTGAAATTATTATTAAGTAGGAATTACATACCGGAATTTTTAACAATTTTTATTGAGCTTCTGTCTCTCCACTTTTGAGAACAAACTGGACACACAGAGCGGCGTATTGACCATCGAGGTATTTCTTCATGTTCAGGCTTATTTAATTTTTGAAATGCAGGAATCTCTAATTGCGTCTAAAATAACGCAGTTTATAGTTATTAAAAACTTCTTATAGTAAAAGATCAGTATTAATGAATTTGCGGCAGATACGTAGTTGTTCTGCGAAGGATTTTGTCTCAATAAAATTTTACTTATTAACTATTGTTAACGGCCATTCCTTTACAGATATACAAGTTTAGGATATTAACGCCCCAATACTGGAACGCCATTCAAATAATAAGTTTCTCTTAACAGCGCACGGCCCACTTAACCAACTACATTTAATCGGGATTAACGTAGTTAAGCGCCCTTTATATTTAAGAGCGTATACACCTTGCGCGCAAAGTCAACTATAGGTATTTCTTCGTTAATTTCACGCACACATAAGCGACCAAAACTGTGTGCGTAGAGCTGCCGCGTCGGCTCGCTATACAATCGGCTCAAACAACTTTGATCCGTGCGCTTCAAATATTCAATTGAAATGTAACTGTAATATAATATCATAAAAATATTTTATTTGCATTATAAGTAGACAAATATTACTGTGCAAGCAAAGAATAATACAAATTTAGATAGTAATCATACTTTTGTTATAATTGCATTGTTAAGTTGCATTCAAATCAGTGTTCAATCAGTAGACACTACGGACGTTTTATTAATCATTTCGTGTTCGAACACATAAATAGTGTTAGGGGCCTTACAACCCCTTACAATTACGAAATATATTGAATTTTATATTACAATACATAACATAACTTAGCCTCGGAATTACATCCCATTATATTCCCTGAAACATAATTTATACTCACTACAAAATCATTGTAGGTAATAAAAATAGTTAAATATTTTACTACCAAAGTACTAAGATGTGGTAATCGCAGTCCGCGCGTGGCTATTTTCACTACGCGCGGCAATAATCGACTGCAGCCAGGCCGGAGCGACGAGCGATACGTCCTCCCTCTAGAAGGCCTTGCGGCGGTCTGATTTGAGCCACGTCGGACAGCGTGTTTTATAGTGGTTTTTAAAATATTTGCAGAAAACATGAAAACTAATTTTGTTGAAATATAAAAATGGCAATTTATTGATAAGATGTTCTTCTATTATAATATGCAATTGCTATAAAAAATTATGTACGATAAGTTGGTGAAAAAAAAATATGTTCTTGACGAGAGTTTCTGAATAATTTCGCATTGTTTAAATTTTATTTTTCAGGAACTAAACACAAAAAGATGATTTTTCTCAGCAAAATCCCTCCATAAGGGTCTTATTAGTCTGATAATATTTTTATTTTCATCTTATATTTAGTGGTTTCGGATATCTTAAGCTTCTAAATTGCCATTTAAAGCCTAAATAACGA
Organism: Hyles vespertilio; assembly: GCA_009982885.2. Taxonomy (NCBI): domain Eukaryota; kingdom Metazoa; phylum Arthropoda; class Insecta; order Lepidoptera; family Sphingidae; genus Hyles; species Hyles vespertilio. The sequence goes on along the minus strand of CM042806.1, from coordinate 10,319,956 downwards.
AACTTGTGTTCAGTAATCCGTATAGTACTCACAAATTATCCATCAATCTATAATGTTTTCCACCAAAATCCCTAGATGACAAACTTTTCTAAAATAAGTACAAATTATTTTTCCTTTAAATTGTTTATTGGTGGCTATTAACTCATTTGAAAAGTCCTGTTTTTAAGCCAAAAAGCGCGCACAGGGTATAAACGCTCTTAAGTTGCGTTCCAGTATTTGGGCGTTAGATATTCACTTATAGTCTTGGCACTATTTGCGTGCCCTTACAACTCTTTTCAGTATTGTAACGTCTCCTACACCACCTTATTTCATTACCCACTTCCAGTTTCTTGGTGCAAGTCATGAGCGTAATCTTCGCTCCTCAAATAACCTTCTTTTAAAGTGTCCCCCCATCATTCTAATTTCCTACATTCTTCCTTCTTCATACAATCTATTCTTCTTTGGAATGCGCTCCCTCTCGAAATCAGGACGTCCATGAACCGTTTCGTGTTTAAAAAGAAGGTTCGGGATTTGTTGCTGGATAGAGTGGCTGAATCATCACAGTAGTGTGTCATCGTATGTATTGTTATATATTTATTTATGTGTATATATATTCTAGTAATTATGTATATTTGAACATATAGTTTTATATAGTATGTAAGTATATACTTATTCATATATTTGTTTATAAATATTATGTATTTATATAGGAATAAAACAACATCAATAATCAAATAAACATATGTACCCCTACCTCTGTAATCTCAGCACCACCTCAAGGTAGACTGGTAGAGAATGCCTCTGGCATTAAGTCCGCCTATGTACATATTTGTATATAAAGTTAAATAAAATAAAATAAATAAATAATTTAACTCAATACAACACAACGAAATACCTAAGAGAATGATGTTGGTAATAAAATTGGGGGAAGGGTACAAATGTTTTGTTTGTTTAATCCTTACAGGCACTGGTGTGGAGGTGGTGAACGCTAATATTGAAGGTATGTCCATGTCTCGACGGGTAGATATCCGAGACACACGGGATCTAGACACGCTTCGCTCTGTCATTCGTAAGCTGAGACCGTGGATACATGCTTCACTGGACTGCCTGAAGAAAGGTTAAATCATTCTATTAATAGGGACAATGCTAATAAAATAAATGATCTATGGTGTGTTATGTACCTAAAAGTATCTACTTAATGGCAGTAATGATAATTGTCATGAAGCTGCTTTACATTTTATTGAAATATTATTGTGTTTCACAGGTGATTTTTAATATATAAATAAAGTCAATTTAATTGAGACAAATTCTTTGTAAAAATGTATATTGGGTATATAATTATAAAACATTGAACCCTAGACTGAATTGTATAGTATTTGTCATTCATAGTTTAACTGCCATTGAAGAATGAATGCGAGACAGTAATTACAACAATTGCGCTTTTAATAGAACCTTATTCATCTGAGAAAACTATGAGAAAGCTGTTGTTAATACGCGTAATAGAATTGTCAGTGAAAGTGAAGTGGGAAAAGCAACAATTTTAAAGCGTTTTTGTCATACTCAAATTATATACCCCTGCAAATATTACGCATAAAATTTCACTCTTAAACGAAATGGACCTTATGCAAATCTTATAAGTATTTTATGTAATGTAATATCGGCCACCACTTCCTACTGCTGATTGTCTTTTTTAAAATGGTCGTTTCCTTACGGAGAGAAATGTCATTATGTGTTGTATGCATCACCACTTCGATATTACGAGCCGTTTCCCAAGCAGATAATGCCGTTATTGAAATTTGAAATAATTAAGACGGGCCTATATACAGTTTCCTGGTGGTCACGGAAACTTTATACAATTAAGGGGATTAAAGGCTTCATAACACTTGGCTACTGTCTTCGCTAGTATGCTTAGTGCATCATTTATGACTTGTACCAAATTATTGGGGGAAGTCCCAGGCATGTAGGTTTCTTCATGATGTTTTTCTTTGCACATGAAATAAGCGTCAGTATACATAATGTTAGCCGACATAATGATCTGTGTTTTTACTGTGAACTATAATTGTAGAATATATATTTTGGAATACATTTTCAAGACTTACGCATCAGAAACACCATCATCATCCGAAGGCAAGTTTAAAGATTTTTCCGGCGAGTCTTGTGATTCCCTGTTTTTGGCCCGCACCATGTCCAGAAGTAGTGTATCATTTCCTCCCAAATTGTCACTGGACCTGTTAAAATCAAAACGTTAAACAAATATACTCAGAATATTATTTCTTTACAGCGTTATTCTATAATTTGAATTTATTTATATTAAGTTTCAAAAGCGTCACGCGTTCTGATAAACCAGCAAAGCTTTCAATGTAATTTTTGAGGTGTTTTTTTTTACTAGGAATCCCACTCCGTAGAGTCCAGGCGTTTCTCCTATATTATATCTTGGTATTCTTGTATTGTATTACCCAGTCTTCTTATTTCTGACAAACTGATTATGTCGAACTTTACATTTTCCAGTGCTTCTAGTAGCTCCAACAGGCGTACATGAGTCGATAGAGTTTTTACATTGTATGTAGCTATAAAATATAAGAAAGGGCCTTTATGATCCTTTGTTGAACCTGGAGAGTTATTTACCTCTGGAGGGTTTTGGTCTGATTCTCGCGCGGTGACCAGCCGTCTTGGGAGATTTGGGTTGAGCGAGGGGTGCGCTGATTGCTAGAGTGTTGTTTGGCTTGAGTTCTGTGTTGCTTTTTGTGGGGAATGAGATTCGTGGTATGTAAATGTTGGTTTCTGTATAAGGTAGTTATTCATACTGCTATTTTTTTATTTTTGACGATTGTTTATTGTTTCCATTCTTGTTGAAGCAAGAATTTATTTATTAAATTTAAAGTCTTGTGGGGATTCTGATAGATTTATTTTCTTATTATCTTTTTTCTCCTGCCCTTGTCCGTTTGGGATGACTTGTTCTTTTTGTCTTTTTTTCTCGTTTAAGATGATAATTTGACCATATGAAATAAATAAATAAATAATTTGATCATATTTTATGATATTACCCAACTCTTTCCTTTTTGAGCTCGATTTGAAGCTCTTTGCGTTTATTGATTATTTCTAAGGGAAAATCTTCTTTTATGTAATAAGGTGAGTTCTCTAACTTTTTGTTATTTATTAGTACCTTTATTTTTAAGCCCATAATGGCTAGTGTGACTACTATAGGCCTAATTTTTTCCCCCTTTTTTCCTAGTCGTCTAACTGATTCAATGCCATACTCATTGTAATTGATAGTTAGCATGTCATTTATGATACTCAACACCTTGTCTTCCAAAGCCTGATAAGACCGTTCGTGTTCTTCTACTCCGAAAAATAGCACATTTATTCTTCTCGTAATCTCTCTCAATATTTTCTTTTTTTTCGTTTTCGGTAGCAGTCTTGAGATACCCAGTATATATATATATATATATATATATATATATATATATATATATATATATTTGAGTTGATATTTATATGTCTGTCTGTATCAGCCCATATACGTCCCACTGCAGGGCACGGGCCTACTCTACAATCGAGAGTACAATATTTATATACCTATACTTTATATTTATTATTGCATGGACTTGGAAGAATAATTATTAACTACTATTAATTGTTATATATTGCAAATGTGTGAAATAAAAGGCTTTTTTAATTTTATTTTTATTTACAGCGTTATTCATATGCCGTTTATTAAAAACTTCAGCTATCGAATGTTTTGTCCCTTTCGAATGATTTTTAAATTTGCTTTGAGCGAGGAAGACAAAAGATGCGATAGCTAAAATAGGTTTTTAACATTGTCTTAAATATATGGCAGGGCGGAAAGCGCATAAAATGGTCCGACGTATGTGGTGCGCACGCTCCATATCTAGTGAAGCGTTATCTAAATAAGTCGTCGCTCGCAACGATGTTGAAAATGCTTGCTAGTATTTTTTTTTATTATGACAGAAATTTTAATAAATAGAAGATAATATTTTATCACAGTTTAGACGAATTCAATTAAACTACGTTAATTTAATATTTATTTTAGCGCGGTTTATACGGTCATCTTTTTGAACTCCAAATGTACTGAAAGGCCTATGACCTATTCTTAGTTTTTAAATTAATGGCTTTTAAATAGTATACGAGTAAGGCCGCTATGTATTTTCGAAATAGTTAGAATTACCTTATTTGCAACATTACACACAGTTATATCTAACTCGTATAAATTACTTAACTCACAGAATATTTTAAAAGCTAGTCACATTTTCCTCATCGTGGCACAACCTGCATTAGCGATTGGGTCGACTCAAGAAAGTGTCATTTAACTTTATTCTTGGTTAGTTATAGATTTCTAACTATTGATATAATGTGATCAGCGATGATAGATACAGTTAATGATAATGTTGTTTTTGTTAAATTGTCGCTTCTGTAGATACATCCGCTTAGAGTAGCGTTCATTCTTACAATTAGAGAGTTCTTTAGTGAGAGTTATTAACCTCATACAGACGACATAAAAATGGCACTTTTATTTTTGTATTATGCAATATGTGTGAATATAAAAGTATATTTATAACTTTTTACTTAGTATATCAGTCCAAATTTGTCTCAGATCTCCTCAACAATTGAGAGTACCATTGAGAGTGGTTAGGCTGTATAGTCCACCACGCCGCGCTGGCCTAGTGCGGGTTGGCGGACATTAAATACCATAGATATTTATACAAATTCGCTACGGTATGTAGGTTTCCTCACGATATTTTCTTTCACCGTTATAGTTTATGGTGATTGACTAGCTATCAATACACACATGAATTAGAAAAGTCTAAGCGGTGTCCTGGGATTTGAACCTGCCACCACCGTAGACATGTTGGCAGCCGCGTTTGGTCTGTAACCAACAGACCACCAAGCACTTATATAGTGATTGAGAAATATTGTTACATCGTATTCGTAGGTGGTAAGGCTAAGATTTGAGTATATCATTAACATATTATATCTATTAATTCAAAATATTTTTTTACTGTACAACCTTCGTAATTAAAACGGATACTTACTGTATACTGCTTCTGTAGCTGTTATAGATGTCGCTGCGTTGAGACAAGGTGCAGGTGAGGTACGGAGCGCTTGTGTCAGAGCTAAAGGATTCTCGCTGGTTCGCCCGCATCCGCACTAGAAGCGATGTGTACGGCGTCGAATCGTTGCTCATGAAAGATATGCGCCGTGGCTCTTCCTCTTTCGACCTTTATGTCAAGATAAAAATATTAAAAACAACTTAGATATTGTTGGTTAATTTGTGGTCAGAGTGTCCCTAGTTAGCCCCCTAGCTGTTTAAGTTTATACTATTTTTTATTATCGTATAAAAATTATATAAACTTAGGCGATATTGTTATTTGAGCAGTTTAAAATTTTGTTAATCTAAGTGTCATGTTTTACAAGCGTTAGAGAACGGTCCTCTGTGGTGGCAACGCAATAACATTTGTGGGATCCCTAAGAGTATTGTTGAAGTGAAGTTATATAAGGCCGCAAATTACAATAGTGTTTTGTACTTCGTGAATATTATCCAAAATGAGAAGGTAGAGTCGCCGCATATGGAGGTATTGCTCTACAGTCAACGTTATCATAAAAAAAAATACAATAGTACATAGAGATGGCAATTAAAATTAAAGAGATATCTATGCATGGCTTTTGGTCCAGACATCAGTTATCGAGTGATACAATTTTAAAAAGTAAGGTAACTAGCGCTCGAAAAGGTACTTGTTTATTTTGTTCGGTCAGTGATCGTACCGTTACTTCACCCAACGAATTGGGAACAGCTTCATAAATTATTAAAGTAATATTTTATTAACAGTGGTGTATGCAAAAAAGCTTCGCCTCGTTAGCTTTTTTAATCAAAATTATGATTTTAGCACCTACACTGCCTATTAATCTTTGTTGATTTTAATATTTTAAACGCAAAAACGACAACAATGGTTGCAGTTAAAGTATTGTTAATTTAATAATTATTTTACGGTTTATGACAAGCGAGAGTAAAAGGTCGTGATGGTGGAACAGTGATGCTGGTGTCGAGTTTTTCAGTGAGTCCGTGAGTCACGACGCGGTGACTCACACTATACGTTGTTTTGTACGTACCGGTTGAAAATAAGTGGGTGCAACTTGATTCCGAGTAGACCTTGGAGCCTATCACGAAGCGATGAATTCTACTCAGCAATTACCCTTCTTTTTTATTTAATTGCGACACTTGGAATAACTATCTACTTAGTGATTACGCGTGAAATGGTTTTAAGTAGTATTAAATCCCATCAAAAACATCCTGTAAAAAAAATCCAAGTCTCGCAGCTCAGGTTTTCTACCGCAAAAAGTTGTGAGATGCATGTAATACCAAGTCGATTAATTTATTTAGTCCTTAAGGGACCTTCTATATAAAGTTATTACGTTAGTTATTACCATATCAATATTAAAAATTCTTTACGTTTTAAATAAATGGATCGACTTGGCCATCGCATGAAAACATAATGTATCGTACAATTTATATATAATGCTGCTGGCTAAGTCGATCTATTTATTTAAAACGTAAACAATTTTTAATATTGATATGGTAATAACTAACGTAATAACTTGATATAGAAGGTCCCTTAAGGACTAAATAAATTAATCGACTTGGTATTACATGCATCTCACAACTTTTTGCGGTAGAAAACTTGAGCTGCGAGACTTGGAATTTTTTTACGGGATGTTTTTGATGGGATCTCACGTCTTTTTGTAGAGTTACTTCTTCTTACTTCTGCTTACTTCTAGAATATCACTAACGATTTTTCTTAAAGCCTCTGTCTTATGGATTTTTCTTATTTTTGTAGGTATCAATTTATCACAAATATAGCGGATTTGATTATTAATTGTATAATGTATAATATATTGTTCTTTCTTTCATTGTAATTGATATTTTCGAGTTATTTAATCTATTTATTTGCAAGTTTTTCTTCGTCATGATTTTCTAGAGGAATGTTGTACAGTTTCATGGGCTGAATACACCATTTCCCTCTCTATATCCCCTCCTGTTATGCCTCATGTATGATATATCTATCTACAACTATTATTCCATTATATACGGGTACAAAGATTCATTAACTGCAAATGTAATCCTATACATTTATATGGGATTACAAAGTTATTCACGCAGTTGGTCTATCTAGAAAACTAGACACAAATTATGAAATGTTTGAATTTTCCCTTACTTTAGACACTAAATACTAATTATATTCTAAATTTGAAGGTTCTATGTCTGCTAGAAGTGCCTTAGACTTTTGATGATCGGTCAGTCAGTGAGTGACAAAATTAAGAAAGTTTGACTAGTTACAAATCCTAGACTACTGGTTCAAATTGAATGAAATTTTAAATATACCGTTTACACAATGCCTGCTTAGTAACTGAAAATTCAGGCTTCATGCTTTAGCCACAACGAAGTTATAGGGGGTTGAAAATGGTCTGAATTGCTTCGAGAAAAGGATGTTATGGCCTATAGCTCGACTTGGAGGGGGCTCGGCCGCGCCCCCAGATAAATAGTATGGGCCATAAATTCCAGTAACCAGCAGAGCTCCTTACGATTTATTTAATAAGTCCTTGCGTCGGCAATTTTTTGCCTCACAAATAGTTGGATTTATAGAATTCATTTTTGATTTTTTCCTCTAGAGCTTGACATTTTTATTTTTGTATGAATATTTTAGTTTTATTGTTGGATGTAGCTCGTCACAACGTTCTGGCCAGATAAAAATACAGAAAAAATGAATTGTATCAAATTGAGAGGTGATGCATTATCACGCGGTATTACATACATATATCGTACATCTGTTTGAGTGTTTGTGAGAGCGAAAAGTCTGTCGTAGTTCCTGATACCCACGACACAAGACTCGATCTTAGTTTAGGTCAGGACTATGTACGTGACTGTTGGTTGTATTTATTGGGTGTATTTATACATAATATACACTTAAAAATATAAATTGCTTTGAATACTCACAGTGAAACTCGTCCCGAAGAGTACAGTTTTGTGTAGCGGCTTTTCCACTCGCCATTTCTACGCCAGGCAGATTCAACTTTTCTAAAAACATAAAACGTTTACGAGGCCCATGAATATAAATAGTCAGCGGTGTTTACACAGAGTGCATGTTTGTTTTCTACGTTTTCTTAAATATTTCAAAACAGATTATAAACTTTACACTCTTTACTTGATTGAAATTTATTTTAAAGTCTAATTAGTGATGTGTTAATGGTCAGTCAATTACTCCGCTTTTAACGACGAGGAAACGATTATCGTGAGGAAACCTGCATAGTGTAGAGATGTTTACATAACTTTTATGGCATGTGAAGTCCTCCAAACTGCAGAGTAAATCCTTTCGCTACCACTCTTGATTGTGGATGATTTCTGCGCTTGGCGTTAGGCGTAGGAAAATAGGCTGTTTATACTATCATTAACTAACAGCTAATCTCTATATCCTATTTATCAACAAAAGGTAAAAATAGGCCGGCTTCGCCTGGTTGCAGATGCTTTTTGAGTCTACTTAAGAAACATAGAAACTGTTGAGCGTGATAATTAATTTAAATATTTAAACTTAAGGTTAATGCCGTAATATAAACTTCCCAAAGAATTCCTTTGAGTTCGTACGAGTATCGAATATATTTTAATGCCTTGCATTTGACATCACATAAATATATTTTTTTGGGATTAAGGGTAACCTATGTGTTAATCGATGATGATAATTATTATATGATGATGATACCGACGACCTGGTAAAGGTCTGCCTCCAACAGGTCTCTGTGGAAATCATTGGGGGAGGCCTATGTTCAGCAGTGGACTTCCTTTGGCTGATGGATGGATGGATGTGTTAATCCAAGATGTCAGCTAGCTTTATACCAAATTTCATCGCAATGGGTTCAGCGGTTTCAGCGTGAAGAGGTAACAAGCACACAAACTTTCACTTTTATAATATTAGCACGATAAGAAATGAGATAATAAGATTTAAGTTATCGAATTTATTGTTGTTGTCTCTTTTGAACTACTTTTGAATTCAGTTTGAGCGAAGAAGACAAAACCTACAGTCACTAAAATAGTTTTATAAATTGTTTATGAATTAGGGCTTTGATATATACTTTTGTTATAGTCTATACATTGTGTATTTCAATAATATCACGTATCGGAAACTCGGCGTTTTGTCATTTAGTTTTTCTTGGCCATCCAACGACCGCTTACTTAGTTTCTTCAAGGTCTTTTGCGGTGTTAAGCCGCGCTAACAAAAGGGATTTAATAGCCAACATAGAATAAATCATGTATTGTAATTTAATATAATTTCTTTGTGTTTATCATATTGGTCTCTGTCTGTTGCAATGTAGTGTAACATGAATGTGTTATGAACATAACAGGTAAGGAAATAATATACTGTTCCCCTGTTCTCGTACTGTGATAGCCCGTATAAGTCCCTCTGTAGGGCAAGGGTCTCTTCTTCAATCTGCAGTACGGTTGTAGGGGGTAAATAATATTTACGTTGAAATATGCATTGATATAACTCGATACATTTGTCGTAGTTTTTAAGAGATACATTTTTTAAGGAGCTTTTGTACTTTATTTACTTCTGGGCGTACTTACTCCATTTTGAACTCTTTGTTTTCCTTATTCTATTTCGTGTAATTTAACTATGTATTATGTAATTGTGATTATATTATATTAAATTTCATCCAACATATTGGAATTTCCTAGATAAACACTTCAAAACTGACAGTGTCATTTTGTTTGATTGTACATTACGTCAACTTGAACAGTTTTGGGTTGCCTAATTTTACATTATTAATTTAATATGAGGTTTTTTCCTAAGAAGAAAATATGAGGTGATTAGATAACTAACTAAAAGAAAGAACGGTTTCTTAGATTTACGCGGATGTTATATATTGAAATAAAACTAAACACTCCACCTCGTCACCACGATAGCGGTAAAATAATCGAAACGACTCGAAGAGACGGGTCGTTCAAATTTTAAAAAATAAACCTAATCAGCAATAAAATCCGTCAGAAATACTTATATCTCAAAAGAGGAAAGTCTACCTTTTACACATTTTAACAAACGTAACACAGCCGCACTCTCTGTAGAAGGAATCGTCAATAACTAATTGAAATACATAATGTACATGTAAACTTACGCCTTTTTCCCATAAGGGGTAGGCAGAGGTTCTCCTGGTAGCAATCAGGACACCCACGCTATGTTTTGCTTGTTCCATTCCACCATGTGGGAGGCGGAGGAGGGCGGAGTCCATAGAGGGCGAGCCTATCGCCATATGGCTTACAAATTCTTGTCTCCGGGCTGATAATGAATAGAAAAATCCGATATCGCTTTGCCCGACCCGGGATTCGAACCCAAGAATTCAGCGTTATAATAATAATAAAATAATAATAAATAACACCCAACAGTCACATACATAGTCCTGACCCCACATTAAGATCGAGTCTTGTGTCGTGTGTATCAGGAACTACGAGAGACTTTTCGGTCTCACAAACACCCAGACCCGAGGGAAATATTTGTGGGCCTCACAAAAATTTATCTTGGTGCGGGGATCGAACGCGTGGCGTCTAACCGCCTGCGCCACGGAGGCTGTAATCAAATCGCATTACAACTACGCAAATAAATAAAGCGAAATAAAATTTGCAAATGTGATTCATACGTCTATCTAAGTAAACTAATATTTTATTTTATATAAGCCATGTTTGGGATGTGGCAGATCAACTCCAAGAATGTCGTTTGAGATAGTATGGTCACGTCCTAAGAAAACCACACGAGTAGGTTGAGAATGTGTCATCATCATCTCAGTCACAAGAAGTCCATTGTTGAACATAGGCCTCCCCCATCTCCACATCGAACTGTTGGAAGCGGCCTGCATTCAGCGACTTCCTGCAACCTTCCAGGTCGTCCATCCACCTTGTAGGCGGGCGTCTGACATATCACTTGCTTGTACCTGGCCTTCACTGTGGAACCAATGTGTGCCTGAGCCTTATAATTCCCGGACCTCGACCGAGGGTTAGACCAAAGAAGCGTTAGCTACATGTCATCAAAGAAGATATGAGGATCAACGGCCTTACTATTGAGGATGCCGAAGATCGGGCAAAATGGGAGATAATAAACTGGCAGACAGACCACGATAACGCCAAGTAAAAGAAGAAGAAGACAAACCAACAAACCACTGCATGGGTATATACCGTACTCAGATGCATTTGTGTCAAATAAATCATTACTCAGTGTTGAATTAACGAAATATATACGAAGAAACAATTTAATTGAAATAGAACAAATCTCAATACAGCTGTAAATAGATATTAAATGCTAAGGTATACTACCAAAGGTTGGAAATAAAATTTAGTATTGCTCAGATTTATGACAGATACCATGCAATTTTGTAACCCAAATATGTATAACCCAGATCAGGTATTTCTATCTAAAGTACTACCCGTATATATATAAATCTGTATCAGCCCATATACGTCCCACTGCAGGGCACGGGCCTACTCTACAATCGAGAGTACGATTGAGAGTGGTTAGGTCATATAGTCCACGACGCTGGTCTAGTACGGGTTGGCGGACTTACAGCCCATAGAAATTTTTATAAATCGCTATGGTATGCAGGTTTTCTCACGATGTTTTCCTTCACCGTTTTAGTGCGTGGTGATTGACTGTCAATACACACATGACTCCGAAAAGTCAGAGGCGTGGCCTGGGATTCGAACCCGCGACCACCGTGAACATGTTGGCAGCCGCGTCTAGTCCGTTTACCAACAGGCCACCACGCACGTTTTTTTTATTTACTTTTTTTAATAAGTTGTTTTATATATATTATTCAATAACAAGATCGAACGATAATGTCTTAACACCGGATTACTGTTAACCTTGATTATGATGGCAATGACATATTAAAATTGCATGTCTTTTACATATCGAGTTACATAAAACGACATGCTCTACACTAGCAACCATTAAACATTGCGTGTTCTTGAAAATCAAGAGATTTCACCTTTACTGACTTATCGAAATTGTTATTTTATATTCTCTTAGTCATGCTTCATTTGCTTTGTGGTTACGTATTGAATTCTGTTGGAGAGAATTTATGGCTACTGTTTCATGACGAATTCAATTGGTAAATTTTGGGTATTTCACGTAATAGTGTGTGTTCCAACTTCCAATATCAAATCAAATCAAATCCAATCCAATACCAAGAGGTTGGTAGAGCAATCAAGGCCTAGTTTTGACGTATGTCGAGATTACAGGTTAGTTTAAAAATAAAGTGGACACAAACAAAAAACGATGATGAATCGTAAAAAAAAATAGAAACCATTTGCGAAGTTGTCTTAGCGTGTGTTACCGACTGCTCTACCTATGAAATAGTATTTATACATAAGAACTTATAGAAATCGTATAAAACTATTGCACATTTTTACTAAGGAAAATAGCAGATGAAATTTACAATCTCTAGTTTGAATTTAGTTACTATCAATGGAGGAGCGGATAAGTACAGAATTTCAAGCGTCAGGCTGGCAAAATTGTTTGAAGTGGTAAAATATTAGTCTAGTACGACGCTTTTTCTGAAGGGCACCGAACTTTGCAGGAGACGCAGTTAAAAAAATATTACTGGAAATACTCTTAAGAAAGTGGATATACCCACTATGCTAGAATTAAGTTTAGACCGTTTACAATCCTATGCAGACGGGTAGCAAGTAGGTAAAAGTCGGTAAGAAACAGTGACGCAGCCGTGATAGGTGTTGCTGTTAGGCGACATGGCTTTCACTTCGCGTTTTGTTTTAAGACTGAGTTCCTGGAAACACCCTGTATAATCTGGAATAAATTTCGTTGTTAAATTAAGTATTTTAATTATTGGTGAACGTAATTTTGTAGCTATGATTTTATGAAAAATGAATATTTTTTATAGCAGAAATATACTATTGATTTAACTTGGATTTTGAATATAATTATCATAATATCAATAACAGATTCATTGTTGTAGGCCGAATAGATTGAAATGCCTATCCCATTATGGGTCCTATAATATGATAGGCGATGTACATATATAGCCATTTCGCAAGAATAACGCTTATTTGTCTTCTAAAAATACACTTGTTTAAACTCAACTATGTGCTCAAATAATTTGGGTTAAAGACGATTTCATCTAGATGTAATGGATGCACATATTGTGGGTCGAGCTATAATATAAGAAATTTTGTTTGAAAGTGTGAAAGTTTGTTATAATTTGTTTGTTGTTATACTTATTATAGCCTAAGAAGATTAATTTATTATATTTCATGTTTTTTGTTTATTATCCGGGACCTGCAGTGACATAATTGTCACCATGTGTATTTGTGTTCGCAGTGGCATTTTATGAAAGCTCATTAATGGTTTGGTTCTCTCGTATTGGGTTAATTTTAACAGAACCATTGTGTTCATTAATTAGTTTAAGATAGATGTAACCTAAATTTGATATGACGGAAATGTTGAATCTTCGCATTTTATTTATCGTGGCTTCTATGTACCCACACAATCTTCAATTTAAAGAGTGTGAGTAACCACCACAATATCTCAAAATATAATCAATAATATTTAGAACGCAGATTAAATTTTTAAACGTGATACTTAGACCTTGAGATAAACTGATCTGTAACGACTGCCTGACTGTGTATCTTTCTAGCTATCCGATGACTTAGACAGTTCTCAGGCTATAAGTGGCTGGTAATAATCGCCGTGACAAAAAATGTTGCAAATAAAAATTCTAATAAGAGCTGGTCCCGTTAAGTTGGTAAAAACAGAGCCTTCACAGTAATTTGTAACCGTGATTAAAGTCTCGATTCAGAGTCAAACATCTCGTGGGAGTGTCTTGGAGTACCCGGCTTATTGTGGCGTTGGTAGCGATTGTTTGGGGACAGTGTTTAGCCACAATGGATTTCGATAAGTAATTTGATTGAAGCTGGTGTGTTGTGTCGGCGCGGCGGGGGCGGCGAGTTCGTCTCGTGGGTCGCGCGGCCGCCGCGGCGGCGCGGCGCTTGGCGCTCGCGAGTCGCGGCCGCCTCGCGTCTAGTCCGTCTGTTCGCGAACAGCCGCGCACACGTCGCGCCAGTGCCGCGCGCCTTCGCCTCTCGCATTACGATAACGCGCCTTATTTCAAACGTAACAAACTGTCTAGCTACACAATCCCCTTCATTCACACATACGTCTACTACGAATCTATCGAGTTACGAAAGGCGTCTGGTGTCCTAAATTGTGAGATTGTTTGGCGCGGTGATTCTAAACCGGCTTCGTGACCATATGATCCGCATTGATCTGGAACTGCACGGCCCTGATTTCTGATATCCGTGCACTGTCACGATGCCGATCATCTGTTGAAGGATTTCGTTATTTATTGTGTACACCTACCTCTGTGCAAAGATGATTCATTGAAGTGAAACTAAGGAGCGTGCGGTGTTTTGTGAACCGATTGTGTTGGAGATGTGAATATTGACGTTGAATTTGAATTCGGTGGTGCAAGTCAGTGTGATGGCTGGTGCTAGTGAAGAGGGCGGAGGTGTTGAAGAGAGCGCGCCCAGCTCGGTGGTGGAGGAGCGAGGCAAGCGTGGGCTCAGCGGGTCCATGTCCCTGCGCACTCGCAAGCTGGGGCGGCGCCTCTCGCGCAGTATGTCCATTGTTGCGCTCAAGCTGCCCGAGAAGGCACAAAGCATCACGAGAACTTCTAGCAAACTGATGAGATCTGCCAGCAGGGACAAGAAGAATAGATCTTTCGAGCTCTCAATAATACTCCCCGACAAAACGCAGAAACAGGTAAACTACCTTTGGTACCAAAGCTTATTGTTATGAAGAATCTAGATTCTAGATGAATGACAGCGTAGTTTTAAATCTAATTCGCATGAAATTAATTTACAGGCGCTGCCAATAAACAATCCCAATCCAAAATTTGCCGTTTGAGATTGACAGCTCAATCTTTTTTCTGATACTATATTGTCAATAATCAATCTCAGTAGTGAAAAAACTATGGCAACATGGTAAATGACAACTCGAAAAGTAGAAAACAATCCAGATTGACTTCAATCAAATTTTTTCGATTGATTATTGGCATCGGCCGTTAGTAATCCATTCAATTGAATTGGCTATTATTGAAGTGAAAGCAAAATTAAGCAATGAATGTTATAACATACTTATAAGATAAGAACGGTCAATTATCTACACTTGCAAAATATTGTTATCAAATAACAGATTTGATAAGATGGTCAATATAACACTTTGTAGGATGGTAGATTAGTTTTTAATAAGAGCCCAGAGTTATTAAAAGAATATTATGCAGGTCTCTAGTAGCGTTATGGAATTATGATGAAGTATGCCCAGGTAGGCTGTACCCCGAGGGTTGGCGATTTATTTCAATGTTACAAGGCATGGCAGGTTTACGGTGTGCGCTTTGCATTTAAATGTATTGTTTATGAACTCATTGCAATTTCGTTAGCGGTGCGTTTCACCATCAACTTGTCGCGTTGCCACTGATTCCATTATGGATATAATGCCGGGTGCAATTGTCATCGCATTTAGCATTGTCACTTAATCAAAGAATTGCGGAATGTAAGACGGTGGCTGGCACGAAGCTATCATTAATAGTTAACCACATGTATTAGTGGATGATTACATCAAGAAAGTTGGGCGGTAAATACTAGCGTGTTTTATATATTAATATTAACCGCAAATGTCTTCTGTAATAGACATGTGCATAGATACTAGATAAGACATGCTACCATGTCATCTAGTTTTTCGATAAAGATCATGGCTAAGTAATTGCATACTTTTAAAAGTAATTTTATTGCTTCCTGAAACTTTGAGGACAGCGTCGGTTCCGGTAGAAAATATGATTAAACGCTGGTAATTAATTACAGTCGACTGAATCAGCCATAATATTCAAATCCTTGTTTGCAACAATACAATGACATACACATAACGGATTTGTCGAGCTTTACCTGTCCGTATGCACCTGTGTAGATGAACTCTACTATATGCAAATACGGACCAAATGTATTCTGTAAGCGAAATTTCCTTTTATATCTGACACGTGAACAAAATATGGTTACATTCAGTGGTCCTTCTATTGCACTAATGATACGAAGATGTCGCCATTCAGATTAAATGAGGAAATACGCCCACCGTCTGCATCTGCAGTAATGCATTTGACGGAAATGCGAATGTAGAGAGTTAATACGAAAATTATCCGGTTCAATATGGAGTTTGCTTTGTTATTAACTTATTAACTTATGCCTGTGTGGTGTAGCGGAGCTTTGTTGACAAAGAGATATTTCTGTTTCCGCGCATTAATATTTTCTCTTCTTTCGTAATATGTGGCGAGTTCCTGGTGCATTCAAGTATTGGATCAAAATCCAAATATTGATATATATATTTCATGTTAAAGACAATTTATTTGTCAAAAGAAATCGTTTGATGACATAATTTTCCGGTTTAAAATAAAAGTCATTCGTAAACTTGGGTTTATTATTTATACATTTAAAAAAATGGTTTTTGTGTTTGACGTAAAATAAAATTAAAATACCGGGTATCTCTAGACTGCTACCGAAAATGAAGCTGGGTGGTAGTTTTAGTGACTACAAACACAATGCAATTAAAAATTTCGCAAAGAAACGCGACAATTATTTTTTATGATTTTTTAAATATCGTCATCGTAATTTTTGGGTGGTAAATCCATAGTTTTTGCTAAAATAATAATTTGAACTCTTTTATACCTTAGAGTATTATTAAATAAAAGGGTATATACTATTATTTTAGGAAAAAATGTATTAACCACCCAAATATGGTCATAGGAAAAAAATAATAAAAAAAAATTGTCGCTTTTTTTTCAACTTTTTCTGTTGCGTTGTGTCTGAAGTCGCTTAAACTGCCACTCGGCTTCGTTTTCGGTAGCAGTCTTGATATACCATGTATATAGCATATCATGTTTTGTATTTGCATACTTGGGTCATACACAAAACGAGGCGAAAATTTGTATAAAAAAAACATGGTCGGGATTTTTACGAAATCAGTCTCATTTAATATGATATTATTAGAATATTTAAATTAAAACATAAAACAAGATCGTTTCCTCGATTAGGCTAAAAAATGAAATTATAATATTTTTTTTTCGAGCGCAGAAGGGTGTTGTGTTTACACAAAAGAACAAACATATCAAAAATAGTTACAAAGCAAGTGTCTCCATCGCTGAATTTATTTTTTGTTTTTTCGATGGTGCAATTGAGTTATCTGAATCACTAAAGTTAAAGAATGATGAACGGCATTCACATAATTCGCTATCATATGGAACATGATTTTATTCCGATACTGAGTAATAATTTAATATTATTATAAGCTAAATACATTACTATCGAGCCCACAGCACTCCACGTCTACGTTTACAGGCAAGCAAAATACTGCTTTACTTGTTAAATCATTATTACTTATTTTTTTCTGTAGACATTGTCTTTCGTGTGGACTTATAAATCCACAGAAAAGATGTCCACAGAAAGGAAATTCTTTAAAAAAAATTAGCAATGCTAATTTAGTTTTGAGGGTAGCCAAGTAGGTAAATTTATTCCACAACTACTCCCCTTAAGCTATTTCGGCAGCATGTGAATTAATAAAACTAATAATTATTTACTCAAGTACACAAGGAACAGAAAAGAAGCACCGATCTTTGACAATAACACTATTAAGGATCTCAATATCTTAATGAAGAACCTACGCTGGGCTCAGTCATTAAATCCAATGTGACCGATGCCACCCGTCAGTGTGGCCAGTTTAATTTTTTTTTGTAAAATAGTATTTTATTCAGGCCAATTTATTCTGTTGAATTTAAGGTCCACAGAAAAGTCGCAGTACCGTGTAACCAATAGTTTATTGAAATTTTTGTGGAGTCACTTTAACATATATTAATTTACTCAGTAAAATTTTAATAGTCAGTATATATACTAATGATATTTAATATAACTTAAATAGATAACGCATATCAAGTATGAGAAATATCTATCAAAATATGCCAAGTGCGTTTACGAACAGTCCACAGAAGGGGACATTTGAGGAAATTTTTGTTGTTATATTAATCATTTCTGAAGATAATTCATTATTTGGTATATGTCTTAATAGTAATACTTGTAAGGCATTTACCAAAATTAAGTCAGAGAATCAATCCAGAAATTTGAAGATAATATTCATTCTGAACATGCGTATGTGTATGACCCACTTACATAATATTTTATTCGGAGTCTACGAACATATGGGTGTGAGTGGTTGTTATTTTAATATTTGGTATTTCGATATTTATTTATACAGAAGTATTTAAATAAAAAAGCCGGATATATCATAGAGCGAAAATTAGCTTTATAAAAATAATGTAGAAATCTAAATCGGTTTCCGTGTATTTTTGTAGACACCATATAATTATGGAACATGCATATGCTTACAGTTGGCAATAAATACAGCATCCTGAATCAAAGAATATACATAAGAAAAACTCTTTACTAATCTGAAACAAGTTACAGATTTGAACACATTAACGGCCTTATTCATAGAAGTTTAAAACCTATTTTAGTTATCAAATATTTTGTCCCTTTCGATCGACTTTTGAATTCAATTTGAGCAAAAGAGACCAAGCGATAGCTAAATTAATTTTTAAAATTGTGTATTAATAAGGCCTTTAGAAAATAAAAGAATACTCATAATAATAGAGTGCCAGACCGTTTTATACGGCAAATGACACATGTGAACTCGGAAACATGTGGTTATAGATATGACTAGTAAATCGCTGGAGAAAGTGATGTCGCAACGCATACGGGCATCAAGTAAGTGCTGGTTTGATAGCAAAGTAGCGTAGTAACGTGCCGATGTCACACACCCGTAGATTAATTAGACACACATTTGATATTATCACCATAATTTTCTTACTGGCAAGACAAAGTGACTCGTGACAACAATGCACTTGGTATATTGCATAGAGACTGTCCCACCCTCACACTCGCCGCTGCAACAGACTAGTTAGAAATTGAGACTTGATGAGCTTCAATGCTCGGTGTCATTAAAATGTGTGCCATTGTTGAACCTGGTTTATAGGAGTTGCAGAGGTGGTTGTTAGATCGGGAAAATCTCCGGAAGCCAGGATCAACATTGGCATGCATTTTAATGACACCGAGCATTGAAGCTCAGCGAATCTCCGGGAACTGTTTTTACTCGCGACGAAATGAATCAAATAGCAAAATTAATAGGAGTTGAAAATATCTATTCGCACTTAATAAGTGCCATGTTATCTTTCGCCAATTGAAATTATTCTGGCCATACATCAATTATTCACAGGATAAATACTAAATGAGAACGTTGGACACTCTAATCCGCTATCTCCTGTTTTACAGCCGGTGTCGAATCAACTACAGAGGTTGTCGAAAGATAACTATTTACGTTTTGTTGGTTGACACAATTATTCCAGTCATAAATCTTGACACAGAAAAATCCCGAAATGAGACACTTAGAACACTTTGACAGGTTTTTATATGTATCGTTGTCATTTTCCGGGTGGATAAAAATATTCTACTGCCAGCATAATACTAGGAAGCACATCGAACGATATGTAATCGCAATCAACAATGACCGGTCACGTTGATCGCTATTGATGACTAATGATTTGGCACAAAATGATCAATTTGTTATTTTCGCTTGAAATTCCTTTTCGACGGCACAATAGCCAAGTGCCAGAATATGAATGCATATGTATGTTTTATTGAGTTTATTTTTATTATGAACTGGCTGGAATATTTTATGCACAGCGAAGCCGACAGCGATACACGCTGCATAATTTCTTCGTCGTTTTTGTTAATTTTATTTTTCGTTCTTTTGTCGCCAGCTTATTTCATTTTTACCATAGACCTTATGGCTCTTTTAAATATGATAACATTGAATAAGTGCATCGTTAATACTCAAACGGATAGTCTCTAGACATAAGTGGGTGGCAATAGGTCTCGTATGTTCACACAACCATATGAATACAACAGGATTTCATCATTACCATTACCGATTACAATTACAATTGAGAATGTTAGTGGCCGTAAATTATAAGCCGTGTTTTTCTCCAATGTTTATATAAAAGGGATTAGCCAATCTCTACCACCTGTCAAGTGCCATATACCCTTGCAAGAACCGGGCGTATACAAAATAGATTGCGACTGTGGCTTCTCCTACATAGGTCAAACAAAACGAAGCATAGGGACCCGCGTGAAAGAACACATAGCTGACGTCAAACATCGACGCTCAACGAAGTCTGCAGTTGCTGAACATATAGAAGAAAGCTCCAAGCATTACCTCCGCTTTGACCAGCCCCGAGTCCTCGCTAAAGAACACCGTTTCCTGCCCAGGATGTTTCGCGAGGCTATTGAAATTAAAAAACATCCAAATTTCAATAGAGAAGATGGCTTGAAGCTTGCACAAGCATGGGATCCAATACTACATTTAATTAAATCGGAACCCAAAAGACCAACAGCCAGACCTCAAGACACTGTGAGCTCCTTCTGCGTAGATCGGATCGCAAATACAGACTAACTATTTAAATTAACTTTTTTAATTTAATAATTGTAAAATAAGGGTAGTTGAATTGTAACAGTCACAGAGCGGACGTCTAATACCTCAGTCCGCCCCGTGACCACGAAAGCTGTAAAGTAATCGAAACGTCGGGAAGTCAAAAATGTAAAAATTTAACCAAATCCGCGATAAAATCCGTAAATAATAGTTTTATTTCAAAGGGAAATAATATTAAACGTATGAATTAAACCACAAATGTACGTTTGATTTAAATGTACCGTTTCATTATATAGATAGTATTTAGTCTGAGATTATATATATATATTTTTAATTTGTGTCATTTTCTTTTTAAACGTCATCGTATTTTTTTCATTAGGTATGTTATAACTACAAATTTGAGTTAGTATGGTTAATGGTTTTAATTATTAAATTGAAATTCAAGTTCATGTTGTTCATATACGCCGTTATAGTCAATAGATCTACTAATATTATTCAACAGCCTCCTTGTCGCAGTTTGTTTAAAAATAAGTAATCGGTTGCTTCAAACGCTGCAGCCAGACAAATATTTGGGTAAACTACAAATATTTGCTTGGGGCCGGTTTGTTTGAGAGCCCAAAAGTATCTCGAGGTTTTTCTATAACTACGGCAGAAAACTCGGGGTTCGAACTATACTCATGTTTGTGTGTTGAGTGTCTTTATTTACTATCATAATCTTAATGTTGTATACGGGCTTAAGCCAACGTTTAGCAATTATAATTAAGTGCTATGAATATGTGTATATATGTGTATGAACTTATCAGATTAAGATTCTCAAACATATTTTAGCAGAGCCAACATTGTGGTTTTGATAAAATCGTAAACCCCCATATTAATATTTTGCAATACTAAGTGTTCAGTGTTGCGTAATTTTTTAAATAATCAAATTGATGTGACCAATAAACTGTGTTCATTTAGTTTTTAATATTGCCGTTTTTATCTTTTAAAGTCCGATTTTTGGTTGTAAAATTGTCACTTCTTCAATTTTTGACGCCCTTTTTTGTGCCCTCTATTGCCCCTCTTAAATCTTTCATCGCCCACGTGGGGCGTTATCGCTCACTTTGAAAAACACTGGCGTAAACAATTGTTCAAATATCTTTGAAACATCACAAGTGCAGCTACGTTTGTGTTGCTTATTGTGTTTGTAAATAATGCTCCATTGGAGTGGTGCCATTTCATTGATCGGCCACAAAAGACATCATTGTACAATGTACACATGTTTATAACTGGTGATGTTACATCACAATCTAGTACTTCTATGTACTTTAATTTTGCAATGACTTCAACTGAATAGTTACGTAATTTCAATGCCGTTGGTGATTACACGACGGTAATTGTGAGTAAATTGACTTCGTATAAAAGAATTGTTCGGTGATATCTTGTGGTCAGCGTAATTATTAATTATGTATTAATATTAGGGTTTGTTGTTAGCGTGAATAATGGTTACTGTAATTAATGGCAATAGATGGTGGGAACTAAAGATGTAATAGAAAATAATTTGTAAGTGGTGCCCTAGAGCGGTCAGTTTTCATAAGTATTTTTTTCTTATCAGAACATAAATTTTGCATAAATTAATTAATTTAAATGTAATTTTTTCTGTTATTTAAAGTGAAACAAATAATTGCGTAATCAGTAGCTATATTTAAATAGAAGTAAGAATAAATGAAAGAAGCTTAAACTTGTTTATTTACATGATTATTCATATTAATACTTTTTTTCGCGTCGCGTCGGTTTTAAGAGAATTGCATAATTTAATATTAAACATATTATACTTGCGTCATGTTATGGTTATTTGAATTATAAATAGTATTTCAATTTGTTTGTGTTATTTATTATAGTAGTTTAGTTGCAATCTAATTTTATTTCACGTGTACTTTTTATTTTTTTTCCCTGTGTCTGTGTCTGTGATAAATAAAATTTAAATTTTTAAATTAAAATTAAATTAAGTTATATTTCTTATTATAATTATTATTTTTTGTTTTGTTGATAGTAAGCTAAGTAATTCAAGAAAATAATTATTTGGATATATGTACTTACTACCGTATTTTGAATCTATTATAAATAATATTTTTTCAGTCACAGAAATAAATGTGAATATGTTGTTTTAATCTGTCGTATTTGTCTCGAGGAATCATTTATAACCACGTAGGATATTTTATGGTTATTAGAACCAGGAAGTAATTATCTCCGGCTGAAATTAGAACACAGCAGAAAATTAGGGTGACATCGTTCTTTGTCAAAATAAAATCAAGTAAAAGATTTACAGCCGCTGCCAATAAACAATCCCAATCCAAAATTTGCCGTTTGAGATTGACAGCTCAATCTTTTTTCTGATACTATATTGCCAATAATCAATCTCAGTAGTGAAAAAACTATGCCAACATGGTAAATGACAAATCGAAAAGTAGAAAACAATCCAGATTGACTTCAATCTAATTTTTTCGATTGATTATTGGCATCGGCCGTTAGTTGTTCCAAAAGATACAAAGAAATAAACATGACTTATGGATTTTAATCTCCTATAAAGTAGCTTTGAATACATCGCATCTTTAGAATTATACAGACCTAACTAAAAAAATCTTATTCATTAAAGATTTGTAATATAAGAAATTTTGTGCTGGAAGATACAACTAGAAGACCGATTTATACATCTTTCTGCCTTTCATGCGTCAATAGGTCCTTCTTCAATAACCGGTCTATAGGTCATTTTGAATCTAAATATGATTAAAAGCCAAAACTATTTTTTTGGATTAGGTCACTCTAATTCTAAAGGTGCGATATGTTTAAAATACAAAAAAGTTTCGTATAGGCGTAGGGTTAAAATGCTTTTGACTTTATGATATTTTTTATATGTTTTTTCTTATTGCCATGAATGGCGAGACCGGCGCGACATACCGTTATGATGATAAGCGATACGACTGCTCATGAGCAGTAGCAAAACCAAACAGCACTGAATTACAAAGCAATGCTAAGCATTCCACTGCGCTCGCCATCCTAAGACATAAGATGTCAAGTCTCAATATGTCCCGTAGTTACTCTGATTAAAATATCCTTCAAAGCGAAACACAATAGTGCGTTCACACTTTTGTAATATGTAAAGTATTTTTCTGTTACAATTCCTTAAAAACTTTATAACCGTCAATTAAATTATTCGAAATTATTGGTTGATCCGTAAGGCAAACTGAAACTATAACGTAATTCACATATCCGTATCCAAATTCTTTGTGAAATACACTGCTATTCAGGACATACTACGTTACAAAACATACAGTTTGGTGCTATGTCTCCTATGTCCGGAATGTCATTTAACGTTGCCAAAGAAACAAGTATAATTGCACGGTTAGGCATTACCGTGAAGTAATATGCTTTTGTAGGTGCACACGTTTTTACGGTAAGCTATGCGGTTTCTAGATCTTGCTAAGTGATAAGTACTAAAGCTGAAAATATTTTCTATTTTACAAATATTTGTTATGTATACGTACAGGTAAGCGTAGTGACGGACGTAAAAGCAAGTGCAGTTTGTGTACCCGCCTGCAAGGTGGATGGACGATCTGGTTAAGGTTGCAGGAAGTCGCTGGATGCAGGCCGCTTCCAACATGTTGACTTTCTGTGGCTGAAGAAACAGAGATACAAAGAAAAATGTTTAAAATAAGTACAGATTAACAGTTATTAGTTAATGGAAGTGCACGATTAATTTTGTTTTTTTTTAAAACTCTTCCGGTTTGAAAGTGTTATTCAATGAAACGAATATAAAACTACATATTTATCTGCTTTATTTGCATTAAATTAACATAAGTGCATGTTTATTATCTCATTATGTCCTAGTCGGAGATTTATTTATTTATTTCTATATTAATAAAACAGTCAAATTTTGTTTACCCGTGAATAGCTTTTTCTTCTTTTTTAATGCATTTTTATAGTTTTCTTTTATTCTATAGGTCAAAGGAGCAAACAGGTTACCAGATGGTATGTGATCACTACCGCCCATGAACATCCTCAATGCTTGGAAGTTGGATCATAGATGTGTATCCATCAAATCTGGAGGGCCTGCAAAAAGGAATGAAAAAGAAAAAGGATGGGAAATCTATAAAAATACTTTTTTTCAATTTAAATTATACGTTGTTTATACGCAACGAACTTCGGCATATTAAATCTATTTATAGTCGATGTTTGTCTGTCGTTTTAAAACTTGGCATTGTTTGATTCTTCGGGAAATGTGCATTGGGAAACGTATCTCGCTTTGGTTCAGGCAGTGACATTTAGCTTTGGTGTATCCAGTTTGTGCATTGTGTATCTATCTGTATATATGTATCTACAAACGCGACCATTCTAAAGGTCACAGTTCACAACCTATTTCGCTTTGTGAAACGCGAGACCATCGACAAAAAGTCTTCATTTTATATTTTATGCCCGTCGTTAAATTTAATGAGAGTTTTATTTTGAACTGTTTTTCTTTGTTAAATTAATCTTATTAGTTAATCATCTACATAACAATTATATTGTAACTGTTAAACGTGTTTGTTTTGTATTTCGAGTTCAAGTAACTTCAAATTCGCTTATCATTTACTTTACAATTGATGATTTCAAATTATTGCGTCAATGGTAGGTCTCTCATATGCGAGACACCGCCTGTTTAGATACCACCGCAATATCTATTTCACCTGCCACACAGCAGTGTAAATGTACTATTGTATTCCAATTTGAAGGAAATTGCAGCCAGTGTAACCACTGGACATATTGAGATTTAAAATATTATGTTTCATAATGACAAGCGCTGTGGAATGCCAAGCATTGCTTTGTAATTCATGGTTTCGTTTAGTTTTGCTACTGTCCATGAGCCGTCGTCTTGCATACCATCATTAAAGGCTTGCTCGTCTCGCCATCATTCTAAAAAAAAGTATTTTTAATTATATACGGCTGCGAATAATGTATTAGTTAACAAGTTGCTATTACGCAAAATGTTTAGGTTCACAATGCGCAGTCGCAAACCAGGCTGAACGTAACAAGGAAAGCTGTGGCGATCAGCGCAAGGTCTCGAACCTACGATGACTATCACTTTTCTGTATCTAAAGTAGCCGTTAAACCGGTCTCGAAGCCTTTGAATGCGCCTGAACAATCCTCTCGTGAGTGTAATATGCCTCGAATAGTGGACTATGGGATATCGTGAAGCTGTATGAACGCCTGACGGTTACCTCAGCCTTTGAGAGTAGGCAGCTATTCTGGCTTGTATTGTTTGCTTTATAAAGTTATTGAGATATAATAAGCGTACGATTTTGTATAAAGCACTCAATGTGGGCTATAATGACTTAATTATAGCAAGTATAAAGAGTTACACTAGTGCCTGCGAAGGGGCCCTTAGTTAGCTATTCGAATAACTTTAGTAGAATTCCGCAGTCATAGATTTAATATATTTTTTAAACGCTTCCAATTTTTATTATTATTTTTGTTTCTATAAAACGAAAAAATGTAGGCTACTAGTAGTTTGAGACTTTAATGATATTTATTCCAGTCTTAGTTTATTTTTAGAAATCTTGATCATATTCTTCGTTTTATTACCGATTATTTATTAAGTTAATACACTTGTTTAGAAAATATTTTGTTGTATTACATACTATGTAAAAAATGTGAAATATCTTCTAGTTAAAAGTGTCTACGAATATACGAAAAGCAATGGGAACACGAAGAATTTGTCTGAATATAAACATGTGCCAAAAATCTACAACTAATAAAAAGTATGTCGTGTCAGTTAGTAATTAGTAACTATATTTAGTTTTTCTCTTACAGTTACGTGGTCTCTTCCATTCTTTTTGTGGTTCAAATTATCAAATTTAACAAATTGTCTGTTAGTTAGAATAATGACGTGTTAAATGGACGTTTTTATAACCTACGGCTAAAGCCTACGGGGTTTTGAATTATGTTGTTTGTAAATTACATTTGTATTCATTGAAATAAAACTATTATTTAAGGATTTTATCGTGAATTTGGTTTCGATTTTAGTTTTTTTTACTTCCCGGCGTTTCGATTACTTTACAGCGTCGTATTCACGGTCGGACTGACTATATTTGCATTATAAGTAATCCTTTTGGTATATATTTGGTAACAAAATTATTAATATTAAAATGATAAAAGTTACGCTTTTTTACCATAGTAAATTATCAACGATTTCTTATTTTAAGTTAAGCACCTATGTTGAAATCAATTAGTATATGAGTCTTACATTAGGGTAGGACAAAAAAACTCTAAACCGGTCAGGACCAATAGTTGCAAGTTGAACATTGATTTCGTTATGCAATTTTAGTGAAAGGACGTGGCAAACTCGCCACTTTAATGTTATATTCGGACACGTGTGAAAGCGAATCTATCGGTGATCGATTAAATACTATAAAAAATACATAAATGTATTCTAAAATCTTTAGATGTATGTACGTAAATACTAATGTAGGCTATAAAGTGTATTGCCATTATTTTTGGATCACGTTTTGCAACTTACTGGACTTTATCAGCCAAATATACATACGTCACTGCAGGTGACGGGCCTCCTCTACAATCGAGAGTACGATTGAGAGTGGTTAGGCCATAAAATCCACCACGCTGGCCTAGTGCGAGTATGTAACTAAACACTATCACAATTGCTTCCTCGTAATCCAGAAACCCAAAAATGAGTGCAGCTTGTTAAACAACACTAGGCTATCCATAAACCAAATTTAATGAATGAATTCCAGATTACGAGTTTCCGGTTATAAGATTTTATTGTAACAATAAAACACTAATCTGTCTGACATATATTTTACATCCGTGAAACGAAAGCATTCGCCAAAAAACATTCAACAATGCACGATATCATTCTAAATATCAAATAATTACATTCATGAATAAATGGTTTATTTGGTACAATAAATCATGAATAAGCGTATAAAAATGAACAGTATGTCTCGTATTATTTTGGTTGGCTTTTGCCCAAGTTTAGGTGTTCGTAATATACCTACTAAGCGCAGCCACTTACGCAACGATGTTTCCGTCATTATTTGACCTATCTTCTAGATTTCTACCGAATGTCGTTGTTTGTTCTTATTTTTTACAGCTGTAATCTTCTTTCGTTACAGTGAAATTTAGCAGAACTTAATTGGGTTACATTAACTCTACATTTCGTGGGTATTGTTCATTAAACACGAGAACACAGATTAAGGGAAAACCGATTTCGTGATGTTGCTAATTATCTCTATTTAGCATCAAATTGCTAAGTTTTAATACACAATCGGAAATAGAACTTAATTACGTGTATTGGTTTGTTTAATTTAATCCTAAACTAACTGCTCTTGTCAGAAAATCTGATTTAAATAGTCTGATATACCAACTCAATTTAATGTTTTTATGTAATTTTCAGTGATAAATGTGGGTGATATATTTTACTTTCCACAGTGGTATGTAGAACGGCATATAAACACAACTAATAGTATAGGCGATCGGAAAACAGTTTTGCACAAACATGACCTCAATTATGGTTGAAACAACGTCGGTGTGACGAATGTATGCCACTCAGTACTCTTTGTCACTCTACTTGCTTTGGGTGTATAGATTATTCCGAATTTTAAGTATATTAGCAAGGTACGATTTTTTGTCATATACGTGAATTTAAAATCAACTGTCTGTCTTGTCGGTCTTGAAAAAAGGATGAGGTTGTCAGATTGTCTGAATTTTCTTAGTGTAATTTTTTCTGCAATGTTCATAATTTATTATTCGATCTGATCCCACGGATGCGTAGATAAATACGATGAGGAGACTGTCCTGCCCTCACCCCCACCACTGTAACTCCTGTAAGCCAGGATCAACAGTGGCACGCAAAGTAATGACACCGAGCATTGAAGCTCGGCGAGTCTCCGGGAATGTCTAACTTGTCTTTAACCCGCAACGAAATTATCAGAAAGTTAAATGAATAGGAGGAGTTGGAAATACGATGATAGATAAATACGATGAAGGAAGTGCAACATATTAGTAATACATATGTACAGTCAGCGACATAAGTCGTTGAACACTTCACATTTTTTGATAAGCTTTTTATGAATTAAAATTTGTACGTACTACTCTGTAGTCGTAAAATATAACCAAGTAAAGTCATCTATGCCGAGATGTGCCATACGATATTGAAAATAATTATTATATTGGATGATAAGACAATTCCAAATCTCGTGAATGTGTAGCGACTTATGTCGCTGACTGTACGTATAATTGATAAAATATTAAACCGCATTGATGTATATTTTATCCTCTGCTCTTATTAAGTATTAAGGGACGTTAACTGGAGTTATTTTCATTTTGCAGTTCGAATATTGTAACAGTTTTGACGGCATATTCCTGGAATGTTGTCCGACATTTCTCAGCCCGATTGAAGCGTGTGTATATTTTGTCATACAGGTCGGAATGTTTTGTATAAATAATGTGTAAATTACGCATATGTTAGCCACGCATAATAAAAATATTATGAAAGTAATGTGAAGGGAATTTTAGCTTAGGGGATTCAAATTGTGCTATCTATTGAAAATTAGCAATAAAATTTATACGTTAATTTAAGTCAGATTCCTACTTTTGAACATTAAAGTAGAGACATAAATTATGAATACAGCCAGTGAATGAATCGAGTTGGCAGATTGGCAATAAATGCACGGAATTGCTCAGAGATTTTGCGCGAGTATCGTAATGTTGTTTACTGATTTTCCCGACAGAATGGTTTTATGTGTATGCGTACTGTTGTTAAAAATAAATTAACGAAAATGCAAACATATTTCGACATGAGGTATATTATCAATTAGATGTAATCATTACGAGTGACAAATGCATCTGAAAGTGGTGAAATAAGTGAAGTTGATCCTGTATGACAAAACTGTTTAACCAGTTTTAGTAAGTTTACTTAAATTAGTTTCTTCCGACTATATGCGTAATGAAAAAAGAAGAAGTAATGATCTTAGTAAATAATAACAAATAACACCCAAAAGTCACACACATAGTCCTGACCCCACACTAAGATCCAGTCTTGTATTGTGGGTAACAGGAACTACGAGAGACGTTTCGGTCTCACAAACACTCAGACTCCTAAGAAATATTGTGGGCCGCACAAGCATTTCTCTTGGTGCGGGGATCGAACCCGCAGCTTTTCGTTTCACAGGCGGTGTTTAACCGATTGCGCCACGTAGGCTGTTATAGTAGCTTGTATCATAGTTAAAATTGTAGAGCCCCGCTGTTGTCAGTCATGACACGGCATGAAATGACAGGCTCATCCGGGGCGGTGCCACGTCTCACAGGGTTCGACATGAAGCTTTGTTGACACGTTTCGCTCGGCAAGTAAGATTGTTTGTAAGCCGATTTGATGGGCTGGAAATATTTCCACGATCCAAGCGTTGTGAATGTTCATGGGCGGCAGTGATCACTTACTATCTATAGGTGACCTGTCTGCTCGTTTGCCGGAGCAATGATAAAAAAAAACAAGTTGAGCCTACTAAGGTAGCAAAATAATGATTGAATTTTGTGACAGTTTCTAATACCGTCGACAGATTTCTCTCATTGTCAGCTATGTTTTGTATTACAGACGCGAATGGTTCACAGTCGTCTAATGTAAAATACATTGTGTTGTTACCTTCACCCATAAAGCGCTTTTGTCCCTCCACAATAAGACTATAAAAATGATGTGAACATTGGTGACACAAACGTTTATTTCTTTTTTTATACTGTGGCTAATCGATTAATGAATTAATCGAGGGGAAACTCTTTGATGTCTATTAAAGCGTTGAATAGCTGTTGTGGACGAGTCAGTGGCTTTCAGGGGCATTAGGATTACGCTTTTTACTTACATATACGTACTAGCTAACGTAACACGTGTATACGGTGTTTGTTTTATTTTTAGCTTGATGGGAGTATGGAAGAATAATTGTTCGATTTTTAATTATTATTTCGAATTTAATAAATTATAGATTGCAATGCAGAATCTTATTAAAATTATTGGTATTATTTTTTATGGTACTTTGTGCCTAGTAACGACTAGACTACATTACTAGACTAGACCTAAATGTTTATCAAGTTCTAGCTATAACCGATGTGATTGTTTTGTTTACTTATTTCTGAAGACTAGTATCTGATCTATAACTGGTTAGCAAGTCTTTGAATTTCGTGCGGTTTTGAAGTTACAATCCGTAGCCGTATAGCGAGTTCCTACATAATAACTTGATTGTGCGAAAGTGTGAGAAATGTTATTATTGAGTTGTTCATGTAATCAGCAAGGTAATAACGCTCACAGATCGAGGGAAACCGCGGCGTTAAACGATGTTAAGAATAGATTAAAGAATCTTCGTGACGTCACCAAATGCGATACAATGGATTTTTCCAGCTGTCCGCGAGTCGTTAGTGGGTTGATTAAAAAATCATGTCGTCCCAAACTGAAATAGAACACTTGTGTTGGGGAAAGTTGACACGCGCGTCTGTTACTCTCTCTCTGACATGATGAAAACCCGCCGCGGCAGTTTTGGGTCACTCTCGTAATAGTCCCGAATACCAAACAATAAATTAAGAATCACCGCAAATATTTATGCGAAACGTTTCCTTGGCGACGTCATAAATTCGACGCGAAGTGGCTCTGCAGTCTTGAAAAATGTCACATGAAAGATGTGTTAATTTCGGAAGCCACTTTTCACTTTTCTGGAGTCATTACATAACTTCGCCTTCAGTCCATTTATTTAATAGGGTCACCGTTTACTTTCACTTCACGAAAATGTGTATTTTTGTTACTTATGATGTAATCTTTGTTGCTTTATTCGATGACGTTTATATTTATTTGTTGTGACACAAGAGTCGCTGTGTCCATTTCAATGGAATCCTTTTCAGTTTTCACGTGGGTTTATATCCTTAATTCAGTTTACTTTTTTGTACATATTATTTGCATAATCGTTTTGAATATTTTTGAAGGAGAATTAGCAAATCGCGCTGCAGATGCCTGTTGAGGTTTTAATACATGGTCAATCCAATTATAGATTTTCTTTTTACTAATTTGGTTTATTGTGAAAATGTCAAGATTGTATTTAAATTAGTACAGTTATGCAATTAGTGAGAGGACTGGCGGAGATGGCAGTGTCCTTCTCGACAAGTCCGCGCCTCACTTGCTCTGTCTTTAACCTAAATATCGCTTGTAATTGCGGTTTCGCTGCCATAGTTTGAAACTTGTAGGGATTTTTGTAAATAACTTCTGTGTTGCTTAAAAAATGTTTAATTTAATATCTTTCTTTTTGTCTCGTGTTTAATCTACTCTATTTCACCGCATCGTTAGCATCCTTGATTGTAAGGACCTAAAGGATTTTTTATATCTTGTTCATATTAAATTTTAAATGTCAAACGAATCATACTCAGATACTATAAAACTTATATTATCTTATTCTGTGTTTCACAACTTTAACTTTTAACATTCAAACATATAATTTAATTTTAAAACGAATCTGTGATAAACTACTAAGTAAACTACTTCAGTGTTTTTTGCAGGTAATAAAACACGTTACAACCTTTAGCGACATAATGTCTATCAGTTTAATTTATCAGTAAAACTTCTTCTCACACAAGAATGCGATAATTGGCATCTGAAGTGCCTTTTACCATATCACACACTAATGATAAAAGAAATCTTGTAGCGTCAATAAGTAAGCATTACTTTTAAAATGGTTTCTAGAATGTTAATGATTACGTTCGGAAAATAATTCTAATGATGTCTTTATGAGGATTGTTGGGCATTTTTATGTTATTATTAAAAATATGTAAATGTTATTTGGAGTATGATTAAAGTAATTTCATCTTAAGAACAAACTTTTAGGTATCAAAAAAATTTATATTTAAAGAATTAGGAGGCAATCCAAGAAATTATTACTATATAAATAGTTACTAAAAGATTGGTAAGTTCTTTACAAAAAGTAGGTATAAAATGTAATTCCAATGAAAAAAAAACCTTGTCCGAAGGCTTGAATTAGGCATTAGAAAATTCTTGGTAAACATACTTACTCTGATGATGTTAGCTTAGTTTTATGCTTTATTCACTAACATAATTTTAAAAAGTAACGTTTTGTTGTTATTTAGTTATATAATATCATGATAGTGTATAAATACGCTTTGGAATATTATTTGGTTAAAAATATACATATAGACGATCACGCGGATGTTATAACGTTTAAAAAGTGCTCGTAAATAAAAATATTGTTAAAAAGATATTAAATATAGTGTCAGAACGTTAAGGACATTATGTCTTAGAAGAGTAGGCATAGATTTTAAATAGGCTAATTGGCAGGAAAGTCACAGTTGTGCAAAGTCGAACTAACAAACCATGCGCATACTAATAAGTTGTCGCCTTTCAGTTTGAGTAGTTCATCTGCATATAATGTGGAGGAAAAAGTTTATTCTTCAACTCATAAAGTATCAGAAAATCTTAAGATAATACCAATTGATGCGTCTTTCCTCTTAGTGTTCCTAGGCTTGGCTTTCTGCAGAGTTTAGATGATTTAAATAATATCTTTTGAATAAAAAAAAAAAACAAAACCAATATATCAATAGACTCTTGTTCTCTATATAATGACGAAACTAAAGACATTCTTTCTTCTAACATCAATCCACATAAACTATCAGCCATTGCTCATACTCATCTAAACCAAAGACTTTGCACTTTAAGTAAACACTTCTTACAACCTTCGTCTATGAATTTAAATAAAATGCTGTTTGAATATGGTAGAATTAATATATCACCCAAAACTTAATCATTATCATTCTCAAATCTGTTAATGGCGAAGAACAACGCTACAAACGGTTAGTATGCGGTGTCCGTGTATAGTGTATCTACTGAAACGTTGTCCTACAGTTGTAGTACGAGGTCACAAATCAAGAACCTTCATGCCCCAGCGGCTGTCGACCGAGCGAGTTATGTATGTGTTCCGCTTGATCAAATTGTAATAAATGTAGGTTTCAACCATATTTTAACTCTCCACATAGATGGACACACAATTTAAAGTTGTGATTTTTTTTTCAATTATGTATTAGCCTGCGGCTGTGTCTCGAGAAGCATCATTAGCGCCAGCCTTGGTAAGAGCAGCTGAATTCCATTCCAAGGTGTTTTAGATGGCGATCTCATTGCCATGCTATATAATATCCAGTCGTAGGAAAATTAAATGAGTCTTCAAACCCAAAACCTATTTAAATTGATCGATATAGGGAATCGGTAACGTTACTTTTCGAAGACACTTTGCCACTGGACAGAAATACGACCTTCAAGTTAATTCGCCATTACGTTACATAAAACTAAAAGGATAATTTAAAAGGTAATTTCACCTCGAAACTGAACGAAACTCACGTTTGGAACACAAGTACGTGCGATAAATTGTCTTTTTCTGTTGCACAAACGTCATCACGCGCAGGCCGTTCGCGACATTGTTTCAACCAATTACAGATAGCTATGGACTTTTATAGAACATTATCTAACCGTGGCTCGCCCATTTCCCTCAGATAGAGATAAACATGGTCTGAGCATTCAAATATCATACTAGAAAGGACACCGGAAACAAAAAACACAACAATGTTTTAATAAAAAATGAACGGTACCGTACCACTCTTTTTATTTCTGTCTCTCCTACGCAATAATAACATCTTCGCTCTCGCTGCACTGGGTTTCCGTGTGCACGCACACAGGTATTCTATACCGGCACAATGCGCAGAAGTTTTGTTCCCGATGTCCGCTTTAATTTAATACCTCAATGGTTCTGAGTGAACGGCAGAGCACGCGCCTCGCGCCATCCATTTGATACCGGAACAAAACGGGCATGTGTTGCGAATGGCTCGCAAATCTTTTTATTAATATTCATATGTAACGAAATGTTGTATTCGTGTTTCAGTTTAGTTTCACGCTGTACGTAAAAAGGCTTGGGAGTATTGTGATTGAGTAATTTGGGTTTATGTAACAATTCAATGATAAATTTACTCTTTTTGTAACTAGTTTTAACGCACACATCGTGTATAATGTATACGACTTTTATTAAGGATGTCACCGGAGATTATCTATGAGCTATGAGCAAGAATTCAGAACAATTAATGGATAACAAAAATAAGAGTTTGATTTCGTGGTTTTGATCACAAAAGCATCTTAAATATTTGTATAAATAAATGTTTTGAAAGGGCAAATAAACGTAGATACACATGTTCTACAACTGCCGTTTGTATTAAGATGTTGTACATTATCAATTACGTATTTTTTTATCTTGAATAGTTTATTGCACGTGTATTTGTTTTGATGACTGTTGAGTCATATGTAAACATTTGCTACGCTAGTGTTTTTATTTCTCTCATTATAGTATTTATCTTATGTAATAACTTTCGTCTTTGTACATACACTGTTGCAAGAGGCGAGTATGTTATTAAGATGAAACCCACAAGATGAAAACTACATTATTTTATCTCCAACCAAAATTTGCCTGAAAGAGATTGCCTAGTGCAAAAAGGCCGTCTATTGTACTTGTGGTGTTTTTTTTTTTAAATTTTCTTTAAAAAGAATGAAGAATATTTTTCATTACAACATTTATATTCTGAGAAATAGAATATAGTCTAGCATTGAATGAATGATTAATAAAAAATCTCAGCATTCGAGGAAAATGTCAGCTAATTCTCAAGACTACGAGACAAAACAATAACAATGCAGCCGAAGCATAGAAAATACAAATAAACAAGTATATGTTACGTGATATACTATACACCCGATACCCGAAGGCGTGTTTCGCTGACCTTAGGTCTACAGTATCGTATATCGAGTACTCTATATTACCAAGATATCGTAACATGCTTTAAAAAGAAACATTAAAGGGATCTGTGAACCCGTTTAAGTTGCTTCACTAAATTATTATTAGCTGCATTTACCTTTCATGTTTTATTTTTAAACGTTTGTTTATTGAGCGCGGGGAACTTGAATAGAAACGATTAATTGATAGCCTTATTGATCTATTTACAGATCTATATGTTATTAAACATGCAGTCTTTGGGTTTACTGTGAGCTGCAAGAATTTGTCAATGAAAAGATGAATTTATTGAAATTCCTGCGAGAATATACGTCAAGGATCAGCAGTAATTATAAGCCAATTAATAAATATGTTGCGGAAAGCTAACAGCTGCAGGATTTGGGCACAAATAAGATCTACTTATAGAAGAACATAAGACATTACGATATTGCTATTTTATAACTATAGCTATTTTACATTTACAATGCAGATATATGCAGAAATATTGTATAGAATAGATATCTTGCAAAATTTGAACTCTCCGTCTATTATTGTGTGAATGTTTCGACAGTAACATTGTGAAAAGCAAAGACATGGTGCATTAGAAATAATATGGACACAATACATTGTAAGAACTTAAGAAATTATAGACTACCTACAAATAATTAAACGTAATACTAACTTCAGAGTAAAATATGTGTCGTGTAAAATTGAAATTGCTAGAAATGTTGGCTCAATAACTCCAAGATTGGATGCAAAAATGGCTGGTGACACAAACTTTTCTTGTGATGATCTTTTACTATCCCACTTTGATATGTAAGCTGTTATATACTAGCTTCTTAATCTACGACTGCCTCGGTGGCGGCTGAGGTCACGTGTTCGAATCACTGGTCGGGCAAACTGATTTTGGAGTTAGGTATTCGTGTTCGATATGGCGATAGGCTCGCCCTATCACATCGTTGGACGGAAAACACAAGACGAAACGTGGGTTTTCTGATGGCAACTCTGCCAACCCCTTCTGGGAGCAAGTCGATATATATGTATTTATATCTTAATAAACACTATGTACAAATGGGTAGTATTAAATTCGTTTGCAAAGTTCACGATCTCTTTCGAGGTGACTCACGTAATAGTAAGTCGACACCGCAGTGTAAATATTGGAAAATATATTTCACCTAGTATTACCAGTTGTGTAATTAGTTAGTTATTACTAATGATGCATAGTTTATTGGCCTGAATCGGAATTCAACAAAACATACAAATAAGATGCACCTTGCAAGATGAGAAATTTTCTTCATTGTTTTTAAAAATTTCATTTTAAATCTTGTTAACTATAAAAATGTATAAAGAACCCTTATATAGTTAGAGATGAATATTTAAATAGTTTTATAGTACCAAAAAATAAAACTGTGAATGTAACATAATTATCTATATATTTAATTAATTCAAAGTCAGACACAATGTACTGAGATTATTTATTTTTTTAATTTATTGGAATTACAAACAATTATACAACTAAATAAGATGAATACAAATAGAACATAAGAACAATAATACCTATATGTATAATCATAAACGCTATTTACGTATTCATAAATTATACTAGAAAGATTAACCATTATTTATGTGTGTGGTCTAAATAATATTTTTAAATAAGTCACATTAGGTACCAGGATAACATATTCACCGAAGAGATCTTTCCTGCAATTACGCTAGTGTAGTGGCTCCGTAATGGTCTGTCCATACACAAATCATGTAATTCGCAAGCATGTAAAGAAGCAGAAGTAACATTTACCTTCGAGTAATTGCAGAGTGCGCGTCATGCACGCTTGTACATTTACGTAGGACTTGTGTGAATTATATTTATGTAACTTCGAGTCAATTTATGAGATTTTTTCTACTGACTACACAAAGTGACCATAATTTTCTTCAGGGTAAGTGCAATGCAGTCCAGATAATATTTATCTCCTTTCGATTGATTTTGTCAGCGTTCGTAATATAATATCAGGACGAATCTGAAACACGATGTGTTTGTTTATTACTGAATTTGAATATTTAACAATTAGTTACACAAACGGAACGATTGGCGGTCTTCGTTTTTAAATTAGTGATTATCAGCTTAGAAAGATAATAAATGTATAGTTATCAATCGAACATACTATTGTCTTGATTGTCACATAAGTAAAAACCTAGACAGGTTTTTACTTATGTGACAATCTCTAGACAGAAACCTAACGCCAATTTTATTTCTAATTCCTATTATTAGTTTATTCTTCAAATGTCTTGCATTAACACTTATTTAGTTCTAAGTATCCAGATTAAAATTTAGTTTAAATATGTGGTGATCTAACGACATATT
Source organism: Hyles vespertilio (assembly GCA_009982885.2). Classification (NCBI taxonomy): domain Eukaryota; kingdom Metazoa; phylum Arthropoda; class Insecta; order Lepidoptera; family Sphingidae; genus Hyles; species Hyles vespertilio. Next base: position 10,282,217 of record CM042806.1, on the reverse strand, counting down.
AGTTACAGGAAGCGATCTCAATTTTGTTTTGTTTGTCAGCTACACTCTAGTGAGTTATAAAATAAAATATTCTAAATCTTAGCATTGCAGTTGTTTTATCTCGATATTGTCTTGTAAAGTATAGGTTGGCGTAATTTCGAGGTCAGCCTGTCACAGTTAATTAATAGACCTTTATCAGGCAGACATGCAACCACGTCCGAACCCACGCTTGTCAGTTCTCCAATGTTTTACCATTTAAGCGTTTTAGTGGCATTTCAATTACAGTTCGGTAATAGGTACGCTTATTGTTTTTCGGGAACACGGAACTAGCTGTGTTTTTAAAAGTCCTCGTTTTCTAGACAAATATGAAAATATTTTTTTATGAAAATAATTTATGTATGATAAAGATATTGTTTGCCAATTTTGGGGCAAAATCGGGATAAAAAAATATCTGATCATTGAAACGGAAAATAAATAAAATGGAAGTTCTCTCGCTGATATAGTGACGTAACTAATTGCTTATAATTGCGGAAAGATTTTTGTATGGCTTTTATCTACACAGCCACTCTGAACAATTTGAGTGACGGTCGATTAATACCAAAGTCTTGAAAACATTGATAGGCGATAGAGCGACAGACAATATCATCGAAATGGTAACAAACCCGAGAAAATCAAGACAGGTTGCAACTCTACCATAGACAATTAGTTTGTTAGGCTTATAACCGTTCTGTACTGGATCGAAATTGACCGGTAATATGGCGTAATGTAAAAACGATAAATATGGTCTATCCGATATTGACATGCATTACTCGTGAATTATAATCTGTCTAAACTAAAGGGTACTGTTGGAGGTTTCATATATTTCAACTTTGTAAAAGCGTAATTCACATAATGTCAATAACATTTTCCGTAATGTCATGGAATTGTAGCTTGAGGGAAAATGCTATTGAAATTGTGTGAGTTAGACCTGTACGAAGTTGCTAAAACTAAAAAGTATGGAACGTCAAACAGTATTTAATAATGTAGTTGGATAGTAGTAGAGAGGGCAAACAAATTAAACTACGTTTCAAAGAGCCTACCAGAGATTGTACGCCAAATAAAATATGATAATGATAATCTTAAGTAATTTAGAGGGTTTTAATTATATTAGTGTCTCCATAAACCATTTCACTTTTTAATATGTAACCGTATCAAAGGTGATTTAATTTACGAATATTCATTTAACTGGTTTTTAGATTACACGAGTTAATAATTTTAAACCAAGTTAATTTTAAACATTATGTAAACTGTACTAATTCATCGTTGGAATTAAACTATGATTCAGCTATGTCGTTTTTGTGGGTTACACAGCGGTAAAGATAAGCACAATACGAGTACATTCAGGAAACTAGACGAACTACGTATCTCTATCAACAAAATAATTTACACAGACTGGTGACATAAAGACATTGAACTACGGGAAAATCACTTCATTCAAAATATATTATTACTTACATAATACTACGTAATTAAAAATTACGAGTAATATCAAAATTTTTAATCTATGGAATCATATTTTTTTAGTAAAAGGGTTCAGGTTTCCTCACGATGTTTTTCTTCACCGTGCATTCCACTGCAGGCCCGTGCCCTGTAGTGGAACGTAAATGGGCTGATACAATACAATTACGTCATATCTTTCGAATAATTTGCTATCAATATCGGTATATAAATCAAAACCAAAAACGAACAATCTAATACAAACTACACTCCTAAAAGGAATAGGAACAAGGTTGGACACTGATATTTGGGCAGTCTACAAGGCTTGCCTATTTACGATATTATTTAGCGCGTAATGGCGAAGTGGAAAATATAGTCCTCAATGATCAAAATAAAGTTAAAACATTAAAAAGAAAAATTATTTATTTGCATTATCTTAACTTAATCTAAGTATAAATTGTCAATATTGGAGCACTCCTTTTAAGTACCAAATTGTATAATATTTTTATCAGAATTAAAAGTATTAGATTAGTTTTATGTTCATTGCTTGAGTTTTAATATACATAGTGGTTAAAGTAAGTAAATAAAATATATCTTTGAATTAATTTAGGTATATGGTTAGGGTATACCCTAAGAGTTGTATGAAAATGCTTCGAAGTTAATCAGAAATACAAATAAAAGAATAAGGCATTGAAACGATTGTATGAATGTGACGTTTGTGGTTATTTCAAATACGTACTTAATAATATATTTTTTACCTGTGGAAATAAGTTCTATGTAAATGCGAAATGTTTATGAGAAAAAAATATAATATGTGAGTACAAATTATTAGATTAGAATTATTCGAAACGATCGGTAAGGTAAACATTGCAGTCAAATCTAAGCCACGACTAAAAGCAAGAGTCAAAACAAAATGGAAAGCAGTTGGCGCGGCCATGTTTAGAATTTGGCGCCAGAAGAACCATTGTTCACATGTGAGCGAGCATGTAACGTTCCGTGTCATTGTGTTTTATAGCGACATTGTAAAAACAAAACAAAGACCGATTTACCAATATTAACATTGTTGCCTAAAGATTTGTAATCGTTCTAAACTTATGATGGCATCATTTAAGATATTTGGGAAAATACGAGTACATACATATCATAAACTCACGTCTTTCTCTCAGGATAGGTAGGCAGAGGAGCCACTAGGATGATGATAGGGGATCGCCATATCGTGAACAAATTCATGACCCCGAGTTGACAGTCAAAAATCCAATATCAGTTTGCCCAACTTGGGATTTGAACCCAATATCTCGACGTTGTAATAGTACCTTAGTACAACTGCGCCACGGAGGAAATTTAAAGCAATATTAGAAGTTGTTTTTCATTCGCTTCTGTAAATTTTGTAAACGAGGATCAACAGTGGCACACTTATGTTTAACAGATAGATAGCAATCCGCAAATAGTTCAGAATGAATTAGAAACTTATTATTATTATCAACTTACTTTCCTTTGAAAGCGGAAGGCAAAATAATGGACTACAGTAGTAATTAACTTGGATGGATAGGCCTATATCTATCTCGCCGTTGCAACCGTATATGTAAACTGAATAAAAAAAAACAGAAAAGCTCAAAGGTCGGAAATGAAATGGACGGCAGAAGCAGTGATCTTTTCCAACTGAAATCGGAAATTACTCGCAGATTGCTTTTGATCAAGCGTGATTAACTTTTTAAGCTAAAAATATATTTCTCGATTTTTCGGTTGGGTAATTTTTTTTTAAAAAACAACAACCAAAAAAGATTTTTTTTTGTCACAAACCTTAAAATTAAGTTTATGATATCTAATGTTAATTGTAGCTATGTTGTATTGTCAGTTTGTGCGTCTTTATCAATGATGGTCTAATGAATGGAATTTCTCACCATCTCGAATGAAAGTGGAAGTACTGAGTGAGAACTATGCGAGAACTCGCTTTGTTGTGTTAATTACATTACACCAGTTAGGAAACACCATGCAATCAACATTAAAGAGAATGCTCGCCTGACGATTAATATTGATTCCCATTTATTTACTTTTCATATTTTTGCATATTTCTCCATCCAAACAGCAGTGTGAATGCACCGTTGGCTTTCGGTTTTGAAGGGCATTGAAGCCGGAGTAACTACTAGACATTTTGAGACTTAACATCTCATGTCTCAGAATGGCGAGCGCAGTGGAATGCCAAGCATTGCTTTGTAATTCATGGTGTTTGGTTTTGCATACTGACCATTAGCGGTCGTGTCGCTTACCGTCATGTGAATGGCATACTCCTCTCGCTATTGAATGCAAAAATATAATGACACAATCTAGTCGGAATTAAGTCTCTAAATCACGAAACCTACTCATATATATACATGTGTATACATGTGTTATCATTAGAATCGTTATTTATGTTTAAGTTACATGTGCAATTATCTCGTTGGTAATTAAAAAATAAATTCAAGTAAATTTTTGAGAATTTACTTATTTAAAATAATTCACTTTGACTAGCTAACTTGATACAAATTTGGTTAACGATTTTCGGATGTTTCTAGTAATTTTGCTTAGTTGCAATATAAACCATTAAAATACATTATTTAAATTGATATTTAAATAACGAAATAGATTGGCATAACATTAAAGATTGTACATATAAATTGCCATTATAATTAATTTATAATAACTTTAGGGCAGATTGATGATAGCCTACAGTTAAAGTGAGTCATAGATTAAATTCTAGCAGGTTCATTAGTTCGTCGCAGTGTGTGGCACATTAGAGAGATTACTTAACCGACCCGTCACCTATGTAACCTCGTCGACTTGGATGCAGTTTGACTCACCGTTTTAGTCATTAGAATAAATGCACTAATAAAGGAGAAAGACCGTTTATTAGATATGTACGTATATGTGTGATAAATTTCAGGCATTTTTAACAACCTGAACTACTGCAATTTTATGGTAAATAATAAATAATTAAGTCACATAAACATAACAATTATCTTTTAAATTTCAAGTCTTCCTTTCCTTATATATTTTTTAAGGTTTTTTTTTATTGTCTGTGCTGTAATCTTTTTTCAGTCACGAAAAGATATCCTTCAAAAAAGCAAAGGAAAAATAAAGTGCAAGATTTATACAATAATCCAAATTTAAATGCCCTCAATAACAGTCTCCAGCGTAAGGCTACTGGCACGACATATATTTCAGCACTTATCATTGATTGGCTGAAATAGCCAACAGTCAAATAATACCCAGACCACAATGTGCAGTGGTTAGCGAATCGAGAACAGCCTTTGTGCCTCGTGGGATTACGAGCCATCATTGAACAACGAACAATGAATCGATGATTTGAAAATGAAACACGCACGATGCGTAATTTATGTTACGTGTACACTACATACTAAAACCTCATTCGTATTTTGTAAGTATAAAGAACAATATTGTGTATAAATAGATGGAATTTTAAATTCTAAATACTTTAACAATGCAACCTATTTTTTTAATTTAATGGAGTGAGCTTTTGTGAATATATATCTAAAACATGTGTGCCATTGTCTTTTTATAAAATAACTTCTTATCAATATGTTATTTTCACTTCTGTGGTGAGAATTCACATATTCGCAGAGTAACTATCGGTCATATTCAGACGTCATCTTATGTAGCTTATGTCTTCTTGTCTAGGTTGGTGAGCGTAGTGGAATGTCAAGCATTGCTTTGTAAATCAAAGTATTCTTTGGTTTTGCTACTGATTATGAGAGGTCGTATCGCTTACCATCAGGCGAACGGCATGCTCGTCTCGCCATATATCGCAATAAAAAAGATATAAAAAAAATCATATTTCATTCTAAGGAAACCCTGTAGAAAATTATCACATTGTTATTTTGCATGCCGTTAAATGCAAGGTTATCTGCGTTAACAAGGAAAACAATACGTCATTGCATGTTTACAATATAAATGGTTGAAAAATAATCTAAAAAATATTATTTATTGATCTCGTAATAAAACAATAATTTCGCATCGTTATTTCAAGTCGTTAAAATCCTAAGTTTTCCAAAATAGCCTGGTATTAATTATTCTAAAAATATTTTTAGGCATGTCTAGATCACGTTAGGGAGAGACACATTATTTATAGTTAAGTAAACCCTACATGCCGAATAAGATAATAGTTGAAGTTGAGATTTCAAGAATATGCAAATGCATTTTCATTTTATTTGCGTATTGTTTAGATTGATATTAATAGAAATCGTGTTAATTCTTTGTTGTCCATAACATATCGAGTGAAAGTATTGTTCCATATTTGTTTTAGTATGCGAGTGTTTATAGCTTTCACGATCCATATGTTGTTGATTGATTCTTTAATTAGGAAAGGTATAAACATAATTTGTTGCTTCACATTTCACTGATTATCATTGACCTTGAATTCTATAATTAATTAATATATATCCCAGAACGGGTAGGCAGAGGCAGGCAGGTAGCAGTAGGTATGATGCCATTTCGAGGCGATCAATCTTATTTCTGTGTTAATTTGTAACAAATGGAGGGCCCTCTATTTCCATGCGGAACTCAAATTCTAGGGCAGTTTCACGTGAAATGCAAGATGTGGGTATTGAATCTAGAATCACACTTTTTACAATACATATATGCTTTAGAATAGGGGTCGGCTACCTTTTGAGTTGGAAGAGCTAAATATTATAATTTACAACATTTCTAAGTTTTTAAAGAGCCACCATTTTTTTCTGACAACTGTTAAGACGTCTATCACGGGGGAGAGGTGCGGTGAAAAGCGAGGACAAGTGGCTGAGGGGCAGAAATGATTCCTCATCCTCATTAATCGATTCAAAATGGTATTTAAGTATATATTTTTTAAATTAAATTGTATCGGCGTGTGGAATAAAGAGCCGTAGCTTCACATCCAAAGCATGTGGCTCGCGAGCCGAAGGACTGCTGTTATAGAACAATCAACAGATGAATTCAAGAAATGTTATTTATGAAAATGTACATTAAAACTTTTGTTTTGTTACTGCTCTTCGCATATTCCCTCGTGGCTTTAAGTTTTATGAGGGCTCCATTAGAGTTACCTTTATAATACACGAAAAACCTCTTATCATGTCTCAGAACCTACATAAAATATGAGGTACACAAATTATTGATGTAGAAAATATATTGTATAAACAGTACATTTCTTGTAACATTAAAATACCTATATAGAGCATTGAGACGTGTGGGATGTTAAATTTCAGTCACGTATAATGTATCTACCTCTATTATATTCTATGGCGTTAATAAAAATAATGTTCTTATTGTTTAAAATATATATTTTTTGCTCCAATATATTGCTATTTAGTATTAGTACTTGTAAGGTATTGGATGTTGAAACTGTGTATGTTCCGAATTAAAGTTATGTATGTAGTTAACAATTAGCTTTAAACCCTTTAAATTATATTAAAATGCGTTTTAAAAAATTGTGTTACATCGTCAAAAATCCTAATTTGTTTTACCTTTATGGATGTATATGACAGTAGTGTATAAATCAAATTAACATACATATATACATAAACTCACGCGTTCTTCCTAGAAAGGGTAAGCAGAGCTGCTACCATGTCACCCATGTTTCGTCTTGTGTCTTCCGCCTCACGATGTGATAGGGGGCAAGCCCATCGCCAAATCAAATAAACAAAAATAATAATTATAATATGTATCCATAAACGACAAACAATTGTCGGTCCACGCAACAGAACGGAACAGATTAGAGCAGTGATTCCCACTTATCTAGTATGTTGCGGACACTGTTTTTATTGTTGGTATAATTTTATCTGGCAAGGTCGCGGTCAGTCAATGGTCGGCTGGTAAATTAATGGTAATGACACACTGCGCTGAAATTACGCTGGTAATCTGCACTGATGATGGCAAATCTGTGTTATTGTGCCTTATGGAATAAACGAGAATAAAATGGAATGTAACATTAGACCTACGTTGATTTATTCCACAGTTTTATGTTTATTAAGAACAAAGCATCGCGTAGAAGAGTTATGAAAGCTAATTATCCCTTAATGGTATCAAACCCTCTTTAAAGTCATGAGCGAAATCTTTTTAAGTTATTCTTTTATATTTTACTATGCTTATAATTTTTAAAATGAAACTTAATTACTTCGCAGACTTGTAATATCATTATAAAGTTATATTTCCCTGAAATTAAGGTACCGTCAATTATATTAACTTATTTTTTACACGCACAAACAAATATTTTATATTTAGATTTTCTTATAACGGATATAATATTTATAACTTTATTAAATGTCCACAACTTAATATTTCGTGTATTATTTATTACATCTAATTAATTTCTTTGACCTTGTTTGTTGATTGATATTTTCACAATCAGTCAAATGATGCCGATGATAATGATTGCATTTAGTTCAGTCAATATGTAAATTGCCCTCCGAATAAAGACCTACCCTTATTTAACATAATAAATCGTTAGGAGGGCATGTCAAGAGGTCACAGAAAAATTAAAAAGGTCGCGCTGTTTGCTGATTTTGAGAAATTCAAAAAATAAATACACAAAATTTAAAATACGCTTTTTTCTTGGAAACTATTGCTTTTAGGAAAAAGTTTTTGGAACAAAAAATGTAGAGGGCATTGCGAAATATATTTTTTGTCATTAGGGTGACGTCATCCGACTTGAAATACAAAAAGTAGAGGGCGCTAATGGATCAAAAAAGTGTTCCAACGCTATTTTCGATAGGAAAAAATGATTTTTTTATAATAATGTAAATTAGAAAGTTGTTTGTCACAAAATTAGCTACAACTTTTATTTAAACAATTTTTTTTATAAAACTTACTGTTTTCGAGCTGGAACTTGTCGAAGTGTACAAATTGTACATTATGTACCGTGCCGTTGCACAGTACCCATGCCATTCAGTTTTTATCTTTTTTTTAATTCAAATGAAATAGCAGTAATTGATTTCTGATTTTGTTATCAAAAAATTTGAACTTTTGTTCAGCAAAAATTTGAACTCAGGTGAATTTATCTATGTTTTGCATTACATTATTTCAAGTCGGATGACGTCACTTCAATGACAAAAAATGTAGTTCGCAATGCCCTCTACATTTTATATATGAAAAACTTTTTCCTAAAACCAATAGTTTCCAAGAAAAAAGTATTCCAAATTTTTTAAATTCATTTTTGAATTTCTCAAAATCAGCAAACAGCGCGACCTTTTTAATTTTTCTGTGACCTCTTGACATGTCCCCCTAACGATTCATTATGTTAAATAACGGTAGTTCTTTATTCGGAGGGCAATTAATTATTCCTTACATATTGACTGAACTAATTATTATCTTTATTGATTAGACAGAGCACGATTTCTCTTACGTCTGCTGATAAATAAGTGATACTTATATTGTAGATTTATAGATATCGTGTGTAGTACGTCATTTAGGAAAATATATTGTCATGGAAGTGTAGTAATAAAATTACTTATAGTAGTTTCTTAACGATATCCTTAGGGAGAATAAAGGGATGGGAAAGACCAGAAATAAATCTTAAAAATTGATTTATAGCAATCATACAGCAAAAGAGACTTTTCAAAAAGTTGGGTTTACAATTTTGCTGACATGTTTAATTTAGATCTGTCTGTATCAGCCCATATACGTCCCACTGCAGGGCACGGGCCTACTCTACAATCGTAATCGATTGAGAGTGGTTAGGCCATATAGTCCACCACGCTGGCCTAGTGCGGGTTGGCAATTAATTTAGATACTTATCTATTTTAGTATTGTGCACATTGGAAAATATTGTTTACTTCTACTTCTGTACCGTATACCCCTCTCAATTGTAGATAAGGCTCGTGCTCTGCAGTGGAACGTATATGGGCAGATACAGTATAGAATATAATCATGGGCATTTTATTTAAAAAAAGACAATTAATATAAAAAATATATACATATTAATACATTGTATTGTATTGTATTGTATTGTATATTGTATCAGCCCATATACGTCCCACTGCAGGGCACGGGCCTACTCTACAATCGAAAGTACGATTGAGAGTGGTTAGGCCATATAGTCCACCACGCTGACCTAGTGCGGGTTGGCGGACTTACATACCATAGAAATTCTTATAAATCGCTATGGTATGCAGGCTCTTATAAATCGCTATGGTATTAATACATACCTAATTAAATTTACTTCACTGATAAGGGTAGCTTTTTCCTTAAAATAATCTAATATTTAAAATTTAAAAATATTTACGGAATTATGTTTATGTGCAGTGAAATACGAAGCCATTAATTATTTTCTTAAGAGCAAAATATGTGAATGTAATATAATGCGACACTAAATTAAACCCTAATTACTCACAGTTATCTGATAATAACGCACAGCATAATTATATAATAACGCAGTTAACACTTTCACAACAATTAAAGTAAACAAATTTTACCTCATGTTTTCAATTATCATTCTCTTTTATAGTTATTAAACAGCTTGTAAGCGATGAAAGTTATCGACCCCGTCGACCTACTGAGAAACATTTGCGAATTCCTACATAATAAGCGTTACTCATTAATTATTTAACTCACTGTGCCTTCTAGTTATTGATGACGTAGGTGTTAGTATGCGTTTGTATTCGCTGTATTACAAAGTAGCAATGAGTTATTTGTCTTATATTTTATTTATTTGGCGATATGTGCTGTGGACTGAGTGTAATTCTGATTGAGGAAACGGTAATAAAAAAATCGCGAAATAACGATTTAAGTAATTAATACGACTATATAGTCTATTGATTTCTTATATTTACGCCAATGTTACAAATTGAAATTAAATTTTTTTTTCGGATATTTATTGCGGATGAAGAATCTTTTATAATATTGTACTTATTTTCAAATGATATAGTCGGAAAATAATAAACTGTTTGCATATGAGGTTTACACCTTCACGAAAGTGTGGCATAATGATGACCGGAAAAATGTAACATTCTAAGTTGTTATTGTAATTTTGATGTTATTATCATAAATAAAGTTCCAAAATGTTCACTGATTGACGTAGAAGGAAAAAATAGGATAAATACTGTGTAAATATGCAGTTTATTGTACAAAATATTTCAAGAGTTGCAGTGTTAATTATTATCAATAAATGTAGTTGTGTGGTATATTTACATCTTGGTTGGTCAGGATGTTTTTAATGTCTGCGTATTTGAGAATTTTTTAAATGAATTCATCACTTCCGTTCGGTCAACAAAAACAAGATAGAAACTGTTTGTCGTGAATTAAATATCATAATTTAAGATAATAAAAAGATTAAAAAGAACATATTCCAGTAATAAATTAAAAATAAAAATATTTGCCGATAATATGAAGTCTGTGATTAATGAACGGAGGGCAATATAATATATAGTTTATTTCAAACAAGACCTACAGTGAATGTATACCAAACCTACCTTTAATATGCGTTGCACTTCTCAGAATTACCTCAGCCAATAATTAAATGAATTTTAAATATGAAGTAATATTCAGTCGGAACGTGGGACACTCGACACTCAAGGAAAACGGGCAAAATGTCCAGTTATTTACATAAACGATTTTGCTTTTCAGTTCATCGGATATTGCGGATCTGTTAATAAGTTCGAGTTTTACTTTTGTTGTTATAAAAGCTGATCATAATTATTTTTAGTATTTATACACTTCCTTTTTTGATTACTACGTTAAATCAGGTTTTGGATTTAACATACTCCATAAAGTGTTCAAATCCCCTATCATAGTCGTAACCATAAACTAAGTTCGGAGAAAATAAAGTATAATAAAGAATAGTATTGATTTTTAGAAGTGAAAAATATATATCTTACTTCGGAGGTGGAGTATAAGCTTTCTGGGCGTAGACCATCCGAACATTTGGACTTCGTGGTAAATACGTTTACTGGTGGTAGGTCTCTCATATGTCAGAGGCCATCTGGGTAGGTACCACCGCAATGTCTATTTCTCCCGTGAAACAACACTGCTTAAATGCACTGTTGTGTTTCGGATTGAAGGACATTGTAGCCAGAGCAACTACTGGACATATTGAGACTTAACATCTTATGTCTCAGGATGGCGAGCACAGTGGAATATTGCTACTGTTCATGAGCGGTCGTATCGCTTACCATCAGGCGAACGGCTTGCTCGTCTCGCCATTCAATGCAATAAAAAAAAAAAAAAAAAAATACCTCTTCGTTGGGCGAATGACATTTATTAGGCCAGTGGCCAACTACCGTCAGATTGTTTAAGTCGCTCACAGGTTTGTGACGTCACTTAATTACTGTTGACATTACCAAATGACAACAACTGCGGCCGATGCCTTCTCGGATCCTTATGATAATTGATATTATCTAGAAACAGGCTCCGAATGTAATGAAAAATCTTTATTTAATTAAATACAATTTTAATTGGTAGATCTTTCGTAAGCAAGAGGCTGTTTGAGAAGGTACATACTACCCATTTGACTATTTTTGTGTTTCGCTTTGAAAGACATTGTAGTCAGTGATTACTGTTCTTTAAGATACTTCTAGCGGTGATAGACGCAATGTAGTACCATGTTGTAATAATTATAAAACACTTTATTAAAATAAGCATACACCATAGATAGATAGAGAAAATATAATCCAACAATTACAAATACAGAAAAAAAATTAAGCATTAGGCGCCCAAGAGCGATCTCTTCCAGACCACCATACGAGCAGAAAAAATCTAAGTATGTACATATGTATGGCCATGCAGTCCTAACTAGTAAGTTCTGTGTGGTATTGCTCCTGTTATGGACAGGTGTGTAGCATACCATTCGATGGGTGAGTCGCTCGTATCGAATTCTTACAAATAAAAATAAAATCTTTGTCTTAAATGTGTTTGGTCCTAGTCTTCAAATTCACTATCTTAAAAATGCCTTTCAAGAATTAAACTCAAACTTCTTAGCGTGTTTTTAAATCCCAGCCTGTTATGCTGTTAACGGTTGTAAAATTTCAAACTTGTCCTGCCTTTTAGCCAATAGTTCAATATCCTTTTTACTGGATTTTATTTTTATTGACTCCATAAACAAGTTTTTAAAATATTTTATTCAGTGATAAGTTAATGAATTTCTTATAATCATAGTTGAATTATTCGTAAACAGGTCAACGTTCGTCCAAGATCGTTGGAAGTGGCTTAATTATATTTAGTATTTTTATTAAAATATTTTAAACCTTCTTTAGTTTACTTATGATAGAGCATACACAAGTTCTATTTCAAAAAATATTCGCAAGTTAGAGTTTCGTCGATTTAGAATGGGCTATAGCTAATTTTGAAATAATAATAATAATTTCGGTCGGTCGAGGACTAGCTGGGTTCCACAAAAATCAAGTATAACTTGTTTATTTACATATTATTATGGACTCGTAAATTATAAGCGTGCAGTAGTAATAATAACAGTTAGTGAAACGAAAGAAGTGTTCTAAAACCGCAGGACTTAGCGGTCTATATACAAATACACAACACTTTATTAAACACCACATCAAATAAAAAATAATAGAGAAACCTTTGAAATAGTGAAAAACTGGCGATCTTCTCGCTAAGACCGATCTCTTCCAGACAATTATATGTGTATAGTCTCTCTCTACCCCAATGGAACAAAAGCTTGAATTTATGTACGTATAATATATCTGTATCAGCCCATATACGTCCCACTGCAGGGCACGGGCCTCCTCTACAATCGACAGTACGATTGAGAGTGGTTAGGCCATATAGTCCACCACGCTGGCCTAGTGCGGGTTGGCGGACTTACATACCATAGAATTTTTTATAAATCGCTATGGTATGCAGGTTTCCTCACGATGTTTTCCTTCACCATTTTAGTGCGTGGTGATTGACTATCAATACACACATGACTCCGAAAAGTCAGAGGTGTGCCCTGGGATTCGAACCCGCGACCACCGTGAACATGTTGGCAGTCGCGTCTAGTCCGTTTAACAACAGGCCACCACGCACTTATAATATATGTACGTATTATAACGTATTATAATCCGAAAAGGTATTTAAGTGATGATAATATAAAAGTGTGCAAACTCGTCATGCTCTAAATTTCACAATCGGGGTCAATACCGGTTCCAGCGATACTGAAGCCGAATTGAGGATGTTACATTACGCATGTAATGTAAATCTTATGCGATGCTTTAACAGTAATCCGATAACCTCCGTGCTGCAAATACGGTAATCTACTATGAGAGCATTTTCAAGCAATCAATATTCAAATGTTTGATATTATAAGACATTAATTTATTTATTTTGAACTGTTTAAAGGCCGACTTGATGCCTAAAGGATATAAGGCATACATTCCATGTTAATATACAATAGGGAACATGCACCAGACTTTAAAATAAGTCAACATATTTTTTTTGTAATCTTTATTAATATAGAAATATACGTTAAAGATATTTTTTAAATTTATCAACTCTAAATCGGTAAAATAAATACTTATAAAATGACCTTTCAAATTTGCCGCGCATTTTCCGAAACGCGATCTATTGCTTGCATCAAGAGATTTTGTGAAAGTCGTACATGCAGTAATGTTATTGAATTAAGATTAGTCACAATTGCCCTTCTGTTGCACTAAGCCTTTTCAATACAATATCATATTGCATTGCAGTTTAAAAATACTTTAATCTTGTTTCACTGACGTGTGACTGTGTTTAGGGAAAACGTGTGAAAAATATACAACATACTTGTCATATTTGCATTATATAAATAAATGATTTCATTTTTACTAAACCATCCAAATATGTAGGTTTTCAGAAACGTGTCTTTGATATTTACGAGTACAGTTACAACAACATAATATATATATATATGTATATATATATATATATATATATATATATATATATATATATATATATATATATATATATATACCGGGTATATCAAGACTGCTACCGAAAACGAAGCCGGGTGGTAGTTTTAGCGACTACAAACACAATGCAATTAAAAATTTCGCAAAGAAACGCGTCAATTTTTTTTATAATTTTTTTAATATCATCAGTTTTGGGTGGTAAATACATAGTTTTTGGTAAAATAATACTTTAAACACCTTTATATCTTAGAGTCTCTATAAATAAAAGGGTATACACTATTATTTTAGGAAAAAAATGTATTTACAACCCAAATACGACAATATGAAAAAAACAACAAACAAAAAAATCGTCGCTTTTTTTGCAACTTTTTCTGTTGCATTGTGTCTGAAGTCGCTTAAACTAGCACCCGGCTTCGTTTTCGGTAGCAGTCTTGATATACCCTGTATATATATATATATATATATAGGTGTATATACAATATTATTATTGCCATGAATGGCGAGAGGAGCTTGTCATCCGCCTGATGGTAAGCGATGTGATCGCTTACGGACAGCATCTATAGTAAGTCCCTTTAATAAATCCCAGCACTGAGACAAATAAATATATATTAATTTCATTTTCTTTTCAAAGTTTTCGTATTATAAAAAAAAACATCTTAAATCATAATATGCACGTAGAGTTCCAAGTAAATCTACGTGTGGCTATAAGTGGTATAAGTAATATGACCGAATTCGATTTAAATTTATACATATATTAGGATAGCCCTAGCTCAATAACGCAATATAACCTCTGCTAATCTCCTGGTTATTGACCGGCCTGTGCGTATCATTACAATACTTTATGTTTTCCATATTTAGCTATCGATATGTCAATAGTTCTAATTATCATCCGCTAACATTTTGCTTTAGTGCAAGTTATGTGACTCAGTGTCTATGACTCATATTTTTTGCAGTTTATTATAATATTCTAACAGCGCACTTTATGTCTGAGTGGACAAACATTTATTTCTTTACCATAAATGTCGAGTCATAGACGATTTCTGGATAATCATTCATCACGCTGTTTGACCTTTTTTATAGAATCGCAAAAATATGACTGCCATACAATTGATGATAATAAGTACATCCAAGAGATATCCTCTCTATAGCACTCTAGATTATATAGAAGTTCCGTATTTAGAAGTGAGATATTATGGACTTATTCAGAACAGAACGCAAAACTCAATTCTTGCACGTAGTAATATGATCGCTATTCTAAGGACTTTCATAATAGTCTAAGCAGCTGCGATAGTGTATTGTTTTTATTTGCTTTCAATATTATAATCCGAATGTGGCATACATTAAACATTCATTAGAAACCATATTCCGAAAACGTACGGGTTCCGAACGCTTTCCTTTACCATTAACGTGTCTTATGTAAGTGATCAAGTTTCGAACGCAAGGATTGCAAATCACGTACATTTCCTTTTAGTGCTGATTCGATTTTAATGAAGGGCTTGAAGATATACCACTTAATATATACTGTGAAATTTGTTGAAATCCTGAATAGAAAGCGATAATATACCAAAATGAGTGTGAAATTAGCGAAATTTTTGCTATTAGGTAATTTTATCAGTCATTTGAGTGGCGTAGAAGCTCCCAATAATTATATCCTCCATGATACATTAGGCTATCGTGTACTATTATCCAATTTTCCTTCCAATAACGTTTATGAAGGCGTGATTTTTGAGACCTAAGATGTTTGTTCATACAAGTGTTATTAGTAACTAACGGCCACACCAAGCTCCGGTCGGGTGCATACACTTTTTTTAAAATATTATCTCGCTTATGTTCATCATGGAAAGTGTAGGATTTTAATGGTGAAAAATATTTCAAATCCATCCAGTAATTTATTACCCCATTCATTACAAACAATCGAATTTTCCCCTCTATAATTTTAGTTTAGACAGATGCCTGTCTTTATTCTTAAGTAATAGATATCAGCACCGCGAATTCGCTATCCCGTGATATTCTATACATAATTGTAAGTAAACAGACTAATATTGAAGTTGTTGTTCTTGCAATAGAATTACGCAAACATTATCAAACAGTCTACAGTCGTTTTTGCGGTGCAGTAACTAATAGGTTTGATACCAATACAATATCATTTTGAAATGTGTGACGGAAGTAAGAACTATTTAGAGTAATAATGATGAATCAATGGTTTGCTTCATAAGTTGACTATGTATGAATGTTGTATGTTATTTTATTCCATTAATGGCTATGACAACATTGATTAATCAAATGGCCTTGTAAGCATTTTATAAATGAAAATGGAATGTAAGTCAGTAAAAATTTTGTAATCGGATAACTTCTTTTACAGGTTTATAACTTAAAATATACTCGTACCTAAACTAATAGAATAGTTACCTTTGCATTTCAAAGTCGATAAACTATGATTTATTCATTCTGTTTCGCAAATTTAGGGGGGGTTACTATATTATGCGACATGAAGTTCGAATGTTCGGAATTCGTACATAAAATTTAATAAATGTGCCTAGATACTCCACAAAATGTCCGAATTTTCTATCGGACGTCATAATTATAGCTAAGTTCGGAAAAAACGATACTTAAAATAGAGATTAGTATTGATTTTTGGAAGTAGAAACTTATATCTTACTTCGAAAGTCGAACATGCGAACAGTCCAACTTCCTTTCGGATCGTAGATTAACCCTCCTAATGTAGACCTATTGGAACGGTCGATGTTTCAATTTGTTCTGTCGCTCTGTGTACTTCCATTTGAAGGCGCCGCCGGCAGAATCAAATGATTTGCACCTCTGCTACTACCTCTTACTGCAAGTTATAATTGACAGCTTTCGTACAAATTGGTGTGGATGCGAGAAAATAGCGGCTACGGGTTTGATTCCCAAACAAGATGATATGATTGTTAGATAAAAAAAAATTTTTTGTGTAGATTCCTGCTGATGTAAGTTCAAAAACTCTTGTTTAGTTTTTGATACCCGCGCCTAAGATTTGAATAATCTTGATGTGGGGCCCGGAGTGCATATGTGAGTGACTGTCGAGAGTATTTATTTATTTATACGCCTGACTCACGCTAATTGCAAATGTTCGTTAACCTTATGAGATAAAGCCGTCTTCAGTAAAGTATGTTTATTTCACACCTACACACATTTCATGTTGGTCAAAATGCAAATGTCGCCTTTTATGTGCACTCGGAATACGGTAAGTGGAACGACTTTTAGTAGTATTGTAGGCGTGGGTAATGTCCTTTAAATAAGGCTACTTGCAAAGACAGCTCAGCGAACAATGCACAAGGTTGTTTTCAAAAACTATTAACTGTTACAATATGTGAGAGCTGAATGTTAGACTATTCCAAATCATTTGTCTGTGTGTAGTTTGTCTGTGATCCTTTTTTGGTGAATTTAATTGTATGGTTTAGTTTTACATTGGCGAGACAGAATTATTAAGCTTTTTTGTATTTTTTCTACCTCATTAGTCGAGTTGCAGCGGATGACTTTCGGCGTGGTCTACTTCTTTCCATAGCAAAGTGTAAGATAAGACAACTTATTTGAATGCTAAACCTATATACCTACCTATTACAGAGGTGAATAACTGGAGAATCCATTTCTAATAGGAATAGGGTTGTTACTCTTTCAATATGTAAAATACAATATTTTATTAACAATTATATAAAATAGATGACAGCCTAGTTATTGAATGAAAAATCTGAATTTGCCGTTTTAGTTATGACACTTAGGTCAATCATCCATATCTTGTACTTACGAAGATACTTAACTTTAAGTTCTTCATTTTAAAATAATTTTAAGCTGGCATTACATTATTTCTTTGAAGGATTAATGTAATGTAATGAACCCACGTACGTTTCATGGCAGGGCACGGGCCTCCTCCACAATCGAGATTAAGATTGAGAGCGGTTAAGCCATATAGTCCAACACACTGGCCTAGTGCGGGTTGGCAGAAGTCTGCCAACCTGTATACGTACCATATAAATTCTAACAAATTCGATATGATAAACAGGATTCCTCACAACGTTTACCTTCACTGTTATAGTGCGTGGAGATTGACTATCAATACACACATGACTCCAAAAGCCAGTGGTGTGCGGTTTACCCTGGAATTTGAATTCGCGACCACCGTAAGCATGTTGGCACGGACTTGTACATTGACAATTTAAATAAGACCCTTTAATAACATGCCCTGGTGATTCCAAAAGCTGACGGTTTTTTTATAAATTCTGTGTAGTTCCACAATGATTGTGAGTGGAAAGTCAGCAATTATACATACGGTTACACAGTTATACTTATATTATTCGATTTAATTTGCGAGTCATGGGCAAGTGATGGCCACGGGTTTTCACAACCTCAGTGATAGGTTGTGAGTTATGCAAGCTGATGCAAGTGGCCTACCTTTAAACCATATGTTTCGTATTACGCTGCTATTATACCATAAATGTACTAAATAATAAATGTAGTTAATAAAGGTAGAATATGGTTGTGTTCCTTAATTGCTATTTTAATAGTTTTCTAAATTTCCTTCAAAGGAATTCCTCATAGAGTCCTTTTAAATGATGGAATGTAGCATTGCATGGGTTATGAAACTAGAGATTTCGTGTTCTGTACTCAGATTGCGAAAAACAAAACATTTTTTGTCTCACAATGACACTGCTTCATTAGAGGAATAGAAACTAACTAGGTATTAGGTTTATGTAATAAGTGTTTAGTAATATTCACTTTAAAACCCCCAGGAGTTCATAAAACTATTATTATTAGTAGTTTTAATCTTTGCACGCATCACGTAATACCTACCGATAAATTATTTGTATCCCGAGCAAGCATTCAAATTCCAGTTGGTCATGGTTCGTCACGATTTTTTCTAATTGTGATAGACACGACGCAAGAAACTGTATAGAATCGTCATGAGAATGCAAAATTCCTTTTTAAAAGATTTATGATTTACAATTTTTCATGTAAAATATTGCTATATTGGTAACCCCGAAGACATAGACATATGTACCTTAGATTATCTACCAGTTAGATCTAACCAGATATCAAATTCAATAAACTCTAAGATAAAGATAGCAATTTCTGCACCTTGTTACGGCATGAGAATAATTTCTAAAATAAGAGATATATGTATGTACTTATATCATTCATGTACTTCCTTGTGTGATCCACAGGTATTTGTTTCGGGTCTGGGTGTTTGTGAGAAAAGTCTCTCGTAGTTTCTGATACCCACGACACAAGACTCGATCTTAGTGTGGGGTCAGGACTATGTACGTGACTGTTGGGTAAATGTATATATTTATAAAAGCCATGTCTCGCGTACATGGCTGAAAATTGTCACAAATTGAGTATAACATGACAGATTCCCTTAACGTGGCGTGATGAAGATGGATACGAAAGATGTAAAAAAAAGGGTAGATTGGCCCTTTGTATGCGCAGGGGCCAAGTCTTTACACAACTAATTCTTCATTTACACGTGTCGTCTCATCAAATATACTCAGCGAAATATTTTCTTTGTCTATTGATAAAACTGATAGTGTTTATTTATTTAATGTCTGCGATTCCTATCACCACGTGCTCGAAGTTATATTTACTATCACCAAAAACAAATATGGAATTGTTTGCATATAATCATCCGATTCATTATTTATCAAAACACGCGACAACCGTTAGTAGAGTAAAACTCTTTAGACAAGTTGTTGATATAAAACTGGGTAATTAGTGATAAACTTAAACGTCCATATAGGTTCTTATGTTCATGCTACGATATTTATAATATAGGAAGACAAAATTAATAAAAAATGGACATTAAAGAATACTGATAAATCAGTTGAGACGTTAGACGAATAAGTCGAACAAAATGCAAATGAATGAATCAAAGATCATTGGTCCGTTTGTTTCTGCCCACAAGTATTGTGTATACCGTTGTGCCGAATGACTGTGATGTGCCGAGGATAATGAATGTTACGACTCTCAGGTAGCTAACAAGCAAGCGCTGATGTAACTTACACACGCGGTTAAACCTACCATTTGTAGGTAATGCATACAGGGTATATCAAGAAGAGACAAGAAACGAAGCTGGATGGTAGTTTTAGTGACTACAAACATAATGCAACTAAAAATTTCGCAAAGAAACGCGTATTTTTTTTGTGATTGTTTGTGTATCATCGTGTTTAGGTGGTAAATCCATAGTTTTTGCGAATAGTTAAAGCTAGGTTCAAATTCACTGGGAAGGCACTTGATCCACTGTTCGGTATTGTTTTGATTGATTTGGTTATTTAGTTGATAATGACTCTGATATTTGATAGTGATTTGTTAACAAATTTGGCTGTATTAGAATTTGTCAAAAAAGTAAGCCTAGAATTACTTTGTTGAGTTAAATTTTTAAATATTAGCAACGTTCTTGTCCATCTCTTTCATCGTACGTTACCCAGCCTTTTCAATTGCCTAAGTAACTCAATATTTGTATGTGTAACTAAAATACAGTGGTATTGGAATCATTATGATTCTTTGAACTTTACCATTAACATTCGATTACCATAATTCTACTAAACTTAACCTCACTATAACACTTTCTGATATTGATTGAAAAGTAAAAATGGTATTATAAATTCTGATACACAAAGTCGGTCACTAGTTTAGTTGTTGGAAACCGGGTATTATCACAAACATCTAGTGAGAGTAATAATTGGCTGCCAAAGGCAATCCATTTAATTTCTAATACCGTGTTATTATCCGGTGTAAGCATCGTTTCACGCTACGTGCCATGGATGCTGCCACTGGTCCGTAATAGTGCTAAACAGTAAACAATGTTGATGTAATTCAACCGAAGAAATGACTATAGTATTAGAGCCTCGTTCTTTGCCCACCTTGACATATTTAGCAAACATGGGGGCAAATTGAAAATGTACACCATGTGATTATTTATTTCTCCTACTTTTATAATTTGTTGGCCAATAATTATGTCTCACTCAATCGTTCTAATTATTTCTTTTTGATTAATTGCGATACGGGTTAAATACTAGTGTAGACTCGGAATCACATTTATTTATATTTTAGAAAATAAATAATAGCAATCCGTAGTATTTAGCACTCTATCATGATGCTTTATTACTACGTACTTCATGCGTGATAATACACTATGCGTGATAATTCAAAATAAGTTCCCTCCAGAATTTCAGGAGCTTCTCCTTTTATGATTTACTAATTATGGCATAGATTGTCTACGAATTGTGAACACGCCAGTTTGTTTTCTCTCTCTTCACATTTTATTATTTTGGACCTATTAATACTATATATTAAATATAGTATTATATTAGGAGTATAAATCAATATTATGAAAACATATCTCAAACAATGAATGAAATAGGTACATTTTGCATTTTATTTGTAGTTCCGGTTTTCGCCACACACCAATAGAATTCAGATGAAGTTTACGACCGACTTTGATAGGTTCTCCATACATCGCAAGATGTAAATTTGTTGTTACATTAGCTGATTATTCATATTTCTGTTGAATGGATGCGTACAATAATTGAAACCAGTCAATGTAACAATATAGGTTTTAGCGTAATAATAAGTAATCCATATTGTTTACAATTTGAAATTTAGGTATTCCATAATGGTGGTTAATGAATCGATTTTTCCTCGTGCGCACAAATAGACTAAGGTAAGTTATTTAAAGCACTTTGTAAAATCTTTGTTAATTACTTTTTGATTAAGCAATTAATGTGCCAAGAAAATAACAAGACTCACGTTTTAAAATGTTAACGATTGTTTTCATTTACTCAAATGCTGTCGTTTCACTAGGAAAGTATATTTGTACCACTATTAGCTATTTACTAACTTGGAAAGTGTGTATAAAAGAGCATAAAATATTGTCTATTCGTCATTCGTCTGGTAGCTTAGCTATTTCAACGCCTCTAAATTTATGCCCAGACAAATGGTTTTAACATCTTCAAAGTCAAAATGATCATCAAATTATAGGTTGCAATTGAACCTCAATATTCCGAATCAATTTTCCCGAAACTACACAACCCGGAAACCTTACATAACTAGTGCATCAATTCAGTCGTATGTTATTATTTTTGCCCGATATTTCGTGTGGATGGTTCTGTCACGCGAGCACGGTATTACCGTAACAACTAACTGTTGCATGTCGCAGTATCGCATCGATCGCGGAAGTTTTTGAACAAAACGTTACGTGTAAATATGGCTTTCGATATCGTATTTTAATTCAATTTAGATTGTTTCCCTTAGTAAGTGTAACAGCGCTTTCGATAGGTGCTAGGTGATATAACGTTAATACGTGCCCATAAATATGGGGCTGAGATAAATAGCATGTAAATTTTAGGCTTGCGTATGTAAAGGATGACTCAGTGATTACACATATTAAATCAAGTAGGTATTAGGTAATGTGACTATATTTTTACCTTCCTTTTAAACGCAATGATCTTAAAAAGGCTCTATAGCCCACCCCGTGAAGTCCGCCACGAAAGCTGTAAAGTAATCGAAACGTCGGAAAGTCAAAAATGTAAAAATTAAACCAAATACCGCGGTAAAATCCGTAAATAATAGTTTATTTCAAGGCTCTATATTTAGAAATGCAATAAGTTAAGATCACAATATGATCTGCAACTTTTTGTTCAATAAATTGAATTTAAGTTAGACACTCAATAGTTAAATTAAGAGAGGCGATCTGGGGGCACGGCAGTGCCCCCTCCAAATCGAGCTAAAAAACGGCACAGTCGTACCATCCTTTTCTCGAAGCAATTCAGACCATTTTCAACCCCCTATAACTTCGTTGTGGTCAAAGCAAGAAGCCTGAATTTTCAGTTACTAAACAGGCATTGTGTAAACACGGTATATTTAAAATTTCATTCAATTTGAACCAGTAGTTTAAGAATTGTAACTAGTCAAACTTTCTTAATTTTGTCACTCACTGACTGACTGACCGATCATCAAAAGTCGAAGGCACTTCTAGCAGACATAGGACCTTCAAATCTATACATATAAATAAAATTGAAGTGTCTGTTTTAAGAGTGAAAAAAAACGTCCTACTACATATCGTTATATACACGATACCTGTTCCGAAAAAGGTATTTAAAATTTCTGTCTGTCTGTCTGTCTGTTTGTTCCGGCTAATCTCTGAAATGGCTGGACCGATTTTGACGGGACTTGTTTTGTCGGGTAGCTGATATAACAAGGAGTAACTTAGGCTACATTTATTTTAGAAAAAGTTAATATTAAAAACTGAAAATAAATGTGTAACGGGAGTTTACCGCCGCTCGCTAAGAGATTGCGCCACCGTAGAATTAGATCACGGTATGGTTTCGTTACAAAGGTTGATAATTAAAATAAAAAGGCAAAAACCAAAAAAAAACTAAGTAAACTAATTAACTTTTTTGTTAAACTCGACGCAGACGAAGTCGCGGGCACAGCTAGTTTAGAATATAATTAGTGTTTAGTATCTAAAGTAAGGGAAAATTCAAACATTTCATAATTTGTGTCTAGTTTTCTAGATACACCAACTGCGTGAATAACTTTGTAATCCCATATAAATGTATAGGATTACAAAGTTACATTTGCAGTACATGAATCATTGTACCCGTATATAATGGAATAATAGTTGTAGATACGTATCTATATATATGAGGCATAACAGGAGGGGGTATAGAGAGGGAAAGGGTGTATTCAGTCCATGAAGCTGTACAACATTCCTCTAGAAAAACATGACGAAGAAAAACTTGCAAATAAATAGACTAAATAGCTCGAAAATATCAATTACCATGAAAGAAAGAACATTAATAATCAAATAAGATATATTTGTGATAAATTGATACCTACAAAAATAAGAAAAATCCATAAGACAGTGGCTTTAAGAAAAATCGTTATATATATTCTAGAAGTAAAACGTACTGAAAAGGAAAAAAGTAGGACTCTACAAAAGACGTGAGATCCCATCAAAAACATCCTGTAAAAAAATTCCAAGTCTCGCAGCTCAGGTTTTCTACCGCAAAAAGTTATGAGATGCAAGTCCAAGTCGATTAATTTATTTAGTCCTTGCTAAGGGACCTTCTGTATGAAGTTATTACGTAAGTTATTATCACATTAATATTAAAAATTCTTTACGTTTTGATAAATAGACCGACTTGGCCATCGCGGATTGGTATTTGCGGTAGAAACCGCAAAAAGTTGTGAGATGCATGCAGACTTGGAATTTTTTACAGGATGTTTTTGATGGGATTATGTTTTCTAATTCACGAACATTACTACTAGACTGAACTAATTGTTGTGGGTGGATGATAAATGTATAATTATATTCTCTAACATAATCTAACTCGTAGGTTACCTGGATATGTTTTCCGCGTAAGATAAATATTACATTATTAAAATATGTCGAAGTGCCGTTTACAAAGAAACCGGTTTTATTATCTTGCCGTCCTCTTTCTGTTAAAATGTCAACAAAGGTGTATGAAAACTTTGAAGTGAGTGTTTTAAAAATTATCAGTGTTGTTATAAACAGTTATCCTATTCAATACTTTAGACTCTAGAGTATTATTTTCGACATAAACCTATAGTTAATTAAATTGGTTTTTACGGATTTTATCGCGGATAATAATTTAATTTTGTAATTTTATTTTTACATAAGTTATTAGGACAAATATCTCAGTCTGTCCCGTGACCATGATAAATATAAAATAATGGAAAAATCAGAAAGAATACGTATAAATTATACCAAAGCCGTGATAAAATCCGTGAAATTTAATTTTATTTCAATGAGTAAACTTCGCGTAAATTTAAGAAACCATAATTATACACCTTTATTACATACCTTCTATTTCATAATATGTATACACATTTGTGTTAATGAATTCGAAAAAAAATATGGAATAAAAATACTGTTTTGCTTTAAAATATGAGTAAACATGTTTTTGATGTCACATAATAGTTACGATTTAAAAATATTGCTAGTAAAATACACAGAACCACATAAATAAGACTTGATGAATTATACACATATATGGTGTATACGTTATGTTTGAATATGGACAAGGACTGCTATAAAAAATATTTATCAATAAAATTTAGTGTTCACTTAACACTCTCAATCGTATTCTCGACTTATATGACTTAGATTCTCGATTTATACATGCGAATTTTTATTTTATTTTATTCATACATATGTATATACTTTTTCCTAAAAGGGGTAGACAGAGGAGCTACCAGAACACCCGCGTTTCCTCTTGTGCATTCCGTCTCACGATGTGACGATACGGGCCTATCGCTATATTGGGCACTGACTCCGTGCTAATATTGAATAGAAAATTGAATATCTATTTGCACGACCCGCGATTCGTACCTCACACTTGCAATTATGCCGTAGTACAACTGCGACACCGAAGCAGAGTGAATTAGCATAAAACAAAGTAAAATCATGGTTCGAAGTACTCAGTCCTCAGGCGGTGAGTAATATTCACTTTACTATTAAATTAAATCAACGCTTTGGTTGTTGAAGCCGCGTTACTCAACTCCGCCATTCAGTAGAATTCAAGGTGAGATTATGTTTTGCATTTTTATTAGCAATGCCGTGTCCTGAAAGGCTTTGTGACGTAGGCAATATGTATTACTTTCGCTCGTGTACTTATGCGGCTGACAATGGACACAATTGAAACGATCGGTTTCCTTTTTGGTATTGGTGTTCGAGTGTTTTGTTGCTAATTGTATAAGGATGTAATGTATTGTATGTACACGGTGAAATGGTAACGTACCATAAGTGATGCATAATGGAGTTGCCAATCTTTCTATATTAACTGCCGCACTTAGAGACATTTAATGTCAAGTAAATCATTACTTACCGTAGTTAATTTGATTTGTTAATTCAAGGTATTATGATGTTTATTGGTTTATTTTTAATTTCAATTCTATAAGGATTTAGATTTATTTTCGTTTATACTGATATAGCATTGCGTTGGCTTTGGCTATTATGATGTTATACTTGTTGGAAATAAAGAAATAAAAACTGGAATAAATATATTTTATGTACCTAGGCAATTTAATACTATGGAACGATTTAATTGACATTAAACCTCTCTGAGTACAGCCGAAGAAAATAGAGCGAAAGATATGTATGTTATTTTCGTAGGAGTTCTTTCAAGGCGATTGGATTAGTAGAGTTTTCATAATATAATATATAAATATATAACCATTTTCATAATACCATTGGTACAACCTAACATAAACCAAAATAAAATAGGGCATATTAAGCTACCCTCACATATATCTGATAAGAGTAAGAGAGATGAAGGTGTGTTTAATGAAATAGAAACAACAAATAGATAAATTTTATTTTCATCAAATTCAGTACAATGTTATACTTTTATTTTAATATTTTTATATCTTTTTCTTAAATCACTAGAGTATAGTTGGCAACCCTAACAAGGAATGTGTTTACGCAATAAATATGTGTATCATTTACGGTTGGTTTGTGGGTGTTATTGTGGCTTTTCATCAGCTTCTTCTCTTGACAATAGTGTCGTAACAGCCATTCGATATCCTGTAAGTAGATCCTTATGAAACAGTGACGTCAATCTCTTGAACATTTTCCACTGACATTTCAATGTTTAAAAGATTTTGTTTACCATCCCGTCCCTGTACAAGGCGTCCTGTCCCGTGAGAACTTTTTAAGAGGAACAATCCCGTCATACTTGATTGTAGTGTAACTTCTACCGCTCACATGGCATACGCAACGAAAACTCACAGAAGGAATAAAATTTCCCTGTTTTTGAAACATTTTTCACTACTGTTCTGCTCCTATTGTTCACAGTGTGATGTTATATATCCTAAGCATTCATCGATAAACTACCTGTCAAACAACATTTTTTAAATCGAACATGCAGTTTCTTTGATTAGCAAATACAAACAAAAAAACAAACTCTTTATCTTATTCTTTACATATTAGTATAGATTAATGTAATCTACTAAATATGCAACAAAAAGGTAAAATTAGTAAATGACTGACGATGATTTATGGTGTGTGAGTGTGAGTCTCAATGGTTGTAAATTGTAATTTAAAAAGTACTTGTGACTGAGTTGAGCGAGTAAAAAGATTAATGAGTCCGCTGGCAGGGGTAAAGAATACGGGCATTGTTACTCCATCCATATTGGACCTCGTTAAATCATATTATTATGAGTAATAAACATATCATATGTTTTTCGGTATATACCGAATATTGCATTTATGTCGTATGCATTTTCATCTAAATATGATTATCGAGATTGTATTTCTTTAGCCTAAACCTATTCTTCCGCAGGTCAATTGCAAAGGAGTTTTTAAACTAATGCAATAAGGCTAATTATTATTAATGTAAACTCTAACGGCGGGTGGCAAAATATAGAACTAAAATTAAAATTTTAAAAATATCCAATCAGCGCATTGTTTGAGATATGTTTTCATGGTATTCAAAACAAGAATGTATATAAGTGATCTAATAGTATAACATGTACAATATATTAATGTGAAGAGATAAAAACAGATCGTAATATTTTGACAACAGCATGACAACAGCGCATTCGGACGCCAAAAGTTCGTAGACAATCTCTCTATCATCAAAATATACTTTTTTAATAAAAGTGGTTACTTTGAGATACCAGTTTCCCTAATTAGCGTGGTATTACAATTTTTAGTTCTAATTTCGGCATTATTTTCGCAGCTCCACGCGGAATGTAAAGTATAGTATTTTAACAAGGTGCGTATTCTGCAAAGAATTTCATGGACATGCTCTCATTTAATATCTTGTTTAGTCGAAGCAACAGGTTTGTGATTAACACGAGTATGACAACACAACGTTTTGTTGCAATCTCGTAACGCACATTATATGAACATCCTGTTTTTAATTCGTAGCTTATTTACTTGTTTGTGACTTGTTGCGTCATATATTCGCCTCTAATTCAAATGTAACGGACTGTTGTATGTGGCAAAATAAATAAAAAAATATTTTTAACATGTCATTTATATACCAAAATTAAACGTGAAAAATATAATTTATTTAAGAAATACTAATCCGAATTCAATATGGACAATTCTGTCATTACTACATCATTAAGTACCTGAATTTTAAATTCAAACGCCAAACGACTGAAACAGTTTGCGAAACGGTTTTATCGCGCAACTTATGGAAGAACCTTCGTCTAGAGTTGCTCGTTAATTAATCGGCTCAGGATTTCAGAGAAGCCTTTCAAGGTTCGAAGTAGCAAGCGGGATAGGATGAGGATAAACCGTAACACAATTTAGAGGGGTAGCTAAGTAGCTACCCCTCTACCTTACTAAGTAGTAACAAAGATAATTTTACTTAACAAATATACTCGTATTATACCGGGTATCTCAAGACTGCTACCGAAAACGAAACCGGGTGGTAGTTTTAGTGACTACAAACACAATGCAACTAAAAATTTCGCAAAGAAACGCGACAATGATTTTTTATGATTTTTTAAATATCGTCATTTTTGGGTGGTAAATCCATAGTTTTTGCTAAAATAATAATTTAAACACTTTTATACCTTAGATTATTTATAAATAAAAGGATATACACTGTTATTTTAGGAAAAAATGTATTTACCACCCAAATATGGTCATAGGAAAAAAATAACAAAAAAAATGGTCGCTTTTTTTTTGCAACTTTTTCTGTTGCATTGTGTCTGAAGTCGCTTTAACTACCACCCGGCTTCGTTTTCGGTAGCAGTCTTGATATACCCTGTATAATACAAGCTACCGCAACATTTATTTTAATGTGTAATTAAGTTTCACTACATAGTATAAAACAAAGTTGCTTTCTCTGTCCCTATGTTCTTTTGTATGCTTAAATCTTTAAACTACGCAACGGATTTTGATGCGGTTTTTTTTATTAGATAGAGTGATTCAAGAGGAAGGTTTATATGTATATATACGTACATATTATTGTTCAGAAATCTATTTGTACCCGGCAGCATTATATATAAACTGTACCATACATTATGTTTTCATGCGATGGCCAAGTCGGTCTATTTATCAAAACGTAAAGAATTTTTAATATTAATGTGATAATAACTTACGTAATAATTTCATACAGAAGGTCCCTTAAGCAAGGAATAAATAAATTAATCGACTTGGTATTACATGCATCTCATAACTTTTTGCGGTAGAAAACCTGAGCTGCGAGACTTGGAATTTTTTTACAGGATGTTTTTGATGGAATCTAGTTAGTACTGAGTACAATGAATTTAAAAATCATATCGTGTTTGAAAATGATTAGTTGGATCCTTTTTACCTAACAATACTCGAAGTATATTTTTTGTGTTGACGGTTTTTTTGGATTCATAGTCAAAGTTTTTTGTCCATTGTTTACTAAATATTTAGTTTTTTTTTAAATTAAAGTTCCGGCTCGCCACTATTAAAATAATATTTTTAAAAAAGTTGGACCTCCACAGTCGAAACTATTATCACCATTTTTTTGCTAGGCGTAGACGAATACAAATCAGCTTCGATATTATATTGTATAAGTTTTTGTCGACCGTTGAGACTTGTAATTATGATTTACAGCCGTTCTCTATAATCTATCTATCTTTAACAAGAGATTTCATGAGATTTTTCGATGCAATCTATGTTTCAGTTAACAAAGATAGTGAGGTATAGCTATGGTGAATATATTTATAGGTAGCTAGATTAGACAAATATATATGTCTATATTTGTTTAATGAAGCGTAGAATTGTACCGACATAGTCATAGTAGCTATTTTAACCCCTGGTTAAAGATAGATAGGATATAGAGAACGGCCGTTAGCGAATAGGCCGGTTTGCCGTTTGGTTTGCGTAGCACGTTGACCTTGAGCTCAGGTGTAACCATATTCTTGTTTGAACTTGCGCATTGTGATCTACAATGCAGTTGTGCAACTATTCAATTATGAACTGGGATAAATAAAATAAATGAAAATTTAAAATTAAGAATATTTTTTTTTAATATTTAACATTCTTTTAAACTTTTTTAAAACAATTAGTAAGTAAACATATGTTTTCTCCTATTCATTCTTCGAAATCATTTATCCAAAGTTTGGAAGAAATCGCATATAGCGATAAGACTGTTTAAGATTTTTATAATTCCGTTTAATCGACTTCCAAAAAGCACGAGGATATTTTGTTACGTACAATAAAGAATTATAATTTAAATTTAAAAAAATAAGTAAACATCTCGGTTTTTTGTAGTGCATTTAGGAGGCACTTTGGATAATTTCTCTTGCGTACTTTCTACGACATCCGGACATACTAAGTATGTCTTGCTTTTAAGTGCACTTTCATTAAAGCCGACTTTGATTAACTCATGCTAAATTGTAACACCCATTACCTGTTCGATTGTCACACTAAACTACCATATTTATTACGCAAACAATTACATAGTACATACGATCCCTTAGTGTTAGAACCGGTTTCTATGTAGGTATGTATGTATGTATGTATGTGCATCAATTACACAACATATTGTCTATTGAGTCTCACGATAACTTCCTCAAACCCTGCGTGATTAAATATTGTTTTAGTTAGTTCGTTAGCAGATACCTTGCGACATTGTGGGCTCGATAGCTTGTGTAAGCTATGTATGCGGAAACATTCAGTCTTGGCGACTTTATCAAATTCTACTGGTCGAAGGAATTTCTTCTTTTCCGTTTAAACGTATTGGAATATTGTAAAGTGTGGACCGTATTGTCTGTGTGTTTATGTTTTGCATAAGCGTTTTCATTCACTGCGTGGTTCGTAAAAGATTTTTTTATATTCGCCTGGATAGCGACTAAGTGTGTCCTCTTTCGGGTTCAGTCTGTGTATAGTCAGTTCATATTATGCATAATCGGCAAAAGGCACATTTCTTGGCTTTGGTTACTTTACAAGTCTACAAAATTTTGCAGTTACCATTAAGTGCATTATTATAAACTCACTTAACATAGCCAGTAATAAAATGAGAATGATCACCTCTCCTTATGAATACTCGGAACACCTGATCAATCGTCGAAGTGTTGCCAGATTTTGAGAGTTGATAATGTGATGTAACAGATGAGTCCATGGAAGAATAATGATTCTTGAGTGTTTCTCTATGATATTGTTTCTGTAATGCTGTCTACAAAATTAAGTAAATTATATTCCTACGTTTTGCTTTGTTTGCTTCTATAACGAGCGAAGAATTCTCTCCCACATTCATCAAAGTTAAACTGAATGATAGCTTAGAAAGACCGCTTCACTTTTTACCCCGTGCGACTGATTCACAAGGATGCATTTTGATTTTATTGCCGACAGAGCCGCGTTTAAAAACTAGTATCGTAGAGGCAACATTTGCAGAAACTTGTAAACTGGTTTCGACGCTGGTCCCGTACAACAACATCTATATGAACCGAACCGTCCGCTCTAGTGTATAATCAACTAGGATTATCATATTGATGTATGTTTGAGTTATGCGATTTGTAACTAGCTGAAGTAATGCAATTTTAAATATGCTGCTATTTAAATTTAGAACTATTTGAAGTGTTCAGTTCAAGATGATTTGATTTGATGTTATTGTTATGTTAACTGCAGGTAGGCTTCTAATGGATATGACAGAAGGAATTGTATTTTTCATTGGTCATAATATATTTGGTTGATACTATGAATAAAACAACCAATGGTCATAATTATGGTCTTGATTCAACAGTACAATAAGTAGTCTATGAACATTTTAGTCTTAAATCATAGAAAAGGGATAATTATGTTTGTATTTACAAACATAATTATCCCTTTTCTATGATACAGCCTTTTGTACAGCCTCCGTAGCGCAGTTGGTTAGACGCCGCCTGTGAAACGAGAGGCCGCGGGTTCGATCCCCGCACCGAGAGAAATGTTTGTGCGGCCCACAAATATTTCTTCCGGGTCTGGGTGTTTGTGAGACCGAAAAGTCTCTCGTAGTTCCTGATACCCACGACACAAGACTCGATCTTAGTGTGGGGTCAGGACTATGTATGTGACTGTTGGGTGTGTATTTATTTATTTATTTATTTGCCAGGATCTCTGGAGTTATTATTTACTGTTATATGTACTAAATTTTTTACTTTATCACATCCTATGTATCAACATTTGTCATTTCGTATTTTGGATACTATATCAACATGAGAGGCTAAGCTATTAATCACAAAGTTATCTGTATGTTACATGTCGTGTAGTCTGGCTAATTTGTTGATAAAATGGGATTTTAATTACATCAAGAACATGCTTCATTATACGAATTCTGAAAATCCATTTTTATCTTTAATCAAATATTAGTCATGGGCACTTAAAGCTCAAATATTAGTGTGTATTATCTTGTGCAATCTAAATAAAGTTAAGCAAATATTGTACAGCGCAGATTGAGTGTTGATGACGTAGCGACAAAAATATTTTCATTGGACTTAAATGATTGTGTTTGATTAAAACTAGACAGTTAGTTGTTTAATATTTTATTTCAGGGTTTATTGTTACTTGATATAGATTTTGGTATTTAATTTTAATTGGTATCTGCTATGTTTTCACATACTTGTCCACTTGGACTTTTAGTGTATTTTTTATTCACAACAAAAATTTTGTCTGACTGAACTGAAACAAAAGTTTAGTTGAATTGAATTTGGTACTATTACGGTACTACATTTTTTTGTACTCTTGGGTCTTTTGTTTTATAGGGTATATAGTCTATTTCATTTTAATTAATGGGACTTTTATTTAATAGGAAAATAAGGAACCTATTGAAATAACGCACATTCAAATTTAAAGAATCATTTGTGCTCGCCTTCCATCAAACTCATCCTTATTAAGATTTTATAAACACATTCTCACCAAAATATATTTTCATGTGGAAACATCAATCTTAATCCAATACAATAGGGAATATAATAGCATAAAACATCTTGGTAGGTGATTCAGATGTTGTGTCAATTGTAATGATTGATTTATGCGCCTTTGTACGCTATTGTTCTATCAAGCTTTATACGTCCGTACTATGAAATGTAATAATATACAGGGGGATATAAGTATAAGAACGATAACAAAGATGCTCTATCTGTGAAGCGTGCGTAGGGTTAGACAGTAGAACGACATGGTATGTAATTAATTTTGTAATGTACTGTATCAATTCATAGTCGCCAATTCTAAACACCGATCTCCTTTACAACCGAGAGTTTGTTTGAGGTCTAGGTCTCTAGGACAATTTTTTACACTGGCATATTGACTAAATTCTTGTAAAAACTTCCACATTACTAACAAATTGCCACACTATAAATTTCGCCTGAATTAAATATACAAAATGTATTCGGTCAAACTTGATTTTAGATCAAATACTATTGTATATTTTGATAAGTTTGTCAAGACACAGCTCATAAATTCGGCAATTGGTAATAATTAAACTGTAGAACAGGATAAAGTGTGTTATAATGTTTCTATAGTAAAAATATATGCTAAGATATTATGTTTACCAATAGTTTCTTTAGTTTCTAGCTTCACACATTTTCGTTGCGTTATTGTGAAATTAATACTCTTCAATATATTGCAAGCAATTGTTAGAAACTAAATATTCTGAAGTAGTGTAAGAACATTAGTTAGTAGAGTATTTAATCATGAATTCTAACAATGTTTAGAATTCTTTATAATAATATCGATAGAGCAATCATGCAGAGAGACCGTTCCATGCGGATGAATCAGCGGCTATCGGCTGACGGGTCTCATTTCTTAGCACGCATAGTTTTATGGCGAACTTAGTTACGCATCTTGAATAGCTAGGATACTATTAAAAATAAAAGGAAATAGCCTAAGGAATTCATAGACGATTCAGAATTTACTATCTCTGTTTTTGGTATTCTAAAGTTATTATAATTCTGAGTTGTAACGTCAGGTTATGTTCCAAATGGAACTAGTTAAAGAAAATAAATGTCTTGTACAAAATTGAAAAAAGTTAACTATGCCTAACATTTTTAAGTATCATTCCATTTATTTGAAAATACGAAAATCAGTGAAGAATTTGTTTGACATAGAAGAAACGAGCGTGAATGAATGAGAGCGAAACGCATCGCTTGCCAAACATTTGGCACATTTAGCAATAGGAACTGTAGAAAGTGACCTGATGTCGACAAAGGTCGGAAGCGATTTTCCAATCGTCAACAACTAACGACCCTTGAAAAACCACTCGCCGAAACAAAACAAACAACATTACAGTTTCTAAACTTTATTGCATACAAACAATATTACTATCTAATTTAATAGAAGACATATTTTACATATATATTTCTGCTAAAATCCATTTTCGGGCTCGTTTTAATTTGTTTACTGCATTGTATGTAGAGGTGGCCCGTGACCTGTAGTGGGATGAATATGGGCTCGTACAGATTATATGAAATCTTGATTTTATCAGTGAAATTTACCGAAATAATAACAAAACACGATTTTAATATTAATACGTACATAAGTCAAACGAAACCTACGTTTTGTTTATTATTCAACATGCGTTTCTTTTTCTCACCGGGCTGTAGGAAGCAGTGCATTCCGGACTTATGACTTGATAAGATTTTTTATGGCTCAATTATATTTCAAAAGATCAAATATAAATGATTACGGTTATAATTCTTTCCGGCTGATTATTGTCTGACAATCCGTAAAATATGTTTTGTAATAATTGAAAGATTAAAATTCCAATTATTGCTTTTGCATTTTAATTGTCTTTTAATATAATTGAGGTCAATAAAATTATTATAGACACCTTTGCATAGATGCATTTTGTAATTCATCTAAAAGAAAGTTTTGTTTAGAAAGTGAAAAGTTATGAATAAATTAGCTATGGATAAACAGACGAAACACGATCCAATGCATATCGCATATTGATAAATGTAATTATAACATCGGCAAACCACGAAACTGTGTCAGTCGGCGACCTGGCGACATGCGTTTAGGAGAATGTATCTCCGTACAACACGCTTTACACATCTTATCTGTTATTAATAGACTCTATTCCAGTCCAATTTATGTTTATTGTTATTTATAATAACGCAATGGAACGTGCCACTTTTAATTTATCATTTTGATTGTTAACATTTGTAACAGATGCATTTTCGATGCTAACGTGAGACAAAAATAGAATTTTATTTCATGCCAATGTCTTTATTATTGTAACAACGGAAATGTCGTGGAGTAGTTTTATGAGCTACACAATTATCAACTTATACGATTTAGCTGTATAATTATTAATTACGCTGACGTGAAAAAGGAAGCTGAAATTTCTTCCGTGGTGTTGCGTGTACAAGCGTGTACTCGCGGTCTCGAAATTATATTAACTACAATTTTTACCACCGGTTTAACCAATATAATATGGGTCAACAACCTTTAACAACCGTGGTCTTATTTAAGCGCGAATTGCAACGCCAAGATGAGCCGTGCATTCCTCGGTAATTGTGCTATTTTTCATCTACCTTTTGATACTTGTTAAGTCAATACAAAAATAATAAGCGACGCGCGTACAGACTAAGTGGAAATAAACTAGTGTAGAATTAAATGGAGCAGCTGGACAGCGGGCAGTGCACAGGTCTGGCGTCTGCATAGTGCGTACACGGTGCGGTTTTACACTTTGCAAAGGAATTCCTCTGGTTTGGCCGTGTTCCATAACTTTATCGAGGTTAAACGAAAACGGGCGTCCTTACTTACTTCAAGAATGCGTCTTATTTTAGTCCATGTAGTTGGTTTATTATTGATTTGGGAGTGGATATCGATATATTTATGTGAACTTCCTGTGGCTATCGGTGATTATGGCGATTCATAATATATCTGTATACGTCCCACTGCAGGGCACGTGCGTCCTCTACAATCGAGAGTACGATTGAGTGTGGTTACGCCATATACTCAACCAGTTCAGTCCAGATGATATACCTATATGTATGTACAAAGTTTAAATCAGAAACTCGGTACAGCATCTTCGGGGTGCAATAAATTCTATTATTGCCCTCCGCTCTACTTTGCTTTACCGAATTATATTTCACTCATTAACAATATTTTTAAAATAAATCATACAAAAAATAAAAACACAATTTATCGCTTTGATTGCGTTCTAATTTTTTCTAAATATTTTGTTTTCCCTAATGCTCTAGGGTAGAGCATTGTTGAGTGGCGGTCTATGGCGCCATCGCAATGATAAAACTCGTGTTCTATATACCTTATCGTCTATATTTGATACTTATTTAGTTCTTGAACTATCCGTTGTACCGAGCATTGCAACTCCAATGAAACTGTGCCAATTTTTTTTATATTCCAACTGTTCGTAGTTATAGCACTGTAAGATTTAAATGGAGCCATAACACTGAGCTGACGACTGTATATAGCTGCTCTGACTTACCCACTAACCCTAAAGCTTTACCGTAATTTCTAATATTTCTTGGAAACTACACGGTTGGAAAGCTTTCCATTTACATTTTAGCGTAGTTGTAAATACAAATATTGTGTTTATTACCAAGAACATGCCAAGTACTAGACGTTCAATAGTATTTAATATGACCTATATGTATGCCTCTATAAGTGATACCCAGTACGCTTTCATAAAATAATTCAATCTTTATTACAGAGTAGACATACATGTACATATTATGTTTTTAAAAAGGTTTTGGCCACTTTTACGGTGCAATAAGAAGATACTTAATATAAGCTTTTTTTCTAATTATATAAAATGCTCTTAACCATAAATAAACACGCCCTCTGTAGTAAAGTAGCAAAATAAAGAACGTCGAGAGCGAGGCGCGGTTTTATTACTTTTAAAAAAGTTGGGACGTTAGTCGTAAGATGGCGTTGCTAACAAGTTTATTAGTGTGTGACTTAAAACACAGATGGCGCTTTATGCAGCGCGTAATGTGTTTGTAGATAAAAAACACTTGATTTTTTGTTTCATGTCTACATAGTATATAACCAGACATGATTATACAATTATTTTAGTAATTTATATTGTTATTTAGACTATAATATGTATATAATATTTATAATGACGTAGAGCTGCTGTATGTACATAGTATGTACTACATATGTTAAAAATGCATAATTGCGTATATAATAAATAGCCTGGTACATAATCCTTTCCGCTGAAATAAATGCTTGGTCTCGTCAACTGCAAAAATATGTCCGTCAAGAAAAAAAAACAACTGACATCCATCTTTCTGGTTTTGTAAAACCAAAAAGCGTTGTCCGTGTAAATCGACTGCCCCTTGTCCGTTGCATCTTGTTTTATTTTTTTCCTCGTTGAAGATGTATCAGATGCATTATCCTGGAGGCTTTGGGCGTGGCGGGGCCCGGGGAGCGGGGAACGAGCGCGTGCGCATAACTTCACAGTGACGTCACACGAGGGCCTGGTAAAAAACGCCATGAACCCAAGCAGTCAAGGCCTTCGAGACTTCTGCATAATGTTATTATACCAATATTAAAAGGACTCGCTCACCGTTCGATGTTTCTCGGAGGGAATAGCTGCGATATAATAAGCCATTTATCATGCTTGAATTTGTTTTGATATTTATACAGAAAATGCAACACGTGAGCGCGTGATCTTCTCTCCCGAAATAACTAATACGATTAACAATTTTATGTGCATATTAGACTTTTATAATGCATTTAAATCATGCTGTGATGTGAAATATTTTTAATGCTACGTGTGTTTTTACAGTTACAGTATTTACTTTATCAAAAAGTGAAGGTCGGTCAAAAACTCGTCAAAGCAGCGAACCATGGAGCTCAGAGTCGCAGAACTGTTTCTAAGACTGCATAGTATTCTTTACGATATTACTGTAATATTTCGGGGAAACATTGTTCCGGCATTTCCGTTATTTGAAGACACAAAGCATAATGTAATATATTTGCTATGAGATGCTACTTTGCGGATTTAAATCGGGCTTATTTAGATACCCGGATTTCTTGGATTAGTTTTAACCAAAATTAATATATTTCATCTCCTGTTTAGTATTTACTTTATACCGGTCTAATAGTTTAGAATGTTTAATAATTCAAGTGGCTCTCCGCCAAATCGAGTAATAATTTAGGATATCCTTGTGGGTAATATGAATTTGCAACTCTGTTTATGTTATCTCTTTACGGCTGAAGCTGAAAACAATCAACAAATTTAGACTTGCCAATGTTTAATTTATATCTCAGGCATTTACTAACGTAATGATGTATTTCCTTGAATAACATTTTTTTTCTTACCATAAAATAGTTAATGAACAAAAAAACTAATGAAAACCAAATATATTTAATATAAGTAAGTTATACCTAATATTTATATAAATTGTAAATATATTAAAGGAACTATGTATTTACTTTAAAATCATAAGAGTTATTTAGTTGCATACGTGACCATTTAATACATTTAATTTCATTTCTTTACTTCTGAAATGCGAGGACCTATGCTGATTTTTGTTAGATCTACGGAGACTTAGTAACGCAACAAGTATTCTCGATGCCTATAGCTTATACTTATACATTTATCCAACAGGTATAAGTACTACCACTCGGATTTTATATAAAGAAAATATGCAAAGGTCACGGCTCGTCTCAGATTTTTATTCTGGGTAACATCCAAATTGCGTACCCAAAACTTCTGTTTAAAATTTAATAACAAAGTGTCAGCGTCGGAGGGCTGCCATTCAATTGCTCCTGGACCCCTTATAATCATCAGTTTGCATTCCTCATAAACTTGATATACAAGTTACTATAGTCGGTGAAGTTTATGCCAGTTTTAAAATAAACATAGCGAATCTTTCAAATTTTTCATACCAATAGTACTGGCTAGAGGCCATAGCTGCAGCATTACAAATACATAAGGTGAATAATTATGTTTAATTTGTTCGAGACTTAATAATCTATTCGAAGATTTTTGTTTATCGTTGTGGTTGTTGTTAAGACCGAAATTGATTGGGTTTGGTAGTAATTAGATACCGCCTCTATGTGACTGTTTGAGGGGCTAGTTCCTTTTTTCATGGGATATGAGAATAATCCAACAAAAATATCATCCCATATACGTAGTAGCGCTACGAATGGGCCTAATCGCCATTCGAGAAGAATTTAGATCTTACTCTATGACGCTAGTGCATGGTTCGTGAAATTTTCTAGTCATAATATTCTAATAATAATTGTATTCGAAATAATAAATATCAAGTTCAAGTTTCGATCAGTTTTTGAAAACTTAAGCATAAAAAATGATACTTAAAATACTCTCGTTAAAAAAAAACTAAATAAAAACTTTAAATGAGTTATTTAAAAAATGTCTTTTTTGATTCAACCTTCCAAGATTTGTACGAACGAATCTTCTATTAATCCAGATTATCTTTGTCCACAGGTCACAGTATGGGGACACAACACAGTAGCAGAAGTAGTCTGCGAGCCTCTACAAGAAGCCGGGGCTGTGGTAGCAGGTCTACCTACAGGTCCACTATCCGCTCCCTTGTCCGTCCCACTCGGGGGCCCACTACCCCCTCCTGAATCTACGTCGCCGACGATGCCCCCCGCAGCGCTTCTATTCCTTGGGGGGTCCAAGGCCCCAGTGGAGCCGAGGTCCATGGCAGCCGTGTTGGAAGGCGAGGTGTTGGTGGTGGAATACCAGCCACCTCTATGGGACGGACGGGATCTAGAAACTTTTATAGCGTGGGAGAAGATTTATGGTGAGTATGAATGTTTATTTTTAATAATAATATTATGTGTATTCAATACGTAGTTTACAAAAATGTGCATATAGGGTACGCATATGGAATACAAGTTTCTGAAGTGGCAGCTTATGTGATTGAAGTGGTAGAGTCTAACTGTTGTTATTTAAGTTGAAGGGGTAGTGGACCGCTGATGTAAAATTAGTTGAAGTTGTAGAATGCAGCTTGACCCACTTTATTTCAAGTAGTAGAATTTCATTGTAGTTGTAGCCAGATTAGGTCAAGCGATAGAGCCTCGCGTAGTCAGTTTATATAGAGAGTGGTAGAGTTTCGCAGTAGTATTTCTAAAAAGGTAGAGTCGCGTTTTTTCCAGTTTATTTTAAGTTATAGAGCTCTGTATAATAATTTTAGTAATTAGTTGAGTGTGGTGTAGTGGTAGAACTTCGGTAGTACCTCTTTGTCACTAACTTAGTTAAAGTTTGAGAGTAATGATATAGTTATTAAATGCATCAAAGCAACAAGTTGCATCTTTCGAAATTAAAGTTCACAAACACCAAAAGAATATTGATACGAAAATAATGCTGAACATAAAATAGCAAGTGTACGGGACTATATAAGGCGACTTACCTGATCGGACGGTTGAAATCCTCGTCGGCAATACGAAACGATGCCGTATGCTCATTCAGTATTCCACCAGCAAACGCTGCGATGTTTGTAGAAAGCGGTTTGGCAATAATACGTATACGCATGCCATCCATTGTCCGGTAATCTTTCGTAGAAGTCGATTATATTTATGTATTCGGTTTGCACAAACCGTGACACTCATGTTGAATTAGATAAAAATATTTTTACTATCTCATTGAGTGGAGAATCTACGTTTATGTATTACATTTGTGGATTTGCATTGCTTAAAAAGCCGTTAATGCTTTAATGTAATCGAATTTTATATTAGAATTTTGTTTTTAGAGCTGTTGATAGTAGTTGGAAAGTTTAAAGATATGTTTTATTTTATTTTCTTTATCTGTATGTAAACAAGGTCGTACTCAGATTTAAGAATCTTTTGCATTCAATATTTAAGGTATTTTTGATTATTAAAATTCGAATAAATCGAAACTCGTAAGTGTTGTGGAATCTTAAAAATAAGACTGCATGGGAAAACCGTAATATGCGAATTTATATTCAGCCGACGTATAACGGTTCAGTTTGCGAAATCGCAAAATTTATTTCTTTACCTCGATCTTAAACTGCAAGGAAATGCATGAGGAAATTTTGCAGATCTTAAAATGTATTCCATAGTACGTTAATGGCGTTCTAATGTGTGTAAATGTAGCGCAATGCAGAATAGATAAAAAACAGTAAATGTCTAGAGAAAAGCAGTCTAAGAGAAATCGAGTTTTTATGCAATATTTTTTACACAAATCAATATGTCAGTACAACTAGATGTGAAATACTTTCCATTTATTGTTACAGCTTCAACTTTGTACTCAGCGGTGGAGCTGTATGGAAAGCCGCTGCTACGGGCTGCAGTCATTACAAAAGAAGAATACCATCTATTATTTTATTACTTAGAGTCCGTCTCCGAGGCCAGTGAGGCTTTAACTGAAAGAATGAGGAAATATATTGATTCCGGTTTAATCAATAAAGTCATTAAGGATGAAGATGAAGAAAATTCAAATGCCTCAGTTAAATCTATTACTGAAGACGAACCTAAAAGTTTACTCACTGAACTTATACAAGAAGGTGTATTATCTCAACACGATGTTGATGCGTGTTCAGTAATTACAAGCTCAGAGTTTAACGAATCACAAGACAATCGGAAATTGGACGATGTTTCTAGTGTGTCCTCAATTAGTGCTAGCCTTCGTAAAGTGATTGTGGATATCCCTATAGATTGTGGTGAGTCAGTGGCCGACAGTTCTATAATAGACGGTAATGATAATGTAACAACGGTGTCCATCCGAGGCGGAGGACAATGTTGCGCTGATCACAGGATATCTGCTGACGTCACGGATAATGTGTGGGCTAATGTTAGGTGGGACTTTCTGAATCCTAATGACTTTGGTTATGATCAAGTTAGGAGTGTAAAAAGGAGCCGATCTGATTCTGCTATAACCCCAGTGGCCCCGAGGAGAAACGAAGAACTATACGAAAGATTACAAGACGCGGAAGCGGAGTCCTGTGGAAGTATAACACCATACGAATCTATCGAAGATTTATATGACTGCATTAAGAATGCGCATTATTCGAGTCCCGCGGCAGACGAGTCATCGCCCTCGACCGAAGGCCATTTGGAGCCGCAATATCCAGATTATTATGAGAAAGCAAGCACTACCCGCCAGAGCTCCGCCAGTAGTGAAAAAAGCGGAACCTCATCTGCGTTTCCATTCTCGAAATGTGGTTCGAGTGATTCCACGGACGCGTTTACTTCGTGCGAATCAACGAGTGGTATTAGTATGTTCACTACGAAAACATTGCCAGAGTCGCTGAAATGTAGAGAATTGCCTCCTCCCCCTGTCGAAGGCGGTGCCAACGAAAGTACCATTCTTCTGAAGCAGCTATTCATGGGAGAACTCATGGACGCGTATGGAGAATATTTATCTGCGTACCCATACGCCCGAGCCCTTCTTCGCCGGAAAGCCCGGCGAGACGAACATTTTGCGGCGCTGGCCGACATCAGACGTGGCGCCGCCAAGTATACGATTGCAGAATACCTCGAGTTACCGGTAAGTTTTTACTTTTCACCTTTTATGGCCATTGCGCAACTTATGTAAAGTTAAATGAAGCTATTGTATCGTTTACAATCTTACGAAAGTTAGGATGAACGTCCGCTGTACTTGACCTTACGTGAGAGTGATTGGTCGAATCGAATGTAATGAACGTGTCAAATGTGGTCATTACTTTTAATCGACTATGGAAAAGAGAACAATGCGGTAAAGAGCGGTGTTCCAGGAGATTGATTTAGATCAAGCGTCGGCTTTAATCGTGGCCGGGCGCGACAATGATCCGCGCGACATGCGCACGCGCCGCCCATTCAATGCTAATGGGCCGGAAGAGTGCACGTGTAGCTCTCTCCACCGCTGATGATGGGCTTGATTTCCCTGGATACTGTCCAATACCTAACGTTTAAAATCACGCATTGTATCGTTATTACTGATGAACTGTTGAATAATTTGAATTTCACTTGGTGTTGAGCACCAGTTGTCTGCATATGATTTTTACTCTTAACGTTTTCTGTGATTGCGCAATATTTATTAACTGATAAATGATATTAGAAAGTATTTTATATACAATAGTGGCAAAGACTTAGGATTTAGGATGATTCAGTTGTGATTTATAAAAATTATCTTTAATACCTTTATGATATGAAGTAAAACTAATCTGCTAAAGTTAATATTATTCTTCGTTAAAAACAGGAGTAAATTTCTGTTTAGAATATGTTAGGATATTCTATCATGGTCAAAAGTGTACGCTAAATATTCGATTAGATGAAGAAGCGATTCGAACAAATCTATCTTCTTTAGTTCGTAAATATACAAAGGCGCCAGTAAATAATATTCAAAAGGTGTTTGAAATGAACCGATGTTTCGTATTTCGAATATCGACTCGTTTCCGATGTCCCGCGACCTGTATCCGCGGTTTAACGCATAAATACACTGACTGTAGTGTCACTGCAAAATATTTATACCCTTTGAAAACGAAGCTGAATTTATGTATGGAAGATATAACTTACTACGGATGAAAGCCTTTGGAGTCCTTGGACGACGGGCTACATTGAATTAAAAATAAAACAATAATTGTAACTTCAGATTTTAGAAATGTGCTCGTTTAAATTGCAAACAATTTGTCTTTATTTTTCCGTTAAATAAACAGCTGTATGATGTTTTAAATTTCTAATTCTGATATAATCTACGTAGGTATTCATATGCAACCCTGAAACAACCAATGGGATATTTAGATCTTGATAATTTCAAACATTCTGTATTGGTTCTCCAATGTCTGATATAATTTTAGTACACAGATAACTCACAGCTTCACGCGACTGCACACACAGCAAATCTATGTTCTTTCCAATATATTCAATTGCATCTTTATGTTTCGCCTACGCACTCGAGTATACAAATTGGTACACTTGACCATCGCACCAGGAACAAACTTTATCCCATTGAATATGTTGCTAACTGAGCAACATATTCAATGGGATAAAGTATGCAGCGTGTGGAAACACCATTGATTTAAAAACTAAGGATAGGCCCTTTAGTACATTGGGTACGTCAAAAAGATGCCTGCGAAAATTGCGCCATCTGTCAGATTTTTACGTCAATGGCGGCCATGAAATCGTTTTTCAATAATGCTAAAATAAATGTTATATTGACTTAAAGTAATATAATTTTTACTTAGCGGTGATAAGAAATATTATCTTTTTTTGTGAACTTTCGGTCATCTTTAATGCACACACACGCACGATAAATTAGGCATTTGTCGGCGATTTACAACCGGTGCGCTGTGACGTCACAACCGTTGAACTGGTCTGCGGACCACTTTAGTGACAACACTTTTCTTGCTTTCCGCCCCGTCCATATATTTTACGTCAATGGGAAACACGCTGCATTTACTTCGCTAAATTAATAACTACCGCTTATTCCCTAAGTTTCCTTGTTCACTGGACGTTTAATA
Organism: Hyles vespertilio; assembly: GCA_009982885.2. Lineage (NCBI taxonomy): Eukaryota > Metazoa > Arthropoda > Insecta > Lepidoptera > Sphingidae > Hyles > Hyles vespertilio. Next base: position 10,237,542 of record CM042806.1, on the reverse strand, counting down.
AACACTACATATTAATGTACCTAAATTGATTGCTTATTTTATGGCCCTCTGGAGTATTTAATAATAAATTACGCATTTTAGTACTGATAACATGTATGCATATTGATATTAAGGACTAGTTATTGCTAATGCATGTGTTATGAGCATCTATGAAACAGGATACATCGGCAACCTTCGTTTGCCTTATTGTTAGGAACGAGTGCTGCTTCGGATAAAAACATGGATGCGGTCTTAATATTGGTAAAAAAAATAATTAATCACAAAAAATCTACATAATATGCTTTGAACATTTTATTCCTTATTCTAGTTTTGGTACAAAAATACGACACTTTTATTTATACAACGCGCGTACTAGTTAAATGTGATTCATCTAGATTTAGTCGCAAAGAAGTTTTAAAATGCAAGAATGGCATGTCTATTTCGGTTTTTGAAAGGACCAATCCTCGTTTCGTGACAATCTCGATTAAGCATAAGATAAATAAATGTTAACTCCTAAACTTGCCCAATCTCTAAATTGGTGGTACCATTAGTACATTTGTCCGCGCAAGTGTGAACACATAGCGCGTTGCTTCGCGAGCGGAATGCTAAACGATCTCCAGAGCCCTGCAATCTAGATGCTTAGATGCCGCAACATTCCATTTAGTCTATACATACCGTATGGAATAATAGTATGTACGCGACAAACGCTTTTTTAGATGGCGCAGATTATAGAACCAGCGAACTAGTCTTATTGCCGACATTAGGATAAGAACTTGGCTGTTACGTCGCCGTAAAACATTTCCTGATTTCAGTTTAACTCACTTTGGTTGTTATTTTAAGATTATTATCTTAGTTATGCGGGTTTCAATGTTGCATTGGCTATCAGTTTGCAATTTAATGTACATAGTTGTATAAGGTTATGTAACTGGAACCATTAGATGCAACGTGTAATACGGCGTTAAATTGTATCGTCATTCAACAGAATGTATGTAGCAGATAGTCAAAATAAATTGATGTTTCCATCTTGCATAACATTAATTTAAAAATAAGGTATTAGGTAAGAATTACCTGTAGGTTTTATTTCACTACGAGTGTCTCTGATGCCACATCCGGTACGGACATTCCCAGCATTCTAAAGCATCTGTTATTTTTGTCCCCGTTTAAATTCACTGTATGACTAAAATTGTTGATTTTGGAAGCTAGATCTCTTATGTATATTATTGTTACCTAAACGATCCTAATTTATAATTCTCCTTTATTTACATTAGCCACTATTTCTCCAAACCAAACATGTGAAGTCTGAGTAATAAATTATTCAATGTGTTTGTTATTAAGCTTTGCCAAGTATGTTCATAAACTATAAAAAGCTGAAAAATCATCCGTTAAACCGGTTCCTGGGTCCATATACGTTGCCGTGCGTACATTGTATCATCCAAATTGATTTTTTAATTCGTATTTAACAATTCAGCTACAAATGTGTCTATATATTGTTTGCCCAATGTTGTGGGTCGTCTGGTTCTTTGTGCTTGAATTTGCGATGTGCCCAGCCTAAAATATGTTAATCTTCTTAAATGATCGGTATTTCTCAAGACTCGTTTCAACACTAAGCTTTTCGTGAAAGAACACACCTAGTACAATTTCGTCAAGTGGGAAGCGCGTTGTTTTAAATGTTATGTGCATTGATAATAATAGTATTGGTGTGTAGCGTTTGGTACGGGAGACGCGACCATAATCCTTATAATGTGATAAGTCAAAGTGTTTTTATCTGTTCACTTGCTGTTTAATCACGGCCAATAGCTAAGCCGATTAATTTGGAGCTGCTTAAGGGATTATTTATTATTGTTTTGACTACGTTGTAGGTCTTGCAGGATTAAGATAATACCTTTAATAATAATAACCTGATCTACCCATATAAGTTACCTTATGAAGTATTTTTATATCTACTCGTATTTTTAATATAATTGTATGCTTATTTGGAAATAAACTGGAGAACCTAATGAATACTTTGATAACAGATATAATTGTTTTACCTTCATTATTGGAGCTACTTAGTACAGTCATAAGACATCTATTTTCATACGAATACAGTAACTCTGCAACATTTTAGTGCCCTTTATTCGTGTAAGCGCTTAATTTTTAATTTCCGGATTTTATTTTTATTGAGATGAATGGCGAAACGAGCGTACCTACCATTCGCTTGTTAACAGTAGCAAAACCAAACAACACCATGAATTACAAAGCAATGCTTAGCTTTCCTCAGCGCTCGCCATACTGAGACATATGACGTTAAGTCTTATTGTGTCCAGTAGTTACTCTAGCTACAATGTCATTCAAACCAGAACACAACAGTGCATTTACACTGCTGTTCTGGCGGTAGAAAAAGACATTGCGGTGGTACCTACCTACCTAGGTGACCTCTCATATATGTAAGACCTACTAACAGATTAACGATATTATTTTGATTATAGAGAACATTCTCTACCATATTTTATTTTTCTTACCTCATTCGGATATCGAGTGATTGTACTTGCTAATTGTTCACATAAGAAAACACACATCATGGAAGGAACTAATAACATTTGTTTGTTTTTCTTGTTCTGGCTCGCCTTGTCCCGTGCGGTGTCAGGGCCCGAATAGATTTCTCCTCATATAAACACATCTAATGGTTATTTTCTTACAACGTATCATCATTAAACTATGATTGTTAGAATATTTATGTGAGTCCGATAAAAGCCCGAGACGAAAAGGCCTCGGACCTTTTAAGGAGAGAACGCCTGAGTTAGATCTCACTGAGTGTTTAGTACTGTATAATCTTGAGCACAAAGATACCTTTTAAATGTTAAACGGGTAAACTGTAACGGTAATACGATAATTAACGTGAAACGCTGTGATGTTTTATTACATAATTGATGTTGTCAGTGGGTGAATGCTTAATTTTTTAATGGAGCCAGTTCTTCCTATCCTCAGTAATGGCGAAATGTCTAACGGTATCAGAGTACACATTCCCCTGAATTATGAATGTTTTGTTGCGGACGCAGATACGGATTTGAGTGTGATTTCTTCAAATGTTAGAAGATGAGTGCATAATCGTAGGTGTTCGGGTGTTCCCATGTCGAGCCACGTCTTCAATGCGCCGCGTCGGGTAACATATTATTTGATCCCACGGGCTTATACGATATTAACATTTTAATGAACTTTTTGTGCGTTATCTCCAAATTGTTCACGTAATACCATATTGGATGTTTATTTGCCTTGTATAATTCCACTCCTGATATGGTACGATGCTTCAATAAATTCTCCCAAAACGATTGTTTATTTCGTAAGACATCCAATTGCTACTGTATCGGCGATAGTAAATGTGAGGCATCGTCGATCGCCCCTCCCAGTTCTGCTTTCTACACGCGCGATTTCACTGACGGCGTTTGAGACGACGTTGCCGCGACTTGCTTTTTGTGCCGACACACGCGAGTTTTCGCAAATACCTGCTATCTTACCACCTGTTCTCATGTTACGTACGCTGTGATGCATTTGCGCAACGCCACCCAATGCGCCGAGCGACTTTGTACAACCGGCGCGCGATCGAAAATCTTTACTAATACTTCATGCTTAACAATTTAATTCGCATTCCAAAATTATGAAGCAACTTTATCATGCATTTAGCTATGCAACATTCAGTAGTATCAATGTACTAGATAAGGTAATAAATTGTGCGGCGCTCACAATAGGATTCCTGGGGTGTTTGCAGCGAGCGCGCCACCGCTATCAACTCCGAGGTTCTCTTTGCGATGTGGTGAGTCATATCTGACTCACAATTCAGATCTGATTCACGCTAAACCACTGTCTTAGTCTTATTCTTTATTTTGTTTTGATCATATAAATTTGTGAGAAACCAAGTCAATAAATTTAAGATAAAATTAAATAAGTGTTTGTTTTACCGGGTTTTATTATTTACGGTAAGATTGATATATCGAATTTCATTGATTTCATTATGCAAATATTTTTATGACATATCGCCTTTATTGTCTTCTGCATTTGAAGACCGAAATGTAAAATAAACAACTGGGAAAAGTTTGTTATTTTGCTTTCAATAAATTCTTCGGATTTTATATCTCATATTGAAAGATCTTTCATAACAAATTAAAAAGGAAAGGTGATTGTAATTAAGTTTTTTGTAGTAAGTATGGTATAACGTTGAATAACGAGTTCTTGTAAGAATATGTGCATATCCTTACGTTAATACAAGTAAAGAAGCTTTCACAGAGACAAGGGATTTTTTTCATTTCATTACACTTGCGTCAATGAGTACTTTTTTTTCAATTGTAACGCATAAAAAACTATTGGGATCGCACACGTGCTCTTAGTATAACATTTACAAATAGTACGAAAAAAATGGATGAAAAAATCCTTTAAACAGCCACACGTGTTTTATGCACACAGCGGAACCTTCAAAGTTAATCAAACAGTTTGAGTATACACAAAATGAAGGACGACCGGACCGGCACACGTGTCCGCAAACATTTTTGGACCGTATTTGTCCAAAACTCAGGCCGTAATCCTATTATTTATGTATTCTTCTACTTGTGCCTAAAACTTTGACTTTCTGAATATTGAGAATGCGCATTTCGTGAATTTTGGCTGAGCCCTATTTGATCAGAGTTGTGGCGTGGGCGTTTGATGCGTCAATGACCCGCAAAACTTGCGAATCCGCATTCAGCAGGTAGCACAACTGTTCCAGGCCTGATTTGACATTCTGAGCGCACTATTGTTTAATAAATACTATCACATTTACATAAGCTATTATTACTCATACAATTTTGCCTACATGGGCAACTTTATATTCTCTTGTTACTCGTCTATCGAATCTTGCTGTAAGCGAAATAAAATACCTCACGTGGATACATACTTCATAGGTGGATTATTTTTAAAGATCGTATGGTACTAACTGGGTTACAATTCGAGCAGAATAGTATTCCTCGAAAGGCTTGTCATTTACAACTAGTTCTGTGACCTCGCTCACGCATTCCCGCGCCTGCACCTAACTGTACTTTCCCGTTGACTTAATGCCGACTTTGGACAGAACTTGATCTTAGGCAAGTGTACATTATAGCGCTGTGATGGCGATCGGCTGTTGCAATTTAATTATATTTTGTATATGCGAAGCAGGCGTTGCGTAGATCCCAACGGACAAGCCGAAGCCGTAGCCTCTGGGCCCGCGTGCCGCGCATTCCACCCGAGCGCCGCCGAGGCCGGCCGAAGCGGGCCGAGCGTGCCGCGGCCATGCTCTACCGCGGCCGACTTCACACCGGAGTATGCGCGAGCGCGGCGAGAACGTCTCGTCTGTCTGCACACGCTATCTGTCAACAAACTTCTCCTCCGTCGAAATAACTGGAGGCTTTATTTCCCAGTGATCCTTGTAATTATTGACTGGTTTATTGTGTGCCGTGAGATCCGTTCTCGGAGTGACGAGAACTTGGAATATTAGTTTATCTTTGACTGTGAAAGAACCGTGTTATTTTTTCTTTTGAATCGCGTGCAACGCCCTGCGGTACGGTGGAAGCCGCGGACGTGTGTGAGTGACTGTTCCGTCTACCTACATGGAAAGTAGCCCTTGATGATCCTAGTGCTTCACCGCCATCCACCGGTTTCTGTGATGACTTGTCAATCACGGTAAATGAATCTCTAAGTGTGTTATTTTGTGTTAAACCAGCGGGTGATGACTCTGTAGCCTCAATATTCTAAGTACTGAATGTCCCGTTAACAGAAAATGGTTTTTCAATTCATCAGTAATGTTTTTATTACTTTTACTATGTTGGACTACAGGTTTCTTTACTTTGTATCAAAATTTTTATGAACAAACATGCGATTCCAGAAGCTCAATTGTTTTGTCGATTAGAATGTTAATAATAAAATAGTTTATGTGAAAGTAAAATAAAATATATGACGATTTTGAACTGCCCAAAACAAAACTAACTTTTTATGCGAAACATAGCCAATAGCATCAATCGCTATTATAAGTAAAACTTTATTTTAAGCTATTTTAAAGCATTAAAATATATACATATAAACCTGAATTTTATATAAACCATGCTCATCTTCTCTCCAAACAAATGTTTTCCACAAAAGTAGGTGTATAACACATACCTAGATCCGATACGTCATTGCAAATATATTTTAGACAGGCATATCAGACAGGTTTGACTCGGTCGAAAGAAAAAAATCTCCAACGGAAATATTTGCTATCACGCTGTTTCGGATTCATGTCGAAACCGGTACTCTCATAAAACGTAAACGAATATTTAGGGAGCATCTTGTGCTCATGTTACTGCAAATCTAAAGCAACGCCAACCTGCTTTTGTTCTTGTTCATCTTGATGTAGCGTCGTGAACACACGTGCCACAGTTATAATGAGGGATTAGATCCCAACTGGTGTTTCTAATTGCCACTTCCTCTCGTGGGGTTTGTACCTGATGAGAGACATCGTCCTGAACGTCATTAATGCTAATAGTTACTTGTTTGTAACCAGTCGTCGCCTGATTTCTATCCCTAGCGTAAACATCCGCGACGGCCTGCAGGGCTCGTTTGGCGACTAAAGACGCTTTCTATTCCCGGACACCACTGGACTCCGGGGCGAAATACCCGGCAATAGCTTTATCACATCACTTGTACTCTTTAATTGCCGTTTCTTCTTTACATGTGTCACCTATTCAGATTCGAGGCAACTAGATCTGTTTTGTCACGTAACTATAGCTTAGTCATTCTAAAACATCAGTGCAAGCGTTCTTAAATTACATAGTCATTATGTAAGAATTTCCCGTGTTATCTGAAGAAACATCTCTTCATCTTTCAAGATCATTACTGCTTTTTATAGCAAAATAGGAATTTAATGTAGTGTTTGTTTTGATATAGTTTCTGTCATCTCTCTGTTTTCATATATCATTTGGAAATTAGACATGATATTTGTTGCGACTTCTATTAATAAGTGCATATTTAATTAAAGCTATTTTACTTTAAATAATTAACATTCATTTGTGTGTAATGTGCTCAAATTTATTGATATCTCTATTTGGAAATTACAAGCTACTTCTAGGTTGTACTTCTCATAGCTCGTTTACCCCGTATTTAATATGCAGGTTAGGAAGGTGCATGAATTGATTAAAATTTAGGTCGTGCTTAGTAGTATGTGGTCTAGCAAATAGGGTTAGTGTGATAGGGCTTCGCAAGTGCACGTGTGTGGGCGCGGACGCCTTGACGCCTGATGCACTGAGTTCCTACTCACGCGTCGACATTACCATCCATTGCCAGAATAATAAGATTACCGCTCGTATATTCTATTTAAAGAAAGACAATTATCATCGCAATAATTGAAAGTGAAACCAAATATTTTATCGTATATTCATTAATATACTTGTAATGAATGAGACAAATTACAGCAACGCCGTGATTTCTATGCAATCAACCAATTAAATTCACATCATCGTGTTATGAAACGTAATGAACCTGCTAACAAGTGGTCTGTCTAAACTTTCTCTGACTAATATTAGTAGTAACAATAAATTTCGGATTGAAGGACATTGTAGCCACTAGCCAGAGTAACTACTTTTCAAATTGAGGCTTAACGTCTTATGTCGTGTCGTATGTTATGGATGGCGAGTGCAGTGGAATCCCAAGATTCACTTTTTAATTCAAGGTGTTGTTTGGTTTTGCTACTGTTTATGAGCGGTCGTATCGCTTACCATCAAGCGAACAGCATGCTCGTCTCGCCATTCAGTGCAATAAAAAAAATGCTGAAGTCGAAGTAAAGCGTCATTATACTAGTTTAGTCTACTAAAAACTGTACAAGCTCTGTTAACTGGCCACAATGACCTGTCCGAAAATGAAACAGATCGTATTTGTTTTTGTCCCATTGATCACGTCAAGTTTGAATTACATATTTTTTGCACTGTGCTTGTCATTGACCTACAATGATTTCTCTAATTAACACAGAGGCTGTAAAATTTACTCGTACTAATTTGCAACACAGGCTAATTTTAATTAAATGCCCAATTAATGAATCTGTCTGCCTCGTTATCTGCGAACATTATGCCTCTATTTTTGGAGTAAACCAAAAGTGTAATATAAAATGATCTTGTTTATTACATCAGACCGGAAAACTTGTTTTAAATTTACTTTTTGCGTAAGTGACACTCAGAAAAAAATCGTTCACATATTATCGTCACGTAGGCGTCTGATAAATTTGTTTTAAATTTGTAAGTAGATTCGAAGGGGTTTATGAATCAGTTTATTGCTGCCGAGCGATGTAAATGGCTAGCTCAGTGTTCATTTACTAAATTATCTGTATATGGCTTTGCCGCAATTATATTACTGTGCTTTATTCACGTCATTAAACTAATAGGCACTTAATGACCAAGTAGCGTACCTTGTCAAATCATGGTTTTTGCGCTCCTCGTGCCGGTTTTCTTGGAAATCGTCTAATCATTACTTTAGTGGTCAATCAAAGGAGATTCCGTTTTTTTGCCTCGAAGGTATTCATAAGTTGTTGTTTTTGCCTTATAACTTGGGCTATAATATTTTGCTATACTTATTCCTTATTAAGATGATAAACGTTTGTAAAACAATGTGGTTAATATACGGATAATTATTGTAACTGTTTAAAAACTGTCCCGAATTTCCAAGTGGGGCTTAAGTGGGTGGAGTTAATGATACAAGATAAGATATAATTGGCCTTAGTAATTATCAAATTTCACGCGTCTCTCGCCATTTATCTGAGAACAAATATTGTCAGCCAGATTGTATCATTGGGGACATCGTGTTGCGTCACAAGTTTTGTTAACTTAGCGTTACGGTATATACCGTCCCTGATATTGTTAGTGTAATTACCGATTTCTATATTACCTTTATATTCTTTACCTTGACTTTTGGAAGTTTTAAACGCATTAACATGTGACAAACTCTGTTACATTAGAGTATACTTAAAAATGAACCGAAAGAATTTTTATTGCTCCTCAAAGTGACGCATAAAAGTTTATTGTTTACATAGAGAGGTGTGACTGTTTTAAGAATACAACTTAAACAAAGAGTTCTGTTTTATTAATATGGGGTTTAATATTAAAATACTCTATTCAATGAGGTATTTATGCTGGTACAAGCGGTCAGCCTGGTTAGTTAATTTTGAGCCGAACAGGAATGTCTTAAAAGCCATGTATGGTAAGAACTATCTAATCTAACGAGTATAAAATATTTGCGCGACCTACAAGATGTTGTCCTACCGTTATAAATAGGTATGCTCGGCGGCTGACCCGGAGAAAGCACACGGGTATTTAAGCCAAGACGCCGGAGATAAGTAAAATTTTGATGTTAAAATGCACGATGTACCTTGACCTGGTAATTAAAGCAAAAACAGAGGTCATGGGCTCTCTGAAATTTATTTCGTTTGAAATGTTTCGATTGATGTACAGAATATGTTATGCGTGCATTAAAATGTATTTGGGTTATTTGGCTAAATGTATTACACTGGTTGTGATGTACGTTGTTACATCTTTCCTTTGAATTGTTTCATTCATTTTAAATGTTATTGTTCAGACATTTGATGCCATGTGGTAAACTTAAGCCAGGGACACTCCAGTTTCATTTCATTTTAATCTATCACACTTTTTACATCAGCAATATACCGTTACATTGTGACGAATGCTTTTATTGTACCTTCTCTAGAAGCAACGTTTATAATGATTGATAATATAGCCCTTAATGTCTACTTCATATTAATATCTGGTTGTTGGAGTGCCTCGACCGGGTTACTTCGCTCCCATCGCTGGGCCAACGGTTTGAAGCATTTAAATGGCTCACTACCGATGCTCTTGTGCCGACTAACGGACTGTTCTTCATAACATGTACAATTGATCAATGAACGTAATTGCAGCTTCATTTTTCTGAAGTGTGATTGGCCCTAGTGACCGAAGCATTATGTAGTTAGGATTCTGCGATAGATCTCGTCAACGACAGCTAATTGATAAGAATCGTGTTTTATTTATTCAAAAAAGAGAAAAATATTTTTTGCCAGTAATGGTGATCACTCAAATTAAATATCTTGCCGTTAAAAGTTTTTTTAAAGAAGTAGGTTATAATATGTAGGCCCTACAATGTAGCACCAACAACGTCACTCAAAATACTTTACACAAAGAATTTTTCAATAGCCAGAATGTTTATTCAATGTTCACCTAATCATTTTTGTATAGATGGTATATTTTCATTGAAAGTAATTCCTAGTAAAGTTTACTCTGTAACCAAACATGCCTAAACATAATAAAACGGTGATGGAGACGCTCCCAGCGTGGTTACAGCACGTCCGTTACGTTTACCTCTACTCAATGATGTTTGTGTAACTAACCTGTAATAATATAAACACGTTCCAACAATCCCAAAATATTGCGCTGCGGTTAATATCAGTATCGACGGAAATAGTACACTTTGTTATTAGGTAACTATCATATAATACCGCAGAAGCTACACGCGTCGGACATAACAATAAAATAAATTCGGCTTAATCCTAAGACTTCATCGATAAATATGGACCACTCGAAACGTTGAATGTAGGCGTCTTAATAGATATTGTGAGCAGTGATACGTTTATCTACAATATTTTAATACAAAGTAAGGTTAAATAAAATTGGTGGCTTTCACTCACGTCTCATCGTTAGAGGAAACGATCCGAGCCCGATGTTTTGTCGTGTTTTGGTGGCACAATTTTTCTCGATGAGCATCTGGGAACGAGCACAGTTAAATCTGGTTGTATAATAATAAAATGTTGTAAATGACTTCCTTCGACGGCGGTTATTTTGAATGAATGCCACGCAGGCTGTTCTAGAGCGCGTTTTAGTTGTGGAATAACTAGAATGTGATTCATTGTCGGTTTGCGACGTTGGGAAACGGTTTGGTCAATTCGCCGGTATCGATAGTATTGTCGTGGCGGGTCAGCGAGACGAGCGGCGCGGCGCGGGGGCTCCGAGCGTGACGTCTGCCACCCGATAGCCCATCTCACGACCGACCCACTTACACACCAAGGTTACCGGCTGACCTCCTAAACTCTGTAATATTTCCGTAACGTGCACCTGTAAAATTGTACAATTGCATCGATTACATGAAAAAGCCTCGTTACTCGTATGTCGGCCGTTGACTCCAATTTCAGATATGGCAGTGGTCTCGAGCAAAAATTCGAACATCAAACACTGGCATCTCATGACATGCGATGCAGTAAAAAAGCGAAACGAATAAAGATTTATTATTCCGAATGGTTCATCGATCATGTAAACTGATTCGAATTGGTCTTCGTTGAGGTTTTTTGTTCTCTCCTGTATTGTGTTTTTGAAATAATGAAAAAGTAAACAATGGGATAGAGGCCGGTGATAAAGGTAGTGGTAGTCAAACATTAGATAAACATGCGTGTAGACATGGTTGTGAGATGGTGTCGCGTCGATCTCGACTCTCGGTAATGGTTAATGAGTGGTGTAGTGACTAGTGAGTAGTGAGTAGTGCGGTGTGCGCCGCGGCATGTGCACGACAGATTCGTAGATAGGGCGCCAATCAGAGCGTGTGCGCACTCCGTATCACAGGCTTTCTGATACACAACACAACACACTTTCTAATCTGCGTCTTTGTCACTGCATTCGCTATTGGCTAACTATTCGTTTATACCACACTTTCGCCTATTGTTTTCACGCTACAATAGAATTATTTACGGTTTTCTTGTCTGTAAAAATTCGACACATTATTGGAGCGATTGCATCACAATGACATTAGGCTCGCGTAGTCGACATTTCACAGTTATTGGCGTGATGTTGCATCGCTCGGCACTCGGGACAAGAGCACGGTGATCACTTTGTTGTCTTGAAAGTTTACATTTAATCTAAACTGCGGTTTGTCAGACCGCTGGCCAGATTGGGTTCCCGGTTCCTTCGCGGCTCACTCCGCGATAAATCTGATACGAAGTGTCATCGAGCTGTGAAATAGTACACTGACAAGTCTGGAGCATATTGTTTTTTTGATATGACGTGTATTTGTGTTTTAGAATGAGTAGTGTAGAGAGATGAGCGCGCGGGGCGGGGGCGCGGGGGCGAGGTGTTGTGCAGGACCGGTCCGCGTACCGGTTTGCGTTGACGTCGCCGGCTTAGGACTAACCGTTTTATTAGCTGAGCAGTGAGCCATGCTCCACAAACGATAGCCAGTGACCGGAGTTTGCAGCCCGTACGCGACATATCCACAAACTTCGTGTCACGTGACGACCTGCTATCAATCACATACTAAATGCGGCTTCTACTTTATTAACTTTCAATGCGGACAAAAACTTATTTGCTGAATTATTTTTGAATTGGTTTTAATAATTAAATTAATGTAGATGCTCACACACTTTTGCATTTGAGCGCAGGTTACTTGTTCTCACAACATATTCACAATGGCTAAAAAGAAGTAAACAATGGTCTTGACACAGGTGTAAAAGTGAAAATGTGACAGACTACATTTAGTTTACGACTGCGTTGAGTCAAGTCGCGTAAGTATTTTCGCAATTGTTTGTTCAACGTTTACTGCTGGTGCGTACATAATGACACGAGATTTTTCAAGTATTTTTGTTTGATTTTCTACAATACATAAATTTTTTGCATTTGCGTCAATAGTTTTGGTATGTAAGAACATTGATTGGTACGTTCACTTGAGTTTTTGGATTTGGTGTTGATTGAGATCATTTGAAACAAATTGTTCTTCGCAAAATAATGTTTGAGCGAATATTTCTCGACAGTGATCTTGTAAGCACGTGACAAGAATTTTCTTCTGGAGTGTTTCTATTTTCGCGTTCAGTTATTGGCCTTGCAGGATTTATTTCGTCGACGGGATGGCAAGTTGCCATGACAATGTTTTGAACACTCTTCTACACTAGACGAGCATAATTTAATAACTCACAACGCATTATGTTTGAAAAATAATTTCACAAATAAAACATTCTACGTCCTTGTACGATATGGAATAATTAATTCCATTGGTTTGTTCGCTTATGCGTTCAAATAAAAATGATTAAACAGTTGATTCATTGATATTATAAGAATTATAATATTTTCCTATTTAAATAAAACATAAGGAGTCAAACATAAGTGCGTGGTGGCCTGTTGGTAAACGGACTAGACGCGACTGCCAACATGTTCACGGTGGTCGCGGGTTCGAATCCCAGGGCACACCTCTGACTTTTCGGAGTCATGTGTGTATTGATAGTCAATCACCACGCACTAAAACGGTGAAGGAAAACATCGTGAGGAAACCTGCATACCATAGCGATTTATAAAATTTCTATGGTATGTAAGTCTGCCAACCCGCACTAGGCCAGCGTGGTGGACTATATGGCCTAACCACTCTCAATCGTACTCTCGATTGTAGAGGAGGCCCGTGCCCTGCAGTGGGACGTATATGGGCTAATACAGATACATTATGTTATTCAAAAAATTGGATTCTCTCAATTATTAACTCAGTAAGTAGGTTAACGAACCTGATATCCATATAATGTGTGAAAACCAGCATGGTCCGCTTTCGACACCCATTGTTTATATTCGCGGGCGTATAGAATATTTTTCATGTAACCTTTACATCGGTACTCCCATGCAAATGCAACTCAATTTGCCATTTCCGCTCGTCATGGTGTGCACACCGCGTGAATGAATCTAGACAATGGCATTTCGAGAGCCACTATCGGTACGGCGACAATACCGCGATCGGTCAACGATCTAAATTATCAACACCTGAGCGCGTATGCCGCTGCGATCGCATGTTTGTTAAAAACGAGAGGCCACAGAGGACCGCCCGCGCCGCTTTCCTCCATGTAGAGAATAATATTTGATTGTAGGCGTTCCACGGTACGGGACATACCGAGCGACTCGATATGGAAGTGTGTGAGAGTGGCGTGAGGCGCGCTCGTGAGTACTGTAGTGGGCGGCGAGTGTGATGTTCGAGTCGTTGGTGTCGCGGCTGACGTCGCCGCCGGTGTCGCGGCGGCGGCACACGGTGCACGCGGCGCGCGAGGTGTGCAGCGAGCCCGAGGAGGATGCAGCGCCCGTGCAGCGCCGCTCGCGCGCCGCCAAGCACCTGCTCGACAAGCGACGCAAGGCGCGCCTCTCCTGTGCCGACCTCACCGCCGCCGCCAACGCAGAGCCCGAGCGGGCCTCGCGCATGGACGCACTCAAAGCTTTCCTACCGCTGCGACAGTCCAAGTCCCTCGGCCGCCTTGACGGTCTCAAAGAGGTGAGAATACATCTGTATATTATAATAGATAATGTCCTACGTCAGTTTCCATTCACTCGTTTCCATTAAACACAATAACTGAGCCGGCGGAGAAATGGGGGTATGAATGGTAATCAGTTGAACACTTGCGACAGCATAGAACGCCACAGTTGTGACCTTCGCGTCGCGCCCATGCGCGTGCGCTCGCGCTCGCGCTTGCCTTGTACACCTGTTGCGGCCCCTCCCTCCCCGCCTGCCCCTGCTTTATTCATCTTAGTTGCGTAACTGGCAACAACTAACATCACTTGACCACTTTTAAATACCACTAAATGACCCGCTGTGAAACGTCTCTCCTGATACTTAAATGCATTTACATATGTATAGAGTTGCGACACCGCGAGTTGTTTAGGGCGTTCCTATGAACTATGACATCACAGCGCAATCTCATGTAAGACAATGCAAACAGTTCGAGTACAAGGGAACTAACATCCGATGTTGTGATGGCATGACTCAACGAATCTTTGACATGAATCACTAATGGATACTAGCGTCAAGGTGCAGTTTCACGTGCAGCAAAAGTTCAGTTAAATTAACTACACACGGGTGTGTTCCATTTACCGTTAGTAGTTCATAATATTCAGAGTTTTTAAAATATTTTGAAACGAAAAATATCTCATGATACAACATTACAAACTGCAAGTATGTTATTTGTGAATATGTGTAGAGTCTCAACAATACCAAATACTGATAACGAAAATGGTTCGATTCGCTTCTTTTACTACCCATCTTTTCATTCACACTCATCAGTTTTGAATCCTCTGTTACCAGTATAGTATCTGCTAACTTTCCTGTGTCTGCTATATCCAGAACCATTTGACATTACTTATTTGCAATTTCACAAAGTTCAGCCTTAAATGCTATAACTTAATACTTATAAGCAAGAGATCCTTATATTCTAATTTTATTACATACTAGTTACATACTAGCCCAGTTACACGTACTTTTTGACTCCAGTCCACATCAGAAACATATTGGTAACCCTCTTCTTACTGCTTTTCCCATCTTGTGCCGATACATTCCGTCCTTTCATACATCATTTATGTATATGTTTACATAGCACACTGCAACTTAAGCTCACAAAAGGAATAAAATTCACCGTTTTGAAACATTTTTCACTACTGCTCCGCTCCTATTGGTCAAAGCGTGATGTTATACAGCCTATAGCACTCCTCGACAAATTTACTATCTAACACAAAAATATTTTTTCCATTCGATCCATTAGTTTCTGAGATTACCTGGCACAAACAAACAAACTTTTCAGCTTTTTATATTAGTATACATATGAAGATACTCGACAACTCATATCAAAATTCACGTTTTCTCTATTACTAGCTATTTCTGTACAAACATTATGTGGATAAAAACAAATAGTTAGTCGCTCGCGTATATAACAGAATATTGATACATAAAAACTGGAAACCAGCGCTTTTAGCAATTTTAATTTAGTCTAACCTGATCTGCATCTCCATATAAAGGTTTCGAGGTCGGTGGTTCATGGCCTACAAATATATGAATTGAGGACAAAAATAATAATAAAATGAATTAACAAGACATGTTTGACACCTTTGAATGGAAAACTAATCATAGTATGCAGACCTATTCAATTTTTAAATTGATTAATATTACGGCCCCTTCACTGAGGTTTTAAATTAGACTGCCCTGACGACTACGGCCGTATGATTGTTTGTTTAACACATGTTGATTGAAATTGTTTGATATTTAAATAACCATATCAGTTTGCTTTAAATGAATTTACATTCTAAAAATAAACAAAAAAGTTCTGTTGATTTACAAACTCATAGAAAAGGCAGTTTTGGGTCGGAGAGATTACGGTTTTTTGCAAAAATAAAAAAATGTAAAGCAACTTATCAGAGTTTTTAGAGTCCATCCAACGTCAACTTGCGGTACATATTTCACTAAGTACTTTTTGCTCATGGATAGCTGTCAACCAGTCCATCCTATTGTAATACCAATCTCTTCACTTGCAAATAATGTTATTCCATTTTGTTTCCTACTTTTTGGTTAAGATTGAGCAAGAAGTAAATATTGAAGCATTTTCATAGAAACAAGTGAGATTGAACGAAGATGTGAATCATAAAACGCAGTGAATAGTAACGGTAATCTTATTGTTTCGTACAATACAAGGTTCTTATTGTGTTTCATCTTAAAAAAACTTGATTGATTCAAAGTATGTGGTACGTGTGATGCGAAGGTCTAAACACCTATTTTGCATTCGTAATTACGTTGTCAGTCAATGCTGGGAACTGTCAAACTGAACAAGTTATCGAGGACATGCATAAAGTTCATAGTAAGATGCGGGTATGCCGACGTTTCGAAATCTTCCTATAGTAGATAGCGCAAGAATGTCTGCCAGGTTCGTACAGGTATACGCGTGCCGTGATTGCTTTGTACAATTAATTCACACATTAACTTCTTAAGAAAGTTGAGACTGTTTGTTTAATGATGCAAGAGAAGAAAGGAATCTTAATTTTTAAAGAAAGTAATACTTGCATAACTAACTACACATTAAGGCTCAATAATCTCGGAATAACGAAGAAAGAAGAAATAACGAAGAAGAAAATTAACGTGACAAATTTTCGGATATTGTATGGTATCGAAGCTGCTAAGCTGCTAGATAATATGAAAATCTATAAAAAACCTTCTCCCTCTAAATATTGTGTTAGACATCAAACTGACAGTTTACACGACCTGCCTACCCATTATGTAAATTAATTTTTGGTAGCTATTGTATTCCATGGCATATATCTCTTCAATATTCTTGTTCTTCCGATAATAAAAAAAACGAAAACCTTTTCAGATAGCATCACAATCCATGCTCGCTGTTTGCCCTTGTGATTCACAGACAAATGCCACGTCTTGTAGCATCTGTTCTATCCACTGGTATCTCTATGAGCTATTTTGTATTATGAATAATGTAAGCGCGGTAAAAAGAGCTCTTATTACATTTGTGCTTGTGTTAATTGCATTGGATCCAGGTGGATACGGCAAATGATTTCTTTGTTTGTTATTATGTGTATCAAGGCTGTTATGAAGTCATTACAGTTTAAATTATTTGAAAGGATTAATGTTTTATTGCGTGTCTAACCAGATTGTCAGTTGTATTCAGTTTGCACATATTATGGTCGATTATGATGCGATTTATTTGCCATTTGATGCAAGTTATCATTAAATTTGTAGAGGATATCTGCCACATACATTTCCGAGCAAATTGAATAGGTACTGAATTGTTGATGTATTTAGAATTGATATAATTTTTGTTTGCCCCAATACCCATGTTAGATTTCCATTTTGATTAATGTTTAATAATAACGTAAACATTCTGCTATATTACATTAATGATCACGCTCAATATGGTAATCTTCCACAATGAAATTATATTTGAATCAAATGTAATAATGAAACGACAATTATACTAAAAAGTTTTTGCTGTATCCAACGATTTAACCAGGTACCTACGCTGGGGTTTTTTATAAGTATGGTGATGTCAGATTCCTGGTAGTGGTACGTGGCGAGTCGACGGTAACGGGACGGTGCGATGGTAAATGGTGACCGTTCGTCACCGAAGGCAATTAACCTGATTGAGGACTGATAGAAGCATTCATTGAACATTAATGGATATTTACAACCATTTATGCGGAGTTATATTTGTCACAATATATGACAAATATGTGCAATGTGCGTCAGTTCATCTATTTGTAGAGACTCGCATTATTGTCGCTTCTTTTGTAATCTTAATTATATTCAATGAAAAATGTAGGTACATCAAGATCTATACGTTGTTTTTTCAATATAAAATGTACGTTAGATATTTCTTTATTCTTGATCTACATTATTGTTAGTATTTCAAAATTATGATCAGAACGCAATCATGGACAATCGAACTATTTTGGTCCGAATAATTGACGGGTGTAACCATTATTGGCGCCAACGATATCACCAACATCAAACACTATTCAAACTACAAGGAACGTAAAACGTTACATGTTTTATGTTGGCGATTAATTTTTAAACACGACGCCATGACCGCGCGAAGCTGAGCAAAATTGTTTTTTTCTCCCTCCAATCACGACCTATTCTGAACCTGTTTGAAACATGATCTTTAGTCAATGGATTTGTTCTCGATAGAAAAAGTATGGGCATTTATGGCAGAACATCGATAACAAATTAATAAACCGTGGCTGTGTGGAGTGACCTTAGCCTATCATGCACATGGCTCTTAAGCGTGTTTGATAAAATGAATTGCCAAATTAATTTAGGCTCTGTATTTTAATTATTCTAATGAAAAATCAATAAATCTTAATTTGTTCAATTTCAGTAAAGTTACCTGTGCAAAATGTTATGTGAAACCAATTTGTAAGTAACAATTTTACACATCGTTTGATTGCTTATGTTAGAAGAACGCTTCAAGTTATCAGATTCAAAAAAAATCGTAGATGTATCTAAATTGAATGAAATATGTAATTTTTAATTTTTAAATGTTATCTTTTTACCAATGAGGCGTATCTTTATTCTCGAATGTAATTGTAGCCTTTAAACATCAAAATGAACTACAAAGAATCCAAGTACAGAATGAAGTCTGAATGTATTGTAAAATTATTTATTTTTTCTGTTCGAAACGTCAATACAGAACTTGTTATAGACTCGTCCACGTAGGTCCTCATTATTAACACAATTGGATGGGTGCAGGTTTATTAAAATGCTTTGTCATTTAAAACTATTCAATGCTAAAAAAGTTGCTCGCATTTTATGTTCATATTTGTAATTTGTAAAATATATTCAAAATATTTTTGCAGAATATGCTAGGACAATATCTACCGTTTAATATGTATAAAATATCTCATATTATATTTGTTCATAAATTCAGTTATAATTTGTTAATATACATATATTCTCATATATTCACTTAATCAACTTATTAAGGTTAGAAGGTATGTTTAGTTTATTTCTCGGTATATTTGCAACGGAAGAAATAGAATCCGAAGTAGAAAGAAATCTAATAATGGTAATATCTGCAAAAAATCACCTGTCGAGTTTATAATCCATACAAAGATCTAAACGGCATAACTCCGCCTATTGCAAAATCATTACCATTGAAGAGATGTGAAAAATAAATAAATGAATTATTGAAGTAATTAGTAAGGAGATATGTACACACTATGTATTCATTGCAGGGAAGGCAAAAAGAATTTATACTTAACTCATTTCTATCGCTTCTCATGCACTTAATAATTCTTCCTTGTGGCGCGGGTTCCAAGTACTTTTTACTGAGCGTACGTGTGTGTGTTTAATCTGATCATCATAAATCAGCCCTCGGTCTTCTCGTTCTCGTTTTCCCGAGTTCATTTAACGTTAATAAATACTAAAATTTTATAGACTTGCAGCGGAGTTGTTACTTAAAACACATGCAATTATTTATGCCGTCTTATTCAGCGATAAAATATATTCATTTTCAAGTTTCACTAATCGTTTGACTGGTTATAGGTAGAGTTTGCCTATTTAATTTTATTTAAACTACGAACCTAAAGGGATAGACAATAAAATATAATCATTTTAGTGTGCATATTATATTGATCTATGGTTTATCAATCAGGCGCTATTGGAATGTCTCATGAAAACGCTTCGTAAGAATAGGTAAAGAAAGTCGATGCATGCTATACCAAAACACTTGAACAAAAATCAGGATCCCAACTATTATCAATAATTGCATATGTAGGCAAATAGAGAAGATTCTACGAATTACACTAGTCTGCCTTGGGCGGAGGAATTCGCAGTCATCAGTCCTCTCTTCGGCTCGCCTGGCCTCCCGCTGGGCTCGTTGCGCCGGAATAAATCCACTCAATACCATTATAAACCTTTTTAAACCAACGTAAAAATCCTGCAAGCTCCTTCGGTACAACTTGCAACGTGATTTGGTATTCAAATTGGATTGGATTTGGATGTCTTTATTTAGCAGTTTGGTGCTGAAATAAAGGAAAATCATTACCGAGTTAATTTTTAGTCATCAAGGACGGCGAATGACGATACAAATCACATACATGACATAAAATAATAATAATCCAGGATGTGTAATTGATTTTTGTAATTAATTTTAACAATTCAGAATTCATAATTGTCAATTTTAAACGTAAATAAGTAAATATCGATGTACAATACTTTGGCTATTATAACGCATGATGCTCGTTGTCAAGATGATAAAGCCACCGTGGCGCGGGCGGTTAGACGCTGCCTGTGAAACGAGAGGCCGCGGGTTCGATCCCCGCACCGAGAGAAATGTTTGTGCGGCCCACAAATATTTCTTCCGGGTCTGGGTGTTTGTGAGACCGAAAAGTCTCTCGTAGTTCCTGATACCCACGACACAAGACTCGATCTTAATGTGGGGTCAGGACTATGTATGTGACTGTTGGGTGTTATTTATTTTATTTATTTATTTATAATCAAGGAAATTCACGGAAGCTTATAATGGTTAAAAATATCGGGGAACATGCTATTTTGACATGATTTTTGTTTTCTCGTCGTTGTTTATATTGATAGGCGTCTGAGGATTCCCTGTATTACTAATTGCGAGACACGACTCGGAGCGTGGTGCTACGTCACGCGTACTAAGGATAGACATTCGTCTTGAGAAAACAAACCCGGGATTCCCAGGTCCCATACAATTTATACGTCCTCGTAATCTGCATGACTCGTAGGCCTTACAACGCAATCCTTTACTTGCCTCTGTTGCTTCGGGTTACTTCACCCTTAGGGGTCTGACATACTTTACTGATTTTATTACAAAGACGCAACAATTGATAAAGTAAGTTTAATAAAAAATAATAACTGTTTTAATTTTGCATTGCGTCTATTTATTACATCTAGGATATAGGGCTGCCTCATCAGAGTTGTGATTGATTAAATCTTTAATTAAAATCTTAATGCAAAACATGTTCCCTTCATTGAAATCGCTAATAGCGTCCCGCATAGTTATGCAGATTTGTTTTAGGATTTCCCTACGCGAGGTTATTACTCCCGACAGCCGCGGGCAGACCCGCAATCCATCTCCTCGCCCGCGCGTCGGGTTATGCGACTCATTGTGTACCCAACTCTTAGCTAACATGTTCTAAACATGTTAGTTTGTAACCAAAACGACTTTACTACATGAGTGTAAGTTGTTTACGTCCTTACCAAAACGTGGAACCGTTTCGAATGGCGCCTCGTTGACACCGTTTATGGTATTTCGCCATAGTGTTTGGCGTGGTGCTGGCTAGTAAGATGGAGCAATCTCGATAATTTAAAAGTCCACCAACGTACATCTGCGCGTGAATTGACGAATTATTTATCACGTTTGGTTGTATACTTGGTGTTTCTAACGTATTTTAGTAGTGGAATTTGTCACCGGAATATTTGTTTAAACTAAAAACATTAAGTTTAGAAGAAAACTATCTTTTACAGATTTAACACGAATTTGGTTTAAATATATATTACATTTGGGGGAAGCCTATGTTCAGCAGTTAAGTGAACTTCCTGTGGCTGAGATTATGATACATATATTACATTTTTTAATTTCACGACAGTTTGATTACATCAAAATAAAATCCGTAAAAAAAGTTTTATATCAATGTGGTACATTCGCGTAAATTTAAGAAAACATAAAGATTGTGTAGAGTAAACGTTAAATATTCTTATAATTCATTGTTGTGATAATCATTTACAATAATGAATCGAATTGTTATAAAACACTTATGCTTTGTGTTCTGTAATTCACTGTCTTCGTCAAAGTGTAAATTTCACGTTATTTGAATTAAATATGAGCTAGCATTTAGTTCATCGATTATGACATTAAGTTTCATCATGAAATCAGTTTTTGTCTATTAAGCATCGAACGATTCGTGTTGTAAAATAAAACAATATGCCTTTACACTTACGTATGCAAATCTAGTATGCATTGTCAATATTTTATCCATCCAAATGTAAGTATTTGAAATTACACTGTATTTGTAATTAATACCACAACAAAATAATATTAAAACTATATTGCATTTTTAGGATTTTTCGCATTTCAATTAAAATTCAGAAGATTGGGATAAGAATTAATATTTCTATCCACTATTGCTCGGCGGTTCTTAGTCGTTTGTTTTAAGGTTTAGTTGTGAATATTCGCAAGTAAGGGCATATCAAAGGCATGGTACAGGACAGGTGGGCCTTGAACAGTAGTCATTGCTGTGTAAAAGAACTCAGCGGGCTAAATGTCGGTTGCCTTTACAACCATTATTCCAAACAAAAGCATTATGTTCTGGCCTCATGACGCCATTATTTTATGGGTAAATATGCGAACTTAGTGGTGGTTGGTCTCTTATTATGTGAGAGGCCGCCTGGGTAGGTACCACCGTATATTTTCCAGTCAAAAAGCAGTGTACATGCATTGTTGTGTTTCGGTTTGAAGGACATTGTAGACAGAGTATCTCTGGACATATTGAGACTTAACATTATGTCTTAGAATGGCGAGCGCAACGGAATGCCAAGTATTGCTTTGTTAGTCGTGGTGTTTTTGGTTCTGTTGATTGGTTTTGTTAATGTACAGTAGCGGTCACATCGCTTACCTGCAAGTGAATGGCGTGCTTGTCTCACGCTTAATAACAAAAATAAAAAGTAAAAACTTTGAATAGTACAACTTATTTAATGCATCGTATGTTTAATAGTGGGGCTCCTAAAATACGACGATTCACTATGGAAAGAGTAACTATAAAATATACCCAACATTAACGTCCAATACAGACAATTTTATTTTATTTGATCTTGATTAAACACTTCTAAGTGTGGTGAGTCATATGTGGAGTCGCAAGGTGGGTGATATGTGAAAAAAGTAAAAAAAAATTGTAGGTGATCATAGGATACTATAATAAAAATTTTGTCGCAGTCGCCTATGATCACCCAGGTGATCATAATCGCAGGTGATCATAGGCGACAATTTAGTGTCCTATGATCACCCAGGTGATATCACCCAGGTGATCAAAGTGGAATAGATCTCCAATACAGACAATTTTATTTTATTTGATCTTGATTAAACACTTCCCAGCGCTATAATAAATATAAATTACTATTAAATTACAAAACAAGTCCCCGGTGATTTATGAGTGAAATGTATGAAGCACGTACGATATTCCGGTTCATACGAAATTTCCAAAATAAGAAGACGGTGTCATAAGAGGTCATTAAATATTCTCAAATCAGTTGTTTCATCATCGTGATGTCCATATAACATTAATGATGACGTAATGAAATGAGACGTAACACCATTATCGAGTGAGCGGCGTTGTCATCCCACGTATCAATTAACTTTCTATTAGAATCGCCATTGGACGCCGCGAAAGGGCCACCAGTTGTCTTGCACTCATTTATTATTCGTACTCTATTTAATATTATAACTAGCTAATTTATTTAGAGACTTTTATAACTAATTATAAAAATATAGCTAATTTATTTGTTTATAACACAAGTACAATCATTATTGTTAGTGTATGCATTAAAAACCACTGAGCTTTATACTAATGCCATATAATTTTAAAAGTACACATCAGGCCTACAGGATAATAGGTTAATCTAAATTACATTATTTTACACTAAGAATTTTTTATTGACATTAATAAACGACATTTCTTGTTTATGATGCAAACATAACTTACTTTGAAAATAACAACGTTTGTATTTCGAACACATGTTGACTTTTGGCATAAACTTCTAAAGTTGGCACGAAATAATGTCATACCGATATCAATTCTACAAACTGCATTAAAATTATTTCTATATTATGAAATCACTCTTTGATTTATGTTGGCGTCAGTGCCAAAAGGGACATTAAAGATTCTAATCCATCTGCCGTAGACACACCTGCTCGAGATGTCAACGTACTTGTACTTGTCGGCATCTATTTTCAAAGAGATTACGTCATAAGCTATTGAAATAAACAGAAATTGATTTATCGTATTGATATGTACACATTTTTACATATCAATATTTTATTTGTATGTGGTATCGATCTCTTCAATTTCTCCCTTACGGCTAGTATGGCCTTTTTCATGTTTTATGATGAGCTTTCAAACTAAGCCTTTATCTATAGTACGTCTAAAAAATTAAGGGATTATTACGTGTTCCGATACGGCTCGACTCTCAGAATTATCAAAGAACAATAACCAGAAATATACCATTCTATCGGCACCTATAATGGAATCAATAAACCCATACAAACACTCAATTTCACCATCCCTAAAACACACAATACATCCCATTTAATAAACAAGAAAATATTGATGTAACATTTATCAAAGATCGCTGTATAACCGATGGTTCTTCGTGAATGAATGACGCAACAATAAATGTCAGTTTACAGCGACCGCTAGACGATACAACAGCGCATTTATCATAAGATGGTGTGTGGAGAAATATGGAATTACAAACAATATATACATATCTGTTTTATCTATATCTATATGATTTCGTGATATAAACTACGAGTATATATACCCGTATTCTAATAGTAATAACATGACCCATGTAGTACACCTTGAAGAAAGGAAAACTATTCTTATTTCTTTGCGCAACAGCGCTTTCGGCCGACAGAAAATCGGGGACGATCTATACTCTATGGTATTGTTACACAGGTGTGCTTTAATATATTATTCAGATAGGATTTTTATGTTCAGCCGTTGGACAATCCTATGATATACAGATTTTGTTGTCTGATTTTTGTGAATGGTCAGTTTTATGAGGTGTAACTTTGGCTTTGAAATTGAGATTAACAGATATAAATCTTAGTGTCAGGTAGATTTTGTTGTCAAGAATTTGGTTTGAAATGTGAATGGAAAAATGAGTTGAAGATTATGAGAACAGAGGTAAATATAAGTAAAACCTCGTTGAATAATGACAACAAGACAGTGCAGAATTAAAAACTACAATTAAATTACTAGTTATAATTTTTCATAATTAAGGAAATGTATCCATATTTTTTGCTTTACCTACCTTGAATTTATTAAACGTAATACATATTGTGTATGAACATTTTGACGTGTCGACTTCCTTTTCTTTGTATTCAATCAAAATTTTCATAATCTTTGTTTTGTGATTGACTTAGTTATATTATCAAGATCATATGAGATCAACTACTTAGTACCTTTACTTGAAAGTAACCAATGTATGCAACAAGAACATGACATTGAGTTTAACATCGCACTGCTTAGCTTTGTAAATTCGAAATTAGAATCCACGTCTAATGTTTGTATTTTTTTAATTATGGCACGGCACAGTGACTGCAATGTACGTGGTAACTGCAAATGCCGTCTAGATCCGAAAGGCATCAGACAGCGATCTCATGCCATTCGATACAATCGTACCGGCCCGCTAAAATTCCTCTTCAGGCTATGGCGGAAGGACCCAGCATTATAGGTAGGAGGGAACACGTGTCATAGCAAACCATTTCACAGCTTGACGATGCAGCAGAGAGATGAATTGGAGAACCTTTAGACTCGCGTCGAGATGGTTTGAACCACCAAGCTATGGCTCCGCAAGCCAGCACGCGTGGTTCTGTAAAAGAAAGGAGAGGAGGGAATCAAATTAAACAATTTATCAGGCTCAGAAAACAGATCCTTTTGGTTGATAGAGCTAAATCACATATCAAAGTAAATCTATGATAATCAATAGACTGGAAATGCCTAAAGCAATAACTGTTTATAACAACAAACAGATAATATAATATATAATAGGTTAAATATTGCATGTGCTTAATTTTTATTGATATGCCATCTGTATCAGCCCATATACGTCCCACTGCAGGGCACGGGCCTCCTCTACAATTGACTACCGATTGAGAGTGGTTAGGCCATATAATCCACCACGCTGGCCTAGTGCGGGTTGGCAGACTTACATACCATAGAATTTTATAAATCGCTATGGTATGTAGGTTTCCTCACGATGTTTAGATGTTTGATTGATATGCCATAATCCAATGTAATTGCTAATGTATCTGCATAGGAAGAAACAAGCTAATTATTAGATACTATCTATCGACATTTCATTTATGTTGTGGACGCAGAAACATGCCTCACTAACGAAGGCCGTGAATGCAGCCTCGCTTCGCATATATTTAAAAAAGGTAGATCGTTTTTATGCTGAATATGTTTGAGGAATTCTGCTCAGCTAAGATCAGGGATACCGCCTAGACTCCCAATATTTCAAGTGGTAGGTATCTAAAGTAAGGTAAAGCATTCATGCATTCCTCATGAAGTGAAGAATCCATTCTCGTCGGGGATACATTTCTAATTCGTTAATAATATGTATTGACTATCCAGTCATTAGAAACTGCAGAGGCAGATTGTGGAAATCAAAAGAAACTAGTGTATTCAGCCTAATGATGATGGCTGCAGTGATATCTATACTACTAAGTGAGTACATATAAAATGTATCATTCAAAGCGCTGCAACCGCGGGTACACACTGCCATTCACATTTGCATTCGGCTGTATATACTGGTTCCGTTTCTCCGCGCTGCGTCTGACTCACTAACCGTCGTTTTTATCCGTCACATATTTTATCAAAACGACCTGTGCATTATTAATATGGAAGTTCCAAGAACGGCGATACTTTCCTGTTCGGTAAAATGCCACGCCTCAACTTTTCCTTTACGTAAGCCGGCGGAAAGCAAGTTTTCTTCATATTACGTAAAGGTTGCATTCGTGTGCGATACTGTACGGTAGTGACGGAGATACGACACTATTCTTCAGTCGAAGACGCGACGACTCCATTGCCGTGAAATTAACACATATTAGGGCTGCGTCCCCACTTATGAAGACTTCTCAACACGTAAAGGTGTGAGATGTTGCACTCAAAAAATAAGTGAAGTGCTGATACTTGATATTTTAGCTTTAAGTTTTTGCTGTTTCTTTTGTATCTGTGTATGATTGTTTTAAGAGTACTAATGTATATTTTTTTCGATACCTTTACGATGACTAATCGCACCATCTCATAATATGCGTAGTGTAATAATTGTTTACTACAAAAACTGCGCTGCAAATTCGCGTAACACTTGTATTCCAATTTAAAATTCACAACACATTTCCGTAAAACAAAAGTTACGTTCACTGAAAAATAATTTCACAAATAAAACATTCTACGTCCTTGTACGATATGTAATAATTAATTCCATTGGTTTGTTCGCTTATGCGTTCAAATAAAAAATGATTAAACAGTTGATTCATTGATATTATAAGAATTATAATATTTTCCTATTTAAATAAAACAAGGAGTCAAACATAAGTGCGTGGTGGCCGGGGTAAACGGACTAGATGCGACTGCCAACATGTTCACGGTGATCGCGGGCTCGAATCCCAGGGCACACCTCTGACTTTTCGGAGTCATGTGTGTATTGATAGTCAATCACCACGCTCTAAAACGGTGAAGGAAAACATCGTGAGGAAACCTGCATACCATAACAATTTATAAAAAATTGTATGGTATGTAAGTCCGCCAACCCGCACTAGGCCAGCGTGGTGGACTATATGGCCTAACCACTCTCAATCGTATTGTCGATTGTAGAGTAGGCCCGTGCCCTGCAGTGGGACGTATATGGGCTGATGATGATGATGATGATGATAAGGAGTCAGTTGAGTACTGTATATACTGTATATCCACTTCCTTAATCACCAAATTGTAAACTTGTTTTGAAAAGAGCAACACTAGAATTTCTTGGCCGTTCTTCAGTAATGAAAAACGTTTTCCGAACCAGGTGTTAGATAAAAATGTTTGAATCTAAATGATGTAGAACATCTTAATGAATTCAATAAATTATTTTAAGTGCAGCACGTGATTTCAAGCGACAGCCCTACGGTGTGTGGTGTGGCCATGTGGGCGGGACACGTGCGACGCAGCGTTGCGCCACGCTCGGAAGCAGGACTGTGTAAACAACAGCCACTTTAACCTATTGCCAATTACGGGTACTGCTACCCTATCCGTTACGTCACACAATCCGTCAACGGTATCGTAGAATAAACTCGTATTATGCACACGAGATAATTTGACGTGTTTGTATTTCGAATAAAATGTACTTCCTTTGTGTATGAAGGAAACAATGGATGTTGGAACCAATTTTAGGTAAATATTTTATGGTTAACAATTCATATAGTATCATAATTGTAGTGCAAGCGAACTTGGTATTTTGCATATGATTTAAGGAGATTTTTTTGTAATATATTCAATTACGATCTTGTAAGAGAATGTATTTAGGGCGATACACATAATTTGATTTAATTCGTTACTTTTAGTTATACTTCTTACTCGTCCTATTAATTAATAATCAAACAAAAATCTATTTTTTTTCTGTCACGTGCCTAATTGCGACTCCACTCGATCTCTTATCTGGCTTAGTTTTTATACTTGCTAAATGTTGAGTGGTCCCTTTCGAGTGTGTTTTAGTATCTAATCACACCTTCTGAGTGCTTTTTTAGAGGGATAACACAAGGATTTCTATTTTTTGTCCGAATGTTAATACTGGACTGGCACGGCACCAGTTGAACTTTTATTCATTATATTTTATGTCCTGGAATGGCGAGAAGACCATGTTGTTCGCCTGATGGTACACGATACGACAGCTAATAAACAGTAGCAAAACCAAACACCTTAAATTACAAAGCAATGCTTGGTATTCCACTGCGCTCGCCATCCTGAGACATAAGGTGGTAGATCTCAATATGTCCAGTAGTTACACGGCTACAATGTCCTTCAAACCAATTTTCTTAAATACCAGACTTACACCCTTTCAAGTCATTAAATAATATCTAATAGCGTTGAAACAGCATTAGACCTTAAATAAAAATCCAATTACTTGGCACACGGCATCAGATTATTGGTTTGCTACATAACGCTTTCTTGATCTGCATTGCAGTAACTGGTTCCCAGGCAGGCTATATGCGCGGCGCATGCGCACTGCGCACTATCTACTTCTACGATAATGCATTGCACCTCCGGGCCATGCTGCTGGATTTAAACCTTCCAATGATAAAGCATTAGACCAATAAAATAAGCTATAAACTATTCCCCTAGTAATTGTTCCAAAGGAGATAACTCCAGGAATGTTTGCCGCAATTCTGAAAAGATTTATAATACTCCCATAAAGTATGCACTCTCGCTACTGCCTATTAAGTTAATTGTTTAAATAGTTTATACCCTCGGACGTCGGTAATGAATAATTTTATATGTTTAACACATAGTCGGGTAATAACATATTCTTGAGCGCGGCATTTAGATTGTCTGCCGATAATGCATCGTTTTTCTGGCTCGTCAACGCCGCCTTCGTCATTATCTCCGTGCAGATACAGTGTGCTACATTGTTTCATAAACATGCGGCGCGGAACAATGGCTCGGTGCTAGTGCGACTGCGGACTGCGGAGACTACAACAAAGCAACGCACCTTGTGAAAATAGAAATTCTCATCGGCTGTACTTTTCACGTATTTCCCTTAGCGTGTTTTTGCCACGTGCCGCCCGCTGTCCGGTGTCCGCGCACTTTCTAATCGCCAAGCCCTTTTGCAGTTACTCGGCTTTACTTTGTCGCATTAGTGTTTACTGACAGCAATTACGCAGTGAAAGTGCTTTTTTGGCTTATCCCACGTCGATCTCGTCGCTTATTACCTTTTATCGTGGAATTAAGATTTATTAACCGCGACCGTCATTCAGACCATTCAAGGAGATAGAGAGCATAGTGGCGTATTTGCAGATATTGCGCTCGGAGTTAATTTAATTTACTATGAAACACTAATAGAATAGCTATCCGTCCGCATGCCGGAGTTAACTGCGGCGTAATAGTAACAGTACAGCAAGGTTAATTCGAATTACTTAGCCAATAGCGAGATATCGCCACTCATAATCCGAGTAATCTCGGTGATTGTGCGGAAAAACATAGGGAAGAGATCGCTGGGCGGAGCTTCACCAATAACGGGATTCACATTCCAGTGTCTAGATACGTGACTGATCCCACTGAGACGCCTTGTCCATTAGCACTCATTGACTAGCACATCGTTTTTCAAACTTTTTGTGCGTACCTTCTTAGAATTCCGAATAAAAAACAACGGAATTAACAATTATATCCGTCGTGTACGTTTGTATTCCATTATATTGAAAAATTGTATTTCAGGCCTATTGAAATCTAAATGTATAGCGCTGAATTCTAGTTAGTTAAAACTAATTATTTTTATGCTAAGAATTAAGTTCTTACAGTTTCCAAATATTTTCTATTAAGCAAAACAAAAGACGCGAAAATTTAAGTGCGGACTTAATTATTCAGTCTGCTCATTACTTGGACATTAACAGAGCGTTTCGTTAATTTACACGCAAACATTGAGTGTCGCGCCGAAACTCATAGTTAGTTTAATCAATACCCAAGAACATTAAAAATTTATAACTTTTTTACGGCGTGAGTCGAGATTTGCATATTTAAGTGACTATTAATTTAACGATTTCATCCGTACATAGTCGCCGCATACGCATATTGTAGAAGTTTATACATTTTATAGTATTAGTAGTTTTTATTTTTTTTAAACATTCACACACAACTTGAAACATTAAGAAATGATTTGTTTCGTAACACAGTCGTGTCTTCATTTCGTCACGCGTTACTCCTCATAACTGTCGTCGAAATTGTGCAGTTTGCTCGTTGCCTATGATTTATTTTATGTTATTCTAGTGGACATATACAAAGTGACAAATATTACTGCCTATTTTGAGCTTTTGAAGCATTCATGTATCTGTATCAGCTCATATACGTCCCACTGCAGGCACGGGCCTTCTCTACAATCGAGAATACGATTGAGAGTGGTTAGGCCATACAGTCCACCACGCTGGCCTAGTGCGGGTTGGCGGACTTACATACCATAGAAATTCCTATAAATCGCTATGGTATGCAGGTTTCCTCACGATGTTTTCCTTCACTGATTTAGTGCGTGGTGATTGACTATCAATACACACATGACTCCGAAAAGTCAGAGGTGTGCCCTGGGATTCGAACCCGCGACCACCGTGAACATGTAGGCAACCGCGTCTAGTCCGTTTACCAACAGGCCACCACGCACTGCATTCATGTATGCATCGTTTATATTACAATGTATTTAATATATGCCACATTTTACACCGGGGTACCTAGAGGAGACTTCGTATGTAAAGGTCTGTCTTAGGAGATACCAACGCTTTGTCAACTGCCGCTAAATATTAGTGAGTGCACGCTGTTGCATTTCGGCTTAAAGGATATTATAGCCATTTTAAGACTCTTTACAAGGCATTACGAGACTTAACGCATACGACATTATTTATAGACAGATTTAAAAACTTTTTTGTCTTCTTCGTTCAAACTAAATTCAAAAGTCATTCGAAAGGGACACAACATTCGATAACTTAAATATTTTTCAAATATGTCTTTGAATAAGGCCGAAAACAGGCTGCAGTGTCATGCAGCACTTAATAATATTTTTTTGAGTAGGCAAGTATCTGTTTGTCACGGTATTCTTGATAAAAAAAGGCTTCAGTACACATGCTGTAGTTAATGTATAATTAATACTACGATCTTCATTTAACACAACTAATTGCCATTTTAAATATCATAGTTTTGAATATGTAATTATAAAAACACTTACGTTCCTTGCAGTCCCCTGTGAATGTATAAAGCATAGTTGCTGGACATTTTATCATTCGCCAAGTGTCTCTGAGAATTATGAATTTGCATGTTTACGAGTGTTCTCGGCTGGTGGTCCAATGCGATTTGTCCAGTGAAATGGTGACTACTTGACAGCTGGTTAACCGAACACCATTAACCAAAGGAAGCCGTTTAATGTTGGTACCGATTCTTGCGCGGAACGTATTTTAGCGTCAATTTATTCTGGCCCGCGCTGGCTGAGTTATCTTTCTATCAGTAAGCTGAAACATAATAGGATGGCATGCTTTATAGCCATAAGTCATTGGAACAGCCGACTGTAGCCGTATCAATGGCAAACAGTAGGGTTAGATATTAGATACTTTAAATTGTTAATGGGACACCACATTGCACGAGCGTTGCGCCTTTTTGTTTCTGTTTTTGCTATTATAAACGGGCTTAGGTATCATATTTGCTTGAAGACAAACTTTATGCGAACGTACGATAAAGCGCTTTCCGTGTAAGTGGAGATATAATCCGTACCAAGTTTCGCATTACTAATGAGTATAAGTAATTCTTCGAAGTGCGTGGTGGCCTGTTGGTAAGCGGACTAAACGCGGCTGTCAACATGTTCACGGTGGTCGCGGGTTCGAATCCCAGGGCACACCTCTGACTTTTCGGAGTCATGTGTGTATTGATAGTCAATCACCACGCACTAAAACGGTGAAGAAAAACATCGTGAGGAAACCTGCATACCATAGCGATTTATAAGAATTTATATGGTATGTAAGTCCGCCAACCCGCACTAGGCCAGCGTGGTGGACTATATGGCCTAACCACTCTCAATCGTACTCTCGATTGTAGAATAGGCCCGTGCCCTGCAGTGGGACGTATATGGGCTGATACAGATACAGAATTCTTCGAAACTGGGTTTGAGAGGTCAAGCGGTTGAAACGCTTAAAATACTGCGATCAATTAAAACTTTTTGCTCCTGCATGAATTATTACTACACCATCAATATTCTTTAATTAAGACCATTCGTACGGGCTGCAGAACACACATTTGTTAACACATTCGTCTTGAGCCATTGAAAGGATGATCTCAATACATTGTAAGTCGTAACCCAAATAATAGACACACCTCTTCGTTATCGATCCTGTGCTACATGTTGAGAAATATTTATTTATGATTTATTTAATACTTAATAAGATGTAAGTTGAATCCTATCAGTAATCAGCGATCAGATTGCATTAAAATATGTGACTTTGACGAAGCTGTATCAAACAATCTACACCTTGAGTCACAAGTAGTGAGTTATTGTGTTCATTTGCGCAACTCAATCGCAGAATGTATCTAATCAAGATTAAAGGAGTTCCACGGCGAGGTCGGAGGTCGTCTTACATCAGTGGTGCACTTTCGATGTGCTAGTGAAAGGCGCATCTCCGCAGGTGCATCGCCTAGGGCCGACACAACCGCGGTGGGGGTTATACGAGCATTGCAGGGATGGAATTGTTATTGTGTTACTTTTGTGCTACATTGACCTAAATTTTAACGTATTATTATAACAGCCAGTTAAAAAAAAACATCGTTCCGAATTAAAATTAATGTTCGATGGTCGATATTCGAAATTTGATTTATCTATTCCTTTGGCTTTGTGCAATGATTTTAAAGCATATTTACGACAAAGAGCAAGCGGCTCACCTGACTATGCGACCACCACCCATAAACACCCATGACACCTGGAGGTCGCAGGTGCGCCTATTGAAAAGAAATATAAATTCATAGATTAGAAACATTTGATTGCCGAATAACTATTTTATATTTAATCTTTAACAAACCCGCAATTAAAAATGTATCTTATGTATCTTAAAGTCATATTTTTGAAATACCATGTGTAAAACGGATACACGGGTAAATTGTACTATTCCTACATAGCTTTTTTTGTTCTCTTTCCGGTTTGCTAGTTTTCCTACTATATACGTAAGGTCCTTGAATCCATATTTAATTAGTTGACTAGAATAGTTTTTCTTTATACTACGTGTTACTGCTACGTACCTTGGAGAACACGTAAAGCAAATGATTTTTATTGTTGTCAATTGTAATCCTAGTCTATATGTCATTTTAAAAACCTTATGAGTGCTTTAAAATACTAAAACGAAACTATACATTGGCTGCTGAATCTATTTGACTATCAGTCATATTAGTGTCAGCTCGGAGGAATAGGAGTAAAGAAGATTTAGAAGAAGAGCCACACTCTTGTCAGTCATGACTCAGCATGAATGGGTAGGCTCGTCCGAGGCGGTACCACTGTCACACAGGAAATCGACGTCAACCGACAGCATTACTGTCGCGTTTTGTTCTGTGAGTGAGTTTACCGGATACCCAATACCCCTTGCGTTTTCCCATCCTTTTTTCTTTCGCGCTGTCCTATCGATTTGATGGTCTGGCAACAACCCATGATCCAAGCACTGTGGATGTTAATGGCAGTGATCACTTATCGTTAGTTGACTTGTTAGTTCGTTTGCCTGACCTATGGGATAAAAAAATTGCATTCGTCAGATACTAAATATTTTCAATTCCTTGTTTTTATTTTATTTTTAAATAACTAAAAGTTATTCCTATTTATCAAAATTATGGCTTACATACAATCAGGAACTCTTTTAATGGATGCTGATGAAGAAACAAAGTTATAAAATATTTTTTTTTCATAGCACAATTTGCTTTACAAATATGATGAGTAACTACAACAATTATTGAACAAAAACCTATTATTTTTAGTTGCCAAGGCAGTTCAGAATCTGCCAAAATATCCCGGAAGAATGGATATGAATCAGCCGTTGAAACATCACGTATTTTGTTCTCACAACGTTTTTGCTAGCGCATACATTAAAATGGCAAATCGGTGTTGCGGAAGCTTTTCTCTCTAGAAATAAATTTCTCTTGATGACATAATAGTACTGCACGTGCGCTATTGCCCATCTCATACTTTTTTCATCTATTTTTGAACGAATGCGTGATGAGATTCGTTGATTGCTCACATTTTGTCGCCTATATCCGCTATAACATAAATTGTAACGTTTTCCGTGCATGTGTGAAGTCTTCAAACATGATCCAAGTTTACATAAACCGACTTCTCACGTAATTTCTAACTGTCTATCTCTCAATAACGTTACAAAATATTGCCGGGCTATTTGCTTTAACGCTTTGGGCGCCAATTTAGCGATGGCCATTAGTTCCTTCATCCTAATGTACGTTATTTCTCCTCAAGAAATGACTTATAAATTACTTGTTAGATATTTACATGAGCAAATACCGGTGTGTTGCTAAACAACCTTTATGAGATTATTGCGTCATTTCCCTCCACTTACAGCAAGGAAATGCAGGTCAGACTATTGTATGAGTTTAAATACAACAGACAAAAGCCGATGCGTTTACGTTTCGTTGGTGCACCTTGAGTTATTGTACCGCCTTTTTTCTTTATGACTCGGATAATAAATTTGATTGAGGTACTCGTAAAGGTATTTAGTACAGTTGACCAGCCTGTGACTTGCCCAAAGATGCGGTTAAAAAGTTACGCCCGTCTCTTAATTGCGTCGGTAACCGTGTTCAAAGTTCGTGCCGTCGTATCTTATTACTCGGTGGTTTATTGTTGACTTTGGTTGTTGTTTCATTAATGCCATTCTGTCATTACCGGGCGTTTCTGAGGTGCAACATGGAAAATTGTCATGGACGAATGCGGCGACCGTAACGGGAAACCGGCGCGGCGGTGCAAATTATAACGTCCGCGTTGATGTTTCCACTTTCTTGGATCTACTACCGCTCGAGCTTGTCTGGGCTGTTTCAGTCACATTCAGAGATTCTAAGCTTTATGAGATCATTTTATTTACATATAATAAATTATACTTAATTTAATTCCCGTACACACTTGTCTCAAAATATGTATGTTAATTCGTAGGGGCTAGCAATGTGCATTTAAATTGAACAAAAGTGTAAAATATCACAAGTTTCCCACAAATAAATTAAATTAAGTGTCATGAAAAACACAATTAATTATAAATTAAAAATCCTAGTTTTCAAGCTTCATTTTATTATGAAACTAATGTAAAATCTACTCCTTAATCTTATGAACTATTGAAACAGATCATTGTACACAAAGATGATTAATGAAAACAACCATATAAACTAGACCAACATTTTACCTTTAAAAGTTTCCCAGCTAGAAGTATAATAAATGAAAACACTTGATTGGTTAACTCTTAATGCTTCGAGTACAAGTCATACCGGTTGGCTGTTCAACAACACTTCCTTTATTACTCACGTTTGAAAAGAAAATATAAGGTATATTGTAATAATACTAACAGGTTTAATTTGTCTTTTTCACAGCATCCATTTAACTACGGATATGCTTAATGGTTTTTATAATTTGTTTATTATTCTCATTTACGGCAATATATAATCTTGTTATCATTTTGAATGAATAAACATATTAGTTTTAATAATTTAATGAAAATTCTGAATTTCTTGGTCACTCATAGACCACAGGCACATGTAAACAGATTTCTCTACCAAAAGATGTCGCTACGATCGCGTTACTATGATATACCATTGGAGATTTACTGGTAGGTAGGTAGGTAGGTCTCTCATATGTGAGAGGCCATCTGGGTAGGTACCACCGCAATGTCTATTTCTCCCGTGAAACAACACTGCGTAAATGCACTGTTGTGTTTCGGATTGAAGGACATTGTAGCCAGAGTAACTACTGGACATATTGAGACTTAACATCTTATGTCTCAGGATGGTGAGCGCAGTGGAATGTTGCTACTGTTATGAGCGGTCGTATCGCTTACCATCAGGCGAACGGCATGCTCGTCTCGCCATTCCTAGCAATAAAAATAAAAAAAAGATAAAAAAAACTACATACTACCAGAGGTATTATAATTAAAGGAGCCTCTGACTAGAAATATCTAAAAGTAGCATGCCTAACTCAATTTAACTAACTAAAGGCGAAATGTGGGTGTCCTGGAACCTCTACCTACGGCTTTTGAGAGAAAAGGCGTGAGTTTATGTATGCATGTATGTAACTTGCCTAATTTATAAATAGTTTTTATAATGTCTGACCCACCTACGAAATATTACTAGCCATTTATGTAAAGCTAAACCAGACACGACGCCTAGTTACCTAAAATGAAATCGATTTTGTCACATAAATAATTTAAAATATTCTAAACGCATGCAATTGGAACCATATTTTACGAGTATATCTTATAAAATGTTCACGACCTCCTAATCTAGAGCTTAATTATCCATCTAATTAGAACTTCAAGTAAGATTGAACTAACATCCAAGTTATCATATGTTGAATACATTTTATATAACAAATACACACATATTTGTCAGAACCCGAAGTATAATCGTTCTGTAAAGGTTTCTTTATGTAACTTGCGCTCAAAGAGATTTCCTCTTGAACCAATGAGGAAACTATCCATCTCTAATCAATAGTACTTATCCTTAAATGGATTTGGCGCCAACTATTACGAACTCAGCGAAGCACGAGCCACGCCTTCAACATTGACGGTTGGACGAGCAATCGGAAGTTGGTAGTTGGCACGCTCGTGTAGAGACACCATATCACAGAGTACATTTTACATACTAAGATAGAGACGTCACTCAATCAATTCAAGGCGCCCTCTGGCGTTAAGTAAGATAAACAATCCAGTAATATATCTATACTTACTTTCATTACCTTTATATACGAAAAGAAAAGATTTAGGGAGGTTTAGACCTGAATAAGATCTAACAGAATCGATTTGAATTTTGTCTATTTGAAACAAATTATTCCGTATAGAAATGTGAACATAACAATTCCCATTTCCGCATGTGTATGCATTTTAATAAATTTAATAATGGTTTTAAAATTAACTCATCAGCAAATAAGCTAATCAATGCTGTTAAAAGTAATTTAGGGCCAATAATATCCGCGTAAAATACAACCTACGTAAAATGGAGAAACCCGTATAAACCAACGATTTTTTCTTTTTACCGTGGTCTTATGAATATATTTTTCTGAAGTTACATTATAGTTAAAAAAAAAAACAATTTTAATACGTAGTATACTGTAAGAAATATGCACCTCTATTTTCATTTAATACATCATTTATTTAGATATTTAAAAATGTACCATTTTGTGAAAGGAAATAAAACATACTGCCAAATATATTCCGTAATCACGTATTAAATTCCTTTTAGAAATTTTCAGGTCGTTATGCTGAGTTTTTGATTGTATTCGGCGAAGATTTTTGATTGAACATAATGTATAGACATTTCTATTGGTTTCTATCTCAATGAAGCAGGCGCCATTTATAAACGCTCGCGCCGCGGGCTAAAAGTAATAGCCCATAAACTCGCGTAGTGGAGGCATACTAACATGAAATTAGCAACATAGCGTTATCTAGATAAAGTGTTAATAGAATCAATTATCGCCTGTTTTTTTACACAAAATACATAAGTTTTTATTGGCTTAGAAAGTTGTTTATTTATTTTCGTGTGCCACTTAATGATGTAGGTCGCAGTTATATTGTGCTAAAAAAAATAGAAAATTTTACTTTCAATGCACATTTCCTGGAAATTGCGTTGATTATATTTATTTTAGGAAATATAGACGATTTATTTTGTGTATGTATGAAGTTTAAGAGAAAATACTACTTTTCTAAAGTCGAGTTTCTGTTCATCGAAATTGGGTCTAACTCAGTTCAATGCGATGCAAGTCCCTTTCTAGACGCCAATAAAATGAATCGTAGTTCAAATACCCAATTATTTACTTATATTATGTACGTGTATGTACTGCAAAACACATGAGTCTTGAAAAAATACTCGAGGATCCCATTGGCTTATATTATGTTGCCGTCCTGTAACAGGTAACATAATATATTTCTTATACAAAGCGGTTCATTTTGATGCCTACAGCTATAGAAATACACATATGACTCGAACAATTCAAGAATTATATAGAAATAGTCACTGATGACGTCAAGCCATGGCCTTCGAGATAACTTTGAAATTGATTGCCTTAATAAAATCTAGACATCGTAACAAGAATCCGTGTACGTTGTATAGATTGTTTAGATGATACGCAGAAGCTATTATTTAATAGTGGAAGCTCCGAACTTTGGCATTCGGGTAGACCTTCATTATTCTGGCTAAATTGTAAAGCTACTTCGCTTCACAATTTATTTTGTTTTGCACGTTCGCAGAAATTATTTTCTTGATGTCTTCAGCAAATCATAAATTCATAACTACAGCGAATAGTTTGATAATTTTTAATAATTTAATGAACTTAAATAATTCTTGAATAAAAGGTTTAGGTACAAACAAAATGTTTCAACGACCGAGTAGTCTCCAAAAGACAACATGAAAATTGCCTTTTACTTGAAACTGCTATACATCTTTAGTATTCGACCCCCTTAATTTAAATATAGAACTTAAAATTAATAGTTAGCTCTTATTATTAATTTATGCTATATTTAAGATAATAACTTGGTGGATGTCACTTTATATTATGAGATTTCAAATAAGTTTGTGAGAGTATCCGCGTTAATTTTATTATTATGCTTTCGTTTCATGTGTCTTATAGTATTAGCGTTTCGTTTGTTTGTTAAAACGCGAAATTTTAAAAGTTATTTCTCATTTTCGACAAATTTCTGTTGCAAAAACTACAATTTGCAAAAACTACGGTTTGTTGGGTGTGCAAATGGGCTACACCAAGTGCTGGTGCTTCTTGTGTGGGTGGGATAGTCGGGCTAGATCGCTACATTACTTTAAAAAAGATTGGACTTGAAGACAAAGTCTGTGCCCTGGAGAAAATAACGTTAAATATCCTCCCCTAGTCGATCCTCATAAAAAATTTCTCCCTCCATCGCATATGAAATTGGGATGAACGACCTTGGTTAATCCTCTCAACAAAGGTTGACCAACCTTTGAAGGTTGGTCCACCTTTTTTCGCACCCACTTTGCAAGTAATAGATTACTTGCGAAGCGAATTTCGACATCTATGCGGCGCCAAAATAAAAGGGGGAGTTTTCGTCGGACCTCAAATATGAGAGATTCTTAAGGACCAAAACTTTGATCCGATTTCACAGGGCATCGAAAAAGAGGCATGGGAATCTTATAGAGCAGTAGTAGTTCATGATTTTTTGGGCAATAGGAGATTGGAAAATTACCACGAGCTTGTGAACAATCTTCTGCAAAAGTATCAGCAAATGGGTCGCAATATGTCCCCAAAAATTCACTTTCTTCATTCTCACCTCGATTTTTTCCTCCTAACTGCGGTGATATGACTGACGGACATGGTGAACGATTTCACCAAGACTTATTGACAATGGAAAAGAAATACAACGGCCGATAGAATGCGTCAATGCTAGCGGACTACTGCTAGAACTTGGTTTAAGGTTTTCGTAAAGATAATTCCAAAAGGAAAACGAAAAAAAGAGAAATTATTGAATAGTAAAGGTTAAATACTTGGGAAATATTTTAAAATACTCAGTTTCATGTAAAAAGTTTATGAAAAAGTAAAGAAAATGTCTTTTTTAAAAAAGAATCGATTTATATTCTATGAAATTTTACTCTTACGTGATATATTTCGATACCAGCCATAATTTTAAAATAAGAGCTAACTTTCAAATTTGGTTTATATTTTCGTATTCAGTGACCCCAAATTAGTAAAATAATAAAGCATTTATTTTACAGATAAACAAAAAGTTAAATTTTGTAGACCAGTGTTATTAAATAACTAATAGCTGTAACAGATATAGTATAACAAAGGCAATCTGAGCTGAACGACAAAGCCCATAACACCAGAGCGACATTATCAAGTAAACACATTAGAAAGCGATCAAGTTACAATTGAATATCACGTACGCCGTCACCGTGAAGGTACTTACACACGTGTCGTGTAATCGTGCGATCAATCCGCTTTCACGGCCCACGACAACTTAAAGCCTAGTTTACATTTGCCCAATAATTGTGCGGCGGCCAGCTGAATGCAAGAGCCCTTTTTAAATTACGTAAGGTTTATGGCACAACTATAATATTAAGATTACGATGATGACTTTTGTGGTGATAATTTTTATTAAATTTCATATGGACGAATTCACATTAGAAAACTTTGAAAATGACTTTTTTACACGTTTTCCATTATTTATTGCAATGAATGGTGAGATGAGCATGTCATTTGCCTTATGGTAAGCGATACGACCGCTCTCGAATAGAAGCAAAAACAAACAACACCTTGAATTACAAAGCAATTACAAAGCAATGATTGGCATTCCACAGCGCCTGCCATTCTGAGACATAATATGTTAAGTCTCAGTATGTCCAGTAGTTACTCTGGTTGGCTAGTCAGGTCTGTGATATTTTTTATCAATATGTGAGTACGTTTTGATCGTTCTTTAATTAAACGGATTAATTGATTTAGGTCACTTCTGCAGAAAATATTAAGAAAATGTTTATTTCAATTAGCGCTTCTTTTTAACATCCATCTGTGGTTACATCCCGTCATTTATTACGCCTTATAAGGAGACCTGGGCGAGGTTTATATCAAAAGTTACTACAAAACAGCTATAAATACAAATAAATAAAAATGCATGCTGACATCATCAACATTATTTGAGCCGAGCGTGTGTGGGCGGGACTCGTATAACTTTTTTATTAGCGGATTTTCCCATCCGTGCTTTAGGCTGAGATCCATCCATTTCGAAATATAAAAGCCTTTTTATGATCGGAAAATGTAGCAAAAATATAATATTATATAAATGGGACGACATGAACTTCCTGTGTGAACGGCGCTTTTGACTAGGCTGTGATGGATATCATGAAGAAAGTATGATTGTTAGTGCCTCATACAAACTCAGCAATTTGAGTTAAATTACACACATAGACGTGCCACCCGTAGTATGTCAGCCTCAGATTGCTATTTATAATTTGTAAGCGAATATATGATACCGCTGTATTATGTTTTCCTTAGCTGCCAATAATGTTCGTGCAGTTTTATTGCAAATGCACTTTAATGAATCATAATTTTAGTTGTTGCTTAAAATTATGGGTAATTTTACAATAATTATTTATGAATTTATGTTTTCACAAAAGTCATTTTGGTTTTGTCTTACGGCTGTGGGAAAATCTATTTTATGTAGAATTAAGCATATCTCATTATTTATTTAACAAAATAATAGTTTTTTTTTTGTTTAAGTTGGCATGTAATGTCTTTTATATAAAATTAAAATATCACAACAAAACAAGAATGCGTTTATAGTGATGTAGCAGGAAGGTAATGTCGGTGCGCAAGTTCCTTTTATCGTTTGACATTAGAGATGAGACTTCGCCGGGACTTGTTCAATATTTCAAAAGGAGGTTCTCGTACAGAGGCCGGTAATTAGCGGTAATCGATCTCGGTTCCGCTCGATCCTATATGGTAAGGGCGGGGCTTTGGCGCGACAGGCACTGCACTCAGGGCTGTTGTATCGTTATATCAAACCAATTAACACAATAATATCAATATAAAATATATATTTCCCATTTTGCTTAACCAAACAGTCTTGATCAGTACGTTTCTACGAGCTATTTGTGTTGTCCAAACGTACGTTTGTACGGAAGGCAGCAAAACTGTGTCATGTATTTAAAGTTCGAGGAAGTGTTAAAAAGTAAAATGAATAAACAAAATATGCGCTTGGGTATAAAGCAGCCCTGTATGAGTGAATGCACTGCGCCGCTAATTTCTCTATCTTTAGCTTCGGTGTAACTGACCGCGGTTGGTTCTAAAGAGAAACTGCATTAGATGCTACGCACACGTCCAATACTGGATCGTGGACTTCCTTTAATGCATTCCTTTAAAAATAGTTTAAATATTTTCCCATAATCTTACATTTAGTAAGCCTATCTGAGACATAAAAAAATACTTTTGTGCCATTTAGCAAGCTCAAAACTGTTGGTTAACTTTATATTATATCAAATCAATTCTTCAACTTTGTCCTTCCCATTAAATTATTCAGATATAACAAAATATCCAGTTGAATGTACAAGCAAAGTTTGGAAATGTAAATTTTAAATCCAAGCCAAGCTTCGAAAGTACTACCGATAGCAAAGCAATTATCGGCTGGCCGGTAATAACCGGTGACAATTTCCTTTAAAAGTAGGCGTTATGTGCACCGTGCACCGGGTAGAATGTACCACC
This sequence comes from Hyles vespertilio, assembly GCA_009982885.2. Lineage (NCBI taxonomy): Eukaryota > Metazoa > Arthropoda > Insecta > Lepidoptera > Sphingidae > Hyles > Hyles vespertilio. Next base: position 10,194,363 of record CM042806.1, on the reverse strand, counting down.
GGCTCATATAACATTTCTAGGAACTGTCTCGCGTTTGCTCAGTTAATTTCCGTAAGAATTAAGATGTAAACGTCTAGATACATGAGCAATTTTATGAGCTTAACATTTTCTTAGACGGAAATAACAATACGTCAAGTGTTTGTAACATTATGAATGTACATAGTACTGTTACCATTCGCTTATTACTCAGAAGAGCGTTCTCTTCATACAGATTTATTTATTGGATTTATAAATTGTATAGGTTTCGTTATAGAAATTGATAACAAAAGTTTTAATATTTATTTACTAGGTAGTGCCTTATACGGTGTAATATACTGAATAGCATATTAATAGTAGTCATCCAATATTTTTCATAATTAATTGACATGTATGACGCAAAATATATAATAATATTTCAATATAATTGAAAACAGAATATTCTAGTAAAAGGGTCGAAAATAATAAACTTGATTATAAACATATTGGACTCGTTTAGATTCAAATTTCCACAGTCGATCAATCAGGAAGACATTTTGTTTACCGTTAAAGATTCATGAGGCGTCTGGTAATCTTCAAGTATTTCCCCTCCCGTACCAATGGAAGGATGTAGCGTATTAAACAAGGTCTTATTCATAGGAGATTATTCACATAAGTTAACTTTCGCTGGCGAGAGTAAGTTTCCAATAAGTATTGACTCGTAACAGGAAAGCGGCATAATTATAGGCCGTAATGGTTACCTGCTTAGCGTCTAAAACTATATTGCCGTGTTGATTGGCCGGCTCTAAATCACTTTTCCACTTATGGCGCGATGGAAATCGACGTGGCAAAAGTGTGAAATTTTTAGATTTCCCTTACCATTTGCGGAGTTTACGCGATGTTCTAATGCTAATCTGTATTCGTAAGAGCTCGTCCGCCGTTTTATGATCTAATGGTTGCTCACATCATCGTGTGTTAGCAAATTAGATAGGTAATAAAAATAATTAGAAAATATAAATTTCACAGCGTTGCTATATTTACACGTAATCTATCAATAATCCATATAATTATGATATAGAGTTATAGACCGAGCTTATTAATATTTTATTGATAATCATCTTTTAAAATTTCCACACTCATGTTTCGTCCTTTATTAAGTAGTACAAGTAATATACAAAAGAGTATTTTCACACTTGTGACGAGATGAAATAATGTTTACGATAAGTGAAGCCATTGAAGACTTTTTATAACTCCTCCTTGTTTTAAAACAATTTTTTGTTAGTGATAGTCTAAGTTTATTTTTACGACGCAGTTTGAGATACGGCCTGGGACGGTTGTCCAATGGATTTAGTTCAGACGCGTAAACTTTTTATTATAACGTTACGATATGTCTAAATTTATCAATACTGGCATCCATTGTGCGGCGCGGCGGCGTGTTCAACTCGTGCCTTTTTTTTTAGATATACGTATTTTAAAGACTAGGTATACATACGATATATCGTTGTTAGCAAAAAAAAAGTATGTAATTTAATATGTATTTCAAAGATTGATATTTTAATTATTATTTTACAGCGTAGAGATTTTAATTTACTAAATGAATTAAGACACATTCTCAAGGTATGTGATCAATGATAGTGGAATTTTAGAGGCAGAGACTAAAAGGGACTTTTTTGGAAATAGTTCAGCCTCACTTATGTCAGTCATGAGTCAAGACTGAGCATGAAAGGGCTCCTCTTGTGCGGTACCACTGTCTTATAAGAAATCTACACCTTTGTGACTGAAATTACTGGTTGCCCAATACCCCTTTCCTCTTCCTTTTTGCCTTTCTTTTTCGATCTTTCTTCCCAATTTGGTGTCCTGGTAACACAACCGTGATCCAAGCGTTGTGGATTTTCACTGATCACCTACCATCAAGTACCCTTTGTGTTCCTTTGCAGAATCTATGCAATAAAAAAGATGTGAGCCTCATTGTGCAAAAATTCCAGTCCCTAGAAATTCATATGAGAAATTATACCAAGATCACAGGTTCACCTTGTCTGTTACCAAATGCGAGAAAATTCCAACCATTTGTGATATAAAATCCACGCTCCATACTAAAAAATGATTATAAAAGTCGGCCAACTTGTGGTTTTCGAATTCGGTTGGAACACGCTGACCTTGTTTACTGTTATGTCATTGTCGCAGTTACGAAATAATCGATCCGAGTAATACAGTAGATTAATTAATGTTCGTGGGCCAAAAAGAGTAGGCAAAGTTCATTAATCATTGTAATAGATATAATCGGAAAGCAAATCTATGGCTTTGTTTTTACTTCACGTTTGTATTCATTACGCGACGCAATGAAGACAAATTGCATTATCTGTTTTATGTACATTGAAATGTAATTAAATGTAACGTTAAATCGCCGTGAAATAAAACGAATGGGTTTTAATTATAAAGAAAACTTACGGCTTAGTTCTTTTAACAATCATTTTATTACTTTTGATGTTGGTTTTAAATATTTATTAAAAACTTTGACTTCTATCATGTAATTTGATATCTTTACGATAATTGCTACCTGTACATAAGGAGATATGACATTTATCTAATAGATATATGTTAATTTAATAAGGCAAAATAGCACATAAAGAAATCTTTGTGAGGATAAACGAATTCAGGACCTCCAGAAGCCTAACTTCATACCTTATCTAAAATCTAAACTTACTGATTATGGCCTCGGGCACTTGACTTATTAAACTAAAATAAAAACAATATTTTAAAAGTGTATCATTCATGTTCTATGAGTACCATAGTAATTATCTCGATGTCATTACAAATAACTATGGGATGGATTTAAGAAAGAGACTAAACAGTTTAGAATGTAAAGGCTAGAAGCTAAGAAGGAAAGTTATAACAATATACTAATCAACTAAACTACAACAATATTTATTGACTGTTTATTTTATATAACCGAAACAATTACCAAAAAGGAATTTTACATAAAAGTATAATACGAGTAATAAAACAGTGCAAATGGCAATTTGATCGCCCTAAGCAATAAAAAGATCTAGTAAAGCGGTTGATTCCGCAACTCCAGACACATTTCCTAAACATTATTCTCTAACGTCATTTGCGACCACAAATGGTGCGGAAAAGAATATTGCTTATTACACAAAAGAGAAAATAAACGATGCATGGGTGCGATAAGATGTTACTACACAAATGGATGAATTTCACGGAATCTATATCTTAATGCGTGCCATGGTCGTCGTGTGGTAATTCTGTGGGCGAGTTACCGAATAATACATTTCTTATTTCAATATCAACTGCAACGTATCTGAGAAAGTATGGAAAATGATAAAGAATATTCACAATATAAACTTGAATTACATCTTGTGCCTGCTAAAGTCCCATACCACAGAATACTAAACTAACAGAAGTCAAGTTCCATACAAAGCGCGCTAAATCAACTCACACATTGACAGCGTTCACCGACACGATATTTCAAACCAGTCGAGACCACTGCGAGCGCGAGTGTCACCCGCTTCGGGCACGCAAATAGTGAGATGTTTTGTGCAAAGATGGAGCAAATGAATAAAAGTTATTACACTTGTATATAAAACACCAAATCATAATAATTGAATATAAATTTCATTAAAAAAAACATATATTATACAAAAACAATAAAAAAAAAACTTAGAATAATGACATACACATTCTCAGCGAGTTCATAAATAAAATTAAAATTTATTTAATTTATTTTAAAAATTAATCAAACTATATGGGTGCTATTAATTAAGTTATTAAGTGTCACAACAATGCGACGCGCAGTCTTACATTACCTATGTGTTTTCATTTTTTCTGTGTTAATGTATGTAGTGTCAGTGTGTGTGTGTTGTATTGTGGTGACAAATAAATCTGTTTTCTACTTCTTCTTTCTTCTTCTATTAACACGTTACGTGTTTTTGCATAAGCCAGAATTGACAACCCTTGCGCGAACGCCGAGCGTAGTGTGAGTGTAGCAACAAAAGTGAAGTACATACACAAGCTTGACTTCTGTTAGTATTCTGTGTCCCATACTTACAAAAACATTAATTTGTAAGAATAATTTGGCTATATTATTGCCGTCCTCTTGTTTAATATAAATCATTTTGGAATTGGAGTCTATTGACCTTGACTACCTATCAATCAGACCTTTCAACACCTTCGAAATTCTTGCGCAGAACTGTAATGCAGGTTTTCCATTACTCGCAATATTTTTCTTCAAACCGCAAGCAACAATGCTCTAACTAGATGAATTACTAATGCAGAATAATAATATGTAGAGTTAAAACACGTGCGTACAGTCACATGTTCACGTGTCGTTTCAGTCGGTGCAGCGGATGTGATGTCGCCACATCTCGCGGCCATGTTTAGACTCAGGGCGCTGATTTACAACGTGTGCCTTTGATGCAATCATTACACATTAATTAGTTCCCTTAGATTTGCTATATATGGACCTGGAAGTGGGATGCAATGATGCATGAAATATTACTTGAGATACCATATCTTGTTAATAAAATTAGATGTTGCACGCGCTTTGTGAATATCTCTGTTCGCTGTGCGTTTGTTTCTTATTATTATTGCGTATTTTGTTATGTTATTCTGTGTACCAAAACTAGGACGTAAAGTGCGTTTACTTTACTTGAACGATTAAAATGCATTCAGTATATTAAAATAGCTCTAAAAATATATTCAAATTTGGCCATAAAAAGCTTTAGTCGACATAAATGATTATTTATTATACAATAAACCCTGTTAATGTTTTTTTGATACTAAATATATTTGTTTTTGTTTTCAGGTAAGCACAAAAAAGTTTCTGCCGTTTTTTGGTAAGACAGTTTACAAACAATCGCAACGCCCTACATAACTGATTCTTTCAATTTATCTTTTAATTACGTCTGTTATAATCTGGCTAGTTAAATCAAGTATATATTGTAAACTAGTCAAATGAACCGAGGTTTCTGACCTATGCCATTTACTCACAGGAATACAATGAAATAAATCAAATGTAAATTCCGATTCCAGTTTAAAACACAAAATACTTAAAATATTTTTAGCTCAATAAATGTAGTGAGTATTAAGGGTAAGCCGCAGTAATACGAGGGGAATTACGATAGAAAAACCTCTGAGACGCGTTAAGTTATCGTGTGTACTGCCCGCGTAATAACACACTCGTTCCATCTGTGAGAATGGGGATCGTGTGGTCTCATTACCGACCTTATTACGATGATGCGCTATGCCTCTATTTATCTCCACTTTGGAAAGTCTAGGACGTAATTAATATCAAGTGTGGTTATTATTCTGATACAGACGCGGTGTGCGACCACTCCACATTAACAGTAATAACTCCCAATGCTTTATCAGAGAAAGTTCTCTTAAAGGAATGCGCGATAAGGAAGAGAATTGTAATTAGGTTTATTCTCTAATACACGGCGACGTTACATAAATTTGTCCTACGCTGATAATTGAAGAAGAAAGGTTCTAAAATTACTTACGTTTTGAGTTGCCGTTACTTGTTTAATTTGTTTTGTTCGATTAACTGCCGGGAAGTAAAATGTTATAGCGAACTTTATTATTTTGTATTAGGGTTGGATTGTTTATTGAGAGCCTACAAGCCGCATTTAATTTGTTCGACATTCTTGGTCATGACTCATGCAAAACTGGTATAGCATTTTTTATACAAAATATTTTTAAACTTATGCTGTGATAAGTTTGAGGCTTTTTTACATTACTTTAAATACTCTTACATCATAGTACAAGTTATCAATCATGATAGCGCGAGCGAGCTACCCACGCGGCCTGAACGGAAGTCTCTAAAAACAAAGAAGGTATCAATAGACAAGTGCATAGACCTCGCCTTATCTACCAAAAATATTACGACGTGGGAAAAATCGGTGCTTTAGACACGCGTACAGTATCGTCAAACATAAACAGCCTTGTGAAATGAATTCCTAAAGTTATGCGTCCTTAGTTTATGTGCGTACGGAGTTAATAAGCCTCTTTATGTTTTTAAAACAGGGGCTTAAGAACCTTTGCCACTTTAAAAATCCTTAACATTAAAAGCTAAGTAATTATAAAGGAGGTTACGAAATTGCTGGAAATGCGTGAGTAGTTTTTGCGATGCCACGAGTGCGCGCGCGGCTACAAGCATGCTGTCCGGTCGCATCGCGCTCCAACAAAATAAAAATCGCACAAAAGGTACAAACGGGTAACAATCAAATTTCGATATTTGTTATATTAGAAAAATAACTTAATCGAATTAGTATTATGCCGTATCCGGTAATTATTTCAACAAGATTGCTTACATAGTACATCTTAATATGTGAGGCCGATATATGTTCAGTAACCTAGTTACTAATATGCTTATAAATGTAGTATTAAGTAGACTATACCTTATAGAGAAGGCTTTAGATCAGAACTACCTTTTACAGTATCACTTTACAAGCCAAATTTGGTTCGAAGAATTCCACACATCATTTTAGCAATTGAATGTGTTTTGAAGTCCAAAACCATTAAATAAACCTTGGTTTTTTGTCGCTAACCTTTGTCATTGAGGTGAACAAGTTTTAAAAACACTATTGACTAAGTGTTTCCGTTTGTTTGGATAAAACACCATAATAATTAATGGCACAAATACAAATCAGTCAACTGATGAAAAAGGCGTGACCGTGAGCATTCTGTACCGGTTGCGCTATGAACAAATAGGCTTAGTAACCCAAACATGCTGTTAATTACCTGAATTATCAACCAACTGTCTCGCTTGGTGATGAAATGTGTTCGTAAGAAATGTGCATTGCATAACGCGGCATTTAAAACCTCTCAACGCTTCATTTTTCACGTTTTAGCTTTAAGCAATTAGTTCTGTGTAATTTTTTCTCCTCTCTTCGAAGGATAAAGAAACACTTCCTTCTAAGAAATTTAGATGACAAAGGATAATACGCGCATTAGCGTTATTATTTTTATGTTTGTTTTTGTAATTATTTGTGTTGTTAAGAAAATTGAGGTAGCAGGTAATATTGCCTCAAGCATATTGTCGTCTGAGATATTCTAACGCACTTCAGTTTTCATAACATTCATTAGCGTTTCACAATTATTTGCGTCCTTATACATAAAATAAACATTATTATTCGAAATACACGATCATAATTGAATTAAACAAATAAAGTATTAAATACTATTTTTAACTTTGCCACAGATATAGTTTGTAATCTTCTTTTATTGTTCATGACCGGCCATAACTTACACTTCCGTACATTACGTATCTGCGCTGAACATAATTTTAGACATTGAACGGTAGCATCTTTGCATCATAACCTACAAACTACGAAACCCCTGAAAGTGAAAGCAATATCTAATTTGGTTCACTCAATCACCGATACCCAACGAAATGAAGCGAGGCAGTAAACCTAATATATTTTAAATATCACTTGTCATTACGCATTATCTATTACAGTGTTATGTAAGAGAGTGAACTCATGATACCCCGGGGCGATTCACCGATGTACCTGTGGACTAATGATGTGCCTACTTACGATACTGTTTCATTACTATGTGAGATAAAGTTACGAGACGCGGTAACACAATACCAAATGGAATGTTTATACGTTGCTAAACTGCGGCCGTGGCGGAGGCCAGTGTTGTTGCGTGTAATGGAATACAAGCTGTACGTTTGCATCATATTTTTACAAGGAAAAATATGTTTATCATTGCTAATAGAATCATAGGATTGGTATAGACAGGGTCTCCAATATCCAACATGCTCTTAGCCTTTGATGAAAAAATGTAGAGCTTCATATCTTTTAGCTTTTTATGAATCTCTCCATCATGTCAATATTATGTTTGTACAATAAAGGGATGTCATAAACGTTGTGGCAGCAGCACTGCATCCTATTTATATATAATATTAATACAGCGACAGGCCGATATATGTAGTCAATTTTTCTAAATTTTTCTCTTATGCCGTACCCGTGTCTTTTACACCATTATCTTTTACTAAGACATGCTGATCTCCTGAGGTTTCCACTGATCACTGATCTACCCATATTATCAATCAATAATGTACCTACATGACCCATTTTTCAGGCATCTTGGGTTTCATCGAGATCAATTATGCGAAATTACGGAATTAAAAATGGTGAGTCTGCAGTGGACCAATAACCCGCAAGAAATCAATCGAAATAAAATAATCATACAGGATTTTAAAAAAATCACATATAATGATAAAAAAATTGAAGAGTTGACTAGATGCATCATTGAACGTGCGAGTAGCGTTGATAAAAATTTAGAGAATTTTCAATTAATCCAGATTTTCCGTGAATACCGTTTTGCCGGTAGTTTATGTTACTTAATACTGATTTATTAAAGCGTAGGCAGCTATCGTTATGCACCATCGTTGCGCAATTTGATTTAGCCTTTGATAACACTTCGGTAAATTATATCAGCCATCTCGTTCATTAAGAATTCCATGAATTTCGGTGATATTTTATCGACTATTACGCGGAATAAAGAAATGCATTATTGCGTAAAACAATCGACCTTTGTGATTTCGGTTTTTAACGAACCGTGACTGATTAATAACTTTCATTTCTTACGTGGTGACATTTTGTTTCTTTACAGTTAGGTATTCAAAAAATATTCTTTGTATATTCTCTTGCTTAACTTAGTTTTAAAAAAATCTTTTGACTTTTAAATGTGTTTTAAGAAATGATAAATATTCTAGGTTGATAGATTTATAAACCTATAAATAATTATTCGTTTTAAAGTAAATTCGAAATTGTATATAAGCTGACAGGCGATTAATTCTAACACGATGTATGCATAATATTTAAAAACTAAAATTTAAACTCCAATTTTAATTAAAAAGCATATCATATTAATTGAATTATACTGCCATGATGATGAATGATGAATCGATTCAACACAGTAGCTTATTTATGTTGCTAATTAATAACTCCTTTCTCCCATAATGAAATTACGAAAACGCATTCGTCAACGTTGGGCGCGCATTGTTTATTAAGGCTAAGATATCTGTATCATTCCCGATCACCATTTGTACTTTATGCGTACAAAGTGAAAGTGATCAGTTTCACTGCACCAAGATTAATGATAATCGTTACCCGACGCCCAAATAATCATCCATTCCGAGATGGGTCGGAACAAATGACGTCACTAATGTTAATCGACTGGGATTCTGGGATCCGAGTCTGGAATGATCGCCAGTGACGCAATTGCATTAAATTAGAATATTCCTAACATAAATCAACGTATTGACCACAGTAATCGGTATGATATGAAAGAATTATTGTGGTTTTCAACTTAATGTTTCTTAAATTACATCTATCTGTGATGTTTGAAGATTTATTTGTTTTAATACTTTAATCTGGTATTTACGTAAATGAATGCACGTATGCACGGTTGGAATTTTTAAACGTTCGACAGACTATTTGTTGGCTAATATTAATAGCAGCCTTTACCCACTATTAATCCGACAAATTTAAGCTCCGTGACTAATAGGTTTAATTATGAATAATCGATTTAAAATTGCATATTCGAATTTAGAATGTATGAAAATTTTTTTTGAATTATCAAATGCGTTTTGTTGCTCGTGCTTCTGTGGCTTGAAACGTAATTACAGTATTATGAAATACCCGTTATGAGGCGTATGACGACAAAAAATTAACACATTAGTGTACAATAACCTTTCTAAGCTGTGCCCGATTAGTCATCTGAAAGGCACTTAAAGATTTGCCGAGTTGCAGATGGACGGGATAACGTGTGACGTATCTAGAAAGTTATCGACTTATAAGCTAGCCGCCCTAACCAGGCTCCAATGACGCTTGTATTGTTTGAATATGATGCATTGATGTTACTGATAAAACATGTAATTAATTTCACCGAAATATATTAAACAATTTAGAGTATGGATAATTTACTGCCATACTCAGTCATTTATTTATTTAAAAATCATGGAAAACTTACGAATAATACGAGTATTGTCAATTAAATCATTGCTGAATGTACATTTTATGAAGAGATCCATACTAAGAAACAATTTAATTGCGAAAAGTGGAACACCTCTGTGTGCGGCCGTTAAGGTCTTAGAATCTTCCGTAAATCGAAAATTAGAATGTATCGACAGTTAAAATATTCAAATTAGTATCCATAATAACATCATAGATTGTGCGAAAGTTTTAAATTGTTCTATGAATTGACTAATTACTTATGTTCGTAATTATTTAATAACAGCCGGTAAGCGATCGGTGTGATAGTGACACGCTCGTCCCTTATGTAACAAGACGATCTAACGTTTCTATTCTCAGAACATTTACACAACGCATCTGACAGTTAAGCAAAGACGCCAGCCCGCCACTTGACTCTATCAACAATCTCTATTATAAACACCATTATGTATCCGACGCAAAAACATCACCAAATAAAAAGATAATTCTATATTGTGTCGACGTTATTAAATGTTTTATCGCCTATATTAAAATATAATAAACAGTAAGCAAGGCAGTCGGCAGTCGGCGGCAGACACATTCTTCGACTCAAACAATAGAATTTACTATTAATAATTTCTGGTGTGTAGTGTTATTCGCCTTGTGTATTCATGAGCTAATTACTCTATTCAAAGTTATTCTAACGTCATAACCATCGGTCAACGTCGATATCCCGCGCTAGAACGCGTCGTGGAACAGTGTGTAGCATCGTGACCAAACTCCTGAAACGCTCGTGGACTTGTCACTCGGTGTGGCCACGCTCGCTCACCAAACGTTATTTTACTCCGCTGATCCCTTGTTACTAATGTAATAGAGCATAATTTCCTTTGCCGGCTGACCTTGACGACTCAATGTACGTGTATGTGTGTAAACAATCGATAGTGCCGTGGTGGTGGCGACGCAACTCACCGCGCATGGCTAATGCGCGCGCGCAGCCACGCCGCATAAAGATGAGGCCAAACGCCGCTGATAAATAGCCATTAAGCTCTTCCACTATCAAATTTTATTTGTCGCAGTATTTTATTGCCTCATTTGTATTCAATACTTCCTTTATTAAAACACCAAATCTGATGAAACCACGTTTGTAACGAGCGGCGGGAACCTCGTCCGCGGCTACCGATTCTTAAATATTAAATCATACAAAATCTTGTATTCATAAAGTGTAATTCGTATTTATTGGAGAGAAAGTCATGTCCGTTCTTAAAGAGATGCAATACGAAGATAGAATAGACAAACGATAGATTTTTCGATTGAAGTTTCGTTTGGAATTCGTAGTGAGCTTTAACGCTCTTAGTTCTGTAACCCGGCTAATTTGTATGTATTAGAAGGCTTATCACAACTCACAGGGTATTAGTTTAAGGCGCATACGGCTTTAATATAAAACTGTTTACCATCACTTTAAAACTGTTTAATACTAATCCGATTTATTCCGATTGTTTCACTTTGAATCACCATAAAAATTGTAGTCTTCGGAGCGTCTGCGCTCAATTATTACGGGATCAAGCGGATTTATAAACAAAAGCTCGATTGAACGACACTGGGACATTAACGGTACTTTTTCCATAAAAAACAGAATGACTTACCAATAATCACCAAACGATATTTATATCGAGGGCGTGCCCTCTACTCTGAGAACGTAATTGTTGATAGAAAAATGGAGTACCAAAATGTCATGACTTCGTACAAAATTGAAGATAATAACAGATTTGTTGATATTAGTCTTTGTTCGTTTGAAAACAAAAGGAGGATAGCGAAGAGTTAGTTCGTAGAGGTTACTGGGACAGTCGGAAAGCTAGCTAACAAAACGGTATGATTTTAATGAAGATCACATTTAGAATGTATGTCATATTTCATTAGGATGTATTGAAGCAGATAGCATGCACGGACGAGGGATTTTGATAAACAATAGTATTAGAATAGGCAATAAAAGCAATTTAAGAACGCTCAGAATCGCGTGCTGCGCTGTCCATCAGGCCATCACGCACATTCAAGCCGGGAATCGTTCTTGCAATAATGGATGTAGAATACAAAATTGGATAATGCCTTACAAATAACTGCACTATGGAAGGCTCATTAGGGCGGTCGACCTATTTTCTAAATTCTTGTCCTAACACGCGGTTTGAAATTAACGCTGGAGTGAGGCATTTTGTTTGATCAACTAGAGTAGGGTACTCCTTACATACCTACGGAAGTGTATGGTGTAAACAGATTCTCAGTTTTTGTTTTTATTCTGTCTATCAACGCTCTTTTATGTTCTCGTTTGGAAATGAATCACTAACGGCCGTTCTCTATATCCTATTTATCTTTAACAAGAGGTTAAAATAGCTACCATTACTATGTCGGTACAATTGTACGCTCCAAAACAAAGATAGAAATACATATTTATCTTACCTAGCTATAAATAAATATATGCACCATATCTTTAACTCTCTATCTTTGTTAACTGACACATAAAATGCGTTTAAATATCTAATGAAATCTTTTGTTGAAGATAAATAGATTATTGAGAACGGCTGTAAGTGAATCAACAATCAATCCCTTTAGCAATTCGTTCTACTTTCAGATGGTATAAATAAATACTTTGATTATTTTGTTGCGTATATTTTTATTTTTTAGTAGTTTGCGCTTTCTCTATACGAAGTTATGATTAATATTTCGACAATAAAGCAATAATAATTTAAAGCAAGCCGCGACACTAACCGTGACACCGGCGTGGTTGGCCAACCGTCGTGACAAGCGTATTATTTCACAGCTTTATTCAATTACTTGGAGTAACGTTGCGAAGTGGTTTTTTTGCTACGTGCACAATTTGTAAGCTTTTCTATTCACCATTATCTAGTATTTAAATAAATTATAAAAACATTTAATCACACGGCTATTTGAAATAATGCAAATTGCAAATACTACCATATCGTGCAGAGCTTTGTACTCGTACCATTTGCCGGCTATTGTTGCTAAACAGAACGGCAATATAAGCTCATAGAATAGTATTCAAAATAATAATCTGTAATTATTTTACACTTCAAAGTAGTAAAATAATTTTAATAACAGGTTTTAAACATTTTATGGTAGTTCATTTATGTACATTTTAAAACCCGTCCATAAAAAAATAAAGGATTAACGAAAATAGTATTCAAAGAGCGGATTGAAGTTTAAAGTGAGCTGTATTTAAGACAGTTTTCGTTTACGACTTTGCTATACGCGTACACGAATGTTAATGTAAAAAGACACGTGCTGAATAACATTTCATGCGTTGTGACCCAAAATAAAATCGTCGAGTGCAGGCTGTGTAAGCATTTTACTTGCTATTACCCAGCGCATAGGAAGCTAGAGGTGTCAAAATGCAGATATAGCAGATTTGCATTAATACTCTATTGGCGATTCAGGCCGTTCAGTTCGCAAGTAGGGAACGCGCTCTACCAGTTTGGATATGACATATGTTCGAGTACAACAATGTGAGTGCCTACGACTCGCGCGTAGAATTTTAAACGCCCCAGCAAAAAATAAGGACAATTGGATAATTTTATAAGTTTTTTTTTATATCCACCATCGCATATCTTGGTAATATACCACTGGAATAATAAGTTTGTTATTCGAGAATGCTGCGATAAAAAAACGTCTGTGGTACATACGTTTCGTCATGTGTAATTTCGGTTTAATATTTCTAGACGCGACCCTATTGCTATGGCTGACATGAATTTAGAAACTCTATTTCAATGACATTTGATTTTTCATCGCAATTAGAGCGTGGTAATAAAATATGCATTTATTTTATGCACACAAACCGTGAACTAATACTTTTACTGTCGTGATTTGTGACCGAACAATATTTACTCCTATTTTCCCTCGTTCATTCATATTTCCTTTTTCTAAGACTACAAACAAAATTTATTATTTCGACAGCCACCGTGGCGCAGTCGGTTAGACGCCGGCTGTGAGACGTGAAGCCGTGGGTTCGATTACGGCACCGAGACAAATATTTGTGTAAACCACAGGCATTTGTTTCGGGTCTGGGTGTTTCTGAGACCGAAAAGTCTCTCGTAGCTCCTGATAGTGTTGGGTCAGAACTATGTATTTGACTATTTGGAGTATTTATTTATTATTATTTATTGAGATAATCGGAACTTTAAAAGGATGTGATAATAACTTTCGTATAGGTCGAGCGCATCTGCTAGCACTATCACGTTTTGGAACACTCAAATATTGAAATTCGTTGAAAGAATTGATACTTAAATTGGTATTTTCGTTGTTATATTTTATTCATGGGTTTAAACAGTTTATTTTAAAATTACATAAAAGGAATTGCAGTCAGTCGTAGAAATGTTTGATTTTCTTCAATGAAGCGTGGCGTGCGGTGGTTAATCGAATTATTGACGACAGTCGACCGACCAATGATATAATTTAGCTGGTTTAAATTCAATCAGACACACTCGGGGTCAATGAATTCAGGTTACTCTGTCGAAGCAAATGACTCCTCAACATTGTTCTTGTTTATTTAGGTCGAACAACAGACGTAATGAGATATGTTGACACCATATTTCTAACGAACGAATAAATCATAACTAGTTTTTGAAAGACGATTTGAATCTGAATGCAAATGAAATATTCCTCTGAAGATTAATCTGTCAGCTCATACGATACTATGCGAATGTTTACTATTGTGAATCAAATATGGTTACTCAACACACGTTATTCAACCGGCTAAGTTGACAAGCGAATAGCAATCGATACTTATTAAGAGTCTGTCGCAAGCTGTCGGAAGTTTCGACATCGCGATTATTAGTCGATGACTTATAAATATATATCTGTATTATGTAAATTAATTCAGCGATATGGTTTTAATTTAATTGCCACAGTTTGTATACTACACTTCCTGTTATTTCGCTGATTTAAAAACACTTGGTCAACAGTTTTAGGTTGTAGGTCTCTAATATATAAGAGACCGTCTGGGTAGGTACCACCGTAACGTATATTTCTCCCGCCAAGCAGCAGTGTAAAGCAATGTTATGTTCAAAGAAGGACATTGTAGCCAAATTAACAACTGAACATAATGAGAATTAACATCTTAGTCTTCATTCATCTTAGTCTCAGGATGGCGAGCGCAGTGGAATGCATTGCTTTGACAGCCTCCGTGGCGCAGTCAGTTCGACGCCGCCTGTGAAACGAGAAGCCGCGGGTCAATCCCCGCACCGAGAGAAATGTTTGTGCGGCCCACAAATATTTATTTCAGTTCTGGGTATTTGTGAGACTGAAAAGTCTCTCATAGTTCCTATTTCCTAATACCCACGACACAACACGCGATCTTAGTGTGGTGTCTGGACGATGCATGGGACTGTTGGTTGTTATTTATTTAATTCAAGGTGTTGTTTGGTTTGGCTACTGACCATGAGTGGTCGTATTGCTTGCCAGGCAAATGGCATACTCGCCATATATCGCTATAA
Organism: Hyles vespertilio; assembly: GCA_009982885.2. Classification (NCBI taxonomy): domain Eukaryota; kingdom Metazoa; phylum Arthropoda; class Insecta; order Lepidoptera; family Sphingidae; genus Hyles; species Hyles vespertilio. The sequence continues at coordinate 10,178,948 of CM042806.1, read as the reverse complement.
AAAAGTATCCTGGTTGTTAAAGAAGAGATCAATCCCCGTACTGGATATCTATGATAATTGATTAGACTGACATAGCCCAGTTGATAGAGCCTCGGGCGCTGCATATCGCGCGCGTGCCGGCCGCTCCACTACCATCACGAAACTCTTTTGTTACACCGCACTTATTTATTATAACATTGATATACGCGGATGATTTATTTACCCACTGTCATTGGTAAATAACTGTGACCCACTACGCCTATTGTGTCGTGTACAGTTTTTAACCGAGATCGTGTATACAGACGTTTCTGCAACAACCGGTCCGTAGGACAGTCGTATTGATGCTTTTGAGAGATATCAAAAGTGAGCTGTAATATAATACTGCACCTATAAATTACGGTCACATTACTGAAAACTTTTACTTTCGTATAACATTGGTTTTTGTGGCCAGAATAAATCGATATAAAAATAAGGGCTCGTAAATTTCTGATTATGAGGAAGATGGGGTATTTAATAAAAGCCGCAGAGGATTTTTTTTACACTGGACCTGCATTATGACTTCATAGCGCCTCATGGTAAGCTCAAATGCAAAAGGACCTTCAATACAATTGTGCCGGCAGGCTCAGATGCTTCTACACACTACGGCGATTAAGATTAGGCAAGCTCACATAGGCGGGCGGTGTGTGCCGTCGACTTGTAGTAAGTCTGGGCGGTAGTCGACGTGGCGGGGACGCGGCGCGCGCGCATGGTTGTGCCGGCCGCCAGTGTTCCTCGCGCAGCGCTACACTACGCACGTCTTGTGTCGTGTCGAGCCGGCAAACATAAACAAGGGTCGTACGTGACCCGCGCGTAGTGATGTTCCCGTGCCAGTGACTGTCGTGCTACTGCATACACATACATACAAAGGACTTATGATGCATGTGAGTGCTCACGCTTTGCTTATTATACATGAGTAGGCTTCCTAGAGGAAGCTAACCTTACTTGGGTAATTATTTATGACAGTTTTAAGTGTGAACTGTGAGTACGGGCTTCTGGATTTATATTGTTTGCTACTATGTATCAACAATAGTTAATTGATTAGTCAGGTAGCGCATTGTTTTTATTTGGCGCAGCGCTATACAATAGCGCGGGTCGATTTTCTAAGCATCCTGTGTTTTGTAAAGTATCCGTGCGCTGGATGGCCGCAGGCTCCTAGTTATACACGCAATTAGACCACCCGCGCGTTGTTTCCTTAATGCGTTTCTTATTACATTTTCCTCTTCGTCTATTATTTGTGGAAACCATTTTGAAACTCGTTTAATAAGCTTCTAGATTCCATTATACCACAATTGTTATCATAATCATCTCACGTATAAAAATTAACGTATCGATTTTCTATATAAAACCGCGAATGTTAACTTCATATCGAAACCGCATAGTGTTAATATACATGTAGAGTATATCTGGATAATTAACATTACCATAGAAGTAATGAAAAAGCGAGTGAGCTTGTCTGGCCGGCCCCCGCGTGCGTGTGAGCATCACTAGTCATTTCGTGGCTCATTATATTCTCATCTGAATGTTTTATAGCGGCGTTGTCATTACAGCAAGCTGCGTAGAACGAGAAGCGTACTCTGTTTATAAATATATGCTCCATGTTTAATACATTCCCACTAGATATAAAACTGCGATGAGAACAATATTGTCATCTAGCTTGCATGAAGTGCATTGGGAAACTACTCATTACAACGGCAATATTAGCATTTACAAAGCCCGATTTAATGCATGAAAACATACACAGTCTTTTTATACATTTGTATATGTAATGTCAACGTATTTTCCAATGGTATAATTTACTTTGATGGCGTAAAACCCTTACTACTGTTCGTTTTTTACTTTGAACTTTTTGAAGCAATAACTGGTCGTGCGTGGAATTTATCATACAGATCAAAACATATAAATAAGATGCGTCAATAACTCAAGACCATTTGGGAATTACCCTATATTTTCCCTATAAATTCAAGTCCCCATAACTTATATGAGTCATTCACTAACATGGAATCTTAAACGCAATTAATACACCCAAATATTTATATAAATCATGACTGTTAACAATGCCAGTCAATTCTCACACTAATACGTGTTAAGTGGTTAATATCGTATCTAACTAATTAGTTTAAGTGGCGCAAAAATTAAGGCTAAGCAATTAAGTTTTTGTATTGAACCATATCTTAGAATTATGCGTTGAAAGAATCAGAGGAGTATAATATTTGCTAGTATGTTTCATTAGTTTACGTTATTGTAAGTGCTCTGGTTATTAGCAGTATTGTGTGGAAATTCTGTTAGTTGACTTAGGCCCCTATCACACTGGCGTTTTCCCAACGTCAGCGTATCTTCGACGCTGCGCTAATAGTCCATTGAAATTTTACATGAGCTTTGCATTTTTAGAGGACGAAATTTTATTTTTGGGATATACGTAGGCGGTCAATAGAAGCTTAACCTCAAGTTTGTGGGGTCGCCACCCTTGTCCCCCGGCCGCCATCTTGGAAAAAGGGGTGAAAACACTTTTTTCGCCTTATCTCGGAAACTATGCGTCTTACGAAAAATTTGTAAAAACATAATTTGTAGCTAATTGTATTGCCTACAATATGTTTATATAACTTTTTGCCGTAAATTAAAAATTAAAGAAGTTATAAGCAAAAAAGTGAGTAAATTTTTATAAAACATTTTTTGCTCTATAACTTTTTATAAAAAATATCTCACTCATATTCTATTTTTTGTTTTTATTAACCTATTCTGTGCTACTAATGGGTAAAGGTCTCCCTCAACTCCTTCCACATATCTCTATCAGTTGCTGATGCCATCCAAGTGCTGCTAAATTGGTCGACATCATCGCGCCACCTTTTCCGAAGCCTGCCGCGTGGCCTCTCGCCATCCTTAGGCATCCATTGATTGGCAATCTTTGCCCATCTCTTCGGGTGCATCCGGGTGACATGGCTCGCCCAATCCCAGTTTAGTTTATCTGATTTTTGTGCAACATTCTTGACTCTGGTTATGGAGCGCAAGGTGTTAGTGGGTACTCTGTCCATGCGTGTTACGCCTAGCATCCTGTGCTCCATAGCTTTTTGAGAAACCTGGACCTCCAAAGTTCGTTCAAAGACTAGGATCGAGCACTGTATGTTAGAATTGGTAAGATACAAGTCGAAGAGTCTACTTTTAAGAGAAATAGGAAGATTTCCCTTAAGAAATTTCTTCTTCACTTTTTTGCTTATAACTTCTTTAATTTTTAATTTAGGGCAAAAAGTTATATAAACATATTTGTAGGCAAAACAATTTGCTACAAATTATGTTCTTACATATTTTTTTTTTGTAAGACGCATAGTTTCTGAGTTATCGCGAAAAAAGTGTTTTCACCCCTTTTTCCAAGATGGCGGCCGGGGGACAAGGGTGGCGACCCCACAAACTTGAGGTTAAGCTTCTATTGACCCCCCAAATATGTCCCAAAAATAAAATTGCGTCCTCTAAGAAATGCAATATTCGGTCCTTAAATTGTAACATTTCAATGGACTATAACGCGATGTTGACGTCGCGTTTGTCTAGCAGCAAGCGTTCACGCTGCGTCCACGTTAAGTAATATATCAATACAATAATATGTGAAATATAATCCTTTCTTTTCTTTTACGTAATTTTCGTAGAAGACGCAAAGGCAGCATTAGTATTATATCGTCGGAACTCCCGTAGACAAACACGCCGTCGACGTCGCGTCAGCGCAGCGTCTACGCTGTACCGCCAGTGTGATAGAGGTCTTACTGTTATACAAATATACTTTGACCAATTTGTTGGTACACCGGACGTCCAAATTTTAACTCGATAGTGAGCGTTCTATTTTGGACTTGTGTTACGTGTATGAACGTATTAGGCTAAATCTGTTGCAGCTACAATATTTTTTATGTATCATTAAGAAGAAGCTTATGTAGTTGCGTAAGGATGAATAGAAATGTGTACTTACAAAGCGCTGGAAACTTAATTTGTCCAAGCATATCATATTGACTACGGTTATTTCATTAGGGGATTTATTAAAACAATGAACTTGCATTAATTTGATAAATTACGATATAGCTAAGTGACTTATATCTTTAGAACGAAAAACTAAAGACAAACCCGCCGCTTGATGCAAACGATGCCTTCGCAACACACATTATGTAAACGAATTGGCAACCATCGACCACGAGCATCGAACATTAAATAGGATAACACGTCATAATAGTTCCGTAATTATCCTACGCCTGATTTACAAGCTTGTAATCATTGAGGTATATTATACTAGAGCGGACATCGGGAACAAAATCTCTGCGTATTGTGCGTGCACACGGGAACCCAGAGAAGCGAGATCGAAGATAATGTTACTGCGTAGGCGTGACAGAGACAGAAATAGAAAGAGCGGTACGGTACCGTCCATTTTGTTACAAACATTTTGTTTGCAGTGTACTATCTCGTATACTATCTCAACGCTTGTAATCAAAATCACCGACACTATGGCATGAACCTTCGAGATTTTTTGCTTTAACTTTTTTATATACCATACCGTCTCGTCACGTAATTACGTTATATAAAAATGGTCATCTTTAACTAATGACCTTAATTTGTTTAATCTGTTGAATAATACATAGACAGTCGATAATTCGCCGAGCTAATACCCTTCATAATTATGGTCATTTGTATTCTACATTCTATTTCCGTTCATTTCTATTAATTTTATCCATAATACTTTAATGTAGAGCTCACTGCATTAAAGTATTATGGTTTTATATCGATACGACTTCAGTTGTTAGCTTTTATTTTATGCTTGAACTAGGTTTCTGATTAGATTTATATAAAAATTTACCACTCATAACCTTGACTTAGAGTCAATTTTTGGGTTGCATTACTCATCAAATTATCAAGTTAAGTTAAATTCGAACGACACTGTAATCGCGTTTAAGAGGGTGCCGATACGGATCACGCAAAATACGATTTACGAGACAATTCATTAATACTTCATATACATGAATTTAAAAGGGTTGTTATAGCTATCATATATCATTGTAAATATATCACAAACTAAAAGTATTCCTATACAAACATAAACCGTTCAAAATAAATACATAAACAGAGGTTGCATGAATAATTCATTGTTTAAAGGCTTTTCATTAGCCTGCACATTAATTATAGGGGAGAGCGCATCTAATCGCGGCCTAGTTAAATAAACTAGGAATCTTTACATATGGATTAATGTTTAGATTGAGGATGCCTCAACCCCGACCGCTTTAACGATCCCATGAGTTGCTGCATGTTTACTTTAATTACAGCCTTTCAATATAAAGCCTTTGAATTTACTAATGGTAGATCTCTCATATGTGAGAGGCCGCCTGGCTGGGTATCAGCGCAATGTCTATTTTTCTTGCCAAACTGCAGTGTGGATGCACTGTTGTGTTTTAGATTGAAGGACATTATAGTCAGTCTTTAGGAATGCCAAATATTGCTTTGAAATTCAAGGTGTTGTTTAGTTTTGCTACTGTTCATGAGTACGTGAACGGCACGCTAGTGTCACCATTCATTACAATAAAAAAATGTATTAGCGGGATGCAAAAGAAAAGTAAAATCTAGAATATTAACATTCGATACAAGTACTCTAAATAAAAGAGAAACTAAATGCGGCGCTCTTTAACTTAGGAAATCAGCGGGAACATTGAATCCGCTGTATAATTTGCTCGGTTCTACGCAGTTGATTGTGGCAACTAGATCATTTGCGATGTAATCTATAAAAGGATTACTATTCAGAGCCTTATTCATAACGACCAAGATAATAAAATGTATGGTTGACTAAGTAAACTTCGATTTTAAACTTAAAATGCATCTAGATATGGATTATTTTTTCTTGTACTGTCACGCAAAGCCTAACCAAGAAGAGAATAAAATATAATGGTCCTTTTCCTGGCGATCTTAATAGATATCTGTGTATATTTATGAATGTATATTGCTATGGCAAGTACTACCCTCACAATATAAAAGGGAATTTGTATATGCATAAATTTCTTCGATCGAGATATTTTGGCTTCAAAGATACGATGTTCCAAGAAGGGACTATGGTAGTTCAATTCCACATTTTTAATATATTAACAAACACATAAATAAACGCGTCCACCCGAGAAGCTGTGACGTAAAAAATGAGCTCCTTTTGACAGACATAATAACACACGCGGCATGAAATTAACGTTTCGAAACACGAATGAATTGGAATGAATTTATTTAATTGCTTCTTTTAAAATTACTCGCGGCTGGCTGTAAAGATGTCTCCTCGTTGCCAGGGTTACCATAATTCGAAGGCAATCGAGAGAACCTGCTGTGGCTCTCTCGAAGGCAATAACGTGTTGCAATACAACTATCGGTCTTCAGTTACCCAAATTAATTAAACAATCAATAAATCAAGTTACATCACAAAACAAACGTTGAAAATTAAAATAAAAGTTGTTAATTGTTCAATAACTTTCGAAAGTCTCGCGAATTTTTCAAACCAATTGACAAAATTAAATGTAAAACCGACGTTAGCGATTCCATCGATGTTTTAATTACCCATTTAGTGATTACGAAATGAAAGTGAAATGGTCGTTTGTCGTGTTCAGTTGTTTACCGAGTATTTTAGTTTACGTTTGACAATCCTCTTTCTCTAGTAGTCATTAACGAAGCGATGAAAAAGTGCATCCACACAGATGCGCGCGCGCAGTTATGTTGTAAAAACTTTAAAATATTCCACATAACAGTCGCTGTTGCTAACTATGTTCTTAATAAGGACCTGCATATGTCAGAATCGACAGCTGCAATAGATCCGCAAAAAACTAAAGGACGCATCGACAATTACAACTGTACAAGTTTTGATTAAATTAAACTTAAAGCATACCATGCACTTCGAGTGCACTGTGGCTCTATCTACATATATAGCATCCAAACGAGTAACAATGACATAAAAAATTTGCATTTGAAATGCACGCATCGTAAGGAATTAAATTTAAAATAACCTATAGCATTGTATGAATAATAATCATAGGTGTACATGGAACAAGTACCCTATACAAGAGTACATTGCGTCATGCATGGTAATAAGAAGACATTACAAAATTACCCACCATTGTTCTGGGTTCGCGGAACATTGTTTCTTGGCGTACTTGCGTCGATCGACGGCTAATAGACCTTGCACCGTTTAACTGTGCATCTCTACGTCGCGACGCGCCGGTTCCCACAAACTATTCATCCACCCATCACCCAACAAAAACAAACACTTGATTTTCGCCTTTATTTCATTACTTAAAGGTGTGAATTTTGGTTCACAAGCATCCAGGAAGAATAAATAAATAAAAACGTCGTAATATTGACGAGACAATATCATGAGTTCAGCGCGAGTGTGGATTTTATGAGTCGGAGGGTGCATTCAAAGCAAAGTTTCTCACAATCTGTGCAGCATGTGACACGTCCCGAAATACGCAGCACGTGTTGGATAAAGGTTTGTTGACCTCCCAGTGTGGCATTGCAAGTGTAGTCATTAGTAGACGTCCTGCAGTGATTGGGCATATTTGTACAATGCCCCATTCAGTGATATCGTACTAAAGGCACCGATATTTGAGTTTTTATTGTATTTGTGTTTTTTTTTACGCACTTGGTCATAATATTGATACCACTGCTTATACAAACATTTCGGTAGTTATTTATATAATTTTACAAAGTAATGTTCAAAATTTTGGCTTTTAAATCATATCACATCATCTTATTCGTACAAAAATGTCATGTACTCTGACAGCAACTGATCATTGAATTGCTTCAAAAAATAGGCACGTCTCTTCATCTCTAATAAAATATTTACATAATACATAAACTCTATTTCATCTTCTGATATAAATACGACCGCAAATAAATTTCAAAAGTACATAAAACAAAGATAAGCAATTCAATAACTATATGGTTATTTGCACATGTATTTCACAAGTCCAAGGTTGCACATACAAAATTCCTCACACATCAATCATGTTGCTAAAATTCACAATATTTTTTACCTGTTTCGGGCAGTGCTGTATGCTTACCTTGTGGAGACTTTAAATGGACGCTCCCTACCTGTAAATCAGGCATGGACGTGACTGATTGAAAGGGACCCTGGTTTCGACAAGTGGGTAGGCAGAGAGACCGCGCTGAGTCAGCCCGTGACTTCGGGTGCTCGCTACGTGACTATGAATGCGAAGTGAATTTCAACATATGTGTGGAGTAAATACGGCGAACTCTTTAAATAAGTTGTCAGCCATTCGGTTGCGCAGTGACGTTAACTTTGTAAGTTACGTCAACGCGAAAGATTTATGAGATTATTATGAAAAAGGGTTAGATAAGCATTAGATGGCAGACTGAGTTTATATTTACTTTAACTAATAGCAGGGTCACGTTTGTCCTTAAACAGATCAGATTTTTTTCGTTTATAGCCATTGCATAAGATATGGAGTTGGAAACTGGTAATAATCACGTCTCGACTATGCGTTTGTTTTGTTACGCGCCTGTACTGCGGTGTAGGATGATAGTGACAAAAATATGAAAAAAAAAACTGGTGTAATTATAGAGCGGGAAGCGAGGTAATGGTCAGGGATGGTCGGCCGGGCCGCAATGTTTCGTGTACGCCGCGTTTAAATCACATTCCGGGAACCATGGCCCATAGGCTTGTGCACGTGCCCGCGCCACTCATTCTTCCAGAATTTTAAACGTATCAACATTAGCATTTCCACCGCTAACTTATTGTCTACTGTTTGCATTCCTTACAGACGATTCGAGCAATTTTATATGTTGCATTTTTAATATAAGCACTGAAGAAGGATTTGTAGAAAGCCTAAGGGCTAGGATAATTATGTTAATATTTTGGATAACCATAATACTTTGGTTAAGCATGGTTTGTATAATTTTGTTAGCTTAATGTAATGTTTTTGTGGATTTAGGCGGTGATAACTTGGTGGCATGCGTTAATTCATATGATATGCATATTATATTTAGTGGTACTAAATCAAAAACATACATAATTACTGGTGGTAGGTCTCTCATATGTGAGAGGCTGCCTGGGTGGGTACCACGACACTGTATATTTCTCCCGTCAAACAGCAGTGTAGAAGCACTGTTGTGTTTCGAATAGAAGGACATTGTAGGCAGAGCAACTACTGGACATATTGAGACTTAAGATCTTATGTCTTAGGATGGCGAGCGCAGTGGAACGCCAAGCATTGCTTTGTGATTCGAGGTGTTTTTTGGTTCTACTACTGTTTATGAGCTGTCGTATCGCTAACCATCGCTTATCATCATGCGAACGGCACGCTCGTTTCGCCATTCATTGGAACATAAAAAAAAACATACAAGTATCTAACTCTTAACTTCGTGCCCAATAATAATAATCCTAAACTGAAATATACGAAATGTAACCGAACCTAATTACAGGTTTGGGTTCAATAGTCATTGTTCTATGTGATTGAATGCAATTATTCATTTTAAGCTCAAGGTGATGCCGTGTCCTCCGTCCATCGTTATTAAGTCGAAATGTTACAGCCTTTGGTAATTGGTATATTTGCGTAATCAAAGTGTGATTTTTAATATTGAATATAACCCATGTATTGTGATTGAACTTATTTTATGATGAAAAAAAAATGATGATATTTAATTTTGAAGATTACGTTGCATATACTAAAACCTTAACATTTTGGCATTATATATTATGTTGTAGATTTTTATAAAGAATGAAAAGTTAATTTATAATCAAAATAACGTTGAACTCCAAAATGTACATTTTTTCGTCAACTTTACTGGGCTCCCAATTCGGCTGTCAAAGTGTCCCCAATGCGTCCAAATTTATTTCAAACAATATCAATAAACATAAACGACACATTCTCTGAAGATATTCAGAATATGAATACAATCGGTACTCAAAAAATTATAATATCAAATCAACAGTTGCGTGCTGAATTTCCCAAAGAATTTATGTTAATGAAATATCTGCCTTCATTCTCAACACTTAATTAATGGCTTGGCCCATGTACCATAGAATTATAGACAAATAAATCTTAAACTATATTACTTGGTGGAATTTCTATTTATTTACCAACTGATTTTTACCTAGCCTTAGCGATAACGCTTACGCAACGCCGGCCAAAAAGTGGGACATCCATTTTAATATTGACACGCCAAACAAAAAAATCACTTCCTTGCTCGACTCGCTCCACACTTTCTTGTGTTTTATGTAATTTCGCATGCTACACAACAATCAAACTGTAACCGACTTGATGGATACCTAAAACATAGTGTACCTGGTGCACATTGTAGAATATTTCCTAGATTATTCCACTAAATACAAACTATGAGGAAGGTTTACTGCCTCTTTATTTTCATTGTTTTTAGAACACAGAATCTCAAGATAAAAAGGAGCACAGTTCCATTTTTAAAACACAAAATTGTTCTGTATTTCCTTGTTCTTTCCAACAACCCTATGCAATCATATAACTTGAATTGAAAAATTTTATACCGTATAATCGATTGTCGAAGCTGTACTTGTATCCATTTACTATCCCGTTTAATTTCTGACACGTATAATCGTTGTTACCAATAACTTATAGTAAGTATGAATGCACTTTGAAGGAACATCTCGAAATTGATTTAACGCATGGTCAATTACCAATCGATAGCAGCCGATATCGACGTATCGAATCGAATGGAATCGTGCGCCGAGTGGCGAGTACCGACGTGTACGCAGCGTGTGTTGCACTCTATGATGTAAATTGGATAAACAATGCTTCGCATTACGCAACTAGAAAGTGGGAAACCGATGAGTTATTAATTGTTTCCCGCGTTTTATAACTGCCTACATTAATTGACACGCCGGCTTTCATGAAATGTCATAAGTGGCCTGTTATTACTGGCCTCATGTGCATATTTTCACCAACCGTAACGTTTGAACAATCTATGACCATGGTATGTTAATCCATTAATAGCCAGCATAAGTTCGCGAGCAATCCAGTAAATTAGTATCATTAGGGTGACACTTCCAGACAGAGCCATGCATCATAAGTCGACATAAATCCGATCAAATATTTAACGGGATCCAGAATTCTACTTCACTCTATCGGATTTACGAGATAAATTTGTGTTCGCTAAGGCGCTTATTATATTAGGCAACATTTCCAACGAATAAATTTTATGATAAAAATTGACTAAAAACACATCAAGTGAATGCTCGGAAATGTATTTCGTAGTGATATTTCATGTGTTTATGAAATCACAAGTCAATCCACTTTTTATCTCGATACAAACAGCTGCTTAAAAGTCAACTATATTTAAAAAGTGGGGTCGATCTCGCTTGGCCGCGTGATATGCAGTTTATGGAGGGCAGGCCGCGTTATAATTCAAGTTGAAAGGTCGCGACGTGGACCCTGTGGGCGCGGCCCTCGCATTAATTAGCCGGCATACAGTGAGTGTGAAGTATGGAGCCCTGGACATGTCGCGCGCCGGCCCGCCCGGGGCGCGGTACTTTCTCCCATGGACTTATTTAAAATCGTCTCCAACGCGTGATTGACGGCGTCTCTATTGTTAGCGTGGGTTACGTAACCCGATTTGATGTGCCGTCAGTCAAACGAATATTTTTAAAAGAGCCTGTTTTGTTAATGTATAATGATTCGTATTCATTGTGCTTGCCATTTAATTGTGAAGCAATCCATGTGTCCGTCTAACCGATGTGTGTACCAATGGTTGCTAAAGAGGCTGGCTGATTTTCACGCCTCAACGCCGACGCTATCTGCCAAGTCAATTGCGCATCATATGTCTAGTTTATATTTTAACACACAAAACCTTTTAGAGTTGCCGAGCGTCTGTTGTAATACGCAGTTTAATAGTGAATAAAAAAAACTCTCAAGCCCTTTTTCGACGGTCATTTCTTCGACGTCAAACTTTATAGCGCGCTATTATCTCAAACAATTCTCATTGGAGCCCGTTTTCATTTTAAATGCTTTATTCCAGCGCCACGTCTTTTACGCGCAGTGCCAAAGGTTTATATTGAATTGAGCTGAAAGCGCGAATTTGTTTTATTTATCGCGTCAGTTAATTGTGGTTGTCTTAATGGCCAGGCATCTCATTTGAACATTGTTAAGTTTTATGAGGTTTTTTCTTGTTTCAAAACAAGGGCTCGGGGTGTGTGGAAGCGGGTCATTGACCGCGATCTGCCGCACTTGGCCCAGAATGCGTTTATTCCGAATCTCCGCTGCAGTCCTACATCATTCCCAATCGGAAATTCCACGCTTGATATCTTCTTTGGTAACAGCGCTGCTTTCTTTATGATTTATGAGTGGTTCACGTCCAACGTGTAATTACGAGACCTCATCTCAGCGCATTTAATCTTTGTCCGTGATAATTGATATCCATTTAATTTGCTTTAAGATTGAATTTTTAAATTAACATTGAAGTGTTATTACGATGTTTATTCTCTTACACGTGTATGAACATTGTACACCCTTGTTTTGCCGAAAAAGCCACATTGCAGTCTATTTGCGTAGCGACACGTACAAAAGACATCAACGCTCCCTCACGCAGCACTACAAAAAGTTTTCTTGTGGAACATCCATTACTACTAATTAACAAGCCGCACGCACCTGCCCTAGTGATAATTTAGCAAAAGCATAATTAACACAATCGCCGATGCTTTTGTGTGCACAGTGGCTCACTGTTCTAGTTACTATTGCGTAGTACAATGGTTTTGTAATGTCCGATTTGGGTCGGTAAAATTCGTGTATTTTTGTGACTAAATATGCAACTGTGTAGACTAAAAGCCTTTATAGCGTAGTTGAATAATATTTTAGTGGTAAAAAGTCCGTAGTTTTGATCCGTGAACTGAGACAAATACTTGTGTGATCCAGAGCTGCGTAAATGTGGGTCCAGTATTAAGAGTGTGTGATAGCTAAATATGTTATCACTTATTGAACCGTAAAATGATACTTGTCCATTCATTTTCATCTAGACGAAAACAAATCTGCATACAGAACGCATTGACAGTAATTTATGAATGCGTTTGGAGATGTTATGCGGATAACTAAATAGAACGTTCGATTTCTTTGACCTTTGAGTAGAAACAAAACACTTTTACTTGGCGGTATTTTGTTCAAAAGTGAAATGTTTATCACGCGTCGCCGATCACCGAGGGATTGTTTTCACTATGAGTCGACGGTTTGATATGACAATGGGTATAGATGTATGCTGGCGACTCGCTGAGCCCCGATCTGACCTGGTGTCATTGACACTAATAAACTATTATTTACTACCACCGTTCTTCTTTATTATGTTCTGTGGGACATACAGTGGGACAAAAAACTTAAAGTTATATTCAAAGAGAGTTTTAAAACGTATTTTAGTTTTCGAATGTTGTTTTCTTCACTTAAATTCAATTCAAATGTCGTTCGAAAGGGACAACACATTAGATAACTGCACTATCGGCCTTATTCATGGATGGTGCATGGATGGAGGTTTGGATGTTTCTTACTCTTTCGAACAAAATCTACTGAGTTTTTATGAAACTTCATAGTATCATATAGATGTTAAAATAAGATACAGACTATAGTTTACTGAATGAAAATACAGTAGTAGCCTGTAGCTGCCTCGGGCAACTAATATTCAACAAGTCGCTCTGTCGCTCTTTGGAGTGCGTTGTACGGATTTCCTCTGTTACTCAAACTCAGTTCTTATATCAGATATCCAAACTGTATGCAATCGGCGTCGTAGGAAAACGACAATTATTTTATTCAAATATGATTTTATTAAATATGGTAAAATATGGTGCGGCAATAACTAGCGACCACACAGCTTTGTCGGATACAAATTATAAATTATATTCTAATAGCGCGCTGCTTTCCACACAATGTCTTCCTTTTCCGTTACACATTTGAATACGTTTGTACCCGGGTTTCGAAATAATCTCAAAGTACACACCACTATTGTGAGCCTCGGCTTTGCTCGAGAGTAAATGCTAACACGTATAGCTCTATGACACTATCATTTATATTCTGCTGTTACGAAATTTATTATGCTGTGATAAAAAACAGTAAAAACTAACACGCCGCGCCGTGTTTATTCTCTGTACGAATGAAATGTTCTTGAACAATTCTTATTATTTTAACATGGTTAACAGTTCTTATTTCTCCAAGTACGCGAAAGAATCGCAGATTTCTCACACGAGATAGAAAGTGAATTTGCGTCGAGATTAATCAAGTTGCTGCCCACGTATGGCGAAACTTTACGCACTTTAGAAGTGAAAAAACAATAGTCCGTTTCACAAACAAACATTTGAGATGGGGATCACGAAGTTCGGATCCAATGCATCCTTGTTCCGATCTCGTGTTCCGAATGCCTTCGGTGAATCATGCTCCGATTGCATTCGGAGAATTTGCCGTACTGTATATCACATTACATACCGTTAAGACTTGTTGATTGTAAAATCGCTGTTGAATCAGTTATGAGCGATCATTTTCGATATAATTATGAAGCCTCGAGTGTTTTATACGACACGTACTCTTACGTTCGGTAAAGTGTGTTTTAATGTCAGCTTTTTTATTGAATATTCCGCGGTACGAAAGCGTGAATCTTCTCGACTCATCTCGTAAGATGGACAAGAATGTAAATCAAATTTATTCATGCATTAATGTATAAATTAAATTTTAAATTATGTTATGTATTCGTAAATGTAGAGAATATTAGGTAAATATTTTGACTTGCTACTATTATGACTAAAATTCAGATATCTTACCAACTCAAGCATTAGGTCCCAAACTCCCATAATAGTGTTGGCCAGGGCCAAAACAGTCAAGCAAATTCTTAGAAAATATAGAAGTTACATTCTTAATGGAAGTCCTTAGAACTTACGGTCGTAACTGTCATAAACACACTTGGGCGACGGATTAACTCTGAAACGTTTTGTTGAGTCATGCTTCAAACGTTTAATGTGTATAAAAAGTGTGATTTTTCACATAACTTAAAAACATAATAAAACTAATACTGGCCTAGTTTATAAACATTAAGCACATACAAATTACACACCGACCGTTTTATGTGTATAAAATCATTAATAAATGTTACAGTTCTGTTACATACGTATTTTTAAGGTCATGCGTATAATCAAGATTTTTGACTAAAATGACCTGGAACGCAACCAGTTCTTTATTACCATAACACTATATTACACACATTGGCCTACATCTAAGACTAACTTGAATAATAAGGATTATTTATTTTTACGAATATAAGTGGGTCTTAATGGGGCAGCATGCGAAAGTAAAACGTCTAGCAGAACCGCCCCGACGACGAATAGTAGGTCAGATTTTATTAGAGATCATCAATCACAACATATTCAATATTCATAATTATTGCATAACAGATTATTGGCACACGATCGCTTTTCCGCTTATGTAACTCCGACTTGCTAATGTGTTTATTTACATTCTGCTATCGCTCCAATTTTAGTCGCGTCAATCTACACAGATAAGCTTTCCAGTCAAACTCACATATTTAAGATAATGAACTTATTTAAACACTTTATGGCTTAATGTAAACCCATTTGGAAATATTCGAAGCGTCTGACTTCTAGGCGTGTCTACTAAAGCAGGAAAGGTAAAAAAATGCAGATAAAGATAATTTGTAAAAAGCGCGGCCATAACGCACGGGTAGGGCACGCGCGTCGCCTTATCTCGCTTTTTAGGACAGTTTGTGTCTTATCTAAAAGTTTACGCGCGCACACACTTACTCCAAGGTAAATATTTGAGTTAGAAAGTGCAGTTTCGTGTAACACGTCCATAGATAAACTATACCTGTGCTTATTTGTGCTGCTCTAAATTCGTGGTACTCTGGAATAAGCCGAAATATACTAGTATTGGTTTGAACAAATAGTCCATCTCTTGTCTACGGAGTTAATAATAACATCCCGAAACAGTCCATGATATTGTTTGAGTACAAAAACATGTTCCCTCTTTTACAAAGTTAATCCTCTTTTAAAAGTTTATTTGCTTGTAAAAATGCTGATAACTTGGAATGCAGTTACGCGGCCGACCGTAGCCTGTTATAAATGCTTTTGTATCATATCTTTTCTTTTGTTTATCGCATTGTTTTTCTCTCTAAAGTTTAAACAAACAATTCTAAGAAGTTATTTAGTATTATTCACATTTCTCTTTTATGAATCCTCTTTATTTTTCAATCTTAAAATGTTTACTATCTAGAGAACAACGTGGTCATTATGAATCAAACATTAAATTCAAATGTTTCATACCTAGTTATTATTAATTCTAGTTATATTCAAACTCACTATTTTATTGTTATGGTTCATTTTTGTGTTGTTTTCGCGCTGATTAAACAAGTAATTAATAATAACTTCCCGCCAAACAGTAGTATAAATGCACTGTAGTGTTTGGGTTTAAAGGACATTGTATCCAGAGTAACTACTGGACATATTATGACATGACATGACTTATGACATTTTATGTCTCAAGATGGCGAGCGCAGTTGAATGCCAAACATTGCTTTGTAATTCGTGGTGTTGTTTAATTTTGCTACAGTCCATAAGCGGTATCGTTCACCACCAAGCGAACGGCAAGTTCATCTCGCCATTCATTGCAATGAAAAATAAAAAAAACCTATCTGGCGGTTATTCGACTAAACGAGAACATTACACCAATCTCGCAGCTTTGTTTATTTAGATTGAAATTAAAAACCATAATGATCCATAACTCATGAGCTCTCATGTAACTTTGTTATCTTAATTCATGCAGTGTCATAATGTGTGTGTAAAATATAATCATGTAACGGGACCGTTGAGCTTGTCCATTCAAATTAAAATCATGTACTCAGGTCGCGGTTGTGCGCACTTTAATCCGTAATTATTAACACTACAATAGCTCTGTGTAAGTACAATGAACGGTCTGTGCAATTATTTTATACTCTTCACATTTTACGAACCATTTAGGCGCACCAACAAATGCGTAATCAAGTCTTGTTTTCTGCTTGGGAAGGCCAACGATCCTGAGGGCATACAATGACTTAATTCTTTATAAGATTACTTATGCAACCTTTATGCATCCAACATTTTTAGTTTCCTTTCGTGTGTTAAAGGAAAATTTTACAATAACCCATCGCCAAAAAAAATCAGTAATTTTTTTTTTAATTTATTCACATTTATTTATGAAAATGTTAATAATTATACAAATTATTATAGTAGTTATTACTCAATTTTCATTCTAAAGAGAACTAATCAATTCAAGTAGAATCCGTCCTGTAAGCAAAGTGAGCCTGTTCGTTGCTCAATCAAGGTGTTTATTTATTTTTAATGTAACTCGGTCAGAAGCATAAAAGGCAGGATATTACACTGCGCTGACCACACGCTATGATTTCTCAGAACATAATGGAGCTGGGTAGCACCGTTGTAACCCAGAGGTAATGTTAGATGTCGTGAGTCAAACCTATAATTTTACGTTCCAGTGAACACAAACGCAACAGACAAAATCCATTTCATACGAATTATAATATTAAAATATCGGTATTTAAATACAGAGTGTGCAATTTGAACGTGTTGATCCAAAAATTATGCAGTCATCGATCAGTTATTTTCATCTGAGCCAAACCTAGAAGACATAATTTGGTACGAATTCAATATTTAATATTGAACATATTCATAATTAACGGTTTCTTTATGGTTAAGATTCAACATTCACTATGTACTAAAACGTCCCGACCTCCGATTTTGACAGTTGACGTTTGTCAAATTCAATTTGTCAGCCTAATGTAAATAAAAATAGGGTTTAATTTATAAATTTGAAATTTGACATTGACAGTGGACGTGCAAGTAGCTATACCCCTATTTAATATAATTGCATTCCCAAACACACAATTACTCCTAAATCCGTCGGTTAAATTTCAAATTGTCACGATTATATTTTTCTGTCGGGAATCTATTACCCGTACTTTTATACATTTATGTATGTGACAACGTAGCTGGGCAGAATTCTCACGGTCCTTTGTCCTGTTTTAATAAGATAGCATTGTTGTGGACACGCTTCGGAGAGTCGTGAGACGGGCGGGAAGTTGCAGGACTCATACACATTACACATACAATGCGTACGGAATCAAACTTTGTTGAGTTCCATGCATAAACACAATTAAATGTTCTTCGAAACTACTCACTAAATTTTTATCTATGATAATATTTGAGGAGTAAAACAGTTGTAAACTCAGCTGTTATTGTGTGAAGTTCCGAGTAATCCTCTACTTAAGAACGGTGTTTGACGTTTCTCAGATAAACGCTGTGTCATTGAGACGATTACTACTGTTACGTATCTTCTTTCAGTTATGTTTTACATGCATAATGAGTAACTAGCGCGGTTACAGCCGATGTACATAGCAAATCTTTGAATCTTTTTGTACACTCACATGTTTGCTTAGATATCAAATCGTTGAGAACTATAATATATAATACCTACCGAAGTTAACATGCAAAATAGTTATTGTTTAATGCAGGTAGTAGCCACAACATAGATGGCGCATTCAAATAACAGGCTTATGACGGATAGTGGTAACTGCCCATCTACCCAATTGTGTAGACTCTCATTCAACAGTGAACTTCATGTACCTAAATATGGATTTTTTATTGTTATGGACCGCTCATATACAATAGAGGCAAAACTAAACAACACCACGAATTACAAAGCAAATCTTTGGTAATTTACTGTGCTCGCCATCTTAAGACGTAAGATGTTAAGACTCAATATTTCCAGTAGTTACACCGGATACAATGTCTTTCAATCCGAAACGAACCAGTGTCAACACTGTTTGGCGGTAGAAACAGACATTACGGTTGTCTCCCACATATGAGATACCTACCACCAGTATTTTTTTTGTGACAAAGCAATAAATGGTAATGTTATTGTTTCAGATCGAGCGCCTGGCCCAATACGAGCGGCTGGTGGGCGGCGGGTGCGCCCGACGACGCGCCGCGCGGCTCTCCGACCTCGAGCGGGTGCAGGATCTGTTCCCGCACGACTACCTCGCGCTGCACGACGCCGACGCGCCTTCCGCGCTCGCCTCGCATCATGCCCAGGTAACATCATTACTATAATTAATTAATATAATACACAAACTCACATACATCATAATATATAAGCTAGACATCATTCAACATCAAAATATTACAATACCTTATTGGACAGTTAATGGCTAAAAATAATATATTGTCAGTAGCAAATAGTTTAAAATCCTTGCACTGGCACGAAATCTCATTGCAAATCCAAAACGGGGTCGTAAAATAAAGATTGAGTGTCACTAGTTTAGTAAACAAACAGCTTTACAATCCTGAAAATAGAGTTATATATTTCTACACACAATTAGCAAGGTCTGCCCTATCAGTCCTTACGCCCCCATAAAAAATACACAGTGAATTAACACTGGCATGTCATGAATTAAAGTTTACTTCCGTTACATTTGATATAGCTGACTGCAATAAAGATTGGCTTGACAAGTTACACACATAAAATATTTTTAATTGCATAATTTAAGTGCATAACAGTTACTTGAGATCGTCAAATGTTGAGATTTACATCAACATTTTTCAAAAATATTACGGTATCAAGTGGCAAAACTGTAATTCTTGTTGTACATTAACGTTCACAAGTAATATAACTACCATAATTATTTTACATAACTGTAAGTATATAATAATTTTGACTGGTGGTAGGTCTCTCATATGTGAGAGGCTGCCTGGGTGGGTACCACCGCAATGTCTATTTCTTCCGTCAAACAGCAGTTTAAATGCACTGTTGTGTTTCGGATGGACGGACATTATAGCCAGAGTAACTACTGGACATATTGAGACTTAACATCTTATGTCTCAGGATGGCGAGTGCAGTGGAATTCCAAGCATTGCTTTGTAATTCAAAGTGTTGTTTGGTTTTGCTTCTGTTCATGAGCGGTCGCATCGCTTACCATCAGGCGAACGACATGCTCGTCTAGCCATTCACTGCAATAAAATAAAAAACAGATAGCTCATAATTATACATATTACTACAAGCCATATGTCACATCAACAATTGATTGAGGTTAGGTCCATGATGTAAAACTATTTCAGATTAGTGGCTTCAGCATATAATCCGAATGTCATATTATGCTGATTACCTGCCGATGTTTTATTCCATCGTTAAATTTGTAATTAAATAACTACAACGTGACTCCCAAAATTCATTCCCCCATAATTCTATCAATAAATAACAATATCATAACCACTGCCCCGGTGACGCAGCTATACTATGGTATGACTGCAAAGGTCTCGGGTGACTTTATAAATGTATGTATAACCAATCAAATCTTTTCCAGAAGCAAAAGAGTCTTCGCAAGAGACCCAGCCTGGACATTGGCGGGACCATCAGCGCGAGCAGTACTAACCTTTCACCGCGGACCTTCATAATGGAGGCGCCGGTGCAACTGTGTCCACTAGGGACCTCCTCCCCACCGCTAGAACGTCATTTGTTCCTCTTCAGCGACTTGCTTTTAGTCGGCAAGTCTCGCGGGACAAATTGCTTTAAGTTGAAAGAGAGCGTGAGGCTGACGGAAGTGTGGCAGTCGCTGCCCGATGGTGACGATACCGGGTTCCTGATTGGCTGGGCCACTGCCACCGGAGTTGTCAACTACCTCGCCACCTACCCTACGCAAGCTGCACGTGATACGTGGTATAGGTAAGCTACACATTATTATTATTTTGCATATATTTTTTTTTATTGCAATGAATGGCGAGACGAGTGTGTTGTTCACTTGTTGGTAAGCGTCATAACTACTCTATAAATTCAATGAATTGCAATCTTGTATTTTGTTGGATTTAACTTTGCGAAACATAAAAGGTCAATTTTCAACAATTAAATTCGCGTCAAAAACGAATTGTTGATTTTAATCGTGTTATTTATTTTCAGGAAAATCCAAAATGCTTTAAACGCTCAGTTGGCCACAGAACCAAAGTCCACAAATATCCAGATATTTTACAAAGACTTCATGACTTCGATAGAGTTTGTAAGTACCGATATTTGATATTTACCCGTATAAAATTCTTTTATTCACCAATAATTTGCTCATGTATTTCATCTGATCACCATTTTTCATTTCATCAGATCAGACCACCATTTACCATGTCCAGCACAACAGATTCTTTTCAAAGTCAAGTTGCCTGCCTTAAAACTAATTTTCATCGCTATTATTTTTTCTCCCATAAATTAATCTCTCTATGTAATTCCTATATAATTTTTAATTAATCCTATATATTATTCCTATATCATTTTAAATTATAATTTCCATATAATTTTTGAATCATCTGTAACTATTTATATTCCTAATTACCAAACACATCCTAATCATTAATTTACTTCCCAGTGTAAAACAGTGCCAGTTAGTCCGGACATGAGCGCGTCATGCGTGGTGCGTCAGGCGCTGCACGCGTTGCAGACGGGCGAGGGTGACGCCGATGAGGCTGACGCGGACGCCGAGCATGACGCGCGCTGGGGCGCCGCGGCGGAGTTTACCCTGTGTGTACGCACGGGAAGGGACGCAACTCCCATGCCGCTTAGGGGTATTGAGAGACCGCATGCCATACAGGTGAACATTATTTGTGATTTAAGAAGTAATTTAAATGAAAGATGAAACGGAAGAAAGGAGTAGAAAGAAAGAAAGGAAAAATATTAAGGTTTGAAGATATCGTAATATTTAAAGCTGATGTCTTCCAAAGCAACTAGGATCGGAACTTCATAATAGCTGATCGTGTAATGTCAGAGTCATGCGCAAACAAAATTTCTAAATAATGATGAAAGTCTGGCGGCTATGGGCTCTTTGTCTAAATGGGAGGAAGGACCGTCAGGACAATAAAAAATGACGAATATAATTTTTGTTTCAGTGTTTTATAATAACTTTATTGTTGTCATCTACAGATGTCCAGAATAAGACAAACACTATCCAACGAAGACGGATTTGACTTGGAGCATGTCAATGCTAAGAATAATCCATGCGGACTTGTGTTTGAACTGAGGAAGAAAAACCAAGGACTGAAAAAGTAAGCTTTTCATAATTATATTTATAAAGTTTTAAATGGATTTGAGCATGATCTTTGCTTGACGGTAAGCGAGACGATCTCTCATGTACAGTAGCAATACCAAACTAAATCATGAACAAAGCAATGCTTGTCACTCCACTGCGCTCGCCATCCTGAGACATAAGATGTTAAGTCATGACCTTGCGAATATATGGGATTGGCCTCCCCAAAGGATCTCCACAGTGACCTGTTGGAAGCGGCCTGCATCCAGCCACAGACACACTGTCACAGACATTTAATATCAATTAAATCATTACTTAGTATAGATTTTACATATTATTTACTTAGGAACGGTTTAATTGACATTAACTATCTCTGAGTACGGCCATTAGATTATTAATGTTAACTCGATATGTCTGTGTAGTGGCAGCAACACCCCCGGCCGCGGTCTGCGTCTGCTCCGTCGCGGCGGCCGTCTGTTCGGCGTGGCGCTGACGCGTCTGTGCGGAGGCGCCGCGCCGCCCGCGCTGCTGCACGTGCTGCGCCGCCTGCGTGTCGCCGCGCCGCTCACGCACGGCGTGTTCCGACGCAGCGCTAATGCTAAGGCGCTCAGGCTGTTGAGGGATAAGGTACCTACTGTACTTTTGTATTGAAATCGTTAAAAATGGTGTATTGGTTATGGTTTCTTTTTAGAAAGAAAGAAAACACATTTATTTGTCACTTATCACAACGCACACACTCATATAACATAAATTTACATACACCATACAGAAATAAAAAAAATAAAAAAACGTGACACGTAGGTGACCACTAAGCTTTATGTTGTACTGCGGCGCGAGCCACAGCGCAACGCTGATTTTTAATGGTCACCTTGAGTTACATGCTTTTTACTTTGCTTTTTACTTGCCACTAGTTACGTAGCGGTTTCACTGCTATTGGCATTATAAAACTGACTATAGATAGCGGTAGCTAGCAATCAGAGGGACGAGTAGTTTTAGTCTACATGCAATACAAAATCGGCCTATATTTTATTTGTTCGTTTATGCTTTAAAAAACAAGACCTTTTACCTAACATAGGCTTAATCCGAGCCTAGGGCTAGCAACGTATTCCTATAACTTACAATTATTTGAATGTGTAATCTATTCTTAAAATAAGGCATGACACTACGAAATTGGACTATAATTAATAATACTTTTCATTTGTTTATAGTTGGACGCGCTAGGCCCCTGGGCGGAGAGTTGTCCGGAGCTGGACCGCGCGCCGGTACTGTTACTGGCCGCCCTTGTCAAGGAGTTCTTCCGGGCGCTGCCGCAACCACTGCTTGCTGCGGAGCTCTATCCTGCCTGGCTGCAAGTACTCAGTAAGTATCATCTATTTGAAGCAGGGTTTTTGATAAATGGAAATGGAACGTTCTTATCTCACAAACAATTGTTTAGCGATTAGAAGTTCCAATGAAATTGTCCTCTAAAATTGAAAATTGTTTCACTTCAAAGTTAAATGTATAAAAACCTTATTAACGTATGCTACTTCCTTTGTTACAGGTTTATCACCAAATGAAAAAGTGACTGCAGTGCGCTCTCTACTACTGAAATTGCCGAAAGCCCACTACACCATGCTGACGTACTTCGTTTGCCTACTACAAGCGATCGCCAAGAAGTCCAACATCAACCTCATGTGTCCCATGAATCTCGGCGTATGCGTGGGCCCCAGCCTCCTCTGGCCAAACACCCCCTGTGAAAAGGCTCCCAAAGCAGTGCCAATGGTCGTAGAACTACTTATTGTTAAAGCAGAAGCTCTATTCGGACCTCAAATTACAAGCCTTTTGGGTAACGGCAACCCGGAATCCTCAAACGCTCTCTTAGACTCAGGCGCTGAAGAAAGCGACAGCCTGCATTCTGTTGGAATATCCTTGGATTCCATGGAGTTGTCGACGCCGCGTAAAGAGAAACTGTCGCTCAGTAGAGACTCTGGACTAACGCTCTCGGAAGACGATTCCAACAGTAATGGAGGAAATAGTCCGGCTCCAAGAAATATTCTCCACAGTCTGTCGGCTCCCACCTGCAACCTACAGCAAGAATCTAAATTAACCGTTCGGTACAATACTGATAACCACAATGTGAACGGTCTACCTCAAATACCACAAAGACCGAACATTTATTCGAATAAAGCGGATTTCTACAGCAATATCAACGAAGAGTTGTACGCCACTCCGTACATCGGGGAGAGATACGTTCACAATTCTATTAATATTGGAATCTCAAATGGCGTGGATGAAAGAAACTATGTATCGAAACAAGCATTGCAGCGGTCTACAGCCGACGTGTACGCTCAGAGTCCAGCAAAATATATTACTGGACTGGAGCCCCAGAAACCACCTAGAAGTAACGTGTCGAAGGCAGCTCGGACTTCCAAAGTGTACAGCATGTTCGCCGAAACACAAGAGGAAGTCAATGTAAACAACAAAAACTTTAACAGAGCGAAGAGCTCCGACAACCTGTTGGAAGCGAAACAAGAATCTGTCGAGAACAAACGTGACATGGTGTCTAGTCAGGAGAATATTGTGTACAGCAATATCCACGACCTCGCTATGTTCACGGAGAATATTCAACGACAGAACCAGTACCAGACGCATGCAGAGCTAGTCGCCAACGCCAACACTAACTACACGCGCGTCTACACCGGCTGGGAGAAGAAGAGCGCCAACTACAACAACAAAATGAACGCGGACAACATATACGGACAAATGAACAAGAAACAGGGCGAATCCTCGCAAAATAATTCAGATGGAAAATTAACACCGGCAGCCACCATTTTTACTAGAAATGACTGGTCTCGTCAAGCAGCGAGGACGAAAAGCTTAGAGGTAAGCGAAGACGGACACGCCAACGCGGCGGAGAAAACGCGCAACGGCAACAACGACGCAAACGTCGCCAACTGTTGCCGAAAACGGAGATTCGATCCCGCACACATGTGCACCAAGAGTTGCAGTGGAGTACAAGCATCCAACACGAGGGAACAAGATAAAAACATCAACCCGATGCAGAACTCGTACTCGTACGTGGAGAACGTTCAGAACATGTCAGAAGACAAGAAGGCGAGGCTCCGCAACTACAACAACAACAAGTTGAACCAATCCAAGTCGCTCGCCAACATCATCCTGCACAGCGACTCGAGCAGCAGCGACACGCTGTACCAGCCGCAGAACTCCTTCACCAGCCGCTCCACCGAGTCGCCCGCCAGCGAGAACTCCTACGAGAACTGCTACACCACGCAGTACATCGACCCGCTCTACACGTCCGTGTACAACCGGCGGAGGGACATCTTCCATGACGTCAAGCCTGCCAACATGTTCTCGTCAGATATCTACAAAGCCACGCCCACCGCCGTGGAGCCCGACTACCACAACTCCGACGGCGAGAACAACAACAAGAAGCCCCCACACATGCCCCCACCAGTACCGCCCAGGAAAATGGTGTACCAGAGAGTTTTGAAGAAGTTCCAACCGGTCCATGTAAATAAAGAGGACAAGGCGGCACGCTCCAGATCAGTGCCGCGACTGTATAGAGACCCGACCAACGGTGCTGACAAGAAGGGTCAGAACGTCATAGCTTTGGACGCCTCAGACTCCGACACAGAATCGGAATCATACGTTTAAATGTTAAAAAACATACAATTAATCCAAAACATGAGATGTTTCGAAATATTGTAATGGATAAAATTTCTATCATAATGATAAAGCTATTTCATGTCGAAGCATCGATGTTAAATTTGAAATTGACCCAGTAAAGTTACTACTTAGTAAATGGCACCATTAAGATATTAACACGATTTTTAAACGTAAGATGTATGTTGTGCAACCCGCCTCGAAATTTATAAAGTATGTGACCATAACCAGAGCTGTTTTGGTGATGAAATTCCAAAGACTTAAGATAAATTTCCATTTTAATGGTATTAACGTAGATGGATGTTTTATGTGAATCTTGTTTTATAATTATTACTCGCTTAATTAATCGGTTTATTTAGAACTTATATATGCCAACCACTCTATATCAAATATTGATTATTAAATTGATTAGCCATTATAAGTAGACATAAAGTAGTTGGTTATGTTTAAATGCGTACGTTAATATATGAAAATAAATTAATTGTAAAGTCCTGCCTCACGGCTACGTGATTTTCGAACGTTTGGATTTCTTCATCACTCGTTATTTTATCATATTTTTGAGGAATTATTACTTCTATGTGTCATTTATATCAGGTAATATATTTTTAATTGATAACCCTTGTACATATAATGTATTGTAAAATAATGTACCTACCTACAGATATATACTAAATACATAAAATATATTAAATGATTTGTAATGATACACACCTGTCTTTCACTTCCACTTTTTCTAAACCCTACTCCGAATTTAAATTATTTTGTAAAGCACCCTAAAAATAAAATTAAATAAAATCATGAGTTTGATGCCGAGAACTAAGTGCAAAAAAGACTACGCAGTACAGTGGCTTGAATTTAAAAAAATCTTCACTTCAAACAAAAAGTTTCCTCCATCGCTAAAAATGAGAAATATAGCGTTGTAGAACACTATAGATGGTGGTATGTTTGATATGGCAATTTAACTAGCCTTGCATATATGTACATGCCTTGAATATACATTAATATGTACATATAAGTCATAATATATTAAGCCGAATAGGCGTATGATGTGCTAAAACACAAATACTTTGCGTGGTATATTTTTTATTGCTATGAATGGCGATACGATCTGCCGTTCGTTTGATGCTAAGCGATACGACGGCTCATGAACAGTAGCAAAACCAAACAACGCCTTGAAATACAAAGCAATGCTTGATATTCCACTGCGCTCGCCATCCTGAGACATAAGATGTTAAGTCTATGTCCAGTAGTTACTCTGGTTGCAATGTCCTTCAATCCGAAACACAACAATACTTTAACACTGCTGTTTGACGGGAGAAGTAGACAATGCGGTGGTACCTACCCATGCGGCCTCTCACATATGAGAGACCTACCACCAGTAGGTATTTACGCGGAACGTGTGTTGAATAAACTAAACTGAATAAGTGGAGTCTATTTTTCAAAACTGACAACTACTTCAGTGACGTAGTTGTACTAACGTCTAAGGATATCCTGGTAGCACTCCTTCTGGAAAATAGGCGTCAGTTTATATTGTATTATTCAAAAGAACATTTTTTTCTATACATCAGAGCTTAATTGAACCGAATGTCGCCACTTCATTTAGCATTTTTGCGAGCAATTTCTTCCACTCTCATCCAGTATAGGTTTTCCACAACATTTTCATATGTTCTACTGAATAATTACAGTATGATTTAAGTACCTCTTAGAGGCGAGGGAATGACGAAGATTTACTATTTATCTTTAGACTGCTCACTATAGCAAACTGCATAATATTCCCAAATGTGACACGCAACTTTTATCCCTTGACAGTGCCATCAAAACAATTTGCAAGTCCATCCGCAATATACGGCCGCGCAATACTGTTTACACTACATATTATTACCACATATAAGGCCGATTTATATCCTTGTAATGGATAAGGAGTAATCCCAAAGGATTCCACACTCTATTTAATACATATGGGAATTACGTTGCAATTGTGCCTGGGTTATGTTTAGTATAGCGTATTGAGTGCATATTATAAATCTTACGTAAAACATTTTGTTTGATTGAAAAATAGTTTATTTTAGGCCGTAATGTGACAAAAGCTACATTGTATGTATGCATGTATGTATAATAATAAAATGGAATAATTATAAATTAATTAAGAAAATAATGTTTACTTATATTCGCGTTTTCTTCGATCATTATCTTCTGTTGTTAAACCGACTTTCACATCAAAATTTACGCTAACGTTACCGCGAAAACTAAGTAATATTCTAACTCAATTAAAATAGTTATTTCGAAGAAGAAAACTCAGCTGAAGAAAGCTTTTAAAAAACCACATCTAGCCTACCAGGTAACATTTGCTTTTACTGTTTATTGTACCCAAAGTTAGTATGGTGAAGAAAGCTTGATTCATAGATAATATTAGAAACTATTTTAATTATCGAATGTTTTGTCTTCTTCGCTCAAACTGAATTCACAAGGCGTTCAAAAGGGACATTCAATACTTGAATAGAATTTTAAATATCTATGAATGAATAGGACATATGAAATTGAACATTTAAATATAAACTGTAAACTGGTAGTTATATAGCTGGTAGTTTTGTTATATACGCACCCATCTTATATCATCTCTGCATCACTTTAGGATCGACAAGTAGAGAATGCCTTTGCCAATAAATCCAATACATCAAGTGTATTAAGTGTAACCAAAAATAAATAAAGTACATTTATTTGAATACCCTATGTAATGGCGGTAGATATTTATGTTTTATAAAATGACATGACAATGTGGGTATTTATTGCAAAAGTCAGGTGATGACAGTAACGGCCGATAAATAAAATAAAAAAATAAATAAAAATTATTTATTTGCATTATCTTAACTTAGTCTAAATACAAATTGTCATTATTGGAGCACTCCTTTTAAGTATAACAATACTTGTGTTAGGAGGCTCCGCTCTTCCAAAAGTAGTTTTAGTATAGGTACAAATTCAAGCAAATATAAAAATGAAAATATTAAAAAGTTAAGAATATCAATAAACAAACTTAAATTCTATAATTGAAGTTATGTGTGTATGTGTACGTGTATGTGTGTGTGTGCGTGTGTGTATTATTATAATAAAAATATACCCATGAATGGATCCATGGTATTAAGTTACTACTTCTGTGAGGGATTCTATTTCATCATACGTTTTATTTTTTAGCCATTTCACCAAGGTATTTTTGCAGTCAAATTTATTCATACAGTAAAATTGTAGAGGTTCGTTTAATTTATTGTAAAGGTAGGAAGACCGTTTCTCATATTGCTTACTAGCAAATGAAGTTTTAACAGTACGAGAATGAGTGACTACATAATTTCTTCTCCTATTCACTCTGATGCCAAGATCAAAATTAAGTTTTCCATGTAGCGGCAAAATAAGGAATAATATATATAATTTTCTTACTGATAATATGTCGGAATCTTTGTAAAGTTCTGTAGTAGGGTATCTGAATGGCTTTAAATACATTACTTTTAACAGTGATCGCTGTGCTCTTTCAAGCTCTAGAAATTTTATTTTCGAGGCTCCACCCCAGACTGGAATACAGTATACTAAAATGCATTTAACTAATGCATTATATATCCTATTAATAAGGGTTTTTGTAGCTACATGGCGCAGTGATTTAAATATCCAACTAATCTTTCTGACCCTATTTGTAATTAGTTCTATGTGAGAATGCCAAGACAATCTTCGATCAATAATTACTCCCAAGTATTTAATTTTATCTACTTTATTTATAGCAGGACAAGAGCAAACCGTAGATGTGATATTGGTACAAGTATGTATATTCAGTTTAAAATCAGTAGGGGGCTGTGATGAATTATATATTGAGAAACAAATGTAGTTAGTCTTAGTGGTGTTCAGAGTAAGTAAGTTATGATGTAACCAAGCCGAGATCTTCGCAAGTCCAGCCAGTGCATGATTGTGTACTTCGTCCCAGGTATCTCCATGAAAGATAACAGCCGTATCGTCGGCATAAGAAAATATTTTTCCGGACTCCAAACTCATATTACACAAATCGTTAATATATAAAAGAAATAGCGTAGGGCCAAGAACACTTCCCTGTGGCACGCCATAAGTAATATACGATTCTTCACTTACATAACTACCAATTTTAACACGTTGAGTACGATTGTTAAGATAGCTTTTAAACAGATTTAACTGAGTTCCTCTTATTCCGATATTTTCGAGCTTCTTAATGAGTAAGGAAATGGAGACGGTATCGAATGCTTTCCTTAAATCTAGGAAAATTGTTATGCATTTTTTTCCAACATCCAATAAATTAACTATATGCGAACTAAGCGCTATAACAGCATCTTCGGTAGATAAGCCCTTTCTGAAGCCAAATTGCGACGTCGATATAATATTATACTTTTCAAGGTAGGAATGTAATCTGTTGGTTAAATATATCGTCAGATATTCCTTTTCTAGAAGGCTACACTAGCTATAGCACTAGCATGCCTAAAAATCAAAATGATGGGGTCATCATTTTTGTGAGATCGGATTTGCCTCATATAATTACAGAACCCTATTTTCCTGACGTTAGTTGTTTAATTTGTCAAATAAAAAATATTGACCTCGCTGTGATTGCTCTTTACCGCTCTCCGTCGATCAGAAATATTGACAATTTTTTGTATGGTTTAAATAGTGTGCTCTCGACAATGAAAGGTATTAAAAATTTAACTATAATGGGTGATATTAACATCAACATTATCCCTAACGATCTCAATCATCAGTCTGATGAGTATTTAAATTTAATTGCCTCTCATGGATTATTATCTTCTCATGTTTTTCCTACCCGGGACCGTAGCTGCCTAGACCACGTGATGATCAGGTCTACACTAAGTACTACTACAATTGTGTTCGATACCTACCTTACTGATCACAAGCCCACTCTTCTAAGTTTAGATTCTCCAAAAACATCTTATGTACCAAAGATGTGCCGTACTATTGTTGATTATGCCTCAGTTACTAATGAAATTAACAAAATGAATTTTGGTATATTGATGAATATCGAGGATCCCAATACTGCTGCAGAAATGCTTGTGTCAATGATCAGATCAGTTATAGCCAGATCCTCGAAAATAGTTTACATCCCTTCAAAATTTAGAATTTCCAAACCATGGATAACCAAAGGCTTGCTCCGTTGTATTCGTAATAGAGACCAAATGATGCGAGTACTAAAGAGAAATCCCTCAAACTATGTTCTTACACTACACTAGATATCGTAATTTTTGTAACAAATTACTTAAAACTTAAAAATATCATATGAGAAAGCAGAGTTCCATAATGCTCGAAATAATCCCAAATCCACCTGGAAAGTAATAAAAAATATCACTAATACTCATCGGATAACTACCTCCCCATTAGAGCTGCTCAATATGACTCCTGATAAAATGTCAGCAATCAATGAAGTCAATGACTTCTTTGCAAATGTTGGCAAAAATCTCGCCGAAAAACTGTCTCAGAACCATCTGCCTTCTAACTGTTATTACGACGCACGTTCAGTCAACTCGTTAGTGTTGCTGCCCACGGATGAGATGGAGGTTGAAAGACTTATCCTTGAGCTTCGCTCAGATGCTGCGATTGGATGGGATGGGATACCATCTTCTCTTTTGAAATCCTGCTCAAAGACACTTGCCCGCCCCATAGCCTATATCTGTAACCTCTGTTTAAATAAGGGCATTTTCCCCAAGGTTTTTAAAAAGGCTGTTGTGCACCCGATCTTTAAGTGTGGTGACAGGCATAATGTAAACAACTACAGACCTATCTCCGTTCTACCCTCGATGTCAAAGATTATGGAAAAAATATTAAATAAGCGCCTCGTAAGTTTCTTGGAGTCACACAATCTTTTAACTGGCAACCAGTTTGGATTTAGAAGATCGAAATCTACTGAAGATGCCGTTAGTTCCTTTGTAGACGAATTGGTGACCAAGCTGGACAGCAGGAAAAAATGCATTGGCGTTTTTCTGGACCTTTCTAAGGCGTTTGACACCGTGTCAACTCCCAACCTGCTATTAAAACTAGAGGCTATAGGTGTACGCGATCGAACCTATAAAATCTTTGAGGATTATCTTACTGATCGAACGCAATGTGTCAGGATTGCGGAATTGGTAAGTGACAGTATACCTATAACTTACGGTGTACCTCAGGGTTCAATTTTAGGTCCAACGCTCTTCTTAATTTACATTAATACTTTGTGCAAACTGTCACTTCCCAATTGCTCGATCTACGCATATGCGGACGACACAGCATTGATTATACATGGAAATAATTGGTCTGAAACATTTGATTTCGCTGAGAATGCCGTTACAGCTGTAGTGACCTGGTTAACAAATAACCTTCTCACAGTCAATTTAAATAAATCCGTTTACCTCCCATTTGCTCTGAAACCCTCCACACTACCAACTGTTAGTTCTACGACCATTAAAGTCCGCACTTGTACCCAAAACTCACCTGATGCTCCCTGTCACTGCCCACAAATTTCCAGATCATCCACCGTCAAATACCTTGGGATATTGACTGATAACCAACTTAACTGGAAGCCTCACCTACAGGCCCTCACTTCCCGTGTCCGAAAAGTAATCTATATTTTTAAAAAGCTAAGATATTCTGCTGATGTTTCCACTCTTAAGACAGTTTATTGCGCCTTGTGTCAGTCATTGTTATCGTACTGTGTCTCCGTATGGGGTGGAGCGCATAAAACTAACCTTCTTTATCTGGAACGAGCCCAGAGGGCTGTCCTGAAGGTAATGTTATCCAAACCCTTCATATACCCAACAAATAAATTATACCAGGACAGTAAGGTTCTTACACTTAGACAGCTTTTCGTGCTCCAAACAATTTTGCGTAAACACTCGTCCCTGCAATATGATGCAAATGTTAGAGACTTGCGTCGTCGGTCATATAAGGTGTGTCACACCCAGGGCTGTAGAACGGCACTCGCACAAAGACATTTTAATATTCTTGGAAGTCACCTTTACAATAAAATAAATCAATTTTGCAATATATTTCCTGTTACTAAGCTTCAATGTAAGAAAAACGTTACTGAGTGGCTGCAGAGTAAAAACTATAACGAGACTGAAAATCTAATCAAAATATCTGGTATTTAAAGTAAATACTTATATTACACACAAATAACACACTATTTAATTATACACATATATACATACTTATTATACACACATCACACACTCACACATACACACACAACCACATTCAAGTCCTCGCTCCTACTAAGTTAATGAACAAATAACTAACTTCTCATGTGTAATAATATAATGTAACCTAAATGAGCATTCTGGTACCCATAACACAAGTTCAATCTTACTTTGGGTACCAGTGTTCAATAACACTATTATAAGTTACTGCATTTTACCAATGTATGTTATTTGTAAGTGTATGTTAAACATTTTTGGCGAATAAATAAATTATTATTATTATTATGTTATTTAACATCTTTTCAAAGATCTTAGATATAGAGGAAAGAACTGAGATAGGGCGGTAATTGTTGACATCTTCTCCATCACCACTCTTATACACGGGTGTAACAATGGACTTTTTTAACTCATCTGGAAATACACCACTATTAAAGGACAGGTTAATTAAATATGTGATTATAGGTATAAGTTCAGACTTGGCTATTTTAATAAAAAATGACGGTATATTATCACAACCAGTAGCACTATTGGAGTTCAGATTGATCACAATCTTTTCAACTTCCTATGGATCAGCACATTGTAAAACAAATGAAGATAAATTAGCGTTAGGTAAAGACAGAGATGTATTTACATGATGTAATGTACCAGAAGTTTTTACAATGTCCTCAGCTAGTAATTTACCAATATTAGAAAAATATTCATTAATGATGTTAATTGAATTTACTGGAGACGAGGAGAGATTGAGTAAATTAATATTGGTGGTTTTAGTAGGCTTATACTGTGTGATTTCATTAATGGTTCCATAAAGTTTTATTATTTTTCATTGAGTTAGATAATTTATCACGTTCATACTTGCGTTTAAGTTTTTTAATTAAATTATTACAATAATTTCTGTATCGGCGGTACGTTATTTGTAGAATGACATTGGTAGGATCCATCTTTAATTTCATTTGCATGCTATTTCTGTTCCTAATACAGCGCAATATACCACTAGTTATCCATGGCTTAATTATTTGTTTAGATCGAGGGATAGGAATAATTTTAGTGTTTATTACAAGACATTCCTTAATTTTACTTATTAATAGGTTGGTACTGATGTTTGGATCAGAGCAACGAAGTATTTCTTTAAGATTTGCCTGTTGTAAATCCTTAGTTGCATTTAAAAAGTCGATGGTTTTTTTAGTCCTGTGTACATTATAGATTTTCGGGATATCTTTATCTGAAACGCAAAGAAAAACCATGTGGTGGTCAGTGATTGAGGTATTTAAAACATAGATGAAAGCTGATGAAATTTTACTTAAGAGCGTTTATACCCTGCACGCGCTTTTTGGCTTAAAAACAGGACTTTTCAAATGAGTTAATAGCCACCAATAAACCATTTCAAGGAAAAATAATTAGTACTAATTTTAGAAAAGGTTGTCATCTAGGGATTTTGGTGGAAAACATTATAGATTGATGGATAATTTGTGAGTACTATAAGGATTACTGAACACAAGTTTCGTTATTTAGGCTTTAAATGGCAATTTAGAAGCTTAAGATATCCGAAACCACTAAATATAAGATGAAAATAAAAATATTGTCAGACTAATAAGACCCTTATGGAGGGATTTTGCTGAGAAAAATAATCTTTTTGTGTTTAGTTCCTGAAAAATAAAAATTTAAACAATGCGAAATTATTCAGAAACTCTCGTCAAGAACATATTTTTTTTCACCAGCTTATCGTACATAATTCTTTATAACAATTGCATATTACAATAGAAGAACATCTTATCAATAAATTAACATTTTTATATTTCAACAAAATTAGTTTTCATGTTTTCTACAAATATTTTAAAAACCACTATAAAACACGCTGTCCGACGTGGATCAAATCAGACCGCCGCTAGGCCTTCTAGAGGGAGGACGTATCGCTCGTCGCTCCGGCCTGGCTGCAGTCGATTATGCCGCGCGTAGTAAAAATAGCCACGCGCGGAATGCGATTACCACATCTTAGTACTTTGGTAGTAAAATATTTAATTATTTTTATTACCTACAATGATTTTGTTATATGATAAATTATGTTTCAGGTAATATAATGGGATGTAATTCCGAGGCTAAATTATGTTATGTATTGTAATATAAAATTAAATATATTTCGTAATTGTAAGGGGTTGTAAGGCCCCTAACACTATTTATGAGTTCGAACACGAAATGATTAATTTTGGTAATGCAACCTAAAGAGTGAGGCAAGGTGAGGTCCAACATTTCCTTTGAAATGCCGTCAATACCTGTGGCGTTAGTCGATATTTTCTTTATAGCTTTCAAGACAGTTTGTGAGTCCGTTGGTTTCAGTGAGAATACATTTGCGCCATAACGGTTATATTCAAAAAAAGTTAATTGGGAGATCGTCACATTAGTGTCTCCTGGAACTTGAAGGAATGCCGAATTGACACTATCAGGGTCATTAAATTGTTCTGAAATATCAATATTATTTACCGGTAAAATATGTTTTTTTAGATTAGTCCAAAGTAATTTTGAATTATGGATATTATCATTTATATATTTATTAAAAAAGGTTTTTTTTTCATTATACAATGCAGCTGTAGCCACATGTTTTAGATCTAGGTAATACTGTTTATGTGATTCTATTTTAGTACGAGAATAACGATGTCTTGCCTGATCCCTAAGTTTAAACATCAATTTGATGTTATCTGTTATCCAAGGTGTTGGTTGGGCCTTAAAAATCCTAGTTTTCTTTGGCGCGTGAGTATCAAAAAGCTGCATAACGAAGTAGTTAAACAAATGTAGCATAACATCTACATCTCGCTCTGAACAATTGAGCTCCACGGAATAGCCACTAGGTCCCTTGTGAAGTTATCCATCGACATCCCTTTAAACGGACGGTATGACACAAGTCTGCGAATCGGCTTCTCTTTTTAGAGATGATCTCGCATGTAATAAACGAGTGGTGTCCGAGTTCCATTATGTGATCCACATGGACGCCCCTGAACTGCGCGTCTGTGCAGATTAAATCAATCAACGTGGCACTGTCCCCCATAAAATGGGTAGGTTCATTTACAACTTGAACCATATTAAAATAGTTAAAAAACTCCGTTATCCTCTTAGTTTTCGCGTTATTCCTATCGAGCATATTGATGTTAAAATCCCCCAAGAGAACTACGTTATCATATGGCGCCAATGCACATGCACTGTCAGTGATTGCATCCAGAAAAGTATCAACACTTAGCCATGGGGGGCGATATGCAGTTCCAAACAACAACTTCTTTGAATTTGCTGTTACACTCATCCACAATTGTTCGACCTGGGGATGGTAAGGGTGAGGTCTTATACGAGCATTAGTTCCTTGTTTGATATAAAAAGCGACTCCTCCCCCACGTCCGCCGCGGATGGAGGCCGGTCGCGGTATATGACGTAATACATATCCCGAAACTACAGGCGCCCTGCCCTCCTCTCCCGCACTAAGCCACGTCTCATTAATCGCCATTATTTCGACTAAATGGTGACTCATAGCAATTATGAATTCGTCGTGATTTGTAGAGAGTGAACCAGCATTCAATAGTCCAAATTTAAAGTAATGATTCCGTGGCATTTAGATAGCAATTAGAACAATGATTATATTGAAGTAAATATTGGCAATAACGATAATATAGAAAATATAATATTTGTATTTGTATTAAACAGATTTATATGCTTTGTAAATATTGATATATAATGAATTGATATAGTACAGTAAAGAAATAGGTCATTAATAAATAATAAAAAGAAATACCCGACATCAATTAAAGTAGGCAAGGTAACAATACAACAAGTTTTGCACTGAATATACTCTCCAAATTGACCTCCTGCATCCCCTACAATACACTTGTGCCCACTAGAACCACGACTAGGTAAATTGAAGAACATATAGCTTACCGAATCATTGCTGAATTTAGCACGACAATGAGGAAAATTATAATTACTTATAGTTATTACATGTTTGGTTACACAAAATATAATTCTACTTATTAGTTGAATTTTCTGAATCCAGCCCAAAAACACTCTGCAGATCGGTCTCGCTTCTGACAACTACCACTTTGTCATCGGCGTTATGTCGTGCAAGTATGCGTCCATTTTTTGTCCATGCATATTTCCAACCAAAACGCTGAGCTGCCTCGCGAACCCGCCAGAATAAAAGTCGGTTACACTTTGTTAGGCGCTCATTTAGAAAGAATCGACGTGGCTTAGAGCTGAGGCCGAGATCGCCGGTGTTAACTCCTCTGCGCACTCGAGCAGCGCGCATCAACTCGTCCCGTAGATCGCGCCGCGCGAGGCGCACGACGGTGGGCTGTGGCCGGGTCTCCACTGTGCCCGCTGCACTCGTTGCGTTCATTCGTCCGCCACCGACGCGATCCACGCTCACTATATCGCGGTCTTCCAACTTTACCCCCAATTTAACTCCGATTAACTGAACTGTGTGAGACAGATTTTCACTGTTGCTTTCCGGTATGTTAGTGATTTCGACATCGTTCAGAAGCAGCATCTGGTCGCGTTCGTTAAGCTCCTGTCTTAATTGAGCGACTGCCTCGATGATCTCAGATGGATTTTGGAGTCTTTGCTCCATACTATCACACCGTGAGCTTAAAGCATCAATAGATTCCCTCAAATTGACTCTGTCGGATTGCAGCTCAGTGATATCATTGCGCACCTTACGTAGTTCGTCTAAAAATTCATTTTT
Organism: Hyles vespertilio; assembly: GCA_009982885.2. Classification (NCBI taxonomy): domain Eukaryota; kingdom Metazoa; phylum Arthropoda; class Insecta; order Lepidoptera; family Sphingidae; genus Hyles; species Hyles vespertilio. The sequence goes on along the minus strand of CM042806.1, from coordinate 10,141,301 downwards.
TACTAAATCGAACTCCTCCTTTATCATTTGACGCAACTCACTACGTAGCTCCTCCTTGAAAACTTGCAACGCGTTCATCATATCCGAGTCACCTTGACTTGAAGACTGCATGGGCTCTTTACTTTTGCTCACCGCGACCGGTGTTGTATTGCCCGTTACGCCTCTTGAGCCCTTACGGGTGCACGCAGTACATGTCCATGAAGGGGACAAGGAACCCGATGGTGGTAAAGAAACGCATGATCGGTGGAACAACTCCTTACACATGCTACAAGTAGCGGCACCTAGCGGCGACAGGTACTTTGCGCATCCACCGCACTTCGGAGCTGGCATATTGATCCCACTTATTGTATTTGCAACCGATCTTGCTAATTGGTTTCCGGGCGCGGCGCTAGATGGCGCTTAAAAATGTTTTGAGCGAATAATTACTTTAAGGGGTAATAATATGGCACAAAAACACCATGTACAGCGCCACTATACCTGTATTGAACACACACACCGTTACACCTTTGGAGTTTTACGCTTCTCTGTATAGTTATGAAGAGCCGTTCACTTATTATAACTGTACGTATAGTTTAGGGTAGTTGTAAGCACTTTTTGGGGATTAGTTCGTAAAAGTTTTAATTTTATTGATTAGTAGACCCTGTATATCACTGGTACACTGTAAAACGATAGGGCTTGATTGTTTCACCGTCAAGAACACTTTTCTGAATAAAGATGTATGAAAGGAATACTTGTTTTATTTTTCCGATTGATTAAATACAGACACGGCTTGCGCTAGCTTAACGTCCGTGACGTCACTCCAACTATAAGAAATTGCCTTGGACAATAAGGCCGATTTCACTTAATTTAATTTTAGTTATATGTCTTTTTGCATTTTTCCTGGTGTACTAAAAGGAATATAAATAAATAAAAATTAATTCACTTTTATATGAAACAGATACTCACGGTATTAGTATTATTTGACACTGGAACCATCGCCACTATTGTAAGGTTGATGTTTGTCCTCAGCATATACATCGAACATGTGCTGATGAATATCATCAAGGCGGTAACGTACCGAGTCGGTATACGAGCTGGAATATTTAAAATAAGATTTAATTAAAATATATTTTCGGTCAGGGATGCTCCTATCTAGTGGTCATGGCCTGCCCTAGTATAGGTGCTACGAGTACGCGACCTCGGCCCCCGAGCTACTGCAGTCACCTTAACTTCCCGTCCGTGACTGCAGTATCCACTCCCTCAGGCCATACTCTCCTTTCCTATAACATCCTTTACCCACAAATCCTATTTCCTTTCCCCGGTTAATGGCGGGCAGCAGCGTCATTAACGCCAGTCCCCTACTGCGCTCGCCAACCCGCCTGCCAAGCGTGGCGAGTATTGGCAAATACCCCCTTAATGGCGACACTTATAGAGACCAGGCCCCCAGTCCCCGGCAGCCCCACTATTCCTGGCTATGGTAGCAGTCATGGTTACGGTGGGGCAGGGGGTGCTAAGAATCCCCGGGTTGGCCCCGGCTACCACCCCCGACGACGACTGGCCCTGGTAACACACAACATTCGCACATTGAGGACAGACGAGAAGATTGTCGAACTGGAAGAAGAATTGAGCAGGTTACACTGGGATATTCTAGGGTTATCGGAAGTCCGAAGAATCGGGGAGGATACGATAACCCTGAAGTCTGGTAACCTGCTCTTCTACCGGGGGGACGACCAACAGTCCCGAGGAGGTGTCGGATTTCTCGTCCACAGGTCTCTCATCAACAACATCGTATCCATCGAAAGTGTGTCGAACAGGGTAGTATACCTTATACTCAGAATATCCAAAAGATATTCGTTGAAGGTCATACAGGTATACGCGCCGACCTCGACACACCCAGATGAAGAAGTAGAGGAGATGTATGAGGACATAAGTCGGGCCATACATACTTCCAAAACCTACTTCAATGTTGTTATGGGGGACTTCAACGCAAAGTTGGGCAAGAGAAGCGATGCAGAGTTGAAAGTGGGGCAATTTGGACATGGGCAACGGAACCCCAGGGGTCAGAGGCTGGCCGACTTCCTGGAGAAAGAGGGACTCTTTGCGATGAACTCTTTCTTCCAGAAGCCGCCTCACAGGAAATGGCTGAGTCCTGACGGTTCTACGAGAAACGAGATAGATTTCATCTTGACGACGAATAGACGGATATTCAGAGATGTCTCTGTGATCAACAGGGTGAAAACCGGCAGTGATCACCGAATGGTTAGGGGCACCCTGAATATCAATGTCCAATCGGAAAGGCGTCGCTTGATGAAATCTACGCTCCGACCTACTCGCGCCCATATCCAAAACCCCGAGAGCTTTCAACTCGAGCTGACAAATCGCTTTGATTGTCTAGGAGAAAACCTTGCAGTGGACGAGCTAAACAGCGGTTTGGTAGAAGCTGTCCATACGGTGGGATCTAAGTATTTTAGACCTCGCCGTAGAGATAGACCACAAAAACTCTCGATCCACACTCTTGACCTCATGGCCGAACGTCGATCTTTAGCGCTGCAGTCTTCCGTTGACGCCGAAGCATATCGGCGGCTCAATAGACAGATCTGGAAGTCCTTGCGACACGATGTCCGTGCTCACAATACTGTGAGCATTAAGGAGACAATTGAGCGGAACGGAGGCTCCAAAGTGTTTGCAAGAGACTTGTCTATTGGGCAAAGCCAGTTGTCTAGGCTGAAGACGGAAGACGGCCGCGTAGTATCGACGAGGGCAGAGGTATTAAGGGAGATCGAGAGGTTCTACGGACAGCTTTATACCTCGGTTGCCAAACCTGCTGTTAGCTCGGCCGAAGACCCGAGAGCCGAGTTGATCCGACACTTTAGCGATGATATCCCGGACATCAGCCTGTGTGAGATTGAGATGGCCCTGAAGCAACTTAAAAACAACAAGGCGCCGGGCGAGGACGGAATAACTTCAGAGCTTCTGAAAGCGGGCGGAACGCCGATACTGAAAGTCCTTCAGAGGCTCTTCAATTCCGTTCTCCTCGAGGGCTCAACGCCAGAGGCATGGAGCGGGAGCGTGGTGGTACTGTTCTTCAAAAAAGGTGATAACACTTTGCTGAAGAATTACAGGCCCATCTCGCTCCTGAGCCATGTCTATAAGTTGTTTTCGAGGGTCATCACAAATCGTCTCGAACGCAGGTTTGATGACTTCCAGCCTCCCGAACAAGCCGGTTTCCGAAAAGGCTTTAGTACCATAGACCACATCCATACGCTTCGGCAAGTTATACAAAAAACCGAGGAATATAACTTGCCGCTTTGTTTAGCGTTTGTGGACTATGAGAAAGCCTTTGATTCGATCGAGACTTGGGCTGTGCTACAGTCTCTCCAGCGGTGCCATATCGACTATCGGTACATCGAAGTGTTGAAGTGTATATACAACAACGCCACCATGTCGGTCCGAGTACAAGATCAGAGTACGAAGGCTATTCCACTACAGAGAGGCGTGAGACAGGGAGATGTCATATCTCCGAAACTGTTCACTGCCGCGCTGGAAAATGCCTTCAAGCTCTTGCAGTGGAAAGGATTCGGCATCAACATCAACGGCGAGTATATCACTCACCTTCGGTTTGCCGACGATATTGTAGTCTTGGCTGAATCGCTGGAAGACCTTAGCACTATGCTCGAAGACCTCAATCGAGTCTCCCAACAGGTGGGTCTTAAAATGAACATGGACAAAACGAAGATCATGTCGAAAGTCCATGTTGTGCCCACCCCCATCGGTGTTGGGGGCTCGACTCTTGAAGTTGTTGACGAATATGTCTATTTAGGACAAGTGGTCCGGTTAGGCAGGTCCAACTTCGAGAGAGAGGTCAATCGTCGAATCCAACTCGGTTGGGCAGCATTCGGGAAACTACGCGACGTCTTCTCGTCCAAAATACCTCAGTGCCTTAAATCGAAAGTCTTCGATAGTTGTGTGTTGCCAGTGATGACTTACGGCACCGAGACGTGGCCTCTCACTATGGGCCTTATTAGGAAGCTCAAAGTCACTCAACGAGCTATGGAGAGGGCTATGCTCGGGGTTTCCCTACGAGATCGAATCAGAAATGAGGAGATCCGTAGGAGAACTAAAATAACCGACATAGCCCACCGGATTAGCAAGTTGAAGTGGCAATGGGCCGGGCACATAGCGCGGAGATCTGATGACCGATGGGGTCGGAAAGTACTCGAATGGAGGCCGCGTAGCGGAAAGCGCAGCGTAGGACGTCCACCAACAAGATGGTCCGACGACCTGGTAAAGGTCGCGGGACGTCGCTGGACACAGGCTGCCTCCAACAGGTCTCTGTGGAAATCATTGGGGGAGGCCTATGTTCAGCAGTGGACTTCCTTTGGCTGATGGATGGATGATGGATGAAAATATATTTTTATAATTCACAAAAATAAATTAAAAAAAACTAAAATACATCTCACCGCAACTCATTTTTCCTTAATGACCTACTTTCCCGTAACATGAATGACTTAATACACGACCCAAAGAGAACTGTGTTTGAAATGATGTTTTGTATGTTGTTTTTACGTGAATTCTTAACATCAACAATCAATTTTATCTTATATCCATCGATAGCTCTTTAGGACAAACAGTACGCTACATATACGATACTGCATGTCCAGATACCCGAATACCAATTGTGTGGAGATAATAATTTAGAGTATTGTTTGTTTGATAATATATCATAACAAAAACGTAAGAAACGTGACCTGTCAATCCATCAAAATTACTATCGGAGGTTCTGTAATTATTTGTCCTATTTATGTTTTCTCATTATGAGATTATAGTCTGACATCAGATAAAACATCAGACCAGCGGTCGCTAAACCGAAAAGTAACCAATTTGGTTAGAAGCTACCTTCAAAGATATAATACGCGTTCTATGATAGAGACGATTGAGCTAAATGGGCGGTAGAACATGAAAATATAAACTTTTATCAATCCTATAACAAGACAACACAATCCCACGCACTATAATTATATCATTGACTGCCGATTGGGTAATCACAGAGTTACTCCACTTGCTACAAAAATTCCCATTTTATTAGTTTTTAATTTTCTGACTTACTGACGCGGAGTCTATAGGTAGTGTCACGTTTAGGATTCACCCTATGTATGTCCGGATATAATTTGGCATAGATTTTGTATAAAGCACTACATGTATGCATTAGGTCATTTTTATCATACTCTATCTGGATTACTCTGCAATTACCATCAGCCACAGAAAAGCATATGCACACATTAGTCCGAAAATTCATTCCGAAAAGTAAGCATGTACCCTGTGGTTCGAAATCAGACCGCTGCACTGTATCAGATTTATTAATAGGTTGGTAGCCTAGATATAAAAAATACCACAAAGACAAGAAAGAGGTTTCCTTTAGCCCACAAAGTACTAGACTGACAGAAAGAAAGGAGATCCTGTTAAATCTATCATCAATAAAATTTACCAGAATACAGAACGTCTGGTACGTTCGGTGACAACGAATGGAAGGGGCTGCTGTGGTTAGAGTGTTCTATCCACATTTTCGATGTTTATTCACAATCTACGCGCAGTTACAAAAGTACTATTAATATTACGTGATGTCATTAATTCAATGACTTTATACGAAGAGTTCGACCAATCATAGGGCAGAAAGTAATACATTTTGCAATTGAATATAAAACTTTATTGAGCTCGGTAAGAATATTATAAAAATAATAACTGAAAATTATTAAATTACTCATGATAATCTATAATTTATTCTGTCATCAGTCATTTCATCATCAGTTTACTGGTGGTAGGTGTCTAAATGTGAGAGACCGCCTAGTTAGGTACCACCGCAATCTCTATTTCTCCCGTCAAACAACAGTGTATATGCATTGTTATTTTCCAGTTTAAAGGACATTGTAGCCAGAGTAACTACTGGATATATTGAGATTAACATCTTGTCTCAGGATGGCGAGAGCAGTGGAATGCCAAGCATTACTTTGTAACTCATAGTGCTGTTTGGTTTTGCTACTGTCCATAAACGGTCGTATCGCTAACCATCTGGCAAAAGACAACCTGGTCTCCCCATTCATTACAATAAAAAATAAGCAAATTTTAATTTCTGCGCGTGTGCATTGCTGTCACACGTTTTTTCTTCTTGATTTTTTTTAAATCTGGCCCGGCATAGTGGCGACATTGCACCTGATGGTAAGCGCAAATGTCGCCCAGGCAGAGTATCCATTGGTATCGGACGGCAGTCCCATGCCAATGGAAACAATTATGCCGGCCTGCTAAGGTGCCTCTTCACACTACGGCGAAAGGACCCAGGATTGTAGGAAGGAGGGAGAACACGTGAGACGGCAAACAATTCCACAGCATGACGGTGCGGCACAAAAAAAAATTAGAGCACCGTTTGGTTCGCGCCGGGATGGTTTGGACCGTCAAGCTATGGCTTCGCAAGCCAGCACGGGTGGTTCTGGTAAGGAATGGAGAGGATCAAGTTGAACAATTCCTCAGAACATTCACCGTGATACAGGCGGTAGAACATTAGATTTTTGTAAGGTGTCAAAGGCAATGAAACAAATACATAATATAAAATTAATATATTAAATAATTTAATTCAGTTCCATAAAACGCTCTTTTCATTCTAAATTCATCAATCATCACAGTCACAATTTAAAATTCATTATTATATAATTTTATATCGAAAATGAGGCACTATTATAATCGGCATACTTTTCCGCATCCTTTTTATAAAAAGCGATATTTACATGAATATTAATTTACTGTACGCATTTGTTTCGTTAAAAACGTAAAATAGATAAATGGTCGAAAAAGTATTTAATGAATAGTCTTATTTTAAATAGTGTCTGCTCTATTCTTGTTCTTTATGTAAGTGCAAAATTTAAAGGTTTGACAAAAAATATTTGCAACAACCTTTATTTGATATTTACGTTGATTGTACCATTATAAAAGTACGTAAAAAATTGCCTATTTGTATCACATTTTAATCACGAATGTCAAACATATTTATAAAATTGCTTTTTTACTTACGTTCTAATCAATAATTTCTTTCAATACAAGAGGAAATAAAATGTTTAATACGTATTTATATTTGTAAAGAATAAACGTTTGCTAATCCTTTATATTTACCCTGTAAAGCGCATACTCAGAAAGAGAGGCAACTAATTTAAATATTATGAAGAAAATCTGACGTAATATAAAGGTATATTATCCTTACGACAAAAATGATACTGAACTTACTCTCAAAATATTTCAACTAACATGTTCTTATTTACACCTCCTCAGAAGGAATGCTTAACTATGGCAGCCGTGATATAAACCTAACTGCTTAAACCACAGATAAAATACTTGACGGTAGCATAACTCTCGTCCTTCATAATCTAAATCTTATGTTTATGTTTTCACGGGAATCGAGACTGTGATAGTGGTGTCATTGGAATTGTTGGGTCTTTTATCTTGGTCGTCTTCTTCAGTCGGGGCCACGTAGTTCCAAGACTGCGTTTCTCCTGTTCCAAAAAGTATGAAGTAGCAGGCTGAAGCGATGTACAACGAAGCTCCTGTGATGAAAACTGGTCGCCATTCAGCAAATCCATTCTGAAATTTTAAAATAAATAATTCAGTACAATTTCACGTGTATTCTAATGAAAATATTACACAGTATGTTTCGTAACAACTTACGCCATTCTTAGTGAAATACGCCGTAACTAAAGGCGTGACGAAACCAGCAGTGTTTCCTATTCCGTTGGCGATACCGTAGAGTGTTCCGGCGAAGTTTGGAGCCAAGTCTTGATGGTTCACTAAGTTGGTCAGGGTGGCAGCTCCGTTTGATCCCATGGAGAAAGTGATAAGAGCCACTGATAAGATAGGAGCACATCCAGTGTATCCGAGGCCAATTAGAAGCAATCCAGGCACCACGTGAGAGAATAGACAGAAGAATTTCCTCATGAACGTTGTCGACACCACATTCTGCCGCACGATTCTGTAAAGTAACCAGAAAATTAGTTAGACAAACTTAAATTTATTAGATACAGTTTGAGTACGTAAATTGAATTAATTAAACCTTAATAAAATTTACGTTAATTCGAATAAATTCAAATAGTTTCGCTTAGTATTAAAACGTTAATTATTGATTAAGCATATTAAAAAAGGTCAAAATAAGGATATAACATAAACGGTTTTCATATTATCAATAATAGCATCAATTTAAATTTAGAGAATTATATTAAAAATATAGGTACAACTGACATAAATTCTATACTATAAGAAAAGTTTTGCTCAAAACTAAAAATCAAAGCATTCTCACCTGTCACCAATAGCTCCAAATATAAGAGAGAAGAACATTCTAGCAAGATAGGGCAGTGATGACAATGTTCCGGTAGAAGTGAGGTTGAATCCAAGAGCGCTTGAAACGAATTTAGGAGCGGCTGTCATTACAAAGTATAAGCCCCAGTTGCTGCCGTAGTGCAGAATCACCATCGCCAAGAATGGGAAGGATGTAAAGATCTTCTTAAACGGTGGAACTATCTGTAAAAAAACATTATCATTACATGATTACATACAAAAGTATATTATACTATCATATCATTACAAACAAAATTATTTGTTTTTGGTATGGTTGTTCGTGAGACTAATATATGTCGTAGTTTCTTGTACAGCAAACCATCTTATTGCTCTTACTGTGGGGTCTGTATTTTATGCGAGACTTTTGCATGTGTTTACATTAGTGCCTGGTGGTAGGCAGTAATGAATAGAATATCAACTTGAACTACGGTAGTACATTAGTGAAGGGCATTCAAATCCTTGTATGCCCTTCACTAATGTACTACCCTTCACTAATAATATTCTTGTAAAATCGGTGTTTTAAAGTCATTATAAAATTAAAAGTTCTATACACATATATACTTATAAATACATACTTTTATTCTAAACTAAGATAACCCAGCACTAATCTTACAGAAATAAGTAGTGCTTCCTCACGATTAGCAACGTAACGTAATAATGAAAAACCAAAGTTATGGAAGCTTAGCGTTTCGTGACAGTGGACCAGTTTGATGTAACTTTATGTGTTTATCTACACTACAATATTCCAGTTTTCTGTGATCTACACTATCCGTTCCCTTCATGCTGTTATTGAATATTTAAATAAGTATACATCATGGACAATATTACTTGTTCTAGGATCTTGAACATTCATAATGCTTAAACTTGTTTTATTCCTCTTACGCTGTTAACTTTAAATGGACAGCTCACGACTATTCCTATGATCTCATTTTCAACGTTTGCAAGTTGAAAATAATTTGTTTTGCGAATAAGGTAAAATTCCATAAAAAATACAAATTGCGAAGGCTTTTTGCATAAATATCTTATCTCTGGAATTGGGTTTCGTTGTCGACGTAAAGTGCTGTGCATTCTAAAATGTTATTTTTGTATGCATGACCGTATTTCCGTGATTTTATCTCCTAACTGTATGTGATAAAAAGCTTCTTTGCACTCTTAATAGTCACGAATTTGATTATTACGTGCAAAAAATAAACATTTAGATTGAGGTCGTTTCTTTCTAAGGTTTATTACGTTACGTGCACACAATGTTGACCTTTATGCTATTATTGAATTTCACGTGCTGAATGCCGCATGTATATTAGCAATCCTTCGATTAATAATTATTTACTTATTATCTATAATGCAATGCAACGTCTTCATCCTACTAATGAGAACTTAATTTAAAACAATTCGTTGTTCAATTTCGCTGTAATATTATTTTTAACATATATTTTCGAATTTTGGGTGAATTATAATTATTATAATGGCAGTGGGCCGGGCACACATCGTGTAGAACTGATGGCCGTTGAGACCAAAAGGTTCTAGACTGGAGGCCACGTACAGGCATGTGAAATGTCGGACGCTCGCCTACAAGGTAGACGGACGACCTGGCTAAGGTCGCAGGAAGTCGCTGGATTCAGGCCGCTTCTAACAGGTCAATGTGGAGATCCTTGGGCGAGGTCTATGTTCGGCAGTGGACTTCCAGTGGTTGAGATGATGATGATAATAATATGAACGTGTCGCGTTATTACCTTAGTATCCTTTGAGCTGTGCGCCACCTTGTCTCCCAGGGCCTCAATGATGTATTGTTTCTCAGCTTCCGATATGCGAGGGTGTTGCATGGGTGAATCATACACTAAGCACCACCACAGCATACACCACACAATTCCAATGATACCTGCGGAAAGATTTTCAACATGATCAATTGTAAACTTAATGTACTTATGTATGACAATTTAATAAGGGAACCCTAAAAGATGCTGTGAATTATGTAGCTCCAATTTACGAATTTTGACTCAACATACATAAAAATAGGCATTTATTATATTTCATATTCCAAAAATGAAATTAATGGAATTTCACATCAATTTCGCATTGGCAAATAATTTAATTTCAATGATATTTAAATCATTTGGTACAATTTTTTATGTCACAGTTACTGGCGGCGTCGGTAAGTTTGTTATATCTCGCAATCTAAAAATACACATCGTATTTAAAGTACTTGAAGACATTATGCAAAGAGTATTCAGCACCTAACACAAGTACTGTTGCGAATACTTGAGATCTGTTAAACTTTTCACGTTGTTCATATTACATTATTTTCTCCATAAATAACCGTAACAAATGGAAACATTTGCACACGTCTCACGCCTCAATTAACTATGTAGAAATCTGTTGGTTACAACCGGAATGGAATTTCAATAGAGGTACATATATGAAAGCAAATTTTGTAACGCTCATTCAAAATAATCTTTCATTGTGTTAAGTTTACGACTAATATTGCGGTGACATAAATATTCACGGACGCATAAATATGAAGTTGCATCATTGTGCGGCAGATCGCATAACGAGTTGAGATTTAAGTTTGAAACTACAGATTTCCTTCTGCTTAAATTTAGTTGTCGATGGATCAGACATAATGTCTGTGATAGATCATAACAACTTATTATAAAAATAAATGTTGCTTATAGGTATTTAATATATTAAAAATGACATAATTTTGACACAGCACAAACAAAAATATTATATCTAACTTAACCACTTCTCTACAATTGTAAAGATTCTGTGAGCTTTATTTTCCTAAATTATTTTCTAATCAATTTATAACATCTAATTATCACACATCCAGTTACATCTTTTAATTATATACAATATAAAAATAATATTTTTTTGTATCCAAAAAGTTAAATATCTACAGTATGTCTTATTTCTATTTCTATTGGTCCCAAGCTAGGCGTGCCTGTATCTTGAGTTGGTTCCCAAGATATATAATATAAACATCAACTGAGATGACTACATAGTTAACAGGGTCATCTGAGGTTAATTATCATGGAAAACATTCGAATGAAATTAATATAATTTTATATCATCAAACGCCCTTTTTCATAAACAGTTAATAAACCTATTTTAGTCTTCTTCGCTTTAACTGAATTCAAAAGTCGTACAAAAAAGAAAAACCATTGGATGACTGAAATAGCTTTATAAACTGTCTATGAATAAAACCGTATTATATATACAAAAAAAATAGACTTTTTCCAATTTTTAAATGCTGATTAGTGTTTGTGTCGTTTTTTTCGCCGTCAAAAAGAAGAATCTACACCACATAAACAAGTTGAAGCTACCAAAATTAAAATGACATAATTTAATTGCCATTTTTAAAACTAAAACTGGTTTGTTTTATTAAAATCAGGAAACCAGTATTCAATAAAAATTGCATCAACATGCATGCATTGCATTACTTTTACGTCCTATAATAAGGACTACTAGATAATAAACAGATTATGTTAGTTATAAATATAAAATAAAATGTATTTATGTTAATCTAAAATTAAATTAAATAAAAATTTATTAACACGCAACTTCATCCAAAAATTTAAAATACTCGCTTTACAATTTTTCTTTCAAGTGGAAAGAATTGATAGAACACAGAACTGTTAATCGTTTTCAGACAAAAATGACTTTTCATTTTCCGAGTTGATACTTTGAAACTAAATTAAATGAGGGCAAAAGTACATTGAGATGATTTTTAATTGAATCAGCTATAATTCTTCCTTTAAAAATGATATACTCATATTTTAATTGTGCTACTATGTTTTTAACCATTTTATTATAACATTATGTTCTATACTCCTGTTTTTTTTTCTGGACATCATATTTTTAAATTTGCATTTTAGTAGTTGCAACAACCTACCAGGTACATAAAAGGCGTAATCCCATCCGTAGTTCTCGATGACCGGGCCGGTGAGCGACCACGTGACTACCGTACCTATAGCGCCACCAAGCAGCGCGCTTACGAACTTTCCCTTCTCAGCTGGAGGCGCCCAGTGCGCAACCAGAGCGTGCAGCGACGGAAACAAAAAGCCCTGCAATCATGACAATTGTATTATATTACTATTAACTCGTATAAAGCAAGAGAACACTACATTGTGGGAATTTTCTGCCTCTTAATAACAGTATTAATTAACAGGTTCTGTATCGGCACATAGCCACCCACTGCTGGGCAATCAAGTGGTATATGGAGATAACTAAGGCTATGATTCACCACGCTGAGCATAATTAGGGTTTGACAGACTTCACAAAGCATAGACACAATACCTCTGTGGTTTGGGGAAGTAGTGGTATTCCCATCGACGGGACAGTCAATACCCCGCACTGTTTTTCTAATATCAATCTACTGGATATTTGGATCCATTTACAGGAAGGCATTTAAATATGGTTAGTGGAAGGTGGCAGGCCAATACAAGTACAGAAAATGATGATAAATAAGAAAATATGGTTGAGAGAATTATCTATGTACGTATGTATAGTTAGATATTAACGATATGACATGGATGCCAAATAAAAACAAATATTTACGAGTTTTATGACGTATGGTTTTAAACGATTTCAAAACAAGCATGAATACAACTGAGTTGTGTGAGTAGGAAACGTTGGTATAATTATTCATAAAGTTATTAAATGTCACAAAGAAATAAATACGAATAAGAAATAGTTAGTGTTTGCTGAGAAACTATTTTAATTTCATTATAATCATGACTTATTTCACATAATTAGATGGCGCGGCGTGTCGAACATAAGCGAGTTTTTATTCTTTGTAGCCAATGTTTATTTTACTTAAATCTTTATTTCCACCCAATTCATAAGAATAATTAAAACCGTGATTACAATTCCATTGTTATGTTTAATTGTCAACTTCTACAGAACAATGTTATTCCTGAATGACTAGAATAAAGGTATAGTGAGTAGTGAGTAACAAAACTCTTTATACTTTCGTACGTAAATATACGAGTACAAACTTGACAAAATGAATTGCAATTGACACAGGTGTGAAAAATGGCACAGGGGACATGTTGTTACTTACCGATCGCTTTGTTCTACGTCAAACGAACTATTCCCAGTACATATTCATAAATAATAATTGTGTCGCTCTAACCGCTCATAAATTAACATTTTGTAACGTTTATTTATAAGACGTGTCTAGGTTTAAGCAAAAAAGATGCGAATGTATTTCAATGACATAATGCAATTTGTGTGCGACATGCATCGACGTTCACTTGGAATTATGATATTCTAACATTTTAATACAAGTAATTTGTGATTAATTGCGATTTAAATTCCTCGCGACTAAATTTCAAACATGCCATAATATGCTTAATTGAATTCCCAAAGATTTTTCTTAATACATTGCTGGCAGGCCGTATCGTCACACCAAGTATTTATAATTAAATGAATACACATTGAATTATTTCTAAGTTATGAATTGTTGAATTAATCCACAACATTCTACTGTCCGTACTCCTCCGATATACATTTTTATGAAGCTATCTGGAATTAATAACCATAGTTACCTTGAGGAAAATAGCTCAAGTGATTGCTTCGCAGTACAACGTGTTATGTCCATATCGCTTACAGTGCTTATGCCTCTCGATGCTTATGATTTGGAATAAATTATTGTCCTTTCATACTACGTATTGAGTGAAACCAGAAGATTGTCTTGTTGAAGAAAAGTATATTACCTGAGTATCAAAAGCCCATATTTTTTTCAATAGCCTAAGTTTCCCTAGGATATACAAACACACTAACATACTGTTCAATTAATTAAAAGTTGCGTTGTGTTCTAAAATAACAAGCATTTTATATTTTTATTCAATGAAAAATAAAGAGACGAATACCTATATCTACTAGCCATATTACAAATATTTTGGAATATCCAGTGGTATAATCTTGAATAGTTTACATTCATTACTTTAATTACACGATTATCGTGAGAAAAAACCTTATAATTTTGTTCAACACGTCATGTGCTTAATTAGGACGCTACAACTTTATACCTCTCCGAATAACGTCGAGTTTATGAAAATTTCTGTCGCGGAATATTCCTCTAATTACTTCAAGAATCCCGCAGTTTAAATAATTAACTTAATACTCTCATGGATTCTTTCGCAACTCTCTAAGCGTAAATTAAAGTTATTTTTAGGCAATTAAAGTTTCACGCCGCGTCATAATGGATGATACAAAGTCTTAAAATATCATTTAGTTATTTTAACGTCTACCTATCTATCAAATTAAATAACTTATGATAATTTTAACACAGGAAGTACACTGTTTAATTTTTGTTCAAATTACAATAGCAACCTGTTTAAAATGGGTTGATTTCCGAAACTCCCTGCACCCTTTATTATTTCCCGTTATTATTAATCCTGGGTCCTTCCGCCGCGCCGTAGTGTAAAGAGGCATCTTAGCAGGCCGGCATAATTGTATCTATTGACATGGGACTGCCGTCTGATGCCAATGGACACTCTGCCTGGGCGGCATTTGCGCTCACCATCAGGTGCAATGTGGCCATTATGCCTGCCAGAATTTAAAAAAAAATCGATTATCTTAAGATGACCCAAAGTCTCGTGATTAAACCTTCACAGCAAAATGCACACTGACTAGTAACTGATTATCAAAACTTAGGTGTACACACCGGCAACCGACCGTCATGAAATTTGCCACGAAAGTTAGTCCTTTGGCACAAGACATAATAAATCCGAGAAGAGATAATAAATCCGAAACAAACATAAATGTCATCCCCGCATGGAATAACAAAGATACAAATAATATTTCCTGTTAAATTCATACGGTGAATGCCAGCGACTGCGAAGTGTAAAGTTTGTCACCTAAACATACATACTCATGTATATTGTGTTTTGTCACATGTATTTGCATGCTCCAATTTGCCGATATACTCGTATTTTGCCATTGGCATATTTATTGAACCAAACAATCTTTGTTAATTAAAACATAATGATGATATTAGATGTGATTTTGTCTCACAAAAAATGATACCTTTACTTCACTTTTTATGACAAGTAGAGTTTGTACTTCGCGGAATATTTTCACCCTCTTATACAGGGCGGACCCGCCCTATATACCAGTGCATATGACGGTCAAAATAAGACAAGCAAAATGCTGTTGTTCTTACCTTAGTTTGACCCTTACGAGGACATGAATGTAACAATATGTATTTGAAACCTAGTTACAATCATAAAATACATCAGTGATTTAGAATTTCATTTTGCAAGCTGTAAAATGCCGCTCAAAATGATTTATAGTACGGTTACTGCGTACGTACGAGTTATTTATCATTGTTTGACGTTTGTTGTGTGTTCTATCTACGTAAGCTCACTAAAACAGTCAATTATAGCAGCAATAAATCTGTTTTCTGTAAAAACAAGATTATTATTTGCCTCGCTCATGTAATGAACTCGATGGCAACTGCGAAGAAATTCGAATAGAGTATACAGCAACAAGTAAAGCAGTATTTGCGAAGGGATTTTTTTATTAACATTATTTTAACAATGTTACGGGAAATCAATGAAAATAAAAATTAAACGGGGTGTTTGTTCGATGTGTCTATAAAATTATGTATGTTTCCTATGGACTCCAAAACTACAGTCAGGGTGGGAAAGAAAGTAAAGTAAATGGACTAAGTTTAGTTCTTAGGTTGAATTCAAATATACAAAAGTTAATACCGGACACAAGATGTTTCCGGTGTGGAGTTGATTCATGAAATATCTTTACCTAAATATAGCCGAGCTGAACCCAGCCGTTGTTATGTAAAATAAAAGTAATACTGGTCGAAGATAATTGTGGGGACAATAACTTTTAACATCTATGTGTTGAGGGTATCTGTGATATTGTGACACGTTTCAGGGTATATAAACCCTCAACTAGTGTAATTTAGTTCAGTCGTCACCGAGACTCCGACGACGTCGATCGTTGTTGAGGCTCTCACTGTGTCGGTTATCTTTAGTGTTCTTTCTAGTAAAGAGTAGTGAAGTGAATCAAAAGTGCTGTTATTATTTCGACATATAAATAAAAAAAATTATATAGTGTTTATTATTATTTTTTATAAATCATTGTCTTGACTGACTTGAATGACTCTTGAATGACTCTTGCTGGAGGGTTTCATTTCACCGTCAAGAAGTACGTGAAATGAACGAGGAGTGAGCTTCAGCCAGATTTGGGTAAGTAATTTATTTGATTTTTAATCATCCATCAGCCAAAGGAAGTTCACTGCTGAACATAGGCCTCCCCCAATGATTTCCACAGAGTTATAGTTAGTTAGTTTAGGCCTATGTTCTGATTTTTAATAAACTGAGCTAAATTATATGTTTATAGCCTGTGTTTACAGCTTTTTACAACTTTAAGAGCCAAAATGTTGTTTTTACAAAAAAAATAGATTAAATCAGTAGGAAGGACATTTCTTATAAACGTAAGTACAAAAAATATTTAACCACTAGATAGGTGTGACCTTTATTAGTCCTTACTATAGTAACTGGAATTTCAACAGCAGTTAAATCTCTTACGTTTTTTTCTGTCGGGCCTCCTCTACAATCCAGAATACAATTGAGTGGTTAGACCATATAGTCCACCACGCTGGCCTATTTGTTTTCTACAAGATATAAACTTTCCAAAGGATATCAAAAAAATACGGAAAATCACTTAAAATTGAGCTAAAGTACATTTCGGTAGCAACGCTCACAAGAGCTAAATGCCTACAAACATTTGAAACGGTCTTGTTAAATATATATATATATAAATTTTTCTCTTATACTCTAATTTCTGAAGAAAGTTGCAATACGAAAACAAAAAACCAATTGTACAAATACGTAACAAAATAAATGTTATTTTTGTACGTGTTCCTCTAATTCTTATGGCGTGTGTGTTTACTGTCACCACACATGTTTTTAAGGTTCATTCCATCTTTGTTTGAAGTCTTCTTTAAGTATATTGTATAAAGATTAGTAAAAAAATTTAAGATTTCCAAACATTTGATGCAGTGAAAAATGTCGCTATAAGTGTTATCGCACAATGTTTTTATTTTACGGAAACTATGAGATGAAGATAAGGAAGTAATGAGGTCAGTATCATGGAATTATTTTTATATTCATGAAATATATTGTTTTTGTGGTGGATTTATTCCAACAAAAAGAACATCATTAAAATGTTATTGTACATTCATATTGAATTTCCTCTACCTAAAAATCGAGAAAACGTACAGAGAAGACATTAACTTTTCCAGGAAAATAGTAAGCTTTACATGATTATCAAGGAAAATGCAATTATCGTTTTGTAGCCTGGTACATATTGTTTACATAATATGAGATTGTTATCCTCGTCGTATAATAAAGTTATACCGTTCTGCTCCAAACTCGATACTCGGAAACCAACTCACTCGCATGAGTAACTACGACGTGAGTTCCACATTTATTCTGGTTATCCGGGAACACAATACTATCCTATCACAAGCTGTATTCTGTATCAGCTCCTAATCGCGCTGCTGAATACAGCACCCTTCTTAAACCAATAGTTAGCAATTATTTATCAGACTGCAGAAACCATACTGATAGCTAAGTTACCACACAGTATCAAACCAAGTACCAACAACCTACAGTACCAAGCCTCCATACGGTTTCCTGTGCCCAATCACCAATACCACGAATGCTACCTACACTTAATGCTCTCTTGGACATCAATCCTGAAGGTGATTTGTCTGCGGATAAATGGATGCAAATATTAACCGAGTACTTGAGGTTCTGCGAGTGACACTAAGAACCTTGATTTTAAGTGATTAAAGTTAAGTGGTATTAACTTATGAACCATATATAAGATAACCAGTGTACCCTAGATGCTAGAATCAACTGAGATAACGCCAAGTACAATGAAAGAAGGTATGAAACTTATTCATTATGTAAAATAAATAAATGGGCTATAACATCATACATACCGCAGCTAATCCAATGATGAATCTGACAGACACGAGCACCAGGTAATGTAGCTTGGCTGCCTGCGGACTGACGAGTGTCAGTACAGCACTGATCAGCATGGTAATGAACACCAGCTTCCTCGGGCCCCAGAACTCTGCAGCTGTACCGCTGACCAGGCACGTGATCGCGTAGCCCCAGAAATAACCTGATAGAACGTATGCCTGCTCTTGGGTAGTCCATGTGAAGGTCACCACACCGTCTGGCTGCAAAGATGAATAAAATAAATAAATACACCCAAATAAATAAATGCACAGATTAAAGAACAAAAAAACATGGTCTTTAACAGTGTTTATAGCATCAGGGAAAACGAATGTTAACGATATCAATGTGAAGTAAGGTTCGCTGTATTAAACTCTGATTATACTAGCTTAGCGGATTATGGAATATTCTGTGGTCTCAATACTATCAACTGTAGAATGGACTCATTCCCTTTAGTGGGAAATATTTGAACTGATTTATTTAAAATATTTAATAGCTGACTATACGAGTACAAAAATGAGCTTACAAGTCAAAATAAGTATGTAGAAAGAAAGAGAAATTTTAGGGGACGATAGGCGACAAACGAGATTCGAAGAAAAACCTTAACTCTGTATAGCTCACACAATACAGCTCTGCACCGATGCTAGAATTTTAATTAATCTGAAGTATTTAAGTATACTTCACTAATTGATAGAATGATGGCTATCTGAAAATCTAACAATGTGTTGTATTTTTTATTTTAAAATGAAGTAACAGAAAATCCCAGCCTCTATCTGGGTTTTCAATTGTTACTAGTATAATTATTTTTGACTAATATCAATGCGCATCGTATTGACTAGAATGGGTCATCAACCACATTATATAATAGTCCATATATACAAATATATAACAAAAACATGTATTTCCCACCAGTTGAAGTTATACCTGGTAATAATTACGTATATTACCACAAACTACAAGGTGATTCGACAGTTTCCAAGAGATAAGTGTTTGACAAATAGTCGCAGCTGTTTGGTTACTTCAATTTATGTAAGAAGGTTCAGTACTCTCAAGGCAGGTCGAACTACTGTGTATTATTTTGCTCGTAGCTGTCATTTGACCCCTATTAACTTAGTCCAAAACTTTTTGTTACTCCTAATTTCTAAACTATACGTTCATTTGTTTCTCCTTTTTATTTATTTTAATTTTATTTTAATAAAGTATTGTTATGTCTGCGGTTAATTTCCCGGTAGTAAAAGCATTTTATGTTCTTTTCTTTCGTCTTCAATATTCTTAATGGGATTGTGGACTATTATGAAAACTAATAACGATGTCAAAATGTGGAACCAGATATATTGTTCACGTCCCTTAAACATTGTACTGAACGTTGAATCTTTGATGTAGCGTATTGACATATGAAAAACATACATATTTATTGTATTACATTAAAAAAATCGTGACTAGGGACTATTCACGATTTTCTCCTTCTGGGAACAAGGCGTGAGTTTATGTATGTATGTATGTTTTTCATATCCTACAACAATTACTAGGAAATTAAAAAAGAACTTTCTAGTACTCCAAATAAATGCATACTCCATATCAACCAGTACATTGATTTCTGATACATATGTAGTATTCGGGCATGAACTATGACGTATCGAGAATTACAAATATCACTAACATGCATAGTATACTTTGCATGTTTATTATACTTGCCACGCCAGTTTAAAAACAATAAAGATAGTTTAATTAAAGAAGCGAAAAAATAAAAATAAATATTGCGATTAAACAAATAAAATATCAACTGGTTATAAACCTTGACTTTGTAAGACCCAACATCGTACAATATTGGTACGTAATTTAATAAATTTAAGTAATGTTTTTGGCGCCCACATATGTGCGCCCTTGTTCAACCCGTAGCGGTAATTATTTATTTCATTTATGTTTCCACTATCCTTGTTTCGCAGCTTTATCTTGACAAAATATCCTTCAAACAATCAATTTATTAATATTACTTATTGCTACAGCTGTTTAGTAATCCTTTTACAAAAAGGACGTAGTGATGATTAAGTCTATCAGGTTTTCATTTTATTTCATTTTATATGTCTAATATATCCATTAGTATTAATTAGTTTACTTTTATACTTGTTTATAAAGATTCGTTTAATTTCAATCTTAAATTTTAATTAACTCTTAGTATGATTATTAAAAGATTTAGGACTTAAAATATACTGACGGAAAAAAAAACTATGATGTAATCAGGTAATATAACTATAATTATGAGGAAAAATCTATATATTGCAACAAGGCAATAACGAAATGAAACCTTTTCCCTCAACTTAAGTTTAGTAATTTTAACAAAAAGGCTATCAAATTGCCTAGAAAGATATAATCTGGCTGTACTTCTTAATACCGTTGTTACTGCGTATTTCAGCACGCTAACTTTATCCAAGGTGCTCAATGACCCATCTATAAAATGATTCCCCATTGTTCAATTCTAATGATTAATTGCATAGTAAAATTAACAATAGAGATAATACCCCATCAATCACATTTAAAGATGGAAAACAACAGATTTTTCCGCTTATTCACAATTGAGTGTAGAAGAATGCATTTAAAATGTATCTAAAAAATGTTGTAGTGTAAATACTCTCATGTAGATTTCCACACACTAGTTCCATGATGTTGAAGCGAAACATATTATATTATTATATTATATTATTATCTAAGAAAACAAGTGCCATTTTTTAAGAATACAAAATAATTGCTCAATTTTGAATCAAACTTCTGTTTCAGTAGCCCTATCAACTCCTATCTAGATAATTGCTAACATTTCTTTCTAATTTCTAAATTTTATTATTATTTTATTTGACAGTCCGTAGCGCAGTTGGTTAGACGCCACCTGTGAAACGAGAGGCCGCGGGTTCGATCCCCGCACCGAGAGAAATGTTTGTGCGGCCCACAAATATTTCTTCCGGGTCTGGGTGTTTGTGAGACCGAAAAGTCTCTCGTAGTTCCTGATACCCACGACACAAGACTCGATCTTAGTGTGGGGTCAGGACTATGTATGTGACTGTTGGGTGTAAAAAAATTTCATTTTCATATTTTTTATATGCTAAGCATAGGTATATTCTTTTATCTAAATTAATATTCTAAATTGAAAAACTTGATTGTTTGTTTGCAACGAATATGCTCTGAAACTACTGGACCGATTTGAAACATTATTTCTCCTCTAGTATTCTACATTATCCTTGATAAACATAGGCGTTAGAATATTTCCAAAAAAGTGTATCTGCACTCTAGCAGAGTCGGACCGGCGCTATATTCTGTATCAGCCCATATACGTCCCACTGCAGGGCACGGGCCTCCTCTACAGTCAGACAGTACGATTGAGAGTGATTAGACCATATAGTCCACCACGCTGGCCTAGTGCGGGTTGGCTATATTGCATATAAATAAATTTACATAAGCAAAGATAACGGATAGAGTTGACATACTAATTTAAGTATGGCGAAGCAGGAACTTGTGAGATGTTTAACTACTCATTATATCCATCTTACTATTTATATCGATTGAGAGGACAAATGTCGCATTACAGTATGCCCAAGGCGATGTACTCGATACGACAAAATATAGAAGCTAGTCCAACAACTAAGAATAAGTTTGGTAAAACCAATAGCCAGAAAAGTGGGACTTTTGGGTGAGAAGTGGGTGACAGTACATATTATTGAGTTAACAATCATTGGAAGAATTGTCATTCGCTGGAGAATAGAGAAATAAAAAAACAGTCAAAATATAAACCCAAAATGTTTGATAGTTTCATTAAGAGATTGGTCCGTAGTCCACAATGCTTAGTTTGGTGGACTTCTCATTTAATTTTCATTCATTTTAATTTAGTTATTTTTCGTTGATTCGTTTTGTTAATTCGTTGTCGTCAACAAAAGAAAGGTAGGTACTCTTTTTTGAAACTGTTATTTCGGTTTATGCAATCGTCAGTGGGGTTCAGAGTGCATCTGCAATTATGAATGGTAGTAAGCGTGCATTGTGTCTGATTACCTGTCGCAGTTCATGCTTGGTGACGATTGTGGAGTTGTATAACGAACTGTCGTTGGTCACGATGGCCTCGCATTCCGTTTTCACCCTGTGAATAACAGTGAAAATTAAATTGAGCGCAACACACCATTTAGCTATCTGTACCATGCAATAACCGTCTATTAAGAACGCCTTGCTTATCTTTTGCGTAACCTTATCCTTTACTTGTGTGGGGTGGACGCAACTATATATAAGTCTTGTTATTTAATTTAGTTTTTTTATTGCAATGAGTGGCGAGACGAGCATGCCGTTCGCCTAATGGTAAGCGATATGACCGCTTATGGACAGTGGCAAAACCAAACACCTTGATTTGCAGAGCAATGCTTGGCATTCCACTGCGCTCGCCATGCTGAGACATAAGATAGCCTCGATATGTCCAGTAACTACTCTGGCTACAATGTCCTTCGCACCGAAACAAAACTGTACATTTACACTGCGGCACTGTTTGGCGGGAGAAATAGTTTTTTATTTTGCCATCTGTTATTTGTGTGACATCAACTTTATCAATAAAATTTAGCCAATCAGGCCGATCAAATGAGCCAATCAGGGGAAATAATATTCTAATTACTCGAAGTAGTTGTTAACAGTAGTTCGCCGTCCATTCACATTGCCACCAGACCATTGAGGCGCCGACTAGGCTAATGGGGGCAACAGTTTCACTCAGACTCGCTTGGTATGCCCATGATTATTAACTCTAAAACATATTTTAAGCAGGGTTCCTAAAATATTTGTTCTGCCTTAACACATTCCTTGAGAAATTATCTTACTTTTAGATACCAATAAATTAGTAAGCTATAAATAATAATAATAATAATATACTTTTATTTGGCACAAAATAACATAAGTTACATTTTTCAATCATGTTAGTGCTTACACTAATTATAACAGCTGCAATTTATAGGGACCTCAAACTAGCCTGATATAATAATGTAATAATGATATATATATTGCTCTGTAAAACTTCTCATATTGAGTCTTCTATTGATTGAATTCCATTTACGATGTGAGCTAAACGTCGACTGTAAATCAGCCCATCAGTCAGTAGAAAGACACCTCCATTGGAAATTGAACAATTGTTCAATTTACAAATACAAGTTTTGCAATTAAGTCCGCACACTTTCCAAGGAAAGTATCATTGAGGCGTTTTATTCCGTTTATGCGGTATGAAACTAACGGAGCACGTGTATCGACATGCGTGTCCAACGGTGATGCAAAGCAATTTACTGCTGGCATGAAAGGCGACTCACGTGCACCTGCCATGGAATTAAAAAATATATAGCTATTAATATATACATATGTGTATGTACTCTACTGAAAAACTCGTCGTGACAAAGCAGCGTGGACTAAGTCACCTTAGCCTTTTTAAGTGAATTGTATTAAAACTATAAATAAACTTGTACAGACACAACTAGTCTAAATACACTAATTAGTAGAATTAAATCTGTAGATATAATCTTTGTTAAAGAATCTCAATTATGAGGAAAATACGAGCAAACTTATAACAATCATACTATCAAAACCAAAACATGACTTTGAAATGAAATTAATGTGATACTTAAAATATTATTTGTGCGTTTGCTAAAACCTAAACACTCAATCACTAAACGTAATTATTTAAAAAATAAAAGAAAATTATACATATTATTCACTAAGGATTTACCTAAATTGCCTTTAATGAGAAAAGTATAATTTAACTATAGGAAATAAGTCAAAAACTAAAAGAACCTAGCAGTAGTAGATAGGCATGTTGAAGGACAAAACAAAATAAGCTTTCAATTAAACATGTGTGCAAATAATGAAAACATCTAGACCAGTTTTTCCTGTATGCAAGCTAAAGTGAAAATATTTACTTAAAATAACGTGTTTGTGTAGATATATCTTATTTATGGCATGTTTCTATTTGCATGCAAAAAAAAACATTCATCATAGTGATTATCTATTTGTCTTGTTTTGTGACTGACGACTACATTTGGCACTACGACTGACTACGTTTTAATTTATTCAATATCACAAAAGCATAGTCGCTATCGAGATTAATATGTATGAACATTAACTCGATGTCATTTGACATAATTCAGAATCGTGTTGTCATGGGTATAATTACTGCAAATTATGGGCTAATTGCGTGAAAAATGCGTGGTGGCCTGTTGGTTAACGGACTAGACGCGACTGCCAACATGTTCACGGTGGTCGCGGGTTCGAATACCAGGACACACCTCTGACTTTTCGGAGTCATGTGTATTGATAGTCAATCACCATGCACTAAAATGGTGAAGGAAAACATCGTGAGGAAACCTGCATACCATGGCAATTTATAAAAAATTCTATGGTATGTAAGTCCGCCAACCCGCACTAGGCCAGCGTGGTGGACTATATGGCCTAACCACTCTCAATCGTTCTCTCGATTGTAGAGGAGGCCCGTGCCCTGCAGTGAGACGTATATGGGCTGATACAAAGGGGCTAATTTATTCTTAAAATAATATGTTAATACATACCATGATTCATGTCTAGCATAAACAACCTGGTAGCGATAAAACTTCGCGACATAGGAACCCAAACAACTGATTTTTTTTTAATGGCTTGGGAGTATTATGCCTATAATGCCGTATTAAATACAGTCATAATAATAATTGTGGATAGCAATTCTCAATATCACTTACAAATATTTTGCTCTTGGTGTCCGCTTCAGTAGGTTTAATACTTCACTAGAGCACATGAATCCCATGGATGCGACATGCCCAAATATTCATATTTTCCTTACTAATCAGTATCTACGGTATTCAGGTATCGATTTTATACCTTCGAACCGCCTGAATAACAATAGCATCACCTCGCTTCGATCAACTTTACAAGACCTTATGTAAATAATTGGCTAATCTTCAATATTGTTGCAAACTAGTGGTTGAGCAGGTTTCTTTTTCGAGTGAAACTTGTTTTTAATCAATAATCCCGCCCTGGATTTTTTTAAACGTCAGATATTGAATGAGAGATACATCTTGTATAATCTTCATTTTTATAAAAGGTAAATGATAACCTCATTCATTAAATTATCGATGATACATTTGATTCACCAATACAAAAATCATATTATAATATTTCATACATGGATTTATTAATGTTTCCGCTAAAACTACTATTTGGGATATATTTTTGATTGCCGTTTTTATTAAATGAATTAACATAATTTTATGATTTTTTTTTTCTCAGAAATACATGAACCTACACCTACAGAACCGAAATAGTGTTTTTTCCTCCTTCAAATATTTTATATCGAAATAGCTCGTTTTGCAACATAATCAACAACCTTTATCATCACTTGGGTCTGGCGGCAGCCTAATTGATTACAGAAACATGATTTACTCAAGAATAAATATGTCAAATGGAAAGAAATATCGTTTTGTCGGTTGTTGGTCCACTAATTAACCTTTGTTTATACCATGCAAGATAAAGCATAAAGGCTTATTAGTCAAGCCTTCATAGATATAGCCATAATATTTTAACTGCAAAACCTCCTTACCATCCGTTTCAAAAGAAATTATTACAGCTGAGACGGCATGTGTAATGGGATAAAGAAATTAATAGTAATATCATCTTATACATTTCTTCAATACCGCTGGTTTTTGAATGGCAAAATCTAGTAATATCATCTTACTCATTTCTTCAATACTGCCGCTCTTTTTCATGGGAAAATCAGCTTACATGACAATCAAAGATATTGAAGTTAACAGTAGCATGGGAAATACAATATAGAATATTATAATTTATAATATACTGACGATGTAGTTTGTGAGTCGTCGGGCACCATGGCGATGATGTTGACGCTCATGTTGACCCTCATCATGTAGTTGACCCAGCACGCGAAGAACATCATCACAGCCACGTTGAACCGCGCCGGCACCACATCTGTTGGCAACGCAAACAATCAACAGCAAGAATACATATACACACATCGCTAAGTGAACTCCAATGACGGCTTTTCAATATTCCAAGAATTTGTATAAATTCAACAGTATATACGAGTTTTTCATTGAGTATTTTTGTGTCAATAGAATTGGTTTTTGGTTTTTAAGAATCAATAGCAATTAATCTTAACTTTATAAATTTTGATCTGTTCTGTGATGTTTTTGGTGCATGTTTGAAAAGATAAGCAATCAATCAATCGCGAATGCGGAAATAGTAATGAGTTTTTGACTTTAACAAACAACTGACGGCAAGAATGCTCGACCTCGTAGGAACCTGTAAGTGTTCGCGGAAGATAAACTTTCGAATACAATGTCAATACCGGCGAGCCAGTTGACAAACATCAAGCTAGCTGTTCATTGCACCGTACACTTCATCTGTACTGAATAACTAGAAATATTAAAAACAAATTGAGGCGACGCGAAAGCGAAAGCACAGTCTGACATATTGAGAGCCTGAACTAGTTCCGCGCGCCAAAATAATAAGGTAGAGGTACACCGCGAGTGAAATTAATTATACACATGACGGGTGCACTGAAGCATGCGCTGTCAAACTTAATTACACACTGATTGGGAAATTGACAAAAAAAAACAATATAAAATTAGCTTGAAATATCCATTACGTGCAAAAGATTGTTTTTATCGCGTGACCTCAAATCTCGCTGACTAGATACCTTGCAATGGTACCAACCTCCATTCGTAAACATGATATCGAGAGAATCTTGATGTTTTTTGTGATTCGGTTTGACCTCACACAACTCTAAAGGTCGGATTATGATGGATCGGTGAATCAGGTATATAAACCACGCCTTACAAAACTATACATATTTGTATTGTATTTAGCAACAGCACGCGTTGTATACCCTTCGTCAACAATGATAAAAATAGATTGCTATAAAAAATTACTGTGTTGAAAGGCAAAAATGTAAGCACTAACTTTATTCTTGGTATCATTCATCATCATCATCATCATATCAGCCACAGGAAGTCCACTGCTGAACATAGGCCTCCCCCAATGATCTCCACAATGACCTGTTGGAAGCGGCCTGCATCCAGCGACTTCCTGCGACCTTAGTCAGATCGTCCGTCCACCTTGTAGGCGGGCGTCCAACACTTCGCTTGCCTGTACGTGGCCTCCACTCGAGAACCTTTCGGCCCCAACGGCCATCGGTTCTACGAGCTATGTGCCCGGCCCACTGACACTTCAACTTGCCAATCCTATGGGCTATGTCGGTAACCTTGGTTCTCCTACGGATCTCCTCATTTCTGATTCGATCTCGTAGGGAAACACCGAGCATAGCCCGCTCCATGGCTCGTTGAGTGACTTTGAGCCTTTTAATGAGGCCCACAGAGAGAGGCCACGTCTCGGTGCCGTATGTCATCACTGGTAACACACAACTATCGAAGACTTTCGATTTTAGGCACTGAGGTATTTTGGGCGAGAAGACGTCGCGAAGTTTCCCGAACGCTGCCCAACCGAGTTGGATTCGCCGATTGACCTCTCTCTCGAAGTTGGACCTGCCTAACCGGACCACTTGTCCTAAATAGACATATTCGTCTACAACTTCGAGAGTCGACCCCCAACTCCAATGGGGGTGGGCACAACATGGATATTCGACATGATCTTCGTTTTATCCATGTTCATTTTAAGACCCACCTGTTGGGAAACTCGATTAAGGTCTTCGAGCATAGTGCTAAGGTCTTCCAGCGATTCTGCCAAGACTACAATATCGTCGGCAAATCGAAGGTGAGTAATATACTCGCCGTTGATGTTGATGCCGAATCCTTTCCACTGCAAGAGCTTGAAGGCATTTTCCAGCGCGGCAGTGAACAGTTTCGGAGATATGACATCTCCCTGTCTCACGCCTCTCTGTAGTGGAATAGCCTTCGTGCTCTGATCCTGTACTCGGACCGACATGGTGGCGTTGTTGTATATACACCTCAACACTTCGATGTACCGATAGTCTATGTGGCACCGCTGAAGAGACTGTAGCACAGCCCAGGTCTCGATCGAATCAAAGGCTTTCTCATAGTCCACAAACGCTAAACAAAGCGGCAAGTTATACTCCTCGGTTTTTTGTATAACCTGCCGTAGCGTATGAATATGGTCTATGGTACTAAAGCCTTTTCGGAAACCGGCTTGTTCGGGAGGCTGGAAGTCATCAAACCTGCCTTCGAGACGATTTGTGATGACCCTTGAAAACAACTTATAGACATGGCTCAGGAGCGAGATGGGCCTGTAGTTCTTCAGCAAAGTGTTATCACCTTTTTTGAAGAACAGTACCACCACGCTCCTGCTCCATGCCTCCGGCGTTGAGCCCTCGAGGAGAACGGAATTGAAGAGCCTCTGAAGGACTTTCAGTACCGGCGTTCCGCCCGCTTTCAGAAGCTCTGAAGTGATTCCGTCCTCACCCGGCGCCTTGTTGTTTTTAAGTTGTTTGAGGGCCATCTCAATCTCAAACAGGCTGATGTCCGGGATATCATCGCTAAAGTGTCGGATTAACTCGGCTCTCGGGTCTTTGGCCGAGCTAACAGTAGGTTTGGCAACCGAGGTGTAAAGCTGTCCGTAGAACCTCTCGATCTCCCTTAATACCTCTGCCCTCGTCGATACCACGCGGCCGTCTTCCGTCTTCAGCCTAGACAACTGGCTTTGCCCAATAGACAAGTCTCTTGCAAACACTTTGGAGCCTCCGTTCCGCTCAATTGTCTCCTCAATGCTCACAGTATTGTGAGCACGGACATCGTGTCGCAAGGACTTCCAGATCCGTCTATTGAGCCGGCCGATATGCTTCGGCGTCAACGGAAGACTGCAGCGTCAAAGATCGACGTTCGGCCATGAGGTCAAGAGTGTGGATCGAGAGTTTTTGTGGTCTATCTCTACGGCGAGGTCTAAAATACTTAGATCCCACCGTATGGACAGCTTCTACCAAACCGCTGTTTAACTCGTCCACTGCAAGGTTTTCTTTTAGACAATCAAAGCGATTTGTCAACTCGAGTTGAAAGCTCTCGGGGTTTTGGATATGGGCGCGAGTAGGTCGGAGCGTAGACTTCATCAAGCGGCGCCTTTCTAATTGGACGTTGATATTCAATGTGCCCCTAACCATTCGGTGATCACTACCGGTTTTCACCCTGTTGATCACAGAGACATCACTGAACATCCTTCTATTCGTCGTCAAAATGAAATCTATCTCATTTCTCGTAGAACCGTCAGGACTCAACCAGGTCCATTTCCTGTGAGGCGGCTTCTGGAAAAAAGAGTTCATCGCGAAGAGTCCCTCTTTTTCCAGAAAGTCGGCCAGCCTCTGACCCCTGAGGTTCCGTTGCCCATGTCCAAATTGCCCCACTTTCAACTCTGCATCGCTTCTCTTGCCCAACTTTGCGTTGAAGCCCCCCATAACAACATTGAAGTAGGTTTTGGAAGTATGTATGGCCCGACTAATGTCCTCATACATCTCCTCTACTTCTTCATCTGGGTGTGTCGAGGTCGGCGCGTATACCTGTATGACCTTCAACGAATATCTTTTGGATATTCTGAGTATAAGGTATACTACCCTGCTCGACACACTTTCGATGGATACGATGTTGTTGATGAGAGACCTGTGGACGAGAAATCCGACACCTCCTCGGGACTGTTGGTCGTCCCCCCGGTAGAAGAGCAGGTTACCAGACTTCAGGGTTATCGTATCCTCCCCGATTCATCGGACTTCCGATAACCCCAGAATATCCCAGTGTAACCCGCTCAATTCTTCTTCCAGTTCGACAATCTTCTCGTCTGTCCTCAAAGTGCGTATGTTGTGTGTTACCAGGGCCAGTCGTCGTCGGGGGTGGTAGCCGGGGCCAACCCGGGGATTCTTAGCACCCCCTGCCCCACCGTAACCATGGCTGCTACCATCGCCAGGAATAGTGGGGCTGCCGGGGACTGGGGGCCTGGTCAATTTTTGTGTCGCCATTGAGGGGTATTTGCCAATACTCGCCACGCTTGGCAGGCGGGTTGGCGAGCGCAGGAGGGGACTCACGCTGACGACGCTGCTGCCCATCATCAGCGGGGGAAAGGAAATAGGGTTTGTGAGTAGAGGATATAATGGGAAAGGAGAGTATGGCCTGTAGGAGTGGATACTGCAGTCATGGAAGGGAATGTTTGTAGTGACTGCAGTAGCTCGGGGGGCCGAGGTCGCGTACTCGTAGCACCTATTCTAGGACAAGCCATGACCACTAGATAGGAGCACCCCTGACCCCTTGGTATCATTACGACTCTTTATTATAAGTCTAATTGGGTGCACTGTTTGTCCAATTAGGTGCACCTACGTAATCAAACAAAAAACAAGGGGAAGAAACTTGGAATAATAAAACAGTATTTTCTTTGAATTAGCAGAATTAATTTAAATTACAACAAGTACAAGTGACTGTATAGATTCTTGGAGGAGGCCTATGTTCAGCAGTTTTTCTGTGGCAGAAGATAAACATTTTATATTTTACTATATGTGTTTTAATTCTTTAACACTGCGAAGGCACCGGCACATAATATTTGTGAATTACAGTTTCCCGTTATTAATATCTCGTATAAAACAATTTATTTTTGGAATATTAACTCCGTAAATTTGCTCTTATCACATGTTTTTGTGAAGTAGAGAGGTATTGAGGAGATGATTTAGCTTATGATAATAAAATCCACTATACAGGGTATATCAAGACTGCTACCGAAAACGAAGCCGGGTGGTAGTTTAAGCGACTTCAAACACAATGCAACAGAAAATGTTGGAAAAAAAAGCGACAATAATTTTTTTGTTATTTTTTTTATATGGTCGTATTTGGGTGGTAAATACATTTTTTCGTAAAATAATAGTTTATACCCTTTTATTTATAAAAACTCTAAGGTATAATAGAGATTAAATTATTATTTTACCAAAAACTATGGATTAACTATCCAAAAATGACGATATTTAAAAAATGATAAAAAATAATTGTCGCATTTCTTACCAAAAATTTTAGTTGCATTGTGTTTGTAGTCACTAAAACTACCACCCGGCTTCGTTTTCGGTAGCAGTCTTGAGATACCCGGTATATCTGATCGAGCGTCAACTCTTACGACAAATATATAATTCCATTGTTTTTCCTTAGTTACTTAACTCGAAACATTAAAAGCGATATTGTATTTGATACAATCGGATCGGAGACAGTCGGATGATTCCACATTCTGATGGCCTTTTGTGATATCTTTGAATCTGTCACGTTTCGTATCATACCTAGTTATTTATCCGCTAACCACCGATGTAACTTGTATCAAAATGTAGGTGGGAATTCTGACATTGTCGTGGAGCCATTGTTGTTCCGTTCGCATTGTACTGTACATGCCTTTGACATACTACTTAGGCACATAGTATTGTTCGGGTAATTGCTATGCCACAAGATTATAATTTGCAATCCGGTTACCGTGACAATCCTGTGAGATATCATCGCATATGCTAATCATCAAAACGGGTAATTTTGACATTTCGGGCTTCATAAGACATCGATTCTCATTGACAGCCTCCATAGGGCAGTTCGTTAGAGTCCCGCTATGAAACAAGAGGGCGCAGGTTTGATAACCGCACCGACACAAATATTTGTAAGACCCACAAATATTTGCCTGGGGACTGGGTGTGTTTGAAACCGAATTATCTCCCGTAGTTCATATTCTCCACGACGCAAGACTCTATCTAAGTGTGGGGTCAGGACTGCGTATGTGACTGTTGGGTGTATTTATTTATATTTATTTCTTATTCTGTGTTCCACTCTGATTGACTCGCAACGGATATCTTTTAGCGTCATTATGTCATACTTATCGCAATTATTGCAGCAAAGATTGTTTAATAACATAATAACAGTTTGTGATGTATGTGAAGTTAATTTACTGCTGATACTTATACAACTTGCTAATAGATTATTCTTATTGTTTAATACGTGTTCGTAGTATAAAGTAATAAAATAAATTGTCTAGTAATTGCCATTGAGAACAAAGATTATATGCTTCTTCTGTAATTTTTGTATTTATTTATATACCGGGTATATCAAGACTGCTACCGAAAACGAAGCCGGGTGGTAGTTTAAGCGATTTCAGACACATTGCAACAGAAAATTTTGCAAAAAAAAAGCGTCAATTTTTTTATTATTATTTTTTTCCTATGGCCATATTTGGGTGGTAAATACATTTTTTTCCAAAAGTAATAGTGTATGCCTTTTATTTATAAATACTCTAAGGTATAAAACAGTTTAAATTATTATTTTAGCAAAAACTATGGATTTACCACCCAAAAATTATGATATTTAAGAAATCATTAAAAATTCATGTCGCGTTAATTTGCGAAATTTTTAGTTGCATTGTGTTTGTAGTCACTAAAACTACCACCCGGCTTCGTTTTCGGTAGCAGTCTTGATATACCCGGTATATATATATATATATATATATATATATAGAACCTATTTTAATTAATCCCAGCATTTGCTTATCGCTTTTGTACCTTTCAGTATATTGGTGACATTTCTTAATGTTATAAATCAACATAATTTAGATATTACTCATTATAATTGTCCATATGCAATGGAAATCGTATATCTTATGTTATATTATATATTGCCGCAGTAGTCATTTCTATAAATTAAGCAGTAAATTATTACAAGTGTGCCAAGTTTTCGGTATGTAAGGATAGTTCTGTTTAAAAAATATTTGTATGAATATAATTCTATATATATCTTATAGTACATTATCATATCTAGAAATCAATAATGCCAATCACTTGTCTAGAGACACACTTTAGGTAGAGCATATATTTCAACATAAGCGTGTGTTAGAGGTTAAAGTGATTGAACTGGCAAATGTTGCAGAGCAGACGCTTCCAAATGTTGCTATAATCATTATAATGAATTCTCAACGCCATTTACAAAACCGGAAATTTACGAGAGGCCCTCGCGCTTATAATACATTTTTAGCAACAAATTGTGCTAAAAATCGAGTTTTATGCATAAATTAATCTCTTTGACTTCCTATTTTGCTAGGATGTATACAGACAATAAAATTACTACACGTGGAAGAGCTATTTAATTTATCCACGAACTGAAATAGGTATAATTTAATAATACCTCACACGACATCTTAATTTAGTTTAATTCAAAGGATAATTATGATGGTATCCCTCAGATAAAATAAAAATAATAATAAATATGGCAAATCTTTGTAAGACAAGTTACAAATACTTATTTTAGTAAATTGACCAAAACCAAGCCCACTGAGTTTGACTCACTGGATCTACTCAGAAATGGGTCGCGCCGCGTAGTATCCAGTGGTAACGTAAAGCCCACTGAGTTTGTTTCGCCGGGTCTTCTCAGGAAGGGCCGCGTTGGATCCAGTGGTAACAATAAACCGCTACGTACCGTTGTAATAATATTCACGGTCCGCTAATAAATTTAATTAATTTAATTTAATTTAACTAACGTACATATTGTATTTCTTTGAAAAATAAATTACGATTAAGTAATAACTAATACTTTAAATAAAATATGAATAAAAACTAAATAAATAAATAAAACTAATTATAAATAAAAATCAAAATAATTTTAAAATAAGTAAATAAAATTAATAGATAAATTAAAGCAATAAATTAAAATAAGTAATACTAAGTACAGAAAATATATTGTATATAGAGATTAAGTTCTACGTGTATTGACTTGTCATAAGAGCTCTTAAATTGCCTACGTGACCAATAAATACATTTCATTTCATTTCATAGCGTAATTCAAAATTATACTCGCAGGATTTGTGATTCGAGAAAACTGAAAGAGCATTTAATATTTCATACAAAAGTCAAATCATTTGAAATTATTTGCCCACATTTTTAGGCACAAGTTTAATAATTGTGAAAATGTTTACGACCCGCGAGCGCAGGTACGCATTGTTACATTTCCAGAAAGGTGAGTAAACAATGAAGCGAGCTTCGGCTCTGTAAACGCATGACTGACTGAACTACTTAACCCGGCAAACATATGGTTATTTTAATGAGTCTCGAGACGGCGTCAATCATTTGCGTAACGGTGAGCTCGTGCTAGGCTCGCATTCTGGAAGAATAAGAATGTCCGTGTAGCGGTGAAAGTGCAAGAATGCAGGGTCCGACTGGTTGGGAGGCGCCCGGCACAGTGATTCGTCTAGAACAAGCTAGGTGGACAAAAACATTTGAGTGCGTATGTTGGTTGTTTTGGCTACGGACAGTAATATTTTAAAGGAGAAATGTGTTTTTTTTTTTGTTTTTTTTTTTGTTTTTTTTTCTTTTTTTTTTATTCTGTCCCGGCGTAGTTGCCGCATTGCACCTGATGGTGAGCGCAAATACCGCCCAGGCAGAGTGTCTACTGGCATCAGACGGCAGTCCCATGTCAATAGACACAATTATGCCGACCTGCTAAGATGCCTCTTCACACTGACCCAGGATTATAGGAAGGAGGGATGATGTGGACCGTTAAGCCATGGCAGCGCAAGCCAGCACGCGTGGTTCTGGTTAGGAATAGAGAGGAGGCTTTTAGGATAATAGTAATTAAAACACAAATACAATCGATGAAAAATTTAAATATAAAAATGGCAGCTTAGAAAATAAATTAATATATACCCTAATAAAAAACAAAATGAAAGCATATGTACATAATACGACTTAGTTATAAAAAATATATAATTATTTAATAACATTTTAAATTATATACTAATAGATAAATTAAGTTCACCTATACACAAATTGTATACAGTGTTAAAAATAAAACAAATAAATGAAATCCTAACCAGATGAATCATCACTCTCACAATCAGACGAGTCAGGTACCAAGTAATCATCAACGTCACATGGCGTTAGACTACTTGATGCCCGAGGTATTGGTATTGAAGGCGGGACTACCAAATTTAGCACTTCTGATGGTAAACAGTCTTTTTTCTTTCTGGGTAGTTCTCTGAGTGAATTAATTACAGGATCTGATGTTATTAAAAGCATATTCAATAAATCTGTATTCGTGGCAATGCGCGACTGTTTCCTAGTATGATGTTCCCGAAATCTACGACAGTCTTTATTTCGAGCCTCTTGAGCTTCTTCGGATAGTTGCCCAATAGGCACAATACAAGATTTAACAACCTCTGTACTATGCACAAGAATTTTATGCACAGTGACAGGCATATAGTACCACGAATACAAACTTAGATAGAGGGCCCTAGTCTCTGAACAAAAATTTTCAAGTTTATTTATATTTATTTCGTAACCCGAAGATAAAGTACGTAACAAAATATCGAATTTTTTAATTAAATCAATATCTA
Source organism: Hyles vespertilio (assembly GCA_009982885.2). Lineage (NCBI taxonomy): Eukaryota > Metazoa > Arthropoda > Insecta > Lepidoptera > Sphingidae > Hyles > Hyles vespertilio. Next base: position 10,105,611 of record CM042806.1, on the reverse strand, counting down.
ATCCTGTAATAGCTGCACTCAAATCTGGATTGGAAAAGAATCGGCGCGCTGTGTTTCCATCATTTGTATTCCCATAACCCGGTTTCGGTTTATCTACTATAAGCCCCATTTCCTCTTTAAATCTTTTTCTAATATCATCTGAACGTACTTTAACTTCATTTTTATCAATATCACCTCGAACCTGCCACTTTTTTATATTTAAACGGTAACTAATATGCAACAGACATTCAAAACAACGAATCCAGGCATGTAAAGTAGACAAACCAAAACTGTAATGTTCCTCTCTGCTGACTAAGCCTTCTAATTCACTGTTCATCATTTTGGGAGTAGCACCACATATGTAACATTTTTGTGTCGATTTTGTTTCAGTTAAAGCGTTGCAGACTTTTCCGTCAGTCATAGTTAGTAAAAGGTTGTGTTGAACAAAAATTTGAGAATCTCCAATGTTACATAAAGTTGGAATAAGATGAGATATTTCTTCCAAAACTTTGTTGGTTTCTGTTGCAGTAAGTTCGTTAGTCTCCTTCATAAACATAAATTTAATTGGTTGACAGTAAAGTGTCGATGAAGGCCTTGGATTTTGCCAAATAATGTTATGACTATCATCCGTTAACTTCAAAGGAACAAACGAAAATACAAACAGAAACTCATCAGTAGCATCTACATCCTGAAATTTTTGTTTATATGTGCTGTGGCCAGAACTCCCGTCACACCCCCATTTGCTAATTAGCTTGAATGATGAATTAGAATGCATATTTTTTATAACGTCACTTTACGCCGCTACTAAGCGTTCGGCAGTTTTATTTAAAATCGCTTGAAGCTTCATATCGACGCGAGTTTCCGTCACAGAAATATACTCTCCAGAAGGGTAACAAGACTGTTTTGACTTACATAAACTATGATATGATGGAAACACATGATGTCCCGCCTTCAATGACCAGTTTCGCGTTTGTTTGTAAGAATAACTCGTACATTTCGAATCTACATAGTAGGCTAATGCTTCGTCACTATTCAATTGTCTACCACCACACGTTTTTTGACTTGCATCAGTTTTATCAGATGAGTGGCTACTTCTTTTGATCCCAGAAGCAACTTTTCTCTGACCCGCCTTACGGCTTGCAACTTCCGCAGCTAAGGTCAATTCGCCGGCACTGCGAGTTTGCACCAATTCTTCAACTCTGCGCTTTTTTGTTTTATAAGACGAGTCGTCGAAATCTTTTCTGGGTCGACCTTGAAGCCTACTCTCTTCTGGTGACCTGGATGAGCAAGGTCGACGCACAGAAATGGTAAAACTTATGTTGTCTCCTTCTAACCAATCTTTATTATTAATTAAAAACCGATCCAATGACTTATATGATGCCGCCCATTTTTCGGTTAATTTTGACGATATACTAGATATTTTTTGTTTAATAGCCCTTAACGAATCACTGGTTATATCACTAACACCAAATTTAAGACTTATATGTTCCAATAAACGAACATTTCGTTCTTCTTTGGCATGTTTTCGCCATTCTTCAAAAATTTCAATTTTCGAAATGGAGAAGACACATTCTGAAAAATGAAATAAAGTCGTTTAGTGCGGGAATGCGGTGGAAAATTATATCTAGTTTGAAAGGTGAGTATCACTACTATATACTGTAAAAAAATTAGACTGGATACATTTGGATACAAAAAGATAAATACGATTAAAATTTCGGAACTTGAAAAAAATTTAGTTTTTTTTAATAATATATTCCAAGTCGTAATGGGCTAAAGTTTCTCATAATAGAATCTTATGGGTGGTAAAATATAAAAGCACTGACCCTCGACAGTAGTATCCATCACAAAAATCACAGTTATATATCACACAAATTGAATGAGATGTTATCTAAAGTACTGCAAAAATGCAACTACTCTAATTATCTTAATGCAAATATTACATTACTTACCTTCATTACTTAATAACTCGTCCCTGTAAAATGTTTTTCACCCTTTCTACTTGTTTTTATGACATTGGGGGTGTTGTTTACGATAAGTGACCACTAATTAGTTGATTCTTGGAAGTGACTTTTGTCCAGCTAGCATGTTCTAGGCGAATCACAGTGCGGCGGTGCCGACGTCGCCGCCGCGCCGCGTCGCGTCGCACTCCCCGGCGCCACTGTCAATCGTTAATGACTGACCATCCCGTTTCTGCCACATAACACTTAATTTACCTGCATAATTAATCCTTTACTGGTTTTATTTACATTGCACTCGAGCTAACGACCTCTGTACATTTTTAAAATACCGTGTCAGCCGAGGCCGTTTTAACCTCAGCTAAAATTGAGATTTATTGCCATTATCCGAATTCCGCATTTAACTTGCTATTAATGTGCCAAATTGTACTTGCAAATTGAAATAAACGGGAAATTTGTCGTTGACAAATCCGCAAATGTTAACGAATAATTAAAAACTTTGGTCATCCAATAAAGTTATAGGTAGCCAATAGAGTTATTTAGACAAGTCCCGAAATGATTCAAACTTAGGTGATGACTATCAATAACTACAACATCCATGGATTCTTTTCAAAAAACTAGTACACGAAAACTAATCCAGTGACTGTTTTGAAAGTGAAATAAAATAAATAATAAGAACTAATTATTCGTAGCGTGGTGATTTGCATAATCCGAATGGTTGATAAGTTGAGGTGTGTCAATATGTGTAATATTTAAGAGACAGCAACCGATCACAGTAAACTTTCGAAGTAATTAAATACTTGACAAGTCCACTTACAGGTACAAACATACACTAACGGTACAGCCTACTTAAACTGCATGTGATTCATTTCGCACTGTTCTTAACACGACCATACAAAAATGAAATATTTCCAAATAACCGGTTCGGTGTACGAAGTTCGTTCACGTTTGCCGATAAAGGACGTTAGCGATGATGGCCATAAAATATTTTTTACTTGCAACGTAGATATCCCGAAGATCAGAGTAACTACTGGACATATTAATTTTCATATTATGTCTCAGGATGGCGAGCGCAGTCGAATGCCAAACATTGCTTTGTAATTCAAGGTGTTGTTTGGTCTTGCTACTGTTATGAGCGGTCGTATCGGTTACCATCAGGCGAACGGCATGCTCGTCACGCCATTCACCACAATAAAAAAAAGGAAAAAAAAAAGAGGTTGGTGGGGTCAAATCCTCGGTTGGGCAATGATATTTTAGTTTTCTATTCATTATCCGCCCGGAGTCAGGTATTTGCGCCCGATATGGCGATAAGTTTGGCCCTATCACATCGTGGCGCGGAATATGCAATAGGAAATTAGGGAATGGAAACGCACGGGAAACTTGGGTGTTCTGGTAGCACCTCAGCCTAGGTACCCCTTCCGAGAAAAACGCGTGAGTTTATGTATGCAAGATATGCTGTGTAGATTAGTAACAATCGTGATATAGTTATTTAGGATATGCATACAGAGAATCTGATAGATATCTGCACGATTTTTAACGTATTTTTCCTTATTACTATATTCTTTGCTGTACCACCAGGTGCAGCCGAGTCACGTGATCGTGCTAATGCAATAAAATAGCAAAACAAAAAGAAACTCAAAAGAACAAAACAACATCAAATCATACACACTGTACTAACTACTAACACTTACGTATGATAATGCACAGTAAATTAGTCATAGTTTTACACCCATTGCAAAAATATTTTAAATTGTTTTATTTTACACTAGCGGCTCGGCCCAGCTTCGCCCGGGTACAAATAGATTTCTTTACAATAATATGTACGTATTATACATTTAAACCTTCCTCTTGAATCACTCTATCTATTAAAAAAACCGCATCAAAATCCGTTGCGTAGTTTTAAAGATTTAAGCATACAATGGGACATAGGGACAGAGAAAGCGACTTTGTTTTATACTATGTAGTGATTATAAAGTCGTCAACACATATATGTATATTATTTAATATTACAAATGCGAATATCTTTCATATTTATCCACGCGACAAATACAGGCCATTTTTAAGGGTGTGGAAATTCCTTGGCTTGTAGGCCTCAGTTGACTGCAAAACATATAACTTTTTGTGACTAAGAATGATGATGATAAATTATAGGTAAAAAAAGGTTACATCAAACAAAAACTAATTTGTTTTTCCTAAACAAAACTATACACATATCTACCGGATCGAAAAACTCTTAAAGAAATATTTACATTTCCAATACATGACCTCTCCATTACTAGATCGTGTAAAGTTTGTTAAACATAAATAAATAACCATGACAGCTATAAGATAATAGTGTTGTGGCAGTCTTCATTGGCAGATAAATGGTGGAACCTTTGCTACTGGTATTGTTGCGAGGTCGTTCAAACGTGAAATGACGGAACCACGCATTACACGATTTATCAAGGACGACGTCATGGTATCTCATACATTTATCTGCTCGTAAAAATTGCTGTATCGCATATATATTTCCAGCAAGCGGCACCTCGCCGTCGCGCGTAGCCCCCGGCCTCGCCCGGCGCCACACGATGCAGCCCGTCACCGCCCTGCCCGAGCCTCAAGTTTGCCGAGCCCGGCGCTGCTGCCAAGGCACCGCTACTCGCAGCCGCCGTTTCGGCATGCCGCTCAGCCGCCTCCAATGCCAGCGCCAACTCCACCGCCTTTTTGTAGTCCAACGTAGGTTCAGCAAATAAACGAGAACGCATTTCTTCACTTCGTAAGCCGGACACAAATTGATCTCTGATATTTTCTTCTAATAGAACGCCAAAGTTGCAGTGCGTTGCTAGATGTTTAAGGTTTTGTAGAAATACACCCACGTTTTCACTTTCAGTCTGCCGTCGCTGCCGAAATATGTGCCGCTCGGCGATTTCCGACCGTTTCGGTTCCAGGTGCTCTGCGACCAACGCCACGAGGTCCTCAAACTGTTTGTCTTCGGGATGATCCGGCGAACAAAGGTCGCACATAAGTTCGTATGTAGTTGCACCGACATGCGTCACCAATGTCGCCACGTGTAACTCGGATTTGATCTCGTTGAGTAAAATAAACTGTTTCACGAGCCTCACATATACTCCCCAGTTTGCCTTATTATGAATATCGAATTCATGTAACTTCCCGTACGGCATATTGACGATTATCAATAAAAAAATCCTACCGACTGCGCCACTTGTAATTACACAATAAAACTACGATTGCGGTTAACTCAAGACTGATTTATTGTTGTATGCCGGTGGTATAAAATATATAAAATTATGTCTACCCTACAATAAAGTTTGCAACTTATACTAATCTGCATAAATTAAGCGCCGAAAATTTAAATCAAAATTGTCACTGCTGTCAAAGTTGGTAACGAAAACATAGTGATAAAAAGTTTTTTAAAAGTTGCAATTTAGAAAGGTCTTACGTAATGAAATGTGCGAATAAAATATGTGGGCGGATCTTAACATAAACTTTATGCAAACTTTCAAATAAAACCAGCAACGGTATATTCTCAGTCACAATTTCAAACTAGCCTTAAAATAGCTGATATCACAAAAGGATATGTTTATAAATGAAATCAAGCACGTACCTACAGCTTCTTTCTGTCCTGCTTAAATGTTATACTTTTTAACATCCTTATAATTTTGCATCTTACTATAAACTAGTAAATATTAGATAACTATGCAAATACAATAATCTTTCACTGTAACAAAAATATCTTAAGCTCACAACAAAGATAATACAATAGATAGAGGAACTACTGTTGTACGTCTATGATATATTATCTAATCTCCTATAAGTAAACAAAAAAATATCTTGTGATAACTGACATATCATGCATCTGTGATGTATGTTAATCTGTCTCGGAAGTCAAAACATCTCAGTTGTATAACTTATACGATGGAGAAGAGCCGAAATATCTTTACATAATATATACGAGTAGAGAAAAGAAATAGAAGGACGTAAGTATATCATGCATAATGTATGTAGCTATGAAAAAACTGATATAAATTATGCCCCTACTATGGGAACGTTAAAAATAAGTATTATAAAACATTCCCAGGTATTTTAGATTATGTTATTTTTTGGTACAATTATGTTTTTTGTCTGTATCAGCCCATATGCGTCCTACTGCAGGGCACGGGCCTCCTCTGCAATCGAAAGTATGATTGAAAGCGGTTAGGCCATATAGTCCACCACGCTGGCTTAGTGCGGGTTGGCGGACTTACACACCATAGAATTTTTATAAATCGCTATGGAAAAAGTGCGTGGTGGCCTGTTGGTAAACGGACTAGACGCGACTGCCAACATGTTCACGGTGGTTGCGGGTTCGAATCCCAGGGCACACCTCTGACTTTTCGGAGTCATGTGTGTATTGATAGTCAATCACCACGCACTAAAACGGTGAAGGAAAACATCGTGAGGAAACCTGCATACCATAGCGATTTATGTTTTTTGACCAGAAAAAAATATAAAATCAGTCCATAGTGTCCTTAAAACCCTGCTACGTGCTGCGATTTTTTTTATTACTCGCTACGACCTCTTTATTTTTTCATCGGCACCAACCTCTTTTTCATAACGACAGTTAAAATATGACAATGCATATAAACCTTAATGGTGGGACATTTTAATGAAAAACTAAATATTGGTCACAGTTAACAACCTCAATTCAACATTTTTATGACATTCAATTGTTCGATTTTACAATTTTAAGCTAAGAGAGTTAAGAAAAGAAATCGGTTTCCAATAATTATTTTAATTCAGCCTCTAAGGCTAGCGTGAAATAATTTTCGACCATAAAATAGAGTAAATTGATATACATATGTACTTGCTTTGTTGCTTTTTGTAAGGTTTATATTGAAATATATGTCAAAAACTGAAAAATAATAAGTGACATTGGTAATATGGCGTTGAATTTTGGATATAGGGCTAATGGTTTGAATGATGGATTATTAAACATATACTGCCGGATTGAGCGAGTATTGGATCGTGAGAGAATACAGGGTATCTCAAGACTGCTACCGAAAACGAAGCCGGGTGGTAGTTTTAGTCACTACAAACATAATACAACTAAAAATTTCGCAAAGAAATGCGACAATTATTTTTATGATTTTTTAAATATCGTCATTTTTGCGTGGTAAATATAGTTTTTGCTAAAAAAATTATTTTAACTCTTTTATACCTTAGAGTATTTATAAATAAAAGAGTATACAATATTATTTTAGGAAAAAATGTATTTACCACCCAAAAATGGCCACAAGAAAAAAATAACAAAAAAAAATATGAAGCTTTTTTTTGCAACTTTTTCTGTTGCATTGTGTCTGAAGTCGCTTAAACTACCACCCGGCTTCGTTTTCGGTAGCAGTCTTGATATACCCTGTATATAATGTACGGTATGTTTCGCGGAGCGGAACTGGAAATAATTTGTAAAAGAGAATAAGACCATGTTGACTGTATTGGAATAATAAATTGTGAAAGTACAAGAAGACTTTTAGTGGAGTAATTCCTTCGAGTGAACCCCTTTATTTTGTTGTAGAAATTAATTTTGAGGTAAGGAAAACCGAACTCAGACATAGATAACTAATAAGACTTTTTGAAAATAATGATGAAAGACTGTCTATTTAATACGACTAAAGGTTTTATTATATGCACATAATATGTTTGAGCTAAGCTTATTCACAAACATGTTGTTTATGTCTACTGATGTCTACACATGTATCGCGTTTGAAAATTTAAATTCAATGTCTCGTTAATCGACAGTTCTACAAACAGTAGCATTTATTTCTCGCTTAACCTTGACGTAACAGTATGGTCTATTCAATTGCAGTCGAACAATGCAACCTTCGATCAAAATGCACCTGATGAATTTATGTCAAACGCGAAAATAATGTCTTAAAGCAAAGCCATACACAAAAAGAAAATAATACCTGCTTAATGCTCAATTCATGGTAGGATTCAATTGATTTTCATTATACCCCGTAAACCAACACTAAAAATATACAGTTAAAATATCATCCGCCAGCTTCTAAACATGCCTAATATGGCTTCATCCAACTACCATTGTTTTCGCAATTTGGACTTTTTCTGCAGTATTTTCCCAAGAAACAGTTAAATCACTTTGTACAGTCCAGTTTTTCATAAGTTCAACGCAAGAGATTATTTAAGCAGTTGCTTAAATAATCTCACGAGATTGCAGTAAGTAATTACATTGAATACTTTACTCATTTATTTTTTATAGATCTATTTATTTAAAACGTAAAGAATTTTTAATATAGATATGATAATAACTTACGTAATAACTTTATACAGAAGGTCCCTTAAGCAAGGACTAAATTAATTAATCGACTTGGTATTACATGTATCTCATAACTTTTTGCGGTAGAAAACCTGAGCTGCGAGACTTGGAATTTTTTACAGGATGTTTTTAATGGGATCTCACGTCTTTTTGTAGAGTCCTACTATTTTCCTTTTCGGTACTTTTTACTTCTAGTATATCACTGACGATTTTTCTTCAAGCCTCTGTCTTAAGGTTTTTTCTTATTTTTGTAGGTATCAATTCATCACAAATATAGGGGATTTGATTATGAATGTTCTTTCTTTCATTTGATATTGATATTTTCGAGCTATTTAGTCTATTTATTTGCAAGTTTTTCTTCGTCATGTTTTTCTAGAGGAATGTTGTACAGTTTCATGGGCTGAATACACCCTTTCACTCTCCATACCCCCTCCTGTTATGCCTCATATATATATATACCTATCTACAACTATTATTCCATTATTACGGATACAATGATTCATTAACTGCAAATGTATCTTTGTAATCCTATACATTTGTATGGGATTACAAAGTTATTCACGTAGTTGTGTCTAAAAAATTAGACAGAAGTTATGAAATGTTTAAATTTTCCCTTAATTTAGGCACTAAACACTAATTATATTCTAAATTTGAAGGTTCTATATCTGCTAAAAGTGCCCTAAACTTTTGATGATCGGTCAGTCAGTCAGTGAGTGACAAAATTAAGAAAGTTTGACAAGTTACAATTCTTAAACTACTGGTTCAAATTGGATGAAATTTTAAATATACCGTGTTTACACAATGCCTGCTTAGTGACTGAAAATTCAGGCTTCTTGTTTTAACCACAACGAAGTTATGGGGGTTGAAAATGGTCTGAATTGCTTCGAGAAAAGGATGGTATGACTGTGCCGCTTTTTAGCTCGACTTGGAGGGGGCACTGCCGTGCCCCCAGATATTCCAAAGTGTAACTATTACAAAATATTTTGAGAACTCAGTTTTAAAATCCAGTTGAAAATTTTCTGAAGGAAATAAATGCTGTCAAGTATGTGTAGCACTAGTAGCTCCTCTGCCTATGTCTTAACGTAGATATAGGCGTGAGCTTATGTATGGATATCATTCTGAATCGTCCTTTATCTGCTATAGAGCCATAAGAATTTAATTTAATTAAACTAAAACGTCCATATAAAGATTCTATTCCGCCAACCTAAGTGTAGGGCAAGAACCGAGTTTCTACTAACGGCCGATGCCAATAATCAATCGAAAAAATTTGATTGAAGTCAATCTGGATTGTTTTCTACATTTCGATTTGTCATTTACCATGTTGCCATAGTTTTTTCACTACTGAGATTGATTATTGGCAATATAGTATCAGAAAAAAGATTGAGCTGTCAATCTCAAACGGCAAATTTTGGATTGGGATTGTTTATTGGCAGCGGCTGTAAAAGAACTTAAACAAAAATCCTTAAATCACAGTTCATATAATTTTTAAACCCATAGAAGCCAGATTAAGTGTTTCCACATGATGAGCACACAAACAATTTTAAAAAACCTATTAATTATTCTACAAGCTATTCAAAGATGGTTCTCATGCGGAGTCACCGCAAAATATTCTAATAAACTTAACGTTGCATCAACTGAATTTTAGATATAGCACCTTTAGAATTCTGTATCAGCCCATATACGTCCCACTGCAGGGCACATACATTACATACCATAGATTATTTTTTTATAAATCCCTATGGTATGCAGGTTTCCTCACGATGTTTTCCTTCACCGTTTTAGTGCGTGGTGATTGACTATCAATACACACATGACTCCGAAAAGTCAGAGGTGTGCCCTGGGATTCGAACCCGCGACCACCGTGAACATGTAGGCAGTCGCGTCTAGTCCGTTTACCAACAGGCCACCACGCACTTAATTTTTAACGCACGCAATTTCATTTAATACGTTATTATTATATACAGGGTATATCAAGACTGCTACCGAAAACGAAGCCGGGTGGTAGTTAAAGCGACTTCAGTCATAATGCAATAGAAAAAGTTGCAAAAAAAAGCGACAATTTTTTTTTGTTATTTTTTTCCTTTGACCATATTTGGGTGGTAAATACATTTTTTCCTAAAATAATAGTGTATACCCTTTTATTTATAAATAATCTAAGATATAAAAGTGTTTAAATTATTATTTTAGCAAAAACAATGGATTTACCACCCAAAAATGACGATATTTAAAAAATCATAAAAAATAATTGTCGCGTTTCTTTGCGAAATTTTTAGTTGCATTGTGTTTGTAGTTACTAAAACTACCACCCGGCTTCGTTTTCGGTAGCAGTCTTGAGATACCCGGTATGTTACCGGAAATGTATGAAGTCTAGGAATTGTATACATTTCCTAGGAAATGTATACAATTCCGAAGCTGTTTAGGAAATGTATAAAATATTCTTTCAATAATTATTTTATACATACATATCCTGGGAAATGTATACATTTCCTAGGCATTGTATAAAATTCCTATATCGTATTAGGAAATGTATAATAATAATGGTTTCTGTAATAAAACACGTTGTTCAAATGAGAGTAATATTTTTTATCATAGGTAACAATCATAGCGTTAAATTTTATAATACTTAACTATTATAGAATTTATATTATATAAATAAATAAATAAATACTAACCTAACCTAACCTCACCTACCACTTTACTGGTGGTAGGTCTCTCATATGTGAGAGACTGACTGGGTGGGTACCATCGCAATGTCTATTTCCGTCAGACAGCAGTTTAAATGCATTGTTATGTTTCGGATTGAAGGACATTGTAGCCAGAGTAACTACTGGATATATTGAGACTAAACATCTATATGTCTCAGGATGGCGAGCGCAGTGGAATGCCAAGCATTGCTTTGCAATTCAAGGTGTTGTTTGGTTTTGCTACTGTTCATGAGCGGTCGCATCGCTTACCATCAGGCGAACGGCATGCACGTCTCGTCATAACAGCAATTAAAAAAAAAATGGTTGCCTGTAAAGTCGGTTTTACGGGCGAAGATTTTACGTGACAACGTCTTTTTCTCGGTAGAATATTTATTGATATGAATATAATTAAATTGCACAATAGGAACAAGGAATTGAATGAAAATAAGAATTGCACAAATTTTAACTATAGAAATATATTTTGTTTACTAAAACATTGTACATGTAATGACGAATCTAAGCACTCCATATTTTCACAACAGACACAGCTGACGATACTTTAACCACACGTGTGAACTTGTATTGTGACGCTTTCTTGTTTTTCCAACGCCAAGAACGTTCGAGAAAGACAAAGACAGAGACACAAGCATGCGCCGATTCAATGCGCCTAATTCTCTAGTGCTGCGCGCGCACCGTTACGTTACCGGGCGTTACACTTTTTCATAAGTGACTCCCAGCCGCAACCTAATTTAAGACGTTGTCACGTCAATAAGAAAAATCGTATTTTGCCTGCTCTCGATTGTCGAGCTCGTCAAGACGATTCCTCTGACTCCAAACACGGGGGGTTTACTTTAAGAAATGACGGAGTTATGCCTGGACAAATATTTTAGGGGAGAGAGGGAGGAATTTGGGGATTTGGTTGGGGCCAATCTGTAGAGCTCACCGAGCCGGTTCCAAAGATACCAAACTCGGTGGGTCTACGATCTATATTGGCCGAGATAGGATTGGGGGGGGGGTGAGGTAAATTTTCGGGGTGGGGGTAAGGGAGGGGGGGGGGGGAGAGGAAGGTTTCGTGGGGAGGCTAACTTAAATTAATTTTTTGGAGGTAAAATATTTTTTTTTGGGGGGGTAATTTTTTGCGTAATTTGGGATTTCTGGCGGGGTCAATTTGTAGCCCTCACCAAGACGGTTCCGAGGATACCAAACTCGGTGGGTCTACGACCTATGTTGGCCGAGATAGGATTGGGGGGGGTGAGGTAAATTTTCGGGGTGGGGGTAGGGGAGGGGGGGGGGTAGGTTTCGTGGGGAGGCTAATAGGCACTATTTCGGAATAAGGGTGGGGGAAGGCAGGGGGGGGGGGGGCTATGGGACAATTTTGGAAAAAGTGGGTGAAACTGAAAATAATTCTCTAGTGCTGCGCGCGCACCGTTACGTTACCGGGCGTTACACTTTTTCATAAGTGACTCCCAGCCGCAACCTAATTTAAGACGTTGTCACGTCAAAAATATATAAAGAAAGCTAACCTACACGCATGGACCTTTTACGATCGGATGATGCAATACCTCGCTCCGCTATCCCCGCTTACCCCTTGATATCTTAAATATCTTACATTTCCGATCACTGTTTAGGAAATGTATAGATTTCCTAGGAAATGTGTCAAATGTAATTTATTTAACACATTTCCGGGCGATTTTAGGAATTATATAGATTTCCTAGGAATTGTATACAATGACGGATTTCATACATTTCCGTTAACATATTATATATAACATCCTGGGCCAACTAACCGGTTTGCTTTTGCTTTTACAAGAAACAATATTCCAATGACAAGTTATGACGTCAATAACAGTCCAAAAACTCATAACCTTAAATAAATATTACCACAACATACTGAAATAAATGGAAGAATGCATATTTAAGGAAATATTTATTTCGTGACATCTTTATTTAATTACTTTGTAAGACTTTTAGTACACGTCAATCAATGTTTACTGGACAACAACAAAGTAGCTGCTTACAACTTCCAATAGTAGGTATTGTTTAGCAACATAAAGATAAGTTTCCAACATAATGACCTTAGAGTATTTATATATAGAGGGAGCGCTGGTACTTCAAAAACGTAGATAAAAAAGGTGGTGCCGGGCCACATTTTTCTGCCCTCCTATACAGATATACAACACTTTATTGAACACCACATAATATAGAATAACAAAAAATAATAATTAGTACAGGCAACGAAGCAACAGGTTACTCTTGTCCGCAATGCATAATTTGCCAGGAGTTTTTTTTTTTTCATGAAGAGGTAGCATATGACCCCACTAAGTTAAAAACCCAAAATACTTACAAAAATGGCGTCCGCTAGAGCCGCCATTTTGGAAAACGCGTTTGAAGCCATATCTCCGGAACCGTCCACTTTAGGCCCATCATGCTAAGGACCTTTCTTGTAGATAATTAAATTTCCCATCTCTTTGTTCAATAATTTTTTTTGTACCATTAACCGTTCTCGATTTACAATGTTATTAATATTCGTTTCATGCCTTTTTGCCGATATCTTTGTTAATCTCTTTGGTCATCTCTGCCACCCACTGAAGAAGCGGCAAAATATCATTCCCACAGAACTTACCAGCAAGTTCAAGCCTGGCTTGGGAATCATTTGGATCCAGAGGAATGGGGCTGGACACGCACATCACAGGGTCTCCAACCAATAGCATCAAAGATGCCATTTGCACCACCAAATTTACTGGAATGCATTTCATGCAAATGCAGAACAGGTTGTGGTAGAGCCTGTGGGTGCCGAAAGGCAGGCTTGGACTGTACTGTAATTTGTGAGAACTGCTCTGAAGAAACGTGCAGTAATCAACCTGAGTTCCTAGTGAACGATGCAGAATTGGGCGATAACGATGAAGATGTTATGAATCACCACAATGGAAAATTAATGGAAGCATTGAAATCTTTGTATGACATTGAAGAAGATGAAGAGGAAGAGGACAACGTCATCGATATAGAATCTTCACCACCTGCGAAACGGACGAGAGTTGAAGAAGATGATTAATTTTCATTTTATACCTTTTTTACAATAAATTTTACATGGATTTTTAACAAAATTTACTATTTCCTCATTGCTTTGTTCCCTTATGCCATCAGTATTTAATTAATTACGTGATAATCATGGAGAAATCATTGGATTTCATAATTACGCTATGCATCCTTCGTTTCCATTGACCTTGATGCGGTAGTACACCATTCAACGCTCGATAACTTCTAAAATATTGATTTTAGAGAAAAAAAGTATGGGTGAAAAGTTGTTAAGAATTTATTGATTTAAAAGTTTAGCCATTAACAATTTTTTGTTTAAACAATTATTAACAAAGATATCGACAAACAGGCATGAAACGAATATTAATAACATTGTAAATCGCGAACGGTTAATGGTACAAAAAAAAAATATTGAACAAAAAAGATGGGAAATTTAATTATCTACAAGAAAGGTCCTTAGCATGATGGGCCTAAAGTAGACGGTTCCGGAGGTATGGCTTCAAACGCGTTTTCCAAAATGGCGGCTCTAGCGGACGCCATTTTTGTAAGTATTTTGGGTTTTTAACTTAGTGGGGTCATATGCCAGCTCTTCATGAAAAAAAAACTCCTGGCAAATTATGCAGGAAAAAATGCTTCGTTGCCTGTACTAAATAGAAAAACTTACAAATAGTGAACAACTGGCGGTCTTATCGCTAATAGCGATCTCTTCCAGACAACCATAATTGGCAATATTGGCAATTGGCAATTTTTGAACAGGTTGTGCAGCATACATAAATTACTTTAAAAATAAATAGTTTAGGTCTATTTAATTTCACTCAAACTCGTTTTAAAAGGATAATATCTAAATATAATTTCGACTATCAAAGGAATTTATTGCTAATTAATTAATTAATTTTTTACTAATATAGGAGCACTACCAACATTACGAACAAGAAAATATCTACGTTTTTTAAAACGCGAAAATATAACAACGCTCCCTCTATATATAAATACTCTAAGATAATGACATTACAGGTAGATTGAAATGCTACCATTTGAAATGAAAGGTCACCAACATATCGGAATGTGTATACACGATAAAAACAATGTCTTTGCGACATATTCGACATTACCCAAGGTTGATGCAGTGCTATCATGAAGGCATTTCACAATTCATAACAATTTCACATGTTTTAAATTATGTTTAAGTATTTATTTGTGTTTTAATACAGAATGTAGATATTAGAGGCTGTAAACATTAATTCGTTATGTATGTATAAAGTGAACATATTTATGTATTTTATATTTAACAGCATGAAGTTGTGATGGTCACGGATGCTATTAATTTTAAATTGTACCTCTTACTTAACAAAACGACGAAACAAAGCGAATGGTCTTCAAATGTAGCCACAACATTAACATGGTCAAATGTAGCCACAAAATTAAAATGCCACTATGAATATTTAATTTAATAAACAACAATATAACCGCGCCTTCTTTAATAATCGTTTATTGTTTTTTTTAAATATCCGCGACGGTTGCGAATATATTTTTATTTTAATACATAAGAGTTACATATTTAAATTTATAATATATTTGTATAACTTACCGAAAAATTTTATGTGGAACTTCATGTTGAAAAGGGCATGTAACACGATATTAGCACGAAACACCCGCACGACGCGACTGACGGTAGTCGGTACTATTGGCTAGTGTTTGGCGACGCGGCCTGATCGAGCGGTGGCGGCCTGCGAGCGCGCTAGTCTTGCAGCGACTGCCTTCGCCTTCCTTTTAGATCCCCACGCTGCACTCCGCGAAGGCCTTGCTTATATCCACTTCATACGTATCGTCAATGGATATTGGTGTGGCAACTTAAGCAGATAATATTACCTATTCATGCACATATGCTTATCCAAACGTCGATCAATGTAAATAAACAGAATTCGTATTTATTTACATATATATATATATATATATATATGTGTGTATGAAATGCAGTGATTCTAGGAGATGTGTAGTCATTCTGCTGTTATATTACAGATGATCGCAGCAAATTATTTAGTTAAATAAATAATAAAGGGGTAATCAAACTTGTAGGAATGATAGATAACTGCGTCCAAGAGGGTGTGTACTACAGTCAAAGAACGCATAAGACACTTCTATTTATAAACTTCGTGTTTTTCTCAGATGGTGGCGACAAACTAATTTTAGTTCGCTATTTATATCTAAGGCATAAAACCATTTTTATACTACGGATCTTTTAAATAGAATTATTTTGTCTATGTGGAAACTAAGTCAATATTTAAAAATAACTTACTCGATGTAATTTAATAAGTTGAAAATATCATGCGTCAATCATCATGGCGCATCTCAATTCTAAGCAATGTTTATAAGCAGTTTTCAAGAGTTGCCACAAATCTTTGCGACATACTTTAAATGACTTTTAGGCCCCCCAAACGCCGATTTCCATAAAGCCTATGTTACAATATAATTCATACCCTCTGGCAATTATTATCCAAGAATTCGAGGAGTATCGTACTCGCCAGATCGCGTACATATTGTGCAAACAGAAAGTCTTCCATCCCGTATAGACTTAGACGGTGCTACGGTTTTCCCAGCGGTGCCACACAAAGTATCGGTGCATCAAAGTATTTAAGTGGTGATTGAAGAACAAAAACAACACAATGGCTCTTCCATTATAAAAAAACGACACCAGAGGATATAATAAATCAGAAAACGTTAGCTGCTACGTCGAAAGATGCCTTCAAGCTTAAGGAGCTCAAGCTCATTAAATATAGTATGCAAGGTATGCAGGGCATGTCTATGAGAGATAGAAACGAGATCCATAGAAAAAAAAGCTTTACAGACATGGCTTAGCAGATAAACACATCGAAGTGGAAAAGACAGAGCCCTCAGCGTGGAAAACTGATGGCTGGTGAGACAGAAAACTCCTAATTGAGCATTATCTACCAACAAGATAGACACTTTAAAATTTTAGGAAAGCGCTAGAGGTAGGCTTCTTTTTGTTTATTTTTAAGGAGCAACAAACAGTTAAACTTTTTTTAAATTAAGGTTAAGTATTATTAAGGTTAATTATTATTAAGGCTTTTTCTAATTAAGTTAAAGCGCGAACAACCCCGTTTCCCGCGAATTGAATATCACAGTCAGGTATACCAACGAGGACATAGATCGATGTGGAAATTCTTGGACGAGACTTATCGACTATTTAACAGTGAACCTGTGCCTAAACATAATACGTCACTCATTCATGTAGGTTTTTTATAATACTGTTCTACTTACTTTTTGTCACATGTCAATTACTATATAATTTGTTGATGAATCCAAAGATGACAGATTCAGGTTGGACTTAATATCTTTTCTCCGAATAATGAATACCTGTCGAGAACGTTACTTTTATAGGCTTCTATTGAAATAAATTATTTTAATCTAGATGTCAACTAAATTTTCGCGCTTTGAAGAGTAAAGAACATGACACAAATTACTATAATTACGTTAATATTTCATATTAAACTCTTACGGTTTTCTAATAGAAGCGGTAGTTAAGCTTCTTGATATTTTACTATATGTATGTGACATTTTACTTATATACTATACATTCTAAGATTTAGCGAAAGGGTATTACGTACGTATTTATCTAAATAACTATCACTTTACATAATACTGTTTAGAAGGGAGTGGAAACTGGAAACTCCAGGGAAATGGATCGCGTTTCTTATTCACCAATTTGGCATAATTATGTTAGCCTGCTGAAGATGCACCCAGTTATCTGGGTTTCATTCTATTCAGTATTTGTGCATTGTAGCTGCAGTGCCGTGCTAGTATAAAATCTGACAAATGATGGTAAATAACTTGATTGATTTCGTTGCGGGTTAAAGACGAGTTACATATTCGTTGAGCTTCACTATTCGTTGTGATTAAAATACGTGCCCCTGTTTATCCCGGCTTAAAGGAGTTGAAGTAGCCGGTGTAAAGCCGAGAGAGTCTCAAATACCTATATAAGAAATTTTTCTTACACTAGACCTGGCAAACGAGCCAACAGGTCATTTGATGGTAAGTGACCACGGGCGAGACAGTCTCAAATACCTATCTAAGATTTTTTTCTTACACTAGTTCCGGCAAAATAGCCGGTAAATACAGGTCATCTGATTGGAGGTGCCCACTTGAACATCCACAATGCTTGCACTATGGATGGATGATATGGTAAATCGGTAGATGAGAAGAGGAAAGTTTTGCAAGTGGTACAGCACCGCTGTTGTCAGCCATATTTCAGCATGAATGGGCAGGCTTGTCCGGATGGGTACTAGTGTCTCAAAGGATATCGACGTGAAGCTACTGCTTGCTATCGCGTTTTGTCCGGTGAGTGAGATTGTCCGATGCCCAATACCCCTTTCCTCTTTCTATTCATTTTCCTTCCCGATCTTCTCATGATTTAATGACCGGCAACACATCTATGTAATTGTTTCAAGCGTTGTGGATGTTCATGGGTGGCAGTGACCACTTACCATCAGGTGACCGGTTTGCTCGTTTGCCGGAACTATGCAATAAGGTAAAAAGAATGTCACAATCTCAGCAATGTTTTTAACACGCATTTTGATTTACTACTGAACTATATAACCACAGTATGGTAATTACAAACGAAATAAGTAAACGCTTTGTATAACGATGTTGGCTTTACACACTGATAATAACACATTGTTATGATTTGGCGAGATCGTATCATAGTTATATGTTAGCAAATAACTATCACGCGATAAAAGTAAACATTTCTAAGAACAGCCGGATGCAACAAAATTACCTAAGTCTTTTTAGCTATTAGCTCTCGTATGGAATTTTTCAGATAATATTTAGGCATTCTACAAAACATTATACTTCTAATTAAACTCTAAACTCACAGTATATTTTCTTCCAAAAGAACCGGCTGCCTTCCCGACATCAAATCTACCAAACTGGCCTGGTATAGAGATACCAGGCCAGTTTGGTAGACCAAAAGACAAAGACTCTTAACAGATTTACAGATTATGTCTCTACATATTATGTGGCTTTCCACAGCAAGCAATGATTTATCAACTCTCCTTATCTGTTGGTTGATCAATACATATTTGTAAAAAATCAACAGAAAATAGAAGTTATTCTCTAGATATATGAAAATCCACCAAACAGACTAAAATGTTCTTTTCATTACATTTTCATCTTGAACAAACACAAACATCTTGAAAAAATCCTATTTTAAGAATAAAGAGAGTCATCAAAATTTTAACTTTAAAATTAATGAAGTTTTAGTGGTTATAAATTTTAATTAAAGTGGTATCTATGTAAACGTATGTGGCAAGCTTATAATTTTAAAGATATTTAATAACAGGAAAAGGGCGTGAGTTTATGTATGTACTATGCTTAATAACAGGAAAATTATTATCAATACATGTGAAACTAGCAAAATATTTTAATTTTGACTGTAACTTTTAAAAGTACAATTAAATAATTATTATTTTTCGTTTTGCAGTGGTATTTTTTTAAATCTAGATGTCAGTTTCACCACATATTTAAAAAACTGACTTGCTTTATGTAAATAAAGACAATTATGAAACCGGTATGTGAAAGTTTTTATGCCTAGAATGTTATAGTTATATTTATATTACTCAATACGGAGCTATTCGAAATCATCTGTATCACATTATCTTCCATCCATAGAGCCGAACATTATGATGAACGAGAATATTAGGTAGCACTTAGCAGAATGTTCGCTAAGCAAAGGGGAGTTGCGCCATGTAAAAAAATACCAATATACATAAATAAAAAAGTAGTTTTGGCTACTGGTTTACTTACACGGGCAGAAATAGGCTAGTTAGGCTGCAGTTTTGTAATTCTTATGATCTCTTGTATTCGAATGCATTAAAACTTAGGAAAATCTATTATTATCAGTTAGGTATAATTAAAATCGGTTAGTTGTGCGATACCTACTACTCTCAATCGTGAACTCAAACATTGTAGAGGATGCCAGTATCCTACAGTGAGAAGTATACGGGCTGAAACAGTACAGTTGCGCTATAGTTATACTGGGTATCTCAAGACTGCTACCGAAAACGAAGCCGGGTGGTAGTTTTAATGGCTACAAACACAATGCAATTAAAAATTTTGCATAGAAACGCGACAATTATTTTTTATGATTTTTTAAATATCGTCAGTTTTGGGTAGTAAATCGATAGTTTTTGCTTAAATAATAATTTAAACGCTTTTATACCTTAGAGTATTTATAAATAAAAGAGTATACACTATGTATTTTAGGAAAAAATGTATTTACTACCCAAATAGGGCCATAGGAAAAAAATAACAAAAAAAATTCACACTATTTTTTGCAACTTTTTCTGTTGCATTGTGTCTGAAGTCGTTTAAACTACCACCCGGCGTCGTTTTCAGTAGCAGTCTTGATATACCCTGTATATATACAGGGAATATCAAGACTGCTACCGAAAACGACGCCGGACTGTAGTATTAGTCAGAGTTCAGACTTCAGACAGAATGCAACCAGTGGCGTAACTACCCCATCGGGGGCCCGTGGCAAAGTTTATCAAATGGGGCCCCTCGTATATGTAAAAAAAACTTAACATTGTATGTAATTTCGTTTTTATGAATCTTTTTTAAGGTGGCCTATTTGTAAACGGACCAAACGCGGCGGAACGGAACATGTTCATGGTCGTCTCGGGATCGAATCCCAGGGCACACCTCTGACTTTTCGGAATGATGCGTGTATTGTGTTTTCAATCACCACGCACTATGATGGTGAAGGAAAATATCGTGAGGAAACCTGCATACCATAACGATTTGTAAGAGTTTCTATGGTAAGTTAAGTCCGTCAGCCCGCACTAGGTCAACGCGGGACTATTATGAGCTGATATAGTACAGTACAGAACTTGTTTTAATGATATGGTTTCATATTTTTCATCGCAATTTGTACATTAATTATTTCACTAATATTTTTTACTCTGGCCCGGCACAATGACAACACTGCGCCTGGTGGTAAGCGTAAATGCCGTCCAGACACAGTATCGAATGGCATCAGACGGCAGTCCCATGCCATTCGATACAATCTTAGATTATATACTCGTCTAGATAACACATCACACCTCACCGCACGGCTCAAAAATAGTCTACCAAATTTGGTAGACTCGCTTCTCACGTACGTCAGTGTCATTTGAACTACATATGGATAACGTGCTCCCGAAAAATAATTAATTATGCCGGTTTGTGCTGTCGAATTGTATCGCAATTGTGTGGGAAAACTGTATAATAATACCAATATCACTTTCTATCGGTAACATTATTGTTAAACCACTATTATTTGAAGAAAACATGAACTTTTAATTCATTATTTTGAAGATGACTTTCATTGGCCAGTGTTGTCAATTTATTACTAGGAAGATTTGTTGAAACTATGGGAGAAACTATAAAACACAAATATCATTACATAATATTTCGATCAGAATAACAACAAGAAGAATGGCATTATTTATTTAATGAGTAAATAATACTTACCTACACGATATTAATGAAACCCACGACGACATGCACTTCATAGTAATTTTATTAATTCTTTGCCTTGCATGTGTATTACCATTCAAAATTTCACAAACGGGGTACTGCTATAGTCATCTTTGAAGAAACATCGAGAACTTATTCAAGGTCCTAATAATATTTTTAGACTACGGATTCCGTACTAGCAAATTGCTAGAGAGACATTACACAGCGGAAACGAAAAGAAGACCATTCGTAGCCTCACATGACTTCAGTTGTGTGTTCCGAACATTTTACTTATGATGATTTATATTTTACATAAATACAGAAATCAGATAACAGCCCAGGCAATAAATCCAAAGAGTTAATTCTATTCGGAAACAAACACTAGGAGATGGGTTTAGATCTTTATTGTTTTTACTAAAATGCGTTATAAATATGATTAATAGTATGATTACTTTAAATAAAGAAAAAAAAAATTTATTTAACCTATTTTGTGTATCAAATAATGGGGAAAAGTTAAGTTAATAATTTGGAGTAGGCATCCCTAAACACACACACCTTGACAGTTGGATTACAATAATTACACGACCGGTACTCACACATATCAACGAAAGTGAGGCCTTTTTTAGCGCATCGTTTGTTGACATTGCTCAATCTAGACGAGTATACCTATAATCTAAGGATACAATTATGCCGCTTTGTTAAGATGCCTCTTCACACTACGGCGGATGGACTCGAATCATAGAGAGGAGGGAACACGCATGACGGCAAACAACTCCATAGCTTGACGGTGCGGTACAAAAAAGAATTTGCGAACCTTTTTGTTCGTGTTACATGGTTTGGACTATCAAGCTATGGCTCCGTAAGCCAACACGCGTGGTTCTGTCTAGGAATGGTGAGGAGGGGATCAAATTGAACAATTCTTTAAAGCATTAACCGTGATGCAGACGGTAGAATACGCTTAGAGAGGCAAGGCGACATCCCTCCGTAGTTGTAGCGACTCTATGTTGCTCATAACGTCTGCATCGTTCACAATGAGGATGGCCCGTCGCGTCACTGCAATCCATCTAAGGCATCGAGCAGGTACTACACATTACACATACACATTGGCCTCCCTATAAGATTCAGGCACAACTGCTGTGCAGTAGGACGCTCGGTAGAGCCGAGTCAGTGCAGGAGACAACTCCGCTGCACAAGCTCTTAAAACCACCGCCGGTATTCCATCCGGACCACTGGCTTTCCGCACATCGAGAGACCGAAATTTATTAATCTTTATCCTTTTTTTTGTCCACTGCTGGATATTGGCTTCCTCTTAATTGCGCCATTTCACCGTATCGTCAGCTTGTCGCATCCAACATCGGGCAACAACCTTTTGAAAATCGTCACTCCATCTGGCTGGAGGGCGTTCTACTGTACGTTACCCAAAACATGGTCTCCTCTCAAAAACACGTTTACCCCAACGGTTATCGGTTCTTTGACAGATGTAGCCAGCGCACTGTCTCTTCAGCTTGCTAATCCTGTTTGATGTCTATAACTTAGGTTCTCGAACGGCTAAGCTCATTACAGACCTTATCCTTCAAAGATACACCGAGCATAGAACGCTCCACAGCTCGCCGAGCAACCTTGAGTTGGTGGACCAGTCGTACTCGTAGTCGTGAAAACTTTCGTTTTCAAGCTTTGTGGCAAAGGTGACGAGATGACTCAACGTAGTTTACCAAATGCTGCCCAGCCCAACTGGAACCTCCTCATAGCCTCTTTCTCAAAGCTATTTCTACCTTGTTAAAAGGTCTGCCTCAGGTTGGCATATTCGGAAACAACTTCGAGCTGGTGCCCACATATATTGATGGTGGTTGATCATTACATTGGTTTTGTCGAAGTTAATTTTATTATCTATTTGCTGTGAGGCTGAAGCCAGGTGCAGCATCTGTTGAAACGTCTTCTGCGTTTATTTATTATTTTATTATTTATTGTCACTGTTTCACAAATCGTTTCACTTCGAGATTGAAATTTTTTAGATCACACTTGTCTGTAACATATGCAGATTTAATATTTTCCACTCCTTTTAATATGGTTCAACTTGATTTTTATTAGTACTTGGTTGTGATTGTTTTGAGTCTGAATATTCACTATCGCCGAGATTTTATTTAATTTTTAGTTTCGTCCATTCGTTCATTTCTGGGACTCTATTTACTTGCATTAATATAAATAAATAGCTCGTTCCCAAAGTACTGACTTATTTTAGGTAACTTTTTATTTATTGCTTCGTACTTCTTTCTCTTTCGAATTTCGCTACCACTTAAATAGTTTCCATCACGAGACACTTTTATATTTATTTAGAAAATATTACCTTAAAATTATTTAAATTTAATTTATTGGTTTCTTACTAACATTATACAATAATGAAACAAAAACAAAGCATTTAAGTCAAATATTATGGTGAAATGTTTGTCTTGTTTAAAATGTAGCCAATTATTTATTTTTATTAATTAATTATATTATTAATGTTACGTTATTCTCTGCTTACATCCTGTCGGACTTCAGCCCGAGGCCCTATTGAGCCGGGGCCCTGCCGGCCCGGGGGCCCCTAAGGCCGGGGGCCCGTGGCATTTTGCGCACTCTGCCACCCTATTGTTACGCCACTGAATGCAACTAAAATTTTCGCAATTTTTTTTTCCTTTCTTTATATTTGAGTGGCAAATACATAGTTTTTTTTTCTAAACGAATAGTGTACACCCCTTCATTTTTTAAAGATGCTATGGTACGCATGGGTATAAATTATTATTTAAAAAAAAACTATGGACTTACCGCACAAAAACGGTGATACTAAAAAAAAGTAGCTTTGCGAAATCTTTAGTTGTATTGGGTTTGTAGTCACTAAAACTACCACCAGACTGCGTTTTCGGTAGCAGTTTTGATTAACTCTATGTTTATAGCAAACTAATTACAGGTGTTGTTATATCCTAGTTTTTCAACCGTATAGGATTAGGAGCTTACATTAATTGTTACTGCTGTACTATTTCAAAGTAAAACATTTCCTTAAAAATGAAATATATTATTTACTATATTTCATAAACCTTTTATGTTAAAGTAATTAAACAGGCGTACATAACCAGCGCGTTAAGTTAAAGCCAACGACCCTTACGTTCTAAATATCAATTACGGGTTCATCGCAACACTGTGTGCTTTTTTAATCGTCTTCTGGCGAACAAACTTGACTTATTGTACATTTTTATATAAGTGTAAGACCAGTTCTGGATACTGGGCAAGATCCCGATATAAATTTCTTCGATACTGCGGTCGTAAAAAGTTGCACAAAGAAAAAGTAGGTAGGTATTTCTCGACAGGAACGAGCTATAATGCGACCGTTAAACTCATTTTCAATGAATATTTACATTAGAATTTAGATAAATCTATGATTCAAAGTAACCACGTCCCATTTGAACCTATAAGACAGTTGCGGTGTAAATGTAACAAGTAGATAAATTTTCATGAAATCAATATTGATGTGTGAAATGCCCAAAATTGTTACATCTAGAGACATGATAATAAAATAGTGTTACAATACTTTATCTGTAATATTTATTTATTTATCTGTAATCGTAGAACAAAAATTGCAATGTTGTTTTTTTTTGTTGTGTTTAACCTAGCCCAAATTAGTGAGATAGTCATCATATTAGAATGAAAGTCGTTCGGCGAATTCGTGATAGATTCATAACCGGCCGGTAAATTTTACTAAATCTTGATAAGCAAATAACTTGTCTGAATAAAAAGGTACGTAATTTGTGGCATACTTTTGATTTTTGATGCTCACATTAATTTGACACATTCCATTAATTCGTAAATATTACAGCAAATGACATCAATATAAAATGGCACGATTCAGGTGCTTATTTACTTTTTAGATTAATTTTTAGATGCATTTTATATAAATAATTTATTGATTCTACAATATGTACTTAGTGAAAGAAAAATTTAGTTCGCATTTTGTTTACTATGTACTACTTTTTCAAGCCTTGTAGGTACTAATTATTAAGGAGTCTTCCTACTTGGTTTTATATAAAAACAGTAGTTCCGAGGTTTTAAGAGAGACCTCGAGTCTTGACAAAATGTATTCAATAAAATAACACAGCGAAACGGTAACTTCTAGAGCAATGAAATATTCGAGAACCGCCAGTAAACACTCCGGTCCTTTCATTCGAACGCCGTTTCGTTGGGCACCAGTCGTTTTCTACCCAATTACAACCAAATTATCCCATTGATTGAAAAAACATAAAAGTGAAACTCAATTGATAGAACTCGCAGACGTTTGGCTAAACCTTACTCGTAGTTCTTTGTTGAACAGGTTTTAAGAATTTAAATCTGAATAAATAATGCAGCGGCTCGTTTCCACGGATGGATGACATTGAAGGTTTTTTATTTTGTTTACGAGATTCGTATATGGATTTTTTACACAATTTTTAGCGTGCGTCAGATAATTTTACTTAAGATAATCTTCAAGAGATATCTAGTATTACATATTGATAAATGACTAGTTTAAAGATATCATTCACATTACTTGTAAACTGCAGTCTCATCCATTGACATAAATGTATGGACAGGGTGAAAAGCGCGTAGTGTTCGACGCAATCTCTATTCCACAGAGTTAATACATTACTATATAATATGAAACTCTATATCTCTGGTGGAGCCTTACTGAAATACGTCGTCACTCGAAATCATTTTGAAAATGCTTGCTTGTATTATGACAGAAAGTTTAATAAAAATGAACATAACAGAATTTTAATAACAGCTTAGACACAAATGGTCTGAAGAGCCTATCCTTATTTTTTAAATCAATGGTCTCATCAATAAATTGGCATTTGACCTAAAATAAATAACTTGGTTTTTTAAAAATATTGTATAGTTTTGCATTAGTCAGTTAAACTAATATATTAGGTGTGCATTATTGTTTGTTACTGAGGAACAAGATAGATCTAAGATAACCCTATGGTACTGGCGCAGATCCATCTATACGAGTAAGTGCCCCAACAATATTTAAGAGCTGGTAGTCGGCGACGACATCAGCTGTTCGCATGTCAATAGAATGTTAATAGAACTCCGACAAGCAGAGCAATTAGCCTTTTAAATACGTTCACAAGCCAAATCCAAGATTTTGATAGTTTTTATAACATTCATCAAGTATTTAATATGCCTCGTAGATATTTGGTGTTCAGGTTTGATTTTTATGTTTTAGATTTTTTTTAGTTTTGTTTTTATTTGTTAATAATTTATATCTGCGTTCTTTATTGAAATGTTATCCATGTATAATTACTTTTTGTTTAATCCCACGGATAGTACGCGACAGCTCGAAATGGCAATAGGGGTATGAGGTAACGCGTGGCGGATGGGACATCCGCATCGCTTGCGAAATCCTAGTCTTAGCGCTAGACCAGTCCGCATCAACCGCATTTATTGATTTTGATCCCACTCACGTTGTTATTTATATTTTATTGTGCATTGATATGACAGTGGTAGCTTTTAGAGCAAATGAATATAATTCATTCTCATTCTTAGTGCTCTATTACGTTCATACAGTTCACCCATATTAGGTTTTCACATATATCTTCTATGTGCAGACATCCATCAGTTACAAAGTGTAGATAAAAAAATGCCATGTCGACTTTTTGCTTACAATACATGCCCATTTAACAGCCATGCTCATGTAAGTCGAAATTCTTCAGTATGTCTATATTAGTGAAGTAACAGCTATATAGACGCATTTTATCCAACTAGTGACATGGCTAATGGTTCGATAACCATTGCAAATAACTTCCTCTGTGTGAAGTTGAGTCGCATTGGTGCGTATTTGAACTTCAAAGCAGATTAGTTGCTTTGCATTCACTACCCTTTCTTCTATTTCCCTGGTTCGCCTACAATCCCTTATGTGTTATACTTAAATGTTAGCGCAACTAGGATTCTTCAAGAGATGTAACATTCATGGGTTGTTATCACATTTAAGTCAAGTCGAAGTTATGGTACAAATGGCTAATAATAAAACAACACAATAAGATTTCACTTATATATTCAATTAATCGATAAAATGAAAGCATGTGTAAATTAAGTTACAAAATTGACTTATTAAATATTTATATCATACTCTATGGTAAAAAATCTAATGTCTAATATTGCTCACGTAAAGTTAAGGTGGGAAACAATACACGCATACTTATTGCTATATCGATTGCTAGTCGTAAGTACAGATATAGTCAAATATACAGACCTCGCGATGAATTCCACAAGTAATAAAAGCAAAAACAAATAAAAAATATTGAATCTCAAAGGGTCTGTGGCAACAAACATAGACAGGGAAGCTTGGCTTCTTTGCTTTAATTCACATTTCTTACAATTTGGCTTAATGGCTAAGATTTCCAGAAGAGATAGATTTTTTATCGACTTTTTTATCGACTCCCAAGCCATTGCTAAGTAAGTTTGAGACTGATAGATGTAGGAAAATAAGCACTTTAAGTACGATAGAGTGAATGAAATGAACGGTCTTCTGTGTGATTTGACCAATATCATAGTATATTTAAAACTTTATTAGCTTAGTCGCCACGTACCTCCTGACAGTTTAGAAGGCGTTACAAGATGTTCTGGACAGTATCAAATATACAATTTATAAGGCCTTAACACGAAAAAAAGTTGAGTGGTGTCAAGGGACACCCGGATGTTCCTTTCGATTAATTAGTGAAGGAATTGTAATATATTTTTTTTATCTATAATATAAAAATGAATCGCAAAATGTGTTGGTAAGCGCATAATTCAACAACGCCTGGACCAATTTGGCTGATTTTGGTCTTGAAATATTCGTGGAAGTCCTGGGAAGGTTTTAGGGGTGAGAAAAATAGGAAAATTTCTGAGGAAGATACTAAAAACCTTTTTTTTTGGTAGGTCGCCAATGTACACCCTGTCCCCAAAAAGGGTGACCGTTCGGACCCTTCGAGTTACAGGCCGATTGCTGTGACATCCCTACTCTCCAAGGTTTTGGAGCGAGTTATCAACACTCAGCTCCTGAGGTATCTTGAGGATCGCCAGTTGATTAGTGACCGCCAGTACGGTTTCCGTCATGGTCGCTCGGCTGGTGACCTTCTTGTGTACCTCACGCACCGTTGGGCGGAAGCTTTGGAGAGTGGGGGTGAGGCGATTGCGGTCGGCCTTGACATTGCGAAGGCGTTCGACCGAGTGTGGCATCGCGCCCTTCTGGCGAAGCTACCTGCGTATGGAATTCCTGAGGGGCTCTGCAAATGGATCGCCAGCTTTTTGGATGGTCGGAGCATAAAAGTCGTAGTGGACGGCTGTTGCTCCGAGACCAAGACCATTAATGCTGGTGTTCCACAAGGCTCGGTGCTATCGCCGACACTCTTTATCCTGCATATCAATGACATGTTGTCTATTGATGGCATGCATTGTTATGCAGATGATAGTACGAGTGACGCGCGGTACATCGGCCAACGGAGCCACTCTCGGGATTCCATTATGGAAAGACGGTTTCAACTTGTGTCTGAAGTCGAGAGCTCTCTGGGGCGGGCCTCCGAATGGGGTGAATTGAACCTAGTTCAATTTAACCCTTCGAAGACACAAGTTTGCGTGTTCACTGCGAAGAAGGACCCCTTGGCATGGCGCCGCAATTCCAAGGAGTTACTCTCCAAGGATCCGAGAGTATTGGAATCCTTGGCATCGAAATATCAAGCAAGGTCGAGTTTAGGAGTCATTTGGAGGACAAAGCCAAACTGGCGAGCAAGAAGTTGGGAATCCTGAACAGAGCCAAGCGGTACTTTACGTCGCGTCATAGATTGACACTTTACAAAGCGCAAATCCGGCCCCACGTGGAGTACTGCTCCCACCTCTGGGCAGGTGCCCCAAAATACCAGCTCGACCCACTTGACTCCTTGCAGCGACGAGCTTGTCGAATTGTCAATGATCCCGATCTCACGGACAAATTGGAACCGTTAGGACTGCGGAGAGACTTCGGATCTCTCTGTGTGTTCTATCGTTTGTTCCATGGGGAGTGCTCCGAAGAGTTGTTTGAGATGGTACCACCGTCGCCTATGTACCATCGCACCACACGTTTCCGCAGTAGAGTTCATTCCCACCACCTGGAGGCGTACCGCTCCCGAACGGTACGTTTCCAGCGTTCTTTTCTACCACGTACGTGCAAGCTCTGGAATGAACTCCCTGCATCGGTGTTTCCTCAGCGCTATGACCTGTCCTTCTTCAAACGAGGTTTAAGGAGAGTACTATCCTTGAGGTAGGCAGCGACTTTGTTGTGCTGGTCCCCTGGCACTACGGAGGTCCATGAGCAGCGGTAGCCGCTTACCATCAGGCGGGCCGCTTGCTCGTCTGCCTACTAGGCAATAAAAAAAAAAAAAAAAAAAAAAAAAATATCGTTCAAGCGTGATGCGTCCAGCCAGTATAGGATGATCTTTGTTTATTTGACGGGAGACGTAAAAGACGGTCCAGCTTCAACTACCACCCAACGTAAAATGATCTATCTTTCCATTGTCTTTCATTGACGGCTGACGAAATAGAACAAAATTCAAAAAATATGTACATCGTGTATATAATATTATCTAGATACGGCGTCTTGCGCATAATTTTGTTAAATGTAAATTAAAACGATGTCCACATCTACCAAAATCGCCCATTGTTTTTTGAGATTATTGCAACAGTTTTAAACAAAGTATACTCTATCGAAGCGTTTTGCCGGAGTATACCAAAATATATCTAATTATAATTTTTCGTTTTCATAAACGACATTGTTTTTTGAATTTATACTTTTAGATGCGCTGGGGGACATATTTAAATTTCGCATTAGTATTGTTTTCAGACTCAAGAATAAAAAAAATATTGGTACGTTGATGCCGTATCTAGACATTATAATGAAACGATATGCAGTTTTATATTTTTAAATATTTGTTCTATTACTTACGTCACCTGGTAAGGCAGTATGAAGGTTTTATTAATTTGTATATTATGGTAACGTAATAGACGCGACTGCCAACAAGTTAACGATGGTGACGGGTTCAAATCCCAGGGCACACCTCTGACTTTTCGGATTAATTTCTACGTGAAATAAAATCCGCCAACTCGCACTAAGCAAGCAGGGTGGACTATAATATCTTCTTCTATAATATAAAAATGAATCACAAAAAGTGTTGGTAAGCGCATAACTCAACAACGCCTGGACCAATTTGGCCAATTCTTTTTTTAAATGGTTATTATTACTTTATTACTAACAAAAAGTAATGGCGTGCAATATTATTAGGAAAAACAGCATTTTGGTGCTGAAATAAGGGACGTAATATTGGATGGACAATAAAAAACGCTAAAGTTTTTAATGTCAAAATTTCATAAAGCAATCTTTATATGTACATGTATATGGAGATACGGGATATAATAGAGTGGAAGGTACGGGAGAGGGCTGGGATAGCTGACAGATTTGATAGGACGAAATGTAAATGCACGTTATAAGACGGGATGGATAATAAAAGAGAAAGGACGGGACGGATCGGGAAGAGACTGAACAGACGGATGAGACGGGATTGAGCCAGACAGTAGGATAGCTATGTCAAGTTTAGGTATACAAGAGATTAATACGAAAAATAACATGTATTTGGTGTGGAGTGGAATCAAAAAATATATGCACCCAGGCGAAGCTGGGTCGGGCCGCTAGTTGTAAATAATAATTTATTAAGGAGGATCGAAAATCAATGTATTACGGTTTTATTGTGTAATTTTAATTATACAGGGTATATCAAGACTGCTACCGAAAACGAAGCCGGGTGGTAGTCTAAGCGACTTCAGACACAATGCAACAGAAAAAGTTGCAAAAAAAAGCGACAATTTTTTTTTTGTTATTTTTTTCCTATGGCCATATTTGGGTGGTAAATAATTTTTTTCCTAAAATAATAGTGTATACCCTTTTATTTATAAATACTCTAAGGTATAAAAGAGTTTAAATTATTATTTTAGCAAAAACTATGGATTTACCACCCAAAAATGACGATATTTAAAAAATCATAAAAAATAATTGTCGCGTTTCTATGCGAAATTTTTAATTGCATTGTGTTTGTAGCCACTAAAACTACCACCCGGCTTCGTTTTCGGTAGCAGTCTTGAGATACCCGGTATGTCACCATCAAAAGAATCATTTGGGTATCACCATAATTATGTCTTTTTTTTTCACATATTTATGCAATTTATGTTTCTTTTGTACCGATTTGATTTATGACATTTGATGAAAATTAGAAATTGTCGCAACGTTTCTCACTTAATTTTCGGCTTCAGCGTATTCTTAGTTTTTACTATAGCCTTTAACATATTAATATGTATTTGGATATTTTATTGCCTCTATTAGAGTTAAATAAAATGTATGACATCATTTTCAAATAAAGAAATAAAAAACGATTGTCAAATGTTTTTCGTGCCTACTTTTCGTGAGAATTTTTTCCGGCTAGCCCCCTTTCACAACGCGCGATAAGGAACTTCGTTCCAATAATACTGGTAATGAAAAGTCAGCGGTGACTTGAGATTGAAACTCAATATTTTTGTACAGAGAGGTAGGTTATCGCCCCTTTATTGGTATCAAAATTTAACTAATACAACTAACAATACTAAAACCCGTGTTTCATTGCGAGGGCAGTATGTAACATTTAATGATGTAAATAGTAAACATTAGTGAAAACACAAATAGGCTTTGCCATTAACATAAATAACACAGCGAAAAAGCTACATATAAATTAATAGAACATCATGGTGTTTTGGCGACGTTTACGAAGACTGTTAGAATATCGAAAACAATATAGTTTCATCAAAATCTATCTGACCAAAATGAGACTCTTAGACGCTTTGGCGCCGACCAATCGTGCGTAATTTAAAACTTCGTCACTATTGTCACGCTTCTTGCTGCCGATTTTTCTCTTATACGTCTTGTAGATCATAACTTCGCCTTTTACCCAAACGGGTATGTAGTTTGTGTCACTTTCTCTTGGATAATTCGTGTCGACACTGTCGATGTCTGGATCTAGTCTAGAATACGGCGAGGCGTCTAGCTTAGGTATACAATCCTGCAAAGGTATCCAGTTGTATGTCTCCGGACATAGTAAGTCTGAAGGAAAGAAATTCCCTTTGTACCTCATCTTACGACACGAATGGATGTAATAACCCATGTAGTAATACTCGAGCTCCGGACAAATTGAATGCAGATTTCTTGTGAATTCTATCTCTCTAAAAACAAATAAATAATCTCCATTAGCGATTTTATAGACTAATACAAGATAAGAAACAATAAAAATGCATAAAATAGATAGTGTATTTTTTGTGGATCCTATAAATAAATAAAAAATATCGAGTGGCCACTGAAATGGCACATAGGCACTATTAGAAGACATTGAAAAAGGTCGTTTCACTTTTTTCCGAATACTGAAGGTAAATTTTTATGTCATGTTTTAATCGTTGTTATGAATACTAGGGGCCGTCCATTAATCACATGATCTTTTATTTGGCATTTTTAACCCCCCCCCCCCCCTCCCCCCCCCCTACCTTTTACAAAAACCCGTGTATTTTTAGTACATTTTAGGATTTTTTATAATCCTAAAATTTTTCGAGTATTCTCTTTACATACGGGTATAAAGTATAATTCCTTTTTATTCTGAAATTGAGGAACATGATAAAAATGTCTAGACAGAATGGTTGCAGTTGTTTTTGATTGGCATATAAGAAATAATAATATTATGCAGCAATTTAATCAAAATTATGTGTCGAAAAAAAATACACGTGATATCTTATTAGACCCGTAAACCCCGCCCCTTTTCTACGAGCTGTATGCGCCGGCCGTCAACTCCGGAATGCGCGGAAGTGTGCACGAAGAGGTCATTGGCACTAGCAGTAGCCACGCGTCGTGAGACTTTTTGCAAAAATATTTTTAAAACTTCTTTGTCAGTGTTCTTTGTGTATATTTGCATTAGTTACATTGTAATTTGCACTATTGCGTGTTTAAATAACTCGACATCTTGTTTGATTTTCTGGCTTGAATATAAAAAATAAATTTAAACGTTCAAATTTAGGTATATAAGAATAATATATTCGTGGTTATACTGACCTAAGTGCGCCGTAAGTACCCAATGTTAAGTTGGTATATTGAGGATCATAGAAGAAATAAACAGATGAGACACATTTTGGCAGTATGTCAATAACCCCAACAGCTATTATTTTACCATCCAACCAATACTGCTGGTGAAAGGAACCGTAACCGCATAGAGGTCCGTTCTCACTGAATTCCTCCTAAAAGTATTAAAAAAATATATTTAAAAAAAATCATTACACATATAACGAAATATTATTCCTACAGTTATTCGTACATTATTTAACGAAAATATTATTCCTACAGTTTTTTGTAAAGTTTTTTTTTTAAGTATAACATATTAAGTATTCAAAAATGTATTGAATGATTTCAATATCTATATTTTTTTCTTTTCTGACATGCTGCTACAATGACAATGATAGTACATAAAATTGTTTATACCATCGTAAGCCCAATTGTTTTAACCATGATATCCAAGTAATCCCGCTTGAAAATATCTTGTCATAATTTGACGCTTGAATAATAATATGTTGTCAAAACTCAACACTTACCAACAGCGGGCTTTGTACCAAAAAGTCTTTGAATTTAGCCTCTGTACATTTCTCAGGCTTATCGTTGTGTATTACCGTTTGATATTTGAGATACACCTGGTGCGTCTCTTTAGATGTTGCCAACCACTCCGCACTTGGCGGGGTGGTGCGGACTAATCTTATCTGAAAAACAGACAAACAATATGACATTTTTGAGAAAAGAATCAGTAGGCATTAGATAAGTAGATGATTTTTCACTGTAACGTAGAAACTAAACTACTTGGTCATTCTGATAAAATGCTAGAAACTCAAGTGGTATGTTACAGTAAGTACGTCAATGCAATAATTTGTTTTCACTTGGCATCATTTATCATAACAATGATATGTCATATTCTAGTCATGAAGGCATTGTTCAGAATATTTACATCAGTGGATCTAAAGTCTAAGATAATAAGAACCATTGGAGCTTATACTGCTTCTCTTGAATTAAACAGCTTTGTAATGCTAAAGATTTGACACTAACAATAAATAATATACAAAAAATATTAACGATGTGAATGGCCTTAGCTCCTCCTATTTGTTATCTTTCAAATCATTTTCGTTGCGAGTTAAACCCACAAACGCACAAGTCGAGCTATGTAAATTTTCCCCAAACGGGCAATACCTCACTCTTTTTATTTTCTTCAATAATCTATCACATTGTGCTAGTCTGTGAAAATTTGCAAAAATTAAAATGTCAAAAAGAGCATTACAGGTATAGTACGTCTTTATAGATTATATTTTGTATTGTTTGTTTGATTGTAGATTATATTTTCCCTCCACCCCTAAATATGCAACACTTAGTATGATTTCTAAGTCTATTCATGCAAATGTATAGAACTATGCCTTATAACGATATAGACAATGATAGGCAAATTACAGTTTGTGTAACAATACAATAATACACAATGCAACAATAAACCTGTAATGTAACAAACTGTAGATACTTCGATCTCGACGCTCCATCACTGGAAATAAACAATCACAAGCAATAGCGTACAAAAAACTGAATAATTGTGATTAAGTACCTCCAACTTTTGTTTGACATCATCGGGCAGTTCGTTCACAAACTCCTCAATTTGTTTTTCCCTGTTTTTGTTGGTCGTTTCTAGAGAGGTTACGTCAATACCCTTCTGCTTTAGTTTTTCTAATTTCCTCTCCCGTCTCAATTGCTTGGCTTTTTTGCAAGGTGCTTTGGTAGGATCTGGACCAGCATCTGCAAATAAATTTACAAGGATGAACCTCTATGTGAGCTCTATACAATTTTACGGCACTTTTGATTTTAGATTAAGAAATTGTATTATAAACGTCCGATTCCCATAAACTAGTAAATATAATCCTCAAATTTGATGATCCCATCAGGGAATAAAATAATTCCTAATATGGAAAGGATACATAGCGAGCTTTGTAGGTAACAATAAGGCAAGTGAAATCATTAATTGTTTTCACGAAATATTCACATTTATGTCATGGCCTAAGAAACGTTTCGAAAGTATTATACACAAAATACACGCAATTCTGGTTAAGAAAAATATTTAATATTACTTAATTCAACGCCAGAATGACAAAGACAATGACACGCAAATGTAAAAAGACAATGTGATATTGTTTCTAAATTTGGTCACAACTGTTATATTTTTTGTAACATTATGTTCCAAAAATAGTATGAAACCTGCCGTAATTAGCTATGATGATTC
This sequence comes from Hyles vespertilio, assembly GCA_009982885.2. Classification (NCBI taxonomy): domain Eukaryota; kingdom Metazoa; phylum Arthropoda; class Insecta; order Lepidoptera; family Sphingidae; genus Hyles; species Hyles vespertilio. The sequence continues at coordinate 10,069,751 of CM042806.1, read as the reverse complement.
TTCTTAAAAAAAAACGTGCTGTATTATAAACCCTTTAGGTACTAAAAAAACATGAAGTTTGATTAAATTAATACTTTACCTTTTTTCACATCCTTCTGTACATTTGTACTGGCTTCTTTTTGTGTAACATTAACATCCATTTGTACTGATGTTTCACCTTAAAAAACAACAATCTAAATTACTTGACAACATTAATTATTTTGTCATGCCACATGTCATGATTTGACGCGACTACGAACATGTTTACACTTTACAGTGTTTGTGAGTTAAAATCCCAGTTTTTATTGTAGCAGTTACCTAACAAGATCACATAATGCTTTGTTTACCTATGGGGATTGAGTTCTTTATCTTATTTGATTTATTGCTGGCTAGTATATACCAAATATATATAATACCTATATACCAAAAGGGATAATGAGGCACGCTCGACATAGTGTGTCAAGGCCTTTTAGTTCACAAGAAATAATTAGGGGTGAGCCTATCAATACTCAAAGAAATCAATATTTAAATAGTGTTCAATTAAGTCTACAATAATGTTCAAAATCGTATACCTTTTGTACTGTCAGTTTCTTCATTTAATCTATCTGCACCTTCACAGGATTTGATATCAGATAAATTTATATCCTGTGGCTCCCTGGTAGTCTCAACATATTGTTCAACTCCTTCCTCGAACCCTTCCCCTAATACTTCAGAACCACTACTGCATGTTGACATTTTCCTCTCCTTATCATTGTCAGTCTGACCACTAAGGGCCTTATTAAAGCGCTTTAATACTTTCTTCTGAGATTTACTAGGTTTAAATTCTAATTGCTCTGCACCTGTTTACAATTTAATTTACATACATAAATGATGTATTCAATATGTATAATAAAGTTACAAATAAATAAATAAATAACACCCAACAGTCACATACATAGTCCTGACCCCACACTAAGATCGAGTTTTGTGTCGTGGGTATCAGGAATTACGAGAGACTTTTCGGTCTCACAAACACCCAGACCCGGAAGAAATATTTGTGGGCCGCACAAACATTTCTCTCGGTGCGGGGATCGAACCCGCGGCCTCTCGTTTCACAGGCGGCGTCTAACCAACTGCGCCACGGAGGCTATCGATCATTGAAGTTTCTAGAATATTTGAATAGCTATAATTTAAGACCACACTATGTAACTTGACAGACAATTCAGATCTCAGTCTTATTGGTGGTGAAACCATCAACAAAATTTACTTTATTGTATACTGATTTTGTGGGAATTTCTAATTACAGAAACCTCCATGGATTTACTTTGTAAATTGGATTAAAAACTTGCGACATGACGAATAACATTTTAATTAGTAGGGTAACTACATGTGGTGTTAATAAATGTAATTTGGAGCATGCATTCATATCTAACCCAAAACATTTGATAACCTAAAGTTAATCAATATACTGTGACAAATATAGTGTAATAACACACCTTAGATGGTCATACATAATACAGATTCATAAGTGTAATTGTAATAAAAGGTAGACATGTTTCGAAGAGGAAAATATAATTTGGTTTATAAATACATTTAAATGATTAACATTACATGAGTATGTATGAAAATATAAAATTATTTGTAGCATTTGTAGGTAACTTAACACTCCACCCCGCACCAGTTATACTATATTTAAGGTAAAGATAAAACAAAAGAAATCACAAACCGTATAGTATACATTGGACAACAGGTGACATCCATGGTAGGTTTGTAACAATATTTTCCCGATCTTCTCCAACCTCTGTCAATCAAATCCTGATAGTCGCTCACTGTTAAAGTGTGTGCCCACATACCTAAAACATATGGAAATACCTAATGCTCAATAAACTCATTCATATCCTTATAGAACTTGTTTTCAATAATATGATACAACTTAACACATTGAATGTCCTGAAACATTATAGAGTTTACTAAATTTACATAATTTTTGGTGTTATGATTACTGTTATTAGGAAAAATTATAAAATTTCTTTAAGTGAAATTTGCAGTAAAAAAAATATATATTTCCCACTTAATTAAATTTATTAAAGCATATATTAAGAAACACACACAACGTCAAACTAATTAAAAAGTTGAATTAGCCTGATGAAAATATTTAATATAAATAATAGGATGTTTATAAACTTACCGTGACTAAAATTCGTATTGGGACTTCGACAATATCCACATCTATAGCCCTCGTGTTCGGCATAATATTCCACTATACTACGAAACATTGCAGCCAAGATTTTAATTTAATTTACAATTATAGGACCGGATTATTTAGGAATTAGCACATGAAAATTGAAATCTCGTCTTTTGTCACTTTGACATTTCGGAAACGTCAATTACACTCATGACAGTTAAATCCATAGATTAAAATACGGGGCAAATACGGATCGCAAGACAAATGGAAATAATTTTGGAAATTGTTTCAAAAGCAAATATTTTTATACCTCAATTGTACTACAGTACGATTTCAAAGCTGTGGTCTTCTGTTCGAATCACGGGTCGGGCAAAGTCATATTGGATTATTCTATTCATTATCAGCCCGCAGCTCAGTAGTGATGTGTATTATATTCCTACCATTTTTGCATACAAACAACATCAAAACTTAACCATATTGGTACTATCTAAACTTTTCAGACATGCTACGGTAAAAAAATTAAATACTCAACAAAGCTCAACTACAGCTCAAAATGTTCGGAACACCCATTACATGTGGTCCACAGGCCAAGTAGTACCACATGTGGTCTAATAGCGAATAGTTTTACATCGATCCCTCCTTACCTGGAAAAATCACAGACTACTCATTTTTCGTGACCTTTCGAATTCTTTTGCCGACACCAATGAGCCGACACGCCCAATGACCTTCAAAATCTAATGACCAAGTTGAATGAAGCATGCATTAAATTTTGCTTAAAAATAAATATTAAAAAGACCGAAGTAATGGCCATTAATGCTTTTGACAACCTCTCCCCCAAAATAAGCATTGGCGGAGATGTTTTAAATTGTGTTGAGAAATTTAAATATCTAGGTAGCACATTAACATCCAAACTTGGCCTAGATGCCGAAATAAACTCCAGAATAATGCTACCGCTGCTCGCATGATTTCAAACTCTCTACCAAAGTCAGTGACTATAGGTCAGTGGTGCTACCCAAACTCTTCAGAGACATGGGACCCCTATCGCACACACATTCGATTCATTATGATATGGGCAGGGGATACCGTGGCGGAATTCTCACGCCCCGTAATCACGGAGCGGTAGAGCTAGTTGAGCGATTTAACACCCGGCAACTTCTTCTTTGCAGGCGGGGGCGTCTGGGACCGTTCCAGTCATGATGCGATTTAGTCACGATCAATAATGATGGCTGAAAGTGAGAGGTCTTCTCCGACAGCTGATCGGAGTTCTGTGCACTCGTTACCCCAGGCTGGAACACCTGAATAGTGTACTGGGCTGTGTGCTCCGGACAATTACAACAGTGCTGACGCACACAGTTCTATTCTTCCACCCACAGTGCCCTACCAATCTCCAAACTGTTCTCCTTCTCTAATATCATATTTTTGTTTCCTCCTTATATGACTACACATGGACAATGTTCCGTTGACACTTTTTCTTTCCTTGATTTACTATTCCTGGCTTATCGTCCCTGTCCTCCTAAAGAATAATAGTCTACCCAAAATCCTCATGCAACGTAATTTTTGGGGGGATATGAATCTTAATATTCAATTGGATGCTGACAACATAGACTTGAATTCTCGTCTCCTGGCTAGAAGCCTTTTTCCCCAGTAAAATGTTGGGCCTTTTTGACAAGAATAGACCAGTCTGGTCTAAGTCTACAATGCTCAAACACCTTCCTTCTCCTTCTCCAGCTCACAGCCGATATTAAAGAACTGCTCTTTAAAAAGCAACGGCCAAATTCAAATACAATTGTAGACCCAATAAGTGAAACAGCAGTACTGGTAGAAGAAAGTTTCAATCCGGAATCTTTACAGTAAGGTGTGCAGGATTTGGATGGATGATGGATTTGATCAATGAAACAGGCCCCATCGTTTTATTACCAAAATACGATATTCTTACATAATTCAAAAGAAATGAAAGAAGAATAATTAGTAATGGTATGTATTACAGTACATAAATCTATATCAATATTGACTTCTTTGTTTGAGACAGTTGCATAGAGTCATTACCTTCATCCACTTCCAATATATTGGACATAACGGATCGTTTTCGTTTTATATGGAGTTTTTGATGGTCTCTAAAAATAATTTGATAATCATATTTTTATAAAGGTAAATAATATAAAAATATTTAATGATACATAACGCCATTGGCAAAACCTTGTTCTTTGAAAATTCCATGGTTGTATTTCTGTTTCGCCCCATATGAGAAAGGCAAATCCACTGATAAATAATATTGTAGCATGAAAACACCAAATATGTTTCCAAGTATGCGGTATATTCTGCAAAACAGGTTAATTTAAGCACTTGTTAAACCAAATCAATTCAAGTATTTAAAAATAAAAATCACCGTACTTTATACTTCTGTGTAACTTGTCCCACACATATAGATACTATTATGCCAGATGTATGACCAATAATCTTTATAACAGTGTGGATTGAATTCACAAATGTTGGTGATAATTCCTGAAAAAGAACAACGTCTATCTTATTTATTTGAGGTTCAACTTGGCTCACTGTAATGTTTATTACTACTTCTTATGCGTTATATGTACCGGCCGCCTTCCTTCAGTATCATTCATATCTTCATCGTTCTTAAATAGTCTTAGCGTTAGCGTTGACTTTCATATCTCAAGTCACTTATGTGGCTTAGTGGCCACATCCAGGACATAAAATCGGTCGCGGATGCTTGTACTTGTTACGTATTCTGTCCAAATTGCTCAATGTAATGATGAAGGAACATCGCAATGTATGCGTGCAATAATTGAAAATTCTGCATAAGAATTTCTAAAGTACCTTAGGTTGCGTTAAACAAAATTAATTTAACTTGGTGGATTAGAGGCTAATCCAGAAAGTTCAATTTAGGTCAGATGTAAAGCAGACTGGTTGTAAAATTATAAACCAAGTCATTCAACAACGTGAACAAATTGAAATCGGTGTTCCAGAAACTTTTATTGTCAATTAAATAGACATTATATACTAACATAACAAAGATCTAAAGTGAGATCCATTCCAGCAGCAGTCAAAGCAACGGCTATGGTCAACAATACAGGCCCTGGAACTACAGGAAAGAACCAAGAAAATGCTACAAGCATTCCTGGTATCACATGTGCTAAAATAAAAATCGTTTGTTTTATTATCATGCAAGAATGCAATTTTCTCTGTAAATCCTGATAGAGGATAACTTACACACAACAATAAAATATTTCCTGAAATTCTTGATGCGTTTATATTGAGTGTTATGTTTATACCAATGAAAAGTTTGTATAACTATAGTTCCTAATACTAGTCTTAAGAAAAATGGTAACGCTGTTAGTGCAGAAGCCTGTAACAATATATGTATACAAACAATATAACTACAGTTTAAAGGCAAGCAATATAATCGTATAGGTACCTAAGTAGCATTACTTACTTGGTAAATGTTATATTTCACCACCTTAGAATAGTAAATAGGACCGTGGATACATACAGAAATTATCATCCATGCATACCCAAAGTTTAAAGTACAAAGAGCCCAAAAAGGGACTGACTTCAATATTAGAGACCACGGAGCTTGAGAATTCATGAGCTAAAAAAATACACTATGTATTCTAGGCAACCGAAAAGTAGAGATACTAATGTCAATAAAATATATTCTGTAAAAAAATTACAAGCAATGGAACTGACCTTGATTTCAAAAATATTTCCGATTGTGTTACTTAGATAATTTGCCTCTTCTTCTGTAATACAAGGATGCAATTCTGGTCTATCAGTTACTATAAATATCCACAGTACGGACCAAAATATCTGCATGCCTCCAGAAATGTAAAAGCCCACTGGCCAACGCGAATAATATTGTATAGCAGCACATGTTAGAAATGTTGAAAATGTTCCGGTAGTTATACCTGATAGAAAATTAGTTTTTTAAATTAAGCATTTTTTAATATACTTAGATATGCAACTAACCTTACCACAATATGCCCACATAAAGTGATTTCTTTCAACTGGTGGAACCCAATGCCTTAACACCTGAACCATACTAGGTTGCATGGCGCCCTAAGATGAATTACATTATTGTTAAAAATGTTTTTACTTTTCAATATATTCCAATGAATCAAAATGGTTTGGCGGTCTTCATTGGTATCATTGAGTATTATTGAACTCAGAATTAAATTTAATACTACAGCAAATAGTACCTCATATACTTTTACATATAAATACTCACGGCACAAAATCCTTTTATTGTTCGAACGAAGAATAGTGCCCAAAAATGGTATAATGCAGAGGCAGGGGTCAAGCAGTTTAGAATACCTGATATGAGGCCCGCTATTCCAACAACCCATTTTGGTCCTAGTCTAAAAGCAGTCAAATATTAATATTTATTTATACATTCTGGTAGAAACATAATGATTAAGAACATAATGACATTAAGTGAAACTACATACAAAGGCATCAACCTTTTATACCCAATTAATCTACAAATTATATTTAACGGTGCCTAGATATTTCGGCTCGATTATTTTCTCTAGTTTGTTTGGATTTTATTCTAATTTATGTAAAACTCCTAACCGTTTAAAGTACTTTTTAGACTCGTATAGATCCTAATTTCCCGACCAATTTGATGTGGTACGTTCTCTACCTCGTGACTCTACCATGCTGTATAAGAACATAAATCTTACTATTTCTATAAATTACTACCATTTATTATTGGAACCTTGAGCTGCTTGCTTACGCTTGTATTAGTGAAATCGCTGATCCTATCCAGTTTTAATTAATTATCGGAAATGTCACAGACTTAGAGAAACTATTTTTGATTTCATTAAGTCCAGCCACTTCATAATAGATCATTTCATGTATTAGTAGTCTTTAATTTTTGTATTAGTCAAAAATTTAATTTACTATACGACGATATTTGCACATACCTATCACCGACATTATGAAATATAGGAAAACATATACAGAATCCGATATGGTAGGCGGCAAATATCCTAGCGACGTTCATGTCATCCCAACTTATTAAATCAAATATCTGAAATGTAATATCTGCATTTACTACCACATCAATGTACATATTTATACCCGTGCGTAGATAGTTTTCCACGTACCCCTGATCTCGCACCGCTTCCTGCTCTTTGAATATTAGTTTCATTATAAAATATATAAGTTTCTTCTCTTTTTGAAATCTGAACCATATCCACAATGTGCACACTGAGGTTATATCGAACTATGTATATTAAAAAGTAACCGAAGAAAATCATCACACCCACCTATAACAACATACACATTTAACACCGTGTTGTAAAGGAATAAACCCTATTTAATTATATATTTACTAACCACAGCACGGACTCTGATTTTGAACATGTTTATTGTGAAAAGTTTTACAAAAATCATAGCCACGCTGAATTTACAGCAACAATATCAAAAAGTGGTTATGGAAACTTTTCCTCTGTTTACGACAAATTGTATCCGAGATAGGTATTACAACCCGTCTTATAATTACTTAATGTGGAGATTTATGCATTAATTTATTGATTTGAGTAGAATATGCAGAAAAATTTCCCTCGGGTCCGTCGATTATAATATGATAAACAGATATTGTATTTCCCAAGATGAATCACCGTATTTTCATTTCAATACATTTCATACGTTTATTTATTTACTAGCAGCCCGGCCCAGCTTCGCCCGGGTACAAATAGATTTTTGTACAATAATATGTACGTATTATACATATAAATCTTCCTCTCGAATCACTCCATCTATTAAAAAAAACGGCATCAAAATCCGTTGCGTAGTTTTAAAGATTTAAGCATACAAAGGGACAGAGGGACAGAGAAAGCGACCTTGTTTTATACTATGTAGTGATTAGCGGCCAGGGCTGGCTCCGCCCGTGTGCAGATACACTTTTTTGAAAATACGTTATTGCCTATGTTGATCAGGGATAATGTAGGATTCTAATGGTGAAAGAATTTTCCAAATCGGTATAGTAGTTTCAGCAGTGGCGTAACTACACCATCGGGGGCCCGTGGCAAAAATCATCAAATGGGGGCCCTTCGTAGATATAAAAAAAAAAAAATATTGTAGTTTCGTTTTTATGAATATTGTTTGAATCTCAGTGCACTCCTCTGATTTTTCGGACATGTATAGTCAATCTCCACGCACTATGACGGTGAATAGAAACATCGTGAGGAAACCTCCATACCATAGTGATTTGCAAGAATTTTTATGGTATGTAAGCCCGCCAACCCGCACTAGGCCAGCGTGGTGGACTATATTATGGTCTAATCACTCTCAATCGTATTATCGATTGTAGGGGAGGCCCTTGCCCTGCAATGGGACCTATATGGGCTGATACAGTACATCACAAAATCTTTTAATGACATGGCCTCATATTTCTCATCCGATTATGAACATAACTCATTTTCTAAAATCTAAAAAAAGGTTTCTGTAATAACGATGAACGAGTGCTTTTGGATTCCATTTTCATTTCTTTCTATCACACAGTAGCGATAAACTTCAAATAATTGGTCTATTTTAGAAAAAAATCTGAAGTTGTATTAAATATAATGGAGTTTTAGGCCTAAAACAGTAATTAGCTCATTTTGCATTTTCAGACTTAAGTATTTAGTCTAAGCCCCTGGACTTAGTTACCCATTCCTCTAAATCAGGATCACATTTTGCTAGTAACTGCTTTATTATGGCTATCTCTATGTCCACGAAAACTAAATTAGTAACTTCGTGGAGTATAGTAAGCTCTTGGCGTAAAAAAATATGTTTATTTTTTTATATGCATTGTTGCTCTTCTTCTAATGTCCAATGTTACCGCCATTGTTATATGGATATAGGCCTCCTCCAAATTACGCCATTTCACTCTGTTGTCAGCTCATCACATCCAGCATGTGGTAGCGAGTTTTTGCAAATCTTCACTCGTCACTTAGCTGGTAGGCGTCCTACGCCACGTTAGTCAACACGCGGCCTCCACTCAAGAACACGTTTACTCCAACGGTTATTAGTTCTTCGACAGATGTGGCCAGCGCACTACCACTTCAGCTTGCTAATCCTATGTGCTATGTCTATAACTTTGGTTCTCTGTCCGATAAGATCATCACGGATCTTATCTTCCAACGGGACTCTGAGCATCAAGCACAAATCAGAAACAACTTCAAGCTGGTGGCCACATACAGCGAGAAGTCTGGGGTTGTGGATCATTAGTATGGTTTTGTCGGAGTTAATTTTAAGGCCTACTCGCTGTGAGGCTGAATCTACACCGTCCACATCTATTGCAGTACTGACTTATTTTAGATAACTTTCTATTTATTGCTTCAGACTCCCTCTTTCTCTTTCGTTTTTCTCCTACTGTACTGTATCAGCCCATATACGTCCCACTGCAGGGCACGGGCCTACTCTACAATCGTAATCGATTGAGAGTGGTTAGGCCATATAGTCCACCACGCTGGCCCAGTGCGGGTTGGTTTGGCGGTTTTTCTCCTACGTTTTAAATAATTTCTACAATAAGACATGTACAAATTTGGAAAATATTAACTTTATATTCATTAAATTATAATTTTTAAGGTTTTCGGTTCTCGGTTTAAGGCCGAGGCCTAATCGAGCCTGGGCCCTGTCGGGCTTGAGACCCTGTCGGACCTGGGTCCTGCCGGCCCGGGGGCCCCTTAGGCCGGGGGCCCGTGGCATTTTGCGCACTTTGCCACCCTATTGTTACGCCACTGAGTTTCAGAGTCTAGTCAATGCAAATAATCAATCAAGTCTTTCTTCTTTATCATTTTAGTTTAGACAACGTAGACTGAGAAACCTTGTTTGTCATTTCTCCTAACTATTTCTGTCTTCGAGCAAAAATAGCAAAATCAGATAGGTAGTAAATATTATGTTTAGTTCATTTCAAGGTATCTAATACATTACAATATATTGACCTCTACGATATATGTGAAAATTAATATGCCGATTTTATACGCCTTTTAAATTAGTCAACAAGATACCGTAATGAAACTGCTCTATGTCAATAACAAGATTTTATTTCAATATTAATTAAATTAATGTCAACATTATACGATCATTTTCAATTAATGTCATTCAATAAGAATTAATTGAAATAAGATGTTGAATCATACGTATGGAACTTAGACACCTGAGCATTTCACAAGAAACCTGAAGTACAAGATTTAGGACGGAGGCTATGATTTTTTCAAACATAATTTAATCTTAGAAATAATGTGAAAAGAGCAAACCCAATGAACCCAGGAGGCTATACACTATTAATAAATATTTAACAAACATGTATTAATATTTGCTTGGTTTTTTCTGCTAAAGATATTTCGTGAGGATGACAAATGAGAGACGATAAAACCTGCCACAGAACTGTTAGAATATTTAGCCGAAATTATATACTGTTGAATATTTAAAACATTGACCGGGATTCTTTTATAGAAAACATAACAGTTGTTTTCATTATATTTAACCTTTAGTCTGTTGGTGTGACTCACATGTTGACTGTAAGATTTACTTAGGAACCAATTGAGACGTTCTACTAGATATGAGAATCTTCTATCTTATTAATGTGCATATAATATAAATTGGCTAACTTTAAGAAAGTGTGACAGGTTTCTGGGATAATAGGAAATCACTTACAGTGTCCACTGGGCCTCTAAATCTAATAAACGAAGCATGAATAATGTTACATTTGGCAATACTGATCACAGACATTAAAATGTAGGCAAACCTTTTTCAAATCAGTCGGCTGGCAACTTCACTTCACAGGTAAGAACTAAATTACGTTATATACTCAATTTAGACATCACAATATTATATCTTACATCTAAACAAAAATGCACATACAGTCGATTTACATTTTCAAATATAATTCGGATAGTATTTTTTTTTATTTAAATAAATTTCTTTAAATAACTGCCTTAGCTGCTATTTTATATTGCGGTGAGCACACTTACTTACATTTCGAGACATATCATAATAATTAATAGCTATTGTCAATTAATAAAAATACTTTTACAAATTTCCCAGATAAGTGCCTTCGAAAAATTATATTTCACAATGTGACGTCACCATATAATTTACACAGCGGCTTTAAGCCTTACTGTTGTTGAGTATTCTATGTTTGGGCGTTTAAAGCTGTCTCTTTATCTTTAATCTCTGCAGTCTTCACCGTGACTCCATTTATCTCTTTAAGATCGCCATTTTGGTTTTTATCATCCTTGCTTTCTAAGTCCTGATCGTCGAAATTCCAGTCTTGGATGTTGCCAGTGCCAAAGAATATGAAGAAGATCGCCGAAACAATGTACACTGACGCACCCACATAGAAAACAGGACGCCAATTCTCGAAGCCACTCTGAAAGTATAAACACACACATAAATTACGATCTCGGAGGATAAATTAATATAACAAAAAGTGCCTGAACAATAACATTAAAAAGTAGTCTGAAATCGCTTTGGAGAGCAAATTAAAGAGGAATAGAAAAGAGATCTTTGTCAGAGGTGGAATATTAATAATTGGTGGAAACAAATGGCTACTGCCATATTCAAGCGACATCCCACGTAAAACATTTAATAAAGACTGATTGCCACAGTAGTTAAACAATTACCTTCTACGACAAAACGTTCGCAAATTCAACACCCACGCAAATAAATATTTGTACGACTTACTGTTCTGGCCTATCATGTAAGTTCGAGGCCACAACTACTGATTTTAATCATTATGAAATGAGAAGTCTTGCCGAAATATTGAAACTTAACATCTTGTGCCTCAGATCTCGAGCTCCGTGGAATGCCAATCACCGCTTTGTAATTCATTCATGTGTTGTTTGGTTTTGCTTACTGTCCAAGAGCGATATCGCTTACCGTCAGGCAAATGGCATGCTTGTTTCGCCTACAAGAATTTGTTTTTTTATAGTATAAAAGTTAGAATAAGACCGGCAAAGCAAATGGCTCCTTTGGTGGTAAGTCATTACGGCCTCCCATGAATATCTACAGACCATAGCAAAATGATTCGAGACACGTGGTAAGAGAGAAAGGGGAAGAAAACAGAATGGGAGGCGGAAACTATTGTTATTCTGTGGGAGAGCAGTAGAGGATACTTGTTGCTCTACCACTTAAAACTGAAAATTATATTTTTAAACATAATTAAATGGCCTTGCATAACTATAATTGACAATATGTTTCATACTAACAGATATTTACAACCCTCTAATAGTTTTTTAGTGTGACACCCGTTTCTAGTACTAGACAAAATTCACCCTATAGTCATGACCAACAGATATTATTTATTAATTTTCATAAACGTTTTCATAATTTACCATGATACCAGTCATATAAAGCATTATACTAAGCATTCCGGATGTTCATGGGCGTCCATGCAATAAAAAAAAATTAGATTGTCAGTGGATCGACGCTTAAAAGCGATATCGTGAATGAATAATAAGTGGTTCTTTTCCCAATTTGTAAGCACATAGTAACAACCAATAAGTCGGCTCGATATGACATTAAGTATTTTATTACATTTCCAATTATTTGGCTATTAATGTGATGACTTTGGCAAGCTCCATTATTTATTATGCAATTAACATATGAAACGTTAATGGACAAGCCTATTAATACGCAATATGAAATAAAAATAGCATAGATGTTAAGACGTAAAAACTTACATTACTTATAACAAGACTAGATGATCAATAATAATATAAGCCTGAAAAAATATTTAATGCGAAAATTGCTATAATTAAATTTTTTTTTCTTCTGGTCCCTTAATTACCTATTGTCTGGCTATCGAAAGTTTACACTGAAAAAACGCAGCCATTTTTAAAAATATTGCTATATATTTATTTATTGAAATAATAATACATTATTAGAAAGTAACACAACATAATTTAATAAGTACTTGAATATTGTTATTATTTCATTAATGGTTAAGTAAAAAATTGTTCAAGAGGTTAATGGGGAAAGAAGCAACAATTGTCTAGATATCCGTCCTTACATATATTCTACATTCCTTTACTTAAAAAGTTAACTTTCGTTGGGCTGTTGGTTATAATAGTTAATATTTGTATAAAACATGAGGAAAAGGCCTGAAGGTACACTTCAGATACTATTCTTGAACGGCCCACAGTTTAGAATTTTATTATAAGAACTATTTGTGAATAACATAATAACAATTATTTTTACTTGAATTAACGATATTTAAATAGAGCGAATAAAACTTTGCTTGCTCAGCTCCAAAAAATAGTTTTAAATAAATAATACTTACACCATGCCTCGTGAAGTATGCAGTGATCATCGGCGTAAAGAAGCCCGCTGTGCTACCGACGCAGTTGGCTATTCCGTACAGCGTTCCCGCGTAATTCGGCGCTAAATCCTGATGGTTCTGCAGATTAGTCAGGGTTGCCGCTCCGTTGAAGCCCATCGACATAGTAATTAAGGCAACAGACAGCGCTGTCGAACAACCAGCGTACACCAACAATACAAGCAACACGCCCGGCATTATGTGCGAGAACAGGCAGAAGAACTTCCTTATCACCGTCGTACTCATCAGCTTCCGCGACAGAATAAAATCACCGATCACTCCAAATATTGCAGCTAGGAACATTCTGGCAAGATAAGGCAAGGCAGATATAACTCCCGTTGAAGATATATCGAAGCCCAACACGCTTGCGACGAACTTCGGTCCCGCCGTCATTATGAAGTACAGTCCCCATAAATTGCCGTAATGCAAAACAACCATAGCCAGGAAAGGAAGTGATGTGAAGATATATTTAAACGGCGGCAAACCCTGAAAACCAAGGCAATTAAAATTATTTTACCAAATATGTAAGCTTCAGTAATATACTTATTTGACGTTGCGGGGAAGGCCGCGTTCCGTACCGTGATTACATTAATGATTTAGATGTATTGAATGCAAACATAAGCTCGTTTTGTATATGGCAAATATTAAACAAGCTTTTGGAAAACGCAAACGAATTTACTTTAAATGATTTTATTTGACGATTAGCGACGCCTCACCAAATAAGCAGAGTAACACCAAAAATAGCACCTAAACGCGATTTCTGTACAAATATTTTGCAAATATTGCCGCACCTTCGATTTTTTAACCTTGTCCCCCAGAGCATCTAGAATGTATGTCTTCTCTGCTTCTGTTATTCTAGGATGGTCGCTAGGAGTGTCCGCGACGAGATACCACCAAAACCCACACCACAATAGAGTCAGACCGGCTGGTACGTAGAACGCAGATTCCCATCCGAATTTTTCCATTAGTGGTCCAGTTAGTGACCACGTGACCACTGTTCCTAAAGTTCCACCCATCATGGCACTCACGAATTTTCCTTTCTCTGCCGGCGGGGCCCATCGTGCCACCAGCACGTGCAATGCTGGATATACAAAGCCCTGAAAAATAAATGAGCTTAGCCTTCTTAGATATCTAAGCAATAATCATAAGAAATTGATAATAAACATGTTACGATTATCAATTCATAATTTACTACTGAATACAAAGTATAATTTCTTTTCTAGCAGAGAATAACCCTTTGTGTAATGCAGAAATATCTTTATTAAAATGATACATGCATTTAATTGCAGGAAACGAAAACCTATTACGTTTATAAACATATCACTGATGGCATCATAATTAGAAATGACTTGCAAGCGAACCTCTCTTCATAATGTTTTTCATTCTTGTATAAACACGCAATGTGTAATGAAATAATATGTATTTGTATGGACGTACCCCTGCAAAACCGAGGAAGAACCTTAACACTACCAAAGCCATGTAATGCAAGTTCGATGCGGCTGGACTCAGTGCTGTGAGTATGCCGCTGGCAAGGGATGACACCAGGACCACGTATCTGGGACCCCATCTCTCAGCCGCCATACCACCCACCAGTGACGTCACAGGATAGCACCAGAAATACGATCCCAATATCAACGCCTGCTGATCCGCGCTCCAATCGAACATCGCGCCCCCTGCCACCTAAAATACATTAACGCGTTGTAATTGACAGTTCTACGAATATAAAATTATCAATCAATCTACTTCTTTTTATGCAGGGCCTCATAAGGAAAATTTTTATAATAAAGGAGAATCGTAGTACACGAGCATCCAAAAAAATATTGAAGATCGCAAAAACTAGTTGAGCAAATAGGTGATTGTTGATCCACCATTGAACATATTTGAATAAACATAGGTACATACATTAAAACAGAACTTGCACAAAATAGTCGCGGAGCAGGAAATATGCTTTGAATACGCTGTAATATAGATTTGAATATGAATGAATATATTGTGTAAAATTATGTGAAATAATTACCAGATGATAAAGATTTTAAAAAATATAATATTATTATTATATAATTGTGTACATAAGCCGTAAATCGCTATTATTTTATTTTAGTACCTAATTAGCGGTAACATTATGAATAATAGTAATGATTAACCTGTCTCGGCGCCTCCCGAACATCAGCGATGTCCACGTGAGGCAGGGTCTCATTTCGTACAACGTCATCTTTCGGCCCGCACTGAGACTGGAATCTGTTGTAAAATAATCACAACACATTAGTTACGCGAGGACTATGTAATTATTAATAATTATCACTAAAACGGTGAGAAGATTAGACAAAACTTAATTCTTTAAAAAATAAAAACTAACGGGCTTATTCATAAACAGTTGATAAACCTATTTTAGCTATCGTGTTTTGTCTTCTTCATCAAAATTAATTCAAAGGTCGTTTGAAATATTAGAATAATAAAATAGATTTATATAAATAAGGCCGTTTATGTTTTCACAATATTTAAACATTTGGAAAGTATGCATTAAAAACTAATCTCTAGTTTTATCGAGAAAGTATGGAATGTAAATGAGTACCTGTTATGCATTTATGATTATATATTACTTTATTGTATTCGTAATATAAAAAAATATAAGACATATTCGTCAGCAATTGGAAAATACTTGAAACGATAATAATTGAAATGCGCATTTTTATTCAGAAGTTTGTAATACTACTGGCTGGATTAAAAATAAACTGTCAGGTAAGTTTTGATTCCTATAATTATTTCAAAATGTTGAATGACCTAATTTGTTGGTCACAAACTGGACTCTCCACTTTAAATGTATGGTGCTCATATAAATCCCACTGCAGGGCACGCTACTATCAAACAACATAAAATAATGTATACATAATTAATTCAAAAATAGATTCTTATTACTTCTGTCCCTCTTGTAAACTATTGCCATTGCCATTGTTTGGAGATGAAACCGACGTTAGCACATTTTATATAGTGGGCACCATACACATCACGATATATCGACGACGCTCTTGTGGAAAACTCTTATGTCGTTTTCACAGTCTTACCTACTAGAAATTTAAAGACTAAAGATATTTTATGAGGTTATTTACCTCTTAGGTCATTGTTTTGTCAAATTAGGTAGTCCATTTATTACGCTAGCATAAAATCTATCGATCAATTGCTATTTATTTTTATTGCTGAAATGAAAGCTTACTTATATTAAACTATAGTTTAAAAAACTAAAAAAAATACGCTTTCATAAAAGATCCAACTTTTTCTTAAAAGAAGTTAAATTTCAGAAGATTTTGGATAAGATAATGTCATATATTATTTAAATTATTGTATTGTCATTGGTCCTGCATAAGTATGCAATATTTCAAATCAATGTACCGTTTTGAAGTGCTCAAAAATCGATTTCAAAGATTCCGTTCCATACATACATACAATATACATACATAGATACCTGCATAAATACATACATACAGGCGAAGTTAATAAAAGCGTAAAATGTATATTCTACTAATTACTTGGAATCGCGTGGAGCTTGCGGCACCATGGCAATGAGGTTGAGACTTAAGTTAACTCGAAGCATGTACGACGCCCAGCAGCTTGTGAACAACATCACCCACAAATTGAACCGGACGGGAACAACATCTGAAATACAATTAACAACGGTTGTTAAAATATCCTCGACGTCTGTACCTAGCGCAGTGGTTAAGATTCAGGGTATAAAACGAAAGGCCAAAATGAAAATGAAAATAATTTGCTGAATCCATTAAGATGTTCTGCATAATTTAGATTCATTTTTTTATCTATCACCCGGTTCTTAAAGCGGTTTTCACTAAAGAAGAAAGGGTAAGAAACTCAAAGTCATGATTTCGATTTCCGCAAGGAGGTAAATGTTTGTGCTTTTGAGTCTAGTCTATATAACAAAGTACTTTGTGGTCTAGTCTACATTCCACCCGGATCCAGGGAAGAGGCCATGAGGAT
Source organism: Hyles vespertilio (assembly GCA_009982885.2). Classification (NCBI taxonomy): domain Eukaryota; kingdom Metazoa; phylum Arthropoda; class Insecta; order Lepidoptera; family Sphingidae; genus Hyles; species Hyles vespertilio. Next base: position 10,052,301 of record CM042806.1, on the reverse strand, counting down.
CATGACCTCCCCCCCCCTAGGCTGACTCCAGATTGATATAATTTATTTATCTTGTAATACAGTACAAAAAAATCTTTGTATGTCGATAATGTAAAAAGTGTGTGTGTGTGTTCACGAATCACGGCTGTAACAAACTTTAAAAAATCATTACGATTCGAATATTGAACTCGTACCTAGTATCCTGACAAGAACTGTATGACCCCCCCCCCCCCCTCCCTGGCTTGACAGCTGGATCCGCCCTTGCTACAATCTGATACACACGACAAAACTTGTATCTTAATAAGGGTAACAAAGTAATAAAATCTGCAAACTAACAAAGTATTTATCATATTTCACGTTTATTTCCCTCCATGCATAATTATCATAAATTTAAAGCACGTTCATTAATGGATTTCTTAATTTTCCTTCGACGACAACACTTTAAATGGCTGCAAAAAATCTACACGGCAACAGTAATTGCAAATCTAGCATATCATTATGTTTTATTGGGCGCAATAAATTATGGTTGTTTTTTTGGCTTTATGTTTATATTTATTGTATTACTATTTAATTTTAAAAAAATCTAATTTGATCAAAACGTGATACATTATAATAAAGCATCATCAAAAATTCTTTCAAATTAAATTGAAATGTACATGTGTTTAAACCATGTGTGGTATTGCTACACGCATAAAATAATATTCAACAATAATTATAAATTGCTCAAAATCAATTTGTTGTATAATATAAAATAGGCACTAAGTTACATTTTAGAATAACTGAGTCCAAAATAATTGCTGCATTTTTATTGTACACTTCTGTTAAGTGAACAACATGTTTATATAAACTTGCTAGAATACGCCTGATGGTAAGTGCTCTGCAATTCAATTAGAGTATTCACCGGTAGAAATAACTATCTCGATACAAGTATTCCAGTCTGTTCGAAACCGGATATCCATATTACGCACTACACAGAATAAACTCGAAACGCAACACCCCGCGATCACTATGACGCATTTTGTTTTTTATTCTGGGCATATTACGTGCTTACATAGAGGTATCTATTGAATAAACATCTCACAAGGAGTCAAAAGTCCGACCTGAGAAGTCAATAGTCAGACCTAATTCGTAATACCGCAAGCATACCTAAGTACATCAATAAAATAATACAATAACATCAACACCAAAAGAGAAAAAATTATAGTGTAGTAATATTTCATATCACATTAACCGTAGACACGTTTTAGAAACTACTTGACTTATTACATATGTAGGTAACTATCGTAACTAAACCAGGCCATACATTCTGATAAATAACACCTTAATCCTTATTCAAAGACAATTTTAAAACATCAATGAATATTTTGTCTTCATCGCTCAAACTTAATTGAATAGTCGTTCGAAAAGCATTCGATAACTAAAATGGGTGCTAACTGTCTATGAATAAGCAACGTTCGTATTTTGTCACACAGGGATCGAAACCCATACGACATTACGGTACCGGTATCGACGAATTTCGGTTACCTTTAAGATTTCGGTAACCGCTATGACGCAATATAAAGGTTATCCTTATATACGGTAACCGTTTTAATACCGGTAACCTAAAAAGACCTTGAATGCAAAACAAAATGCGTTGTTGTTGCATAACAAATAAATATCATACTTTTCGTGTTGTTTACACAATATCGCTGGATTCGGTTTATTTCTTTTTTGATGTGTAATTCTGTTGAAAAAATCATGAAATGAGTAAAGATAAATGTGTGGTATAGTGCCATAATGTTTAGTAGAGACAAACGGCGCGGCGGTATAACAACACACACGTACTGCCCCCGCTTTGACTTATAAGGAACGGCGCATGAAACATAGAGGTAACCTTTATTTCGGTTACCGGTATGATACCGGTTAAATTCTAGGAATCCAATAAAATTGGCGTATAGGGGTTACCTTTAAAAATACCGGTATTATTTTTTCGGTTGATACCAAAAAATACCGGTATTTTCGTTACCGGTTTCGGTCCCTGTTAAATGTCACATATATCATAATGATTTAATTATTTAACAAGTTATTTTTATTTTGTTAAAAATACCTAATCCTATTACAGCGCTTATTATAATTGAGACAATAAAACGCCTTCCACAAATATATCTCTTAAGAGAGATAGTTTCTATAATTAGTGACAAATGAAAGTAAAAGCAACTTATTCTAGTCTAGTCGAGATTTCCTTTCAAGGGCCCGGTGGTTTTCTATAATTTGTAGCGAGTAATTTTCCACCAATCACGACGAACACCTAAACTAATATTAATAATCGTTAATAATTAATTCATAACTGAATCATATTTTCGAATACAATATTCGTCATGTTGTGTGATTAACTTTACATTCGTGGGGCGTATTATTCCATACATCTAAGCATATTCTATACTTTATCAGAGATATGAAAATATAAAAGGTAAACAAAAAAACAATGACTCTCAAAGTTTTTCATTCAACTTTTTGTTACACCTTTTTATAACTACTCGATCGCCACAGTAATTCCCTCAAAGGAGATGCGAAAATTATATTACCAATCCTAATCTTCCGAGAACCTTACGTAATTGTTCGCAATCATTTGCGCAGTTCATTCGAATTATCTTGATAAATAACTTCTTAATTTTCTAATATCTTTACGTAATCTGTTCTGTTCTGTATCAGCCCATATACGTCCCACTGCAGGGCACGGGCCTCCTCTACAATCGAGAGTACGATTGAGAGTGGTTAGGCCATATAGTCCACCACGCTGGCCTAGTGCGTAATTTACGTAATCACATCATTCAAAACCAGGCAATCTTTATCCAAGTAAGGCTAATTTAATGTGCTGCACCTTTTTTTTCATGATAGTTTAATATAACTTATTCTTCTATAACTTGTTCAATACTGGAAAACTTTCATTGCATTTAACATATAAGTACTAACTTACTACAACAGGATGTTTCGATATCTCCACCTTAATCATCTTTTTGTCCTTGCCTTTACCATATCGTGTATAATAAAAATAACTATAAAAATAAATTCATCTAAAAATCACGAAAAATCAAGTTTAAAACAAGACTGACTTTGACAGTTTTAAGTGACTGTATGAAGTTTGTAATCTTTCACTCAAACTCAATGTTAGTATCCAGCCTTATCCGCACAGAATCCAAATCACAAAATTGCGCGAGATTTACTTTCCACGGATACATTTTGCCAGGGGGAATTAAACTGATGGTGATACAAAACGTCCTAAAATTAAAGAGTTAACTGTGAATTGTCCATTTGCCATAACACATTCGCCAAAAATTCTTGTCTATACAGTTGTGCAAACATAAAAATTGGAAACAATTACCGCAGATGTTGCGAAGCACATTTGTAAATTGAGATATCAAAATGGTATTATGCAGTGAGGTAGACTGAACACCAATCACCTTAATTATATTTTTTTTAATCTTTGTTATAGACAGTCGAGCTTAGCGGCCTATCTGATGGTAAACGCACGTATAATAAATAAATAAAATATGCCTTATATAGAAGGATGTAATTCACAAGAACAATTATAAATCATTTATGCAAATATTTTAACATAAAACCACTTTAATCCTGTTTTATAATTTATTATATTCATCATCATCATAATACAGCCACAGGAAGTCCACTGCGAACTATAGGCCTCCACCAATGATCTCACAATGACCTTTGGAAGCGGCCTGATCCACAGAGACTTCCTGCGACCTTAGTCAGATCGTCCGTCCACCTTGTAGGCGGGCGTCTAACACTTCGCTTGCCTGTACGTGGCCTCCACTCGAGAACCTTTCGGCCCCAACGGCCATCGGTTCTACGAGCTATGTGCCCGGCCCACTGCCACTTCAACTTGCCAATCCTATGGGCTATGTCGGTAACCTTGGTTCTCCTACGGATCTCCTCATTTCTGATTCGATCTCGTAGGGAAACACCGAGCATAGCCCGCTCCATGGCTCGTTGAGTGACTTTGAGCCTTTTAATGAGGCCCACAGTGAGAGGCCACGTCTCGGTGCCGTATGTCATCACTGGTAACACACAACTATCGAAGACTTTCGATTTTAGGCACTGAGGTATTTTGGACGAGAAAACGTCGCGAAGTTTCCCGAACGCTGCCCAACCGAGTTGGATTCGCCGATTGACCTCTCTCTCGAAGTTGGACCTGCCTAACCGGACCACTTGTCCTAAATAGACATATTCGTCTACAACTTCGAGAGTCGAGCCCCAACTCCAATGGGGTGGGCACAACATGGATATTCGACATGATCTTCGTTTTATCCATGTTCATTTTAAGACCCACCTGTTGGGAAACTCGATTAAGGTCTTCGAGCATAGTGCTAAGGTCTTCCAGCGATTCTGCCAAGACTACAATATCGTCGGCAAATCGAAGGTGAGTAATATACTCGCCGTTGATGTTGATGCCGAATCCTTTCCACTGCAAGAGCTTGAAGGCATTTTCCAGCGCGGCAGTGAACAGTTTCGGAGATATGACATCTCCCTGTCTCACGCCTCTCTGTAGTGGAATAGCCTTCGTGCTCTGATCCTGTACTCGGACCGACATGGTGGCGTTGTTGTATATACACCTCAACACTTCGATGTACCGATAGTCTATGTGGCACCGCTGAAGAGACTGTAGCACAGCCCAGGTCTCGATCGAATCAAAGGCTTTCTCATAGTCCACAAACGCTAAACAAAGCGGCAAGTTATACTCCTCGGTTTTTTGTATAACCTGCCGTAGCGTATGAATATGGTCTATGGTACTAAAGCCTTTTCGGAAACCGGCTTGTTCGGGAGGCTGGAAGTCATCAAACCTGCGTTCGAGACGATTTGTGATGACCCTTGAAAACAACTTATAGACATGGCTCAGGAGCGAGATGGGCCTGTAGTTCTTCAGCAAAGTGTTATCACCTTTTTTGAAGAACAGTACCACCAAGCTCCTGCTCCATGCCTCCGGCGTTGAGCCCTCGAGGAGAACGGAATTGAAGAGCCTCTGAAGGACTTTCAGTACCGGCGTTCCGCCCGCTTTCAGAAGCTCTGAAGAGATTCCGTCCTCACCCGGCGCCTTGTTGTTTTTAAGTTGTTTGAGGGCCATCTCAATCTCAAACAGACTGATGTCCGGGATATCATCGCTAAAGTGTCGGATTAACTCGGCTCTCGGGTCTTCGGCCGAGCTAACAGTAGGTTTGGCAACCGAGGTGTAAAGCTGTCCGTAGAACCTCTCGATCTCCCTTAATACCTCTGCCCTCGTCGATACCACGCGGCCGTCCTCCGTCTTCAGCCTAGACAACTGGCTTTGCCCAATAGACAAGTCTCTTGCAAACACTTTGGAGCCTCCGTTCCGCTCAATTGTCTCCTTAATGCTCACAGTATTGTGAGCACGGACATCGTGTCGCAAGGACTTCCAGATCCGTCTATTGAGCCGCCGATATGCTTCGGCGTCAACGGAAGACTGCAGCGTCAAAGATCGACGTTCGGCCATGAGGTCAAGAGTGTGGATCGAGAGTTTTTGTGGTCTATCTCTACGGCGAGGTCTAAAATACTTAGATCCCACCGTATGGACAGCTTCTACCAAACCGCTGTTTAACTCGTCCACTGCAAGGTTTTCTTTTAGACAATCAAAGCGATTTGTCAACTCGAGTTGAAAGCTCTCGGGGTTTTGGATATGGGCGCGAGTAGGTCGGAGCGTAGACTTCATCAAGCGGCGCCTTTCTAATTGGACGTTGATATTCAATGTGCCCCTAACCATTCGGTGATCACTACCGGTTTTCACCCTGTTGATCACAGAGACATCACTGAACATCCTTCTATTCGTCGTCAAGATGAAATCTATCTCATTTCTCGTAGAACCGTCAGGACTCAACCAGGTCCATTTCCTGTGAGGCGGCTTCTGGAAAAAAGAGTTCATCGCGAAGAGTCCCTCTTTTTCCAGAAAGTCGGCCAGCCTCTGACCCCTGAGGTTCCGTTGCCCATGTCCAAATTGCCCCACTTATAACTCTGCATCGCTTCTCTTGCCCAACTTTGCGTTGAAGTCCCCCATAACAACATTGAAGTAGGTTTTGGAAGTATGTATGGCCCGACTAATGTCCTCATACATCTCCTCTACTTCTTCATCTGGGTGTGTCGAGGTCTGCGCGTATACCTGTATGACCTTCAACGAATATCTTTTGGATATTCTGAGTATAAGGTATACTACTCTGCTCGACACACTTTCGATGGATACGATGTTGTTGATGAGAGACCTGTGGACGAGAAATCCGACACCTCCTCGGGACTGTTGGTCGTCCCCCGGTAGAAGAGCAGGTTACCAGACTTCAGGGTTATCGTATCCTCCCCGATTCTTCGGACTTCCGATAACCCAGAATATCCCAGTGTAACCCGCTCAATTCTTCTTCCAGTTCGACAATCTTCTCGTCTGTCCTCAAAGTGCGTATGTTGTGTGTTACCAGGGCCAGTCGTCGTCGGGGGTGGTAGCCGGGGCCAACCCGGGGATTCTTAGCACCCCCTGCCCCACCGTAACCATGGCTGCTACCATCGCCAGGAATAGTGGGGCTGCCGGGGACTGGGGGCCTGGTCAATTTTTGTGTCGCCATTGAGGGGTATTTGCCAATACTCGCCACGCTTGGCAGGCGGGTTGGCGAGCGCAGGAGGGGACTCGCGCTGACGACGCTGCTGCCCATCATCAGCGGGGAAAGGAAATAGGGTTTGTGAGTAGAGGATATAATGGGAAAGGAGAGTATGGCCTGTAGGAGTGGATACTGCAGTCATGGAAGGGAATGTTTGTAGTGACTGCAGTAGCTCGGGGGGCCGAGGTCGCGTACTCGTAGCACCTATTCTAGGACAAGCCATGACCACTAGATAGGAGCACCCCTGACCTAATTATTATATTATGTTAACGAAACAATTAAGAAACAATAAGAACTAAGTCTCATCATTTCAGCGATTTGGTGGTATCTCATCTGAATATGTTAGAACAGTCAACAGAACAAGAGCACATAAGCTTCCTTAGTTCATATCCCCATAAACTGTCATAATTATCTCGGGTCGCAATTTCCAAAAACATTGATGAAATCAAACGGCATTTGATTTATTGAATTATTTCACATAAAATCTGATTATAGTAACACTCATTCAACCGCACACAAAATTATTAAATTATTATCGTTACGTGTATATAATAACATTGTTTTATTTAAGACACCTGTGAGATATACCTGCACGAAACCTTCCCAACAATGTTGTTTACATTGTGTCTCATTCAATAAACGATTCAATTTGAAGCCATGCCTTCGCTTGCGTAAAAACAATTTCATATGAAAGACAGGAAACATGTGAAAAATCTTCTACCAATCACTAGATTGCCTCTGCCTGTACAATTACAAAGCTGAGGTCTCGGGTTCGAAACCCGGGTCGGGCAAAAAAATCGTATATTTTTAATTCAACATCAGGCTGGAGTCAGGTATTTGTGCCTGATGTGGCAATAGATTCGCCCCTATCAAATCTTGGGACGAATAATACAAGGTGACATGTAGGTGTCCTGGTTGCAGCACTGCCTACCCTTTCTGGGAAAAAGGCGTGAGCTTAAGTAGGCACACAATAAAAATGAGACGTATATAACAGAACGAAACTTAACGAAACATATTTTCATAGCTTTATCTTTATAGCACTTTAGGCAGGTAAGTGAGCAAAAAATTAATATAATATTAACCGATAGAAAGCTCATTGGTGCGCATACACTGCCTACAGAGACAGCGAGCTGATACCGCCTAAATCCAGCGACTTTCGGCAAGAAGATGGCAACCTTTAAGAAGTTTGCTTTATCATAGTTGATCCCTACTGCCCATGGGTCCTGATCTACAATTGCATTGACACGTGGATGCGATGTCAAACAATAGATACTGGTGGTACCTATTTCCCTCACATTACGTGATATGTGCAATGTGCAATGTGTATTTCAGCCACCAAACAGCAGTGTAAATGCAATGTGCGTATAATGTATTCCGGTTTGAAGAACATCGTAGCCAGAGTAACTACTGGACAAATCGATACTTAACATCTTACATCTCAGGGTGGCGAGCGCAGTGGAATGCCAAGCATTGTTTTGTAATACATTGTGTTTTTTGGTATTGTTACTGTACATTAGCGGTCATATCGCTTACCATGACGTGAATGGCATGCTCGTTTCGCCATTCATTGCTATACAAAAATAATATTCTCCTTTTTTTCAAGGTATCTAATCCGGAATTATTTTATTTGATCCCCTCCTCTCCTTTTCATAACAGCACCACGCGTGCTGGCTTGCTAAGCCGTAGCTTGACGGTTCATACGATCCCGGCGCGAATCAAAAGTTTCTCTAATTTTTTTCTCTGCCGCACCGTAAAGCTGTGAAACAGTTTGCCATCACATGTTTTACTGGTGGTAGGTCTCTCATATCTGAGAGGCCGCCTAGGTAGGTACCACCGCCATGTCTTTTTCTCCCGCCATACAGCAGTAAATGTACTGTTTTGTTTCGGATTGAAGGACATTGTAGCCAGAGTAACTACTAACATATTGAGACTTTACAGCTTATGTCTCAGGATGGCAAGCGCAATGGAATGCCAAGCATTGCTTTGTAATTGTTTAATTGTTAAAGGTGTTGTTTGGTTTTACTACTGTTCATGAGCGGTCGTGTCGCTTACCATCAGGAGAGCTTGTCTCACCATTCTATGCAATAAAAAAAACGTATTCCCTCCTTCCTATACTCTTGGGTCCTTCCACCGCGCCGTAGCGTGGAGAGCCCTCTGATGCCATTCGATACTCTATCTGGACGGCATTGGCATTTACCACCAGGCGCAATGCAGTCATATTACCGTGTAAGAATAAAAATAAATAAAAGTTCATAAACCTATAGTTAGAAACAATCCACTAAACATAACGTACCCAATGTTGAAATAAAACTATTATTTACGGATTTTATCGCAGATTTGGTTTAATTTTTACATTTTTTGACTTCCCGACGCGACGTTTCGATTACTTTACAGCTTTCGTGGTCACTGACTGAATGACTAATAAGTCATCCGCTCTCGGAACTCGAATACAGATTAGTTATTTAAATTAACTTTTCAATTTAATAATTCTAAATTAAATTTAGTTAAATTGTAACAGTCACTGAGTGGATGACTAATACCTCAGTCCGCCCCGTGACCACGAAAGCTGTAAAGTAATCGAAACGTGACTTCCCGTCAAAAAATGCAAAAATTAAACCAAATCCGCGATAAAATCCGTAAATAATAGTTTTATTTCAATGTGTAACATTCGCGTAAATCTAAGAAACCAGTATCCAATGTTTTACCGTGGAATTAGCTCAAGAACAAGAACAAACTATGTGACGGACTATGTCTAGTATTTACTTACAAATTAGTTATTTGTGATTATAGGCCTTGGGCATGTAGCAGCAGTATATTCAATAAGGTATACATATGTCATGTTTCTTTCAAACTAGAAATGATATTTTGAAATATCTACACAAACTTAATATGCTTTCAAGTCAATATTAATCGGACATAACGAAATGTAGACGCGATGAAAAAAAATTGTTTAATAAATAATTTGATCGACAAATATTACGTAGCAACATATTTTCTAATAATCCATTATGTAGATCCAAAAAAATATATGTAGCAAATTCCATTCCTTCGTCTCGGCTTAAAAGTTCATTAAAAATAAAACGTAAGATAGTATACTTAATGACCGCAGAATTAATTTGCATTTGAACAGTTTTGTCACTTTTTGTGTGTTTTTAAAGACGACGAGATTTAGTTTTGTTTACAAAAAATCCATAGCACTTCTTTCTCAGAACTTCAATTGACATTGTAATTATATTAGTTTTTCACCGTAGTATTTGTTTTAGTGAGCAACCAAACAAACAACTTATAGCAAACAAAACGTTGCCGATTACGCAGGTTAACATATTTCTATACGACCGAATAGCGACCAACAATGAGATTTGGTGGAAAACCCGTCATATTAACACACGCAAATATGTCGCAGTTCTGTTTCGATTGTATATCCGGTTTCGGGCAGGTGCCAACTCGCTAGCTATTATAACTATCGTCAATTCCCGCATATCGCACTGATACAATTTTTTTTTTACGATCTACCGATATTTAATGTGTGATAGTTAATCACCACGCACTAAAACGGTAAAGGAAAATATCGTGAGGCAATCTGAATACTATTATTTATAAGAATTTCTATGGTATGTAATGTCCGCCAATCCGCATTAGGCCAGCGTGGTGGACTATATAGCCCGCTGCCAAACTACTCTCAATGGTACTATCTATTGTAGAGGAGGAAGGAGTACATACATAGTATAGGTATTTTTTTCGGGTCTAAGTTCTTGTTAGACAAAAGTCTCTCGTAGTTTCTGATTTGATTTTATTGTAGGGTCAGGATAGGTGCATGCATATTGGGTGTCATTATTTATCTCTCGTCAGTGGATATTCTATTTGAATTGCACTTCAGTTATCATCATGTGTATTGTATAGTGTATGTTAGTAACGGACCAGACGCGGCTACTACCATGTCCACGGTGGTCGGAGCTTCAAATTCCAAGGTACAACCCTAACTTTACGGAGCCATGTGTGTATTAATAATCAATTACCACGCACTATAGCAGTGAAAGTAAAATTCGTGAAGAAACCTGCATACTATAGTGATTTCTATAGAGTAGAGTAGAAGTATAGAGTAGAGTAGAGTCCTTCAACCCGCATTGAGCCAGCATGGCTTCGAATAAATATATACGCATGGTGAACTATGCGGCTTGACCCCTCTCAATCTTATATTTAATCTTATACTGTCAATCTTATACTGTCGAGGAGGCCAATGTCCTGGAGTAGAACGTATATGGGGTGATACACTAAAGCACAGTATTGTAGTTATTTTTTGGGCATGTTAAAAAAACCACCTGCTAACATAAAATTACCTGTGATAACTCGAACGAACAAAATAATTAGGATTGAAAATACAATTAACAATATTTAATCAAATTGTTTTTTTTTTTTATTTACAAGCCCTAGCCTGACACAATTATTTACCTACCACGTTACTCAATTAAATTGTCCAGACAGTACAAGCAAGAGTTAATTGATTACGAGCAGTTGTTTACTGTGTACCCATCGCTATAACTATACGGAAAATCATCTATACCTATAGGTGGACCTTACAATGGTGATCAGTGAAACGTGGCTTAATACAATCATTAGAATACCGGCAGAATTAATTCAAACGGTCACGGAAAGGTGTGCCGAAAACGCTTGTGACACTGTAATGACCATCCACAAAAATTACAATTATTTACCTATTTATTTTTTTATCAGTATGAAACAATAGGGAAGCTGCAGTATTTTCAGGTAATGGTCAGTTTTTTTCCAAAGTCGTCAGTATGATAACATAATAACAAATCGCACAATTCAATGTCATGGCATTTTATACAACGACCTCGATTACGTACACGACTCTACTTGTATATGTAGCATTGTGGACAATATTACTTTATTTGATGTGACTAGATGTCATTATTTTCCGAATTGGGCACTAAATAGTGAGGACAGATTTAATCTATTACATCGCAGAACAAACGGAGACCGCAATTATAATCATTTATTTACCCGTATACTGATATTATGATAGACAGGCTAAATGTGGATTAAGAATACCCTAAGAAAGAATTAAACGACGCAGTTATAAACACCAACAGTATGCATTCGGCGTCGAAATTTCCAGCGAAGTTGAGTTTAGGCATCATTCAGAGGAGAAAGCCAAATTGGCGAGTAAATGTTGGGTATCCTGAAAAGAGCCAAGCGATACATCACTGCGGGTCATAGATGAACACTCTACAAAGCGCAAATCCGGCCACAAGTCAAGTATTACTCTTTTACCTCTGAACAGCCAAAATACTAACTCGATCCACTTCACTCCTCACAGCGACGAGCTGGTCGAATAGACTGAAATCCCAATCTCATGGACAAACTGGTACCGCTAGATCGCGGAAAGGCTTCGAGTCTTTCTATATGTTCTATAGTCTGTTCCACGGGGAGAGCTCCGAGGAATTATGTTAAATGGTACCACCGCGAGCAGTCGCCATTTTACCATCGCACTACCCGTCACTGCAATGTATTTCATGAGCCGCGGTGACCGCTTACCATCAAGCAGACCGCTAGCTCGTCTATGTACCTATAAGGGCAATACAAAATCAACAGCAATTTGTTATTTCTAATAAAGTATTTTTTTTTATTTTCATTTTCAAATATATAGGATATTAATATGTTTTAAATTTGTAAATTCATACACTCATTAATGTCTAATTAATAGGCAACTATAAGACATCCTAAATAATATGTACGTAGTTACCGTAGACCAGTTATTCCAGATACTTGAAAATAAGATAGAAATAAAATAACTAGATAAGGATCACATACTGCTAAAATTGTAATATTATTACTTTTCTTTTCTTTTACCTAGACATTGAATGTGTTTGTCATAAAATAACTAGAATTCCTTAAAAACCCATTTCATGGTTTTATAAATGCGCTATGTGCTGGCACGTAAGTAGATTTGCGCCGCAATAAAATAAAAACAAATCAATCGTTTTCGTTATTGGTGAGATAAAAATCCTATAAAATCACGTTCTTGTGGTGAGCAATTGAAAATTCTTTATCGTCAGCGTCCTTTCTTAGCGTCAACATCGGCTCGTATTTGATAACACAGTACTGGCATTGCCTCCAATAAGTACAACTGTTGACATAACTAACATGTCGATCAGTACGAATGAATCGATCATTTTCAACAACATAATTCATTCTAGTCTTATCGCCATTCTGTACTACGATACTGTAATTTTGTCAGTAGACGTACAATCACTATTTTTTTTAATAGTCTCGGGCATTGAAAATTATAAATATATTTTATTGGCTAAATTGGCAAAATCCTTAAAAAAAAGGAAATATAATGTTACAAGCTGTTAACAACGTTGCTAAGTTTTGAAGATTGCTGTAATGCGTTAGCATTAATAGATAAAAGAAATTAAGGTCGCCACATCTTACATGGTATTTGGAGTCAATCTATTTTTGAATAGTTTAGCAATTAAGATATGGATTATATATATATTAGAGTAGATATAGTTTGTAAAATCGGTGAGTTATGTTAAGTGGGAACGGTGGCGCCCCTCAGTCATCATTTTATAAGGCTCGTCACACAAATTTGCTAATGCTACTTCGTTAGATTTATTAATTAACTAATTGATGCAAAACTAATATCGACTACCCAATAAATATACTTTAAAAATGACTTATACCTATTGATTTCGTTACTTACGTAAGACTAATATCTATTGAAGCTATAATTGTTCCAACTTATAGACTTAATTGATTGCATGATTTTATCGTCAATTTCCTGAACCGTATGTACAAGTAATAAGGATAATTGATGTTTATTAATTTAATTAAATCTTCATTAATCTATAACAAAGACTTCATGCAATCTCACAGCATGTAATATTCAGTTGCTACATTACAATAAAAAATATCAAACCTTTAATATTTAAGGCTGTATTGGATTGTGTTCGAAATTTTTTCTTCGTATTAATATCGTATTTATACACGCATACGTACTGTATAGAAACTGTAGTTTAGAATATAATAGTAGGTACTGCGGTACACGCACCTAGAAGGTACTTAGCTGGATCTTACATACAATTTACCATTTCCTAAGTGTCTAAAGAGTATGAAAGCTTCCAAGAACAACATTAGACCCGAAACAAATATTAAGACTCATAATACGGATATAATAAAATAGGATCGGATCAATGGTAGTCATGCTATAATACTTCAGGTTTAATTATAACTTAATTCTAAATACCTACATACTTAGACATTGAATGTGTAACATACACACATACATAAACTCACGCATTTTTCTCAGAATGATAGGATAAGATGCTACACCCACGTTTTGCCTTGTATGTTCCGTCTCACAATGTGATAAGGGGCAAGTCTATCGCCATTTATTTCTCAAATATTATTTTCATATTATAAAATTAATATTATGCATTTGTATCCAACTTAGCAAGTGCGCCATTTTCCGGGGCTCCCTGTATAATACTTGTAAAGCGAAAATATTTGTTAAGACATAACATGGTATGTTAAAGAGTCCCAATTCAATAATTTTTCTTCCCTCACTCTCATGTTTTCAAGGCTTCCCACTTACGCAATGATTCGTCATACGCATGAAATGTTGGAAAAAACATTTTGTACTAAAATGGCATGAAATTTATGTACACGTTGATGGGTTTGAACACCATAGGAACCGTACGTTGAATATAAATAGACACACAATTTCCAAGGTTCATGGTATTATGATCATTATCTATATAACGTACAAATACAAAATATCTCTTAAATTCTTAGATTTTTTAGATTTTTTGTTATACCTACGCATATATTGCGTAAAAGAAAAACAAGGTAACCTTGCACTTGATTCTGGAAAAATCGATGTGGCTATCTTTCAACGAACAAAGTGAAAGTGAATCGGACAGCAAGAATTGTTGCGCATTTATGTAAGTTTACATGTTGCAAATATGTTAGTCATCAATCGGCGTGAAGGCAGCATTTATAAGTTCACAATAAAAGGATCCAGAATTTTGGTGGAAATTAAGTTTTCTTCGTAAGGAAATTGCAATATAGGTAATGAGTAAATCTGACAATGCAAGCAATATAAATGGGTAAAAATCTAAACGTGCGAATGGTCAAATACCGCATGTCATTAGTGTAAAAAGGCGGCCGATTGTACTCACTTTAAATATACCTGCAATTGTTTTGTTTTTCTTTTCGTGTATATATACATATATTGTATGCACAAAAATAGATAAAAGAAAGAAATATCTAAATACACATGTGTATACCCTCATAACTCTCACATATCTAGGTACTTTTAGTGCCGTTTGAAATGTTACTTTGTTTTTTAACATTATCATAAAAGGTACGATCAATATTTGTTCTAGTGGATTATTCTAGGCATGGAAATATATCGTAATCATCACTGCATATTCAAAAACCTTAGTAAGCTTTCAAAACACTCAATATTACAATGACTTGTTTTTATGTTGGGAATTTATTAGGTATTATAATAAATTATACATGTAGTAGTTAATTTGAATATTCAAGCACGTTTTTCGCAAGCTGCTCTAAACATGTAAATTATTGATATACTACATTGTTTGAGATTGATACATAAAGATTTTTGTATTTTATAATATTCGTCACTACTAATAAGGGGTTAATCTATAAAAACGATACGAACTGCGAATGTTCGACGTCAGGAGCAAGAACTATAAATAATACACTCAAATGAATGTCATTAATAATTAATGTAAATAGGAAAAAAATTTAACTGCATATTTTAAATGCATTTACTAATTTATTAATTAGTATAAACTTATTAAACTGTCTTAATGGATAATCTAAAAATTTTGTGTAATCCACGGAGCGGGGAAAAAAAAATAATTTGAAAGATACCAACTAAGAAGTCAAATTAAGGGAAGCTGTGTAACTTCCGAAATTTATTTTTATAGTCAAGCTATACACGAAAAAAATGCACTTAAAACATTGTCGTTTGGACGTTATAATAGTATGTCAATAAAAACCAAACTAACAAGTACGCTGTACCTTGTAGATGTGTGGTTTTATTTACCGTAACAACAAGCTACATGCTCTTATGGCACAAACAAATTGGCACTAATTGTTATCCTAACTTCGTCTTTACTAATACCTTCAGAGGTGACTGAAGCTGAGTATATTCATATTTGCCAACGATTAAACATACCTAGAAATACATCATATGACACTGAACCATAAGAACATCCACAGAAATTTATTATCTACATTTTATGCTAATTGTAGAAAATTTAAATCTTAGATATTAATTTCAGACTTCTATCTAAAATTATATAACAATATTTAAATAAAACAGCAAACTTAAGAATGTTTGTATTTTAAAACCTAAGAACCAGATATTGATTTATAAGCATCGTAAACTTAAATATATTATAGGTATATATTTATTAATGACTTTTGCATCATACGCCATGATCGTAATCATACAACAATGGAACAATATATTGACGTTGAAATACAAGTTGATACGAATGAGCACCCAGCGCCTGCGTATTGTACCGTTGTTTAGTCTTCGTGAAGTAATGAGATATATTTAATTTACGTTATCACATGAACTTTAGGTATAAACTAATCATGCTCATGCATTACAGGCGGACGTCGGAAGAGGAAGTGAATCTAACATAAGGCCAACTAACTCCCGCAAACCCTTCTTTCTGTACAGTACAATTGACAATAATTATTATTGTTATTTACAAATATAAGTACCTCATATACCATATATTTTATAAGAAAGTACAACCCGTATGTACACATAACATATATTTCATAACTACATTTTGAATCGACGTGTATGGGCTATGAACCGTGAATTTCTGGATTTTATTTCCAGATTGGGAGCTCAGGTTGAAAGACCCCATGTTTTGAGAAACCAAGGACCGGACTTTGTAGGTTGGACTTCTATCAGACAATATTAAAACTGCAATTAGAATGTTTGGGCAATATCTCCCAGTGCAGCGGTATAAAAATAGAATTTAATGAACATTATGGATATCGATTGGAAAGTCTATTATTAATGTACTTACCTACGTTGTTTTCTGTGATACCATATTATACATTCCTAACGAGACACAAGTATGTTAATTCCGAGGGGTATTTAGGTATGACCCTGGAAGTTTTAGCGGCAATGTACCCATATGTGCCAGTTGTACCCACGCATGGTGGATCATTCTATACACGATGAAAAACCCGTTAGACCCGCTTTTGCAAGCTACCGATTCGGGATTAAAACTAGTGTATACTGTATATTATGCAGTTATTTCGCGCGACGACATGTCAATTGAAACTTCTGAACGCTCCTAATCTTTTAATCCTTGATAGTATTTTTTGCATTGCGCTGACCGTAAATAACTCTTCGTAATACTATCTCATTTCAATTTAAAGCAAATAATAATGAGGACTATATCTAGTCACATCATAAGTATTAAGTATATTTTAACGTACTATAGGTTGAACGAACTTTTTAGATTTAGCAAATTACTATGTGTGCACTTAAATATTTCTTCTATACATACAGTAGTAGGTTCTGAAATTAGGACATTAGTAAGGATCTAATATCAAAATACGCTAGAAACTGCGGTTGGATGTTGATTAGATATTTATAAGATCACGAATCCACAATGAATTAAAGTTTTGTACGCATTATATTGCTTGAGAACAGTATGAACTATAGGTACTATATCCCAGCTGTTAACGACATTAAAGATGATTTAGAATTTTATATAATCGCAATAATACAAATTAAATCAATATTATCTGCCACAGGCCTATGGAGCTGTGAAATTCCTATGTATGAGAAATAAAATAACTGTTATTAGAAAAAAAAGGAGCATTTCCGTGATATATGTACCTACTATTACTATATATGGACTATGGACTACATAGTAATGTTGTATAACTCAGTAAAGGTGTGGTCAAAACTTAATGAAATAAGCCTCGTTTAAACGCTGACCAATGAACCCAATACCCGCGCAGACAATTGTTTGTTACAGCTACAAACATTTGCAACAGCAGTTATTATTCCTAAAGACAAACTAATAACTAGAACAATATTCACGGCCTAAATTATAACAATTACTGATTGACAACAAATTCACTCGTATACCTACACGGTTTACCAAAATAACTGTAAATGGAACATAAATGTACCTATAAACTGGTCTATGGTATAAGTAACTCTTATCTTGTAGAGTTTACATTAAGTATGGCGAAAAAAACAACTAGGTCATAAAATCTATGAAATTCCAACATCATTGTATAAAACTGAAAGTATGACGAGTTCAAAGGATTTCTTACATAAAAAAACGCTAGTACAAAATTATTATAAATTGAGATGCGATTTAAATTCGAATAGGTCCATAATTAAATAAATAATTAAACCAAACAATTGAATCACATGTCTTAAATATTCTTAGTTCAGTACAGCATAAACAAAACATACCCTCTCACACATAATAGGTAAACGTGCGAAAATAATTATGTATCTTTCTTCAAAACACTGTATTATTTATGTATTAATAAAAATACTCACCGAAAATCTTTAAAGCTATAACTGCCATTTTATATTTTCAATTTCTTTTTTTAAATATAAATTAAAATTTTTGTCACTTTTATGCCGCAATCATTGTAAATCGGTACGTGAGCCAAATGAGTGATCGGAATACGTGAAACAGCGCGGTCGAATGCGAAGAGAGAAATAAAGTTTATAAAGTAGTTGCAATCGTCAAACTAGGGGCGCACGGAGCACGGGGTACCGACTACGGACGTTGTATTGTCAACAGAGGCGAAGAGGCTTCGACGCGACCGTGGCGCGTCGGCGACTCGTGCTGTAATACTTCCGTCCTCTCAAATTAAACATTGCTACTGTTTTACAATTCTTACTAATGTTTCCATTAACAGTAAACATAATCGGACCTATACTACTTACCACCAACTAGGTAAAGTAAGAAATTGAAATAGCCTTTCTGTATACATATGTATGTACAAAGGACACAGTAAAGCAAAATTTAAATTAAATCATTTTAATATCGGAGAAATTATTCTTATACCGAAATCATCTAAGCACTATTCAGTAGATAACTACGTGACTAAAACGTGATATTTTACATAATATTATATTGCGATAATGTTCAGAGTTAACTAAGAATGTAATAAGGGATCGCCTCATGAGCGTGAAATTGTGATTGAAACATAAATAATAAACTTGTTTCAAGAAATAAAAAATAGTTTGCATATAAGTATTTTTACAACATGGAAATTTGTTTTATTTACCTTTAATATTAGGAGCCATATGAGGAGCCATCTTTCAAAAAATATATAAAAGATGCAAATTAACGAGATCGTAATACCGAAATTGACCACTTCATATCATCATCATCATCATCATCATCAGCCTATTCGCGTCCACTGCTGGACATAGGCCTCTCCTATGGCACGCCACTGGGCTCGATCTTCAGCCCAACGTCTCCAACCGCTGCCAGCCATTTTTCGGATATCATCGCTCCACCTCGTTGGAGGGCGTCCTACACTACGCTTACCGAGGCGCGGTCTCCACTCGAGAACACGTCTACCCCAACGGTTGTCGGTTCTCCGACAAATGTGACCAGCCCACTGCCACTTCAACTTGCTGATACGCTGGGCTATGTCGGTCACCTTGGTTCTCTGTCGGATAACCTCATTCCTGATTCTATCCTTCAGGGAAACACCGAGCATAGCCCGCTCCATTGCTCGTTGCTCCACTTCATATAAATCTATGTAAATGTCTATAAAATTAAAGTACCTACCTACAAACCTGTAAGTAATAGTTTTATGGCGTTTATTTTCACATCGGATTCACATCATTTTGGTCATTTGTTTTTTGATTACATTCATTTGTAGCAAGGATTTTAATCTGTAAAATAAATTGAGTAATGGCTAAATTTTATTTTTTTAATACAAACTATCGTGTAAACTTAAATACCAACCACAAAAATACCTATAGATATAATACTTTACCTTAGAGTATTTATATATAGAGGGAGCGCTGTCATACATTCGCGATTTGAAAAACGTAGATATTTCTTGTTCGTAATGTTGGTAGCGCACCTATATTAGTAAAAATTGAATTCATTATTTAGCAATAAATTTCTATAAATTCCTTTATTAGCCGAAATTATATTTAGCTATTATCCTTTTAAAACGAGTTTGAGTGGAATTAAATAGACCTAAACTATTTATTTTTAATTTTTTTTTTCAAATAATTTATGTATGTTGCACAACCTGTTCCAATATTAGCCAATAGGAGGGCAGAAAAAGGTGGCCCGGCACCACCATTTTTATCTACGTTTTTGAAGTACCAGCGCTCCCTCTATATATATATACTCTAAGTACTATACATAGAAAAATGTTTTACTTTGCGAATTAAATAAATCTCTTATAAAATTCTAACAAGCAAATTTATTATTCTGGAAACTCAATAATATTCATATATAATTTATGGAAAAATATTTCCCTACCCTAAACGGGGAAAATTCTTTTTTCCGAATATTATTTTGATTCTTTTCGAATATTCGAATTCTGATATCGCTACGATATAACCTTTGATTTTACCGCCAATTTCCAATATTTTCAAAGAAAGCTACCCTATTGTTGTGTAAAAATCAATATTTCATGAAAAAAAATTAAGTGCTATTATCAGTCGTCATATTTTCACAAGTTTTACTACTTCCACGTCTCTTACGGCTGCACTCAGAGATGATAAGTGTCAATTAAATTGTTCCATTTTATAGATTATCTTTGCAAATATACACTAATTATTATAATTATTTAATTGACATTAAATGTCTTTATGCACGGCAGCTATACCTATCTCACGGATTAGTATGGCACCATAAGATGTTCATGTTTTGTCGATAATTTACTTTACTTCATAGAAAAAAATATTCTCGGACAGTAATTTGTAACTAACTTTGTAAACTGCACAAACGTCAAATTCAAATTGCTGTCACTTTGACAATTAGTGGTAGGGTAGCCACATATAATTAATAAATCCTATTTCGAGGATTAGATTTCTTTCTGTAAAATATTATTCTACTTTTTGATTAACTACCTATACAATAACCGCCTTATTCATAAAAATTGCGTCTTCCACGGTTACGTCAAACCTTAAACTCGGTTAGTTATTCCCAATGGATAGCGAGGTAATAACGACTTTATTAATAAACACAGA
Source organism: Hyles vespertilio (assembly GCA_009982885.2). Taxonomy (NCBI): domain Eukaryota; kingdom Metazoa; phylum Arthropoda; class Insecta; order Lepidoptera; family Sphingidae; genus Hyles; species Hyles vespertilio. Next base: position 10,031,382 of record CM042806.1, on the reverse strand, counting down.
TGAGCTTTGGCTTAACATGACAATCCTGTTATGGCAGCCCTCTGATTTTAAAAGGACTTTTTGGCGGGAAGTCAAACAAGGCGGACTATTTAAAATTTTTAATTTTATAAAATAATTTAAGAAAAAAAAAAGCGCGGGAAACTTGGTTGTGGCGGGAGCGTCTTTTTAGATTTTTCAATTTAATTTAAAAATATAGATATAAAGTGATCAGTTTTGTTATAGTTTGTACATATTATTCTTATTTAATTATTTTTTTAAGTAGTTTGTAAATATTTTCTTCATTGTAGGTAAGTTTGTTATATACGAGTATATTTCTCTGTAGATAGTGTAAGGGGATGGAGGAGCCCCCGGACCCCGGGGGTGGCTCTACCCCTCAAGTAGCTGCCTATGTTACCGTGGAACAGTCAGAATCTGGCATGGATACTGATTGCTCCACTAGTAACATAAATACAAGAAAACGTACTTACGCCAAAGCTTCTAAAAGAGTATGCAGGCAATGTAACAAAAAAAAAAGAATAAATAAAATGTCAGTTGATGGAAAAAAGCAATCCTGTCAGTGCTCCGACATTGATTGTCCTGAACCTTGTCCTGAACCAACAGTTTCTCAGACCATGGAAAGTGCAAGCATGTCCCAAAAATCCCCAGAACCATCAACATCCACCAGACAATTTTACACTTCGGAAGATTTGGCACCATACGTTATACATGTTCAAAAAAAACAAATAAGTCCAAGTGACAATATTATACTACATCCTATAAGTTTTGGATTCTTCCTGAAGAAACACAATTTTAAGAATATAATAAATGGTAGCGTTAAACGAATTGGTCGCAATAGAGTAACTTTATCATTTTCTGGTTTTAAAGATGCAAATTATTTTCTGTCTTGTGAGGCATTACAATCAAACAATTACAATGCATTTATCCCTACATTTAGTGTAACGAGAATGGGCACTGTGAAGGGCATTCCAACAGAATGGTCTGATTCTGATATTATTCAGAACATTTCTGTTCCTGTCGGCTGTGGTCCCATATTGAAAGTACGACGATTAAATTTCAAAGCCATTATTGATGGAACAACTACCTGGAAACCATCTCAGACAGTAGTTATAACATTCGATGGGCAGGTTTTACCCAAGCGAGTATTTGCTTGCTATAATGCTATACCAGTTGAGTTATATCACTACCCGACAATACAATGTTATAACTGCTGTCGTTATGGTCACACCAAAATCCAATGCCGTGGGACACCCCGCTGCTTTAAGTGTGGGCAGGATCATTCTGGTGAGTCTTGTACCATTAATGACGACCAGAGTTTGTGTTGTTTATGCTCTGGATATCACTATGCAACTAACAAATCATGTCCTGAATTTCTGCGTCAAAAAAACATTAAGATAACTATGGCTGAGAATTGCATTTCTTACTCTGAAGCTGCTAAGCTACATAAACCAATTTCGAAACCATATTCTGATGTAGTGTCAAATTCGAAAAATTCTACTACCAGTAATCCTCAAAGTAATCAAGTTACCAATAATAAGAACTACTCTTATAAGAAAACGGTTTATTCAAAAGCTAAACCACGTACACATTTCACTTCCGGCTTTAACCAAGTATCACATAATACATCACTCAATGAATACAATAATATACTGCTATCTGGAAATGGTTGTGCCTTTCCTGCTGAAAAAGAAAATAATGAAAACATATATCAATTATCCATGTCTGAAATTGTATCAATATTGTTAAATGTTCTTTCTAAAAATAATATTCTTGTACCGTCCAACGTTGCACCAATACTCGAAACTACATTAAATCAAATCAGTTATGGATTACAGAAACATAATTCAATGGAATTGCCGGAGTGTAAACAATAAAAAGAGTGATTTGATATACCTTTTAAATGAATTTAATCCAGTTATAATTTGTTTATCAGAAACATGGTTAAAACCTCAATATAACTTTAGACTGCCCAGATATTTGTGTGTAAGAGAGGATAGACAGGATGGCTATGGCGGTGTGGCCATCTTAGTCCCCAAAAACATTCCATTTAAAAATGTTTCCATTCCTTCTCATTCTAATGATTTTTCCATAGTTTGTATTAATGTTAACAATATCTCATTTGTTTCAATTTATGTTCCACATCCCTCTTTAAATATTTTTAATGAAATTAGTAAAATACTGAACTTTATTCCTAAACCTTTCATCTTGTTAGGTGACTTCAATTCCCAGCATAGGTCTTGGGGAAGCTCTTCATCAAATGTTAATGGTGAAAATTTACTGGACATTCTAGATTTGCACAATTTGTGCATATTGAACACAGGGTCTGCAACTCGTTGCTCTCGCCCCTGTGAAGGAAAAAGTGTTGTGGATTTATCTATATGCACTCCTGACCTAGCTTCAGCTGTCAATTGGCAAACTCTCTCATCTTCATTTGGAAGTGATCATTATCCCATTCTTATATCATTACCATATAACAAATTTCCTTCTGATATTTCAAAAACCAAATCTCCTCGTTTAAAATATAAATTAGACTCTGCAAAATGGGACACATATAAGTCTTCAGTCGAAAAAAAAATTAATTCTTTGTCTCAATCTCCTGACTTACATATAAATGTGGAAGCTTTCACTAAAGCTATAGTAAATACAGCCGATGAAGTATTTACTCTTAAAAAACTATCTAAAAGACTCCCTTCTCCACCGTGGTGGGACAAAGAGTGTACTGAAGCTGTTAAAAACAGAAAAGAAGCTGAAATTAGATATCGACATGATATGTCTGATAATAATTTTAACATTCTGGTAAAAATTATGAATGATACACATAATTTGTTAAAGAATAAAAAATTGAAGGGTGGAGAAATTTTTGCGCTTCAATATCCCCTAACATATCATTCTCCGATGTATGGAATCGTATTAAAAGATTTCGTTCATCTTTTATTCCCAGTACTTCCATAATGCCTTCTTCTTTGTCGGAAAGATTTCTAGACCATCTAGCTCCGCCAACGGTTCCACAAAAAGAATTAGTAATTCCATTTCCCGAGTATACTCCGGACGCAGCATCAACTAATAATAAAAGTTTGTTTACACTGACCGAGTTAAAATTTGTTATAAGTAGTGTTAAAGATTCAGCTCCGGGAGAAGACGGCATTCCCTATTCTTTTTTGCTAATTTAGGAGACGACGCGTTAAATTACTATTTAAAAATAATAAATAAAATTATTGAGACAGGCTATATCCCTCCGTGCTGGAAACGTCAATTAGTGTTGCCAATATTGAAACCAAATAAAGACCCCAACGAATATATGTCCTATCGTCCCATAGCGTTATCACCAGTAATTATTAAAATAATAGAACATTTAGTTAAAAATAAATTAGAATGGTTTCTTGAAAATAATAATATTCTACCAAATAATCAATATGGTTTTCGAAAAGGCCGAAGTACTATAGACAGTCTTAGCATATTCACAACTGATATCCGTATAGCATTATCTCGGAATCACTCCACTATAGCTGCCTTTTTAGATATTTCTGGAGCATATGACAACGTAGTGATTTCAATTCTTAGAAATAAGTTAGAAAGATTGAACTTTTCCTCTTTATTAACACGATTCATAATTAATATGCTGTCAGAAAGAACTATAATTTTAGATATTGAATCCAAGCCGTCACGATTTGTTTGGAAGGGTCTTCCTCAGGGTTCCGTACTGAGCCCCATATTATATAATGTATACACATACGATCTGGATTCTAGTCTCAATAACTCAATTTCTGTTTTACAATATGCAGACGATTTACTGTTATATTGTTCTGATCATTCTGTTAATAACTTAATTCAAAATTTATCCAGTTCACTCACCATTTTAAACACTTGGTTAGATAACCACGGATTAAAACTATCCACATCTAAAAGTAATATTATGTTATTTTCAAGACAAAGATTTTCTTTTCCTATTTTGATAAAATATAACCAACAAATAATTCCGTTTAAAACCTCAGTGAAATTTTTGGGTCTTATATTAGACTCCAAAATGGCTGGATCAGCTCATTTCGACTATATTTCTGAAAAGTGCGAACAGATTATTAATATGATTAGATGCCTCTCTGGTGTGTGGTGGGGGGCCCACCCCTCTTCCTTGAAATTGATTTATAATGGATTGATCAGATCAATATTAGATTATGGAACCTTTTTGTTAGAGCCATGTAATTTATCTGGTATTAGAAAAATAGAAAAAGTTCAATCAAAAGCTTTACGATTAATTACGGGTGCAATGAGATCAAGTCCCCTAAATGCCCTAGGTGTGGAATGTGTTGAGCCTCCGTTAAATTTACGACGTCAATATTTATCAGATAGATTTTTATTTAGAGTTATGCAGTTCTCAAACCATCCCTTGCATTCCAAACTTCTCATACTATTAACTGAATTATCTTCTTCATCTTACTGGCTTCATAAAGCTACTCCATGTCTCGTTTGAGCTACCAGAGATATAAATCATTAACGGCCCCTTCGTATAGTTCGAATCGTCTTCCCTTGTTTAGCCATGATTACAGCACATTAATAACAACTCCAAATATCATTGATATGGGTATTGTTAAGAATGATCCAAAAGGTAACAAAAAGTTTAATGATATTATAAATTCTAAGTGGCCTGACTGGCATCAAATATATTGCGACTCGTCAAAAACAACTCTTCAAATGTCGGTGTAGGAATATATCATCAGCAGTATAACATTGTACAAAAAATCAAACTTCCTCTCGAATCGTCAGTATTTACAGGGGAATGCTACGGAATTTTTAAGTGCTTAGAATATGTATACATCACAAAATTGAAAAAAGCTTTGATTCTTTCAGACAGTAAGAGTGCCCTTCAAGCTTTAGCTAAAAATCCTTTTAAGTCTAATAATAACGCTATTATCAGTGACTCCAGAAATATGCTTTGCAAGTGTTTGAGTAATAATGCTAATATAATTTTTCTTTGGATCCCTAGCCATACGGGTATTTCTGGCAATGAAAGAGCTGACCAACTTGCCAAACAAGCGATCATAAGTGGAGACATATACCCATTTAAAAATTATTGTCACGATCTTTTAACTATACCTAAGGTTCATCTTTTGGAGTCTTGGAATAATGTTTGGTCCACCAATAGTATAAATAAAGGAAAGCTATATCATAATATACAAACAAGTATTCCAAGCAAGCCTTGGTTTGCTAAGATGGATTTCTGTAAGAGAACAACAACTATTCTGATTCGAATGCGTTTGGGACACGTTTGCACTCCTCATCATCTTGCGAGGTTGGGAATTGTACAATCTCCGAAATGTGAGTGTGGTGAAGATGTCGGAGATATAAATCATATATTTTTGTCTTGTCCCAAAAATGATACCACAGCCTTGTTCCATCAATTAAAGTTGCTTAAAATTCCATTTCCTACATCTATTCCTGTTCTCCTTCACTCTAATGACTATCTAGTATACAAAACTTTATGTACGTTTATAATTCAAAATAATATAAAAATTTAACTACATTTATTTCCTTTCCTCTTCCTATGTAATTCATATCTTACATTACTGATCCTTTCCAAATTCCTAAGATTTGTCCAGTTTCCCAAACTTGACATTGGCATATTGTTTTCAACAATTGCCATAAAAAAAAAAAAAAAAAAAAAAAAAAAAAAAAAAAAAAATAATTTAAATACTGCAATTATCCGGAGTAATAGGGACCCATAGCGATGAAGACCCAATAAAAGATAATAAGAAAAGAAAATATGAACGGATTGCTACTACTTCTGCTAGTATTCCAGCAGAAGAGATTTTGGCGCCAAAACCATACTACAAACCTGGTTATAAGAGACAATATACTAATAATTGTAACAATACAAGCTTCCCAGTATTTATAGAAAGTACCGAAAATGAATATATTGGAAACAAAGATCCGATATTCATATTAAATATTTTAGGAGAATTTATTAAAGGACAGTATGAAATTAGTAGAGTAAATGCTCATAAAATTCAAATTGTTTTTAAGCAAGCCAGTTCAGCCAATGATTTTCTGAACAACAATTCCAAATTAGAAGCTCATAATATAAAAGCATACATTCCAGCATCTTCGGTGGAAGTCATCGGTGTAATCCAGTTCATTCCCTTCGACATCTCTAATGAAGAACTCTATAGAAAACTCACATGTGAATATGAAATGGTGGCGGTGAGAAGTTTCATCAAAAAGGACAGTAATGGAGTAAGACAAGCCTTGAAGACGGTAGCTATAACATTTGTTAGTAACACCTTGCCTGAATTTGTTTTCTTGGATCACTGGCGCTTCAAAGTTAAACCATATATCAAACCTTTATTACAATGTTTTAAATGTTTAAAATTCAATCATTCAGCCAGAATATGTAAAAATAAACAAGTATGCTCGATCTGTGCTGGTGAGCATTCCTACAAAGAATGCATTAATGAGGAGGAAATTAAATGTGTTAACTGTGGGGGTCCTCATCTGGCTATTGCCAGAACATGCCCAATGAAGGAAGCCAAATTGAAACAGAAAAAACTTTCCTATGCTGCTACAACGGCCACTTCTGTTAATAATGCAAGTAGTAATAGGAATTTCCCTCCACTCCCCTTACCTAAGCATGATACCTACATTAAAATTCCAAAATTCAGGACTGAACAAATTTAAAAATATTCCTTCTATTAAAGAAACCAATGAAATAATTAATAATGATAGGATAATTAATGCATTAGTAAAAACTCTAATTTCGTTAGGAAACAATAAAAACGCTCCCAAGACTACAATTAAAATTAAAGAAATTTTATTAAAACACTTACATAATGGATAGATTTATAAGAATAGTACATCATAATATTCAGAGTATTAATAACAAATGGCCACTTGTAATGTCTTTATTAACAGAATTTAACATTGACATTTTGCTGCTTAATGAAACTTGGTTAAAAACAAACAATTGTCATAATCTGAAATTTCCAGGGTATAATTTAATCTATAAAAATGCTAAAAATGATCATGGTGGTGTTGGTATTTTGATTAGAAATAATATTAAGAGCGTTTATACCCTGCACGCGCTTTTTGGCTTAAAAACAGGACTTTTCAAATGAGTTAATAGCCACCAATAAACAATTTAATGGAAAAATAATTAGTATTAATTTTAGAAAAGTTTGCATTCGAGGGATTTTGGTGGAAAACATTATAGATTGATGGATAATTTGTGAGTACTATAAGGATTTCTGAACACAAGTTTCGTTATTTAGGCTTTAAATGGCAATTTAGAAGCTTAAGATATCCGAAACCACTAAATATAATATGAAAATAAAAATATTATCAGACTAATAAGACCCTTATGGAGGGATTTTGCTGAGAAAAATAATCTTTTTGTGTTTAGTTCCTGAAAAATAAAAATTTAAACAATGCGAAATTATTCAGAAACTCTCGTCAAGAACATATTTTTTTCACCAATTTATCGTACATAATTTTTTATAGCAATTGCATATTACAATAGAAGAACATCTTATCAATAAATTACCATTTTTATATTTCAACAAAATTAGTTTTCATGTTTTCTACAAATATTTTAAAAACCACTATAAAACACGCTGTCCGACGTGGATCAAATCAGACCGCCGCAAGGCCTTCTAAAGGGAGGACGTATCGCTCGTCGCTCCGGCCTGGCTGCAGTCGATTATTGCCGCGCGTAGTAAAAATAGCCACGCGCGGACTGCGATTACCACATCTTAGTACTTTGGTAGTAAAATATTTAATTATTTATATTACCTACAATGATTTTGTAGTGAGTATAAATTATTTTTCAGGTAATATAATGGGATTTAATTCCGAGGCTAAATTATGTCATGTATTATAATATAAAATTCAATATATTTCGTAATTGTAAGGGGTTGTAAGGCCCCTAACACTATTTATGTGTTCGAACACGAAATTATTAATAAAACGTCCGTAGTATCTACTGATTGAACACTGATTTGAATGCAACTTAACAATGTAATAATAACGAAAATATGATTAGTATCTAAATTTGTATTATTCTTTGCTTGCACAGTAATATTTGTCTACTTATAATGCAAATAAAATATTTTTTATGATATTATATTACAGTTACATTTCAAATGAATATTTGAAGCGCACGGATCAAAGTTGTTTGAGCCGATTGTATAGCGAGCCGACGCGGCAGCTCTACGCACACAGCTTTGGTCGCTTATGTGTGCGTGAAATTAACGAAGAAATACCTATAGTTGTCTTTGCGCGCAAGGTGTATACGCTCTTAAATATGAAAACATACAACTCCCATTCTACCAGGATATTCAATCAGTTGCAATTTCAGTTCAAACTCACACTGGTCCTTTATCCATTTTGACTGTGTATTGTCCACCTAAAAGTAGTAGATTTAAAATAAATAAATTAAGAAATATATTTAATTCCTTACCTAGACCCTGCTTAATATCAGGAGATTTTAATGCTCACCACATAGCTTTTGGGTGTGCAACAACAAAGTCAAGGGGTACTCAGCTATTTAACCTACTGGATGAAGCTGATCTGTGCTTGTTAAATGATGGCAAAGCCACAACAGTCCAGGCCCCAAATAGGAATCCATCAGCAATAGATCTCACCTGTGTTAGCCCAGACATAGCTCCACTATGTGAATGGAGTGTTGGTGAAGATCCATTAGGAAGTTACCACCTCCCTATCTTTACTGACATCCTGATCTCCCCCTGTAAATACCAAATAAATTATAACATACAGAAATATCTATTTCATAAAACTGATTGGATTAAATTTGAGATTGAGGCTGAGAAATTATTTGCTGAATTTAATCCTTCAGACTCTGACCCTCTTTCACAATATAATCAATTTTGTGAATTATTATACAATTTAAGGGACCAATGTACACCTATCTTCAAATGTAATATTTCATCAAACCATAGGAAAATCCCAGCACCATGGTGGAATGATGAATGTGCAGAAGCTGTACAAAAATCAAAAATGGCTTTGTTGGCATATAGATAATCAATGACAATGGAACTGTTTATTGAATATAAAAAACTGGATGCAAAAAAGAAAAAAAATATTAGTGAGCAAAAACGTAATAGTTGGAAAACCCTATGTTCATCCTTAGATAGATACACTCCTGTTTCAAGAATTTGGAATTACATCCGTAGATTTAAAAGGATTAATGTGATGACTAAACCTAAACAAGATGAATGGTTACCTGATTTTATTAATAAAATTAGTAATGGATCAAACAGTAGCTTAGTATGTAATGATATATTTTTCGATAAAAATAATGACAATGAAATTAATACTTTTTTGTTAAGAGAATTTACATATAAGGAACTTTGTATAGCATTAGATTCAAGAAAGGATTCGGCTCCAGGACTTGACAATATTCCTTATATCCTTTTACGAAAACTTCCAATCAACTGTAAAAAGAAATTATTAATGGTTTTAAATTCGCTATGGATTAATCAAATTATTCCTGAATCTTGGAAAGCTCAGTGCATCATTCCAATTCTGAAACCTGAGAAACTTCCTAAAGATTACAATTCATATAGACCCATATAATTAACCTCTTGCATAGGTAAAGTAACAGAACAAATTATCAAATTAAGACTTGATTATTATGTAGAGCATTACAATATTTTACCAGATATCCAAAAGGTAAAAGTGCTCCAGAAAGTTTTGTTACCTTTATCACAGACATGAAAAAATGTCTCCTTTCAAAATCTGTTGCAGTTTGTGCCTTCCTTGATGTTCAGGGTGCATATGATAATGTAGATATTAATCAACTGATACTGGTATTGTATGAATTGGGTTTACCCGGAAAATTGTTAAAGTGGATTCATAATTTCCTTAACGATCGGTCGTTTCATGTTAAATTTAATGGGCTACTACAAGGCCCATATTCTGTTTGTAAAGGCCTAATGCAAGGAGCATCTCTGTCACCTATCTTGTACAACCTGTATACTTCTCAAATTTCACAATATCTTACGAAAAACGTTAAAGTATTACAATTCGCAGATGACATTGTTGTTTACTCAATTGACAGAAATATTTCGGTTGCTCAACAAAATTTAAATCTAGCTTTATGTCAGTTGAATTCATATTACAGTAATAAGTTAAAATTAAATATTAATACGGAAAAAAGTTCTCTTGTTGTATTTGGTACTGATGATTTGATCAATATTCAATATAATAATTTATCCATTCCTCAAGTGAAAGAAAAGAAATTTTTAGGAGTAATAATAGATAATAAGCTTAAATTTCAAAGCCATATAAATTACATATGTAAAAATGCAACAAGGAATTTAAATATCTTGAGAAGTTTGGCAGGAACATTCTGGGGTTCAGATCCTAAAACCTTATTAATCTTATATATAAAAATGAATCGCAAAATGTGTTGGTAACCGCATAATTCAACAACGCCTGGACCAATTTGGCTGATTTTGGTCTTGAATATATTATATATATATTAATATTAGTCCTGGGAAGGTTTTAGGGGTGAGAAAAATAGGAAAATTTCTGAGGAAGATACTAAAAACCTTTTTTTTGGGTATCGTTTAAGCGTGATTAGTCCAGCCAATATAGGATGATCTTTGTTTATTTGACGGGAGACGTAAAAGACGGTCCAGCTTCAACTACCATCCAACGTAAAATGATCTATCTTTCCATTGTCTTTCATTGACGGCTGACGAAATAGAACAAAATTCAAAAAATGTGTACATCGTGTATATCGTGTATATAATATTATCTAGATACGGCGTCTTGCGCACAATTTTGTGAAATGTAAATTGAAATCATGTCCATATCTACCAAAATCGGCCATTGTTTTTTGAGATTATTGCAACAGTTTTAAACAAGGTATACTCTATCGAAGCGTTTTGCCGGAGTACACCAAAATATATCTAATTATAATTTTTCGTTTTCATAAACGACATTGTTTTTGATTTGATACTTTTAGATGCGCTGGGGGACATATTTAAATTTCGCATTAATATTGTTTTTAGACTCAAGAATAAAAAGAATATTGGTACGTTGATGCCGTATCTAGACATTATAACGAAACGATATGCAGTTTTATATTTTTAAATATTTGTTCTATTACTTACGTCACCTGGTAAGGCAGTATGAAGGTTTTATTAATTTGTATATGGTAACGTACTAGACGCGACTGCCAACAAGTTAACGATGGTCACGGGTTCAAATCCCAGGGCACACCTCTGACTTTTCGGATTAAATTCTACGTGAAATAAAATCCGCCAACCCGCACTAAGCCAGCAGGGTGGACTATAATATCTTCTTCTATAATATAAAAATGAATCACAAAAAGTGTTGGTAAGCGCATAACTCAATAACGCCTGGACCAATTTGGCCAATTCTTTTTTTAAATGGTTATTATTACTTTATTACTAACAAAAAGTATTGGCGTGCAATATTATTAGGAAAAACAGCATTTTGGTGCTGAAATAAGGGACGTAATATTGGATGGACAATAAAAAACGCTAAAGTTTTTAATGTCAAAATTTCATAAGGCAATCTTTATATGTACATGTATATGGAGAGACGGGATATAATAGAGTGGAAGGTACGGGAGAGGGCTGGGATAGCTGACAGATTTGATAGGACGAAATGTAAATGCACGTTATAAGACGGGATGGATAATAAAAGAAAAAGGACGGGACGGATCGGGAAGAGACTGAACAGACGGATGAGACGGGATTGAGCCAGACAGTAGGATAGCTATGTCAAGTTTAGGTATACAAGAGATTAATACGAAAAATAACATGTATTTGGTGTGGAGTGGAATCAAAAAATATATGCACCCAGGCGAAGCTGGGTCGGGCCGCTAGTGCTCTATAAAAGTATCATTAGGAGTCATTTTGATTATAGTTATTTAGCTTATATGTATGCTGGATCTTCATTGTTAAAATAACGTTGAGCATGTTTGATATTTTGGAATGGTTAGGGAATAATTTTGCACCAATTGCTTTATCAGTATAAAAGTACTATCATTTATGTGGTAGAATACAATATTCATTTATTGCGCTATCGTACACAAACATGACAATTTATATTACATTAAAAATTTAACACTTTAAAACTATTACAATTATTTACATTAAAAAGTTTATCTCTCCGAAAAATCAACTTTCATCCATAATTTCAACGACTTTTTCACCATCATCATTACCAGAACTATCATCTAGATATGGGTCGTTCGCGATTGAACTGGTCAAATAAACCAGCTCGCAAGAACCACGCGATCGATTCGATCTTTATGTACAATAAAACTCGTTCATTCGATCGATCGCGATAGGAGAATCGCGTCGGTTCAAACGAACCGAGAACCGAAAACCGAGAGCCGAGAGCCGAGAACCAAAACCCGTGAACAACGGTTCGCGAGCCGTTAACGTCCTGTGAAGTACGACCCGACGCGACCCGAGTCGAGCCGAATCAAGCCAAACAAACGTTCGGATATCATCGGTTTTAGAGACGAATACAGACACTAAATCGTTAGAATGTAAATGACAAGGTTAATATTATATGCTTTGAGTGGTAGGCTTTAAAGTTTATTTTGCGTTAAATTAATAGGAGGAGTTGGAAATAAATAATGTCCACTTCCCTCCGTGCAAAGCGGGTGACAAAACATTGAACTAAAGAGGTAAATGACCTCCCAAAAAGACTTTTACAGCCGGAAAAGCCAGCTGTAAAGCACCACGGAATTCATTATTACATTTAAATGGGACCTATTGTGTGAGCTGTTATACTTGATTCCAGTAATAGGTATGGCAAAAACGCCGGAAAGCACGGAAATTCGTCCTAGTCTATTTTTGGATATTTGATTACAATATATGACATCATATTTTGAATAAACAATGATGTGTCGGATTTGATAATGGCAGCTTTTCAATAATTTTCGCCAGCCCCCAAACCATTTAAAATCCACTAAAAGCAATGTTTCCCAACCAGGACCAAACTACCAGATTTTGTGGAAAATCTACTAAGTTGGCAACACTGGTGAAAAAAAGCTTGAAAGATGGCCGCCCATGTAAGTTCTTGTCCAGACGATATTTGATACAGATGTTAACCGGTTTAAAACAGCGCGGGGGCCAATAAATAAGTTACTATCTACGTGTAATAACTAAAATGGAATATAAATGACTTAGTGCTATCAAATGTTAACATTGTTATACCTAGTTTTTTAATGTATTTGATGATTTTGCATTAATGAAATTTTAGCGATCGAGACATGCGAAGCTGTTATCCTTTTTTATAGTGTTTGGTTTAGAAATCAAATTATAGTTTATGGTAGATTTTTAAGAAAATATCCTTAATTACGACGAGATTTGTATAGGTAAATGTACTGGTAGGTATAGCGTATTTAAAAATTACGAATAAGGGTAGGTAAGTGGTGGTTGAAAATTAAAACAAAATAAAAATAAACAATTATTATTATTTCAATCAATGAATAAATATTTAGGAATAAATACTGACAATTTCAAATCTAAAACTAATAATTAAACATTTGTACGATTTATTTAGTATTTTTTTTTTATTTGGCCCGGCATAGTAGCCCAGCACAGTGCCTCTGCCTCTGCCTTGTCTTCTGCCTCTGCCTCTGCCCGGGCCTCGGTCACTGCCCGCTCAATGTAAAGTTCAAGTTAACTCTGAGCACTAGTGATGGTTGTTTATTTGTTTAATTGACACAAACTATGCATGCACTCTATCACTGAAATAAAGAAATAAAACACTCACGAGCATTCTTGCTTTTCCATTGATGACCTAAAATTGAAAATGTATTTTATTATTTTTCTTTTTTATTTCAATAAATTTATTATTATGGAATGCACTTCCTGATGCAGTGAGACGGGCACGAACATTGGTGTCCTTTAAGAAAATGGTTAAAGAACACTACCTGTCCCTTTAACTGCTACATTAGTCGAGTGATTGATTGTTTGTATATATGTATGTATTTGTATATATTATTATGATATCTGTGCACTTGTATGTGTATATACATGTATGTATATATTTATCTATATATCTTATATGTGTTATGTTTGTTAATTTTTGTAATTATATTCGTATGTCACGTATTTTGCATGTATGATTTTACTTAATTTTTTTATTTTATTTTTTTATTTTTACTTTGTACACTATTGACTGCCCTCTCTTTATTCCATCTCTTTTTGTCCATCCCAAGGTAGTCGGTAAGAGATTGCCTCGAGCGATACGACCGCCTTTTGTACTACTATGTAATATAATGTTCTATTATTAAGTTAACTTAGTGTACAATAAAGGAATTAAATAAATAAATAAATTTGTCCAATTGTAATACTAGTTTTGTATTAGAATAACTACGTTAGTAAAGCCAGGTACAATTTATAATATGTGGCTGATGAACGCAGCTGAAGATATTTAGAAAATTGAAGATTCTGCCGCGCCGCGTCCAAGAGACCCTGAATATTGTACCACTCTTCAGCCGCGTCCGGCAGTCTTATAATTTGTTTTTGGCTTAATAGTAGATCATTTCAATGTTCGGATTATTCGCAGTCGCGCATCTATACTTTATCGTAATGTACGTAACGGTTTGCGGTCCCTGATGGCGGCTTCCATTCCGTATATATATATTTTTTTAATAGCCTAGATTGTGTCCCACTGCTGGGCAAAGGCTTCCCCTTTATCATTCCATTTGACCCTGTCCTCGGCGAGCTCTTGTGATTTTGGCTCGAATGTATCCAACTCGTCTTTCCACGGTTTGGATGCATATTTGGAGAGGAAATATTGAAATTTTTAAACTGAATTAATAAATTAATTCTTTGATATTGAAAATTTAAATCACCATATAATTGGCTTCATCATACTTAATTTATAACAATCACATCCAACATCAAACATACCACACATTCTAGTTTGAACAAAAACTTTGGAACGCAAACTCTGATCTTACAAAAAATGGCGCGCGACTTTCTACGGAATACTGGAAATCAATTAAAATATTGAATTGTTTTGATATATTTTCAATTATCAAATGGCGCCTATTTATTCTTTATGATATGTTTTCTCTCTCTAACACTTTATTTATCATTTTTTCATAGAATTAACACAGAAATATTTAATGAAAACCGACAAACAACGACCGTGATTTACTTTCGTGTCTAAAAAACTTCGAATCACGCGTCGAATATGGCTTATTTTTAGATAATTGATAATTATTAATGTAAAGGTATCTTTTAATAAACTATATAACAACAATAAGAGAGTTAAAAATCAATATTTACATTTTAAAAAAATCCTGCGCACCACTCGTCGTTGTTCTTAAACAACACACGAGTTTGCCTGTTTTTTTTTTTAAATATGCCTATTGCTAATATCTTTTTGGCCAATGTTACATTAAAGGTACTTTATTCAAGCATTATACAACGTGTAACAGGATTAATTCACAACCTCAGACACCCCAACTTTAAAATATTATTGCAATCATAGTTTATGCTTTGAAATCGTACTATCATAATTACAAAATCTTTTATTTATGAAATTAGTTATACCAAATGTAGGCACTTAACATGGTCACCTTACGAGTTACAAATAAGAGTGTACTACTACACACGCTCGCCGGACACGCACACATGTACACAAGACACATTCACACGAGTACCTAACGCCGGTCGCCGACCGCTGCGCCGCGCCGGCAGAAACAGCTGACAATATACGAAATACAAATTACAAATTACGTACGTAACTGATTACTGGGTGGTTTGGTAAACAAATTATTATTTATTTAATCTGTAAGCATAACATTTGTGTTTTAACTATAAAATCTAAATATTTTACTTACTAGATATAATGCGTACGAACCCAACATAAGACAATATTTTGCATGAATCGGCTATAAAATATTATTAATTTCACTTCCCCTAAACTTAGTTCCTACAGGCGGGCAGGATACGGGCGTCATTTATTTTGCATTATTATTGAATAAGATAATAAGATAACGCAATATCTAACAACGAATACTAGATTGGGAATCACAACCTAATCACAACACAAAAAAATACAACAAAATTAACTTACGTGTTACATGGCACTCATGAGGCGATTTCGCTTCCCTCCGGATCTCTGAGGTGTTCAGACGTTTTTTAAGTGGACCTATTATTGATTTATTTTAAATTAAATTTGCACCAATTTCGTAAATTTAGTGCTGATAGAATAATAGGAGAGCAACAGCACTGAAGAGGTCGGCAGTATCTGCGTGTGTACTCTGCAATCACGCTTACACACACCGACAAAACAAACCTGTGAGTGTTTTTTAAGTAGTCTATTCGCTCCCTACTACTAAAGTGTAAACACACAACAAAGGCGACTCTGAATGTGTACAGGTGCACACATATAAAAAAAACAATCAAACGGAAAGAGACAACAGGCTAAATTTTACCTGTGCCACACTGGGTCAACTTATAGTGGTGACTAAAAATATTGTATGAAATCGTCGATGCACGTCCAATGCGTTGATCCCTCGGACGCTTAGAGCTATAATATCTCTTGCAAACCTCATACGCCCTGGTACCGAATTTGTACTAATTCAAGCGACATGCCGATAAACCGATCCCCGCCACCGTCCACACCAGCCACAACTACGTCGCGCAATACGTCGACGGCGCCACTGGTAAATACCCTCCACCTGAGTTCGTCTGAACCAAATATTGCGGAAGATGTGCAGTCAACTGATGCCGAGTGTGATTATTCTAATGTTTCACGTCGCAGTAAACGCAAATGCTCAGAATCTAGAATTGACCAGAATAACCAATTATCAATATTTATGGCAGAAGTCAAGTCGATGTTACTTGAATTCAAAGAAGCTCAAAATACTAAAATACAAAAAATATATGAATCCATAGAAGAAATAAAACAGCAAAATACGACTTTTCAGTCTACAGTGTCATTCCTATCAGAAAAATATGACAGTATAAAAGTAAAAATGGAAGAAATAGAGACACAGCTTCTCTCAGAGCGTAAAAATACTTCTAACTATCATAAATCATTAGAAGATAAATTGGAAACAATGGAAAAGTATGCGCGATCAGGTTGCATTGAGGTCAGAAATGTACCCGTAGCTAATTCGGAAACAAAAGAATGCCTAATAAACAACATAATTAAAATAGGTTCTATAATAAATATACCACTACAACCACATGATGTTAAAGACATATATCGCAAAGGACCAGTTACTGCCAACAATAGAACAATAATAGTTGATTTCTCTACGAACCTTCAAAAAATCAAGTTTTTAAAGATGTTTAAACAATATAACAAAGGGAATAACGGCCTGACAACTGAAACACTTAAATTTAGCGGTCCCGTAAAACCTATATTTGCGTCAGAAAATCTGACATCTAAGATGAAGCGACTACTATTTCTCGCTAAAGACTTTGCCACTACCAATAACTACCGTTACTGTTGGGTCACCAATGGGAAGATTTTTCTGCGAGAGAAAGAAGGAGCTAAACATATACTTATTAAGGAAGAATCAGACTTACCACAAGTGAAAAATTTAAAATGACTAACCGAATATGTTTGTAGTTCAATCTTTTTGTTAAAAGCTTTATATTTTTTGATATTAGGAACAAATACCATTACATACACACATAATAAGGACTATTACATACCATTACACGATTATTACATTAATATTCAAATATTGCACACTCACTCTTACACAACAAATAAAAAAACTCATATTATTTTGGAAGGAAGGAAGGTTAAATATAGGTTATCCAACATAGGAACGTCTCGGTTGCTATTACTATTTCTATCTATTTCATCAATCACGAACAAAATGTTTCATTTGCAAACTTTTAATGGATAACGATCATTCTATGATTATAGATGATTTAGATCAACTTTCAGGTTCTAATTCTTATTTCTGCGCACCCGAAGAATGTGTCTCACACATATCTGAATCTGTAAATGGCCTAAAGTTTTTCCACCTAAATATAAGAAGCCTAGGCAATATCTGTAACTATAATAACCTAGTTATTTTATTGGATAGAATTAAAATCGAATTTGATTGTATTGTATTGTCTGAATGTTGGTTAAGTAAATGTCCCCAACTTCCCGCAATGCCTGGCTTTGAATCCTTCAAAACAGAATATAAAAACCAAAACGAAGGTATAGTTATTTATGTTAGGACTAATTTAAGCTACAAAGTCGAAACACCTACTATAATCGATGCCAACTCTCTAATTGTTAAATTTTCTTCAGAAGTGGCTCTAGTAGCTGTATATCGCTCACCTTCCACTCGAAATTTAACCAAGTTTATAGATAGTTTAGATTCAACTCTACTCGCGCTTAATAATTTTAAAACTCTTGTTATACTAGGTGACATAAACATTAATATAGCACCGAATACCAATGACAACAACTCGGATTTATATCTGAATACGGCTGCTTCGCATGGCTTGCTACCTGGTCACCTCTTCCCTACGCGAAATAATAGCTGCTTAGATCACGCGATGGTTAAATCCAACAAAAATGTTGTCACATTAGTTGTTGACTCTTTTATCACGGACCACGCTCCCGTTATTGTTTTATGCGAGAGCCATTTGAAGACTAATAGAGTCCCTAGAACATCCCGGCGCATAAATATCGATGCGTGCGTAGCGGAACTGACAACTTCTGATTTTTCGAAAGTAACTTCTTGTAAAGATGATGCAAATAAAGCAGCTACGGAATTAGTGAACATTATCTCAACTGTAATCAAAAACAATTCTTTTAATTGTACAGTTCCAAGTAGAAAAAGAATAATTAAGCCCTGGATTACACCTGGTGCCCTAAGATGTATACGAAATCGTGATAAAATGTATAGAAAAACTGCACGAGATCCCAATAATCACATCCTAAAAATAACTTACGTACGCTATAAGAGATTCTGCAACAATTTGGTTAAAAATTAAAACGGCAATACGAACGCACAGAATTCCAAAAACACAGCAGAAATCCAAAGGCCACTTGGAAACTAATTAAACAATTGCTAATATTCCTAACAATAAATCTTCCCCTACAGAACTCCTCTCCTTGACTGCTGATCCATATAAGTCTCTTGATGCTGTGAATGAATATTTTGCAAATGTAGGGAAATCATTAGCCTCAAAGATAGTACGTAGACAAACTCACCTCAAAATTGCATATTCATCTGACTCACCTGCCCCATCGCACCTCAACTCAATGGCCATTTTTAATACAGACAATAACGAAATAGAATCCTTAATCCTGAATCTCAAACCATATACCGCAGTAGGCTGGGATAACATACCTCCGTTACTACTTAAATCTGCTAGACATATTCTCGTCCCGATTATTTGCTATGTGTTTAACCTCTCTTTGACTACAGGTGTGTTTCCTAAGGCTTTTAAAAGGGCCCTTGTACACCCTGTATTCAAAAGTGGCAGCAGAGAAAGTGTCGGCAACTACAGACCAATTTCTGTTCTCACGAGCTTATCCAAAATTTTTGAAAAAATTCTTAATAAAAGACTGCTAAGCTACATTAACTCTATAAATTTTTTGGCTGAAAACCAATATGGTTTTAGATCTGGAAAAAGTACAGAGGATGCAGTACTGGAATTAACCGACACTGTTGCAAAAAATTGCAATAGTAAACTTAAAACAATAGGCATATTCCTCGACTTATCTAAAGCGTTCGACACCGTATCTATACCTCTCCTACTCACGAAACTTCATAATATTGGCATAAGAGGACTATCTTTTGAAATTTATAAGAGCTACCTTAGTGACCGAACCCAACTAGTAAGTTGGGAGATTACACTAGCAAATTAGAGACTCTCAGTTATGGGGTACCTCAGGGTAGTGTTCTCGGACCTACCCTGTTTCTTATCTACATAAATGATCTCTGCACTCTACCCCTTGTTAACTCTAAAATTCTAACTTACGCAGATGATACAGCAATACTAGTAAGCGGTAAAACCTGGGCTGAAACCCGATCCCATGCTGAATTAGCCCTGCATATAGTCATGGACTGGCTGTCAGATAATCTCCTCACTCTAAATTTGGACAAAACAAAGTTTATTACTTTTTCACCGCGAATGGCATCTCAACCTGCTTCTCCTTATACCTTAACCGCGCACAAATGTTCAGTAAATAATTCGGACTGTAAATGTGATAACATTTCGCGCACGAACAATATTAGATATTTGGGCGTGATTGTTGACAGCACTATTTCATGGTGTGATCATGTTGGTTCCTTAGTCCCGAGAATCAGAAAATTAATTTATGTTTTTAAAATCTAAGATCTTCCGCTGATTTTTCTACTCTTAAAATGATATACTATGCTCTAGCGTACTCAATTCTAAAATACTGTATCTCAGCATGGGGTAACTGTGGAAAGAGTTTGCTACTCCGTTTAGAGCGAGCTCAGAGAGCGGTTCTCAAGGTTATGATACATAAGCCCTGTCGTTTCCCGACTGGAGAGTTGTATGCCATTTGTGAGTTGCCCACGGTTAGGCAGATGTTTGTTCTTAATACAATTCTACGCAAACATTCTGAACTTTCCTTCGACGTTCATCTTAGTAGACAGAAGCGCAGACAGAATAGAGTTTGTCAGACTGAGGCTACCTCTAGTGTGATAGCAAGAAGGCAATATCATTATTCGAGTCCAATTTTGTATAATAAAATAAACAAAATTCTCAATATTTATTCTCTGTCACGAAGGAAATGTAAGTTGGTAATCAGTAAATGGCTCAGTTCCCTAAACTATGAGGATCTAGAAAATTTAATTAACAGCTGATCAGTATAATCATCGGAAACGGAACTATTTCTTACCTTCCTAGTTCACCATATTCATCACAGTTATTTTACACACACACACACACACACACACACACCCTCACACACACACACACACACACACACACACACACCGAAATCCACATATACATCACTAATTTATCACAAACACATATTTTCTCACTCACACACAAATTTAAGTTGACTAACACCTACTAACTTTAAAAATATAAAAATATTAAAATTAAAACATACATATAATAGGCAAAAATTATAATAACATTCTGTCCAGTTTTTAAAAATATTAGTAGTAGTTTATTTAGTTATAGTTTTGAATATTTTGGAGATACGATCGTCTTCCCTCCTGGAGGTGGGCGCTAATGACTGCGACACAGTTCTCCCGAACTAATGCAGTTGTTAACGTACACATACATTATCTGTAAGCTTGTTTATGTATCAATAAAATATTTTGAATTTTGAATTTTTTGAATTTGAATTTCTTTTTAAAATATGTTCGACATGTCCACCACCTTGATACACTTTGATGCACATTTGCGTAATTGTTCACGTAATTTATGTAAAACTTCAGTGTCACTCTTCACTTTTAGGAATTTGCTCCACATTACCCTCCTCATCCTGGATCCTCCACATTAGTACTTTCACTGAAGTATACCAGAGATTTATTACGTCCCCACAAAAAAAGTCAAGAGACGTCAAGTCAGGTCAGGTGACCTAGGAGGCCATTGCACAGGTTCGCCGCGACCTATCCAGCGCTCTCCGAACTCAGCATCGAGATACCGTCAGACATGCCAATGATACATTATCACCACACAGTGCCAAAGTTCTCACCATTTCAGTGTATTTGAATATTCGAATACCGATAAGACATCGCGCGCGAAAGTTATCGAAATATCTACTTAACACTTAAACACAAGTAGACACAGATAACTGCGGTGCACGACTAGATTTTTTTCACATATTCGGTGCCCATTTAGGGATTGCAATAACGGGATATCTGACACACCGGGATTCCGCATACATTGTAGCAAAATTACAAACCGAATTTAATCACCATTTTAACGTTCCCCGAAATTATTTTTCATAGAAATACCTATTTGTTGTTTCTTTTCATATTGATTTTGTTACATTTAATTTGTTTCATTTAAGTGCATGTATTGCGCGGGATTTGGATCGCCCGGCCTTGCAAATACCGGGAGTAATTTTTTTCGCGGCGCATCCCTATACCGCCGCGCGCGCCATCGTTTGTCGAATGGATCAAATTGCATTAAACAATAGCTGCATCCTGCTCTATCTAGTTGTAGTTAAATGTGCGGAAAAGAGAATATGATAGTTATTTATTTTGGTAGCTTATTACGTTTATTGAGGCCTATCGTTGTGTGCGTTTGATTAATGATAGATTGCTTAAATAAACTTTATAACTATCGAAATAAAGTTCATTTTTGTTCATTATTTAGTTTATTAGAGTATTCGTTTAGTGATTCATTTAAAAATGATCTTATGTGCTGGAGTTACGTTTCAATTTCGTTTGTTCGGAGTACTAAACGAAGGAGTGTCTGTAATTTACTTGGTCTTAACTAATTATTTTGAAAAAAAATACCTACCGAAAAAAATGTTGATATCGGTTCAGTAGCTGATTCTGAACGTACTACTTTCCGCTTTTACATTTAAATCTGTTACATGTTGTATATATATTTTTCATAACGCTTTTTATAATATATTTTGAATTTAGGACGCTTTTTCATTACTAGTGTATTTTCCTATAAAAATGACAGCTTACGTCAAAATTGGGGGTCGGGACGTTTGAGTGGCTATTAATTATATTTATAACGCATTTTAGTAAAAGCAATAAAGATCTAAACCCATCTCCTAGTGTTTGTTTCCGAATAGAATTAACTATTTGGATTTATTTCCTGGGCTGTTATCTGATTTCTGTATTTATGTAAATAATAAATCATCATAAGTAAAATGTTCGGAACACACAACTGAAGTCATGTGAGGCTACGAATGGTCTTCTTTTCGTTTCCGCTGTGTAATGTCTCTCCAGCAATTTGCTAGTACGGAATCCGTAGTCTAAAAATATTATTAGGACCTTGAATAAGTTCTTGCTGTTTCTTCAAAGATGACAATAGCAGTACCCCGTTTGTGAAATTTTGAATGGTAATACACATGCAAGGCAAAGAATTAATAAAATTACTATGAAGTGCATGTCGTCGTGGGTTTCATTAATATCGTGTAGGTAAGTATTATTTACTCATTAAATAAATAATGCCATTCTTCTTGTTGTTATTCTGATCGAAATATTATGTAATGATATTTGTGTTTTATAGTTTCTCCCATAGTTTCAACAAATCTTCCTAGTAATAAATTGACAACACTGGCCAATGAAACTCATCTTCAAAATAATGAATTAAAAGTTCATGTTTTCTTCAAATAATAGTGGTTTAACAATAATGTTACCGATAGAAAGTGATATTGGTATTATTATACAGTTTTCCCACACAATTGCGATACAATTCGACAGCACAAACCGGCATAATTAATTATTTTTCGGGAGCACGTTATCCATATGTAGTTCAAATGACACTGACGTACGTGAGAAGCGAGTCTACCAAATTTGGTAGACTTTTTTTGAGCCGTGCGGTGAGGTGTGATGTGTCATCTAGACGAGTATATAATCTAAGAGGTTATACTTATCCACTCAAACGTCCCGACCCCCAATTTTGACGTAAGCTGTCATTTTTATAGGAAAATACACTAGTAATGAAAAAGCGTCCTAAATTCAAAATATATTATAAAAAGCGTTATGAAAAAAATATATATAATGCTTGAATAAAGTACCTTTAATGTAACATTGGCCAAAAATACATTAGCAATAGGCATATTTAAAAAAAACAGGCAAACTCGTGTGTTGTTTGAGAAAAACGACGAGTGGTGCGCAGGATTTTTAAAAAATGTAAATATTGATTTTTAACTCTCTTATTGTTGTTATATAGTTTATTAAAAGATACCTTTACATTAATAATTATCAATTATCTAAAAATAACCCATATTCGACGCGTGATTCGAAGTTTTTTAGACACGAAAGTAAATCACGGTCGTTGTTTGTCGGTTTTCATTAAATATTTCTGTGTTAATTCTATGAAAAAATGATAAATAAAGTGTTAGAGAGAGAAAACATATCATAAAGAATAAATAGGTGCCATTTGATAATTGAAAATATATCAAAACAATTCAATATTTAATTGATTTCCAGTATTCCGTAGAAAGTCGCGCGCCATTTTTTGTAAGATCAGAGTTTGCGTTCCAAAGTTTTTGTTCAAACTAGAATGTGTGGTATGTTTGATGTTGGATGTGATTGTTATAAATTAAGTATGATGAAGCCAATTATATGGTGATTTAAATTTTCAATATCAAAGAATTAATATATTAATTCAGTTTAAATATTTCAATATTTCCTCTCCAAATATGCATCCAAACCGTGGAAAGACGAGTTGGATACATTCGAGCCAAAATCACAAGAGCTCGCCGAGGACAGGGTCAAATGGAATGATAAAGGGGAAGCCTTTGCCCAGCAGTGGGACACAATCTAGGCTATTAAATATATATATATATATATATATATATATATATATATATATATACGGAATGGAAGCCGCCATCAGGGACCGCAAACCGTTACGTACATTACGATAAAGTATAGATGCGCGATTGCGAATAATCCGAACATTGAAATGATCTACTATTAAGCCAAAAATAAATTATAAGACTGCCGGACGCGGCTGAAGAGTGGTACAATATTCAGGGTCTCTTGGACGCGGCGCGGCAGAATCTTAAATTTTCTAAATATCTTCAGCTGCGTTCATCAGCCGCATCTTATAAATTGTACCCGGCTTTACTAACGTAGTTATTCTGATACAAAACTAGTATTACAATTGGACAAATTTATTGAAATAAAAAAGAAAAATAATAAAATACATTTTCAATTTTAGGTCATCAATGGAAAAGCAAGAATGCTCGTGAGTGTTTTATTTTTTTATTTCAGTGATAGAGTGCATGCATAGTTTGTGTCAATTAAAAAAATAAAAAACCATCACTAGTGCTAAGAGTTAACTTGAACTTTACATTGAGAGGGCAGTGCGGAAATGGGGGAGACCGAGGCCCGGGCAGAGGCAGAGGCAGAAGCCGAGGCAGAGGCAGAGGCACTGTGCCGAGCTACTATGCCGGGCCAAATAAAAAAAAAATACTAAATAAATCGTACAAATCTTTAATTATTAGTTTATAGATATGAAATTGTCAGTATTTATTCCTAAATATTTACTCATTGATTGAAATAATAATAATTGATTATTTTTATTTTGCTTTAATTTTCAACCACCACTTACCTACCCTTATTCATTACAATTTTTGATTGTAATGGATTACGCTATACCTACCAGTACCTTTACCTATACAAATCTCGTCGTAATTAAGGATATTTTCTTAAAAATCTACCATAAACTATAATTTGGTTTCTAAACCAAACACTATAAAAAAGGATAACAGCTTTGCATGTCTCGATCGCTAAAATTTCATTAATGCAAAATCAATAAATACATTAAAAAACTAGGTATAACAATGTTAACATTTGATAGGACTAAGTCATTTATATTCCATTCATTATTACCATATCAATATTAAAAATTCTTTACGTTTTAAATAAATGGATCGACTTGGCCATCGCATGAAAACATAATGTATCAATTTATACATAATGCTGCTGGCCAAGTCGATCTATTTATTTAAAACGTAAAGAATTTTTAATATTGATATGGTAATAACTAACGTAATAACTTTATATAGAAGGTCCCTTAAGGACTAAATAAATTAATTGACTTGGTATTACATGCATCTCACAACTTTTTGCGGTAGAAAACCTGAGCTGCGAGACTTGGAATTTTTTTACAGGATGTTTTTGATGGGATCTCACGTCTTTTTGTAGAGTTACTTCTTCTTACTTCTGCTTACTTCTAGAATATCACTAACGATTTTTCTTAAAGCCTCTGTCTTATGGATTTTTCTTATTTTTGTAGGTATCAATTTATCACAGATATAGCGGATTTGATTATTAATGTTCTTTCTTTCATTGTAATTGATATTTTCGAGCTATTTAGTCTATTTATTTGCAAGTTTTTCTTCGTCATGTTTTTCTAGAGGAATGTTATACAGTTTCATGGGCTGAATACACCCTTTCCCTCTCTAAACCCCCCTCCTGTTATGCCTCATATATATAGATATCTATCTACAACTATTATTCCATTATATACGGGTACAATGATTCATTAACTGCAAATGTAACTTTGTAATCCTATACATTTATATGGGATTACAAAGATATTCACGCAATTGGTATATCTAGAAAACTAGACACAAATTATGAAATGTTTGAATTTTCCCTTACTTTAGACACTAAACACTAATTATATTATAAATTTGAAGGTTCTATGTCTGCTAGAAGTGCCTTTGACTTTTGATGATCGGTCAGTCAGTCAGTGAGTGACAAAATTAAGAAAGTTTGACTAGTTACAATTATTAAACTACTGGTTCAAATTGAATGAAATTTTAAATATACCGTGTTTCCACAATGCCTGCTTAGTAACTGAAAATTCAGGCTTAGCTTCAGCATGCTTTAGCCACAACGAAGTTATAGGGGGTTGAAAATGGTCTGAATTGCTTCGAGAAAAGGATGTTACGGCCTATAGCTCGACTTGGAGGGGGCTCGGCCGCGCCCCCAGATTTATTGGCCCCCGCGCTGTTTTAAACCGGTTAACATCTGTATCAAATATCGTCTGGACAAGAACTTACATGGGCGGCCATCTTTCAAGCTTTTTTTCACCAGTGTTGCCAACTTAGTGGATTTTCCACAAAATCTGGTAGTTTGGTCCTGGTTGGGAAACATTGCTTTTAGTGGATTTTAAATGGTTTGGGGGCTGGCGAAAATTATTGAAAAGCTGCCATTATAAAATCCGACACATCATTGTTTATTCAAAATATGATGTCATATATTGTAATCAAATATCCAAAAATAGACTAGGACGAATTTCCGTGCTTTCCGGCGTTTTTGCCATACCTATTACTGGAACCAAGTATAACAGCTCACACAATAGGTCCCATATAAATGTAATAATGAATTCCGTGGTGCTTTACAGCTGGCTTCTCCGGCTGTAAAAGTCTTTTTGGGAGGTCATTTACCTCCTTAGGTCAATGTTTTGTCACCCGCTTTGCACGGAGGGAAGTGGACATTATTTATTTCCAACTCCTCCTATTAATTTAACTTTCTGATTAATTTCGTTGCGGGTTAAAGACAAGTTAGACATTCCCGGAGACTCGCCGAGCTTCAATGCTTGGTGTCATTGCGTGCCACTGTTGATCCTGGCTTACAGGAGTTGCAGTGCCGGGTGTGAGGGCGGGACAATCTCCTAAATATCCAAAAATGTAATAAAATAAATAAATAAATACACCCAACAGTCACATTTATAGTCTCGACCCCACACAAAGAACTAGTCTTGTGTCGTGGGTATCAGGAATTACAACAGACTTTTCGGTCTCACTAATAGCCAGACCCGAAACAAATACCTCTACTTCACACAGATATTTGTTCCGATGCGGGAATCGAACCCGAACAATATTATGTTAATATATTAATTAGGATATTAATTAGGAAATAGGAATATTAATAATTAGGATTAATGTTTAAAAAATGTTGCAAAAAAAACTGAAATACAAACTGAAAATATGACTTCCTGACATCTATTGGCGAATAATGATGTGTTAAGCCATTCTATGCATGCCGAGCATTAATTGTGTAACAGCGGCATCTACCGATATATACACAGTCAGGTCATAAGTATTGTCACACAGTAAAAACTTTTCTTTTAGAATGCCGGCCACATAAAAGTTTATTGAATTAGAATTTTGAATTGTTCATGAAAATAAAAATGTATACTTTTTAGAATTTTACTCATTTTTAAATATGGAGTGGATGCTTAAAGAAGACCGTGTTGCAGTTATTGCGTTGCATCGTTGTGGTTACGCGCCAATTCAAAATTTTCGACATATTGAAAAATTTGAATATAACCAAAAGATTCGTTTATCGTACCATCAAACGATACAATGAAGACTCTAGTGTAGATGACAGGTCAAGAAGTGGTCGCCCTCGGTCTGTTAGGACTCTAGCAGTGATAAAAGCTGTAAAGGCGCGAATTCAAAGAAATCCCAAACGTAAGAAGAAACTGTTGGCCCTTCAGATGGGGTTAAGCAGAACCACGGTGAAAAGGGTGTTAAATGAAGACTTAGGGCTTCGGGCATATCGAAGAAAAGTAGGACATCGTTTGAATGCTCGTCTAATGGACCTGAGACTGAAGAGATGCCGCGCTTTGTTGAAGCGGTACGCGGGAAAAAAATATCGGGAAATTATTTTTTCAGATGAAAATTTTTTTACCGTAGAAGAGAGCTACAACAAACAAAATGATAAGGTGTACGCATACAGTAGTGAAGAATCGAGCAACCGTATTCCGCGTGTCCAACGAGGTCATTTTCCATCCTCGCTTATGCTATGGTTGGGAGTTTCTTATTGGGGCTTAACAGAGGTACATTTTTGTGAGAAAGGTGTAAAAACGAATGTAGTTGTGTATCAAAATACAGTCCTGACGAACCTTATGGAATCTGTTTCTCATACCGTGTTCAATAACAGGCACTGGGTATTCCAACAAGATTCGGCACCAGCTCATAGAGCGAAGAGCACACAAACTGGCTGGCGGCGCGTGAAATCGACTTCATCCGGCACGAAGACTGGCCCTCCTCCAGTCCAGATTTGAATCCGTTAGATTACAAGATATGGCAACACTTGGAGGAAAAGGCGTGCTCAAAGCCTCATCCCAATTTGGAGTCACTCAAGACATTCTTGATTAAGGCAGCCGCCGATATTGACATGGACCTCGTTCGTGCTGCGATAGACACCTGGCCGCGCAAATTGAAGGCCTATATTCAAAATCACGGAGGTCATTTTGAATAAACTTTAGTGTCATAAGAATCTATGTTTTGTTAAGTTCATTTTGGTTTATAAATGGTTACATAATAAATAAACTTGTTTCAATTATTTTATATTAAACATGTGACAGAATTTATGACTTGACTAGGTATAGAGGTACCCAGCATTAATTGTGTAACAGCGCCTGTCTGCGCCCCGGGCCGATTTTCTTTTAGTGAATTTGCAAATGTAATGACCAGAAAGGATTGCTTTGTGCAGTGATTAATGTGCAGTGAATACGTGTATTAAACGTGCAGTGTAAGTGACGTCAAGGAAACAATTGAATATTTGGAAAATTATGCTCGTAACTTATAAGAAATCATTACTCATCAATTCAATAATCAAAAATGTAAATATTCTCTCCAAATATTTGTTTGATTTCTATGAATGTAACAATCACAAACAGTAGACACTTCGTAATTTTATAAATACATGTATTGTTGTTGCATCCTAATTAATTCAATTGAAAATGTTTATTATTATCTAAATTCATGTTTGTTCGATTTATTTACTACCCCTTCATATTAGTTTCATATAAATATTTAAATGAATAATGTGTAAAGTCAATGTACCAAATGTCAGAATTTTAATAATATCTAATTTTATTTATGATGAAAGATTTCTGTTTCTTATAACATAGTACACATGCTTATGTAAATATAATCCAATATAAGAGGCTTTACATTTTTTCGTATCTTTGGTACCTCCCATTCAGGTACGCCCAGTTAGGAACCTTGGTAAAATTGTAGCTACGTAAGGCAAAAGTGTACTTTATTTCAACTTAAGATGTCATATTTGTAATAAAAACATTTGTATATTTCGACGAATACTTTGAATGAAATGAAATAAATAGTTGTGTATATAATTTGAAGGTTTTTATTTCTAATCTACACAAACACTAATATCTGAACTTGAAAAAAATTACATCAATTGCATTATTTTTTTATATCACACTAAAATGAACCCTATTTCAATGACAGTAGGTTGCTTTTTGCTTGAAGCTACGCCTGGCGTTTCCGACTGTCGAACCGTCTACGGTCATGACAGTTTTTTGACAGAA
This sequence comes from Hyles vespertilio, assembly GCA_009982885.2. Classification (NCBI taxonomy): domain Eukaryota; kingdom Metazoa; phylum Arthropoda; class Insecta; order Lepidoptera; family Sphingidae; genus Hyles; species Hyles vespertilio. Next base: position 10,001,422 of record CM042806.1, on the reverse strand, counting down.
AAACAAACGACAGTCTAGGGGATAGGCGAGTCGGCCGTCTGTAGTACTACTTGGTCTGTGGATACATTATTTTGCAGCGCCACGCCGCTTGCTTGTCATTTAACGCCTGGCAAACATAATGTTTGTGTGCTTGCAAATACGTGCTATTTATAAAATATTTTTCGTTATTAAATTATGATATTTTATTTATTCTTTTATTTACTATTAATTAAAGTCATCTAAAACGTAGGAATGTTTTATTAAAATATCTGTGAATGGCAAGTGGAGCACTGCATTTCTGCCTACAAGGAGCGCACGCCCCTTACATAGTCTATAAAATCATATTTCATCATTTCACCAGTATGTAATTTGTATTTAAATATGATTTCTAAAACAAATAATTAAACAAAAAAAAATACCGATCAAAGTTCATCGATCATCCAGGTTGATCCAGGTGTTATTTTCATACATCTCGTTCTTACTTGGCAACATTAAATCGTAACCCGGAACTCGGGAGTCACTAAGCAATAATAGCAACGCAAACGTAACAAAAATCGGTTATGTGACTATGGGTATATTGTTTTGGTTTTTTATAAGATAAAAATGACTTTAAGTAGTAAAATATGGATATCAAAAGAAAGCTTATAGTATATTCTTTATTTACAAATGGATTTTATTGGTATGTAATATGATTTAATGGGTGAAAACATGATTTGAAAATGAAAAACCATTGAAATTCGATCTGTATAGATTTTTTATTATTTGTTTACAACACATTTGAATTATATTTGTACAATAATTGTCACATCTAATAATTCTGCATAGTTTAAGATACTTAAAGGTATTTTTTATTTCCCTGTAGCTAGAATAGGTACTAGGATATAATGCTTTATGTTTATGAATATTGAAAGCGCGGGAATCGGAAGATTTCTGTCAAAATAAGTGACAGTGACGTGGACGTGGGAGTGGTTATAAAAAAATGTAATTTGACATTGACAGGTGGACGTTCAAGTACCGTAAAACGTGGTGATTAGGGACCAAAGGGAGATTAGGGACAAAACTGAGAAAAGATTTTAAGGTTGAAATATGAGCCATCAGTTCAACATAAAGTATTTGAAACAAGTTTTAACAAAAGACGACTATATATATTCCATATCTACTTGCACGTCCACTGTCAATGTCAAATTACAAATTTTTAAAATATACCCTATTTCTATTTACATTAGGCTGACAATGTGCAGGACGAAGACAAGTTATAGTTAATAATTATTTGCCTATGTAACCTAATGTATTGTGTAATTAATGTAACGTGTAAATAAAGTAAACCGATCTCCTTAAACAGTAAGCTTATATATAAGTCGTTACGAATTGTAAATGTTATATTTTGATTATGTAAATTATTATTTGCAATACTGTATGACTAGAATTATATACTTTTGAGTACTTTGAAAAAATGTCAGAACCTAGTATTTATATAGATTTAAGCCTTATGGCGGGTGCTAGGTCCGCCGACCTTACGTGTCTCCCACAATTTGGGTGCGGAGTTACACCGGCGGCCCCGTACTCCCCGCACGACCGAGCTACCGCCCCGCAAGTTGCTACAGCGACACCATGCAGCGCGCGCTCCCATTGGCCGAGCGCGCCTGTGACGACCGCGGACCCGACCCTAGGGATTAGCTTGAAATTTAGAATAAAAATTGGCACCCTGGGTCGGGTAAATCAGTTCGGTTCCGGCCTACAGTGAAGAAAACATGAAGAAGTCAGCAAGCCAGCAAGTAGTCAGCAAGTCAGCAAGTATTCAATAAACAAGCAGAATCGCTGCCGGGAGACCCCAGTACGCCGCTCTGCAGCTACATCGCCACGGTGCCGCAATAGGCTATTTGACTTATTTCTGGAAACCATACCACATTATGAAGTTGGGTCTATAGACCTTACAAATAAAGGTTATTTTTAATTGTGATATCTAAATAATTTACAAAATACACTGAATAATTACACTGTCAAAATGCTTTGTCCGACAATATGGCGTCAGTTCGTAACATATTCGTAAACATCCGTTCCACAGATTCGTTCGCATATAGGCTATGCATTTATACCCAAATGGAGATTGCATTCCGTATATAAAAGTGAAGCACAAAAATTTGACCTTGAATGACATTGCTGTTGCCTGCTATCCTTTTCTTTAGTGTGGCAATCAATGAAAATGACTTTTTGTTCATTCATTGTGTACAAGTGTAATAACTTTTATTCATTTGCTCCATCTTTGCACAAAACATCTCACTATTTGCGTGCCCGAAGCGGGTGACACTCGCGCTCGCACTGGTTTGAAATATCGTGTCGGTGAACGCTGTATGGACTTGAGTAGCGGGTTAGTCTGTGACTTGACTTCTGTTAGTTTAGTATTCTGTGGCTTAAGGTTTAAAGAGACGTGAAAGGGTACAATTGGGACGAAAAAGGGTGTATAGGTACAGGTATGCAGGGTTGTCGCCAGTTTATTTTTTTGTTTACAACAAGTACAAGTTCTTAATTAGCTTTGCCTATTATTTATATTTACTTTTAATGCTGTAAGTAACATCGACAGTACTTCCTCTTAAAATAGCTAAAATTTTGCTAGGTAAGTAGTACTCGTTGGTCACAATGGTGGACATATTATGTCTAAAAACTGCAGTAAGAATATTCTTTATTACAACTTTTACTTTTTGATAGATCTTGTCACTTGCGATGCATGGGTATTTCCATAAATATAGATAAACCTGATTCGCCATTTTGCTCTTTCTAATGTATAGTACGCATTATTTTGGGAGGCATTGCTTACTTAAGATAGTTCGTGTGTTATTTTGCCTATCAATATTCCTCGTATTTTTGTTTTGTTTGCGTGATCTCATGATTTAGCATATTATAAGAGAGAAATCATTAGCTGATTTCCAACTATAGATAATACTGTACGTATTAAGCTCAAAACACATAATAGGTTTTCGTCATACGCATAGAGTAAAGAGCGGTAAGTACGGGGCCAACTGACCAATCAGGACAATGGAACGTAGACTCCTCGCCCGGTAAGTCTGCGCGCGGAGAAAATTAGAACTGATGATGACGTCATGGAATGTTGCCGACTTAGTGGATTTACCCATAGATTTATCATTAATTATCAATATTTCATTTTTAATGCACTGTTACCGGGAAATGCATTCTTATATTGAGAGCTTTTCTATAACATTATGTACTATTCGTAGACATTAAAAAAAATTTATTAAGCATGCTCTGAAAATGCACGCTTGTAATGACACCGTGCGGATAGAATTCGAACTAAAGACGACGCCATGTTGTCGTATACGTTAGGAGTTAGAGAGTGGTGCGTGCTGTGTTTTATATTCGTTTAGAGCTTTTTGTAGTGATTATTATCATGCCAAAAGTTATTAAAAATGCTGGTAGGGATGTTATCTTTAAAGTGAAACGTTCTTGTGAAGAAGAACGGGACAATAAAGGTCCTATGGTACCTTTTTCCCAAGTAAGGGCCCACGTTGCTTACTTGACAGGTAAATATCAGGGTTACCACTTGCCGTATTATTCAATTTAGTAATCAAATGTTATTTTTTCATGTTATTATTCAATAGTAACCAATTGTGCAGTGCTACTGTATGTATGACAGGTATATTTTTGACAAATTGAAGATTACTTATTTGTAAGTTATAATTTTAATTATTTAACATTTTAGGTGTTTCCGAACGGACTGTTACCAAAATTACCCGCGAAGGTAATGAAGCTACTGCGTCAACGTCTAAAATTGAGACTCCCGGAAAAAACAGAAAGCGCATGAGGGGTATTATGGAAGTAGACGATTTCGATAAGTGTGCCATAAGACATACGATTCATTCTTTTTACGTTGTGAAGAAAGAAATTCCGACAATAACAAAACTTTGGCTGGAATTAAAAGCTGATATTGATTTTAAATACAGCAGGACGTCATTGAGACGGATATTAAAATCTATGGGCTACAAATACCAAAAGTGTCAATCAAAGCGTAAAGTTTTAATGGAACGCAATGATATAGCAGCTTGGAGGGCAAAATATATTTTAAGGATGCGAAAGAATCGTTTTGAAGAAAACCGCCCGGTCGTATACCTCGACGAAACATACATCCACGCTTCGTATCACGTCCAAAAATGTTGGCAATCGAAAGAGCAGCCAGGGATTCTTGCATCTGACAGCACTGGTACAAGATGGATAATTGCTCATGCTGGTGGGAAAGGAGGATTTATAAATGATGGCTTACTATTATTTAAATCAAAATCCAAATCAAGCGACTATCATGATGACATGAACGCCTCCAACTTTTTGCGTTGGCTAAAAGAGAAAATTATACCAAATTTGCAACTAAACTGTATTGTCGTTATGGACAACTCTCCGTATCATTGCACACAAGTAAATAAAGCACCTACAACGGGAACTTTAAAAATCGACATGCAGGAATGGCTTGGTAAAAATAATATTCCATTCGAAGATTGTTGCACGAAACCTCAGTTATATGAATTAATAAAGGGACACAAAGGCGATCCAGTATATGAAGTTGAAAAAATATTAAATGAAAATGGACATGAAGTGGTTAGATTACCACCCTACCATTGCGATCTTAACCCAATCGAAAAAATTTGGGCAATTGTGAAAAGGCGTATAGCAGAAAATAATTGTAATCGAGAATCAAATGAAATAGCTTCCATCACGGAAGCAGCTTTTAAAACTATAACCTCAGAAGAATGGGTCAATGTCTGCAATCATGTAGAAAAAATTGAAGATAAATCTTTTCAATCTGACAGGCTATTAGACGTTGAAATGGGAAAATTTCTAATTGGCGTCAATAGTGATACAGATTCTTCCAGCTCTTCCGATGAAGAGCTGGAAGAATCGGCCGAAGAGTCTGAAACCATGGAAGGCATTGACCCATTAGAGGATCACAATTACGTGAAGTTTAAAATATGTAAAAGATACGCAATTAAAGACTTGCAACAATATTTCTGGGTGTTTTATTATGTCTATATATTTATTATGTAATAGAATAAGTAGTTTCGTATTTAACTCATATCAAACCTAAATGTTTATGTTTGTGGGCATTATATTTAAAGCCCATTATTATTTTACGCATGAACAATAATTAATATTTTATTTTGAAAGGTAAAATTACATTGCAAAAGTATTATAATTAATTAATTTTAAAATTTAATCATCTTCAAATATAAACATAATTTATATTTTCCATTCCGTGTCAATTAAAAAAAGTACGCTTGATTAACAGTTTAATGTACACTATATTTACTATGAAAAAAATATTTAATCTTTGTTAATCACACTATAAAAATATTTAAGACTCGGACATAAAAAAATGGTGGCCCAAAGTAATCCTTACTTACCCATAACGAACTAGAATTAATATTTGACGTTTTATTAAAACAAGGTTATTCCACTATAAAATTCCAAAACTTTTTATCATTCTTTTAATATATGACGATACAAATCCATATATATATTTAAAAACTCACATATTGCTATTGCGAAATAACAAAGTTACCCCAATTGACTATAGGTACCACAATTCCCATTTTTTGTGGAGTTTTTAATTTATTTGAGGCTTGCCACATGAACAGCGCCCTCCGTTGCGCGCAGACTTATCTGGCGAGGAGTTTACAAGGTTCTTTCTATGTAGTCTGTGGTCACGTCTTAAGCGTATGACCTATAGTGTGCACACAACAAAAGAATCCATTGTTCAGCAATGCGATTCACGTAACTTTTTGACGCGCCGATCAAGTTGCGGTGCGGTTACAATTAAGTTTAGGCTTCGGTACAAAATGGTATTCTTGTAAGTGTTTAGCTGCGCGTGAACTGCGCGTGAGCTGCGCGTCAACTATACGTCAGACGTATGAAATTTGTTTGACATTGACTTAAACGCGCAGCAGTAGATTAAGCTAAAACGTTTGCGTGACGCGTACTTGACGCGAGCGTATTTGACAGCGGTTGTCAAAATTACGACAATACGAAAAGGGCTGTTTTGATCGAAACTTAAACGCAACTGCACTGCAGCAGAACTTATTATAATACGTGAATCGCCCTACAGATCGCTCTAAGACGCGTTGCTCTAGTATTTATGGCCGCTTCTTTACTCTATGCGTAAGATGAAAACCTACAATGTGTTTTCACCTTTAGTTCAGAATCATAAGCCTGCAATATATAGGTACAATACTTAATATGTTAATTCTATAATGTTTGAAACTATATTAGCTTATTGAAACGTGTCACTTGATTTACTAAATACCATTTAAAATAAAGTTGGAATCTATAATAATTTCATTTGTGACAAAGCAAATTATCACGATGAATAATTCAGAATATTCAGATGTGTCGGTTAAACCGTAAATAATAGGAAACAGTTCAGTGCCACAGTTCAGTGCCAACCCTTGTTAATTTCCACATTGAACTCAATCCCGTCCCTAATGCCCCCAAAGTCCCTATTTACCCCTAACACATATAATGTATAGCTTTTTCTTAATCTATAGGATATATGTTTAAAATATACTTATAATAGACAAAACACAACCAAGACTCAATGAAATATGGCATATTTATACCAAATATAAGGATATTTATACCAAATACTACCAGAAAATACATCGTGAAGTTGAAAATTGTCCCTATCCACCTCGTTTTACGGTAGTTATGATAAAAAGAAAAATTGAAATCACACTTTAGTATTTGCCAAGAGATAAGGATAACAAGTTGATACGTTAAGCTGTTTTATGGTACATTTTTTATATTTAATAAAGCGTTTTATTTTACTGATAGTATTTTTTTAGTTAACTGATATCTTGAGATCGATTGCAACTCGGCAATACAATCCGCTATTCGCTATCAGTTCATTCACATCTTGAACAGTTCAACATTTAAAATATACATTTATATTTTTAACAATCTTTTAAAATGTTATTAGGTAAAGTAAGCCAGCTTGTATTCAGAAGATCATTCCACGTATCGCAGAAGTTAACTTCAGTCATGACAATTGACGGAAATACTATATTGGCGGAAAGTCTTAAAAAACAGGTGAGTGGATGAATTTAAAAAAATATTATTTATTGCTGTAGGCAGCCAGTGTTATTGTTTTAGTGAGAACTTGTTTTTTGCAACAATTATTGTAGTTACTTGGCCTCAATATAAGTTTGCAAAATTATCAGTGCCATTACAAACAGGAAAGTAATTGTGTTTATATACTGCTTTAACAGTGTTAATCTGTTTGGCAGTATCATACTTGCCCTATTTACACTCGTCGATTTCATAATTTTTTTTATTTTATTTTATTAAGCTTCATATACAAATGTATACAAGGCGGACTTAATGCCTGTGGCATTTTCTCCCAGTCGACCTTTAGGTGATGCAGAGATGAGCAGAAGTAGGTGTATGAATACTTAATTAAGAGATAAGAGAAAAGAAAAAAAAAAGAACATAATTATACAAGTAATTACAAATGTTAATACATATATTATCATTAATTATAATATCCACTAAACTAAAAATCATATTATTTCTCTTAATGCAAATATTTGTCAGAATTCTTCAAAAAGTAGTGTTGGTTATATGAATATCAAAATGTATATGACAAATTAACTCCAAAGTCCACTTCTGTATTAAGCTGTTAATTTAACGCAGCTGTTTTTCTTACATCTCCTTCTATTAATAGTGTAATTATTTTACAGTATGTTGACCTGTAGTAACAATAACATAATTTTCCAGAGTGAAAAGTGTTTAATTAAGTTTCAAAGTTATAATTGGTTTCTAAAAAAGGAATCATGTTGATCCATTGCTGTATTACTGTATACAAAATAAACAAAGCAATAACCACATTATTACATGATGAATAATAAAATAATAATAACATGATTTTATAATATATATTTAGTCATAATGATGTGGATATATTATACCCAGGGTGATGTATAGTTGGCATCATGGTGACTTATCAAATTGTTTATTACTTTCAAAGTTAACACAGAACTTAGATAATACTTTTAATTTATACATTGTACTGTAGCAAAATTTATTATCATTGTATATTGACTGCAATTATGCAGTGACAAGTGAGTTAAATATGTTCTTGACATCTAGAAAATGGTTTTTAAATTATATGAGTTAATATGTTAAGGCTGCCTCAGTGGCATAGTTTTACTACAGTATGGTTACAAAACGGAGGTCTCAGGTTTCGAAACCTGGGTTCAGGCTAAGTAATATTAGATTTTTCTATTCATTATCAGCCTGGAGACAGGAACTTGTGCCCAACATCGTGGGAAGGGACATACAAGGCGAAAAGTGGGTCTTGGCAAATCTGCCTAACCATTCTGGGAAAAAGGCATGAGTTTGATTGAAGTATGTCTGCCAAAATTTGGATGCCACTCATTGCACCTTTACCTGTAATATTGAGTTACATGTGTGAGCTCTATGTCTTAACATTCTGCGCTTCGTTAACAACTTGGTAACTTCTAAATTATGTATAAACCTTGATTTATGTTCTCTTACTTATGGATGAAATGATCATTACAAGAATCAGTGGCGGCGTAAGGTAGGTTGGCACCTGGGGCGGTTTTGTATTGAGCACCCCTACCTAAACATAACACCCAATACTAAACAAGCCTACACCGGACATATCGTGCACTTATCATATCTGACTTTTATTGGAGGAAAATTATTGTGTTCTTCTTTCGGTGGCCTGGTGGCGGCTGGAACTGTATGTTAGTGTCACTGGCCTTCCAGCCTGGCACGTTAGGGATGTTTTGGCCAAGCCGGGTCCCTCACAAAACCTCCGCTAGCATACCGACTAAATTCCCTGGATGACCGTCACACGCATTATGGGCGGCCCCAGATATCACAAGGCGAGAAGCGCGTCATGGCCTCAGCGTCCTATAGAAAATCATTGCTGGTTCTTCTTTTGAAGGGTGCGACAATTTCAAAACACTGCGCCGGTTAAAGATGTTTAGGTCGTCTACGTCAGAGATGAGGCCATGCGCCCTGTCGCTCATATCCAAGTTGCTGTAGGTAAGGGCGCACCGCCCCCTGCACAGTATGCCCAGCCCAGCGTAATGTCGCCTCTTATGATGGTTAGGAAATACCGTGGCGAAATTCTCATACCCTATGGCAGGGTAGAGGCGCCGCAGCGGTTGAGCCATTTATTGCCCGGCAACCCTTTTGTGCAGGTGGCGGTGAACGGAATCGTTCATCTCGCGATCCCGTCTCGTGCTCTTCTTCTGCGAGATCACGATCTCGCGGAACGAGAGCATTGCTTGCCAAGCCTTCCCAACCTCGACCATGGGGGGCATCACGGCCGAGAGCGAGAGGTCTACTCTGACGGCTGCATGAAGTATTCTGCGCTCGTCACCCCAGAGTGCGCACTCCAGTGTGTCGCAGTGTGTTTTTTCACAATGATGGCACACAGCGGTTTCATTCATTCTCGCCACCCGCCACATATATCTAACGAAGCAACCGTGCCCAGATAGAACCAGTTTCAGATGGGCCGCAACATGCCGTGGCGCCTGTTCGGCCACTGGTAAAAAAATGACGCGTTGCCAGATTGGTCCACTCACCAGCACTGGGATGATTGTCCATCCTAGGGTACCACTCCTCCAAGACGGCCACTGTATTTCTCTCTAAGGCAGGGTTTCTTAAACTTTTTGCAGTCACGGACTCCTAACAAAATTTAAAATAGTTCACGGACCCCGCCAAAAAATATTTCAGTAAGAAAAACAAACTGTGTATTGAATACTCATTTTTTTGAACACGGCTTTTATTGGTAGTTTACAATAGAACAGGGTATATGTCTTTCATTGATAATTATTTCTACATGCTTTTCAGTGGGATTTTATAATTATAATTCTTTACTTTATAGCGTTTTTCTAATTTTGAAGTTTTTTACTTTTTATGTCGAATTTTAGTTATATTATTTTTAATAATGATAGAGATTTAAATGATAATTTTCTGATAAATATATATTAAAAGTTTACTGAGCTCCTGCGGATCCCTGGCACACATGTTACGGACCCGTGGATCCCACTTTAAGAGACCTTGCTCTAAGGGCTGGTGGCTCCTCTTGACATGAAGATTCCAGTCGCTAGTAATAAACCGACGACGAAAGGGCTTTGGCGTCTACATCCCAAGGAAGGACACCAGCCCGAAAATAGGTGGCCCCTTGGGAGATTGTACGATATCCCTTGAATAATGATCATCCGCTACGCCACCACTCGAGAAAACAGCACAGTCTGTTCAGAGATTCAACCGAAACGGTATATGTTCGAATTAGCCTCAAAGAAGCTTGATATACTCAACAGATCGAGGCATTATATCACGTCAGGTCCGCAATGTTATAAGGCGCAGGTTCGGCACCACGTGGAACATTGCACCCATCTTTGGGTAGGGACACCCCAGTACCAACTTTTCCCTTTCGACCGATTTCAACGTCGGGCAGGTCGATCATTGACGACCGAGTTCTTTCCGATGTTCGGATTTTTTTCTACTGCTGAGTTCCGCCAACGTACAACGCGGCATACCTCCAAATACCACTTTACCTTTCTCTCGAAATTTCCTTCTACGTACAACAAATCCCGAGATCCAATTGCCAGCGTATTCTCGCCTTAAAGGTCGCAACGCATCTCTATGCCCCATGGTGTTACAGATGTTCATTGTCGGCTGTGATCACTTACCATAACGTAAACCGTATGTTCGTCTGCTACCTATGAAAATACCCTATCAAACGCCTTGGCAATGTCGAGGCTCACAGCAAGAGCCTCGCCACGCCGGTCAATCGCCTCACCCCAGCGATGCAGGACAAACGCTAGAAGATCACCCGTCGATCGATTATGACGGAATCCGTATTGTCGGTCACTGATCAACGAGTGATCCTCCAGGTAGCGGTCCAATTGAGCGTTTATGATCCGCTCCATGACCTTACACATCACTGAGGTGATAGCGATAGGGCGGTAATTGGTAGGGTCCGACCGATCACCCTTTTTGGGGATCGGTTGCACATTGGCCTCCCTCCAAGATTCCGGCACAACACTTGTGTCGTAGGACGCTCGGTAGAGGCGAGTCAGTGCTGAAGACAACTCGGCTGCACAAGCCCTTAAAACCACCGCTGGTATCCCATCCGGACCACTGGCTTTCCGCACATCGAGAGACCGTAACTCACGCCGCACATCACACTGCCTGATGCGAATATCTGCCATTGAGAAACCGCAATCGGGCAGTGTGGGCAGCGTTTGGGAACCACGGTCTTCGAGGCGGGAACTAGCCGCAAAGAGATTTGCCAGCAAGGCAGCCTTCTCTTGCGGCTTGTGGGCCAGCGACCCTTCTGGGTACCTCAGCGGCGGCAACGCTGGACGGCAGAAGTTAGATTGAACGGCCCTGGCCAACCTCCAATAAGCACGACTGCTAGTTGGGCTATCGGCCAACGCACGCCCAATCCTGCTAACGCGCTGGGCGTCCGCCCTAACGTAGGCCTTCTTGCAGGCCTTGGTGGCACGGTTGTAGGCTTCTTTGAGGGAACTGATATTAGGATCCTTCATGGCGCGACCCCTGATCCAAGCGCGATACGCCGCCTGTTTGTCACCGACAGCATCGGCGCATGCACGATTGAACCAGAAGCGTCCACGGCCCTTACTGGCGATCTCAGAGGAAGGAATGTAATATTCCATTCCAAGTCTGATCTCGTCAGCAATAGCGTTGGCACTCGCTGAGGGATATTTACCCTCAAAGCAGCGCTGTCTCCAAGAGATGGATGCGAAATATTCCCGCATACCATCCCAATCTGCCGACGAGTAATGCCAGACCTTTCGCCTAACCTGCATTGGACGTGGAGGTGATGCGATCGGTACTGACGACCCAACCAGGCAGTGATCGGAAGTGCCCAGAGGCGCACTAACGGTCACACGATACCCGGCTGGGTGACTCGCCAGCAGAAGGTCCAGCAGAGAAGGTGCATGACTCGCCACATCCGGGATCCTCGTGGGCTGGTTCACCAGTTGTGTCAAGTCATGAGTCAGAGCGAATGCATGGGCAGCTCTGCCAGCATGATCAGTCTTGGAGGAGCTCAGCCACAGTTCGTGATGAGCATTGAAATCCCCCAAGACCACCATTTCGGCCGACGGGAACTGCGCCTGCGCGTCATCAGCCGCCTGGCTAACATACCTGAACAGCCGAGTCGTCTCATCGTCCCCGTTGTGAGACCTGTAAAGGCACACGTAGATGCGGCTCAAGGCACCTAAATCCACGTGCACCCACAGAGCGGAGAAGGAGGGGTCCTCCATGCAGTGCAAACGGTGACAGAAGATGTCCGACCGAACATACAAGCATACCCCGGCTTTAGGCTTGAAGTTTACTTCAAGCGAATAACCGGGATACAACAGGTAAGAATTATCGGCCGGACAACGAATCTGCGTCTCCGTTAGGAAGAGCAAAGCAGGCCGGGCCGTCTCGAGATGGTGGTGGACGGCATTGAGGTTCGTATGGAGTCCGCGGATGTTAGTGAACTCCATAGTGAACGCGGTGGTGGGGTTAAGCACCGCTGAAGGACCTGCTCTGTTTGGTTGCACTGTCATAAAGAAAGGAAGGATGGGATTGGTGAAGAGGCAACGAGGATCTCAAGTTCGGGCACTAAGAAGGCCGAATGGGCACCGGCACGAAAGGGTTGGCAGGAAGCGAATTGTTCCGCCGGACGGAAGGGCCCCCGTACCCTCCCGGGATGGGCCGCCGGGACCCCACTTCCGGTCACCAACCGGCACGACGCGACGGACCCACCCAAGATTATGCGCGGCATGGTGAGGCAGCCTCTCGAGGTGGTTAGCCCCGATTGGGCCCCTGTGTGCCCTGTTGGGCATTGCAACATTACTTTATTTTTCTAAAATAAATGTAGCCTAAATTACTCCTTATTATATCAGCTACCTGACAAAAAAAGTCCCGTCAAAATCGGTCCAGCCATTTCAGAGATTAGCCGGAACAAACAGACAGACAGACAAACAAAAAGTTTTTAAAGATCATTTTCGAAGTAGGTATCGCGTATATAAAAGATATGTAATAGGACATTTTTTTATTTTCACATTACAAACAGACACTTCAATTTTATTTATATGTATAGATTTTCAGTCATTAGGTAATTATTAATTGCCAAGTTTGTTAGTACTAAGTATTACATTAAAAAACTAAAAAGCACGCTTGCACAAAAGATCCAACTAAAAACTAAAAAATAATTGATAATGAGTTTAAGATTCGAAAGAAAATGGAGTAAAATACATACCTACATTTTATTGTTATTAATAGCAAATTACCAACTTTTAATAACTTTAAAAAAATCGTTCCTGGATAGGATAATGTCATATACGTTTTTAATTATTGCGTTGTCATCGGTCCTGGATAAGTATGCAAAGTTTGAATTAAATCTGATCGTTCTAAGTAGGGCAAAATCGAGCTCAAAGGAGTCGGTTACATACATGCAAACATACAGGTGAAGCTAATAAAAGCGTGTTAATAAAAGAAGGGATTATTTCCACAGTATTTGATGTAACAAAATAACCTTCATATAATACTTGTGATAAAACCTTGATAATGAACAATAGAGTAATAAATATACTAATTTCCCTCATTAATTATTTGCCGAAGCTAAAAACACAAGCCTTAATTTAAATAGTAGTTTGTATATTTTATGACATTGAAAAAATAAATTGCAATTTGTATGCCGTAGTCGTACACTGGTGGTAGGTCTCCGCATTGTATATTTCTCCCGCCAAACAGCAGTATAAATGCACTGATGTGTTTAGATTTGAAGGACATTCTAGCAAGCGTAACTACTGGACTGAAACTTAATAGGTATATATATAGTTGTCATTTTAATTTTAAAATGTTAAATCATGCGATCCGTAAATCAGGTTATACCTGGACGGGATTTTGAACTGATCGGCTAAAGCTGCTAATCCAGGGCCGGCGTCAGGGTAAGACGTAGTTGGGTGTCAAACGCTAGTGATGAAGGGCCATCGCATCCCTTTTATAAAGATTTCTGCATGTGAGCGAATTGTAAATAGGGACCGCTGCACTGTAGAAATTTCGTCCATCATCATCATCATCATCATATCAGCCACAGGAAGTCCACTGCTGAACATAGGCCTCCCTCAATGACCTGTTGGAAGCGGCCTGCATCCAGCGACTTCCTGCGACCTTAGTCAGATCGTCCGTCCACCTTGTAGGCGGGCGTCCGACACTTCGCTTGCCTGTACGTGGCCTCCACTCGAAAACCTTTCGGCCCCAACGGCCATCGGTTCAAATAAATATTCATAGAAATTTCGTCCTAGCCTTCGTTAATCGTTAGTACCAAGACTGCTACTGCATTATTACTACTCCCTGGATACTTAATCTGAAATGCACTGCAAGTATCTTAAAGCGCATTGTAGTCACTGTGTCTTGCATAAAAAAAGCCTTTTTTTGTTTTTATTTTATCAAAGGTCATCTTTGCGTTGGCGTTATCTGATGTTACGTCCAACCACTTATACTACTTTATTTTTATGAATTCATATAAGACCAGTAAAATGTATGTATAAAATGATGTTTCTATACATTTATCCTTTTAAAAAAAGAAAAAAAATAATGGTATTAGCATAGTTGCCAACGTTACCTATGTAAGTGTAGCATTAAGCGATTTGCTAGTCGACATTCGATGTCAAGCATGTGGACATAAGTCGATTGGTGAGAGATATTTATATCTCGATACAGCAGCTGATCAAGTCTGCTTAAGTGCGGTAAAAAGCAATATCAATTACTTCGGTCTAATTATTTGATTAATCTTTCTAATACCAACAACAGACATCGTAACACAATTTCCAAAGCATGGATGGGTTATATTTTCATCCAAATTCATTCATTTATCTATTTTATTATTATTGTAATTGTACTATATTCTATCACTTATCAGCCCATAATCGCCCACTGCTGCTCTCCTGTACAATCAAGTGTACAATTGAGAGGCTTAATGGTGAAGGAAACATCGTGAAATTCTAACAAGATTTCCTTTGGTACTATGTGGACTTCGCTAATCTACAATAATCCAGGATGGTGAACTATAATCCTTTGTATAATATGTATTAGCCCATATACGTCCGGCGTCCCATAGCAGCTCACCGGCCTCTAATACAATCGAAAGTACGATTGAGAAGGAGTTAGCCATATAATCCACCACGACGTATATACAAACAATATACATATTTACATATCGCTATGATATGCAGGTTTCCTCACAGTTTTTCCTTAACCGATATAGTGCGTGGTGATTAACTATGAATACACAAATGACGCTGAAAAGTACGAGGTGTGCCCTGAAATTTGAACCCACGACCACCGTGAACATTTGGGCAACCGCATCTGGTCTATTACGAACATATCGCCACGAAGTATAGCCTAAACCTTCTAAATCGACTACTTCAAATATTATAAACTCATAGCTAACTATACGTAATTGTTTCAGGGTGTCGAATATGTGTTTGGAATAGTCGGTATACCTGTTATAGAGACAGCCCTTGCGTTTCAAAGTGCTGGGCTCAAGTACATTGGAATGAGAAATGAGCAGGCTGCGTGTTACGCCGCGCAGGCCGCTGGCTACCTAACAGGTAATGTATTTTTTTATATCGACTGACACTGATTTCCAATGACACTGCCTTCGCTGTTGTTCAATAATGATCTAATAAGTGCCGGTTTAAAACAGTGCAGAGCTCTAACACATTTCATCAACGTGTCAACGTTTTGTTATATATTTGTAACGGTTTGTTATAGATTTTCAGGGATCAAAATCAAACAAACCAAATAATCCATACTGTCCATGAGCGGTCGTATAGCTTACCATAGGCGAAAAACATGTTCATCTCGCCATTCATTGCAGTAAAAAAAGCTTTCAAATTATTTCACAAATAAAACCACAGTCGCATATTACTAACATTAAACTATATTGGAATTGTTTATAAAACATTGGATTCTTCTTTTTCTCATATGTCATACAAGTTTACAATGTGACCTAACACTTTTTATAACATCCGCATCACATCCTGCCTAGGTAGTACTAAAGCGAAATATTAAGAGAAATATTATGATAATGAAAATCATTTAGAAGTGGTAGACATACTGAAGATACCGAGGAACAGTAGTATTGTAAAACTGTAGGCAGGGGATGTAATACATTTTTATACAAAAATACATAAACTCACTCCTATATCCCAGAAGAGGCAGAGGTGACGGGACACTCACATTTCGCCTTCTATGTTCCGTCCCACGATGTGATAGGGGGCGAGCATATCACCATATCGGGCACAAATTCCTGACTCCGGGCTGATAATGAATAGAAAAATCCAATATCACTTTACCGACCCGGGATTGAATCCCGAGACCTCAGCTTTGTAACCACACCGTAGTACAACTACGCCATCGAACAAATCATTAAATTTTCCCTCCTACAAAATATCTAATGCAGAATTGGTGGTACCAATGTTCCAAAAAAACTGTCCTAAAGCGATCTTTGAGGACGTGTTCCCTAAAGTGAGATAGTGGGTATCCAAATACTCCTGTCTTCTTCTAGAACTATTTCTTTCCCTACTTTCTTATTTTATGAAGTGACTTGCGGTCGGGTCCGGCTCCGCCCGGGTGCAGATAGACTTTTCAAAATGGCGGTCAAATGTTTAATTATCAATTTATCGACCAATTGGACCTCGAAAACGAATAAAATGTCCTCATATTTGTTGGAAATGTCACTTTTCCTTACCTCCTATAGGTCATAGCGTAATGATATATAGCCTATAGCATTCCTCGATTAATGTACTATCCAACATTGAAATAAATTTTCAAATCGGTCTACCGGTTCCTGAGATTACCGCGTTCAAACCAACAAACAAACTCTTCAGCTTTATAATATTAGCATAGATATTCATTGGCGATAGTTTTCCCTTACTATCTGGTAAGCTGTATAATGGTTTGCCGAACCTAGGCAATAAAGGAACGATTTCAGGAACATGTTTTGTTATCTTCTTGTGTTTAACGTATGCAGTATCTAGCATATTAGATATCAAATATCAATTTGAAACATATCTCTGATTACGTAAATTAGCTAATTAACAATCGTAAAAATTAATTATTATCTTTTGGAATATTATATAGCTACTCTATAATAACATAAAAATAATATAGTAATATAAATACTGTAAAATAAAAGTAATTTACTAGTAAAAATATATCGAAGTATTCTGTTTCCAGAATAAAATCATCATAGAATAAGAATAAAGGAATGCGATTATTATACTTTTACTTGTGGCGGGGGTCTCGTATGTGAGAGGCCGCCTGGGTAGTTACTACCACAATGTCTATTTCTCCCAGCAAACAGCAGTGTAAATGCGCTGTTGTGTTTCGGTTTGACGGACATTGTAGCCAGATTAACTACTGGACATGAGACTTAACGCCTAAGGTCTCAGGATGGCGAGCGCAGTGGAAAGCCAAGCATTGCATTGTAATTCAAGGTGCTGTTTGGTTTTGCTACTGTTTATAAGCGGTCGTATCGGTTACCATCAGGCGAACGGCATGCTCGTCTCACCATTCATTGCAGCTAGAAAAAGGCAAATTCTCTATATTGAAGCAGAAATTCAATTCTATTGATTTTACTTAATTTATGTTCAATAAATAAGTTTTAATTAACAAGATAAAGAACAGTAAAACGTAACTACTATTCCAAATGCCATTATAAAGAGATATGCAAATAATGTTTTGCAAGGAATAATAAAATTTCTACATTAAGTGTCTTTTTGTGAATTTGAGTTTTATATTTTTTTATTGGTCTAGAATTGTATACAGGGTGGACAAGAAAACGGCGCACCTGCTAATATACATTATAGTATATGGTGAAGGCATCTTAATTAATACGGATTTGCATGGCGCTAGCGAATATTAAGAAAGATGCCGAGAAAAAAAAACTAACCTTACATATGCTAACCCTTAACACATTACGCTAAAGTGATTGAACCTTACAACTGAACGGTAGACACTCAACAATAAATAAGCATAGCTCATTATTTACTTATAAGTCGTGCGATTGTGTACATAACGCTCAGGGTACATAAAAAGGATATTAAATTAATACTATCAACAGTCACATACATGGGTACTAACCCCACACTAAGATACAAATCTTGTGTCGCGGGGATTAGAAAAATAATTATGGTTCATGGAAATTATTTGTCTCGGGGCAGAAACCGAATCCGCGGTCTCTCATTTCACATGCAGTTCTTACCAACTGTTCCACGGAGGCCGTCGGTGACTCATATGGGCTGGTTAGTTGTCATTAATGACCACTAAAATAGTTAACTGACCTTGTAATGTAAACCGTAATGGCCTTGATAGGCAAGGATGGAAGCGCAGGATCCGCCAAAACCCGCACGAAAACACTGTCACAGTTTGGTAGCACAAATCACTTTTTCTTTTACATTTCACATAACACAAGTTACATCAAAAGCTATCAAATTGGGTAATGTTCAAAGCATAGTGAAATTAATAAAATTTACTCAAAATAACTGAAAACGAATTTACAATAATATGCACACGACTAATACATGCACACGCGATCGCAATCCGAATCCAACTAATAAAAAATAAATTATTATTTTGATTTTTGAAAGATAAAGGCCTGTTCACATTAGATACAAAGCTTTCCTATTTGAGTTCATAATAATTCAAGTGAACAATTAGTATTAGTACTGTATCAGCTCATATACGTGCCACTGCAGGGCACGGCGTCTCCAGTGCAGTAAATTAGTGGTTAGTGTTTATTGATTTCACTAATTTTATCTCACAGAAGTCTCATATGTAAATTCTATGCTATAATGGTAGACGACATTTCTCTAGGTATAAGAATTTAGAAGAAATTTTATTACTTTAAAGTAACATTATTTTCAAAACACATTAAAGTAATGTTAAATACAATAATAAGCAAAATTAAATAGGCAATTTGTAACTGACTGGATCGGTTGATGACATATTTAAATAATATTATAAGCTCTTGAGCAAGTAAGGACCATTGTATCAGTCCAATAAGATCTTTTTTTTAACGTAACTTTTATATCGGAATAGGTACTTAATCAAATTAAGTTATATCAAGTGTGTAGTGTGAACACACCTCAAGATGTCGGTCTTCTTTTGCAAAATGCTAAAAGTTACCGACAAAGACATTGCCGCCTTTCGGCTCGCGCTCACAAAGGGCGGCGGCAACCTAAAAGGAAGAATAATCGAGCCGCGTTGGATCCGACGAAGTACACTATGACCGGCGGCTTCCTTTGACTAATAGGGCCGAATTGGGCCATCATTTTAAAAATATTATTTTTTATTAATCAGTGTCATCAGATTATTTTTACAATGAATATTAATAATTTAGATAATTTAAATGTTATGTAGGTATTACGAAAACTTTTCTAATTAGAATTAAATTCGCAATCTTACATGATTTAAGCGATGACCAATGTGATTTCTTGGTGTCTTTCAGTTTGGATTTGTGACACTAAGGAAAATAATGACAAACAAAATAATAGTCAATCCATACACGATGCAACTGCACCTAAAGTTATTATGTTGTTAATTTATTGACGCTTAAATCTGAGTACGTCCCTGTTTAACTGATTGATTTATTTGAAATGAAACAAAAAATATCCTTTTTTGAAGTTAGAGAAGGATAAATTATACAGCTAGGAGTTCATGACCTTACCCATGTGTAAACAACGGTTAAAGCGATGTCTAAGAAAGTTTTGATGCTGTTAAAAATGGTTTTCGTGGTATATTTCGTTAACCGTTCAATTAATGACGAAACGAAAAAATAGGTATGTGTTTAAATTTTGTTCTTCATCCATTCCAACTGGTTTTATGCGAAAAAGTGGTGATTAAACTGAAAACTTTAAACAGTCATAACTTCAAAACGGATAGGTATTTTCCAAATATTATTTTTTTATTACGATATTAATATTATGCCCTTGTACCCGACTGAGCAAGTGCGCCATTTTTTTGCGCTCCCTGTATAGTGAGGACACAATAATAATTAAAAACTAAAAATAATATTTATAAATAGCAATCTTATCAGCAAGTTCTGGGCGATTTCTCACACATACTTGAAGGATAAGATAGCAATTAGAATTTAAATAATATTAGAAAAGTAGAAAAAGGGGATAATACAATCATTAAATCATCCCGGACATCACCCTGTTTGAGATTGAGATGGCCCTCAAACAACTTAAAAACAACAAGGCGCCGGGTGAGGACGGAATCACTTCAGAGCTTCTGAAAGCGGGCGGAACGCCGATACTAAAAGTCCTTCAGAGGCTCTTCAATTCCGTTCTCCTCGAGGGCTCAACATACAACAACGCCACCATGTCGGTCCAAGTACAGGATCAGAGCACGAAGGCTATTCCACTGCAGAGAGGCGTGAGACAGGGAGATGTCATATCTCCGAAACTGTTCACTGCCGCGCTGGAAAATGCCTTCAAGCTCTTGCAGTGGAAAGGATTCGGCATCAACATCAACGGCGAGTATATTACTCACCTTCGATTTGCCGACGATATTGTAGTCTTGGCAGAATCGCTGGAAGACCTTAGCACTATGCTCGAAGACCTTAATCGAGTCTCCCAACAGGTGGGTCTTAAAATGAACATGGATAAAACGAAGATCATGTCGAATATCCATGTTGTGCCCACCCCCATTGGAGTTGGGGGTCGACTCTCGAAGTTGTAGACGAATATGTCTATTTAGGACAAGTGGTCCGGTTAGGCAGGTCCAACTTCGAGAGAGAGGTCAATCGGCGAATCCAACTCGGTTGGGCAGCGTTCGGGAAACTTCGCGACGTCTTCTCGCCCAAAATACCTCAGTGCCTAAAATCGAAAGTCTTCGATAGTTGTGTGTTACCAGTGATGACATACGGCACCGAGACGTGGCCTCTCTCTGTGGGCCTCATTAAAAGGCTCAAAGTCACTCAACGAGCCATTCCCTACGAGATCGAATCAGAAATGGGGAGATCCGTAGGAGAACCAAGGTTACCGACATAGCCCATAGGATTGGCAAGTTGAAGTGGCAGTGGGCCGGGCACATTGCTCGTAGAACCGATGGCCGTTGGGGCCGAAAGGTTCTCGAGTGGAGGCCACGTACAGGCAAGCGAAGTGTCGGACGCCCGCCTACAAGGTGGACGGACGATCTGACTAAGGTCGCAGGAAGTCGCTGGATGCAGGCCGCTTCCAACAGGTCATTGTGGAGATCATTGGGGGAGGCCTATGTTCAGCAGTGGACTTCCTGTGGCTGATATGATGATGATGATGATGACAATCATTACAAAACAAATATAACTTTGTTTTAGTTATCATGTTCCATTAACGGTAAAGAAAAACATCGTGAGGAAACCTGCATACCATAGCGATTTAACTAAATGTATATGGTATATAAAGTCCGCCAACCCCCAATAGGTCAGCGTGGTGGACTATTACTTAACCGCTCTTGATTGTAGAGTAGGCCCGTGCTCTTGCACTGGAACATATGTTAATAATTGTATCGATTGGTCTTCTGATGCTAATCGATAATCTGCCTGGACGGCATTGGCACTTACCATCAGGTGCAGTGTGGTTACTATGATGTGCTAGAATAATAAAATGGGTTGATACAGTACCAGATATTTTTAATTTTAATATACAAAAATGTACATTCAGGTAAGCCAGGAGTATGTTTGGCGGTGTCTGGTCCAGGACTCCTGCATTGCATTGGTGGTATGGCCAATGCTCAGGTCAATTGCTGGCCACTACTAGTCATAGCTGGCTCCTGTCCCGAAGATCATGAAGGCATCGGTGGCTTCCAAGAATGGCCTCAAGTAAGTACCAAGTATTACAGCACACATCATAGATCTTGTTATTTTATAATGAAGCTTTACTGTCATTACGTGTCTAGTTAAAAAGTAATTCGTAATTTTTACCTAGATACTAGTATACTAGATAAATATTAAATAATACATTACATTATTCGGATATCTGCATATAAAATATGTGTTTAATACATATACTAAATAAAACTAAATATTTGAATTGATCTATGCTTTCAACATATCAGATAAGATTAGATAAATCGACCATAACCGTCCGTTCGACCTTTGAATATTGGATTATGATAAAGGATTGTTCAGGAAAAAAATGTACTTTGATCTAGCACCTGACGCGATTCCCGTAATTGTACTTTGAAACACAATGTAATCCAAATAGATAATGTGATAGACACTTTCCATTGTTATCACTTTAATGGTAAAATATTGTATTAATTATATACTTAGCACCTTTATTATAAACCTAAGATGGTGCCACGTAAACATGATAGTAACACGTCAAAATTACAAATACGTCCTTCCTTTTGTTAACATTCATCATATTCATTAATTGATTATATGTAAACGACATAGGCACTAATCAATTCGACTTAGATCGTTATAAATTTCAATTTGTTAATTAATTAGAATAAAATAAACTAATTATGCCCACGACTGATTTCCGCAGTGGTTAAGATGTAAAGAACTATTTGTGGCTTGTGAGTTATGCCCCTGATCAAAAACCCGCACGGGTACACAATATGTTAAGTTAGGGATTTATTTAAATACGCAATAGTATATGGTTATCGTAACTAAAATACCGTGCAAGATAATATGAATAAATACCGAGACATCCTTATTTTTCACAAAAGTATCACCATGTGGTTTGGACCATTATGTACGAGCTCTCTTCAACACATACCATTGTCGCTGGCCGGTGCATACAATAATACAAAAAAGTGGCGGGCTTGGCATGGGAAGTGAGGCTTGTAAAGTACTATTTCACCCACAATATAGAGAAGAACAAAGTTATATTCCTAGCCAACTTGATTCTGATGCTGGACAAAGAACCACACTATTTCCACATAACTATGACTGCAAAAAGGTAAAGCTAGTCATCCCAAAATCTGGTCTATACTAGGCCAGGGGTAGGCAACCTACGGCTGACGAGCCACATGCGGCTCTTTGGATTCGAAGCTGCGCCTCTTTAATTCCATACACCAATGTAATTTATTTAAAAAAAAACATACACACAAAATTCATTTTGAATCGATTTATAGGGATTAGGCACCATTTTTATGTCTCGGCCAATTGTCCTCACTTTAACCGCATCCCTCCCCCATGACAGACGTCGTAACAGTCGCCTGAAAAAAGAAGTGGCTCATTGAAAACAGAAATATTGTAAATTGTAATTTTCGTCTGTTCCGATTCACAAGTTTGCCGACAGTACTAGGCCAATGTATAAATTAGTAATTGTTATTTACAGGTGGAATCCAGCCGGTTGTACTGTAAGTACGTGGCTCGGCCTCCATCCGCGCGTCTGATCCCGCAGCACGTGGAGAAGGCGGTGCGCCTCGCCTCCGCCGGCCGCCCCGGAGTCTCATACCTCGACATGCCCGGGACACTTCTCATGGTAAGCTTCATTACCTCGTTCCCAGTGGGAAAGTAATAATATCCCCCGACAATCCATTTTAAGTTTTTTATTCGCTCTATCGATTCAATAATCCGAATTCATAAGTTCCTACTTTAAACCACTTATAATACATACATACATACATACATAAACTCACGTCTTTCTCCAAGAAAGGTTAGACAGAAAAATTAAATGTACGACATACATATTATTTCGCTATCACATCGTAGGTCACATATACAAGGCGAAATGTGGGTGTCCTGGCACCTCTGCCTACCCCTTCCCCCCCTTCTGGGAAAAAGTTGTGAGGTTATATATGTATGTTTATAGGAAACTGGAGATATCTCGCCCTCACACACTGCAACTCCTGTGAGGATCAACAGTGGCACGCAATGTAAAGAAACCGAGCATTTAAGTTCGGCGAATCTCCAGGTCTAATTAATTTGTCTTTAACCCGCAACGAAATGTATGTATGTTTATATAATTTCAGGCAGAAGTAGACGAAGACAAAGTACCATTAGACTACTACAACACAGAGCCTGTGAGACTGGCGCACCCCGACCCTGCGTTGGTGTCGCGCGCGGCGGCGCTGCTGGCCGGCGCGGCGCGCGCGCTCGTGGTGGTGGGCAAGGGCGCCGCGTACGCACGCGCAGAGGACGCGCTCACCAAACTCATCGATAATACTAAGCTACCGTTCCTGCCTACACCTATGGGT
This sequence comes from Hyles vespertilio, assembly GCA_009982885.2. Lineage (NCBI taxonomy): Eukaryota > Metazoa > Arthropoda > Insecta > Lepidoptera > Sphingidae > Hyles > Hyles vespertilio. The sequence continues at coordinate 9,977,182 of CM042806.1, read as the reverse complement.
GAGATTTTTTTGTTACTTAGACCTCTGACTAGGGTGCAATTACTACAGTTATGTATATCGCTCATCTAATAGAACATCGATCTTAATTCATCATCATCATCACCAGTGAACAGTGATGAAAATGTCTGGATTGTATTATGTTTTTTTTTTCTTATATTCTTGTGTTTGCACACGAACTTAATTCATAGTAATAAATAATTAAAGCAAACACATAAACTAATAAATCATCAAAATAATTGTGAGAAATAATGTTTTTATTAACCTTTTAAAATAATCTTCCGGAAACCACCTAAAAGGTAATTACGTCATTGTTGTTTTTGATGAGCGATACCGGGTATCTCAAGACTGCTACCGAAAACGAAGCCGGGTGGTAGTTTTAGTGACTACAAACACAATGCAACCAAAAATTTCGAAAAGAAACGCGACAATTATTTTTTATGATTTTTTAAATATCTTCATTTCTGGGTGGTAAATCCATAGTTTTTGCTAAAATAATAATTTAAACACTTTTATACCTTAGATTATTTATAAATAAAAGGGTATACACTATTATTTTAGGAAAAAATGTATTTACCACCCAAATATGGTCATAAGAAAAAAATTACAAAAAAAAATTGTCGCTATTTTTTGCAACTTTTTCTGTTGCATTGTGTCTGAAGTCGCTTAAACTACCACCCGGCTTCGTTTTCGGTAGCAGTCTTAATATACCCTGTATATTAATTAAATTACCAAAGCCCACAATATGCTTACTTAGGCTCAATTTATTAAAAAAAAATAGTTTAAATGTAAATAATAACAAATAAACAAAACTCACATTCGATTATTTTATATTAGTAAGGTTTGCTATTTCATCATCGTTACGTGTACGACTGTGTACGCTACGCTAGTACGCATGCACGTAATCACAAAATTCCGGATTACACGTCCGTGCGTTAAGAGCGTTTATACCCTGCACGCGCTTTTTGGCTTAAAAACAGGACTTTTCAAATGAGTTAATAGCCACCAATAAACAATTTAAAGGAATAATAATTATTACTAATTTTAGAAAAGGTTGTCATCTAGGGATTTTGGTGGAAAACATTATAGATTGATGGATAATTTGTGAGTACTATACGGATTACTGAACACAAGTTTCGTTATTTAGGCTTTAAATGGCAATTTAGAAGCTTAAGATATCCGAAACCACTAAATATAAGATGAAAATAAAAATATTATCAGACTAATAAGACCCTTATGGAGGGATTTTGCTGAGAAAAATAATCTTTTTGTGTTTAGTTCCTAAAAAATAAAAATTTAAACAATGCGAAATTATTCAGAAACTCTCGTCAAGAACATATTTTTTTTCACCAACTTATCGTACATAATTTTTTATAGCAATTGCATATTACAATAGAAGAACATCTTATCAATAAATTACCATTTTTATATTTCAACAAAATTAGTTTTCATGTTTTCTACAAATATTTTAAACACCACTATAAAACACGCTGTCCGACGTGGATCAAATCAGACCGCCGCAAGGCCTTCTAGAGGGAGGACGTATCGCTCGTCGCTCCGGCCTGGCTGCAGTCGATTATGCCGCGCGTAGTAAAAATAGCCACGCGCGGAATGCGATTACCACATCTTAGTACTTTGGTAGTAAAATATTTAATTATTTTTATTACCTACAATGATTTTGTAGTGAGTATAAATTATGTTTCAGGTAATATAATGGGATGTAATTCTGAGGCTAAATTATGTTATGTATTGTAATATAAAATTAAATATATTTCGTAATTGTAAGGGGTTGTAAGGCCCCTAACACTATTTATGTGTTCGAACACGAAATGATTAATAAAACGTCCGTAGTGTATACTGATTGAACACTGATTTGAATGCAACTTAACAATGTAATAATAACGAAAATATGATTAGTATCCAAAATTTGTATTATTCTTTGCTTGCACAGTAATATTTGTCTACTTATAATGCAAAAAAATATTTTTATGATATTATATTACAGTTACATTTCAATTGAATATTTGAAGCGCACGGATCAAAGTTGTTTGAGCCGATTGTATAGCGAGCCGACGCGGCAGCTCTACGCACACAGCTTTGGTCGCTTATGTGTGCGTGAAATTAACGAAGAAATACCTATAGTTGACTTTGCGCGCAAGGTGTATACGCTCTTAAAATACCTACGTCTTGTCCTGCTCACAAAATGTCTATGTTGTCTTATTTTAATTTTTGGATCTGTTTTGAGACCAGTCTTGTAGTTTTAATACTAAGTTATAAAAGCTACCATAGGAGTCAAAACTATTATGTAACTCTTGGGTGTATTAATTATTATTTAGTAAGTACCCAAGAGCGAGGTTCCAGACGAAATCCATAGTTTCTGAACCCCACGACACAAAGTTAATTCTAGACTATTTTATTGGAGTATTTATGTATTATTATACAGGTAAGGGCGTGGTACCAGACGAGTCTGAGTACTGCGTGTCGACAGCTCGTACACAAGCCCTTCTCAAGGCAGACGTGATACTACTCCTGGGCGCCCGCATGAACTGGATGCTGCACTTCGGACAACCGCCACGATACGCACCCGATGTCAAGATTATTCAAGTAATTTTTTTCTTTTTTTTTATATACAACGTGTAACAGGATTAATTCACAACCTCAGACACCCCAACTTTAAAATATTATTGCAATCATAGTTTATGCATTGAAATCGTACTACCATAATTACAAAATCTTTTATTTATGAAATTAGTTATACCAAATGTAGGCACTTAACATGGTCACCTCACGAGTTACAAATAAGAGAGTACTACTACACACGCTCGCGGACACGCACACATTTACACAAGACCTGTTCACACGAGTACCTAACGCCGAACGCTGCGACGCGCCGCGCCGGCAGAAACAGCTGACTATAAACGAAATACAAATTACGTACGTAACTGATTACTGGGTGGTTTGGTAAACAAATTATTATTAATTTAATCTGTAAGCATAACATTTGTGTTTTAGCTATAAAATCTAAATATTTTACTTACTAGATATAATGCATACGAACCCAACGTAAGACAATATTTTGCATGAATCGGCTATAAAATATTATTTATTTCACTTCCGCTAAACTTAGTTCCTACAGGCGGGCGGGATACGGGCGTCATTTATTTTGCATTACTAATGAATAAGATAACGCAATATCTAACATCGAAGACTGGATTGGGAATCACAACACAAAAAAATACAACAAAATTAACTTACGTGTTACATGGCACTCATGCGGCGATTTCTTTTTAAAATATGTTCGAAATGTCCACCACCTTGATACACTTTGATGCACATTTGCGTAATTGTTCACGTAATTTATGTAAAACTTCAGTGTCACTCTTCACTTTTAGGAAGGCTGCCACTATTCTACTTTTTAGTAGTCTAGTTATACCAGAGATTTATTACGTCCCCACAAAAAAAGTCAAGAGGCGTCAAGTCGGGTGACCTAGGAGGCCATTGCATAGGTTCGCCGCGACCTATCCAGCGCTCTCCGAACTCAGCATCGAGATACTGTCGGACACTACACTGGTGCCGTGCCTGTTGTTAAATGTCCTGCATGCCAATGATACATTATCACCATTCACCACACTGTGCCAAAGTTCTCACCATTTCAGTGTATTCAATATTCGAATACCGAAAAGACATCGCGCGCGAAAGTTATCGAAATATCTACTAAACACTTAAACACAAGTAGACACAGATAACTGCGGTGCACGACTGGATTTTTTTCACATAGTCGGTGCCCATTTAGGGATTGCAATAACGGGATATTAGACACACCGGGATTCCGCATACATTGTAGCAAATTTACAAACCGAATTTAATCACCATTTTAACGTTCCGCGAAATTATTTTTCATAGAAATACCTACTTGCTGTTTCATTTCATAGTGATTTTGTTACAATTTAATTCGTTTCATTTAAGTGCATGTGTTGCGCGGGATTTGGATCGCCCGGTCTTGCAAATACCGGGAGTAATTTTTTTCGCGGCGCATCCCTATACCGCCGCGCGCGCCATCGTTTGTCGGATGGATCAAATTGCATTAAACAATAGCTGCATCCTGCACTATCTAGTTGTAGTGAAATGTGCGGAAAAGAGAATATGATAGTTATTTATTTTGGTAGCTTATTACGTTTATTGAGGCCTATCGTTGTGTGCGTTTGATTAATGATAGATTGCTTAAATAAACTTTATAATTATTGAAATAAAGTTCATTTTTGTTTATTATTTAGTTTATTAGAGTATTCGTTTAGTGATTCATTTAAAAATGATCTTATGTCCTGGAGTTACGTTTCAATTTCGTTTGTTCGGAGTAGTAAATGAAAGAGTGTCTGTAATTTACTTGGTCTTAACTAATTATTTTGAAAAAAAAATACCTACCAAAAAAATGTTGATATCGGTTCAGTAGCTGATTCTGAACGTACTACTTTCCGCTTTTACATTTAAATCTGTTACATGTTGTATAATGGCCCGGCATAGCGACCATACCCGGTAAGCGCAAATGCCATTCAGGCAGAGTATTTATTGTAATAATAATCGGAAAAATGTTATGTTGATAAAGATTGTAAAATATGTTAATGTTAGGCTACTATGAAAATTATTGAGAGGCCATTACAAAGCAATGATTTTTGTATTGGACTGACTTGGTGGTGACAGTGACGAATTATCATCCGAATTTTAATATCTACGTGAATTATTTCAAATACTGTTCCTCGTGTAAATTATTTTAAATTATAATTGTTAAATGCAACCATTTTTATAATTAATTACTAACTATATCATTTATTTCATCGTTCTAATACCAGGTTGAAAATTCAGATCCACAAATTTAAATATTTACATTAAAAAATAGACTGATAAAAACACTAACTACTCGTAGTAGATTTGGTTCGTAAAATCTACACTAAGGAAATATTTAATAGACATTAAACGTCTCGGGGTGATACCAGAAGATACTAAACCCCTTGGAAATGAAGGATTTGAGACCCATTAGCATTTTGCCGTGTCTGTCTAAAGTCTTGGAGAAAGTAATCTGTTCTCAGCTAGTAGAATACCTAGAAAATAATAACATAATGCCAGATACACAATCTGGTTTTAGAAAGGGACGTAGCACGGTTACAGCTTTGCTTGATGTAACGGATAACATATTGAGCTCCCAAGACAGAGGAATGTAAACCCTACTTGTGTTATTGGACTTCTCTAGAGCTTTCGATTCAATTAATATATATCTTTTGCTGTCTAAGTTATCTTACTATGGTTTCGATAATAAAACCTTAAAATGGTTCCATAGTTATTTATGTAACCGTTCTCAGTGTGTTAAGATGAGTTGTAATGATGGATCGTCCTTTACATCGGATAAAGTAGCCATTACTAGGGGAGTACCTCAAGGCTCCATTTTGGGACCCATTTTATTTATTTTATACACTTCTGATATTATCAAACACATTAGGCATTGCGAATATCATATTTATGCGGACGATATTCAATTATATATTTCATTTAGTCCAGCTGAAGTTGATAGTGCAATAACTAAGCTGAATGAGGATCTTTCAAGCATTGCAAACTGGTCTACATGGAATTGTTTATTGCTGAATCCTTCCAAAACGAAATACTTAGTATGTGGTAGCAAACATCAGCTATCTAACTTAAGCTCATCGATGAGAGTCATGATAATGGGCGAGCCTATTGAGCGTGTCAATTTAGGGTTGCATATGGACTGTGACTTGCGTTTCGAAAAGCACGTTGCAAATTCAGTAAAAAACTGTTTCTACAAACTTAGGGTGTTGTATAAAATTAAGCCATATATAAAAGAAAATTTGCGTTTGCAGCTTGTGGAAACACTTGTACTATCGAAACTAAATTATATGGATATAGACATTGGTCCCCGTTTGATGGCTAGAACTCAAAAATTAATTCAGCGAGTGCAAAATGCCTGTGCTAGATTTTGCTTTAACATTCCACTAAGAGCCCACGTCACTCCTTATCTAAATAGTCACAATATTTTAAAAATGAAACATAGACGGAAACTACACCTAGCTTGTCTTCTCTTTGGAGTGTTGAAGCACAAAGCACCCGGCTATCTGCATAGCAAATTATTCTGGGTATCTAACTACACACCCTATGGGCCTCGGCGATGTGCTAAGCAACTCTCCACGCGTTGTCATAGCTCTGCTGCTTTCAGAGGAAGTTTTAGTTATGTTGCTACTAAGTGTTGGAACAACATACCTCCACCAATAAGGAACCTACGAAATATTTAGTTTTAGAAGACAATTAATAAAATTCATTCTTGCTTATCAAATAACTGATTAAAAGCTACGACATGACACCAGTATTTTTTAATTGTATATTTCTTAAATAATACTCCTACTATATCTATATCTATTTCAAATATTACTTAAGTCACATAAAGGCTACACATATTGTTGCTGTGCTAATTAATTTTAAAAAATATTCATTTATTTTTATTAACACTTAACTTAATATTTTTAAAACTACTTTATTTTATTTATTTATTTTTTACTTTTAATTACTATACAATACTACGACATGACACCAGTATTTTTTAATTGTATATTTCTTAAATAATACTCCTACTATATCTATATCTATTTCAAATATTACTTAAGTCACATAAAGGCTACACATATTGTTGCTGTGCTAATTAATTTTAAAAATATTCATTTATTTTTATTAACACTTAACTTAATATTTTTAAAACTACTTTATTTTATTTATTTATTTTTTACTTTTAATTACTATACAATACTACGACATGACACCAGTATTTTTTAATTGTATATTTCTTAAATAATACTCCTACTATATCTATATCTATTTCAAATATTACTTAAGTCACATAAAGGCTACACATATTGTTGCTGTGCTAATTAATTTTAAAAAAATATTCATTTATTTTTATTAACACTTAACTTCATATTTTTAAAACTACTTTATTTTATTTATTTATTTTTTACTTTTAATTACTATACAATTTATTTATTTTTTTACTCTCTGGTCTGGATGCCCACCCATTGCAACGCCAACGTGTACCCGAGTTTGAGGTATTTTGGTGCAAGTATTGTACTGCGCTTGTGTTGTCTCAATGGATTACATGGATATTGGATAAGCAAACTTTTTTTAAAAAATGTATTATTATTATTTTTCCTTTTTATTATGATTTGTCTTAAGTTAGTTATGAATATATATTGTTTGTTTGACGCCCGTGACATCACATCACGGCCACACGGAAGACCAGCGCTGGTAACATCAGCACATGCTGAGTTTTTGTATCACTATCTTTTTTTAATATTTTGGTTTTGTTACTGCTACTTGTTACAAATAAATAATTTTCTTTCTATCTTTCTAAACTAAATTCCAATAATGTGTACAGGTGGATATCTCACCAGAAGAATTCCACAACAGCGTGAAGTCAGAAGTGGCAGTTCACTCCGACATCAAGCCGTTTGTGGAGGCTCTGACACAAAAACTATCTGAGATGAAATTCTCCCTGCAACCTTCAAACAACAGCTGGTGGCAAGCGTTGCAACAGAAACAGAAAGCTAACACTGAGTTTGTAGAGGTAAATTGAATTTTAAAAGTAATTGAGATAACAAATTTTATATTGCCTAATCGGTATCAGATATTAATAAAAGTATAAAGATTGTACTAAATAATTTAAAATGTTTTTTGTTGAAATAGATTAATTGTACAATTTTCGTTGGTAAATTGAATTTTCGCAATTAATGACTCCAAAATCCATCAGTAATAAGTATACAAATTATTAATACTCTTAATATATTTCAAGCATTTTTCTTTGATTGCTTATTGATCATATCGGAAAACTGTACTTAATTTCAGTCACTGTGAAATAAATTGCCTATTTCGAATTACTGCGAAATATGATTTACGTATTACTTCATATACATTTCGTCACGATAATTTTTCAATGTCACGGTTTTTATTAAAAAAAATCCTTACGTACCATTACAGGGTCAAGCCAAAATCACAGCAGTTCCATTGAACTATTACACAGTGTTCAAGACGGTACAAAAGAACATCCCGAAAGATTCTATCATAGTGAGCGAAGGAGCCAACACTATGGACATCGGGCGCGGCTTGTTACTGAACAACAAGCCCAGACATCGACTTGACGCTGGGACATTCGGTACTATGGGAGTGAGTATGCAGTTATTTTGATTCTAATCTCGTCCTCAGCCTACTCTTACTACTTTGGGCCTTAAATCGATTATATTTTTCTCAATTTTTTTAAATGTATTTTGTGAACGCTTCTTTATAGTCAACAGAATATATGGGAGCATGCGATGTCTCCTATAATTCTGCAGAAAAATACATAAAAATCCGCACATCAAAATTATTCAAATCAATATTATCATCTTAATTATAGCATTTTATTAGTTATTTGTATCTTATTTTTTGTTATAGACTGCCCTCTCTTTTCCTTCTCTTATTTATACCCCATGGTAGTCGGTAAGAGATTGCCTTGAGCGATACGGCCGCCATTTTTACTCTGATGCAATTTAAATTGTTTTGTTTTTAATATTCATTGGTATACAAAAAATAATAAATAAATAATTATTTTTGGTGATTGGTGATTTTTCCGAAATCCATTAATCCACAATAGCGATTAGGGTCGTTTACTGATACTGGTAATTAAGAAATGAATATTGTTTTAGGTGGGTCCTGGTTTTGCTGTAGCTGCCGCCATGTGGTGCCGAGACCACGCGCCTGGCAAACGAGTCATTTGTGTGGAGGGAGATTCTGCTTTTGGATTCTCAGGCAATAAAATATTTTTAAACTAGTTTTATAGTCAATACGTTCAAATATAATTGTTTTGTTGGTGGTATTTCTCTCATATGTGAAAGACAAGGGGCCCTACTATACAGGGTATATCAAGACTGCTACCGAAATCGAAGCGGGTGGTAGTCTAAGCGACTTCAGACACAATGCAACAGAAAAAGATTCAAAAAAAGCGACAATTTTTTTTTGTTATTTTTTTCCTTTGGCTATATTTGGGTGGTAAATACATTTTTTCCTAAAATAATAGTGTATACCCTTTTATTTATAAGTAATCTAAGGTATAAAAGAGTTTAAATTATTATTTTAGCAAAAACTATGGATTTACCACCCCAAAATGACAATATTTAAAAAATCATAAAAAATAATTGTCGCGTTTCTATGCGAAATTTTTAATTGCATTGTGTTAGTAGCCACTAAAACTACCACCCGGCTTCGTTTTCGGTAGCAGTCTTGAGATACCCTGTATAAGTCCGATTCATTTTTGACGTGACAACGTCTTAAATTAGGTTGCGGCTGGGAGTCACTTATGAAAAAGTGTAACGCCCGGTAACGTAACGGTGCGCGCGCAGCACTAGAGAATTATTTTTCAGTTTCACCCACTTTTTCCAAAATTGTCCCATAGCCCCCCCCCCTGCCTTCCCCCACCCTTATTCCGAAATAGTGCCTATTAGCCTCCCCACGAAACCTACCCCCCCCCCCCCTCCCCTACCCCCACCCCGAAAATTTACCTCACCCCCCAATCCTATCTCGGCCAACATAGGTCGTAGACCCACCGAGTTTGGTATCCTCGGAACCGTCTTGGTGAGGGCTACAAATTGACCTTGCCAGAAATCCCAAATTACGCAAAAAATTACCCCCCCAAAAAAAAAAATATTTTACCTCCAAAAAATTAATTTAAGTTAGCCTCCCCACGAAACCTTCCTCCCCCCCCCCTCCCTTACCCCCACCCCGAAATTTACCTCACCCCCCCCCCCCCCCCCCCCCCCCAATCCTATCTCGGCCAATATAGATCGTAGACCCACCGAGTTTGGTATCTTTGGAACCGGCTCGGTGAGCTCTACAGAATGGCCCCAACCAAATCCCCAAATTCCTCCCTCTCTCCCCTAAAATATTTGTCCAGGCATAACTCCGTCATTTCTTAAAGTAAACCCCCCGTGTTTGGAGTCAGAGGAATCGTCTTGACGAGCTCGACAATCGAGAGCAGGCAAAATACGATTTTTCTTATTGACGTGACAACGTCTTAAATTAGGTTGCGGCTGGGAGTCACTTATGAAAAAGTGTAACGCCCGGTAACGTAACGGTGCGCGCGCAGCACTAGAGAATTAGGCGCATTGAATCGGCGCATGCTTGTGTCTCTGTCTTTGTCTTTCTCGAACGTTCTTGGCGTTGGAAAAACAAGAAAGCGTCACAATACAAGTTCACACGTGTGGTTAAAGTATCGTCAGCTGTGTCTGTAGTGAAAATATGGAGTGCTTAGATTCGTCATTACATGTACAATGTTTTAGTAAACAAAATATATTTCTATAGTTAAAATTTGTGCAATTCTTATTTTCATTCAATTCCTTGTTCCTATTGTGCAATTTAATTATATTCATATCAATAAATATTCTACCGAGAAAAAGACGTTGTCACGTAAAATCTTCGCCCGTAAAACCGACTTTACAGGCAACCATTTTTTTACTGGTGGTAGGTCTCTCATATGTGAGAGGCCACCTGGGTAGGTACCACCGCAATGTCTATTTCTCCCGTGAAACAACACTGCGTAAATGCACTGTTGTGTTTCGGATTGAAGGACATTGTAGCCAGTGCAACTACTGGACATATTGAGACCTAACATCTTATGTCTCAGGATGGCGAGCGCAGTGGAATGTTTCTACTGTTTATGAGCGGTCGTATCGCTTACCATCAGGCGAACGGCTTGCTCGTCTCGCGATCCAACGCAATAAAAAAAAAAAACTTCGTGACGTTTTTCATTTCGAAACCTACTCTGTAACACGAAATTCGAATCTTCGGATCGAAGAATGAATGATTCCAATATATCGGCAATACGAACATTTACAGAGTAGGTTTCACACATACATTCGTATCGTCACAAACTTCGTTCGTCCGAAGTCTCGAACTTCGTTTCGGATGAATATGGTAGGGCCCCTGTAAATGGCCCTACCATAGAAGATTCGAATTTCATGTTATAGAGTAGGTTTCGAAACGAAAAACGTCACGAAGATTCGAATTTCGGATTTATATAGTAGGGCCCCAGCTATGTAGGTACCAACGCAATGTCAAAGTTTCCCGCTATAAACCAGTGTAAATGCACGGTTGTGTTCATTGTGCATCGTAATGCAACATAGTAAATAGTAATTACAAATTCTGGAAGGTGTTAAGTCAATGAACAAGCGTAACATTTATCATGGACCAAATGACTTGCAGATATGTCGTCCCCATTTAAAAAAAATATTTTTTGACAGGAATGGAAATTGAGACGATGTTTCGCTACAAACTGCCAGTTATAATCGTGATAGTCAACAACAACGGCATTTATAACGGTTTCAACCCAGACATGATGGCGGACATCCAGTCCAGCGGAGATGTTGCGCAATGGTGAGAATCACTAAGTATTATTATTACAATTCCCAGGGCTTCTTATTTAACATTCTAACATTAACTGCACTAAATATTTATTATGGCATAAAATGCTAGTACTATTATTAATAGTCATTTAATCAAGCTATTTTAGCCATCGAATGTTTCGTCCCTTTCGTCAATTTTGGAATTTAGTTTGAGCGAAAAAAGCATTCAAAATATAAAATGTTTTTAAACTGACTATGAATGAGGATATAATTAGTAAATATGTAAATGTTTCGCTTTAACCCTTTTTCTATGTATGGTTTTAAGTCCTCAAACATGGGGGGTTACTCTGTACTCCGACACGACGACGAATGTTCGAACATCGCACGAAAAACCAAGAATATGCAATAAATACATTACTGGATGTCCGAATCCTATATCGTACGTAGTAATCTTAGACTAAGATCGATGTGAATAAAAGTTTTACAGAGAATCGTATTGATTTTTAGAAGTGGAAAAGTTTTATCTTATATGTTGGCGTTCATCGTTCGAACATTCGAACTAATTCGTAATTGTTATCTCAAGATCGAAGATTAGTTTCATTACTAATCTATTTCCTAAAATTGATGTACTATTTAATTTAAACTTAATTAAAGTCATAAATTAAGAGCTAACATATTTAAACTACAACTGCTTGCATTTAATATTTTATGTAATAAGGTGTTTAATATTATTGTATCGCCACAGTACCCCGCCTACAGCACTCAGTGGTGAAGTTAGATACGAGAAGATGATGGAAATGTTTGGAGAGACTGGTCATCTTTGCCGCACCGCTGAAGACATTGAAGCAGCAATCAAGAAGGCTGTAGCCGTGACTGACAAACCTAGCATTATCAATATACTAATTGACCCACAGGCTAGTAGGAAACCACAAACGTTCAACTGGCTCACTGAATCAAAGCTCTAAATGACCAATGATTTTATGTGTAATAGTCTGCATTTTAAAAATATTTGTTGGTGTAATAATTCTTTCAATCATTTTTGTTAAGTAAGGTGATAATAGCTTGTGGAGCTTTTTGCATCTGATTGCTTGCCATTACATCCAAAATATGTATTAGGGAGATGTTATTGTTGTTTATGGTTGTCTGCCAGTAGCATTTATAAGTACAGTAAAAAAGTTGGTGCTAATTGTTTGTGATAGGTGAAAGATTTTATATTTTTATAAAATACTAGCGGTCGGGCCCGGCTCCGCCCGTGTGCATACACGTTTTAAAATGGCGGTCAAAATTTTTAATTCTATCAGTTTAGAATATCGACCAATCGGACCACGAAAAACGAACAAAATTTCCTCGTATTTGCTAGAAATATCACTACTGCTTTCCTCCTATAGGTCATAGCGTGATGATATATAGCCTATAGCCTTCCTCGATAAATGGACTACCCAATACTGAAAGAATCATTCAAATCAGACCAGTAGTTCCAGAGATTAGCGTGTTCAAACAAACAAACAAACTGCAGCTTTATAATATTAGTGTAGATATTGTGAGGGTTCATAAATAATACAATGCAAGTGGTTTGATACTCTGTATTTGAATTATTCTTAAGTTATTGTGGTCAAGATGTATTGTATTTTGTATATAATGAACTTAAAAATATATTATCCAATACATTTATATTATGAACTAAATCCCTGTATTATCATTTAACTCTTGGAGGCAAATGAACCATGCTGTGTCGGTCTATTTAGCAACATAACATGAGCAGTTAATATTCACATTTTGCTGAGGCAGCCAATCAAGAAGTTCTCTATCACAGTTTGTGCTGAAAAAGAAAATAAGTCAGTTTTTTTCTGTTTACATAAAGTATGTACATCCAATGGCATACAATGTTATTTCATTAGTTTGGAATCAATCAAATTTATTAAGGTTATAAGGAATAAATATTTCAATTACTTAATCCAAACATTAAAAATTCAATAATTGACAATGAATATACCATATCTTACCCAGTTTGCAGTTGTTGCTGGTGGTTAGTGTATAAGCATCTTGATCATAATCATTGGTGAGAGTGAGGTCTGCTCCCCTGATGAGGAGCTCATTGCAGGTATAGGGAAAATCAGCTGCTGCTGCATACATCAATGCTGTACAACCAGACTGAAACAAATGGAAACACTCATCTTTGCTATCACTGTCCAATAATACACCTACAGTTCATTCACACACAAAGCTCTGATACCATAGATAGAAGTATCTATCTAAATAATCTTATGGAAGTAACTATCATAGGTGACAAAAAACTTTTTGGTCTCATTTGATCAATTCCACTGCCTCTCGTTTACAGGTGGATCATTTGAATCTTGAAGATTATTAATTTTGCACAAATGAATGTCTGAAAATGAATGTAATTGACTATAAATACTAATCAAACAACTTCCATCCACAACATCAACCATCAACTAAACTATGTGAAACCCATACTAATTGAATGTCTGACCACACCCAGCCCTAATGCTTCAACTTATGATTTTTAATTAACAGACTAGCATGGAAAGATCTACCTAAGCCCTTTCTGGGCTGCAGCCCCCATGGGCTATCCAAGGATACAAAAGGCCCCAGGTTTAACTATTTTAATATGTTAATTTTGACAACATTATAAAACAGCACTACATCATTAGGAATAAATTTTATTAAAATCAATAACACATTTTATTGTCCTATTTTCTCCTATACAGTAAACCTACATCACTCTGCAAAACAGTTTTGTGACAATATAATAATTTGTTGAATAATTAGTGGGCCTCAGTCGTATTAGCCCAGTGCCCCACAATATCACAGTCCGCCCCTATAAACTGGCTACCAATGTGTAAAAACATCCAATGTCAAATCACATTGAGTAAAAAACTTCACACAAGTGTTAATTACTGCAAGGTTATTCAGTGACATGAAAAGGTGTTAACTAAACACAAGTGTCAAAATTACTGAGTAAATGAATGCTTACATCATCCTGTATGTCAGCATCAGCTCCTTCATTCAACAAAAACTTCACAACCTCGTGGTGCCCGCCCGCTGCAGCCAGATGTAATGCTGTCTCCCCCTCAGGACCTCGGGTGTTGACATTGGCACCACACCTGCCAAACCACAATAACAATATTAAACCTCTATGAAGAATAATACTCCAACAAAGAACATGCAATCTATCATAACATAAAAGTTTGATAAATCTTTACTATTTTTCAATCAAACTATCTATCTACTCAATACAATCAAGCACATTTATTTCCATACACCTGCCACTACTTTTAACAGTAAATCCATGATAAAAAGCATTTACTTTGTCCCTGATGAACAAAGAAAGAGAACAAAGGATATTGCCCTACTTACCAGACAAGGTCCTGACAGCTATTTAACTGACCATAGCTCGCGGCCCAGTGGAGGGCCGTGAGACCATGTTCGTCAGTGATGTCGACATACTGCTCCAGTTTCAAGTCGTCACGGGTGATTTCGCCGCGGCCAGCCTTCGCGTGCAGGCTGTAATCTGGCTGGGGCAGCTCCGGAACGCGCGCCTGCGTATTACCTGCAAGTGCGACCTTGAAAATTTCACCCACATAATGATACTAACAATCAATACTTGACACATAATTGATTACAAGATATGGGTAATTAAACCACTGGTTACCTCGCTGCAAGTTAGTCAAAGCGGTGCAAGCTGGTTTATACGGAGTAAATGCGCTTTTGCGAATCCCGTTCAAATTAGGCGCCCAACGTTGATATCCTCCACTGCCACTCTTGCTGCTATCTTGACTGCCGGAGTCAAATTCATATTTAAAACTTTCAACATTTTCCTGTTTTTCTTGTTTAATATCAATATTTTTCCCTTCGTGCTTCACGGAAACTGCTTCTTCCATTTTTAATCACACCAAAACTACGACCAAAACACAAAATAACACTTGACAATCTTGACATATAAACACAGATTATTTCATGGACGTAGCCACCAATGATAAAAGAATTATAAAGGATGACGCACAAATGTAGCTATATATGTCAAGTTATAGTTATGTTAAGAATATCGACGCGGAATGTACATTTATGTATCTGTCTCATTTACACAAAGCTGACTTGTCCCTTAATGAAAGAGACAAATAATAATTCCTTTGTTTCGAATATGGCAATATTTTGTTCACTAACCACACTGGGACCGCCCATAGACCAAAATGACGCCATTTTAGTTATGCTTTCGAAACCACAGACTATTAAACCAAAAACTGCATGAAATGTCAAACTGTGGCGTTATCTGTCAATCGGAGTAAACAAATCTGCACAGTCAAAGAATTTCGGATTATTCATTGGTTAATCTCGTTTGTTAAGTTTGTTTAGTTTGCTTATTAGTTTAGTTGTTAAGTTTTTAAAATACCTCAGTGTTGTGTTAAAGGATTCGAGTCGAGTTCAAGCAAAAAGGACCCTAACATTTCTTTTCATAGGTTAGTAACTGTTTTTACGAAATACTAACAAATATGTGCTAAATTTACATTTTGGGTTTATTTTTATCATTTATAAATGTATTTGGATCTTGTTGATTAAGTTTTAGACTCTTCTAGGCGTTATTTATACAAGTAGTGTAAATAACAACCTCATTGTTTGTTTACACACAAGTTTAGAGATGAGTGGATTCGATACGATATTATTCATATCGATATTATCATTTTTAATTTTTTTTATCTTTATTTTTCAAAAAAAGAAAAAAATAGTTTATATTTAAATATATATTCAGACCGACAAACAAAGTGAAATTAAAAATATTTTTTAGATTCCCTATAAACATATAAACCAGGACAAAATGGATACAAAAAATTGGAAGCTATTGGAACCCTGCAATAAATACATTTATTTGTTCATTACATTTTGAAAAAGAAAACAGCTTTCCAACAATATTCCGGTAAGTGAAATTGTAGTAATTATGATATTTTACCTAATAATCCTATTAATAATACAACTGTTAATCAATAACAAAGATGACATGCAAGATAATTTGGACAATTGGTAGTCTATTGTCTAATGTTCTGGAGAACCTTTTAATGAACAGAAATAGTTTTATATTTTATTATTAATTATTATAATTGTTTATCTTAACCAACACTTTCATATTCATTGATTGAATTCTAAGTGAGACATAATGATTTTCCTCAGTCAAATAATAGCAATAAAAATCTACCTATGTTATTTTATTTTATTTGGTATGTATTAAATATCCTGATAGGTATTTTTGATTTTAGCAAAGAATGGTGCAACGTAATAATGAACGAAATGTATTAGATGCAACTGGTTGTTTGTCTCGACAGGTATAACCTTGTAACGGTTGTAACATGTAAATTAGTATTAGTTGGTCATATGTTTACATTATGGCGACTAAAAAAGTAACGATAATTGTAAAGTATAAGTATATTTTTAGGAATATCAAGAAATAATTACCTCCAACCGTCACATACATAGTCTGACCCCACACTAAGATCAAAATGTTTAATACATCATATTACTATTGTTTATGTAGCAGTTGCATTTTTATTAGTTTTGTTATTTATCATAATATTAATATTTATACATACATAAACTCACGCCTTTTTCCCAGAATGGGTAGGCAGAGGTGCAACCAGGACACCCACATTTCAGCCTCCGTGGCGCAGGCGGTAAGACGCCGTTTGTGAATCGAGAGGCCGCGGGTTCGATCCCCGCACCGAGAGAAATGTTTGTGCGGCCCACAAATATTTCTCTCGGGTCTGTGTGTTTGTGAGACCGAAAAGTCTCTCGTAGTTCCTGATACCCACGACACAAGACTCGATCTTAATGTGGGGTCAGGACTATGTATGTGACTGTTGGGTGTTATTTATTTATTTATTTATTTCGCCTTGTATGTTCCGTCCTACGATGTTGTGGGTGGCGAGCCTATCGCAATATTGGGCACAAATTCCTGACTGTGCTGATAATGAATAGAAAAATCCGATATCACTTTGCGCGACCCGGGATTCGAACTCGAGACCTCAGCTTTGTAACCGTACCATAATACAACTACGCCACTGAGGCAGTCAATATTTATCATTGACTTATATTCTACCGATAGACGAGGCGCGTCATAGAAACTATTTGTCCCGTATTTGTCAAAAGCTCAGTAGCGACATCTAGTACGTTTACTTGAATATTACAAATTATGATCAAAGATTATTAGACAGACAAGACAGTTCATGTCAATAATAGCTTTGCCTAAGATACTGCCTATGTATAAATACCGTCATAGCAATAATATATTTGCAATGTTTTTTTTTTTATTTACGTGAATAATTAATGGAAATGATGTAAATGAAATTAAATACTCTTACAAGTGTACAAGTCTGTCAAGCAGTCAATCAGTGTACAATCAGTCTGACATTTATTATAATAACATTTATGAATTTTTAACAAGCCGATACAAAAATGACTACCGCATTTGGAATATCTGAAATCTTCGTGTCGAAAATAAATTGAACAAATATAGGTATAGTCGGGAAGTTAAAAATGTAAAAAATTAAACTAAATTCGCGATAAAATCCGTAAATAATAGTTTTATTTCAAATATAGGTATGTTCTAATGGCAGCCACTTATATCCATTCCAATAATTGTGGACAAATATTATAGAGATCTCCTTTTTTCGTAACCGACGCGGAAGAATATAAAACAATATTAAATGGTATTAGTCTTCAATAACAATGGGTTCGAATAGTCCATTAAGTAATTCATATTAAGAAATGGGGTCTAAATACTATCCACTGTTTCAAAATATACATACAACACACATATTTTGAGTTAATAATTAACAACATATGATTAAAATAAAATACTGAAATCAATTTGCAACTACATCCTTCCTACATATTTGTATTTGTAATGTATTCGAATAGTTTATGCCTATTTGGTCCACTGATATGAATGTCCCTTGAATAATCTATATCTTATATAGTTCGTCTCTCTCACTCGACGGGCAATTTTTATGCGCGGAAATGAGATACACGATTAAGGAGCTCACCTTGTATTTTAACGAGCTCTAAAATATATTTAATCCATTAATAAATAAAAGATCTGTATTATCGGCATTATTCTGCAATATTATATAACTTACGTTGTATTCTTTAATTATATTGTAACTTAAGAAAATTTCGCTGTCGGTTTGACGGGGAAAAGTCAAAATAAATTACTTATAAATATAAACAAAGAGGCGTACTATTGCGCGGCCGTCACGCGGCAGACTGATTCGTGTGCGGTGCATGCACCGCACTTGGGTGGGACACGTTTGTTACAAAGAACGTCTTATCTAGTGTAACATTGATATCGATGATATTTATACATAAATTAAAATCTATAGTCCACATTATTCACCGCTTGTATGTTTATGTATGTATGTACCTTATGTTTTTTTTTGTTTGATTGAATTATTCGAAAAATATTTTTATTCTAGTGCTGATTTCCTGCCTTCGTTCGCGATGTCCGCTACAATTCCTTTATTCAAAATCAAAATCAAAATATTCTTTATAGTTTAAGTTCATTTCATTTGGCGATCTAGTGTTGTTACATAGTTTATTAAGTCTTTTAATTATTTTTATTTTTTTCGAGTTTCATATTTTTTTATATAAAGCAGCTGTTAAATAAATAATTGTCGAAAGAGACTGACTTCTGTTATACAGGGCTTCCTAGTTCAGGAGTCAGGGTGTTATTATGTTGTAAACATGTTGTAATGAAATAAAGATTAATTATTATTATTATTATTTATTCAAATAGTCTTTCAAAAGATCTTTTGGATTGTTCATTTCTGCTACCACTGCTTCGGAACGTGTTGTAGCTGTGAAGAAGAAGTGGCGCAAGAAACTTCGTCAGCAACACGAACTGTCTTCTTTTTTCTTTTTTTTATATCGCCATTTAAAATTACAATAGTTCGTGTCACAGAACACAATAATGTCAGTTTATTTAGTTAATTGTGTTTATTTAGTTAATTGTTTAATTTCTATTTTTACATTTTAATTGTTAATTTTGTGTAGATATTTTATTTCTATTTATATATTTAAGTTGTTAGTTTAGTGTACATATTTTCATTGTTGTTTGCTAAATGTCTGTTTTTTTTAGATTTTAGTTATAATTTGGCAAAAGAAATATTGACATGGTGAAAATTGGTGCTTAAGGAAAAAAGTGTGGTATATTCGAAGTCGCAACCGAATTCTAGCTATTAATAAAGTTGTATTTTATCTCACGTGTGTATTATTTGACAAATCCAATCCAATCATCAGGTAAAACTTACCCATCAAATAAATCATAGCATGAAAAAAATATCAAAACATTGACCTATTATTATCAGATTTAATTTTTAAAGACTTGACTGTCAAGTCCTAAAATCCCCTGTTTATACTCAATTGACATGTAAAGCAAAATTAAAAATGTTATATTAATGTTAGTCGTATGCCACTGTTGATGATCGATATCGATAAAAAATTTGGTACTAGCGTATCACTATTTTTAGGGGCGGAGCCGCCGCCATGTTTGTGAATCAAAGTGGTACGCGTCACGTGACCTTATGTTTCATCCCCTCTATTCTTTAATCATTGGTAGCCACAGACGTAGCATCAAATGGACTCGACATTCGACTTCCACCGTAAAGCTGAAAACACATTGTAGGTTTTTGTCTTACGCATAGAGTAAAGAGTACAAAACTATGGTAAAGAGCACATCTTACATGGTTCGTACCTCAGACTAAATACTCTCTAGACGTAGCCATAACTGGAACGTGAGAAATAAGAGTGAGACCGCAAGTTAAAAATTAGTGTGCGTAAAAGAGACAGAGAGTTTTTTTCTTTGTCCTTGTCACCGTGGCCGGTTTTTTTATTTGTCAATAAGCGCAGTTTGTCAAACAAATATACGTCAATCAGTTTTTCCGATATTTTAATAGTTATGGATAGTGTAAAGCAGCAATTTATACAAATATTAGTGACTATAGTGTATATGCAATGGTGGGTTGTAGTATTTTAGGCTGCAAAAGCCGCAGTGAACGAAAAATTTGTGGAATAACATTTCACTCGTAAGTTACTCATTTATGTTACATTATAATTATTTTGTCGTTTATTGGTAAATAATGTTGTATTTTAATATCAATACAAATTGTTTTACTTAGAGAAATATCGATTACATTTAGAAAATCTACAAATAATATTAAATAACCTTAATTTCTTAAAAGTTCAGTGTTACCTTGTTATGAAAATTGGTTTACCCTAGATAATACTTGCATACCCGCACTAGGCCAGCGTGGTGGACTATATGGCCTAACCACTCTCAATCGTACCCTCTATTGTAGAGTAGGCTCGTGCCCTGCAGTGGGACGTATATGGGCTGATACGATACGATACTTGCATATTATTCCTTGCATACATAGCGTTATTCATACGTAAAAAAATAAAATTACTTCTTATTTTAGGTTTCCTACTAACAGTAATTAGAATTAAATGGGTGGAAGCTAATGGACACCAAAATTGGCAACCAACAAATAATTTTAAAATTTGCTCAATACATTTCGAGATAGATTCCTTTCATTATAAAAAGAAGAATGTTATAGTAAAACCAAAAGCAGTCCCAATAAAATATGTTCATGTAAGTAGTTGATCATTAATTATTTTTAACACCGTTTTATTAACTTCGCCTATATGTATGTAACAGAATCTGTGAAGTCGATTTTCGAGCACTTCAAAACGTCGGATTGACTTGAAATTTTGCATACGTATCCAGGACTGATGATGACGCAATAATTTAAAAAGTATATGATATTATTTTATATTTTATCCAGAATAATAAACAAAATATTATTGTTGAAAAAATATTACCTTGCGCGCAGTTGTCTTTCTTTGATAAGACAGCCGAAGATAGATGTTTTAGTGCAAGCAATTAAATTATAGTTTAAAAACTAAAAAAACAAGCTTTCATATAAGATCGAACTAAAAAGTAAAAAATAATCATAAACTCATTATCATTTAATAATAAATATGATATACGAATAAATACGATTTAAATCGTACGGTTGGCAACGCTTATGTTGGCCTGTGTTAGTACCCACCAAAAGTAGGAATTTTTCCCAACATGGCCACACTGAAGAATTATATATCTGTCTCTTGTGCGGCCACGGCATGGCTACGTCTAGAGAGTATTTAGTCTGAGGTTCGTACGGGTCGTCAGAGGGCCCACGTACGTTTTTATTTTTTTTAATTTCATTGACAAAGGACGGTTTTCTCGTCTGCCAATGACTAAGCTTTTAGGGATGGAAGAGTCGATTTTTATGTACTCTTTATCTCATCTCTATATAAACAAATAAATAATATATTTTATTAAATGAAATTAATCCTAGTTGGCGCTTATTATAAATAGTCCTAAGTCTGTGATAACCTGTGGTACTAGAACATTCGAGTTTGCAACTGTTTTATTGTCAAAATCAATGATTCAATTAATATTAAATCACACATCAATCAATTATATAATACTATGATTGATTAAATTCTGTACGCAAACATAGATTACACATTGAGAATAAATTTACTGTGGAAAAATGTTAAGCAACAATGCCGTGTACACATATTAGAAATACTTATGTATAAAATGTGTGAATTCCAAAGTAGGCAAGATCGTGTTTCGAGCACATGTCTTGTTCTTGTTGTCTTTTTTTTATATATTTTTACTACCAGTGTCATTTTAAAAGAAAACAAAAAAGAGACTACCTGAAGACAAATAATAAAGTAAACTTTTTCCTATTATAATTCCTAAAACAGCGCATGTATTTTGAAATTTTAACATCAATAACTTAATATTTGATTGTATAAAAAAATACTCCGTTATCTTATTATGATACTTTATTATCTTTAGTACAAAAAGGTACTGACTATTTGTTCCCATACTTCTTACTTTAAGTAAGCATATTTTTATTCTTTACATTTAACATTATAAATAATTTCTCTATTACGCACATACTTTAATCGTTTTTCTTCCATTTTTTAAATGAACGCACAGACGAACTTTTGGCTAATTACTGATAATTAAATAAATAAATACACTCAACAATCACATACATAGTCCTGACCCCACATTAAGATCAATTAATGTTGTGTCGTGGGTATCGGGAACTACGAGAGACTTTTCGGTCTCACAAACATCCAGACCCGAGACAAATACTTGTGGGCCTCACAAACATTTGTCTCGGTGCGGGGATCGAACCCGTGGCCTCTCGTTTCACAGGCGGCGTCTAACCAACTGCGCCACGGAGGCTGTCAATTACGTCCAGTCTAGTATTTACAAACAACTGGTCAAAGAACTGCGGTGTTTATTTCTATTAAGTCAAGTTAGATTCCCAGCCACACCTCATGTAAATAATTAGAAATGTCCAAATTGTATTCAACAATTTTAATTTGTATGCAGATTGAATAAAGAAAATTATACCTTGTACGTATTATAAATTCTAATTTAATTGTAAGTTTTAAGAAATGTTATATTAGTTTGGCTTAAAAAGCTGGTAGCCATATTTACAAAACCTATTGTTGTGTAAACTCAAGTTTGTCCACAATCGCAAATCACTCAAAAGCGCTGTGGTGCACGGAGAAACCATTATTTTTTTCTCTCTCCAAATTTAATTACATTGGCCATTATTATCATTACTACTATTGGACTACCAGTATAAATGTACATTGTATAAATTATGAAAGAATATTTTAATGAAAGCGTTGGAGATATTTTTTACTTTCATTTCTAGTTCCTAATTTCACCACTTGTCAATTTATGTTAGTTGCGCTGTATGTCTCAGACGTTTTTTGTTTTTGAAGGTCATGCCCTCGAATTTCGACCGACAGTGTGCACACAACAAAAGAATCTATTGTTCAGATCGCTGTAAGACGCGTTGCTCTAGTATTTATGGCCGCTTCTTTACTCTATGCGTAAGACAAAAACCTACAGTTTGTTTTCAGCATAAAGCTGAAAACACATTGTAGGTTTTTGTCTTACGCATAGAGTAAAGAGTACAAAACTATGGTCAAGAGCGCGACTGATATGGTTCGTACGGGTCGTCAGAGGGCCCGCGTACGTTTTATTTCTTTTAATTTTATTGACAAAGGACGGTTTTATCGTCTGCCAATGACTAAGCTTTAGGGATGAATGAGTCGATTTTAATGTACTCTATCTCATCTCTATATAAATAAATAAATAATATATTTTTAAAAATGAAACTAATCCTAGTTGGCGCTTATTATAAACAGTCCTAAGTCTGTGATAACCTGTGGTACTAGAACATTCGAGTTTGCAACTGTTTTATTGTCAAAATCAATGATTCAATTAATATTAAATCACACATCAATCAATTATATAATACTATGATTGATTAAATTCTGTACGCAAACATAGATTACACATTGAGAATAAATTTACTGTGGAAAAATGTTAAGCAACAATGCCGTGTACACGTATTAGAAATACTTATGTATAAAATGTGTGAATTCCAAAGTAGGCAAGATCGTGTTTCGAGCACATGTCTTGTTCTTGTTGTGTTTTTTTTTATACATTTCTACTACCAGTGTCATTTTAAAAGAAAACAAAAAAGAGACTACCTGAAGACTATAAAATATATGTAATTTTGTATATTTATGTATGTATTTATATTTATTTATATAATATACAGACTATAATCATATTCATTTATGTATATATCATATATTCTTCTGATATTAGTTTACACCTGAATTTTTATTTTATTATTATTTAGAGATGCACCTACTTTGATTTCTCTGCACCACCCAAAGGTTGACTGAGAGAGAATTCCTCAGGCATTAAGTCCGCCCTTATACTTTGTATATAAAGCATTTAAATTAATAAATAAACAATCACATACATAGTCCTTACTCCACATTAAAATCAATTAAGTGTTGTGTCGTGGGTATCGGGAACTACGAGAGACTTTTCGGTCTCACAAACATCCAGACCCGAGACAAATACTTGTGGGCCTCACAAACATTTGTCTCGGTGCGGGGATCGAACCCGTGGCCTCTCGTTTCACAGGCGGCGTCTAACCAACTGCGTCGCGGAGGCTGTCAATTACGTCCAGTCTAGTATTTACAAACAACTGGTCAAAGAACTGCGGTGTTTATTTCTATTAAGTCAAGTTAGATTCCCAGCCACACCTCATGTAAATAATTAGAAATGTCCAAATTGTATTCAACAATTTTAATTTGTATGCAGATTGAATAAAGAAAATTATACCTCGTACGTATTATAAATTCTAATTTAATTGTAAGTTTTAAGAAATGTTATATTAGTTTGGCTTAAAAAGCTGGTAGCCATATTTACAAAACCTATTGTTGTGTAAACTCAAGTTTGTCCACAATCGCAAATCACTCAAAAGCGCTGTGGTGCACAGAGAAACCATTATTTTTTTTCTCTCTTCAAATTTAATTACATTGGACATTATTATCATTACTACTATTGGACTACTAGTATAAATGTACATTGTATAAATTATGAAAGAATATTTTAATGAAAGCGTTGAAGATATTTTTTTACTTTCATTTCTAGTTCCTAATTTCACCACTTGTCAATTTATGTTAGTTGCGCTGTATGTCTCAGACGTTTATTGTTTTTGAAGGTCATGCCCTCGAATTTCGACCGACAGTGTGCACACAACAAAAGAATCTTACTCTATGCGTAAGACAAAAACCTACAGTTTGTTTTCAGCATAAAGCTCAAAACACATTGTAGGTTTTCGTCTTACGCATAGAGTAAAGAAGCGGCCATAAATACTAGAGCAACGCGTCTTAGAGCGATCTGAACTTAGAGTAATTACCTCTAGAGAGAGCCGAAATGTACTGTACATCGCAAAAATGAGACACACCGATACGAATTTCTTTATGTCAGAATGAGATGCAAAATAATGTTCTATTTCATGTGACGTGCCGCGTTTAGTTGTTGGGCGAAAAAAGAATTTCGCCAGACAAAGCGACGTCGTTCAAGCAATAAAGCAACCTAATGTCATTGAAATAGGGTCTATTTTAAATCAAGGCCACAATATGGCGCTTATTTTCTTGTGTTGCTAGATATAGCTATTGATGTCTCATGTGCGGTTACAGCGTGAATCTCTCTAGAGGTAATTACTCTAAGTTTCAAAATCATAACAATAGGGTATTTGACAGTTTTTTGAAAAGTATCTCAAATTGTTCATTTTACCATAATACACTTGCAATTTGATTATTTCTTTGTTAGCTGCTATATTTTCAATAAAAATCATGATTGAAGTTTGAATGATAAATAAGACCGCCAAAACGCTATAGACGCCATATGTGTGGGTCACGTGGTGAATGAAAATGTTTGTTAAGCAAGAAAGTGACGTAATAATACCAATTATTACGTCACTTTCTTGCTTAACAAACATTTTCATTCATTATCAAGAATAACTTTGATTAGGTTACAGCTAAAAATGCCTTAAATGGTGTTGTTGCGGCATCTCTTCCATTAATTTTATAGTTTCAGTTAATTCTTCATAATAATTACACTCTAGTAAGTATATTATTAATATCAATTAAAGAAATAAGCATTCCTAAATTATGATAACTCCTGCAGGCGCTTCGTTGTAGGTGTAATTTTTGAAAATTCATTACACTTTGAACCGTTGTCGTTGCTGTTTCATTTGTAAATACTTCAGAGCCGCTCCCTCAAAAGTTGCGAAAATTATTCTCATCCATATTATCCATATTAATACAGGTGTGTAGTCTCAAAATACACGAATATATCTACTAAAACACCGGATAAAATGTTCGTGAGCTTTCCAAAGAACACCAAGATTCGGGTAAAGTGGTTAAAACTCGCTCGTTTATTAATGGAATGATATAATAGGGGAATACAATAATTAGGTACTTGTATTTTTCATACATTGTTAGCTTAGTTTCTTTTTTATTGCATTGAATGGCGAGACGAACGTGCCGTTCGCCTGATAGTAAGCGATACGACCGCTCATGAACAGCAACATCCAAACAACATCTTAAATTCAAAGCAATGCTTGGCATTCCACTGCGCTCGCCATCCTGACACATAAGATGTTAAGTCTCAATATGTCCAGTAGTTATTCTGGCTACAATATCCTTCATTCCGAAACACAACAGTGCATTTAAAATGCTATTTGGCGGGAGAAATAGACATTGCGGTGGTACCTACTCAGGCGGCCTCTCACATACGAGAGACCTGCTACTCGAAAAAGCTTTAGTTTATAATATAACTAATAGTGATATTTACATATGTATGTTTATAAGGTTTGATATTAATAATTTAATTGAGCAGCGTAAAAGACAAGGTTGTTTTAAAAAAGTTGGCCGACCACTATCGCGTCTATTTTTGCGAAGTTTTCACTGTCAGCTTTTATATTTTAGTTTCTATCGTACAATTATTAGAGACTAGCGGCCCGGCCCAGCTTCGTCTGGGTGCATATATTTTTTGATTCCACTCCACACCAAATACATGTTATTTTTCGTATAAACTCTTGTATACCTAAACTTGACGTAGCTGTCCTACTGTCCGGCTCAATCCCGTCTCATCCGTCTGTTCAGTCTCTTCCCAATCCATCCCGTCCTTTCTCTTTATTATCCATCCCGTCTTATAACGTGCATTTATATTTCGTCCTATCAAATCTGTCAGCTATCCCAGCCTTCTCCCGTACCTTCCACTCTATTATATCCCGTCTCTCCATATACATGTACATATAAAGATTGCCTTATGAAATTTTTGTGCAGTAGAAATCGTAATATTTTAATTTCACCACAACTTCAAAACCAAACGTCCAATTTTAATCATTCAAAGACCAAATATTATCAACATCAACTGTACTTATTGATGAAATAATTTATTTTGATAAGGATTAATAGCATGAGTAAAATAAACGCGTTTAAATGTAGTCCAAAAAAAATTCAAGATTTTTAAATAAAAATGTGGTTGTTGTGCCTCACTCGACATAGATAGGTATAGTGTGTCGCGGACTTTTTTGTAGATATTTATAAGATCTACAATTAATTATATCATTTTATGGTTCTATCTTTTGTAGTTTAGGCAGCGTACGCAAAATAAGTAACTTCTTTGATTGATTTTTTTCAGTTTGTGTCCGAAAAATCCAAATATCTTACGGAACCCTATTTTTGTCCAAAATAAAATATAGTCTATGTTACTCGTGGATAATGTAGCTTTCGAATGGTGAAAGAATTTTTAAAATCGGTCCAGTAGTTTTTGAGCCTATTCATTACAACCAAACAAACAAAGTTTTCCTCTTTATAATATTAGTGTAGATTAAGTTCGTAGTGTACCCTTAGCGGCGCAATGTGATCAATATTTTAGAAATTACTGCTAAAACAAAGGAAAACGCTCATGAAATGTTCTAAAAAATCGACTGACAACAAGAAAGTGACGTCACTCTAAATGAAACCAATGGCGTGCGTTTTTAGTCAAGCTCGAAAAGGACAATGGCGAAATCGTATTTCCATGAACAACGCGTTTAGAAATGTCATACTTGCTAATAATAATATTATTATTTTTCGTGACTTTTCAGCATACTAATTATAGTTGTGTAACGATGTTTAAGTTTCACAATAAAATAAAAAGCTTTATCCACTCAAACGTCCCGACCTCCAATTTTGACGTAAGCTGTCATTTTTATAGGAAAATACACTAGTAATGAAAAAGCGTCCTAAATTCAAAATATATTATAAAAAGCGTTATGAAAAAAATATATATAATGCTTGAATAAAGTACCTTTAACATTGGCCAAAAAGACATTAGCAATAGGCATATTTAGAAAAAAACAGGCAAACTCGTGTGTTGTTTAAGAACAACGACGAGTGGTGCGCAGGATTTTTTAAAAATGTAAATATTGATTTTTAACTCTCTTATTGTTGTTATATAGTTTATTAAAAGATACCTTGACATTAATAATTATAAATTATCTAAAAATAAGCCATATTCGACGCGCGATTCGAAGTTTTTTAGACACGAAAGTAAATCACGGTCGTTGTTTGTCGGTTTTCATTAAATATTTCGGTGTTAATTCTATGAAAAAATGATAAATAAAGTGTTAGAGAGAGAAAACATATCATAAAGAATAAATAGGTGCCATTTGATAATTGAAAATATATCAAAACAATTCAATATTTTAATTGATTTCCAGTATTCCGTAGAAAGTCGCGCGCCATTTTTTGTAAGATCAGAGTTTGCGTTCCAAAGTTTTTGTTCAAACTAGAATGTGTGGTATGTTTGATGTTGGATGTTGGATGTTATAAATTAAGTATGATGAAGCCAATTATATGGTGATTTAAATTTTCAATATAAAAGAATTAATTTATTAATTCAGTTTAAATATTTCAATATTTCCTCTTCAAATATGCATCCAAACCGTGGAAAGACGAGTTGGATACATTCGAGCCAAAATCACAAGAGCTCGCCGAGAACAGGATCAAATGGAATGATAAAGGGGAAGCCTTTGCCCAGCAGTGGGACACAATCTAGGCTATTAAAAAAATATATATATACGGAATGGAAGCCGCCATCAGGGACCGCAAACCGTTACGTACATTACGATAAAGTATAGATGCGCGACTGCGAATAATCCGAACATTGAAATGATCTACTATTAAGCCAAAAACAAATTATAAGATGCCGGACGCGGCTGAAGAGTGGCACAATATTCAGGGCTCTTAGACGCGGCGCGGCAGAATCTTCAATTTTCTAAATATCTTCAGCTGCGTTCATCAGCCGCATCTTATAAATTGTACCCGGCTTTACTAACGTAGTTATTCTGATACAAAACTAGTATTACAAATTTATTGAAATAAAAAAGAAACATAATAAATACATTTTCAATTTTAGGTCATCAATGGAAAAGCAAGAATGCTCGTGAGTGTTTTATTTTTTTATTTCAGTGATAGAGTGCATGCATAGTTTGTTTCAATGAAGCAAATAAAAAACCATCACTAGTGCTAAGAGTTAACTTGAACTTTACATTGAGCGGGCAGTGCAGAAATGGGGGAGACCGAGGCCCGGGCAGAGGCAGAGGCAGAAGCCGAGGCAGAGGCAGATGCACTGTGCCGGGCTACTATGCCGGGCCAAATAAAAAAAAAAACTAAATAAATCGTACAAATCTTTAATTACTAGTTTATAGATTTGAAATTGTCAGTATTTATTCCTAAATATTTATTCATTGATTGAAATAATAATAATTGTTTATTTTTATTTTGTTTTAATTTTCAACCACTACTTGCCCACCTTTATTCGTATTTTTTAAATACTATTACAATTTTTGATTGTAATGGATTACGCTATACCTACCAGTACCTTTACCTATACAAATCTCGTCGTAATTAAGGATATTTTCTTAAAAAACTACCATAAACTATAATTTGGTTTCTAAACCAAACACTATAGAAAAGGATAACAGCTTTGCATGTCTCGATCGCTAAAATTTCATTAATGCAAAATCAATAAATACATTAAAAAACTAGGTATAACAATGTCAACATTTGATAGGACTAAGTTATTTATATTCCATTCATGTTATTACACGTAGATAGTAACTTATTTATTGGCCCCCGCGCTGTTTTAAACCGGTTAACATCTGTATCAAATATCGTCTGGACAAGAACTTACATGGGCGGCCATCTTTCAAGCTTTTTTTCACCAGTGTTGCCAACTTAGTGGATTTTCCACAAAATCTGGTAGTTTGGTCCTGGTTGGGAAACATTGCTTTTAGTGGATTTTAAATGGTTTGGGGGCTGGCGAAAATTATTGAAAAGCTGCCATTATCAAATCCGACACATCATTGTTTATTGAAAATATGATGTCATATATTGTAATCAAATATCCAAAAATAGACTAGGACGAATTTCCGTGCTTTCCGGCGTTTTTGCCATACCTATTACTGGAATCAAGTATAACAGCTCACACAATAGGTCCCATTTAAATGTAATAATGAATTCCGTGGTGCTTTACAGCTGGCTTCTCCGGCTGTAAAAGTCTTTTTGGGAGGTCATTTACCTCTTTAGTTCAATGTTTTGTCATCCGCTTTGCACGGAGGGAAGTGGACATTATTTATTTCCAACTCCTCCTATTAATTTAACTTTCTGATTCATTTCGTTGCGGGTTAAAGACAAGTTCGACATTCCCGGAGACTCGCCGAGCTTCAATGCTTGGTGTCATTACATTGCGTGCCACTGTTGATCCTGGCTTACAGGAGTTGCAGTGCCGGGTGTGAGGGCGGGACAGTCTCCTAAATATCAAAAAATGTGATAAAATAAATAACACCCAACAGTCACATACATAGTCCTGACCCCACACTAAGATCGAGTCTTGTGTCGTGGGTATCAGGAACTACGAGAGACTTTTCGGTCTCACAAACACCATATAATCCAATATAAGAGGCTTTACATTTTTTCGTATCTTTGGTACCTCCCATTCAGGTACGCCCAGTTGGGAACCTTGGTAAAATTGTAGCTACGTAAGGCAAAAGTGTAATTTATTTCAAATTAAGATGTCATATTTGTAATAAACACATTTGTATATTTCGACGAATACTTTTGTATGTGTAAATGAAATGAAATAAATAGTTGTTTATATCATTTGAAGGGTTTTATTTCTAATCTACACAAATACTAATATCTGAATTTGAAAAAAGTTACATCAATTGCATTATTTTGCTAATTTTTTTTATATCACACTAAAATGAACCCTATTTCAATGACAGTAGGTTACTTTTTGCTTGAAGCCGCGCCTGGCGTTTCCGACTGTCTAACCGTCTACAGTCATGACAAACGACAGTCTAGGGTAAAGATGAGACGTATTTACGATACCAGGTTTTAAAACCAGGTATTCACTTCGAATTACGGCGCCCTGGTACGAGCAGAAAATACTTATAAGTATGAAAGTACGTCGATGCGCGGGGAGATCTGGAAACTACACATGAAAATACTTGCATAGGAAAACGATTCATAATAGAATATTAATAAGAACCACAATCGTATCTGTCAATAACACATACTTTAAACTTCAAAGTATTTTTTTATTCATACTATTTTGCTCTTTATGTGCCTTCAAATACGGGTTGAATTCCTATGCAAGTATTTTCAAATTTAGGCGCCGCTATACGTCGGTGCGCGAGGAACTTGGAACACTATACATAAAAATACTTCCATAGAAAAACTATCCTTAACCTAGTATAAATAAGAATCACAATCGTATTCGTGAATAGAAAATACTTACAAAGTATTTTTTTTATTTATGCGTTTTTGCTCCTTATTCGTCATGAAATACGAATTGAATTCCTATGCAAGTATTTTATAGACGCTGCGTCGCGGCTGGGACGCGAAGGGTTGCCGACTCATACTTACAAAATACTTTTACAATATTTTAGACCCTGGTTTTGAACCTTAGTATTTTTACGTACTCGTACTTAGAAGCCCTGGTATTTGATTTTGCAAGTATATCTCATCCCTAGTCTAGGAGTTAAGCGAGTCGGCCGTCTGTAGTACTACTTGGTCTGTGGATACATTATTTTGCAGCGCCGTTGTCATTAAATGCCTGGCAAACATAATGTTAGTGTGCTTGCAAATACGTGCTATTTATAAAATATTAGGCGTTTTTATATTATGATATTTTGTTTATTCTTTTATTTACTATTAATTAAAGTCATCTAAAACGTACGAATGTTTTATTAAAATATCTGTGTTTGGCAAGTAAAGCACTGCATTTCTGCCTACAAGGAGCGCACGCCCCTTACATACATAGTCTATAATATCATATTTCATCATTTCACCAGTATATAATTTGTATTTAAATATGATTTCTAAAACACATAATAAAACAAAAAAAAATACCGATCAAAGTTCATCGATCATCCAGGTGTTATTTTCTTACATCTCGTTCTTACTTGGCAACATTAAATCGTAACCCGGAACTCGGGAGTCACTAAGCAATAATGGCAAAACGCAAACGTAACAAAAATTGATTATGTGATTATGGGTATATTTTTTTGGCTTTTTATAAGATAAGAATAACTTTAAGTACTAAAATATGGATATCAAAAGAAAGCTTATAGTATATACTTTATTTACAAATGGATTTTATTGGTATGTAATATGATTTAATGGGTGAAAACATGATTTGAAAATGAAAAACCATTGAAGTTCGATCTGTATAGATTTTTTATTATTTGTTTACAACACATTTGAATTATATTTGTAAAATAATTGTCACATCTAATAATTCTGCATAGTTTTAGATACTTAAAGGTATTTTTTATTTACCTGTAGCTAGAATAGGTACTAGGATATAATGCTTTATGTTTATGAATATTGAAAACGCGGGAATCGGAAGATTTCTGTCAAAATAAGTGACAGTGACGTGGACGTGTGAGTGGTTATTGACCAATGATAAAAGAATTATAAAGGATGACGCACAAATGTAGCTATATATGTCAAGTTATAGTTATGTTAAGAATATCGACGCGGAATGTACATTTATGTATCTGTCTCATTTACACAAAGCTGACTTGTCCCTTAATGAAAGAGACAAATAATAATTCCTTTGTTTCGAATATGGCAATATTTTGTTCACTAACCACACTGGGACCGCCCATAGACCAAAATGACGCCATTTTAGTTATGCTTTCGAAACCACAGACTATTAAACCAAAAACTGCATGAAATGTCAAACTGTGGCGTTATCTGTCAATCGGAGTAAACAAATCTGCACAGTCAAAGAATTTCGGATTATTCATTGGTTAATCTCGTTTGTTAAGTTTGTTTAGTTTGCTAATTAGTTTAGTTGTTAAGTTTTTAAAATGCCTCAGTGTTGTGTTAAAGGATTCGAGTCGAGTTCAAGCAAAAAGGACCCTAACATTTCTTTTCATAGGTTAGTAACTGTTTTTACGAAATACTAACAACTATGTGCTAAATTTACATTTTGGGTTTATTTTTATCATTTATAAATGTATTTGGATCTTGTTGATTAAGTTTTAGACTCTTCTAGGCGTTATTTATACAAGTAGTGTAAATAACAACCTCATTGTTTGTTTACACACAAGTTTAGAGATGAGTGGATTCGATACGAAATGATTCATATCGATATTATTATTTTTAAATATTTTGATCTTTATTTTTCAAAAAAAGAAAAAATAGTTTATATTTAAATATATATTCAGACCGACAAACAAAGTGAAATTAAAAATATTTTTTAGATTCCCTATAAATATACAAACCAGGACAAAATGGATACAAAAAATTGGAAGCTATTGGAACCCTGCAATAAATACATTTATTTGTTCATTACATTTTGAAAAAGAAAACAGCTTTCCAACAATATTCCCGGTAAGTGAAATTATAGTAATTATGATATTTTACCTAATAATCCTATTAATAATACAACTGTTAATCAATAACAAAGATGACATGCAAGATAATTTGGACAATTGGTAGTCTATTTTCTAATGTTCTGGAGAACCTTTTAATGAACAGAAATAGTTTTATATTTTATTATTAATTATTATAATTGTTTATCTTAACCAATACTTTCATATTCATTGATTGAATTCTAAGTGAGACATAATGATTTTCCTCAGTCAAATAATAGCAAGAAAAATCTACCTATGTTATTTTATTTTATTTGGTATGTATTAAATATCCTGATAGGTATTTTTGATTTTAGCAAAGAATGGTGCAACGTAATAATGAACGAAATGTATTAGATGCAACTGGGTGTTTGTTTCGACAGGTATAACCTTGTAACGGTTGTAACATGTAAATTAGTATTAGTTGGTCATATGTTTACATTATGGCGACTAAAAAAGTAACGATAATTGTAAAGTATAAGTATATTTTTAGGAATATCAAGAAATAATTACCTCCAACCGTCACATACATAGTCTGACCCCACACTAAGATCAAAATGTTTAATACATCATATTACTATTGTTTATGTATTTTTATTAGTTTTGTTACAAATAAATTTATCATAATATTAATATTTATACATACATAAACTCACGCCTTTTTCCCAGAATGGGTAGGCAGAGGTGCAACCAGGACACCCACATTTCAGCCTCCGTGGCGCAGGCGGTAAGACGCCGTTTGTGAATCGAGAGGCCGCGGGTTCGATCCCCGCACCGAGAGAAATGTTTGTGCGGCCCACAAATATTTCTCTCGGGTCTGTGTGTTTGTGAGACCGAAAAGTCTCTCGTAGTTCCTGATACCCACGACACAAGACTCGATCTTAATGTGGGGTCAGGACTATGTATGTGACTGTTGGGTGTTATTTATTTATTTATTTATTTCGCCTTGTATGTTCCGTCCTACGATGTTGTGGGTGGCGAGCCTATCGCAATATTGGGCACAAATTCCTGACTGTGCTGATAATTAATAGAAAAATCCGATATCACTTTGCGCGACCCGGGATTCGAACTCGAGACCTCAGCTTTGTAACCGTACCATAATACAACTACGCCACTGAGGCAGTCAATATTTATACATAAATTAAAATCTATAGTCCACATTATTCACCGCTTGTATGTTTATGTATGTATGTACCTTATGTTTTTTTTTGTTTGATTGAATTATTCGAAAAATATTTTTATTCTAGTGCTGATTTCCTGCCTTCGTTCGCGATGTCCGCTACAATTCCTTTATTCAAAATCAAAATCAAAATATTCTTTATAGTTTAAGTTCATTTCATTTGGCGATCTAGTGTTGTTACATAGTTTATTAAGTCTTTTAATTATTTTTATTTTTTTCGAGTTTCATATTTTTTTTATATAAAGCAGCTGTTAAATAAATAATTGTCGAAAGAGACTGACTTCTGTTATACAGGGCTTCCTAGTTCAGGAGTCAGGGTGTTATTATGTTGTAAACATGTTGTAATGAAATAAAGATTAATTATTATTATTATTATTTATTCAAATAGTCTTTCAAAAGATCTTTTGGATTGTTCATTTCTGCTACCACCGCTTCGGAACGTGTTGTAGCTGTGAAGAAGTGGCGCAAGAAACTTCGTCAGCAACACGAACTGTCTTCTTTTTTCTTTTTTTTATATCGCCATTTAAAATTACAATAGTTCATGTCACAGAACACAATAATGTCAGTTTATTTAGTTAATTGTGTTTATTTAGTTAATTGTTTAATTTCTATTTTTACATTTTAATTGTTAATTTTGTGTAGATATTTTATTTCTATTTATATATTTAAGTTGTTAGTTTAGTGTACATATTTTCATTGTTGTTTGCTAAATGTCTGTTTTTTTTTAGATTTTAGTTATAATTTGGCAAAAGAAATATTGACATGGTGAAAATTGGTGCTTAAGGAAAAAAGTGTGGTATATTCGAAGTCGCAACCGAATTCTAGCTATTAATAAAGTTGTATTTTATCTCACGTGTGTATTATTTGACAAATCCAATCCAATCATCAGGTAAAACTTACCCATCAATAAATCATAGCATGAAAAAATATCAAAACATTGACCTATTATTATCAGATTTAATTTTTAAAGACTTGACTGTCAAGTCCTAAAATCCCCTGTTTATACTCAATTGACATGTAAAGCAAAATTAAAAAAAAAATGTTATATTAATGTTAGTCGTATGCCACTGTTGATGATCGATATCGATAAAAAATTTGGTACTAGCGTATCACTATTTTTAGGGGCGGAGCCGCCGCCATGTTTGTGAATCAAAGTGGTACGCGTCACGTGACCTTATGTTTCATCCCCTCTATTCTTTAATCATTGTTATTGACTATTTTGTATGGGAGTGAGTTTTTTTTCAGCAATGGCGTAAGGTCTTTTAAGCCGACAAAAAATATTTTTCATTGAATCTCGCAAAATCTTTTATAAAAAAATGCTTTATTTGGTAAAACAAGTGCGGTAAAGATTTATATCATAGCCCTAGTTCACCAATTAACATTTTTAAGAAAATAATAATATTTCAATTGAAAATAACAAATAGAACATAACCTCAATATCTATAATTAAAAACGTTTAATAAGTAATGTAGACTTTTTCATCAGTTTTTCTCAACACATTATTGTTTAGGAACGGCAGCGGAATTCACATATATTTTTTTCACCAATAAACGCTCTAAATTTACATCAACTAAAAACATGTATGGAAATCTGCCATTGTCCTTTATTTAATTTTAAATTGATTTCTTAAGACAATCCAACATTGTTTTAAACACTTTATTAGTTCATTTGGTTTAAAAAAATATTTACCGTTAGTCTAGTAACAATATGTTTCATATTTTCATCATAGTCAAATACCCTATTAGCTGTATTAAAGAGTCGTTTTGATAATATAATAGGCTAGTGATTGTTTCAGTAGACAGTCTATTCCGCTGTTTTGTTTTTAAAAGATTAATATGTGAAAATATGCGTTCAACGTTAGCGGATGAATGGGGAAGTGATAAAATATTAAAAATGAAATTAGATAACAATGGAAACATTTGAGTTTCATCACCACGCTTTAATAAACTAACTTCATTCCAAAATAGTTCTACATCATCAGGAAATGTTTTGATTCGTTCACAATTTTTTAATATGCGCCACTCTGTATCAATTTCCTGGAAATCATTGCTGTGAATATTGGTAAAGAGCCTACTCACAGGAACTATCGAAGTAGTTTTGCCAATTTTAACATTTTTTGGATCAATAATGTCTAAACCTTTTATTGGGTTGTTCTTTAATGGAAAACGCGTGGTTATTTGTTTACAAGCTTCGATATAAAAACCTAGCATCTAAATTTACTTGATCTGAGTTTAGATTTTCTGAACTACTAAGTAGTGTATTAGATGCAGCAGCACCATAGTATACGGCGTCAATATCCATAAAATTTCTGGGATTCTTAAAATCAACATTTTCGATTGGAGTGCTACTTAAATATTCTCTTTTTAAAAAACAATCATAAATAGTTTTTAATGTTCCAGTTATTTTTTCATATAAATTATGAATTTTCGGGTGTTCCGCTTGCATTTCTTTATTTAAATCGGTAAATAATGGTAATACAAAATTTAAAAATTCCAAAAATAATATCGTAGTTGGATCTTGGAGCTTCAGTAATATATGTTCTGCAGCTAAAAGATGATCATTGTTAGAGGTTTGATCTATAAAAAATAGTTTTAGAGCAGTGAGTTGTTCCAATATTCTTTTCACTGCTGCATGTACTGATAACCAGCGTGTTTGAGTGGGGTGGAGTATTTTATGTACTTTTAAGTCGCAAAACATTTGAAAATTTTTAAACTCTGCCACTCTTTTTGGACTAGAAGAAAAGTAATTGTAAATGTCTCTAACAAGATCCTCTATAAAGCGTGGCAATTTGGTACAAGCATATGACGCGCAAAGATGAAACGAATGGCAGGCGCATTTAAGTATAAAAATGTTGGGAATTTCATTTTGCAGCAACGTTACAACAGAATTATTACGTCCCATCATTACGTTTGCCCCATCAGATGCAAAACCTATTAGATTATTTTTAAATGGAATATTATTGCTTCTAAAAAAGTTTACAATGTGTTCAAATAAGCTTGCTGCATTAGCTTCTTCTAATGGAATAAGAGCTAAAAAAGAATCTTTAATACGATTAATTTTCGCATATCTCACAACTAAGCACAAGTGTTTGGTTGTACTAAGATCAGTGGACTCGTTAATAATAAGCGAAAACTTAGTTTGTCTTAGATCTTCACATAAATTATTGAAACTTTCTTTACCTATAATATGATCAATTATGTCATGAGTTTTGGTCGAAGAGCAGTTTATTTCTTTTGCTATTTTTGAATCAGGACAAACGGCTTGCATCAACTTCGGTAGGTGCTCCATAATAGTGAATGGTAGATTGTGTTCAGCAACAAACGAGGCTAATCTTATTTCACCTGAAATTAAAATAAATAATTAAAACTACGTAGGTATATTTAGCAGCGATTAGGGTATAATTATATGCACTGCTTATATAAATCGATTAGTAGAAAACAAAATAATATAAAAATCTAAGTAGTGAAATAAATTACAAAAAAAATTACCTTGCTTAACCAGTATATCAGATTTTTGAGTTTTGGTCACAGTAAATGATGATATCTTCGGTTGTGATTTTATATTCTTTGATGATACTGAGTGTGCTTAGAAAGAACTATGTTTCTTTATAGCGTCTTTTCCTGATGTGATGTTGATATCTTTATTACAACTCTTACAATAGGCATAGCTTTCGCCTTTACGGCTATCTTGCAGCCAACCTGGAAATTCTTCTTCCCATTCTTTTCTATAATATTGTAAATATTTTTTTCTTCTTACACTCGTACTTGTGCTTGGCTCCTCGTCAGACATTTTATATAACTTAATTACTTTCCGATTTTGTAGGCACTCTTTAAGTTAGGTACTCTCTCTTCAAAGTTAAGGGGATACCTCGAAAAATTTGGATTTTTTAAAAGCCTACATATCATAAATTACTAAGATTAGGTAGTCCATTTTCAGATATGTTTTAATTGATGATATAATTAACAATTTTATGAATCAAAATACATGATTACGCCACTTTGCCTTAACAAAAATACAGTCCAAAGTAGCAGCTGTTAAGTTTTTTAAGAACTCAGAACTCCTAACTTACCCCGTGTAGACACTCAAGATTAATTTGACATAAACATATTTTTAAATATTATTTTTTCGCGAGAAAAAAACAAGAAAAAAGTAAATAGTACGATGACAATAAAATAAAATATGGTTTGGCGCTTATGTTGTTTTATTTTGAGAAGCGCATGGGCCATCCTATCCCATTCTTGTACGTTACGGCCATATAAGCTATCTCATTGGGGGCGTTCCCGGCAGACGGCCGCGGGCCTTGGTGGACGACGGATCTGCGCTCGACGTTTCGAAATTCTAACCCGCCGATTATTTTTTTACGTAATTTCAAATTTACGTAATTCTTATTATTTTAGGTGGTACTCTTTTTTGTTTGTACATTTTAATTTTTTTACATATATTTAAAAAATAAATAGCAGTATATATTAATTTTTAAGTTCATTTTTAACTAGCTAAGTTACCAAAATAAAAGAGAAAGGTCATTGACTTACGTATAAGCGCTCAACGAAATTAGTCGAAGGGAGCGTAACATTTTATACATTTTTGCCTCGTAATATAATTACGACGCTGAAGTCTCGGGTTCGAAACCGGGTCATTTAACTTTTTGTTTTTTTTTATTTATCCGAATGGTTCTAAATCGATATTTGAAAGAACCATCGTTCCGAAAAAATTAAAATATTCTCAGAAAAATAACATGTGGTCCGCATTTTGATTGATTTTTTTGTTATTGTTCGCGTGAAATTTTATTCATTTTGCCTCATAATATGATTACGACGCTGAAGTCTCGGGTTCGAGTCCCGGTCATTTTAATTTTTGTTTTTTGTTATTTATCCGAAATGTTCCTAATCGATATTTGAAAGAACCATCGTTCCGAAAAAATGTAAATATTCTCAGAAAAAAGAATATGTGATCCGCATTTTCATTGATTTTTTTGTTATTATTCCCGTGAAATTTATACATTTTTGCCTCATAATATGATTACGACGCTGAAGTCTCGGGTTCGAGTCCGGGTCATTTTAATTTTTGTTTTTTTGTTATTTATCCGAATGATTCCAAATCGATATTTGAAAGAACCTTCGTTCATGAAAACATGAAAATATTCTCAGAAAAAAATGTGGTCAGCATTTTTACTGATTTTTTTGTTATTGTTCTGATTGGTTTCTAATTCGATATCTGAGAGACTCTTCATTTCCATAAACTAAATTCAAGGTCAGAATTGGTAATTCTGTGTCAGCCCATATATGTCCCACTGCAGGGCACGGGCCTCCTCTACAATCGAGAGTACAATTGAGAGTAGTTAGGCCACCACGCACTTGAATTGACAATTGGCCGATTAATTTCAACTTTCAACTATTACCTGAGCTTGTAGATCCACGACTTGTAGACTGCCTCAGTAGCGTAGTTGTACTAAGGTACGGTTACAAAGGTGAGGCCTCGGGTTCGAATCCCGGGTAGGGCAAAGTGATATTGGATTTTTCTATTCATTATCAGCCCAGGGTCAGGAATTTGTGCCCGATATGGCGATAGGCTCGCCACCTATCACATCGTGGGACGGAACATACATGGCGAAATGTGGGTCTTGGCACCTCTGCCTACCCCTTCTGGGAAAAAGGCGTGAGTTTATGTATGTATGTATGTAGATCCACGACATACGAGAAATATGAAAATAAGGGATCCAACGTAATCCCTATGATATGGACATTGCGATCATTGTCATCGAATTAATTCGGTTAAAATAAATTTATTTCTCGTTGTATTGTTCTTTCAGTATATATTATCATTATTTTTCATCTGATATCACAATATTTCTTGTTGCTAGCTCCTATAATATGAAGGCTACGCGATATTCCCACCAAGGACGCACCAACTTTTATTATCAATTGAATTTACTTATAACTTTTAATCGGGTTTTGCCCAATAAATATATTAATAGTGAATTAAATAGAAAAACCTTTTTACCATATTATTCCGTTTCACTAAATTCAAAGTCAGAATTGAAAATTATGGTCGCCATTTTGAACTTTTTTGCTTTTGATTCGATTGATATCTAAGTCGATATCTAATGGTTCCTTCATTTGAATGAGTAAGCAGAATTGATAGTTGAGGCCGCCATTTTGAACTGTTTTGTGTCTGGTCATGAACTGGCCATCATAATATTGTGATATTTTTCA
Source organism: Hyles vespertilio (assembly GCA_009982885.2). Taxonomy (NCBI): domain Eukaryota; kingdom Metazoa; phylum Arthropoda; class Insecta; order Lepidoptera; family Sphingidae; genus Hyles; species Hyles vespertilio. The sequence goes on along the minus strand of CM042806.1, from coordinate 9,935,931 downwards.
AAACCATCCAGTATAATACCATTAGAAAAATAGTACTTTTCGGGAGCACCTCTATCAATAGACAGATGAAGACACAATCCCACCAAAAACATCCTGTAAAAAAATTCCAAGTCTCACAGCTCAGGGTTTCTACCTAAAAAATTGTGAGATGCTACATGCATATACCGATACCAAGTCGATTAATTTATTTAGTCCTTGCGTAAGGGACCTTTTGTATAAAGTTATTACGTAAGCTATTATCATATACATATTAAAAATTCTTTACGTTATAAATAAATGGATCGCCTTGGCCATCGCATGAAACCATAATGTATCGTACAATTCATACATAATGCTGCTGGATGGCTGAATTTTTTTACAGGATGTTTTTGATGGGATCTCACGTCTTTTTTAGAGTCCTACTTTTTTTTCTTTTCGGTACTTTTTACTTCTAGAATATCACCAACAATTTTTCATAAAGCCTCTGTCTTATAGTTTTTTTATTTTTGTTTTCTTATTTTTGTAGGTGTCAATTTATCACAAATATCACGGATTTGATTATTAATATTCTTTCTTTCATGGTAATTGATATTTTGGAGCTATTTAGTCTATTTATTTGCAAGTTTTTCTTCGTTATGTCTTTCTAGAGGAATTTTGTACAGTTTCATGGGCTGAATACACCCTTTCCCTCTCAATACCCTCTCCTGTTATGCCTTTTATATACTAGGTATCTCAAGACTGCTACCGAAAACAAAGTCGGGTGGTAGTTTTAGTGAGTACAAACACAATGCAACTAAAAATTTCGCAAAGAAATGCGACAATTATGTTTTATGATTTTTTAAATATCGTCATTTTTGGGTGGTAAATCCATAGCTTTTGCTAAAATAATAATTTAAACTCTTTTATACCTTAGATTATTTAAAAATAAAAGGGTATACACTATTATTTTAGGGAAAAATGTATTTACCACCCAAATATGGTCATAGGAAAAAAATATTTAAAATAAAATTGTCGCTTTTTTTTTGCAACTTTTTCTATTGCATTGTGTCTGAAGTCGCTTAAACTACCACCCGGCTTCGTTTTCGGTAGCAGTCTTGATATACCCTGTATAAATAAAATTGAAGTGTCTGTTTTAAGAGTGAAAATAAAAAAAAATGTCCTACTACATATCGTTATATACACGATACCTGTGCCGAAAATGATATTTAAAATTTTTTTGTCTGTCTGTCTGTTTGTTCCGGCTAATCTCTGAAATGGCTGGACCGATTTTGACGGGACTTTTTTTTTCAGGTAGCTGATATAAGAAGGAGTAACTTAGGCTACATTTATTTTAGAAAAGTTATTTTCTGTCTGTTTGTTCCGGCTAATCTCTGAAATGGCTGGACCGATTTTGACGGGACTTTTTTGTCAGGTAGCTGATATAATAAGGAGTAACTTAGGCTACATTTATTATAAAAAAGTTCTTTTATTTTAGAAAAATAAAGTTTTTGTTAAATTCCACGCGGACGAAGTCGCGGGCACAGCTAGTTATATTCTAAATTTAAAGATTCTATGTCTGCTAGAAGTGCCTTAGACTTTTGATGATCGGTCAGTCAGTTAGTGAGTGACAAAATTAAGAAAGTTTGACTAGTTACAATTCTTAAACTAGTGGTTCAAATTGAATGAAATTTTAAACATACCGTGTTTACACAATGCCTGCTTAGTAATTGAAAATTCAGGTTTCTTGCTTCGTTTAACCACAACGAAGTTATGGGGGGTTTAAAATGATCTGAATTGCTTCTAGAAAAGGATGGTACGACTGTGCCACTTTTTAGCTCGACTTGGTGGGGGCATTGCCGTGCCCCCAGATTTAGAATATTTTTTATACGAATCTATTTTATATGTCACTGAAAGTCTATATCTATACTAATATTATAAAGCTGCAGAGTTTGTTTGTTTGTTTGTTTGAACGCGCTACTCTCGGGAACTACTGGTCCGATTTGAATGATTCTTTCAGTTTTGGGTAGTTCATTTATCGAGGAAGGCTATAGGCTATATATCATCACGCTATGACCTATAGGAGGAAAGCAGTAGTGATATTTCTAGCAAATACGAGGATATTTTGTTCGTTTTTCTTGGTCCGATTGGTCAATATTCTAAACTGATAGTCAGAATTAAACATTTTGACCGCCATTTTTAAACGTGTATGCACCCGGGCGGACCCTGGCCCGATCGCTAGTATTACTATAAAATTAATATTTACAATGCTTTTCATAAAACAAAAGCAAAATAATTGTAATTGATATCAAATAATTTCGCCGAAAAATTTGTCTAGCGTAAATAAAAGAAACATTGTTAAACAAAAATTATCCCTATTTGGTTGTAAAGAAGGTTCAAACTGGAACGGGCGGGTGTGATCACCGTCATTCTCGCGCCAAGCGCATAGCAATAATAATAAGAGCGTGAGCGCCGGTGTGACCGCACAGTTCCAAAATCAATAATAATTATTTTATGTGGAATTTAAACAATAATCTAATGTAATAACTTATCGTTTCCGCTCTGTGTATATACTTCAGGAATACCTAGTCAGTTTAGTTTGGTTGTTATTATAAAATTCAAATTTATTTCACACATTTTTGTTAAATTTACAGTTGTATCGTAAGTCAAAAATCACAAAACAGCAGAACTAAGAATGACATTCTTTTATAGGCGAAAGTTAGTGGTCAAATCACAGGTCAAATGAAGTAGAAACAAATAAATCATCGCTAGGCGCAATGCCTTTGGCGGCATTTATCAAAGGGCGCCTAGGCGATTAGCGCTTCACACTAGTAGAGTGAGTGACCGGCAAAACAATTGATACCTATCTTGTATTTATACAGATATTATTGTAAATGTTTTTGAGGTTTTCGTAAAGTAATAGTTTAAAGTTCGTGTTTTACCACTTAGATTATAATAGATTTTTTTATCAATACAAAAGTATGATAAACAATATATTATTAGCATATTGTCAGAATCATACGGATTATAAATATACATAGGTCTACATTAATTTGTTATTACTAATGTTAATAATACCAGTAGATAATATTTAATCGGGGAATGTGCGCCAGTAGCGCAGTGCCACGGCGTGATGCGGCAACTTTCGTTAACCACGCCCCAAAATGCTGCGAATATTTTTCGAGGTAGGCTCTTAAGAAAATTAATGAAAAAATAAAACCGAATTCCTGTTTATATAGACTAGACAGGTAAATTCCCGAGCGAGAAGCCCCCTAAAACATCGAATTGTAGGACACAAGGGTATTTCCCAAAAAATATGATTTACATTCTGCACTAGTTCCATATTATTAAGGGCTTCTCCGTAACATTAAACATACATGAAAAGGGTTGCCAGCTTGAAAGTGTGAAATCGGTAGAAAAATCGGGAGAATTTCCATATATACTGTGAAATCGTAGAAAAATCGTTATATTTCGGTAGAACAGAGCTCATATCGGTAGGTTCGAGACCACTGATTAAATCTGATTAGATCACACCACAGATCACACTATAAACTATAAAGCCTGTCATACATGTTGTCGCGAATTTGTTTATACTGTATTCGTCATTCGATGCTATAATTTCGATTATCGCATACTAATAATATCGTTGCAACACACAATCAGTCACAATTTGTTTAACATATTATTGTGATCGTTTCTAACAAAATAAAATGAACCCCTTCATGTTTATGGTATATCCACTGATATAAATATATGGACAGGGCGAAAAGCGTGTAAAGTAAACTAAAGTAAAATGTAAGTGGTGCGAACGCTCCAGTGCATTTAATGTACTGATGATGAATTCCTAGCCTTTTTCGACTTCGATGACTGTGATATTGGACACAAGAATCTTTAAATTGGACGTTGTAAAGGGCCTATCTCTAGTTTTCAAATAAATGGGTAAAACGTAGATATTTTTTGTTAGTAGTATTGGTAGTGCTCCTACATAATTGAAAACTGAAGTAATAAATTGCTATAAATTCCTTTGATAACCGAAAGTATATTTAGCTATTATCCTTTAGAACGAATTTGAGTGGAATTAAAAGGGCCTTACGCCCGAACACTGGAACGCAACTTAAATATTATGTTGCACCTAACTACGTAAATCACGCTTAAATGTACTGACTAAGTGGGCTGTGCGCTGTTAAGAGCAACTTATTATTTGAATGGCGTTCGAGTATTCGGGCGTTAACTATTTACTTTTACTTTTCTTTCCAAGTAATTCGTGCATGTTGAACAACTTGTCAAATATTATCCAATAGAAGGATAGAAAAAGGTGGTCCGGCAACACCATTTTTATATATATTTTGAAGTACCGGCGCTCCCTCTATAATATAAATACTCTAAGCAGTAAGTACAATTGCTAATGCCCATTTGTTTTAGGTGATGACAAAAAATATAAAGTAAATCATATTATTAAAATAAACATGTTATTTGAAATTTAATCAATGTTATGTTATGAAGATAAAGAAAAACTCTCAATGCACAACAATAGAGATAATCGAATTGATCTTTAAACCGATGTTTATTGTAATAAATGTTCGCAAGGACATGATGGCGATAATAGTAATAATAACGTCAGAGTTGTTTAACTGCGTCTAAATGTATAGAGGTATAGATAAAGTGGCCAAATTAAAATGTAAGCTTTTTTTTCTTACGGATATTTCTACTTTATACAGGGTATATCAAGACTGCTACCGAAAACGAAGCCGGGTGGCAGTTTAAGCGACTTCAGACACAATGCAACAGAAAAAGTTGAAAAAAAAGCGACAATTTTTTTTCTGTTATTTTTTTCCTATGGCCATATTTGGGTGGTAAATACATTTTTTCCTAAAATAATAGTTTATACCCTTTTATTTATAAATACTCTAAGGTATAAAAGAGTTTAAATTATTATTTTAGCAAAAACTATGGATTTACCACCCAAAAATGACGATATTTAAAAAATCATAAAAAATAATTGTCGCGTTTCTTTGCGAAATTTTTGATTGCATTGTGTTTGTAGTCACTAAAACTACCACCCGGCTTCGTTTTCGGTAGCAGTCTTGAGATACCCGGTATTTGAAGAGTGGTTGACACTATGTATATTTACATACCAAAATAATAAAATAAACATCAAATCAACAAATATGGTAGATTTATCAGCGCCATCTTGTGCAATTTCGCAAATTTTAACGCCGGTCAGTTTTCAAGACTTTTTTCAAAGTTTTTGTATGCAATGTTATTTAATGTGTATATACCGGGTATCTCAAGACTGCTACCGAAAACGAAGCCGGGTGGTAGTTTTAGTGACTACAAACACAATGCAATTAAAAATTTCGCCTAGAAACGCGACAATTTTTTTTTATGATTTTTTAAATATCGTCATTTTTGGGTGGTAAATCCATAGTTTTTGCTAAAATAATAATTTAAACTCTTTTATACCTTAGAGTATTTATAAATAAAAGGGTATACACTATTATTTTAGGAAAAAATGTATTTACCACCCAAAAATGGCCATAGGAAAAAAATAACAAAAAAAAATTGACGCTTTTTTTTGCAACTTTTTCTGTTGCATTGTGTCTGAAGTCGCTTAAACTACCACCCGGCTTCGTTTTCGGTAGCAGTCTTGATATACCCTGTATATTTGCCTCAGGATAAAATTTACTAACCTCTCAACAAACCGCACTTAGAGCCACTTGCTTTATTCGACGGTAAATACAAAGAAAATGATTCATTTTTCGTAAGTTATTCTTTCAATATTTTATTCTTAAATAAATTGAATGTTTTTGTGCTATATTTTTCATTTAATAAACAATTAGTAAAGGCATAAGGTAAAATAAACTTACACATGTTGCTTCTCAAGTATTTATTACAAAGTGATTTCAAAGTGACTCTTAAAAAATCTCAGTCACCCAAAAACAACTTTAAATAGTTCCATTTCTACCATCTGTTAACAGGGCCCCCGCTACCATATGTGCGAAGTGTGCAATACACACGGGCGCCATCCTTTAGGGGCGCCAAAATCCAGGGCCCAAAAAAAAGTTTGCCAAAAAAAAAAACTAAAGTCATACATCCATCCATCAGCCAAAGGAAGTCCACTGCTGAACATAGGCCTCCCCCAATGATTTACACAGAGACCTGTTGAAGGCAGCCTGCATCCAGCGACGTCCCGCGACCTTTACCAGGTCGTCTGACCACCGTGTGGGTGGATGTCCTACACTGCGTTTTCCGCTACGTGGCCTCCATTCGAGCACTTTTCGAACCCATCGGTCATCAGTTCTCCGCGCTATGTGCCCATTGCCACTTCAACTTGCTCATCCGCTGGGCTATGTCGGTTATTTTAGTTCTCCTATGGATATCCTCATTTCTGATTCAATATCGTAGGGAAACCCCGAGCATAGCCCATAGCTCGTTGAGTGACTTTGAGCTTCCTAATAATGCCCATAGTGGGAGGCCACGTCTCCGTGCCGTAAGTCATCACTGGCAACACACAACTATCGAAGACTTTCGATTTAAGGCACTGAGATATTTTGGACGAGAAGACGTCGCGTAGTTTCCCGAACGCTGCCCAACCGAATTGGATTCGACGATTGACCTCTCTCTCGAAGTTGGACCTGCCTAACCGGACCACTTGTCCTAAATAGACATATTCGTCAACAACTTCAAGAGTCGAGCTCCAAACACCGATTCGGGTGGGCACAACATGGACATTCGACATGATTTTCGTTTTGTCTATGTTCATTTTAAGACCCACCCGTTGGGAGACTCGATTGAGGTCTTCAAGCATAGTGCTAAGGTCTTCCAGCAATTCTGCCAAGACTACAATATCACCGGCAAACCGAAGGTGAGTGATATACTCTCCGTTGATGTTGATGCCGAATCCTTTCCACTGCAAGAGCTTGAAGGCATTTTCCAGCGTGGCAGTGAACAGTTTCAGAGATATGACATCTCCCTGTCTCACGTCTCTCTGTAGTGGAATAGCTTTCGTACTCTGATCCTGTACTCGGACCGACATTGTGGCGCTGTTGTATACCGGGTATATCAAGACTGCTACCGAAAACGAAGCCGGGTGGTAGTTTTAGTGACTACAAACATAATGGAATTAAAAATTTCGCAAAGAAACGTGACATTAATTTTTAATGATTTTTTAAATATCGTCATTTTTGGGTGGTAAATCCATAGTTTTTGCTAAAATAATAATTTAAACTGTTTTATACCTTAGAGTATTTATAAATAAAAGGGCATACACTATTATTTTAGGAAAAAAATGTATTTACTGCCCAAATATGGCCATAGGAAAAAAAATAACAAAAAAAAATTGTCGCTATTTTTTTGCAAAATTTTCTGTTGCATTGTGTCTGAAATCGCTTAAACTACCATCTAGCTTCGTTTTCGGTAGCAGTCTTGATATACCCTGTATACACTTCAACACTTCGATGTACCGATAGTCGATATGGCACCGCTGGAGAGACTGTAGCACAGCCCAAGTCTCGATCGAATCAAAGGCTTTCTCATAGTCCACAAACGGTAAACAAAGCGGCAAGTTATATTCCTCGGTTTTTTGTATAACTTGCCGAAGTGTATGGATATGGTCTATGGTACTAAAGCCTTTTCGGAAATCGGCTTGTTCGGGAGGCTGAATGTCATCAAACCTGCGTTCGAGACGATTTGTGATGACCCTCGAAAACAACATATAGACATGGCTCAGGAGCGAGATGGGCCTGTAGTTCATCAGCAAAGTGTTATCACCTTTTTTGAAAAACAAGACCACCACGCTCCTGCTCCATGCCTCCGGCGTTGAGCTCTCGAGAAGAACAGAATTGAAGAGCCTCTGAAGGACTTTCAGTATTGGCGTGCCGCCCGCTTTCAGAAGCTCTGAAGTGTTTCCGTCTTCGCCCGGCGCCTTGTTGTTTTTAAGTCGCTTCAGGGCCATCTCAATCTCAAACAAGCTGATGTCCGGGATATCATCGCTAAAGTGTCAGATCAACTCGACTCTCAGTTCTTCGGCTGAGCTAACAGTAGGTTCGGCAACCGAGGTGTAAAGCTGTCCGTAGAACCTCTTGATCTCCCTTAATACCTCTGCCCTCGTCGATACCACGCGGCCGTCGTCCATCTTCAGCCTAGACAACTGGCTTTGCCCAATAGACAAGTCTCTTGCAAACACTTGGAACCTCCGTTCTCTATTTCTTGTGAGGCGGCTTCTGGTAAAAAGAGAGTCCTTACTGGTGGTAGGTCTCTGATATGCGAGAGGCCATCTGGGTAGGTACCACCGCAATGTCTATTTCTCCCATGAAACAACACTGCGTAAATGCACTGTTGTGTTTCGGATTGAAGGACCTTGTAGCCAGAGTAACTACTGGACATATTGAGACTTAACATCATATGTCTCAGGATGGCGAGCGCAGTGGAATGTTACTACTGTTTATGAGCGGTCGTATCGTTTACCATCAGGCGAACGGCTTGCTCGTCTTGCCATTCAATGCAATAAAAAAAAAAGTTCATAGAAAAGAATCCCTCTTTCTCATCATCATGTCCAAATTGCCCCACTTTCAACGCTGCATCGCTGCTCTTGCCCAACTTTGCGTTGAAGTACCTCATAACAACATTGAAGTAAGTTTTGGAAGTATGTATGGCCCGACTTATATCCTCATACATCTCCTCTACTTCTTCATCTGGGTGTGTCGAGGTCGGCGCGTATACCTGTATGACCTTCAACGAATATATTTTTGATATTCTGAGTATAAGGTATACTACCCTGCTCGACACACTTTCGATGGATACGATGTTGTTGATGACACGAAACCTGTGGACAAGAAATCCGACACCTCCTCGGGACTGTTGGTCGTCCCCCCGGTAGAAGAGCAGGTAACCAGACTTCAGAGTTATCGTATCCTCCCCGATTCTTCGGACAACAAAAAAAAAAAACAAAAATAATCAATTCATATAATAAAATCGTAACCGGTCGATGTCGATGTCGGTGTATAGAAGATATATGAGAATAACCTTTAGAGTTTTTTCATTACCTGATGATACTCACCCTGACCCTTTTAGTATTTTACAATATATATTTGAAAACAATTTAACATCCACCCTTTCAAATGTATGGATTTCACTAAGAATTCTTCTGACATTTCCTGTATCTGTAGCTTCTAGCGACCGATATTTGCAAAGTTAAAAATTATTTAAGGTCAACAACGCTTCAAGAAAGATTGTCTGGGCTAGCAATATTAGCCATTGAACAAGAAATTTTTCAGCGATGTAATTAACGAATTTGTAACAGCATAGTATCGGAAAATTGCGCTACAGTAGCAAGAGTATTGTAGTAGTGACTCTACTACAACATCTTTTTTTTTATTTTTCTATTGTACCTAGATATCTTTTTTGATTTTATAACAAAGTTACCTAGGTATTTGTTATTAAAGTATCTGCATATTGTAGTATAATTAGGAAGTGATACTTATTTACGTGTTAATGAAAAAGCGCAAAACCTGACACGCCAACTTATTTTGATTATAAAAGAATTACGAATATTATTTTGATTCAAATTTGACCCCTATTTTTATTAGTGGAATCGACTCTACTCACGATTATGAACAAACTAATTTTAGGTACTGCGCTTTCTCAATAACACGTATACATGAGTAACATGTAGACATGAGGCAATATTTCTGTTATTTGTTCCTAAAAAAATGTGATTTTTAGTTTTGGGTTATTTTCTTGTAATTATGAACAACGTGTCTGTGCCCCATTGTAAATGCTTTAAAATGAGTGTCAACAAGAATTCATTATTATTATTTCATTTTGATATTATAATCTACAAATACATATGACTTTAAAAGTTCAGTTCTTTGCTTTATTTCAAGCACCTACCTACCATAAAAAAAGATAATTCAAAATGCCTTAAGGGGCGCCAAAAATTTTTTTCGCACACAGGCGCCAGTAGCCCTTACGGGGGCCCTGTCTGTTAACCATTGTAGAAAGTTGAAATATTGAGATATTTTAATAGTAAAAGTATGATAGGTTCATAAACTAAACATAATTAGCCTAAAATTTGCAATAAACTATTACAATTTTGATATATAGAGATTATTGCAGGACTATATGAAATCCAAAGCATTCGAAAAACACGCCTTTAAAGTTACTTACAGTTATCTACCACAAGTAAGACTTACATTATTATAAAATATATCACATATAGATTCACACAAATTATAAAACAAGTAGAAATAAGATTTACAAACTAAAAAAAAAGGTCATCAAAAATGACGAAATTTCTTAGAATAAATCGGTATCTTCGACTAGGTAAACATGGATAAGACTGTTAGGTACAACGTATGGAAAGTAAAGTACCTACCAGCATTCACATTTAAATATAACTGATCATTATAAATAATTTATAAAACAGCAATAACAAGGGGCTTTAGCCCTCACAAATAGCCACTTTGAGATTCGCAAATCTCATACGATTTTATTCCTACTCCTGCCGCCTTGCTGGGTCAGCGCCGGATCTTGATATTTTTTGACCCCTGTCTGACTATATTTTTATCTTTATCATCATCATTATTTTAGCAACCAGACGCCCACTGATGACAAAGGCCTTTGGGAAAGAACGCCGTTTTACCACCATGTCAAACATTTTTACACGATTTATATTAATTAGCTTGAGTCGTATGTAGCTTCACTATTGAGGGTTAATCTCACTCGCGTCCGTAGGCTTTGACTCTAGTTTGACTTCACGTGACCCTGGGTAGTGCTAAATGAGTGACACAGTTCGTGGTGGTAGGACTTAAGGGACAGCCCGGGTAGCCACCGTCCACGGGGCGTAAAAACATATTGATACCCGTAAGGGGACTACGTTCCGGGATCACCCCGTGTTATTCTGGTTTTTCGAAGGGAAGTCCGGGCATGAGGTTGTACCGTGAGGGTATTTTTTTACCCTGTCGAAGGGAGGAGTGTTGACCCGGCGGCCAAGGAGACCCGTAGAAACGATTGTCCGCTGGTACAGTACAGGGACGCAATCGTGGCTAAACACAACGAGAGGCTGCCTCACCATGCCACGTATAATCTTGGGTGAGTCCGTCGTGCTGGTTGGGGACCGGATGTCCTGGCGGCCCATCCCGGGTGAGTACGGGGGCCCTTCCGTCCGGCGGATCAATTCGCCACCTGCCGACTCTTTCGTGCCGGTGCCCATTCGGCCTTCTTAATGCCCGGACTTGCCTCCTCGATGCCTGATGATTGTACTTGGTATTTTCCTGGACATATCGGGTGCTTACGATAACGTTGGTGGCCGATGCTGCTTCTTAAGTTGAAATTACGAAGTTGCTGAGGATGGGAGGTATCTTTGAAGGGACGGCATCTATACCAATATTTTCCTTGCGTACGTGATTGTTTAACGAAGACATGGCTGGATGTCGATTATTGCGTATCACAATTTCTCACGGGCCATTGTAACTTTAAGTCTAAACTATACTCTTTTAAGCTTGTTGCGTCGTCTGCGTGTCCATCTTCAACACCTAATTGCGAGTATGGGAGTGTAGTCTTTAGCAGAATCAGCGTAAAACCATGCTAGATAGTATGCAAATATCATCTGGAGTTGTATACTACATGGGCCTTGTAGAGATTAGTTTCTAGAAAGAACTTCCGTGCTTTCCGGCGTTTTTGCCAAACCTATTACTGGAATCAAGCATAACAGTTCACATAATAGGTCCCATTTAAATGTAATAACGATATTGTGCAGGACGAAGACTAATTTTTAATAGTTAAGTTTGCTTTGTATCATGTTACTAGTAAATAGTTATAAGCTTGTTTGTGTAATGTTCTTATATAAGTTTATAATGTTCTTATGTAAAATGTTGTCGTGTTAATAAATAAAACAAACGTTCCCTTAGAAATAAGCTTACACTTATAAGTCGTTCATTGTAAATGTATATTTGTTATAATTTAACTATGTAAATTGTTATGTGCAATATTGTTACGTGTTATATACTAGAGTGTTTATCTATCAGAGATTATATAAAGTTTTGAGTAGTTAGACCGAAATTGTCAAAACCTAGTATATATATTGATTTAAGCATGATGTCGGGGATGAACGTACTTCTCAGTGCGAATAAACTGTTTCTACTTTCTAATCACTGGTATTATTCACCACGCACCCAGCACCCCTTACATTTTTTTATTTTTTTTATTGCAATGAATGGCGAGACGAGCAAGCCGTTCGCCTGATGGTAAGCGATACGACCGCTCATATACAGTAGCAACATTCCACTGCGTTCGCCATCCTGAGACATAAGATATTAAGTCTCAATATGTCCAGTAGTTGCTCTGGCTACAATGTCCTTCAATCCGAAACACAACAGTGCATTTAAGCAGTGTTGTTTCACGGGAGAAATTGACATTGCGATGGTACCTACCCAGATGGCCTCTCACATATGAGAGACCTACCACCAGTAAAATTCACACATTCTACAATTGAACGAGGCTGTTCGAAGGCGGTCTCGTTCAGATATGATCCGTGGTGCTTTACAGCTGGCTTCTCCGGCTGTAAAAGTTTTTTTTGCGAGGTTATTTACCTCTTCAGTTCAATGTTTTGTCACCCGCTTTGCACGGAGGGAAGTGGACAATAATTTATTTCAAACTCCTCCTATTAATTCAACTTTCTGATTAATTTCGTTGCGGGCTATAGACAATTAGACATTCCCGGAGACTCGCCGAGCTTCAATGCTCGGTGTCATTACTTTGCGTGCCACTGTTGATCCTGGCTCACAGGAGTTACAGTGGTGAGTGTGACGGAGGGACAGTCTCCTCGTCGATGCCTCTTCACCAAACCCATCCCTTCAACCTCATGACAGTGCAATTAAACAGAGCAGGTCTTGCAGCGGTGCATAACCCCTCCATCACGTTCACTATGGAGTTAACCAACATCCGTGGACTCCATACGAACCCTAATGCCGCCCACCACCATCTTGAGAGGGCCCAGCCTGCTTTGCTCTTCTTGACCGAGACGCTGATTTGTTGTCCGGCCGATATAATTACTACCTGCTGTTATTCGCTTGATGAAAACTTCAGGCCTAAAGCCGGGGTATGGTTGTATGTTCGGTCGGACGTCTGCTGTCACCGTTAGCGATGCATGCAGTACCGTCTTTACACTAAGGGCACACGGGGCCCGTGCCCAGGGCCCCCATCCTCAGGGGGGGCCCCCAAGAAGAGCCAGTGTAAAAAAAGGCAAACCGAAAATTTTCCTCACCCATTTACTCACACGTTTCACGACTCCTATAACATATGTACGTATATTTACAAAATTGTAAGAAGTAATAATCATCTATTTCAGTAGATTAGTGATAATATAACTCCACATCCTAAAAGAGATCCCTCCAAACTAAAAGTTAAATGCTATAAATGTGTTCTCTATCACAGAAATAGTAATTATACTATATAGGTAGTATGTTTGCATCATAAAAAACATTTGTATAACACCAAGGTAGGGGGCCCCCGGTCCAAAGTTTGTAAAGTAAAAATAAAAAAAAAATGTTCCACTACATATCATTATATACATGATACCTATAACGAAAATGACCTTAGATTTTTTTTGTCCTTCTGTCTGTCTGTGTGTTCCGGCTAATCTCTGAAATGACGTGACCGATATTGACGGGATTTTTATTGTCAGGTAGCTGATATAATAAGTAGTATAAGGATTAGCTTAGGCTACATTTATTTTAGAAAAATTGCAATGCCCAAGCACTCCCCATGGAACAAACGATAGAACACACAGAGTCTCTCCGCAGTCCTAACGGTTCCAATTTGTCCGTGAGATCGGCATCATTGACTATTCGACAAGCTCGTCACTGCAAGGAGTCAAGTGGGTCGAGCTGGTATTTTAGGGCACCTGTCCAGAGGTGAGAGCAGTACTCCATGTGGGGCCGGATTTGCGCTTTGTAAAGCATCAATCTATGACCCGACGTACCGCTTGACTCTCTTCAGAATTCCCAACTTCTTGCTCGTCAGTTTGGCTTTGTCCTCTAAATGACTCCTAAACTCGACCTTGCTTGATATTTCGACGCCAAGGATCCCAATACTCTCGGATCCTTGGAGAGTAAGAGTAATTGTGGCGCCATGACAAAGGGATCCTTCTTCGCAGTGAACACGCAAACTTGTGTCTTCGAAGGGTTAAATTGAACTAAGTTCAATTCACCCCATTCGGAGGCCCGCCCCAGAGAGCTCTTGACTTCAGACACAAGTTGAAACCGTCTTTCCATAATGGAATCCCGAGAGTGGCTCCGTTGGCCGATGTACCGCGCGTCACTCGTACTATCATCTGCATAACAATGCATGCTATTAATAGACACGGCGATAGCACCGAGCCTTGTGAAACACCAGCATTAATGGTCTTGGTATCGGAGCAACAGCCGTCCACTATAACTTTTATGCTCCGACCATCCAACAAGCTGGCGATCCATTTGCAGAGCCCCTCAGGAATTCCATACGCAGGTACCTTAGCCAGAAGGGCGCGATGCCACACTCGGTCGAACGCCTTCGCAATGTCAAGGCCGATCGCAATCGCCTCACCCCCACTCTCCAAAGCCTCCGCCCAACGGTGCGTAAGGTACACAAGAAGATCACCAGCCGAGCTACCGTGACGGAAACCATACTGGCGGTCTCTAATCAGCTGGCGATCCTCAAGATACCTCAAGAGCTGAGTTTTTATAACTCGCTCCAAGACCTTGGAGAGTAGGGATGTGACAGCAATCGGCCTGTAACTCGAAGGGTCCGGTCGGTCACCCTTTTTGGGGACAGGGTGTACATTGGCGACCTTCCACGGAGCCGGAACCCGGTTAGCTTTATAGGAAAGACGGTAAAGGCGCGTGAGCACGGGTGTCAACTCAGGCGCGCACCTTTTAAGAACCACTGCGGGGATACCATCTGGCCCACTCGACTTATGGACGTCAAAAAGCCTGAGCTCCCGTCTAACAGCACGCTGGGTTATTTTTATGTCAGATAGGAGGCTCTCACAACGCGGGATGTTCGGCAGTGTGGCTCCCCCGTCACCCAAATCGAGTTCGAGGCAAAGAATTAGGTCAAGAGATCGGCCTTCTCCTTTGCACTGTGGGCCAAACTGTTATCGGGCTTACGCAGTGGTGGGAGACTGGACAGGCAGAAATTAACCTCCACAGCCTTAGCGAGCGACCAAAAAGACCGACAAGATTGATACATAACTTCGATATGAAATGATCATAGTAGATAAATGTTAGATTATTTTTTTCTTTATTTTTCAAAAGGGCCCCAAATTCTTGTGTGCCCAGGGCCCCATCATAGTTAAAGACGGCCCTGGATGCATGGAGGGCCCCTCCTTCTGTGGAGAAGTCCTTTTTTTACTTTTTTACCCACAGCGTGGTCTGTGGGTACACGTGGATTCCTCAGCCATATCTACGTGTGCCTTTACACGTCTCACAACGAAGACGATGAAACGACTCGGCTCCCCGCTATCATAGCCAAGCGGCTGATGACGCGGGGGCGCAGTTCCAGAACTATGGCTGGCCTCCTCCAAGACTGATCATACTGGGGCCCCACTATATTCATCCGAAACGAAGTTCGAAACTTCGGACGATCGAAGTTTTTTTATACGATACGAATGTATTTACTCTGTAAGAGTTCGAATTTGTATAGCCTACATCGCAACTATAAGTCTATGGTTACGACCATAAGTCAATAACGACCATAAGTATATGTAGGTACATTCGTATCGAATATGAACTTTGATCATCCGAAGTTTCGAACTTCGTTTCGGATGAATATAGTAGGGCCCCAGGTTCCTCTGGCCTCTGCGATCAGTGCCAGGTTGGGTCATCACATCACCTCCACGTCTCGTGCAGGTTAAACGGAGGGTCTGGTATTACTCGTCGGTAGACTGGGATGGTACTCGAGATTATTTCTCTTTCATCTCTTTGAGGCAACGCTGCTTTGAGGGTAAAGCTCCCTCAGCGAGTGCCAACGCTATTGCTGACGAGATCAGACTTGGGATGGAATATTACATTCCTTCCTCTGAGATCGCCAGTAAGAATCGTGGACGTTCCTGGTTCAATCGTGTATGCGCCGATGCTGTCGGTGACAAACAGGCGGCGTATCGCGCTTGGATCAGGGGTTGCGCCATGAAGGATCCTAATATCAGTTCCCTCAAAAAAGCCTACAACCGAGTCATCAAGCCGTTAGAGCGGATGCCCAGCGGGTTAGCAGGAGGGCGTGTGTTGGCCAATCACCCAACTAGCAATCATGCTTATTGGAGTTTGGCCAGGGCCGTTCAGTCTTCTGCGGGCCAGTGTTGCCACCGCTGGGGTATTCAATTCAAGCCGCTAGAGAAGGCTGCCTTACTGGAAAATTTCTTTGCGGCTAACTCCCGCCTCGAGGACCGTGATTCCCAGACTTGTAGGCACACGTACATGTGCGGCGTGAGCTACGGTCTTTCGGTGTGAAAAGCCAGTGGCCCGGATGGAATACTGGCGGTGGTTTTAAGAGCTTGTATAATCGAGTTGTCTCCGGCACTGACTCGCCTCTACAGAGCGTCATACCGCACAGGTGTTATGCCGGAATCTTGGAGGGACACCAGTGTGTAACCGATCCCCAAAAAGGGTGATCGGTCAGACCCTACCAATTACCGCCCTACAGCTATTACCTCATGGAGCGGATCATAAACGCTCAATTGGTCCGCTACCTGGAGGATCACTTGTTAATCAGAAACAAACAATACGGATTCTGTCAAAATCCATCAACGGGTGGTCCTGCATCGTTGGGGTTAGTTGATTGGCTGGCGTAGCTAGGCTCTTGATGTGAGCTTTGACATAGTCAAGGCTTTTGATAGGGTCTGGAACCGTGGTCTTCTATTCAAACTTCCGGCATTCGGTCTGCCTGACAACCTATGTTCGTAGGTTTCCGGCTTTCCGCATAGGCGTAGAATACGTGTGGTCATCGACGGACACATATGTTGTCACTAGGCAATATTCATTGCTATGCAGATGACAGCAAATCAACAAACGCACTAGTAAAAGCAAATCACTACAATAGGCTAGTTTCATACATTTTTATTTTTGTTTATAACGGAAGGTTACGTTACGCATAATCAAAATCAGAAAGAATTTTTAAAATCCGTTAAGTAATAAGCAAGTTACAATATATGAAAGTTGGTGGTAGGAGTGATAGAAAAGGATGCAACATGCACGGCGTGACGTCATCTTCCATAAGGTGCACGCGTGCGAAAGAGACAACGAGTGTCCCCACCGTACTATTAAATGTATTAATATCTCAATCATTTTACATTCAATTTTGATGCTGTTTTCAAATTCGTTTGTTTTTATAAACGATGCTTTTAAGGAATGATTATTTACTGCTCACATAAAATCTTGGACACTACCCTATTATGATAGAAACTCAGTAATAAAATAGCATGCATGTTATTTTCTTTGAGCTTAGCATAAGGCTAAGCAATGGTTTGGAACGGGCTTATAATTAAAAATAAATTAAATTTATTAAAAATAACACCAATAATCTAAATATCAAACATGTTAATTTGTGTGTGGGAAATATCCACAATATTATTTTGTATCAAATTTCAACAAAAAATGGCTGTATGGAGCTGTCAAAATTGACGCGACCGTTGGCGCCCTCGCTCATTGAAAATCAAATTATGTTGCATTTGGCTATCTACACAGACTTTATATACCCTAAAATGACAAATATTTAAGAAACTATAATTTTAATTCAAATTAAAGCAATAATAATCACATTTCAATACAAAACTTAAATGTGTTTGTTAAGGTTTGAAAATTTTCAAAACCAAGCGGACACTTAAACAAAAAATATATCACTCTTAAACATTACACACTATATATTATGTATTAATAAGTTTTATTACATACATATCCATGTTTTAATTAGCACTTTTGCGTAAAAACAGTATCGGAACCATTTTTAAACGGATATTTCAGGCGCGCTTCTGAACACCAACTTGCGATCGCATAAACTAACGGTTATTTAAAGTTTTTAATATGAAACGGGTAGCGGAACTATATACACACAGCAAGCTTCATTCTTTAAGGTACTTTTACAGTCATTGGAATTAATACAGAGCACGCAATAATTGAATTATAGTCAGAAAATAAAGAGCTTAGTCAAACACCCACTACGTGGATGCTGATACATGACGGAGTACCTGTCATCGACCGCGACGCGACGTGCTAGCACTATGGGTAATTTAAAAATGACCTAATAGCACGGCAGTCGGCAACACCAAACTCAATCTGTCAAAATAGGAATTTCAATTTGTTTATACTCATTTATACTCGTCTGTCGTCTGTGATTTCAAATACATGAAAATCCTACTTAGTCTCACCTTTTCCCCATTTATACACCTCTTGTGTAAATGTATAAGGGTTAATAATATTAAATTGTAAATTTCATTCATGTTTCGTAATTTTTATCTGTTTTTAACATTTAGTACTAATATTGCTATTTTATTAATTATCTATATACTTTGTCTCATTTATATTATGTAATTTTTGTAGCGAAAAACTTGAAATTCTGTTTCGGCTGGTATTTAACACATGACATTGGCAGAATTGGGGTATGGCAACACCGCAAAAGCCAAAATATCAAGAAAAGAAAAAAGAACTTAATTTTCAAACCTGTGTTTCACTGTGTTTCAAACCGTATTGTAAAACCAAAGCTTATATTAGTTTTAAAAAATCTGTTGTTTAGTACATACTGGTTATTAAAACATGACTGCTACAGGTCAACTAACTCTACAGTTACAACAGGACTTACAAAATGAACTAATAACCGCTAACCAGTTACTAAGATTAATGTTAGTGCAAAGTTGTTTATCAAGAGATGTAAATTTTACAATTGAATATCATAAATAATATATATATATATATATATATTTTGCAGATCCCTTGAACTGCAACAGATAAAAAGTTTTACTGGTCCAGGTGGTGAGTTTGAAGCCAATATAAAGCAGGTAAACAAATTTTTTTTATTCATATAACATTATCAAATAGATAAATGTATAGATAATGTAAAAAAAGACAAATTATCAAATAAATAAATTTGTAGTTGGTACAATAACTTCTTTAAAATAGTGTATTGTTAAATCATATGTATAGATGTTTTGTACAATTAAATTCATTATTCATAGGAATAATGAACAGCAGTTGGTTAGACGCCGCCTGTGAAACGAGAGGCCACGGGTTCGATCCCCGCACCGAGAGAAATGTTTGTGCAGCCCACAAATATTTCTTCTTATAATAGTCTGGGTGTTTGTAAGACCGAAAAGTCTCTCATAGTTCCTGATACCCACGACACAAGACTTGATCTTAGTGAGGGGTCAGGACTATGTATGTGACTGTTGGGTGTTATTTATTTATAAGCGATGAATTTGAGATGCACTCACATTTTCCACCTTTATAATTAAACTGACCTAATTAAATAAATCTCATCTCTAACGGGTCAATTGGTCATTTTGAGTCAAAATATTATTAAAATCCAAAATCTATTTTTTTGGATTACGTCACTCTAATTCTAAAGGTGCGAGTTGTTTAAATAAATGAGTATGGCCATACATATGGCCAACCATTTGCATTTTATTATATTTTGAAACTAAAGGCTTTGTGATAAATGTATTGAGTCATCCTAGATGTTATCTACTGCATAGTATGCTTATCCCACAACTTTTCTGTGAGACAATTCATTCCGATTCCAGCGAACTTACTAACACATCTGTAGATGTTGAATAATATTCTTAATAATTTTAACTTTTCTTACAGAATGCCTCACTTGTCACCAAATTAGCAAGTCTTCAAAATATAAATATAGAAAATCTGCCATTGATGATAAGAAAACAAACAGATGTAGAGACAAACCAAAATTCAATGGTTGGGGAGCACAGTTCACTAAGAAATCATACTAGTATGGATGAGAGCTGATAATGGTTTATTATTAGTTAGGCTTAAATACATTATCTAATTTTGAATAACTCCTGTTTTACTGTCCTTGTCAACAGCAGCCCAAACTCCAAAGGTTTTCAGTATATTTCAACAGGTGGCAGTACAAATATTATTTTGTGGTGTACCATTATTTTGTGTCTAAATCAAGGCAAAGAATTAAAGAAAACTTGAAGCCTATATGAATTAAACCATTTTAGTTTTGGGAACTGATTAGGTAACTGAGTCTCAAGAATTCAACATCTGGCACCAGATTAAGTTTGTAGAATTATTTCTAATATAAAAACAAATAGTCCTTTTTACACAAATGTTTTATTTAAATTTTCTTAACACTAACTTAATATGTAATAGAATAACATCACATATAACTTCAAAATAAGTATAAAATCTGTTAAAATTATATTTTACATTATACATATATTTAAAGAGCTATTTAGTGACCGTTTTGTTACTTACAATATTGGAGGATCCAGTACATATTCTAATGTTCTTCCGCATAAATATCTTGAGTATAAGTACTTTGTAATGTATCAACATTCATAAATAATTGTATTGACAAATTTTGAACAATTTAATAAGACCTATCTAATGAGAAGAAAACAAGCCTAGGCCTTGTTAAAATTGTTTTTTTTTTTCAGAACTTATTAAAATAAAACAAATAACATTTCATTTACACTCAAAAATAATATTGTTAAACCATTTTCCTAGTATCTATATCCCAGAAGGTAATAAATATAATATCAAAGTTAATATTTTTTCAAAAGTGGCATATTAACACTTGATTAATTTAAATGTAGTTCTGAGTGTTGATTTCATGTAAAGATCAATACAATAAAATTTATCTATGACGATGCTAGTATTAATCCGATAAAGCCATGGTAACAGCTTACAGACTAGAAAATAACAGTGCAATTTTGGACTGTATCAGTGTTGAAATAAGGCAGCTTTTTCATTGAACCTTTGTTTCGTAGTGCTCTCTCTTCGGCTTCGCGGCGTTTTTCCTCTTGTTCTTTTATGATCTCGTTGTGGAATTTGTTACTTTTCGACAACTCTTCAATTTTGGCCTCGAAGAAGTTCTTTGCTCCATTAACACCAACTTGATGAACGTTTATTTCAGTAAGCCTCGCCAATGCCTCCAAACCGGAATCACTTTCAAGTTCACCCGCCCTCGCCTTTCTGTAAATAATATTATCATCTTGTTATTCACGTGATTTGACTTACCCTCCATTTTAAACCTTGGCGAGACTATATACGTATAGGTACAATTGTGGAAAACTAAGATGAAGGTTTTTCATTGTTCGATTTACAATGCCGAGATTGATAAAATTGGAAAAAATAGTTCGTACTATCCTAGATTTGGTGGGATTTTGGGAATGTACTTTAGTACGGGAATAAATGTACAAATAAGAAATAAATTATTAGCACATGTTTGTAATTACTGACCGAAGTAACGAGATATAATTTCAAAACTATATATTGTATTATTATTTAAGAGCGTATACACCTTGCGCGCAAAGTCAACTATAGGTATTTTTTCGTTAATTTCACGCACACATAAGCGACCAAAGCTGTGTGCGTAGAGCTGCCGCGTCGGCTCGCTATACAATCGGCTCAAACAACTTTGATCCGTGCGCTTCAAATATTCAATTGAAATGTAACTGTAATATAATATCATAAAAATATTTTATTTGCATTATAAGTAGACAAATATTACTGTGCAAGCAAAGAATAATACAAATTTTGGATACTAATCATATTTTCGTTATTATTACATTGTTAAGTTGCATTCAAATCAGTGTTCAATCAGTATACACTACGGACGTTTTATTAATCATTTCGTGTTCGAACACATAAATAGTGTTAGGGGCCTTACAATAATTACGAAATATATTTAATTTTATAGTACAATACATAACATAATTTAGCCTCGGAATTACATCCCATTATATTACCTGAAACATAATTTATACTCACTACAATATCATTGTAGGTAATAAAAATAATTAAATATTTTACTACCAAAGTACTAAGATGTGGTAATCGCATTCCGCGCGTGGCTATTTTTACTACGCGCGGTATAATCGACTGCAGCCAGGCCGGAGCGACGAGCGATACGTCCTCCCTCTAGAAGGCCTTGCGGCGGTCTGATTTGATCCACGTCGTCGGACAGCGTGTTTTATAGTGGTTTTAAAATATTTGTAGAAAACATGAAAACTAATTTTGTTGAAATATAAAAATGGTAATTTATTGATAAGATGTTCTTCTATTGTAATATGCAATTGCTATAAAAAATTATGTACGATAAGTTGGTGAAAAAAAAATATGTTCTTGACGAGAGTTTCTGAATAATTTCGCATTGTTTAAATTTTATTTTTCAGGAACTAAACACAAAAAGGGTCATCACAAATCGTCTCGAACGCAGGTTTGATGACTTCCAGCCTCCCGAACAAGCCGGTTTCCGAAAAGGCTTTAGTACCATAGACCACATCCATACGCTTCGGCAAGTTATACAAAAAACCGGGGAATATAACTTGCCGCTTTGTTTAGCGTTTGTGGACTATGAGAAAGCCTTTGATTCGATCGAGACTTGGGCTGTGCTACAGTCTCTCCAGCGGTGCCATATCGACTATCGGTACATCGAAGTGTTGAAGTGTATATACAACAACGCCACCATGTCGGTCCGAGTACAAGATCAGAGTACGAAGGCTATTCCACTACAGAGAGGCGTGAGACAGGGAGATGTCATATCTCCGAAACTGTTCACTGCCGCGCTGGAAAATGCCTTCAAGCTCTTGCAGTGGAAAGGATTCGGCATCAACATCAACGGCGAGTATATCACTCACCTTCGGTTTGCCGACGATATTGTAGTCTTGGCTGAATCGCTGGAAGACCTTAGCACTATGCTCGAAGACCTCAATCGAGTCTCCCAACAGGTGGGTCTTAAAATGAACATGGACAAAACGAAGATCATGTCGAATGTCCATGTTGTGCCCACCCCCATCGGTGTTGGGGGCTCGACTCTTGAAGTTGTTGACGAATATGTCTATTTAGGACAAGTGGTCCGGTTAGGCAGGTCCAACTTCGAGAGAGAGGTCAATCGTCGAATCCAACTCGGTTGGGCAGCGTTCGGGAAACTACGCGACGTCTTCTCGTCCAAAATACCTCAGTGCCTTAAATCGAAAGTCTTCGATAGTTGTGTGTTGCCAGTGATGACTTACGGCACCGAGACGTGGCCTCTCACTATGGGCCTTATTAGGAAGCTCAAAGTCACTCAACGAGCTATGGAGAGGGCTATGCTCGGGGTTTCCCTACGAGATCGAATCAGAAATGAGGAGATCCGTAGGAGAACTAAAATAACCGACATAGCCCACCGGATTAGCAAGTTGAAGTGGCAATGGGCCGGGCACATAGCGCGGAGATCTGATGACCGATGGGGTCGGAAAGTACTCGAATGGAGGCCGCGTAGCGGAAAGCGCAGCGTAGGACGTCCACCAACAAGATGGTCCGACGACCTGGTAAAGGTCGCGGGACGTCGCTGGACACAGGCTGCCTCCAACAGGTCTCTGTGGAAATCATTGGGGGAGGCCTATGTTCAGCAGTGGACTTCCTTTGGCTGATGGATGGATGGAAACACAAAAAGATTATTTTTCTCAGCAAAATCCCTCCATAAGGGTCTTATTAGTCTGATCATATTTTTATTTTCATCTTATATTTAGTGGTTTCGGATATCTTAAGCTTCTAAATTGCCATTATAACAAAACTTGTGTTCAGTAATCCGTATAGTACTCACAAATTATCCATCAATCTATAATGTTTTCCACCAAAATCCCTAGATGACAACCTTTTCTAAAATTAGTAATAATTATTTTTCCTTTAAATTGTTTATTGGTGGCTATTAACTCATTTGAAAAGTCCTATTTTTAAGCCAAAAAGCGCGTGCAGGGTATAAACGCTCTTAATTAGCTACATAGTTTTATGTTCTCTTCAATAATAAGTTTTGGTTTTCCCTTTATGAAATATCTATTACGGTAAAAACAAAATAATATTCAATTGAAATTCGGTTAGCATTAGTATTTAATAATGGAATTATTAAAATATTTTTTGTCCGATCTTAGCCTCGGGTATTGTTATTTGCCTTGGGAAACTTACATATATTTCTTTTTAAATTTTCTGGTACCAGACCAGACCCGAAAAAAATATCTTTGTCAAGTTGGTGTTGATGCGCGGATCGAAGCAGTGATTTTTCGTTTATATTGGACCTTTCGTCCAGTGCACCACATGGGCTGTCATAACTTTCGTGTCGATGCGGAAATAGGATACGCAGTGCAGTCTTACCGATGCGGTAGTGTGGCGGCCTTTCAACAATATTATGTTGTAACTAGATTAAAGTAAATCGGATTTTAACCACTCGTTCCACCTCGGAATCTGGAGATCGTAATTTTTGCTCTACCCACAAGGGTGACAACACTTTTAGCTACTTTCCCTATTTGAATCTATATTTGTTGAATTATGAGAAGAATGATTGAAAAAAAAAAAAACAATTAGACCACATGTTTACGCATTATTTAAAAATCTATATCTATGGACTGACCATTGTATGGAAAATAAGATTTTGGAAGCAGTTCTGCCTTAAGATGTAATTTGTTTAACGCATACTTATGAACTTAATATTTGTAAAATCGTGCTTTTATGGTAAGTAAACCACGAATTACTTTCGTACAGCTTAAATATGAACATATACTAGGAAGTAGGAACTAAAAATCTAGATTGTAACTGCATTGCAACAAACTTAAAATTTACCTATGGTTATGAGGTTCGGTCAGTCTTGTGAAATTTCAACTTTCGACGTGGTATCTTGTTATAAGGAGTTTGTAGCTCGGTCAGTACAATGCATTTTTGTGATATTTTTGTCCATAAGTTTAGGGTATTGGTTCAGAATGAGAGAAACCCGCATCGGATAGTAGAAGTATCTTGGTCTTCTTGTTCTTTTATATTTTGGAGAATGCAATAAAGCCCCTGACTATCTCATACCCATCCCACTTAAGCAATAATTTTCAAGTAGGATGGCGCTAATATAGAATAATCAGGTTGCACTTGGGTAAAAATTGTGTCTAATGTAAGAATATGGTCCTAGCTAATTGGTCACTATAACGGTGAAGGAAAACATCTTTGGGAAACTTGCATACCATAGCGATATGTAAGAATTTATCTGGTATGTAAACTTCGCCAACCCACGCTAGGCCAGCGTGATGAACCATACGGCAGCGGCCTAAGCCTCTTAGTTGTAATCTCGATTGTAGGTGAGGCCCGTGCCCTGCATTGGGACTTACATATTATGTGGGTTCAGGCAATAATTAATTTTGTTACCTGTATATAAGAAGGAACTCTCTGAAGCTAATTTTGTTGTCACCATCTTCGTCGACCTCTGAGATCATGGCTTTAAGACTGAGGTGGGTTTGTGGAGCTCCCAAGCGCTCCATCATTCTTTTCACTTCAGTTAAATCGAGATATCCATCGTGACCTTCGTCAAATCTGTAAACAATACACATATGTAAGCATCAAATATGTAACCATTTATGCTTTCTTCGATATTGATAGCATCTATCATATCGAGAGTCATCTAATCGACTTTTAAACTGAGACGAGGCTACAAGGGCGGATCCAGCTTTTACGCCAGGGGGGGTCACATTATAGTTCATGTTAGATTTTATGCCAGGGGGGGGTCATATAGTTCATGTCAGAACACTGGGTCTGATTTTAATACTCCAATTCGTAATAATGACTTTTTAAAGTTTGTTACAGGCGTGATTTGTGAACACACACATATTTTTACTTTATTTATCGACATACAAAGAATTAAATGTGCTTATAAATTTTACCAACAAGATAATTAATAAATTTTGTCAATCTGGGGCCAGCCCATGGGGGGGAGTCATGACTAGTGTTGCCAGGTATAATTTTTGAAAATTTGGGACAGGACATAAAAATAATCGGGATTTTGAGTTCTTCAGCGAGACGCCTATTATAGAATAGTTTTTTTTTCCATAACTAATTATTATCCTCCCTCTTTCAGCAGCATATAAATATCATACAACAAGTTGTACATCAAGTTATTCCTTATATCTCAGACTATTACTTTTTAGATTTACGAGTGCGATCTTTATTTCCAAGATTTTTAATGGTGGTTTCTCATATGTGAGAGGCCACCTGGGTGGGTACCACCGCAATGTCTATTTCTCCCGCCAAACAGCTGTTTAAATGCACTGTTGTATTTCGGATTGAAGAACATTGTAGCTAGAGTAACTGCTGGACATATTGAGACTTTACATCTTATGTCTCAGGATGGCGAGCGCAATGGAATGCCAAGCATTGCTTTGTTATTCAAGGTGATTTTTGGTTTTGCTACTGTTTATGAGCGGTCGTATTGCTTACCATCAGGCGAACGGCAAGCATGTCGCGCCATTCATAGCAATAAAAAAAATGAAACATAAAATTTTCTAGCTAGCTAATATTCATTAAGACATAAGCTCACTAGTAGTATTTCCATGCAAATGTGTTACTATCTAAAATAAGAAAATGTAGTTAGTTAGTGAGATAGGAATTCGTGAACAAACCGCGAGAACTTATTCAAAGCCCTATATTTTTATGGAATCAGCCTATGGAAACAACTTTAGAATTACTTATATATAACTTAGGAAAACGCGAAATACAGTACGGATTATAAATAAAAGTGTGTAATATTTAGTTTTTATTCGTACTGAGAGGGGTGGTCAAAAGCCGGACATTTGGCGTCCCTCCGAAGGTTCAATCGGGATGTGTCACCAAACCCCTGAAAAGCGGGACGTCCCGTCCCGCGTAAAGCGGGACACCTGGCAACACTAGTCATGACCCCCATGACCTCCCACCTGGATCCGCTCTTGCGAAGCTAAGTATAGGTATTTTATAGGATTGGGCCCTATTTTGAATCTAAAATATCACATTTCAATACGAGACAGAAAAAAAAATTTTTCAACATCCATAGTGCGGAAATTAGATTACAATAAATATCAAAATAGAATTACATTAAAAGTTTTATACCTAGAAAAAAATATCATTCTCGTCCAAGCATAAAAATTAGGACTTCCGTCTAAACTACATTCTGTCAATGACAGAAGCACTAAGCAGTAACAATGAGGCAATGCTGCGTACCTCCTGTGCACATTTTACGACACTGTCGCTAAATAATGGAACGAACGACCGTTACGTTATTGAGTATCATGTTTGAAGAATGCTAATATATATATTCACTTAAAATGTGTCACTTTCTCTACGCTTTTCTTCTGTGTCATCATGTAAGCAGCTATTACAAAATCTAAGACAATTATTCATGTATGCGGCCTCAATAAGGCCGGTGTATTAATTTGTATTACATATAAATATTATCTCACATCAATCGTGTTGTCGAGAATGTTGTGGGTACTTAAGGTTTACGTAATATGTGTAAACATCTGAACGATGTGACGATGATTGTAACATATGTAACCGCTGTCGCGTATACCTATCGTAGGAAGGGGCTCTCTGACCTTGAATATGACTAACAATAAGAAGTGTTCTCGGTCAGGATCAGGAACGAGCAAGTTATGAAATGTGATAGTTTTTGCAATGTCAGTTCATTTAGGACGCATATCATATTTGGTTCAAGTACCGTAACGAGTTGGTTCGTTGAACGTGGCACAGACGCGGTTGCGGCTCTTGTTTATATGCGAGACACGTGCATATTTAAGGTACTGCTTATTTCACCCAGTTAAGTACCTATTGCAAACGATTCTATCTTTACACCAGAAGCCTGGTTAGTGTCGATCAGTCAGTCAGTTATTAATGCTTTGATGCAATATTTAATGCCCCAGGCTGATATTTGTAAATACTAAATGCTATCAAATGTTAATAGCAAGATATCTAATTTAATATTAGAGCTATAAGTTATAACCCAATATTGGATGCACGGCACTGTTACTTGTTTTCTGTTTAATGTCAAAGCCCTAATAAAAATCCCGTCGACGTCGGTAAAAACACGAAGCACAAGAGAAAAGGGCCTTTACGATCGTCACGTGATTCATATTTTAATAAAAGAACAATTTTATAAATCAAGTAGTAATTTATTACTTAGCACGATATCTCTTATAAGAACTTTGTAAATAATATCAGATTGAAATAAAACAGAAATAATATCAGAGTTAAGGTTCGTTGTACTGAATGTTGAATGGCTCTTGTTATTTATCCTGATACATAATAATAAAGTTTACAATGTTTATACATTCGTATTTTGTATAGGCACGATAACCTAGGAACAGCAACATGACGTCGCGTCGTGAGCTGGTTTAACAAATAATAAGACAAGGGAGTTTATTTTAAAAGGTCTAAATCGTAGATACCATTGTAATAACAGTACGTACTACGTAGGTGTGTCGGAACTCCGTGCACCAGATTGCCGTGATTACAGTTTGAAGGTCGTCTGTCCTCTTATTTATTAGTTATCTGTATCATATGTACGACGCAACAGGAAGCTTCAGAACTGTAGATACGTAACGTGACAAGCCAAATGAACGTTAAGGATGTTTGTTCCAATCCATGTTTCTATTGCTGTTCTTATAATTATATTACATACATATGCAAACTCACGCCTCCTTCCTAGAATGGGTAGGTAGAGGTGCAACCAGGACACCCAAATATCGCCTTGTATTTTCGTAGCCTATCGCCATAAAGGTTAAATACCTATAGGTGACTCCGTGCTGATAATAATTAGAATTAAATATCACTTTGCCCAACCCGGGATTCGAACCGAAGACCTCAGCTTTGCAATCATACCGTAGCATAACTGCGCCACCAAGGCAGTTTGGCTGTTTTTATTAACATACATTTTATGTGCGTGGTGGCCTGTTGGTAACTAGACGCGACTGCCAACATGTTCACGGTGGTCGCGGGTTCAAATCCTAGGGCACACCTCTGACTTTTCGGAGTCATGTGTGTATTGATAGTCAAACACCACGCACTAAAACGGTGAAGGAAAACATCGTGAGGAAACCTGCATACCATAGTGATTTATAAAAATTTCTATAGTATGTAAGTCCGTCAACCCGCACTATAGTACAGGCAACGAAGCAACGGGTTACTCTTGTCCGCAATGCATAATTTGCCAGGAGTTTTTTTTTTTCATGAAGAGGTGGCATATGACCCCACTTAGTTAAAAACCCAAAATACTTACAAAAATGGCGTCCGCTACAGCCGCCATTTTGGAAAACGCGTTTGAAGCCATATCTCCGGAACCGTCCACTTTAGGCCCATCATGCTAAGGACCTTTCTTGTAGATAATTAAATTTCCCATCTTTTGTGTTAAATAATTTTTTTGTACCATTAACCGTTCGCGATTTACAATGTTATTAATTTTCATTTTATGCCTTTTTTACAATAAATTTTACATGGATTTTTAACAAAATTTACTATTTCCTCATTGCTTTGTTCCCTTATGCTATCAGTATTTAATTAATTACGTGATAATCATGGAGAAATCATTGGATTTCATAATTACGCTATGCATCCTTCGTTTCCATTGACCTTGATTCACCATTACACTATTAGTAGTACACCATTCAACGCGCGATAACTTCTAAAATATTGATTTTAGAGAAAAAAGTATGGGTGAAAAGTTGTTAAGAATTTATTGATTTAAAAGGTTAGTCATTAACAATTTTTTGTTTAAACAATTATTAACAAAGATATCGGCAAAAAGGCATGAAACGATATTAATAACATTGTAAATCGCGAACGGTTAAATGTACAAAAAAAATTATTGAACAAAAAAGATGGGAAATTTAATTATCTACAAGAAAGGTCCTTAGCATGATGGGCCTAAAGTGGACGGTTCCGGAGATATGGCTTCAAACGCGTTTTCCAAAATGGCGGCTCTAGCGGACGCCATTTTTGTAAGTATTTTGGGTTTTTAACTTAGTGGGGTCATATGCCACCTCTTCATGAAAACAAAAAACTCCTGGCAAATTATGCAGGAAAAAATGCTTCGTTGCCTGTACTACTAGGCCAGCGTGGTGGACTATATGGCCTAACCACTCTCATTCGCACTTTCGATTGTAGAGTAGGCCCGTGCCCTGCAGTGGGACGTATATGGGCTGATACAGATACAGATACATTTTACGTAAAATCCTCTTAACGACATATTAACTAGAATGGCGTGTGAAGCTGTGGCTAAGGATTACAAATCGCATTGTCTCAAGTGAGACGTTTTCAAGGTGAGTGAAGGCAGGCGGCTCACCTGCCTACACAGACTACTTATGGATGAATATTAAAATTGTGAACTGGTTATCTCATGTCCATCTTTGTTACAATAACAATATAAGCCAGCGTAAGCAAAATTAATTTTCTTGCTGTAATATTTGAAATGAAAGGAGAAATGCCTATTTTACTATGAAACTTAATATCGGTGCGAGGGTTTTTGTGGCTCGATGAAACTTATTTATGTCTGTAAGAAAAAGTAGTTTAGGGAGAAATTAACTTAGTGTACAATTTTTTTTGTCTACGGCTCTGTGAACAAAATATAAAATGTATATGTATATTATATTAAATGTATATGATAAAAATAATAATAATTACTTTATTTTATATAAATCTGTGGCCCAAGAAACGTTTGAGAATAAACCATAATTAATATTATTCCTAATTAATTTTAAGCAGTACCGGTATCGGGATCAAAGATATTTTTTACTGATACTATGAATGGGCATTCTATTTTATTTTATTGTGCTTTTGTTGTATTTTGAAATATAAATACATAATGAAATGAAACTTAGGGACATTTAAGACAATAATATCGAATGGATTTAATTGCTTTTTAAGCTTTTGCTAATTAAGTTTGAGTAAAAAGGGAGCGAGTTTGTATAAGCCCGACAATGTTAGTAAGTATCTAGTAAGGAGTAAACAAACGTTACATTCAAATGGAGATTACCCTAAATTATTGTTTTATCAGACTGCATTGGGTCTCATTCATATTTTGATATCTATGTTTAAGATAAGATTCGCAGGTGTGAATCATAATTTTCACATAATACATGTTAACTAATTATACGGGTATAATAACCCATGTATTAGGTAACAGATTATTTTTAAGGTGTATTCATTAATAAGCATTATAACATAAAAATAATTACTAAGCAAACAATTAACCTGATACAAAAGGTTGTTGCTTTTTAATATCTTCACTCTTTTTGAACGATTAAAAAATAGTAAACATAATATAGGTATGAAATTTGGGACCATTGACATAAATATATGGACAGGGCGGAAAGCGCGTAAATTGTTCCGACGTAAGTGGTGCCCGCGCTCTAGTACATATCTGGTGGAGGGTTACGATCTTAGAGAGGTAATTACTCTAAGGTTACGATTTTGAAAATGCTATTATGAATTATGATAGAAAGTTTAATACAGATGAAAATGATATATTTATTCAAGGCTTTGACGAAATTTAGTTTATTCATCATTAATCTTCATCATCATATTTTTGAAACTCCAAATGTATTTACTGAAGGAACTGTATTCTTTAGTTTTTAAATCAATTACATATTTTGTTTTGGTCCTAGATATTCCATAGTACATACATATCGTGTTCCGTAGACCTTACCGGGGTAGTAATAGGTAATTTAGGTAGGTAAATATTTTTTTAAAAGCATAGACATGTATAAATACGGTCAGGTACTAATAATAAACCTACATAAATGCTGTTCCAGGTATAAAAAAACATCATTAGCATTTGTGGTACCTATAATAAAATATACGACACATCCAAATTAAAACAAGTTGTAGGTATTATTTTAAAGGAAAAATGTTTTATGATTCATGACATGAACATTTATTTCCCTCACGGATCGATTCGCGTTGTAACCTATACGAACAGACATGAACGCCGGTTTCAAAATTTCAATTTGTCATGCTAAATTTAATTACTACGCACACTAAATGCGTAATGCCAAAAGCGAGTTAAACTAAACTGAGGGGTTACTCTGTACTCCGACACGACGACGAATGTTCGAACATTGAACATAAAACTGTACGAATATGCCAAAATACATTAAAAAATGTTCCAATCCTGTACCGCACGTCGTAATTTTAGACAAGTTCGAAGTGAATGATAAGTTTCTTAGACAATAGTATTGATTTTTATAAATGGTTTATTTTTTTATCTTATGTGTACGATGAACGTCATCGTCCGAACATTCGAACTTCATGTCAGAGTATTGATTAACCCTCTTGTTTATTTATATACTTACATGAAACATCGATCTACAAGCAAAAGTGAAGGCGTTCGCTGCGGGAGTATTTTTGTTATGACGGTTCAAGCATGCGGCACGTAAGATGATTTTTAAAATAAACATTATACCGAATGAGGTTTCGTATGTTAAATCTTCGCTTACGATGACTAATGTAAATATTACGTGCATAACATAACACTGAATTGAACAAAGGGAGTTATCGATTAACCACATTGTCATAAAGATGTCTTTCAACACATTTGCCAGAAATATCAAAACAAAAAATATCTTCAAATGTATTAACATGGCATGCACTAAAACGGTGAAGGAAAACATCGTGAGGAAACCTGCATACCATAGCGATTTTTAAGAATTTCTATGGTATGTAAGGCCGCCAACCCGCATTAGGCTAGGTGGTGGACTATTTGGTATAACCACTCTCAATCGTATTCTCGATTGTAGAGTAGGCCCGTGCCCTGCAGTGGGACGTATATGGGCTGATACAGATACTTATTAACATGAAGCAGTAAGAGTTTATATCAAAACTACCACATTAGGATATAATTTTCCCTCCCTAAAAATATTATTTAAATAAATCAAAAACATCAGTGTGACATCTAAAATGGAACGACTTTCATTACGATTTACGACCACATATTTACAAAGGCTTACTAGGTTATAATTATAAGATTTATGCAGCGTTATTTACATACAACAATGTAACAAGGTATCGAACAAACGGCTCATCATCTAAGTCTCTGTTATAAGCAAACAATGTTAATAGAAACGAATTCACATAAATTATTACTACTTATATTTTTCGCCTAAACCGAGGTTTCCACTATAACAAGTACCTATCCAATAGGTGAACGGCAATAAAAAATCTGATCTGAGTATAAGTGCCTTAACATACCTCTGCATATTCTGCCATAAAAAGCGTTAATTCAAATATCTTTAACCATCTGTATTTAACTTACGGGCAATTAGAATGGTAAGTCAATTAACTATATATATTATATGGCACGGCCTAATAAAACAAGAATGTCTTCGAGTTAGCCTATAAACACGAAAACAACTATGCCAATAACAATAAAATGGCGTCACTATGCCCTACTAAGGTTACATTAGATCGTAGATACGAAAATTGTCGGTCTACATAGCATGAAGTGACTAATGCTTATTAAGTTTTAAAACCTATTTTAGGTATCGAATGTTTTACCCTTTTCGAAGGATTTCAGTTTTAGCGAAGAAGACTAAAGACTACAGACATTCGATAAATAAAATGGGGTTTAAAACTGTATGAATAAGGCTCATAATGTCTAATGTAAATAAAATCAAAGACATATAGCATAGGCCCAGATTCAAGACCTCGTGTTAGGAACTAGTAGTTTCCAAATAAAATAAAATAAATATTCATATTCCATGCTATACATGACAACAGGTGATTAGCAGGAAAGTTTCGAAAGAAAAAATATTTCTAGCTTAATTTGTAAGACAAAAAATATTTGATACATAACGCATATTTGCAATGCATTAAGTGTCAAATATTTTTGCAAATGCAATTAAGCAATCCCATATATTTCGTGCATATTTTGAAAAAAATCAATATGAACTGATCACATAGTGTCCATACAGGTAAGGCGAAAAGGGAAAACTTGCCCCCTTTGTTTCGACAAATTGAGGCCAACGTATTGCAAAGTGGGTTCATACTGTCATAATATCTATAAGGCCTATGTCGAGTAGTTAAAGATAGCTTGGTAAGCTGATCATGTTACGTCACGTAAGTAGTTCCTAGATAAAATTTAATTGACTATAAAACATGATGTCGACTAGAATTTTATCTAAATCCAAATGATAACTGTACGTATCTGTACATCGCTCTCACGTCCAGTAACTAGAAACACTAGTTCATAGACCTCGTTTTTTATATTCGTAACTAACAAGTATAAATTCTGCAACGTCTGTTCCCATCTATCCATTAGGAGTTCTTCAATTAAACGTGACATACTTTAATTAGTTCAAAAATTGTTCATAGGATATAGGCCTCGTTCTTGTACGGCTTAGCTAGTAAACCTTGTTACATGAATAATGAACTACCAGTGTCGATTATATAAAGGTATTTGAATTTAAAATTTGATAACTATTCAATGAGTCGGCTGCGAATTGAAACTGGTTACTTTGGATGTAGGTTTACTCGTTTGGCTCATCGGTTACGTGACGAGTTTAAATTAACATTTGTTTAACAACAAGTTGGCCCTTCTAAGGTGGCACCATTTATGAGTACATATTATATTATTTATCTTGTTTAACATCATATAATAGGAAATATTGGAGGACTCTGAAACCCATAGATTGTGAGGGGCGCAATCTACTGAAAAGCATAATACCTATTTGAAATGAAAATTTTTTTTCATTGATAATATTATATTATACAAATAACAATTATCATTAAGTTTATATTTTATACTTCCCAATAATCCCATTATATCCTGCGGAAAACATTTAATGATAGTAAATCAACAAAGACATATAAAATTGTGAATACACACAAAGGGAATTTGTGAACAAACTAATTACAGAATTAATAGCATATCATACGATGTTTTAGGTGTTTTAATAATTATATTATTGAAAAAGCTATTTTATTCAACTCTTGGGGACGTCTTTATAACTTTATTTCCGAATTTAATGTAATTGGGATAACTATATCACCCGGCACCCCTTTGTATCAATAGGAACAGAACTATAAATTAAGTAAACGGTTGTCGATACTATTTTACATATAACTAATTAACTTGATGAAATCGAAGACCTTAATCGAGTCTCCCAACAGGTAGGTCTTAAAATTAACATGGATACAACGAAGATCATGTCGAATATCCATGTTGTGCCCACCCCTATTGGAGTTGGGGGCTCGACTCTCGAAGTTGTAGACGAATATGTCTATTTAGGACAAGTGGTCCGGTTAGGCAGGTCCAACTTCGAGAGAGAGGTCAATCGTAGAATCCAACTCGGTTGGGCAGCGTTCGGGAAACTTCGCGACGTCTTCTCGCCCAAAATACCTCAGTGCCTAAAATCGAAAGTCTTCGATAGTTGTGATGACAGACGGCACCGAGACGTGGCCTCTCACTGTGGGCCTCATTAAAAGGCTCAAAGTCGCTCAACGAGCCATGGAGCGGGTTATGCTCGGTGTTTCCCTACGAGATCGAATCAGAAATGAGGAGATCCGTAGGAGAACCAAGGTTACCGACATAGCCCATAGGATTGGCAAGTTAAAGTGGCAGTGGGCCGGGCACATAGCTCGTAGAACCGATGGCCGTTGGGGCCGAAAGGTTCTTGAGTAGAGGCCACGTACAGGCAAGCGAAATGTCGGACGCCCGCCTGCAAGGTGGACGGACGATTTGACTAAGGTTGCAGGAAGTCGCTGGATGCGGGCCGCTTTCAACAGGTCATTGTGGAGATCCTTGGGGGAGGCCTATGTTCAGCAGTGGACTTCCTGTGGCTGATATGATGATGAAGTAATCGCGCTTTCTGAATAGAAACGACATTTAAAATTTTAATTTCAAAGTGTCGTTGAACAAAATACAAAGTCAGAAGATAATAAATAAGTAAATTGGTCTACCTTTTGCGTATTTGATAGGTATTTACTATTTACCATAAATTTTTACTACTCTGTTACATTGAAATTTGAAACTACTAAAAGCTTTTGGCAATTTAATCGCTATTAAAGAAAAGGTATCAGGTTAAAACGTCTTTTCAATATTTGGTTACCTAATATTAAATTATTTGGAAGAGGTCACATTACGTCTGTCGTCTAAATTAATTTGTTAGAATACTAATAGAAACCCACGTATAACAATTTGCCATTTTTATGTATGTATGTAAACCTTTTCGTTGGTATTCACTTTAAGAGCTGGAAATTCGTACGAATTAGCATAAATTATGAAGTGTATCCGATTGTAATGATTTCTAATACAGGAATCTGTTGCGCAAATGTGTATTGATGAAAGGAAAAGTAAGGATACGTGGTAAAGGAATTAAAATGCGTTACTAGCACAGGTAGTTGCTGCATATTGCAACCGCAGAACACAACAGCTATTGCGACACTGATCCAATGTGAATTGACTGTGAAACGAAACTCTTTCACAATAATAAAATAATTGATATTGTTTACCAATATTTTTGGGTTCCATTTCAGAAAGGTATACCTACGGTTTGTTCAAAAATTGGTTGCGAATGTATTGTTCACGATATTTTATAGGTTTGAGGTTTCTTCAAATTATATTTTTGTATTGAAAATTAGTAGGTATTTTAATGTATTTACACTTTATACAAATTATGTACAGGTGGACTTAATGCCTGAGGCATTCTCTATCAGCCGAACCTAGAGTGATGCAAAGAGAAATGAGGTAGATGCGTCAATAACAATAGAAAAATCCTTCCAAAACAAATAGAAGAAATATGAAATGCAGTTTAACAAATTATGTCACTGCGTTATGAAGTGTGGTTACCTCAAAATTTTCGGAATCATTGAATATATTGTGTTGATAGTCAATTCCTACGCATTTTAATTGCCAAGAAACACGAAGGATTTCGGCCACGACCACGAAATCTATGGAACTTTACAAGAATTTCTATGCCATGTGCAATCAGCTGACTCGCCTATAGCCTAGCGTGGTGGTATATGGTCTAACACGTTTAAATTAAACAAACTATTGATTGAAGAGAAATGTCGTGCCCAATAGTGAGTGTTTATGAGCTAATACTTCTAAATAGTCATATATACCTAATAGTCATATATCATAATTGTTTCCCTTGAGTACCGATTAGGATTACACGAATAAGCACTTAAATAAAAATAATGTAAGCCAAAATTAAATGGTAATTATAATTATTTTCTAATATTACAAAATGTATAAAATTAATGAATTAGCCGCACGAACGCGCGTTTCGGCAATACCCACTGGACAATGTTTATTAATTACTAAATATTATATACTAATGGTCATGTTTTTTTTAATTTACTTACAAATTCTAGAACATTCATGTTATTCTATTTGGTCATGAAAGGAAAACTCGCAACGGGGAGAGAGTATCGCACCATTTCTGGAAAATCTGGTATGACATGTCACGTTACTGTAATTTTGATCAACTCTTCGTAAGCTACAGACCAGTACTTTACCTATCTTTAAATTTACAACTTGATGGTTGATGAATGCTGTTGGATTAATTTCAAACAAAAAATGTTCTCTTATTAAAATGTGTACCGTATTAAATATTTAATTTGAGTTTTGCCAACCGCTCTATTAAACGATGTTTTTATAGGGTCATTATGACTTTGGTTGATGTGAAAATACTGTTTTTCCTTTTTTTATGGTGTTTTTCTGGAAATATTCTTTTTCACGGTAACCCTTATGTCTTTTATTCGATCTTCAGCCTCCTTTAAGACTTAATTAAATTTACGGTATTATTTAAAATTAACTTGAAACTGTTCTTTATAAAGCGCGTCACAAGTAATAAAATGTGACCAACTAACCCTTCTCGGATTTCATTGGTGTTCTGTTCCGCGCAATTATGGTTTATACTATTAATATTATTTTTATAGAAGTTATTATTAACATAGCTCACTTTTTAAGGATGATGATTCACTTATTTTTACCATAGAAATGGTTGGTGATCGAAAATTCAAATTCTAAAAACACTATTGGATTTTAGCACCAAAACTTTCAAGATAAAAAAAATGCATTAGTTACTAAGTGGTACATTATAATTATACTAATAGTTATCAACTCGGCCTATGGTATCGTTAAAACAAAAACAATGTCATTATTATCACACTCTGGATTAATATAATAAACAATGAGTTACGTGTTTTTTATCTATTACAAGTTATTCCGCGTGGTATTTATTTGATATTCTAAGTAGGCAGTACCAATGTACTATGTAGTAATCTGATACGTAATTCATAAGTCGTGTCGTACAGCATGACATATACATCAATCAGCAGTTTTAATATGACGCTCAAAGGCTCTATCATGCGTGATTCACAAATTACTCAGCGTAATTATACTCTGAACTTTGTGTATTATTCATTAGTTTTATGTATATTGATTTATCGGTTAATGGTTGGTAATGGATCTCTATATACGGATGTACCTACTCGTCGCCTCATTGTCTGCTAGCTGCGTACAAATTGCGACGTTTTGAATTTAGGTTCTAAGATCACGGTTCTTTGTTTGCTATTAAAACAATTTTGGGATCCTCATTTTTAGGAGCTTTGATTTTTGTCAGTTTTGGCGAAACGTTTACCTCTAGCATATATGTAAATATAGGTAAAAGGTGCTTATAATAACGATAAATTATTTAACAAAATATATGCCTATTCCTAATTAGTCAAAAACCTGCGTGCAAACCCAATGAAAAATTCCATGATTCATTAAGTAAATAATTTTGTTAAACTGATAAAACGTGCAAATAAAATACCTAATTAGAATTACAAATGATAGTCATTTCCCTCACATTTGAAATCGCCCTGGAATCGGGTCAAAAGTATGTTACGAAAATTCGACCCTGTTGCTTTGTTTTCCAGCCGCCAGCGCTTAATGGAACCTAATGAGGAACCAATTGCCATCGTAACGACAATTGAAATGTTGACCAGCGTGGAAACAAATTCACATGACCGTAGACTGTCATAAATGTCAATGGGTGAGTCACGTCGGCCACAACATTGATTTTGTCGCGCCGCACCGCATCTTATCCATGAGACCGACTCACTTCCTGCCAAATGCACGCTGATCAATTTTAACAACACCGCATAGGGTTTCATCGTACAACTGCCGCATTTTAATCAAAAGGATAATGACTGCCTTTACTTAATGAGTTATTACTGTAATACGTTTATCTTTTACTGAATGCAGGGAATTAAAATAATTGCTTCCATTACAAACCTCAATTCATTTCCTACAGCTAGTGAAACATCCTTTACTATAACGTAGGCATAAATGAAACACGCAAACATGGAAATCCTTACTAATTCATGAGTCATTTTAAAATAGCACCTGTTATGTTAACAAGACAAGTTACTACTACTACGTTTTTACTAAGAATGTGACTAATTTTCTTTAAATTAAAATTTCACGCACGTATGACACAACGCTACCAACTCATGCCTTTTGATTTGGTGCCGGTGTAAAT
The DNA here is from genome assembly GCA_009982885.2 of Hyles vespertilio. NCBI lineage: Eukaryota > Metazoa > Arthropoda > Insecta > Lepidoptera > Sphingidae > Hyles > Hyles vespertilio. The sequence goes on along the minus strand of CM042806.1, from coordinate 9,896,483 downwards.
AACATCCGTTCACTAAAATATCGAGGAATTCAAACATTAATATGAACGAAAGCTCACCACGGAACCCCTGTTAATATAAACTTTTAATATAACGCGAATACCACAATGAATCAATCGGGAAAAAATGTTATGTCTAAACATAATAATGTTTTACAAACATCGGGCGCTTGTGTTTATTTGTTTGTTAGTGCATATTATTATTGTGTATTGAGTCAACAAAATAATGATAGGACCCGCATAGGGGCGGTTCCACGGCTACTGATATGTATCTAGTTAGAAATGTTTACTTCCGCCACAATTTGTGATTGCGGGTCCTTGCTCCCTGTCTCTTCCTTCAACAATTGTTCGCACTTAGTATGATGTTGTTTTGCTCCATATATGGTAATAATGTTCGTATTGTGGTTTGAATAACTATGGAAATATACTTTAAATATATTGTGACAAATATTGTTTACGTAATAATCCTTGTGCGGGATTTACCCCATGTTTTACGCAGTATAAATGTCAAATTATGTTTTTTTGTAACAAAGGGAATCTCCATGAATCTAGAGATTGCTGCGGTATAAAGTTATCGTTGAATCCATTTCTCAACATGTTTAATTTATTTATTTATTTACTTACAATAGGTATATCAATAGCAAACACATCAATAGTATTACAGACAATTTTGATGCGACTAAAAACATTGACCTGTTTTATATCTACATGGGCAAAGAAAAATCCTTTGCTCCTAAAGTAAACGCGAAAATAAAAAGACAGTGACAAGTAGATACTATAATTTTGGGTAACATGAATTTTTTGTAGGGTATTTATTTGATTAATTTAGTATTATATTTAGTTGGACAATGTAAATCGTCGGAATTTGGTATTAAGCAAAGGTAGGTTATAATAGCGGTTTCCACTTCTGACTAAAGTATGACAAAAGATATTTAATAACGGTAACAAAATCTATGTTAAGTAATTACGAAGAGATAAACCTTGGTTAAAGAGATAAATAAAATACATAAACAAAATATGTTTTGAAATCTATAACGATAAAACTATATACATCCCGTCCAGATAAATTGCTGTAATACGCGAACTCCAACTCTTTGGTGCAAACGTGTTATGTATTTGGATGAAATTAAAAAATAAACACAATAACCGCTAGTCCCAAGAAGCTAGTCCCGTGTGAATAATGAAATATCTCATTACCTATTTGAATGAAAGTGGTTATGATGTAAAAATTATAATTCTCATAAGCGTGCCGTGACGCCTATTCATATTTGTCTCCCACGACGACGATGCGACGTCATTTCACTTAATAAATTACTGTTATGTTTTAACTTTACTACATTCAAACGTAATTTTTATGCAATATTTCACTTTCACCGTTGAGCTCACACACCTGTTTTAGAATAATTGAAGTGCCAAATATCAAGTAACGAGTATCTTTCTATTGTCTAAATTAATTACGAACTGTTCCCAATGTGAGTAATGAGACGGATTCATATATTTAATGAAGCAATAGATATTGTTTTATTTTCGTTGAATGCATTTACTTTTCTATTGCCAATTTGATTAGTTTCCTAATAATTTGATAAATAATTTCAATTTCGTTGATAGTACGAAACCGATCGACTGTGTTGTAAAAGTGTATGGCCATAAAAATCTATTGGCATTTGCAACACTATTTCTACATATAAATATTTCGAAAACAATGTGTGAAATTTGTAATTAAGCAAAATTGCATGTATAAGTTATATTTATGTTTCTTTGACTATTTTTATCTTGCGCTTAAAAATACAACCGAAAATGCGTATTCACACGCACATTGTACAGTTTGAGTTTAATGTTTTTGTAAATGTTCTACTGTAAATAAAGATTATTCATGTCAAATATGAAATGAAATAGGTATCTTATTTCTGCTGATTTTGTATAACATAAAATCTTGAACTTCGATGAACAACTATCGAACTATATATAATAATCTTATACCATTAATCATAGACCGCTTGGCATAAATGGTCTACTTTTAATTTATGTTATGTATATAATGTTATTGATTGGGATGATATAAAAAATAATATTTTATCGTATTTCACAGGTATTATTGTAAACCTATTATTCAAAAATTCACCACTCACATGTTCACCTTGACCTACCTCTACAGACGCTTAGTAATAAAAATATACCGTTGAAAGGATATGTTAAATACCTATTTACAATGTTGTTATATGTCTCAAAAGCAGGGGAGGAGTCTTAATCGTCGTCCCTACGTCAATGTGGGTTAAGAGGAGGTAGTGGCCGTTTTACTCTCCTGGCCTCTGTTAAATTAGAAGCATCCATTGGTAAAAGGATTATCTACATGATTATATGATATATCTGCAATTACGCAATTGTAACTTTTACCACCTTTTAAATTGCTATTAATATTGATCGATGGGATTTTACATTCCACTACTGTATCTGGTTATCTGCTCTATTTGTGTAACTTAACCACCTTTTATCTACCTAAATAAACGAACATCTAATGTTGAACCAGGTGTACTTGCATTCACGATAACCAGCCTACCTTAAACGCGTTAAAAAAATTAAAACAAGCATGTTCAGTGTCGAGTGCCTTCAACCGAGTTATTCAACCTTGCTAATCATTTTAAGTTACATAAAATTTGCACACACTTATTGGTAATATCTTAAGAAATACCACCAAAGGTCAATGCAGTAGACACGATTTAAAATTTCTAAACGAATGCAATTCTACGTTGCATTTGTAACCGCACAACATTGGATTCAATTTAATAAAATCAAAAAGGCTCTTACTTGTTAAAGGTCTGTTCGTATTGTTTTATTTCCTTCCTGGAGAATTCGTGAAATTCCGTATAAACGTTCACGAATTTATATTTTGGCTTAACCTCGAGGCCTTCTTCGAGTTTGTCGTTAATTTCTTGTCTTCTCGAAAGAATGCCGCTCAATTCTTCAGTAGCAGCCATCGTAATTATTTGCGCGCCAAAGAAAAGGATGAAAATGATGTTTTTTCGCACACAATTGAGCGCTCGACGGGGCGAGATGCTGCCTGCCGCTACGATCTTACAAATACTGGTAGTGCGGGCCGGCCAGTCGGCACTCTGTGCCTCGCACTCCCCTCGTATCGTAATCAAATCGCGGGGGACGGACGGATCGACTTGCCGCCACGCCGCGCCGCGCCGCCGCTCGCGTACATGCCGGCGCGGTGCGGTGCCTGGCCCGGGCTGCGGGCTACCAAACCGCACCATGCTCTGCCTAAATCTTGACACATCGTCGCATAATACTGTGGCCAACCTGCAGGCATTCAACAACACACAACCCCTGATAACGGTAATCTTTGGTGCATTAGCGTACTACCTGAAGGCTAGCAATTACTTCAACGGCGCCATGGAAATTACGCACCTTCGTCGCATGGGTGATTAAATGACAATATTGTAGGTAATGACTTACGGGCAAAACAAGCCACCTTTTTCCCTGCTTGTGATAGCTATAATGAATATTAGAAAATTTGTTCTATAATATAGCCTTAGAGTATTTATATATAGAGGGAGCGCTGTCATACATTCGCGATTTGAAAAACGTAGATATTTTCTTGTTCGTAATGTTGGTAGCGCACCTATATTAGTAAAAATTTAATTAATTATTTAGCAATAAATTTCTATAAATTCCTTAATTAGCCGAAATTATATTTAGCTATTATCCTTTTAATACGAGTTTGAGTGGAATTAAATAGACCTAAACTATTTATTTTTAATTTTTTTTTTCAAATAATTTATGTATGTTGCACAACCTGTTCCAATATTAGCCAATAGGAGGGCAGAAAAAGGTGGCCCGGCACCACCATTTTTATCTACGTTTTTGAAGTACCAGTGCTGCCTCTATATATATATATATATATATATAAATATATATGCTCTAAGAATATAGCAAGTGGAATGGGATTATTTGTTTTGTTGAGCATCAATATTATATCAGATACTTTGTTCTCTGATTTACTGTGAAATTTAATATACTTAACTTTACGTATTGCTATACAAAATGGAACAGGAGCGTTTTAAAACATTGTTTTTATGACACTGAGAGCAGAGAGACCTAATGTCTTCAGCTCCAATTCGGAGTTCGGTTACTCATTTTAAATTTAAAAAAAAAATAATAAATATTCTTTATTCAAACAGTCTTTCACAAGATCTTTTGAATCGTCCTTTTCTGCTACCACCGCTTCGGAACGTGTTGTAGCTGTGAAGAAGAAGCGGCGCAAGATACTCCCTCAGCGACACGAACTGTCTTCTTTTTTTTATTTATTTCGCCATTTACAAATAAAATGGTTCATGTCACAAGTTACAATAAAGTCAGTTTGATGCAAAACATGATAAATTTATTCCCAAGCAGTTTTATCTTCCACATAATCTGAGATTCTATAATATGCCTTTTTACACAGCTTAACTTTTATTAGTTTTTTAAACTTATTAATAATTAGCAGTTCTCTTAAACTGTTGAGAAGCTTGTTAAAGAAGTGTACACTTTGACCCATAAAAGAATTATTTATCTTGTGGAGAGTAACGTGTGAGGCAAGATTATGTTTGTTCCTAGTGTTCTTACTATGCATGACACAATTACGCTTAAAGTTATATTTTTACGAACATATAATAAATTTTCATAAATATATTGAGATGCAACAGTAAGAATATCTACTTCTTTAAACTTTTCTCTCAATGAAACTCTTGGACCAAGTTGATAAATGGCCCTAACAGCTCTTTTTTGTAAAATAAAAATATTATTAATATCAGCAGCATTTCCCCAGAGAAGAATTCCATAAGACATTATACTATGAAAATAGCTGAAATAGACAATACTTGCCGCTGCCTCATCCGTTAAACGCCTAATGGTTTTAACTGCATATGCCGCTGAACTTAATCTACCAGATAGTTTATTGATATGCGGCCCCCACTGGAGTTTAGCGTCGACCGTAATGCCCAGAAACGTAGTAGATACAACAGGATCCAATTCTTCACCGTTAATTTGTACAGTGGTAGATAATTGCCTAACATTGGGCAGTGTGAATTTAATACATTTTGTTTTTTTAGCATTAAGTAATAAATTATTACTATTAAACCAATGTACAACTTCACGAAGGGCACTGTTTACTTCATCAAAATCTAATTGTTGTCTTTTAATTTTAAATGTCAAAGATGTATCATCCGCAAACAACACAACTTCGTGATTATTCCCGACGTGATAAGGTCATTTACGTAGACCAGGAATAGAAAAGGTCCCAGAATCAGTGGCGGCGTAAGGTAGGTTGGCACCCGGGGCGGTTTTGTATTGAGCACCCCTACATAAACATAACACCCAATACTAAACAAGCCTACAGCAGATACTCGAGATCGTGCACTTATCAAATCTGACTTTTATCGGAGGAAAGCTATTGTGCTCTTCTTTGGGTGGCACGGAGGCGGCTGGAACTGTATGTTAGTGTCACTGGCCTTCCAGCCTGGCACGTTAGGGATGTTTTGACCGAGCCGGGTCCCTCACAAAACCTCCGCTAGCATACCGACTAAATTCCTTGGATGACCGTCACACGCATTATGGGCGGCCCCAAACATCACAAGGCGAGAAGCGCATGGCCTCAGCGTCCTATAGAAAATCATTACTGGATGTTTTTTTTTTTAATTCTTGCCCGGCATAATAGCCGCATTGCGCCTGATGGTGAGCGCAAATGCCACCCAGGCAGAGTATCCATTGGCATCGGACGGCAGTCCCATGCCAATAGATACAATTATGCCGGCCTGCTAAGATGCCTTCTCACACTATGGCGGAAAGACCCAGGATTATAGGAAGGTGGGAACACGTGAGACGGCAAACAATTCCACAGCCTGACGGTGCGGCACAAAAAATAATTTCAGAACCGTTTGGTTCGCGCCGGGATGGTGTGGACCATCAAGCTATGGCTTCGCAAGCCAGCACGCGTGGTTCTGGTTAAGAATGGAGTGGAGGGGATCAAGTTGAATAATTCCTCAGAGCATTCACCGTGATACAGGCGGTAGAACACGCTTAGAGAGGCGACATCCCTCCGCAGTTGTAGCGACTCTAAGTTGCTCGTAACGTCTGCATCATTCACATCCATCCAAGGCATCGAGCAGGTACGGGTGGATCCATCCCAGAGGTGCGAACAGTACTCGATACCCGGCCGGACCTGCGCTTTATACAAGCGATAAAGCTGACCGGGCGTGAAAAACCGACGCACCTTGTTCAGGACTCCAACCCTGCGTGATGTGGCAGACAGTAATATCTGTCAAGGAATCACATCGAGGGCGTAAGCCATCGATGTGATTCCTTGGATTGAAATCACAGCGGATATCCACACCAAGGATACTCAGGTCATTCCGCACTGAGAGGGGAGCACCCTGAAGAATAGGGAGGGGAGAGAACGGGGATTTTTTGCACGTGAACGCACACACCTGGGTTTTCTTGGCATTGAACTCAACCATATTCCTGGAACCCCATGTAGAAATGAGATCCAAGGTCCGGTTGAGCTCAATGACAAGATCTTCGCGTCCCTCCACAGTTTCGACTCGGCAACCCGGAGGCCCGCAGTGGTATCGCCCATGGACCGTGCTGTCATCTGCATAGCAATGAATGTTGCCAAGCGACAACATGTCATTGATATGCAGAATAAACAAGGCGGGGGACAGCACCGAGCCCTGTGGAACTCCGGCATTTACCGACATGAGCGCCGAAGCGTGTCCGTCGACGACTACACGTATTCTATGCCCGTGCAAAAAACCGGAAATCCACGAACACAGGTTGCTGGGCAGACCGTATGCCGGATTTCTTCTTTTGAAGGGTGCGACTGTTTCAAAACGCGGTGCCAGTTAAAGATGTTTAGGTCATCTACGTCAAAGATGAGGCCATGCGCCCTGTCGCTCATATCCAAGTAGTAGGTAGGGCGCACCGCCCCCTGCACAGTATGCCAAGCCCAGCGTAATGTCGCCTCTTATGACGGTTAGGTAATACCGTGGCGAAATTCTCATACTCTACGACAGGGTAGAGGCGCCGTAGCGGTTCAGTCATTTATTGCCCGGCAACCCTTTTGTGCAGGTGGCAGTGAGCGGGATCGTTCACCTCGCGATCCTGTCTCGTGCTATTCTTCTGCGAGATCACGATCTCGCAGAACGAGAGTTTTGCTTGCCAAGCCTTGCCAATCTCGACCATCGAGGGCATCACGACCGAGAGCGAGAGGTCTACTCTGGCGGCTGCATGAAGTATTCTGCGCTCATCACCCCAGAGTGGGCACTCCGAAAGAGTGTGTATTTTCACAATGATGGCACACAGCGGAAAGAAACCGTAAAAGGCCATCGATCGCACAACTCCCGCCTACAGCCTCTGGTAAGGGGTGCCAGAATCTTCGAAGTTGAGTTGGTTAGACCAGGACCTCCCGAAGCTGAACCCTTAAGAAATTAAGTTTTATTTACGATACCCTCAGACCAGCCCCTAATAATAGATTATCAGAAAAAGTCTTAATTTTAATTAGAAAAGAAAGAAATTTATTTTACTTTTGGTTAACTGATAATGGGAAGAATGTGCTTGCTTTTCTGAGCAAAGCTTCCCAAAACGGGGCTCCAGTTTGGCTCACTCGACTCGATCGCCCCTGGGACAATGCTGCGACGCCCCAGGGCTTCATGACGCTTAGTTTGGGAAGCCCTAGGCTAGAGAATGCGTCTGCTGCCTTGACTAGTTTCAATCTTAGGCTCATGGCAGGACATGAAAATGCCACCGACTATACAAGACAACTCTAACATACTTCACCAGGAGATGATAGAGACCTCCACGCCATCAACTGTGATGTAGGCCCCTGCAAGTGGCTCCTAGACTCGTGCAAGCGGATAATCTCAAATTTATCAGCTACGAAGCCCAGCTACCGAATTTTAGAATTCATTATTTTAGAGAATGAGACATTATATTTAAAATACTTCAAAATATACTATTAGTTTTATACAAATAGCTAGATACAAGGGTTGGTAGTTATTTCTGGATACAGGTAGATTTTGTGTGCTTTCTGTGGGTGTCTTTGGCACCCCCTGGTGCTTGGTACCCGGGGCGGACCCCCCCCCCGCCCCCCCTTTACGCCGCCACTGCCCAGAATTGAACCCTGCGGTACTCCCATTGTGACCGCAGATCCTCCAGAAAGTTTTCCATTAATATCAACCTTCTGTACCCTATTGCTCAAATATGAGGACAAAAGATTGAGAGCTCGGTTCCTGATACCATAGTGGCGTAATTTCCTGACCAGAGTGTCATGCTCTACGCAGTCAAAGGCTTTAGATAAGTCACAGAATACACCAAGTGCATCCTGCGACTCTTCCCAAGCGTCATAGATTTGTTTTAGTAGAGATACTCCCGCGTCAATTGTTGATCGACCCCTCGTAAATCCGAACTGTTTCTGGTGTAGCTAGTTATTGGTGTTGAAATGTGTTAATAATTGAGTAAGAATTATTTTCTCAAATAACTTGCTAAGCGTTGGTAAAATTGAAACAGGTCGGAAATTGGTCGGATCCGAGCTGTCACCGGATTTAAAAAGAGGCACCACCTTGCTTTGTTTCATCAGGTCAGGAAAAACACCAGATACCACACAGTGGTTGAATATCTCTGCTAAGTGGGGTGCTATATGCTCAATGATTAAAGATATATTAATTACAGAAATTCCCCACAAGTCTGCGGTCTTTTTAAACTAATTTCTTTAAACGATTTTAATATATGCTGCGGCCCAATTTTCGAGAACTCAAACGCCACGTTACATTCAGGTACAAGTTTTTCAAGTTTAGATTTAAAGCAGACCTCGAAGATGACTGAAGATGTTGAGTGGTATTTTTGGGAATATCAGTAAAAAATCTTTCAAATTCAGTTGCTACTTCCAGATCTGCTGTACAACTCCTATTATTTATTTAAGATTAAAGTTACTTTCACGTACCGAGTTTTTACCAGATTCAGAATTAATAATATTCCAAGTAGTTTTGATTTTATTGTTAGACATTTTATTTTATTTCTTAAATACAAGGATTTAGCTGTGGAACAAGCTCGTTTGAAAACTTTAGAGTAATTTTTTACATATTCCTTAAAAGTCGGATTTTGGTTAAACATTCTTTCATTGTATAGATTATATAGTTTATTCCGACTTTTAAATAAACCAGTGGTTGCCCACTCACTAAATGTCATTCGCTGATTTACCATAATAGTTTTAGATTTATATACTTTTCTAAATTCACATTTAATAATTTCAAATAATGAACTGTACAGTTTGTCTGGGTCTTGGTGAAGGGACAGAGCTGGCAGATTGTTTTTGATATTTATTCTAAATTTTGCCATGCGATATATATTGTTAGGAACAAACTTAATACTTTTCCTTAGAACTTTACTTTTAGTGCTAGGTAATGAAATATACTGACCACAATGATCAGAGTCTAAAACATTAATTACTGACTTTTCACAAATTGAGAAACTAGTAAAAATATTATCAATACATGTAGCACTTGTCGCAGTTATTCTAGTTGGTTCAAAAAATAAATGATGCAGGTTGTATGATTTAAATAGATTAATAAAACTGCAAGCTATAGGAGATTCTTCTAATATGTTAATATTAAAGTCTCCACAGACAACAATTCTTTTGGTGAAACACATACCTTGTGCAATGCATCTTCTATAATTTTCAAAAAGGTATTATGTGATGCACAAGGGGGTCTGTATACACATATTACAATATATTGTTCAGTCTCTATACAAGCTACTTCCATAACTCGTTCAACAGACAGGTGCACAATATCAAGTCTTTCCTTATATTTAATAAGATTATTTATGATTATTAACGAGCCTCCATGTAAAATATTTTCTCTGTTGAACGAGCTTGCAACTTGATGATTATTGAAATTGAACATGAACTGGTAGCTTTTAAGACAATGTTTAGTAATACATAAAATGACAATTTTATTACAGCTCATAAACAACTCAATTTCTAAATTTTTATTTCTCATACCTTATATATTTTGCTGTACCAAGTTGAAAGCATTTTTATTATTAAAATTACATTTAATATAATATTTATTTTTATTTGGAGAGCTAGAGTTTATCTCTATTGTCCTTAAATCTAATTTAAATAATTATCAAATGTCAATTGTTTCAGATTGCTATAATCTGAGTCAACATTTATTTGCTCATTAGAGCTTTGTCGGTTAGCCAAGTTCTTGGCTGTAATACATAAATAATATGATAGCGCATCAGCTACCTGTCTCTTAATAAAAAGAGGAAGATAAACTTTATCTCTTGTCTTATTAAATATCTTATTATTATTCTCTTTATTTTATTTAACATATTTTTTCTATTTTTACATAGGGGTAAACTAGATAGCTATTGCCCACTTAAGAGTTTGTTACACATTGACATTAAAAAAAAAAACAAAAATATTGTAGCTACCAACTTTTAATACCATTTATTATAACCTAATAAAATCTTCAGTAGAGTGTTTACAGTTTTTAGCTAAAAATAACATGACTTATTAAATATTGCAGTTAAATAAACATTGTCTGAAAACTACAGTAATTGCCCACAGTTTATAGTAATTGCCAACATCACAGCACAGTAATTGCCCAGTCTCTTGAAATTATAAATTAAACATAAACCCAAATAAATATTCAAAACAAAATAATTAAACCTAAATAGAATAAAATATTAAAATAAATTTCGTTTAGCTTTCTTAAAAGCATCAAATATATTTTATGCTGATGCTGAAGATTCAGAATCACCAGAGACAGAATCATCAATTTTGAAACAACTGTATAAGCCCATATACGTCCCACTGCAGGGCACGGGCCTCCTCTACAATCGAAAGTACGATTGAGAGTGGTTAGGCCATATAGTTCACCACGCTGGCTTAGTGCGAGTTGGCGAACTTCTATACCATAGAAATTCTTATAAGACTGGACCTCAGAACGCCGTATTTTTCAGCAATCTGCCTAGTAGATAAGTTGTGGCTTACATCTTGAACAACTTCAATCGCTTTTTGCATAATTTCTTTAATATATTGGACTTTAGGTGCCTTCGGCATTCTGTTAATAAAATGATAATTACCAATTAATATCGTTTATACCAGGGTTTCCCAACCTTTTTCTAGTGCGGACCCCTAGCGCCACTTTATTATGATTAGCGGACCCCTATAAATAATACGAAAAAAATAACTTTTATTTGCAAAAAAAAAACCATGGATATATTACTTACATAAATTATTTTACTTTTTTTTTTTGACTGCCTCTGTTGCGTAATTGTACTAGGGTACGGTTACAAAGCTGAGGTCTCGGGTTAAAATCCCGGGTTGGGCAAAGTGATATTGGATTTTTCTATTTATTATCAGCCCAGAGTGTTGTGCCCGATATGGTGGTAGGGTCCTATCATACCTATCACTATCACATCGTGGGACAGAACCTACAAGGTGAAATGTGGGTGTCCTGGCACCTCTGCCTACCCCTTCTAGGAAAAAGGCGTGAGTTTATGTATGTATGTAAATTATTGTAAAAATGCAATGGTTAATGTTGCCGTTTTGCGGCTAAAGTTGTAATATTTGGGTCATTGTTGCTCAGTTGGAGCCTTAAATTTGCTTCTAGTTGTAGTCTATTATCTGTATTTTAAAAACCCTTTTCGCTTAAATTTGTTGAGGGGAAAGGCGACAACTGCTTCTGCTTAATCATATTTAAAATTTTGCCAAAAATTTGTTAAAGCATATTCTTTGAATGTTCTCTTTAGTGTCGAATCGTAACTTATTTCAATTAATTGATTTTCCTGAACCGTTGTAAGGCCTATGACGTCTATAACATTGACACGGAATGGGTCCATAAACCAATTGTCACCGCGGTCTGAATGTGGAAAATAATCTCGAAATGAAGACTTCAAAACTCGCAGGTGCTCAACGATTACTTCCTGAGTCTCCTTTGCAACATAGCTCCGCCAGTTGATAGCAAAAATGACGAGAGAGTAGGAAAATGATCAAAATTACCTTGAGAAGAGCGATTTGTTCATAAATCAATTTTTTTTATTAAAGTTCTTTTTTTGTTGTCGTAATTTTATGTTGTCTGCGGACCCCCCTGAGAACGGTCCGCGGACCCCCAGGGGTCCACGGACCCCAGGTTAGGAAACCCTGGTTTATACATACGAATTACGAAATAATAAACAATTAACTATAAGTACAGGCGATGAAACTTTTTAACCGAAAAAATATTGACAGTCATTGCCATATGGCAATGACTATGGACATTGTCATATGGCAATCACTAAAATTATTGGTGGCAATCGCTAAAAGTATACAGATTCAGTTCAGTGATTGCCCACAGCCAAAAAAACGTGTTAAAAATCTATTTTGAACATACATTTCCATGTAAAACTAAGAAAATACTATTAATTCATCATAGGTAAAGTAATAACGCTCAAAAAATGAAACAAACACTATAAAAATGAACATTTAACAAGCATATTCTTAAGAAAATTGTTCAATTATTTCTGTTTATGAAACACTTCCACCGGTCTTTTCAAAATCCGCCATTACTGTTATTTTTTTCATTAATGTTTCCAGTTGTAAAATTTGTATTAACCATTAATTAATAAAAGCACCATCTGATAATCTTTAATCCAACTAGGATGACACAAAATCGACAACAGACAAGGTTTTGCTTAATGCGGGCAATCATTATCGGTGGGCAATCACAGTCTGGTTTACCCCTATATAAATTATAAAAAATATACATATAAAAATATAAAAAAATAATTTATTTACCCTCCGGTGGTGAGGCTCATGACCCAAGCCACCGGCGGTTAGGGAGACAAAGTGAGGAACCGCCTCACAATGCGTGCCGTGTCCCAATAATACTGCCTTCTGTATTAATTGACTTTTGACCCAACAGCCAATTGAGAGCCTCTGTAGGTGTTGGTTGAGGCTCTTTGGTATCAACCCATGAGCAGAAACGACAATCGGGACAATAATTGTTGAATCGACATCCCACATGTCGGTAACCTCGTGAGCTAAATCTAAATATTTAGACATTTATCTCATCAGCTTTGACGAGGTTATCGTCATGCGGAATGGCGACGTCAACAAGTATAGCCCGGCGCGCCAATCGATCTATTATCACAATATCAGGCTTATTGGCGACAATAGTCCTGTCTGTGATAACAGATCGATCCCAATACAACGTTGCATGACCATTTTCAAGAACTGGTTGAGGAACATACTGGTAATATGGCACTTCAGAAGTCACCAGTCACTAGTTGTGTCTATGCAAATACTCGCCGTTAGCAAGATACGAACAACCGGAGATAACATGCCTGATGGACTCGACAGGACGGTGGCATGCCCGACAGATGTCGACCGTACCGTCCCTTCAGGATGTATTCCTATAGTTGTTCGTCTTATAACTTCGTCCATAATTGCAAAGACAAAACCCTCGTTTCTCTAAAGAGGTTACCGAAGCGCAGCCAAGACACAGACGCTAGTCGGTCCACATCAGGCCCATGAAGGGCTCGATAGAACCGACCGTGCAGCTCCTTGCTTCTTTCATATGTCCTCGCGATCCCTAATGCCTACCACCAGAGTTCTCCGCCAGTTCTCAATCGCCAGAGACAGCGGGGTAAATCCTTTATCTACCATAACTACAACCCTATGCATATCCACGTCACTGTGAAGGAAATAATCCCTGAGATTGCACACCTCGCGATTATGTACGTCCTTAGCATTAAGAATGCCTCGGCCCCCACATCTACGCGGGATGTACAATCTCATCACTGACGAACGTGGATGATGCATACGATGTGCAGTTAGGAGAGTTCGGACTTTACGATCCAGGGCGGCCAATTCGGTCTGAGTCCATTTGATTATGCCGAAAGAGTACATGAGTCTGTACTCATGTATCATGTATGTATGCCTGTGCATAACCCAACCGTTGAAAGCGCGAATCTTGTTTCCACCTGACAAAAAACTGTTAAGTACTTTTGTCAGGCGGCTAAAGAAACGCTCTTTCTCATCGATTGTTTACATCTGCACCCATGATACCAAGAGCCTCTGGCATACCCAAATATTTTGTACGTTTCCGTCACAGAGAGGGACCTGAGACTTACAGTCTCTGAGACTTGTATGTCATCAGAGACCGCTACCTCCCCTCGCTTCACATGAATAACCGCACTTTTATCGACACCAAACTCCATATTGATTGAGTTGCTAAATGTTTCAGTTATGTTTAACAACTCATCAATTCGGATTGTTTTTGATGCAAATAATAAGGCTCAGAGCCTCTCCGCAGACGGTAGCCTAACCCTGAATCCAACAACAGCGTGCTGAGGGGATTCAGGGCCATGCAAAACCACAGTGGACTCAGACTGTCGCCCTGGAATATACCCCGCTTAATTCTAATCGGCTCATCACAATCAGGAGGAGCCGTAGCGCCTGGATATCTCAGGACAGTGATCCACTGCCCCATACAAGACCCAAGGAAGTTGCATAAATTTGTATCAATTTTATACAAATTTAAAACTCTCATGAGCCATGTATGGGGCACTGAATCATATGCCTTTTTATAATCTATCCAGGCAGCCGTTATCGGCTGTTGGCAAATGGTCATGTCAATGAGAAAGAGCTCCTTTGTAGTTTGTACCACGGGATCCATTCATGCAACCTGTCTGGCCGGAATAGAGAATTGATTAGAAGAAATATGGTCTGTAATTTTGGATCTAATAATGGAAGTCAAAACTTTATAAATAGTTGGAAGGGCATGTATGTCTATAATTTTTGGTTCCGTGGTAACACCGGATTTAAAAAGCAGGTGAGTGACACCTGTCGTCATAAATGTTGGAGCGATCCCCTCTCAAGCGCAATCCTGGAACTGTGTTGCTAATCGAGCATGCGAACTTAGAAACCATTTTAACCAAAGTTGTGCAGACCACTTTTTTTTTGTAGAAGTCTATGCGTTCTGCGTCCCCGAAAAAGCTTGCGTCACAAAACGCATAATCTTCGGCCTGCTATTTCCTTCTCTGAAGGAAATTAGCTTGCCGATGAGAATTCGGGTCCTGTTGATACGGTCCTCGATCTTACGCTGCCAAGCAAGCACAGTCACAACATCTCGAGTGGCTTTAAAATCACTTGGAAATTTACATTAGCCACTCGACATGCTGCGACGGCCGCGCAGAAAAGGATCGAATGCGTATCAACAAGATCCCGACTGGACTCCAAGTACGTAGGTAACATGGAGTCCACAGCTCCCAACCAGCATCAAATTTCGTCTATGCGTCGGCAAAACGCGGCAAGCGCGGTCTACAAGACGCGGATAGAGATACAAATTCCGAAATCGCACGTTCCAAAGCCCCTCTCAGACGTTGTTCATCTTGGGGACTTACATTGCTGTTCATGTCGTCCGTCAGATCGATACTAGCAGCAAGGTGTTGTGGTGTGTCTGCTGCTTGATCTACGGTGACGGACGGGACATTGACGTCCTGGACAACACATAAGTCCGTGCGCAACCGCTCAAGTACTTCATCATCCAACAACTTACGCCGCTGAATAAATCGTACTTGATCCGACAGTCGTTGGGATGACACATCAACTGTTGGTTCCAAAGCCTGAAACAGAGACAGCATTTTAGTACGATACGCAGTGAGTTTAGTTCCTCCTTTGTTGCCCCAAAGTAGGCCCGCATGACATTCTCATTCAATTCTTGGGTCCATCTCATGCGGCGCATTACTCCACCGGTAGCGGGGACCGTAGGCGGGACACTCGGCCCCATAGGTCCCAAGCCCACTGCTGGAGGGGGTCGTCCTCTTCGCCGCGCAGGTCTTGGTGGCGGGCGGGGACGACTGCAGCTCGCCGTGTTGGCTCGACACGTCGAAGTTCGGCGTCAACTCGAAAACGTCCGAAGGCCGACGCCCACGACGCGGAGCTCGACGAGCTGGGAGATCTCGAACGGGCGATTCGTCTTCTGGCTCGTGTTATCATCTTGTGATCATCTTATTGCACTCAATTCTTCAGTTCAGTTCAGTTTTTGTTTATAATGGCTCTGTCGCAGACTCGACAATTTTGCCAATGTCAAGTGTTGGAAAGCACAGATTAAATAAAAAGCGTATAAATTGTGAAAATAAGAAACGGAACAAAAAATTATAAACTTAATTAATATTGAGAAAACAATAAAACATTGATGAAACTAAAACAACAACACAAAATAACTATACATTTAAATTAAACTCTACTCACAAACCCTATTTCCTTTCCCCCGCTGATGATGGGCAGCAGCGTCGTCAGCGCGAGTCCCCTCCTGCGCTCGCCAACCCGCCTACCAAGCGTGGCGAGTATTGGCAAATACCCCTCAATGGCGACACAAAAATTGACCAGGCCCCCAGTCCCCGGCAGCCCCACTATTCCTGGCGATGGTAGCAGCCACGGTTACGGTGGGGCAGGGGGTGCTAAGAATCCCCGGGTTGGCCCCGGCTACCACCCCCGACGACGACTGGCCCTGGTAACACACAACATACGCACTTTGAGGACAGACGAGAAGATTGTCGAACTGGAAGAAGAATTGAGCGGGTTACACTGGGATATTCTGGGGTTATCGGAAGTCCGAAGAATCGGAGAGGATACGATAACCCTGAAGTCTGGTAACCTGCTCTTCTACCGGGGGGACGACCAACAGTCCCGAGGAGTGTGGTCGGATTTCTCGTCCACAGGTCTCTCATCAACAACATCGTATCCATCGAAAGTGTGTCGAGCAGGGTAGTATACCTTATACTCAGAATATCCAAAAGATATTCGTTGAAGGTCATACAGGTATACGTGCCGACCTCGACACACCCAGATGAAGAAGTAGAGGAGATGTATGAGGACATTAGTCGGGCCATACATACTTCCAAAACCTACTTCAATGTTGTTATGGGGGACTTCAACGCAAAGTTGGGCAAGAGAAGCGATGCAGAGTTGAAAGTGGGGCAATTTGGACATGGGCAACGGAACCTCAGGGGTCAGAGGCTGGCCGACTTTCTGGAAAAAGAGGGACTCTTCGCGATGAACTCTTTTTCCAGAAGCCGCCTCACAGGAAATGGACCTGGTTGAGTCCTGACGGTTCTACGAGAAATGAGATAGATTTCATCTTGACGACGAATAGACGGATTCAGTGATGTCTCTGTGATCAACAGGGTGAAAACCGGTAGTGATCACCGAATGGTTAGGGGCACATTGAATATCAACGTCCAATTAGAAGGGCGCCGCTTGATGAAGTCTACGCTCCGACCTACTCGCGCCCATATCCAAAACCCCGAGAGCTTTCAACTCGAGTTGACAAATCGCTTTGATTGTCTAAAAGAAGACCTTGCAGTGGACGAGTTAAACAGCGGTTTGGTAGAAGCTATCCATACGGTGGGAACTAAGTATTTTAGACCTCGCCGTAGAGATAGAACCACAAAAAACTCGCGATCCACACTCTTGACCTCATGGCCTAACGTCCGATCTTTGACGCTGCAGTACTTCCGTTGACGCCGAAGCATATCGGCGGCTCAATAGACGATCTGGAAGTCCTTGCGACACGATGTCCGTTGCTCACAATACTGTGAGCATTAAGGAGACAATTGAGGCGGAACGGAGGCTCCAAAGTGTTTGCAAGAGACTTGTCTATGGTCAAAGCCAGTTGTCTAGGCTGAAGACGGAAGACGGCCGCGTGGTATCGACGAGGGCAGAGGTATGAAGGGAGATCGAGAGGTTCTACGGACAGCTTTACACCTCGGTTGCAAACCTACTGGTTAGCTCGGCCGAAGACCCGAGAGCCGAGTTAATTCGACACTTTAGCGATGATATCCCGGACATCAGCCTGTTTGAGATTGAGATGGCCCTCAAACAACTTAAAACAACAAGGCGCCGGTGAGGACGGAATCACTTTGAAGCTTCTGAAAGCGGCGGAACGCCGGTACTGAAAGTCCTTCAGAGGTTCTTCAATTCCGTTCTCCTCGAGGGCTCAACGCCGGAGGCATGGAGCAGGAGCTTGGTGGTACTGTTCTTCAAAAAAGGTGATAACACTTGTAACACAACTACAGGCCCATCTCGCTCCTGAGCCATGTCTATAATTGTTTTCAAGGGTCATCACAAATCGTCCTCGAAGGCAGGTTTGATGACTTTCAGCCTCCCGAACAAGCCGGTTTCCGAAAAGGCTTTAGTACCATAGACCATATTCTACGCTACGGCAGGTTATACAAAAAACCGAGGAGTATAACTTGCCGCTTTGTTTAGCGTTTGTGGACTATGAGAAAGCCTTTGATTCGATCGAGACCTGGCTGTGCTACAGTCTCTTCAGCGGTGCCACATAGACTATCGGTACATCGAAGTGTTGAGGTGTATATACAACAACGCCACCATGTCGGTCCGAGTACAGGATCAGAGCACGAAGGCTATTCCACTACAGAGAGGGCGTGAGACAGGGAGATGTCATATCTCCGAAACTGTTCACTGCCGCGCTGGAAAATGCCTTCAAGCTCTTGCAGTGGAAAGGATTCGGCATCATCATCAACGGCGAGTATATTACTCACCTTCGATTTGCCGACGATATTGTAGTCTTGGCAGAATCGCTGGAAGACCTTAGCACTATGCTCGAAGACCTTAATCGAGTTTCCCAATAGGTGGGTCTTAAAATTAACATGGATAAAACGAAGATCATGTCGAATATCCATGTTGTGCCCACCCCCATTGGAGTCGGGGGCTCGACTCTCGAAGTTGTAGACGAATATGTCTATTTAGGACAAGTGGTCCGGTTAGGCAGGTCCAACTTCGAAAGAGAGGTCATTCGGCGAATCCAACTCGGTTGGGCAGCGTTCGGGAAACTTCGCGACGTCTTCTCGTCCAAAATACCTCAGTGCCTAAAATCGAAAGTCTTCGATAGTTGTGTGTTACCAGTGATGACATACGGCACCGAGACGTGGCCTCTCACTGTGGCCTCATTAAAAGGCTCAAAGTCACTCAACGAGCCATGGAGCGGGCTATGCTCGGTGTTTCCCTACGAGATCGAATCAGAATGAGGAGATCCGTAGGAGAACCAAGGTTACCGACATAGCCCATAGGATTGGCAAGTTGAAGTGGCAGTGGGCCGGGCACATAGCTCGTAGAACCGATGGCCGTTGGGGCCGAAAGGTTCTCGAGTGGAGGCCACGTATGGCCATATTTGGGTGGTAAATACATTTTTTCCTAAAATAATAGTATATACCCTTTTATTTATAAATACTCTAAGGTATAAAAGAGTTTAAATTATTATTTTAGCAAAAACTATGGATTTACCACCCAAAATGACGATATTTAAAAAATCATAAAAAAAAATTGTCGCGTTTCTAGGCGAAATTTTAATTACATTGTGTTTGTAGCCACTAAAACTACCACCCGGCTTTGTTTTCGGTAGCAGTCTTGAGATACCCGGTATAAATACTCTAAGGATGGTAAATACATAGTTTTTTTCCTTAAATAATAGTGTACACCCTTTTATTTTTAAAGGACGTTATGGTATGCAAGGCTATAAATTATTATTTTAGCAGAAACTATGGATTTGCCACCCAAAATCGACGATATTTAAAAAATTATAAAAAAAATGTTGTCGCGTTTCTTAGCAAAATTTTTAGTTGCATTGTGTTTGTAGTCACTAAAACTACCACCCGGCTTCGTTGTCGGTAGCAGTCTTGATATACCCGGTATAACCGTCTCTAAGGCACACTTGTACGATTACAATTCAGTGGCCTCGGGTTCGAAATTCGAATATCAGGCGGACAAAGTGATATTGCATTTTCTATAAATCATAAGCATGGAGTCAGAAATTGGTCCCCTTATGACAATAAGCTCGCCCCATACCATACGTAGGATGGAACATGCGGAAACGTGGTAGCACCTCTGCCTAACCCTTCTAGGCAAAAGGCGTGAGTTTATGTATGTGTATATGTATATATTATGTGTGTATGTATCAGCCCATATACGTCCCACTGCAGGGCACGGGCCTACTCTACAATCGAGAGTACGATTGAGAGTGGTTAGGCCATATAGTCCACCACGCTGGCCTAGTGCGGGTTGGCGGACTTACATACCATAGAAATTCTTATAAATCGCTATCTATGGTATGCAGGTTTCCTCACGATGTTTTCCTTCACCGTTTTAGTGCGTGGTGATTGACTATCAATGCACATATGACTTCGAAAAGTCAGAGGTGTGCCCTAGGATTCGAACCCGCGACCACCGTGAACATGTTGGCAGCCGCGTTTGTCCGTTTGCCAACAGGCCACCACGCACTTCAGTGTGTGTATATGCTAAAAAATAAATGTTGAATTTAAAAACAGGTACTACCTACTTAACAACCACATCTAAAAATATTTAATTATACCTATTATTAAATATGTAATTTACCCAGTTTAAATACCTGTTTTATTTAGTAGGGAAATTAAATAGATTCAATAATAAAAATAAAACTATTCTAAAATATAAAGTAAATAATAAACAATTTTAATATTTTAAATTAGATCTTAAATGCTGTTTTAAAACCAATTTATGTTCATAGTTATCGTTTTTTTTTATTTTTCGCTCAAAAAGTATTCAAAGTAGTTCGAAATGGACAAAACATTCGAGAAATAAAATAAGTCTTAAAACTGTTTGTGAATAAGACCATGGGGTCTTTTACACAGTTTTTTTACAGTTTTAAAAAAGTGTGGATGGCCACATAATAGGTTATGTATATAGGAAAGAACTGTATATGTACGAACGTATAAGTATGTTCAGTTTAAGTGGCGAGAAAAGTTTATAGGTATAGCTTTTACAAAAATGTTAATAATCATTTCCTAACAAGATGCTGAGCTGAAGACAATCTGGGGGCGTTTTTAATGGATATTCTTTAGCTGACAGCCAAACTCGTTTTATGAAATTTGCAAATTGGGTTTTTACTTTTTCATGAAAAATAAGAGTTTATCGTCACGGTTCCACAGTGAAACGAGCTAAAACAGAGATGTGATTCTACGAATCTTGATTTTATAACAACGAAAATATAATTATCTTTTCATCGGCTATGTTTAATCTAAATTCGTGGAATTTTGTTTTGTTTTATTATGCCAGGTATTAACAATGAATGAAAGTTCTACGAAAATTCTGGTTTCCATCTCTTGACAGTACAGTTACAGTTTAATTTAGATTTGGATGGTGGATTAGGGGCAACACAAGGCTAATATCTTGTTTGTGTTTTGGTACTATTGAATTCAGCAGTTCGGCACTGTTTGACTATTTAATTGATCGCGTTGGCATTTAATAGAACTAACATAAAACGCTTGACTCATTTTGTTTTGTGTTCAAATACCCGACGACTCTTGCAAACCGATTAGGACCATATATCCGCTGAGAAACTAAATAACTAAACTAATAATAAATATGATGTTCATACCACTTGATGTTGATAGTAATCCTTGGTAAGTTTAATTAACATTAAATGACCTAATAATAAAAGCAAGGAACGGGTTCCCATAAAAAGAAACTGTAGTTTTTATCCGTATCCTCATTGAGTCTCTTGGGACCCCTGGTTTCCCTACGAGCTCGAATCAGAAATGAGGGAGATTCCGTAGGAGAACCAAGGTTACCGACATAGCCCATAGGATTGGCAGTTGAAGTGGCAGGGGCCGGGCACATAGCTCGTAGAACCGATGGCCGTTGGGGCCGAAAGGTTCTCGAGTGGAGGCCACGTACAGGCAAGCGAAGTGTTGGACGCCCGCCTACAAGGTGAACGGACGATCTGACTAAGTCGCAGGAAGTCGCTGGAGCAGGCCGCTTCCAACAGGTCATTGTGGAGATCATTGGGGGAGGCCTATGTTCAGCAGTGGACTTCCTGTGGCTGATATGATGATGATGATGACTGATACTGTATGATGTAAGGTAAGGGACTATGAGGCACTACGTTATAGACTTATCTAAGGCCTTTGACACTGTATCTGTCCCGACCCTTTTATTCCAAAATGGAACGTATTGGTATACGCGGTATTGCACTTGACATTTTTACAAGCTATCTTACTAATAGATACCAACATATTACAATAGGTGAAATAATTTAGTAATAGAGCAAAAATTGATTATTGGCGTCCCACAAGGAGTATCTTTCAGGCCAACCTTATTTTCTTCTCTATATAAATGACCTATGTTCCCTATCCCTCCCAATTGCTCGGTGTTCACATATGCTGATGATACAGCTCTCTTGATACATGGCAAAGACTGGAATGAAACACAGTGTTTATGCTCAGGCGGCAATAGACAAGGTGGCTGTGTGGCTAGCCAAAACCTCCTAACATTAAATCTAGAAAAAAACGAAAGTAATCCCGTTTTGTATTAGTAACCAGTCTCAACCAACATTTCCGATTACAGTAAAAGTCACACATGTCAGCCACCCAGCATCACACTTGTTCCTGTACCTCATTAACATTAACGTCGAACATAACATATTTAGGAGTACTGATTGATAACCACTTAAATTGGCATGCTCCATAGGTAATCTAGTTATAGGCTTCGTAAACTTATGTATATTTTCAAAAAAATTACGTTTTTTCGGCTGATTTTGAAACACTTATGTCAGTATACAATGCACTATGCCAGTCTCTTTGATGTATTGTGTCACGGCATGGGGCGTTGCACCAAAAACGTATTTACTCAGACTAGAAAGAGCTCAAAGGGCCGTCCTTAAAGTCATGCTTGCAAGCCATAAAGGTACCCTACAGTGGAACTTTATAAGAACTGTAATGTGCTATCAGTGAGAAAAATTGTTTATTCTTCAATGTATACTTAGAAAGCACCGAGAACCGCCAACAATATCCAAAAAACGCCGAGTCATATTATTTTTCCGTGTATTAAACACCCATACAAACTTTATGAAACACCAGTTCTACTACCTCAGTTCTAAACTTATACAATATATTAATCAAATTCTTTCAATACACAAGCTGACTAAATACCAGACCAAAAAAATAGTGCAACTATGGCTTATGGAACAAACATATGATACTATAGAAAATATATTTTCCCCCACTTGAACTCTTAAATACCCCCCGCCCCCCACACACGTACCCACACACCACACACACTCACTCACATACACACTCACACACATACACATACACACACGCACATACTTGATTTACAAAAGAATTCCATAGCAATTTTAGATCTTGAATGATGTTATTTACTAATAGAGTTTTTACTAACACATATTGTTATATCCCAAAATGTGACACTAAAAAACTATTTAAGGAACCTTGTGGAGGAACACTGTCACCCAAAATACAGGTAAGCCTAGTTTGGGTGCCAGGGGACCGAACCTTTGTTGTTGTACAAATTCGTTTGGGTATTAAATAAATAAATACAAAATAAAAAAATACAGTCCACACATAAATGTTAAATGTCATTTGTTTGTGACATTAAATTCCATGTGAGTAATAATAGAAGCGAATGTGGGTGTGGTGGAGTACTTAGTAGAAAATGTCTTTGCGGGCGTGCTGGTAACCAGTGAATTCGCTCCAGGGACCGAATGTCTAATATTTTTGCCCATGTTTATATTAAAATTGTGTCTACGTTCAGCCAGCCAAGTTCTAATGAAAGGCAACACAATATACAACGATGCCAATGCTCTTCTTATGACAGAAGTCTTTCTATCTAATATGTCTGTACGTAAAGCTGTATGTATAGGGAAAGTACAATTAATCTAGTTCATGCATCAACTCTGTACCAGCCACATTTTATAGAATTGATGAGCTAGAGAAAAAATAAGAAACACGACGTACGTATAGGTGGTAGGTCTCTCATATGTGAGAGGCCGCCTGGGTGGGGTACCACCGCTCTATTGTCCTTCTTTCTCCCGTCAAACAGCAGTGTAGAAGCACTGTTGTGTTTTCGGATTGAAGGACATTGTAGCCAGAGCAACTACTGGACATATTGAGACTTAACATCTTATGTCTCAGGATGGCGAGTCAGTGGAATGCCAAGCATTGCTTTGTGATTCGAGGTGTTGTTGGGTTTCTGCTACTGTTTATGACTGTCGTAATTGCGTTTCCATCAGGCGAACGGCATGGCTCGTCTCGCAATTCATTGGAATAAAAATAAAAAAAACGTATTTTATAATTGTTGGCTTTGGTTTGACCGTTGCTTTAGTTTTGGAATATCAAGTGAATGTGCCTCATATTCAATTGAAAAATAACTTTCGACTTTAATAAAACAAAAGACGTGGTTCAAGAACACTCATAATAATACCAATTTGTAAATTTTTGCAAATATTGACCATACGACGGTTTAGCCAGGATTTAGCCAGGATAAGCCATCGAAATACTGAGAGACGTAATCACAAAGGCTTTGGAATCGATGAAAAAGTTTAACATTGATATCGATGGACAGCAGTAACTAAATGATGTATGAAGCACCTCGTGTATTCGGTTCGCAAAACATTTTACAATACTTTTTTTTCTATTTAAAAAAACACGTTAAATTACATTATATTCGTTTTTTTTCTTTTATAATGACTTAAATAAGTAAATCAAATTATAGTACACAATATTTCATGAACAATATCTAGTTGTTATGAATATATATATCCAATCAAGCTAGGTTGTTGCGCAAAGAGTAACATACTACATTATTCGTTTGTTTTTGTAAATAGTATAATAATTAATGTATTATCTCGTTCCCATTCCGACCTTTGACCCTCAGAATTATAATATAAATATTTAGTAGTAATAGCGATGTGTGTGTGCATAAAGTGTCTGGCAAAAGTGAACTCAATGTCTGCAAGTATCATAAATAGGTTGGTACAAAGTATCTATCCATATAATAATCAAATCCCACTGTATTTCTAATGCATGGATATTAAAAAAAAAGGTTTTCCTTATGGATTATGTTTTATCATTAGTGTGATGTGTTTTTCTGGCTGTGATCTTCTACAATCGCTTACTCGACAGCATATAGCACCATTTATTGGAAATTCTAATAAATATACAGGCATATCAAGATTGCTACCGAAAACGCAAGCTGGGTGGTAGTTTTCGTGACTTCAGACACAATGCAACCTTAATTTTGTGCTAAATTTGTGACGAAATTTTTTGTTATTTTTTTTTTCTTTCTGTCCGATTATGATGGTAACTTAGAGTATATAATATAGAGGGGGAAACTGGTACTTCCAAAACGTAGATAAAAATGGTGGTGCCGGGCCACCTTTTTCTACCCTCCTATTGGCTAATATTTGAACAGGTTATGCAACATACATAAATTAGTTTGAAAAAAAAATTTAAAAATAAACTGTATAGGGCTATTTAATTTCAGTCAAACTCTTTTAAAAAGGATAATAGCTAAATATAATTTCGGTTTTCAAAGGAATTTATAACAATTGATTGCAAATAGTTTAGGTATTCAATTTTTACTAAATAGGTGCGCTAACCAACATTACGAACAAGAAAATATCTACGTTTTTCAAACCGCGATGTATGACAGCGCCTCCCTCTATACCGTATCTCAAGACTGCTACCGAAAACGAGCCGGGTGGCAGTTTTAGTGGCTACAAACACAATGCAATTAAAAATTTCGCTTTAGAAACGCGACAATTATTTTTTTATGACTTTTTAAATATCGTCATTCTTGGGTGGTAAATCCATAGATTTTGCTAAAATAATAATTTAAACTCTCTTATATCTTATGTATTTATAAATTAAAGGGTATACACTATTATTTTAGGAAAAAATGTATTTACCACCAAATATATGGCAATAGGAAAAAAATTACAAAAAAAAATGTCGCTTTTTTTTTTTGCAATACCTGTATACAGGGTATCAAGGACTGCTACCGAAACACGAGGCCGGGTGGTGGTTTAGCGACTTCAGACACATGCAACAGACAAAAGTTGCAAAAAAAAGCACAATTTTTTTTTTGTTTTTTTTTTTTTTCCTATGGCCATATTTGGGTGGTAAATACTTTTTTTTTCCTAAAATAATAGTATATACCCTTTTATTTATAAATACTCTAAGGTATAAAAGAGTTTAAATTATTATTTTAGCAAAAACTTGGATTTACCACCCACAATGACGATATTTAAAAATCATAAAAAAAAAATTGTCGCGTTTCTAGGCGAAATTTTTTAATTACATTGTGTTTGTAGCCACTAAAACGACCACCGCGGCTTTGTTTTCGGTAGCAGTCTTGGATACCCGGTATGAAAATCCGCTAAGGATGGTAAATACATAGTTTTTTCCTTAATAATCGTGTACCACCCTTTTATTTTTAAAGACGTTATGGTATGCAAGGCTATAAATTATTATTTTAGCAGAAACTATGGATTTGCCACCCAAAATCGACGATATTTAAAAAATTATAAAAAAAATGTTTTCGCTTTTTCTTAGCAAATTTTTAGTTGCATTGTGTTTGTAGTCACTAAAACTACACCCGGCTTCGTTGTCGCGTAGCAGTCTTGATATACCCGGTATAAACCGTCTCTAAGGCACACTTGTACGATTACAATTCAGTTGGCTCGGGTTCGAAATTCGAATATCAGGCGGACAAAGTGATATTGCATTTTTCTATAATCGTAAGATGGAGTCAGAAATTAGGTCTCCTTATGACAATAAGCTCGCCCCATACCATACGTAGGATGGAACATGCGGAAACGTGGTAGCACCTCTGCCTAACCTTCTAGGCAAAAGGCGTGCGTTTATGTATGTGTATATGTATATATTATGTGTGTATGTATCAGCCCATATACGTCCCACTGCAGGGCACGGGCCTACTCTACAATCGAGAGTACGATTGAGAGTGGTTAGGCCATATAGTCCACCACGCTGGCCTAGTGCGGGTTGGCGGGACTTAACATACCATAGAAATTCTTATAAATCGCTATCTATGGTATGCAGGTTTCCTCACGATGTTTTCCTTCACCGTTTTAGTGCGTGGTGATTGACTATCAATGCACATATGACTTCGAAAAGTCAGAGGTGTGCCCTAGGATTCGAACCCGCGACCACCGTGAACATGTTTGCGCCGCGTTTGTCCGTTTGCCAACAGGCCACCACGGCACTTCTGTGTGTGTATATGCTAAAAAATAAATGTTGAATTTAAAAACGGTACTTCCTACTTAACAACCACATCTAAAAATATTTAATTATACCTATTATTAAATATGTAATTTACCCCAGTTTTAAATACCTGTTTTATTTAGTAGGGAAATTAAATAGATTCAATAATAAAAATAAACTATTCTAAAATATAAAGTAAATAATAAACAATTTTAAATATTTTAAATTAGATCTTAAATGCTGTTTAAAACCAATTTATGTTCATGTTTTTCGTTTTTTTTTTATTTTCCGCTCAAAAAGTATTCAAAAGTAGTTCGACATGGACAAAACATTTGAGAATAAAATAAGTCTTAACCTGTTTGTGAATAAGACCAGTGGGTCTTTTACACAGTTTTTTTTTTACAGTTTTTAAAAAGTGTGGATGGCCACATAATAGTTTATGTATATGGTGGTGG